>JAWDJD010000004.1:191364952-193764952 GCA_035047305.1 Bradypodion pumilum | reverse complement strand
AGAAGCTGTGCGTGAGAGAGAGAGAGAGAAGCTGTGTGTGTGTGTGAGAGAGAGAAGCTGTGAGTGAGAGAGAGAGAGAGAAAGAGAATCTCTGTGATAGAGAGAGAGAGAAGCTGTGAGTGTGAGAGAGAGTGAGATAAAGAGAAGTTGTGAGTGAGTGAGTGAGTGAGTGAGAGAAGCTGTGAGTGAAAGAGAGAAAGAGAAGCTGTGAGTGAGAGAGAGAGAGAGAAGCTGTGAGTGAGAGACAGAGAGAGAAAGAGAAGCTGTGTGTGAGAGAGAGAGTGATAAGCTGTGTGTGTGTGAGAGAGAAGCTGTGAGTGAGAGAGAGAGAAAGAGAAGCTGTGAGTGAGAGAGAGAGAGAAGCTGTGAGTGAGAGAGAGAAAGAGAAGCTGTGAGTGAGAGACAGAGGGAGAAAGAAAGGGTGTGAGTGCGAGAGAGAGAAAGAGAAGCTGTGAGAGAGAGAGAAAGAGAAGCTGTGAGTGAGAAAGAGAGAGAAAGAGAAGCTGTGTGTGTGAGAGAGAATGAGAAGCTGTGAGTGAGAGAGAGAGAAGCTGTGAGTGAAAGTGAGAAAGAGAAGCTGATAGTGAGAGAGAGAGAGAGAAGCTGTGAGTGACAGAAAGAGAAAGAAAAGCTGTGAGTAAGAGACAAAGAGAGAAATAGAAGCTATGAGTGAGAGACAGAGAGAGAAGCTGTGAGTGAGTGAGAGAGAGAGAAGCTGTGTGAGAGAGAGAGAGAGAAAAAGAGAAGCTGTGAGAGAGAGAGAGAGAAAGAGAAGCTGTAAGTGAGTGAGAGAAGGAGAAGCTGTCAGTGTGAGAGAGAGAAAGAGAAGCTGTGTGTGAGAGAGAGAGAGAGAGAAAGAGAAGTTGTTAGTGAGAGAGAGAGAGAAAGAAAGAGAAGCTTTGAGAGAGAGAGAGAACAGCTGTGAGTGAGAGAGAGAGAAGCTGTGAGTGAGAGACAGAGAGATATAGAGAAGCTGTGTGTGTGAGAGAGAGTGATAAGCTGTGTGTGTGTGAGAGACAAGGTGTGAGTGAGAGAGAGAGAAAGAGAAGCTGTGAGTGAGAGAGAGAGAGAAACTGTGAGTGAGAGAGAGAAAGAGAAGCTGTGAGTGAAAGACAGAGGGAGAAAGAAAGGGTGTGAGTGCGAGAGAGAGAAAGAGAAGCTGTGAGAGAGAGAAAGAGAAGCTGTGAGTGAGAAAGAGAGAGAAAGAGAAGCTGTGTGTGTGAGAGAGAAAGAGAAGCTGTGAGTGAGAGAGAGAGAAGCTGTGAGTGAAAGTGAGAAAGAGAAGCTGATAGTGAGAGAGAGAGAGAAGCTGTGAGTGACAGAAAGAGAAAGCAAAGCTGTGAGTAAGAGACAAAGAGAGAAATAGAAGCTATGAGTGAGAGACAGAGAGAGAAGCTGTGAGTGAGTGAGAGAGAGAGAAGCTGTGTGAGAGAGAGAGAGAGAAAAAGAGAAGCTTTGTGTGTGAGAGAGAGAAAGAGAAGCTGTAAGTGAGTGAGAGAAGGAGAAGCTGTGAGTGTGTGAGAGAGAAAGAGAAGCTGTGTGTGTGAGAGAGAGAGAGAGAAAGAGAAGTTGTTAGTGAGAGAGAGAGAGAAAGAAAGAGAAGCTTTGAGAGAGAGAGAGAGAACAGCTGTGAGTGAGAGAGAGAGAAGCTGTGAGTGAGAGACAGAGAGATATAGAGAAGCTGTGAGAGAGAGTGAGAAAGAGAAGCTGTGTGAGAGAGAGAGAATGAGAAGCTGTGTGAGAGGGAGAGAGAAAGAGAATTTGTTAGTGAGAGAGAGAGAGAGAAAGAGCTGTGAGAGAGAGAGAGAGCAAGAGAAGCTGTGAGTTAGAGAGAGAGAGAAAGAGAAGCTGTGTGTGTGAGATAAAGAGAAGCTGTGAGTGAGAGAGAGAGAGAGAAAGAGAAGCTGTGAGTGAGAGGTAGAGAGAGAAAGAGAAGCTGTGAGTGAGAGAGAAAGAGAGAATCTGTGAGTGAGAGAGAGGGAGAAAGAGAAGCTATGAGTGAGAGAGAGAGAAGCTGTGAGTGAGAGAGAGAAGCTGTGCGTGAGAGAGAGAGAGAGAAGCTGTGTGTGTGTGTGTGAGAGAGAAGCTGTGAGTGAGAGAGAGAGAGAGAAAGAGAATCTCTGTGATAGAGAGAGAGAGAAGCTGTGAGTGTGAGAGAGAGTGAGATAAAGAGAAGTTGTGAGTGAGTGAGTGAGTGAGAGAAGCTGTGAGTGAAAGAGAGAAAGAGAAGCTGTGAGTGAGAGAGAGAGAGAAGCTGTGAGTGAGAGACAGAGAGAGAAAGAGAAGCTGTGTGTGAGAGAGAGAGTGATAAGCTGTGTGTGTGTGAGAGAGAAGCTGTGAGTGAGAGAGAGAGAAAGAGAAGCTGTGAGTGAGAGAGAGAGAGAAGCTGTGAGTGAGAGAGAGAAAGAGAAGCTGTGAGTGAGAGACAGAGGGAGAAAGAAAGGGTGTGAGTGCGAGAGAGAGAAAGAGAAGCTGTGAGAGAGAGAGAAAGAGAAGCTGTGAGTGAGAAAGAGAGAGAAAGAGAAGCTGTGTGTGTGAGAGAGAAAGAGAAGCTGTGAGTGAGAGAGAGAGAAGCTGTGAGTGAAAGTGAGAAAGAGAAGCTGATAGTGAGAGAGAGAGAGAGAAGCTGTGAGTGACAGAAAGAGAAAGAAAAGCTGTGAGTAAGAGACAAAGAGAGAAATAGAAGCTATGAGTGAGAGACAGAGAGAGAAGCTGTGAGTGAGTGAGAGAGAGAGAAGCTGTGTGAGAGAGAGAGAGAGAAAAAGAGAAGCTGTGAGAGAGAGAGAGAGAAAGAGAAGCTGTAAGTGAGTGAGAGAAGGAGAAGCTGTGAGTGTGAGAGAGAGAAAGAGAAGCTGTGTGTGAGAGAGAGAGAGAGAGAAAGAGAAGTTGTTAGTGAGAGAGAGAGAGAAAGAAAGAGAAGCTTTGAGAGAGAGAGAGAACAGCTGTGAGTGAGAGAGAGAGAAGCTGTGAGTGAGAGACAGAGAGATATAGAGAAGCTGTGAGAGAGAGTGAGAAAGAGAAGCTGTGTGAGAGAGAGAGAATGAGAAGCTGTGTGAGAGGGAGAGAGAAAGAGAATTTGTTAGTGAGAGAGAGAGAGAAAGAGCTGTGAGAGAGAGAGAGAGCAAGAGAATCTGTGAGTGAGAGAGAGAGATAAAGAGAAGCTGTGAGTGAGAGAGAAAGAGAGAAAGAGAAGCTGTGCGAGAGAGAGAGTGAGAAGCTATGAGAGAGAGAGAGCAAGAGAAGCTGTGAGTGAGAGAGAGAAAGAGAAGCTGTGAGAAATAGAGAGAAAGAGAAGCTTTGAGTGAGAAGACAGAGAGAGAAAGAGAAGCTGTGTGAGAGAGAGATAGAGAAAGTGAAGCTGTGAGTGAGAGAGAGAGAGAAAGAGAAGCTGTGAGTGTGTGTGAGAGAGAAAGAGAAGCTGTGTGAGAGAGAGAAAAAGAGAAGCTGTGAGTGAGAGTGAAAGAGAGAAATAGAAGCTATGAGTGAGAGAGAGAGAGAAGCTGTGAGTGAGAGAAAGAGAGAGAAAGAGAAGTTGTTAGTGAGAGAGAGAGAGAAAGAGAAGCTTTGAGAGAGAGAGAGAGAAAGAGAAGCTGTGAGTGAGAGAGAGAGAGAAGCTGTGAGTGAGAGACAGAGAGATAAAGAGAAGCTGTGAGAGAGAGAGAAAGAGAAGCTGTGAGTGAGAGAGAGAATGAGAAGCTGTGTGAGAGGGAGAGAGAAAGAGAAGATTTTAGTGAGAGAGAGAGAGAGAGAGAAAGAGCTGTGTGAGAGAGAGAGAGAAAGAGAAGCTGTGTGAGAGAGAAAGAGAAGCTGTGAGTGAGAGAGAGAGAAAGTGAAGCTGTGAGTGAGAGAGAGAGAGAAAGAGAACCTGTGAGTGAGAGAAAGAGAGAAAGAGAAGCTGTGAGTGAGAGACAGAGAGAGAAAGAGAAGCTGTGTGTGAGAGAGAGAGTGATAAGCTGTGAATGAGAGAGAGAGAGAAAGAGAAGCTGTGAGTGAGAGACAGAGAGAGAGAGTAGCTCTGTGTGTGAGAGAGAGAGAGAACAAGAGAATCTGTGAGTGAGAGATAGAGAGAAAGAGAAGCTGTGAGTGAGAGAGAGAGAGAAAGAGAAGCTGTGAGTGAGAGATAGAGAGAGAAAGAGAAGCTGTGAGTCAGTGAGAGAGAGAGAATGAGAAGCTGTGTGTGTGAGATTTAGAGAAGCTGTGAGTGAGAGAGAGAGAGAAAGAGAAGCTGTGAGTGAGAGAGAGAAAGAGAAGCTGTGAGAGAGAGAGAATGAGAAGCTGTGAGTGAGAGAGAGAAAGAGAGAGAGAAGCTGTGAGTGTGAGAGAGAGTGAGATAAAGAGAAGCTGTGAGTGAGTGTGAGAGAGAGAGAAGCTGTGAGTGAAAGTGAGAAAGAGAAGCTGATAGTGAGAGAGAGAGAAGCTGTGAGTGAGAGAAAGAGAAAGAGAAGCTGTGAGTAAGAGAGAAAAAGAGAAATAGAAGCTATGAGTGAGAGACAGAGAGAGAAGCTGTGAGTGAGTGAGAGAGAGAAGTTGTGTGAGAGAGAGAGAGAAAAAGAGAAGCTGTGAGTGAGAGAGAGAGAGAAAGAGAAGCTGTAAGTGAGTGAGAGAAAGTGAAGCTGTGAGTGTGAGAGAGAGAAAGAGAAGCTGTGAGTGAGAGAGAGAGTGAGAAGCTGTGAGTGAGAGAGAGAGAAAGAGATGCTGTGAGTGAGAGACAGAGAGAGAAAGAGAAGTTGTTAGTGAGAGAGAGAGAGAGAGAAAGAGAAGCTGTGAGAGAGAGAGAGAAAGAGAAGCTGTGAGAGAGAGATAGAAGCTGTGAGTGAGAGACAGAGAGAGAAAGAGAAGCTGTGTGTGTGTGAGAGAGAGAAGCTGTGTGTGAGAGAGAAAGAGAAGCTGTGAGTGAGTGAGAGAGAAAGAGAATCTGTGAGTGAGAGAGAGAGAGAAAGAGAAGCTGGGAGAGAGAGAGAAAGAGAAGCTGTGAGTGAGAGACAGAGAGAGAAAGAGAAGCTGTGTGAGAGAGAGAGTGATAAGCTGTGAGTGAGAGAGAGAGAAAGAGAAGCTGAGAGTGTGTGTGTGAGAGAGAAAGAAAGCTGTGAGTGAGAGAGAGAGAGAGAAAGAGAAGGTGTGAGTGTGTGAGAGAGAGAAGGAGAAGTTGTGTGAGAGAGAGATAGAGAAAGAGTAGCTGTGAGAGAGAGAGAGAAAGATAAGCTGTGAGTGTGTGTGAGAGAGAAAGAGAAGTTGTGAGAGAGAGAGAAAAAGAGAAGCTGTGAGTGAGAGTGAAAGAGAGAAATAGAAGCTACGAGTGAGAGAGAGAGAGCTGTGAGTGTGTGAGAGAGAGGAAGTGAAGCTGTGAGTGAAAAAGAGAGAAAGAGAATCTGTGAGTGAGAGATAGAGAGAGAAAGAGAAGCTGTGAGTTAGAGAGAGAGAGAGAATGAGAAGCTGTGTGTGTGAGATAAAGAGAAGCTGTGAGTGAGAGAGTGAGAGAGTGAGAGAAAGAGAAGCTGTGAGTGAGAGATAGAGAGAGAAAGAGAAGCTGTGAGTGAGAGAGAGAGAGAAAGAGAAGCTATGAGTGAGAGAGAGAGAGAAGCTGTGAGTGAGAGAGAGAAGTTGTGCGTGAGAGAGAGAGAGAAGCTGTGTGTGTGTGTGAGAGAGAGAAGCTGTGAGTGAGAGAGAGAGAAAGAAAGAGAAGCTGTGTGATAGAGAGAGAGAAGCTGTGAGTGTGAGAGAGAGTGAGATAAAGAGAAGTTGTGAGTGAGTGAGTGAGTGAGAGAAGCTGTGAGTGAAAGAGAGAGAGAAGCTGTGAGTGAGAGACAGAGAGAGAAAGAGAAGCTGTGTGTGAGAGAGAGTGTGATAAGCTGTGTGTGTGAGAGAGAGAAGCTATGAGTGAGAGAAAGAGAAAGAGAAGCTGTGAGTGAGAGAGAGAGAGAAGCTGTGAGTGAGAGAGAGAATGAGAAGCTGTGAGTGAGAGACAGAGAGAGAAAGAAAGGGTGTGAGTGAGAGACAGAGAGAGAAAGAGAAGCTGTGTGTGTGAGAGAGAAAGAGAACCTGTGAGTGAGAGAGAGAGAAGCTGTGAGTGAAAGTGAGAAAGAGAAGCTGATAGAGAGAGAGAGAGAAGCTGTGAGTGAGAGAGAAAGAGAGAAATAGAAGCTATGAGTGAGAGACAGAGAGAGAAGCTGTGAGTGAGTGAGAGAGAGAGAAGCTGTGAGTGAGAGACAGAGAGAGAAAGAGAAGTTGTTAGTGAGAGAGAGAGAGAGAGAAAGAGAAGCTGTGTGAGAGAGAGAAGCTGTGAGTGAGAGAGAGAGAGAAGCTGTGAGTGAGAGACAGAGAGATAAAGAGAATCTGTGAGAGAGAGAGAGAAAGAGAAGCTGTGAGAGAGAGAGAGAATGAGAAGCTGTGAGTGAGAGAGAGAAAGAGAGAAAGAGAAGCTGTGAGTGTGAGAGAGAGTGAGATAAAGAGAAGCTGTGAGTGAGTGAGAGAGAGAGAGAAGCTGTGAGTGAAAGTGAGAAAGAGAAGCTGATAGTGAGAGAGAGAGAGAAGCTGTGAGTGAGAGAAAGAGAAAGAGAAGCTGTGAGTAAGAGAGAAAGAGAGAAATAGAAGCTATGAGTGAGAGACAGAGAGAGAAGCAGTGAGTGAGTGAGAGAGAGAGAAGTTGTGTGAGAGAGAGAGAGAAAAAGAGAAGCTGTGAGTGTGTGTGAGAGAGAAAGAGAAGCTGTAAGTGAGTGAGAGAAAGAGAAGCTGTGAGTGTGTGAGAGAGAAAGAGAAGCTGTGAGTGAGAGAGAGAGTGAGAAGCTGTGAGTGAGAGAGGGAGAGAAAGAGATGCTGTGAGTGAGAGACAGAGAGAAAGAGAAGTTGTTAGTGAGAGAGAGAGAGAGAGAAGCTGTGAGAGAGAGAGAGAGAAAGAGAAGCTGTGAGTGAGAGAGAGAGTGAGAAGCTGTGAGTGAGAGAGAGAGAGAAAGAGATGCTGTGAGTGAGAGACAGAGAGAAAGAGAATTTCTTAGAGAGAGAGAGAGAGAGAGAGAGAAGCTGTGTGAGAGAGAGAATGAGAAGCTGTGTGAGAGAGAGAGAAAGAGAAGTTGTTATTGAGAGAGAGAGAGAAATAGCTGTGAGAGAGAGAAAGAGAAAGAAGCTGTGTGTGAGAGAGAAAGAGAAGCTGTGAGTGAGAGAGAAAGAGAAGCTGTGTGAGAGAGAGAAAGAGAAGCTGTGAGTGAGAGACAGAGAGAGAAAGAGAAGCTGTGTGAGAGAGAGAGTGATAAGCTGTGAGGGAGAGAGAGAGAGAAAGAGAAGCTGTGAGTGAGAGACAGTGAGAGAGAGTAGCTGTGAGAGACAGAGAGAGCAAGAGAAGCTGTGAGTGTGTGTGTGAGAGAGAAAGAAAGCTGTGAGTGAGAGAGAGAGAGAGAAAGAGAAGCTGTGTGAGAGAGAGAAAGAGAAGCTGTGAGTGTGTGTGTGAGAGAAAGTGAAGTTGTGAGAGAGAGAGAAAAAGAGAAGCTGTGAGTGAGAGTGAAAGAGAGAAATAGAAGCTACGAGTGAGAGAGAGAGAGAAGCTGTGAGTGTGTGAGAGAGAGGAAGTGAAGCTGTGAGTGAAAAAGAGAGAAAGTGAAGCTGTGAGTGAGAGATAGAGAGAGAAAGAGAAGCTGTGAGTTAGAGAGAGAGAGAGAACGAGAAGCTGTGTGTGTGAGAGAAAGAGAAGCTGTGAGTGAGAGAGAGAGAGAAATAGAAGCTGTGAGTGAGAATTAGAGAGAGAAAGAGAAGCTGTGAGTGAGAGAGAGAGAGAATCTGTGAGTGAGAGAGAGAGAGAAAGAGAAGCTATGAGTGAGAGAGAGAGAGAAGCTGTGAGTGAGAGAGAGAAGCTGTGCGTGAGAGAGAGAGAGAGAAGCTGTGTGTGTGTGAGAGAGAGAGAAGCTGTGAGTGAGAGAGAGAGAAAGAGAAGCTGTGTGATAGAGAGTGAGAGAAGCTGTGAGTGTGAGAGAGAGTGAGATAAAGAGAAGTTGTGAGAGAGAGAGAGAAGCTGTGAGTGAGAGACAGAGAGAGAAAGAGAAGCTGTGTGTGAGAGAGAGAGTGATAAGCTGTGTGTGTGAGAGAGAGAAGCTGTGAGTGAGTGAGAGAGAAAGAGAAGCTGTGAGTGAGTGAGAGAGAGAAGTTCTGAGTGAGAGAGAGAAAGAGAAGCTTTGAGTGAGAGACAGAGGGAGAAAGAAAGGGTGTGAGTGCGAGAGAGAGAAAGAGAAGCTGTGTGAGAGAGAGAGAAAGAGAAGCTGTGAGTGAGAAAGAGAGAGAAAGAGAAGCTGTGAGTGAGAGACAGAGAGAGAAAGAGAAGCTGTGTGTGTGAGAGAGAAAGAGAAGCTGTGAGTGAGAGAGAAAGAGAGAAATAGAAGCTATGAGTGAGAGACAGAGAGAGAAGCTGTGAGTGAGTGAGAGAGAGAGAAGCTGTGAGAGAGAGAGAGAGAAAAAGAGAAGCTGTGAGAGAGAGAGAGAGAAGCTGTAAGTGAGTGAGAGAAGGAGAAGCTGTGAGTGTGAGAGAGAGAAAGAGAAGCTGTGAGTGAGAGAGAGAGAGAGAAAGAGAAGTTGTTAGTGAGAGAGAGAGAGAGAAAGAGAAGCTTTGAGAGAGAGAGAGAGAGAAGCTGTGAGTGAGAGAGAGAGAGAAGCTGTGAGTGAGAGACAGAGAGATAAAGAGAAGCTGTGAGAGAGAGTGAGAAAGAGAAGCTGTGTGAGAGAGAGAAAATGAGAAGCTGTGTGAGAGGGAGAGAGAAAGAGAGAAATAGAAGCTACGAGTGAGAGAGAGAGAAGCTGTGAGTGTGTGAGAGAGAGGAAGTGAAGCTGTGAGTGAAAAAGAGAGAAAGTGAAGCTGTGAGTGAGAGATAGAGAGAGAAAGAGAAGCTGTGAGTGAGAGAGACAGAGAGAATCTGTGAGTGAGAGAAAGAGAGAAAGAGAAGCTATGAGTGAGAGAGAGAGAAGCTGTGAGTGAGAGAGAGAAGCTGTGCATGAGAGAGAGAGAGAGAGAAGCTGTGTGTGTGTGTGAGAGAGAGAGAAGCTGTGAGTGAGAGAGAGAGAGAGAAAGGGAAGCTGTGTGATAGAGAGAGAGAAGCTGTGAGTGTGAGAGAGAGTGAGATAAAGAGAAGTTGTGAGTGAGTGAGTGAGTGAGAGAAGCTGTGAGTGAAAGAGAGAAAGAGAAGCTGTGAGTGAGAGAGAGAGAAAGAGAAGCTGTGAGTGAGAGAGAGAGAGAAAGAGAAGCTATGAGTGAGAGAGAGAGAGAAGCTGTGTGTGTGTGAGAGAGAGAGAGAAGCTGTGAGTGAGAGAGAAAGAAAGAAAGAGAAGCTGTGTGATAGAGAGAGAGAAGCTGTGAGTGTGAGAGAGAGTGAGATAAAGAGAAGTTGTGAGTGAGTGAGTGAGTGAGAGAAGCTGTGAGTGAAAGAGAGAAAGGGAAGCTGTGAGAGAGAGAGAGAGAGAGAAGCTGTGAGTGAGAGACAGAGAGAGAAAGAGAAGCTGTGTGTGAGAGAGAGTGTGATAAGCTGTGTGTGTGAGAGAGAGAGAAGCTATGAGTGAGAGAAAGAGAAAGAGAAGCTGTGAGTGAGAGAGAGATAGAAGCTGTGAGTGAGAGAGAGAAAGAGAAGCTGTGAGAGAGAGACAGAGAGAGAAAGAAAGGGTGTGAGTGAGAGACAGAGAGAGAAAGAGAAGCTGTGTGAGAGAGAGAGAAGCTGTGAGTGAAAGTGAGAAAGAGAAGCTGATAGAGAGAGAGAGAGAAGCTGTGAGTGAGAGAAAGAGAAAGAGAAGCTGTGAGCAAGAGAGAAAGAGAGAAATAGAAGCTATGAGTGAGAGACAGAGAGAGAAGCTGTGAGTGAGTGAGAGAGAAGCTGTGAGTGAGAGACAGAGAGAGAAAGAGAAGTTCTTAGTGAGAGAGAGAGAGAGAGAGAAAGAGAAGCTGTGAGAGAGAGAGAGAGAGAAGCTGTGAGTCAGAGAGAGAGAGAAGCTGTGAGTGAGAGACAGAGAGATAAAGAGAAGCTGTGAGAGAGAGAGAGAAAGAGAAGCTATGAGAGAGAGAGAGAATGAGAAGCTGTGAGTGAGAGAGAGAAAGAGAGAGAGAAGCTGTGAGTGTGAGAGAGAGTGAGATAAAGGGAAGCTGTGAGTGAGTGAGTGAGAGAGAGAAGCTGTGAGTGAAAGTGAGAAAGAGAAGCTGATAGTGAGAGAGAGAGAGAGAAGCTGTGAGTGATAGAAAGAGAAAGAGAAGCTGTGAGTAAGAGAGAAAGAGAGAAATAGAAGCTATGAGTGAGAGACAGAGAGAGAAGCTGTGAGTGAGTGAGAGAGAGAGAAGTTGTGTGTGAGAGAGAGAGAAAAAGAGAAGCTGTGAGTGTGTGTGAGAGAGAAAGAGAAGCTGTAAGTGAGTGAGAGAAAGAGAAGCTGTGAGTGTGAGAGAGAGAAAGAGAAGCTGTGAGTGAGAGAGAGAGTGAGAAGCTGTGAGTGAGAGAGAGAGAGAAAGAGATGCTGTGAGTGAGAGACAGAGAGAGATAGAGAAGTTGTTAGTGAGAGAGAGAGAGAAGCTGTGAGAGAGAGAGAGAAAGAGAAGCTGTGAGAGAGAGAAGCTGTGAGTGAGAGACAGAGAGATAAAGAGAAGCTGTGAGAGAGAGAGAGAATGAGAAGCTGTGAGAGAGAGAGAGAAAGAGAAGTTGTTATTGAGAGAGAGAGAGAAAGAAAGAGCTGTGAGAGAGAGAGAAAGAGAAGCTGTGTGTGAGAGAGAAAGAGAAGCTGTGAGTGAGTGAGAGAGAGAGAGAGAGAAAGAGAAGCTGTGAGAGAGGAGAGAAAGAGAAGCTGTAAGTGAGAGACAGAGAGAGAAAGAGAAGCTGTGTGAGAGAGAAAGTGATAAGCTGTGAGGGAGAGAGAGAGAAAGAGAAGCTGTGAGTGAGAGACAGTGAGAGAGAGTAGCTGTGTGAGAGAGAGAGAGCAAGAGAAGCTGTGAGTGTGTGTGTGAGAGAGAAAGAAAGCTGTGAGTGAGAGAGAGAGAGAGAAAGAGAAGCTGTGAGTGAGAGAGAGAGAGAAGCTGTGTGTGTGTGTGAGAGAGAAAGTGAAGTTGTGAGAGAGAGAGAAAAAGAGAAGCTGTGAGTGAGAGTGAAAGAGAGAAATAGAAGCTACGAGTGAGAGAGAGAGAGAAGCTGTGAGTGTGTGAGAGAGAGGAAGTGAAGCTGTGAGTGAAAAAGAGAGAAAGTGAAGCTGTGAGTGAGAGATAAGAGAGAAAGAGAAGCTGTGAGTTAGAGAGAGAGAGAGAATGAGAAGCTGTGTGTGAGAGATAAAGAGAAGCTGTGAGAGAGAGAGAGAGAGAGAAAGAGAAGCTGTGAGTGAGAGATAGAGAGAGAAAGAGAAGCTGTGAGTGAGAGAGAGAATCTGTGAGTGATAGAGAAAGAGAAAGAGAAGCTATGAGTGAGAGAGAGAGAGAAGCTGTGAGTGAGAGAGAGAAGCTGTGCGTGAGAGAGAAAGAGAGAAGCTGTGTGTGTGTGTGTGAGAGAGAGAAGCTGTGAGTGAGAGAGAGAGAGAAAGAGAAGCTGTGTGATAGAGAGAGAGAGAAGCTGTGAGTGTGAGAGAGAGTGAGATAAAGAGAAGTTGTGAGTGAGAGAGAGAGAGAGAGAAGCTGTGAGTGAGAGACAGAGAGAGAAAGAGAAGCTGTGAGTGAGAGAGAGAGTGATAAGCTGTGTGTGTGTGAGAGAGAAGCTGTGAGTGAGTGAGAGAGAAAGAGAAGCTGTGAGTGAGTGAGAGAGAGAAGCTGTGAGTGAGAGAGAGAAATAGAAGCTGTGAGTGAGAGACAGAGGGAGAAAGAAAGGGAGTGAGTGCGAGAGAGAGAAAGAGAAGCTGTGAGAGAGAGAGAAAGAGAAGCTGTGAGTGAGAAAGAGAGAGAAAGAGAAGCTGTGAGTGAGAGACAGAGAGAGAAAGAGAAGCTGTGTGTGAGAGAGAGAAAGAGAAGCTGTGAGTGAGAGAGAGAGAAGCTGTGAGTGAAAGTGAGAAATAGAAGCTGATAGTGAGAGAGAGTGAGAAGCTGTGAGTGATAGAAAGAGAAATAGAAGCTATGAGTGAGAGACAGAGAGAGAAGCTGTGAGTGAGAGAGAAAGAGAGAAGCTGTGAGTGAGAGACAGAGAGATAAAGAGAAGCTGTGAGTGAAAAAGAGAGAAAGTGAAGCTGTGAGTGAGAGATAGAGAGAGAAAGAGAAGCTGTGAGTTAGAGAGAGAGAGAGAATGAGAAGCTGTGTGTGTGAGATAAAGAGAAGCTGTGAGTGAGAGAGAGAGAGAGAAAGAGAAGCTGTGAGTGAGAGATAGAGAGAGAAAGAGAAGCTGTGAGTGAGAGAGACAGAGAGAATCTGTGAGTGAGAGAGAGAGAGAAAGAGAAGCTATGAGTGAGAGAGAGAAGCTGTGAGTGAGAGAGAGAGAGAGAAAGAGAAGCTGTGTGATAGAGATAGAGAGAAGCTGTGAGTGTGAGAGAGAGTGAGATAAAGAGAAGTTGTGAATGAGTGAGTGAGTGAGAGAAGTTGTGAGTGAAAGAGAGAAAGAGAAGCTGTGAGTGAGAGAGAGAGAGAAGCTGTGAGTGAGAGAGAGAAAGAGAAGCTGTGAGTGAGAGACAGAGGGAGAAAGAAAGGGTGTGAGTGCGAGAGAGAGAAAGAGAAGCTGTGAGAGAGAGAGAAAGAGAATCTGTGAGTGAGAAAGAGGGAGAAAGAGAAGCTGTGTGTGTGAGAGAGAAAGAGAAGCTGTGAGTGAGAGAGAGAGAAGCTGTGAGTGAAAGTGAGAAAGAGAAGCTGATAGTGTGAGAGAGAGAGAAGCTGTGAGTGAGAGAAAGAGAAAGAGAAGCTGTGAGTAAGAGAGAAAGAGAGAAATAGAAGCTATGAGTGAGAGACAGAGAGAGAAGCTGTGAGTGAGTGAGAGAGAGAGAAGCTGTGAGTGAGAGAGAGAGAGAGAAGCTGTGAGTGAGAGAGAGAAAGAGAAGCTGTGAGTGAGAGACAGAGAGAGAAAGAAAGGGTGTGAGTGAGAGACAGAGAGAGAAAGAGAAGCTGTGTGTGTGAGAGAGAAAGAGAAGCTGTGAGTGAGAGAGAGAGAAGCTGTGAGTGAAAGTGAGAAAGAGAAGCTGATAGAGAGAGAGAGAGAGAAGCTGTGAGTGAGAGAAAGAGAAAGAGAAGCTGTGAGTAAGAGAGAAAGAGAGAAATAGAAGCTATGAGTGAGAGACAGAGAGAGAAGCTGTGAGTGAGTGAGAGAGAGAGAAGCTGTGAGTGAGAGACAGAGAGAGAAAGAGAAGTTGTTAGTGAGAGAGAGAGAGAGAGAGAGAAGCTGTGAGAGAGAGAGAGAGAAGCTGTGAGTGAGAGAGAGAGAGAAGCTGTGAGTGAGAGACAGAGAGATAGAGAAGCTGTGAGAGAGAGAGAAAGAGAAGCTGTGTGAGAGAGAGAGAATGAGAAGCTGTGAGTGAGAGAGAGAAAGAGAGAGAGAAGCTGTGAGTGAAAGTGAGAAAGAGAAGCTGATAGTGAGAGAGAGAGAGAGAAGCTGTGAGTGAGAGAAAGAGAAAGAGAAGCTGTGAGTAAGAGAGAAAGAGAGAAATAGAAGCTATGAGTGAGAGACAGAGAGAGAAGCTGTGAGTGAGTGAGAGAGAGAGAAGCTGTGTGTGTGAGAGAGAAAGAAAAGCTGTGAGTGAGAGAGAGAGTGAGAAGCTGTGAGTGAGAGAGAGAGAAAGAGATGCTGTGAGTGAGAGACAGAGAGAGAAAGAGAAGTTGTTAGTGAGAGAGAGAAGCTGTGTGTGTGAGAGAGAAAGAGAAGCTGTGAGAGAGAAAGAGAGAAGCTGTGAGTGAGAGACAGAGAGATAAAGAGAAGCTGTGAGAGAGAGAGAATGAGAAGCTGTGAGAGAGAGAGAGAGAGAGAAGTTGTTATTGAGAGAGAGAGAGAGAAAGAGCTGTGAGAGAGAGAAAGAGAAAGAGAAGCTGTGTGTGAGAGAGAAAGAGAAGCTGTGAGTGAGAGAGAGAGAGAGAGAGAAAGAGAAGCTGTGTGTGAGAGAGAAAGAGAAGCTGTGAGTGAGAGACAGAGAGAGAAAGAGAAGCTGTGTGAGAGAGAGAGTGATAAGCTGTGAGGGAGAGAGAGAAAGACAAGCTGTGAGTGAGAAAGAGAGAGAAAGAGAAGCTGTGAGTGAGAAGACAGAGAGAGAAAGAGAAGCTGTGAGTGTGTGAGAGAGAAGGAGAATCTGTGAGTGTGTGTGAGAGAGAAAGAGAAGCTGTGAGAGAGAGAGAAAAAGAGAAGCTGTGAGTGAGAGAGAGAGAGAACGAGAAGCTGTGTGTGAGAGAGAAAGAGAAGCTGTGAGTGAGAGAGAGAGAGAAAGAGAAGCTGTGAGTGAGAGATAGAGAGAGAAAGCGAAGCTGTGAGTGAGTGAGAGAGAGAGAATGAGAAGCTGTGTGTCTGAGATTAAGAGAAGCTGTGAGTGAGAGAGAGAGAAAGAGAAGCTGTGATTGAGAGAGAGAAAGAGAAGCTGTGAGAGAGAGAGAATGAGAAGCTGTGAGTGAGAGAGAGAAAGAGAGAGAGAAGCTGTGAGTGTGAGAGAGAGTGAGATAAAGAGAAGCTGTGAGTGAGTGTGAGAGAGAGAGAAGCTGTGAGTGAAAGTGAGAAAGAGAAGCTGATAGTGAGAGAGAGTAAAGCTGTGAGTGAGAGAAAGAGAAAGAGAAGCTGTGAGTAAGAGAGAAAGAGAGAAATAGAAGCTATGAGTGAGAGACAGAGAGAGAAGCTGTGAGTGAGTGAGAGAGAGAGAAGTTGTGTGAGAGAGAGAGAAAAAGAGAAGCTGTGAGTGAGAGAGAGAGAGAAAGAGAAGCTGTAAGTGAGTGAGAGAAAGAGAAGCTGTGAGTGTGTGAGAGAGAAAGAGAAGCTGTGAGTGAGAGAGAGAGTGAGAAGCTGTGAGTGAGAGAGAGAGAAAGAGATGCTGTGAGTGAGAGACAGAGAGAGAAAGAGAAGTTGTTAGTGAGAGAGAGAGAGAAAGAGAAGCTGTGTGTCAGAGAGAGAAAGTGAAGCTGTGAGAGAGAGAGATAGAAGCTGTGAGTGAGAGACAGAGAGAGAAAGAGAAGCTGTGTGTGAGAGAGAGAGAGAAGCTGTGTGAGAGAGAGAAAGAGAAGCTGTGAGTGAGAGAGAGAGAGAAAGAGAATCTGTGAGTGAGAGAGAGAGAAAGAGAAGCTGTGAGAGAGAGAAAGAGAAGCTGTGAGTGAGAAACAGAGAGAGAAAGAGAAGCTGTGTGAGAGAGAGAGTGATAAGCTGTGAGTGAGAGAGAGAGAAAGAGAAGCTGTGAGTGTGTGTGTGAGAGAGAAAGAAAGCTGTGAGTGAGAGAGAGAGAGAAAGAGAAGGTGTGAGTGTGTGTGAGAGAGAAGGAGAAGTTGTGTGAGAGAGAGAGAGAGAAAGAGTAGCTGTGAGAGAGAGAGAGAAAGAGAAGCTGTGAGTGTGTGTGAGAGAGAAAGAGAAGTTGTGTGAGAGAGAGAAAAAGAGAAGCTGTGAGTGAGAGTGAAAGAGAGAAATAGAAGCTACGAGTGAGAGAGAGAGAGAAGCTGTGAGTGTGTGTGAGAGAGGAAGTGAAGCTGTGAGTGAAAAAGAGAGAAAGAGAAGCTGTGAGTGAGAGATAGAGAGAGAAAGAGAAGCTGTGAGTTAGAGAGAGAGAGAGAATGAGAAGCTGTGTGTGTGAGATAAAGAGAAGCTGTGAGTGAGAGAGAGAGAGAGAGAAAGAGAAGCTGTGAGTGAGAGATAGAGAGAGAAAGAGAAGCTGTGAGTGTGTGAGAGAGAGAAAGAGAAGCTATGAGTGAGAGAGAGAGAAGCTGTGAGTGAGAGAGAGAAGCTGTGCGTGAGAGAGAGAGAGAAGCTGTGTGTGTGAGTGTGTGAGAGAGAAGCTGTGAGTGAGAGAGAGAGAAAGAAAGAGAAGCTGTGTGATAGAGAGAGAAGCTGTGAGTGTGAGAGAGAGTGAGATAAAGAGAAGTTGTGAGTGAGTGAGTGAGTGAGAGAAGCTGTGAGTGAAAGAGAGAAAGGGAAGCTGTGTGTGTGTGAGAGAGAGAAGCTATGAGTGAGAGAAAGAGAAAGAGAAGCTGTGTGAGAGAGAGAGAGAGAAGCTGTGAGTGAGAGAGAGAAAGAGAAGCTGTGAGTGAGAGACAGAGAGAGAAAGAAAGGGTGTGAGTGAGAGACAGAGAGAGAAAGAGAAGCTGTGTGTGTGAGAGAAAGAGAGAAATAGAAGCTATGAGTGAGAGACAGAGAGAGAAGCTGTGAGTGAGTGAGAGAGAGAGAAGCTGTGAGTGAGAGACAGAGAGAGAAAGAGAAGTTGTTAGTGAGAGAGAGAGAGAGAGAGAGAAAGAGAAGCTGTGAGAGAGAGAGAGAGAAGCTGTGAGTGAGAGAGAGAGAAGCTGTGAGTGAGAGACAGAGAGATAAAGAGAAGCTGTGAGAGAGAGAGAGAAAGAGAAGCTGTAAGAGAGAGAGAATGAGAAGCTTTGAGTGAGAGAGAAAGAGAGAGAGAAGCTGTGAGTGTGAGAGAGAGTGAGATAAAGAGAAGCTGTGAGTGAGTGAGAGAGAGAGAGAACCTGTGAGTGAAAGTGAGAAAGAGAAGCTGATAGTGAGAGAGAGAGAGAGAAGCTGTGAGTGATAGAAAGAGAAAGAGAAGCTGTGAGTAAGAGAGAAAGAGAGAAATAGAAGCTATGAGTGAGAGACAGAGAGAGAAGCTGTGAGTGTGAGAGAGAGAGAAGTTGTGTGAGAGAGAGAGAGAAAAAGAGAAGCTGTGAGTGTGTGAGAGAGAGAAAGAGAAGCTGTAAGTGAGTGAGAGAAAGAGAAGCTGTGAGTGTGAGAGAGAGAAAGAGAAGCTTGAGTGAGAGAGAGAGTGAGAAGCTGTGAGTGAGAGAGAGAGAGAAAGAGATGCTGTGAGTGAGAGACAGAGAGAGAAAGAGAAGTTGTTAGTGAGAGAGAGAGAGAGAAGCTGTGAGAGAGAGAGAGAAAGAGTAGCTGTGAGAGAGAGAGAGAAGCTGTGAGTGAGAGACAGAGAGATAAAGAGAAGCTGTGAGAGAGAGAGAATGAGAAGCTGTGAGAGAGAGAGAAAGAGAAGTTGTTATTGAGAGAGAGAGAGAAGGAGAAGTTGTGTGAGAGAGAGAGATAGAGAAAGAGAAGCTGTGTGAGAGAGAGAGTGATAAGCTGTGAGGGAGAGAGAGAGAGAAAGAGAAGCTGTGAGTGAGAGACAGTGAGAGAGAGTAGCTGTGTGAGAGAGAGAGAAAGAGAACCTGTGAGTGAGAGAAAGAGAGAAAGAGAAGCTGTGAGTGAGAGACAGAGAGAGAAAGAGAAGCTGTGTGTGAGAGAGAGAGTGATAAACTGTGAATGAGAGAGAGAGAGAAAGAGAAGCTGTGAGTGAGAGACAGAGAGAGAGAGTAGCTGTGTGTGTGTGAGAGAGAGAGAGCAAAAGAAGCTGTGAGTGAGAGAGAGAAAGAGAAGCTGTGAGTGAGAAAGAGAGAGAAAGAGAAGCTGTGAGTGAGAAGACAGAGAGAGAAAGAGAAGCTGTGTGAGAGAGAGAGAGAGAGAAAGAGAAGCTGTGAGTGAGAGAGAGAGAGAAAGAGAAGCTGTGAGTGTGTGTGAGAGAGAAAGAGAAGCTGTGAGTGAGAGAGAGAGAGAGCAAGAGAAGCTGTGAGTGAGAGATAGAGAGAGAAAGAGAAGCTGTGAGTTAGTGAAAGAGAGAGAATGAGAAGCTGTGTGTGTGAGATTAAGAGAAGCTGTGAGTGAGAGAGAGAGAGAAAGAGAAGCTGTGAGTGAGAAAGAGAAGCTGTGAGAGAGAGAGAATGAGAAGCTGTGAGTGAGAGAGAGAAAGAGAGAGAGAAGCTGTGAGTGTGAGAGAGAGTGAGATAAAAAGAAGCTGTGAGTGAGTGAGAGAGAGAGAGAGAAGCTGTGAGTGAAAGTGAGAAAGAGAAGCTGATAGTGAGAGAGAGTGAAGCTGTGAGTGAGAAAGAGAAAGAGAAGCTGTGTGTAAGAGAGAAAGAGAGAAATAGAAGCTATGAGTGAGAGACAGAGAGAGAAGCTGTGAGTGTGTGAGAGAGAGAGAAGTTGTGTGAGAGAGAGAGAAAAAGAGAAGCTGTGAGTGAGAGAGAGAGAGAAAGAGAAGCTGTAAGTGAGTGAGAGAAAGAGAAGCTGTGAGTGTGAGAGAGAGAAAGAGAAGCTGTGAGTGAGAGAGAGAGTGAGAAGCTGTGAGTGTGAGAGAGAGAAAGAGATGCTGTGAGTGAGAGACAGACAGAGAAAGAGAAGTTGTTAGTGAGAGAGAGAGAGAGAAAGAGAAGCTGTGCGAGAGCGAGAGAAAGAGAAGCTGTGAGAGAGAGAGATAGAAGCTGTGAGTGAGAGACAGAGAGAGAAAGAGAAGCTGTGTGTGTGAGAGAGAGAGAAGCTGTGTGTGAGAGAGAAAGAGAAGCTGTGAGTGAGAGAGAGAGAGAAAGAGAATCTGTGAGTGAGAGAGAGAGAGAAAGAGAAGCTGTGAGAGAGAGAGAAAGAGAAGCTGTGAGTGAGAAACAGAGAGAGAAAGAGAAGCTGTGTGAGAGAGAGAGAGTGATAAGCTGTGAGTGAGAGAGAGAGAAAGAGAAGCTGTGAGTGTGTGTGAGAGAGAGAAAGAAAGCTGTGAGTAAGAGAGAGAGAGAAAGAAAGAGAAAGTGTGAGTGTGTGAGAGAGAAAAGGAGAAGTTGTGTGAGAGAGAGATAGAGAAAGAGTAGCTGTGAGAGAAAGAGAGAGAAAGAGAAGCTGTGAGTGTGTGTGAGAGAGAAAGAGAAGTTGTGTGAGAGAGAGAAAAAGAGAAGCTGTGAGTGAGAGTGAAAGAGAGAAATAGAAGCTACGAGTGTGAGAGAGAGAGAAGCTGTGAGTGTGTGTGAGAGAGGAAGTGAAGCTGTGAGTGAAAAAGAGAGAAAGAGAAGCTGTGAGTGAGAGATAGAGAGAGAAAGAGAAGCTGTGAGTTAGAGAGAGAGAGAATGAGAAGCTGTGTGTGTGTGAGATAAAGAGAAGCTGTGAGTGAGAGAGAGAGAGAAAGAGAAGCTGTGAGTGAGAGATAGAGAGAGAAAGAGAAGCTGTGAGTGAGAGAGAGAGAGAAAGAGAAGCTATGAGTGAGAGAGAGAGAGAAGCTGTGAGTGAGAGAGAGAAGCTGTGCGTGAGAGAGAGAGAGAAGCTGTATGTGTGTGTGTGACAGAGAGAAGCTGTGAGTGAGAGAGAGAGAAAGAAAGAGAAGCTGTGTGATAGAGAGAGAGAAGCTGTGAGTGTGAGAGAGAGTGAGATAAAGAGAAGTTGTGAGTGAGTGAGTGAGTGAGTGAGAGAAGCTGTGAGTGAAAGAGAGAAAGGGAAGCTGTGAGTGAGAGAGAGAGAGAGAAGCTGTGAGTGAGAGACAGAGAGAGAAAGAGAAGCTGTGTGAGAGAGAGAGTGTGATAAGCTGTGTGTGTGAGAGAGAGAGAAGCTATGAGTGAGAGAAAGAGAAAGAGAAGCTGTGAGTGAGAGAGAGAGAGAAGCTGTGAGTGAGAGAGAGAAAGAGAAGCTGTGAGTGAGAGACAGAGAGAGAAAGAAAGGGTGTGAGTGAGAGACAGAGAGATAAAGAGAAGCTGTGTGTGAGAGAGAGAATGAGAAGCTGTGAGAGAGAGAGAAAGAGAAGTTGTTATTGAGAGAGAGAGAGAAGGAGAAGTTGTGTGAGAGAGAGAGATAGAGAAAGAGAAGCTGTGAGAGAGAGAGTGATAAGCTGTGAGGGAGAGAGAGAGAGAAAGAGAAGCTGTGAGTGAGAGACAGTGAGAGAGAGTAGCTGTGTGAGAGAGAGAGAAAGAGAACCTGTGAGTGAGAGAAAGAGAGAAAGAGAAGCTGTGAGTGAGAGACAGAGAGAGAAAGAGAAGCTGTGTGTGAGAGAGAGAGTGATAAACTGTGAATGAGAGAGAGAGAGAAAGAGAAGCTGTGAGTGAGAGACAGAGAGAGAGAGTAGCTGTGTGTGTGTGAGAGAGAGAGAGAGCAAAAGAAGCTGTGAGTGAGAGAGAGAAAGAGAAGCTGTGAGTGAGAAAGAGAGAGAAAGAGAAGCTGTGAGTGAGAAGACAGAGAGAGAAAGAGAAGCTGTGTGAGAGAGAGAGAGAGAGAAAGAGAAGCTGTGAGTGAGAGAGAGAGAGAAAGAGAAGCTGTGAGTGTGTGTGAGAGAGAAAGAGAAGCTGTGAGTGAGAGAGAGAGAGAGCAAGAGAAGCTGTGAGTGAGAGATAGAGAGAGAAAGAGAAGCTGTGAGTTAGTGAAAGAGAGAGAATGAGAAGCTGTGTGTGTGAGATTAAGAGAAGCTGTGAGTGAGAGAGAGCGAGAAAGAGAAGCTGTGAGTGAGAAAGAGAAGCTGTGAGAGAGAGAGAATGAGAAGCTGTGAGTGAGAGAGAGAAAGAGAGAGAGAAGCTGTGAGTGTGAGAGAGAGTGAGATAAAGAGAAGCTGTGACTGAGTGAGAGAGAGAGAGAGAGAAGCTGTGAGTGAAAGTGAGAAAGAGAAGCTGATAGTGAGAGAGAGTGAAGCTGTGAGTGAGAAAGAGAAAGAGAAGCTGTGTGTAAGAGAGAAAGAGAGAAATAGAAGCTATGAGTGAGAGACAGAGAGAGAAGCTGTGAGTGAGTGAGAGAGAGAGAAGTTGTGTGAGAGAGAGAGAAAAAGAGAAGCTGTGAGTGAGAGAGAGAGAGAAAGAGAAGCTGTAAGTGAGTGAGAGAAAGAGAAGCTGTGAGTGTGAGAGAGAGAAAGAGAAGCTGTGAGTGAGAGAGAGAGTGAGAAGCTGTGAGTGTGAGAGAGAGAAAGAGATGCTGTGAGTGAGAGACAGACAGAGAAAGAGAAGTTGTTAGTGAGAGAGAGAGAGAGAAAGAGAAGCTGTGCGAGAGCGAGAGAAAGAGAAGCTGTGAGAGAGAGAGATAGAAGCTGTGAGTGAGAGACAGAGAGAGAAAGAGAAGCTGTGTGTGTGAGAGAGAGAGAAGCTGTGTGTGAGAGAGAAAGAGAAGCTGTGAGTGAGAGAGAGAGAGAAAGAGAATCTGTGAGTGAGAGAGAGAGAGAAAGAGAAGCTGTGAGAGAGAGAGAAAGAGAAGCTGTGAGTGAGAAACAGAGAGAGAAAGAGAAGCTGTGTGTGTGAGAGAGAGTGATAAGCTGTGAGTGAGAGAGAGAGAAAGAGAAGCTGTGAGTGTGTGTGTGAGAGAGAAAGAAAGCTGTGAGTAAGAGAGAGAGAGAAAGAGAAAGTGTGAGTGTGTGAGAGAGAAAAGGAGAAGTTGTGTGAGAGAGAGATAGAGAAAGAGTAGCTGTGAGAGAAAGAGAGAGAAAGAGAAGCTGTGAGTGTGTGTGAGAGAGAAAGAGAAGTTGTGTGAGAGAGAGAAAAAGAGAAGCTGTGAGTGAGAGTGAAAGAGAGAAATAGAAGCTACGAGTGTGAGAGAGAGAGAAGCTGTGAGTGTGTGTGAGAGAGGAAGTGAAGCTGTGAGTGAAAAAGAGAGAAAGAGAAGCTGTGAGTGAGAGATAGAGAGAGAAAGAGAAGCTGTGAGTTAGAGAGAGAGAGAATGAGAAGCTGTGTGTGTGAGATAAAGAGAAGCTGTGAGTGAGAGAGAGAGAGAAAGAGAAGCTGTGAGTGAGAGATAGAGAGAGAAAGAGAAGCTGTGAGTGAGAGAGAGAGAGAAAGAGAAGCTATGAGTGAGAGAGAGAGAGAAGCTGTGAGTGAGAGAGAGAAGCTGTGCGTGAGAGAGAGAGAGAAGCTGTATGTGTGTGTGTGACAGAGAGAAGCTGTGAGTGAGAGAGAGAGAAAGAAAGAGAAGCTGTGTGATAGAGAGAGAGAAGCTGTGAGTGTGAGAGAGAGTGAGATAAAGAGAAGTTGTGAGTGAGTGAGTGAGTGAGTGAGAGAAGCTGTGAGTGAAAGAGAGAAAGGGAAGCTGTGAGTGAGAGAGAGAGAGAGAAGCTGTGAGTGAGAGACAGAGAGAGAAAGAGAAGCTGTGTGTGAGAGAGAGTGTGATAAGCTGTGTGTGTGTGTGAGAGAGAAGCTATGAGTGAGAGAAAGAGAAAGAGAAGCTGTGAGTGAGAGAGAGAGAGAAGCTGTGAGTGAGAGAGAGAAAGAGAAGCTGTGAGTGAGAGACAGAGAGAGAAAGAAAGGGTGTGAGTGAGAGACAGAGAGAGAAAGAGAAGCTGTGTGTGAGAGAGAGAAAGAGAAGCTGTGAGTGAGAGAGAGAGAAGCTGTGAGTGAAAGTGAGAAAGAGAAGCTGATAGAGAGAGAGAGAGAGAAGCTGTGAGTGAGAGAAAGAGAAAGAGAAGCTGTGAGTAAGAGAGAAAGAGAGAAATAGAAGCTATGAGTGAGAGACAGAGAGAGAAGCTGTGTGTGAGTGAGAGAGAGAGAAGCTGTGAGTGAGAGACAGAGAGAGAAAGAGAAGTTGTTAGTGAGAGAGAGAGAGAGAGAGAAAGAGAAGCTGTGAGAGAGAGAGAGAGAGAGAAACTGTGAGTGAGAGGGAGAGAGAAGCTGTGAGTGAGAGACAGAGAGATAAAGAAAAGCTGTGAGAGAGAGAGAGAAAGAGAAGCTGTGAGAGAGAGAGAGAATGAGAAGCTTTGAGTGAGAGAGAGAAAGAGAGTGAGAAGCTGTGAGTGTGAGAGAGAGTGAGATAAAGAGAAGCTGTGAGTGAGTGAGAGAGAGAGAAGCTGTGAGTGAAAGTGAGAAAGAGAAGCTGATAGTGAGAGAGAGAGAGAAGGTGTGAGTGAGAGAAAAAGAAAGAGAAGCTGTGAGTAAGAGAGAAAGAGAGAAATAGAAGCTATGAGTGAGAGACAGAGAGAGAAGTTGTGTGAGAGAGAGAGAGAAAAAGAGAAGCTGTGAGTGTGTGAGAGAGAGAAAGAGAAGCTGTAAGTGAGTGAGAGAAAGAGAAGCTGTGAGTGTGAGAGAGAGAAAGAGAAGCTGTGAGTGAGAGAGAGAGTGATAAGCTGTGAGTGAGAGAGAGAGAAAGAGGAGCTGTGAGTGTGTGTGAGAGAGAAAGAGAAGTTGTGTGAGAGAGAGAAAAAGAGAAGCTGTGAGTGAGAGTGAAAGAGAGAAATAGAAGCTACGAGTGTGAGAGAGAGAGAAGCTGTGAGTGTGTGTGAGAGAGGAAGTGAAGCTGTGAGTGAAAAAGAGAGAAAGAGAAGCTGTGAGTGAGAGATAGAGAGAGAAAGAGAAGCTGTGAGTTAGAGAGAGAGAGAATGAGAAGCTGTGTGTGTGAGATAAAGAGAAGCTGTGAGTGAGAGAGAGAGAGAAAGAGAAGCTGTGAGTGAGAGATAGAGAGAGAAAGAGAAGCTGTGAGTGAGAGAGAGAGAGAAAGAGAAGCTATGAGTGAGAGAGAGAGAGAAGCTGTGAGTGAGAGAGAGAAGCTGTGCGTGAGAGAGAGAGAGAAGCTGTATGTGTGTGTGTGACAGAGAGAAGCTGTGAGTGAGAGAGAGAGAAAGAAAGAGAAGCTGTGTGATAGAGAGAGAGAAGCTGTGAGTGTGAGAGAGAGTGAGATAAAGAGAAGTTGTGAGTGAGTGAGTGAGTGAGTGAGAGAAGCTGTGAGTGAAAGAGAGAAAGGGAAGCTGTGAGTGAGAGAGAGAGAGAGAAGCTGTGAGTGAGAGACAGAGAGAGAAAGAGAAGCTGTGTGTGAGAGAGAGTGTGATAAGCTGTGTGTGTGTGTGAGAGAGAAGCTATGAGTGAGAGAAAGAGAAAGAGAAGCTGTGAGTGAGAGAGAGAGAGAAGCTGTGAGTGAGAGAGAGAAAGAGAAGCTGTGAGTGAGAGACAGAGAGAGAAAGAAAGGGTGTGAGTGAGAGACAGAGAGAGAAAGAGAAGCTGTGTGTGTGAGAGAGAAAGAGAAGCTGTGAGTGAGAGAGAGAGAAGCTGTGAGTGAAAGTGAGAAAGAGAAGCTGATAGAGAGAGAGAGAGAGAAGCTGTGAGTGAGAGAAAGAGAAAGAGAAGCTGTGAGTAAGAGAGAAAGAGAGAAATAGAAGCTATGAGTGAGAGACAGAGAGAGAAGCTGTGAGTGAGTGAGAGAGAGAGAAGCTGTGAGTGAGAGACAGAGAGAGAAAGAGAAGTTGTTAGTGAGAGAGAGAGAGAGAGAGAAAGAGAAGCTGTGAGAGAGAGAGAGAGAGAGAAACTGTGAGTGAGAGAGAGAGAGAAGCTGTGAGTGAGAGACAGAGAGATAAAGAGAAGCTGTGAGAGAGAGAGAGAAAGAGAAGCTGTGAGAGAGAGAGAGAATGAGAAGCTTTGAGTGAGAGAGAGAAAGAGAGTGAGAAGCTGTGAGTGTGAGAGAGAGTGAGATAAAGAGAAGCTGTGAGTGAGTGAGAGAGAGAGAAGCTGTGAGTGAAAGTGAGAAAGAGAAGCTGATAGTGAGAGAGAGAGAGAGAAGGTGTGAGTGAGAGAAAAAGAAAGAGAAGCTGTGAGTAAGAGAGAAAGAGAGAAATAGAAGCTATGAGTGAGAGACAGAGAGAGAAGTTGTGTGAGAGAGAGAGAGAAAAAGAGAAGCTGTGAGTGTGTGAGAGAGAGAAAGAGAAGCTGTAAGTGAGTGAGAGAAAGAGAAGCTGTGAGTGTGAGAGAGAGAAAGAGAAGCTGTGAGTGAGAGAGAGAGTGAGAAGCTGTGAGTGAGAGAGAGAGAGAAAGAGATGCTGTGAGTGAGAGACAGAGAGAGAAAGAGAAGTTGTTAGTGAGAGAGAGAGAGAGAGAGAAGCTGTGTGTGAGAGAGAGAAAGAGAAGCTGTGAGAGAGAGAGAAGCTGTGAGTGAGAGACAGAGAGATAAAGAGAAGCTGTGAGAGAGAGAGAGAATGAGAAGCTGTGAGAGAGAGAGAAAGAGAAGTTGTTATTGAGAGAGAGAGAGAAAGACCTGTGAGAAAGAGAAAGAGAAAGAGAAGCTGTGTGTGTGAGAGAAAGAGAAGCTGTGAGTGAGAGAGAGAGAGAGAAAGAGAAGCTGTGAGAGAGAGAGAAAGAGAAGCTGTGAGTGAGAGACAGAGAGAGAAAGAGAAGCTGTGTGAGAGAGAGAGTGATAAGCTGTGAGGGAGAGAGAGAGAGAAAGAGAAGCTGTGAGTGAGAGACAGTGAGAGAGAGTAGCTGTGAGAGAGAGAGAGAGAGCAAGAGAAGCTGTGAGTGTGTGTGTGTGAGAGAAAGAAAGCTGTGAGTGAGAGAGAGAGAGAGAAAGAGAAGCTGTGAGTGAGAGAGAGAGAGAAGGAGAAGTTGTGTGTGAGAGAGAGAGAAAGAGAAGCTGTGTGAGAGAGAGAAAGAGAAGCTGTGAGTGTGTGTGAGAGAGAAAGTGAAGTTGTGAGAGAGAGAGAAAAAGAGAAGCTGTGAGTGAGAGTGAAAGAGAGAAATAGAAGCTACGAGTGAGAGAGAGAGAGAGAAGCTGTGAGTGTGTGAGAGAGAGGAAGTGAAGCTGTGAGTGAAAAAGAGAGAAAGTGAAGCTGTGAGTGAGAGATAGAGAGAGAAAGAGAAGCTGTGAGTTAGAGAGAGAGAGAGAGAATGAGAAGCTGTGAGTGAGAGAGAGAAAGAGAAGCTGTGAGTGAGAGAGAGAGAGAAAGAGAAGCTGTGAGTGAGAGATAGAGAGAGAAAGAGAAGCTGTGAGTGAGAGAGAGAGAGAATCTGTGAGTGAGAGAGAGAGAAAGAGAAGCTATGAGTGAGAGAGAGAGAGAAACTGTGAATGAGAGAGAGAAGCTGTGCGTGAGAGAGAGAGAGAGAAGCTGTGTGTGTGTGTGAGAGAGAGAGAAGCTGTGAGTGAGAGAGAGAGAGAGAAAGAGAAGCTGTGTGAGAGAGAGAGTGATAAGCTGTGAGTGTGAGAGAGAGTGAGATAAAGAGAAGTTGTGAGTGAGTGAGTGAGTGAGTGAGAGAAGCTGTGAGTGAAAGAGAGAAAGGGAAGCTGTGAGTGAGTGAGAGAGAGAAGCTGTGAGTGAGAGACAGAGAGAGAAAGAGAAGCTGTGTGTGAGAGAGAGTGTGATAAGCTGTGTGTGTGTGTGAGAGAGAAGCTATGAGTGAGAGAAAGAGAAAGAGAAGCTGTGAGTGAGAGAGAGAGAGAAGCTGTGAGTGAGAGAGAGAAAGAGAAGCTGTGAGTGAGAGACAGAGAGAGAAAGAAAGGGTGTGAGTGAGAGACAGAGAGAGAAAGAGAAGCTGTGTGTGTGAGAGAGAAAGAGAAGCTGTGAGTGAGAGAGAGAGAAGCTGTGAGTGAAAGTGAGAAAGAGAAGCTGATAGAGAGAGAGAGAGAGAAGCTGTGAGTGAGAGAAAGAGAAAGAGAAGCTGTGAGTAAGAGAGAAAGAGAGAAATAGAAGCTATGAGTGAGAGACAGAGAGAGAAGCTGTGAGTATTGAGAGAGAGAGAAGCTGTGAGTGAGAGACAGAGAGAGAAAGAGAAGTTGTTAGTGAGAGAGAGAGAGAGAGAGAAAGAGAAGCTGTGAGAGAGAGAGAGAGAAACTGTGAGTGAGAGAGAGAGAGAAGCTGTGAGTGAGAGACAGAGAGATAAAGAGAAGCTGTGAGAGAGAGAGAGAAAGAGAAGCTGTGAGAGAGAGAGAGAATGAGAAGCTTTGAGTGAGAGAGAGAAAGAGAGTGAGAAGCTGTGAGTGTGAGAGAGAGTGAGATAAAGAGAAGCTGTGAGTGAGTGAGAGAGAGAGAAGCTGTGAGTGAAAGTGAGAAAGAGAAGCTGATAGTGAGAGAGAGAGAGAGAAGGTGTGAGTGAGAGAAAAAGAAAGAGAAGCTGTGAGTAAGAGAGAAAGAGAGAAATAGAAGCTATGAGTGAGAGACACAGAGAGAAGTTGTGTGAGAGAGAGAGAGAAAAAGAGAAGCTGTGAGTGTGTGAGAGAGAGAAAGAGAAGCTGTAAGTGAGTGAGAGAAAGAGAAGCTGTGAGTGTGAGAGAGAGAAAGAGAAGCTGTGAGTGAGAGAGAGAGTGAGAAGCTGTGAGTGAGAGAGAGAGAGAAAGAGATGCTGTGAGTGAGAGACAGAGAGAGAAAGAGAAGTTGTTAGTGAGAGAGAGAGAGAGAGAAGCTGTGTGTGAGAGAGAGAAAGAGAAGCTGTGAGAGAGAGAAGCTGTGAGTGAGAGACAGAGAGATAAAGAGAAGCTGTGAGAGAGAGAGAGAATGAGAAGCTGTGTGAGAGAGAGAAAGAGAAGTTGTTATTGAGAGAGAGAGAAAGACCTGTGAGAAAGAGAAAGAGAAAGAGAAGCTGTGTGTGTGAGAGAAAGAGAAGCTGTGAGTGAGAGAGAGAGAGAGAAAGAGAAGCTGTGAGAGAGAGAGAAAGAGAAGCTGTGAGTGAGAGACAGAGAGAGAAAGAGAAGCTGTGTGTGAGAGAGAGTGATAAGCTGTGAGGGAGAGAGAGAGAGAAAGAGAAGCTGTGAGTGAGAGACAGTGAGAGAGAGTAGCTGTGAGAGAGAGAGAGAGAGCAAGAGAAGCTGTGAGTGTGTGTGTGTGAGAGAAAGAAAGCTGTGAGTGAGAGAGAGAGAGAGAAAGAGAAGCTGTGAGTGAGAGAGAGAGAGAAGGAGAAGTTGTGTGAGAGAGAGAGAGAGAAAGAGAAGCTGTGTGAGAGAGAGAAAGAGAAGCTGTGAGTGTGTGTGAGAGAGAAAGTGAAGTTGTGAGAGAGAGAGAAAAAGAGAAGCTGTGAGTGAGAGTGAAAGAGAGAAATAGAAGCTACGAGTGAGAGAGAGAGAGAGAAGCTGTGAGTGTGTGAGAGAGAGGAAGTGAAGCTGTGAGTGAAAAAGAGAGAAAGTGAAGCTGTGAGTGAGAGATAGAGAGAGAAAGAGAAGCTGTGAGTTAGAGAGAGAGAGAGAGAGAATGAGAAGCTGTGAGTGAGAGAGAGAAAGAGAAGCTGTGAGTGAGAGAGAGAGAGAAAGAGAAGCTGTGAGTGAGAGATAGAGAGAGAAAGAGAAGCTGTGAGTGAGAGAGAGAGAGAATCTGTGAGTGAGAGAGAGAGAAAGAGAAGCTATGAGTGAGAGAGAGAGAGAAACTGTGAATGAGAGAGAGAAGCTGTGCGTGAGAGAGAGAGAGAGAAGCTGTGTGTGTGTGTGAGAGAGAGAGAAGCTGTGAGTGAGAGAGAGAGAGAGAAAGAGAAGCTGTGTGAGAGAGAGAGTGATAAGCTGTGAGGGAGAGAGAGAGAGAAAGAGAAGCTGTGAGTGAGAGACAGTGAGAGAGAGTAGCTGTGAGAGAGAGAGAGCAAGAGAAGCTGTGAGTGTGTGTGTGTGAGAGAAAGAAAGCTGTGAGTGAGAGAGAGAGAGAGAAAGAGAAGCTGTGAGTGAGAGAGAGAGAGAAGGAGAAGTTGTGTGAGAGAGAGAGAGAGAAAGAGAAGCTGTGTGAGAGAGAGAAAGAGAAGCTGTGAGTGTGTGTGAGAGAGAAAGTGAAGTTGTGAGAGAGAGAGAAAAAGAGAAGCTGTGAGTGAGAGTGAAAGAGAGAAATAGAAGCTACGAGTGTGAGAGAGAGAGAAGCTGTGAGTGTGTGTGAGAGAGGAAGTGAAGCTGTGAGTGAAAAAGAGAGAAAGAGAAGCTGTGAGTGAGAGATAGAGAGAGAAAGAGAAGCTGTGAGTTAGAGAGAGAGAGAATCTGTGAGTGAGAGAGAGAGAGAAAGAGAAGCTATGAGTGAGAGAGAGAGAGAAACTGTGAATGAGAGAGAGAAGCTGTGCGTGAGAGAGAGAGAGAGAAGCTGTGTGTGTGTGTGAGAGAGAGAGAAGCTGTGAGTGAGAGAGAGAGAGAAAGAGAAGCTGTGTGATAGAGAGAGAGAAGCTGTGAGTGTGAGAGAGAGTGAGATAAAGAGAAGTTGTGAGTGAGAGAGAGAGAGAGAGAAGCTGTGAGTGAGAGACAGAGAGAGAAAGAGAAGCTGTGTGTGAGAGAGAGAGTGATAAGCTGTGTGTGTGTGAGAGAGAAGCTGTGAGAGAGTGAGAGAGAAAGAGAAGCTGTGAGTGAGTGAGAGGGAGAAGCTGTGAGTGAGAGAGAGAAAGAGAAGCTGTGAGTGAGAGACAGAGGGAGAAAGAAAGGGGGTGAGTGCGAGAGAGAGAAAGAGAAGCTGTGAGAGAGAGAGAGAAAGAGAAGCTGTGAGTGAGAAAGAGAGAGAAAGAGAAGCTGTGAGTGAGAGACAGAGAGAGAAAGAGAAGCTGTGTGTGTGAGAGAGAAAGAGAAGCTGTGAGTGAGAGAGAGAGAGAGAGAAGCTGTGAGTGAGAGAAAGAGAAAGAGAAGCTGTGAGTAAGAGAGAAAGAGAGAAATAGAAGCTATGAGTGAGAGACAGAGAGAGAAGCTGTGAGTGAGTGAGAGAGAGAGAAGCTGTGTGAGAGAGAGAGAGAAAAAGAGAAGCTGTGAGAGAGAGAGAGAGAGAGAGAGAAGCTGTAAGTGAGTGAGAGAAGGAGAAGCTGTGAGTGTGTGAGAGAGAGAGAGAAGCTGTGAGTGAGAGAGAGAGAGAGAAAGAGAAGTTGTTAGTGAGAGAGAGAGAAAGAGAAGCTTTGAGAGAGAGAGAGAGAGAGAGAGAGAGAAGCTGTGAGTGAGAGAGAGAGAGAAGCTGTGAGTGAGAGACAGAGAGATAAAGAGAAGCTGTGAGAGAGAGTGAGAAAGAGAAGCTGTGAGAGAGAGAGACAGAGAGAATCTGTGAGTGAGAGAGAGAGAGAAAGAGAAGCTTTGAGTGAGAGAGAGAGAAGCTGTGAGTGAGAGAGAGAAGCTGTGTGTGTGAGAGAGAGAGAGAGAGAACCTGTGTGTGTGAGAGAGAGAGAGAGAAGCTGTGAGTGAGAGAGAGAGAGAGAAAGAGAAGCTGTGTGATAGAGAGAGAGAGAAGCTGTGTGTGTGAGAGAGAGTGAGATAAAGAGAAGTTGTGAGTGAGTGAGTGAGTGAGTGAGAGAAGCTGTGAGTGAAAGAGAGAAAGAGAAGCTGTGAGTGAGAGAGAGAGAGAAACTGTGAGTGAGAGACAGAGAGAGAAAGAGAAGCTGTGTGTGAGAGAGAGAGAAGCTGTGTGTGTGAGAGAGAGAAGCTGTGAGTGAGAGAGAGAGAAAGAGAAGCTGTGAGTGAGAGAGAGAGAGAAGCTGTGAGTGAGAAAGAGAAAGAGAAGCTGTGAGTGAGAGACAGAGGGAGAAAGAAAGGGTGTGAGTGCGAGAGAGAGAAAGAGAAGCTGTGAGAGAGAGAGAAAGAGAAGCTGTGAGTGAGAAAGAGAGAGAAAGAGAAGCTGTGTGTGTGAGAGAGAAAGAGAAGCTGTGAGTGAGAGAGAGAGAAGCTGTGAGTGAAAGTGAGAATGAGAAGCTGATAGTGAGAGAGAGAGAGAAGCTGTGAGTGAGAGAAAGAGAAAGAGAAGCTGTGAGTAAGAGAGAAAGAGAGAAATAGAAGCTATGAGTGAGAGACAGAGAGAGAAGCTGTGAGTGAGTGAGAGAGAGAGAAGTTGTGTGAGAGAGAGAGAGAAAAAGAGAAGCTGTGAGTGTGAGAGAGAGAGAAAGAGAAGCTGTAAGTGAGTGAGAGAAAGAGAAGCTGTGAGTGTGAGAGAGAGAAAGAGAAGCTGTGAGTGAGAGAGAGAGTGAGAAGCTGTGAGTGAGAGAGAGAGAAAGAGATGCAGTGAGTGAGAGACAGAGAGAGAAAGAGAAGTTGTTAGTGAGAGAGAGAGAGAGAGAGAGAAGCTGTGAGAGAGAGAGAGAGAAGCTGTGAGTAAGAGACAGAGAGATAAAGAGAAGCTGTGAGAGAGAGAGAATGAGAAGCTGTGAGAGAGAGAGAAAGAGAAGTTGTTATTGAGAGAGAGAGAGAAGGAGAAGTTGTGTGAGAGAGAGAGATAGAGAAAGAGAAGCTGTGTGAGAGAGAGAGTGATAAGCTGTGAGGGAGAGAGAGAGAGAAAGAGAAGCTGTGAGTGAGAGACAGTGAGAGAGAGTAGCTGTGTGTGTGAGAGAGAAAGAGAACCTGTGAGTGAGAGAAAGAGAGAAAGAGAACCTGTGAGTGAGAGACAGAGAGAGAAAGAGAAGCTGTGTGTGTGAGAGAGAGTGATAAACTGTGAATGAGAGAGAGAGAGAGAAAGAGAAGCTGTGAGTGAGAGACAGAGAGAGAGAGTAGCTGTGTGTGTGTGAGAGAAAGAGAGCAAGAGAAGCTGTGAGTGAGAGAGAGAGAAAAAGAGAAGCTGTGAGTGACAGAGAAAGAGAGAAAGAGAAGCTGTGAGTGAGAGAGAGTGAGAAGCTATGAGAGAGAGAGAGCAAAAGAAGCTGTGAGTGAGAGAGAGAAAGAGAAGCTGTGAGTGAGAAAGAGAGAGAAAGAGAAGCTGTGAGTGAGAAGACAGAGAGAGAAAGAGAAGCTGTGTGACAGAGAGAGATAGAGAAAGAGAAGCTGTGAGTGAGAGAGAGAGAGAAAGAGAAGCTGTGAGTGTGTGTGAGAGAGAAAGAGAACCTGTGAGTGAGAGAAAGAGAGAAAGAGAAGCTGTGAGTGAGAGACAGAGAGAGAAAGAGAAGCTGTGTGTGAGAGAGAGAGTGATAAACTGTGAATGAGAGAGAGAGAGAAAGAGAAGCTGTGAGTGAGAGACAGAGAGAGAGAGTAGCTGTGTGTGTGTGAGAGAGAGAGAGCAAGAGAAGCTGTGAGTGAGAGAGAGAGAAAAAGAGAAGCTGTGAGTGACAGAGAAAGAGAGAAAGAGAAGCTGTGAGTGAGAGAGAGTGAGAAGCTATGAGAGAGAGAGAGCAAAAGAAGCTGTGAGTGAGAGAGAGAAAGAGAAGCTGTGAGTGAGAAAGAGAGAGAAAGAGAAGCTGTGAGTGAGAAGACAGAGAGAGAAAGAGAAGCTGTGTGAGAGAGAGAGATAGAGAAAGAGAAGCTGTGAGTGAGAGAGAGAGAGAAAGAGAAGCTGTGAGTGTGTGTGAGAGAGAAAGAGAAGCTGTGAGTGAGAGAGAGAGAGAGAGAGAGAGAGAGAAGCACTGAGAGAGAGAGAGAAGCTGTGAGTAAGAGACAGAGAGATAAAGAGAAGCTGTGAGAGAGAGAGAATGAGAAGCTGTGAGAGAGAGAGAAAGAGAAGTTGTTATTGAGAGAGAGAGAGAAGGAGAAGTTGTGTGAGAGAGAGAGATAGAGAAAGAGAAGCTGTGTGAGAGAGAGAGTGATAAGCTGTGAGGGAGAGAGAGAGAGAAAGAGAAGCTGTGAGTGAGAGACAGTGAGAGAGAGTAGCTGTGTGTGTGAGAGAGAAAGAGAACCTGTGAGTGAGAGAAAGAGAGAAAGAGAACCTGTGAGTGAGAGACAGAGAGAGAAAGAGAAGCTGTGTGTGTGAGAGAGAGTGATAAACTGTGAATGAGAGAGAGAGAGAGAAAGAGAAGCTGTGAGTGAGAGACAGAGAGAGAGAGTAGCTGTGTGTGTGTGAGAGAGAGAGAGCAAGAGAAGCTGTGAGTGAGAGAGAGAGAAAAAGAGAAGCTGTGAGTGACAGAGAAAGAGAGAAAGAGAAGCTGTGAGTGAGAGAGAGTGAGAAGCTATGAGAGAGAGAGAGCAAAAGAAGCTGTGAGTGAGAGAGAGAAAGAGAAGCTGTGAGTGAGAAAGAGAGAGAAAGAGAAGCTGTGAGTGAGAAGACAGAGAGAGAAAGAGAAGCTGTGTGAGAGAGAGAGATAGAGAAAGAGAAGCTGTGAGTGAGAGAGAGAGAGAAAGAAGCTGTGAGTGTGTGTGAGAGAGAAAGAGAACCTGTGAGTGAGAGAAAGAGAGAAAGAGAAGCTGTGAGTGAGAGACAGAGAGAGAAAGAGAAGCTGTGTGTGAGAGAGAGAGTGATAAACTGTGAATGAGAGAGAGAGAGAGAAAGAGAAGCTGTGAGTGAGAGACAGAGAGAGAGAGTAGCTGTGTGTGTGTGAGAGAGAGAGAGCAAGAGAAGCTGTGAGTGAGAGAGAGAGAAAAAGAGAAGCTGTGAGTGACAGAGAAAGAGAGAAAGAGAAGCTGTGAGTGAGAGAGAGTGAGAAGCTATGAGAGAGAGAGAGCAAAAGAAGCTGTGAGTGAGAGAGAGAAAGAGAAGCTGTGAGTGAGAAAGAGAGAGAAAGAGAAGCTGTGAGTGAGAAGACAGAGAGAGAAAGAGAAGCTGTGTGAGAGAGAGAGATAGAGAAAGAGAAGCTGTGAGTGAGAGAGAGAGAGAAAGAGAAGCTGTGAGTGTGTGTGAGAGAGAAAGAGAAGCTGTGAGTGAGAGAGAGAGAGCAAGAGAAGCTGTGAGTGAGAGATAGAGAGAGAAAGAGAAGCTCTGAGTTAGTGAGAGAGAGAGAATGAGAAGCTGTGTGTGTGAGATTAAGAGAAGCTGTGAGTGAGAGAGAGAGAGAAAGAGAAGCTGTGAGTGAGAGAGAGAAAGAGAAGCTGTGAGAGAGAGAATGAGAAGCTGTGAGTGAGAGAGAGAAAGAGAGAGAGAAGCTGTGAGTGTGAGAGAGAGTGAGATAAAGAGAAGCTGTGAGTGAGTGAGAGAGAGAGAGAAGCTGTGAGTGAAAGTGAGAAAGAGAAGCTGATAGTGAGAGAGAGTGAAGCTGTGAGTGAGAAAGAGAAAGAGAAGGTGTGTGTAAGAGAGAAAGAGAGAAATAGAAGCTATGAGTGAGAGACAGAGAGAGAAGCTGTGAGTGAGAGAGAGAGAAAGAGAAGCTGTGAGTGAGAGAGAGAGTGAGAAGCTGTGAGTGTGTGAGAGAGAAAGAGATGCTGTGAGTGAGAGACAGACAGAGAAAGAGAAGTTGTTAGTGAGAGAGAGAGAGAAAGAGAAGCTGTGCGAGAGAGAGAGAAAGAGAAGCTGTGAGAGAGAGAGAGATAGAAGCTGTGAGTGAGAGACAGAGAGAGAAAGAGAAGCTGTGTGGGTGTGAGAGAGAGAAGCTGTGTGTGAGAGAGAAAGAGAATCTGTGAGTGAGAGAGAGAGAAAGAGAATCTGTGAGTGAGAGAGAGAGAGAAAGAGAAGCTGTGAGAGAGAGAGAAAGAGAAGCTGTGAGTGAGAAACAGAGAGAGAAAGAGAAGCTGTGTGTGAGAGAGAGAGTGATAAGCTGTGAGTGAGAGATAGAGAAAGAGAAGCTGTGAGTGTGTGTGTGAGAGAGAAAGAAAGCTGTGAGTAAGAGAGAGAGAGAAAGAGAAGGTGTGAGTGTGTGAGAGAGAAAAGGAGAAGTTGTGTGAGAGAGAGATAGAGAAAGAGTAGCTGTGAGAGAAAGAGAGAGAAAGAGAAGCTGTGAGTGTGTGTGAGAGAGAAAGAGAAGTTGTGTGAGAGAGAGAAAAAGAGAAGCTGTGAGTGAGAGTGAAAGAGAGAAATAGAAGCTACGAGTGTGAGAGAGAGAGAAGCTGTGAGTGTGTGTGAGAGAGGAAGTGAAGCTGTGAGTGAAAAAGAGAGAAAGAGAAGCTGTGAGTGAGAGATAGAGAGAGAAAGAGAAGCTGTGAGTTAGAGAGAGAGAGAGAATGAGAAGCTGTGTGTGTGAGATAAAGAGAAGCTGTGAGTGAGAGAGAGAGAGAAAGAGAAGCTGTGAGTGAGAGATAGAGAGAGAAAGAGAAGCTGTGAGTGAGAGAGAGAGAGAAAGAGAAACTATGAGTGAGAGAGAGAGAGAAGCTGTGAGTGAGAGAGAGAAGCTGTGCGTGAGAGAGAGAGAGAAGCTGTGTGTGTGTGAGAGAGAGAGAAGATGTGAGTGAAAGAGAGAAAGGGAAGCTGTGAGTGAGAGAGAGAGAGAAGCTGTGAGTGAGAGACAGAGAGAGAAAGAGAAGCTGTGTGTGAGAGAGAGTGTGATAAGCTGTGTGTGTGTGAGAGAGAGAAGCTATGAGTGAGAGAAAGAGAAAGAGAAGCTGTGAGTGAGAGAGAGAGAGAAGCTGTGAGTGAGAGAGAGAAAGAGAAGCTGTGAGTGAGAGACAGAGAGAGAAAGAAAGGGTGTGAGTGAGAGACAGAGAGAGAAAGAGAAGCTGTGTGCGTGAGAGAGAAAGAGAAGCTGTGAGTGAGAGAGAGAGAAGCTGTGAGTGAAAGTGAGAAAGAGAAGCTGATAGAGAGAGAGAGAGAGAAGCTGTGAGTGAGAGAAAGAGAAAGAGAAGCTGTGAGTAAGAGAGAAAGAGAGAAATAGAAGCTATGAGTGAGAGACAGAGAGAGAAGCTGTGAGTGAGTGAGAGAGAGAGAAGCTGTGAGTGAGAGAAAGAGAGAGAAAGAGAAGTTGTTAGTGAGAGAGAGAGAGAGAGAATAAGAGAAGCTGTGTGTGAGAGAGAGAGAGAGAAACTGTGAGTGTGAGAGAGAGAGAAGCTGTGAGTGAGAGACAGAGATAAAGAGAAGCTGTGTGAGAGAGAGAGAAAGAGAAGCTGTGAGAGAGAGAGAGAATGAGAAGCTTTGAGTGAGAGAGAGAAAGAGAGAAGCTGTGAGTGTGAGAGAGAGTGAGATAAAGAGAAGCTGTGAGTGAGTGAGAGAGAGAGAAGCTGTGAGTGAAAGTGAGAAAGAGAAGCTGATAGTGAGAGAGAGAGAGAAGGTGTGAGTGAGAGAAAGAGAAAGAGAAGCTGTGAGTAAGAGAGAAATAGAGAAATAGAAGCTATGAGTGAGAGACAGAGAGAGAAGTTGTGTGAGAGAGAGAGAGAAAAAGAGAAGCTGTGAGTGTGTGTGAGAGAGAAAGAGAAGCTGTAAGAGAGTGAGAGAAAGAGAACCTGTGAGTGTGAGAGAGAGAAAGAGAAGCTGTGAGTGAGAGAGAGAGTGAGAAGCTGTGAGTGAGAGAGAGAGAGAAAGAGATGCTGTGAGTGAGAGACAGAGAGAGAAAGAGAAGTTGTTAGTGAGAGAGAGAGAGAGAGAAGCTGTGTGAGAGAGAGAGAAAGAGAAGCTGTGAGAGAGAGAGAAGCTGTGAGTGAGAGACAGAGAGATAAAGAGAAGCTGTGAGAGAGAGAGAGAATGAGAAGCTGTGAGAGAGAGAGAAAGAGAAGTTGTTATTGAGAGAGAGAGAGAGAGAGAGAAAGACCTGTGAGAGAGAGAAAGAGAAAGAGAAGCTGTGTGTGTGAGAGAAAGAGAAGCTGTGAGTGAGAGAGAGAGAGAGAAAGAGAAGCTGTGAGAGAGAGAGAAAGAGAAGCTGTGAGTGAGAGACAGAGAGAGAAAGAGAAGCTGTGTGTGAGAGAGAGTGATAAGCTGTGAGGGAGAGAGAGAGAGAAAGAGAAGCTGTGAGTGAGAGACAGTGAGAGAGAGTAGCTGTGAGAGAGAGAGAGAGCAAGAGAAGCTGTGAGTGTGTGTGTGAGAGAGAAAGAAAGCTGTGAGTGAGAGAGAGAGAGAGAGAAAGAGAAGCTGTGAGTGAGAGAGAGAGAGAAGGAGAAGTTGTTATTGAGAGAGAGAGAGAGAGAAGGAGAAGTTGTTATTGAGAGAGAGAGAGAGAGAAAGACCTGTGAGAGAGAAAGAGAAAGAGAAGCTGTGTGTGTGAGAGAAAGAGAAGCTGTGAGTGAGAGAGAGAGAGAGAAAGAGAAGCTGTGAGAGAGAGAGAAAGAGAAGCTGTGAGTGAGAGACAGAGAGAGAAAGAGAAGCTGTGTGAGAGAGAGAGTGATAAGCTGTGAGGGAGAGAGAGAGAGAAAGAGAAGCTGTGAGTGAGAGACAGTGAGAGAGAGTAGCTGTGAGAGAGAGAGAGCAAGAGAAGCTGTGAGTGTGTGTGTGAGAGAGAAAGAAAGCTGTGAGTGAGAGAGAGAGAGAGAAAGTTAAGCTGTGAGTGAGAGATAGAGAGAGAAAGAGAAGCTGTGAGTTAGAGAGAGAGATAGAGAGAATGAGAAGCTGTGTGTGTGAGATAAAGAGAAGCTGTGAGTGAGAGAGAGAGAGAGAAAGAGAAGCTGTGAGTGAGAGATAGAGAGAGAAAGAGAAGCTGTGAGTGAGAGAGAGAGAATCTGTGAGTGAGAGAGAGAGAGAAAGAGAAGCTATGAGTGAGAGAGAGAGAGAAACTGTGAATGAGAGAGAGAAGCTGTGCGTGAGAGAGAGAGAGAGAAGCTGTGTGTGTGTGTGAGAGAGAGAGAAGCTGTGAGTGAGAGAGAGAGAGAAAGAGAAGCTGTGTGATAGAGAGAGAGAAGCTGTGAGTGTGAGAGAGAGTGAGATAAAGAGAAGTTGTGAGTGAGAGAGAAGCTGTGAGTGAGAGACAGAGAGAGAAAGAGAAGCTGTGTGTGAGAGAGAGAGTGATAAGCTGTGTGTGTGAGAGAGAAGCTGTGAGTGAGTGAGAGAGAAAGAGAAGCTGTGAGTGAGTGAGAGAGAGAAGTTGTGAGTGAGAGAGTGAAAGAGAAGCTGTGAGTGAGAGACAGAGGGAGAAAGAAAGGGGGTGAGTGCGAGAGAGAGAAAGAGAAGCTGTGAGAGAGAGAGAGAAAGAGAAGCTGTGAGTGAGAAAGAGAGAGAAAGAGAAGCTGTGAGTGAGAGACAGAGAGAGAAAGAGAAGCTGTGTGTGAGAGAGAGAAAGAGAAGCTGTGAGTGAGAGAGAGAGTAGCTGTGATTGAAAGTGAGAAATAGAAGCTGATAGTGAGAAAGAGAGAGAGAAGCTGTGAGTGAGAGAAAGAGAAAGAGAAGCTGTGAGTAAGAGAGAAAGAGAGAAATAGAAGCTATGAGTGAGAGACAGAGAGAGAAGCTGTGAGTGAGTGAGAGAGAGAGAAGCTGTGTGAGAGAGAGAGAGAAAAAGAGAAGCTGTGAGAGAGAGAGAGAGAGAGAGAAGCTGTATGTGAGTGATTGAAGGAGAAGCTGTGAGTGTGTGAGAGAGAGAGAGAAGCTGTGAGTGAGAGAGAGAGAGAGAGAGAGAGAGAAGTTGTTAGTGAGAGAGAGAGAAAGAGAAGCTTTGAGAGAGAGAGAGAGAGAGAGAGAAGCTGTGAGTGAGAGAGAGAGAGAAGCTGTGAGTGAGAGACAGAGAGATAAAGAGAAGCTGTGAGAGAGAGTGAGAAAGAGAAGCTGTGAGAGAGAGAATGAGAAGCTGTGTGAGAGGGAGAGAGAAAGAGAGAAATAGAAGCTACGAGTGAGAGAGAGAGAGAAGCTGTGAGTGAGAGAGAGAGAAAGAGAAGCTGTGAGTGAGAGATAGAGAGAGAAAGAGAAGCTGTGAGTGAGAGAGACAGAGAGAATCTGTGAGTGAGAGAGAGAGAGAAAGAGAAGCTATGAGTGAGAGAGAGAGAAGCTGTGAGTGAGAGAGAGAAGCTGTGCGTGAGAGAGAGAGAGAGAAGCTGTGTGTGTGAGAGAGAGAGAGAAGCTGTGAGTGAGAGAGAGAGAGAGAAAGAGAAGCTGTGTGATAGAGAGAGAGAGAGAAGCTGTGAGTGTGAGAGAGAGTGAGATAAAGAGAAGTTGTGAGTGAGTGAGTGAGTGAGTGAGAGAAGCTGTGAGTGAAAGAGAGAAAGAGAAGCTGTGAGTGAGAGAGAGAGAGAGAAGCTGTGAGTGTGTGAGAGAGAGGAAGTGAAGCTGTGAGTGAAAAAGAGAGAAAGTGAAGCTGTGAGTGAGAGATAGAGAGAGAAAGAGAAGCTGTGAGTTAGAGAGAGAGAGAGAACGAGAAGCTGTGTGTGTGAGATAAAGAGAAGCTGTGAGTGAGAGAGAGAGAGAGAAAGAGAAGCTGTGAGTGAGAGATAGAGAGAGAAAGAGAAGCTGTGCGTGAGAGGGAAAGAGAGAATCTGTGAGTGAGAGAGAGGGAGAAAGAGAAGCTATGAGTGAGAGAGAGAGAAGCTGTGAGTGAGAGAGAGAAGCTGTGCGTGAGAGAGAGAGAGAAGCTGTGTGTGTGTGAGAGAGAGAGAAGCAGTGAGTGAGAGAGAGAGAGAGAAAGAGAAGATCTGTGATAGAGAGAGAGAGAAGCTGTGAGTGTGAGAGAGAGTGAGATAAAGAGAAGTTGTGAGTGAGTGAGTGAGTGAGAGAAGCTGTGAGTGAAAGAGAGAAAGAGAAGCTGTGAGTGAGAGAGAGAGAGAGAAGCTGTGAGTGAGAGACAGAGAGAGAAAGAGAAGCTGTGTGTGTGAGAGAGAGTGATAAGCTGTGTGTGTGTGAGAGAGAAGCTGTGAGTGAGAGAGAGAGAGAGAGAGAAAGAGAAGCTGTGTGTGAGAGAGAAAGAGAAGCTGTGAGTGAGAGACAGAGAGAGAAAGAGAAGCTGTGTGAGAGAGAGAGTGATAAGCTGTGAGGGAGAGAGAGAGAGAAAGAGAAGCTGTGAGTGAGAGACAGTGAGAGAGAGTAGCTGTGAGAGACAGAGAGAGCAAGAGAAGCTGTGAGTGTGTGTGTGAGAGAGAAAGAAAGCTGTGAGTGAGAGAGAGAGAGAGAAAGAGAAGCTGTGTGAGAGAGAGAAAGAGAAGCTGTGAGTGTGTGTGAGAGAGAAAGTGAAGTTGTGAGAGAGAGAGAAAAAGAGAAGCTGTGAGTGAGAGTGAAAGAGAGAAATAGAAGCTACGAGTGAGAGAGAGAGAAGCTGTGAGTGTGTGAGAGAGAGGAAGTGAAGCTGTGAGTGAAAAAGAGAGAAAGTGAAGCTGTGAGTGAGAGATAGAGAGAGAAAGAGAAGCTGTGAGTTAGAGAGAGAGAGAGAACGAGAAGCTGTGTGTGTGAGATAAAGAGAAGCTGTGAGTGAGAGAGAGAGAAATAGAAGCTGTGAGTGAGAATTAGAGAGAGAAAGAGAAGCTGTGAGTGAGAGAGAGAGAGAATCTGTGAGTGAGAGAGAGAGAGAAAGAGAAGCTATGAGTGAGAGAGAGAGAAGCTGTGAGTGAGAGAGAGAAGCTGTGCGTGAGAGAGAGAGAGAGAAGCTGTGTGTGTGTGTGTGTGAGAGAGAGAGAAGCTGTGAGTGAGAGAGAGAGAAAGAGAAGCTGTGTGATAGAGAGAGAGAGAAGCTGTGAGTGTGAGAGAGAGTGAGATAAAGAGAAGTTGTGAGTGAGAGAGAGAGAGAGAAGCTGTGAGTGAGAGACAGAGAGAGAAAGAGAAGCTGTGTGTGAGAGAGAGTGATAAGCTGTGTGTGGGAGAGAGAGAAGCTGTGAGTGAGTGAGAGAGAAAGAGAAGCTGTGAGTGAGTGAGAGAGAGAAGTTCTGAGTGAGAGAGAGAAAGAGAAGCTTTGAGTGAGAGACAGAGGGAGAAAGAAAGGGTGTGAGTGCGAGAGAGAGAAAGAGAAGCTGTGAGAGAGAGAGAGAAAGAGAAGCTGTGAGTGAGAAAGAGAGAGAAAGAGAAGCTGTGAGTGAGAGACAGAGAGAGAAAGAGAAGCTGTGTGTGTGAGAGAGAAAGAGAAGCTGTGAGTGAGAGAGAAAGAGAGAAATAGAAGCTATGAGTGAGAGACAGAGAGAGAAGCTGTGAGTGGGTGAGAGAGAGAGAAGCTGTGTGAGAGAAAGAGAAAAAGAGAAGCTGTAAGTGAGTGAGAGAAGGAGAAGCTGTGAGAGAGAGAAAGAGAAGCTGTGAGTGAGAGAGAGAGAGAGAAAGAGAAGTTGTTAGTGAGAGAGAGAGAGAGAGAAAGAGAAGCTTTGAGAGAGAGAGAGAGAGAGAAGCTGTGAGTGAGAGAGAGAGAGAAGCTGTGAGTGAGAGACAGAGAGATAAAGAGAAGCTGTGAGAGAGAGTGAGAAAGAGAAGCTGTGTGAGAGAGAGAGAGAGAGAGAAGCTGTGAGAGAGGGAGAATGAGAAGCTGTGAGAGAGAGAGAGAAAGAGAAGTTGTTATTGAGAGAGAGAGAGAAATAGGTGTGAGAGAGAGAAAGAGAAAGAGAAGCTGTGTGTGAGAAAGAAAGAGAAGCTGTGAGTGAGAGAGAGAGAGAGAGAAGGAGAAGTTGTGTGAGAGAGAGATAGAGAAAGAGTAGCTGTGAGAGAGAGAGAGAGAGAAAGATAAGCTGTGAGTGTGTGTGAGAGAGAAAGAGAAGTTGTGAGAGAGAGAGAAAAAGAGAAGCTGTGAGTGAGAGTGAAAGAGAGAAATAGAAGCTACGAGTGAGAGAGAGAGAGCTGTGAGTGTGTGAGAGAGAGGAAGTGAAGCTGTGAGTGAAAAAGAGAGAAAGAGAATCTGTGAGTGAGAGATAGAGAGAGAAAGAGAAGCTGTGTGTGTGAGATAAAGAGAAGCTGTGAGTGAGAGAGTGAGAGAAAGAGAAGCTGTGAGTGAGAGATAGAGAGAGAAAGAGAAGCTGTGAGTGAGAGAGAGAGAGAAAGAGAAGCTATGAGTGAGAGAGAGAGAGAAGCTGTGAGTGAGAGAGAGAAGTTGTGCGTGAGAGAGAGAGAGAAGCTGTGTGTGTGTGTGTGAGAGAGAGAGAAGCTGTGAGTGAGAGAGAGAGAAAGAAAGAGAAGCTGTGTGATAGAGAGAGAGAAGCTGTGAGTGTGAGAGAGAGTGAGATAAAGAGAAGTTGTGAGTGAGTGAGTTAGTGAGAGAAGCTGTGAGTGAAAGAGAGAAAGGGAAGCTGTGAGTGAGAGAGAGAGAGAAGCTGTGAGTGAGAGACAGAGAGAGAAAGAGAAGCTGTGTGTGAGAGAGAGTGTGATAAGCTGTGTGTGTGAGAGAGAGAAGCTATGAGTGAGAGAAAGAGAAAGAGAAGCTGTGAGTGAGAGAGAGAGAGAAGCTGTGAGTGAGAGAGAGAACGAGAAGCTGTGAGTGAGAGACAGAGAGAGAAAGAAAGGGTGTGAGTGAGAGACAGAGAGAGAAAGAGAAGCTGTGTGTGTGAGAGAGAAAGAGAAGCTGTGAGTGAGAGAGAGAGAAGCTGTGAGTGAAAGTGAGAAAGAGAAGCTGATAGAGAGAGAGAGAGAGAAGCTGTGAGTGAGAGAGAAAGAGAGAAATAGAAGCTATGAGTGTGAGAGAGAGAGAAGCTGTGAGTGAGTGAGAGAGAGAGAAGCTGTGAGTGAGAGACAGAGAGAGAAAGAGAAGTTGTTAGTGAGAGAGAGAGAGAGAGAAAGAGAAGCTGTGAGAGAGAGAGAGAAGCTGTGAGTGAGAGACAGAGAGAAGCTGTGAGTGAGAGACAGAGAGATAAAGAGAAGCTGTGAGAGAGAGAGAGAGAAAGAGAAGCTGTGAGAGAGAGAGAGAATGAGAAGCTGTGAGTGAGAGAGAGAAAGAGAGAGAGAAGCTGTGAGTGTGAGAGAGTGAGATAAAGAGAAGCTGTGAGTGAGTGAGTGAGAGAGAGAAGCTGAGTGAAAGTGAGAAAGAGAAGCTGATAGTGAGAGAGAGAGAGAAGCTGTGAGTGAGAGAAAGAGAAAGAGAAGCTGTGAGTAAGAGAGAAAGAGAGAAATAGAAGCTATGAGTGAGAGACAGAGAGAGAAGCAGTGAGTGAGTGAGAGAGAGAGAAGTTGTGTGAGAGAGAGAGAAAAAAAGAGAAGCTGTGAGTGTGTGAGAGAGAGAAAGAGAAGCTGTAAGTGAGTGAGAGAAAGAGAAGCTGTGAGTGTGTGAGAGAGAAAGAGAAGCTGTGAGTGAGAGAGAGAGTGAGAAGCTGTGAGTGAGAGAGGGAGAGAAAGAGATGCTGTGAGTGAGAGACAGAGAGAAAGAGAAGTTGTTAGTGAGAGAGAGAGAGAGAGAGAGAGAAGCTGTGAGAGAGAGAGAGAGAAAGAGAAGCTGTGAGTGAGAGAGAGAGTGCGAAGCTGTGAGTGAGAGAGAGAGAGAAAGAGATGCTGTGAGTGAGAGACAGAGAGAAAGAGAAGTTGTTAGTGAGAGAGAGAGAGAGAGAGAAGCTGTGAGAGAGAGAGAATGAGAAGCTGTGAGAGAGAGAGAGAAAGAGAAGTTGTTATTGAGAGAGAGAGAGAAATAACTGTGAGAGAGAGAAAGAGAAAGAGAAGCTGTGTGTGAGAGAGAAAGAGAAGCTGTGAGTGAGAGAGAGAGAGAGAGAGAGAGAGAAGCTGTGTGAGAGAGAGAAAGAGAAGCTGTGAGTGAGAGACAGAGAGAGAAAGAGAAGCTGTATGGGAGAGAGAGTGATAAGCTGTGAGGGAGAGAGAGAGAGAAAGAGAAGCTGTGAGTGAGAGACAGTGAGAGAGAGTAGCTGTGAGAGACAGAGAGAGCAAGAGAAGCTGTGAGTGAGAGAGAGAGAGAGAAAGAGAAGCTGTGTGAGAGAGAGAAAGAGAAGCTGTGAGTGAGAGACAGAGAGAGAAAGAGAAGCTGTGTGAGAGAGAGTGATAAGCTGTGAGGGAGAGAGAGAGAAAGAGAAGCTGTGAGTGAGAGACAGTGAGAGAGAGTAGCTGTGAGAGACAGAGAGAGCAAGAGAAGCTGTGAGTGTGTGTGTGAGAGAGAAAGAAAGCTGTGAGTGAGAGAGAGAGAGAGAAAGAGAAGCTGTGTGTTTGAGATAAAGAGAAGCTGTGAGTGAGAGAGAGAGAGAAATAGAAGCTGTGAGTGAGAATTAGAGAGAGAAAGAGAAGCTGTGAGTGAGAGAGAGAGAGAATCTGTGAGTGAGAGAGAGAGAGAAAGAGAAGCTATGAGTGAGAGAGAGAGAGAAGCTGTGAGTGAGAGAGAGAAGCTGTGCGTGAGAGAGAGAGAGAAGCTGTGTGTGTGTGTGAGAGAGAGAGAAGCTGTGAGTGAGAGAGAGAGAGAAAGAGAAGCTGTGTGATAGAGAGAGAGAGAAGCTGTGAGTGTGAGAGAGAGTGAGATAAAGAGAAGTTGTGAGTGAGAGAGAGAGAGAGAAGCTGTGAGTGAGAGACAGAGAGAGAAAGAGAAGCTGTGTGTGAGAGAGAGAGTGATAAGCTGTGTGTGTGTGAGAGAGAAGCTGTGAGTGAGTGAGAGAGAAAGAGAAGCTGTGAGTGAGTGAGAGAGAGAAGTTCTGAGTGAGAGAGAGAAAGAGAAGCTTTGAGTGAGAGACAGAGGGAGAAAGAAAGGGTGTGAGTGCGAGAGAGAGAAAGAGAAGCTGTGAGAGAGAGAGAGAAAGAGAAGCTGTGAGTGAGAAAGAGAGAGAAAGAGAAGCTGTGAGTGAGAGACAGAGAGAGAAAGAGAAGCTGTGTGTGTGAGAGAGAAAGAGAAGCTGTGAGTGAGAGAGAAAGAGAGAAATAGAAGCTATGATTGAGAGACAGAGAGAGAAGCTGTGAGTGAGTGAGAGAGAGAGAAGCTGTGTGAGAGAGAGAGAGAAAAAGAGAAGCTGTGAGAGAGAGAGAGAAGCTGTAAGTGAGTGAGAGAAGGAGAAGCTGTGAGTGTGAGAGAGAGAAAGAGAAGTTGTTAGTGAGAGAGAGAGAGAGAAAGAGAAGCTTTGAGAGAGAGAGAGAGAGAGAGAAGCTGTGAGTGTGAGAGAGAGAGAAGCTGTGAGTGAGAGACAGAGAGATAAAGAGAAGCTGTGAGAGAGAGTGAGAAAGAGAAGCTGTGTGAGAGAGAGAATGAGAAGCTGTGTGAGAGGGAGAGAGAAAGAGAGAAATAGAAGCTACGAGTGAGAGAGAGAGAAGCTGTGAGTGTGTGAGAGAGAGGAAGTGAAGATGTGAGTGAAAAAGAGAGAAAGTGAAGCTGTGAGTGAGAGATAGAGAGAGAAAGAGAAGCTGTGAGTGAGAGAGACAGAGAGAATCTGTGAGTGAGAGAAAGAGAGAAAAAGAAGCTACGAGTGAGAGAGAGAGAAGCTGTGAGTGTGTGAGAGAGAGGAAGTGAAGATGTGAGTGAAAAAGAGAAAAAGTGAAGCTGTGAGTGAGAGAGAGAGAGAAAGAGAAGCTGTGAGTGAGAGATAGAGAGAGAAAGAGAAGCTGTGAGTGAGAGAGACAGAGAGAATCTGTGAGTGAGAGAAAGAGAGAAAGAGAAGCTATGAGTGAGAGAGAGAAGCTGTGCGTGAGAGAGAGAGAGAGAGAGAAGCTGTGTGTGTGTGTGAGAGAGAGAAGCTGTGAGTGAGAGAGAGAGAGAGAAAGGGAAGCTGTGTGATAGAGAGAGAGAGAAGCTGTGAGTGTGAGAGAGAGTGAGATAAAGAGAAGTTGTGAGTGAGTGAGTGAGTGAGTGAGAGAAGCTGTGAGTGAAAGAGAGAAAGAGAAGCTGTGAGTGAGAGAGAGAGAGAGAAAGAGAAGCTGTGAGTGAGAGAGAGAGAGAAAGAGAAGCTATGAGTGTGAGAGAGCGAGAAGCTGTGAGTGAGAGAGAGAAGCTGTGCGTGAGAGAGAGAGAGAAGCTGTGTGTGTGAGAGAGAGTGAGAGAGAGAGAAGCTGTGAGTGAGAGAGAAAGAGAGAAAGAGAAGCTGTGTGATAGAGAGAGAGAAGCTGTGAGTGTGAGAGAGAGTGAGATATAGAGAAGTTGTGAGTGAGTGAGTGAGAGAAGCTGTGAGTGAAAGAGAGAAAGGGATGCTGTGAGTGAGAGAGAGAGAGAAGCTGTGAGTGAGAGACAGAGAGAGAAAGAGAAGCTGTGTGTGAGAGAGAGTGTGATAAGCTGTGTGTGTGTGAGAGAGAAGCTATGAGTGAGAGAAAGAGAAAGAGAAGCTGTGAGTGAGAGAGAGATAGAAGCTGTGAGTGAGAGAGAGAAAGAGAAGCTGTGAGTGAGAGACAGAGAGAGAAAGAAAGGGTGTGAGTGAGAGACAGAGAGAGAAAGAGAAGCTGTGTGAGAGAGAGAGAAGCTGTGAGTGAAAGTGAGAAAGAGAAGCTGATAGAGAGAGAGAGAGAGAAGCTGTGAGTGAGAGAAAGAGAAAGAGAAGCTGTGAGCAAGAGAGAAAGAGAGAAATAGAAGCTATGAGTGAGAGACAGAGAGAGAAGCTGTGAGTGAGTGAGAGAGAGAGAAGCTGTGAGTGAGAGACAGAGAGAGAAAGAGAAGTTGTTAGTGAGAGAGAGAGAGAGAGAAAGAGAAGCTGTGTGTGTGAGAGAGAGAGAAGCTGTGAGTCAGAGAGAGAGAGAAGCTGTGAGTGAGAGACAGAGAGATAAAGAGAAGCTGTGAGAGAGAGAGAATGAGAAGCTGTGAGTGAGAGAGAGAAAGAGAGAGAGAAGCTGTGAGTGTGAGAGAGAGTGAGATAAAGAGAAGTTGTGAGTGAGTGAGTGAGTGAGAGAAGCTGTGAGTGAAAGAGAGAAAGAGAAGCTGTGAGTGAGAGAGAGAGAGAGAAAGAGAAGCTGTGAGTGAGAGAGAGAGAGAAAGAGAAGCTATGAGTGTGAGAGAGAGAGAAGCTGTGAGTGAGAGAGAGAAGCTGTGCGTGAGAGAGAGAGAGAAGCTGTGTGTGTGAGAGAGAGTGAGAGAGAGAGAAGCTGTGAGTGAGAGAGAAAGAGAGAAAGAGAAGCTGTGTGATAGAGAGAGAGAAGCTGTGAGTGTGAGAGAGAGTGAGATATAGAGAAGTTGTGAGTGAGTGAGTGAGAGAAGCTGTGAGTGAAAGAGAGAAAGGGAAGCTGTGAGTGAGAGAGAGAGAGAGAAGCTGTGAGTGAGAGACAGAGAGAGAAAGAGAAGCTGTGTGTGAGAGAGAGTGTGATAAGCTGTGTGTGTGAGAGAGAGAAGCTATGAGTGAGAGAAAGAGAAAGAGAAGCTGTGAGTGAGAGAGAGATAGAAGCTGTGAGTGAGAGAGAGAAAGAGAAGCTGTGAGTGAGAGACAGAGAGAGAAAGAAAGGGTGTGAGTGAGAGACAGAGAGAGAAAGAGAAGCTGTGTGAGAGAGAGAGAAGCTGTGAGTGAAAGTGAGAAAGAGAAGCTGATAGAGAGAGAGAGAGAGAAGCTGTGAGTGAGAGAAAGAGAAAGAGAAGCTGTGAGCAAGAGAGAAAGAGAGAAATAGAAGCTATGAGTGAGAGATAGAGAGAGAAGCTGTGAGTGAGTGAGAGACAGAGAGAAGCTGTGAGTGAGAGACAGAGAGAGAAAGAGAAGTTGTTAGTGAGAGAGAGAGAGAGAGAAAGAGAAGCTGTGTGTGTGAGAGAGAGAGAAGCTGTGAGTCAGAGAGAGAGAGAAGCTGTGAGTCAGAGACAGAGAGATAAAGAGAAGCTGTGAGAGAGAGAGAAAGAGAAGCTGTGAGAGAGAGAGAATGAGAAGCTGTGAGTGAGAGAGAGAAAGAGAGAGAGAAGCTGTGAGTGTGAGAGAGAGTGAGATAAAGAGAAGCTGTGAGTGAGTGAGAGAGAGAGAGAAGCTCTGAGTGAAAGTGAGAAAGAGAAGCTGATAGTGAGAGAGAGAGAGAAGCTGTGAGTGATAGAAAGAGAAAGAGAAGCTGTGAGTAAGAGAGAAAGAGAGAAATAGAAGCTATGAGTGAGAGACAGAGAGAGAAGCTGTGAGTGAGTGAGAGAGAGAGAGAAGTTGTGTGAGAGAGAGAGAGAAAAAGAGAAGCTGTGAGTGTGTGTGAGAGAGAAAGAGAAGCTGTAAGTGAGTGAGAGAAAGAGAAGCTGTGAGTGAGAGAGAGAGAATGAGAAGCTGTGAGTGAGAGAGAGAGTGAGAAGCTGTGAGTGAGAGAGACAGAGAAAGAGATGCTGTGAGTGAGAGACAGAGAGAGAAAGAGGTTGTTAGTGAGAGAGAGAGAAGCTGTGAGAGAGAGAGAGAAAGAGAAGCTGTGAGAGAGAGAGAGAAGCTGTGAGTGAGAGACAGAGAGATAAAGAGAAGCTGTGAGAGAGAGAGAGAATGAGAAGCTGTGAGAGAGAGAGAGAAAGAGAAGTTGTTATTGAGAGAGAGAGAGAAAGAAAGAGCTGTGAGAGAGAGAGAAAGAGAAGCTGTGTGTGAGAGAGAAAGAGAAGCTGTGAGTGAGTGAGAGAGAGAGAGAAAGAGAAGCTGTGAGAGAGGAGAGAAAGAGAAGCTGTAAGTGAGAGACAGAGAGAGAAAGAGAAGCTGTGTGTGAGAGAAAGTGATAAGCTGTGAGGGAGAGAGAGAGAAAGAGAAGCTGTGAGTGAGAGACAGTGAGAGAGAGTAGCTGTGTGAGAGAGAGAGAGCAAGAGAAGCTGTGAGTGTGTGTGTGAGAGAGAAAGAAAGCTGTGAGTGAGAGAGAGAGAAAGAGAAGCTGTGAGTGAGAGAGAGAGAGAAGCTGTGAGTGAGAGACAGAGAGAGAAAGAGAAGCTGTGTGTGAGAGAGAGAGTGATAAGCTGTGTGTGTGAGAGAGAGAAGCTGTGAGTGAGTGAGAGAGAAAGAGAAGCTGTGAGTGAGTGAGAGAGAGAAGCTGTGAGTGAGAGAGAGAAATAGAAGCTGTGAGTGAGAGACAGAGGGAGAAAGAAAGGGTGTGAGTGCGAGAGAGAGAAAGAGAAGCTGTGTGTGAGAGAGAGAAAGAGAAGCTGTGAGTGAGAAAGAGAGAGAAAGAGAAGCTGTGAGTGAGAGACAGAGAGAGAAAGAGAAGCTGTGTGTGTGAGAGAGAAAGAGAAGCTGTGAGTGAGAGAGAGAGAAGCTGTGAGTGAAAGTGAGAAATAGAAGCTGATAGTGAGAGAGAGAGAAGCTGTGAGTGATAGAAAGAGAAATAGAAGCTATGAGTGAGAGACAGAGAGAGAAGCTGTGAGTGAGAGAGAAAGAGAGAAGCTGTGAGTGAGAGACAGAGATAAAGAGAAGCTGTGAGTGAAAAAGAGAGAAAGTGAAGCTGTGAGTGAGAGATAGAGAGAGAAAGAGAAGCTGTGAGTTAGAGAGAGAGAGAGAATGAGAAGCTGTGTGTGAGAGATAAAGAGAAGCTGTGAGTGAGAGAGAGAGAGAGAAAGAGAAGCTGTGAGTGAGAGATAGAGAGAGAAAGAGAAGCTGTGAGTGAGAGAGACAGAGAGAATCTGTGAGTGAGAGAGAGAGAAAGAGAAGCTATGAGTGAGAGAGAGAAGCTGTGAGTGAGAGAGAGAAGCTGTGCGTGAGAGAGAAAGAGAGAGAAGCTGTGTGTGTGTGTGAGAGAGAGAGAAGCTGTGAGTGAGAGAGAGAGAGAAAGAGAAGCTGTGTGATAGAGATAGAGAGAAGCTGTGAGTGTGAGAGAGAGTGAGATAAAGAGAAGTTGTGAGTGAGTGAGTGAGTGAGAGAAGCTGTGAGTGAAAGAGAGAAACAGAAGCTGTGAGTGAGAGAGAGAGAGAAGCTGTGAGTGAGAGACAGAGAGAGAAAGAGAAGCTGTGTGTGTGAGAGAGAGTGATAAGCTGTGTGTGTGTGAGAGAGAAGCTGTGAGTGAGAGAGAGAGAAAGAGAAGCTGTGAGTGAGAGAGAGAGAGAAGCTGTGAGTGAGAGAGAGAAAGAGAAGCTGTGAGTGAGAGACAGAGGGAGAAAGAAAGGGTGTGAGTGCGAGAGAGAGAAAGAGAAGCTGTGAGAGAGAGAGAAAGAGAAGCTGTGAGTGAGAAAGAGGGAGAAAGAGAAGCTGTGTGTGTGAGAGAGAAAGAGAAGCTGTGAGTGAGAGAGAGAGAAGCTGTGAGTGAAAGTGAGAAAGAGAAGCTGATAGTGTGAGAGAGAGAGAAGCTGTGAGTGAGAGAAAGAGAAAGAGAAGCTGTGAGTAAGAGAGAAAGATAGAAATAGAAGCTATGAGTGAGAGACAGAGAGAGAAGCTGTGAGTGAGTGAGAGAGAGAGAGAAGCTGTGTGAGAGAGAGAGAGAGAGAAAAAGAGAAGCTGTGTGAGAGAGAGAGAGAAAGAGAAGCTCTAAGTGAGTGAGAGAAGGAGAAGCTGTGAGTGTGAGAGAGGGAAAGAGAAGCTGTGTGTGTGAGAGAGAGATAGAAAGAGAAGTTAGTGAGAGAGAGAGAGAAAGAAAGAGAAGCTTTGAGAGAGAGAGAGAGAGAGAGAAGCTGTGAGTGAGAGAGAAAGAAGCTGTGAGTGAGAGACAGAGAGATATAGAGAAGCTGTGAGAGAGAGTGAGAAAGAGAAGCTGTGAGAGAGAGAGAATGAGAAGCTGTGTGAGAGGGAGAGAGAAAGAGAATTTGTTAGTGAGAGAGAGAGAGAAAGAGCTGTGTGAGAGAGAGAGAGCAAGAGAATCTGTGAGTGAGAGAGAGAGAGAAAGAGAAGCTGTGAGTGAGAGAGAAAGAGAGAAAGAGAAGCCTTGAGAGAGAGAGAGTGAGAAGCTATGAGAGAGAGAGCAAGAAAAGCTGTGAGTGAGAGAGAGAAAGAGAAGCTGTGAGAAATAGAGAGAAAGAGAAGCTGTGAGTGAGAAGACAGAGAGAGAAAGAGAAGCTGTGTGAGAGAGAGATAGAGAAAGTGAAGCTGTGAGTGAGAGAGAGAGAGAAAGAGAAGCTGTGAGTGTGTGTGAGAGAGAAAGAGAAGCTTTGAGAGAGAGAGAAAAAGAGAAGCTGTGAGTGAGAGTGAAAGAGAGAAATAGAAGCTATGAGTGAGAGAGAGAGAAGCTGTGAGTGAGAGAAAGAGAGAGAAAGAGAAGTTGTTAGTGAGAGAGAGAGAGAGAAAGAGAAGCTTTGAGAGAGAGAGAGAGAAAGAGAAGCTGTAAGTGAGAGAGAGAGAGAAGCTGTGAGTGAGAGACAGAGAGATAAAGAGAAGCTGTGAGAGAGAGAGAAAGAGAAGCTGTGAGTGAGAGAGAGAGAGAATGAGAAGCTGTGTGAGAGGGAGAGAGAAAGTGAAGCTGTGAGTGAGAGAGAGAGAGAAAGAGAACCTGTGAGTGAGAGAAAGAGAGAAAGAGAAGCTGTGAGTGAGAGACAGAGAGAGAAAGAGAAGCTGTGTGTGTGAGAGAGAGTGATAAGCTGTGAGTGAGAGAGAGAGAGAAAGAGAAGCTGTGAGTGAGAGACAGAGAGAGAGAGTAGCTGTGTGAGAGAGAGAGAGAGAGAGCAAGAGAATCTGTGAGTGAGAGAGAGAGAAAAAGAGAAGCTGTGAGTGACAGAGAAAGAGAGAAAGAGAAGCTGTGAGTGAGAGAGTGTGAGAAGCTATGAGAGAGAGAGAGAGCAAGAGAAGCTGTGAGTGAGAGAGAGAAAGAGAAGCTGTGAGTGAGAAAGAGAGAGAAAGAGAAGCTGTGAGTGAGAAGACAGAGAGAGAAAGAGAAGCTGTGTGAGAGAGACAGATAGAGAAAGAGAAGCTGTGAGTGAGAGAGAGAGAGAAAGAGAAGCTGTGAGTGTGTGTGAGAGAGAAAGAGAAGCTGTGAGAGAGAGAGAAAAAGAGAAGCTGTGAGTGAGAGAGAGAGAGAACGAGAAGCTGTGTGTGAGAGAGAAGGAAAAGCTGTGAGTGAGAGAGAGAGAAAAAGAGAAGCTGTGAGTGAGAGATAGAGAGAGAAAGAGAAGCTGTGAGTGAGTGAGAGAGAATGAGAAGCTGTGTGTGTGAGATTAAGAGAAGCTGTGAGTGAGAGAGAGAGAGAAAGAGAAGCTGTGAGTGGGAGAGAGAAAGAGAAGCTGTGAGAGAGAGAGAGAATGAGAAGCTGTGAGTGAGAGAGAGAAAGAGGGAGAGCAGCTGTGAGTGTGAGAGAGAGTGAGATAAAGAGAAGCTGTGAGTGAGTGTGAGAGAGAGAGAAGCTGTGAGTGAGTGTGAGAGAGAGAGAAGCTGTGAGTGAAAGTGAGAAAGAGAAGCTGATAGTGAGAGAGAGAGAAGCTGTGAGTGAGAGAAAGAGAAAGAAAAGCTGTGAGTAAGAGAGAAGGAGAGAAATAGAAGCTATGAGTGAGACACAGAGAGAGAAGCTGTGAGTGAGTGAGAGAGAGAGAAGTTGTGTGAGAGAGAGAGAGAAAAAGAGAAGCTGTGAGAGAGAGAGAGAGAGAAGCTGTAAGTGAGTGAGAGAAGGAGAAGCTGTGAGTGTAAGAGAGAGAGAGAAGCTGTGAGTGAGAGAGAAAGAGAGAGAAAGAGAAGTTGTTAGTGAGAGAGAGAGAGAGAAAGAGAAGCTTTGGGAGAGAGAGAGAGAGAGAAGCTGTGAGTGAGAGAGAAAGAGAAGCTGTGAGTGTGAGAGAGAGAAAGAGAAGCTGTGAGAGAGAGAGAGAAAGAGAAGCTGTGAGAGATAGAGATAGAAGCTGTGAGTGAGAGACAGAGAGAGAAAGAGAAGCTGTGTGTTAGAGAGAGAGAGAAGCTGTGTGTGAGAGAGAAGGAGAAGCTGTGAGTGAGAGAGAGAGAAAGAGAATCTGTGAGTGAGAGAGAGAGAGAAAGAGAAGCTGTGAGAGAGAGAGAAAGAGAAGCTGTGAGTGAGAGACAGAGAGAGAAAGAGAAGCTGTGTGAGAGAGAGAGTGATAAGCTGTGAGTGAGAGAGAGAGAAAGAGAAGCTGTGAGTGAGAGAGAGAGAGAAAGAGAAGCTATGAGTGAGAGAGAGAGAGAAGCTGTGAGTGAGAGAGAGAAGCTGTGCGTGAGAGAGAGAGAGAAGCTGTGTGTGTGTGTGAGAGAGAGAGAAGCTGTGAGTGAGAGAGAAAGAAAGAAAGAGAAGCTGTGTGATAGAGAGTGAGAAGCTGTGATTGTGAGAGAGAGTGAGATAAAGAGAAGTTGTGAGTGAGTGAGTGAGTGAGAGAAGCTGTGAGTGAAAGAGAGAAAGGGAAGCTGTGAGTGAGAGAGAGAGAGAAGCTGTGAGTGAGAGACAGAGAGAGAAAGAGAAGCTGTGTGTGAGAGAGAGTGTGATAAGCTGTGTGTGTGTGAGAGAGAGAAGCTATGAGTGAGAGAAAGAGAAAGAAAGAGAAGCTGTGTGATAGAGAGAGAGAAGCTGTGAGTGTGAGAGAGAGTAAGATAAAGAGAAGTTGTGAGTGAGTGAGTGAGTGAGAGAAGATGTGAGTGAAAGAGAGAAAGGGAAGCTGTGAGTGAGAGAGAGATAGAAGCTGTGAGTGAGAGAGAGAAAGAGAAGCTGTGAGTGAGAGACAGAGAGAAAGAAAGGGTGTGAGTGAGAGACAGAGAGAAAGAGAAGCTGTGTGTGTGAGAGAGAAAGAGAAGCTGTGAGAGAGAGAGAGAAGCTGTGAGTGAAAGTGAGAAAGAGAAGCTGATAGAGAGAGAGAGAGAAGCTGTGAGTGAGAGAAAGAGAAAGAGAAGCTGTGAGTAAGAGAGAAAGAGAGAAATAGAAGCTATGAGTGAGAGACAGAGAGAGAAGCTGTGAGTGAGTGAGAGACAGAGAAGCTGTGAGTGAGAGACAGAGAGAGAAAGAGAAGTTGTTAGTGAGAGAGAGAGAGTGAGAAAGAGAAGCTGTGAGAGAGAGAGAGAAGCTGTGAGTGAGAGAGAGAGAAGCTGTGAGTGAGAGACAGAGAGATAAAGAGAAGCTGTGAGAGAGAGAGAGAAAGAGAAGCTGTGAGAGAGAGAGAGAATGAGAAGCTGTGAGTGAGAGAGAGAAAGAGAGAGAGAAGCTGTGAGTGTGAGAGAGAGTGAGATAAAGAGAAGCTGTGAGTGAGTGAGAGAGAGAGAGAAGCTGTGAGTGAAAGTGAGAAAGAGAAGCTGATAGTGAGAGAGAGAGAGAAGCTGTGAGTGATAGAAAGAGAAAGAGAAGCTGTGAGTAAGAGAGAAAGAGAGAAATAGAAGCTTTGAGTGAGAGACAGAGAGAGAAGCTGTGAGTGAGTGAGAGAGAGAGAAGTTGTGTGAGAGAGAGAGAGAAAAAGAGAAGCTGTGAGTGTGTGAGACAGAGAAAGAGAAGCTGTAAGTGAGTGAGAGAAAGAGAAGCTGTGAGTGTGAGAGAGAGAAAGAGAAGCTGTGAGTGAGAGAGAGAGTGAGAAGCTGTGAGTGAGAGAGAGAGAGAAAGAGATGCTGTGAGTGAGAGACAGAGAGAGAAAGAGAAGTTGTTAGTGAGAGAGAGAGAGAAGCTGTGAGAGAGAGAGAGAAAGAGAAGCTGTGAGAGAGAGAGAGAAGCTGTGAGTGAGAGACAGAGAGATAAAGAGAAGCTGTGTGAGAGAGAGAGAATGAGAAGCTGTGAGAGAGAGAGAGAAAGAGAAGTTGTTATTGAGAGAGAGAGAGAGAAAGAAAGAGCTGTGTGAGAGAGAGAGAAAGAGAAGCTGTTTGTGAGAGAGAAAGAGAAGCTGTGAGTGAGTGAGAGAGAGAGAGAAAGAGAAGCTGTGTGAGAGAGAGAAAGAGAAGCTGTGAGTGAGAGACAGAGAGAGAAAGAGAAGCTGTGTGAGAGAGAAAGTGATAAGCTGTGAGGGAGAGAGAGAGAAAGAGAAGCTGTGAGTGAGAGACAGTGAGAGAGAGTAGCTGTGAGAGAGAGAGAGAGCAAGAGAAGCTGTGAGTGTGTGTGTGAGAGAGAAAGAAAACTGTGAGTGAGAGAGAGAGAGAAAGAGAAGCTGTGAGTGAGAGAGAGAGAGAAGCTGTGAGTGTGTGTGAGAGAGAAAGTGGTTGTGAGAGAGAGAGAAAAAGAGAAGCTGTGAGTGAGAGTGAAAGAGAGAAATAGAAGCTACGAGTGAGAGAGAGAGAAGCTGTGAGTGTGTGAGAGAGAGGAAGTGAAGCTGTGAGTGAAAAAGAGAGAAAGTGAAGCTGTGAGTGAGAGATAAGAGAGGAAGAGAAGCTGTGAGAGAGAGAGAGAGAGAACGAGAAGCTGTGTGTGTGAGATAAAGAGAAGCTGTGAGTGAGAGAGAGAGAGAAAGAGAAGCTGTGAGTGAGAGATAGAGAGAGAAAGAGAAGCTGTGAGTGAGAGAGAGAATCTGTGAGTGATAGAGAGAGAGAAAGAGAAGCTATGAGTGAGAGAGAGAGAGAGAGAGAAGCTGTGAGTGAAAGTGAGAAAGAGAAGCTGATAGTGAGAGAGAGAGAGAGAGAGAAGCTGTGAGTGAGAGAAAGAGAAAGAGAAGCTGTGAGTAAGAGAGAAAGAGAGAAATAGAAGCTATGAGTGAGAGACAGAGAGAGAAGCTGTGAGTGAGTGAGAGAGAGAAGCTGTGAGAGAGAGAGAAAGAGAAGCTGTGAGAAAGAGAGAGATAATAGCTGTGAGTGAGAGAGAGAGAGAAGCTGTGATTGAGAGAGAAAGAGAAGCTGTGTGAGAGAGAGAAAGAGAAGCTGTGAGAAAGAGAGAGAGATAATAGCTGTGAGTGAGAGAGAGAGAAGCTGTGAGTGAGAGAGAGAAAGAGAAGCTGTGAGTGAGAGACAGAGAGAGAAAGAAAGGGTGTGAGTGCGAGAGAGAGAAAGAGAAAGAGAAGCTGTGAGAGAGAGAGAAAGAGAAGCTGTGAGAAAGAGAGAGAAAGAGAAGCTGTGAGTGAGAGACAGAGAGAGAAAGAGAAGCTGTGTATGAGAGAGAGAAAGAGAAGCTGTGAGTGAGAGAGAGAGAGAAAGAGAAGTTGTAAGTGTGTGTGAGAGAGAAAGAGAAGCTGTGAGTGAGAGAGAGAGAAAAAGAGAAGCTGTGAGTGAGAGTGAAAGAGAGAAATAGAAGCGATGAGTGAGTGAGAGAGAGAAAGAGAAGCTGTGAGTGAGAGAGAGAGAGAACGAGAAGCTGTGTGTGTGAGAGAAAGAGAAGCTGTGAGTGAGAGAGAGAGAGAAAGAGAATCTGTGAGTGAGAGATAGAGAGAGAAAGAGAAGCTGTGAGTTAGAGAGAGACAGAAAGAGAACATGTGAGTGAGAGAGAGAGAGAGAAAGAGAGAAGCTGTGAGTGTTAGAGAGAGTGAGATAAATAGAAGCTGTGAGTGAGTGAGAGAGAGAGAAGCTATGAGTGAAAGAGAGAAAGAGAAGCTGTTAGTGAGAGAGAGAGAGAAGCTGTGAGTGAGAGAAAAAGAAAGAGAAGCTGTGAGTAAGAGAGAAAGAGAGAAATAGAAGCTATGAGTGAGAGACAGAGAGAGAAGCTGTAAGTGAGTGAGAGAAAGAGAAGCTGTGAGTGTGTGAGAGAGAAAGAGAAGCTGAGTGAGAGAGAGAGTGAGAAGCTGTGAGTGAGAGAGAGTGAGAAGCTGTGAGTGAGAGAGTGAGAGAAAGAGAAGTTTTTAGTGAGAGTGAGAGAGCGAGAAAGAAAAGCTGTGAGTGAGAGAGAGAGTGAGAAGCTATGAGTGAGAGAGGGAGAGAAGCTGTGTGTGTGAGAGAGAGAGAAAGATAAGCTGTGAGTGAGAGAGAGAGAAAGAGAAGCTGTGAGTGAGAGACCGAGAGAGAATGAGAAGCTGTGTGTGTGTGAGAGAGTGATAAGCTGTGAGTGAGAGAGTGAGAGAAAGAGAAGCTGTGAGTGAGAGACAGAGAGAGAAAGAAAGGGTGTGAGTGCGAGAGAGAGAGAGAGAAAAAGCTGTGAGAGAGAGAGAAAGAGAAGCTGTGAGTGAGAAAGAGAGAGAAAGAGAAGCTGTGACTGAGAGACAGAGAGAGAAAGAGAAGCTGTGTATGAGAGAGAGAAAGAGAAGCTGAGAGTGAGAGAGAGAGAGAAAGAGAAGCTGTAAGTGAGAGAGAGAGAGAAAGAGAAGCTGTGAGTGAGAGAGAGAAAAAAAGAGAAGCTGTGAGTGTGTGTGAGAGAGAAAGAGAAGCTGTGAGTGAGAGAGAGAGAGAAAGAGAATCTGTGAGTGAGAGAGAGAGAAGGAGAAGTTGTGTGAGAGAGAGAGATAGCGAAAGAGAAGCTGTGAGTGAGAGAGAGAGAGAGAAAGAGAAGCTTTGAGTGTGTGAGAGAGAGGAAGTGAAGCTGTGAGTGAAAAAGAGAGAAAGAGCAGCTGTGTGTGTGAGAGAGAAAGAGAAGCTGTGAGTGAGTGAGAGAGAGAGAACGAGAAGCTGTGTGTGAGAGAGAAAGAGAAGCTGTGAGTGAGAGAGAGAAAGAGAAGCTGTGAGTGAGAGATAGAGAGAGAAAGAGAAGCTGTGAGTTAGAGAGAGAGAATGAGAAGCTGTGTGTGTGAGATAAAGAGAAGCTGTGAGTGAGAGAGAAAGAGAAAGAGAAGCTGTGAGTGAGAGATAGAGAGAGAAAGAGAATCTGTGAGTGAGAGAGAGAGAGAAAGAGAAGCTATGAGTGAGAGAGAGAGAGAGAAGCTGTGAGTGAGAGAGAGAAGCTGTGCGTGAGAGAGAGAGAGAAAGAGAAGCTGTGTGTGTGTGAGAGAGAGAGAGAAGCTGTGAGTGAGAGAGAGAGAAAGAAAGAGAAGCTGTGTGATATAGAGAGAGAAGCTGTGTGTGTGAGAGAGAGTGAGATAAAGAGGTTGTGAGTGTGTGAGTGAGTGAGAGAAGCTGTGAGTGAAAGAGAGAAAGAGAAGCTGTGAGTGAGTGAGAGAGAGAGAGAAGCTGTGAGTGAGAGACAGAGAGAGAAAGAGAAGCTGTGTGTGTGAGAGAGAGTGATAAGCTGTGTGTGTGCGAGAGAGAAGCTGTGAGTGAGAATGAGAGAGAAAGAGAAGCTGTGAGTGAGAGACAAAGAGAGAAAGAGAAGCTGTGTGTGTGAGAGAGAAAGAGAAGCTGTGAGTGAGAGAGAGAGAAGCTGTGAGTGAAAGTGAGAAAGAGAAGCTGATAGTGAGAGAGAGAGAGAGAGAAGCTGTGAGTGAGAGAAATAGAAAGAGAAGCTGTGAGTAAGAGAGAAAGAGAGAAATAGAAGCTATGAGTGAGAGACAGAGAGAGAAGCTGTGAGTGAGTGAGAGAGAGAAAGAGAAGCTGTGAGTGAGAGACAGAGAGAGAGAGAGAGTAGCTGTGTGTGTGTGAGAGAGAGAAGCTGTGAGTGAGAGAGAAAGAGAAGCTGGGAGTGAGAGACAGAGAGAGAAAGAAAGGGTGTGAGTGCGAGAGAGAGAGAGAAAGAGAAGCTGTGAGAGAGAGAGAAAGAGAAGCTGTGAGAAAGAGAGAGAGATAATAGCTGTGAGTGAGAGAGAGAGAAGCTGTGAGTGAGAGAGAGAAAGAGAAGCTGTGAGTGAGAGACAGAGAGAGAAAGAAAGGGTGTGAGTGCGAGAGAGAGAAAGAGAAAGAGAAGCTGTGTGTGAGAGAGAAAGAGATGCTGTGAGAAAGAGAGAGAAAGAGAAGCTGTGAGTGAGAGACAGAGAGAGAAAGAGAAGCTGTGTATGAGAGAGAGAAAGAGAAGCTGTGAGTGAGAGAGAGAGAGAAGCTGTGAGTGTGTGTGAGAGAGAAAGTGAAGTTGTGTGAGAGAGAGAAAAAGAGAAGCTGTGAGTGAGAGTGAAAGAGAGAAATAGAAGCTACGAGTGAGAGAGAGAAGCTGTGAGTGTGTGAGAGAGAGGAAGTGAAGCTGTGAGTGAAAAAGAGAGAAAGTGAAGCTGTGAGTGAGAGATAAGAGAGAAAGAGAAGCTGTGAGTTAGAGAGAGAGAGAGAACGAGAAGCTGTGTGTGTGAGATAAAGAAAAGCTGTGAGTGAGAGAGAGAGAGAAAGAGAAGCTGTGAGTGAGAGATAGAGAGAGAAAGAGAAGCTGTGAGTGAGAGAGAGAGAGAATCTGTGAGTGAGAGAGAGAGAGAAAGAGAAGCTATGAGTGAGAGAGAGAGAGAGAAGCTGTGAGTGAGAGAGAGAAGCTGTGCGTGAGAGAGAGAGAGAGAGAAGCTGTGTGTGTGTGTGAGAGAGAGAAGCTGTGAGTGAGAGAGAGAGAGAGAAAGAGAAGCTGTGTGATAGAGAGAGAGAAGCTGTGAGTGTGAGAGAGAGTGAGATAAAGAGAAGTTGTGAGTGAGTGAGAGAGAGAGAGAGAGAAGCTGTGAGTGAGAGACAGAGAGAGAAAGAGAAGCTGTGTGAGAGTGAGAGTGATAAGCTGTGTGTGAGAGAGAGAGAAGCTGTGAGTGAGTGAGAGAGAAAGAGAAGCTGTGAGTGAGTGAGAGAGAGAAGCTGTGAGTGAGAGAGAGAAAGAGAAGCTGTGAGTGAGAGACAGAGGGAGAAAGAAAGGGTGTGAGTGCGAGAGAGAGAAAGAGAAGCTGAGAGAGAGAGAGAGAGAAAGAGAAGCTGTGAGTGAGAAAGAGAGAGAAAGAGAAGCTGTGAGTGAGGGACAGAGAGAGAAAGAGAATCTGTGTGTGTGTGAGAGAAAGAGAAGCTGTGAGTGAGAGAGAGAGAAGCTGTGAGTGAAAGTGAGAAATAGAAGCTGATAGTGAGAGAGAGAGAGAGAAGCTGTGAGTGAGAGAAAGAGAAAGAGAAGCTGTGAGTAAGAGAGAAAGAGAGAAATAGAAGCTATGAGTGAGAGACAGAGAGAGAAGCTGTGAGTGAGTGAGAGAGAGAGAAGCTGTGTGAGAGAGAGAGAGAAAAAGAGAAGCTGTGAGAGAGTGAGAGAGAGAGAAGCTGTAAGTGAGTGAGAGAAGGAGAAGCTGTGAGTGTGAGAGAGAGAAAGAGAAGCTGTGAGTGAGAGAGAGAGAGAGAGAAAGAGAAGTTGTTAGTGAGAGAGAGAGAGAGAAAGAGAAGCTTTGAGAGAGAGAGAGAGAGAGAAGCTGTGATTGAGAGAGAGAGAGAAGCTGTGAGTGAGAGACAGAGAGATAAAGAGAAGCTGTGAGAGAGAGTGAGAAAGAGAAGCTGTGAGAGAGAGAGAATGAGAAGCTGTGTGAGAGGGAGAGAGAAAGAGAGAAATAGAAGCTACGAGTGAGAGAGAGAGAGAAGCTGTGAGTGTGTGAGAGAGAGGAAGTGAAGCTGTGAGTGAAAAAGAGAGAAAGTGAAGCTGTGAGTGAGAGATAGAGAGAGAAAGAGAAGCTGTGAGAGAGAGAATGAGAAGCTGTGTGTGTGAGAGAGAAAGAGAAGTTGTTATTGAGAGAGAGAGAGAGAAAGAGGTGTGAGAGAGAGAAAGAGAAAGAGAAGCTGTGTGTGAGAGAGAAAGAGAAGCTGTGAGTGAGAGAGAGAGAGAGAAAGAGAAGCTGTGTGAGAGAGAAAAAGAGAAGCTGTGAGTGAGAGACAGAGAGAGAAAGAGAAGCTGTGTGAGAGAGAGAGTGATAAGCTGTGAGGGAGAGAGAGAGAGAAAGAGAAGCTGTGAGTGAGAGACAGTGAGAGTGAGTAGCTGTGAGAGAGAGAGAGCAAGAGAAGCTGTGAGTGTGTGTGTGAGAGAATAAGAAAGCTGTGAGTGAGAGAGAGAGAGAAAGAGAAGCTGTGAGTGAGAGAGAGAGAAGGAGAAGTTGTGAGAGAGAGAGATAGAGAAAGAGAAGCTGTGAGAGAGAGAGAAAGAGAAGCTGTGAGTGTGTGTGAGAGAGAAAGTGAAGTTGTGAGAGAGAGAGAAAAAGAGAAGCTGTGAGTGAGAGTGAAAGAGAGAAATAGAAGCTACTAGTGAGAGAGAGAGAGAAGCTGTGAGTGTGAGAGAGAGGAAGTGAAGCTGTGAGTGAAAAAGAGAGAAAGTGAAGCTGTGAGTGAGAGATAGAGAGAGAAAGAGAAGCAGTGAGTTAGAGAGAGAGAGAGAACGAGAAGCTGTGTGTGTGAGATAAAGAGAAGCTGTGAGTGAGAGAGAGAGAAAGAGAAGCTGTGAGTGAGAGATAGAGAGAGAAAGAGAAGCTGTGAGTGAGAGAGAGAGAGAATCTGTGAGTGAGAGAGAGAGAGAAAGAGAAGCTATGAGTGAGAGAGAGAGAAGCTGTGAGTGAGAGAGAGAAGCTGTGTGTGTGTGTGAGAGAGAGAAGCTGTGTGTGTGTGAGAGAGAGAGGAGCTGTGAGTGAGAGAGAGAGAGGAAGAGAAGCTGTGTGATAGAGAGAGAGAGAAGCTGTGAGTGTGAGAGAGAGTGAGATAAAGAGAAGTTGTGAGTGAGAGAGAGAGAAAAGCTGTGAGTGAGAGACAGAGAGAGAAAGAGAAGCTGTGTGTGAGAGAGAGATTGATAAGCTGTGTGTGTGAGAGAGAGAAGCTGTGAGTGAGTGAGAGAGAAAGAGAAGCTGTGAGTGAGTGAGAGAGAGAAGCTGTGAGTGAGAGAGAGAAAGAGAAGCTGTGAGTGAGAGACAGAGGGAGAAAGAAAGGGTGTGAGTGCGAGAGAGAGAAAGAGAAGCTGTGAGAGAGAGAGAGAAAGAGAAGCTGTGAGTGAGAAAGAGAGAGAAAGAGAAGCTGTGAGTGAGAGACAGAGAGAGAAAGAGAAGCTGTGTGTGTGAGAGAGAAAGAGAAGCTGTGAGTGAGAGAGAGAGAAGCTGTGAGTGAAAGTGAGAAATAGAAGCTGATAGTGAGAGAGAGAGAGAAGCTGTGAGTGAGAGAAAGAGAAAGAGAAGCTGTGAGTAAGAGAGAAAGAGAGGAATAGAAGCTATGAGTGAGAGACAGAGAGAGAAGCTGTGAGTGAGTGAGAGAGAGAGAAGCTGTGTGAGAGAGAGAGAAAAAGAGAAGCTGTGAGAGAGAGAGAGAGAGAAGCTGTAAGTGAGTGAGAGGAGAAGCTGTGAGTGTGTGAGAGAGAAAGAGAAGCTGTGAGTGAGAGAGAGAGAGAGAAAGAGAAGTTGTTAGTGAGAGAGAGAGAAAGAGAAGCTTTGAGAGAGAGAGAGAGAGAAGCTGTGAGTGAGAGAGAGAGAGAAGCTGTGAGTGAGACAGAGAGATAAAGAGAACCTGTGAGAGAGAGTGAGAAAGAGAAGCTGTGAGAGAGAGAGAATGAGAAGCTGTGTGAGAGGGAGAGAGAAAGAGAGAAATAGAAGCTACGAGTGAGAGAGAGAGAGAAGCTGTGAGTGTGTGAGAGAGAGGAAGTGAAGCTGTGAGTGAAAAAGAGAGAAAGTGAAGCTGTGAGTGAGAGATAGAGAGTGAGAGAGAAGCTGTGAGTTAGAGAGAGAGAACGAGAAGCTGTGTGTGTGAGATAAAGAGAAGCTGTGAGTGAGAGAGAGAGAGAAAGAGAAGCTGTGAGTGAGAGATAGAGAGAGAAAGAGAAGCTATGAGAGAGAGAGAAGCTGTGAGTGAGAGAGAGAAGCTGTGCGTGAGAGAGAGAGAGAGAGAGAAGCTGTGTGTGTGTGAGAGAGAGAGAGAAGTTGTGAGTGAGAGAGAGGGAGAGAAAGAGAAGCTGTGTGATAGAGAGAGAGAGAGAAGCTGTGAGTGTGAGAGAGAGTGAGATAAAGAGAAGTTGTGAGTGAGTGAGTGAGTGAGAGAAGCTGTGAGTGAAAGAGAGAAAGAGAAGCTGTGAGTGAGAGAGAGAGAGAGAAGCTGTGAGTGAGAGACAGAGAGAGAAAGAGAAGCTGTGTGTGAGAGAGAGAGTGATAAGCTGTGTGTGTGTGAGAGAAGCTGTGAGTGAGAGAGAGAGAAAGAGAAGCTGTGAGTGTGTGAGAGAGAGAAGCTGTGAGTGAGAGAGAGAAAGAGAAGCTGTGAGTGAGAGACAGAGGGAGAAAGAAAGGGTGTGAGTGCGAGAGAGAGAAAGAGAAGCTGTGTGTGAGAGAGAAAGAGAAGCTGTGAGTGAGAAAGAGAGAGAAAGAGAAGCTGTGTGTGTGAGAGAGAAAGAGAAGATGTGAGTGAGAGAGAGAAGCTGTGAGTGAAAGTGAGAAAGAGAAGCTGATAGTGAGAGAGAGAGAAGCTGTGAGTGAGAGAAAGAGAAAGCTGTGAGTAAGAGAGAAAGAGAGAAATAGAAGCTATGAGTGAGAGACAGAGAGAGAAGCTGTGAGTGAGTGAGAGAGAGAGAAGCTGTGTGAGAGAGAGAGAGAAAAAGAGAAGCTGTGAGAGAGTGAGAGAGAGAGAAGCTGTAAGTGAGTGAGAGAAGGAGAAGCTGTGAGTGTGAGAGAGAGAAAGAGAAGCTGTGAGTGAGAGAGAGAGAGAAAGAGAAGTTGTTAGTGAGAGAGAGAGAGAGAAAGAGAAGCTTTGAGAGAGAGAGAGAGAGAAACTGTGATTGAGAGAGAGAGAGAAGCTGTGAGTGAGAGACAGAGAGATAAAGAGAAGCTGTGAGAGAGAGTGAGAAAGAGAAGCTGTGAGAGACAGAGAATGAGAAGCTGTGTGAGAGGGAGAGAGAAAGAGAGAAATAGAAGCTACGAGTGAGAGAGAGAGAGAAGCTGTGAGTGTGTGAGAGAGAGGAAGTGAAGCTGTGAGTGAAAAAGAGAGAAAGTGAAGCTGTGAGTGAGAGATAGAGAGAGAAAGAGAAGCTGTGAGAGGGAGAATGAGAAGCTGTGTGTGTGAGAGAGAAAGAGAAGTTGTTATTGAGAGAGAGAGAGAGAGAAAGAGGTGTGAGAGAGAGAAAGAGAAAGAGAAGCTGTGTGTGAGAGAGAAAGAGAAGCTGTGAGTGAGAGAGAGAGAGAGAGAAAGAGAAGCTGTGAGAGAGAGAGAAAGAGAAGCTGTGAGTGAGAGACAGAGAGAGAAAGAGAAGCTGTGTGAGAGAGAGAGTGATAAGCTGTGAGGGAGAGAGAGAGAGAAAGAGAAGCTGTGAGTGAGAGACAGTGAGAGAGAGTAGCTGTGAGAGAGAGAGAGCAAGAGAAGCTGTGAGTGTGTGTGAGAGAGAGAAAGAAAGCTGTGAGTGAGAGAGAGAGAGAGAAAGAGAAGCTGTGAGTGAGAGAGAGAGAGAAGGAGAAGTTGTGTGAGAGAGAGAGATAGAGAAAGAGAAGCTGTGAGAGAGAGAGAAAGAGAAGCTGTGAGTGTGTGTGAGAGAGAAAGTGAAGTTGTGAGAGAGAGAGAGAAAAAGAGAAGCTGTGAGTGAGAGTGAAAGAGAGAAATTGAAGCTACTAGTGAGAGAGAGAGAGAAGCTGTGAGTGTGTGAGAGAGAGGAAGTGAAGCTGTGAGTGAAAAAGAGAGAAAGTGAAGCTGTGAGTGAGAGATAGAGAGAGAAAGAGAAGCTGTGAGTTAGAGAGAGAGAGAACGAGAAGCTGTGTGTGTGAGATAAAGAGAAGCTGTGAGTGAGAGAGAGAGAAAGAGCTGTGAGTGAGAGATAGAGAGAGAAAGAGAAGCTGTGAGTGAGAGAGAGAGAGAATCTGTGAGTGAGAGAGAGAGAAAGAGAAGCTATGAGTGAGAGAGAGAGAAGCTGTGAGTGAGAGAGAGAAGCTGTGTGTGTGTGTGTGAGAGAGAGAAGCTGTGTGTGTGTGTGAGAGAGAGAAGCTGTGTGATAGAGAGAGAGAAGCTGTGAGTGTGAGAGAGAGTGAGATAAAGAGAAGTTGTGAGTGAGAGATAGAGAGAAGCTGTGAGTGAGAGACAGAGAGAGAAAGAGCAGCTGTGTGTGAGAGAGAGATTGATAAGCTGTGTGTGTGAGAGAGAGAAGCTGTGAGTGAGTGAGAGAGAAAGAGAAGCTGTTAGTGAGTGAGAGAGAGAAGTTGTGAGTGAGAGAGAGAGAGAAGCTGTGAGTGAGAGACAGAGAGAGAAAGAGAAGCTGTGTGTGAGAGAGAGATTGATAAGCTGTGTGTGTGAGAGAGAGAAGCTGTGAGTGAGTGAGAGAGAAAGAGAAGCTGTGAGTGAGTGAGAGAGAGAAGCTGTGAGTGAGAGAGAGAAAGAGAAGCTGTGAGAGAGAGAGAGAAAGAGAAGCTGTGAGTGAGAAAGAGAGAGAAAGAGAAGCTGTGAGTGAGAGACAGAGGGAGAAAGAGAAGCTGTGTGTGTGAGAGAGAAAGAGAAGCTGTGAGTGAGAGAGAGAGAAGCTGTGAGTCAAAGTGAGAAATAGAAGCTGATAGTGAGAGAGAGAGAGAAGCTGTGAGTGAGAGAAAGAGAAAGAGAAGCTGTGAGTAAGAGAGAAAGAGAGAAATAGAAGCTATGAGTGAGAGACAGAGAGAGAAGCTGTGAGTGAGTGAGAGAGAGAGAAGCTGTGTGAGAGAGAGAGAGAAAAAGAGAAGCTGTGAGAGAGAGAGAGAGAAGCTGTAAGTGAGTGAGAGGAGAAGCTGTGAGTGTGAGAGAGAGAAAGAGAAGCTGTGAGTGAGAGAGAGAGAGAAAGAGAAGTTGTTAGTGAGAGAGAGAGAGAAAGAGAAGCTTTGAGAGAGAGAGAGAGAGAAGCTGTGAGTGAGAGAGAGAGAGAAGCTGTGAGTGAGACAGAGAGATAAAGAGAACCTGTGAGAGAGAGTGAGAAAGAGAAGCTGTGAGAGAGAGAGAGAATGAGAAGATGTGTGAGAGGGAGAGAGAAAGAGAGAAATAGAAGCTACGAGTGAGAGAGAGAGAGAAGCTGTGAGTGTGTGAGAGAGAGGAAGTGAAGCTGTGAGTGAAAAAGAGAGAAAGTGAAGCTGTGACTGAGAGAGAGAGAGAAAGAGAAGCTGTGAGTGAGAGATAGAGAGAGAAAGAGAAGCTATGAGTGAGAGAGAGAGAAGCTGTGAGTGAGAGAGAGAAGCTGTGCGTGAGAGAGAGAGAGAGAAGCTGTGTGTGTGTGTGAGAGAGAGAAGCTGTGACTGAGAGAGAGAGAGAAAGAGAAGCTGTGTGATAGAGAGAGAGAGAGAAGTTGTGAGTGTGAGAGAGAGTGAGATAAAGAGAAGTTGTGAGTGAGTGAGTGAGTGAGAGAAGCTGTGAGTGAAAGAGAGAAAGAGAAGCTGTGAGTGAGAGAGAGAGAGAGAAGCTGTGAGTGGGAGACAGAGAGAGAAAGAGAAGCTGTGTGTGAGAGAGAGAGTGATAAGCTGTGTGTGTGAGAGAGAGAAGCTGTGAGTGAGAGAGAGAGAAAGAGAAGCTGTGAGTGTGAGAGAGAGAGAAGCTGTGAGTGAGAGAGAGAAAGAGAAGCTGTGAGTGAGAGACAGAGGGAGAAAGAAAGGGTGTGAGTGTGAGAGAGAGAAAGAGAAGCTGTGTGTGAGAGAGAAAGAGAAGCTGTGAGTGAGAAAGAGAGAGAAAGAGAAGCTGTGTGTGTGAGAGAGAAAGAGAAGCTGTGAGTGAGAGAGAGAGAAGCTGTGAGTGAAAGTGAGAAAGAGAAGCTGATAGTGAGAGAGAGAGAAGCTGTGAGTGAGAGAAAGAGAAAGAGAAGCTGTGAGTAAGAGAGAAAGAGAGATATAGAAGCTATGAGTGAGAGACAGAGAGAGAAGCTGTGAGTGAGTGAGAGAGAGAGAAGCTGTGTGAGAGAGAGAGAGAGAAAAAGAGAAGCTGTGAGAGAGAGAGAGAGAAAGAGAAGCTGTAAGTGAGTGAGAGAAAGAGAAGCTGTGAGTGTGAGAGAGAGAAGCTGTGTGTGAGAGAGAGAGAGAGAAAGAGAAGTTGTTAGTGAGAGAGAGAGAGAGAGAGAGAAAGAAGCTTTGAGAGAGAGAGAGAGAGAAGCTGTGAGTGAGAGAGAGAGAGAAGCTGTGAGTGAGAGACAGAGAGATATAGAGAAGCTGTGAGAGAGAGTGAGAAAGAGAAGCTGTGTGAGAGAGAGAATGAGAAGCTGTGTGAGAGGGAGAGAGAAAGAGAAGTTGTTAGTGAGAGAGGGAGAGAGAGAGCTGTGTGTGAGAGAGAGAGCAAGAGAATCTGTGAGTGAGAGAGAGAGAGAAAGAGAAGCTGTGAGTGAGAGAGAAAGAGAGAAAGAGAAGCTGTGAGTGAGAGAGAGTGAGAAGCTATGAGAGAGAGAGAGCAAGAGAAGCTGTGAGTGAGAGAGAGAAAGAGAAGCTGTGAGAAATAGAGAGAAAGAGAAGCTGTGAGTGAGAAGACAGAGAGAGAAAGAGAAGCTGTGTGTGTGTGTGAGAGAGAAAGTGAAGCTGTGAGTGAGAGAGAGAGAAAGAGAAGCTGTGAGTGTGTGTGAGAGAGAAAGAGAAGCTGTGAGAGAGAGAGAAAAAGAGATGCTGTGAGTGAGTGAAAGAGAGAAATAGAAGCTATGAGTGAGAGAGAGAGAAGCTGTGAGTGAGAGAAAGAGAGAGAAAGAGAAGTTGTTAGTGAGAGAGAGAGAGTAAGAGAAGCTTTGAGAGAGAGAGAGAAAGAGAAGCTGTGAGTGAGAGAGAGAGAGAAGCTGTGAGTGAGAGACAGAGAGATAAAGAGAAGCTGTGAGAGAGAGAGAAAGAGAAGCTGTGAGTGAGAGAGAGAGAGAATGAGAAGCTGTGTGAGAGGGAGAGAGAAAGAGAAGATTTTAGTGAGAGAGAGAGAGAAAGAGCTGTGAGAGAGAGAGAGAGAAAGAGAAGCTGTGTGAGAGAGAAAGAGAAGCTGTGAGTGAGAGAGAGAGAAAGTGAAGCTGTGAGTGACAGAGAGAGAGAAAGAGAACCTGTGAGTGAGAGAAAGAGAGAAAGAGAAGCTGTGAGTGAGAGACAGAGAGAGAAAGAGAAGCTGTGTGTGAGAGAGAGAGTGATAAGCTGTGAGTGAGAGAGAGAGAGAGAAAGAAAAGCTGTGAGTGAGAGACAGAGAGAGAGAGTAGCTGTGTGTGTGTGAGAGAGAGAGAGCAAGAGAATCTGTGAGTGAGAGAGAGAGAAAAAGAGAAGCTGTGAGTGAAAGAGAAAGAGAGAAAGAGAAGCGGTGAGTGAGAGAGAGTGAGAAGCTATGAGAGAGAGAGAGCAAGAGAAGCTGTGAGTGAGAGAGAGAAAGAGAGAGAGAAGCTGTGAGTGTGAGAGAGAGTGAGATAAAGAGAAGCTGTGAGTGAGTGTGAGAGAGAGAAAAGCTGTGAGTGAAAGTGAGAAAGAGAAGCTGATAGTGAGAGAGAGAAGCTGCGAGTGAGAGAAAGAGAAAGAGAAGCTGTAAGAGAGAAAGAGAGAAATAGAAGCTATGAGTGAGAGACAGAGAGAGAAGCTGTGAGTGAGTGAGAGAGAGAGAAGTTGTGTGTGAGAGAGAGAAAAAGAGAAGCTGTGAGTGAGAGAGGGAGAGAGAAGCTGTAAGTGAGTGACAGAAAGAGAAGCTGTGAGTGTGAGAGAGAGAAAGAGAAGCTGTGAGTGAGAGAGAGAGTGAGAAGCTGTGAGTGAGAGAGAGAGAAAGAGATGCTGTGAGTGAGAGACAGAGAGAGAAAGAGAAGTTGTTAGTGAGAGAGAGAGAAGCTGTGAGTGAAAGTGAGAAAGAGAAGCTGATAGTGAGAGAGAGAGAAGCTGTGAGTGAGAGAAAGAGAAAGAGAAGCTGTGAGTAAGAGAGAAAGAGAGAAATAGAAGCTATGAGTGAGAGACAGAGAGAGAAGCTGTGAGTGAGTGAGAGAGAGAGAAGCTGTGTGAGAGAGAGTGAGAGAAAAAGAGAAGCTGTGAGAGAGAGAGAGAGAGAAAGAGAAGCTGTAAGTGAGTGAGAGAAAGAGAAGCTGTGAGTGTGAGAGAGAGAAGCTGTGTGTGAGAGAGAGAGAGAGAAAGAGAAGTTGTTAGTGAGAGAGAGAGAGAGAGAGAAAGAAGCTTTGAGAGAGAGAGAGAAGCTGTGAGTGAGAGAGAGAGAAGCTGTGAGTGAGAGACAGAGAGATATAGAGAAGCTGTGAGAGAGAGTGAGAAAGAGAAGCTGTGTGAGAGAGAGAATGAGAAGCTGTGTGAGAGGGAGAGAGAAAGAGAAGTTGTTAGTGAGAGAGGGAGAGAGAGAGCTGTGTGTGAGAGAGAGAGCAAGAGAATCTGTGAGTGAGAGAGAGAGAGAAAGAGAAGCTGTGAGTGAGAGAGAAAGAGAGAAAGAGAAGCTGTGAGTGAGAGAGAGTGAGAAGCTATGAGAGAGAGAGAGCAAGAGAAGCTGTGAGTGAGAGAGAGAAAGAGAAGCTGTGAGAAATAGAGAGAAAGAGAAGCTGTGAGTGAGAAGACAGAGAGAGAAAGAGAAGCTGTGTGTGTGTGAGAGAGAGAAAGTGAAGCTGTGAGTGAGAGAGAGAGAGAAAGAGAAGCTGTGAGTGTGTGTGAGAGAGAAAGAGAAGCTGTGAGAGAGAGAGAAAAAGAGATGCTGTGAGTGAGTGAAAGAGAGAAATAGAAGCTATGAGTGAGAGAGAGAGAAGCTGTGAGTGAGAGAAAGAGAGAGAAAGAGAAGTTGTTAGTGAGAGAGAGAGAGTAAGAGAAGCTTTGAGAGAGAGAGAGAGAAAGAGAAGCTGTGAGAGAGAGAGAAAGAGAAGCTGTGAGTGAGAGAGAGAGAGAATGAGAAGCTGTGTGAGAGGGAGAGAGAAAGAGAAGATTTTAGTGAGAGAGAGAGAGAGAAAGAGCTGTGAGAGAGAGAGAGAGAAAGAGAAGCTGTGTGAGAGAGAAAGAGAAGCTGTGAGTGAGAGAGAGAGAGAAAGTGAAGCTGTGAGTGAGAGAGAGAGAGAAAGAGAACCTGTGAGTGAGAGAAAGAGAGAAAGAGAAGCTGTGAGTGAGAGACAGAGAGAGAAAGAGAAGCTGTGTGTGTGAGAGAGAGTGATAAGCTGTGAGTGAGAGAGAGAGAGAGAGAAAGAAAAGCTGTGAGTGAGAGACAGAGAGAGAGAGTAGCTGTGTGTGTGTGAGAGAGAGAGAGAGCAAGAGAATCTGTGAGTGAGAGAGAGAGAAAAAGAGAAGCTGTGAGTGACAGAGAAAGAGAGAAAGAGAAGCGGTGAGTGAGAGAGAGTGAGAAGCTATGAGAGAGAGAGAGCAAGAGAAGCTGTGAGTGAGAGAGAGAAAGAGAGAGAGAAGCTGTGAGTGTGAGAGAGAGTGAGATAAAGAGAAGCTGTGAGTGAGTGTGAGAGAGAGAGAAGCTGTGAGTGAAAGTGAGAAAGAGAAGCTGATAGTGAGAGAGAGAAGCTGCGAGTGAGAGAAAGAGAAAGAGAAGCTGTAAGAGAGAAAGAGAGAAATAGAAGCTATGAGTGAGAGACAGAGAGAGAAGCTGTGAGTGAGTGAGAGAGAGAGAAGTTGTGTGTGAGAGAGAGAAAAAGAGAAGCTGTGAGTGAGAGAGAGAGAGAGAGAAGCTGTAAGTGAGTGAGAGAAAGAGAAGCTGTGAGTGTGAGAGAGAGAAAGAGAAGCTGTGAGTGAGAGAGAGAGTGAGAAGCTGTGAGTGAGAGAGAGAGAAAGAGATGCTGTGAGTGAGAGACAGAGAGAGAAAGAGAAGTTGTTAGTGAGAGAGAGAGAGAGAGAGAGAAAGAGAAGCTGTGTGAGAGAGAGAGAAAGAGAAGCTGTGAGAGAGAGAGATAGAAGCTGTGAGTGAGAGACAGAGAGAGAAAGAGAAGCTGTGAGTGAGAAGACAGAGAGAGAAAGAGAAGCTGTGTGTGAGAGAGAGATAGAGAAAGAGAAGCTGTGAGTGAGAGAGAGAGAGAAAGAAAGAGAAGCTGTGAGTGTGTGTGAGAGAGAAAGAGAAGCTGCGAGAGAGAGAGAAAAAGAGAAGCTGTGAGTGAGTGAGAGAGAGAGAACGAGAAGCTGTGTGTGAGAGAGAAAGAGAAGCTGTGAGTGAGAGAGAGAGAAAGAGAAGCTGTGAGTGAGAGATAGAGAGAGAAAGAGAAGCTGTGAGTGAGTGAGAGAGAGAGAATGAGAAGCTGTGTGTGTGAGATTAAGAGAAGCTGTGAGTGAGAGAGAGAGAGAAAGAGAAGCTGTGAGTGAGAGAGAGAAAGAGAAGCTGTGTGAGAGAGAGAATGAGAAGCTGTGAGTGAGTGTGAGAGAGAGAGAAGCTGTGAGTGAAAGTGAGAAAGAGAAGCTGATAGTGAGAGAGAGAGAAGCTGTGAGTGAGAGAAAGAGAAAGAGAAGCTGTGAGTAAGAGAGAAAGAGAGAAATAGAAGCTATGAGTGAGAGACAGAGAGAGAAGCTGTGAGTGAGTGAGAGAGAGAGAAGTTGTGTGTGAGAGAGAGAGAGAAAGAGAAGCTGTGAGTGAGAGAGAGAGAGAAACAGAAGCTGTAAGTGAGTGAGAGAAAGAGAAGCTGTGAGTGTGTGAGAGAGAAAGAGAAGCTGTGAGTGAGAGAGAGAGTGATAAGCTGTGAGTGAGTGAGAGAGAAAGAGATGCTGTGAGTGAGAGACAGAGAGACAGAGAAAGAGAAGTTGTTAGTGAGAGAGAGAGAGAGAGAAAGAGAAGCTGTGAGAGAGAGAGAGAGAGAAGCTGTGAGAGAGAGAGATAGAAGCTGTGAGTGAGAGACAGAGAGAGAAAGAGAAGCTGTGTGTGAGAGAGAGAGAGAAGCTGTGTGTGAGAGAGAAAGAGAAGCTGTGAGTGAGTGAGAGAGAAAGAGAATCTGTGAGTGATAGAGAGAGAGAAAGAGAAGCTGTGAGAGAGAGAGAAAGAGAAGCTGTGAGTGAGAGACAGAGAGAGAAGCTGTGAGTGAGTGAGAGAGAGAGAAGTTGTGTGAGAGAGAGAGAGAAAAAGAGAAGCTGCGAGTGAGAGAGAGAGAGAAAGAGAAGCTGTAAGTGAGTGAGAGAAAGAGAAGCTGTGAGTGTGAGAGAGAGAAAGAGAAGCTGTGAGTGAGAGAGAGAGTGAGAAGCTGTGAGTGAGAGAGAGAGAAAGAGATGCTGTGAGTGAGAGACAGAGAGAGAGAGAAAGAGAAGTTGTTAGTGAGAGAGAGAGAGAGAAAGAGAAGCTGTGTGTGAGAGAGAGAAAGAGAAGCTGTGAGAGAGAGAGATAGAAGCTGTGAGTGAGAGACAGAGAGAGAGAGAAAGAGAAGCTGTGTGTGTGAGAGAGAGAGAAGCTGTGTGTGTGAGAGAAAGAGAAGCTGTGAGTGAGTGAGAGAGAAAGAGAATCTGTGAGTGATAGAGAGAGAGAAAGAGAAGCTGTGTGTGAGAGAGAAAGAGAAGCTGTGAGTGAGAGACAGAGAGAGAAAGAGAAGCTGTGTGTGAGAGAGAGTGATAAGCTGTGAGTGAGAGAGAGAGAAAGAGAAGCTGTGAGTGAGTGAGAGAGAGAGAATGAGAAGCTGTGTGTGTGAGATTAAGAGAAGCTGTGAGTGAGAGAGAGAGAAAGAGAAGCTGTGAGTGAGAGAGAGAAAGAGAAGCTGTGAGAGAGAGAGAATGAGAAGCTGTGAGTGAGAGAGAGAAAGAGAGAGAGAAGCTGTGAGTGTGAGAGAGAGTGAGATAAAGAGAAGCTGTGAGTGAGTGTGAGAGAGAGAGAGAAGCTGTGAGTGAAAGTGAGAAAGAGAAGCTGATAGTGAGAGAGAGAGAAGCTGTGAGTGAGAGAAAGAGAAAGATAAGCTGTGAGTAAGAGAGAAAGAGAGAAATAGAAGCTATGAGTGAGAGACAGAGAGAGAAGCTGTGAGTGAGTGAGAGAGAGAAGTTGTGTGAGAGAGAGAGAGAAAAAGAGAAGCTGTGAGTGAGAGAGAGAGAGAAAGAGAAGCTGTAAGTGAGTGAGAGAAAGAGAAGCTGTGACTGTGAGAGAGAGAAAGAGAAGCTGTGAGTGAGAGAGAGAGTGAAAAGCTGTGAGTGAGAGAGAGAGAAAGAGATGCTGTGAGTGAGAGATAGAGAGAGAGAGAAAGAGAAGTTGTTAGTGAGAGAGAGAGAGAGAGAGAAAGAGAAGCTGTGAGAGAGAGAGAGAAAGAGAAGCTGTGAGAGAGAGAGAGATAGAAGCTGTGAGTGAGAGACAGAGAGAGAAAGAGAAGCTGTGTGTGTGAGAGAGAGAGAAGCTGTGTGTGAGAGAGAAAGAGAAGCTGTGAGTGAGAGAGAGAGAAAGAGAATCTGTGATAGAGAGAGAGAAAGAGAAGCTGTGAGAGAGAGAAAGAGAAGCTGAGAGTGAGAGACAGAGAGAGAAAGAGAAGCTGTGAGTGTGTGTGTGAGAGAGAAAGAAAGCTGTGAGTGAGAGAGAGAGAGAAAGAGAAGGTGTGAGTGTGTGAGAGAGAGAAGGAGAAGTTGTGTGAGAGTGAGATAGAGAAAGAGTAGCTGTGAGAGAGAGAGAGAGAAAGAGAAGCTGTGAGTGTGTGTGAGAGAGAAAGAGAAGTTGTGAGAGAGAGAGAAAAAGAGAAGCTGTGAGTGAGAGTGAAAGAGAGAAATAGAAGCTACGAGTGAGAGAGAGAGAGAGAATGAGAAGCTGTGTGTGTGAGATAAAGAGAAGCTGTGAGTGAGAGAGAGAGAAAGAGAAGCTGTGAGTGAGTGAGAGAGAGAGAAGCTGTGAGAGAGAGAGAGAGAGAGAGAGAAGCTGTGAGTGAGAGAGAGAGAGAAAGAGAAGCTGTAAGTGAGTGAAGAAAGAGAAGCTGTGAGTGTGAGAGAGAGAAAGAGAAGCTGTGAGTGAGAGAGAGAGAAAGAGAAAGAGAAGTTGTTAGTGAGAGAGAGAGAGAAAGAGAAGCTTTGAGAGAGAGAGAGAGAGAGAAGCTGTGAGTGAGAGACAGAGAGATAAAGAGAAGCTGTGTGTGAGAGAGAGAAAGATAAGCTGTGTGTGTGAGAGAGAATGAGAAGCTGTGTGAGAGGGAGAGAGAAAGAGAAGTTGTTAGAGAGAGAGAGAAAGAGAAGCTGTGAGAGAGAGAGAGAATGAGAAGCTGTGTGAGAGGGAGAGAGAAAGAGAAGTTGTTAGTGAGAGAGAGAGAGGGAGAAAGAGCTGTGTGTGTGAGAGAGAGAGAGAAGCTGTGTGAGAGAGAAAGAGAAGCTGTGAGTGAGAGAGAGAGAGAAAGAGAAGCTGTGAGTGAGTGTGAGAGAGAAAGAGAACCTGTGAGTGAGAGAAAGAGAGAAAGAGAAGCTGTGAGTGAGAGACAGTGAGAGAAAGAGAAGCTGTGTGTGTGAGAGAGAGTGATAAGCTGTGAGTTAGAGAGAGAGAGAAAGAGAAGCTGTGAGTGAGAGACAGAGAGAGAGTAGCTGTGTGTGTGAGAGAGAGAGAGCAAGAGAATCTGTGAGTGAGAGAGAGAGAAAGAGAAGCTGTGAGTGAGAGAGAAAGAGAGAAAGAGAAGCTGTGAGTGAGAGAGAGTGAGAAGCTATGAGAGAGAGAGAGCAAGAGAAGCTGTGAGTGAGAGAGAGAAAGAGAAGCTGTGAGTGAGAAGACAGAGAGAGAAAGAGAAGCTGTGAGTGAGAAGACAGAGAGAGAAAGAGAAGCTGTGTGTGAGAGAGAGAGAGAGAAAGAGAAGCTGTGAGTGAGAGAGAGAGAAAGAGAAGCTGTGAGTGAGAAAGAGAGAGAAAGAGAAGCTGTGAGTGAGAGAGAGAGAAGCTGTGAGTGAAAGTGACAGAGAGAAGCTGATAGTGAGAGAGAGAGAGAGAAGCTGTGAGTGAGAGAAAGAGAAAGAGTAGCTGTGAGTAAGAGAGAAAGAGAGAAATAGAATCTATGAGTGAGAGACAGAGAGAGAAGCTGTGAGTGAGTGAGAGAGAGAAGCTGTGTGAGAGAGAGAGAGAAAAAAGAGAAGCTGTGAGTGAGAGAGAGAGAAAGAGAAGTTGTAAGTGAGTGAGAGAAAGAGAAGCTGTGAGTGTGAGAGAGAGAAAGAGAAGCTGTGAGTGAGAGAGAGAGTGAGAAGCTGTGAGTGAGAGAGAGAGAGAGAGGTTGTTCGTGAGAGAGAGAGAGAAAGAGAAGCTGTGAGAGAGAGAGAGAAGCTGTGAGTGAGAGAGGGAGATAAGCTGTGAGTGAGAGACAGAGAGATAAAGAGAAGCTGTGTGTGTGTGAGAGAAAGAGAAGCTGTCTGAGAGAGAGAGAATGAGAAGCTGTGTGTGTGTGAGAGAGAGAAAGAGAAGTTGTTAGTGAGAGAGAGAGAGAAAGAGCTGTGAGAGAGAGAGAGAAAGAGAAGCTGTGTGTGAGAGAGCAAGAGAAGCTGTGAGTGAGAGAGAGAGAGAAAGAGAAGCTGTGAGTGAGTGAGAGAGAGAAAGAGAAGCTGTGAGTGAGAGAGAGAGAAAGAGAAGCTGTGAGAGAGAGACAGAGAGAGAAACAGAAGCTGTGTGAGAGATAGCGAGAGAGCAAGAGAAGCTGTGAGTGAGAGAGAGAGAAAGAGAAGCTGTGAGTGAGAGAGAGAGAGAAAGAGAAGCTGTGAATGAGAGAGAGTGAGAAGCTATGAGAGAGAGAGAAAAACAGGAGCTGTGAGTGAGAGAGAGAAAGAGAAGCTGTGAGTGAGAAAGAGAGAGAAAGAGAAGCTGTGAGTGAGAGACAGAGAGAGAAAGAGAAGCTGTGTGAGAGAGAGAGAGAGGAAGAGAAGCTGTGAGTGAGAGAGAGAGTGAGAGCAAGAGATGCTGTGAGTGAGAGAGAGAGAGAAAGAGAAGCTGTGAGTGAGAGAGAGAAAGAGAAGCTGTGAGTGAGAAAGAGAGAGAAAGAGAAGCTGTGAGTGAGAGACAGAGAGAGAAAGAGAAGCTGTGTGTGAGAGAGAAAGAGAAGCTGTGAGTGAGAGAGAGAGAGAAAGAGAAGCTGTGTGTGTGTGAGAGAGAAAGAGACGGTGTGTGTGAGAGAGAAAAAGAGAAGCTGTGAGTGAGAGTGAAAGAGAGAAATAGAAGCTATGAGTGAGAGAGAGAGAGAGAAGGTGTGAGTGAGAGAGAGAGAAAGTGAAGCTGTGAGTGAAAAAGAGAGAAAGAGAAGCTGTGAGAGAGAGAGAAAGAGAAGCTGTGAGTGAGTGAGAGAGAGAGAGAGAACGAGAAGCTGTGTGTGAGAGAGAAAGTGAAGCTGTGAGTGAGAGAGAGAGAGAAAGAGAAGATGTGAGTGAGAGAGAGAGAACAAGAAGCTGTGTGTGAGAGATAAAGAGAAGCTGTGAGTGAGTGAGTGAGAGAAGCTGTGAGTGAAAGAGAGAAAGAGAAGCTGTGAGTGAGAGAGAGAGGGAAAGAAGCTGTGAGTGAGAGACAGGGAGAGAAAGAGAAGCTGTGAGAGAGAGAGAGAGTGATAAGCTGTGTGTGTGTGTGAGAGAGAGAAGCTGTGATTGAGAGAGAGAGAAAGAGAAGCTGTGAGTGAGAGAGAGAGAGAAGCTGTGAGTGAGAGAGAGAAAGAGAAGCTGTGAGTGAGAGACAGAGAGAGAAAGAAAGGGTGTGAGTGTGAGAGAGAGAAAGAGAAGCTGTGAGAGAGAGAGAAAGAGAAACTGTGAGTGAGAAAGAGAGAGAAAGAGAAGCTGTGAGTGAGAGACAGAGAGAGAAAGAGAAGCTGTGTGTGTGAGAGAGAAAGAGAAGTTGTGAGTGAGAGAGAGAAGCTGTGAGTGAAAGTGAGAAAGAGAAGCTGATAGTGAGAGAGAGAGAGAAGCTGTGAGTGAGAGAAAGAGAAAGAGAAGCTGTGAGTAAGAGAGAAAGAGAGAAATAGAAGCTATGAGTGAGAGACAGAGAGAGAAGCTGTGAGTCAGTGAGAGAGAGAGAAGCTGTGTGAGAGAGAGAGAGAAAAAGAGAAGCTGTGAGTGTGAGAGAGAGATAAAGAGAAGCTGTAAGTGAGTGAGAGAAAGAGAAGCTGTGAGTGTGTGTGAGAGAAAGAGAAGCTGTGAGTGAGAGAGAGAGAGAGAGAAAGAGAAGTTGTTAGTGAGAGAGAGAGAAAGAGAAACTTTGAGAGAGAGAGAGAGAAGCTGTGAGAGAGAGAGAGAAAGAGAAGCTGTGTGTGTGTGAGAGAGAGAGAATGAGAAGCTGTGTGAGAGGGAGAGAGAAAGAGAAGTTGTTAGTGAGAGAGAGAGAGAAAGAGCTGTGTGAGAGAGAGAAAGAGAAGCTGTGTGAGAGAGCAAGAGAAGCTGTGAGAGAGAGAGAGAGAGAAAGAGAAGCTGTGAGTGTGAGAGAGAGAGAAAGAGAACCTGTGAGGAAGAGAGAAAGAGAGAAATAGAATCTATGAGTTGAGACAGAGAGAGAAGCTGTGAGTGAGAAAGAGAGAGAAGCTGTGTGAGAGAGAGAGAGAAAAAGAGAAGCTGTGAGTGAGAGAGAGAGAGAAAGAGAAGTTGTGAGTGAGAGAAAGAGAAGCTTTGAGTGTGTGAGAGAGAAAGAGAAGCTGTGAGTGAGAGAGAGAGTGAGAAGCTGTGAGTGAGTGAGAGAGAGAAAGAGAAGCTGTGAGTGAGAGACAGAGAGAGAAAGAGAAGTTGTTAGTGAGAGACAGAGAGAGAGAGAAAGAGAAGCTGTGAGAGGGAGAGAGAAGCTGTGAGTGAGAGACAGAGAGATAAAGAGAAGCTGTGAGAGAGAGAGAGAAAGAGAAGCTGTGAGAAAGAGAGAGAATGAGAAGCTGTGTGTGTGTGTGAGAGAGAAAGAGAAGTTGTTAGTGAGAGAGAGATAGAAAGAGCTGTGAGTGAAAGTGAGAAAGAGAAGCTGATAGTGAGAGAGAGAGAGAAGCTGTGAGTGAGAGAAAGAGAAAGAGAAGCTGTGAGTAAGAGAGAAAGAGAGAAACAGAATCTATGAGTGAGAGACAGAGAGAGAAGCTGTGAGTGAGTGAGAGAGAGAGAAGCTGTGTGAGAGAGAGAAAAAAAAGAGAAGCTGTGAGTGAGAGAGAGAGAAAGAGAAAGAGAAGTTGTAAGTGAGTGAGAGAAAGAGAAGCTGTGAGTGTGTGAGAGAGAAAGAGAAGCTGTGAGTGAGAGAGAGAGTGAGAAGCTGTGAGTGAGAGAGAGAGAAAGAGAAGCTGTGAGTGAGAGACAGAGAGAGAAAGAGAAGTTGTTAGTGAGTGAGAGAGAGAGAAAGAGAAGAAGTGAGAGAGAGAGAAGCTGTGAGTGAGAGAGAGAGAAGCTGTGAGTGAGAGACAGAGAGATAAAGAGAAGCTGTGAGAGAGAGAGAAAGAGAAGCTGTGAGGGAGAGAGTGAGAAAGAGAAGCTGTGTGTGAGAGAGCAAGAGAAGCTGTGAGTGAGAGAGAGAGAAAGAGAAGCCGTGAGTGAGAGAGAGAGAGAAAGAGAAGCTGTGAGTGAGAGAGAGAGAGAAAGAGAAGCTGTGAGCGAGAGAGAGAGAGAGAGAAGGAGAAGCTGTGAGTGAGAGAGAGAAAGAGAAGCTGTGAGTGAGAGAAGAGAGAGAAAGAGAAGCTGTGATTGAGAGAGAGACAAAGAGAAGCTGTGAGTGAGAGAGAGAGAGAAACCGAATCAGTGAGTTAGAGAGAGAGAGAGAGAAGGAGAAGCTGTGAGTGAGAGAGAGAGAAAGAGAAGCTGTGAGTGAGAGAAGAGAGAAAGAGAAGCTGTGATTGAGAGAGAGAGACAAAGAGAAGCTGAGAGAGAGAGAAAGAGAAGCTGTGAGTGAGAGAGAGAGAGAGAGAAAGAGAAGCTGTGAGTGAAAGACAGAGAGAGAGAAAGAGAAGCTGTGAGTGAGAGAGAGAGAAAGAGAAGCTGTGAGTGACAGAGAAAGAGAAAGAGAAGCTGTGAGTGACAGAGATAGAGAAAGAGAACCTGTGAGTGAGAGAGAGAGAAAAATTGATGCTGTGAGTGAGTGAGAGAGAGAGAAATTGAAGCTGGGAGTGAGAGAGAGAGAGAGAAAGAGAAGCTGTGTGTGAGAGAGAAAGAGAACCTGTGAGTGAGAGAGAGAGAGTGAAAGAGAAGCTGTGAGTGAAAGACAGAGAGAGAGAAAGAGAAGCTATGAGTGAGAGAGAGAGAAAGAGAAGCTGTGAGTAAGAGAGATAGAGAAAGAGAAGCTGCGAGTGACAGAGATAGAGAAAGAGAACCTGTGAGGGAGAGAGAGAGAAAAACTGATGCTGTGAGTGAGTGAGAGAGAGAGAGAAATTGAAGCTGTGCTTGAGAGAGTGAGAGAGAAAGTGAAGCTGTGAGTGAGAGAGAGAGGAAAAAAGAGAAGCTGTGAGAGAGAGAGAAAGAGAAGCTGTGAGTGTGTGAGAGAGAGAGAGCGAAAGAGCTGTAAGTGAGAAAGAAAGAGAGAAAGAGAATCTGTGACTGAGAGAGAGAGAAAGAGAAGCTGTGTGTGTGTGAGAGAGAGAGAAACAGAAGCTGTGAGTGAGAGAGAGAAAAAGAGATGCTGTGAGTGAGAGAGAGAGAGAAAGAGAAGCTGTGAGTGTGAGAGAGAGAGAAACAGAATCAGTGAGTGAGAGAGAGAGAAAGTTAAGCTGTGAGTGAGAGAGAGCGAGAGAATGATAAGCTGTGAGTGAGAGAAGAGAGAGAAAGAGAAGCTGTGAGTGACAGAGAGAAACAAAGAGAAGCTGTACGTGAGAGAGAGAAAAAGAGCTGTGAGTGAGAGAGAGAAAGAGTAGCTGTGAGTGAGAGAGAGAGAGAGAAAGAGAAGCTGTGAGTGAGAGAGACAGAAGCTGTGACAGAGAGAAAGCGAAGGTGTGAGTGAGAGAGAGAAAGAAAGAGAAAGAAGGTGTGAGTGAGAGAGAGAGAGAAAGAGAAGCTGTGAGAGTGTGTGAGAGAGAGAAAGAGAAGCTGTGAGTGAGAGACAGAGATAGAAAGAGAAGCTGTGTGAGAGAGAGAGAGAGAAAGAGAAGCTGTGCGTGAGAGAGAAAGATAGAGCAAGAGAAGCTGTGAGTGTGTGAGAGAGAGAAAGAGAAGCTGTGAGTGAGAGAGAGAGAGAAAGAGAAGCTGTGAGTGAGAGATAGAGTGAGAAGCTATGAGAGAGAGAGAGAAAGAGAAGCTGTGAGTGAGATAGAGAAAGAGAAGCTGTGAGTGAGAAAGATAGAGAAAGAGAAGCTGTGAGTGAGAGACAGAGAGAGAAAGAGAAGCTGTATGAGAGATAGAGATAGAGAAATAGAAGCTGTGAGTGAGAGAGAGAGAGAGAAAGAGAAGCTGTGAGTGTGTGTGAGAGAGAAAGAGAAGCTGTGAGAGAGAGAGAAAAAGAGAAGCTGTGAGTGAGAGACAGAGAGAAAGAGAAGTTGTTAGTGAGTGAGAGAGAGAGAAAGAGAAGAAGTGAGAGAGAGAGAAGCTGTGAGTGAGAGAGAGAGAAGCTGTGAGTGAGAGACAGAGAGATAAAGAGAAGCTGTGAGAGAGAGAGAGAGAGAAGCTGTGAGAGAGAGAGAGAGAATGAGAAGCTGTGTGCGATAGAGAGAGAAAGAGAAGTTGTTAGTGAGAGAGAGAGAAACAGCTGTGAGAGAGAGAGTGAGAAAGAGAAGCTGTGTGTGAGAGAGCAAGAGAAGCTGTGAGTGAGAGAGAGAGAAAGAGAAGCCATGAGTGAGAGAGAGAGAGAAAGAAAGAGAAGCTGTGAGTGAGAGAGAGAGAGAAAGAGAAGCTGTGAGCGAGAGAGAGAGAGAGAGAAGGAGAAGCTGTGAGTGAGAGAGAGAAAGAGAAGCTGTGAGTGAGAGAAGAGAGAGAAAGAGAAGCTGTGATTGAGAGAGAGACAAAGAGAAGCTGTGAGTGAGAGAGAGAGAGAAACCGAATCAGTGAGTTAGAGAGAGAGAGAGAGAAGGAGAAGCTGTGAGTGAGAGAGAGAGAAAGAGAAGCTGTGAGTGAGAGAAGAGAGAAAGAGAAGCTGTGATTGAGAGAGAGAGACAAAGAGAAGCTGAGAGAGAGAGAAAGAGAACCTGTGAGTGAGAGAGAGAGAGAGAGAAAGAGAAGCTGTGAGTGAAAGACAGAGAGAGAGAAAGAGAAGCTGTGAGTGAGAGAGAGAGAAAGAGAAGCTGTGAGTGACAGAGAAAGAGAAAGAGAAGCTGTGAGTGACAGAGATAGAGAAAGAGAACCTGTGAGTGAGAGAGAGAGAAAAATTGATGCTGTGAGTGAGTGAGAGAGAGAGAAATTGAAGCTGGGAGTGAGAGAGAGAGAGAGAAAGAGAAGCTGTGTGTGAGAGAGAAAGAGAACCTGTGAGTGAGAGAGAGAGTGAAAGAGAAGTTGTGAGTGAAAGACAGAGAGAGAGAAAGAGAAGCTATGAGTGAGAGAGTGAGAAAGAGAAGCTGTGAGTAAGAGAGATAGAGAAAGAGAAGCTGCGAGTGACAGAGATAGAGAAAGAGAACCTGTGAGTGAGAGAGAGAGAAAAACTGATGCTGTGAGTGAGTGAGTGAGAGAGAAATTGAAGCTGTGCTTGAGAGAGTGAGAGAGAAAGTGAAGCTGTGAGTTAGAGAGAGAGGAAAAAAGAGAAGCTGTGAGAGAGAGAGAAAGAGAAGCTGTGAGTGTGTGAGAGAGAGAGAGCGAAAGAGCTGTAAGTGAGAGAGAAAGAGAGAAAGAGAATCTGTGACTGAGAGAGAGAGAAAGAGAAGCTGTGTGTGTGAGAGAGAGAGAGAAACAGAAGCTGTGAGTGAGAGAGAGAAAAAGAGATGCTGTGAGTGAGAGAGAGAGAAAGAGAAGCTGTGAGTGAGAGAGAGAGAAACAGAATCAGTGAGTGAGTGAGAGAGAGAAAGTTAAGCTGTGAGTGAGAGAGAGCGAGAGAATGATAAGCTGTGAGTGAGAGAAGAGAGAGAAAGAGAAGCTGTGAGTGACAGAGAGAGACAAAGAGAAGCTGTACGTGAGAGAGAGAAAAAGAGCTGTGAGTGAGAGAGAGAAAGAGTAGCTGTGAGTGAGAGAGAGAGAGAGAAAGAGAAGCTGTGAGTGAGAGAGACAGAAGCTGTGACAGAGAGAAAGCGAAGGTGTGAGTGAGAGAGAGAAAGAGAAAGAAGGTGTGAGTAAGAGAGAGAGAGAAAGAGAAGCTGTGAGAGTGTGTGAGAGAGAGAAAGAGAAGCTGTGAGTGAGAGACAGAGATAGAAAGAGAAGCTGTGTGAGAGAGAGAGAGAGAAAGAGAAGCTGTGAGTGAGAGAGAAAGATAGAGCAAGAGAAGCTGTGAGTGTGTGAGAGAGAGAAAGAGAAGCTGTGAGTGAGAGAGAGAGAGAGAAAGAGAAGTTGTGAGTGAGAGATAGAGTGAGAAGCTATGAGAGAGAGAGAGAAAGAGAAGCTGTGAGTGAGATAGAGAAAGAGAAGCTGTGAGTGAGAAAGATAGAGAAAGAGAAGCTGTGAGTGAGAGACAGAGAGAGAAAGAGAAGCTGTGTGAGAGATAGAGATAGAGAAATAGAAGCTGTGAGTGAGAGAGAGAGAGAGAGAAAGAGAAGCTGTGAGTGTGTGTGAGAGAGAAAGAGAAGCTGTGAGAGAGAGAGAAAAAGAGAAGCTGTGAGTGAGAGTGAAAGATAGAAATTGAAGCTATGAGAGAGAGGGAGAGAGAGAAGCTGTGAGTGAGAGAGAGAGAGAGGAAGTGAAGCTGTGAGTGAAAAAGAGAGAAAGAGAAGCTGTGTGAGAGAGAGAGAAAGAGAAGCTGTGAGTGAGTGAGAGAGAGAGAATGAGAAGCTGTGTGTGAGAGAGAAAGAGAAGCTGTGAGTGAGAGAGAGAGAGAAAGAGAAGCTGTGAGTGAGAGATAGAGAGAGAAAGAGAAGCTGTGTGTGTGTGTGAGAGAGAGAGAAGCTGTGAGTGAGAGAGAGAGAAAAAGAGAAGCTGTGAGATAGAGAGAGAGAGAGAAGCTGTGTGTGTGAGAGAGATTGAGATAAAGAGTTGTGAGTGAGTGAGTGTGAGAGAGAAGCTGTGAGTGAAAGAGAGAAAGAGAAGCTGTGAGTGAGAGAGAGAGAGAGAGAAACTGTGAGTGAGAGAAACAGAAAGAGAAGCTGTGAGTAAGAGAGAAAGAGAGAAATAGAAGCTATGAGTGAGAGAGAGAGAAAGAGAAGCTGTATGTGAGTGAGAGAAAGAGAAGCTGTGAGTGTGTGAGAGAGAAAGAGAAGCTGTGAGTGAGAGAGAGAGAGAAAGAGAAGCTGTGAGTGAGAAAGAGAGAGAAAGAGAAGCTGTTAGTGAGAGAGAGAGAGAAAGTGAAGCTGTGTGTGTGAGAGAAAGAGAAGCTGTGAGTGAGAGAGAGAGAGAAAGAGAAGCTGTGAGTGAGAGAGAGAGAGAAAGAGAAGCTGTGAGTGAGAGACAGAGAGAGAGAGTAGCTGCGTGTGTGTGAGAGAGAGAAGCTGTGAGTGAGAGACAGAGAGAGAAAGAAAGGGTGTGAGTGCGAGAGAGAGAGAGAAAGAGAAGCTGTGAGAGAGAAATAGAAGCTGTGAGAAAGAGAGAGATAATAGCTGTGAGTGAGAGAGAGAGAGAGAAGCTGTGAGTGAGAGAGAGAAAGAGAAGCTGTGAGTGAGAGACAGAGAGAGAAAGAAAGGGTGTGAGTGCGAGAGAGAGAAAGAGAAAGAGAAGCTGTGAGAGAGAGAGAAAGAGAAGCTGTGAGAAAGAGAGAGAAAGAGAAGCTGTGAGTGAGAGACAGAGAGAGAAAGAGAAGCTGTGTATGAGAGAGAGAAAGAGAAGCTGTGAGTGAGAGAGAGAGAAAGAGAAGTTGTAAGTGTGTGATAGAGAGAAAGAGAAGCTGTGAGTGAGAGAGAGAGAAAAAGAGAAGCTGTGAGTGAGAGTGAAAGAGAGAAATAGAAGCGATGAGTGAGTGAGAGAGAGAAAGAGAAGCTGTGAGTGAGAGAGAGAAAGACAAGCTGTGAGTGAGAGAGAGAGAGAACGAGAAGCTGTGTGTGTGAGAGAAAGAGAAGCTGTGAGTGAGTGAGAGAGAGAAAGAGAAGCTGTGAGTGAGAGAGAGAGAGAAAGAGAACATGTGAGTGAGAGATAGAGAGAGAAAGAGAAGCTGTGAGTGAGAGAGAGAGAGAAAGAGAATCTGTGAGTGAGTGAGAGAGAGAGAGAGAAGCTATGAGTGAGAGTGAGAGAGAGAAGCTATGAGTGTGAGAGAGGAGCTGTGAGTGAGAGAGAGAGAAAGAAAGAAAGAAAGAGAAGCTGTGAGTGAGAGATAGAGAGAGAAAGAGAAGCTGTGAGTGAGAGAGAGAGAAAGAGAAGCTGTGAGAGAGAGAGAGAAAGAGAAGCTGTGAGTGAGAGATAGAGTGAGAAGCTATGAGAGAGAGAGAGAAAGAGAACCTGTGAGTGAGAGAGAGAAAGAGAAGCTGTGAGTGTGTGAGAGAGAGAAAGAGAAGCTGTGAGTGAGAGAGAGAGAGAAAGAGAAGCTGTGAGTGAGAGATAGAGTGAGAAGCTATGAGAGAGAGAGAAAGAGAAGCTGTGAGTGAGATAGAGAAAGAGAAGCTGTGAGTGAGAAAGATAGAGAAAGAGAAGCTGTGAGTGAGAGACAGAGAGAGAAAGAGAAGCTGTGAGTGAGAAAGAGAGAGAAAGAGAAGCTGTTAGTGAGAGAGAGAGAAAGTGAAGCTGTGTGTGTGAGAGAAAGAGAAGCTGTGAGTGAGAGAGAGAGAGAAAGAGAAGCTGTGAGTGAGAGAGAGAGAGAAAGAGAAGCTGTGAGTGAGAGACAGAGAGAGAAAGAAAGGGTGTGAGTGCGAGAGAGAGAGAAAAAGAGAAGCTGTGAGAGAGAAATAGAAGCTGTGAGAAAGAGAGAGATAATAGCTGTGAGTGAGAGAGAGAGAGAGAAGCTGTGAGTGAGAGAGAGAAAGAGAAGCTGTAAGTGAGAGACAGAGAGAGAAAGAAAGGGTGTGAGTGCGAGAGAGAGAAAGAGAAAGAGAAGCTGTGAGAGAGAGAGAAAGAGAAGCTGTGAGAAAGAGAGAGAAAGAGAAGCTGTGAGTGAGAGACAGAGAGAGAAAGAGAAGCTGTGTATGAGAGAGAGAATGAGAAGCTGTGAGTGAGAGAGAGAGAAAGAGAAGTTGTAAGTGTGTGAGAGAGAGAAAGAGAAGCTGTGAGTGAGAGAGAGAGAAAAAGAGAAGCTGTGAGTGAGAGTGAAAGAGAGAAATAGAAGCGATGAGTGAGTGAGAGAAAGAAAGAGAAGCTGTGAGTGAGAGAGAGAAAGACAAGCTGTGAGTGAGAGAGAGAGAGAACGAGAAGCTGTGTGTGAGAGAGAAAGAGAAGCTGTGAGTGAGTGAGAGAGAGAAAGAGAAGCTGTGAGTGAGAGAGAGAGAGAGAAAGAGAACATGTGAGTGAGAGATAGAGAGAGAAAGAGAAGCTGTGAGTGAGAGAGAGAGAGAAAGAGAATCTGTGAGTGAGTGAGAGAGAGAGAGAGAGAAGCTATGAGTGAGAGTGAGAGAGAGAAGCTATGAGTGAGAGAGAGAAGCTGTGAGTGAGAGAGAGAGAGAGAAAGAAAGAGAAGCTGTGAGTGAGAGATAGAGAGAGAAAGAGAAGCTGTGAGTGAGAGAGAGAGAAAGAGAAGCTGTGAGAGAGAGAGAGAGAGAGAAAGAGTAGCTGTGAGTGAGAGATAGAGTGAGAAGCTATGAGAGAGAGAGAGAAAGAGAAGCTGTGAGTGAGAGAGAGAAAGAGAAGCTGTGAGTGAGAGACAGAGATAGAAAGAGAAGCTGTGAGCGAGAGAGAGAGAGAAAGAGAAACTGTGAGTGAGAGATAGAGTGAGAAGCTATGAGAGAGAGAGAGAGAAAGAGAAGCTGTGAGTGAGAGAGAGAAAGAGAAGCTGTGAGTGAGAAAGATAGAGAAAGAGAAGCTGTGAGTGAGAGAAAGAGAGAGAAAGAGAAGCTGTGTGAGAGATAGAGATAGAGAAATAGAAGCTGTGAGTGAGAGAGAGAGAGAAAGAGAAGCTGTGAGTGTGTGTGTGAGACAAAGAGAAGCTGTGAGAGAGAGAGAAAAAGAGAAGCAGTGAGAGTGAAATATAGATATAGAAGCTATGAGTGAGGGAGGGAGAGAGAGAAGCTGTGAGTGAGAGAGAGAGGAAGTGCAGCTGTGAGTGAAAAAGAGAGAAAGAGAAGCTGTGAGAGAGAGAGAAATAGAAGCTGTGAGTGAGTGAGAGAGAGAGAATGAGAAGTTGTGTGTGAGAGAGAAAGAGAAGCTGTGAGTGAGAGAGAGAGAGAAAGAGAAGCTGTGAGTGAGAGATAGAGAGAGAAAGAAGCTGTGTGTGTGTGTGAGAGAGAGAGAAGCTGTGTGTGTGAGAGAGATTGAGATAAAGAGTTGTGAGTGAGTGAGTGAGAGAGAGAAGCTGTGAGTGAAAGAGAGAAAGAGAAGCTGTGAGTGAGAGAGAGAGAGAAGCTGTGAGTGAGAGAAACAGAAAGAGAAGCTGTGAGTAAGAGAGAAAGAGAGAAATAGAAGCTGTGTGAGAGAGAGAAAGAGAAGCTGTGAGAAAGAGAGAGATAATAGCTGTGAGTGAGAGAGAGAGAGAGAAAGAGAAGCTGTGTATGAGAGAGAGAAAGAGAAGCTGTGAGTGAGAGAGAGAGAGAAAGAGAAGTTGTAAGTGTGTGTGAGAGAGAAAGAGAATTCTGTGAGTGAGAGAGAGAGAAAAAGAGAAGCTGTGAGTGAGAGTGAAAGAGAGAAATAGAAGCGATGTGTGAGTGAGAGAGAGAAAGAGAAGCTGTGAGTGAAAGAGAGAAAGACAAGCTGTGAGTGAGAGAGAGAGAGAATGCGAAGCTGTGTGTGTGAGAGAAAGAGAAGCTGTGAGTGAGTGAGAGAGAGAAAGAGAAGCTGTGAGTGAGAGAGAGAGAGAAAGAGAACATGTGAGTGAGAGATAGAGAGAGAAAGAGAAGCTGTGAGTGAGAGAGAGAGAAAGAGAATCTGTGAATGAGTGAGAGAGAGAGAGAGAGAAGCTGTGAGTGAGAGAGAGAAGCTGTGAGTGAGAGAGAGAGAGAAAGAAAGAGAAGCTGTGTGTGTGTGTGAGAGAGAGAAAGTGAAGCTGTGTGTGTGAGAGAAAGAGAAGCTGTGAATGAGAGAGAGAGAAAGAGAAGCTGTGAGTGAGAGAGAGAGAGAAAGAGAAGCTGTGAGTGAGAGACAGAGATAGAAAGAGAAGCTGTGTGTGAGAGAGAAAGATAGAGCAAGAGAAGCTTCGAGTGAGAGAGAGAGAAAGAGAAGCTGTGAGTGAGAGAGAGAGAGAGAAAGAGAAGCTGTGAGTGAGAGATAGAGTGAGAAGCTATGAGAGAGAGAGAGAAAGAGAAGCTGTGAGTGAGAGAGAGAAAGAGAAGCTGTGAGTGAGAGACAGAGATAGAAAGAGAAGCTGTGAGCGAGAGAGAGAGAGAAAGAGAAGCTGTGAGTGAGAGACAGAGATAGAAAGAGAAACTGTGAGTGAGAGAGAAAGATAGAGCAAGAGAAGCTGTGAGTGAGAGAGAGAGAGAAAGAGAAGCTGTGAGTGAGAGAGAGAGAGAGAAAGAGAAGCTGTGAGTGAGAGATAGAGTGAGAAGCTATGAGAGAGAGAGAGAAAGAGAAGCTGTGAGTGAGAGAGAGAAAGAGAAGCTGTGAGTGAGAAAGAGAGAGAAAGAGAAGCTGTGAGTGAGAGAAAGAGAGAGAAAGAGAAGCTGTGTGAGAGATAGAGATAGAGAAATAGAAGCTGTGAGTGAGAGAGAAAGAGAAGCTGTGAGTGTGTGTGTGAGAGAAAGAGAAGCTGTGAGAGAGAGAGAAAAAGAGAAGCAGTGAGAGTGAAAGATAGAAATAGAAGCTATGAGTGAGAGAGGGAGAGAGAGAAGCTGTGAGTGAGAGAGAGAGAGGAAGTGCAGCTGTGAGTGAAAAAGAGAGAAAGAGAAGCTGAGAGAGAGAGAGAGAGAAAGAGAAGCTGTGAGTGAGTGAGAGAGAGAGAATGAGAAGCTGTGTGTGTGAGAGAAAGAGAAGCTGTGAGTGAGAGAGAGAGAAAGAGAAGCTGTGAGTGAGAGATAGAGAGAGAAAGAGAAGCTGTGTGTGTGTGTGAGAGAGAGAGAAGCTGTGAGTGAGAGAGAGAGAAAAAGAGAAGCTGTGTGATAGAGAGAGAGAGAAGCTGTGTGTGTGAGAGAGATTGAGATAAAGAGTTGTGAGTGAGTGAGTGAGAGAGAGAAGCTGTGAGTGAAAGAGAGAAAGAGAAGCTGTGAGTGAGAGAGAGAGGGAGAAGCTGTGAGTGAGAGAAACAGAAAGAGAAGCTGTGAGTAAGAGAGAAAGAGAGAAATAGAAGCTGTGAGAGAGAGAGAAAGAGAAGCTGTGAGAAAGAGAGAGATAATAGCTGTGAGTGAGAGAGAGAGAGAGAAGCTGTGAGTGAGAGAGAGAAAGAGAAGCTGTGAGTGAGAGACAGAGAGAGAAAGAAAGGGTGTGAGTGCGAGAGAGAGAGAGAAAGAGAAGCTGTGAGAGAGAGAGAAAGAGAAGCTGTGAGAAAGAGAGAGATAATAGCTGTGAGTGAGAGAGAGAGAGAAGCTGTGAGTGAGAGAGAGAAAGAGAAGCTGTGAGTGAGAGACAGAGAGTGAAAGATAGGGTGTGAGTGCGAGAGAGAGAAAGAGAAGCTGTGAGAGAGAGAGAAAGAGAAGCTGTGAGAAAGAGAGAGAAAGAGAAGCTGTGAGTGAGAGACAGAGAGAGAAAGAGAAGCTGTGTATGAGAGAGAGAAAGAGAAGCTGTGAGTGATAGAGAGAGAGAAAGAGAAGTTGTAAGTGTGTGAGAGAGAGAAAGAGAAGCTGTGAGTGAGAGAGAGAGAAAAGAGAAGCTGAGTGAGAGTGAAAGGGAGAAATAGAAGCGATGAGTGAGTGAGTGAGAGAAACAGAAGCTGTGAGTGAGAGAGAGAGAAAGAGAAGCTGTGAGTGAGAGAGAGAGAGAACGAGAAGCTGTGTGTGTGAGAGAAAGAGAAGCTGTGAGTGAGAGAGAGAGAAAGAGAATCTGTGAGTGAGAGATAGAGAGAGAAAGAGAAGCTGTGAGTTAGAGAGAGAGAAAGAGAACATGTGAGTGAGTGATAGAGAGAGAAAGAGAAGCTGTGAGTGAGTGAGAGAGAGAAAGAGAACATGTGAGTGAGAGATAGAGAGAGAAAGAGAAGGTGTGAGTGAGAGAGAGAGAGAAAGAGAATCTGTGAGTGAGTGAGAGAGAGAAAGAGAAGCTATGAGTGAGAGTGAGAGAGAGAAGCTGTGAGTGAGAGAGAGAAGCTGTGAGTGAGAGAGAGAGAGAAAGAGAAGCTGTGAGAGACAGAGAGAGAGAAGCTGTGAGTGAGAGAGAGAGAGAGAATGAGACGCTGTGTGTGTGAGAGAAAGAGAAGCTGTGAGTGAGAGAGAGAGAGAAAGAGAAGCTGTGAGTGAGAGATAGAGAGAGAAAGATAAGCTGTGTGTGTGTGTGAGAGAGAGAGAAGCTGTGAGTGAGAGAGAGAGAAAAAGAGAAGCTGTGTGATAGAGAGAGAGAGAAGCTGTGTGTGTGAGAGAGATTGAGATAAAGAGTTGTGAGTGAGTTAGTGAGAGAGAGAAGCTGTGAGTGAAAGAGAGAAAGAGAAGCTGTGAGTGAGAGAGAGAGAGAAGCTGTGAGTGAGAGAAACAGAAAGAGAAGCTGTGAGTAAGAGAGAAAGAGAGAAATAGAAGCTATGAGTGAGAGAGAGGGAAAGAGAAGCTGTATGTGAGTGAGAGAAAGAGAAGCTGTGAGTGTGTGAGAGAGAAAGAGAAGCTGTGAGTGTGTGAGAGAGAGAAAGAGAAGCTGTGAGTGAGAGAGAGAGAGAAAGAGAAGCTGTGAGTGAGAGAGAGAGAGAAAGTGAAGCTGTGTGTGTGAGAGAAAGAGCTGTGAGTGAGAGAGAGAGAGAAAGAGAAAGAGAAGCTGTGAGTGAGAGAGAGAGAAAGAGAAGCTGTGAGTGAGAGACAGAGAGAGAGTAGCTGCGTGTGTGTGTGAGAGAGAAGCTGTGAGTGAGAGAGAAAGAGAAGCTGTGAGTGAGAGACAGAGAGAGAAAGAAAGGGTGTGAGTGCGAGAGAGAGAGAGAAAGAGAAGCTGTGAGAGAGAGAGAAAGAGAAGCTGTGAGAAAGAGAGAGATAATAGCTGTGAGTGAGAGAGAGAGAGAGAAGCTGTGAGTGAGAGAGAGAAAGAGAAGCTGTGAGTGAGAGACAGAGAGAGAGAGAAAGGGTGTTAGTGCGAGAGAGAGAAAGAGAAAGAGAAGCTGTGAGAGATAGAGGAAGAGAAGCTGTGAGAAAGAGAGAGAAAGAAGCTGTGAGTGAGAGACAGAGAGAGAAAGAGAAGCTGTGTATGAGAGAGAGAAAGAGAAGCTGTGAGTGAGAGAGAGAGAGAAAGAGTTGTAAGTGTGTGAGAGAGAGAAAGAGAAGCTGTGAGTGAGAGAGAGAGAAAAAGAGAAGCTGTGAGTGAGAGTGAAAGAGAGAAATAGAAGCGATGAGTGAGTGAGAGAGAGAAAGAGAAGCTGTGAGTGAGAGAGAGAGAAAGACAAGCTGTGAGTGAGAGAGAGAGAGAACGAGAAGCTGTGTGTGTGAGAGAAAGAGAAGCTGTGAGTGAGAGAGAGAGAGAGAAAGAGAACATGTGAGTGAGAGCTAGAGAGAGAAAGAGAAGCTCTGAGTGAGAGAGAGAGAAAGAGAATCTGTGAGTGAGTGAGAGAGAGAGAGAGAAGCTATGAGTGAGAGTGAGAGAGAAGCTGTGAGTGAGAGAGAGAAGCTGTGAGTGAGATAGAGAGAGAGAAAGAGAAGATGTGAGAGAGAGAGAGAGAAAGTGAAGCTGTGTGTGTGAGAGAAAGAGAAGCTGTGAGTGAGAGAGAGAGAAAGAAAAGCTGTGAGTGAGAGAGAGAGAGAGAGAAAGAGAAGCTGTGAGTGAGAGACAGAGAGAGAGAGTAGCTGTGTGTGTGTGAGAGAGAAGCTGAGAGTGAGAGAGAAAGAGAAGTTGTGAGTGAGAGACAGAGAGAGAAAGAAAGGGTGTGAGTGCGAGAGAGAGAGAAAGAGAAGCTGTGAGAGAGAGAGAAAGAGAAGCTGTGAGAAAGAGAGAGATAATAGCTGTGAGTGAGAGAGAGAGAAGCTGTGAGTGAGAGAGAGAAAGGGAAGCTGTGAGTGAGAGACAGAGAGAGAAAGAAAGGGTGTGAGTGCGAGAGAGAGAAAGAGAAAGAGAAGCTGTGAGAGAGAGAGAAAGAGAAGCTGTGAGAAAGAGAGAGAAAGAGAAGCTGTGAGTGAGTGACAGAGAGAGAAAGAGAAGCTGTGTATGAGAGAGAGAAAGAGAAGCTGTGTGTGAGAGAGAGAGAGAAAGAGAAGTTGTAAGTGTGTGTGAGAGAGAAAGAGAAGCTGTGAGTGAGAGAGAGAGAAAAAGAGAATCTGTGAGTGAGAGTGAAAGAGAGAAATAGAAGCGATGAGTGAGTGAGAGAGAGAAAGAGAAGCTGTGAGTGAGAGAGAGAGAGAACGAGAAGCTGTGTGTGTGAGAGAAAGAGAAGCTGTGAGTGAGAGAGAGAGAAAGAGAATCTGTGAGTGAGAGATAGAGAGAGAAAGAGAAGCTGTGAGTTAGAGAGAGAGAAAGAGAACATGTGAGTGAGAGATAGAGAGAGAAAGAGAAGCTGTGAGTGAGAGAGAGAGAAAGAGAATCTGTGAGTGAGTGAGAGAGAGAAAGAGAAGCTATGAGTGAGAGTAAGAGAGAGAAGCTGTGAGTGAGAGAGAGAGTGAGAAAGAGAAGCTGTGAGAGAGAGAGAGAGAGAGAAGCTGTGAGTGAGAGAGAGAGAGAATGAGAAGCTGTGTGTGTGAGAGAAAGAGAAGCTGTGAGTGAGAGAGAGAGAGAAAGAGAAGCTGTAAGTGAGAGATAGAGAGAGAAAGAGAAGCTGTGTGTGTGTGTGAGAGAGAGAAGCTGTGAGTGAGAGAGAGAAAAAAAGAGAAGCTGTGTGATAGAGAGAGAGAGAAGCTGTGTGTGAGAGAGAGATTGAGATAAAGAGTTGTGAGTGAGTGAGTGAGAGAGAGAAGCTGTGAGTGAAAGAGAGAAAGAGAAGCTGTGAGTGAGAGAGAGAGAGAGAAGCTGTGAGTGAGAGAAACAGAAAGAGAAGCTGTGAGTAAGAGAGAAAGAGAGAAATAGAAGCTATGAGTGAGAGAGAGAGAAAGAGAAGCTGTATGTGAGTGAGAGAAAGAGAAGCTGTGAGTGTATGAGAGAGAAAGAGAAGCTGTGAGTGAGAGAGAGAGAGAAAGAGAAGCTGTGAGTGAGAGAGAGAGAGAAAGAGAAGCTGTGACTGAGAGAGAGAGAGAAAGTGAAGCTGTGTGTGTGAGAGAAAGAGAAGCTGTGAGTGAGAGAGAGAGAGAAAGAGAAGCTGTGAGTGAGAGAGAGAGAGAAAGAGAAGCTGTGAGTGAGAGACAGAGAGAGAGAGTAGCTGTGTGTGTGAGAGAGAGAGAAGCTGTGAGTGAGAGAGAAAGAGAAGCTGTGAGTGAGAGACAGAGAGAGAAAGAAAGGGTGTGAGTGCGAGAGAGAGAGAAAGAGAAGCTGTGAGAGAGAGAGAAAGAGAAGCTGTGAGAAAGAGAGAGATAATAGCTGTGAGTGAGAGAGAGAGAGAGAAGCTGTGAGTGAGAGAGAGAAAGAGAAGCTGTGAGTGAGAGACAGAGATAGAAAGAATGGGTGTGAGTGCGAGAGAGAGAAAGAGAAAGAGAAGCTGTGAGAGAGAGAGAAAGAAAAGCTGTGTGAGAGAGAGAAAGAGAAGCTGTGAGTGAGAGACAGAGAGAGAAAGAGAAGCTGTGTATGAGAGAGAGGAAGAGAAGCTGTGAGTGAGAGAGAGAGAGAAAGAGAAGTTGTAAGTGTGTGAGAGAGAGAAAGAGAAGCTGTGAGTGAGAGAGAGAGAAAAAGAGAAGCTGTGAGTGAGAGTGAAAGAGAGAAATAGAAGCGATGAGTGAGTGAGAGAGAGAAAGACAAGCTGTGAGTGAGAGAGAGAGAGAACGAGAAGCTGTGTGTGTGAGAGAAAGAGAAGCTGTGAGTGAGAGAGAGAGAGAAAGAGAAGCTGTGAGTGAGAGAGAGAGAGAAAGAGAACATGTGAGTGAGAGATAGAGAGAGAAAGAGAAGCTCTGAGTGAGAGAGAGAGAGAAAGAGAATCTGTGAGTGAGTGAGAGAGAGAGAGAGAAGCTATGAGTGAGAGTGAGAGAGAGAAGCTGTGAGTGAGAGAGAGAGGCTGTGAGTGAGAGAGAGAGAGAAAGAGAAGCTGTGAGAGAGAGAGAGAGAAAGTGAAGCTGTGTGTGTGAGAGAAAGAGAAGCTGTGAGTGAGAGAGAGAGAAAGAGAAGCTGTGAGTGAGAGAGAGAGAAAGAGAAGCTGTGAGTGAGACAGAGAGAGAGAGTAGCTGTGTGTGTGTGAGAGAGAGAAGCTGTGAATGAGAGAGAAAGAGAAGTTGTGAGTGAGAGACAGAGAGAGAAAGAAAGGGTGTGAGTGCGAGAGAGAGAGAGAAAGAGAAGTTGTGAGAGAGAGAGAAAGAGAAGCTGTGAGAAAGAGAGAGATAATAGCTGTGAGTGAGAGAGAGAGAGAGAAGCTGTGAGTGAGAGAGAGAAAGAGAAGCTGTGAGTGTGAGACAGAGAAAGAAAGAAAGGGTGTGAGTGCGAGAGAGAGAAAGAGAAAGAGAAAGAGAAGCTGTGTGAGAGAGAGAAAGAGAAGCTGTGAGAAAGAGAGAGAAAGAGAAGCTGTGAGTGAGTGACAGAGAGAGAAAGAGAAGCTGTGTATGAGAGAGAGAAAGAGAAGCTGTGAGTGAGAGAGAGAGAGAAAGAGAAGTTGTAAGTGTGTGTGAGAGAGAAAGAGAAGCTGTGAGTGAGAGAGAGAGAAAAAGAGAAGCTGTGAGTGAGAGTGAAAGAGAGAAATAGAAGCGATGAGTGAGTGAGAGAGAGAAAGAGAAGCTGTGAGTGAGAGAGAGAGAACGAGAAGCTGTGAGTGAGAGATAGAGAGAGAAAGAGAAGCTGTGAGTTAGAGAGAAGGAAAGAGAACATGTGAGTGAGAGATAGAGGGAGAAAGAGAAGCTGTGAGTGAGTGAGAGAGAGAAAGAGAACATGTGAGTGAGAGATAGAGAGAGAAAGAGAAGCTGTGTGAGAGAGAGAGAGAAAGAGAATCTGTGAGTGAGTGAGAGAGAGAAAGAGAAGCTATGAGTGAGAGTGAGAGAGAGAAGCTGTGAGTGAGAGAGAGAGAGAGAAAGAGAAGCTGTGAGAGAGAGAGAGAAGCTGTGTGATAGAGAGAGAGAGAAAGAGAAGCTCTGAGAGAGAGAGAGAAAGAGAAGCTGTGAGTAAGAGAGAGAGAGAGAAAGAGAGAAGCTGTGAGTGTTAGAGAGAGTGAGATAAAGAGAAGCTGTGAGTGAGTGAGAGAGAGAAGCTGTGAGTGAGAGACAGAGAGAGAAAGAGAAGCTGTGTGTGAGAGAAAAAGAAAGAGAAGCTGTGAGTAAGAGAGAAAGAGAGAAATAGAAGCTATGAGTGAGAGACAGAGAGAGAAGCTGTAAGTGAGTGAGAGAAAGAGAAGCTGTGAGTGTGTGTGAGAGAAAGAGAAGCTGAGTGAGAGAGAGAGTGAGAAGCTGTGAGTGAGAGAGAGTGAGAAGCTGTGAGTGAGAGAGTGAGAGAAAGAGAAGTTTTTAGTGAGAGAGAGAAAGAGAAGCTGTGAGAGAAAGAGAGAGAAAGAGAAGCTGTGAATGAGAGAGAGAAGCTGTGAGTGAGAGACAGAGAGAGAAAGAGAAGCTGTGTGTGTGAGAGAGAAAGAGAAGCTGTGTGTGAGAGAGAAAAAATGAGAAGCTGTGAGTGAGAGAGAGAGAATGAGAAGCTGTGAGTGAGAGAGAGAGTGATGATGTGAGTGAGAGAGAGAGAAAGAGAAGCTGCGAGTGAGAGACAGGGAGAAAGAGCAGCTGTGAGAGAGAGAGAGAGAGAACGAGAAGCTGTGAATGAGAGAGAGAAAGAGAAGCTGTTAGTGAGAGAGAGAGAATGAAAGAGAAGCTGTGAGTGATAGAGAGAGAGAGAAAGAGAATCTGTGAGTGAGTGAGAGAGAGAGAAGCTATGAGTGAGAGTGAGAGAGAGAAGCTGTGAGTGTGAGAGAGAAGCTGTGAGTGAGAGAGAGAGAGAGAAAGAGAAGCTGTGAGAGAGAGAGAGAGAGAAAGTGAAGCTGTGTGTGTGAGAGAAAGAGAAGCTGTGAGTGAGAGAGAGAGAAAGAGAAGCTGTGAGTGTGAGAGAGAGAAAGAGAAGCTGTGAGTGAGAGACAGAGAGAGAGAGAGTAGCTGTGTGTGTGTGAGAGAGAGAAGCTGTGAGTGAGAGAGAAAGAGAAGCTGTGAGTGAGAGACAGAGAGAGAAAGAAAGGGTGTGAGTGCGAGAGAGAGAGAGAAAGAGAAGCTGTGTGTGAGAGAGAAAGAGAAGCTGTGAGAAAGAGAGAGATAATAGCTGTGAGTGAGAGAGAGAGAGAGAAGCTGTGAGTGAGAGAGAGGAAGAGAAGCTGTGAGTGAGAGACAGAGAGAGAAAGAAAGGGTGTGAGTGCGAGAGAGAGAAAGAGAAAGAGAATGTGTGTGTGAGAGAGAGAGAGAAGCTGTGAGAAAGAGAGAGAAAGAGAAGCTGTGAGTGAGTGACAGAGAGAGAAAGAGAAGCTGTGTATGAGAGAGAGAAAGAGAAGCTGTGAGTGAGAGAGAGAGACAGAAAGAGAAGTTGTAAGTGTGTGTGAGAGAGAAAGTGAAGCTGTGAGTGAGAGAGAGAGAAAAAGAGAAGCTGTGAGTGAGAGTGAAAGAGAGAAATAGAAGCGATGAGTGAGTGAGAGAGAGAAAGAGAAGCTGTGAGTGAGAGAGAGAGAGAACGAGAAGCTGTGTGTGAGAGAAAGAGAAGCTGTGAGTGAGAGAGAGAGGAAGAGAATCTGTGAGTGAGAGATAGAGAGAGAAAGAGAAGCTGTGAGTTAGAGAGAGAGAGAAAGAGAACATGTGAGTGAGAGATAGAGAGAGAAAGAGAAGCTGTGAGTGAGTGAGAGAGAGAAAGCGAACATGTGAGTGAGAGATAGAGAGAGAAAGAGAAGCTGTGAGTGAGAGAGAGAGAGAAAGAGAATCTGTGAGTGAGTGAGACAGAGAAAGAGAAGCTATGAGTGAGAGTGAGAGAGAGAAGCTTTGAGTGAGAGAGAGAAGCTGTGAGTGAGAGAGAGAGAAAGAGAAGCTGTGAGAGAGAGAGAGTGAGAAGCTGTGTGATAGAGAGAGAGAGAAAGAGAAGCTCTGAGAGAGATAGAGAAAGAGAAGCTGTGAGTAAGAGAGAGAGAGAGAGAGAGAAGCTGTGAGTGTTAGAGAGAGTGAGATAAAGAGAAGCTGTGAGTGAGTGAGAAAGAGAAGCTATGAGTGAAAGAGAGAAAGAGAAGCTGTTAGTGAGAGAGAGAGAGAGAAGCTGTGAGTGAGAGAAAAAGAAAGAGAAGCAGTGAGTAAGAGAGAAAGAGAGAAATAGAATCTATGAGTGAGAGACAGAGAGAGAAGCTGTAAGTGAGTGAGAGAAAGAGAAGCTGTGAGTGTGTGTGAGAGAAAGAGAAGCTGAGTGAGAGAGAGTGAGAAGCTGTGAGTGAGAGAGAGTGAGAAGCTGTGAGTGAGAGAGTGAGAGAAAGAGAAGCTGTGAGTGAGAGAGAGAGTGATGATGTGAGTGAGAGAGAGAGAAAGAGAAGCTGCGAGTGAGAGACAGAGAGATAGAGCAGCTGTGTGAGAGAGAGAGAGAGAACGAGAAGCTGTGAATGAGAGAGAGAAAGAGAAGCTGTTAGTGAGAGAGAGAGAATGAAAGAGAAGGTGTGAGTGATAGAGAGAGAGAGAAGCTGTGAGTGAGAGAGTGAGAAACTGTGAGTGAGAAAGAGAGAGAGAAAGAGAAGCTGTGAGTGAGAGAGAGAGAGAAGCTGTGAGACAGAGAGAGAGAGAAATAGAAGCTGTGAGTGAGAGAGAGAGAAAGAGAAGCTGTGAGTGAGAGAGAGAGAATGAGAAGCTGTGAGTGAGAGAGAGAGAAAGAGAAGCTATGAGTGTGAGAGAGAGAGAAGCTGTGAGTGAGAGAGAGAACCTGTGAGTGTGAGAGAGAGAGAAAGAGAAGCTGTGTGTTAGAGACAGAGAGAAAGAGAAGCTGTGAGTGATAGAAAGAGAAAGAGAAGCTGTGAGTGAGAGGGAGAGAAAGAGAAGCTGTGAGTGAGAGAGAGAGAAAGAAAAGCTGTGAGTGAGAGAGAGAGTGAGAAGCTATGAGTGAGAGAGAGAGAAGCTGTGAGAGAGAGAGAGAGAGAAAGATAAGCTGTGAGTGAGAGAGAGAGAAAGAGAAGCTGTGAGTGAGAGACCGAGAGAGAATGAGAAGCTGTGTGTGTGAGAGAGAGTGATAAGCTGTGAGTGAGAGAGTGAGAGAAAGAGAAGCTGTGAGTGAGAGACAGAGAGAGAAAGAAAGGGTGTGAGTGCGAGAGAGAGAGAGAGAAAAAGCTGTGAGAGAGAGAGAGAAAGAGAAGCTGTGAGTGAGAAAGAGAGAGAAAGAGAAGCTGTGACTGAGAGACAGAGAGAGAAAGAGAAGCTGTGTATGAGAGAGAGAAAGAGAAGCTGAGAGTGAGAGAGAGAGAGAAAGAGAAGCTGTAAGTGTGAGAGAGAGAGAAAGAGAAGCTGTGAGTGAGAGAGAGAAAAAAGAGAAGCTGTGAGTGTGTGTGAGAGAGAAAGAGAAGCTGTGAGTGAGAGAGAGAGAGAGAAAGAGAATCTGTGAGTGAGAGAGAGAGAAGGAGAAGTTGTGTGAGAGAGAGAGAGAGAGAAAGAGAAGCTGTGAGTGAGAGAGAGAGAGAGAGAAAGAGAAGCTGTGAGTGTGTGAGAGAGAGGAAGTGAAGCTGTGAGTGAAAAAGAGAGAAAGAGCAGCTGTGTGTGAGAGAGAGAAAGAGAAGCTGTGAGTGAGAGAGAAAGAGAACGAGAAGTTGTGTGTGAGAGAGTAAGAGAAGCTGTGAGTGAGTGAGAGAGAAAGAGAAGCTGTGAGTTAGAGAGAGAGAGAGAGAAGCTGTGAGACAGAGAGAGAGAGAAAGAGAAGCTGTGAGTTAGAGAGAGAGAGAATGAGAAGCTGTGTGTGTGAGATAAAGAGAAGCTGTGAGTGAGAGAGATAGAGAAAGAGAAGCTGTGAGTGAGAGATAGAGAGAGAAAGAGAGAGATAGAAGCTGTGAGTGAGTGAGAGAGAGAGAGAAGCTGTGCGTGAGAGAGAGAGAGAAAGAGAAGCTGTGTGATAGAGAGAGAGAAGCTGTGAGTGTGAGAGAGAGTGAGATAAAGAGGTTGTGAGTGTGTGAGTGAGTGAGAGAAGCTGTGAGTGAAAGAGAGAAAGAGAAGCTGTGAGTGAGTGAGAGAGAGAGAGAAGCTGTGAGTGAGAGACAGAGAGAGAAAGAGAAGCTGTGAGTGAGAGAGAGAGAGAGAAGCTGTGAGTGAGAGAGAGAAAGAGAAGCTGTGAGTGAGAGACAGAGAGAGAAAGAAAGGGTCTGAGTGCGAGAGAGAGAGAAGCTGTGTGAGAGAGAGAAAGAGAAGTTGTGAGTGAGAATGAGAGAGAAAGAGAAGCTGTGAGTGAGAGACAAAGAGAGAAAGAGAAGCTGTGTGTGTGAGAGAGAAAGAGAAGCTGTGAGTGAGAGAGAGAGAAGCTGTGAGTGAAAGTGAGAAAGAGAAGCTGATAGTGAGAGAGAGAGAGAGAGAAGCTGTGAGTGAGAGAAAGAGAAAGAGAAGCTGTGAGTAAGAGAGAAAGAGAGAAATAGAAGCTATGAGTGAGAGACAGAGAGAGAAGCTGTGAGTGAGTGAGAGAGAGAGAGTAGCTGTGTGTGTGTGTGAGAGAGAAGCTGTGAGTGAGAGAGAAAGAGAAGCTGTGAGTGAGAGACAGAGAGAGAAAGAAAGGGTGTGAGTTCGAGAGAGAGAGAGAAAGAGAAGCTGTGTGAGAGAGAGAAAGAGAAGCTGTGAGAAAGAGAGAGAGAACGAGAAGCTGTGTGTCTGAGAGAAAGAGAAGCTGTGAGTGAGAGAGAGAGAGAAAGAGAATCTGTGAGTGAGAGATAGAGAGAGAAAGAGAAGCTGTGAGTTAGAGAGAGAGAGAAAGAGAACATGTGAGTGAGAGATAGAGAGAGAAAGAGAAGCTGTGAGTGAGTGAGAGAGAGAAAGAGAACATGTGAGTGAGAGATTGAGAGAGAAAGAGAAGCTGTGAGTGAGTGAGAGAGAGAAAGAGAATCTGTGAGTGAGTGAGAGAGAGAAAGAGAAGCTATGGGTGAGAGTGAGAGAGAAGCTGTGAGTGAGAGAGAGAAGCTGTGAGTGAGAGAGAGAGAGAAAGAGAAGCTGTGAGAGAGAGAGAGAAGCTGTGTGATAGAGAGAGAGAGAAAGAGAAGCTCTGAGAGAGAGAGAGAAAGAGAAGCTGTGAGTGAGAGAGAGAAAGAGAGTGAGAAGCTGTGAGTGTGAGAGAGAGTGAGATAAAGAGAAGCTGTGAGTGAGTGAGAGAGAGAGAGAAGCTGTGAGTGAGAGAGAGAGAGAAAGAGAAGCTGTGAGTGAGAGAGAGAGTGATGATGTGAGTGAGAGAGAGAGAAAGAGAAGCTGCGAGTGAGAGACAGAGAGAAAGAGCAGCTGCGAGTGAGAGAGAGAGAGAGAACGAGAAGCTGTGAATGAGAGAGAGAAAGAGAAGCTGTTAGTGAGAGAGAGAGAATGAAAGAGAAGCTGTGAGTGATAGAGAGAGAGAGAAGCTGTGAGTGAGAGAGTGAGAAGCTGTGAGTGAGAAAAAGAGAGAAAGAGAAGCTGTGAGTGAGAGAGACAGAGAGAAAGAGAAACTGTGAGTGAGAGAGAGAGAGAGAATCTGTGACACAGAGAGAGAGAGAAAGAGAAGCTGTGAGTGAGAGAGAGAGAAAGAGAAGCTGTGAGTGAGAGATAGAACGAGAAGCTGTGAGTGAGAGAGAGAGAAAGAGAAGCTATGAGTGTGAGAGAGAGAGAAGCTGTGAGTGAGAGAGAGAAGCTGTGAGTGAGAGAGCGAGAGAAAGAGAAGCTGTGTGTTAGAGACAGAGAGAAAGAGAAGCTGTGAGTGAGAGGGAGAGAAAGAGAAGCTGTGAGTGAGAGGGAGAGAAAGAGAAACTGTGAGTGAGAGAGAGAGAAAGAAAAGCTGTGAGTGACAGAGAGAGTGAGAAGCTATGAGTGAGAGAGAGAGAGAGAGAGAAGCTGTGAGTGAGAGAGAGAGAGAGAGAAAGATAAGCTGTGAGTGAGAGAGAGAGAAAGAGAAGTTGTTAGTGAGAGAGAGAAAGAGAAGCTGTGTGAGAGAGAGAGAGAGAGAGAAGCTGTGAGTGAGAGAGAGAGAAGCTGTGAGTGAGAGGCAGAGAGATAAAGAGAAGCTGTGAGAGAGAGAGAGAGAGAAAGAGAAGCTGTGAGAGAGAGAGAGAGAGAGAATGAGAAGCTGTGTGAGAGGGAGAGAGAAAGAGAAGCTGTGTGTGAGAGAAAGAGAAGCTGTGAGTGAGTGAGAGAGAGAAAGAGAAGTTGTGAGTGAGAGAGAGAGAGAAAGAGAACCTGTGAGTGAGAGAAAGAGAGAAAGAGAACCTGTGAGTGAGAGACAGAGAGAGAAAGAGAAGCTGTGTGTGTGAGAGAGTGATAAGCTGTGAGTGAGTGAGAGAGAGAAGCTGTAAGTGAGAGACAGAGAGAGAGTAGCTGTGTGAGAGAGAGAGAAAGAGAAGCTGTTAGTGAGAGAGAAAGAGAGAAAGAGAAGCTGTGAGTGAGAGAGTGTGAGAAGCTATGAGAGAGAGAGAGAAAGAGAACCTGTGAGTGAGAGAGAGAAAGGGTAGCTGTGAGTGAGAGAGAGAAAGGGAAGCTGTGAGTGAGAAAGAGAGAGAAAGAGAAGCTGTGAGTGAGAGACAGAGAGAGAAAGAGAAGCTGTGTGTGAGAGAGAGAGAGAGAAAGAGAAGCTGTGAGTGAGATAGAGAGAGAGAAAGAGAAGCTGTGAGTGTTTGAGAGAGAGAAAGAGAAGGTGTGAGAGAGAGAGAAAAAGAGAAGCTTTGAGTGAGAGTGAAAGAGAGAAATAGAAGCTATGAGTGAGAGAGAGAGAGAAGCTGTGAGTGAGAGAGAGAGAGGAAGTGAAGCTGTGAGTGAAAAAGAGAGAAAGAGAAGTTGTGAGTGAGAGAGAGAGAGTAAGAGAAGCTGTGAGTGAGTGAGAGAGAGAGAACGAGAAGCTGTGTGTGTGATAGAAAGAGAAGCTGTGAGTGAGGGAGAGAGAAAGAGAAGCTGTGAGTGAGAGATAGAGAGAAAAAGAGAAGCTGTGAGTGAGTGAGAGAGAGAGAACGAGAAGCTGTGTGTGAGAGATAAAGAGAAGCTGTGAGTGAGAGAGAGAAAGAAAGAGAAGCTGTGAGTGAGAGACACAGAGAGAAGGAGAATCTGTGAGTGAGAGAGAGAGAGAGTGAAAGAGAATCTGTGAGTGAGAGAGAGAGAAAGAGAAGCTATGAGTGAGAGAGAGAGAGAAAGAAAGGGTGTGAGTGCGAGAGAGAGAGAAAGAGAAGCTGTGAGAGAGATAGAAAGAGAAGCTGTGAGTGAGAAAGAGAGAGAAAGAGAAGCTGTGAGTGAGAGAGAGAGAAGCTGTGAGTGAAAGTGAGAAAGAGAAGCTGATAGTGAGAGAGAGAGAGAGAAGCTGTGAGTGAGAGAAAGAGAAAGAGAAGCTGTGAGTAAGAGAGAAAGAGAGAAATAGAATCTATGAGTGTGAGACAGAGAGAGAAGTTGTGAGTGAGTGAGAGAGAGAGTAACTGTGTGAGAGAGAGAGAAAAAGAGAAGCTGTGAGTGAGAGAGAGAGAGAAAGAGAAGCTGTAAGTGAGTGAGAGAAAGAGAAGCTGTGAGTGTGAGAGAGAGAAAGAGAAGCTGTGAGTGAGAGAGAGAGGGAGAAGCTGTGAGTGAGAGAGAGAGAGAAAGAGAAGCTGTGAGTGAGAGACAGAGAGAGAAAGAGAAGTTGTTAGTGAGAGAGAGAGAGAAAGGGAAACTGTGTGAGATAGAGAGAAAGAGAAGCTCTGAGTGAGAGAGAGAGAGAAGCTGTGAGTGAGAGACAGAGAGAAAAAGAGAAGCTGTGTGTGTGAGAGAGAAAGAGAAGCTGTGTGTGAGAGAGAATGAGAAGCTGTGTGTGTGTGAGAGAGAAAGAGAAGTTGTTAGTGAGAGAGAGAGAGAGAGAGAAAGAGCTGTGAGAGAGAGGGAGAGAAATATAAGCTGTGTGTGAGAGAGCAAGAGAAGCTGTGAGTGAGAGAGAGAGAAAGAGAAGCTGTGAGTGAGAGACAGAGAGAGAAAGAGAAGCTGTGTGTGAGAGAGAGAGTGATAAGCTGTGAGTGAGAGACAGAGAGAGAAAGAGAAGCTGTGTGAGTGAGAGAGAGTGATAAGCTGTGAGTGAGAGAGAGAGAAAGAGAAGCTGTGAGTGAGAGACAGAGAGAGTAGCTGTGTGAGAGAGAGAGAGAGCAAGAGAAGCTGTGAGTGAGAGAGAGAGAGAAAGAGAAGCTGTGAGTGAGAGAGAAAGAGAGAAAGAGAACTGTGAGTGAGAGAGAGTGAGAAGCTATGAGAGAGAGAGAGAGAAAGAGAAGCTGTGAGTGAGAAAGAGAGAGAAAGAGAACCTGTGAGTGAGAAAGAGAGAGAAAGAGAAGCTGTGAGTGAGTGACAGAGAGAGAAAGAGAAGCTGTGTGAGAGAGAGAGAGAGTGAAAGAGAAGCTGTGAGTGAGAGAGAGAAAGAGAAGCTGTGAGTGTGTGTGAGAGAGAAAAAGAAGCTGTGAGAGAGAGAGAAAAAGAGAAGCTGTGAGTGAGAGTGAAAGAGAGAAATAGAAGCTATGAGTGAGAGAGAGAAGCTGTGAGTGAGAGAGAGAGAGGAAGTGAAGCTGTGAGTGAAAAAGAGAGAAAGAGAAGCTGTGAGAGAGAGAGAGAAAGAGAAGCTGTGTGTGTGAGAGAAAGAGAAGCTGTGAGTGAGAGAGAGAGAGAAAGAGAAGCTGTGTGTGAGAGAGAGTGATAAGCTGTGAGTGAGAGACAGAGAGAGAAAGAGAAGCTGTGTGAGTGAGAGAGAGTGATAAGCTATGAGTGAGAGAGAGAGAAAGAGAAGCTGTGAGTGAGAGACAGAGAGAGTAGCTGTGTGAGAGAGAGAGAAAGAGAAGCTGTGAGTGAGAGAGAGAGAAAGAGAAGCTGTGAGTGAGAGAGAAAGAGAGAAAGAGAAGCTGTGAGTGAGAGAGAGTGAGAAGCTATGAGAGAGAGAGAGAAAGAGAAGCTGTGAGTGAGAAAGAGAGAGAAAGAGAACCTGTGAGTGAGAGAGAGAGTGATGATGTGAGTGAGAGAGAGAGAAAGAGAAGCTGCGAGTGAGAGACAGAGAGATAGAGCAGCTGTGTGAGAGAGAGAGAGAGAACGAGAAGCTGTGAATGAGAGAGAGAAAGAGAAGCTGTTAGTGAGAGAGAGAGAATGAAAGAGAAGGTGTGAGTGATAGAGAGAGAGAGAAGCTGTGAGTGAGAGAGTGAGAAACTGTGAGTGAGAAAGAGAGAGAGAAAGAGAAGCTGTGAGTGAGAGAGAGAGAGAGAAGCTGTGAGACAGAGAGAGAGAGAAATAGAAGCTGTGAGTGAGAGAGAGAGAAAGAGAAGCTGTGAGTGAGAGAGAGAGAATGAGAAGCTGTGAGTGAGAGAGAGAGAAAGAGAAGCTATGAGTGTGAGAGAGAGAGAAGCTGTGAGTGAGAGAGAGAACCTGTGAGTGTGAGAGAGAGAAAGAGAAGCTGTGTGTTAGAGACAGAGAGAAAGAGAAGCTGTGAGTGATAGAAAGAGAAAGAGAAGCTGTGAGTGAGAGGGAGAGAAAGAGAAGCTGTGAGTGAGAGAGAGAGAAAGAAAAGCTGTGAGTGAGAGAGAGAGTGAGAAGCTATGAGTGAGAGAGAGAGAAGCTGTGAGAGAGAGAGAGAGAGAAAGATAAGCTGTGAGTGAGAGAGAGAGAAAGAGAAGCTGTGAGTGAGAGACCGAGAGAGAATGAGAAGCTGTGTGTGTGAGAGAGAGTGATAAGCTGTGAGTGAGAGAGTGAGAGAAAGAGAAGCTGTGAGTGAGAGACAGAGAGAGAAAGAAAGGGTGTGAGTGCGAGAGAGAGAGAGAAAAAGCTGTGAGAGAGAGAGAGAAAGAGAAGCTGTGAGTGAGAAAGAGAGAGAAAGAGAAGCTGTGACTGAGAGACAGAGAGAGAAAGAGAAGCTGTGTATGAGAGAGAGAAAGAGAAGCTGAGAGTGAGAGAGAGAGAGAAAGAGAAGCTGTAAGTGTGAGAGAGAGAGAAAGAGAAGCTGTGAGTGAGAGAGAGAAAAAAGAGAAGCTGTGAGTGTGTGTGAGAGAGAAAGAGAAGCTGTGAGTGAGAGAGAGAGAGAGAAAGAGAATCTGTGAGTGAGAGAGAGAGAAGGAGAAGTTGTGTGAGAGAGAGAGAGAGAGAAAGAGAAGCTGTGAGTGAGAGAGAGAGAGAGAGAAAGAGAAGCTGTGAGTGTGTGAGAGAGAGGAAGTGAAGCTGTGAGTGAAAAAGAGAGAAAGAGCAGCTGTGTGTGAGAGAGAGAAAGAGAAGCTGTGAGTGAGAGAGAAAGAGAACGAGAAGTTGTGTGTGAGAGAGAAAGAGAAGCTGTGAGTGAGTGAGAGAGAAAGAGAAGCTGTGAGTTAGAGAGAGAGAGAGAATGAGAAGCTGTGAGTGAGAAAGAGAGAGAGAAAGAGAAGCTGTGAGTGAGAGAGAGAGAGAGAAGCTGTGAGACAGAGAGAGAGAGAAAGAGAAGCTGTGAGTTAGAGAGAGAGAGAATGAGAAGCTGTGTGTGTGAGATAAAGAGAAGCTGTGAGTGAGAGAGATAGAGAAAGAGAAGCTGTGAGTGAGAGATAGAGAGAGAAAGAGAGAGATAGAAGCTGTGAGTGAGTGAGAGAGAGAGAGAAGCTGTGCGTGAGAGAGAGAGAGAAAGAGAAGCTGTGTGATAGAGAGAGAGAAGCTGTGAGTGTGAGAGAGAGTGAGATAAAGAGGTTGTGAGTGTGTGAGTGAGTGAGAGAAGCTGTGAGTGAAAGAGAGAAAGAGAAGCTGTGAGTGAGTGAGAGAGAGAGAGAAGCTGTGAGTGAGAGACAGAGAGAGAAAGAGAAGCTGTGAGTGAGAGAGAGAGAGAGAAGCTGTGAGTGAGAGAGAGAAAGAGAAGCTGTGAGTGAGAGACAGAGAGAGAAAGAAAGGGTCTGAGTGCGAGAGAGAGAGAAGCTGTGTGAGAGAGAGAAAGAGAAGTTGTGAGTGAGAATGAGAGAGAAAGAGAAGCTGTGAGTGAGAGACAAAGAGAGAAAGAGAAGCTGTGTGTGTGAGAGAGAAAGAGAAGCTGTGAGTGAGAGAGAGAGAAGCTGTGAGTGAAAGTGAGAAAGAGAAGCTGATAGTGAGAGAGAGAGAGAGAGAAGCTGTGAGTGAGAGAAAGAGAAAGAGAAGCTGTGAGTAAGAGAGAAAGAGAGAAATAGAAGCTATGAGTGAGAGACAGAGAGAGAAGCTGTGAGTGAGTGAGAGAGAGAGAGTAGCTGTGTGTGTGTGTGAGAGAGAAGCTGTGAGTGAGAGAGAAAGAGAAGCTGTGAGTGAGAGACAGAGAGAGAAAGAAAGGGTGTGAGTTCGAGAGAGAGAGAGAAAGAGAAGCTGTGTGAGAGAGAGAAAGAGAAGCTGTGAGAAAGAGAGAGAGAACGAGAAGCTGTGTGTCTGAGAGAAAGAGAAGCTGTGAGTGAGAGAGAGAGAGAAAGAGAATCTGTGAGTGAGAGATAGAGAGAGAAAGAGAAGCTGTGAGTTAGAGAGAGAGAGAAAGAGAACATGTGAGTGAGAGATAGAGAGAGAAAGAGAAGCTGTGAGTGAGTGAGAGAGAGAAAGAGAACATGTGAGTGAGAGATTGAGAGAGAAAGAGAAGCTGTGAGTGAGTGAGAGAGAGAAAGAGAATCTGTGAGTGAGTGAGAGAGAGAAAGAGAAGCTATGGGTGAGGGTGAGAGAGAAGCTGTGAGTGAGAGAGAGAAGCTGTGAGTGAGAGAGAGAGAGAAAGAGAAGCTGTGAGAGAGAGAGAGAAGCTGTGTGATAGAGAGAGAGAGAAAGAGAAGCTCTGAGAGAGAGAGAGAAAGAGAGTGAGAAGCTGTGAGTGTGAGAGAGAGTGAGATAAAGAGAAGCTGTGAGTGAGTGAGAGAGAGAGAGAAGCTGTGAGTGAAAGTGAGAAAGAGAAGCTGATAGTGAGAGAGAGAGAGAGAAGCTGTGAGTGAGAGAAAGAGAAAGAGAAGCTGTGAGTAAGAGAGAAAGAGAGAAATAGAAGCTATGAGTGAGAGACAGAGAGAGAAGCTGTAAGTGAGTGAGAGAAAGAGAAGCTGTGAGTGTGTGAGAGAGAAAGAGAAGCTGAGTGAGAGAGAGAGTGAGAAGCTGTGAGTGAGAGAGTGAGAGAAAGAGAAGTTTTTAGTGAGAGTGAGAGAAAGAGAAGCTGTGAGAGAAAGAGAGAGAAAGAGAAGCTGTGAGTGAGAGAGAGAGAGAGAAGCTGTGAGTGAGAGACAGAGAGAGAAAGAGAAGCTGTGTGTGTGTGTGAGAGAAAGAGAAGCTGTGTGAGAGAGAGAGAAAATGAGAAGCTGTGAGTGAGAGAGAGAGAGAAAGAGAAGCTGTGAGTGAGAGAGAGAGTGATGATGTGAGTGAGAGAGAGAGAAAGAGAAGCTGCGAGTGAGAGACAGAGAGAAAGAGCAGCTGCGAGTGAGAGAGAGAGAGAGAACGAGAAGCTGTGAATGAGAGAGAGAAAGAGAAGCTGTTAGTGAGAGAGAGAGAATGAAAGAGAAGCTGTGAGTGATAGAGAGAGAGAGAAGCTGTGAGTGAGAGAGTGAGAAGCTGTGAGTGAGAAAAAGAGAGAAAGAGAAGCTGTGAGTGAGAGAGACAGAGAGAAAGAGAAACTGTGAGTGAGAGAGAGAGAGAATCTGTGACACAGAGAGAGAGAGAAAGAGAAGCTGTGAGTGAGAGAGAGAGAAAGAGAAGCTGTGAGTGAGAGATAGAACGAGAAGCTGTGAGTGAGAGAGAGAGAAAGAGAAGCTATGAGTGTGAGAGAGAGAGAAGCTGTGAGTGAGAGAGAGAAGCTGTGAGTGAGAGAGCGAGAGAAAGAGAAGCTGTGTGTTAGAGACAGAGAGAAAGAGAAGCTGTGAGTGAGAGGGAGAGAAAGAGAAGCTGTGAGTGAGAGGGAGAGAAAGAGAAACTGTGAGTGAGAGAGAGAGAAAGAAAAGCTGTGAGTGACAGAGAGAGTGAGAAGCTATGAGTGAGAGAGAGAGAGAGAGAGAAGCTGTGAGTGAGAGAGAGAGAGAGAGAAAGATAAGCTGTGAGTGAGAGAGAGAGAAAGAGAAGTTGTTAGTGAGAGAGAGAAAGAGAAGCTGTGTGAGAGAGAGAGAGAGAGAGAAGCTGTGAGTGAGAGAGAGAGAAGCTGTGAGTGAGAGGCAGAGAGATAAAGAGAAGCTGTGAGAGAGAGAGAGAGAGAAAGAGAAGCTGTGAGAGAGAGAGAGAGAGAGAGAATGAGAAGCTGTGTGAGAGGGAGAGAGAAAGAGAAGCTGTGTGTGAGAGAAAGAGAAGCTGTGAGTGAGTGAGAGAGAGAAAGAGAAGTTGTGAGTGAGAGAGAGAGAGAAAGAGAACCTGTGAGTGAGAGAAAGAGAGAAAGAGAACCTGTGAGTGAGAGACAGAGAGAGAAAGAGAAGCTGTGTGTGTGAGAGAGTGATAAGCTGTGAGTGAGAGAGAGAGAGAAGCTGTAAGTGAGAGACAGAGAGAGAGTAGCTGTGAGAGAGAGAGAGAAAGAGAAGCTGTTAGTGAGAGAGAAAGAGAGAAAGAGAAGCTGTGAGTGAGAGAGTGTGAGAAGCTATGAGAGAGAGAGAGAAAGAGAACCTGTGAGTGAGAGAGAGAAAGGGTAGCTGTGAGTGAGAGAGAGAAAGGGAAGCTGTGAGTGAGAAAGAGAGAGAAAGAGAAGCTGTGAGTGAGAGACAGAGAGAGAAAGAGAAGCTGTGTGTGAGAGAGAGAGAGAGAAAGAGAAGCTGTGAGTGAGATAGAGAGAGAGAAAGAGAAGCTGTGAGTGTTTGAGAGAGAGAAAGAGAAGGTGTGAGAGAGAGAGAAAAAGAGAAGCTTTGAGTGAGAGTGAAAGAGAGAAATAGAAGCTATGAGTGAGAGAGAGAGAGAAGCTGTGAGTGAGAGAGAGAGAGGAAGTGAAGCTGTGAGTGAAAAAGAGAGAAAGAGAAGTTGTGAGTGAGAGAGAGAGAGTAAGAGAAGCTGTGAGTGAGTGAGAGAGAGAGAACGAGAAGCTGTGTGTGTGATAGAAAGAGAAGCTGTGAGTGAGGGAGAGAGAAAGAGAAGCTGTGAGTGAGAGATAGAGAGAAAAAGAGAAGCTGTGAGTGAGTGAGAGAGAGAGAACGAGAAGCTGTGTGTGAGAGATAAAGAGAAGCTGTGAGTGAGAGAGAGAAAGAAAGAGAAGCTGTGAGTGAGAGACACAGAGAGAAGGAGAATCTGTGAGTGAGAGAGAGAGAGAGTGAAAGAGAATCTGTGAGTGAGAGAGAGAGAAAGAGAAGCTATGAGTGAGAGAGAGAGAGAAAGAAAGGGTGTGAGTGCGAGAGAGAGAGAAAGAGAAGCTGTGAGAGAGATAGAAAGAGAAGCTGTGAGTGAGAAAGAGAGAGAAAGAGAAGCTGTGAGTGAGAGAGAGAAAAGCTGTGAGTGAAAGTGAGAAAGAGAAGCTGATAGTGAGAGAGAGAGAGAGAAGCTGTGAGTGAGAGAAAGAGAAAGAGAAGCTGTGAGTAAGAGAGAAAGAGAGAAATAGAATCTATGAGTGTGAGACAGAGAGAGAAGTTGTGAGTGAGTGAGAGAGAGAGTAACTGTGTGAGAGAGAGAGAAAAAGAGAAGCTGTGAGTGAGAGAGAGAGAGAAAGAGAAGCTGTAAGTGAGTGAGAGAAAGAGAAGCTGTGAGTGTGAGAGAGAGAAAGAGAAGCTGTGAGTGAGAGAGAGAGGGAGAAGCTGTGAGTGAGAGAGAGAGAGAAAGAGAAGCTGTGAGTGAGAGACAGAGAGAGAAAGAGAAGTTGTTAGTGAGAGAGAGAGAGAAAGGGAAACTGTGTGAGAGAGAGAGAAAGAGAAGCTCTGAGTGAGAGAGAGAGAGAAGCTGTGAGTGAGAGACAGAGAGAAAAAGAGAAGCTGTGTGTGTGAGAGAGAAAGAGAAGCTGTGTGTGAGAGAGAATGAGAAGCTGTGTGTGTGTGAGAGAGAAAGAGAAGTTGTTAGTGAGAGAGAGAGAGAGAGAGAAAGAGCTGTGAGAGAGAGGGAGAGAAAGATAAGCTGTGTGTGAGAGAGCAAGAGAAGCTGTGAGTGAGAGAGAGAGAAAGAGAAGCTGTGAGTGAGAGACAGAGAGAGAAAGAGAAGCTGTGTGTGAGAGAGAGAGTGATAAGCTGTGAGTGAGAGACAGAGAGAGAAAGAGAAGCTGTGTGAGTGAGAGAGAGTGATAAGCTGTGAGTGAGAGAGAGAGAAAGAGAAGCTGTGAGTGAGAGACAGAGAGAGTAGCTGTGTGAGAGAGAGAGAGCAAGAGAAGCTGTGAGTGAGAGAGAGAGAGAAAGAGAAGCTGTGAGTGAGAGAGAAAGAGAGAAAGAGAACTGTGAGTGAGAGAGAGTGAGAAGCTATGAGAGAGAGAGAGAGAAAGAGAAGCTGTGAGTGAGAAAGAGAGAGAAAGAGAACCTGTGAGTGAGAAAGAGAGAGAAAGAGAAGCTGTGAGTGAGTGACAGAGAGAGAAAGAGAAGCTGTGTGAGAGAGAGAGAGAGTGAAAGAGAAGCTGTGAGTGAGAGAGAGAAAGAGAAGCTGTGAGTGTGTGTGAGAGAGAAAAAGAAGCTGTGAGAGAGAGAGAAAAAGAGAAGCTGTGAGTGAGAGTGAAAGAGAGAAATAGAAGCTATGAGTGAGAGAGAGAAGCTGTGAGTGAGAGAGAGAGAGGAAGTGAAGCTGTGAGTGAAAAAGAGAGAAAGAGAAGCTGTGAGAGAGAGAGAGAAAGAGAAGCTGTGTGTGTGAGAGAAAGAGAAGCTGTGAGTGAGAGAGAGAGAGAAAGAGAAGCTGTGTGTGAGAGAGAGTGATAAGCTGTGAGTGAGAGACAGAGAGAGAAAGAGAAGCTGTGTGAGTGAGAGAGAGTGATAAGCTATGAGTGAGAGAGAGAGAAAGAGAAGCTGTGAGTGAGAGACAGAGAGAGTAGCTGTGTGAGAGAGAGAGAAAGAGAAGCTGTGAGTGAGAGAGAGAGAAAGAGAAGCTGTGAGTGAGAGAGAAAGAGAGAAAGAGAAGCTGTGAGTGAGAGAGAGTGAGAAGCTATGAGAGAGAGAGAGAAAGAGAAGCTGTGAGTGAGAAAGAGAGAGAAAGAGAACCTGTGAGTGAGAAAGAGAGAGAAAGAGAAGCTGTCAGTGAGTGACAGAGAGAGAAAGAGAAGCTGTGTGTGAGAGAGAGAGAGAGAAAGAGAAGCTGTGAGTGTGTGTGAGAGAGAAAGCGAAGCTGTGAGAGAGAGAGAAAAAGAGAAGCTGTGAGTGAGAGTGAAAGAGAGAAATAGAAGCTATGAGTGAGAGAGAAAGAAGCTGTGAGTGAGAGAGAGAGAGGAAGTGAAGCTGTGAGTGAAAAAGAGAGAAAGAGAAGCTGTGAGAGAGAGAGAGAAAGAGAAGCTGTGTGTGTGAGAGAAAGAGAAGCTGTGAGTGAGAGAGAGAGAAAGAGAAGCTGTGTGAGAGATAGAGAGAGAAAGAGAAGCTGTGAGTGAGTGAGAGAGAGAGAACGAGAAGCTGTGTGTGAGAGATAAAGAGAAGCTGTGAGTGAGAGAGAGAAAGAGAAGCTGTGAGTGAGAGATAGAGAGAGAAAGAGAAGCTGTGAGTGAGAGAGAGAGAGTGAAAGAGAATCTGTGAGTGAGAGAGAGAGAAAGAGAAGCTGTGTGTGAGAGAGAGAAAGAAGCTGTGAGTGAGAAAGAGAGAGAAAGAGAAGCTGTGCGTGAGAGAGAGAGAAGCTGTGAGTGAATGTGAGAAAGAGAAGCTGATAGTGAGAGAGAGAGAGAACCTGTGAGTGAGAGAAAGAGAAAGAGAAGCTGTGAGTAAGAGAGAAAGAGAGAAATAGAATCTATGAGAGAGAGACAGAGAGAGAAGCTGTGAGTGAGTGAGAGAGAGAGAAGCTGTGTGAGAGAGAGAGAGAAAAAGAGAAGCTGTGAGTGAGAGACAGAGAGAAAGAGAAGCTGTGTGAGAGAGAGAGATAGAGAAAGAGAAGCTGTGAGTGAGATAGAGAGAGAGAAAGAGAAGCTGTGAGTGTTTGAGAGAGAGAAAGAGAAGGTGTGAGAGAGAGAGAAAAAGAGAAGCTTTGAGTGAGAGTGAAAGAGAGAAATAGAAGCTATGAGTGAGAGAGAGAGAGAAGCTGTGAGTGAGAGAGAGAGAGGAAGTGAAGCTGTGAGTGAAAAAGAGAGAAAGAGAAGTTGTGAGTGAGAGAGAGAGAGTAAGAGAAGCTGTGAGTGAGTGAGAGAGAGAGAACGAGAAGCTGTGTGTGTGATAGAAAGAGAAGCTGTGAGTGAGGGAGAGAGAAAGAGAAGCTGTGAGTGAGAGATAGAGAGAGAAAGAGAAGCTGTGAGTGAGTGAGAGAGAGAGAACGAGAAGCTGTGTGTGAGAGATAAAGAGAAGCTGTGAGTGAGAGAGAGAGAAAGAGAAGCTGTGTGAGAGATAGAGAGAGAAAGAGAAGCTGTGAGTGAGTGAGAGAGAGAGAACGAGAAGCTGTGTGTGAGAGATAAAGAGAAGCTGTGAGTGAGAGAGAGAGAGAAAGAGAAGCTGTGAGTGAGAGATAGAGAGAGAAAGAGAAGCTGTGAGTGAGAGACAGAGAGTGAAAGAGAATCTGTGAGTGAGAGAGAGAGAAAGAGAAGCTGTGTGTGTGAGAGAGAAAGAAGCTGTGGGTGAGAAAGAGAGAGAAAGAGAAGCTGTGAGTGAGAGAGAGAAGCTGTGAGTGAATGTGAGAAAGAGAAGCTGATAGTGAGAGAGAGAGAGAGAAACTGTGAGTGAGAGAAAGAGAAAGAGAAGCTGTGAGTAAGAGAGAAAGAGAGAAATAGAATCTATGAGAGAGAGACAGAGAGAGAAGCTGTGAGTGAGTGAGAGAGAGAGAAGCTGTGTGAGAGAGAGAGAGAAAAAGAGAAGCTGTGAGTGAGAGAGAGAGAGAAAGAGAAGCTGTGTGAGAGAGAGAGATAGAGAAAGAGAAGCTGTGAGTGAGATAGAGAGAGAGAAAGAGAAGCTGTGAGTGTTTGAGAGAGAGAAAGAGAAGGTGTGAGAGAGAGAGAAAAAGAGAAGCTTTGAGTGAGAGTGAAAGAGAGAAATAGAAGCTATGAGTGAGAGAGAGAGAGAAGCTGTGAGTGAGAGAGAGAGAGGAAGTGAAGCTGTGAGTGAAAAAGAGAGAAAGAGAAGTTGTGAGTGAGAGAGAGAGAGTAAGAGAAGCTGTGAGTGAGTGAGAGAGAGAGAACGGGAAGCTGTGTGTGTGATAGAAAGAGAAGCTGTGAGTGAGGGAGAGAGAAAGAGAAGCTGTGAGTGAGAGATAGAGAGTAAGAGAAGCATTGAGTGAGTGAGAGAGAGAGAACGAGAAGCTGTGTGTGAGAGATAAAGAGAAGCTGTGAGTGAGAGAGAGAAAGAAAGAGAAGCTGTGAGTGAGAGACACAGAGAGAAGGAGAATCTGTGAGTGAGAGAGAGAGATAGAAAGAGAAGCTGTGAGTGAGAAAGAGAGAGAAAGAGAAGCTGTGAGTGAGAGAGAGAGAAGCTGTGAGTGAAAGTGAGAAAGAGAAGCTGATAGTGAGAGAGAGAGAGAAGCTGTGAGTGAGAGAAAGAGAAAGAGAAGCTGCGAGTAAGAGAGAAATAGAGAAATAGAATCTATGAGTGTGAGACAGAGAGAGAAGCTGTGAGTGAGTGAGAGAGAGAGTAACTGTGTGAGAGAGAGAGAAAAAGAGAAGCTGTGAGTGAGAGAGAGAGAGAGAGAAGCTGTAAGTGAGTGAGAGAAAGAGAAGCTGTGAGTGTGAGAGAGAGAAACAGAAGCTGTGAGTGAGAGAGAGAGGGAGAAGCTGTGAGTGAGAGAGAGAGAGAAAGAGAATCTGTGAGTGAGAGACAGAGAGAGAAAGAGAAGTTGTTAGTGAGAGAGAGAGAGAAAGGGAAACTGTGTGTGAGAGAGAGAAAGAGAAGCTGTGAGTGAGAGAGAGATAGAGAAAGAGAAGCTGTGAGTGAGATAGAGAGAGAGAAAGAGAAGCTGTGAGTGTTTGAGAGAGAGAAAGAGAAGGTGTGAGAGAGAGAGAAAAAGAGCTTTGAGTGAGAGTGAAAGAGAGAAATAGAAGCTATGAGTGAGAGAGAGAGAGAAGCTGTGAGTGAGAGAGAGAGAGGAAGTGAAGCTGTGAGTGAAAAAGAGAGAAAGAGAAGTTGTGAGTGAGAGAGAGAGAGTAAGAGAAGCTGTGAGTGAGTGAGAGAGAGAGAACGAGAAGCTGTGTGTGTGATAGAAAGAGAAGCTGTGAGTGAGGGAGAGAGAAAGAGAAGCTGTGAGTGAGAGATAGAGAGAGAAAGAGAAGCTGTGAGTGAGTGAGAGAGAGAGAACGAGAAGCTGTGTGTGAGAGATAAAGAGAAGCTGTGAGTGAGAGAGAGAGAAAGAGAAGCTGTGTGAGAGATAGAGAGAGAAAGAGAAGCTGTGAGTGAGTGAGAGAGAGAGAACGAGAAGCTGTGTGTGAGAGATAAAGAGAAGCTGTGAGTGAGAGAGAGAGAGAAAGAGAAGCTGTGAGTGAGAGATAGAGAGAGAAAGAGAAGCTGTGAGTGAGAGAGAGAGAGTGAAAGAGAATCTGTGAGTGAGAGAGAGAGAAAGAGAAGCTGTGTGTGTGAGAGAGAAAGAAGCTGTGGGTGAGAAAGAGAGAGAAAGAGAAGCTGTGAGTGAGAGAGAGAGAAGCTGTGAGTGAATGTGAGAAAGAGAAGCTGATAGTGAGAGAGAGAGAGAGAAACTGTGAGTGAGAGAAAGAGAAAGAGAAGCTGTGAGTAAGAGAGAAAGAGAGAAATAGAATCTATGAGAGAGAGACAGAGAGAGAAGCTGTGAGTGAGTGAGAGAGAGAGAAGCTGTGTGAGAGAGAGAGAGAAAAAGAGTAGCTGTGAGTGAGAGAGAGAGAGAAAGAGAAGCTGTGTGAGAGAGAGAGATAGAGAAAGAGAAGCTGTGAGTGAGATAGAGAGAGAGAAAGAGAAGCTGTGAGTGTTTGAGAGAGAGAAAGAGAAGGTGTGAGAGAGAGAGAAAAAGAGAAGCTTTGAGTGAGAGTGAAAGAGAGAAATAGAAGCTATGAGTGAGAGAGAGAGAGAAGCTGTGAGTGAGAGAGAGAGAGGAAGTGAAGCTGTGAGTGAAAAAGAGAGAAAGAGAAGTTGTGAGTGAGAGAGAGAGAGTAAGAGAAGCTGTGAGTGAGTGAGAGAGAGAGAACGGGAAGCTGTGTGTGTGATAGAAAGAGAAGCTGTGAGTGAGGGAGAGAGAAAGAGAAGCTGTGAGTGAGAGATAGAGAGTAAGAGAAGCATTGAGTGAGTGAGAGAGAGAGAACGAGAAGCTGTGTGTGAGAGATAAAGAGAAGCTGTGAGTGAGAGAGAGAAAGAAAGAGAAGCTGTGAGTGAGAGACACAGAGAGAAGGAGAATCTGTGAGTGAGAGAGAGAGATAGAAAGAGAAGCTGTGAGTGAGAAAGAGAGAGAAAGAGAAGCTGTGAGTGAGAGAGAGAGAAGCTGTGAGTGAAAGTGAGAAAGAGAAGCTGATAGTGAGAGAGAGAGAGAAGCTGTGAGTGAGAGAAAGAGAAAGAGAAGCTGTGAGTAAGAGAGAAATAGAGAAATAGAATCTATGAGTGTGAGACAGAGAGAGAAGCTGTGAGTGAGTGAGAGAGAGAGTAACTGTGTGAGAGAGAGAGAAAAAGAGAAGCTGTGAGTGAGAGAGAGAGAGAGAGAAGCTGTAAGTGAGTGAGAGAAAGAGAAGCTGTGAGTGTGAGAGAGAGAAACAGAAGCTGTGAGTGAGAGAGAGAGGGAGAAGCTGTGAGTGAGAGAGAGAGAGAAAGAGAATCTGTGAGTGAGAGACAGAGAGAGAAAGAGAAGTTGTTAGTGAGAGAGAGAGAGAAAGGGAAACTGTGTGTGAGAGAGAGAAAGAGAAGCTGTGAGTGAGAGAGAGAGAGAAGCTGTGACTGAGAGACAGAGAGATAAAGAGAAGCTGTGTGTGTGAGAGAGAAAGAGAAGCTGTGTGAGAGAGAGAATGAGAAGCTGTGTGTGTGAGAGAGAGAAAGAGAAGTTGTTAGTGAGAGAGAGAGAGAGAGAGAGAGAAAGAGCTGTGAGAGAGAGGGAGAGAAAGAGAAGCTGTGTGTGAGAGAGCAAGAGAAGCTGTGAGTGAGAGAGAGAGAGAAAGAGAAGCTGTGAGTGAGAGACAGAGAGAGAAAGAGAAGCTGTGTGTGTGAGAGAGAGTGATAAGCTGTGAGTGAGAGACAGAGAGAGAAAGAGAAGCTGTGTGAGTGAGAGAGAGTGATAAGCTGTGAGTGAGTGAGAGAGAAAGAGAAGCTGTGAGTGAGAGACAGAGAGAGTAGCTGTGTGAGAGAGAGAGAGAGCAAGAGAAGCTGTGAGTGAGAGAGAGAGAGAAAGAGAAGCTGTGAGTGAGAGAGAAAGAGAGAAAGAGAACTGTGAGTGAGAGAGAGTGAGAAGCTATGAGAGAGAGAGAGAAAGAGAAGCTGTGAGTGAGAAAGAGAGAGAAAGAGAACCTGTGAGTGAGAAAGAGAGAGAAAGAGAAGCTGTGAGTGAGTGACAGAGAGAGAAAGAGAAGCTGTGTGAGAGAGAGAGAGAGAGAAAGAGAAGCTGTGAGTGAGAGAGAGAAAGAGAAGCTGTGAGTGTGTGTGAGAGAGAAAGAGAAGCTGTGAGAGAGAGAGAAAAAGAGAAGCTGTGAGTGAGAGTGAAAGAGAGAAATAGAAGCTATGAGTGAGAGAGAGAGAAGCTGTGAGTGAGAGAGAGAGAGGAAGTGAAGCTGTGAGTGAAAAAGAGAGAAAGAGAAGCTGTGAGAGAGAGAGAGAAAGAGAAGCTGTGTGTGTGAGAGAAAGAGAAGCTGTGAGTGAGAGAGAGAGAGAAAGAGAAGCTGTGTGAGAGAGAGAGAGTGATAAGCTGTGAGTGAGAGACAGAGAGAGAAAGAGAAGCTGTGTGAGTGAGAGAGAGTGATAAGCTATGAGTGAGAGAGAGAGAAAGATAAGCTGTGAGTGAGAGACAGAGAGAGTAGCTGTGTGAGAGAGAGAGAGAGCAAGAGAAGCTGTGAGTGAGAGAGAGAGAGAAAGAGAAGCTGTGAGTGAGAGAGAAAGAGAGAAAGAGAAGCTGTGAGTGAGAGAGAGTGAGAAGCTATGAGTGAGAGAGAGAAAGAGAAGCTGTGAGTGAGAAAGAGAGAGAAAGAGAACCTGTGAGTGAGAAAGAGAGAGAAAGAGAAGCTGTCAGTGAGTGAGAGAGAGAGAAAGAGAAGCTGTGTGAGAGAGAGAGAGAGAAAGAGAAGCTGTGAGTGTGTGTGAGAGAGAAAGAGAAGCTGTGAGAGAGAGAGAAAAAGAGAAGCTGTGAGTGAGAGTGAAAGAGAGAAATAGAAGCTATGAGTGAGAGAGAGAGAAGCTGTGAGTGAGAGAGAGAGAGGAAGTGAAGCTGTGAGTGAAAAAGAGAGAAAGAGAAGCTGTGAGAGAGAGAGAGAGAAAGAGAAGCTGTGAGAGAGAGAGAGAGAAAGAGAAGCTGTGAGTGAGAGAGAGAGAAAGAGAAGCTGTGTGAGAGATAGAGAGAGAAAGAGAAGCTGTGAGTGAGTGAGAGAGAGAGAACGAGAAGCTGTGTGTGAGAGATAAAGAGAAGCTGTGAGTGAGAGAGAGAGAGAAAGAGAAGCTGTGAGTGAGAGATAGAGAGAGAAAGAGAAGCTGTGAGTGAGAGAGAGAGAGTGAAAGAGAATCTGTGAGAGAGAGAGAGAGAGAAAGAGAAGCTATGAGTGAGAGAGAGAGAGAAAGAAAGGGTGTGAGTGCGTGCGCGAGAGAGAAAGAGAAGCTGTGTGAGAGAGAGAGAAAGAAGCTGTGAGTGAGAAAGAGAGAGAAAGAGAAGCTGTGAGTGAGAGAGAGAGAAGCTGTGAGTGAAAGTGAGAAAGAGAAGCTGATAGTGAGAGAGAGAGAGAGAACATGTGAGTGAGAGAAAGAGAAAGAGAAGCTGTGAGTAAGAGAGAAAGAGAGAAATAGAATCTATGAGAGAGAGACAGAGAGAGAAGCTGTGAGTGAGTGAGAGAGAGAAAGAGAAGCTGTAAGTGAGTGAGAGAAAGAGAAGCTGTGAGTGTGAGAGAGAGAAAGAGAAGCTGTGAGTGAGAGAGAGAGTGAGAAGCTGTGAGTGAGAGAGAGAGAGAAAGAGAAGCTGTGAGTGAGAGACAGAGAGAGTAGCTGTGTGAGAGAGAGAGAGAGCAAGAGAAGCTGTGAGTGAGAGAGAGAGAGAAAGAGAAGCTGTGAGTTAGAGAGAGAGAGAAAGAGAACATGTGAGTGAGAGATAGAGAGAGAAAGAGAAGCTGTGAGTGAGTGAGAGAGAGAAAGCGAACATGTGAGTGAGAGATAGAGAGAGAAAGAGAAGCTGTGAGTGAGAGAGAGAGAGAAAGAGAATCTGTGAGTGAGTGAGACAGAGAAAGAGAAGCTATGAGTGAGAGTGAGAGAGAGAAGCTTTGAGTGAGAGAGAGAAGCTGTGAGTGAGAGAGAGAGAAAGAGAAGCTGTGAGAGAGAGAGAGTGAGAAGCTGTGTGATAGAGAGAGAGAGAAAGAGAAGCTCTGAGAGAGATAGAGAAAGAGAAGCTGTGAGTAAGAGAGAGAGAGAGAGAGAGAAGCTGTGAGTGTTAGAGAGAGTGAGATAAAGAGAAGCTGTGAGTGAGTGAGAAAGAGAAGCTATGAGTGAAAGAGAGAAAGAGAAGCTGTTAGTGAGAGAGAGAGAGAGAAGCTGTGAGTGAGAGAAAAAGAAAGAGAAGCAGTGAGTAAGAGAGAAAGAGAGAAATAGAATCTATGAGTGAGAGACAGAGAGAGAAGCTGTAAGTGAGTGAGAGAAAGAGAAGCTGTGAGTGTGTGTGAGAGAAAGAGAAGCTGAGTGAGAGAGAGTGAGAAGCTGTGAGTGAGAGAGAGTGAGAAGCTGTGAGTGAGAGAGTGAGAGAAAGAGAAGCTGTGAGTGAGAGAGAGAGTGATGATGTGAGTGAGAGAGAGAGAAAGAGAAGCTGCGAGTGAGAGACAGAGAGATAGAGCAGCTGTGTGAGAGAGAGAGAGAGAACGAGAAGCTGTGAATGAGAGAGAGAAAGAGAAGCTGTTAGTGAGAGAGAGAGAATGAAAGAGAAGGTGTGAGTGATAGAGAGAGAGAGAAGCTGTGAGTGAGAGAGTGAGAAACTGTGAGTGAGAAAGAGAGAGAGAAAGAGAAGCTGTGAGTGAGAGAGAGAGAGAGAAGCTGTGAGACAGAGAGAGAGAGAAATAGAAGCTGTGAGTGAGAGAGAGAGAAAGAGAAGCTGTGAGTGAGAGAGAGAGAATGAGAAGCTGTGAGTGAGAGAGAGAGAAAGAGAAGCTATGAGTGTGAGAGAGAGAGAAGCTGTGAGTGAGAGAGAGAACCTGTGAGTGTGAGAGAGAGAGAAAGAGAAGCTGTGTGTTAGAGACAGAGAGAAAGAGAAGCTGTGAGTGATAGAAAGAGAAAGAGAAGCTGTGAGTGAGAGGGAGAGAAAGAGAAGCTGTGAGTGAGAGAGAGAGAAAGAAAAGCTGTGAGTGAGAGAGAGAGTGAGAAGCTATGAGTGAGAGAGAGAGAAGCTGTGAGAGAGAGAGAGAGAGAAAGATAAGCTGTGAGTGAGAGAGAGAGAAAGAGAAGCTGTGAGTGAGAGACCGAGAGAGAATGAGAAGCTGTGTGTGTGAGAGAGAGTGATAAGCTGTGAGTGAGAGAGTGAGAGAAAGAGAAGCTGTGAGTGAGAGACAGAGAGAGAAAGAAAGGGTGTGAGTGCGAGAGAGAGAGAGAGAAAAAGCTGTGAGAGAGAGAGAGAAAGAGAAGCTGTGAGTGAGAAAGAGAGAGAAAGAGAAGCTGTGACTGAGAGACAGAGAGAGAAAGAGAAGCTGTGTATGAGAGAGAGAAAGAGAAGCTGAGAGTGAGAGAGAGAGAGAAAGAGAAGCTGTAAGTGTGAGAGAGAGAGAAAGAGAAGCTGTGAGTGAGAGAGAGAAAAAAGAGAAGCTGTGAGTGTGTGTGAGAGAGAAAGAGAAGCTGTGAGTGAGAGAGAGAGAGAGAAAGAGAATCTGTGAGTGAGAGAGAGAGAAGGAGAAGTTGTGTGAGAGAGAGAGAGAGAGAAAGAGAAGCTGTGAGTGAGAGAGAGAGAGAGAGAAAGAGAAGCTGTGAGTGTGTGAGAGAGAGGAAGTGAAGCTGTGAGTGAAAAAGAGAGAAAGAGCAGCTGTGTGTGAGAGAGAGAAAGAGAAGCTGTGAGTGAGAGAGAAAGAGAACGAGAAGTTGTGTGTGAGAGAGAAAGAGAAGCTGTGAGTGAGTGAGAGAGAAAGAGAAGCTGTGAGTTAGAGAGAGAGAGAGAATGAGAAGCTGTGAGTGAGAAAGAGAGAGAGAAAGAGAAGCTGTGAGTGAGAGAGAGAGAGAGAGAAGCTGTGAGACAGAGAGAGAGAGAAAGAGAAGCTGTGAGTTAGAGAGAGAGAGAATGAGAAGCTGTGTGTGTGAGATAAAGAGAAGCTGTGAGTGAGAGAGATAGAGAAAGAGAAGCTGTGAGTGAGAGATAGAGAGAGAAAGAGAGAGATAGAAGCTGTGAGTGAGTGAGAGAGAGAGAGAAGCTGTGCGTGAGAGAGAGAGAGAAAGAGAAGCTGTGTGATAGAGAGAGAGAAGCTGTGAGTGTGAGAGAGAGTGAGATAAAGAGGTTGTGAGTGTGTGAGTGAGTGAGAGAAGCTGTGAGTGAAAGAGAGAAAGAGAAGCTGTGAGTGAGTGAGAGAGAGAGAGAAGCTGTGAGTGAGAGACAGAGAGAGAAAGAGAAGCTGTGAGTGAGAGAGAGAGAGAGAAGCTGTGAGTGAGAGAGAGAAAGAGAAGCTGTGAGTGAGAGACAGAGAGAGAAAGAAAGGGTCTGAGTGCGAGAGAGAGAGAAGCTGTGTGAGAGAGAGAAAGAGAAGTTGTGAGTGAGAATGAGAGAGAAAGAGAAGCTGTGAGTGAGAGACAAAGAGAGAAAGAGAAGCTGTGTGTGTGAGAGAGAAAGAGAAGCTGTGAGTGAGAGAGAGAGAAGCTGTGAGTGAAAGTGAGAAAGAGAAGCTGATAGTGAGAGAGAGAGAGAGAGAAGCTGTGAGTGAGAGAAAGAGAAAGAGAAGCTGTGAGTAAGAGAGAAAGAGAGAAATAGAAGCTATGAGTGAGAGACAGAGAGAGAAGCTGTGAGTGAGTGAGAGAGAGAGAGTAGCTGTGTGTGTGTGTGAGAGAGAAGCTGTGAGTGAGAGAGAAAGAGAAGCTGTGAGTGAGAGACAGAGAGAGAAAGAAAGGGTGTGAGTTCGAGAGAGAGAGAGAAAGAGAAGCTGTGTGAGAGAGAGAAAGAGAAGCTGTGAGAAAGAGAGAGAGAACGAGAAGCTGTGTGTCTGAGAGAAAGAGAAGCTGTGAGTGAGAGAGAGAGAGAAAGAGAATCTGTGAGTGAGAGATAGAGAGAGAAAGAGAAGCTGTGAGTTAGAGAGAGAGAGAAAGAGAACATGTGAGTGAGAGATAGAGAGAGAAAGAGAAGCTGTGAGTGAGTGAGAGAGAGAAAGAGAACATGTGAGTGAGAGATTGAGAGAGAAAGAGAAGCTGTGAGTGAGTGAGAGAGAGAAAGAGAATCTGTGAGTGAGTGAGAGAGAGAAAGAGAAGCTATGGGTGAGAGTGAGAGAGAAGCTGTGAGTGAGAGAGAGAAGCTGTGAGTGAGAGAGAGAGAGAAAGAGAAGCTGTGAGAGAGAGAGAGAAGCTGTGTGATAGAGAGAGAGAGAAAGAGAAGCTCTGAGAGAGAGAGAGAAAGAGAAGCTGTGAGTGAGAGAGAGAAAGAGAGTGAGAAGCTGTGAGTGTGAGAGAGAGTGAGATAAAGAGAAGCTGTGAGTGAGTGAGAGAGAGAGAGAAGCTGTGAGTGAAAGTGAGAAAGAGAAGCTGATAGTGAGAGAGAGAGAGAGAAGCTGTGAGTGAGAGAAAGAGAAAGAGAAGCTGTGAGTAAGAGAGAAAGAGAGAAATAGAAGCTATGAGTGAGAGACAGAGAGAGAAGCTGTAAGTGAGTGAGAGAAAGAGAAGCTGTGAGTGTGTGAGAGAGAAAGAGAAGCTGAGTGAGAGAGAGAGTGAGAAGCTGTGAGTGAGAGAGTGAGAGAAAGAGAAGTTTTTAGTGAGAGTGAGAGAAAGAGAAGCTGTGAGAGAAAGAGAGAGAAAGAGAAGCTGTGAGTGAGAGAGAGAGAGAGAAGCTGTGAGTGAGAGACAGAGAGAGAAAGAGAAGCTGTGTGTGTGTGAGAGAGAAAGAGAAGCTGTGTGAGAGAGAGAGAAAATGAGAAGCTGTGAGTGAGAGAGAGAGAGAAAGAGAAGCTGTGAGTGAGAGAGAGAGTGATGATGTGAGTGAGAGAGAGAGAAAGAGAAGCTGCGAGTGAGAGACAGAGAGAAAGAGCAGCTGCGAGTGAGAGAGAGAGAGAACGAGAAGCTGTGAATGAGAGAGAGAAAGAGAAGCTGTTAGTGAGAGAGAGAGAATGAAAGAGAAGCTGTGAGTGATAGAGAGAGAGAGAAGCTGTGAGTGAGAGAGTGAGAAGCTGTGAGTGAGAAAAAGAGAGAAAGAGAAGCTGTGAGTGAGAGAGACAGAGAGAAAGAGAAACTGTGAGTGAGAGAGAGAGAGAGAATCTGTGACACAGAGAGAGAGAGAAAGAGAAGCTGTGAGTGAGAGAGAGAGAAAGAGAAGCTGTGAGTGAGAGATAGAACGAGAAGCTGTGAGTGAGAGAGAGAGAAAGAGAAGCTATGAGTGTGAGAGAGAGAGAAGCTGTGAGTGAGAGAGAGAAGCTGTGAGTGAGAGAGCGAGAGAAAGAGAAGCTGTGTGTTAGAGACAGAGAGAAAGAGAAGCTGTGAGTGAGAGGGAGAGAAAGAGAAGCTGTGAGTGAGAGGGAGAGAAAGAGAAACTGTGAGTGAGAGAGAGAGAAAGAAAAGCTGTGAGTGACAGAGAGAGTGAGAAGCTATGAGTGAGAGAGAGAGAGAGAGAGAAGCTGTGAGTGAGAGAGAGAGAGAGAGAAAGATAAGCTGTGAGTGAGAGAGAGAGAAAGAGAAGTTGTTAGTGAGAGAGAGAAAGAGAAGCTGTGTGAGAGAGAGAGAGAGAGAGAAGCTGTGAGTGAGAGAGAGAGAAGCTGTGAGTGAGAGGCAGAGAGATAAAGAGAAGCTGTGAGAGAGAGAGAGAGAGAAAGAGAAGCTGTGAGAGAGAGAGAGAGAGAGAGAATGAGAAGCTGTGTGAGAGGGAGAGAGAAAGAGAAGCTGTGTGTGAGAGAAAGAGAAGCTGTGAGTGAGTGAGAGAGAGAAAGAGAAGTTGTGAGTGAGAGAGAGAGAGAAAGAGAACCTGTGAGTGAGAGAAAGAGAGAAAGAGAACCTGTGAGTGAGAGACAGAGAGAGAAAGAGAAGCTGTGTGTGTGAGAGAGTGATAAGCTGTGAGTGAGAGAGAGAGAGAAGCTGTAAGTAAGAGACAGAGAGAGAGTAGCTGTGAGAGAGAGAGAGAAAGAGAAGCTGTTAGTGAGAGAGAAAGAGAGAAAGAGAAGCTGTGAGTGAGAGAGTGTGAGAAGCTATGAGAGAGAGAGAGAAAGAGAACCTGTGAGTGAGAGAGAGAAAGGGTAGCTGTGAGTGAGAGAGAGAAAGGGAAGCTGTGAGTGAGAAAGAGAGAGAAAGAGAAGCTGTGAGTGAGAGACAGAGAGAGAAAGAGAAGCTGTGTGTGAGAGAGAGATAGAGAAAGAGAAGCTGTGAGTGAGATAGAGAGAGAGAAAGAGAAGCTGTGAGTGTTTGAGAGAGAGAAAGAGAAGGTGTGAGAGAGAGAGAAAAAGAGAAGCTTTGAGTGAGAGTGAAAGAGAGAAATAGAAGCTATGAGTGAGAGAGAGAGAGAAGCTGTGAGTGAGAGAGAGAGAGGAAGTGAAGCTGTGAGTGAAAAAGAGAGAAAGAGAAGTTGTGAGTGAGAGAGAGAGAGTAAGAGAAGCTGTGAGTGAGTGAGAGAGAGAGAACGAGAAGCTGTGTGTGTGATAGAAAGAGAAGCTGTGAGTGAGGGAGAGAGAAAGAGAAGCTGTGAGTGAGAGATAGAGAGAAAAAGAGAAGCTGTGAGTGAGTGAGAGAGAGAGAACGAGAAGCTGTGTGTGAGAGATAAAGAGAAGCTGTGAGTGAGAGAGAGAAAGAAAGAGAAGCTGTGAGTGAGAGACACAGAGAGAAGGAGAATCTGTGAGTGAGAGAGAGAGAGAGTGAAAGAGAATCTGTGAGTGAGAGAGAGAGAAAGAGAAGCTATGAGTGAGAGAGAGAGAGAAAGAAAGGGTGTGAGTGCGAGAGAGAGAGAAAGAGAAGCTGTGAGAGAGATAGAAAGAGAAGCTGTGAGTGAGAAAGAGAGAGAAAGAGAAGCTGTGAGTGAGAGAGAGAGAAGCTGTGAGTGAAAGTGAGAAAGAGAAGCTGATAGTGAGAGAGAGAGAGAGAAGCTGTGAGTGAGAGAAAGAGAAAGAGAAGCTGTGAGTAAGAGAGAAAGAGAGAAATAGAATCTATGAGTGTGAGACAGAGAGAGAAGTTGTGAGTGAGTGAGAGAGAGAGTAACTGTGTGAGAGAGAGAGAAAAAGAGAAGCTGTGAGTGAGAGAGAGAGAGAAAGAGAAGCTGTAAGTGAGTGAGAGAAAGAGAAGCTGTGAGTGTGAGAGAGAGAAAGAGAAGCTGTGAGTGAGAGAGAGAGGGAGAAGCTGTGAGTGAGAGAGAGAGAGAAAGAGAAGCTGTGAGTGAGAGACAGAGAGAGAAAGAGAAGTTGTTAGTGAGAGAGAGAGAGAAAGGGAAACTGTGTGAGAGAGAGAGAAAGAGAAGCTCTGAGTGAGAGAGAGAGAGAAGCTGTGAGTGAGAGACAGAGAGAAAAAGAGAAGCTGTGTGTGTGAGAGAGAAAGAGAAGCTGTGTGTGAGAGAGAATGAGAAGCTGTGTGTGTGTGAGAGAGAAAGAGAAGTTGTTAGTGAGAGAGAGAGAGAGAGAGAAAGAGCTGTGAGAGAGAGGGAGAGAAAGATAAGCTGTGTGTGAGAGAGCAAGAGAAGCTGTGATTGAGAGAGAGAGAAAGAGAAGCTGTGAGTGAGAGACAGAGAGAGAAAGAGAAGCTGTGTGTGTGAGAGAGAGTGATAAGCTGTGAGTGAGAGACAGAGAGAGAAAGAGAAGCTGTGTGAGTGAGAGAGAGTGATAAGCTGTGAGTGAGAGAGAGAGAAAGAGAAGCTGTGAGTGAGAGACAGAGAGAGTAGCTGTGTGAGAGAGAGAGAGAGCAAGAGAAGCTGTGAGTGAGAGAGAGAGAGAAAGAGAAGCTGTGAGTGAGAGAGAAAGAGAGAAAGAGAACTGTGAGTGAGAGAGAGTGAGAAGCTATGAGAGAGAGAGAGAGAAAGAGAAGCTGTGAGTGAGAAAGAGAGAGAAAGAGAACCTGTGAGTGAGAAAGAGAGAGAAAGAGAAGCTGTGAGTGAGTGACAGAGAGAGAAAGAGAAGCTGTGTGAGAGAGAGAGAGAGTGAAAGAGAAGCTGTGAGTGAGAGAGAGAAAGAGAAGCTGTGAGTGTGTGTGAGAGAGAAAAAGAAGCTGTGAGAGAGAGAGAAAAAGAGAAGCTGTGAGTGAGAGTGAAAGAGAGAAATAGAAGCTATGAGTGAGAGAGAGAAGCTGTGAGTGAGAGAGAGAGAGGAAGTGAAGCTGTGAGTGAAAAAGAGAGAAAGAGAAGCTGTGAGAGAGAGAGAGAAAGAGAAGCTGTGTGTGTGAGAGAAAGAGAAGCTGTGAGTGAGAGAGAGAGAGAAAGAGAAGCTGTGTGTGAGAGAGAGTGATAAGCTGTGAGTGAGAGACAGAGAGAGAAAGAGAAGCTGTGTGAGTGAGAGAGAGTGATAAGCTATGAGTGAGAGAGAGAGAAAGAGAAGCTGTGAGTGAGAGACAGAGAGAGTAGCTGTGTGAGAGAGAGAGAAAGAGAAGCTGTGAGTGAGAGAGAGAGAAAGAGAAGCTGTGAGTGAGAGAGAAAGAGAGAAAGAGAAGCTGTGAGTGAGAGAGAGTGAGAAGCTATGAGAGAGAGAGAGAAAGAGAAGCTGTGAGTGAGAAAGAGAGAGAAAGAGAACCTGTGAGTGAGAAAGAGAGAGAAAGAGAAGCTGTCAGTGAGTGACAGAGAGAGAAAGAGAAGCTGTGTGTGAGAGAGAGAGAGAGAAAGAGAAGCTGTGAGTGTGTGTGAGAGAGAAAGCGAAGCTGTGAGAGAGAGAGAAAAAGAGAAGCTGTGAGTGAGAGTGAAAGAGAGAAATAGAAGCTATGAGTGAGAGAGAAAGAAGCTGTGAGTGAGAGAGAGAGAGGAAGTGAAGCTGTGAGTGAAAAAGAGAGAAAGAGAAGCTGTGAGAGAGAGAGAGAAAGAGAAGCTGTGTGTGTGAGAGAAAGAGAAGCTGTGAGTGAGAGAGAGAGAAAGAGAAGCTGTGTGAGAGATAGAGAGAGAAAGAGAAGCTGTGAGTGAGTGAGAGAGAGAGAACGAGAAGCTGTGTGTGAGAGATAAAGAGAAGCTGTGAGTGAGAGAGAGAAAGAGAAGCTGTGAGTGAGAGATAGAGAGAGAAAGAGAAGCTGTGAGTGAGAGAGAGAGAGTGAAAGAGAATCTGTGAGTGAGAGAGAGAGAAAGAGAAGCTGTGTGTGAGAGAGAGAAAGAAGCTGTGAGTGAGAAAGAGAGAGAAAGAGAAGCTGTGCGTGAGAGAGAGAGAAGCTGTGAGTGAATGTGAGAAAGAGAAGCTGATAGTGAGAGAGAGAGAGAACCTGTGAGTGAGAGAAAGAGAAAGAGAAGCTGTGAGTAAGAGAGAAAGAGAGAAATAGAATCTATGAGAGAGAGACAGAGAGAGAAGCTGTGAGTGAGTGAGAGAGAGAGAAGCTGTGTGAGAGAGAGAGAGAAAAAGAGAAGCTGTGAGTGAGAGACAGAGAGAAAGAGAAGCTGTGTGAGAGAGAGAGATAGAGAAAGAGAAGCTGTGAGTGAGATAGAGAGAGAGAAAGAGAAGCTGTGAGTGTTTGAGAGAGAGAAAGAGAAGGTGTGAGAGAGAGAGAAAAAGAGAAGCTTTGAGTGAGAGTGAAAGAGAGAAATAGAAGCTATGAGTGAGAGAGAGAGAGAAGCTGTGAGTGAGAGAGAGAGAGGAAGTGAAGCTGTGAGTGAAAAAGAGAGAAAGAGAAGTTGTGAGTGAGAGAGAGAGAGTAAGAGAAGCTGTGAGTGAGTGAGAGAGAGAGAACGAGAAGCTGTGTGTGTGATAGAAAGAGAAGCTGTGAGTGAGGGAGAGAGAAAGAGAAGCTGTGAGTGAGAGATAGAGAGAGAAAGAGAAGCTGTGAGTGAGTGAGAGAGAGAGAACGAGAAGCTGTGTGTGAGAGATAAAGAGAAGCTGTGAGAGAGAGAGAAAGAGAAGCTGTGTGAGAGATAGAGAGAGAAAGAGAAGCTGTGAGTGAGTGAGAGAGAGAGAACGAGAAGCTGTGTGTGAGAGATAAAGAGAAGCTGTGAGTGAGAGAGAGAGAGAAAGAGAAGCTGTGAGTGAGAGATAGAGAGAGAAAGAGAAGCTGTGAGTGAGAGAGAGAGAGTGAAAGAGAATCTGTGAGTGAGAGAGAGAGAAAGAGAAGCTGTGTGTGTGAGAGAGAAAGAAGCTGTGGGTGAGAAAGAGAGAGAAAGAGAAGCTGTGAGTGAGAGAGAGAGAAGCTGTGAGTGAATGTGAGAAAGAGAAGCTGATAGTGAGAGAGAGAGAGAGAAACTGTGAGTGAGAGAAAGAGAAAGAGAAGCTGTGAGTAAGAGAGAAAGAGAGAAATAGAATCTATGAGAGAGAGACAGAGAGAGAAGCTGTGAGTGAGTGAGAGAGAGAGAAGCTGTGTGAGAGAGAGAGAGAAAAAGAGAAGCTGTGAGTGAGAGAGAGAGAGAAAGAGAAGCTGTGTGAGAGAGAGAGATAGAGAAAGAGAAGCTGTGAGTGAGATAGAGAGAGAGAAAGAGAAGCTGTGAGTGTTTGAGAGAGAGAAAGAGAAGGTGTGAGAGAGAGAGAAAAAGAGAAGCTTTGAGTGAGAGTGAAAGAGAGAAATAGAAGCTATGAGTGAGAGAGAGAGAGAAGCTGTGAGTGAGAGAGAGAGAGGAAGTGAAGCTGTGAGTGAAAAAGAGAGAAAGAGAAGTTGTGAGTGAGAGAGAGAGAGTAAGAGAAGCTGTGAGTGAGTGAGAGAGAGAGAACGGGAAGCTGTGTGTGTGATAGAAAGAGAAGCTGTGAGTGAGGGAGAGAGAAAGAGAAGCTGTGAGTGAGAGATAGAGAGTAAGAGAAGCATTGAGTGAGTGAGAGAGAGAGAACGAGAAGCTGTGTGTGAGAGATAAAGAGAAGCTGTGAGTGAGAGAGAGAAAGAAAGAGAAGCTGTGAGTGAGAGACACAGAGAGAAGGAGAATCTGTGAGTGAGAGAGAGAGATAGAAAGAGAAGCTGTGAGTGAGAAAGAGAGAGAAAGAGAAGCTGTGAGTGAGAGAGAGAGAAGCTGTGAGTGAAAGTGAGAAAGAGAAGCTGATAGTGAGAGAGAGAGAGAAGCTGTGAGTGAGAGAAAGAGAAAGAGAAGCTGCGAGTAAGAGAGAAATAGAGAAATAGAATCTATGAGTGTGAGACAGAGAGAGAAGCTGTGAGTGAGTGAGAGAGAGAGTAACTGTGTGAGAGAGAGAGAAAAAGAGAAGCTGTGAGTGAGAGAGAGAGAGAGAGAAGCTGTAAGTGAGTGAGAGAAAGAGAAGCTGTGAGTGTGAGAGAGAGAAACAGAAGCTGTGAGTGAGAGAGAGAGGGAGAAGCTGTGAGTGAGAGAGAGAGAGAAAGAGAATCTGTGAGTGAGAGACAGAGAGAGAAAGAGAAGTTGTTAGTGAGAGAGAGAGAGAAAGGGAAACTGTGTGTGAGAGAGAGAAAGAGAAGCTGTGAGTGAGAGAGAGATAGAGAAAGAGAAGCTGTGAGTGAGATAGAGAGAGAGAAAGAGAAGCTGTGAGTGTTTGAGAGAGAGAAAGAGAAGGTGTGAGAGAGAGAGAAAAAGAGAAGCTTTGAGTGAGAGTGAAAGAGAGAAATAGAAGCTATGAGTGAGAGAGAGAGAGAAGCTGTGAGTGAGAGAGAGAGAGGAAGTGAAGCTGTGAGTGAAAAAGAGAGAAAGAGAAGTTGTGAGTGAGAGAGAGAGAGTAAGAGAAGCTGTGAGTGAGTGAGAGAGAGAGAACGAGAAGCTGTGTGTGTGATAGAAAGAGAAGCTGTGAGTGAGGGAGAGAGAAAGAGAAGCTGTGAGTGAGAGATAGAGAGAGAAAGAGAAGCTGTGAGTGAGTGAGAGAGAGAGAACGAGAAGCTGTGTGTGAGAGATAAAGAGAAGCTGTGAGTGAGAGAGAGAGAAAGAGAAGCTGTGTGAGAGATAGAGAGAGAAAGAGAAGCTGTGAGTGAGTGAGAGAGAGAGAACGAGAAGCTGTGTGTGAGAGATAAAGAGAAGCTGTGAGTGAGAGAGAGAGAGAAAGAGAAGCTGTGAGTGAGAGATAGAGAGAGAAAGAGAAGCTGTGAGTGAGAGAGAGAGAGTGAAAGAGAATCTGTGAGTGAGAGAGAGAGAAAGAGAAGCTGTGTGTGAGAGAGAGAAAGAAGCTGTGGGTGAGAAAGAGAGAGAAAGAGAAGCTGTGAGTGAGAGAGAGAGAAGCTGTGAGTGAATGTGAGAAAGAGAAGCTGATAGTGAGAGAGAGAGAGAGAAACTGTGAGTGAGAGAAAGAGAAAGAGAAGCTGTGAGTAAGAGAGAAAGAGAGAAATAGAATCTATGAGAGAGAGACAGAGAGAGAAGCTGTGAGTGAGTGAGAGAGAGAGAAGCTGTGTGAGAGAGAGAGAGAAAAAGAGTAGCTGTGAGTGAGAGAGAGAGAGAAAGAGAAGCTGTGTGAGAGAGAGAGATAGAGAAAGAGAAGCTGTGAGTGAGATAGAGAGAGAGAAAGAGAAGCTGTGAGTGTTTGAGAGAGAGAAAGAGAAGGTGTGAGAGAGAGAGAAAAAGAGAAGCTTTGAGTGAGAGTGAAAGAGAGAAATAGAAGCTATGAGTGAGAGAGAGAGAGAAGCTGTGAGTGAGAGAGAGAGAGGAAGTGAAGCTGTGAGTGAAAAAGAGAGAAAGAGAAGTTGTGAGTGAGAGAGAGAGAGTAAGAGAAGCTGTGAGTGAGTGAGAGAGAGAGAACGGGAAGCTGTGTGTGTGATAGAAAGAGAAGCTGTGAGTGAGGGAGAGAGAAAGAGAAGCTGTGAGTGAGAGATAGAGAGTAAGAGAAGCATTGAGTGAGTGAGAGAGAGAGAACGAGAAGCTGTGTGTGAGAGATAAAGAGAAGCTGTGAGTGAGAGAGAGAAAGAAAGAGAAGCTGTGAGTGAGAGACACAGAGAGAAGGAGAATCTGTGAGTGAGAGAGAGAGATAGAAAGAGAAGCTGTGAGTGAGAAAGAGAGAGAAAGAGAAGCTGTGAGTGAGAGAGAGAGAAGCTGTGAGTGAAAGTGAGAAAGAGAAGCTGATAGTGAGAGAGAGAGAGAAGCTGTGAGTGAGAGAAAGAGAAAGAGAAGCTGTGAGTAAGAGAGAAATAGAGAAATAGAATCTATGAGTGTGAGACAGAGAGAGAAGCTGTGAGTGAGTGAGAGAGAGAGTAACTGTGTGAGAGAGAGAGAAAAAGAGAAGCTGTGAGTGAGAGAGAGAGAGAGAGAAGCTGTAAGTGAGTGAGAGAAAGAGAAGCTGTGAGTGTGAGAGAGAGAAACAGAAGCTGTGAGTGAGAGAGAGAGGGAGAAGCTGTGAGTGAGAGAGAGAGAGAAAGAGAATCTGTGAGTGAGAGACAGAGAGAGAAAGAGAAGTTGTTAGTGAGAGAGAGAGAGAAAGGGAAACTGTGTGTGAGAGAGAGAAAGAGAAGCTGTGAGTGAGAGAGAGAGAGAAGCTGTGACTGAGAGACAGAGAGATAAAGAGAAGCTGTGTGTGTGAGAGAGAAAGAGAAGCTGTGTGAGAGAGAGAATGAGAAGCTGTGTGTGTGAGAGAGAGAAAGAGAAGTTGTTAGTGAGAGAGAGAGAGAGAGAGAGAGAGAAAGAGCTGTGAGAGAGAGGGAGAGAAAGAGAAGCTGTGTGTGAGAGAGCAAGAGAAGCTGTGAGTGAGAGAGAGAGAGAAAGAGAAGCTGTGAGTGAGAGACAGAGAGAGAAAGAGAAGCTGTGTGTGAGAGAGAGAGTGATAAGCTGTGAGTGAGAGACAGAGAGAGAAAGAGAAGCTGTGTGAGTGAGAGAGAGTGATAAGCTGTGAGTGAGTGAGAGAGAAAGAGAAGCTGTGAGTGAGAGACAGAGAGAGTAGCTGTGTGAGAGAGAGAGAGAGCAAGAGAAGCTGTGAGTGAGAGAGAGAGAGAAAGAGAAGCTGTGAGTGAGAGAGAAAGAGAGAAAGAGAACTGTGAGTGAGAGAGAGTGAGAAGCTATGAGAGAGAGAGAGAAAGAGAAGCTGTGAGTGAGAAAGAGAGAGAAAGAGAACCTGTGAGTGAGAAAGAGAGAGAAAGAGAAGCTGTGAGTGAGTGACAGAGAGAGAAAGAGAAGCTGTGTGAGAGAGAGAGAGAGAGAAAGAGAAGCTGTGAGTGAGAGAGAGAAAGAGAAGCTGTGAGTGTGTGTGAGAGAGAAAGAGAAGCTGTGAGAGAGAGAGAAAAAGAGAAGCTGTGAGTGAGAGTGAAAGAGAGAAATAGAAGCTATGAGTGAGAGAGAGAGAAGCTGTGAGTGAGAGAGAGAGAGGAAGTGAAGCTGTGAGTGAAAAAGAGAGAAAGAGAAGCTGTGAGAGAGAGAGAGAAAGAGAAGCTGTGTGTGTGAGAGAAAGAGAAGCTGTGAGTGAGAGAGAGAGAGAAAGAGAAGCTGTGTGAGAGAGAGAGAGTGATAAGCTGTGAGTGAGAGACAGAGAGAGAAAGAGAAGCTGTGTGAGTGAGAGAGAGTGATAAGCTATGAGTGAGAGAGAGAGAAAGATAAGCTGTGAGTGAGAGACAGAGAGAGTAGCTGTGTGAGAGAGAGAGAGAGCAAGAGAAGCTGTGAGTGAGAGAGAGAGAGAAAGAGAAGCTGTGAGTGAGAGAGAAAGAGAGAAAGAGAAGCTGTGAGTGAGAGAGAGTGAGAAGCTATGAGTGAGAGAGAGAAAGAGAAGCTGTGAGTGAGAAAGAGAGAGAAAGAGAACCTGTGAGTGAGAAAGAGAGAGAAAGAGAAGCTGTCAGTGAGTGAGAGAGAGAGAAAGAGAAGCTGTGTGAGAGAGAGAGAGAGAGAAAGAGAAGCTGTGAGTGTGTGTGAGAGAGAAAGAGAAGCTGTGAGAGAGAGAGAAAAAGAGAAGCTGTGAGTGAGAGTGAAAGAGAGAAATAGAAGCTATGAGTGAGAGAGAGAGAAGCTGTGAGTGAGAGAGAGAGAGGAAGTGAAGCTGTGAGTGAAAAAGAGAGAAAGAGAAGCTGTGAGAGAGAGAGAGAGAAAGAGAAGCTGTGTGTGTGAGAGAAAGAGAAGCTGTGAGTGAGAGAGAGAGAAAGAGAAGCTGTGTGAGAGATAGAGAGAGAAAGAGAAGCTGTGAGTGAGTGAGAGAGAGAGAACGAGAAGCTGTGTGTGAGAGATAAAGAGAAGCTGTGAGTGAGAGAGAGAGAGAAAGAGAAGCTGTGAGTGAGAGATAGAGAGAGAAAGAGAAGCTGTGAGTGAGAGAGAGAGAGTGAAAGAGAATCTGTGAGAGAGAGAGAGAGAGAAAGAGAAGCTATGAGTGAGAGAGAGAGAGAAAGAAAGGGTGTGAGTGCGTGCGCGAGAGAGAAAGAGAAGCTGTGTGAGAGAGAGAGAAAGAAGCTGTGAGTGAGAAAGAGAGAGAAAGAGAAGCTGTGAGTGAGAGAGAGAGAAGCTGTGAGTGAAAGTGAGAAAGAGAAGCTGATAGTGAGAGAGAGAGAGAGAACCTGTGAGTGAGAGAAAGAGAAAGAGAAGCTGTGAGTAAGAGAGAAAGAGAGAAATAGAATCTATGAGAGAGAGACAGAGAGAGAAGCTGTGAGTGAGTGAGAGAGAGAAAGAGAAGCTGTAAGTGAGTGAGAGAAAGAGAAGCTGTGAGTGTGAGAGAGAGAAAGAGAAGCTGTGAGTGAGAGAGAGAGTGAGAAGCTGTGAGTGAGAGAGAGAGAGAAAGAGAAGCTGTGAGTGAGAGACAGAGAAAGAGAAGTTGTTAGTGAGAGAGAGAGAAAGAGAAGCTGTGAGAGAGAGAGAGAAAGAGAGAAAGAGAAGCTGTGAGAGAAAGAGAAGCTATGAGTGAGAGAGAGAGAAGCTGTGAGTGAGAGACGGAGAGATAAAGAGAAGCTGTGAGAGAGAAAGAGAAGCTGTGAGAGAGGGAGAGAATGAGAAGCTGTGCGTGTGTGTGAGAGAAAGAGAAGTTATTAGTGAGAGAGAGAGAGAGAGAGCTGTGAGAGAGAGGGAGAGAAAGAGAAGCGGTGTGTGAGAGAGCAAGAGAAGCTGTGAGTGAGAGAGAGAGAGAAAGAGAAGCTGTGAGTGAGAGAGAGAGAAAAAGAGAAGCTGTGTGTGTGAGAGAGAGAAAGGGAAGTTGTGAGTGAGAGACAGAGAGAGAAAGAGAAGCTGTGTGTGTGTGTGTGAGAGAGAGAGCAAGAGAAGCCGTGAGTGAGAGAGAGAGAGAAAGAGAAGCTGTGAGTGAGAGAGAGAGAGAAAGAGAAGCTGTGAGTGAGAGAGAGAGTGAGAAGCTATGAGAGAGAGAGAGAAAGAGAAGCTGTGAGTGAGAGAGAGAAAGAGAAGCTGTGAGTAAGAAAGAGAGAGAAAGAGAAGCTGTGAGTGAGAGAGAGAAAGAGAAGCTGTGAGTAAGAAAGAGAGAGAAAGAGAAGCTGTGAGTGAGAGACAGAGAGAGAAAGAGAAGCTGTGTGAGAGATAGAGATAGAGAAATAGAAGCTGTGTGAGAGAGAAAGAGAGAAAGAGAAGCTGTGAGTGTGTGAGAGAGAGAAAGAGAAGCTGTGAGAGAGAGAGAAAAAGAGAAGCTGTGAGTGAGAGTAAAAGAGAGAAATAGAAGCCATGAGTGAGAGATTGAGAGAAGCTGTGAGTGAGAGAGAGAGAGAACGAGAAGCTGTGTGTGTGAGAGAAAGAGAAGCTGTGAGTGAGAGAGAGAGAGAAAGAGAAGCTGTGAGTGAGAGATAGAGAGAGAAAGAGAAGATGTGAGTGTGAGAGAGAGAGAACGAGAAGCTGTGTGTGAGAGATAAAGAGAAGCTGTGAGTGAGAGAGAGAGAGAAAGAGAAGCTGTAAGTGAGTGAGAGAAAGAGAAGCTGTGAGTGTGAGAGAGAGAAAGAGAAGCTGTGAGTGAGAGAGAGAGTGAGAAGCTGTGAGTGAGAGAGAGAGAGAAAGAGAAGCTGTGAGTGAGAGACAGAGAGAGAAAGAGAAGTTGTTAGTGAGAGAGAGAGAAAGAGAAGCTGTGTGAGAGAGAGAGAGAGAGAGAAAGAGAAGCTGTGAGAGAAAGAGAAGCTATGAGTGAGAGAGAGAGAAGCTGTGAGTGAGAGACGGAGAGATAAAGAGAAGCTGTGAGAGAGAAAGAGAAGCTGTGAGAGAGGGAGAGAATGAGAAGCTGTGTGTGTGTGTGAGAGAAAGAGAAGTTATTAGTGAGAGAGAGAGAGAGAGAGAGCTGTGAGAGAGAGAGAGAGAAAGAGAAGCGGTGTGTGAGAGAGCAAGAGAAGCTGTGAGTGAGAGAGAGAGAGAAAGAGAAGCTGTGAGTGAGAGAGAGAGAAAAAGAGAAGCTGTGTGTGTGAGAGAGAGAAAGGGAATTTGTGAGTGAGAGACAGAGAGAGAAAGAGAAGCTGTGTGTGTGTGTGAGAGAGAGAGAGCAAGAGAAGCCGTGAGTGAGAGAGAGAGAGAAAGAGAAGCTGTGAGTGAGAGAGAGAGAGAAAGAAGCTGTGAGTGAGAGAGAGAGTGAGAAGCTATGAGAGAGAGAGAGAAAGAGAAGCTGTGAGTGAGAGAGAGAAAGAGAAGCTGTGAGTAAGAAAGAGAGAGAAAGAGAAGCTGGGAGTGAGAGACAGAGAGAGAAAGAGAAGCTGTGTGAGAGATAGAGATAGAGAAGGGGGCGTGTCATGATGGAGGGCTGAGAGGGACGAGCTTTTCTCCGCTCGGAAAGGAGAGAAAAGAAAGTGACTTTTTTAAAGTGAAAATAGACCCTGAAACCGGCTGAAAAATGGACTAGGAAAAAGAGAAGGAAAATTAGCAGTGGAAAATATATTGGATGCTCCAAAGCAGCGCCGAGAAAAAGAGGTAGGACAGAGTTTCGATCTTGAGAGCGGGGGGATGGGCGACCTGTAATGGCGACGAGTCCCCAGAGCTCTGGATCGAAGAACGGAAATTCTGGAAACGGGAGGAAAGCGGCGTTCTAGTAAAAGAGCTTAAAAGTATGGGCAAAGCATAAGTGGACGTCGGAATTAAAAGTAAATCTGTTGGGGGGCCGAAAGAGATTTTGTAGCGGGCTCGTTTGGTCTCGTCGCCCCCCCCCCATCGGAGACGTACGGAGCTTCAAGGCGCTGGAAAGGAGCAAAGGGGAAAGCGAAGAAGTTTGACGGTGAGCAAAGTTGTAAAGACTTATAAAGAGAAAGGGGGAAATAGAAAGCAGAAGTAAAGAGACTGATTTTTCTTTTTCTTTTTTTTTTCTTCCCTTTTGAAATGTTTTATGCCGGTGGGAGTGGATAAATTAACGGCTAAGTAAAAGGGGCAAGATAGTATTCCCTGCTTTCCTTCTTTTGTTAATTTTTTTTCTTCCCCTTTCCTTGCCTCCCCCTCCCGCTATTGTGCTGTGGTCTAAGAGAACTGGTTTTTAAAGAAGAAGAGAGACGATAAGCCTGTCCCTGTATACATTTTTTTGGAGATACAAAGAGAAGCAAGAAGCTGTTGTGGCGTAGTTTTCTGAGAAATAAATTGCTTGTAGATCGGAACTTTGGAGAACAGGAAAGTGAACTCATCAGTGTTATCTTTGTCTCTGCTGACTCTCCCTTTTTCCCTCCTTAAAAGAGATTTGGAAATCGTTTGCAATTTACAATAGAGAGTTGGCTCCCCCTACAGTTAAATTGTGGAGATAGAAAATTTTTTTTTTAATTGCTGTTATTTTTGTTTGGTTTTTTTTTTTCTTCTCTTGGCTGGTTTGAAGCTTTTTAATTTTTAAATATTTTTTCAAATAAGATTTTTCTAATCGTTTCTTTTTTTTAAAAAAAAATCTTCTTCCCCTTTTTTTTTCTTGTTCTTTTTTGTTTTTATTTTTATTTTATTTTGAATTTGGTGGGGAGGGGAAACATTAAAGTAGATAAAAATATAAGAGGGAAATTAATTAAATTTAAATTGGGACAACGGAAGTTTGAACGACTCTCTGGGTATACATGTGTGTGTATATGTGTCTGTAAATACACGCGCATATATAGGACAGAGAGAGGGAGGGGGGAGGTGATAAGGGTTAAGTACTGTATTTGGAAAGTTTAATAAAATTGGTTAGAGATAAAATATATGGTGAATCTTGAATGATTAAACTTTATATGTAAATCGATAATAAGCAGTTAGAAATATATTTGAATGAAACGGCAGGGGAGAGGGAAAGAGAAAGAGAAGAAATTGGCTTGGACAAGAGAGCAAAGACCAACGTCCTCCGATAGAAGTTTCAGGAGGCTTACAAGATTGGATGAGGAGAAAGAAGAAATGAAAAAAGCAATGCAACAAGAGATAAAGGATTTGGAGGAACAAGAGACAGTGAAAAAGATGGCACAACAACTACAGCAGCAGCAGCAACAGAAGACAATAATATCACCAACGGCGCCTACTCCATCTGTGGTAAAATCAATCGTGATAACAACAGCAAAAGTAACAACGACAACAACAGCTATGTCAACAGTGTCAACGACAGCGGCGATAGCAGGAACAACACCAACAACGATCGTAACCACGTCCACGGCCACAACACCAACGACATCGGCGACAGGGGGAGGAGAAGGAATTAAATCTGAATTTGAAATTCTTAACGAGAGATTTGATACCCTGGGGAATAATATTGGAAATATGTTTGCTCGATCTAGAACAGAATGGAAGAAGGATTTGCAAGATGTATTAGTAAACATTATGAAGGGAATTGAAGACATGAAAGAGGAAACAAGGACCATTAAAAAAGAGCAAGAAGAGATAAAAAAAGATCAAGCAATGATAAAAGTAGAGGTCATGGACTTAAAAAAGAAAGAAAAGGAAAGAGAAAATAAAGTTGGGGACCATGAAAAGAGATTGGAAAATGTAGAAGAACAATTAAGAAAAGCAAATGTTATAATTCGAAAATTCCCAGAGAATTCACCAGACAAATTAAAAGAAAGAATAGTGAAATGGCTTGACGAAATTATGGAAGATGGCTTCACGCCGCATGAAGTGGTAAATGTATTCAGGCTTGGTTCAAGAAGGGGCAAAACTGGGTCAAGGAATGTCATGTTAAAATTTGCTAATGTATCAGATAAACTGAGGTTAATGGCGCTTATACGTGAAAAAGGACCAGAGGTTTTAAAAGTAGAAGGCCATGACATTGAAGTGTACAACGACATTCCAATGGAGGATCGTTTCTGGAGACAGTCGATGAAGCCAATCACAAAAAGATTCCAGGAAAGGGGAATAAGATACAATTGGAAATTCCCAAGACAATTAAGTTTTTTTTATCTGGGAAGAAGATATTTAATCAATGAAGATATTAATGTCTTGGACGTAATGATAGATGCCAAATTATTGGAAGCAGGAACTAAAGAGTGGTTTGATTTGAAGGAAGAATTGATTATATCTGGTGGTTATAGAAGAAGGGATAGCAATGGAAACGAGAATATGCCAAAAGGGGCAGAAGGAGGAACAGCTCCGGACGGGGAGTAGGTTCAGGCCCAATCCAGACTCCTATGTATGACTGCACCCCCCCCTCCCCCCTCTGAATTTTGGAGGCCATTTGTAAAAAAGCAATGGGGAGGGAGAGTAGTAGATTGTTTAGTGTATTTTTTCTTTTAGATGTTTTTTCCTTTATTATTATTACTATTACTTTTTTGTATAAGGTGAAGGAAATGTTATATGTTGATCACATGTCCGTAGGAGGAAGTGGGAACTGCAAAAAAGGGAGGGAGATACATAATAGATGAAGGATATAAAAGTATTAACATGGAACGTGAAAGGTACTGGTTGTCAAGTGAAGAGAAGGAGGTTGGAAGCGGCACTTAGAAAAGATAGACCGGATATAATTTTTCTTCAGGAGACCCATCAGAACTCGGAAAAAACCAATAAATTATTCTTAGGATGGACCCAAGTTTACGAAAAATCATATGGCTCCTCAAAGGCTAGGGGGGTCGCAACTTTGATATCAAATAGAGCGGGATTCGAGATAATAAAAAGTATATCAGACCCAGAAGGTAGATACTTGATAATAAAGGGGAAGATAGAAGAAGAGGAAATAACGTTGGTGAATTTGTATGTGCCAAATGAACATCAAAACAGGTTTTTAAATAAGATATATCGAATACTAGAGAAAGAAAAAACAACAAAAATGATTGTAGGGGGAGATTTCAATCTAGTAGGATCAAATATAGATAGCACGAATATGAAGAGAAGTGTAGGTGGAAATAAGACGTTTGTGTTAAATAACTGGTTGAAATCCTTGGGGTTGAAAGATACATGGAGAGTACTTAAAGGACAGGAAAGGGCCTATACGTATTTTTCACAAGTGTACAATACATATTCCAGAATAGACTACATATTTGTTACGGATAATTTGATAAGTAATTTAGATGGTATAGAAATTGGAATATTCAAAGAATCGGATCATGCAAAAGTATTGGTGGAATTGAAAATAGATGCTATAAAGAGCCCGAAAAATTGGAGATATAACGCCAGATTGTTTAGAGATAAAAAAAGTAAAGATCAAATGGTAGAAAAATGGGAAGAAAATTGGAAGTGGAATGATACAGGGGAAGTACGAATTGGTACCGTATGGGATACTATGAAAGCAATATTTAGGGGTGAAAGTATTAGGTTGGCAAGTATTAGAAATAAACAGTTAAAAAGTAAGCAAGAAGAAACAGAAAAAGAGATTAAAAGGTTACAGGAGATACATGCAATAACCAAGGATAGAAAAGTATATGAAAAGATGCAGGGACTAAGGAAGGAATTAATTGGAAATGACATAGAAAAGGTGAAAAGAGACCTAACATATTTAAAAAGAGAATATTTTGAATACAGTAATAAAAATTCAAAAATGTTGGCAAGAGCGGCTAAAGAAAAGAGAGGCAGAAGAGAAATAGGGATATTAGTGGATAAGGAGGGTATAAGGCATAATAAGATTAAAGATAAATGCAAGGTGGTCAGAGAATTTTACCAATCCCTATACTCTAAAAAGAGAATAAACCTAGATAAATTAAAAGATAGATTGGAAATGCAAATTAAAAATAAAATAAGCCAAGAGCATAAACAAAGAATGGAAGAATTAATAACTGAAAAAGAGATAAAAAAAGTAATAAACAAACTGAAAGTAGATAAAGCACCTGGCGAGGATGGATTACCTGCTGAGTTTTATAAAGAATTTAAGGAGATAGTAATCCCGAAATTGTTAAAACTTTATAATGGTATTCTTAAAGGGGAACAGGTACCTGCATCGTGGTATAGAACAATAATTGTCCTATTACCAAAACCGGGAAAAGATTTAGAAAAAGTAGAATCATACAGACCTATATCCCTGATTAATCAAGATGCTAAGATTTTTACAGCTATACTGGCAAACAGATTGAATAGTTTTATGGATAAATATATAAATAAAGACCAGGCCGGCTTTGTGAAAGGGAGATATATGACAGATTTAGTAAGGCGAGTTCTAAATTTAATAGACGTGGCAAGACAAAATAAAGAGAAAGTAGGTATATTATCATTAGATATTTTTAAAGCATTTGATTCTGTACAATGGGTAACAATTATCGAGATAATTAAGAGTTATGGATTCGGTAACAGGTTTATAAAGACAATAGAACAACTGTACCAACAAGGATACGCTAAAATCAGGGTTAACGACGGTTTAACAGAAGAATTAAGATTAGAGGCAGGAACAAGGCAAGGATGTCCCCTATCTCCAATTCTATTTATTATGGCGATGGAAATACTAGCTAATATAATAAGAGAAGACAAAAATATAGAAGGAATACTGGAAAATAAAATTAGTTTATATGCAGACGATACTCTGTTAATTATGAAACACCCCAGAAGAACCATGGAAAGGATTCAAAAGCATTTAAAGGATTTTGAACAAATTACAGGTTTGAAGGTAAACTGGGAAAAATCAGAATTAATTTTAAATAATATTGAAAAAGAAGAGCAAAGGAAAATCAGGGATGAATTTAAATTACAGATTAAAGGGAGCTTGAAATACCTGGGGATAAATATATCCAATAATTTAGAGGACCTGAAAAGACTAAATTATGATAAACAAAAGAAGGAATTTAAGATTAAAATTTCACAATATCAAAAACTGAAGTTGTCTTGGTTCGGCAGAATAGCACTGATTAAAATGATGTTACTACCAAAACTAAATTTTTTATTTGATGCCTTACCAATTCAGCTGACAGATAAGGATATTGAGGAATATCAAAAACTATTTGATAGTTATTGTAATGGGGGGCGCAGACCTAGAATTTTAAAGAAAATGTGGTACTTACCTCAAAAAGAAGGCGGTTTAGGAATGCCTAATTTAAAGAGTTATTATAAAGCCTTCCAGATAAAGAATGTAGTTAAGATACTGATGAAGGAGTTGGTTATCTGGGAGGGAATCGAGATGAACGAAGTAAAGGAAGTTGGTAAGAGGTTTTTTTTAGACAAGGAAATAGGAAAAATATCGATTAAAAACAGAATGATGAGATCTATGTTGGGAGTATGGAAGAAAGTTAAAATGAAATTGGCCCCGAATATCTCACCGATAATTGAAATAGAAGACTTGAATAACTTCCCAATAAGATTGGATAACGAGATTAAGGAAATTTTGTCGACAAATAGGGTTCTCCTATTGAAAGATTGGATACGAGTCTGCAAAGATGATGCGAGGAAAAGAGAGCTATATACCCAGATGAAGCTGAATTGGTTTCAGATAATTATGGTGAATAAGTGGAATAATAAATACTGGAGAGAACGAAGCCTAGAAAGAGACAGGACGGAATTTGAGGAATTAGTTTGGAAAATTAGGAGGGAGGAAACTGGTATTAAAGGGCTGGTTAGTAAAATTTATAAAATAATAAACACAGAAGGTAACCCACAAGAAACATTAAGAAATACATGGGAACAGGACTTGAATTTGAAAATAACGGAAAAGGAATGGCAAAATAAATGGAAAAAAAGAATTATGAGATCCCTATCGGTCAGAATAAAGGAACACAATTTTAAAATGTTATGGAGGTGGTATCTGACACCCGTGAGACTGCACCAGATGGATAAGAAGAACAATAAAATGTGTTGGAGATGTAAAAACAGTTTGGGCACATATGTTCATATGTGGTATGAATGTAAAGAGGTAGAAAACTTTTGGACAAAAATAGAGATCGAGATAGGGAAAATTATGGGAGTACGTCTCAGATTGGGACCAGATACCATCTTACTGACAGATGTTGAGAATATTAAAATAGATAATGATAAGAAAGAGTTGTTGTCTATGATGTTAGTAATGGCAAGAATGTGTATTGCAAAAAATTGGAAAAGTGATACAATGTTAAAAGTGCAGGATTGGTACGGGCAGATGTGGGATCTCGCATTGAATGAAAAACTAACATGGGAATTAAATCTTAAGAAAGGTATAATAAAAGAAAGTAGATTTTGGAAAATATGGCGAAAATTTGTGGAATACTCAATGACAAGAGATGAAATAAAAAAATTGACACCAGACCAAACGAAATTTTGGGAACAATAGAAATGAATGGGAGATCCCACAACCTCCTAGGACAATGTATATAGCACTAGGGTGATGAAGTCTGTAAGTGTATGTAATATACAGTCTGTCTTATCTTTTATATTATGATTTTATTTTTATTAATTTTTTTGTTATTTTTTTCTGTCATGTATAAAATGTTTGTTTCATGTCTTATGCTTTAAAAAATCAATAAAAATTTAAAAAAAAAAAAGAGATAGAGAAATAGAAGCTGTGTGAGAGAGAAAGAGAGAAAGAGAAGCTGTGAGTGTGTGAGAGAGAGTAAGAGAAGCTGTGAGAGAGAGAGAAAAAGAGAAGCTGTGAGTGAGAGTAAAAGAGAGAAATAGAAGCCATGAGTGAGAGATTGAGAGAAGCTGTGAGTGAGAGAGAGAGAGAACGAGAAGCTGTGTGTGTGAGAGAAAGAGAAGCTGTGAGTGAGAGAGAGAGAGAAAGAGAAGCTGTGAGTGAGAGATAGAGAGAGAAAGAGAAGATGTGAGTGAGAGAGAGAGAGAACGAGAAGCTGTGTGTGTGAGATAAAGAGAAGCTGTGAGTGAGAGAGAGAGAGAAAGAGAAGCTGTGAGTGAGAGATAGAGAGAGAAAGAGAAGCTGTGAGTGAGAGAGAGAGAGTGAAAGAGAATCTGTGAGAGAGAGAGAGAGAAAGAGAAGCTATGAGTGAGAGAGAGAGAGAAAGAAAGGGTGTGAGTGCGTGCGCGAGAGAGAAAGAGAAGCTGTGTGTGAGAGAGAGAAAGAAGCTGTGAGTGAGAAAGAGAGAGAAAGAGAAGCTGTGAGTGAGAGAGAGAGAAGCTGTGAGTGAAAGTGAGAAAGAGAAGCTGATAGTGAGAGAGAGAGAGAACCTGTGAGTGAGAGAAAGAGAAAGAGAAGCTGTGAGTAAGAGAGAAAGAGAGAAATAGAATCTATGAGAGAGAGACAGAGAGAGAAGCTGTGAGTGAGTGAGAGAGAGAGAAGCTGTGTGAGAGAGAGAGAGAAAAAGAGAAGCTGTGAGTGAGAGAGAGAGAGAAAGAGAAGCTGTAAGTGAGTGAGAGAAAGAGAAGCTGTGAGTGTGAGAGAGAGAAAGAGAAGCTGTGAGTGAGAGAGAGAGTGAGAAGCTGTGAGTGAGAGAGAGAGAGAAAGAGAAGCTGTGAGTGAGAGACAGAGAGAGAAAGAGAAGTTGTTAGTGAGAGAGAGAGAAAGAGAAGCTGTGAGAGAGAGAGAGAAAGAGAGAAAGAGAAGCTGTGAGAGAAAGAGAAGCTATGAGTGAGAGAGAGAGAAGCTGTGAGTGAGAGACGGAGAGATAAAGAGAAGCTGTGAGAGAGAAAGAGAAGCTGTGAGAGAGGGAGAGAATGAGAAGCTGTGCGTGTGTGTGAGAGAAAGAGAAGTTATTAGTGAGAGAGAGAGAGAGCTGTGAGAGAGAGAGAGAGAAAGAGAAGCGGTGTGTGAGAGAGCAAGAGAAGCTGTGAGTGAGAGAGAGAGAGAAAGAGAAGCTGTGAGTGAGAGAGAGAGAAAAAGAGAAGCTGTGTGTGTGTGAGAGAGAAAGGGAAGTTGTGAGTGAGAGACAGAGAGAGAAAGAGAAGCTGTGTGTGTGTGTGAGAGAGAGAGAGCAAGAGAAGCCGTGAGTGAGAGAGAGAGAGAAAGAGAAGCTGTGAGTGAGAGAGAGAGAGAAAGAGAAGCTGTGAGTGAGAGAGAGAGTGAGAAGCTATGAGAGAGAGAGAGAAAGAGAAGCTGTGAGTGAGACAGAGAAAGAGAAGCTGTGAGTAAGAAAGAGAGAGAAAGAGAAGCTGTGAGTGAGAGACAGAGAGAGAAAGAGAAGCTGTGTGAGAGATAGAGATAGAGAAATAGAAGCTGTGTGAGAGAGAAAGAGAGAAAGAGAAGCTGTGAGTGTGTGAGAGAGAGAAAGAGAAGCTGTGAGAGAGAGAGAAAAAGAGAAGCTGTGAGTGAGAGTAAAAGAGAGAAATAGAAGCCATGAGTGAGAGATTGAGAGAAGCTGTGAGTGAGAGAGAGAGAGAACGAGAAGCTGTGTGTGTGAGAGAAAGAGAAGCTGTGAGTGAGAGAGAGAGAGAAAGAGAAGCTGTGAGTGAGAGATAGAGAGAGAAAGAGAAGATGTGAGTGTGAGAGAGAGAGAACGAGAAGCTGTGTGTGTGAGATAAAGAGAAGCTGTGAGTGAGAGAGAGAGAGAGAGAAGCTGTGAGTGAGAGATAGAGAGAGAAAGAGAATCTGTGAGTGAGAGAGAGAGAAAAAGAAGCTATGAGTGAGAGAGAGAGAGAGAGAAAGAAAGGGTGTGAGTGCGCATGCGAGTGAGAAAGAGAAGCTGTGAGAGAGAGAGAGAAAGAGAAGCTGTGAGTGAGAGAGAGAGAAGCAGTGAGTGAAAGTGAGAAAGAGAAGCTGATAGTGAGAGAGAGAGAGAAAACCTGTGAGTGAGAGAAAGAGAAAGAGAAGCTGTGAGTAAGAGAGAAAGAGAGAAATAGAATCTATGAGTGAGAGACAGAGAGAGAAGCTGTGAGTGAGTGAGAGAGAGAGAAGCTGTGTGAGAGAGAGAGAGAAAAAGAGAAGCTGTGAGTGAGAGAGAGAGAGAGAAAGAGAAGCTGTAAGTGAGTGAGAGAAAGAGAAGCTGTGAGTGTGTGAGAGAGAAAGAGAAGCTGTGAGTGAGAGAGAGAGTGAGAAGCTGTGAGTGAGAGAGAGAGAGAAAGAGAAGTTGTGAGTGAGAGACAGAGAGAGAAAGAGAAGTTGTTAGTGAGAGAGAGAGAAAGAGAAGCTGTGAGAGAGAGAGAGAAAGAGAGAAAGAGAAGCTGTGAGAGAGAGAGAAAGAGAAGCTATGAGTGTGTGAGAGAGAGAAGCTGTGAGTGAGAGACAGAGAGATAAAGAGAAGATGTGAGAGAGAGAAAGAAAGAGAAGCTGTGAGAGAGGGAGAGAATGAGAAGCTGTGTGTGTGTGAGAGAGAAAGAGAAGTTATTAGTGAGAGAGAGAGAGAGAGATAAAGAGCTGTGAGAGAGAGAGAGAAAGAGAAGCTGTGAGTGAGAGAGAGAGAGAGAAAGAGAAGCTGTGAGTGAGAGAGAGAGAGAAAGAGAAGCTGTGTGTGTGTGAGAGAGAAAGGGAAGTTGTGAGTGAGAGAAAGAGAGAGAAAGAGAAGCTGTGTGTATGAGAGAGAGAGAGAGAGCAAGAGAAGCCGTGAGTGAGAGAGAGAGAGAAAGAGAAGCTGTGAGTGTGAGAGAGAGAAAGAGAAGTTGTTAGTGAGAGAGAGAGAGAAAGAGCTGTGAGAGAGAGAGAGAGAAAGAGAAGCTGTGTGTCAGAGAGCAAGAGAAGCTGTGAGTGAGAGAGAGAAAGAGAAGCTGTGAGTGAGAGACAGAGAGAGAAAGAGAAGCTGTGTGTGTGAGAGAGAGTGATAAGCTGTGAGTGAGAGACAGAGAGAGAAAGAGAAGCTGTGTGAGCGAGAGAGAGTGATAAGCTGTGAATGAGAGAGAGAGAGAAAGAGAAGCTGTGAATGAGAGAGAGAGAGAGAGAGTCGCTGTGAGAGAGAGAGAGAGCAAGAGAAGCTGTGAGTGAGAGACAGAGAGAAAGAGAAGCTGTGAGTGAGAGAGAAAGAGAGAAAGAGAAGCTGTGAGTGAGAGAGAGTGAGAAGCTATGAGAGAGAGAGAGAAAGAGAAGCTGTGAGTGAGAAAGAGAGAGAAAGAGAAGCTGTGAGTGAGAAAGAGAGAGAAAGAGAAGCTGTGAGTGAGAGACAGAGAGAGAAAGAGAAGCTGTGAGTGAGCTAGAGAGAAAGAGAAGCTGTGAGTGAGAGAGAGAGAGAGAGAGAAGCTGTGAGTGTGTGTGAGAGAGAAAGAGAAGCTGTGAGAGAGAAGCTGTGAGTGAGAGTGAAAGAGAAATAGAAGCTATGAGTGAGAGAGAGAGAGAAGCTGTGAGTGAGAGAGAGAGAGGAAGTGAAGCTGTCAGTGAAAAAGAGAGAAAGAGAAGCTGTGAGAGAGAGAGAGAAAGAGAAGCTGTGAGTGTGAGAGAAAGAGAAGCTGTGAGTAAGAGAGAGAGAGAAAGAGAAGCTGTGAGTGAGAGATAGAGAGAGAAAGAGAAGCTGTGAGTGAGTGAGAGAGAACGAGAAGCTGTGTGTGTGAGATAAAGAGAAGCTGTGAGTGAGACAGAGAGAGAATGAGAAGCTGTGAGTGAGAGATAGTGAGAGAAAGAGAAGCTGTGAGTGAGAGAGAGAGAGTGAAAGAGAATCTGTGAGTGAGAGAGAGAGAAAGAGAAGCTATGTGTGTGTGTGTGAGAGAGAGAAAGGGTGTGAGTGCGCGCGCGAGAGAGAAAGAGAAGCTGTGAGAGAGAGAGAGAAAGAGAAGCTGTGAGTGAGAAAGAGAGAGAAAGAGAAGCTGTGAGTGAGAGAGAGAGAAGCTGTGAGTGAAAGTGAGAAAGAGAAGCTGATAGTGAGAGAGAGAGAGAGAACCTGTGAGTGAGAGAAAGAGAAAGAGAAGCTGTGAGTAAGAGAGAAAGAGAGAAATAGAATCTATGAGTGAGAGACAGAGAGAGAAGCTGTGAGTGAGTGAGAGAGAGAGAAGCTGTGTGTGAGTGAGAGAGAAAAAGAGAAGCTGTGAGTGAGAGAGAGAGAAAGAGAAGCTGTAAGTGAGTGAGAGAAAGAGAAGCTGTGAGTGAGAGAGAGAGTGAGAAGCTGTGAGTGAGAAAGAGAGAGAAAGAGAAGCTGTGAGTGAGAGACAGAGAGAGAAAGAGAAGTTGTTAGTGAGAGAGAGAGAGAAAGAGAAGGTGTGAGAGAGAGAGAGAAAGAGAAGCTGTGAGTGACAGATAGAGAGAGAAAGAGAAGCTGTGAGTGAGTGAGAGAGAGTGAAAGAGAATCTGTGAGTGAGAGAGAGAGAGAGAGAAGCTATGAGTGAGAGAGAGAGAGAGAAAGAAAGGGTGTGAGTGCGCGCGCGAGATAGAAAGAGAAGCTGTGAGAGAGAGAGAGAGAGAGAAGCTGTGTGTGTGAGAGAAAGAGAAGCTGTGAGTGAGAGAGAGAGAGAAAGAGAAGCTGTGTGTGAGAGAGAGAGTGATAAGCTGTGAGTGAGAGACAGAGAGAGAAAGAGAAGCTGTGTGAGTGAGAGAGAGTGATAAGCTATGAGTGAGAGAGAGAGAAAGAGAAGCTGTGAGTGAGAGACAGAGAGAGTAGCTGTGTGAGAGAGAGAGAGAGCAAGAGAAGCTGTGAGTGAGAGAGAGAGAGAAAGAGAAGCTGTGAGTGAGAGAGAAAGAGAGAAAGAGAAGCTGTGAGTGAGAGAGAGTGAGAAGCTATGAGAGAGAGAGAGAGAGAAAGAGAAGCTGTGAGTGAGAAAGAGAGAGAAAGAGAACCTGTGAGTGAGAAAGAGAGAGAAAGAGAAGCTGTCAGTGAGTGACAGAGAGAGAAAGAGAAGCTGTGAGAGAGAGAGAGAGAGAGAAAGAGAAGCTGTGAGTGTGTGTGAGAGAGAAAGCGAAGCTGTGAGAGAGAGAGAAAAAGAGAAGCTGTGAGTGAGAGTGAAAGAGAGAAATAGAAGCTATGAGTGAGAGAGAGAGAAGCTGTGAGTGAGAGAGAGAGAGGAAGTGAAGCTGTGAGTGAAAAAGAGAGAAAGAGAAGCTGTGAGAGAGAGAGAGAAAGAGAAGCTGTGTGTGTGAGAGAAAGAGAAGCTGTGAGTGAGAGAGAGAGAAAGAGAAGCTGTGTGAGAGATAGAGAGAGAAAGAGAAGCTGTGAGTGAGTGAGAGAGAGAGAACGAGAAGCTGTGTGTGAGAGATAAAGAGAAGCTGTGAGTGAGAGAGAGAGAGAAAGAGAAGCTGTGAGTGAGAGATAGAGAGAGAAAGAGAAGCTGTGAGTGAGAGAGAGAGAGTGAAAGAGAATCTGTGAGTGAGAGAGAGAGAAAGAGAAGCTGTGTGAGAGAGAGAGAAAGAAGCTGTGAGTGAGAAAGAGAGAGAAAGAGAAGCTGTGAGTGAGAGAGAGAGAAGCTGTGAGTGAAAGTGAGAAAGAGAAGCTGATAGTGAGAGAGAGAGAACCTGTGAGTGAGAGAAAGAGAAAGAGAAGCTGTGAGTAAGAGAGAAAGAGAGAAATAGAATCTATGAGAGAGAGACAGAGAGAGAAGCTGTGAGTGAGTGAGAGAGAGAGAAGCTGTGTGAGAGAGAGAGAAAAAGAGAAGCTGTGAGTGAGAGAGAGAGAGAAAGAGAAGCTGTGTGAGAGAGAGAGATAGAGAAAGAGAAGCTGTGAGTGAGATAGAGAGAGAGAAAGAGAAGCTGTGAGTGTTTGAGAGAGAGAAAGAGAAGGTGTGAGAGAGAGAGAAAAAGAGAAGCTTTGAGTGAGAGTGAAAGAGAGAAATAGAAGCTATGAGTGAGAGAGAGAGAGAAGCTGTGAGTGAGAGAGAGAGAGGAAGTGAAGCTGTGAGTGAAAAAGAGAGAAAGAGAAGTTGTGAGTGAGAGAGAGAGAGTAAGAGAAGCTGTGAGTGAGTGAGAGAGAGAGAACGAGAAGCTGTGTGTGTGATAGAAAGAGAAGCTGTGAGTGAGGGAGAGAGAAAGAGAAGCTGTGAGTGAGAGATAGAGAGAGAAAGAGAAGCTGTGAGTGAGTGAGAGAGAGAGAACGAGAAGCTGTGTGTGAGAGAGAAAGAGAAGCTGTGAGTGAGAGACACAGAGAGAAGGAGAATCTGTGAGTGAGAGAGAGAGAGTGAAAGAGAATCTGTGAGTGAGAGAGAGAAAGAGAAGCTGTGAGAGAGATAGAAAGAGAAGCTGTGAGAGAGATAGAAAGAGAAGCTGTGAGTGAGAAAGAGAGAGAAAGAGAAGCTGTGAGTGAGAGAGAGAGAAGCTGTGAGTGAAAGTGAGAAAGAGAAGCTGATAGTGAGAGAGAGAGAGAGAAGCTGTGAGTGAGAGAAAGAGAAAGAGAAGCTGTGAGTAAGAGAGAAAGAGAGAAATAGAATCTATGAGTGTGAGACAGAGAGAGAAGCTGTGAGTGAGTGAGAGAGAGAGTAACTGTGTGAGAGAGAGAGAAAAAGAGAAGCTGTGAGTGAGAGAGAGAGAGAGAGAAGCTGTAAGTGAGTGAGAGAAAGAGAAGCTGTGAGTGTGAGAGAGAGAAAGAGAAGCTGTGAGTGAGAGAGAGAGGGAGAAGCTGTGAGTGAGAGAGAGAGAGAAAGAGAATCTGTGAGTGAGAGACAGAGAGAGAAAGAGAAGTTGTTAGTGAGAGAGAGAGAGAAAGGGAAACTGGGTGAGAGAGAGAAAGAGAAGCTATGAGTGAGAGAGAGAGAGAAGCTGTGACTGAGAGACAGAGAGATAAAGAGAAGCTGTGTGTGAGAGAGAGAAAGAGAAGCTGTGTGAGAGAGAGAATGAGAAGCTGTGTGTGTGAGAGAGAGAAAGAGAAGTTGTTAGTGAGAGAGAGAGAGAGAGAGAGAGAGAGAGAGAGAAAGAGCTGTGAGAGAGATGGAGAGAAAGAGAAGCTGTGTGTGAGAGAGCAAGAGAAGCTGTGAGTGAGAGAGAGAGAGAAAGAGAAGCTGTGAGTGAGAGACAGAGAGAGAAAGAGAAGCTGTGTGTGTGAGAGAGAGTGATAAGCTGTGAGTGAGAGACAGAGAGAGAAAGAGAAGCTGTGTGAGTGAGAGAGAGTGATAAGCTGTGAGTGAGAGAGAGAGAAAGAGAAGCTGTGAGTGAGAGACAGAGAGAGTAGCTGTGTGAGAGAGAGAGAGAGCAAGAGAAGCTGTGAGTGAGAGAGAGAGAGAAAGAGAAGCTGTGAGTGAGAGAGAAAGAGAGAAAGAGAACTGTGAGTGAGAGAGAGTGAGAAGCTATGAGAGAGAGAGAGAAAGAGAAGCTGTGAGTGAGAAAGAGAGAGAAAGAGAACCTGTGAGTGAGAAAGAGAGAGAAAGAGAAGCTGTGAGTGAGTGACAGAGAGAGAAAGAGAAGCTGTGTGAGAGAGAGAGAGAGAGAAAGAGAAGCTGTGAGTGAGAGAGAGAAAGAGAAGCTGTGAGTGTGTGTGAGAGAGAAAGAGAAGCTGTGAGAGAGAGAGAAAAAGAGAAGCTGTGAGTGAGAGTGAAAGAGAGAAATAGAAGCTATGAGTGAGAGAGAGAGAAGCTGTGAGTGAGAGAGAGAGAGGAAGTGAAGCTGTGAGTGAAAAAGAGAGAAAGAGAAGCTGTGAGAGAGAGAGAGAAAGAGAAGCTGTGTGTGTGAGAGAAAGAGAAGCTGTGAGTGAGAGAGAGAGAGAAAGAGAAGCTGTGTGTGTGAGAGAGAGAGTGATAAGCTGTGAGTGAGAGACAGAGAGAGAAAGAGAAGCTGTTTGAGTGAGAGAGAGTGATAAGCTGTGAGTGAGAGAGAGAGAAAGAGAAGCTGTGAGTGAGAGACAGAGAGAGTAGCTGTGTGAGAGAGAGAGAGAGCAAGAGAAGCTGTGAGTGAGAGAGAGAGAGAAAGAGAAGCTGTGAGTGAGAGAGAAAGAGAGAAAGAGAAGCTGTGAGTGAGAGAGAGTGAGAAGCTATGAGAGAGAGAGAGAAAGAGAAGCTGTGAGTGAGAAAGAGAGAGAAAGAGAACCTGTGAGTGAGAAAGAGAGAGAAAGAGAAGCTGTCAGTGAGTGACAGAGAGAGAAAGAGAAGCTGTGTGAGAGAGAGAGAGAGAAAGAGAAGCTGTGAGTGTGTGTGAGAGAGAAAGAGAAGCTGTGAGAGAGAGAGAAAAAGAGAAGCTGTGAGTGAGAGTGAAAGAGAGAAATAGTGTAGGAATGCATCTGGATTCTGTCTTGCCTGTCTTCTGACACATATTGTAAACAAGGCCTCTTTGCCTGAGAGACAACGCTGTACTTTAGGCATGCGTAGAAAAGTGAGAGAAATTCTTTCTCCTTATTTGGGTTCTGACATTCTGATTTATTATGTTTAAGTTTCGTTTCTGGTATACAATGCTTGCTCAAGTTTCGTTTCTGAGAGTCTCTGCCTGAATAAAGAAAAGGCTTCGGTAGCGTTTGACCAGCCAAAGAGAGCAGTCGTGTCTGTTTTTGTCTGTCTCTGTTTCTCCCTACTCAAAGCCTAATGAAGCAGGACTTCATGGGACTGATTGCTATCTTAAAGATCTGAGGATAAAACTGCTGCTAATGAGGCTGGCTGATTGAGAAGATATCTTTACATGAATCAAATCCCAACAAGTGGTGCTCTGTGATGAGGCGATTGAATGAACTTCAAAGGACTCTCTGTGAAAGCTGCTTCAGCATTTAGCATCTAATTAACACCCCATAATTGGCGACCGGGGACAAGGTCGCATTTACCCCCGATCGGGAAGGTCATAAATCGAGCTCGAAAATTCATCCAAAGTCAACTTTGGGTCCCATATATAGGGTAAGTGGAAAGAGAAAAATATTTTTTTTTTATCATGGGGTGTTTGCTTTCTTCAGAAATGCAGGAACTTTGTAAAGATATCTCAGATCTTTTGCATGAGAATGGGCGAAAGGTAGATGAGAAGAAGATACAGCAGCTGGTTAAAGTTATAGCAAAAATCTGTCCTTGGTTTAAATATGAAGGTCTGGACTTAAAACAGTGGAAACAGATTGGGAGAGAAATGCAGAAGCATAATGGAATTTCTGTGTCAATATTATTTACATGGGAGGAAATTGAAGGCTGCCTTCAGAGACTTACTCCAAAAAATATTTTATTGTCTCAAAGACTTGATGGCCATCCCCTCCCACAGCCTTTGCCTTCAGAGAAAAGGGGGGCCATTGCAACTGCTCCTCCATCATATGAGAAACAACAGCATAAGCCTCCTGATGGGGATGAGGGTGGAAAAGAAAATGGGACATTGAATCCTGACTTGCAAAAATCAGGCACTTTTAGCCCTATCAAAACACAATTCTCTGCTGCGTTAACGGCAGCTGTGCTGGACATGCAATCTCCTGAAATATACCCAGTGATAAGGGGGGCTCCGGCTGTGGGCAATGCACCGGCAGTCCCAGATAGATATGAAACCCTCCATTACAAATATCTGAAGGAACTAAGAGTCAGCATACGTGACTATGGATTTAATGCACCTTTTACTAAAGCTCTGTTGGAAGCCATTGCTTCTCAAAAATTGCTACCAGTGGATTGGAAACAGATGATTAAAGCACTTTTGCCTCCGGCAGAAGCCATGCTCTGCTTGCAAGAGTGGAGGGATGTGGCTTGGGAGGTTCACCATACACGCCCTGCACTCACGATGGATATGTTATGTGGGGAGGGAAATTTTGCCAACCCCACACAGCAGTTGGCACTCAATGATGCCCAGCTGGGAGAGATTGCTCAGATAGTCATGCGGGCCTGGAGTAAGATTCCTTCCAAAGGGGATAGCTCCGTTGCTGGATTTGCAGCAATTAGGCAGGGCCCTAAAGAGGATTACACTGAGTTCATTAACAGACTCATGACTGCTCTCAGCCGCCAGGTGGAAAATGTGCCGGCACGGGAAATGCTCATGAAACAACTGGCTTTTGAAAATGCCAATGAGGATTGTAAAGGGGCTCTGACAGCTGTTTATGCTAGGCCAGGAACATCTATAGCGGACATGATGAAAGTTTGTCAAAATGTGGGGACTCACAGTTACAAGGCTCAACTTCTGGCAGCTGCAGTTCAATTGCCCACAACTCAGGCTCAAAACAAACGTTGTTTTGGCTGTGGGAAGGAAGGACATTTTAAAGCACAATGTCGCTCCTCTCTAAAGCAGGCAGCACGCCCTTCAAGGAAGTGTCCCATTTGCCAGAAAGGGTACCATTGGGCCAATCAGTGCCGCTCAAATCCTAATGCCAATCCCTCAGCTGCTCAGCACAAAGACTCTGACTTTTCTCCACAGCAGCAGGGAAATGGGAGTGCGGGCCTTGCTCGGGCCCAGGCAAAATAATAGGGCAGCCAGAGGTCAGTGAAGAAGCAATAGAGGAGGTTTTGCAAGAGATGGCAGAAGATATGGAACTTGCCCAAGAAATGATTTCACAATATAGAAAAAACCATCCTCTAAAAGAAGGACTTTTATTGAGGTTATCCAAGGACTGTACTTTTACTATGCCAGGGTGTGTGGAGGCTCTTCCCACACTGGTTGATGATGTTATTCCCCAGGGCATGATGGGCATCGTTCTTCCTTGCCCAGACGCCTTACCCGCTTCTGTACACATTGCAGCAGGGTCAGTTACATTGGGTCACCAAGAAATTGTCATCCCTGCATCAGCCACGCAACATCTCACCCTGCCTAAGGGACAACCTGTAGGACGCCTTCATCTGCTCCCACTAGGGACCACTGCAACTCCATCCCAGGAGGGGACTGCAACAGCAGCTATGGCGGTGATACAAATCACCGAGGATAGACCGACCCGCTCGCTGCTTATGGGTGGACGTACAGTGTCTGGATTGGTCGATACAGGAGCCGATATTTCAGTGGTGGCAAAAAAAGATTGGCCAACTGGATGGGCCGTCCGCCCCTGTAGGGAAGTTTATGGGGTGGGCGGGTACGAGCCAGCACAGCAAAGTGTTCATCCAATCGTCTTTGAGACCTCAGGGGGAACAAAAGTTTCTCTTCACCCCCTGATTATGGATATTCCTATTACTCTGTGGGGTCGGGATCTCCTGGCTAAAACAGGGTGTACCTTGCAGACAAATTTTTGATACGGGCCTCCCCTGCAGCGCCGTTGCATGCACTTCCACTACAATGGAAAAACACCCCACCAGTGTGGACGGATCAATGGCCGCTCTCAAGAGAAAAGCTCCAAGCGGCGGAGGCCCTTGTACAGGAGCAATTAAATCTGGGACATATTCAACCAACCACTAGTCCTTGGAACTCTCCGATTTTTGTGGTGAAAAAGAAGTCTGGAAAATGGCGATTGTTACATGATTTGAGAAAAGTTAATGAGCACATCTTGCCAATGGGACCTTTACAATCTGGACTTCCTAATCCGAACATGATTCCGGAAGATCATCAACTCATGGTTATAGATTTGAAGGACTGTTTTTATACAATCTTGCTAGCGCCACAAGACAGAGAAAAATTTGCATTTACATTGCCAGTATACAATAATGAACATCCTACTCAACGGTTTGAATGGTGTGTCTTGCCTATGGGTATGGCCAACTCGCCGACTCTATGCCAACATTTTGTGAACAAGGCTTTGGAACCTTTCAGGCAACGTCATCCAGAGGTTAAAGTCTATCATTACACAGATGACATTTTATTGCATGGTCCACAAGTCACGGAGAAACACCTGCAGGACCTAGCAGACATTTTGCAACAAGCGGGCTCCTGAAAAAGTGCAGCGGATGTATCCATTCCAATATCTGGGACATAGGCTCTCAGCTACAGCTTCAACTCCGCTATTGCCAACAATAGCTATTCCAGAGCAGTTCACTCTTGTACAATTGCAACAATTGCTAGGGAACATAAATTGGGCTCGTCCATTCTTGGCCCTGAGCACGGAGGAACTATCGCCACTCTTTGCTGCTCTTTCTGGACACACTTCTCCAGCGGACATCATTCCCTGCACAACGGAGATGCGTACAGCTCTTCAACGCCTCAACGAAAAGCTGCATACCATCGCTGTGGATCGGGTGCCCTCAGGCACCATTGCGCTGGCATGCGCTCTTCTTCCTACACCGAGGCTGCCCACTGCGGTTTTGTTCGCGCCTGTCAACGCTCAGAAGGTGGCCATCGTGGAATGGCTGCACTTGGCGCACACTCCCTCGAAAAACTGTTATCGCCTACCTGATGCGATTGCTGATCTTTTCCTCAAATGCCGTACCAGGGCAAAGCATTTGACTGGCTATGACGTTGACTTTGTTTGTTTTCCTTTTTCACAGGATCAGCTAACCGCCTTGCTACAGCATTCTGAGGCATTTCAGGTGGCCATGGCGGACTTTATGGGACAAGTTAAATTTAACCTCCCCAAGGATAAGCGGTTTACCTTGCTGAATCTCACTTCTTACTCCCTGTCATCCCCGCTTTGCATGCAACCTATCTTGCATGCCATTACTCTCTTCTCGGATGGCTCCCCCTCCCGTGGAGTCCTTACATGGCAGGGTCCTACTGGGGAATGGGAGGTTGTTTTTACAGGACCTCAAGCATCGGCCCAGCGGTCGGAACTGGCAGCGGTCATACTTGCTTTCTCTACGTTTTCTGATGTGCCTTTTAACCTGATTGTGGATACTCAATATGTTTACCGCCTTGTTTTTACTTTAGCGCAAGCTTATTTGTCTCCATCGATGGATAGGGATCTTTTTGCTTTATTCCAACAGCTTCAAGGTTTTCTTTCTAACCGTACGGTCCCTTTCTTTATTGCCCACATACGCTCTCACACAAAGATTCCAGGTTATTTGACAGAGGGCAATGCACGAGCAGATTCTGCTCTCCGAGACTCTGCTGAGGTTTTTTCTCTCTTTGACAACCCCATTGACAGTCATGCAATGTTTCATCAATCTGCTAAGGTTTTGCATAAACGGTTTTCCATTCCTATGTCACAGGCTAGAGACATTGTGTCATCCTGTGCTTCCTGTACGAAGTCTCCTATATTCCTGCCATTTGATGCTGTTAATCCTCGAGGAACAGAAGCCAATCAGCTATGGCAGATGGATGTCACGCAAGTACCTGCTTTGGCTCCGCTTTCTAAGTTACATGTGACTGTTGATACCTTCTCTGGATTTATATGGGCTACACCCTTACGGGGTGAAACATCCAGACATGTTATACAACATTGCATTCGTTCGTTTGCGGCAATGGGTAAACCTAAAAGCCTTAAGACAGACAATGGGTCATCATATGTTTCTTCTGCCTTTCAGGACTTTTGCCGTCAGTGGGACATTAAGCTAACCCATGGAATACCCTATAACTCGACTGGACAGGCGATTGTTGAAAGAGCCCACCTGACATTCAAAAATTTGTTACACAAGCAAGTGGGAGATAGAGGGGTTCCTGTGGCTGAAATACCTACAGCTGTTGCTAAAGTACTGTATACTCTTAATTTTCTTCTTGCTCCCCATAACAGGTCACACTCTCCAGTCGAATTGCATTTCAGGACCGAGGAGTGTCTTCCTAAGCCATTGGTCATTTATTGGCAACAAGGGAATCCTGAGTGTGTGGATTCCTGCTCGAGCGATCCGTCCATGGAGAGAGAAGAAGGTTACTCAGCTCCAGGATGGTGGTTCACCAGTAAACTAAATGTGCTGACATTTGTTTTCTTTCTTACTGTGCTTCCAGCTGTAAGAACAATACCTCATGGGGGCAACCCCAACTTTTGGATTCGTCATGCTAACTATATGTTTGAGGTTCATGGTAAGAATGCAACGTTATACTATGAGCATCCACTGGCAGTGTCTCAAATGGCTTTTCTTCCGGCATTGTTCAACACACCTGAGCTGGTTATTGGACATTTGCAACATCTTGATAGGTCTACACTCTTCTCTAATCCTCCAGAACAATTTAACAACACCCGCTGGCGAAGCATGACATTCAAGAAATACACTAAAGGACTTTGTTTCTGCTGTCATAGTTCTGGAGTCTGGAATAGTAAATGGAAGTACTGGACTCAAGCACAAAGGGTTTTGTGGAATGTAGGCAATTATACGGGTTGTGATGATTATTTTTGGTTATGGGGTAGTTATAACAGTTCTTATAAGCTTAATTATACCTTGTTTAACACTACTATTGAAGATATATATGATGTATTTCCTATGTTTACTCATGATTATTCTGCTATAGATAGTGGTTCAATTTGCAATGGATGGCAAATCAAGGATCCTAACATGTGGTTCTTTTTTAATGGAGTTGCCACGAATTTCCATCCAGGACAATATCAATGTGCAGCATTGGGTTATTTTACCTTACCCGTACAAGTGCAAATGCCGCCTCAGGCACATGCACGGCGCTGGAGAGCTGCTGCCGGCCCGATGGGTTCTGGTTGCAATGATGAAGTGATAATCGATGTTCAGCTGTCTGATGGTAGCTCCTGGGGGAGAGCTATAGGGAGTGCTATCACTGGCGCACTCACATTGGGATCATACCCAGGTGTCATTTCCCAGGAGAATAGAAGGTCCATTTTGGGACTCACCTGTAGGCTGGAGAAATCAATCAATGCCACAGGGAGGGTCATACGGGATCTTCAAATGGAAATCACTGAGCTTCATCAAGACCAAATGCAGGACAGACTGGCCATAGATTACCTGTTAGCAAAATCCGGAGGATTTTGTAAACTGGTCGGGAACCAGGGATGTCGGATAAAATTCCAGGATTTGAATAATACTATTGAGAAAGAACTTCAGAATTTACAGGAGAGTATTACTAACAATGTACGCACTGATGTTAATCTCTTTGATTGGGTGACTTCTTGGTTGCCTGATTTATCTGTCCTTAGACAAGTTTTCTTTTATGGGTTTATTATTATTATCTGCTTTATACCTTTGTATTTTTGCATTACTTGTATTCCTAATCTTATTTCTATGTGTAACACATGTCCACTGCGTAGAAGGGAGACATCGAGTTTTGCACGACGGCAATTGTACTCAATGAGGTATCATCCTTCGGAACAAAGTACCATGAGTCAGGAGGGGTACGATGTCCAGGAGGACAGTGATGATGTATATGGAGGAGTAGTTATGGAGTATGATGACATGCAGGGGTATGATTAGCCGTCCCTCTCTCAAATTTAAATGAAAAAGGAGGACATGTAGGAATGCATCTGGATTCTGTCTTGCCTGTCTTCTGACACATATTGTAAACAAGGCCTCTTTGCCTGAGAGACAACGCTGTACTTTAGGCATGCGTAGAAAAGTGAGAGAAATTCTTTCTCCTTATTTGGGTTCTGACATTCTGATTTATTATGTAGGTTAAGTTTCGTTTCTGGTATACAATGCTTGCTCAAGTTTCGTTTCTGAGAGTCTCTGCCTGAATAAAGAAAAGGCTTCGGTAGCGTTTGACCAGCCAAAGAGAGCAGTCGTGTCTGTTTTTGTCTGTCTCTGTTTCTCCCTACTCAAAGCCTAATGAAGCAGGACTTCATGGGACTGATTGCTATCTTAAAGATCTGAGGATAAAACTGCTGCTAATGAGGCTGGCTGATTGAGAAGATATCTTTACATGAATCAAATCCCAACAAAATAGAAGCTATGAGTGAGAGAGAGAGAAGCTGTGAGTGAGAGAGAGGGAGGAAGTGAAGCTGTGAGTGAAAAAGAGAGAAAGAGAAGCTGTGTGAGAGAGAGAGAAAGAGAAGCTGTGTGTGTGAGAGAAAGAGAAGCTGTGAGTGAGAGAGAGAGAAAGAGAAGCTGTGTGAGAGATAGAGAGAGAAAGAGAAGCTGTGAGTGAGTGAGAGAGAGAGAACGAGAAGCTGTGTGTGAGAGATAAAGAGAAGCTGTGAGTGAGAGAGAGAGAAAGAGAAGCTGTGAGTGAGAGATAGAGAGAGAAAGAGAAGCTGTGAGTGAGAGAGAGAGTGAAAGAGAATCTGTGAGAGAGAGAGAGAGAGAAAGAGAAGCTATGAGTGAGAGAGAGAGAGAAAGAAAGGGTGTGAGTGCGTGCGCGAGAGAGAAAGAGAAGCTGTGTGTGAGAGAGAGAAAGAAGCTGTGAGTGAGAAAGAGAGAGAAAGAGAAGCTGTGAGTGAGAGAGAGAGAAGCTGTGAGTGAAAGTGAGAAAGTGAAGCTGATAGTGAGAGAGAGAGAGAGAACCTGTGAGTGAGAGAAAGAGAAAGAGAAGCTGTGAGTAAGAGAGAAAGAGAGAAATAGAATCTATGAGAGAGAGACAGAGAGAGAAGCTGTGAGTGAGTGAGAGAGAGAGAAGCTGTGTGAGAGAGAGAGAAAAAGAGAAGCTGTGAGTGAGAGAGAGAGAAAGAGAAGCTGTAAGTGAATGAGAGAAAGAGAAGCTGTGAGTGTGAGAGAGAGAAAGAGAAGCTGTGAGTGAGAGAGAGAGTGAGAAGCTGTGAGTGAGAGAGAGAGAGAAAGAGAAGCTGTGAGTGAGAGACAGAGAGAGAAAGAGAAGTTGTTAGTGGGAGAGAGAGAAAGAGAAGCTGTGAGAGAGAGAGAGAAAGAGAGAAAGAGAAGCTGTGAGAGAAAGAGAAGCTATGAGTGAGAGAGAGAGAAGCTGTGAGTGAGAGACGGAGAGATAAAGAGAAGCTGTGAGCGAGAAAGAGAAGCTGTGAGAGAGGGAGAGAATGAGAAGCTGTGCGTGTGTGTGAGAGAAAGAGAAGTTATTAGTGAGAGAGAGAGAGAGAGCTGTGAGAGAGAGAGAGAGAAAGAGAAGTGGTGTGTGAGAGAGCAAGAGAAGCTGTGAGTGAGAGAGAGAGAGAAAGAGAAGCTGTGAGTGAGAGAGAGAGAAAAAGAGAAGCTGTGTGTGTGTGAGAGAGAAAGGGAAGTTGTGAGTGAGAGACAGAGAGAAAGAGAAGCTGTGTGTGTGTGAGAGAGAGAGAGAGCAAGAGAAGCCGTGAGTGAGAGAGAGAGAGAAAGAGAAGCTGTGAGTGAGAGAGAGAGAGAAAGAGAAGCTGTGAGTGAGAGAGAGAGTGAGAAGCTATGAGAGAGAGAGAGAAAGAGAAGCTGTGAGTGAGAGAGAGAAAGAGAAGCTGTGAGTAAGAAAGAGAGAGAAAGAGAAGCTGTGAGTGAGAGACAGAGAGAGAAAGAGAAGCTGTGTGAGAGATAGAGATAGAGAAATAGAAGCTGTGTGGGAGAGAAAGAGAGAAAGAGAAGCTGTGAGTGTGTGAGAGAGAGAAAGAGAAGCTGTGAGAGAGAGAGAAAAAGAGAAGCTGTGAGTGAGAGTAAAAGAGAGAAATAGAAGCCATGAGTGAGAGATTGAGAGAAGCTGTGAGTGAGAGAGAGAGAGAGAACGAGAAGCTGTGTGTGTGAGAGAAAGAGAAGCTGTGAGTGAGAGAGAGAGAAAGAGAAGCTGTGAGTGAGAGATAGAGAGAGAAAGAGAAGATGTGAGTGAGAGAGAGAGAGAACGAGAAGCTGTGTGTTTGAGATAAAGAGAAGCTGTGAGTGAGAGAGAGAGAGAGAGAGAAGCTGTGAGTGAGAGATAGAGAGAGAAAGAGAATCTGTGAGTGAGAGAGAGAGAAAGAGAAGCTATGAGTGAGAGAGAGAGAGAAAGAAAGAAAGGAAGGGTGTGAGTGCGCATGCGAGTGAGAAAGAGAAGCTGTGTGAGAGAGAGAGAAAGAGAAGCTGTGAGTGAGAGAGAGAGAAGCTGTGAGTGAAAGTGAGAAAGAGAAGCTGATAGTGAGAGAGAGAGAGAAAACCTGTGAGTGAGAGAAAGAGAAAGAGAAGCTGTGAGTAAGAGAGAAAGAGAGAAATAGAATCTATGAGTGAGAGACAGAGAGAGAAGCTGTGAGTGAGTGAGAGAGAGAGAAGCTGTGTGAGAGAGAGAGAGAAAAAAAGAGAAGCTGTGAGTGAGAGAGAGAGAGAGAGAAAGAGAAGCTGTAAGTGAGTGAGAGAAAGAGAAGCTGTGAGTGTGTGAGAGAGAAAGGGAAGTTGTGAGTGAGAGAAAGAGAGAGAAAGAGAAGCTGTGTGTATGAGAGAGAGAGAGAGAGAGCAAGAGAAGCCGTGAGTGAGAGATAGAGACAAAGAGAAGCTGTGAGTGTGAGAGAGAGAAAGAGAAGTTGTTAGTGAGAGAGAGAGAGAAAGAGCTGTGAGAGAGAGAGAGAGAAAGAGAAGCTGTGTGTGAGAGAGCAAGAGAAGCTGTGAGTGAGAGAGAGAAAGAGAAGCTGTGAGTGAGAGACAGAGAGAGAAAGAGAAGCTGTGTGTGTGAGAGAGAGTGATAAGCTGTGAGTGAGAGACAGAGAGAGAAAGAGAAGCTGTGTGAGCGAGAGAGAGTGATAAGCTGTGAATGAGAGAGAGAGAGAAAGAGAAGCTGTGAATGAGAGAGAGAGAGAGAGAGTCGCTGTGAGAGAGAGAGAGAGCAAGAGAAGCTGTGAGTGAGAGACAGAGAGAAAGAGAAGCTGTGAGTGAGAGAGAAAGAGAGAAAGAGAAGCTGTGAGTGAGAGAGAGTGAGAAGCTATGAGAGAGAGAGAGAAAGAGAAGCTGTGAGTGAGAAAGAGAGAGAAAGAGAAGCTGTGAGTGAGAAAGAGAGAGAAAGAGAAGCTGTGAGTGAGAGACAGAGAGAGAAAGAGAAGCTGTGTGTGTGAGAGAGAGAAAGAGAAGCTGTGAGTGAGAGAGAGAGAGAGAGAAGCTGTGAGTAAGAGAGAGAGAGAAAGAGAAGCTGTGAGTGAGAGATAGAGAGAGAAAGAGAAGCTGTGAGTGAGTGAGAGAGAACGAGAAGCTGTGTGTGTGAGATAAAGAGAAGCTGTGAGTGAGAGAGAGAGAGAATGAGAAGCTGTGAGTGAGAGATAGTGAGAGAAAGAGAAGCTGTGAGTGAGAGAGAGAGTGAAAGAGAATCTGTGAGTGAGAGAGAGAGAAAGAGAAGCTATGTGTGTGTGACAGAGAGAGAGAAAGGGTGTGAGTGTGCGCGAGAGAGAGAAAGAGAAGCTGTGAGAGAGAGAGAGAAAGAGAAGCTGTGAGTGAGAAAGAGAGAGAAAGAGAAGCTGTGAGTGAGAGAGAGAGAAGCTGTGAGTGAAAGTGAGAAAGAGAAGCTGATAGTGAGAGAGAGAGAGAGAGAGAGAGAACCTGTGAGTGAGAGAAAGAGAAAGAGAAGCTGTGAGTAAGAGAGAAAGAGAGAAATAGAATCTATGAGTGAGAGACAGAGAGAGAAGCTGTGAGTGAGTGAGAGAGAGAGAAGCTGTGTGTGAGAGAGAGAGAAAAAGAGAAGCTGTGAGTGAGAGAGAGAGAAAGAGAAGCTGTAAGTGAGTGAGAGAAAGAGAAGCTGTGAGTGAGAGAGAGAGTGAGAAGCTGTGAGTGAGAAAGAGAGAGAAAGAGAAGCTGTGAGTGAGAGACAGAGAGAGAAAGAGAAGTTGTTAGTGAGAGAGAGAGAGAAAGAGAAGGTGTGTGAGAGAGAGAGAAAGAGAAGCTGTGAGTGACAGATAGAGAGAGAAAGAGAAGCTGTGAGTGAGTGAGAGAGAGTGAAAGAGAATCTGTGAGTGAGAGAGAGAGAAAGAGAAGCTATGAGTGAGAGAGAGAGAGAGAAAGAAAGGGTGTGAGTGCCCGCGCGAGAGAGAAAGAGAAGCTGTGAGAGAGAGAGAGAAAGAGAAGCTGTGTGTGTGAGAGAAAGAGAAGCTGTGAGTGAGAGAGAGAGAGAAAGAGAAGCTGTGTGTGTGAGAGAGAGTGATAAGCTGTGAGTGAGAGACAGAGAGAGAAAGAGAAGCTGTGTGAGTGAGAGAGAGTGATAAGCTATGAGTGAGAGAGAGAGAAAGAGAAGCTGTGAGTGAGAGACAGAGAGAGTAGCTGTGTGTGAGAGAGAGAGAGCAAGAGAAGCTGTGAGTGAGAGAGAGAGAGAAAGAGAAGCTGTGAGTGAGAGAGAAAGAGAGAAAGAGAAGCTGTGAGTGAGAGAGAGTGAGAAGCTATGAGAGAGAGAGAGAGAGAGAGAAGCTGTGAGTGAGAAAGAGAGAGAAAGAGAACCTGTGAGTGAGAAAGAGAGAGAAAGAGAAGCTGTGAGTGAGTGACAGAGAGAGAAAGAGAAGCTGTGAGAGAGAGAGAGAGAGAAAGAGAAGCTGTGAGTGTGTGTGAGAGAGAAAGCGAAGCTGTGAGAGAGAGAGAAAAAGAGAAGCTGTGAGTGAGAGTGAAAGAGAGAAATAGAAGCTATGAGTGAGAGAGAGAGAAGCTGTGAGTGAGAGAGAGAGAGGAAGTGAAGCTGTGAGTGAAAAAGAGAGAAAGAGAAGCTGTGAGAGAGAGAGAGAAAGAGAAGCTGTGTGTGTGAGAGAAAGAGAAGCTGTGAGTGAGAGAGAGAGAAAGAGAAGCTGTGTGAGAGATAGAGAGAGAAAGAGAAGCTGTGAGTGAGTGAGAGAGAGAGAACGAGAAGCTGTGTGTGAGAGATAAAGAGAAGCTGTGAGTGAGAGAGAGAGAGAAAGAGAAGCTGTGAGTGAGAGATAGAGAGAGAAAGAGAAGCTGTGAGTGAGAGAGAGAGAGTGAAAGAGAATCTGTGAGTGAGAGAGAGAAAGAGAAGCTGTGTGTGAGAGAGAGAAAGAAGCTGTGAGTGAGAAAGAGAGAGAAAGAGAAGCTGTGAGTGAGAGAGAGAGAAGCTGTGAGTGAAAGTGAGAAAGAGAAGCTGATAGTGAGAGAGAGAGAGAACCTGTGAGTGAGAGAAAGAGAAAGAGAAGCTGTGAGTAAGAGAGAAAGAGAGAAATAGAATCTATGAGAGAGAGACAGAGAGAGAAGCTGTGAGTGAGTGAGAGAGAGAGAAGCTGTGTGAGAGAGAGAGAGAAAAAGAGAAGCTGTGAGTGAGAGAGAGAGAGAAAGAGAAGCTGTGTGAGAGAGAGAGAGAGAGAAAGAGAAGCTGTGAGTGAGATAGAGAGAGAGAAAGAGAAGCTGTGAGTGTTTGAGAGAGAGAAAGAGAAGGTGTGAGAGAGAGAGAAAAAGAGAAGCTTTGAGTGAGAGTGAAAGAGAGAAATAGAAGCTATGAGTGAGAGAGAGAGAGAAGCTGTGAGTGAGAAAGAGAGAGGAAGTGAAGCTGTGAGTGAAAAAGAGAGAAAGAGAAGTTGTGAGTGAGAGAGAGAGAGTAAGAGAAGCTGTGAGTGAGTGAGAGAAAGAGAACGAGAAGCTGTGTGTGTGATAGAAAGAGAAGCTGTGAGTGAGGGAGAGAGAAAGAGAAGCTGTGAGTGAGAGATAGAGAGAGAAAGAGAAGCTGTGAGTGAGTGAGAGAGAGAGAACGAGAAGCTGTGTGTGAGAGATAAAGAGAAGCTGTGAGTGAGAGAGAGAAAGAAAGAGAAGCTGTGAGTGAGAGACACAGAGAGAAGGAGAATCTGTGAGTGAGAGAGAGAGAGTGAAAGAGAATCTGTGAGTGAGAGAGAGAGAAAGAGAAGCTGTGAGAGAGATAGAAAGAGAAGCTGTGAGAGAGATAGAAAGAGAAGCTGTGAGTGAGAAAGAGAGAGAAAGAGAAGCTGTGAGTGAGAGAGAGAGAAGCTGTGAGTGAAAGTGAGAAAGAGAAGCTGATAGTGAGAGAGAGAGAGAGAAGCTGTGAGTGAGAGAAAGAGAAAGAGAAGCTGTGAGTAAGAGAGAAAGAGAGAAATAGAATCTATGAGTGTGAGACAGAGAGAGAAGCTGTGAGTGAGTGAGAGAGAGAGTAACTGTGTGAGAGAGAGAGAAAAAGAGAAGCTGTGAGTGAGAGAGAGAGAGAGAGAGAAGCTGTAAGTGAGTGAGAGAAAGAGAAGCTGTGAGTGTGTGAGAGAGAAAGAGAAGCTGTGAGTGAGAGAGAGAGGGAGAAGCTGTGAGTGAGAGAGAGAGAGAAAGAGAATCTGTGAGTGAGAGACAGAGAGAGAAAGAGAAGTTGTTAGTGAGAGAGAGAGAGAAAGGGAAACTGTGTGAGAGAGAGAAAGAGAAGCTGTGAGTGAGAGAGAGAGAGAAGCTGTGACTGAGAGACAGAGAGATAAAGAGAAGCTGTGTGTGTGAGAGAGAAAGAGAAGCTGTGTGAGAGAGAGAATGAGAAGCTGTGTGTGTGTGAGAGAGAAAGAGAAGTTGTTAGTGAGAGAGAGAGAGAGAGAGAGAGAGAGAGAGAGAGAAAGAGCTGTGAGAGAGAGGGAGAGAAAGAGAAGCTGTGTGTGAGAGAGCAAGAGAAGCTGTGAGTGAGAGAGAGAGAGAAAGAGAAGCTGTGAGTGAGAGACAGAGAGAGAAAGAGAAGCTGTGTGTGTGAGAGTGATAAGCTGTGAGTGAGAGACAGAGAGAGAAAGAGAAGCTGTGTGAGTGAGAGAGTGATAAGCTGTGAGTGAGAGAGAGAGAAAGAGAAGCTGTGAGTGAGAGACAGAGAGAGTAGCTGTGAGAGAGAGAGAGAGAGAGCAAGAGAAGCTGTGAGTGAGAGAGAGAGAGAAAGAGAAGCTGTGAGTGAGAGAGAAAGAGAGAAAGAGAACTGTGAGTGAGAGAGAGTGAGAAGCTATGAGAGAGAGAGAGAAAGAGAAGCTGTGAGTGAGAAAGAGAGAGAAAGAGAACCTGTGAGTGAGAAAGAGAGAGAAAGAGAAGCTGTGAGTGAGTGACAGAGAGAGAAAGAGAAGCTGTGTGAGAGAGAGAGAGAGAGAAAGAGAAGCTGTGAGTGAGAGAGAGAAAGAGAAGCTGTGAGTGTGTGTGAGAGAGAAAGAGAAGCTGTGAGAGAGAGAGAAAAAGAGAAGCTGTGAGTGAGAGTGAAAGAGAGAAATAGAAGCTATGAGTGAGAGAGAGAGAAGCTGTGAGTGAGAGAGAGAGAGGAAGTGAAGCTGTGAGTGAAAAAGAGAGAAAGAGAAGCTGTGAGAGAGAGAGAGAAAGAGAAGCTGTGTGTGAGAGAGAGAGTGATAAGCTGTGAGTGAGAGACAGAGAGAGAAAGAGAAGCTGTGTGAGTGAGAGAGAGTGATAAGCTATGACTGAGAGAGAGAGAAAGAGAAGCTCTGAGTGAGAGACAGAGAGAGTAGCTGTGTGAGAGAGAGAGAGCAAGAGAAGCTGTGAGTGAGAGAGAGAGAGAAAGAGAAGCTGTGAGTGAGAGAGAAAGAGAGAAAGAGAAGCTGTGAGTGAGAGAGAGTGAGAAGCTATGAGAGAGAGAGAGAGAAAGAGAAGCTGTGAGTGAGAAAGAGAGAGAAAGAGAACCTGTGAGTGAGAAAGAGAGAGAAAGAGAAGCTGTCAGTGAGTGACAGAGAGAGAGAGAGAAGCTGTGTGAGAGAGAGAGAGAGAAAGAGAAGCTGTGAGTGTGTGTGAGAGAGAAAGAGAAGCTGTGAGAGAGAGAGAAAAAGAGAAGCTGTGAGTGAGAGTGAAAGAGAGAAATAGAAGCTATGAGTGAGAGAGAGAGAAGCTGTGAGTGAGAGAGAGAGAGGAAGTGAAGCTGTGAGTGAAAAAGAGAGAAAGAGAAGCTGTGAGAGAGAGAGAAAGAGAAGCTGTGTGTGAGAGAAAGAGAAGCTGTGAGTGAGAGAGAGAGAAAGAGAAGCTGTGTGAGAGATAGAGAGAGAAAGAGAAGCTGTGAGTGAGTGAGAGAGAGAGAACGAGAAGCTGTGTGTGAGAGATAAAGAGAAGCTGTGAGTGAGAGAGAGAGAGAAGCTGTGACTGAGAGACAGAGAGATAAAGAGAAGCTGTGTGTGTGAGAGAGAAAGAGAAGCTGTGTGAGAGAGAGAATGAGAAGCTGTGTGTGTGAGAGAGAGAAAGAGAAGTTGTTAGTGAGAGAGAGAGAGAGAGAGAGAGAGAAAGAACAGTGAGAGAGAGGGAGAGAAAGAGAAGCTGTGTGTGAGAGAGCAAGAGAAGCTGTGAGTGAGAGAGAGAGAGAAAGAGAAGCTGTGAGTGAGAGACAGAGAGAGAAAGAGAAGCTGTGTGTGTGAGAGTGATAAGCTGTGAGTGAGAGACAGAGAGAGAAAGAGAAGCTGTGTGAGTGAGAGAGAGTGATAAGCTGTGAGTGAGAGAGAGAGAAAGAGAAGCTGTGAGTGAGAGACAGAGAGAGTAGCTGTGAGAGAGAGAGAGAGAGCAAGAGAAGCTGTGAGTGAGAGAGAGAGAGAAAGAGAAGCTGTGAGTGAGAGAGAAAGAGAGAAAGAGAACTGTGAGTGAGAGAGAGTGAGAAGCTATGAGAGAGAGAGAGAAAGAGAAGCTGTGAGTGAGAAAGAGAGAGAAAGAGAACCTGTGAGTGAGAAAGAGAGAGAAAGAGAAGCTGTGAGTGAGTGACAGAGAGAGAAAGAGAAGCTGTGTGAGAGAGAGAGAGAGAGAAAGAGAAGCTGTGAGTGAGAGAGAGAAAGAGAAGCTGTGAGTGTGTGTGAGAGAGAAAGAGAAGCTGTGAGAGAGAGAGAAAAAGAGAAGCTGTGAGTGAGAGTGAAAGAGAGAAATAGAAGCTATGAGTGAGAGAGAGAGAAGCTGTGAGTGAGAGAGAGAGAGGAAGTGAAGCTGTGAGTGAAAAAGAGAGAAAGAGAAGCTGTGTGAGAGAGAGAGAAAGAGAAGCTGTGTGTGTGAGAGAAAGAGAAGCTGTGAGTGAGAGAGAGAGAGAAAGAGAAGCTGTGTGAGAGAGAGAGAGTGATAAGCTGTGAGTGAGAGACAGAGAGAGAAAGAGAAGCTGTGTGAGTGAGAGAGAGTGATAAGCTATGACTGAGAGAGAGAGAAAGAGAAGCTCTGAGTGAGAGACAGAGAGAGTAGCTGTGTGAGAGAGAGAGAGCAAGAGAAGCTGTGAGTGAGAGAGAGAGAGAAAGAGAAGCTGTGAGTGAGAGAGAAAGAGAGAAAGAGAAGCTGTGAGTGAGAGAGAGTGAGAAGCTATGAGAGAGAGAGAGAGAAAGAGAAGCTGTGAGTGAGAAAGAGAGAGAAAGAGAACCTGTGAGTGAGAAAGAGAGAGAAAGAGAAGCTGTCAGTGAGTGACAGAGAGAGAAAGAGAAGCTGTGTGAGAGAGAGAGAGAGAAAGAGAAGCTGTGAGTGTGTGTGAGAGAGAAAGAGAAGCTGTGAGAGAGAGAGAAAAAGAGAAGCTGTGAGTGAGAGTGAAAGAGAGAAATAGAAGCTATGAGTGAGAGAGAGAGAAGCTGTGAGTGAGAGAGAGAGAGGAAGTGAAGCTGTGAGTGAAAAAGAGAGAAAGAGAAGCTGTGAGAGAGAGAGAAAGAGAAGCTGTGTGTGTGAGAGAAAGAGAAGCTGTGAGTGAGAGAGAGAGAAAGAGAAGCTGTGTGAGAGATAGAGAGAGAAAGAGAAGCTGTGAGTGAGTGAGAGAGAGAGAACGAGAAGCTGTGTGTGAGAGATAAAGAGAAGCTGTGAGTGAGAGAGAGAGAAAGAGAAGCTGTGAGTGAGAGATAGAGAGAGAAAGAGAAGCTGTGAGTGAGAGAGAGAGTGAAAGAGAATCTGTGAGAGAGAGAGAGAGAAAGAGAAGCTATGAGTGTGAGAGAGAGAGAAAGAAAGGGTGTGAGTGCGTGCGCGAGAGAGAAAGAGAAGCTGTGTGAGAGAGAGAGAAAGAAGCTGTGAGTGAGAAAGAGAATGAAAGAGAAGCTGTGAGTGAGAGAGAGAGAAGCTGTGAGTGAAAGTGAGAAAGTGAAGCTGATAGTGAGAGAGAGAGAGAACCTGTGAGTGAGAGAAAGAGAAAGAGAAGCTGTGAGTAAGAGAGAAAGAGAGAAATAGAATCTATGAGAGAGAGACAGAGAGAGAAGCTGTGAGTGAGTGAGAGAGAGAGAAGCTGTGTGAGAGAGAGAGAGAAAAAGAGAAGCTGTGAGTGAGAGAGAGAGAGAAAGAGAAGCTCTAAGTGAGTGAGAGAAAGAGAAGCTGTGAGTGTGTGAGAGAGAAAGAGAAGCTGTGAGTGAGAGAGAGAGTGAGAAGCTGTGAGTGAGAGAGAGAGAGAAAGAGAAGCTGTGAGTGAGAGACAGAGAGAGAAAGAGAAGTTGTTAGTGAGAGAGAGAGAAAGAGAAGCTGTGAGAGAGAGAGAGAAAGAGAGAAAGAGAAGCTGTGAGAGAAAGAGAAGCTATGAATGAGAGAGAGAGAAGCTGTGAGTGAGAGACGGAGAGATAAAGAGAAGCTGTGAGCGAGAAAGAGAAGCTGTGAGAGAGGGAGAGAATGAGAAGCTGTGCGTGTGTGTGAGAGAAAGAGAAGTTATTAGTGAGAGAGAGAGAGAGAGAGAGCTGTGAGAGAGAGAGAGAGAAAGAGAAGCGGTGTGTGAGAGAGCAAGAGAAGCTGTGAGTGAGAGAGAGAGAGAAAGAGAAGCTGTGAGTGAGAGAGAGAGAAAAAGAGAAGCTGTGTGTGTGTGAGAGAGAAAGGGAAGTTGTGAGTGAGAGACAGAGAGAGAAAGAGAAGCTGTGTGTGTGTGTGAGAGAGAGAGAGCAAGAGAAGCCGTGAGTGAGAGAGAGAGAGAAAGAGAAGCTGTGAGTGAGAGAGAGAGAAAGAGAAGCTGTGAGTGAGAGAGAGAGTGAGAAGCTATGAGAGAGAGAGAGAAAGAGAAGCTGTGAGTGAGAGAGAGAAAGAGAAGCTGTGAGTAAGAAAGAGAGAGAAAGAGAAGCTGTGAGTGAGAGTCAGAGAGAGAAAGAGAAGCTGTGTGAGAGATAGAGATAGAGAAATAGAAGCTGCGTGAGAGAGAAAGAGAGAAAGAGAAGCTGTGAGTGTGTGAGAGAGAGAAAGAGAAGCTGTGAGAGAGAGAGAAAAAGAGAAGCTGTGAGTGAGAGTAAAAGAGAGAAATAGAAGCCATGAGTGAGAGATTGAGAGAAGCTGTGAGTGTGAGAGAGAGAAAGAGAAGTTGTTAGTGAGAGAGAGAGAGAAAGAGCTGTGAGAGAGAGAGAGAGAAAGAAAGAGAAGCTGTGAGTGAGAGAGAGAGTGAGAAGCTATGAGAGAGAGAGAGATGGACACTTCTCCAAGTGGAGGGAAGCAAAGAGTGGGGTCCCCCAAGGTTCAGTACTGGGACCCCTGCTTTTCAACCTCTTCATAAATGATCTAGAGGTAGGAGTAAAAAGCAAGGTAGCCAAATTTGCTGACGACACTAAATTATACAGGGTAGTGAAAACTGTGAGAGATTGTGAGGAGCTCCAGAGGGATCTCTCGACACTGGGGGAGTGGGCAAAACAGTGGCAAATGAGTTTCAACATTAGTAAGTGCAGAGTGATGCATGTTGGGGCAAAGAACCCCAATTATATTTATAAACTGATGGGGTCTGAACTCTCTGCGACAAACCAGGAAAGGGACCTTGGTGTCCTGGTGGACAACTCAATGAAGTTGTCAACCCAGTGTGCCTCAGCAGTGAAAAAAGCAAACTCAATGCTAGGGATCATTAGGAAGGGTATAGAAAATAAGTCAGCAAGTGTCATTTTGCCTCTTTATAAATCTATGTTGAGGCCCCATCTGGAATACTGTGTACAGTTCTGGTCGCCATACCTCCAGAAGGATATTATGGAGCTGGAAAAAGTGCAGAGGAGGGCAACCAGAATGATTAGGGGACTGGAACACCTTCCTTACCATCTGAGGCTGCAACGGTTGGGCCTCTTCACTCTTGAACGACGACGTCTAAGAGGTGACCTGATTGAAGTTTATAAAATCATGCACGGTGTGGACAAAGAAGATAAGGAAAAACTGTTTTCCCTATCGCATAACACTAGAACTAGGGGACACTCCATGAAACTTTTGGGTACTAGTTCTCAAACAAATAAGAGAAAGTACTTTTTCACCCAGAGGATTACTGGTCTATGGAACTCCCTGCCAGAAGAAGTGGTGACAGCTGTCAGTCTTGACAGCTTTAAGAAAGGATTAGACAAGTTCATGGAGGACAAGGGTATCAATGGCTATAATTATGGATACTTAAGGACAACCTCCAGGTAGGATAGATAGGAAGGATGTCTCTCAATATCATTTCCAGGGAATCCTAAGCAGGCATCTCCTTGGGAATACCCTGAAGGAAATGGTGAGCCACTGTGTGAGACAGAATGCTGGACTGGATGGGCTGTGGCCTGTTACAGCAAGGCTGTTCTTATGTTCTTATGAGAGAGAGAGAAAGAGAATGTGAGTGAGAGAGAGAGAGAAAGAGAAGCTATGAGTGAGAGAGAGAGAGAGAAGCTGTGAGTGTGAGAGAGAAGCTGTGCGTGAGAGAGAGAAAGAGAAGCTGTGTTTGTGTGTGTGAGAGAGAGAAGCTGTGAGTGTGAGAGAGAGAAAGAGAAGCTGTGTGATAGAGAGAGAGAGAAGCTGTGAGTGTGAGAGAGATTGAGATAAAGAGAAGTGAGTGAGTGAGTGAGAGAGAGAAGCTGTGAGTGAAAGACAGAAAGAGAAGCTCTGAGTGAGAGAGAGAGAGAGAGAGAAGCTGTGAGTGAGAGAAACAGAAAGAGAAGCTGTGAGTAAGAGAGAAAGAGAGAAATAGAAGCTATGAGTGAGAGAGAGAGAAAGAGAAGCTGTATGTGAGTGAGAGAAAGACAAGCTGTGAGTGTGTGAGAGAGAAAGAGAAGCTGTGAGTGAGAGAGAGAGAGAAAGAGAAGCTGTGAGAGAGAGAGAGAGAAAGAGAAGCTGTGAGTGAGAGAGAGAGAGAAAGAGAAGCTGTGTGTGAGAGAGAAAGAGAAGCTGTGAGTGAGAGAGAGAGAGAAAGAGAAGCTGTGAGTGAGAGACAGAGAGAGAGTAGCTGTGTGTGTGTGTGAGAGAGAAGCTGTGAGTGAGAGAGAAAGAGAAGCTGTGAGTGAGAGAGAGAGAGAAAGAGAAGCTGTGAGTGAGAGACAGAGAGAGAGAGTAGCTGTGTGTGTGAGAGAGAGAAGCTGTGTGTGAGAGAAAGAGAAGCTGTGAGTGAGAGAGAGAGAATCTGTGAGTGAGAGAGAGAGAGAGAAAGAGAAGCTATGAGTGAGAGAGAGAGAGAGAGAAGCTGTGAGTGAGAGAGAGAAGCTGTGAGTGAGAGAGAGAGAGAGAAAGAGAAGCTCTGAAATAGAGAGAGAAAGAGAAGCTGTGAGTGAGAGAGAGAAAGAAAGAGAGAAGCTGTGAGTGTGAGAGAGTGAGATAAAGAGAAGCTGTGAGTGAGTGAGAGAGAGAGAGAAGCTATGAGTGAAAGAGAGAAAGAGAAGCTGTTAGTGAGAGAGAGAGAGAGAGAGAAGCTGTGAGAGAGACCGAGAGAGAATGAGAAGCTGTGTGTGTGAGAGAGTGATAAGCTGTGAGTGAGAGTGAGAGAAAGAGAAGCTGTGAGTGAGAGACAGAGAGAGAGAGAGAGTAGCTGTGTGAGAGACAGAGAAGCTGTGAGTGAGAGAGAGAAAGAGAAGCTGTGAGTGAGAGACAGAGAGAGAAAGAAAGGGTGTGAGTGCGAGAGAGAGAGAGAGAAAGAGAAGCTGTGAGAGAGAGAGAGAGAGAAGCTGTGAGTGAGAAAGAGAGAGAAAGAGAAGCTGTGACTGAGAGACAGAGAGAGAAAGAGAAGCTGTGTATGTGAGAGAGAAAGAGAAACTGTGAGTGAGAGAGAGAGAGAAAGAGAAGCTGTAAGTGTGTGTGAGAGAGAAAGAGAAGCTGTGAGTGAGAGAGAGAAAAAAAGAGAAGCTGTGAGTGTGTGTGTGAGAGAAAGAGAAGCTGTGAGTGAGAGAGAGAGAGAGAAAGAGAAGCTGTGAGTGAGAGAGAGAGAGAGAGAAGGAGAAGTTGTGTGAGAGAGGGATATAGAGAAAGAGAAGCTGTGAGTGAGTGAGAGAGAAAGAGAAGCTGTGAGTGTGTGTGAGAGAGAAAGAGAAGTTGTGAGAGAGAGAGAAAAAGAGAAGCTGTGAGTGAGAGTGAAAGAGAGAAATAGAAGCTATGAGTGAGTGAGAGAGAGAGAAGCTGTGAGTGTGAGAGAGAGAGGAAGTGAACCTGTGAGTGAAAAAGAGAGAAAGAGCAGCTGTGTGTGTGAGAGAGAAAGAGAAGCTGTAAGTGAGAGAGAGAGAGAGAACGAGAAGCTGTGTGTGAGAGAGAAAGAGAAGCTGTGAGTGAGAGAGAGAGAAAGAGAAGGTGTGAGTGAGAGATAGAGAGAAAGAGAAACGGTGAGTTAGAGAGAGAGAGAGAATGAGAAGCTGTGTGTGTGAGATAAAGAGCAGCTGTGAGTGAGAGAGAGAGAAAGAGAAGCTGTGAGTGAGAGACAGAGAGAGAAAGAAAGGGTGTGAGTGCGAGAGAGAGAGAGAAAGAGAACCTGTGAGAGAGAGAGAAAGAGTAGCTGTGAATGAGAAAGAGAGAGAAAGAGAAGCTGTGACTGAGAGACAGAGAGAGAAAGAGAAGCTGTGTATGAGAGAGAGAAAGAGAAGCTGTGAGTGAGAGAGAGAGAAAGAGAAGCTGTAAGTGTGAGAGAGATAGAAAGAGAAGCTGTGAGTGAGAGAGAGAGAAAAAATCTGTGAGTGTGTGTGAGAGAGAAAGAGAAGCTGTGAGTGAGAGAGTGAGAGAGAGAAAGAGAAGCTGTGAGTGAGAGAGAGAGAGAAGGAGAAGTTGTGTGAGAGAGAGATAGAGAAAGAGAAGCTGTGAGTGAGAGAGAGAGAAAGAGAAGCTTTGAGTGTGTGAGAGAGAGAAAGAGAAGTTGTGAGAGAGCGAGAAAAAGAGAAGCTGTGAGTGAGTGAAAGAGAGAAATAGAAGCTATGAGTGAGTGAGAGAGAGAGAAGCTGTGAGTGTGTGAGAGAGAGCGAGTGAAGCTGTGAGCGAAAAAGAGAGAAAGAGCAGCTGTGTGTGTGAGAGAGAAAGAGAAGCTGTGAGTGAGAGAGAGAGAGAACGAGAAGCTGTGTGTGAGAGAGAAAGAAGCTGTGAGTGAGAGAGAGAGAAAGAGAAGCTTTGAGTGAGAGATAGAGAGAGAAAGAGAAGCTGTGAGTTAGAGAGAGAGAGAGATCGAGAAGCTGTGTGTGTGAGATAAAGAGAAGCTGTGAGTGAGAGAGAGAGAGAAAGAGAATCTGTGAGTGAGAGATAGAGAGAGAAAGAGAAGCTGTGAGTGAGAGAGAGAGAGAAAGAGAATCTGTGAGTGAGAGAGAGAGAGAAAGAGAAGCTAAGAGAGTGAGAGAGAGAGAGAAGCTGTGCGTGAGAGAGAGAGAGAAAGAGAAGCTGTGTGTGTGTGAGAGAGAGAGAAGCTGTGAGTGAGAGAGAGAGAAAGAGAAGCTGTGATTGTGAGAGAGAGTGAGATAAAAAGAAGTTGTGAGTGAGTGAGTGAGTGAGAGAAGCTGTGAGTGAAAGAGAGAAAGAGAAGCTGTGAGTGAGTGAGAGAGAGAGAAGCTGTGAGTGAGACAGAGAGAGAAAGAGAAGCTGTGTGTGAGAGAGTGATAAGCTGTGTGTGTGTGTGTGAGAGAGAGAGAAGCTGTGAGTGAGAGAGAGAAAGAGAAGCTGTGAGTGAGAGAGAAAGAGAGATGCTGTGAGTGAGAGAGAGAAAGAGAAGCTGTGAGTGAGAGACAGAGAGAGAAAGAAAGGGTGTGAGTGCGAGAGAGAGAAAGAGAAGTTGTGAGAGAGAGAGAGAAAGAGAAGTTGTGAGTGAGAATGAGAGAGAAAGAGAAGCTGTGAGTGAGAGACAAAGAGAGAAAGAGAAGCTGTGTGTGAGAGAGAGAAAGAGAAGCTGAGAGTGAGATAGAGAGAAGGTGTGAGTGAAAGTGAGAAAGAGAAGCTGATAGTGAGAGAGCGAGAGAGAGAGAAGCTGTGGTTGAGAGAAAGAGAAAGAGAAGCTTGAGTAAGAGAGAAAGAGAGAAATAGAAGTTATGAGTGACAGACAGAGAGAGAAGCTGTGAGTGAGTGAGTGAGAGAGAAGCTGTGTGAGAGAGAGAGAAAAAGAGAAGCTGTGAGTGAGAGAGAGAGAGAAAGAGAAACTGTAAGTGAGTGAGAGAAAGAGAAGCTGTGAGTGTGTGAGAGAGAAAGAGAAGCTGTGAATGAGAGAGAGAGAGAAAGAGACATTGTTAGTGAAAGAGAGAGAAAGAGAAGCTGTGAGAGAGAGAGAGAGAGAGAGAAGCTGTGAGTGAGAGAGAGAGAGAAGCTGTGAATGAGAGACAGAGAGATAAAGAGAAGCTGTGTGAGAGAGAGAGAAATAGAAGCTGTGAGAGAGAGAGAATGAGAAGCTGTGTGAGAGAGAAAGAGAAGCTGTGAGTGAGAGAGAGAGAAAGAGAAGCTGTGTGTGTGAGAGAGAAAGAGAACCTGTGAGTGAGAGAAAGAGAGAAAGAGAAGCTGTGAGTGAGAGACAGAGAGAGAAAGAGAAGCTGTGTGAGAGAGAGAGAGAAAGAGAAGCTGTGAGTGAGAGAGAGAAAGAGAAAGAGAAGCTGTGAGTGTGTGTGTGAGAGAAAGAGAAGCTGTGAGAGAGAGAGAAAAAGAGAAGCTGTGAGTGAGAGTGAAAGAGAGAAATAGAAGCTATGAGTGAGAGAGAGAGAGAAGCTGTGAGTGAGAGAGAGAGAGGAAGTGAAGCTGTGAGTGAAAAAGACAGAAAGAGAAGCTGTGTGAGAGAGAGAGAAAGAGAAGCTGTGAGTGAGAGAGAGAGAGAGAGAACGAGAAGCTGTGTGTGTGAGAGAAAGAGAAGCTGTGAGTGAGTGAGAGAGAGAACGAGAATCTGTGAGTGAGAGAGAGAGAAAGAGAAGCTATGAGTGAGAGAGAGAGAGAAAGAGAAGCTGTGAGTGAGAGAGTGAGAAGTTGTCAGTGAAAGTGAAAGAGAAGCTGATAGTGTGAGAGAGAACCTGTGAGTGAGAGAAAGAGAAGGAGAAGCTGTGAGTAAGAGAGAAAGAGAGAAATAGAATCTATGAGTGAGAGACAGAGAGAGAAGCTGTGAGTGAGTGAGAGAGAGAGAAGCTGTGTGTGTGTGAGAGAGAAAGAGAAGCTGTGAGTGAGAGACAGAGAGAGAAAGAGAAGTTGTTAGTGAGAGAGAGAGAGAGAGAGAAGCTGTGAGTGAGAGACAGAGAGATAAAGAGAAGCTGTGTGTGTGAGAGAGAAAGAGAAGCTGTGAGAGAGGGAGAGAATGAGAAGCTGTGTGTGTGTGAGAGAGAAAGAGAAGTTATTAGTGAGAGAGAGAGAGAAAGAGCTGTGAGAGAGAGAGAGAGAAAGAGAAGCGGTGTGTGAGAGAGCAAGAGAAGCTGTGAGTGAGAGAGAGAGAGAGAGAAAGAGAAGCTGTGAGTGAGAGAGAGAGAGAAAGAGAAGCTGTGTGTGTGTGAGAGAGAAAGGGAAGCTGTGAGTGAGAGACAGAGAGAGAAAGAGAAGTTGTGTGTGTGTGAGAGAGAGAGAGAGCAAGAGAAGCTGTGAGTGAGAGAGAGAGAGAGAAAGAGAAGCTGTGAATGAGAGAGAGAGAAAGAGAAGCTGTGAGTGAGAGAGAGAGTGAGAAGCTATGAGAGAGAGAGAAAGAGAAGCTGTGAGTGAGAGAGAGAAAGAGAAGCTGTGAGTGAGAAAGAGAGAGAAAGAGAAGCTGTGAGTGAGAGAAAGAGAGAGAAAGAGAAGCTGTGTGAGAGAGAGATAAAGAAAGAGAAGCTGTGAGTGAGAGAGAGAGAGAGAGCAAGAGAAGCTGTGAGTGAGAGAGAGAGAGAAAGAGAAGCTGTGAGTGAGAGAGAGAGAAAGAGAAGCTGTGAGTGAGAGATAGAGTGAGAAGCTATGAGAGAGAGAGAGAGAGAAAGAGAAGCTGTGAGTGAGAGAGAGAAAGAGAAGCTGTCAGTGAGAAAGAGAGAGAAAGAGAAGCTGTGAGTGAGAGACAGAGTGAGAAAGAGAATATGTGTGAGAGAGAGAGATAGAGAAAGAGAAGCTGTGAGTGAGAGAGAGAAAGAGAGAAAGAGAAGCTGTGAGTGTGTGAGAGAAAGAGAAGCTGTGACAGAGAGAGAAAAAGAGAAGCTGTGAGTGAGAGTGAAAGAGAGAAATAGAAGCTATAAGTGAGAGAGAGAGAGAAGCTGTGAGTGAGAGAGAGAGAGGAAGTGAAGCTGTGAGTGAAAAAGAGAGAAAGAGAAGCTGTGAGAGAGAGAAAGAGAAGCTGTGATTGAGAGATAGAGAGAGAAAGAGAAGATGTGAGTGAGAGAGAGAGAGAACGAGAAGCTGTGTGTGTGAGATAAAGAGAAGCTGTGAGTGAGAGAGAGAGAGAAGCTGTGAGTGAGAGACAGAGAGATAAAGAGAAGCTGTGTGTGTGAGAGAGAAAGAGAAGCTGTGTGTGAGAGAGAACGGGAAGCTGTGTGTGTGTGAGAGAGAAAGAAAAGTTGTTAGTGAGAGAGAGAGAGAGAGAGAAAGAGCTGTGAGAGAGATGGAGAGAAAGAGAAGCTGTGTGTGAGAGAGCAAGAGAAGCTGTGAGTGAGAGAGAGAGAAAGAGAAGCTGTGAGTGAGAGACAGAGAGAGAATGAGAAGCTGTGTGTGAGAGAGAGAGTGATAAGCTGTGAGTGAGAGACAGAGAGAGAAAGAGAAGCTGTGTGAGTGAGAGAGAGAGAAGCTGTGAGTGAGAGACAGAGAGATAAAGAGAAGCTATGAGTGAGAGAGAGAGAGAGAGAGAAGCTGTGAGTGAGAGAGAGAAGCTGTGAGTGAGAGAGAGAGAGAGAAAGAGAAGCTCTGAAATAGAGAGAGAAAGAAGCTGTGAGTGAGAGAGAGAAAGAAAGAGAGAAGCTGTGAGTGTGAGAGAGAGAAAGAGAAGCTGTGAGTGTGTGAGAGAGAGAAAGAGAAGTTGTGAGAGAGAGAGAAAAAGAGAAGCTGTGAGTGAGAGTGAAAGAGAGAAATAGAAGCTATGTGTGAGTGAGAGAGAGAGAAGCTGTGAGTGTGAGAGAGAGAGGAAGTGAACCTGTGAGTGAAAAAGAGAGAAAGAGCAGCTGTGTGTGTGAGAGAGAAAGAGAAGCTGTAAGTGAGAGAGAGAGAGAGAGAACGAGAAGCTGTGTGTGAGAGAGAAAGAGAAGCTGTGAGTGAGAGAGAGAGAAAGAGAAGGTGTGAGTGAGAGATAGAGAGAGAAAGAGAAACGGTGAGTTAGAGAGAGAGAGAGAATGAGAAGCTGTGTGTGTGAGATAAAGAGAAGCTGTGAGTGAGAGAGAGAGAAAGAGAAGCTGTGAGTGAGAGACAGAGAGAGAAAGAAAGGGTGTGAGTGCGAGAGAGAGAGAGAGAAAGAGAACCTGTGAGAGAGAGAGAAAGAGTAGCTGTGAGTGAGAAAGAGAGAGAAAGAGAAGCTGTGACTGAGAGACAGAGAGAGAAAGAGAAGCTGTGTATGAGAGAGAGAAAGAGAAGCTGTGAGTGAGAGAGAGAGAAAGAGAAGCTGTAAGTGTGAGAGAGATAGAAAGAGAAGCTGTGAGTGAGAGAGAGAGAAAAAATCTGTGAGTGTGTGAGAGAGAGAAAGAGAAGCTGTGAGAGAGAGAGTGAGACAGAGAAAGAGAAGCTGTGAGTGAGAGAGAGAGAGAAGGAGTTGTGTGAGAGAGAGATAGAGAAAGAGAAGCTGTGAGTGAGAGAGAGAGAAAGAGAAGCTTTGAGTGTGTGAGAGAGAGAAAGAGAAGTTGTGAGAGAGCGAGAAAAAGAGAAGCTGTGAGTGAGTGAAAGAGAGAAATAGAAGCTATGAGTGAGTGAGAGACAGAGAAGCTGTGAGTGTGTGAGAGAGAGGAAGTGAAGCTGTGAGTGAAAAAGAGAGAAAGAGCAGCTGTGTGTGTGAGAGAGAAAGAGAAGCTGTGAGTGAGAGAGAGAGAGAACGGGAAGCTGTGTGAGAGAGAAAGAAGCTGTGAGTGAGAGAGAGAGAAAGAGAAGCTGTGAGTGAGAGATAGAGAGAGAAAGAGAAGCTGTGAGTTAGAGAGAGAGAGAGATCGAGAAGCTGTGTGTGTGAGATAAAGAGAAGCTGTGAGTGAGAGAGAGAGAGAAAGAGAATCTGTGAGTGAGAGATAGAGAGAAAGAGAAGCTAAGAGAGTGAGAGAGAGAGAAGCTGTGCGTGAGAGAGAGAGAAAGAGAAGCTGTGTGTGTGAGAGAGAGAGAAGCTGTGAGTGAGAGAGAGAGAGAGAAAGAGAAGCTGTGATTGTGAGAGAGAGTGAGATAAAAAGAAGTTGTGAGTGAGTGAGTGAGTGAGAGAAGCTGTGAGTGAAAGAGAGAAAGAGAAGCTGTGAGTGAGTGAGAGAGAGAAGCTGTGAGTGAGAGAGAAAGAGAAGCTGTGTGTGAGAGAGAGAGTGATAAGCTGTGTGTGTGTGTGAGAGAGAGAGAAGCTGTGAGTGAGAGAGAGAAAGAGAAGCTGTGAGTGAGAGAGAAAGAGAGATGCTGTGAGTGAGAGAGAGAAAGAGAAGCTGTGAGTGAGAGACAGAGAGAGAAAGAAAGGGTGTGAGTGCGAGAGAGAGAAAGAGAAGTTGTGAGAGAGAGAGAGAAAGAGAAGTTGTGAGTGAGAATGAGAGAGAAAGAGAAGCTGTAAGTGAGAGACAAAGAGAGAAAGAGAAGCTGTGTGTGTGAGTGAGAAAGAGAAGCTGATAGTGAGAGAGCGAGAGAGAGAGAAGCTGTGGTTGAGAGAAAGAGAAAGAGAAGCTTGAGTAAGAGAGAAAGAGAGAAATAGAAGCTATGAGTGACAGACAGAGAGAGAAGCTGTGAGTGAGTGAGTGAGAGAGAAGCTGTGTGAGAGAGAGAGAAAAAGAGAAGCTGTGAGTGAGAGAGAGAGAGAAAGAGAAGCTGTAAGTGAGTGAGAGAAAGAGAAGCTGTGAGTGTGTGAGAGAGAAAGAGAAGCTGTGAATGAGAGAGAGAGAGAAAGAGAAGTTGTTAGTGAAAGAGAGAGAAAGAGAAGCTGTGAGAGAGAGAGAGAGAAAGAGAAGCTGTGAGTGAGAGAGAGAGAGAGAAGCTGTGAGTGAGAGACAGAGAGAGAAATAGAAGCTGTGTGAGAGAGAGAGAAATAGAAGCTGTGAGAGAGAGAGAATGAGAAGCTGTGTGAGAGAGAAAGAGAAGCTGTGAGTGAGAGAGAGAGAAAGAGAAGCTGTGAGTGAGAGAGAGAGAAAGAGAAGCTGTGCGTGAGAGAGAGAAAGAGAACCTGTGAGTGAGAGAAAGAGAGAAAGAGAAGCTGTGAGTGAGAGACAGAGAGAGAAAGAGAAGCTGTGTGAGAGAGAGAGAGAAAGAGAAGCTGTGAGTGAGAGAGAGAAAGAGAAAGAGAAGCTGTGAGTGTGTGTGTGAGAGAAAGAGAAGCTGTGAGAGAGAGAGAAAAAGAGAAGCTGTGAGTGAGAGTGAAAGAGAGAAATAGAAGCTATGAGTGAGAGAGAGAGAAGCTGTGAGTGAGAGAGAGAGGAAGTGAAGCTGTGAGTGAAAAAGACAGAAAGAGAAGCTGTGTGTGTGAGAGAGAGAAAGAGAAGCTGTGAGTGAGAGAGAGAGGGAGAGAACGAGAAGCTGTGTGTGTGAGAGAAAGAGAAGCTGTGAGTGAGAGAGAGAGAGAGAAAGAGAAGCTGTGAGTGAGAGATAGAGAGAGAAAGAGAAGCTGTGAGTGAGTGAGAGAGAGAGAACGAGAATCTGTGAGTGAGAGAGAGAGAAAGAGAAGCTATGAGTGAGAGAGAGAGAAAGAGAAGCTGTGAGAGAGAGAAAGAGAAGCTGTGAGTGAGAGAGTGAGAAGCTGTCAGTGAAAGTGAAAGAGAAGCTGATAGTGTGAGAGAGAACCTGTGAGTGAGAGAAAGAGAAGGAGAAGCTGTGAGTAAGAGAGAAAGAGAGAAATATAATCTATGAGTGAGAGACAGAGAGAGAAGCTGTGAGTGAGTGAGAGAAAGAGAAGCTGTGTGTGTGAGAGAGAGAAAGAGAAGCTGTGAGTGAGAGACAGAGAGAGAAAGAGAAGTTGTTAGTGAGAGAGAGAGAAAGAGAAGCTGTGAGAGAGAGAGAGAAAGAGAGAAAGAGAAGCTGTGAGAGAGAGAGTAAGAGAAGCTATGAGTGTGAGAGAGAGAGAAGCTGTGAGTGAGAGACAGAGAGATAAAGAGAAGCTGTGTGTGTGAGAGAGAAAGAGAAGCTGTGAGAAAGGGAGAGAATGAGAAGCTGTGTGTGTGTGAGAGAGAAAGAGAAGTTATTAGTGAGAGAGAGAGAGAGAAAGAGCTGTGAGAGAGAGAGAGAGAAAGAGAAGCGGTGTGTGAGAGAGCAAGAGAAGCTGTGAGTGAGAGAGAGAGAGAGTGAGAAAGAGAAGCTGTGAGTGAGAGAGAGAGAAAGAGAAGCTGTGTGTGTGTGAGAGAGAAAGGGAAGCTGTGAGTGAGAGACAGAGAGAGAAAGAGAAGTTGTGTGTGTGTGAGAGAGAGAGAGAGCAAGAGAAGCTGTGAGTGAGAGAGAGAGAGAAAGAGAAGCTGTGAATGAGAGAGAGAGAGAAAGAGAAGCTGTGAGTGAGAGAGAGAGTGAGAAGCTATGAGAGAGAGAGAAAGAGAAGCTGTGAGTGAGAGAGAGAAAGAGAAGCTGTGAGTGAGAAAGAGAGAGAAAGAGAAGCTGTGAGTGAGAGACAGAGAGAGAAAGAGAAGCTGTGTGAGAGAGAGATAAAGAAAGAGAAGCTGTGAGTGAGAGAGAGAGAGAGAGAGAGCAAGAGAAGCTGTGAGTGAGAGAGAGAGAGAAAGAGAAGCTGTGAGTGAGAGAGAGAGAAAGAGTAGCTGTGAGTGAGAGATAGAGTGAGAAGCTATGAGAGAGAGAGAGAGAAAGAGAAGCTGTGAGTGAGAGAGAGAAAGAGAAGCTGTCAGTGAGAAAGAGAGAAAGAGAAGCTGTGAGTGAGAGAAAGAGTGAGAAAGAGAATATGTGTGAGAGAGAGAGATAGAGAAAGAGAAGCTGTGAGTGAGAGAGAGAAAGAGAGAAAGAGAAGCTGTGAGTGTGTGAGAGAAAGAGAAGCTGTGACAGAGAGAGAAAAAGAGAAGCTGTGAGTGAGAGTGAAAGAGGGAAATAGAAGCTATAAGTGAGAGAGAGAGAGAAGCTGTGAGTGAGAGAGAGAGAGGAAGTGAAGCTGTGAGTGAAAAAGAGAGAAAGAGAAGCTGTGAGAGAGAGAAAGAGAAGCTGTGATTGAGAGATAGAGAGAGAAAGAGAAGATGTGAGTGAGAGAGAGAGAACGAGAAGCTGTGTGTGTGAGATAAAGAGAAGCTGTGAGTGAGAGAGTGAGAGAAGCTTTGAGTGAGAGACAGAGAGATAAAGAGAAGCTGTGTGTGTGAGAGAGAAAGAGAAGCTGTGTGAGAGAGAGAATGGGAAGCTGTGTTTGTGTGTGAGAGAAAGAAAAGTTGTTAGTGAGAGAGAGAGAGAGAAAGAGCTGTGAGAGAGATGGAGAGAAAGAGAAGCTGTGTGTGAGAGAGCAAGAGAAGCTGTGAGTGAGAGAGCGAGAAAGAGAAGCTGTGAGTGAGAGACAGAGAGAGAAAGAGAAGCTGTGTGTGAGAGAGAGAGTGATAAGCTGTGAGTGAGAGACAGAGAGAGAAAGAGAAGCTGTGTGAGTGAGAGAGAGAGAAGCTGTGAGTGAGAGACAGAGAGATAAAGAGAAGCTATGAGTGAGAGAGAGAGAGAGAGAAGCTGTGAGTGAGAGAGAGAAGCTGTGAGTGAGAGAGAGAGAGAGAAAGAGAAGCTCTGAAATAGAGAGAGAAAGAGAAGCTGTGAGTGAGAGAGAGAAAGAAAGAGAGAAGCTGTGAGTGTGAGAGAGTGAGATAAAGAGAAGCTGTGAGTGAGTGAGAGAGAGAGAGAAGCTATGAGTGAAAGAGAGAAAGAGAAGCTGTTAGTGAGAGAGAGAGAGAGAGAGGAGCTGTGAGTGAGAGACCGAGAGAGAATGTGAAGCTGTGTGAGAGAGAGAGTGATAAGCTGTGAGTGAGAGTGAGAGAAAGAGAAGCTGTGAGTGAGAGACACACAGAGAGAGAGAGAGAGTAGCTGTGTGAAAGACAGAGAAGCTGTGAGTGAGAGAGAGAAAGAGAAGCTGTGAGTGTGAGAGAGAGAGAAGCTGTGTGAGAGAGAGAAAGAGAAGCTTTGAGTGAGAGACAGAGAGAGAAAGAATGGGTGTGAGTGCGAGAGAGAGAGAGAGAGAAAGAGAGAGAAAGAGAAGCTGTGAGAGAGAGAGAGAAGCTGTGAGTGAGAAAGAGAGAGAAAGAGAAGCTGTGACTGAGAGACAGAGAGAGAAAGAGAAGCTGTGTATGTGAGAGAGAAAGAGAAACTGTGAGTGTGTGAGAGAGAGAAAGAGAAGCTGTAAGTGTGTGAGAGAGAGAAAGAGAAGCTGTGAGTGAGAGAGAGAAAAAAAGAGAAGCTGTGAGTGTGTGAGAGAGAGAAAGAGAAGCTGTGAGTGAGAGAGAGAGAGAGAAAGAGAAGCTGTGAGTGAGAGAGAGAGAGAAAGAGAAGTTGTTAGTGAAAGAGAGAGAAAGAGAAGCTGTGAGAGAGAGAGAGAGAAAGAGAAGCTGTGAGTGAGAGAGAGAGAAGCTGTGAGTGAGAGACAGAGAGATAAAGAGAAGCTGTGAGAGAGAGAGAAATAGAAGCTGTGAGAGAGAGAGAATGAGAAGCTGTGTGAGAGAGAAAGAGAAGCTGTGAGTGAGATAGAGAGAAAGAGAAGCAGTTTGTGTGAGAGAGAAAGAGAACCTGTGAGTGAGAGAAAGAGAGAAGGAGAAGCTGTGAGTGAGAGACAGAGAGAGAAAGAGAAGCTGTGTGAGAGAGAGAGAGAAAGAGAAGCTGTGAGTGAGAGAGAGAAAGAGAAAGAGAAGCTGTGAGTGTGTGTGTGAGAGAAAGCGAAGCTGTGAGAGAGAGAGAAAAAGAGAAGCTGTGAGTGAGAGTGAAAGAGAGAAATAGAAGCTATGAGTGAGAGAGAGAGAGAAGCTGTGAGTGAGAGAGAGAGAGGAAGTGAAGCTGTGAGTGAAAAAGACAGAAAGAGAAGCTGTGTGAGAGAGAGAGAAAGAGAAGCTGTGAGTGAGAGAGAGAGAGAGAGAACGAGAAGCTGTGTGTGTGAGAGAAAGAGAAGCTGTGAGTGAGAGAGAGAGAGAGAGAGAAGCTGTGAGTGAGAGATAGAGAGAGAAAGAGAAGCTGTGAGTGAGTGAGAGAGAGAGATCGAGAATCTGTGAGTGAGAGAGAGAGAAAGAGAAGCTATGAGTGAGAGAGAGAGAAAGAGAAGCTGTGAGAGAGAGAAAGAGAAGCTGTGAGTGAGAGAGTGAGAAGCTGTGAGTGAAAGTGAAAGAGAAGCTGATAGTGTGAGAGAGAACCTGTGAGTGAGAGAAAGAGAAGGAGAAGCTGTGAGTAAGAGAGAAAGAGAGAAATAGAATCTATGAGTGAGAGACAGAGAGAGAAGCTGTGAGTGAGTGAGAGAGAGAGAAGCTGTGTGTGTGAGAGAGAGAAAGAGAAGCTGTGAGTGAGAGACAGAGAGAGAAAGAGAAGTTGTTAGTGAGAGAGAGAGAGAAAGAGAAGCTGTGAGAGAGAGAGAGAAAGAGAGAAAGAGAAGCTGTGAGAGAGAGAAAGAGAAGCTATGAGTGAGAGAGAGAGAGAAGCTGTGAGTGAGAGACAGAGAGATAAAGAGAAGCTGTGTGTGTGAGAGAGAAAGAGAAGCTGTGAGAGAGGGAGAGAATGAGAAGCTGTGTGTGTGAGAGAGAGAAAGAGAAGTTATTAGTGAGAGAGAGAGAGAAAGAGCTGTGAGAGAGAGAGAGAGAGAAAGAGAAGCGGTGTGTGAGAGAGCAAGAGAAGCTGTGAGTGAGAGAGAGAGAGAGAAAGAGAAGCTGTGAGTGAGAGAGAGAGAAAGAGAAGCTGTGTGTGTGTGAGAGAGAACGGGAAGCTGTGAGTGAGAGACAGAGAGAGAAAGAGAAGTTGTGTGTGTGTGTGAGAGAGAGAGAGCAAGAGAAGCTGTGAGTGAGAGAGAGAGAGAGAAAGAGAAGCTTTGAATGAGAGAGAGAGAGAAAGAGAAGCTGTGAGTGAGAGAGAGAGTGAGAAGCTATGAGAGAGAGAGAAAGAGAAGCTGTGAGTGAGAGAGAGAAAGAGAAGCTGTGAGTGAGAAAGAGAGAGAAAGAGAAGCTGTGAGTGAGAGACAGAGAGAGAAAGAGAAGCTGTGAGTGAGAGAGAGAGAGAAAGAGAAGCTGTGAGTGAGAGAGAGAGAAAGAGAAGCTGTGAGTGAGAGATAGTGTGAGAAGCTATGAGAGAGAGAGAGAGAAAGAGAAGCTGTGAGTGAGAGAGAGAAAGAGAAGCTGTGAGTGAGAAAGAGAGAGAAAGAGAAGCTGTGAGTGAGAGACAGAGTGAGAAAGAGAATATGTGTGAGAGAGAGATAGAGAAAGAGAAGCTGTGAGTGAGAGAGAGAAAGAGAGAAAGAGAAGCTGTGAGTGTGTGAGAGAAAGAGAAGCTGTGAGAGAGAGAAAGAGAAGCTGTGATTGAGAGATAGAGAGAGAAAGAGAAGATGTGAGTGAGAGAGAGAGAGAACGAGAAGCTGTGTGTGTGAGATAAAGAGAAGCTGTGAGTGAGAGAGAGAGAGAAGCTGTGAGTGAGAGACAGAGAGATAAAGAGAAGCTGTGTGTGTGAGAGAGAAAGAGAAGCTGTGTGAGAGAGAGAATGAGAAGCTGTGTGTGTGTGAGAGAGAAAGAGAAGTTGTTAGTGAGAGAGAGAGAGAGAGAGAGAAAGTGCTGTGAGAGAGAGGGAGAGAAAGAGAAGCTGTGTGTGAGAGAGCAAGAGAAGCTGTGAGTGAGAGAGAGAGAAAGAGAAGCTGTGAGTGAGAGACAGAGAGAGAAAGAGAAGCTGTGTGTGAGAGAGAGAGTGATAAGCTGTGAGTGAGAGACAGAGAGAGAAAGAGAAGCTGTGTGAGTGAGAGAGAGTGATAAGCTGTGAGTGAGAGAGAGAGAAAGAGAAGCTGTGAGTGAGAGACAGAGAGAGTAGCTGTGTGAGAGAGAGAGAGAGCAAGAGAAGCTGTGAGTGAGAGAGAGAGAAAGAGAAGCTGTGAGTGTGAGAGAAAGAGAGAAAGAGAAGCTGTGAGTGAGAGAGAGTGAGAAGCTATGAGAGAGAGAGAGAAAGAGAAGCTGTGAGTGAGAAAGAGAGAGAAAGAGAACCTGTGAGTGAGAAAGAGAGAGAAAGAGAAGCTGTGAGTGAGTGACAGAGAGAGAAAGAGAAGCTGTGTGAGAGAGAGTGAGAGAGAGAAAGAGAAGCTGTGAGTGAGAGAGAGAAAGAGAAGCTGTGACTGTGTGTGAGAGAGAAAGAGAAGCTGTGAGAGAGAGAGAAAAAGAGAAGCTGTGAGTGAGAGTGAAAGAGAGAAATAGAAGCTATGAGTGAGAGAGAGAGAAGCTGTGAGTGAGAGAGAAGGGGAAGTGAGGCTGTGAGTGGAAAAGAGAGAAAGAGAAGCTGTGAGAGAGAGAGAGAAAGAGAAGCTGTGTGTGTGAGAGAAAGAGAAGCTGTGAGTGAGAGAGAGAAAGAGAAGCTGTGAGTGAGTGAGAGAGAGAGAACGAGAAGCTGTGTGTGAGAGATAAAGAGAAGCTGTGAGTGAGAGAGAGAGAGAAAGAGAAGCTGTGAGTGAGAGATAGAGAGAGAAAGAGAAGCTGTGAGTGAGAGAGAGAGAGTGAAAGAGAATCTGTGAGTGAGAGAGAGAGAAAGAGAAGCTGTGTGTGTGAGAGAGAAAGAAGCTGTGAGTGAGAAAGAGAGAGAAAGAGAAGCTGTGAGTGAGAGAGAGAGAAGCTGTGAGTGAAAGTGAGAAAGAGAAGCTGATAGTGAGAGAGAGAGAGAGAACCTGCGAGTGAGAGAAAGAGAAAGAGAAGCTGTGAGTAAGAGAGAAAGAGAGTGAGAGACAGAGAGAGAAAGAGAAGCTGTGTGAGAGAGAGAGTGATAAGCTGTGAGGGAGAGAGAGAGAAAGAGAAGCTGTGAGTGAGAGACAGTGAGAGAGAGTAGCTGTGAGAGAGAGAGAGCAAGAGAAGCTGTGAGTGTGTGTGTGAGAGAGAAAGAAAGCTGTGAGTGAGAGAGAGAGAGAGAAAGAGAAGCTGTGAGTGAGAGAGAGAGAGAAGGAGAAGTTGTGTGAGAGAGAGAGATAGAGAAAGAGAAGCTGTGTGAGAGAGAGAAAGAGAAGCTGTGAGTGTGTGAGAGAGAGAAAATGAAGTTGTGAGAGAGAGAGAAAAAGAGAAGCTGTGAGTGAGAGTGAAAGAGAGAAATAGAAGCTACGAGTGAGTGAGAGAGAGAGAAGCTGTGAGTGTGTGAGAGAGAGGAAGTGAAGCTGTGAGTGAAAAAGAGAGAAAGTGAAGCTGTGAGTGAGAGATAGAGAGAGAAAGAGAAGCTGTGAGTTAGAGAGAGAGAGAATGAGAAGCTGTGTGTGTGAGATAAAGAGAAGCTGTGAGTGAGAGAGAGAGAGAGAAAGAGAAGCTGTGAGTGAGAGATAGAGAGAGAAAGAGAAGCTGTGAGTGAGAGAGAGAGAGAATCTGTGAGTGAGAGAGAGAGAGAAAGAGAAGCTATGAGTGAGAGAGAGAGAGAAACTGAATGAGAGAGAGAAGCTGTGCGTGAGAGAGAGAGAGAGAGAAGCTGTGTGTGTGTGTGAGAGAGAGAGAAGCTGTGAGTGAGAGAGAGAAAGAGAAGCTGTGTGATAGAGAGAGAGAAGCTGTGAGTGTGAGAGAGAGTGAGATAAAGAGAAGTTGTGAGTGAGAGAGAAGCTGTGAGTGAGAGACAGAGAGAGAAAGAGAAGCTGTGTGTGAGAGAGAGAGTGATAAGCTGTGTGTGTGAGAGAGAAGCTGTGAGTGAGTGACAGAGAAAGAGAAGCTGTGAGTGAGTGAGAGAGAGAAGCTGTGAGTGAGAGAGAGAAAGAGAAGCTGTGAGTGAGAGACAGAGGGAGAAAGAAAGGGGGTGAGTGCGAGAGAGAGAAAGAGAAGCTGTGAGAGAGAGAGAGAAAGAGAAGCTGTGAGTGAGAAAGAGAGAGAAAGAGAAGCTGTGAGTGAGAGAGAGAGAGAAAGAGAAGCTGTGTGTGTGAGAGAGAAAGAGAAGCTGTGAGTGAGAGAGAGAGTAGCTGTGAGTGAAAGTGAGAAATAGAAGCTGATAGTGAGAAAGAGAGAGAGAAGCTGTGAGTGAGAGAAAGAGAAAGAGAAGCTGTGAGTAAGAGAGAAAGAGAGAAATAGAAGCTATGAGTGAGAGACAGAGAGAGAAGCTGTGAGTGAGAGAGAGAGAAGCTGTGTGAGAGAGAGAGAGAAAAAGAGAAGCTGAGAGAGAGAGAGAGAGAAGCTGTAAGTGAGTGAGAGAAGGAGAAGCTGTGAGTGTAAGAGAGAGAGAGAGAAGCTGTGAGTGAGAGAGAGAGAGAGAGAAAGAGAAGTTGTTAGTGAGAGAGAGAGAGAGAGAGAAAGAGAAGCTTTGAGAGAGAGAGAGAGAGAAGCTGTGAGTGAGAGAGAGAGAGAAGCTGTGAGTGAGAGACAGAGAGATAAAGAGAAGCTGTGAGAGAGAGTGAGAAAGAGAAGCTGTGAGAGAGAGAGAATGAGAAGCTGTGTGAGAGGGAGAGAGAAAGAGAGAAATAGAAGCTACGAGTGAGAGAGAGAGAGAAGCTGTGAGTGTGTGAGAGAGAGGAAGTGAAGCTGTGAGTGAAAAAGAGAGAAAGTGAAGCTGTGAGTGAGAGATAGAGAGAGAAAGAGAAGCTGTGAGTTAGAGAGAGAGAGAGAAAGAGAAGCTGTGTGTGAGAGATAAAGAGAAGCTGTGAGTGAGAGAGAGAAAGAGAAGCTGTGAGTGAGAGAGAGAGAGAGAAGCTGTGAGTGAGAGAGAGAGAAGCTGTGTGAGAGAGAGAGAGAAAAAGAGAAGCTGTGTGTGAGAGAGAGAGAAAGAGAAGCTGTAAGTGAGTGAGAGAAGGAGAAGCTGTGAGTGTGTGAGAGAGAAAGAGAAGCTGTGTGTGTGAGAGAGAGAGAGAGAAAGAGAAGTTAGTGAGAGAGAGAGAGAAAGAAAGAGAAGCTTTGAGAGAGAGAGAGAGAACAGCTGTGAGTGAGAGAGAGAGAAGCTGTGAGTGAGAGACAGAGAGATATAGAGAAGCTGTGAGAGAGAGTGAGAAAGAGAAGCTGTGAGAGAGAGAGAGAATGAGAAGCTGTGTGAGAGGGAGAGAGAAAGAGAATTTGTTAGTGAGAGAGAGAGAGAAAGAGCTGTGAGAGAGAGAGAGCAAGAGAAGCTGTGAGTTAGAGAGAGAGAGAGAAAGAGAAGCTGTGTGTGTGAGATAAAGAGAAGCTGTGAGTGAGAGAGAGAGAGAGAAAGAGAAGCTGTGAGTGAGAGATAGAGAGAGAAAGAGAAGCTGTGAGTGAGAGAGAAAGAGAGAATCTGTGAGTGAGAGAGAGGGAGAAAGAGAAGCTATGAGTGAGAGAGAGAGAAGCGGTGAGTGAGAGAGAGAAGCTGTGCATGAGAGAGAGAGAGAGAGAAGCTGTGTGTGTGTGTGAGAGAGAGAAGCTGTGAGTGAGAGAGAGAGAGAGAAAGAGAAGTTGTGAGTGAGTGAGTGAGTGAGAGAAGCTGTGAGTGAAAGAGAGAAAGAGAAGCTGTGACTGAGAGAGAGAGAGAAGCTGTGAGTGAGAGACAGAGAGAGAAAGAGAAGCTGTGTGTGAGAGAGAGAGTGATAAGCTGTGTGTGTGTGAGAGAGAAGCTGTGAGTGAGAGAGAGAGAAAGAGAAGCTGTGAGTGAGAGAGAGAGAGAAGCTGTGAGTGAGAGAGAGAAAGAGAAGCTGTGAGTGAGAGACAGAGGGAGAAAGAAAGGGTGTGAGTGCGAGAGAGAGAAAGAGAAGCTGTGAGAGAGAGAGAAAGAGAAGCTGTGAGTGAGAAAGAGAGAGAAAGAGAAGCTGTGTGTGTGAGAGAGAAAGAGAAGCTGTGAGTGAGAGAGAGAGAAGCTGTGAGTGAAAGTGAGAAAGAGAAGCTGATAGTGAGAGAGAGAGAGAGAAGCTGTGAGTGACAGAAAGAAAAAGAAAAGCTGTGAGTAAGAGACAAAGAGAGAAATAGAAGCTATGAGTGAGAGACAGAGAGAGAAGCTGTGAGTGAGTGAGAGAGAGAGAAGCTGTGTGAGAGAGAGAGAGAAAAAGAGAAGCTGTGAGAGAGAGAGAGAGAAAGAGAAGCTGCAAGTGAGTGAGAGAAGGAGAAGCTGTGAGTGTGAGAGAGAGAAAGAGAAGCTGTGTGAGAGAGAGAGAGAGAGAGAAAGAGAAGTTGTTAGTGAGAGAGAGAGAAAGAAAGAGAAGCTTTGAGAGAGAGAGAGAGAACAGCTGTGAGTTAGAGAGAGAGAAGCTGTGAGTGAGAGACAGAGAGATATAGAGAAGCTGTGAGAGAGAGTGAGAAAGAGAAGCTGTGAGAGAGAGAGAGAATGAGAAGCTGTGTGAGAGGGAGAGAGAAAGAGAATTTGTTAGTGAGAGAGAGAGAGAAAGAGCTGTGAGAGAGAGAGAGAGAGCAAGAGAATCTGTGAGAGAGAGAGAGAGAGAAAGAGAAGCTGTGAGTGAGAGAGAAAGAGAGAAAGAGAAGCTGTGCGAGAGAGAGAGTGAGAAGCTATGAGAGAGAGAGAGCAAGAGAAGCTGTGAGAAATAGAGAGAAAGAGAAGCTTTGAGTGAGAAGCTGTGTGAGAGAGAGATAGAGAAAGTGAAGCTGTGAGTGAGAGAGAGAGAGAAAGAGAAGCTGTGACTGTGTGTGAGAGAGAAAGAGAAGCTGTGAGAGAGAGAGAAAAAGAGAAGCTGTGAGTGAGAGTGAAAGAGAGAAATAGAAGCTATGAGTGAGAGAGAGAGAGAAGCTGTGAGTGAGAGAAAGAGAGAGAAAGAGAAGTTGTTAGTGAGAGAGAGAGAGAAAGAGAAGCTTTGAGAGAGAGAGAGAGAAAGAGAAGCTGTGAGTGAGAGAGAGAGAGAAGCTGTGAGTGAGAGAGAGAATGAGAAGCTGTGTGAGAGGGAGAGAGAAAGAGAAGATTTTAGTGAGAGAGAGAGAGAGAGAGAGAGAGAAAGAGCTGTGAGAGAGAGAGAGAAAGAGAAGCTGTGTGAGAGAGAAAGAGAAGCTGTGAGTGAGAGAGAGAGAGAAAGAGAAGCTGTGAGTGAGAGATAGAGAGAGAAAGAGAAGCTGTGAGTCAGTGAGAGAGAGAGAATGAGAAGCTGTGTGTGTGAGATTTAGAGAAGCTGTGAGTGAGAGAGAGAGAGAAAGAGAAGCTGTGAGTGAGAGAGAGAAAGAGAAGCTGTGAGAGAGAGAGAATGAGAAGCTGTGAGTGAGAGAGAGAAAGAGAGAGAGAAGCTGTGAGTGTGAGAGAGAGTGAGATAAAGAGAAGCTGTGAGTGAGTGTGAGAGAGAGAGAAGCTGTGAGTGAAAGTGAGAAAGAGAAGCTGATAGTGAGAGAGAGAGAAGCTGTGAGTGAGAGAAAGAGAAAGAGAAGCTGTGAGTAAGAGAGAAAAAGAGAAATAGAAGCTATGAGTGAGAGACAGAGAGAGAACTGTGAGTGAGTGAGAGAGAGAAGTTGTGTGAGAGAGAGAGAGAAAAAGAGAAGCTGTGAGTGAGAGAGAGAGAGAAAGAGAAGCTGTAAGTGAGTGAGAGAAAGAGAAGCTGTGAGTGTGAGAGAGAGAAAGAGAAGCTGTGAGTGAGAGAGAGAGTGAGAAGCTGTGAGTGAGAGAGAGAGAAAGAGATGCTGTGAGTGAGAGACAGAGAGAGAAAGAGAAGTTGTTAGTGAGAGAGAGAGAGAAAGAGAAGCTGTGAGAGAGAGAGAGAAAGAGAAGCTGTGAGAGAGAGAGATAGAAGCTGTGAATGAGAGACAGAGAGAGAAAGAGAAGCTGTGTGTGTGTGAGAGAGAGAAGCTGTGTGTGAGAGAGAAAGAGAAGCTGTGAGTGAGTGAGAGAGAAAGAGAATCTGTGAGTGAGAGAGAGAGAGAAAGAGAAGCTGTGAGAGAGAGAGAAAGAGAAGCTGTGAGTGAGAGACAGAGAGAGAAAGAGAAGCTGTGTGAGAGAGAGAGTGATAAGCTGTGAGTGAGAGAGAGAGAAAGAGAAGCTGTGAGTGTGTGTGTGAGAGAGAAAGAAAGCTGTGAGTGAGAGAGAGAGAGAAAGAGAAGGTGTGAGTGTGTGAGAGAGAGAAGGAGAAGTTGTGTGAGAGAGAGATAGAGAAAGAGTAGCTGTGAGAGAGAGAGAGAGAGAAAGATAAGCTGTGAGTGTGCGTGAGAGAGAAAGAGAAGTTGTGAGAGAGAGAGAAAAAGAGAAGCTGTGAGTGAGAGTGAAAGAGAGAAATAGAAGCTACGAGTGAGAGAGAGAGAGCTGTGAGTGTGTGAGAGAGAGGAAGTGAAGCTGTGAGTGAAAAAGAGAGAAAGAGAATCTGTGAGTGAGAGATAGAGAGAGAAAGAGAAGCTGTGAGTTAGAGAGAGAGAGAGAATGAGAAGCTGTGTGTGTGAGATAAAGAGAAGCTGTGAGTGAGAGAGTGAAAGAAAGAGAAGCTGTGAGTGAGAGATAGAGAGAGAAAGAGAAGCTGTGAGTGAGAGAGAGAGAGAAAGAGAAGCTATGAGTGAGAGAGAGAGAGAAGCTGTGAGTGAGAGAGAGAAGTTGTGCGTGAGAGAGAGAGAGAAGCTGTGTGTGTGTGAGAGAGAGAGAAGCTGTGAGTGAGAGAGAGAGAAAGAAAGAGAAGCTGTGTGATAGAGAGAGAGAAGCTGTGAGTGTGAGAGAGAGTGAGATAAAGAGAAGTTGTGAGTGAGTGAGTGAGTGAGAGAAGCTGTGAGTGAAAGAGAGAAAGGGAAGCTGTGAGTGAGAGAGAGAGAGAAGCTGTGAGTGAGAGACAGAGAGAGAAAGAGAAGCTGTGTGTGAGAGAGAGTGTGATAAGCTGTGTGTGTGAGAGAGAGAAAGAGAAGCTGTAAGTGTGAGAGAGATAGAAAGAGAAGCTGTGAGTGAGAGAGAGAGAAAAAATCTGTGAGTGTGTGAGAGAGAGAAAGAGAAGCTGTGAGAGAGAGAGTGAGACAGAGAAAGAGAAGCTGTGAGTGAGAGAGAGAGAGAAGGAGTTGTGTGAGAGAGAGATAGAGAAAGAGAAGCTGTGAGTGAGAGAGAGAGAAAGAGAAGCTTTGAGTGTGTGAGAGAGAGAAAGAGAAGTTGTGAGAGAGCGAGAAAAAGAGAAGCTGTGAGTGAGTGAAAGAGAGAAATAGAAGCTATGAGTGAGTGAGAGACAGAGAAGCTGTGAGTGTGTGAGAGAGAGGAAGTGAAGCTGTGAGTGAAAAAGAGAGAAAGAGCAGCTGTGTGTGTGAGAGAGAAAGAGAAGCTGTGAGTGAGAGAGAGAGAGAACGGGAAGCTGTGTGAGAGAGAAAGAAGCTGTGAGTGAGAGAGAGAGAAAGAGAAGCTGTGAGTGAGAGATAGAGAGAGAAAGAGAAGCTGTGAGTTAGAGAGAGAGAGAGATCGAGAAGCTGTGTGTGTGAGATAAAGAGAAGCTGTGAGTGAGAGAGAGAGAGAAAGAGAATCTGTGAGTGAGAGATAGAGAGAAAGAGAAGCTAAGAGAGTGAGAGAGAGAGAAGCTGTGCGTGAGAGAGAGAGAAAGAGAAGCTGTGTGTGTGAGAGAGAGAGAAGCTGTGAGTGAGAGAGAGAGAGAGAAAGAGAAGCTGTGATTGTGAGAGAGAGTGAGATAAAAAGAAGTTGTGAGTGAGTGAGTGAGTGAGAGAAGCTGTGAGTGAAAGAGAGAAAGAGAAGCTGTGAGTGAGTGAGAGAGAGAAGCTGTGAGTGAGAGAGAAAGAGAAGCTGTGTGTGAGAGAGAGAGTGATAAGCTGTGTGTGTGTGTGAGAGAGAGAGAAGCTGTGAGTGAGAGAGAGAAAGAGAAGCTGTGAGTGAGAGAGAAAGAGAGATGCTGTGAGTGAGAGAGAGAAAGAGAAGCTGTGAGTGAGAGACAGAGAGAGAAAGAAAGGGTGTGAGTGCGAGAGAGAGAAAGAGAAGTTGTGAGAGAGAGAGAGAAAGAGAAGTTGTGAGTGAGAATGAGAGAGAAAGAGAAGCTGTAAGTGAGAGACAAAGAGAGAAAGAGAAGCTGTGTGTGTGAGTGAGAAAGAGAAGCTGATAGTGAGAGAGCGAGAGAGAGAGAAGCTGTGGTTGAGAGAAAGAGAAAGAGAAGCTTGAGTAAGAGAGAAAGAGAGAAATAGAAGCTATGAGTGACAGACAGAGAGAGAAGCTGTGAGTGAGTGAGTGAGAGAGAAGCTGTGTGAGAGAGAGAGAAAAAGAGAAGCTGTGAGTGAGAGAGAGAGAGAAAGAGAAGCTGTAAGTGAGTGAGAGAAAGAGAAGCTGTGAGTGTGTGAGAGAGAAAGAGAAGCTGTGAATGAGAGAGAGAGAGAAAGAGAAGTTGTTAGTGAAAGAGAGAGAAAGAGAAGCTGTGAGAGAGAGAGAGAGAAAGAGAAGCTGTGAGTGAGAGAGAGAGAGAGAAGCTGTGAGTGAGAGACAGAGAGAGAAATAGAAGCTGTGTGAGAGAGAGAGAAATAGAAGCTGTGAGAGAGAGAGAATGAGAAGCTGTGTGAGAGAGAAAGAGAAGCTGTGAGTGAGAGAGAGAGAAAGAGAAGCTGTGAGTGAGAGAGAGAGAAAGAGAAGCTGTGCGTGAGAGAGAGAAAGAGAACCTGTGAGTGAGAGAAAGAGAGAAAGAGAAGCTGTGAGTGAGAGACAGAGAGAGAAAGAGAAGCTGTGTGAGAGAGAGAGAGAAAGAGAAGCTGTGAGTGAGAGAGAGAAAGAGAAAGAGAAGCTGTGAGTGTGTGTGTGAGAGAAAGAGAAGCTGTGAGAGAGAGAGAAAAAGAGAAGCTGTGAGTGAGAGTGAAAGAGAGAAATAGAAGCTATGAGTGAGAGAGAGAGAAGCTGTGAGTGAGAGAGAGAGGAAGTGAAGCTGTGAGTGAAAAAGACAGAAAGAGAAGCTGTGTGTGTGAGAGAGAGAAAGAGAAGCTGTGAGTGAGAGAGAGAGGGAGAGAACGAGAAGCTGTGTGTGTGAGAGAAAGAGAAGCTGTGAGTGAGAGAGAGAGAGAGAAAGAGAAGCTGTGAGTGAGAGATAGAGAGAGAAAGAGAAGCTGTGAGTGAGTGAGAGAGAGAGAACGAGAATCTGTGAGTGAGAGAGAGAGAAAGAGAAGCTATGAGTGAGAGAGAGAGAAAGAGAAGCTGTGAGAGAGAGAAAGAGAAGCTGTGAGTGAGAGAGTGAGAAGCTGTCAGTGAAAGTGAAAGAGAAGCTGATAGTGTGAGAGAGAACCTGTGAGTGAGAGAAAGAGAAGGAGAAGCTGTGAGTAAGAGAGAAAGAGAGAAATATAATCTATGAGTGAGAGACAGAGAGAGAAGCTGTGAGTGAGTGAGAGAAAGAGAAGCTGTGTGTGTGAGAGAGAGAAAGAGAAGCTGTGAGTGAGAGACAGAGAGAGAAAGAGAAGTTGTTAGTGAGAGAGAGAGAAAGAGAAGCTGTGAGAGAGAGAGAGAAAGAGAGAAAGAGAAGCTGTGAGAGAGAGAGTAAGAGAAGCTATGAGTGTGAGAGAGAGAGAAGCTGTGAGTGAGAGACAGAGAGATAAAGAGAAGCTGTGTGTGTGAGAGAGAAAGAGAAGCTGTGAGAAAGGGAGAGAATGAGAAGCTGTGTGTGTGTGAGAGAGAAAGAGAAGTTATTAGTGAGAGAGAGAGAGAGAAAGAGCTGTGAGAGAGAGAGAGAGAAAGAGAAGCGGTGTGTGAGAGAGCAAGAGAAGCTGTGAGTGAGAGAGAGAGAGAGTGAGAAAGAGAAGCTGTGAGTGAGAGAGAGAGAAAGAGAAGCTGTGTGTGTGTGAGAGAGAAAGGGAAGCTGTGAGTGAGAGACAGAGAGAGAAAGAGAAGTTGTGTGTGTGTGAGAGAGAGAGAGAGCAAGAGAAGCTGTGAGTGAGAGAGAGAGAGAAAGAGAAGCTGTGAATGAGAGAGTGAGAGAAAGAGAAGCTGTGAGTGAGAGAGAGAGTGAGAAGCTATGAGAGAGAGAGAAAGAGAAGCTGTGAGTGAGAGAGAGAAAGAGAAGCTGTGAGTGAGAAAGAGAGAGAAAGAGAAGCTGTGAATGAGAGACAGAGAGAGAAAGAGAAGCTGTGTGAGAGAGAGATAAAGAAAGAGAAGCTGTGAGTGAGAGAGAGAGAGAGAGAGAGCAAGAGAAGCTGTGAGTGAGAGAGAGAGAGAAAGAGAAGCTGTGAGTGAGAGAGAGAGAAAGAGTAGCTGTGAGTGAGAGATAGAGTGAGAAGCTATGAGAGAGAGAGAGAGAAAGAGAAGCTGTGAGTGAGAGAGAGAAAGAGAAGCTGTCAGTGAGAAAGAGAGAAAGAGAAGCTGTGAGTGAGAGAAAGAGTGAGAAAGAGAATATGTGTGAGAGAGAGAGATAGAGAAAGAGAAGCTGTGAGTGAGAGAGAGAAAGAGAGAAAGAGAAGCTGTGAGTGTGTGAGAGAAAGAGAAGCTGTGACAGAGAGAGAAAAAGAGAAGCTGTGAGTGAGAGTGAAAGAGGGAAATAGAAGCTATAAGTGAGAGAGAGAGAGAAGCTGTGAGTGAGAGAGAGAGAGGAAGTGAAGCTGTGAGTGAAAAAGAGAGAAAGAGAAGCTGTGAGAGAGAGAAAGAGAAGCTGTGATTGAGAGATAGAGAGAGAAAGAGAAGATGTGAGTGAGAGAGAGAGAACGAGAAGCTGTGTGTGTGAGATAAAGAGAAGCTGTGAGTGAGAGAGTGAGAGAAGCTTTGAGTGAGAGACAGAGAGATAAAGAGAAGCTGTGTGTGTGAGAGAGAAAGAGAAGCTGTGTGAGAGAGAGAATGGGAAGCTGTGTTTGTGTGTGAGAGAAAGAAAAGTTGTTAGTGAGAGAGAGAGAGAGAAAGAGCTGTGAGAGAGATGGAGAGAAAGAGAAGCTGTGTGTGAGAGAGCAAGAGAAGCTGTGAGTGAGAGAGCGAGAAAGAGAAGCTGTGAGTGAGAGACAGAGAGAGAAAGAGAAGCTGTGTGTGAGAGAGAGAGTGATAAGCTGTGAGTGAGAGACAGAGAGAGAAAGAGAAGCTGTGTGAGTGAGAGAGAGAGAAGCTGTGAGTGAGAGACAGAGAGATAAAGAGAAGCTATGAGTGAGAGAGAGAGAGAGAGAAGCTGTGAGTGAGAGAGAGAAGCTGTGAGTGAGAGAGAGAGAGAGAAAGAGAAGCTCTGAAATAGAGAGAGAAAGAGAAGCTGTGAGTGAGAGAGAGAAAGAAAGAGAGAAGCTGTGAGTGTGAGAGAGTGAGATAAAGAGAAGCTGTGAGTGAGTGAGAGAGAGAGAGAAGCTATGAGTGAAAGAGAGAAAGAGAAGCTGTTAGTGAGAGAGAGAGAGAGAGAGGAGCTGTGAGTGAGAGACCGAGAGAGAATGTGAAGCTGTGTGAGAGAGAGAGTGATAAGCTGTGAGTGAGAGTGAGAGAAAGAGAAGCTGTGAGTGAGAGACACACAGAGAGAGAGAGAGAGTAGCTGTGTGAAAGACAGAGAAGCTGTGAGTGAGAGAGAGAAAGAGAAGCTGTGAGTGTGAGAGAGAGAGAAGCTGTGTGAGAGAGAGAAAGAGAAGCTTTGAGTGAGAGACAGAGAGAGAAAGAATGGGTGTGAGTGCGAGAGAGAGAGAGAGAGAAAGAGAGAGAAAGAGAAGCTGTGAGAGAGAGAGAGAAGCTGTGAGTGAGAAAGAGAGAGAAAGAGAAGCTGTGACTGAGAGACAGAGAGAGAAAGAGAAGCTGTGTATGTGAGAGAGAAAGAGAAACTGTGAGTGTGAGAGAGAGAGAAAGAGAAGCTGTAAGTGTGTGAGAGAGAGAAAGAGAAGCTGTGAGTGAGAGAGAGAAAAAAAGAGAAGCTGTGAGTGTGTGAGAGAGAGAAAGAGAAGCTGTGAGTGAGAGAGAGAGAGAGAAAGAGAAGCTGTGAGTGAGAGAGAGAGAGAAAGAGAAGTTGTTAGTGAAAGAGAGAGAAAGAGAAGCTGTGAGAGAGAGAGAGAAAGAGAAGCTGTGAGTGAGAGAGAGAGAAGCTGTGAGTGAGAGACAGAGAGATAAAGAGAAGCTGTGAGAGAGAGAGAAATAGAAGCTGTGAGAGAGAGAGAATGAGAAGCTGTGTGAGAGAGAAAGAGAAGCTGTGAGTGAGATAGAGAGAAAGAGAAGCAGTTTGTGTGAGAGAGAAAGAGAACCTGTGAGTGAGAGAAAGAGAGAAGGAGAAGCTGTGAGTGAGAGACAGAGAGAGAAAGAGAAGCTGTGTGAGAGAGAGAGAGAAAGAGAAGCTGTGAGTGAGAGAGAGAAAGAGAAAGAGAAGCTGTGAGTGTGTGTGTGAGAGAAAGCGAAGCTGTGAGAGAGAGAGAAAAAGAGAAGCTGTGAGTGAGAGTGAAAGAGAGAAATAGAAGCTATGAGTGAGAGAGAGAGAGAAGCTGTGAGTGAGAGAGAGAGAGGAAGTGAAGCTGTGAGTGAAAAAGACAGAAAGAGAAGCTGTGTGAGAGAGAGAGAAAGAGAAGCTGTGAGTGAGAGAGAGAGAGAGAGAACGAGAAGCTGTGTGTGTGAGAGAAAGAGAAGCTGTGAGTGAGAGAGAGAGAGAGAGAGAAGCTGTGAGTGAGAGATAGAGAGAGAAAGAGAAGCTGTGAGTGAGTGAGAGAGAGAGATCGAGAATCTGTGAGTGAGAGAGAGAGAAAGAGAAGCTATGAGTGAGAGAGAGAGAAAGAGAAGCTGTGAGAGAGAGAAAGAGAAGCTGTGAGTGAGAGAGTGAGAAGCTGTGAGTGAAAGTGAAAGAGAAGCTGATAGTGTGAGAGAGAACCTGTGAGTGAGAGAAAGAGAAGGAGAAGCTGTGAGTAAGAGAGAAAGAGAGAAATAGAATCTATGAGTGAGAGACAGAGAGAGAAGCTGTGAGTGAGTGAGAGAGAGAGAAGCTGTGTGTGTGAGAGAGAGAAAGAGAAGCTGTGAGTGAGAGACAGAGAGAGAAAGAGAAGTTGTTAGTGAGAGAGAGAGAGAAAGAGAAGCTGTGAGAGAGAGAGAGAAAGAGAGAAAGAGAAGCTGTGAGAGAGAGAAAGAGAAGCTATGAGTGAGAGAGAGAGAGAAGCTGTGAGTGAGAGACAGAGAGATAAAGAGAAGCTGTGTGTGTGAGAGAGAAAGAGAAGCTGTGAGAGAGGGAGAGAATGAGAAGCTGTGTGTGTGAGAGAGAGAAAGAGAAGTTATTAGTGAGAGAGAGAGAGAAAGAGCTGTGAGAGAGAGAGAGAGAGAAAGAGAAGCGGTGTGTGAGAGAGCAAGAGAAGCTGTGAGTGAGAGAGAGAGAGAGAAAGAGAAGCTGTGAGTGAGAGAGAGAGAAAGAGAAGCTGTGTGTGTGTGAGAGAGAACGGGAAGCTGTGAGTGAGAGACAGAGAGAGAAAGAGAAGTTGTGTGTGTGTGTGAGAGAGAGAGAGCAAGAGAAGCTGTGAGTGAGAGAGAGAGAGAGAAAGAGAAGCTTTGAATGAGAGAGAGAGAGAAAGAGAAGCTGTGAGTGAGAGAGAGAGTGAGAAGCTATGAGAGAGAGAGAAAGAGAAGCTGTGAGTGAGAGAGAGAAAGAGAAGCTGTGAGTGAGAAAGAGAGAGAAAGAGAAGCTGTGAGTGAGAGACAGAGAGAGAAAGAGAAGCTGTGAGTGAGAGAGAGAGAGAAAGAGAAGCTGTGAGTGAGAGAGAGAGAAAGAGAAGCTGTGAGTGAGAGATAGTGTGAGAAGCTATGAGAGAGAGAGAGAGAAAGAGAAGCTGTGAGTGAGAGAGAGAAAGAGAAGCTGTGAGTGAGAAAGAGAGAGAAAGAGAAGCTGTGAGTGAGAGACAGAGTGAGAAAGAGAATATGTGTGAGAGAGAGATAGAGAAAGAGAAGCTGTGAGTGAGAGAGAGAAAGAGAGAAAGAGAAGCTGTGAGTGTGTGAGAGAAAGAGAAGCTGTGAGAGAGAGAAAGAGAAGCTGTGATTGAGAGATAGAGAGAGAAAGAGAAGATGTGAGTGAGAGAGAGAGAGAACGAGAAGCTGTGTGTGTGAGATAAAGAGAAGCTGTGAGTGAGAGAGAGAGAGAAGCTGTGAGTGAGAGACAGAGAGATAAAGAGAAGCTGTGTGTGTGAGAGAGAAAGAGAAGCTGTGTGAGAGAGAGAATGAGAAGCTGTGTGTGTGTGAGAGAGAAAGAGAAGTTGTTAGTGAGAGAGAGAGAGAGAGAGAGAAAGTGCTGTGAGAGAGAGGGAGAGAAAGAGAAGCTGTGTGTGAGAGAGCAAGAGAAGCTGTGAGTGAGAGAGAGAGAAAGAGAAGCTGTGAGTGAGAGACAGAGAGAGAAAGAGAAGCTGTGTGTGAGAGAGAGAGTGATAAGCTGTGAGTGAGAGACAGAGAGAGAAAGAGAAGCTGTGTGAGTGAGAGAGAGTGATAAGCTGTGAGTGAGAGAGAGAGAAAGAGAAGCTGTGAGTGAGAGACAGAGAGAGTAGCTGTGTGAGAGAGAGAGAGAGCAAGAGAAGCTGTGAGTGAGAGAGAGAGAAAGAGAAGCTGTGAGTGTGAGAGAAAGAGAGAAAGAGAAGCTGTGAGTGAGAGAGAGTGAGAAGCTATGAGAGAGAGAGAGAAAGAGAAGCTGTGAGTGAGAAAGAGAGAGAAAGAGAACCTGTGAGTGAGAAAGAGAGAGAAAGAGAAGCTGTGAGTGAGTGACAGAGAGAGAAAGAGAAGCTGTGTGAGAGAGAGTGAGAGAGAGAAAGAGAAGCTGTGAGTGAGAGAGAGAAAGAGAAGCTGTGACTGTGTGTGAGAGAGAAAGAGAAGCTGTGAGAGAGAGAGAAAAAGAGAAGCTGTGAGTGAGAGTGAAAGAGAGAAATAGAAGCTATGAGTGAGAGAGAGAGAAGCTGTGAGTGAGAGAGAAGGGGAAGTGAGGCTGTGAGTGGAAAAGAGAGAAAGAGAAGCTGTGAGAGAGAGAGAGAAAGAGAAGCTGTGTGTGTGAGAGAAAGAGAAGCTGTGAGTGAGAGAGAGAAAGAGAAGCTGTGAGTGAGTGAGAGAGAGAGAACGAGAAGCTGTGTGTGAGAGATAAAGAGAAGCTGTGAGTGAGAGAGAGAGAGAAAGAGAAGCTGTGAGTGAGAGATAGAGAGAGAAAGAGAAGCTGTGAGTGAGAGAGAGAGAGTGAAAGAGAATCTGTGAGTGAGAGAGAGAGAAAGAGAAGCTGTGTGTGTGAGAGAGAAAGAAGCTGTGAGTGAGAAAGAGAGAGAAAGAGAAGCTGTGAGTGAGAGAGAGAGAAGCTGTGAGTGAAAGTGAGAAAGAGAAGCTGATAGTGAGAGAGAGAGAGAGAACCTGCGAGTGAGAGAAAGAGAAAGAGAAGCTGTGAGTAAGAGAGAAAGAGAGTGAGAGACAGAGAGAGAAAGAGAAGCTGTGTGAGAGAGAGAGTGATAAGCTGTGAGGGAGAGAGAGAGAAAGAGAAGCTGTGAGTGAGAGACAGTGAGAGAGAGTAGCTGTGAGAGAGAGAGAGCAAGAGAAGCTGTGAGTGTGTGTGTGAGAGAGAAAGAAAGCTGTGAGTGAGAGAGAGAGAGAGAAAGAGAAGCTGTGAGTGAGAGAGAGAGAGAAGGAGAAGTTGTGTGAGAGAGAGAGATAGAGAAAGAGAAGCTGTGTGAGAGAGAGAAAGAGAAGCTGTGAGTGTGTGAGAGAGAGAAAATGAAGTTGTGAGAGAGAGAGAAAAAGAGAAGCTGTGAGTGAGAGTGAAAGAGAGAAATAGAAGCTACGAGTGAGTGAGAGAGAGAGAAGCTGTGAGTGTGTGAGAGAGAGGAAGTGAAGCTGTGAGTGAAAAAGAGAGAAAGTGAAGCTGTGAGTGAGAGATAGAGAGAGAAAGAGAAGCTGTGAGTTAGAGAGAGAGAGAATGAGAAGCTGTGTGTGTGAGATAAAGAGAAGCTGTGAGTGAGAGAGAGAGAGAGAAAGAGAAGCTGTGAGTGAGAGATAGAGAGAGAAAGAGAAGCTGTGAGTGAGAGAGAGAGAGAATCTGTGAGTGAGAGAGAGAGAGAAAGAGAAGCTATGAGTGAGAGAGAGAGAGAAACTGAATGAGAGAGAGAAGCTGTGCGTGAGAGAGAGAGAGAGAGAAGCTGTGTGTGTGTGTGAGAGAGAGAGAAGCTGTGAGTGAGAGAGAGAAAGAGAAGCTGTGTGATAGAGAGAGAGAAGCTGTGAGTGTGAGAGAGAGTGAGATAAAGAGAAGTTGTGAGTGAGAGAGAAGCTGTGAGTGAGAGACAGAGAGAGAAAGAGAAGCTGTGTGTGAGAGAGAGAGTGATAAGCTGTGTGTGTGAGAGAGAAGCTGTGAGTGAGTGACAGAGAAAGAGAAGCTGTGAGTGAGTGAGAGAGAGAAGCTGTGAGTGAGAGAGAGAAAGAGAAGCTGTGAGTGAGAGACAGAGGGAGAAAGAAAGGGGGTGAGTGCGAGAGAGAGAAAGAGAAGCTGTGAGAGAGAGAGAGAAAGAGAAGCTGTGAGTGAGAAAGAGAGAGAAAGAGAAGCTGTGAGTGAGAGAGAGAGAGAAAGAGAAGCTGTGTGTGTGAGAGAGAAAGAGAAGCTGTGAGTGAGAGAGAGAGTAGCTGTGAGTGAAAGTGAGAAATAGAAGCTGATAGTGAGAAAGAGAGAGAGAAGCTGTGAGTGAGAGAAAGAGAAAGAGAAGCTGTGAGTAAGAGAGAAAGAGAGAAATAGAAGCTATGAGTGAGAGACAGAGAGAGAAGCTGTGAGTGAGAGAGAGAGAAGCTGTGTGAGAGAGAGAGAGAAAAAGAGAAGCTGAGAGAGAGAGAGAGAGAAGCTGTAAGTGAGTGAGAGAAGGAGAAGCTGTGAGTGTAAGAGAGAGAGAGAGAAGCTGTGAGTGAGAGAGAGAGAGAGAGAAAGAGAAGTTGTTAGTGAGAGAGAGAGAGAGAGAGAAAGAGAAGCTTTGAGAGAGAGAGAGAGAGAAGCTGTGAGTGAGAGAGAGAGAGAAGCTGTGAGTGAGAGACAGAGAGATAAAGAGAAGCTGTGAGAGAGAGTGAGAAAGAGAAGCTGTGAGAGAGAGAGAATGAGAAGCTGTGTGAGAGGGAGAGAGAAAGAGAGAAATAGAAGCTACGAGTGAGAGAGAGAGAGAAGCTGTGAGTGTGTGAGAGAGAGGAAGTGAAGCTGTGAGTGAAAAAGAGAGAAAGTGAAGCTGTGAGTGAGAGATAGAGAGAGAAAGAGAAGCTGTGAGTTAGAGAGAGAGAGAGAAAGAGAAGCTGTGTGTGAGAGATAAAGAGAAGCTGTGAGTGAGAGAGAGAAAGAGAAGCTGTGAGTGAGAGAGAGAGAGAGAAGCTGTGAGTGAGAGAGAGAGAAGCTGTGTGAGAGAGAGAGAGAAAAAGAGAAGCTGTGTGTGAGAGAGAGAGAAAGAGAAGCTGTAAGTGAGTGAGAGAAGGAGAAGCTGTGAGTGTGTGAGAGAGAAAGAGAAGCTGTGTGTGTGAGAGAGAGAGAGAGAAAGAGAAGTTAGTGAGAGAGAGAGAGAAAGAAAGAGAAGCTTTGAGAGAGAGAGAGAGAACAGCTGTGAGTGAGAGAGAGAGAAGCTGTGAGTGAGAGACAGAGAGATATAGAGAAGCTGTGAGAGAGAGTGAGAAAGAGAAGCTGTGAGAGAGAGAGAGAATGAGAAGCTGTGTGAGAGGGAGAGAGAAAGAGAATTTGTTAGTGAGAGAGAGAGAGAAAGAGCTGTGAGAGAGAGAGAGCAAGAGAAGCTGTGAGTTAGAGAGAGAGAGAGAAAGAGAAGCTGTGTGTGTGAGATAAAGAGAAGCTGTGAGTGAGAGAGAGAGAGAAAGAGAAGCTGTGAGTGAGAGATAGAGAGAGAAAGAGAAGCTGTGAGTGAGAGAGAAAGAGAGAATCTGTGAGTGAGAGAGAGGGAGAAAGAGAAGCTATGAGTGAGAGAGAGAGAAGCGGTGAGTGAGAGAGAGAAGCTGTGCATGAGAGAGAGAGAGAGAGAAGCTGTGTGTGTGTGTGAGAGAGAGAAGCTGTGAGTGAGAGAGAGAGAGAGAAAGAGAAGTTGTGAGTGAGTGAGTGAGTGAGAGAAGCTGTGAGTGAAAGAGAGAAAGAGAAGCTGTGACTGAGAGAGAGAGAGAAGCTGTGAGTGAGAGACAGAGAGAGAAAGAGAAGCTGTGTGTGAGAGAGAGAGTGATAAGCTGTGTGTGTGTGAGAGAGAAGCTGTGAGTGAGAGAGAGAGAAAGAGAAGCTGTGAGTGAGAGAGAGAGAGAAGCTGTGAGTGAGAGAGAGAAAGAGAAGCTGTGAGTGAGAGACAGAGGGAGAAAGAAAGGGTGTGAGTGCGAGAGAGAGAAAGAGAAGCTGTGAGAGAGAGAGAAAGAGAAGCTGTGAGTGAGAAAGAGAGAGAAAGAGAAGCTGTGTGTGTGAGAGAGAAAGAGAAGCTGTGAGTGAGAGAGAGAGAAGCTGTGAGTGAAAGTGAGAAAGAGAAGCTGATAGTGAGAGAGAGAGAGAGAAGCTGTGAGTGACAGAAAGAAAAAGAAAAGCTGTGAGTAAGAGACAAAGAGAGAAATAGAAGCTATGAGTGAGAGACAGAGAGAGAAGCTGTGAGTGAGTGAGAGAGAGAGAAGCTGTGTGAGAGAGAGAGAGAAAAAGAGAAGCTGTGAGAGAGAGAGAGAGAAAGAGAAGCTGCAAGTGAGTGAGAGAAGGAGAAGCTGTGAGTGTGAGAGAGAGAAAGAGAAGCTGTGTGAGAGAGAGAGAGAGAGAGAAAGAGAAGTTGTTAGTGAGAGAGAGAGAAAGAAAGAGAAGCTTTGAGAGAGAGAGAGAGAACAGCTGTGAGTTAGAGAGAGAGAAGCTGTGAGTGAGAGACAGAGAGATATAGAGAAGCTGTGAGAGAGAGTGAGAAAGAGAAGCTGTGAGAGAGAGAGAGAATGAGAAGCTGTGTGAGAGGGAGAGAGAAAGAGAATTTGTTAGTGAGAGAGAGAGAGAAAGAGCTGTGAGAGAGAGAGAGAGAGCAAGAGAATCTGTGAGAGAGAGAGAGAGAGAAAGAGAAGCTGTGAGTGAGAGAGAAAGAGAGAAAGAGAAGCTGTGCGAGAGAGAGAGTGAGAAGCTATGAGAGAGAGAGAGCAAGAGAAGCTGTGAGAAATAGAGAGAAAGAGAAGCTTTGAGTGAGAAGCTGTGTGAGAGAGAGATAGAGAAAGTGAAGCTGTGAGTGAGAGAGAGAGAGAAAGAGAAGCTGTGACTGTGTGTGAGAGAGAAAGAGAAGCTGTGAGAGAGAGAGAAAAAGAGAAGCTGTGAGTGAGAGTGAAAGAGAGAAATAGAAGCTATGAGTGAGAGAGAGAGAGAAGCTGTGAGTGAGAGAAAGAGAGAGAAAGAGAAGTTGTTAGTGAGAGAGAGAGAGAAAGAGAAGCTTTGAGAGAGAGAGAGAGAAAGAGAAGCTGTGAGTGAGAGAGAGAGAGAAGCTGTGAGTGAGAGAGAGAATGAGAAGCTGTGTGAGAGGGAGAGAGAAAGAGAAGATTTTAGTGAGAGAGAGAGAGAGAGAGAGAGAGAAAGAGCTGTGAGAGAGAGAGAGAAAGAGAAGCTGTGTGAGAGAGAAAGAGAAGCTGTGAGTGAGAGAGAGAGAGAAAGAGAAGCTGTGAGTGAGAGATAGAGAGAGAAAGAGAAGCTGTGAGTCAGTGAGAGAGAGAGAATGAGAAGCTGTGTGTGTGAGATTTAGAGAAGCTGTGAGTGAGAGAGAGAGAGAAAGAGAAGCTGTGAGTGAGAGAGAGAAAGAGAAGCTGTGAGAGAGAGAGAATGAGAAGCTGTGAGTGAGAGAGAGAAAGAGAGAGAGAAGCTGTGAGTGTGAGAGAGAGTGAGATAAAGAGAAGCTGTGAGTGAGTGTGAGAGAGAGAGAAGCTGTGAGTGAAAGTGAGAAAGAGAAGCTGATAGTGAGAGAGAGAGAAGCTGTGAGTGAGAGAAAGAGAAAGAGAAGCTGTGAGTAAGAGAGAAAAAGAGAAATAGAAGCTATGAGTGAGAGACAGAGAGAGAACTGTGAGTGAGTGAGAGAGAGAAGTTGTGTGAGAGAGAGAGAGAAAAAGAGAAGCTGTGAGTGAGAGAGAGAGAGAAAGAGAAGCTGTAAGTGAGTGAGAGAAAGAGAAGCTGTGAGTGTGAGAGAGAGAAAGAGAAGCTGTGAGTGAGAGAGAGAGTGAGAAGCTGTGAGTGAGAGAGAGAGAAAGAGATGCTGTGAGTGAGAGACAGAGAGAGAAAGAGAAGTTGTTAGTGAGAGAGAGAGAGAAAGAGAAGCTGTGAGAGAGAGAGAGAAAGAGAAGCTGTGAGAGAGAGAGATAGAAGCTGTGAATGAGAGACAGAGAGAGAAAGAGAAGCTGTGTGTGTGTGAGAGAGAGAAGCTGTGTGTGAGAGAGAAAGAGAAGCTGTGAGTGAGTGAGAGAGAAAGAGAATCTGTGAGTGAGAGAGAGAGAGAAAGAGAAGCTGTGAGAGAGAGAGAAAGAGAAGCTGTGAGTGAGAGACAGAGAGAGAAAGAGAAGCTGTGTGAGAGAGAGAGTGATAAGCTGTGAGTGAGAGAGAGAGAAAGAGAAGCTGTGAGTGTGTGTGTGAGAGAGAAAGAAAGCTGTGAGTGAGAGAGAGAGAGAAAGAGAAGGTGTGAGTGTGTGAGAGAGAGAAGGAGAAGTTGTGTGAGAGAGAGATAGAGAAAGAGTAGCTGTGAGAGAGAGAGAGAGAGAAAGATAAGCTGTGAGTGTGCGTGAGAGAGAAAGAGAAGTTGTGAGAGAGAGAGAAAAAGAGAAGCTGTGAGTGAGAGTGAAAGAGAGAAATAGAAGCTACGAGTGAGAGAGAGAGAGCTGTGAGTGTGTGAGAGAGAGGAAGTGAAGCTGTGAGTGAAAAAGAGAGAAAGAGAATCTGTGAGTGAGAGATAGAGAGAGAAAGAGAAGCTGTGAGTTAGAGAGAGAGAGAGAATGAGAAGCTGTGTGTGTGAGATAAAGAGAAGCTGTGAGTGAGAGAGTGAAAGAAAGAGAAGCTGTGAGTGAGAGATAGAGAGAGAAAGAGAAGCTGTGAGTGAGAGAGAGAGAGAAAGAGAAGCTATGAGTGAGAGAGAGAGAGAAGCTGTGAGTGAGAGAGAGAAGTTGTGCGTGAGAGAGAGAGAGAAGCTGTGTGTGTGTGAGAGAGAGAGAAGCTGTGAGTGAGAGAGAGAGAAAGAAAGAGAAGCTGTGTGATAGAGAGAGAGAAGCTGTGAGTGTGAGAGAGAGTGAGATAAAGAGAAGTTGTGAGTGAGTGAGTGAGTGAGAGAAGCTGTGAGTGAAAGAGAGAAAGGGAAGCTGTGAGTGAGAGAGAGAGAGAAGCTGTGAGTGAGAGACAGAGAGAGAAAGAGAAGCTGTGTGTGAGAGAGAGTGTGATAAGCTGTGTGTGTGAGAGAGAGAAGCTATGAGTGAGAGAAAGAGAAAGAGAAGCTGTGAGTGAGAGAGAGAGAAGCTGTGAGTGAGAGAGAGAACGAGAAGCTGTGAGTGAGAGACAGAGAGAGAAAGAAAGGGTGTGAGTGAGAGACAGAGAGAGAAAGAGAAGCTGTGTGTGTGAGAGAGAAAGAGAAGCTTTGAGTGAGAGAGAGAGAAGCTGTGAGTGAAAGTGAGAAAGAGAAGCTGATAGAGAGAGAGAGAGAAGCTGTGAGTGAGAGAGAAAGAGAGAAATAGAAGCTATGAGTGAGACAGAGAGAAGCTGTGAGTGAGTGAGAGAGAGAGAAGCTGTGAGTGAGAGACAGAGAGAGAAAGAGAAGTTGTTAGTGAGAGAGAGAGAGAGAGAAAGAGAAGCTGTGTGAGAGAGAGAGAAGCTGTGAGTGAGAGAGAGAGAGAAGCTGTGAGTGAGAGACAGAGAGATAAAGAGAAGCTGTGAGAGAGAGAGAGAAAGAGAAGCTGTGAGAGAGAGAGAGAATGAGAAGCTGTGAGTGAGAGAGAGAAAGAGAGAGAGAAGCTGTGAGTGTGAGAGAGAGTGAGATAAAGAGAAGCTGTGAGTGAGTGAGAGAGAGAGAGAAGCTGTGAGTGAAAGTGAGAAAGAGAAGCTGATAGTGAGAGAGAGAGAGAAGCTGTGAGTGAGAGAAAGAGAAAGAGAAGCTGTGAGTAAGAGAGAAAGAGAGAAATAGAAGCTATGAGTGAGAGACAGAGAGAAAAGCAGTGAGTGAGTGAGAGAGAGAGAAGTTGTGTGAGAGAGAGAGAGAAAAAGAGAAGCTGTGAGTGTGTGAGAGAGAGAAAGAGAAGCTGTAAGTGAGTGAGAGAAAGAGAAGCTGTGAGTGTGTGAGAGAGAAAGAGAAGCTGTGAGTGAGAGAGAGAGAGAGAAGCTGTGAGTGAGAGAGGGAGAGAAAGAGATGCTGTGAGTGAGAGACAGAGAGAAAGAGAAGTTGTTAGTGAGAGAGAGAGAGAGAGAGAGAGAGAAGCTGTGAGAGAGAGAGAGAGAAAGAGAAGCTGTGAGTGAGAGAGAGAGTGAGAAGCTGTGAGTGAGAGAGAGAGAGAAAGAGATGCTGTGAGTGAGAGACAGAGAGAAAGAGAAGTTCTTAGTGAGAGAGAGAGAGAGAGAGAAGCTGTGAGAGAGAGAGAATGAGAAGCTGTGTGTGAGAGAGAGAAAGAGAAGTTGTTATTGAGAGAGAGAGAGAGAAATAGCTGTGAGAGAGAGAAAGAGAAAGAGAAGCTGTGTGTGAGAGAGAAAGAGAAGCTGTGAGTGAGAGAGAGAGGGAGAGAAAGAGAAGCTGTGTGAGAGAGAGAAAGAGAAGCTGTGAGTGAGAGACAGAGCGAGAAAGAGAAGCTGTGTGTGAGAGAGAGTGATAAGCTGTGAGGGAGAGAGAGAGAGAAAGAGAAGCTGTGAGTGAGAGACAGTGAGAGAGAGTAGCTGTGAGAGACAGAGAGAGCAAGAGAAGCTGTGAGTGTGTGTGTGAGAGAGAAAGAAAGCTGTGAGTGAGAGAGAGAGAGAGAAAGAGAAGCTGTGAGAGAGAGAGAAAGAGAAGCTGTGAGTGTGTGTGTGAGAGAAAGTGAAGTTGTGAGAGAGAGAGAAAAAGAGAAGCTGTGAGTGAGAGTGAAAGAGAGAAATAGAAGCTACGAGTGAGAGAGAGAGAGAAGCTGTGAGTGTGTGAGAGAGAGGAAGTGAAGCTGTGAGTGAAAAAGAGAGAAAGTGAAGCTGTGAGTGAGAGATAGAGAGAGAAAGAGAAGCTGTGAGTTAGAGAGAGAGAGAGAACGAAAAGCTGTGTGTGTGAGATAAAGAGAAGCTGTGAGTGAGAGAGAGAGAGAAATAGAAGCTGTGAGTGAGAATTAGAGAGAGAAAGAGAAGCTGTGAGTGAGAGAGAGAGAGAATCTGTGAGTGAGAGAGAGAGAGAAAGAGAAGCTATGAGTGAGAGAGAGAGAAGCTGTGAGTGAGAGAGAGAGAAGCTGTGAGTGAGAGAGAGAAGCTGTGTGTGTGAGAGAGAGAGAGAAGCTGTGTGTGTGTGTGAGAGAGAGAGAAGCTGTGAGTGAGAGAGAGAGAAAGAGAAGCTGTGTGATAGAGAGAGAGAGAAGCTGGTAGTGTGAGAGAGAGTGAGATAAAGAGAAGTTGTGAGTGAGAGAGAGAGAGAGAAGCTGTGAGTGAGAGACAGAGAGAGAAAGAGAAGCTGTGTGTGTGAGAGAGAGTGATAAGCTGTGTGTGTGAGAGAGAAGCTGTGAGTGAGTGAGAGAGAAAGAGAAGCTGTGAGTGAGTGAGAGAGAGAAGTTCTGAGTGAGAGAGAGAAAGAGAAGCTTTGAGTGAGGGACAGAGGGAGAAAGAAAGGGTGTGAGTGCGAGAGAGAGAAAGAGAAGCTGTGAGAGAGAGAGAGAAAGAGAAGCTGTGAGTGAGAAAGAGAGAGAAAGAGAAGCTGTGAGTGAGAGACAGAGAGAAAAAGAGAAGCTGTGAGTGAGAGAGAAAGAGAGAAATAGAAGCTATGAGTGAGAGACAGAGAGAGAAGCTGTGAGTGAGTGAGAGAGAGAGAAGCTGTGTGAGAGAGAGAGAGAAAAAGAGAAGCTGTGTGTGTGAGAGAGAGAGAAGCTGTAAGTGAGTGAGAGAAGGAGAAGCTGTGAGTGTGTGAGAGAGAAAGAGAAGCTGTGAGTGAGAGAGAGAGAGAGAAAGAGAAGTTGTTAGTGAGAGAGAGAGAGAGAAAGAGAAGCTTTGAGAGAGAGAGAGAGAGAGAAGCTGTGAGTGAGAGAGAGAGAGAAGCTGTGAGTGAGAGACAGAGAGATAAAGAGAAGCTGTGAGAGAGAGTGAGAAAGAGAAGCTGTGTGTGAGAGAGAATGAGAAGCTGTGTGAGAGGGAGAGAGAAAGAGAGAAATAGAAGCTACGAGTGAGAGAGAGAGAAGCTGTGAGTGTGTGAGAGAGAGGAAGTGAAGCTGTGAGTGAAAAAGAGAGAAAGTGAAGCTGTGAGTGAGAGATAGAGAGAGAAAGTGAAGCTGTGAGTTAGAGAGAGAGAACGAGAAGCTGTATGTGTGAGATAAAGAGACGCTGTGAGTGAGAGAGAGAGAGAAAGAGAAGCTGTGAGTGAGAGATAGAGAGAGAAAGAGAAGCTGTGAGTGAGAGAGACAGAGAGAATCTGTGAGTGAGAGAAAGAGAGAAAGAGAAGCTATGAGTGAGAGAGAGAGAAGCTGTGAGTGAGAGAGAGAAGCTGTGCGTGAGAGAGAGAGAGAAGCTGTGTGTGTGTGTGTGAGAGAGAGAAGCTGTGAGTGAGAGAGAGAGAGAGAAAGGGAAGCTGTGTGATAGAGAGAGAGAGAAGCTGTGAGTGTGAGAGAGAGTGAGATAAAGAGAAGTTGTGAGTGAGTGAGTGAGTGAGAGAAGCTGTGAGTGAAAGAGAGAAAGAGAACCTGTGAGTGAGAGAGAGAGAGAAAGAGAAGCTGTGAGTGAGAGAGAGAGAGAAAGAGAAGCTATGAGTGAGAGAGAGAGCGAAGCTGTGAGTGAGAGAGAGAAGCTGTGTGTGAGAGAGAGAGAGAAGCTGTGTGTGTGTGTGAGAGAGAGAGAAGCTGTGAGTGAGAGAGAAAGAAAGAAAGAGAAGCTGTGTGATAGAGAGAGAGAAGCTGTGAGTGTGAGAGAGAGTGAGATAAAGAGAAGTTGAGAGTGAGTGAGTGAGTGAGAGATGCTGTGAGTGAAAGAGAGAAAGGGAAGCTGTGAGTGAGAGAGAGAGAGAGAAGCTGTGAGTGAGAGACAGAGAGAGAAAGAGAAGCTGTGTGTGAGAGAGAGTGTGATAAGCTGTGTGTGTGTGAGAGAGAGAAGCTATGAGTGAGAGAAAGAGAAAGAGAAGCTGTGAGTGAGAGAGAGATAGAAGCTGTGAGTGAGAGAGAGAAAGAGAAGCTGTGAGTGAGAGACAGAGAGAGAAAGAAAGGGTGTGAGTGAGAGACAGAGAGAGAAAGAGAAGCTGTGTGAGAGAGAGAGAAGCTGTGAGTGAAAGTGAAAAAGAGTAGCTGATAGAGAGAGAGAGAGAGAAGCTGTGAGTGAGAGAAAGAGAAAGAGAAGCTGTGAGCAAGAGAGAAAGAGAGAAATAGAAGCTATGAGTGAGAGACAGAGAGAGAAAGAGAAGTTGTTAGTGAGAGAGAGAGAGAGAGAGAGAAAGAGAAGCTGTGTGAGAGAGAGAGAGAGAAGCTGTGAGTCAGAGAGAGAGAGAAGCTGTGAGTGAGAGACAGAGAGATAAAGAGAAGCTGTGAGAGAGAGAGAGAAAGAGAAGCTGTGAGAGAGAGAGAATGAGAAGCTGTGAGTGAGGTGAGTGAGAGAGAGAAAGAGAGAGAGAAGCTGTGAGTGTGAGAGAGAGTGAGATAAAGAGAAGCTGTGAGTGAGTGAGAGAGAGAGAGAAGCTGTGAGTGAAAGTGAGAAAGAGAAGCTGATAGTGAGAGAGAGAGAGAGAAGCTGTGAGTGATAGAAAGAGAAAGAGAAGCTGTGAGTAAGAGAGAAAGAGAGAAATAGAAGCTATGAGTGAGAGACAGAGAGAGAAGCTGTGAGTGAGTGAGAGAGAAGTTGTGTGAGAGAGAGAGAGAAAAAGAGAAGCTGTGAGTGTGTGTGAGAGAGAAAGAGAAGCTGTGAGTGAGAGAAAGAGAAGCTGTGAGTGTGTGAGAGAGAAAGAGAAGCTGTGAGTGAGAGAGAGAATGAGAAGCTGTGAGTGAGAGAGAGAGAGAAAGAGATGCTGTGAGTGAGAGACAGAGAGAGAAAGAGAAGTTGTTAGTGAGAGAGAGAGAGAAGCTGTGAGAGAGAGAGAGAAAGAGAAGCTGTGAGAGAGAGAGAAGCTGTGAGTGAGAGACAGAGAGATAAAGAGAAGCTGTGTGAGAGAGAGAGAATGAGAAGCTGGTTGAGAGAGAGAGAAAGAGAAGTTGTTATTGAGAGAGAGAGAGAAAGAAAGAGCTGTGAGAGAGAGAGAGAAAGAGAAGCTGTGTGTGAGAGAGAAAGAGAAGCTGTGAGTGAGTGAGAGAGAGAGAAAGAGAAGCTGTGAGAGAGGAGAGAAAGAGAAGCTGTAAGTGAGAGACAGAGAGAGAAAGAGAAGCTGTGTGAGAGAGAAAGTGATAAGCTGTGAGGGAGAGAGAGAGAAAGAGAAGCTGTGAGTGAGAGACAGTGAGAGAGAGTAGCTGTGTGAGAGAGAGAGAGCAAGAGAAGCTGTGAGTGTGTGTGTGAGAGAGAAAGAAAGCTGTGAGTGAGAGAGAGAGAGAAAGAGAAGCTGTGAGTGAGAGAGAGAGAGAAGCTGTGAGTGTGTGTGAGAGAGAAAGTGAAGTTGTGAGAGAGAGAAAAAGAGAAGCTGTGAGTGAGAGTGAAAGAGAGAAATAGAAGCTACGAGTGAGAGAGAGAGAAGCTGTGAGTGTGTGAGAGAGAGGAAGTGAAGCTGTGAGTGAAAAAGAGAGAAAGTGAAGCTGTGAGTGAGAGATAAGAGAGAAAGAGAAGCTGTGTGTTAGAGAGAGAGAGAGAATGAGAAGCTGTGTGTGTGAGATAAAGAGAAGCTGTGAGTGAGAGACAGAGAGAGAAAGAGAAGCTGTGTGTGAGAGAGAGAGTGATAAGCTGTGTGTGTGAGAGAGAGAAGCTGTGAGTGAGTGAGAGAGAGAAGTTCTGAGTGAGAGAGAGAAAGAGAAGCTTTGAGTGAGAGACAGAGGGAGAAAGAAAGGGTGTGAGTGCGAGAGAGAGAAAGAGAAGCTGTGAGAGAGAGAGAAAGAGAAGCTGTGAGTGAGAAAGAGAGAGAAAGAGAAGCTGTGAGTGAGAGACAGAGAGAGAAAGAGAAGCTGTGTGTGTGAGAGAGAAAGAGAAGCTGTGAGTGAGAGAGAAAGAGAGAAATAGAAGCTATGAGTGAGAGACAGAGAGAGAAGCTGTGAGTGAGTGAGAGAGAGAGAAGCTGTGTGAGAGAGAGAGAGAAAAAGAGAAGCTGTGAGAGAGAGAGAGAGAAGCTGTAAGTGAGTGAGATAAGGAGAAGCTGTGAGTGTGAGAGAGAGAAAGAGAAGCTGTGAGTGAGAGAGAGAGAGAGAAAGAGAAGTTGTTAGTGAGAGAGAGAGAGAGAAAGAGAAGCTTTGAGAGAGAGAGAGAGAGAAGCTGTGAGTGAGAGAGAGAGAGAAGCTGTGAGTGAGAGACAGAGAGACAAAGAGAAGCTGTGAGAGAGAGTGAGAAAGACAAGCTGTGTGAGAGAGAGAATGAGAAGCTGTGTGAGAGGGAGAGAGAAAGAGAAGCTGTGAGTTAGAGAGAGAGAGAACGAGAAGCTCTATGTGTGAGATAAAGAGATGCTGTGAGTGAGAGAGAGAGACAAAGAGAAGCTGTGAGTGAGAGATAGAGAGAGAACGAGAAGCTGTGAGTGAGAGACAGAGAGAGAAAGAAAGGGTGTGAGTGAGAGACAGAGAGAGAAAGAGAAGCTGTGTGTGTGAGAGAGAAAGAGAAGCTTTGAGTGAGAGAGAGAGAAGCTGTGAGTGAAAGTGAGAAAGAGAAGCTGATAGAGAGAGAGAGAGAGAAGCTGTGAGTGAGAGAGAAAGAGAGAAATAGAAGCTATGAGTGAGACAGAGAGAGAAGCTGTGAGTGAGTGAGAGAGAGAGAAGCTGTGAGTGAGAGACAGAGAGAGAAAGAGAAGTTGTTAGTGAGAGAGAGAGAGAGAAAGAGAAGCTGTGAGAGAGAGAGAGAAGCTGTGAGTGAGAGAGAGAGAGAAGCTGTGAGTGAGAGACAGAGAGATAAAGAGAAGCTGTGAGAGAGAGAGAGAAAGAGAAGCTGTGAGAGAGAGAGAATGAGAAGCTGTGAGTGAGAGAGAGAAAGAGAGAGAGAAGCTGTGAGTGTGAGAGAGAGTGAGATAAAGAGAAGCTGTGAGTGAGTGAGAGAGAGAGAGAAGCTGTGAGTGAAAGTGAGAAAGAGAAGCTGATAGTGAGAGAGAGAGAGAAGCTGTGAGTGAGAGAAAGAGAAAGAGAAGCTGTGAGTAAGAGAGAAAGAGAGAAATAGAAGCTATGAGTGAGAGACAGAGAGAAAAGCAGTGAGTGAGTGAGAGAGAGAGAAGTTGTGTGAGAGAGAGAGAGAAAAAGAGAAGCTGTGAGTGTGTGAGAGAGAGAAAGAGAAGCTGTAAGTGAGTGAGAGAAAGAGAAGCTGTGAGTGTGTGAGAGAGAAAGAGAAGCTGTGAGTGAGAGAGAGAGTGAAAAGCTGTGAGTGAGAGAGGGAGAGAAAGAGATGCTGTGAGTGAGAGACAGAGAGAAAGAGAAGTTGTTAGTGAGAGAGAGAGAGAGAGAGAGAGAAGCTGTGAGAGAGAGAGAGAGAAAGAGAAGCTGTGAGTGAGAGAGAGAGTGAGAAGCTGTGAGTGAGAGAGAGAGAGAAAGAGAAGTTCTTAGTGAGAGAGAGAGAGAGAGAAGCTGTGAGAGAGAGAGAATGAGAAGCTGTGTGTGAGAGAGAGAAAGAGAAGTTGTTATTGAGAGAGAGAGAGAGAAATAGCTGTGAGAGAGAGAAAGAGAAAGAGAAGCTGTGTGTGAGAGAGAAAGAGAAGCTGTGAGTGAGAGAGAGAGGGAGAGAAAGAGAAGCTGTGTGAGAGAGAGAAAGAGAAGCTGTGAGTGAGAGACAGAGAGAGAAAGAGAAGCTGTGTGTGTGAGAGAGTGATAAGCTGTGAGGGAGAGAGAGAGAGAAAGAGAAGCTGTGAGTGAGAGACAGTGAGAGAGAGTAGTTGTGAGAGACAGAGAGAGCAAGAGAAGCTGTGAGTGTGTGTGTGAGAGAGAAAGAAAGCTGTGAGTGAGAGAGAGAGAGAGAGAGAAAGAGAAGCTGTGAGAGAGAGAGAAAGAGAAGCTGTGAGTGTGTGTGAGAGAGAAAGTGAAGTTGTGAGAGAGAGAGAAAAAGAGAAGCTGTGAGTGAGAGTGAAAGAGAGAAATAGAAGCTACGAGTGAGAGAGAGAGAGAAGCTGTGAGTGTGTGAGAGAGAGGAAGTGAAGCTGTGAGTGAAAAAGAGAGAAAGTGAAGCTGTGAGTGAGAGATAGAGAGAGAAAGAGAAGCTGTGAGTTAGAGAGAGAGAGAGAACGAAAAGCTTGTGTGTGAGATAAAGAGAAGCTGTGAGTGAGAGAGAGAGAGAAATAGAAGCTGTGAGTGAGAATTAGAGAGAGAAAGAGAAGCTGTGAGTGAGAGAGAGAGAGAATCTGTGAGTGAGAGAGAGAGAGAAAGAGAAGCTATGAGTGAGAGAGAGAGAAGCTGTGAGTGAGAGAGAGAAGCTGTGCGTGAGAGAGAGAGAGAGAAGCTGTGTGTGTGTGTGAGAGAGAGAGAAGCTGTGAGTGAGAGAGAGAGAGAAAGAGAAGCTGTGTGATAGAGAGAGAGAGAAGCTGTGAGTGTGAGAGAGAGTGAGATAAAGAGAAGTTGTGAGTGAGAGAGAGAGAGAGAGAAGCTGTGAGTGAGAGACAGAGAGAGAAAGAGAAGCTGTGTGTGAGAGAGAGAGTGATAAGCTGTGTGTGTGAGAGAGAGAAGCTGTGAGTGAGTGAGAGAGAAAGAGAAGCTGTGAGTGAGTGAGAGAGAGAAGTTCTGAGTGAGAGAGAGAAAGAGAAGCTTTGAGTGAGAGACAGAGGGAGAAAGAAAGGGTGTGAGTGCGAGAGAGAGAAAGAGAAGCTGTGAGAGAGAGAGAGAAAGAGAAGCTGTGAGTGAGAAAGAGAGAGAAAGAGAAGCTGTGAGTGAGAGACAGAGAGAGAAAGAGAAGCTGTGTGTGAGAGAGAAAGAGAAGCTGTGAGTGAGAGAGAAAGAGAGAAATAGAAGCTATGAGTGAGAGACAGAGAGAGAAGCTGTGAGTGAGTGAGAGAGAGCGAAGCTGTGTGAGAGAGAGAGAGAAAAAGAGAAGCTGTGTGTGAGAGAGAGAGAGAAGGTGTAAGTGAGTGAGAGAAGGAGAAGCTGTGAGTGTGTAAGAGAGAAAGAGAAGCTGAGAGTGAGAGAGAGAGAAAGAGAAGTTGTTAGTGAGAGAGAGAGAGAGAAAGAGAAGCTTTGAGAGAGAGAGAGAAGCTGTGAGTGAGAGAGAGAGAGAAGCTGTGAGTGAGAGACAGAGAGATAAAGAGAAGCTGTGAGAGAGAGTGAGAAAGAGAAGCTGTGTGTGAGAGAGAATGAGAAGCTGTGTGAGAGGGAGAGAGAAAGAGAGAAATAGAAGCTACGAGTGAGAGAGAGAAGCTGTGAGTGTGTGAGAGAGAGGAAGTGAAGCTGTGAGTGAAAAAGAGAGAAAGTGAAGCTGTGAGTGAGAGATAGAGAGAGAAAGAGAAGCTGTGAGTTAGAGAGAGAGAGAACGAGAAGCTGTATGTGTGAGATAAAGAGACGCTGTGAGTGAGAGAGAGAGAGAAAGAGAAGCTGTGAGTGAGAGATAGAGAGAGAAAGAGAAGCTGTGAGTGAGAGAGACAGAGAGAATTTGTGAGTGAGAGAAAGAGAGAAAGAGAAGCTATGAGTGAGAGAGAGAGAAGCTGTGAGTGAGAGAGAGAAGCTGTGCGTGAGAGAGAGAGAGAGAAGCTGTGTGTGTGTGTGTGAGAGAGAGAAGCTGTGAGTGAGAGAGAGAGAGAGAAAGGGAAGCTGTGTGATAGAGAGAGAGAAGCTGTGAGTGTGAGAGAGAGTGAGATAAAGAGAAGTTGTGAGTGAGTGAGTGAGTGAGAGAAGCTGTGAGTGAAAGAGAGAAAGAGAAGCTGTGAGTGAGAGAGAGAAAGAGAAAGAGAAGCTGTGAGTGAGAGAGAGAGAGAAAGAGAAGCTATGAGTGAGAGAGAGAGCGAAGCTGTGAGTGAGAGAGAGAAGCTGTGCGTGAGAGAGAGAGAGAAGCTGTGTGTGTGAGAGAGAGAGAGAGAGAAGCTGTGAGTGAGAGAGAAAGAAAGAAAGAGAAGCTGTGTGATAGAGAGAGAGAAGCTGTGAGTGTGAGAGAGAGTGAGATAAAGAGAAGTTGTGAGTGAGTGAGTGAGTGAGAGATGCTGTGAGTGAAAGAGAGAAAGGGAAGCTGTGAGTGAGAGAGAGAGAGAGAAAGAGAAGCTGTGTGTGAGAGAGAATGTGATAAGCTGTGTGTGTGTGAGAGAGAGAAGCTATGAGTGAGAGAAAGAGAAAGAGAAGCTGTGAGTGAGAGAGAGATAGAAGCTGTGAGTGAGAGAGAGAAAGAGAAGCTGTGAGTGAGAGACAGAGAGAGAAAGAAAGGGTGTGAGTGAGAGACAGAGAGAGAAAGAGAAGCTGTGTGAGAGAGAGAGAAGCTGTGAGTGAAAGTGAGAAAGAGTAGCTGATAGAGAGAGAGAGAGAAGCTGTGAGTGAGAAAGAGAAAGAGAAGCTGTGAGCAAGAGAGAAAGAGAGAAATAGAAGCTATGAGTGAGAGACAGAGAGAGAAAGAGAAGTTGTTAGTGAGAGAGAGAGAGAGAGAAAGAGAAGCTGTGAGAGAGAGAGAGTGAAGCTGTGAGTCAGAGAGAGAGAGAAGCTGTGAGTGAGAGACAGAGAGATAAAGAGAAGCTGTGAGAGAGAGAGAGAAAGAAAGAGAAGCTGTGAGAGAGAGAGAATGAGAAGCTGTGAGTGAGAGAGAGAAAGAGAGAGAGAAGCTGTGAGTGTGAGAGAGAGTGAGATAAAGAGAAGCTGTGAGTGAGTGAGAGAGAGAGAGAAGCTATGAGTGAAAGTGAGAAAGAGAAGCTGATAGTGAGAGAGAGAGAGAGAGAAGCTGTGAGTGATAGAAAGAGAAAGAGAAGCTGTGAGTAAGAGAGAAAGAGAGAAATAGAAGCTATGAGTGAGAGACAGAGAGAGAAGCTGTGAGTGAGTGAGATGGAGAGGTTGTGTGAGAGAGAGAGAGAAAAAGAGAAGCTGTGAGTGTGTGTGAGAGAGAAAGAGAAGCTGTGAGTGAGAGAAAGAGAAGCTGTGAGTGTGAGAGAGAGAAAGAGAAGCTGTGAGTGAGAGAGAGAATGAGAAGCTGTGAGTGAGAGAGAGAGAGAAAGAGATGCTGTGAGTGAGAGACAGAGAGAGAAAGAGAAGTTGTTAGTGAGTGAGAGAGAGAAGCTGTGAGAGAGAGAGAGAAAGAGAAGCTGTGTGAGAGAGAGAAGCTGTGAGTGAGAGACAGAGAGATAAAGAGAAGCTGTGAGAGAGAGAGAGAATGAGAAGCTGTGAGAGAGAGAGAGAAAGAGAAGTTGTTATTGAGAGAGAGAGAGAAAGAAAGAGCTGTGAGAGAGAGAGAGAAAGAGAAGCTGTGTGTGAGAGAGAAAGAGAAGCTGTGAGTGAGTGAGAGAGAGAGAAAGAGAAGCTGTGAGAGAGGAGAGAAAGAGAAGCTGTAAGTGAGAGACAGAGAGAGAAAGAGAAGCTGTGTGAGAGAGAAAGTGATAAGCTGTGAGGGAGAGAGAGAGAAAGAGAAGCTGTGAGTGAGAGACAGTGAGAGAGAGTAGCTGTGTGAGAGAGAGAGAGCAAGAGAAGCTGTGAGTGTGTGTGTGAGAGAGAAAGAAAGCTGTGAGTGAGAGAGAGAGAGAGAAAGAGAAGCTGTGAGTGAGAGAGAGAGAGAAGCTGTGAGTGTGTGTGTGAGAGAAAGTGAAGTTGTGAGAGAGAGAGAAAAAGAGAAGCTGTGAGTGAGAGTGAAAGAGAGAAATAGAAGCTACGAGTGAGAGAGAGAGAAGCTGTGAGTGTGTGAGAGAGAGGAAGTGAAGCTGTGAGTGAAAAAGAGAGAAAGTGAAGCTGTGAGTGAGAGATAAGAGAGAAAGAGAAGCTGTGTGTTAGAGAGAGAGAGAGAATGAGAAGCTGTGTGTGTGAGATAAAGAGAAGCTGTGAGTGAGAGACAGAGAGAGAAAGAGAAGCTGTGTGTGTGAGAGAGAGTGATAAGCTGTGTGTGTGAGAGAGAGATAAGCTGTGAGTGAGTGAGAGAGAAAGAGAAGCTGTGAGTGAGTGAGAGAGAGAAGTTCTGAGTGAGAGAGAGAAAGAGAAGCTTTGAGTGAGAGACAGAGGGAGAAAGAAAGGGTGTGAGTGCGAGAGAGAGAAAGAGAAGCTGTGAGAGAGAGAGAAAGAGAAGCTGTGAGTGAGAAAGAGAGAGAAAGAGAAGCTGTGAGTGAGAGACAGAGAGAGAAAGAGAAGCTGTGTGTGTGAGAGAGAAAGAGAAGCTGTGAGTGAGAGAGAAAGAGAGAAATAGAAGCTATGAGTGAGAGACAGAGAGAGAAGCTGTGAGTGAGTGAGAGAGAGAGAAGCTGTGTGAGAGAGAGAGAGAAAAAGAGAAGCTGTGAGAGAGAGAGAGAGAAGCTGTAAGTGAGTGAGAGAAGGAGAAGCTGTGAGTGTGAGAGAGAGAAAGAGAAGCTGTGAGTGAGAGAGAGAGAGAGAAAGAGAAGTTGTTAGTGAGAGAGAGAGAGAGAAAGAGAAGCTTTGAGAGAGAGAGAGAGAGAGAAGCTGTGTGAGAGAGAGAGAAGCTGTGAGTGAGAGACAGAGAGATAAAGAGAAGCTGTGAGAGAGAGTGAGAAAGAGAAGCTGTGTGAGAGAGAGAATGAGAAGCTGTGTGAGAGGGAGAGAGAAAGAGAGAAATAGAAGCTACGAGTGAGAGAGAGAGAAGCTGTGAGTGTGTGAGAGAGAGGAAGTGAAGCTGTGAGTGAAAAAGAGAGAAAGTGAAGCTGTGAGTGAGAGATAGAGAGAGAAAGAGAAGCTGTGAGTTAGAGAGAGAGAGAGAACGAGAAGCTCTATGTGTGAGATAAAGAGATGCTGTGAGTGAGAGAGAGAGACAAAGAGAAGCTGTGAGTGAGAGATAGAGAGAGAAAGAGAAGCTGTGAGTGAGAGAGACAGAGAGAAGCTGTGTGTGTGTGTGAGAGAGAGAAGCTGTGAGTGAGAGAGAAAGAAAGAAAGAGAAGCTGTGTGATAGAGAGAGAGAAGCTGTGAGTGTTGGAGAGAGTGAGATAAAGAGAAGTTGTGAGTGAGTGAGTGAGTGAGTGAGAGAAGCTGTGAGTGAGAGACAGAGAGAGAAAGAGAAGCTGTGTGTGAGAGAGAGTGTGATAAGCTGTGTGTGTGTGAGAGAGAGAAGCTATGAGTGAGAGAAAGAGAAAGAGAAGCTGTGAGTGAGAGAGAGATAGAAGCTGTGAGTGAGAGAGAGAAAGAGAAGCTGTGAGTGAGAGACAGAGAGAGAAAGAAAGGGTGTGAGTGAGAGACAGAGAGAGAAAGAGAAGCTGTGTGAGAGAGAGAGAAGCTGTGAGTGAAAGTGAGAAAGAGAAGCTGATAGAGAGAGAGAGAGAGAAGCTGTGAGTGAGAGAATGAGAAAGAGAAGCTGTGAGCAAGAGAGAAAGAGAGAAATAGAAGCTATGAGTGAGAGACAGAGAGAGAAAGAGAAGTTGTTAGTGAGAGAGAGAGAGAGAGAAGCTGTGAGAGAGAGAGAGAATGAGAAGCTGTGAGTGAGAGAGAGAAAGTGAGAGAGAAGCTGTGAGTGTGAGAGAGAGTGAGATAAAGAGAAGCTGTGAGTGAGTGAGAGAGAGAGAGAAGCTATGAGTGAAAGTGAGAAAGAGAAGCTGATAGTGAGAGAGAGAGAGAGAGAAGCTGTGAGTGATAGAAAGAGAAAGAGAAGCTGTGAGTAAGAGAGAAAGAGAGAAATAGAAGCTATGAGTGAGAGACAGAGAGAGAAGCTGTGAGTGAGTGAGAGAGAGAGAAGTTGTGTGTGAGAGAGAGAGAAAAAGAGAAGCTGTGAGTGTGTGTGAGAGAGAAAGAGAAGCTGTAAGTGAGTGAGAGAAAGAGAAGCTGTGAGTGTGAGAGAGAGAAAGAGAAGCTGTGAGTGAGAGAGAGAATGAGAAGCTGTGAGTGAGAGAGAGCGAAAGAGATGCTGTGAGTGAGAGACAGAGAGAGAAAGAGAAGTTGTTAGTGAGAGAGAGAGAGAAGCTGTGAGAGAGAGAGAGAAAGAGAAGCTGTGAGAGAGAGAGAGAAGCTGTGAGTGAGAGACAGAGAGATAAAGAGAAGCTGTGTGAGAGAGAGAATGAGAAGCTGTGAGAGAGAGAGAGAGAAAGAGAAGTTGTTATTGAGAGAGAGAGAGAAAGAAAGAGCTGTGTGAGAGAGAGAGAAAGAGAAGCTGTGTGTGAGAGAGAAAGAGAAGCTGTGAGTGAGTGAGAGAGAGAGAGAAAGAGAAGCTGTGAGAGAGGAGAGAAAGAGAAGCTGTAAGTGAGAGACAGAGAGAGAAAGAGAAGCTGTGTGAGAGAGAAAGTGATAAGCTGTGAGGGAGAGAGAGAGAAAGAGAAGCTGTGAGTGAGAGACAGTGAGAGAGAGTAGCTGTGTGAGAGAGAGAGAGCAAGAGAAGCTGTGAGTGTGTGTGTGAGAGAGAAAGAAAGCTGTGAGTGAGAGAGAGAGAGAGAAAGAGAAGCTGTGAGTGAGAGAGAGAGAGAAGCTGTGAGTGTGTGTGAGAGAGAAAGTGAAGTTGTGAGAGAGAGAGAAAAAGAGAAGCTGTGAGTGAGAGTGAAAGAGAGAAATAGAAGCTACGAGTGAGAGAGAGAGAGAAGCTGTGAGTGTGTGAGAGAGAGGAAGTGAAGCTGTGAGTGAAAAAGAGAGAAAGTGAAGCTGTGAGTGAGAGATAAGAGAGAAAGAGAAGCTGTGAGTTAGAGAGAGAGAGAATGAGAAGCTGTGTGTGTGAGATAAAGAGAAGCTGTGAGTGAGAGAGACAGAGAGAATCTGTGAGTGAGAGAAAGAGAGAAAGAGAAGCTATGAGTGAGAGAGAGAGAAGCTGTGAGTGAGAGAGAGAAGCTGTGCGTGAGAGAGAGAGAGAGAAGCTGTGTGTGTGTGTGTGAGAGAGAGAAGCTGTGAGTGAGAGAGCGAGAGAGAAAGGGAAGCTGTGTGATAGAGAGAGAGAGAAGCTGTGAGTGTGAGAGAGAGTGAGATAAAGAGAAGTTGTGAGTGAGTGAGTGAGTGAGAGAAGCTGTGAGTGAAAGAGAGAAAGAGAAGCTGTGAGAGAGAGAGAGAGAGAGAAAGAGAAGCTGTGAGTGAGAGAGAGAGAGAAAGAGAAGCTATGAGTGAGAGAGAGAGAGAAGCTGTGAGTGAGAGAGAGAAGCTGTGCGTGAGAGAGAGAGAGAAGCTGTGTGTGTGTGTGAGAGAGAGAAGCTGTGAGTGAGAGAGAAAGAAAGAAAGAGAAGCTGTGTGATAGAGAGAGAGAAGCTGTGAGTGTGAGAGAGAGTGAGATAAAGAGAAGTTGTGAGTGAGTGAGTGAGTGAGTGAGTGAGAGAAGCTGTGAGTGAGAGACAGAGAGAGAAAGAGAAGCTGTGTGTGAGAGAGAGTGTGATAAGCTGTGTGTGTGTGAGAGAGAGAAGCTATGAGTGAGAGAAAGAGAAGCTGTGAGTGAGAGAGAGATAGAAGCTGTGAGTGAGAGAGAGAAAGAGAAGCTGTGAGTGAGAGACAGAGAGAGAAAGAAAGGGTGTGAGTGAGAGACAGAGAGAGAAAGAGAAGCTGTGTGAGAGAGAGAGAAGCTGTGAGTGAAAGTGAGAAAGAGAAGCTGATAGAGAGAGAGAGAAGCTGTGAGTGAGAGAATGAGAAAGAGAAGCTGTGAGCAAGAGAGAAAGAGAGAAATAGAAGCTATGAGTGAGAGACAGAGAGAGAAAGAGAAGTTGTTAGTGAGAGAGAGAGAGAGAGAGAGAAAGAGAAGCTGTGAGAGAGAGAGAGAGAGAAGCTGTGAGTCAGAGAGAGAGAGAAGCTGTGAGTGAGAGACAGAGAGATAAAGAGAAGCTGTGTGTGAGAGAGAGAAAGAGAAGCTGTGAGAGAGAGAGAGAATGAGAAGCTGTGAGTGAGAGAGAGAAAGTGAGAGAGAAGCTGTGAGTGTGAGAGAGAGTGAGATAAAGAGAAGCTGTGAGTGAGTGAGAGAGAGAGAGAAGCTATGAGTGAAAGTGAGAAAGAGAAGCTGATAGTGAGAGAGAGAGAGAAGCTGTGAGTGATAGAAAGAGAAAGAGAAGCTGTGAGTAAGAGAGAAAGAGAGAAATAGAAGCTATGAGTGAGAGACAGAGAGAGAAGCTGTGAGTGAGTGAGAGAGAGAGAAGTTGTGTGTGAGAGAGAGAGAAAAAGAGAAGCTGTGAGTGTGTGTGAGAGAGAAAGAGAAGCTGTAAGTGAGTGAGAGAAAGAGAAGCTGTGAGTGTGAGAGAGAGAAAGAGAAGCTGTGAGTGAGAGAGAGAATGAGAAGCTGTGAGTGAGAGAGAGAGAAAGAGATGCTGTGAGTGAGAGACAGAGAGAGAAAGAGAAGTTGTTAGTGAGAGAGAGAGAGAAGCTGTGAGAGAGAGAGAGAAAGAGAAGCTGTGAGAGAGAGAGAGAAGCTGTGAGTGAGAGACAGAGAGATAAAGAGAAGCTGTGTGTGAGAGAGAGAATGAGAAGCTGTGAGAGAGAGAGAGAAAGAGAAGTTGTTATTGAGAGAGAGAGAGAAAGAAAGAGCTGTGTGAGAGAGAGAGAAAGAGAAGCTGTGTGTGAGAGAGAAAGAGAAGCTGTGAGTGAGTGAGAGAGAGAGAGAAAGAGAAGCTGTGAGAGAGGAGAGAAAGAGAAGCTGTAAGTGAGAGACAGAGAGAGAAAGAGAAGCTGTGTGAGAGAGAAAGTGATAAGCTGTGAGGGAGAGAGAGAGAAAGAGAAGCTGTGAGTGAGACAGTGAGAGAGAGTAGCTGTGTAAGAGAGAGAGAGCAAGAGAAGCTGTGAGTGTGTGTGTGAGAGAGAAAGAAAGCTGTGAGTGAGAGAGAGAGAGAGAAAGAGAAGCTGTGAGTGAGAGAGAGAGAGAAGCTGTGAGTGTGTGTGAGAGAGAAAGTGAAGTTGTGAGAGAGAGAGAAAAAGAGAAGCTGTGAGTGAGAGTGAAAGAGAGAAATAGAAGCTACGAGTGAGAGAGAGAGAGAAGCTGTGAGTGTGTGAGAGAGAGGAAGTGAAGCTGTGAGTGAAAAAGAGAGAAAGTGAAGCTGTGAGTGAGAGATAAGAGAGAAAGAGAAGCTGTGAGTTAGAGAGAGAGAGAATGAGAAGCTGTGTGTGTGAGATAAAGAGAAGCTGTGAGTGAGAGAGAGAGAATAAGAGAAGCTGTGAGTGAGAGATAGAGAGAGAAAGAGAAGCTGTGAGTGAGAGAGAGAATCTGTGAGTGATAGAGAGAGAGAAAGAGAAGCTATGAGTGAGAGAGAGAGAGAAGCTGTGAGTGAGAGAGACAAGCTGTGCGTGAGAGAGAAAGAGAGAAGCTGTGTGTGTGTGAGAGAGAGAGAAGCTGTGAGTGAGAGAGAGAGAGAAAGAGAAGCTGTGTGATAGAGAGAGAGAGAAGCTGTGAGTGTGAGAGAGAGTGAGATAAAGAGAAGTTGTGAGTGAGAGAGAGAGAGAGAGAAGCTGTGAGTGAGAGACAGAGAGAGAAAGAGAAGCTGTGTGTGAGAGAGAGAGTGATAAGCTGTGTGTGTGAGAGAGAGAAGCTGTGAGTGAGTGAGAGAGAAAGAGAAGCTGTGAGTGAGTGAGAGAGAGAAGCTGTGAGTGAGAGAGAGAAATAGAAGCTGTGAGTGAGAGACAGAGGGAGAAAGAAAGGATGTGAGTGCGAGAGAGAGAAAGAGAAGCTGTGAGAGAGAGAGAGAAAGAGAAGCTGTGAGTGAGAAAGAGAGAGAAAGAGAAGCTGTGAGTGAGAGACAGAGAGAGAAAGAGAAGCTGTGTGTGTGAGAGAGAAAGAGAAGCTGTGAGTGAGAGAGAGAGAACCTGTGAGTGAAAGTGAGAAATAGAAGCTGATAGTGAGAGAGAGAGAAGCTGTGAGTGATAGAAAGAGAAATAGAAGCTATGAGTGAGAGACAGAGAGAGAAGCTGTGAGTGAGAGAGAAAGAGAGAAGCTGTGAGTGAGAGACAGAGAGATAAAGAGAAGCTGTGAGTGAAAAAGAGAGAAAGTGAAGCTGTGAGTGAGAGATAGAGAGAGAAAGAGAAGCTGTGAGTTAGAGAGAGAGAGAGAGAATGAGAAGCTGTGTGTGTGAGATAAAGAGAAGCTGTGAGTGAGAGAGAGAGAGAGAAAGAGAAGCTGTGAGTGAGAGATAGAGAGAGAAAGAGAAGCTGTGAGTGAGAGAGACAGAGAGAATCTGTGAGTGAGAGAGAGAGAGAGAAAGAGAAGCTATGAGTGAGAGAGAGAAGCTGTGAGTGAGAGAGAGAAGCTGTCCGTGAGAGAGAGAGAGAGAGAAGCTGTGTGTGTGTGTGTGTGAGAGAGAAGCTGTGAGTGAGAGAGAGAGAGAAAGAGAAGCTGTGTGATAGAGATAGAGAGAAGCTGTGAGTGTGAGAGAGAGTGAGATAAAGAGAAGATGTGAGTGAGTGAGTGAGTGAGAGAAGCTGTGAGTGAAAGAGAGAAAGAGAAGCTGTGAGTGAGAGAGAGAGAGAAGCTGTGAGTGAGAGACAGAGAGAGAAAGAGAAGCTGTGTGTGTGAGAGAGAGTGATAAGCTGTGTGTGTGTGAGAGAGAAGCTGTGAGTGAGAGAGAGAGAAAGAGAAGCTGTGAGTGAGAGAGAGAGAGAAGCTGTGAGTGAGAGAGAGAAAGAGAAGCTGTGAGTGAGAGACAGAGGGAGAAAGAAAGGGTGTGAGTGCGAGAGAGATTAAGAGAAGCTGTGAGAGAGAGAGAAAGAGAATCTGTGAGTGAGAAAGAGGGAGAAAGAGAAGCTGTGTGTGTGAGAGAGAAAGAGAAGCTGTGAGTGAGAGAGAGAGAAGCTGTGAGTGAAAGTGAGAAAGAGAAGCTGATAGTGTGAGAGAGAGAGAAGCTGTGAGTGAGAGAAAGAGAAAGAGAAGCTGTGAGTAAGAGAGAAAGAGAGAAATAGAAGCTATGAGTGAGAGACAGAGAGAGAAGCTGTGAGTGAGTGAGAGAGAGAGAAGCTGTGTGAGAGAGAGAGAGAGAGAAAAAGAGAAGCTGTGAGAGAGAGAGAGAGAAAGAGAAGCTGTAAGTGAGTGAGAGAAGGAGAAGCTGTGAGTGTGAGAGAGGGAAAGAGAAGCTGTGTGTGTGAGAGAGAGAGATAGAAAGAGAAGTTGTTAGTGAGAGAGAGAGAGAGAAAGAAAGAGAAGCTTTGAGAGAGAGAGAGAGAGAGAGAAGCTGTGAGTGAGAGAGAAAGAAGCTGTGAGTGAGAGACAGAGAGATATAGAGAAGCTGTGAGAGAGAGTGAGAAAGAGAAGCTGTGAGAGAGAGAGAATGAGAAGCTGTGTGAGAGGGAGAGAGAAAGAGCTGTGTGAGAGAGAGAGAGCAAGAGAATCTGTGAGTGAGAGAGAGAGAGAAAGAGAAGCTGTGAGTGAGAGAGAAAGAGAGAAAGAGAAGCTGTGAGAGAGAGAGAGTGAGAAGCTATGAGAGAGAGAGAGCAAGAGAAGCTGTGAGTGAGAGAGAGAAAGAGAAGCTGTGAGAAATAGAGAGAAAGAGAAGCTGTGAGTGAGAAGACAGAGAGAGAAAGAGAAGCTGTGTGAGAGAGAGATAGAGAAAGTGAAGCTGTGAGTGAGAGAGAGAGAGAAAGAGAAGCTGTGAGTGTGTGTGAGAGAGAAAGAGAAGCTTTGAGAGAGAGAGAAAAAGAGAAGCTGTGAGTGAGAGTGAAAGAGAGAAATAGAAGCTATGAGTGAGAGAGAGAGAAGCTGTGAGTGAGAGAAAGAGAGAGAAAGAGAAGTTGTTAGTGAGAGAGAGAGAGAGAGAGAAAGAGAAGCTTTGAGAGAGAGAGAGAGAGAGAGAGAGAAGCTGTGAGTGAGAGAGAGAGAGAGAAGCTGTGAGTGAGAGACAGAGAGATAAAGAGAAGCTGTGAGAGAGAGAGAAAGAGAAGCTGTGAGTGAGAGAGAGAGAGAATGAGAAGCTGTGTGAGAGGGAGAGAGAAAGAGAAGATTTTAGTGAGAGAGAGAGAGAGAGAGAAAGAGCTGAGAGAGAGAGAGAGAAAGAGAAGCTGTGTGAGAGAGAAAGAGAAGCTGTGAGTGAGAGAGAGAGAGAAAGAGAAAGTGAAGCTGTGAGTGAGAGAGAGAGAAAGAGAACCTGTGAGTGAGAGAAAGAGAGAAAGAGAAGCTGTGAGTGAGAGACAGAGAGAGAAAGAGAAGCTGTGAGTGAGAGACAGAGAGAGAGAGTAGCTGTGTGTGTGTGAGAGAGAGAGAGAGAGAGCAAGAGAATCTGTGAGTGAGAGAGAGAAAAAAAGAGAAGCTGTGAGTGACAGAGAAAGAGAGAAAGAGAAGCTGTGAGTGAGAGAGTGTGAGAAGCTATGAGAGAGAGAGAGCAAGAGAAGCTGTGAGTGAGAGAGAGAAAGAGAAGCTGTGAGTGAGAAAGAGAGAGAAAGAGAAGCTGTGAGTGAGCTATAGAGACAGAAAGAGAAGCTGTGAGTGAGAGAGAGAGAGAGAAAGAGAATCTGTAAGTGAGAGAGAGAGAAAGAGAAGCTATGAGTGAGAGCGAGAGAGAGAAAGAAAGGGTGTGAGTGCGAGACAGAGAGAAAGAGAAGCTGTGAGAGAGAGAGAAAGAGAAGCTGTGACTGAAAGAGAGAGAAAGAGAAGCTGTGAGTGAGAGAGAGAGAAGCTGTGAGTGAAAGTGAGAAAGAGAAGCTGTGAGTAAGAGAGAAATAGAGAAATAGAATCTATGAGTGAGAGACAGAGAGAGAAGCTGTGAGTGAGTGAGAGAGAGATAAGCTGTGTGAGAGAGAGAGAAAAAAAGAGCTGTGAGTGAGAGAGAGAGAAAGAGAAGTTGTAAGTGAGTGAGAGAAAGTGAAGCTGTGAGTGTGAGAGAGAGAAAGAGAAGCTCTGAGTGAGAGAGAGAGTGAGAAGCTGTGAGTGAGAGAGAGAGAAAGAGAAGCTGTGAGTGAGAGACAGAGAGAGAAAGAGAAGTTGTTAGTGAGAGAGAGAGAGAGAGAGAAAGAGAAGCTGTGAGTGAGAGAGAGAAGCTGTGAGTGAGAGACATAGAGATAAAGAGAAGCTGTGTGAGAGTGAGAGAAGCTGAGAGAGAGAGAATGAGAAGCTGTGAGTGAGAGAGAGAAAGAGAGAGAGAAGCTGTGAGTTTGAGAGAGAGTGAGATAAAGAGAAGATGTGAGTGAGTGAGAGAGAGAGAGAGAGAAGCTGTGAGTGAAAGTGAGAAAGAGAAGCTGATAGTGAAAGAGAGAGAGAGAAGCTGTGAGTGAGAGAAAGAGAAAGAGAAGCTGTGAGTAAGAGAGAAAGAGAGAAATAGAAGCTATGAGTGAGAGACAGAGAGAGAAGCTGTGAGTGAGTGAGAGAGAGAGAAGTTGTGAGAGAGAGAGAGAGAGAAAGAGATGCTGTGAGTGAGAGAGAGAGAGAAAGAGAAGCTGTGAGTGAGAGATAGAGAGAGAAAGAGAAGCTGTGAGAAAGAGAGAGAATGAGAAGCTGTGAAGTGTGAGAGAGAGAAAGAGAAGCTGTGAGTGAGAGAGAGAGTGAGAAGCTGTGAGTGAGAGAGAGAGAGAAAGAGATGCCTTTGAGTGAGAGACAGAGAGAGAAAGAGAAGTTGTTAGTGAGAGAGAGAGAGAGAGAGAGAAGCTGTGAGTGAGAGAGAGAAAGAGTAGCTGTGAGTGTGTGTGTGAGAGAAAGAGAAGCTGTGAGAGAGAGAGAAAAAGAGAAGCTGTGAGTGAGAGAGAGAGAACGAGAAGCTGTGTGTGAGAGAGAAAGAGAAGCTGTGAGTGAGAGAGAGAGAGAAAGAGAAGCTGTGAGTGAGAGATAGAGAGAGAAAGAGAAGCTGTGAGAAAGAGAGAGAATGAGAAGCTGTGAGAGAGAGAGAAAGAGAAGTTGTTATTGAGAGAGAGAGAGAGAGAAAGAGCTGTGAGAGAGAGAAAGAGAAAGAGAAGCTGTGTGTGAGAGAGAAAGAGAAGCTGTGAGTGAGAGAGAGAGAGAGAAAGAGAAGCTGTGAGAGAGAGAAAGAGAAGCTGTGAGTGAGAGACAGTGAGAGAAAGAGAAGCTGTGTGTGAGAGAGAGAGTGATAAGCTGTGTGAGTGTGAGAGAGAGAACTTGTGAGTGAGAGAGAGAGAACGAAAAGCTGTGAGTGAGAGAGAGAGTGAGAAGCTGTGAGTGAGAGAGAGAGAGAGAGAGAAGCTGTGAGTGAGAGACAGAGAAAGAAAGAGAAGTTGTTAGTGAGAGAGAGAGAGAAAGAGAAGCTGTGAGAGAGAGAGAAAGAGAAGCTGTGAGTGAGAGAGAGAGAATGAGAAGCTGTGTGAGAGGGAGAGAGAAAGAGAAGATTTTAGTGAGAGAGAGAGAGAGAAAGAGCTGTGAGAGAGAGAGAGAGAAAGAGAAGCTGTGTGAGAGAGAAAGAGAAGCTGTGAGTGAGAGAGAGAGAGAAAGTGAAGCTGTGAGTGAGAGAGAGAGAGAAAGAGAACCTGTGAGTGAGAGAAAGAGAGAAAGAGAAGCTGTGAGTGAGAGACAGAGAGAGAAAGAGAAGCTGTCTGTGTGAGAGAGAGTGATAAGCTGTGAGTGAGAGAGAGAGAGAAAGAGAAGCTGTGAGTGAAAGACAGAGAGAGAGAGAGTAGCTGTGTGTGTGTGAGAGAGAGAGCAAGAGAATCTGTGAGTGAGAGAGAGAGAAAAAGAGAAGCTGTGAGTGACAGAGAAAGAGAGAAAGAGAAGCTGTGAGTGAGAGAGAGTGAGAAGCTATGGGAGAGAGAGAGCAAGAGAAGCTGTGAGTGAGAGAGAGAAAGAGAAGCTGTGAGTGAGAAAGAGAGAGAAAGAGAAGCTGTGAGTGAGAAGACAGAGAGAGAAAGAGAAGCTGTGTGAGAGAGAGAGATAGAGAAAAAGAAGCTGTGAGTGTGTGTGAGAGAGAAAGAGAATCTGTGAGTGTGTGTGTGAGAGAAAGAGAAGCTGTGAGAGAGAGAGAAAAAGAGAAGCTGTGAGTGAGAGAGAGAGAGAACGAGAAGCTGTGTGTGAGAGAGAAAGAGAAGCTGTGAGTGAGAGAGAGAGAGAAAGAGAAGCTGTGAGTGAGAGATAGAGAGAGAAAGAAAAGCTGTGAGTGAGTGAGAGAGAGAGAATGAGAAGCTGTGTGTGTGAGATTAAGAGAAGCTGTGAGTGAGAGAGAGAGAGAAAGAGAAGCTGTGAGTGAGAGACAGAGAGATAAAGAGAAGCTGTGAGAGAGAGTGAGAAAGAGAAGCTGTGTGAGAGAGAGAATGAGAAGCTGTGTGAGAGGGAGAGAAAAAGAGAGAAATAGAAGCTACAAGTGAGAGAGAGAGAGAAGCTGTGAGTGTGTGAGAGAGGGGAAGTGAAGCTGTGAGTGAAAAAGAGAGAAAGTGACGCTGTGAGTGAGAGGTAGAGAGAGAAAGAGAAGCTGTGAGTTAGAGAGAGAGGGAGAACGAGAAGCTGTGTGTGTGAGATAAAGAGAAGCTGTGAGTGAGAGAGAGAGAGAGAAAGAGAAGCTGTGAGTGAGAGATAGAGAGAGAAAGAGAAGCTGTGAGTGAGAGAGACAGAGAGAATCTGTGAGTGAGAGAGAGAGAGAAAGAGAAGCTATGAGTGAGAGAGAGAGAAGCTGTGAGTGAGAGAGAGAAGCTGTGCGTGATAGAGAGAGAGAGAGAAGCTGTGTGTGTGTGTGAGAGAGAGAGAAGCTGTGAGTGAGAGAGAAAGAGAGAAAGAGAAGCTGTGTGATAGAGAGAGAGAGAAGCTGTGAGTGTGAGAGAGAGTGAGATAAAGAGAAGTTGTGAGTGAGTGAGTGACTGAGAGAAGCTGTGAGTGAAAGAGAGAAAGAGAAGCTGTGAGTGAGAGAGAGAGAAGCTGTGAGTGAGAGACAGAGAGAGAAAGAGAAGCTGAGTGTGAGAGAGAGAGTGATAAGCTGTGTGTGTGAGAGAGAGAAGCTGTGAGTGAGAGAGAGAGAGAAAGAGAAGCTTTGAGTGAGAGAGAGAGAGAAGCTGTGAGTGAGAGAGAGAAAGAGAAGCTGTGAGTGAGACAGAGGGAGAAAGAAAGGGTGTGAGTGCGAGAGAGAGAAAGAGAAGCTGTGTGAGAGAGAGAAAGAGAAGCTGTGAGTGAGAAAGAGAGAGAAAGAGAAGCTGTGTGTGTGATAGAGAAAGAGAAGCTGTGAGTGAGAGAGAGAGAAGCTGTGAGTGAAAGTGAGAAAGAGAAGCTGATAGTGAGAGAGAGAGAGAAGCTGTGAGTGAGAGAAAGAGAAAGAGAAGCTGTGAGTAAGAGAGAAAGAGAGAAATAGAAGCTATGTGTGAGAGACAGAGAGAGAAGCTGTGAGTGAGTGAGAGAGAGAGAAGCTGTGAGTGAGAGACAGAGAGAGAAAGAGAAGTTGTTAGTGAGAGAGAGAGAGAAAGAGAAAGAGAAGCTGTGTGAGAGAGAGAGAGAAGCTGTGAGTGAGAGAGAGAGAGAAGCTGTGAGTGAGAGACAGAGAGATAAAGTGAAGCTGTGAGAGAGAGAGAGAGAAAGAGAAGCTGTGTGAGAGAGAGAGAATGAGAAGCTTTGAGTGAGAGAGAGAAAGAGAGAGAGAAGCTGTGAGTGTGTGAGAGAGTGAGATAAAGAGAAGCTGTGAGTGAGTGAGAGAGAGAGAGAAGCTGTGAGTGAAAGTGAGAAAGAGAAGCTGATAGTGAGAGAGAGAGAGAGAAGCTGTGAGTGAGAGAAAGAGAAAGAGAAGCTGTGAGTAAGAGAGAAAGAGAGAAATAGAAGCTATGAGTGAGAGACAGAGAGAGAAGCTGTGAGTGAGTGAGAGAGAGAAGTTGTGTGAGAGAGAGAGAGAAAAAGAGAAGCTGTGAGTGTGTGAGAGAGAGAAAGAGAAGCTGTAAGTGAGTGAGAGAAAGAGAAGCTGTGAGTGTGAGAGAGAGAAAGAGAAGCTGTGAGTGAGAGAGAGAGTGAGAAGCTGTGAGTGAGAGAGAGAGAGAAAGAGATGCTGTGAGTGAGAGACAGAGAGAGAAAGAGAAGTTGTTAGTGAGTGAGAGAGAGAGAAGCTGTGAGTGAGAGAGAGAAAGAGTAGCTGTGTGAGAGAGAGAGAGAAGCTGTGAGTGAGAGACAGAGAGATAAAGAGAAGCTGTGAGAAAGAGAGAGAATGAGAAGCTGTGTGTGAGAGAGAAAGAGAAGTTGTTATTGAGAGAGAGAGAGAGAAAGAGCTGTGAGAGAGAGAAAGAGAAAGAGAAGCTGTGTGTGAGAGAGAAAGAGAAGCTGTGAGTGAGAGAGAGAGAGAGAAAGAGAAGCTGTGTGAGAGAGAGAGTGATAAGCTGTGAGGGAGAGAGAGAGAAAGAGAAGCTGTGAGTGACAGACAGTGAGAGAGAGTAGCTGTGTGAGAGAGAGAGAGCAAGAGAAGCTGTGAGTGTGTGAGAGAGAGAGAAAGAAAGCTGTGAGTGAGAGAGAGAGAAAGAGAAAGAGAAGCTGTGAGTGAGAGAGAGAGAGAAGGAGAAGTTGTGTGTGAGAGAGAGAGAGAGAAAGAGAAGCTGTGTGAGAGAGAGTGATAAGCTGTGACGGAGAGAGAGAGAGAAAGAGAAGCTGTGAGTGAGAGACAGTGAGAGAGAGTAGCTGTGTGTGAGAGAGAGAAAGAGAACCTGTGTGTGAGAGAAAGAGAGAAAGAGAAGCTTTGAGTGAGAGACAGAGAGAGAAAGAGAAGCTGTGTGAGAGAGAGAGAGTGATAAGCTGTGAGTGAGAGAGAGAGAGAAAGAGAAGCTGTGACTGAGAGACAGAGAGAGAGAGTAGCTGTATGTGTGTGTGAGAGAGAGAGCAAGAGAATCTGTGAGTGAGAGAGAAAGAGAAGCTGTGAGTGAGAAAGAGAGAGAAAGAGAAGCTGTGAGTGAGAAGACAGAGAGAGAAAGAGAAGCTGTTGAGAGAGAGAGAGAGAGAAAGAGAAGCTGTGAGTGAGAGAGAGAGAGAAAGAGAAGCTGTGAGTGTGTGTGAGAGAGAAAGAGAAGCTGTGAGAGAGAGAGAAAAAGAGAAGCTGTGAGTGAGAGAGAGAGAGAGAACGAGAAGCTGTGTGTGAGAGAGAAAGAGAAGCTGTGAGTGAGAGAGAGAGAGAAAGAGAAGCTGTGAGTGCGAGATAGAGAGAGAAAGAGAAGCTGTGAGTGAGTGAGAGAGAGAGAATGAGAAGCTGTGTGTGTGAGATTAAGAGAAGCTGTGAGTGAGAGAGAGAGTAGCTGTGAGTGAAAGTGAGAAATAGAAGCTGATAGTGTGAGAGAGAGAGAGAAGCTGTGAGTGAGAGAAAGAGAAAGAGAAGCTGTGAGTAAGAGAGAAAAAGAGAAATAGAAGCTATGAGTGAGAGAGAGAGAAGCTGTGAGTGAGTGAGAGAGAGAGAAGCTGTGTGAGAGAGAGAGAGAAAAAGAGAAGCTGTGTGAGAGAGAGAGAGAGAAGCTGTAAGTGAGTGAGAGAAGGAGAAGCTGTGAGTGTGTGAGAGAGAAAGAGAAGCTGTGAGTGAGAGAGAGAGAGAAAGAGAAGTTGTTAGTGAGAGAGAGAGAGAGAAAGAGAAGCTTTGAGAGAGAGAGAGAGAGAGAGAGAAGCTGTGACTGAGAGAGAGAAGCTGTGAGTGAGAGACAGAGAGAGAAGCTGTGAGTGAGAGAGAGAGAAAGAGATGCTTGAGTGAGAGACAGAGAAAGAGAAGTTGTTAGTGAGAGAGAGAGAGAGAGAGAAGCTGTGAGAGAGAGAGAGAAAGAGAAGCTGTGAGAGAGAGAGAGAGAAGCTGTGAGTGAGAGACAGAGAGATAAAGAGAAGCTGTGTGAGAGAGAGAGAATGAAAAGGTGTGTGTGAGAGAGAAAGAGAAGTTGTTATTGAGAGAGAGAGAGAGAGAGAAAGAAAGAGCTATGAGAGAGAGAAAGAGAAAGAGAAGCTGTGTGTGAGAGAGAAAGAGAAGCTGTGAGTGAGAGAGAGAGAGAGAAAGAGAAGCTGTGAGAGAGAGAGAAAGAGAAGCTGTGAGTGAGAGACAGAGAGAGAAAGAGAAGCTGTGTGAGAGAGAGAGTGATAAGCTGTGAGGGAGAGAGAGAGAGAAAGAGAAGCTGTGAGTGAGAGACAGTGAGAGAGAGTAGCTGTGAGAGAGAGAGAGAGCAAGAGAAGCTGTGAGTGTGTGTGTGAGAGAGAAAGAAAGCTGTGAGTGAGAGAGAGAGAGAGAAAGAGAAGCTGTGAGTGAGAGAGAGAGAGAAGGAGAAGTTGTGTGTGAGAGAGAAAGAGAAGCTGTGAGTGTGTGTGAGAGAGAAAGTGAAGTTGTGAGAGAGAGAGAAAAAGAGAAGCTGTGAGTGAGAGTGAAAGAGAGAAATAGAAGCTACGAGTGAGAGAGAGAGAAGCTGTGAGTGTGTGAGAGAGAGGAAGTGAAGCTGTGAGTGAAAAATTGAGAAAGTGAAGCTGTGAGTGAGAGATAGAGAGAGAAAGAGAAGCTGTGAGTTAGAGAGAGAGAGAGAACGAGAAGCTGTGTGTGTGAGAGAGAGAATCTGTGAGTGAGAGAGAGAGAGAAAGAGAAGCTATGAGTGAGAGAGAGAAACTGTGAGTGAGAGAGAGAAGCTGTGCGTGAGAGAGAGAGAGAGAAGCTGTGTGTGTCTGTGAGAGAGAGAGAAGCTGTGAGAGAGAGAGAGAGAAGCTGTGTGATAGAGAGAGAGAGAAGCTGTGAGTGTGAGACAGAGTGAGATAAAGAGAAGTTGTGAGTGAGAGAGAGAGAGAAGCTGTGAGTGAGAGACAGAGAGAGAAAGAGAAGCTGTGTGTGTGAGAGAGAGTGATAAGCTGTGTGTGTGTGAGAGAGAAGCTGTGAGTGAGTGAGAGAGAAAGAGAAGCTGTGAGTGAGTGAGAGAGAGAAGCTGTGAGTGAGAGAGAGAAAGAGAAGCTGTGAGTGAGAGACAAAGAAAGGGGGTGAGTGCGAGAGAGAGAAAGAGAACCTGTGAGTGAGAGAGAGAGAAAGAGAAGCTGTGAGTGAGAAAGAGAGAGAAAGAGAAGCTGTGAGTGAGAGACAGAGAGAGAAAGAGAAGCTGTGTGTGTGAGAGAGAAAGAGAAGCTGTGAGTGAGAGAGAGAGTAGCTGTGAGTGAAAGTGAGAAATAGAAGCTGATAGTGTGAGAGAGAGAGAGAGAAGCTGTGAGTGAGAGAAAGAGAAAGAGAAGCTGTGAGTAAGAGAGAAAAAGAGAAATAGAAGCTATGAGTGAGAGACAGAGAGAGAAGCTGTGAGTGAGTGAGAGAGAGAGAAGCTGTGTGAGAGAGAGAGAGAAAAAGAGAAGCTGTGAGAGAGAGAGAGAGAGAGAAGCTGTAAGTGAGTGAGAGAAGGAGAAGCTGTGAGTGTGTGAGAGAGAAAGAGAAGCTGTGAGTGAGTGAGAGAGAGAAGTTGTGTGAGAGAGAGAGAAAAAGAGAAGCTGTGAGTGAGAGAGAGAGAGAAAGAGAAGCTGTAAGTGAGTGAGAGAAAGAGAAGCTGTGAGTGTGAGAGAGAGAAAGAGAAGCTGTGAGTGAGAGAGAGAGTGAGAAGCTGTGAGTGAGAGAGAGAGAAAGAGATGCTGTGAGTGAGAGACAGAGAGAGAAAGAGAAGTTGTTAGTGAGAGAGAGAGAGAGAAAGAGAAGCTGTGAGAGAGAGAGAGAGAAAGAGAAGCTGTGTGAGAGAGAGATAGAAGCTGTGAGTGAGAGACAGAGAGAGAAAGAGAAGCTGTGTGTGTGTGAGTGAGAGAAGCTGTGTGTGAGAGAGAAAGAGAAGCTGTGAGTGAGAGAGAGAAAGAGAATCTGTGAGTGAGAGAGAGAGAGAAAGAGAAGCTGTGAGAGAGAGAGAAAGAGAAGCTGTGAGTGAGAAACAGAGAGAGAAAGAGAAGCTGTGTGTGTGAGAGAGAGTGATAAGCTGTGAGTGAGAGAGAGAGAAAGAGAAGCTGTGAGTGTGTGTGTGAGAGAGAAAGAAAGCTGTGAGTGAGAGAGAGAGAAAGAGAAGGTGTGAGTGTGTGAGAGAGAGAAGGAGAAGTTGTGTGAGAGAGAGATAGAGAAAGAGTAGCTGTGAGAGAGAGAGAGAGAAAGAGAAGCTGTGAGTGTGTGAGAGAGAGAAAGAGAAGTTGTGTGAGAGAGAGAAAAAGAGAAGCTGTGAGTGAGAGTGAAAGAGAGAAATAGAAGCTACGAGTGAGAGAGAGAGAGAAGCTGTGAGTGTGTGAGAGAGAGGAAGTGAAGCTGTGAGTGAAAAAGAGAGAAAGAGAAGCTGTGAGTGAGAGATAGAGAGAGAAAGAGAAGCTGTGAGTTAGAGAGAGAGAGAATGAGAAGCTGTGTGTGTGAGATAAAGAGAAGCTGTGAGTGAGAGAGAGAGAAAGAGAAGCTGTGAGTGAGAGATAGAGAGAGAAAGAGAAGCTGTGAGTGAGAGAGAGAGAGAAAGAGAATCTATGAGTGAGAGAGAGAGAAGCTGTGAGTGAGAGAGAGAAGCTGTGCGTGAGAGAGAGAGAGAAGCTGTGTGTGTGTGTGAGAGAGAGAAGCTGTGAGTGAGAGAGAGAGAAAGAAAGAGAAGCTGTGTGATAGAGAGAGAGAAGCTGTGAGTGTGAGAGAGAGTGAGATAAAGAGAAGTTGTGAGTGAGTGAGTGAGTGAGAGAAGCTGTGAGTGAAAGTGAGAGAGAGAAGCTATGAGAGAAAGAGAAAGAGAAGCTGTGAGTGAGAGAGAGAGAGAAGCTGTGAGTGTGAGAGAGAAAGAGAAGCTGTGAGTGAGAGACAGAGAGAGAAAGAAAGGGTGTGAGTGAGAGACAGAGAGAGAAAGAGAAGCTGTGTGTGTGAGAGAGAAAGAGAAGCTGTGAGTGAGAGAGAGAGAAGCTGTGAGTGAAAGTGAGAAAGAGAAGCTGATAGAGAGAGAGAGAGAGAAGCTGTGAGTGAGAGAAAGATAAAGAGAAGCTGTGAGTAAGAGAGAAAGAGAGAAATAGAAGCTATGAGTGAGAGACAGAGAGAGAAGCAGTGAGTGAGTGAGAGAGAGAGAAGCTGTGAGTGAGAGACAGAGAGAGAAAGAGAAGTTGTTAGTGAGAGAGAGAGAGAGAGAGAGAGAGAGAAGCTATGAGAGAGAGAGAGAGAGAGAGAGAGAGAGAAACTATGAGTGAGAGAGAGAGAGAAGCTGTGAGTGAGAGACAGAGAGATAAAGAGAAGCTGTGAGAGAGAGAGAGAAAGAGAAGCTGTGTGAGAGAGAGAGAATGAGAAGCTTTGAGTGAGAGAGAGAAAGAGAGAGAGAAGCTGTGAGTGTGAGAGAGAGTCAGATAAAGAGAAGCTGTGAGTGAGTGAGAGAGAGAGAGAAGCTGTGAGTGAAAGTGAGAAAGAGAAGCTGATAGTGAGAGAGAGAGAGAGAAGCTGTGAGTGAGAGAAAGAGAAAGAGAAGCTGTGAGTAAGAGAGAAAGAGAGAAATAGAAGCTATGAGTGAGAGACAGAGAGAGAAGCTGTGAGTGAGTGAGAGAGAGAGAAGTTGTGTGAGAGAGAGAGAAAAAGAGAAGCTGTGAGTGTGAGAGAGAGTGAGATAAAGAGAAGTTGTGAGTGAGTGAGTGAGTGAGAGAAGCTGTGAGTGAAAGAGAGAAAGAGAAGCTGTGAGTGAGAGAGAGAGAGAGAGAAGCTGTGAGTGAGAGACAGAGGGAGAAAGAAAGTGTGTGAGTGCGAGAGAGAGAAAGAGAAGCTGTGAGAGAGAGAGAAAGAGAAGCTGTGAGTGAGAAAGAGAGAGAAAGAGAAGCTGTGTGTGTGAGAGAGAAAGAGAAGCTGTGAGTGAGAGAGAGAGAAGCTGTGAGTGAAAGTGAGAAAGAGAAGCTGATAGTGAGAGAGAGAGAGAAGCTGTGAGTGAGAGAAAGAGAAAGAGAAGCTGTGAGTGAGTGAGAGAGAGAAGCTTAGAGTGAGAGAGAGAAAGAGAAGCTGTGAGTGAGAGACAGAGGGAGAAAGGAAGTGTGTGAGTGCGAGAGAGAGAAAGAGAAGCTGTGAGAGAGAGAGAAAGAGAAGCTGTGAGTGAGAAAGAGAGAGAAAGAGAAGCTGTGTGTGTGAGAGAGAAAGAGAAGCTGTGAGTGAGAGAGAGAGAAGCTGTGAGTGAAAGTGAGAAAGAGAAGCTGATAGTGAGAGAGAGAGAGAAGCTGTGAGTGAGAGAAAGAGAAAGAGAAGCTGTGAGTAAGAGAGAAAGAGAGAAATAGAAGCTATGAGTGAGAGACAGAGAGAGAAGCTGTGAGTGAGTGAGAGAGAGAGAAGCTGTGTGAGAGAGAGAGAGAAAAAGAGAAGCTGTGAGAGAGAGAGAGAGAAAGAGAAGCTGTAAGTGAGTGAGAGAAGGAGAAGCTGTGAGTGTGAGAGAGAGAAAGAGAAGCTGTGTGTGAGAGAGAGAGAGAGAAAGAGAAGTTGTTAGTGAGAGAGAGAGAGAGAGAGAAAGAAAGAGAAGCTTTGAGAGAGAGAGAGAGAGAGAAGCTGTGAGTGAGAGAGAGAGAAGCTGTGAGTGAGAGACAGAGAGATATAGAGAAGCTGTGAGAGAGAGTGAGAAAGAGAAGCTGTGAGAGAGAGAGAATGAGAAGCTGTGTGAGTGAGAGAGAAAGAGAATTTGTTAGTGAGAGAGAGAGAGAAGGAGCTGTGAGAGAGAGAGAGCAAGAGAATCTGTGAGTGAGAGAGAGAGAGAAAGAGAAGCTGTGAGTGAGAGAGAAAGAGAGAAAGAGAAGCTGTGAGAGAGAGAGTGAGAAGCTATGAGAGAGAGAGAGCAAGAGAAGCTGTGAGTGAGAGAGAGAAAGAGAAGCTGTGAGAAATAGAGAGAAAGAGAAGCTGTGAGTGAGAAGACAGAGAGAGAAAGAGAAGCTGTGTGAGAGAGAGATAGAGAAAGTGAAGCTGTGAGTGAGAAGGATGAGAAATAAAGAGAAGCTGTGAGTGTGTGTGAGAGAGAAAGAGAAGCTGTGAGAGAGAGAGAAAAAGAGAAGCTGTGAGTGAGAGTGAAAGAGAGAAATAGAAGCTATGAGTGAGAGAGAGAGAGAAGCTGTGAGTGAGAGAATGAGAGAGAAAGAGAAGTTGTTAGTGAGAGAGAGAGAAAGAGAAGCTTTGAGAGAGAGAGAGAGAGAAAGAGAAGCTGTGAGTGAGAGAGAGAGAGAAGCTGTGAGTGAGAGACAGAGAGATAAAGAGAAGCTGTGTGAGAGAGAGAAAGAGAAGCTGTGAGTGAGAGAGAGAGAGAATGAGAAGCTGTGTGAGAGGGAGAGAGAAAGAGAAGATTTTAGTGAGCGAGAGAGAGAGAGAAAGAGCTGTGAGAGAGAGAGAGAGAAAGAGAAGCTGTGTGAGAGAGAAAGAGAAGCTGTGAGTGAGAGAGAGAGAGAAAGTGAAGCTGTGAGTGAGAGAGAGAGAAAGAGAACCTGTGACTGAGAGAAAGAGAAGCTGTGAGTGAGAGAGAGAGAAGCTGTGAGTGAAAGTGAGAAAGAGAAGCTGATAGTGAGAGAGAGAGAGAGAAGCTGTGAGTGAGAGAAAGAGAAAGAGAAGCTGTGAGTAAGAGAGAAAGAGAGAAAGAGAGAAATAGAAGCTATGAGTGAGAGACAGAGAGAGAAGCTGTGAGTGAGTGAGAGAGAGAGAAGCTGTGAGTGAGAGACAGAGAGAGAAAGAGAAGTTGTTAGTGAGAGAGAGAAAGAAAGAGAAAGAGAAGCTGTGTGTGTGAGAGAGAGAGAAGCTGTGAGTGAGAGAGAGAGAGAAGCTGTGAGTGAGAGACAGAGAGATAAAGAGAAGCTGTGAGAGAGAGAGAGAAAGAGAAGCTGTGAGAGAGAGAGAATGAGAAGCTTTGAGTGAGAGAGAGAAAGAGAGAGAGAAGCTGTGAGTGTGAGTGTGAGAGAGAGTGAGATAAAGAGAAGCTGTGAGTGAGTGAGAGAGAGAGAGAAGCTGTGAGTGAAAGTGAGAAAGAGAAGCTGATAGTGAGAGAGAGAGAGAAGTTGTGAGTGAGAGAAAGAGAAAGAGAAGCTGTGAGTAAGAGAGAAAGAGAGAAATAGAAGCTATGAGTGAGAGACAGAGAGAGAAGCTGTGAGTGAGTGAGAGAGAGAAGATGTGTGAGAGAGAGAGAGAAAAAGAGAAGCTGTGAGTGTGAGAGAGAGAGAGAAAGAGAAGCTGTAAGTGAGTGAGAGAAAGAGAAGCTGTGAGTGTGAGAGAGAGAAAGAGAAGCTGTGAGTGAGAGAGAGAGTGAGAAGCTGTGAGTGAGAGAGAGAGAGAAAGAGATGCTGTGAGTGAGAGACAGAGAGAGAAAGAGAAGTTGTTAGTGAGAGAGAGAGAGAGAGAAGCTGTGAGTGAGAGAGAGAAAGAGTAGCTGTGTGTGTGAGAGAGAGAAGCTGTGAGTGAGAGACAGAGACATAAAGAGAAGCTGTGAGAAAGAGAGAGAATGAGAAGCTGTGTGTGAGAGAGAAAGAGAAGTTGTTATTGAGAGAGAGTGAGAGAGAAAGAGCTGTGAGAGAGAGAAAGAGAAAGAGAAGCTGTGTGTGTGAGAGAAAGAGAAGCTGTGAGTGAGAGAGAGAGAAAGAGAAGCTGTGAGAGAGAAAGAAAGAGAAGCTGTGAGTGAGAGACAGATAGAGAAAGAGAAGCGGTGTGAGAGAGAGAGTGATAAGCTGTGAGGGAGAGAGAGAGAAAGAGAAGCTGTGAGTGACAGACAGTGAGAGAGAGTAGCTGTGAGAGAGAGAGAGAGCAAGAGAAGCTGTGAGTGTGTGTGAGAGAGAGAAAGACAGCTGTGAGTGAGAGAGAGAGAAAGAGAAAGAGAAGCTGTGAGTGAGAGAGAGAGAGAGAAGGAGAAGTTGTGTGTGAGAGAGAGATAGAGAAAGAGAAGCTGTGTGAGAGAGAGTGATAAGCTGTGAGGGAGAGAGAGAGAGAAAGAGAAGCTGTGAGTGAGAGACAGTGAGAGAGAGTAGCTGTGAGAGAGAGAGAGAGAAAGAGAACCTGTGAGTGAGAGAAAGAGAGAAAGAGAAGCTGTGAGTGAGAGACAGAGAGAGAAAGAGAAGCTGTGTGTGAGAGAGAGAGTGATAAGCTGTGAGTGAGAGAGAGAGAGAAAGAGAAGCTGTGAGTGAGAGACAGAGAGAGAGAGTAGCTGTATGTGTGTGTGTGAGAGAGAGCAAGAGAATCTGTGAGTGAGAGAGAGAGAAAAAGAGAAGCTGTGAGTGACAGAGAAAGAGAGAAAGAGAAGCTGTGAGTGAGAGAGAGTGAGAAGCTATGAGAGAGAGCAAGAGAAGCTGTGAGTGAGAGAGAGAAAGAGAAGCTGTGAGTGAGAAAGAGAGAGAAAGAGAAGCTGTGAGTGAGAAGACAGAGAGAGAAAGAGAAGCTGTTGAGAGAGAGAGATAGAGAAAGAGAAGCTGTGAGTGAGAGAGAGAGAGAAAGAGAAGCTGTGAGTGTGTGTGAGAGAGAAAGAGAAGCTGTGAGAGAGAGAGAAAAAGAGAAGCTGTGAGTGAGAGAGAGAGAGAGAACGAGAAGCTGTGTGTGAGAGAGAAAGAGAAGCTGTGAGTGAGAGAGAGAGAGAAAGAGAAGCTGTGAGTGCGAGATAGAGAGAGAAAGAGAAGCTGTGAGTGAGTGAGAGAGAGAGAATGAGAAGCTGTGTGTGTGAGATTAAGAGAAGCTGTGAGTGAGAGAGAGAGAGAAAGAGAAGCTGTGAGTGTGTGTGAGAGAGAAAGAGAAGCTGTGAGAGAGAGAGAAAAAGAGAAGCTGTGAGTGAGAGTGAAAGAGAGAAATAGAAGCTATGAGTGAGAGAGAGAGAGAAGCTGTGAGTGAGAGAATGAGAGAGAAAGAGAAGTTGTTAGTGAGAGAGAGAGAAAGAGAAGCTTTGAGAGAGAGAGAGAGAGAAAGAGAAGCTGTGAGTGAGAGAGAGAGAGAAGCTGTGAGTGAGAGACAGAGAGATAAAGAGAAGCTGTGTGAGAGAGAGAAAGAGAAGCTGTGAGTGAGAGAGAGAGAGAATGAGAAGCTGTGTGAGAGGGAGAGAGAAAGAGAAGATTTTAGTGAGCGAGAGAGAGAGAGAAAGAGCTGTGAGAGAGAGAGAGAGAAAGAGAAGCTGTGTGAGAGAGAAAGAGAAGCTGTGAGTGAGAGAGAGAGAGAAAGTGAAGCTGTGAGTGAGAGAGAGAGAAAGAGAACCTGTGACTGAGAGAAAGAGAAGCTGTGAGTGAGAGAGAGAGAAGCTGTGAGTGAAAGTGAGAAAGAGAAGCTGATAGTGAGAGAGAGAGAGAGAAGCTGTGAGTGAGAGAAAGAGAAAGAGAAGCTGTGAGTAAGAGAGAAAGAGAGAAAGAGAGAAATAGAAGCTATGAGTGAGAGACAGAGAGAGAAGCTGTGAGTGAGTGAGAGAGAGAGAAGCTGTGAGTGAGAGACAGAGAGAGAAAGAGAAGTTGTTAGTGAGAGAGAGAAAGAAAGAGAAAGAGAAGCTGTGTGTGTGAGAGAGAGAGAAGCTGTGAGTGAGAGAGAGAGAGAAGCTGTGAGTGAGAGACAGAGAGATAAAGAGAAGCTGTGAGAGAGAGAGAGAAAGAGAAGCTGTGAGAGAGAGAGAATGAGAAGCTTTGAGTGAGAGAGAGAAAGAGAGAGAGAAGCTGTGAGTGTGAGTGTGAGAGAGAGTGAGATAAAGAGAAGCTGTGAGTGAGTGAGAGAGAGAGAGAAGCTGTGAGTGAAAGTGAGAAAGAGAAGCTGATAGTGAGAGAGAGAGAGAGAAGTTGTGAGTGAGAGAAAGAGAAAGAGAAGCTGTGAGTAAGAGAGAAAGAGAGAAATAGAAGCTATGAGTGAGAGACAGAGAGAGAAGCTGTGAGTGAGTGAGAGAGAGAAGATGTGTGAGAGAGAGAGAGAAAAAGAGAAGCTGTGAGTGTGAGAGAGAGAGAGAAAGAGAAGCTGTAAGTGAGTGAGAGAAAGAGAAGCTGTGAGTGTGAGAGAGAGAAAGAGAAGCTGTGAGTGAGAGAGAGAGTGAGAAGCTGTGAGTGAGAGAGAGAGAGAAAGAGATGCTGTGAGTGAGAGACAGAGAGAGAAAGAGAAGTTGTTAGTGAGAGAGAGAGAGAGAGAAGCTGTGAGTGAGAGAGAGAAAGAGTAGCTGTGTGTGTGAGAGAGAGAAGCTGTGAGTGAGAGACAGAGAGATAAAGAGAAGCTGTGAGAAAGAGAGAGAATGAGAAGCTGTGTGTGAGAGAGAAAGAGAAGTTGTTATTGAGAGAGAGTGAGAGAGAAAGAGCTGTGAGAGAGAGAGAGAGAAAGAGAAGCTGTGTGTGTGAGAGAAAGAGAAGCTGTGAGTGAGAGAGAGAGAAAGAGAAGCTGTGAGAGAGAAAGAAAGAGAAGCTGTGAGTGAGAGACAGATAGAGAAAGAGAAGCGGTGTGAGAGAGAGAGTGATAAGCTGTGAGGGAGAGAGAGAGAAAGAGAAGCTGTGAGTGACAGACAGTGAGAGAGAGTAGCTGTGAGAGAGAGAGAGAGCAAGAGAAGCTGTGAGTGTGTGTGAGAGAGAGAAAGACAGCTGTGAGTGAGAGAGAGAGAAAGAGAAAGAGAAGCTGTGAGTGAGAGAGAGAGAGAGAAGGAGAAGTTGTGTGTGAGAGAGAGATAGAGAAAGAGAAGCTGTGTGAGAGAGAGTGATAAGCTGTGAGGGAGAGAGAGAGAGAAAGAGAAGCTGTGAGTGAGAGACAGTGAGAGAGAGTAGCTGTGAGAGAGAGAGAGAGAAAGAGAACCTGTGAGTGAGAGAAAGAGAGAAAGAGAAGCTGTGAGTGAGAGACAGAGAGAGAAAGAGAAGCTGTGTGTGAGAGAGAGAGTGATAAGCTGTGAGTGAGAGAGAGAGAGAAAGAGAAGCTGTGAGTGAGAGACAGAGAGAGAGAGTAGCTGTATGTGTGTGTGTGAGAGAGAGCAAGAGAATCTGTGAGTGAGAGAGAGAGAAAAAGAGAAGCTGTGAGTGACAGAGAAAGAGAGAAAGAGAAGCTGTGAGTGAGAGAGAGTGAGAAGCTATGAGAGAGAGCAAGAGAAGCTGTGAGTGAGAGAGAGAAAGAGAAGCTGTGAGTGAGAAAGAGAGAGAAAGAGAAGCTGTGAGTGAGAAGACAGAGAGAGAAAGAGAAGCTGTTGAGAGAGAGAGATAGAGAAAGAGAAGCTGTGAGTGAGAGAGAGAGAGAAAGAGAAGCTGTGAGTGTGTGTGAGAGAGAAAGAGAAGCTGTGAGAGAGAGAGAAAAAGAGAAGCTGTGAGTGAGAGAGAGAGAGAGAACGAGAAGCTGTGTGTGAGAGAGAAAGAGAAGCTGTGAGTGAGAGAGAGAGAGAAAGAGAAGCTGTGAGTGCGAGATAGAGAGAGAAAGAGAAGCTGTGAGTGAGTGAGAGAGAGAGAATGAGAAGCTGTGTGTGTGAGATTAAGAGAAGCTGTGAGTGAGAGAGAGAGAGAAAGAGAAGCTGTGAGTGTGTGTGTGAGAGAGAAAGAAAGCTGTGAGTGAGAGAGAGAGAGAAAGAGAAGGTGTGAGTGTGTGAGAGAGAGAAGGAGAAGTTGTGTGAGAGAGAGATAGAGAAAGAGTAGCTGTGAGAGAGAGAGAGAGAGAAAGAGAAGCTGTGAGTGTGTGTGAGAGAGAAAGAGAAGTTGTGTGAGAGAGAGAAAAAGAGAAGCTGTGAGTGAGAGTGAAAGAGAGAAATAGAAGCTACGAGTGAGAGAGAGAGAGAAGCTGTGAGTGTGTGAGAGAGAGGAAGTGAAGCTGTGAGTGAAAAAGAGAGAAAGAGAAGCTGTGAGAGATAGAGAGAGAAAGAGAAGCTGTGAGTTAGAGAGAGAGAGAGAATGAGAAGCTGTGTGTGTGAGATAAAGAGAAGCTGTGAGTGAGAGAGAGAGAAAGAGAAGCTGTGAGTGAGAGATAGAGAGAGAAAGAGAAGCTGTGAGTGAGAGAGAGAGAGAAAGAGAAGCTATGAGTGAGAGAGAGAGAGAAGCTGTGAGTGAGAGAGAGAAGCTGTGCGTGAGAGAGAGAGAGAAGCTGTGTGTGTGTGTGTGAGAGAGAAGCTGTGAGTGAGAGAGAGAGAAAGAAAGAGAAGCTGTGTGATAGAGAGAGAGAAGCTGTGAGTGTGAGAGAGAGTGAGATAAAGAGAAGTTGTGAGTGAGTGAGTGAGTGAGAGAAGCTGTGAGTGAAAGAGAGAAAGGGAAGCTGTGAGTGAGAGAGAGAGAAGCTGTGAGTGAGAGACAGAGAGAGAAAGAGAAGCTGTGTGTGAGAGAGAGTGTGATAAGCTCTGTGTGTGTGAGAGAGAGAAGCTATGAGTGAGAGAAAGAGAAAGAGAAGCTGTGAGAGAGAGAGAGAGAGAAGCTGTGAGTGAGAGAGAGAAAGAGAAGCTGTGAGTGAGAGACAGAGAGAGAAAGAAAGGGTGTGAGTGAGAGACAGAGAGAGAAAGAGAAGCTGTGTGTGTGAGAGAGAAAGAGAAGCTGTGAGTGAGAGAGAGAGAAGCTGTGAGTGAAAGTGAGAAAGAGAAGCTGATAGAGAGAGAGAGAGAGAAGCTGTGAGTGAGAGAAAGATAAAGAGAAGCTGTGAGTAAGAGAGAAAGAGAGAAATAGAAGCTATGAGTGAGAGACAGAGAGAGAAGCTGTGAGTGAGTGAGAGAGAGAGAAGCTGTGAGTGAGAGACAGAGAGAGAAAGAGTTGTTAGTGAGAGAGAGAGATTGAAAGAGAAGCTGTGTGAGAGAGAGAGAGAGAAACTATGAGTGAGAGAGAGAGAAAGAGATGCTGTGAGTGAGAGACAGAGAGAGAAAGAGAAGTTGTTAGTGAGAGAGAGAGAGAGAAAGAGAAGCTGTGAGAGAGAGAGATAGAAGCTGTGAGTGAGAGACAGAGAGAGAAAGAGAAGCTGTGTGTGTGTGAGAGAGAGAAGCTGTGTGTGTGAGAGAAAGAGAATCTGAGAGTGTGAGAGAGAGAGAAAGAGAATCTGTGAGTGAGAGAGAGAGAGAAAGAGAAGCTGTGAGAGAGAGAGAAAGAGAAGCTGTGAGTGAGAAACAGAGAGAGAAAGAGAAGCTGTGTGAGAGAGAGAAAGTGATAAGCTGTGAGTGAGATAGAGAGAAAGAGAAGCTGTGAGTGTGTGTGAGAGAGAGAAAGAAAGAAAGCTGTGAGTGAGAGAGAGAGAGAAAGAGAAGGTGTGAGTGTGTGTGAGAGAGAAGGAGAAGTTGTGTGAGAGAGAGATAGAGAAAGAGTAGCTGTGAGAGAGAGAGAGAGAAAGAGAAGCTGTGAGTGTGTGTGTGAGAGAAAGAGAAGTTGTGTGAGAGAGAGAAAAAGAGAAGCTGTGAGTGAGAGTGAAAGAGAGAAATAGAAGCTACGAGTGAGAGAGAGAGACAAGCTGTGAGTGTGTGTGAGACAGGAAGTGAAGCTGTGAGTGAAAAAGAGAGAAAGAGAAGCTGTGAGTGAGAGATAGAGACAGAAAGAGAAGCTGTGAGTTAGAGAGAGAGAGAGAATGAGAAGCTGTGTGTGTGAGATAAAGAGAAGCTGTGAGTGAGAGAGAGAGAAAGAGAAGCTGTGAGTGAGAGATAGAGAGAGAAAGAGAAGCTGTGAGTGAGAGAGAGAGAGAAAGAGAAGCTATGAGTGAGAGAGAGAGAGAAGCTGTGAGTGAGAGAGAGAAGATGTGCGTGAGAGAGAGAGAGAAGCTGTGTGTGTGTGAGAGAGAGAGAAGCTGTGAGTGAGAGAGAGAGAAAGAAAGAGAAGCTGTGTGATAGAGAGAGAGAAGCTGTGAGTGTGAGAGAGAGTGAGATAAAGAGAAGTTGTGAGTGAGTGAGTGAGTGAGTGAGAGAAGCTGTGAGTGAAAGAGAGAAAGGGAAGCTGTGAGTGAGAGAGAGAGAGAGAAGCTGTGAGTGAGAGACAGAGAGAGAAAGAGAAGCTGTGTGTGAGAGAGAGTGTGATAAGCTCTGTGTGTGTGTGAGAGAGAAGCTATGAGTGAGAGAAAGAGAAAGAGAAGCTGTGAGTGAGAGAGAGAGAGAAGCTGTGAGTGAGAGAGAGAAAGAGAAGCTGTGAGTGAGAGACAGAGATAGAAAGAAAGGGTGTGAGTGAGAGACAGAGAGAGAAAGAGAAGCTGTGTGTGTGAGAGAAAGAGAAGCTGTGAGTGAGAGAGAGAGAAGCTGTGAGTGAAAGTGAGAAAGAGAAGCTGATAGAGAGAGAGAGAGAGAAGCTGTGAGTGAGAGAAAGATAAAGAGAAGCTGTGAGTGAAAGTGAGAAAGAGAAGCTGATAGAGAGAGAGAGAGAAGCTGTGAGTGAGAGAAAGATAAAGAGAAGCTGTGAGTAAGAGAGAAAGAGAGAAATAGAAGCTATGAGTGAGAGACAGAGAGAGAAGCTGTGAGTGAGTGAGAAAGAGAGAAGCTGTGAGTGAGAGACAGAGAGAGAAAGAGAAGTTGTTAGTGAGAGAGAGAGAGAGAGAGAAAGAGAAGCTGTGAGAGAGAGAGAGAGAGAAACTATGAGTGAGAGAGAGAGAGAAGCTGTGAGTGAGAGACAGAGAGATAAAGAGAAGCTGTGAGAGAGAGAGAGAAAGAGAAGCTGTGTGAGAGAGAGAGAATGAGAAGCTTTGAGTGAGAGAGAGAAAGAGAGAGAGAAGCTGTGAGTGTGAGAGAGAGTCAGATAAAGAGAAGCTGTGAGTGAGTGAGAGAGAGAGAGAAGCTGTGAGTGAAAGTGAGAAAGAGAAGCTGATAGTGAGAGAGAGAGAGAAGCTGTGAGTGAGAGAAAGAGAAAGAGAAGCTGTGAGTAAGAGAGAAAGAGAGAAATAGAAGCTATGAGTGAAAGACAGAGAGAGAAGCTGTGAGTGAGTGAGAGAGAGAGAAGTTGTGTGAGAGAGAGAAAAAAAGAGAAGCTGTGTGTGTGAGAGAGAGAAAGAGAAGCTGTAAGTGAGTGAGAGAAAGAGAAGCTGTGAGTGTGTGAGAGAGAAAGAGAAGTTGTGAGTGAGAGAGAGAGTGAGAAGCTGTGAGTGAGAGAGAGAGAGAAAGAGATGCTGTGAGTGAGAGACAGAGAAAGAGAAGTTGTTAGTGAGAGAGAGAGAGAGAAGCTGTGAGAGAGAGAGAGAAAGAGAAGCTGTGAGAGAGAGAGAGAGAAGCTGTGAGTGAGAGACAGAGAGATAAAGAGAAGCTGTGAGAGAGAGAGAGAATGAAAAGGTGTGTGAGAGAGAGAAAGAGAAGTTGTTATTGAGAGAGAGAGAGAGAAAGAAAGAGCTGTGAGAGAGAGAAAGAGAAAGAGAAGCTGTGTGTGAGAGAGAAAGAGAAGCTGTGAGTGAGAGAGAGAGAGAGAAAGAGAAGCTGTGAGAGAGAGAGAAAGAGAAGCTGTGAGTGAGAGACAGAGAGAGAAAGAGAAGCTGTGTGTGAGAGAGAGTGATAAGCTGTGAGGGAGAGAGAGAGAGAAAGAGAAGCTGTGAGTGAGAGACAGTGAGAGAGAGTAGCTGTGAGAGAGAGAGAGAGCAAGAGAATCTGTGAGTGTGTGTGAGAGAGAGAAAGAAAGCTGTGAGTGAGAGAGAGAGAGAGAAAGAGAAACTGTGAGTGAGAGAGAGAGAAGGAGAAGTTGTGTGAGAGAGAGAGATAGAGAAAGAGAAGCTGTGTGAGAGAGAGAAAGAGAAGCTGTGAGTGTGTGTGAGAGAGAAAGTGAAGTTGTGAGAGAGAGAGAAAAAAGAAGCTATGAGTGAGAGTGAAAGAGAGAAATAGAAGCTACGAGTGAGAGAGAGAGAGAAGCTGTGAGTGTGTGAGAGAGAGGAAGTGAAGCTGTGAGTGAAAAAGAGAGAAAGTGAAGCTGTGAGTGAGAGATAGAGAGAGAAAGAGAAGCTGTGAGTTAGAGAGAGAGAGAGAACGAGAAGCTGTGTGTGTGAGAGAGAGAATCTGTGAGTGAGAGAGAGAGAGAAAGAGAAGCTATGAGTGAGAGAGAGAGAAACTGTGAGTGAGAGAGAGAAGCTGTGCGTGAGAGAGAGAGAGAGAGAGAGAAGCTGTGTGTGTCTGTGAGAGAGAGAGAAGCTGTGTGAGAGAGAGAGAGAGAAGCTGTGTGATAGAGAGAGAGAGAAGCTGTGAGTGTGAGACAGAGTGAGGTAAAGAGAAGTTGTGAGTGAGAGAGAGAGAGAGAGAAGCTGTGAGTGAGAGACAGAGAGAGAAAGAGAAGCTGTGTGTGAGAGAGAGAGTGATAAGCTGTGTGTGTGAGAGAGAGAAGCTGTGAGTGAGTGAGAGAGAAAGAGAAGCTGTGAGTGAGTGAGAGAGAGAAGCTGTGAGTGAGAGAGAGAAAGAGAAGCTGTGAGTGAGAGACAGAGGGAGAAAGAAAGGGGGTGAGTGCGAGAGAGAGAAAGAGAAGCTGTGAGAGAGAGAGAGAAAGAGAAGCTGTGAGTGAGAAAGAGAGAGAAAGAGAAGCTGTGAGTGAGAGACAGAGAGAGAAAGAGAAGCTGTGTGTGTGAGAGAGAAAGAGAAGCTGTGAGTGAGAGAGAGAGTAGCTGTGAGTGAAAGTGAGAAATAGAAGCTGATAGTGTGAGAGAGAGAGAGAAGCTGTGAGTGAGAGAAAGAGAAAGAGAAGCTGTGAGTAAGAGAGAAAAAGAGAAATAGAAGCTATGAGTGAGAGACAGAGAGAGAAGCTGTGAGTGAGTGAGAGAGAGAGAAGCTGTGTGAGAGAGAGAGAGAAAAAGAGAAGCTGTGAGAGAGAGAGAGAGAGAGAGAGAAGCTGTAAGTGAGTGAGAGAAGGAGAAGCTGTGAGTGTGTGAGAGAGAAAGAGAAGTTGTGAGTGAGAGAGAGAGAGAGAAAGAGAAGCTTTGAGAGAGAGAGAGAGAGAGAGAGAAGCTGTGAGTGAGAGAGAGAAGCTGTGAGTGAGAGACAGAGAGATAAAGAGAAGCTGAGAGAGAGAGTGAGAAAGAGAAGCTGTGAGAGAGAGAGAATGAGAAGCTGTGTGAGAGGGAGAGAGAAAGAGAGAAATAGAAGCTACGAGTGAGAGAGAGAGAGAAGCTGTGAGTGTGTGTGAGAGAGGGTGAAGCTGTGAGTGAAAAAGAGAGAAAGTGAAGCTGTGAGTGAGAGATAGAGAGAGAAAGAGAAGCTGTGAGTTAGAGAGAGAGAGAACGAGAAGCTGTGTGTGTGAGATAAAGAGAAGCTGTGAGTGAGAGAGAGAGAGAGAAAGAGAAGCTGTGTGAGAGATAGAGAGAAGCTGTGAGTGTGAGAGAGAGTGAGATAAAGAGAAGTTGTGAGTGAGTGAGTGACTGAGAGAAGCTGTGAGTGAAAGAGAGAAAGAGAAGCTGTGAGTGAGAGAGAGAGAAGCTGTGAGTGAGAGACAGAGAGAGAAAGAGAAGCTGAGTGTGAGAGAGAGAGTGATAAGCTGTGTGTGTGAGAGAGAGAAGCTGTGAGTGAGAGAGAGAGAAAGAGAAGCTTTGAGTGAGAGAGAGAGAGAGAAGCTGTGAGTGAGAGAGAGAAAGAGAAGCTGTGAGTGAGACAGAGGGAGAAAGAAAGGGTGTGAGTGCGAGAGAGAGAAAGAGAAGCTGTGTGAGAGAGAGAAAGAGAAGCTGTGAGTGAGAAAGAGAGAGAAAGAGAAGCTGTGTGTGTGATAGAGAAAGAGAAGCTGTGAGTGAGAGAGAGAGAAGCTGTGAGTGAAAGTGAGAAAGAGAAGCTGATAGTGAGAGAGAGAGAGAGAAGCTGTGAGTGAGAGAAAGAGAAAGAGAAGCTGTGAGTAAGAGAGAAAGAGAGAAATAGAAGCTATGTGTGAGAGACAGAGAGAGAAGCTGTGAGTGAGTGAGAGAGAGAGAAGCTGTGAGTGAGAGACAGAGAGAGAAAGAGAAGTTGTTAGTGAGAGAGAGAGAGAAAGAGAAAGAGAAGCTGTGTGTGAGAGAGAGAGAAGCTGTGAGTGAGAGAGAGAGAGAAGCTGTGAGTGAGAGACAGAGAGATAAAGAGAAGCTGTGAGAGAGAGAGAGAAAGAGAAGCTGTGAGAGAGAGAGAGAATGAGAAGCTTTGAGTGAGAGAGAGAAAGAGAGAGAGAAGCTGTGAGTGTGAGAGAGAGTGAGATAAAGAGAAGCTGTGAGTGAGTGAGAGAGAGAGAGAGAAGCTGTGAGTGAAAGTGAGAAAGAGAAGCTGATAGTGAGAGAGAGAGAGAGAAGCTGTGAGTGAGAGAAAGAGAAAGAGAAGCTGTGAGTAAGAGAGAAAGAGAGAAATAGAAGCTATGAGTGAGAGACAGAGAGAGAAGCTGTGAGTGAGTGAGAGAGAGAGAAGTTGTGTGAGAGAGAGAGAGAAAAAGAGAAGCTGTGAGTGTGAGAGAGAGAGAAAGAGAAGCTGTAAGTGAGTGAGAGAAAGAGAAGCTGTGAGTGTGAGAGAGAGAAAGAGAAGCTGTGAGTGAGAGAGAGAGTGAGAAGCTGTGAGTGAGAGAGAGAGAGAAAGAGATGCTGTGAGTAAGAGACAGAGAGAGAAAGAGAAGTTGTTAGTGAGAGAGAGAGAGAGAGAGAGAAGCTGTGAGTGAGAGAGAGAAAGAGTAGCTGTGTGTGAGAGAGAGAAGCTGTGAGTGAGAGACAGAGAGATAAAGAGAAGCTGTGAGAAAGAGAGAGAATGAGAAGCTGTGTGAGAGAGAGAAAGAGAAGTTGTTATTGAGAGAGAGAGAGAGAGAAAGAGCTGTGAGAGAGAGAAAGAGAAAGAGAAGCTGTGTGTGAGAGAGAAAGAGAAGCTGTGAGTGAGAGAGAGAGAGAGAAAGAGAAGCTGTGTGAGAGAGAGAGTGATAAGCTGTGAGGGAGAGAGAGAGAAAGAGAAGCTGTGAGTGACAGACAGTGAGAGAGAGTAGCTGTGTGAGAGAGAGAGAGCAAGAGAAGCTGTGAGTGTGTGTGAGAGAGAGAAAGAAAGCTGTGAGTGAGAGAGAGAGAAAGAGAAAGAGAAGCTGTGAGTGAGAGAGAGAGAGAAGGAGAAGTTGTGTGTGAGAGAGAGATAGAGAAAGAGAAGCTGTGTGAGAGAGAGAGTGATAAGGTGTGAGGGAGAGAGAGAGAGAAAGAGAAGCTGTGAGTGAGAGACAGTGAGAGAGAGTAGCTGTGTGAGAGAGAGAGAGAGAGAACCTGTGAGTGAGAGAAAGAGAGAAAGAGAAGCTTTGAGTGAGAGACAGAGAGAGAAAAAGAAGCTGTGTGAGAGAGAGAGAGTGATAAGCTGTGAGTGAGAGAGAGAGAGAAAGAGAAGCTGTGAGTGAGAGACAGAGAGAGAGTAGCTGTATGTGTGTGTGAGAGAGAGAGCAAGAGAATCTGTGAGTGAGAGAGAGAGAAAAAGAGAAGCTGTGAGTGACAGAGAAAGAGAGAAAGAGAAGCTGTGAGTGAGAGAGAGTGAGAAGCTATGAGAGAGAGAGCAAGAGAAGCTGTGAGTGAGAGAGAAAGAGAAGCTGTGAGTGAGAAAGAGAGAGAAAGAGAAGCTGTGAGTGAGAAGACAGAGAGAGAAAGAGAAGCTTTTGAGAGAGAGAGATAGAGAAAGAGAAGCTGTGAGTGAGAGAGAGAGAAAGAGAAGCTGTGAGTGTGTGTGAGAGAGAAAGAGAAGCTGTGAGAGAGAGAGAAAAAGAGAAGCTGTGAGTGAGAGAGAGAGAGAGAACGAGAAGCTGTGTGTGAGAGAGAAAGAGAAGCTGTGAGTGAGAGAGAGAGAGAAAGAGAAGCTGTGAGTGCGAGATAGAGAGAGAAAGAGAAGCTGTGAGTGAGTGAGAGAGAGAGAATGAGAAGCTGTGTGTGTGAGATTAAGAGTAGCTGTGAGTGAGAGAGAGAGAGAAAGAGAAGCTGTGAGTGAGAGAGAGAAAGAGAAGCTGTGAGAGAGAGATAATGAGAAGCTGTGAGTGAGAGAGAGAAAGAGAGAGAGAAGCTGTGAGTGTGAGAGAGAGTGAGATAAAGAGAAGCTGTGAGTGAGTGTGAGAGAGAGAGAAGCTGTGAGTGAAAGTGAGAAAGAGAAGCTGATAGTGAGAGAGAGTGAAGCTGTGAGTGAGAGAAAGAGAAAGAGAAGCTGTGTGTAAGAGAGAAAGAGAGAAATAGAAGCTATGAGTGAGAGACAGAGAGAGAAGCTGTGAGTGAGTGAGAGAGAGAGAAGTTGTGTGAGAGAGAGAGAAAAAGAGAAGCTGTGAGTGAGAGAGAGAAAGAGAAGCTGTGAGTGAGAAAGAGAGAAAGAGAAGCTGTGAGTGAGAGAGAGAGAAAGAGAAGCTGTGTGAGAGACAGAGAGAGAAAGAGAAGCTGTGAGTGTGTGTGAGAGAACGAGAAGCTGTGAGAGAGAGAGAAAAAGAGAAGCTGTGAGTGAAAGTGAAAGAGAGAAATAGAAGATATGAGTGAGAGAGAGAGAAGCTGTGAGTGAGAGAGAGAGGAAGTGAAGCTGTGAGTGAAAGAGAGAGAAAGAGAAGGTGTGAGTGAGAGAGAGAGAGAAAGAGAAGCTGTGAGTGAGAAAGAGAGAGAAAGAGAAGCTGTGTGTGTGAGAGAGAAAGAGAAGATGTGAGTGAGAGAGAGAGAAAGAGAAGCTGTGAGTGAGAGAGAGAGGAAGAGAAGCTGTGAGTGTGAGAGAGTGAAGCTATGATTGAGAGAGAGAGAGAGTAAGAGAAGCTGTGAGTGAGATGAGAGAGAAAGAGAAGCTGTGAGTGAGAGAGAGAGAGAGAGAAATAGAAGCTGTGAGTGAGAGAGAGTGGGAAGCTATGAGAGAGAGAGAGAAAGAGAAGCTGTGAGTGAGAGAGAGAAAGAGAAGCTGTGAGTGAGAAAGAGAGAGAAAGAGAAGCTGTGAGTGAGAGACAGAGAGAAAGAGAAGCTGTGTATGAGAGAGAGAGAGAAAGAGAAGCTGTGAGTGAGAGAGAGAGAGAAAGAGAAGCTGTGAGTGTGTGTGAGAGAGAAAGAGAAGCTGTGAGAGAGAGAGAAAAAGAGAAGCTGTGAGTGAGAGTGAAAGAGAGAAATAGAAGCTATGAGTGAGAGAGAGAGAGAAGCTGTGAGTGAGAGAGAGAGGAAGTGAAGCTGTGAGTGAAAGAGAGAGAAAGAAGGTGTGAGTGAGAGAGAGAGAAAGAGAAGCTGTGAGTGAGTGAGAGAGAGAGAACGAGAAGCTGTGTGTGTGAGAGAAAGAGAAGCTGTGAGTGAGTGAGAGAGAGAAAGAGAAGCTGTGAGTGATAGAGAGAAAGAGAATCTGTGAGTGAGAAAGATAGAGAAAGAGAAGCTGTGAGTGAGAGATAGAGAGAGAAAGAGAAGCTCTGTTGAGAGAGAGAAAGAGAAGATGTGAGTGAGAGAGAAAGAGTAGCTGTGAGTGTGTGAAAGAGAGAAAGAGAAGCTGTGAGTGAGAGAGAAAGAGATGCTGTGAGTGAGAGAGAAAGAATGAAAAGCTGTGAGTGTGTGTGTGAGAGAGAGAGAGAGAAACTGTGATGGAGAGAGAGAGAGAAAAGCTGTGAGTGAGAGAGAGAAAGAAAGAGAAGATGTGTGAGAGAGAGAAAGAGAAGCTGTGAGTGAGAGAGAGAAAGAGAAGCTGTATGTGTGAGAGAGAGAGAAGCTGTGAGTGAGAGAGAGAGAGAAACTGTGAGTGAGAGAGTGAGAGAGAGAAGCTGTGAGTGAGAGAGATAGAGAGAGAAAGAGAAGCTGTGTGAGAGAGAATTAGAAGCTTTGAGTGAGAGAGAGAGAATGAGAAGCTGTGAGTGAATGAGAGAGAGAGAAAAAGAGAAGCTCTGAGTGAGAGTGAAAGAGAGAAATAGAAGCTATGAGTGAGAGATAGAGAGAAGCTGTGAGTGAAAGAGAGAGAGGAAGAGAAGCTGTGAGTGAAAGAGAGAGAAAGAGAAGCTGTGTGTGAGAGAGAGAGATAAGCTGTGAGTGAGAGAGAGAGAGAGAACGAGAAGCTGTGTGTGTGAGAGAAAGAGAAGCTGTGAGTGAGAGAGAGAGAGAAAGAGAAGCTGTGAGTGAGAGATAGAGAGAGAAAGAGAAGCTGTTAGTGTGAGAGAGTGAGATAAAGAGAAGCTGTGAGTGAGAGAGAGAGAAGCTGTGAGTGAAAGAGAGAAAGGGAAAGAGAAGCTGTGAGTGAGAGAGAGAGAGAAAGAGAAGCTGTGAGTGAGAGACAGAGAGAGAAAGAGAAGCTGTGTGTGAGAGAGAGAGTGATAAGCTGTGAGTGAGAGAGAGAGAAAGAGAAGCTGTGAGTGAGATGAGAGAGAAAGAGAAGCTGTGAGTGAGAGAGAGAGAGAAATAGAGGCTGTGAGTGAGAGAGAGTGGGAAGCTATGAGAGAGAGAGAAAGAGAAGCTGTGAGTGAGAGAGAGAAAGAGAAGCTGTGAGTGAGAAAGAGAGAGAAAGAGAAGCTGTGAGTGAGAGACAGAGAGAAAGAGAAGCTGTGTATGAGAGAGAGAGAAAGAGAAGCTGTGAGTGTGTGTGAGAGAGAAAGAGAAGCTGTGAGAGAGAGAGAAAAAGAGAAGCTGTGAGTGAGAGTGAAAGAGAGAAATAGAAGCTATGAGTGAGAGAGAGAGAGAAGCTGTGAGTGAGAGAGAGAGGAAGTGAAGCTGTGAGTGAAAGAGAGAGAAAGAGAAGGTGTGAGTGAGAGAGAGAGAAAGAGAAGCTGTGAGTGAGTGAGAGAGAGAGAACGAGAAGCTGTGTGTGTGAGAGAAAGAGAAGCTGTGAGTGTGAGAGAAAGAGAAGCTGTGAGTGAGAGAGAGAAAGAGAAGCTGTATGTGTGAGAGAGAGAGAAGCTGTGAGTGAGAGAGAGAGAGAAACTGTGAGTGAGAGAGTGAGATAGAGAAGCTGTGAGTGAGAGAGATAGAGAGAGAAAGAGAAGCTGTGTGAGAGAGAATTAGAAGCTTTGAGTGAGAGAGAGAGAATGAGAAGCTGTGAGTGAATGAGAGAGAGAGAAAAAGAGAAGCTCTGAGTGAGAGTGAAAGAGAGAAATAGAAGCTATGAGTGAGAGATAGAGAGAAGCTGTGAGTGAAAGAGAGAGAGGAAGAGAAGCTGTGAGTGAAAGAGAGAGAAAGAGAAGCTGTGTGTGAGAGAGAGAGATAAGCTGTGAGTGAGAGAGAGAGAGAGAACGAGAAGCTGTGTGTGTGAGAGAAAGAGAAGCTGTGAGTGAGAGAGAGAGAGAAAGAGAAGCTGTGAGTGAGAGATAGAGAGAGAAAGAGAAGCTGTTAGTGTGAGAGAGTGAGATAAAGAGAAGCTGTGAGTGAGAGAGAGAGAAGCTGTGAGTGAAAGAGAGAAAGGGAAAGAGAGAAAGAGTAGCTGTGAGTGTGTGAAAGAGAGAAAGATAAGCTGTGAGTGAGAGAGAAAGAGATGCTGTGAGTGAGAGAGAAAGAATGAAAAGCTGTGTGTGTGTGTGAGAGAGAGAGAGAAACTGATGGAGAGAGAGAGAAAAGCTGTGAGTGAGAGAGAGAAAGAGAAGATGTGAGTGAGAGAGAGAAAGAGAAGCTGTGAGTGAGAGAGAGAAAGAGAAGCTGTATGTGTGTGAGCGAGAGAAGCTGTGAGTGAGAGAGAGAGGGAAACTGTGAGTGAGAGAGTGAGAGAGAGAAGCTGTGAGTGAGAGAGATAGAGAGAGAAAGAGAAGCTGTGTGAGAGAGAATTAGAAGCTTTGAGTGAGAGAGAGAGAATGAGAAGCTGTGAGTGAATGAGAGAGAGAGAAAAAGAGAAGCTCTGAGTGAGAGTGAAAGAGAGAAATAGAAGCTATGAGTGAGAGATAGAGAGAAGCTGTGAGTGAAAGAGAGAGAGGAAGAGAAGCTGTGAGTGAAAGAGAGAGAAAGAGAAGCTGTGTGTGTGAGAGAGAGAGAAGCTGTGAGTGAGAGAGAGAGAGAGAGAACGAGAAGCTGTGTGAGAGAGAGAGTGATAAGCTGTGAGTGAGAGAGAGAGAAAGAGAAGCTGTGAGTGAGATGAGAGAGAAAGAGAAGCTGTGAGTGTGAGAGAGAGAGAAATAGAAGCTGTGAGTGAGAGAGAGAAAGAAAGAGAAGCTGTGAGAGAGAGAGATGCTGTGAGTGAGAGTGAGAGAAGGAATAGCTGTGAGTGAGTGAGAGAGAGAGAGAGAAGCTGTGACTGAGAGACAGAGAGAGAGAGAAGTTGTGAGTGAGAGAGGGAGAAAGAGAAGCTGTGTGTGAGAGAGAAAGAGAAGCTGTGAGAGAGAGAGAGAAAAAAAGAGAAGCTGTGAGAGAGAGAGAAAGAGAGAGAAGCTGTGAGTGTGTGTGAGAGAGAAAGAGAAGCTGTGAGTGAGAGAGAGAGAGAAGCTGTGAGTGAGAGAGGGAGAGAGAGAAGCTTTGAGAGAGAGAGAAAGAGAAGCTGTGAGAGAGAGAGAAAAAAGAGAAGGTGTGAAAGAGAGAGAAAGAGAGAGAAGCTGTGAGTGTGAGAGAAAGTGAGAGAAAGAGAAGCTGTGTGTGTGAGAGAGAGTGAGAGGAAGAGATGCTGTGATTTTTCGAGAGAGAGAAAGAGAAGCTGTGAGTGAGAGAGAGAGAGAGAAAGAGATGCTGTGAGTTAGAGAGAGAGTGAGAAGCTGTGAGTGAGAGAGAGAGAGAGAAAGAGAAGCTGTGAGTGAGAGAGTGTGAAGCTATGATTGAGAGAGAGAGAGAGTGATAAGCTGTGAGTGAGAGAGAGAGAAAGAGAAGCTGTGAGTGAGAGACAGAGAGAAAGAGAAGCTGTGAGAGAGAGAGAGTGATAAGCTGTGAGTGAGAGAGAGAGAGAAAGAGAATCTGTGAGTGAGAGACAAAGAAAGAGAGAGTAGCTGTGAGAGTGAGAGAGAGAGAGAGAAGCTGTGAGTGAGAGAGAGAGAAAGAGAAGCTGTGTGTGAGAGAGAGAGAAGATGTGAGTGATAGAGAGAGAGAGAAGCTGTGAGTGAGAGAGGGAGAAGCTGTGAGTGAGAAAGAGAGAGAGAGAGAAGCTGTGAGTGAGTGAGAGAGAAAGAGAAGCTGTGAGTGAGAGAGAGAAAGAGAGAGAAGGTGTGTGTGAGAGTGAGATAAGAGAAGCTGTGAGTGAGAGAGAGAGAAGCTGTGAGTGAAAGAGAGAAAGGGAAAGAGAAGCTGTGAGTAAGAGAGAGAGAAAGAAAGAGAAGCTGTGAGTGAGAGAGAGATGCTCTGAGTGAGAGTGAGAGAAGAAATAGCTGTGAGTGAGAGAGAAAGAGAGAGAGAAGCTGTCACTGAGAGACAGAGAGAGAAAGAGAAGTTGTGAGTGAGAGAGAGAGAGAGAAGCTGTGAGTGAGAGAGGGAGAAAGAGAAGCTGTGTGTGAGAGAAACGGGAAGCTGTGAGAGAGAGAAAGAGAGAGAAGCTGTGAGTGTGTGTGAGAGAGAAAGAGAAGCTGTGAGTGAGTGAGAGAGAGAGAAGCTGTGAGTGAGAGAGGGAGAAAGAGAAGCTGTGAGAGAGAGAGAAAGAGAAGCTGTGAGAGAGAGAAAAAAAGAGAAGCCGTGAAAGAGAGAGAAAGAGAGAGAAGCTGTGAGTGTGAGAGAAAGTGACAGAAAGAGAAGCTGTGAGTGTGAGAGAGAGTGAGAGGAAGAGATGCTGTGAGTTTGAGAGAGAGCGAAAGAGAAGCTGTGAGTGAGAGAGAGAGAGAGAAAGAGAAGCTGTGAGGGAGAGAGAGAGAGAGAAAGAGAAGCTGTGAGTGAGAGAGTGTGAAGCTATGATTGAGAGAGAGAGAGAGTGATAAGCTGTGAGTGAGAGAGAGAGAGAAAGAGAAGCTATGAGTGAAAGACAGAGAGAGAAAGAGAAGCTGTGAGAGAGAGAGAGAAGCTGTGAGTGAGAGAGAGAGAAAGAGAAGCTGTGAGTGAGAGAGAGAGAGAAAGAGAAGCTGTGAGTGTGAGAGAGTGAAGCTATTATTGAGAGAGAGAAAGAGAAAGAGAAGCTGTGAGTGAGAGAGAGAGAGAGAGAGAGAGAGAAAGAGAAGCTGTGAGTGAGAGAGAGAGAGAGAAAGAGAAGCTGTGAGTGAAAGACAGAGAGAGAAAGAGAAGCTGTGTGTGAGAGAGAGAGTGATAAGCTGTGAGTGAGAGAGAGAGAGAAAGAGAAGCTGTGAGTGAGAGACAGAGAGAGAGAGTAGCTGTGAGAGAGAGAGAGAGAGAAAGAGAAGCTGTGAGTGAGATGAGAGAGAAAGAGAAGCTGTGAGTGAGAGAGAGAGAGAAAGAGAAGCTGTGAGTGAGAGAGAGAGTGAGAAGCTATGAGAGAGAGAAAGCGAAGCTGTGAGTGAGAGAGAGAAAGAGAAGCTGTGAGTGAGAAAGAGAGAAAGAGAAGCTGTGAGTGAGACAGAGAGAGAAAGAGAAGCTGTGTGAGAGACAGAGAGAGAAAGAGAAGCTGTGAGTGTGTGTGAGAGAACGAGAATCTGTGAGAGAGAGAGAAAAAGAGAAGCTGTGAGTGAAAGTGAAAGAGAGAAATAGAAGATATGAGTGAGAGAGAGAGAAGCTGTGAGTGAGAGAGAGAGGAAGTGAAGCTGTGAGTGAGAGAGAGAGGAAGTGAAGCTGTGAGTGAAAGAGAGAGAAAGAGAAGATGTGAGTGAGAGTGAGAGAGAGAGAAGCTGTGAGTGAGAAAGAGAGAGAAAGAGAAGCTGTGTGTGTGTGAGAGAAAGAGAAGATGTGAGTGAGAGAGAGAGAGAGAAGCTGTGAGTGAGAGGGAAAGAGAAGCTGTGAGTGAGAGAGAAACAAAGAAAAGCTGTGAGTGTGTGTGTGTGTGTGAGAGAGAGAAGCTGTGATGGAGAGAGAGAGAGAAGCTGTGAGTGAGAGAGAGAGAAAGAGAAGATGTGAGTGAGAGAGAGAAAGAGAAGCTGTGAGTGAGAGAGAGAAAGAGAAGCTGTGAGTGAGAGAGAGAAAGAGAAGCTGTATGTGTGAGAGAGAGAGAAGCTGTGAGTGAGAGAGAGAGAGAGAAACTGTGAGTGAGAATGTGAGAGAGAATCTGTGAGTGAGAGAGATAGAGAGAGAAAGAGAAGCTGCGTGAGAGAGAATTAGAAGCTTTGAGTGAGAGAGAGAGAATGAGAAGCTGTGAGTGAGTGAGAGAGAGAGAAAAAGAAAAGCTGTGAGTGAGAGTGAAAGAGAGAAATAGAAGCTATGAGTGAGAGAGAGAGAAGCTGTGAGCGAAAGAGAGAGAGGAAGAGAAGCTGTGAGTGAAAGAGAGAGAAAGGGAAGCTGTCTGTGTGTGAGAGAGAGAAAAGCTGTGAGTGAGAGAGAGAGAGAACGAGAAGCTGTATGTGTGAGAGAAAGAGAAGCTGTGAGTGAGAGAGAGAGAGAAAGAGAAGCTGTGAGTGAGAGATAGAGAGAGAAAGAGAAGCTGTGAGTGAGAGAGAGAAAGAGAAAGAGAAGCTGTGAGTGAGAGAGAGAGAAAGAAAGAAAGAGAAGCTGTGAGTGAGAGAAAGAGAGAGAGAGAGATGCTGTGAGTGAGAGTGAGAGAAGGAATAGCTGTGAGTGAGAGAGAGAAAGAGAAGCTGTGACTGAGAGACAGAGAGAGAAAGAGAAGTTGTGAGAGAGAGAGAGAGAAGCTGTGAGTGAGAGAGGGAGAAAGAGAAGTTGTGAGAGAGAGAAAGAGAAGCTGTGAGAGAGAGAGAGAGAAAAAAAGAAGCTGTGAGAGAGAAAGAGAGACCAACTGTGAGTGTGTGTGAGAGAGAAAGAGAAGTTGTGAGTGAGAGAGAGAGAGAGAGAAGCTGTGAGTGAGAGAGGGAGAAAGAGAAGCTGTGAGAGAGAGAGAAAGAGAAGCTGTGAGAGAGAGAGAGAGAAAAAAAGAGAAGCTGTGAGTGAGTGAGAGAGAGAGAACTTGAAGCTGTGTGTGTGAGAGAAAGAGAAGCTGTGAGTGAGTGAGAGAGAGAAAGAGAAGCTGTGAGTGAGAGAGAGAAAGTGAAGCTGTGAGTGAGAAAGAGAGAGAAAGAGAAGCTGTGAGTGAGAGACAGAGAGAGAAAGAGAAGCTGTGTGTGAGAGAGAGAAAGATGTGAGTGAGAGAGAGAGAGAGAAAGAGAAGCTGTGAGTGTGTGTGAGAGAGAGAGAAACTGTGAGTGAGAGAGAAAGAGAAGCTGTGAGTGAGAGAGAAAGAAAGAAAAGCTGTGAGAGTGTGTGTGTGTGTGTGTGAGAGAAGCTGTGATGGAGAGAGAGAGAGAAGCTGTGAGTGAAAGAGAGAGAAAGAGAAGACATGAGTGAGAGAGTGAAAGAGAAGCTGTGAGTGAGAGAGAGAAAGAGAAGCTGTGAGTGAGAGAGAGAAAGAGAAGCTGTATGTGTGAGAGAGAGAGAAGCTGTGAGTGAGAGAGAGAGAGAAACTGTGTGAGAGAGAGTGAGAGAGAAGCTGTGAGTGAGAGAGATAGAGAGAAAGAGAAACTGCGTGAGAGAGAATTAGAAGCTTTGAGTGAGAGAGAGAGAATGAGAAGCTGTGAGTGAGTGAGAGAGAGAGAAAAAGAAAAGCTGTGAGTGAGAGTGAAAGAGAGAAATAGAAGCTATGAGAGAGAGAGAAGCTGTGAGCAAAAGAGAGAGAGGAAGAGAAGCTGTGAGTGAAAGAGAGAGAAAGGGAAGCTGTGAGAGAGAGAGAGAGAAAAGCTGTGAGTGAGAGAGAGAGAGAGAACGAGAAGCTGTATGTGTGAGAGAAAGAGAAGCTGTGAGTGAGAGAGAGAGAGAAAGAGAAGCTGTGAGTGAGAGATAGAGAGAGAGAAAGTGAAGCTGTGAGTTAGAGAGAGAGAGAAAGTGAAGCTGTGAGTGAGAGAGAGAGAGAAAGAGAAGCTGTGAGTGAGAGAGAGAGAGAAGCTGTGAGTGAAAGAGAGAAAGGGAAAGAGAAGCTGTGAGTGAGAGAGAGAGAAAGAAAGAAAGAGAAGCTGTGAATGAAAGAGAGAGAGAGATATCTGTGAGTGAGAGTGAGAGAAGGAATAGCTGTGAGTGAGAGAGAGAGAGAAAGAGAAGCTGTGACTGAGAGACAGAGAGAGAAAGAGAAGTTGTGTGTGTGAGAGAGAGAGAAGCTGTGAGTGAGAGAGGGAGAAACAGAAGTTGTGAGAGAGAGAGAAAGAGAAGCTGTGAGAGAGAGAGAGAGAGAAAAAGAAGCTGTGTGAGAGAGAGAAAGAGAGACTAGCTGTGAGTGTGTGTGAGAGAGAGAAAGAGAAGCTGTGAGTGAGAGAGAGAGAGAGAAGCTGTGAGTGAGAGAGGGAGAAAGAGAAGCTGTGAGAGAGAGAGAGAGAAAGAGAAGCTGTGAGAGAGAGAGAAAAAAAGAGAAGCTGTGAGAGAGAGAAAGAGAGAGAAGCTATGAGTGTGAGAGAAAGTGAGAGAAAGAGAATGTGTGAGTGTGAGAGAGAGTGAGAGGAAGAGATGCTGTGAGTTTGAGAGAGAGAGAGAAAGAGAAGGTGTGAGTGAGAGAGAGAGAGAAAGAGAAGCTGTGAGTGAGAGAGAGAGAGAGAGAAGCTATGAGTGAGAGAGAGAGAGAGAAGCTGTGAGTGAGAGAGAGAGAGGAAGTGAAGCTGTGAGTGAAAGAGAGAGAAAGAGAAGGTGTGAGTGAGAGAGAGAGAAAGAGAAGCTGTGAGTGAGTGAGAGAGAGAGAACGAGAAGCTGTGTGTGTGAGAGAAAGAGAAGCTGTGAGTGAGTGAGAGAGAGAAAGAGAAGCTGTGAGTGATAGAGAGAAAGAGAATCTGTGAGTGAGAAAGAGAGAGAAAGAGAAGCTGTGAGTGAGAGATAGAGAGAGAAAGAGAAGCTGTGAGTGAGAGACAGAGAGAGTAGCTGTGAGAGAGAGAGAGAGAAAGAGAAGCTGTGAGTGAGATGAGAGAGAAGGAGAAGCTGTGAGTGAGAGAGAGAGAGAAAGAGAAGCTGTGAGTGAGAAAGAGAGAAAGAGAAGCTGTGAGTGAGAGACAGAGAGAGAAAGAGAAGCTGTGTGTGAGAGAGAGAGAAAGAGAAGCTGTGAGTGTGTGTGAGAAAGAGAAGCTGTGAGTGAGAGAGAGAGAGAAAGAGAAGCTGTGTGAGAGAGAGAGAGAAGCTGTGAGTGTGAGAGAGAGTGAGATAAAGAGAAGTTGTGAGTGAGTGAGAGAGAGAGAAGCTGTGAGTGAGAGACAGAGAGAGAAAGAGAAGCTGTGTGAGAGAGAGAGAGTGATAAGCTGTGTGTGTGAGAGAGAGAACCTGTGAGTGAGTGAGAGAGAAAGAGAATATGTGAGTGAGTGAGAGAGAGAAGCTGTGAGTGAGAGAGAGAAAGAGAAGCTGTGAGTGAGAGACAGAGGGAGAAAGAAAGGGTGTGAGTGCGAGAGAGAGAAAGAGAAACTGTGAGAGAGAGAGAGAAAGAGAAGCTGTGAGTGAGAAAGAGAGAGAAAGAGAAGCTGTGAGTGAGAGACAGAGAGAGAAAGAAAAGCTTTGTGTGTGAGAGAGAAAGAGAAGCTGTGAGTGAGAGAGAGAGAAGCGGTGAGTGAAAGTGAGAAATAGAAGCTGATAGTGAGAGAGAGAGAGAGAAGCTGTGAGTGAGAGAAAGAGAAAGAGAAGCTGTGAGTAAGAGAGAAAGAGAGAAATAGAAGCTATGAGTGAGAGACAGAGAGAGAAGCTGTGAGTGAGTGAGAGAGAGAGAAGCTGTGTGAGAGAGAGAGAGAGAAAAAGAGAAGCTGTGAGAGAGAGAGAGAAGCTGTAAGTGAGTGAGAGAAGGAGAAGCTGTGAGTGTGTGAGAGAGAAAGAGAAGCTGTGAGTGAGAGAGAGAGAGAGAAAGAGAAGTTGTTAGTGAGAGAGAGAGAGAGAAAGAGAAGCTGAGAGAGAGAGAGAGAAGCTGTGAGTGAGAGAGAGAGAGAAGCTGTGAGTGAGAGACAGAGAGATAAAGAGAAGCTGTGAGAGAGAGTGAGAAAGAGAAGCTGTGTGAGAGAGAGAATGAGAAGCTGTGTGAGAGGGAGAGAGAAAGAGAGAAATAGAAGCTACGAGTGAGAGAGAGAGAGAAGCTGTGAGTGTGTGAGAGAGAGGAAGTGAAGCTGTGAGTGAAAAAGAGAGAAAGTGAAGCTGTGAGTGAGAGATAGAGAGAGAAAGAGAAGCTGTGAATTAGAGAGAGAGAGAGAACGAGAAGCTTTGTGTGTGAGATAAAGAGAAGCTGTGAGTGAGAGAGAGAGAGAGAAAGAGAAGCTGTGAGTGAGAGATAGAGAGAGAAAGAGAAGCTGTGAGTGAGAGAGACAAGCTGTGCGTGTGAGAGAGAGAGAGAAGCTGTGTGTGTGTGTGAGAGAGAGAAGCTGTGAATGAGAGAGAGAGAGAGAAAGAGAAGCTGTGTGATAGAGAGAGAGAGAAGCTGTGAGTGTGAGAGAGAGTGAGATAAAGAGAAGTTGTGAGTGAGTGAGTGAGTGAGTGAGAGAAGCTGTGAGTGAAAGAGAGAAAGAGAAGCTGTGAGTGAGAGAGAGAGAGAAAGAGAAGCTGTGAGTGAGAGAGAGAGAGAAAGAGAAGCTATGAGTGAGAGAGAGAGAACCTGTGAGTGAGAGAGAGAAGCTGTGCGTGAGAGAGAGAGAGAAGCTGTGTGTGTGTGTGTGTGTGTGAGAGAGAAGCTGTGAGTGAGAGAGAAAGAAAGAAAGAGAAGCTGTGAGTGAGAGAGAGAGAGAAAGAGAAGTTGTTAGTGAGAGAGAGAGAGAAAGAGAAGCTTTGAGAGAGAGAGAGAGAAGCTGTGAGTGAGAGAGAGAGAGAGAAGCTGTGAGTGAGAGACAGAGAGATAAAGAGAAGCTGTGAGAGAGAGTGAGAAAGAGAAGCTGTGTGAGAGAGAGAATGAGAAGCTGTGTGAGAGGGAGAGAGAAAGAGAGAAATAGAAGCTACGAGTGAGAGAGAGAGAGAAGCTGTGAGTGTGTGAGAGAGAGGAAGTGAAGCTGTGAGTGAAAAAGAGAGAAAGTGAAGCTGTGAGTGAGAGATAGAGAGAGAAAGAGAAGCTGTGAGTTAGAGAGAGAGAGAGAACGAGAAGCTGTGTGTGTGAGATAAAGAGAAGCTGTGAGTGAGAGAGAGAGAGAGAAAGAGAAGCTGTGAGTGAGAGATAGAGAGAGAAAGAGAAGCTGTGAGTGAGAGAGACAGAGAATCTGTGAGTGAGAGAGAGAGAGAAAGAGAAGCTATGAGTGAGAGAGAGAGAAGCTGTGAGTGAGAGAGAGAGAAGCTGTGCGTGAGAGAGAGAGAGAAGCTGTGTGTGTGTGTGTGTGAGAGAGAAGCTGTGAGTGAGAGAGAAAGAAAGAAAGAGAAGCTGTGTGATAGAGAGAGAGAAGCTGTGAGTGTGAGAGAGAGTGAGATAAAGAGAAGTTGTGAGTGAGTGAGTAAGTGAGAGAAGCTGTGAGTGAAAGAGAGAAAGGGAAGCTGTGAGTGAGAGAGAGAGAGAGAAGCTGTGAGTGAGAGACAGAGAGAGAAAGAGAAGCTGTGTGTGAGAGAGAGTGTGATAAGCTCTGTGTGTGTGAGAGAGAAAAGCTATGAGTGAGAGAAAGAGAAAGAGAAGCTGTGAGTGAGAGAGAGAGAGAAGCTGTGAGTGAGAGAGAGAAAGAGAAGCTGTGAGTGAGAGACAGAGAGAGAAAGAAAGGGTGTGAGTGAGAGACAGAGAGAGAAAGAGAAGCTATGTGTGTGAGAGAGAAAGAGAAGCTGTGAGTGAGAGAGAGAGAAGCTGTGAGTGAAAGTGAGAAAGAGAAGCTGATAGAGAGAGAGAGAGAGAAGCTGTGAGTGAGAGAAAGAGAAAGAGAAGCTGTGAGTAAGAGAGAAAGAGAGAAATAGAAGCTATGAGTGAGAGACAGAGAGAGAAGCTGTGAGTGAGTGAGAGAGAGAGAAGCTGTGAGTGAGAGACAGAGAGAGAAAGAGAAGTTATTAGTGAGAGAGAGAGAGAGAGAGAAGCTGTGTGAGAGAGAGAGAAGCTGTGAGTGTGAGAGAGAGAGAAGCTGTGAGTGAGAGACAGAGAGATAAAGAGAAGCTGTGTGAGAGAGAGAGAAAGAGAAGCTGTGAGAGAGAGAGAGAATGAGAAGGTGTGAGTGAGAGAGAGAAAGAGAGAGAGAAGCTGTGAGTGTGAGAGAGAGTGAGATAAAGAGAAGCTGTGAGTGAGTGAGAGAGAGAGAGAAGCTGTGAGTGAAAGTGAGAAAGAGAAGCTGATAGTGAGAGAGAGAGAAGCTGTGAGTGAGAGAAAGAGAAAGAGAAGCTATGAGTAAGAGAGAAAGAGAGAAATAGAAGCTATGAGTGAGAGACAGAGAGAGAAGCTGTGAGTGAGTGAGAGAGAGAGAAGTTGTGTGAGAGAGAGAGAGAAAAAGAGAAGCTGTGAGTGTGAGAGAAAGAGAAAGAGAAGCTGTAAGTGAGTGAGAGAAAGAGAAGCTGTGAGTGTGAGAGAGAGAAAGAGAAGCTGTGAGTGAGAGAGAGTGAGAAGCTGTGAGTGAGAGAGAGAGAGAAAGAGATGCTGTAAGTGAGAGACAGAGAGAGAAAGAGAAGTTGTTAGTGAGAGAGAGAGAGAGAGAAGCTGTGAGAGAGAGAGAGAAAGAGAAGCTGTGTGTGAGAGAGAGAGAAGCTGTGAGTGAGAGACAGAGAGATAAAGAGAAGCTGTGAGAGAGAGAGAGAATGAGAAGCTGTGTGTGAGAGAGAGAAAGAGGTTATTGAGAGAGAGAGAGAGAGAAAGAGCTGTGTGAGAGAGAAAGAGAAAGAGAAGCTGTGTGTGAGAGAGAAAGAGAAGCTGTGAGTGAGAGAGAGAGAGAGAGAAAGAGAAGCTGTGAGAGAGAGAGAAAGAGAAGCTGTGAGTGAGAGACAGAGAGAGAAAGAGAAGCTGTGTGAGAGAGAGAGTGATAAGCTGTGAGGGAGAGAGAGAGAAAGAGAAGCTGTGAGTGAAAGACAGTGAGAGAGAGTAGCTGTGAGAGAGAGAGAGCAAGAGAAGCTGTGAGTGTGTGTGTGAGAGAGAAAGAAAGCTATGAGTGAGAGAGAGAGAGAGAGAGAGAAGCTGTGAGTGAGAGAGAGAGAGAAGCTTTGAGTGTGTGTGAGAGAGAAAGTGAAGTTGTGAGAGAGAGAAAAAGAGAAGCTGTGAGTGAGAGTGAAAGAGAGAAATAGAAGCTACGAGTGAGAGAGAGAGAGACGCTGTGAGTGTGTGAGAGACAGGAAGTGAAGCTGTGAGTGAAAAAGAGAGAAGGTGAAGCTGTGAGTGAGAGATAAGAGAGAAAGAGAAGCTGTGAGTTAGAGAGAGAGAGAGAACGAGAAGCTGTGTGTGTGAGATAAAGAGAAGCTGTGAGTGAGTGAGAGAGAGAAAGAGAAGCTATTTTCCCGAAATTGGTGAAGTTATATAATCATATACTAGATGGAGGATCAATCCCGACTTCATGGTATAACACTACAATTGTTCTTTTGCCAAAACTTGGTAAGAATTTGGAAAGAGTGGATTCGTACAGACCAATTTCGCTTATAAATCAAGATGCGAAGATCTTCACGGCAATATTGGCTAGCCGTTTAAATAGTTTTATGGGGGAATATATAAATGTTGATCAAGTTGGGTTTCTAAAAGGACGACACATGGCGGATTTGACTAGAAGGGTATTAGATTTAATAGACAATGTTAATCAAACAAAGGAAAAAGTGGGATTACTATCATTGGATATTTTTAAGGCATTTGATTCATTGCAGTGGTCTTCAATTAAGGAAATAGTTAGAAAATATGGGTTTGGAGATAAATTTAATAGGGTTATAGATTTACTATATCAAAAAGGAAATGCCAGGGTTAGAGTAAACGAGGAGCTCACGGATGTGATAAAGCTAGAGGCAGGCACTAGGCAGGGTTGCCCATTATCTCCTATCTTGTTTATAATGGCAATGGAGATTTTAGCTAAAAGTATAAGGGAGGATTCAAATATAAAAGGGATCATGGGTAATAAAGTGAGCATGTACGCTGATGATACATTGCTTATGGTGAAGCACCCGGAACAGGTAATGGACAGGATTAAAGATCATCTACAAGTATTTCAAGCTATAACTGGATTAAAGATAAATTGGGATAAATCTGAATTGATGTTGTGTAATTTGAAATTGAGCGAGATGGGTAGGACGGTGTTGACACTTAATATACAAATTGAAGATAAGTTGAAGTATTTAGGGATAATTATTTCAAACAAATTAGAAGAACTTAAATGATTGAATTATGACAGCTTGAGAATTGAATTTAGGAATAAAATACGAGAACTTCAGAAGTTAAAGCTGTCATGGTTCGGAAGGATTGCCATGTGTAAAATGATACTGTTACCAAAGATTAACTTTTTATTTGATACGCTCGCGATTCACTTAAAAGAGAAAGAAATTAATGAGTTTCAAAAAATGTTTAATGATTTTTGCAATGGAGGAAAAAAACCTAGGCTTCCAAAGAAACTATGGTATTTGTCTCAGAAAAAAGGGGGGTTGGGTATGCCAAATCTGTTAGTATATTACCGAGCATTTCAAGTCAAGAATGTTGTGAAGATCTTGGCAAGAGAAAAGGTAATTTGGGAACAATTGGAAATGAAAGAATACAGAAATATTGGAAACTTGAATTTTCTGGGAATGAAGGATAAGGTGAAAAGGTCAAATAATACTATGATGAAAGGTCTCATGGAGGTGTGGAAGAAGGTAAAAAAAGATATGGTTCCGAATCTCTCCCCAATCTTGGAATTGACTGATATGTTGTGTTTCCCAATAAAATTAGACAAAGAAAAAATAGAAATATTGGATAAAAATGGGACGTTGTTACTGAAAGATTGGTTAAAAGCATGTGATGTTGATGCCGAGCGGAAAAAAATGTTTGAGATACTAAATTTGAATTGGTTTCAGAAGTTAAAGGGGGACAATTGGAATAAAAAATATAAAAGAGAACTAGGGTCAGACAGAGTACTTACGGAATTTGAGGAATTGGTAAGGAAGATTAGAAAAGGGGAAAGTAGTATTAAGGGTCTTGTAAGTAAGCTTTATAATATATTGAATAGAGGTGCAGATCCACAGGAGGATTTGAAACGGAAGTGGGAACAAAATTTGAATATAAAAATTGGGGAGATTGAATGGAAAAATAAATGGAAAAAGAGAATTATGAGAACAATGTCTGTAAGGATTAAAGAACATAATTTCAAGATGTTGTGGCAATGGTACCTGACACCATTAAGACTTTACCAGATGGATAATAAAAGAGATAAGTTATGTTGGAGATGTAAAGAATTTGATGGAACATATGAACATATGTGGTGGAGTTGTAAAAAAATAAGGGATTTTTGGGGAAGAATAGAAAATGAATTTGGTGAAATTTTGGGTAAAAGTGTTAAGTTGGTGTCGGGTACTATTCTTTTAACGAATGTGGAAGATCTGGGTTTAAACAAGGAGGAAAAAGAATTACTGGAAATTGTACTGACAACGGGTAGACAATGTATAGCCAGACATTGGAAAAACGATGTAGATATTCAGGTTGGAGAATGGTATAAAGAAATGTGGAGTTTAGCATTGAACGATAAATTGACATGGGAGATTAAAGTCAAAAGAGATAATTTAAAAGAGAATAGATTTTGGAATATATGGAAACCGTTCGTGGATCACTCTATTATGGCAAGTGATAGTTCAGGACCAGTACCATCTCAAAGAAGCTTCTGGAGTTGAGTAGAAAATAAACTCTCCGGGGATTGTATATATTCACAGGGTGATTTTTATTGGTTAAAAAGATTAGTGGTAGTACAGAAAGTTTCTTTCTATTATTTTGGACTTTGAAATAATGGTTCTTAATATTTGGTGGCTAAATAGTAGTTAATGAATATAGATATTGTTATGTGCTAGCATATAGTAATGTTTGTTAGTATGATATTATGGACTTGTTAGTGTAATGTATTGTTAATGTACTGTTAATGTTTTCTTTTCTTTTTCTGTATGTCTATTAAAAACATTTAATAAAAAATTAAAAAAAAGAAAAAGAAAAAAAGAAAGAGAAGCTGTGAGTGAGATGAGAGAGAAGGAGAAGCTGTGAGTGAGAGAGAGAGAGAAAGAGAAGCTGTGAGTGAGAAAGAGAGAAAGAGAAGCTGTGAGTGAGAGACAGAGAGAGAAAGAGAAGCTGTGAGAGAGAGAGAGAGAGAAAGAGAAGCTGTGAGTGTGTGTGAGAAAGAGAAGCTGTGAGTGAGAGAGAGAGAGAAAGAAAGAGAAGCTGTGTGATAGAGAGAGAAGCTGTGAGTGTGAGAGAGAGTGAGATAAAGAGAAGTTGTGAGTGAGAGAGAGAGAGAAGCTGTGAGTGAGAGACAGAGAGAGAAAGAGAAGCTGTGTGTGAGAGAGAGAGTGATAAGCTGTGTGTGTGAGAGAGAGAAGCTGTGAGTGAGTGAGAGAGAAAGAGAAGCTGTGAGTGAGTGAGAGAGAGAAGCTGTGAGTGAGAGAGAGAAAGAGAAGCTGTGAGTGAGAGACAGAGGAAGAAAGAAAGGGTGTGAGTGTGAGAGAGAGAAAGAGAAGCTGTGAGAGAGAGAGAGAAAGAGAAGCTGTGAGTGAGAAAGAGAGAGAAAGAGAAGCTGTGAGTGAGAGACAGAGAGAGAAAGAAAAGCTGTGTGTGAGAGAGAGAAAGAGAAGCTGTGAGTGAGAGAGAGAGAAGCTGTGAGTGAAAGTGAGAAATAGAAGCTGATAGTGAGAGAGAGAGAGAAGCTGTGAGTGAGAGAAAGAGAAAGAGAAGCTGTGAGTAAGAGAGAAAGAGAGAAATAGAAGCTATGAGTGAGAGACAGAGAGAGAAGCTGTGAGTGAGTGAGAGAGAGAGAAGCTGTGTGAGAGAGAGAGAGAAAAAGAGAAGCTGTGAGAGAGAGAGAGAGAGAAGCTGTAAGTGAGTGAGAGAAGGAGAAGCTGTGAGTGTGTGAGAGAGAAAGAGAAGCTGTGAGTGAGAGAGAGAGAGAGAAAGAGAAGTTGTTAGTGAGAGAGAGAGAGAGAGAAAGAGAAGCTTTGAGAGAGAGAGAGAGAGAGAGAGAAGCTGTGTGTGTGTGAGAGAGAGAAGCTGTGTGTGAGAGAGAAAGAGAAGCTGTGAGTGAGAGAGAGAGAAAGAGAATCTGTGAGTGATAGAGAGAGAGAAAGAGAAGCTGTGAGAGAGAGAGAAAGAGAAGCTGTGAGTGAGAGACAGAGAGAGAAAGAGAAGCTGTGAGAGAGAGAGAGTGATAAGCTGTGAGTGAGAGAGAGAGAAAGAGAAGCTGTGAGTGAGTGAGAGAGAGAGAATGAGAAGCTGTGTGTGTGAGATTAAGAGAAGCTGTGAGTGAGAGAGAGAGAGAAAGAGAAGCTGTGAGTGAGATAGAGAAAGAGAAGCTGTGAGAGAGAGAGAATGAGAAGCTGTGAGTGAGAGAGAGAAAAAGAGAGAGAAGCTTTGAGTGTGAGAGAGAGTGAGATAATGAGAAGCTGTGAGTGAGTGTGTGAGAGAGAGAAGCTGTGAGTGAAAGTGAGAAAGAGAAGCTGATAGTGAGAGAGAGAGAAGCTGTGAGTGAGAGAAAGAGAAAGAGAAGCTGTGAGTAAGAGAGAAAGAGAGAAATAGAAGCTATGAGTGAGAGACAGAGAGAGAAGCTGTGATTGAGTGAGAGAGAGAGAAGTTGTGTGAGAGAGAGAGAGAAAAAGAGAAGCTGTGAATGAGAGAGAGAGAGAAAGAGAAGCTGTAAGTGAGTGAGAGAAAGAGAAGCTGTGAGTGTGAGAGAGAGAAAGAGAAGCTGTGAGTGAGAGAGAGAGTGAGAAGCTGTGAGTGAGAGAGAGAGAAAGAGATGCTGCGAGTGAGAGACAGAGAGAGAGAGAAAGAGAAGTTGTTAGTGAGAGAGAGAGAGAGAGAGAGAGAAAGAGAAGCTGTGAGAGAGAGAGAGAAAGAGAAGCTGTGAGAGAGAGAGATAGAAGCTGTGAGTGAGAGACAGAGAGAGAAAGAGAAGCTGTGTGTGTGTGAGAGAGAGAAGCTGTGTGTGAGAGAGAAAGAGAAGCTGTGAGTGAGAGAGAGAGAAAGAGAATCTGTGATAGAGAGAGAGAAAGAGAAGCTGTGAGAGAGAGAGAAAGAGAAGCTGTGAGTGAGAGACAGAGAGAGAACGAGAAGCTGTGTGTGAGAGAGAGTGATAACCTGTGAGTGAGAGAGAGAGAAAGAGAAGCTGTGAGTGTGTGTGTGAGAGAGAAAGAAAGCTGTGAGTGAGAGAGAGAAAGAGAGAAAGAGAAGGTGTGAGTGTGTGTGAGAGAGAAGGAGAAGTGTGAGAGAGAGATAGAGAAAGAGTAGCTGTGAGAGAGAGAGAGAAAGAGAAGCTGTGAGTGTGTGTGAGAGAGAAAGAGTTGTGAGAGAGAGAGAAAAAGAGAAGCTGTGAGTGAGAGTGAAAGAGAGAAATAGAAGCTACGAGTGAGAAAGAGAGAGCTGTGAGTGTGTGAGAGAGAGGAAGTGAAGCTGTGAGTGAAAAAGAGAGAAAGAGAAGGTGTGAGTGAGAGATAGAGAGAGAAAGAGAAGCTGTGAGTTAGAGAGAGAGAGAGAATGAGAAGCTGTGTGTCTGAGATAAAGAGAAGCTGTTAGTGAGAGAGAGAGAGAAAGAGAAGCTGTGAGTGAGAGATAGAGAGAGAAAGAGAAGCTGTGTGAGAGAGAGAGATAGAAAGAGAAGCTATGAGTGAGAGAGAGAGAAGCTGTGAGTGAGAGAGAGAAGCTGTGCGTGAGAGAGGGAGAGAAGCTGTGTGTGTGTGAGAGAGAGAGAGAAGCTGTGAGTGAGAGAGAGCTAAAGAAAGAGAAGCTGTGTGATAGAGAGAGAAGCTGTGAGTGTGAGAGAGAGTGAGATAAAGAGAAGTTGTGAGTGAGAGAGAGAGAGAGAAGCTGTGAGTGAGAGACAGAGAGAGAAAGAGAAGCTGTGTGTGAGAGAGAGTGTGATAAGCTGTGTGTGTGTGAGAGAGAGAAGCTATGAGTGAGAGAAAGAAAGAAAAAAAGAAGAAAAAGAAAAAGAAAAAGAGAGAGAGAGAGAAAAAAGAGAAGCTGTGAGTGAGAGAGAGAGAAAGACAAGCTGTGAGTGAGAGAGAGAGAACGAGAAGCTGTGTGTGTGAGAGAAAGAGAAGCTGTGAGTGAGAGAGACAGAGAGAAAGAGAAACTGTGAGTGAGAGTGAAAGAGAGAAATAGAAGCGATGAGTGAGAGAGAGAGAGAAAGAGAAGCTGTGAGTGAGAGAGAGAAAGAGAAGCTGTGAGTGAGAGACAGAGAGAGAAAGAAAGGGTGTGAGTGAGAGACAGAGAGAGAAAGAGAAGCTGTGTGTGTGAGAGAGAAAGAGAAGCTGTGAGTGAGAGAGAGAGAAGCTGTGAGTGAAAGTGAGAAAGCGAAGCTGATAGAGAGAGAGAGAGAGAAGCTGTGAGTGAGAGAAAGAGAAAGAGAAGCTGTGAGTAAGAGAGAAAGAGAGAAATAGAAGCTATGAGTGAGAGACAGAGAGAGAAGCTGTGAGTGAGTGAGAGAGAGAGGAGCTGTGAGAGAGAGAGAGAGAAAGAGAAGCTGTGAGTGAGAGAGAGAGAAAGAGAAGCTGTAAGTGAGTGAGAGAAAGAGAAGCTGTGAGTGTGAGAGAGAGAAAGAGAAGCTGTGAGTGAGAGAGAGAGAGAAAGAGAAAGAGAAGTTGTTAGTGAGAGAGAGAGAGAAAGTGAAGCGTTGAGAGAGAGAGAGAGAGAAGCTGTGAGTGAGAGACAGAGAGATAAAGAGAAGCTGTGTGTGAGAGAGAGAAAGATAAGCTGTGTGTGTGAGAGAGAATGAGAAGCTGTGTGAGAGGGAGAGAGAAAGAGAAGTTGTTAGAGAGAGAGAGAGAGAAAGAGAAGCTGTGAGAGAGAGAGAGAATGAGAAGCTGTGTGAGAGGGAGAGAGAAAGAGAAGTTGTTAGTGAGAGAGAGAGAGAGAGAAAGAGCTGTGTGTGTGTGAGAGAGAGAAGCTGTGTGAGAGAGAAAGAGAAGCTGTGAGTGAGAGAGAGAGAGAAAGAGAAGCTGTGAGTGAGTGAGAGAGAGAAAGAGAACCTGTGAGTGAGAGAAAGAGAGAAAGAGAAGCTGTGAGTGAGAGACAGAGAGAGAAAGAGAAGCTGTGTGTGAGAGAGAGAGTGATAAGCTGTGAGTGAGAGAGAGAGAAAGAGAAGCTGTGAGTGAGAGACAGAGAGTGAGTAGCTGTGTGTGAGAGAGAGAGAGAGCAAGAGAATCTGCGAGTGAGAGAGAGAGAGAAAGAGAAGCTGTGAGTGAGAGAGAAAGAGAGAAAGAGAAGCTGTGAGTGAGAGAGAGTGAGAAGCTATGAGAGAGAGAGAGCAAGAGAAGCTGTGAGTGAGAGAAAGAAAGAGAAGCTGTGAGTGAGAAGACAGAGAGAGAAAGAGAAGCTGTGAGTGAGAAGACAGATAGAGAAAGAGAAGCTGTGTGAGAGAGAGAGACAGAGAAAGAGAAGCTGTGAGTGAGAGAGAGAGAAAGAGAAGCTGTGAGTGTGTGTGAGAGAGAAACAGAAGCTGTGAGAGAGAGAGAAAAAGAGAAGCTGTGAGTGAGAGTGAAAGAGAGAAATAGAAGCTATGAGTGAGAGAGAGAGAGAAGCTGTGAGTGAGAGAGAGAGAGGAAGTGAAGCTGTGAGTGAAAAAGAGAGAAAGAGAAGCTGTGAGAGAGAGAGAAAAAGAGAAGCTGTGAGTGAGAGAGAGAGAGAGAACGAGAAGCTGTGTGTGAGAGAGAAAGAGAAGCTGTGAGTGACAGAGAGAGAGAAAGAGAAGCTGTGAGTGAGTGAGAGAGAGAGATCGAGAAGCTGTGTGTGTGAGATTAAGAGAAGCTGTGAGTGAGAGAGAGAGAGTGAAAGAGAATCTGTAAGTGAGAGAGAGAGAAAGAGAAGCTATGAGTGAGAGAGAGAGAGAAAGAAAGGGTGTGAGTGTGAGAGAGAGAGAGAGAAAGAGAAGCTGTGTGAGAAAGAGAGAAAGAGAAGCTGTGAGTGAGAAAGAGAGAGAAAGAGAAGCTGTGAGTGAGAGAGAGAGAAGCTGTGAGTGAAAGTGAGAGAGAGAAGCTGATAGTGAGAGAGAGAGAGAGAGAAGCTGTGAGTGAGAGAAAGAGAAAGAGTAGCTGTGAGTAAGAGAGAAAGAGAGAAATAGAATCTATGAGTGAGAGACAGAGAGAGAAGCTGTGAGTGAGTGAGAGAGAGAGAAGCTGTGTGAGAGAGAGAGAAAAAAAGAGAAGCTGTGAGTGAGAGAGAGAGAGAAAGAGAAGTTGTAAGTGAGTGAGAGAAAGAGAAGCTGTGAGTGTGAGAGAGAGAAAGAGAAGCTGTGAGTGAGAGAGAGAGTGAGAAGCTGTGAGTGAGACAGAGAGAGAGAGAAGTTGTTAGTGAGAGAGAGAGAGAGAGAGAAAGAGAAGCTGTGTGTGAGAGAGAGAGAAGCTGTGAGTGAGAGAGGGAGATAAGCTGTGAGTGAGAGACAGAGAGATAAAGAGAAGCTGTGTGTGTGAGAGAGAAAGAGAAGCTATCTGAGAGAGTGAGAATGAGAAGCTGTGTGTGTGAGAGAGAGAAAGAGAAGTTGTTAGTGAGAGAGAGAAAGAGCTGTGAGAGAGAGAGAGAAAGGGAAGCTGTGTGTGAGAGAGCAAGAGAAGCTGTGAGTGAGAGAGAGAGTAAGAGAAGCTGTGAGTGAGTGAGAGAGAGAAAGAGAAGCTGTGAGTGAGAGAGAGAGAAAGAGAAGCTGTGAGAGAGAGACAGAGAGAGAAACAGAAGCTGTGTGAGAGAGAGAGAGAAAAAGAGAAGCTGTGAATGAGAGAGAGAGAGAAAGAGAAGCTGTAAGTGAGTGAGAGAAAGAGAAGCTGTGAGTGTGAGAGAGAGAAAGAGAAGCTGTGAGTGAGAGAGAGAGTGAGAAGCTGTGAGTGAGAGAGAGAGAAAGAGATGCTGCGAGTGAGAGACAGAGAGAGAGAGAAAGAGAAGTTGTTAGTGAGAGAGAGAGAGAGAGAGAAAGAGAAGCTGTGAGAGAGAGAGAGAAAGAGAAGCTGTGAGACAGAGAGATAGAAGCTGTGAGTGAGAGACAGAGAGAGAAAGAGAAGCTGTGTGTGTGAGAGAGAGAGAAGCTGTGTGTGAGAGAGAAAGAGAAGCTGTGAGTGAGAGAGAGAGAAAGAGAATCTGTGATAGAGAGAGAGAAAGAGAAGCTGTGAGAGAGAGAGAGAAAGAGAAGCTGTGAGTGAGAGACAGAGAGAGAACGAGAAGCTGTGTGAGAGAGAGAGTGATAAGCTGTGAGTGAGAGAGAGAGAAAGAGAAGCTGTGAGTGTGTGTGAGAGAGAAAGAGTTGTGAGAGAGAGAGAAAAAGAGAAGCTGTGAGTGAGAGTGAAAGAGAGAAATAGAAGCTACGAGTGAGAAAGAGAGAGCTGTGAGTGTGTGAGAGAGAGGAAGTGAAGCTGTGAGTGAAAAAGAGAGAAAGAGAAGCTGTGAGTGAGAGATAGAGAGAGAAAGAGAAGCTGTGAGTTAGAGAGAGAGAGAGAATGAGAAGCTGTGTGTCTGAGATAAAGAGAAGCTGTTAGTGAGAGAGAGAGAGAAAGAAAGAGAAGCTGTGAGTGAGAGATAGAGAGAGAAAGAGAAGCTGTGTGTGAGAGAGAGATAGAAAGAGAAGCTATGAGTGAGAGAGAGAGAAGCTGTGAGTGAGAGAGAGAAGCTGTGCGTGAGAGAGAGAGAGAAGCTGTGTGTGTGTGTGAGAGAGAGAGAAGCTGTGAGTGAGAGAGAGCTAAAGAAAGAGAAGCTGTGTGATAGAGAGAGAGAAGCTGTGAGTGTGAGAGAGAGTGAGATAAAGAGAAGTTGTGAGTGAGAGAGAGAGAGAGAAGCTGTGAGTGAGAGAGAGAGAGAGAAAGAGAAGCTGTGTGTGAGAGAGAGTGTGATAAGCTGTGTGTGTGTGAGAGAGAGAAGCTATGAGTGAGAGAAAGAAAGAAAAAAAGAAGAAAAAGAAAAAGAAAAAGAGAGAGAGAGAGAAAAAAGAGAAGCTGTGAGTGAGAGAGAGAGAAAGACAAGCTGTGAGTGAGAGAGAGAGAATGAGAAGCTGTGTGTGTGAGAGAAAGAGAAGCTGTGAGTGAGAGAGACAGAGAGAAAGAGAAACTGTGAGTGAGAGTGAAAGAGAGAAATAGAAGCGATGAGTGAGAGAGAGAGAGAAAGAGAAGCTGTGAGTGAGAGAGAGAAAGAGAAGCTGTGAGTGAGAGACAGAGAGAGAAAGAAAGGGTGTGAGTGAGAGACAGAGAGAGAAAGAGAAGCTGTGTGTGTGAGAGAGAAAGAGAAGCTGTGAGTGAGAGAGAGAGAAGCTGTGAGTGAAAGTGAGAAAGCGAAGCTGATAGAGAGAGAGAGAGAGAAGCTGTGAGTGAGAGAAAGAGAAAGAGAAGCTGTGAGTAAGAGAGAAAGAGAGAAATAGAAGCTATGAGTGAGAGACAGAGAGAGAAGCTGTGAGTGAGTGAGAGAGAGAGAAGCTGTGAGAGAGAGAGAGAAAAAGAGAAGCTGTGAGTGAGAGAGAGAGAAAGAGAAGCTGTAAGTGAGTGAGAGAAAGAGAAGCTGTGAGTGTGAGAGAGAGAAAGAGAAGCTGTGAGTGAGAGAGAGAGAGAAAGAGAAAGAGAAGTTGTTAATGAGAGAGAGAGAGAAAGTGAAGCTTTGAGAGAGAGAGAGAGAGAAGCTGTGAGTGAGAGACAGAGAGATAAAGAGAAGCTGTGTGTGTGAGAGAGAAAGATAAGCTGTGTGTGTGAGAGAGAATGAGAAGCTGTGTGAGAGGGAGAGAGAAAGAGAAGTTGTTAGAGAGAGAGAGAGAGAGAGAAGCTGTGAGAGAGAGAGAGAATGAGAAGCTGTGTGAGAGGGAGAGAGAAAGAGAAGTTGTTAGTGAGAGAGAGAGAGAGAAAGCTGTGTGTGTGTGAGAGAGAGAAGCTGTGTGAGAGAGAAAGAGAAGCTGTGAGTGAGAGAGAGAGAGAAAGAGAAGCTGTGAGTGAGTGAGAGAGAGAAAGAGAACCTGTGAGTGAGAGAAAGAGAGAAAGAGAAGCTGTGAGTGAGAGACAGAGAGAGAAAGAGAAGCTGTGTGTGAGAGAGAGAGTGATAAGCTGTGAGTGAGAGACAGAGAGAGAGTAGCTGTGTGTGTGTGAGAGAGAGAGCAAGAGAATCTGTGAGTGAGAGAGAGAGAGAAAGAGAAGCTGTGAGTGAGAGAGAAAGAGAGAAAGAGAAGCTGTGAGTGAGAGAGAGTGAGAAGCTATGAGAGAGAGAGAGCAAGAGAAGCTGTGAGTGAGAGAGAGAAAGAGAAGCTGTGAGTGAGAAGACAGAGAGAGAAAGAGAAGCTGTGAGTGAGAAGACAGATAGAGAAAGAGAAGCTGTGAGAGAGAGAGAGACAGAGAAAGAGAAGCTGTGAGTGAGAGAGAGAGAAAGAGAAGCTGTGAGTGTGTGTGAGAGAGAAACAGAAGCTGTGAGAGAGAGAGAAAAAGAGAAGCTGTGAGTGAGAGTGAAAGAGAGAAATAGAAGCTATGAGTGAGAGAGAGAGAGAAGCTGTGAGTGAGAGAGAGAGAGGAAGTGAAGCTGTGAGTGAAAAAGAGAGAAAGAGAAGCTGTGAGAGAGAGAGAGAAAGAGAAGCTGTGAGTGAGAGAGAGAGAGAGAACGAGAAGCTGTGTGTGAGAGAGAAAGAGAAGCTGTGAGTGACAGAGAGAGAGAAAGAGAAGCTGTGAGTGAGTGAGAGAGAGAGATCGAGAAGCTGTGTGTGTGAGATTAAGAGAAGCTGTGAGTGAGAAAGAGAGAGTGAAAGAGAATCTGTAAGTGAGAGAGAGAGAAAGAGAAGCTATGAGTGAGAGAGAGAGAGAAAGAAAGGGTGTGAGTGTGAGAGAGAGAGAGAGAGAAAGAGAAGCTGTGTGAGAAAGAGAGAAAGAGAAGCTGTGAGTGAGAAAGAGAGAGAAAGAGAAGCTGTGAGTGAGAGAGAGAGAAGCTGTGAGTGAAAGTGAGAGAGAGAAGCTGATAGTGAGAGAGAGAGAGAGAGAAGCTGTGAGTGAGAGAAAGAGAAAGAGTAGCTGTGAGTAAGAGAGAAAGAGAGAAATAGAATCTATGAGTGAGAGACAGAGAGAGAAGCTGTGAGTGAGTGAGAGAGAGAGAAGCTGTGTGAGAGAGAGAGAAAAAAAGAGAAGCTGTGAGTGAGAGAGAGAGAGAAAGAGAAGTTGTAAGTGAGTGAGAGAAAGAGAAGCTGTGAGTGTGAGAGAGAGAAAGAGAAGCTGTGAGTGAGAGAGAGAGTGAGAAGCTGTGAGTGAGACAGAGAGAGAGAGAAGTTGTTAGTGAGAGAGAGAGAGAGAGAGAGAAAGAGAAGCTGTGTGTGTGAGAGAGAGAGAAGCTGTGAGTGAGAGAGGGAGATAAGCTGTGAGTGAGAGACAGAGAGATAAAGAGAAGCTGTGTGTGTGAGAGAGAAAGAGAAGCTATCTGAGAGAGTGAGAATGAGAAGCTGTGTGTGTGAGAGAGAGAAAGAGAAGTTGTTAGTGAGAGAGAGAGAGAAAGAGCTGTGAGATAGAGAGAGAAAGGGAAGCTGTGTGTGAGAGAGCAAGAGAAGCTGTGAGTGAGAGAGAGAGAGAAAGAGAAGCTGTGAGTGAGTGAGAGAGAGAAAGAGAAGCTGTGAGTGAGAGAGAGAGAGAAAGAGAAGCTGTGAGAGAGAGACAGAGAGAGAAACAGAAGCTGTGTGTGAGAGAGAGAGAGCAAGAGAAGCTGTGAGTGAGAGAGAGAGAAAGAGAAGCTGTGAGTGAGAGAGAGAGAGAGAGAGAAAGAGAAGCTGTGAGTGAGAGAGAGTGAGAAGCTATGAGAGATAGAGAGAAACAGGAGCTGTGAGTGAGAGAGAGAAAGAGAAGCTGTGAGTGAGAAAGAGAGAGAAAGAGAAGCTGTGAGTGAGAGACAGAGAGAGAAAGAGAAGCTGTGTGAGAGATAGAGATAGAGAAAGAGAAGCTGTGAGTGAGAGAGAGAGAGAAAGAGAAGCTGTGAGTGTGTGGGAGAGAGAAAGAGAAGGTGTGTGAGAGAGAGAAAAAGAGAAGCTGTGAGTGAGAGTGAAAGAGAGAAATAGAAGCTATGAGTGAGAGAGAGAGAGAAGGTGTGAGTGAGAGAGAGAGAAAGTGAAGCTGTGAGAGAGAGAGAGAGAAAGAGAAGCTGTGAGTGAGTGAGAGAGAGAGAGAACGAGAAGCTGTGTGTGAGAGAGAAAGAGAAGCTGTGAGTGAGAGAGAGAGAGAAAGAGAAGCTGTGAGTGAGAGATAGAGAGAGAAAGAGAAGATGTGAGTGAGAGAGAGAGAGAACGAGAAGCTGTGTGTGAGAGATAAAGAGAAGCTGTGAGTGAGTGAGTGAGAGAAACTGTGAGTGAAAGAGAGAAAGAGAAGCTGTGAGTGAGAGAGAGAGGGAAAGAAGCTGTGAGTGAGAGACAGGGAGAGAAAGAGAAGCTGTGTGTGAGAGAGAGAGTGATAAGCTGTGTGTGTGTGAGAGAGAGAGAAGCTGTGAGTGAGAGAGAAAGAGAAGCTGTGATTGAGAAAGAGAGAGAAAGAGAAGCTGTGAGTGAGAGACAGAGAGAGAAAGAAAGGGTGTGAGTGCGAGAGAGAGAAAGAGAAGCTGTGAGAGAGAGAGAAAGAGAAGCTGTGATTGAGAAAGAGAGAGAAAGAGAAGCTGTGAGTGAGAGACAGAGAGAGAAAGAGAAGCTGTGAGTAAGAGAGAAAGAGAGAAATAGAAGCTATGAGTGAGAGACAGAGAGAGAAGCTGTGAGTGAGTGAGAGAGAGAGAAGCTGTGTGAGAGAGAGAGAGAAAAAGAGAAGCTGTGAGTGAGAGAGAGAGATAAAGAGAAGCTGTAAGTGAGTGAGAGAAAGAGAAGCTGTGAGTGTGTGAGAGAGAAAGAGAAGCTGTGAGTGAGAGAGAGAGAGAAAGAGAAGTTGTTAGTGAGAGAGAGAGAGAAAGAGAAGCTTTGAGAGAGAGAGAGAGAAGCTGTGAGAGAGAGAGAGAGAGAGAAAGAGAAGCTTTGAGAGAGAGAGAGAGAAGCTGTGAGAGAGAGAGAGAGAAAGAGAAGCTGTGAGTGAGAGACAGAGAGAGAAAGAGAAGCTGTGTGAGAGATAGAGATAGAGAAAGAGAAGCTGTGAGTGAGAGAGAGAGAGAGAAAGAGAAGCTGTGAGTGTGTGTGAGAGAGAAAGAGAAGGTGTGTGTGAGAGAGAAAAAGAGAAGCTGTGAGTGAGAGTGAAAGAGAGAAATAGAAGCTATGAGTGAGAGAGAGAGAGAGAAGGTGTGAGTGAGAGAGAGAGAGAAAGTGAAGCTGTGAGTGAAAAAGAGAGAAAGAGAAGCTGTGAGAGAGAGAGAAAGAGAAGCTGTGAGTGAGTGAGAGAGAGAGAACGAGAAGCTGAGTGTGAGAGAAAGAGAAGCTGTGAGTGAGAGAGAGAGAGAAAGAGAAGCTGTGAGTGAGAGATAGAGAGAGAAAGAGAAGATGTGAGTGAGAGAGAGAGAGAACGAGAAGCTGTGTGTGAGAGATAAAGAGAAGCTGTGAGTGAGAGAGAGAGGGAAAGAAGCTGTGAGTGAGAGACAGGGAGAGAAAGAGAAGCTGTGTGAGAGAGAGAGAGTGATAAGCTGTGTGTGTGTGAGAGAGAGAAGCTGTGATTGAGAGAGAGAGAAAGAGAAGCTGATAGTGAGAGAGAGAGAGAAGCTGTGAGTGAGAGAGAGAGAAAGAGAAGCTGTGAGTGAGATAGAGAAAGAGAAGCTGTGAGTGAGAAAGATAGAGAAAGAGAAGCTGTGAGTGAGAGACAGAGAGAGAAAGAGAAGCTGTGTGACAGATAGAGATAGAGAAATAGAAGCTGTGAGTGAGAGAGAGAGAGAAAGAGAAGCTGTGAGTGTGTGTGAGAGAGAAAGAGAAGCTGTGAGAGAGAGAGAAAAAGAGAAGCTGTGAGTGAGAGTGAAAGATAGAAATTGAAGCTATGAGTGAGAGAGGGAGAGAGAGAAGCTGTGAGTGAGAGAGAGAGAGGAAGTGAAGCTGTGAGTGAAAAAGAGAGAAAGAGAAGCTGTGAGAGAGAGAGAGAAAGAGAAGCTGTGAGTGAGTGAGAGAGAGAGAGAATGAGAAGCTGTGTGTGAGAGAGAAAGAGAAGCTGTGAGTGAGAGAGAGAGAAAGAGAAGCTGTGAGTGAGAGATAGAGAGAGAAAGAGAAGCTGTGTGTGTGTGTGAGAGAGAGAAGCTGTGAGTGAGAGAGAGAGAGAAAAGAGAAGCTGTGTGATAGAGAGAGAGAGAAGCTGTGTGTGTGAGAGAGATTGAGATAAAGAGTTGTGAGTGAGTGAGTGTGAGAGAGAAGCTGTGAGTGAAAGAGAGAAAGAGAAGCTGTGAGTGAGAGAGAGAGAGAGAGAAGCTGTGAGTGAGAGAAACAGAAAGAGAAGCTGTGAGTAAGAGAGAAAGAGAGAAATAGAAGCTATGAGTGAGAGAGAGAGAAAGAGAAGCTGTATGTGAGTGAGAGAAAGAGAAGCTGTGAGTGTGTGAGAGAGAAAGAGAAGCTGTGAGTGAGAGAGAGAGAGAAAGAGAAGCTGTGAGTGAGAGAGAGAAAGAAAGAGAAGCTGTGAGTGAGAGAGAGAGAGAAAGAGAAGCTGTGAGTGAGAGACCGAGAGAGAATGAGAAGCTGTGTGTGTGAGAGAGAGTGATAAGCTGTGAGTGAGAGAGTGAGAGAAAGAGAAGCTGTGAGTGAGAGACAGAGAGAGAAAGAAAGGGTGTGAGTGCGAGCGAGAGAGAGAAAAAGCTGTGAGAGAGAGAGAAAGAGAAGCTGTGAGTGAGAAAGAGAGAGAAAGAGAAGCTGTGACTGAGAGACAGAGAGAGAAAGAGAAGCTGTGTATGAGAGAGAGAAAGAGAAGCTGAGAGTGAGAGAGAGAGAGAAAGAGAAGCTGTAAGTGTGTGAGAGAGAGAAAGAGAAGCTGTGAGTGAGAGAGAGAAAAAAAGAGAAGCTGTGAGTGTGTGTGAGAGAGAAAGAGAAGCTGTGAGTGTGTGTGTGAGAGAGAAAGAGATTCTGTGAGTGAGAGAGAGAGAAGGAGAAGTTGTGTGAGAGAGAGAGATAGAGAAAGAGAAGCTATGAGTGAGAGAGAGAGAGAGAAGCTGTGAGTGAGAGAGAGAAGCTGTGCGTGAGAGAGAGAGAGAAAGAGAAGCTGTGTGTGTGTGTGTGAGAGAGAGAAGCTGTGAGAGAGAGAGAGAAAGAGAAGCTGTGTGATAGAGAGAGAGAAGCTGTGAGTGTGAGAGAGAGTGAGATAAAGAGGTTGTGAGTGTGTGAGTGAGTGAGAGAAGCTGTGAGTGAAAGAGAGAAAGAGAAGCTGTGAGTGAGTGAGAGAGAGAGAGAAGCTGTGAGTGAGAGACAGAGAGAGAAAGAGAAGCTGTGTGTGTGAGAGAGAGTGATAAGCTGTGTGTGTGCGAGAGAGAGAAGCTGTGAGTGAGAGAGAGAGAAAGAGAAGCTGTGAGTGAGAGAGAGAGAAGCTGTGAGTGAGAGAGAGAAAGAGAAGCTGTGAGTGAGAGACAGAGAGAGAAAGAAAGGGTCTGAGTGCGAGAGAGAGAAAGAGAAGCTGTGTGTGAGAGAGAAAGAGAAGTTGTGAGTGAGAATGAGAGAGAAAGAGAAGCTGTGAGTGAGAGACAAAGAGAGAAAGAGAAGCTGTGTGTGTGAGAGAGAAAGAGAAGCTGTGAGTGAGAGAGAGAGAAGCTGTGAGTGAAAGTGAGAAAGAGAAGCTGATAGTGAGAGAGAGAGAGAGAGAAGCTGTGAGTGAGAGAAAGAGAAAGAGAAGCTGTGAGTAAGAGAGAAAGAGAGAAATAGAAGCTATGAGTGAGAGACAGAGAGAGAAGCTGTGAGTGAGTGAGAGAGAGAAGCTGTGAGAGAGAGAGAAAGAGAAGCTGTGAGAAAGAGAGAGAGATAATAGCTGTGAGTGAGAGAGAGAGAGAAGCTGTGAGTGAGAGAGAAAGAGAAGCTGTGAGAGAGAGAGAAAGAGAAGCTGTGAGAAAGAGAGAGAGATAATAGCTGTGAGTGAGAGAGAGAGAGAAGCTGTGAGTGAGAGAGAGAAAGAGAAGCTGTGAGTGAGAGACAGAGAGAGAAAGAAAGGGTGTGAGTGCGAGAGAGAGAAAGAGAAGCTGTGTGAGAGAGAGAAAGAGAAGCTGTGAGAAAGAGAGAGAAAGAGAAGCTGTGAGTGAGAGACAGAGAGAGAAAGAGAAGCTGTGTATGAGAGAGAGAAAGAGAAGCTGTGAGTGAGAGAGAGAGAGAAAGAGAAGTTGTAAGTGTGTGTGAGAGAGAAAGAGAAGCTGTGTGAGAGAGAGAGAAAAAGAGAAGCTGTGAGTGAGAGTGAAAGAGAGAAATAGAAGCGATGAGTGAGTGAGAGAGAGAAAGAGAAGCTGTGAGTGAGAGAGAGAGAGAACGAGAAGCTGTGTGTGTGAGAGAAAGAGAAGCTGTGAGTGAGAGAGAGAAAGAGAATCTGTGAGTGAGAGATAGAGAGAGAAAGAGAAGCTGTGAGTTAGAGAGAGAGAGAAAGAGAACATGTGAGTGAGAGAGAGAGAGAGAAAGAAAGAGAGAAGCTGTGAGTGTTAGAGAGAGTGAGATAAATAGAAGCTGTGAGTGATTGAGAGAGAGAGAAGCTATGAGTGAAAGAGAGAAAGAGAAGCTGTTAGTGAGAGAGAGAGAGAAGCTGTGAGTGAGAGAAAAAGAAAGAGAAGCTGTGAGTAAGAGAGAAAGAGAGAAATAGAAGCTATGAGTGAGAGACAGAGAGAGAAGCTGTAAGTGAGTGAGAGAAAGAGAAGCTGTGAGTGTGTGAGAGAGAAAGAGAAGCTGAGTGAGAGAGAGAGTGAGAAGCTGTGAGTGAGAGAGAGTGAGAAGCTGTGAGTGAGAGAGAGAGAGAAAGAGATGTTGTGAGTGAGAGACAGAGAGAGAAAGAGAAGTTGTTAGTGAGAGAGAGAGAGAGAGAGAGAGAGAAAGAGAAGCTGTGTGAGAGAGAGAGAGAGAAAGAGAAGCTGTGTGAGAGAGAGATAGAAGCTGTGAGTGAGAGACAGAGAGAGAAAGAGAAGCTGTGAGTGAGAAGACAGAGAGAGAAAGAGAAGCTGTGTGTGAGAGAGAGATAGAGAAAGAGAAGCTGTGAGTGAGAGAGAGAGAGAAAGAGAGAGAAGCTGTGAGTGTGTGTGTGAGAGAAAGAGAAGCTGCGAGAGAGAGAGAAAAAGAGAAGCTGTGAGTGAGTGAGAGAGAGAGAACGAGAAGCTGTGTGTGAGAGAGAAAGAGAAGCTGTGAGTGAGAGAGAGAGAGAAAGAGAAGCTGTGAGTGAGAGATAGAGAGAGAAAGAGAAGCTGTGAGTGAGTGAGAGAGAGAGAATGAGAAGCTGTGTGTGTGAGATTAAGAGAAGCTGTGAGTGAGAGAGAGAGAGAAAGAGAAGCTGTGAGTGAGAGAGAGAAAGAGAAGCTGTGAGAGAGAGAATGAGAAGCTGTGAGTGAGAGAGAGAAAGAGAAAGAGAAGCTGTGAGTGTGAGAGAGTGAGATAAAGAGAAGCTGTGAGTGAGTGTGAGAGAGAGAGAAGCTGTGAGTGAAAGTGAGAAAGAGAAGCTGATAGTGAGAGAGAGAGAAGCTGTGAGTGAGAGAAAGAGAGAAATAGAAGCTGTGAGAGAGAGACAGAGAGAAGCTGTGAGTGAGTGAGAGAGAGAGAAGTTGTGTGTGAGAGAGAGAAAAAAAGAGAAGCTGTGAGTGAGAGAGAGAAACATAAGCTGTAAGTGAGTGAGAGAAAGAGAAGCTGTGAGTGTGTGAGAGAGAAAGAGAAGCTGTGAGTGAGAGAGAGAGTGAGAAGCTGTGAGTGAGAGAGAGAGAAAGAGATGCTGTGAGTGAGAGACAGAGAGAGAGAGAAAGAGAAGTTGTTAGTGAGAGAGAGAGAGAGAAAGAGAAGCTGTGTGAGAGAGAGAGAGAGAGAAGCTGTGAGAGAGAGAGATAGAAGCTGTGAGTGAGAGACAGAGAGAGAAAGAGAAGCTGTGTGTGTGAGAGAGAGAGAAGCTGTGTGTGAGAGAGAAAGAGAAGCTGTGAGTGAGTGAGAGAGAAAGAGAATCTGTGGGTGATAGAGAGAGAGAAAGAGAAGCTGTGAGAGAGAGAGAAAGAGAAGCTGTGAGTGAGAGACAGAGAGAGAAGCTGTGAGTGAGTGAGAGAGAGAGAAGTTGTGTGAGAGAGAGAGAGAAAAAGAGAAGCTGTGAGTGAGAGAGAGAGAGAAAGAGAAGCTGTAAGTGAGTGAGAGAAAGAGAAGCTGTGAGTGTGAGAGAGAGAAAGAGAAGCTGTGAGTGAGAGAGAGAGTGAGAAGCTGTGAGTGAGAGAGAGAGAAAGAGATGCTGTGAGTGAGAGACAGAGAGAGAGAGAAAGAGAAGTTGTTAGTGAGAGAGAGAGAGAGAAAGAGAAGCTGTGAGAGAGAGAGAGAAAGAGAAGCTGTGAGAGAGAGAGATAGAAGCTGTGAGTGAGAGACAGAGAGAGAAAGAGAAGCTGTGTGTGTGTGAGAGAGAGAAGCTGTGTGTGTGAGAGAAAGAGAAGCTGTGAGTGAGTGAGAGAGAAAGAGAATCTGTGAGTGATAGAGAGAGAGAAAGAGAAGCTGTGTGAGAGAGAGAAAGAGAAGCTGTGAGTGAGCGACAGAGAGAGAAAGAAGCTGTGTGAGAGAGAGAGTGATAAGCTGTGAGTGAGAGAGAGAGAAAGAGAAGCTGTGAGTGAGTGAGAGAGAGAATGAGAAGCTGTGTGTGTGAGATTAAGAGAAGCTTTGAGTGAGAGAGAGAGAAAGAGAAGCTGTGAGTGAGAGAGAGAAAGAGAAGCTGTGAGAGAGAGAGAATGAGAAGCTGTGAGTGAGAGAGAGAAAGAGAGAGAGAAGCTGTGAGTGTGAGAGAGAGTGAGATAAAGAGAAGCTGTGAGTGAGTGTGAGAGAGAGAGAGAAGCTGTGAGTGAAAGTGAGAAAGAGAAGCTGATAGTGAGAGAGAGAGAAGCTGTGAGTGAGAGAAAGAGAAAGAGAAGCTGTGAGTAAGAGAGAAAGAGAGAAATAGAAGCTATGAGTGAGAGACAGAGAGAGAAGCTGTGAGTGAGTGAGAGAGAGAGAAGTTGTGTGAGAGAGAGAGAGAAAAAGAGAAGCTGTGAGTGAGAGAGAGAGAGAAAGAGAAGCTGTAAGTGAGTGAGAGAAAGGGAAGCTGTGACTGTGAGAGAGAGAAAGAGAAGCTGTGAGTGAGACAGAGAGTGAAAAGCTGTGAGTGAGAGAGAGAGAAAGAGATGCTGTGAGTGAGAGACAGAGAGAGAGAGAAAGAGAAGTTGTTAGTGAGAGAGAGAGAGAGAGAGAAAGAGAAGCTGTGAGAGAGAGAGAGAAAGAGAAGCTGTGAGAGAGAGAGAGATAGAAGCTGTGAGTGAGAGACAGAGAGAGAAAGAGAAGCTGTGTGTGTGTGAGAGAGAGAAGCTGTGTGTGTGAGAGAAAGAGAAGCTGTGAGTGAGAGAGAGAGAAAGAGAATCTGTGATAGAGAGAGAGAAAGAGAAGCTGTGAGAGAGAGAAAGAGAAGCTGAGAGTGAGAGACAGAGAGAGAAAGAGAAGCTGTGAGTGTGTGTGTGAGAGAGAAAGAAAGGTGTGAGTGAGAGAGAGAGAGAGAAAGAGAAGGTGTGAGTGTGTGTGAGAGAGAAGGAGAAGTTGTGTGAGAGTGAGATAGAGAAAGAGTAGCTGTGAGAGAGAGAGAGAGAAAGAGAAGCTGTGAGTGTGTGTGAGAGAGAAAGAGAAGTTGTGAGAGAGAGAGAAAAAGAGAAGCTGTGAGTGAGAGTGAAAGAGAGAAATAGAAGCTACGAGTGAGAGAGAGAGAGAGAATGAGAAGCTGTGTGTGTGAGATAAAGAGAAGCTGTGAGTGAGAGAGAGAGAAAGAGAAGCTGTGAGTGAGTGAGAGAGAGAGAAGCTGTGAGAGAGAGAGAAAAAAAAGAGAAGCTGTGAGTGAGAGAGAGAGAGAAAGAGAAGCTGTAAGTGAGTGAAGAAAGAGAAGCTGTGAGTGTGAGAGAGAGAAAGAGAAGCTGTGAGTGAGAGAGAGAGAGAAAGATAAAGAGAAGTTGTTAGTGAGAGAGAGAGAGAAAGAGAAGCTTTGAGAGAGAGAGAGAGAGAGAAGCTGTGAGTGAGAGACAGAGAGATAAAGAGAAGCTGTGTGAGAGAGAGAGAAAGATAAGCTGTGTGTGAGAGAGAGAATGAGAAGCTGTGTGAGAGGGAGAGAGAAAGAGAAGTTGTTAGAGAGAGAGAGAAAGAGAAGCTGTGAGAGAGAGAGAGAATGAGAAGCTGTGTGAGAGGGAGAGAGAAAGAGAAGTTGTTAGTGAGAGAGAGAGAGAGAAAAAGAGCTGTGTGTGTATGAGAGAGAGAGAAGCTGTGTGAGAGAGAAAGAGAAGCTGTGAGTGAGAGAGAGAGAGAAAGAGAAGCTATGAGTGAGTGAGAGAGAGAAAGAGAACCTGTGAGTGAGAGAAAGAGAGAAAGAGAAACTGTGAGTGAGAGACAGTGAGAGAAAGAGATGCTGTGTGTGTGAGAGAGAGTGATAAGCTGTGAGTTAGAGAGAGAGAGAAAGAGAAGCTGTGAGTGAGAGACAGAGAGAGAGTAGCTGTGTGTGTGAGAGAGAGAGAGCAAGAGAATCTGTGAGTGAGAGAGAGAGAGAAAGAGAAGCTGTGAGTGAGAGAGAAAGAGAGAAAGAGAAGCTGTGAGTGAGAGAGAGTGAGAAGCTATGAGAGAGAGAGAGCAAGAGAAGCTGTGAGTGAGAGAGAGAAAGAGAAGCTGTGAGTGAGAAGACAGAGAGAGAAAGAGAAGCTGTGAGTGAGAAGACAGAGAGAGAAAGAGAAGCTGTGTGAGAGAGAGAGAGAAAGAGAAGCTGTGAGTGAGAGAGAGAGAAAGAGAAGCTGTGAGTGAGAAAGAGAGAGAAAGAGAAGCTGTGAGTGAGAGAGAGAGAAGCTGTGAGTGAAAGTGACAGAGAGAAGCTGATAGTGAGAGAGAGAGAGAGAAGCTGTGAGTGAGAGAAAGAGAAAGAGTAGCTGTGAGTAAGAGAGAAAGAGAGAAATAGAATCTATGAGTGAGAGACAGAGAGAGAAGCTGTGAGTGAGTGAGAGAGAGAGAAGCTGTGTGAGAGAGAGAAAAAAAAGAGAAGCTGTGAGTGAGAGAGAGAGAGAAAGAGAAGTTGTAAGTGAGTGAGAGAAAGAGAAGCTGTGAGTGTGAGAGAGAGAAAGAGAAGCTGTGAGTGAGAGAGAGAGTGAGAAGCTGTGAGTGAGAGAGAGAGAGAGAGAAGTTGTTCGTGAGAGAGAGAGAGAAAGAGAAGCTGTGAGAGAGAGAGAGAAGCTGTGAGTGAGAGAGGGAGATAAGCTGTGAGTGAGAGACAGATAGATAAAGAGAAGCTGTGTGTGTGTGAGAGAGAAAGAGAAGCTGTCTGAGAGAGAGAGAATGAGAAGCTGTGTGTGTGAGAGAGAGAAAGAGAAGTTGTTAGTGAGAGAGAGAGAGAAAGAGCTGTGAGAGAGAGAGAGAAAGAGAAGCTGTGTGTGAGAGAGCAAGAGAAGCTGTGAGTGAGAGAGAGAGAGAAAGAGAAGCTGTGAGTGAGTGAGAGAGAGAAAGAGAAGCTGTGAGTGAGTGAGAGAGAGAAAGAGAAGCTGTGAGAGAGAGACAGAGAGAGAAACAGAAGCTGTGTGAGAGATAGTGAGAGAGCTAGAGAAGCTGTGAGTGAGAGAGAGAGAAAGAGAAGCTGTGAGTGAGAGAGAGAGAGAGAAAGAGAAGCTGTGAATGAGAGAGAGTGAGAAGCTATGAGAGAGAGAGAGAAACAGGAGCTGTGAGTGAGAGAGAGAAAGAGAAGCTGTGAGTGAGAAAGAGAGAGAAAGAGAAGCTGTGAGTGAGAGACAGAGAGAGAAAGAGAAGCTGTGTGTGAGAGAGAGAGAGGAAGAGAAGCTGTGAGTGAGAGAGAGAGTGAGAGCAAGAGATGCTGTGAGTGAGAGACAGAGAGAAAGAGAAGCTGTGAGTGAGAGAGAGAAAGAGAAGCTGTGAGTGAGAAAGAGAGAGAAAGAGAAGCTGTGAGTGAGAGACAGAGAGAGAAAGAGAAGCTGTGTGAGAGATAGAGATAGAGAAAGAGAAGCTGTGAGTGAGAGAGAGAGAGAGAAAGAGAAGCTGTGTGTGTGTGAGAGAGAAAGAGAAGGTGTGTGTGAGAGAGAGAAAGAGAAATTGTGAGTGAGAGTGAAAGAGAGAAATAGAAGCTATGAGTGAGAGAGAGAGAGAAGGTGTGAGTGAGAGAGAGAGAAAGTGAAGCTGTGAGTGAAAAAGAGAGAAAGAGAAGCTGTGAGAGAGAGAGAAAGAGAAGCTGTGAGTGAGTGAGAGAGAGAGAGAACGAGAAGCTGTGTGTGAGAGAGAAAGTGAAGCTGTGAGTGAGAGAGAGAGAGAAAGAGAAGCTGTGAGTGAGAGATAGAGAGAGAAAGATAAGATGTGAGTGAGAGAGAGAGAACAAGAAGCTGTGTGTGAGAGATAAAGAGAAGCTGTGAGTGAGTGAGTGAGAGAAGCTGTGAGTGAAAGAGAGAAGCTGTGAGTGAGAGAGAGAGGGAAAGAAGCTGTGAGTGAGAGACAGGGAGAGAAAGAGAAGCTGTGTGAGAGAGAGAGTGATAAGCTGTGTGTGTGTGTGAGAGAGAGAAGCTGTGAGTGAGAGAGAGAGAAAGAAGCTGTGAGTGAGAGAGAGAGAGAAGCTGTGAGTGAGAGAGAGAGAGAAAGAGAAGCTGTGAGAGAGAGACAGAGAGAGAAACAGAAGCTGTGTGAGAGATAGCGAGAGAGCAAGAGAAGCTGTGAGTGAGAGAGAGAGAAAGAGAAGCTGTGAGTGAGAGAGAGAGAGAGAAAGAGAAGCTGTGAATGAGAGAGAGTGAGAAGCTATGAGAGAGAGAGAGAAACAGGAGCTGTGAGTGAGAGAGAGAAAGAGAAGCTGTGAGTGAGAAAGAGAGAGAAAGAGAAGCTGTGAGTGAGAGACAGAGAGAGAAAGAGAAGCTGTGTGTGAGAGAGAGAGAGGAAGAGAAGCTGTGAGTGAGAGAGAGAGTGAGAGCAAGAGATGCTGTGAGTGAGAGAGAGAGAAAGAGAAGCTGTGAGTGAGAGAGAGAAAGAGAAGCTGTGAGTGAGAAAGAGAGAGAAAGAGAAGCTGTGAGTGAGAGACAGAGAGAGAAAGAGAAGCTGTGTGAGAGATAGAGATAGAGAAAGAGAAGCTGTGAGTGAGAGAGAGAGAGAGAAAGAGAAGCTGTGTGTGTGTGAGGGAGAAAGAGAAGGTGTGTGTGAGAGTGAAAAAGAGAAGCTGTGAGTGAGAGTGAAAGAGAGAAATAGAAGCTATGAGTGAGAGAGAGAGAGAGAAGGTGTGAGTGAGAGAGAGAGAAAGTGAAGCTGTGAGTGAAAAAGAGAGAAAGTGAAAGAGAGAAAGTGAGAGAGAGAGAGTGAAAGAGAAGCTGTGAGTGAAAGACAGAGAGAGAGAAAGAGAAGCTATGAGAGAGAGAGAAAGAGAAGCTGTGAGTGTGTGAGAGAGAGAGAGCGAAAGAGCTGTAAGTGAGAGAGAAAGAGAGAAAGAGAATCTGTGACTGAGAGAGAGAGAAAGAGAAGCTGTGTGTGTGTGAGAGAGAGAGAAACAGAAGCTGTCAGTGAGAGAGAGAAAAAGAGATGGTGTGAGTGAGAGAGAGAGAGAAAGAGAAGCTGTGAGTGTGTGTGAGAGAGAAACAGAATCAGTGAGTGAGAGAGAGAGAGAAAGTTAAGCTGTGAGTGAGAGAGAGCGAGAGAATGATAAGCTGTGAGTGAGAGAAGAGAGAGAAAGAGAAGCTGTGAGTGACAGAGAGAAACAAAGAGAAGCTGTACGTGAGAGAGAGAAAAAGAGCTGTGAGTGAGAGAGAGAAAGAGTAGCTGTGAGTGAGAGAGAGAGAGAGAAAGAGAAGCTGTGAGTGAGAGAGACAGAAGCTGTGACAGAGAGAAAGCGAAGGTGTGAGTGAGAGAGAGAAAGAGAAAGAAGGTGTGAGTGAGAGAGAGAGAGAAAGAGAAGCTGTGAGAGTGTGTGTGAGAGAGAAAGAGAAGCTGTGAGTGAGAGACAGAGATAGAAAGAGAAGCTGTGTGAGAGAGAGAGAGAGAAAGAGAAGCTGTGCGTGAGAGAGAAAGATAGAGCAAGAGAAGCTGTGAGTGTGTGTGAGAGAGAAAGAGAAGCTGTGAGTGAGAGAGAGAGAGAAAGAGAAGCTGTGAGTGAGAGATAGAGTGAGAAGCTATGAGAGAGAGAGAGAAAGAGAAGCTGTGAGTGAGATAGAGAAAGAGAAGCTGTGAGTGAGAAAGATAGAGAAAGAGAAGCTGTGAGTGAGAGACAGAGAGAGAAAGAGAAGCTGTATGAGAGATAGAGATAGAGAAATAGAAGCTGTGAGTGAGAGAGAGAGAGAGAGAAAGAGAAGCTGTGAGTGTGTGTGAGAGAGAAAGAGAAGCTGTGAGAGAGAGAGAAAAAGAGAAGCTGTGAGTGAGAGACAGAGAGAGAAAGAGAAGTTGTTAGTGAGTGAGAGAGAGAGAAAGAGAAGAAGTGAGAGAGAGAGAAGCTGTGAGTGAGAGAGAGAGAAGCTGTGAGTGAGAGACAGAGAGATAAAGAGAAGCTGTGTGAGAGAGAGAAAGAGAAGCTGTGAGAGAGAGAGAATGAGAAGCTGTGTGCGAGAGAGAGAGAAAGAGAAGTTGTTAGTGAGAGAGAGAGAGAAACAGCTGTGAGAGAGACAGTGAGAAAGAGAAGCTGTGTGAGAGAGCAAGAGAAGCTGTGAGTGAGAGAGAGAGAAAGAGAAGCCGTGAGTGAGAGAGAGAGAGAAAGAGAAGCTGTGAGTGAGAGAGAGAGAGAAAGAGAAGCTGTGAGCGAGAGAGAGAGAGAGAGAAGGAGAAGCTGTGAGTGAGAGAGAGAAAGAGAAGCTGTGAGTGAGAGAAGAGAGAGAAAGAGAAGCTGTGATTGAGAGAGAGACAAAGAGAAGCTGTGAGTGAGAGAGAGAGAGAAACCGAATAAGTGAGTTAGAGAGAGAGAGAGAGAGAAGGAGAAGCTGTGAGTGAGAGAGAGAGAAAGAGAAGCTGTGAGTGAGAGAAGAGAGAAAGAGAAGCTGTGATTGAGAGAGAGAGACAAAGAGAAGCTGAGAGAGAGAGGAAGAGAACCTGTGAGTGAGAGAGAGAGAGAGAAAGAGAAGCTGTGAGTGAAAGACAGAGAGAGAGAAAGAGAAGCTGTGAGTGAGAGAGAGAGAAAGAGAAGCTGTGAGTGACAGAGAAAGAGAAAGAGAAGCTGTGAGTGACAGAGATAGAGAAAGAGAACCTGTGAGTGAGAGAGAGAGAAAAATTGATGCTGTGAGTGAGTGAGAGAGAGAGAAATTGAAGCTGGGAGTGAGAGAGAGAGTGAGAAAGAGAAGCTGTGTGTGAGAGAGAAAGAGAACCTGTGAGTGAGAGAGAGAGTGAAAGAGAAGCTGTGAGTGAAAGACAGAGAGAGAGAAAGAGAAGCTATGAGTGAGAGAGAGAGAAAGAGAAGCTGTGAGTAAGAGAGATAGAGAAAGAGAAGCTGCGAGTGACAGAGATAGAGAAAGAGAACCTGTGAGTGAGAGAGAGAGAGAAAAACTGATGCTGTGAGTGAGTGAGAGAGAGAGAAATTGAAGCTGTGCTTGAGAGAGTGAGAGAGAAAGTGAAGCTGTGAGTGAGAGAGAGAGGAAAAAAGAGAAGCTGTGAGAGAGAGAGAAAGAGAAGCTGTGAGTGTGTGAGAGAGAGAGAGCGAAAGAGCTGTAAGTGAGAGAGAAAGAGAGAAAGAGAATCTGTGACTGAGAGAGAGAGAAAGAGAAGCTGTGTGTGTGTGAGAGAGAGAGAAAGAAGCTGTGAGTGAGAGAGAGAAAAAGAGATGCTGTGAGTGAGAGAGAGAGAGAAAGAGAAGTTGTAAGTGTGTGTGAGAGAGAAAGAGAAGCTGTGAGTGAGAGAGAGAGAAAAAGAGAAGCTATGAGTGAGAGTGAAAGAGAGAAATAGAAGCAATGAGTGAGTGAGAGAGAGAAAGAGAAGCTGTGAGTGAGAGAGAGAGAGAACGAAAAGCTGTGTGTGTGAGAGAAAGAGAAGCTGTGAGTGAGAGAGAGAGAGAAAGAGAATCTGTGAGTGAGAGATAGAGAGAGAAAGAGAAGCTGTGAGTTAGAGAGAGAGAGAAAGAGAACATGTGAGTGAGAGAGAGAGAGAGAAAGAGAGAAGCTGTGAGTGTTAGAGAGAGTGAGATAAATAGAAGCTGTGAGTGAGTGAGAGAGAGAGAAGCTATGAGTGAAAGAGAGAAAGAGAAGCTGTTAGTGTGAGAGAGAGAGAGAAGCTGTGAGTGAGAGAAAAAGAAAGAGAAGCTGTGAGTAAGAGAGAAAGAGAGAAATAGAAGCTATGAGTGAGAGACAGAGAGAGAAGCTGTAAGTGAGTGAGAGAAAGAGAAGCTGTGAGTGTGTGAGAGAGAAAGAGAAGCTGAGTGAGAGAGAGAGTGAGAAGCTGTGAGTGAGAGAGAGTGAGAAGCTGTGAGTGAGAGAGTGAGAGAAAGAGAAGTTTTTAGTGAGAGTGAGAGAGAGAGAAAGAGAAGCTGTGAGAGAAAGAGAGAGAAAGAGAAGCTGTGAGTGAGAGAGAGAAGCTGTGAGTGAGAGACAGAGAGAGAAAGAGAAGCTGTGTGTGTGAGAGAGAAAGAGAAGCTGTGTGTGAGAGAGAGAAAATGAGAAGCTGTGAGTGAGAGAGAGAGAGAAAGAGAAGCTGTGAGTGAGAGAGAGAGTGATGATGTGAGTGAGAGAGAGAGAAAGAGAAGCTGCGAGTGAGAGACAGAGAGAAAGAGCAGCTGTGAGAGAGAGAGAGAGAGAACGAGAAGCTGTGAATGAGAGAGAGAAAGAGAAGCTGTTAGTGAGAGAGAGAGAATGAAAAAGCTGTGAGTGATAGAGAGAGAGAGAAGCTGTGAGTGAGAGAGTGAGAAGCTGTGAGTGAGAAAGAGAGAGAGAAAGAGAAGCTGTGAGTGAGAGAGACAGAGAAAAAGAGAAACTGTGAGTGAGAGTGAAAGAGAGAAATAGAAGCGATGAGTGAGTGAGAGAGAGAAAGAGAAGCTGTGAGTGAGAGAGAGAGAAAGACAAGCTGTGAGTGAGAGAGAGAGAGAACGAGAAGCTGTGTGTGTGAGAGAAAGAGAAGCTGTGAGTGAGAGAGAGTGAAAGAGAAGCTGTGAGTGAGAGAGAGAGAGAAAGAGAACATGTGAGTGAGAGATAGAGAGAGAAAGAAAGAGAAGCTGTGAGTGAGAGAGAGAGAGAAAGAGAATCTGTGAGTGAGTGAGTGAGAGAGAGAGAGAAGCTATGAGTGAGAGTGAGAGAGAGAAGCTGTGAGTGAGAGAGAGAAGCTGTGAGTGAGAGAGAGAGAGAAAGAGTACCTGTGAGAGAGAGAGAGAGAAAGTGAAGCTGTGTGTGTGAGAGAAAGAGAAGCTGTGAGTGAGAGAGAGAGAAAGAGAAGCTGTGAGTGAGAGAGAGAGAGAAAGAGAAGCTGTGAGTGAGAGACAGAGAGAGAGAGAGTAGCTGTGTGTGTGTGTGAGAGAGAAGCTGTGAGTGAGAGAGAAAGAGAAGCTGTGAGTGAGAGACAGAGAGAGAAAGAAAGGGTGTGAGTGCGAGAGAGAGAGAGAAAGAGAAGCTGTGTGAGAGAGAGCAAGAGAAGCTGTGAGAAAGAGAGAGATAATAGCTGTGAGTGAGAGAGAGAGAGAAGCTGTGAGTGAGAGAGAGAAAGAGAAGCTGTGAGTGAGAGACAGAGAGAGAAAGAAAGGGTGTGAGTGCGAGAGAGAGAAAGAGAAAGAGAAGCTGTGAGAGAGAGAGAAAGAGAAGGTGTGAGAAAGAGAGAGAAAGAGAAGCTGTGAGTGAGTGACAGAGAGAGAAAGAGAAGCTGTGTATGAGAGAGAGAAAGAGAAGCTGTGAGTGAGAGAGAGAGAGAAAGAGAAGTTGTAAGTGTGTGTGTGAGAGAAAGAGAAGCTGTGAGTGAGAGAGAGAAAAAGAGAAGCTGTGAGTGAGAGTGAAAGAGAGAAATAGAAGCGATGAGTGAGTGAGAGAGAGAAAGAGAAGCTGTGAGTGAGAGAGAGAGAGAACGAGAAGCTGTGTGTGTGAGAGAAAGAGAAGCTGTGAGTGAGAGAGAGAGAGAGAAAGAGAATCTGTGAATGAGAGATAGAGAGAGAAAGAGAAGCTGTGAGTTAGAGACAGAGAGAGAGAGAGTAGCTGTGTGTGTGTGAGAGAGAGAAGCTGTGAGTGAGAGAGAAAGAGAAGCTGTGAGTGAGAGACAGAGAGAGAAAGAAAGGGTGTGAGTGCGAGAGAGAGAGAGAGAGAAAGAGAAGCTGTGTGAGAGAGAGAAAGAAAAGCTGTGAGAAAGAGAGAGATAATAGCTGTGAGTGAGAGAGAGAGAGAGAGAAGCTGTGAGTGAGAGAGAGAAAGAGAAGCTGTGAGTGAGAGACAGAGAGAAAGAAAGGGTGTGAGTGCGAGAGAGAGAAAGAGAAAGAGAAGCTGTGTGAGAGAGAGAAAGAGAAGCTGTGAGAAAGAGAGAGAAAGAGATGCTGTGAGTGAGTGACAGAGAGAGAAAGAGAAGCTGTGTATGAGAGAGAGAAAGAGAAGCTGTGAGTGAGAGAGAGAGAGAAAGAGAAGTTGTAAGTGTGTGAGAGAGAGAAAGAGAAGCTGTGAGTGAGAGAGAGTAAAAGAGAAGCTGTGAGTGAGAGTGAAAGAGAGAAATAGAAGCGATGAGTGAGTGAGAGAGAGAAAGAGAAGCTGTGAGTGAGAGAGAGAGAGAATGAGAAGCTGTGTGTGTGAGAGAAAGAGAAGCTGTGAGTGAGAGAGAGAGAGAGAAAGAGAATCTGTGAGTGAGAGATAGAGAGAGAAAGAGAAGCTGTGAGTTAGAGACAGAGAGAGAGAGAGTAGCTGTGTGTGTGTGAGAGAGAGAAGCTGTGAGTGAGAGAGAAAGAGAAGCTGTGAGTGAGAGACAGAGAGAGAAAGAAAGGGTGTGAGTGCGAGAGAGAGAGAGAGAAAGAGAAGCTGTGTGAGAGAGAGAAAGAGAAGCTGTGAGAAAGAGAGAGATAATAGCTGTGAGTGAGAGAGAGAGAGAGAGAGAGAAGCTGTGAGTGAGAGAGAGAAAGAGAAGCTGTGAGTGAGAGACAGAGAGAGAAAGAAAGGGTGTGAGTGCGAGAGAGAGAAAGAGAAAGAGAAGCTGTGAGAGAGAGAGAAAGAGAAGCTGTGAGAAAGAGAGAGAAAGAGAAGCTGTGAGTGAGTGACAGAGAGAGAAAGAGAAGCTGTGTATGAGAGAGAGAAAGAGAAGCTGTGAGTGAGAGAGAGAGAGAGAAAGAGAAGTTGTAAGTGTGTGAGAGAGAAAGAGAAGCTGTGAGTGAGAGAGAGAGAAAAAGAGAAGCTGTGAGTGAGAGTGAAAGAGAGAAATAGAAGCGATGAGTGAGTGAGAGAGAGAAAGAGAAGCTGTGAGTGAGAGAGAGAAAGAGAAGCTATGAGTGTGAGAGAGAGAAGCTGTGAGTGAGAGAGAGAACCTGTGAGTGAGAGAGAGAGAGAAAGAGAAGCTGTGTGTTAGAGACAGAGAGAAAGAGAAGCTGTGAGTGATAGAAAGAGAAAGAGAAGCTGTGAGTGAGAGGGAGAGAAAGAGAAGCTGTGAGTGAGAGAGAGAGAAAGAAAAGCTGTGAGTGAGAGAGAGAGTGAGAAGCTATGAGTGAGAGAGAGAGAGAAGCTATGAGAGAGAGAGAGAGAGAGAGAAAGATAAGCTGTGAGTGAGAGAGAGAGAAAGAGAAGCTGTGAGTGAGAGACCGAGAGAGAATGAGAAGCTGTGTGTGTGAGAGAGAGTGATAAGCTGTGAGTGAGAGAGTGAGAGAAAGAGAAGCTGTGAGTGAGAGACAGAGAGAGAAAGAAAGGGTGTGAGTGCGAGCGAGAGAGAGAAAAAGCTGTGAGAGAGAGAGAAAGAGAAGCTGTGAGTGAGAAAGAGAGAGAAAGAGAAGCTGTGACTGAGAGACAGAGAGAGAAAGAGAAGCTGTGTATGAGAGAGAGAAAGAGAAGCTGAGAGTGAGAGAGAGAGAGAAAGAGAAGCTGTAAGTGTGTGAGAGAGAGAAAGAGAAGCTGTGAGTGAGAGAGAGAAAAAAAGAGAATCTGTGAGTGAGTGAGAGAGAGAGAGAGAGAAGCTATGAGTGAGAGAGAGAGAGAGAAGCTGTGAGTGAGAGAGAGAAGCTGTGCGTGAGAGAGAGAGAGAAAGAGAAGCTGTGTGTGTGTGTGTGAGAGAGAGAAGCTGTGAGAGAGAGAGAGAGAGAAAGAGAAGCTGTGTGAGAGAGAGCAAGAGAAGCTGTGAGAAAGAGAGAGATAATAGCTGTGAGTGAGAGAGAGAGAGAGAAGCTGTGAGTGAGAGAGAGAAAGAGAAGCTGTGAGTGAGAGACAGAGAGAGAAAGAAAGGGTGTGAGTGCGAGAGAGAGAAAGAGAAAGAGAAGCTGTGAGAGAGAGAGAAAGAGAAGGTGTGAGAAAGAGAGAGAAAGTGAAGCTGTGAGTGAGTGACAGAGAGAGAAAGAGAAGCTGTGTATGAGAGAGAGAAAGAGAAGCTGTGAGTGAGAGAGAGAGAGAAAGAGAAGTTGTAAGTGTGTGTGTGAGAGAAAGAGAAGCTGTGAGTGAGAGAGAGAAAAAGAAAAGCTGTGAGTGAGAGTGAAAGAGAGAAATAGAAGCGATAAGTGAGTGAGAGAGAGAAAGAGAAGCTGTGATTGAGAGAGAGAGAGAACGAGAAGCTGTGTGTGAGAGAGAAAGAGAAGCTGTGAGTGAGAGAGAGAAAGAGAATCTGTGAGTGAGAGATAGAGAGAGAAAGAGAAGCTGTGAGTTAGAGACAGAGAGAGAGAGAGTAGCTGTGTGTGTGTGAGAGAGAGAAGCTGTGAGTGAGAGAGAAAGAGAAGCTGTGAGTGAGAGACAGAGAGAGAAAGAAAGGGTGTGAGTGCGAGAGAGAGAGAGAGAAAGAGAAGCTGTGTGAGAGAGAGAAAGAGAAGCTGTGGGAAAGAGAGAGATAATAGCTGTGAGTGAGAGAGAGAGAGAGAAGCTGTGAGTGAGAGAGAGAAAGAGAAGCTGTGAGTGAGAGACAGAGAGAAAGAAAGGGTGTGAGTGCGAGAGAGAGAAAGAGAAAGAGAAGCTGTGTGAGAGAGAGAAAGAGAAGCTGTGAGAAAGAGAGAGAAAGAGATGCTGTGAGTGAGTGACAGAGAGAGAAAGAGAAGCTGTGTATGAGAGAGAGAAAGAGAAGCTGTGAGTGAGAGAGAGAGAGAAAGAGAAGTTGTAAGTGTGTGAGAGAGAGAAAGAGAAGCTGTGAGTGAGAGAGAGTAAAAGAGAAGCTGTGAGTGAGAGTGAAAGAGAGAAATAGAAGCGATGAGTGAGTGAGAGAGAGAAAGAGAAGCTGTGAGTGAGAGAGAGAGAGAATGAGAAGCTGTGTGTGTGAGAGAAAGAGAAGCTGTGAGTGAGAGAGAGAGAGAGAAAGAGAATCTGTGAGTGAGAGATAGAGAGAGAAAGAGAAGCTGTGAGTTAGAGACAGAGAGAGAGAGAGTAGCTGTGTGTGTGTGAGAGAGAGAAGCTGTGAGTGAGAGAGAAAGAGAAGCTGTGAGTGAGAGACAGAGAGAGAAAGAAAGGGTGTGATTGCGAGAGAGAGAGAGAGAAAGAGAAGCTGTGTGAGAGAGAGAAAGAGAAGCTGTGAGAAAGAGAGAGATAATAGCTGTGAGTGAGAGAGAGAGAGAGAGAGAGAGAGAGAAGCTGTGAGTGAGAGAGAGAAAGAGAAGCTGTGAGTGAGAGACAGAGAGAGAAAGAAAGGGTGTGAGTGCGAGAGAGAGAAAGAGAAAGAGAAGCTGTGAGAGAGAGAGAAAGAGAAGCTGTGAGAAAGAGAGAGAAAGAGAAGCTGTGAGTGAGTGACAGAGAGAGAAAGAGAAGCTGTGTATGAGAGAGAGAAAGAGAAGCTGTGAGTGAGAGAGAGAGAGAGAGAAAGAGAAGTTGTAAGTGTGTGAGAGAGAAAGAGAAGCTGTGAGTGAGAGAGAGAGAAAAAGAGAAGCTGTGAGTGAGAGTGAAAGAGAGAAATAGAAGCGATGAGTGAGTGAGAGAGAGAAAGAGAAGCTGTGAGTGAGAGAGAGAAAGAGAAGCTATGAGTGTGAGAGAGAGAAGCTGTGAGTGAGAGAGAGAACCTGTGAGTGAGAGAGAGAGAGAAAGAGAAGCTGTGTGTTAGAGACAGAGAGAAAGAGAAGCTGTGAGTGATAGAAAGAGAAAGAGAAGCTGTGAGTGAGAGGGAGAGAAAGAGAAGCTGTGAGTGAGAGAGAGAGAAAGAAAAGCTGTGAGTGAGAGAGAGAGTGAGAAGCTATGAGTGAGGGAGAGAGAGAAGCTATGAGAGAGAGAGAGAGAGAAAGATAAGCTGTGAGTGAGAGAGAGAGAAAGAGAAGCTGTGAGTGAGAGACCGAGAGAGAATGAGAAGCTGTGTGTGTGAGAGAGAGTGATAAGCTGTGAGTGAGAGAGTGATAGAAAGAGAAGCTGTGAGTGAGAGACAGAGAGAGAAAGAAAGGGTGTGAGTGCGAGCGAGAGAGAGAAAAAGCTGTGAGAGAGAGAGAAAGAGAAGCTGTGAGTGAGAAAGAGAGAGAAAGAGAAGCTGTGACTGAGAGACAGAGAGAGAAAGAGAAGCTGTGTATGAGAGAGAGAAAGAGAAGCTGAGAGTGAGAGAGAGAGAGAAAGAGAAGCTGTAAGTGTGTGAGAGAGAGAAAGAGAAGCTGTGAGTGAGAGAGAGAAAAAAAGAGAATCTGTGAGTGAGTGAGAGAGAGAGAGAGAGAGAGAAGCTATGAGTGAGAGAGAGAGAGAGAGAGAAGCTGTGAGTGAGAGAGAGAAGCTGTGCGTGAGAGAGAGAGAGAAAGAGAAGCTGTGTGTGTGTGTGTGAGAGAGAGAAGCTGTGAGAGAGAGAGAGAGAGAGAAAGAGAAGCTGTGTGATAGAGAGAGAGAAGCTGTGAGTGTGAGAGAGAGTGAGATAAAGAGGTTGTGAGTGTGTGAGTGAGTGAGAGAAGCTGTGAGTGAAAGAGAGAAAGAGAAGCTGTGAGTGAGTGAGAGAGAGAGAGAAGCTGTGAGTGAGAGACAGAGAGAGAAAGAGAAGCTGTGTGTGTGAGAGAGAGTGATAAGCTGTGTATGTGCGAGAGAGAGAAGCTGTGAGTGAGAGAGAGAGAAAGAGAAGCTGTGAGTGAGAGAGAGAGAAGCTGTGAGTGAGAGAGAGAAAGAGAAGCTGTGAGTGAGAGACAGAGAGAGAAAGAAAGGGTCTGAGTGCGAGAGAGAGAAAGAGAAGCTGTGTGAGAGAGAGAAAGAGAAGTTGTGAGTGAGAATGAGAGAGAAAGAGAAGCTGTGAGTGAGAGACAAAGAGAGAAAGAGAAGCTGTGTGTGTGAGAGAGAAAGAGAAGCTGTGAGTGAGAGAGAGAGAAGCTGTGAGTGAAAGTGAGAAAGAGAAGCTGATAGTGAGAGAGAGAGAGAGAGAGAGAAGCTGTGAGTGAGAGTGAAAGAGAGAAATAGAAGCGATGAGTGAGTGAGAGAGAGAAAGAGAAGCTGTGAGTGAGAGAGAGAAAGAGAAGCTATGAGTGTGAGAGAGAGAAGCTGTGAGTGAGAGAGAGAACCTGTGAGTGAGAGAGAGAGAGAAAGTGAAGCTGTGTGTTAGAGACAGAGAGAAAGAGAAGCTGTGAGTGATAGAAAGAGAAAGAGAAGCTGTGAGTGAGAGGGAGAGAAAGAGAAGCTGTGAGTGAGAGAGAGAGAAAGAAAAGCTGTGAGTGAGAGAGAGAGTGAGAAGCTATGAGTGAGAGAGAGAGAGAAGCTATGAGAGAGAGAGAGAGAGAAAGATAAGCTGTGAGTGAGAGAGAGAGAAAGAGAAGCTGTGAGTGAGAGACCGAGAGAGAATGAGAAGCTGTGTGTGTGAGAGAGAGTGATAAGCTGTGAGTGAGAGAGTGAGAGAAAGAGAAGCTGTGAGTGAGAGACAGAGAGAGAAAGAAAGGGTGTGAGTGCGAGCGAGAGAGAGAAAAAGCTGTGAGAGAGAGAGAAAGAGAAGCTGTGAGTGAGAAAGAGAGAGAAAGAGAAGCTGTGACTGAGAGACAGAGAGAGAAAGAGAAGCTGTGTATGAGAGAGAGAAAGAGAAGCTGAGAGTGAGAGAGAGAGAGAAAGAGAAGCTGTAAGTGTGTGTGAGAGAGAAAGAGAAGCTGTGAGTGAGAGAGAGAAAAAAAGAGAATCTGTGAGTGAGTGAGAGAGAGAGAGAGAGAAGCTATGAGTGAGAGAGAGAGAGAGAGAAGCTGTGAGTGAGAGAGAGAAGCTGTGCGTGAGAGAGAGAGAGAAAGAGAAGCTGTGTGTGTGTGTGAGAGAGAGAGAAGCTGTGAGAGAGAGAGAGAGAGAGAAAGAGAAGCTGTGTGATAGAGAGAGAGAAGCTGTGAGTGTGAGAGAGAGTGAGATAAAGAGGTTGTGACTGTGTGAGTGAGTGAGAGAAGCTGTGAGTGAAAGAGAGAAAGAGAAGCTGTGAGTGAGTGAGAGAGAGAGAGAAGCTGTGAGTGAGAGACAGAGAGAGAAAGAGAAGCTGTGTGTGTGAGAGAGAGTGATAAGCTGTGTGTGTGCAAGAGAGAGAAGCTGTGAGTGAGAGAGAGAGAAAGAGAAGCTGTGAGTGAGAGAGAGAGAAGCTGTGAGTGAGAGAGAGAAAGAGAAGCTGTGAGTGAGAGACAGAGAGAAAGAAAGGGTCTGAGTGCGAGAGAGAGAAAGAGAAGCTGTGTGAGAGAGAGAAAGAGAAGTTGTGAGTGAGAATGAGAGAGAAAGAGAAGCTGTGAGTGAGAGACAAAGAGAGAAAGAGAAGCTGTGTGTGTGAGAGAGAAAGAGAAGCTGTGAGTGAGAGAGAGAGAAGCTGTGAGTGAAAGTGAGAAAGAGAAGCTGATAGTGAGAGAGAGAGAGAGAGAGAAGCTGTGAGTGAGAGTGAAAGAGAGAAATAGAAGCGATGAGTGAGTGAGAGAGAGAAAGAGAAGCTGTGAGTGAGAGAGAGAAAGAGAAGCTATGAGTGTGAGAGAGAGAAGCTGTGAGTGAGAGAGAGAACCTGTGAGTGAGAGAGAGAGAGAAAGAGAAGCTGTGTGTTAGAGACAGAGAGAAAGAGAAGCTGTGAGTGATAGAAAGAGAAAGAGAAGCTGTGAGTGAGAGGGAGAGAAAGAGAAGCTGTGAGTGAGAGAGAGAGAAAGAAAAGCTGTGAGTGAGAGAGAGAGTGAGAAGCTATGAGTGAGAGAGAGAGAGAAGCTATGAGAGAGAGAGAGAGAGAGAAAGATAAGCTGTGAGTGAGAGAGAGAGAAAGAGAAGCTGTGAGTGAGAGACCGAGAGAGAATGAGAAGCTGTGTGTGTGAGAGAGAGTGATAAGCTGTGAGTGAGAGAGTGAGAGAAAGAGAAGCTGTGAGTGAGAGACAGAGAGAGAAAGAAAGGGTGTGAGTGCGAGCGAGAGAGAGAAAAAGCTGTGAGAGAGAGAGAAAGAGAAGCTGTGAGTGAGAAAGAGAGAGAAAGAGAAGCTGTGACTGAGAGACAGAGAGAGAAAGAGAAGCTGTGTATGAGAGAGAGAAAGAGAAGCTGAGAGTGAGAGAGAGAGAAAGAGAAGCTGTAAGTGTGTGAGAGAGAGAAAGAGAAGCTGTGAGTGAGAGAGAGAAAAAAAGAGAATCTGTGAGTGAGTGAGAGAGAGAGAGAGAGAAGCTATGAGTGAGAGAGAGAGAGAGAGAAGCTGTGAGTGAGAGAGAGAAGCTGTGCGTGAGAGAGAGAGAGAAAGAGAAGCTGTGTGTGTGTGTGTGAGAGAGAGAAGCTGTGAGAGAGAGAGAGAGAGAAAGAGAAGCTGTGTGATAGAGAGAGAGAAGCTGTGAGTGTGAGAGAGAGTGAGATAAAGAGGTTGTGAGTGTGTGAGTGAGTGAGAGAAGCTGTGAGTGAAAGAGAGAAAGAGAAGCTGTGAGTGAGTGAGAGAGAGAGAGAAGCTGTGAGTGAGAGACAGAGAGAGAAAGAGAAGCTGTGTGTGTGAGAGAGAGTGATAAGCTGTGTGTGTGCGAGAGAGAGAAGCTGTGAGTGAGAGAGAGAGAGAGAGAAGCTGTGAGTGAGAGAGAGAGAAGCTGTGAGTGAGAGAGAGAAAGAGAAGCTGTGAGTGAGAGACAGAGAGAGAAAGAAAGGGTCTGAGTGCGAGAGAGAGAAAGAGAAGCTGTGTGAGAGAGAGAAAGAGAAGTTGTGAGTGAGAATGAGAGAGAAAGAGAAGCTGTGAGTGAGAGACAAAGAGAGAAAGAGAAGCTGTGTGTGTGAGAGAGAAAGAGAAGCTGTGAGTGAGAGAGAGAGAAGCTGTGAGTGAAAGTGAGAAAGAGAAGCTGATAGTGAGAGAGAGAGAGAGAGAGAGAAGCTGTGAGTGAGAGAAAGAGAAAGAGAAGCTGTGAGTAAGAGAGAAAGAGAGAAATAGAAGCTATGAGTGAGAGACAGAGAGAGAAGCTGTGAGTGAGTGAGAGAGAGAAGCTGTGAGAGAGAGAAAGAGAAGCTGTGAGAAAGAGAGAGAGATAATAGCTGTGAGTGAGAGAGAGAGAGAAGCTGTGAGTGAGAGAGAAAGAGAAGCTGTGAGAGAGAGAGAAAGAGAAGCTGTGAGAAAGAGAGAGAGATAAAAGCTGTGAGTGAGAGAGAGAGAGAAGCTGTGAGTGAGAAAGAGAAAGAGAAGCTGTGAGTGAGAGACAGAGAGAGAAAGAAAGGGTGTGAGTGCGAGAGAGAGAAAGAGAAAGAGAAGCTGTGAGAGAGAGAGAAAGAGAAGCTGTGAGAAAGAGAGAGAAAGAGAAGCTGTGAGAAAGAGAGAGAGATAAAAGCTGTGAGTGAGAGAGAGAGAGAAGCTGTGAGTGAGAAAGAGAAAGAGAAGCTGTGAGTGAGAGACAGAGAGAGAAAGAAAGGGTGTGAGTGCGAGAGAGAGAAAGAGAAAGAGAAGCTGTGAGAGAGAGAGAAAGAGAAGCTGTGAGAAAGAGAGAGAAAGAGAAGCTGTGAGTGAGAGACAGAGAGAGAAAGAGAAGCTGTGTATGAGAGAGAGAAAGAGAAGCTGTGAGTGAGAGAGAGAGAAAAAGAGAAGCTGTGAGTGAGAGTGAAAGAGAGAAATAGAAGCGATGAGTGAGTGAGAGAGAGAAAGAGAAGCTGTGAGTGAGAGAGAGAGAGAACGAGAAGCTGTGTGTGTGAGAGAAAGAGAAGCTGTGAGTGAGAGAGAGAGAGAAAGAGAATCTGTGAGTGAGAGATAGAGAGAGAAAGAGAAGCTGTGAGTTAGAGAGAGAGAGAAAGAGAACATGTGAGTGAGAGAGAGAGAGAGAAAGAGAGAAGCTGTGAGTGTTGGAGTGAGTGAGATAAATAGAAGCTGTGAGTGATTGAGAGAGAGAGAAGCTATGAGTGAAAGAGAGAAAGAGAAGCTGTTAGTGAGAGAGAGAGAGAAGCTGTGAGTGAGAGAAAAAGAAAGAGAAGCTGTGAGTAAGAGAGAAAGAGAGAAATAGAAGCTATGAGTGAGAGACAGAGAGAGAAACTGTAAGTGAGTGAGAGAAAGAGAAGCTGTGAGTGTGTGAGAGAGAAAGAGAAGCTGAGTGAGAGAGAGAGTGAGAAGCTGTGAGTGAGAGAGAGTGAGAAGCTGTGAGTGAGAGAGTGAGAGAAGCTGTGAGAGAGAGAGAGAGAAAGATAAGCTGTGAGTGAGAGAGAGAGAAAGAGAAGCTGTGAGTGAGAGACCGAGAGAGAATGAGAAGCTGTGTGTGTGAGAGAGAGTGATAAGCTGTGAGTGAGAGAGTGAGAGAAAGAGAAGTTGTGAGTGAGAGACAGAGAGAGAAAGAAAGGGTGTGAGTGCGAGAGAGAGAGAGAAAAAGCTGTGAGAGAGAGAGAAAGAGAAGCTGTGAGTGAGAAAGAGAGAGAAAGAGAAGCTGTGACTGAGAGACAGAGAGAGAAAGAGAAGCTGTGTATGAGAGAGAGAAAGAGAAGCTGAGAGTGAGAGAGAGAGAGAAAGAGAAGCTGTAAGTGAGAGAGAGAGAGAAAGAGAAGCTGTGAGTGAGAGAGAAAAAAAAAGAGAAGCTGTGAGTGTGTGTGAGAGAGAAAGAGAAGCTGTGAGTGAGAGAGAGAGAGAAAGAGAATCTGTGAGTGAGAGAGAGAGAAGGAGAAGTTGTGTGAGAGAGAGAGATAGCGAAAGAGAAGCTGTGAGTGAGAGAGAGAGAGAGAAAGAGAAGCTTTGAGTGTGTGAGAGAGAGGAAGTGAAGCTGTGAGTGAAAAAGAGAGAAAGAGCAGCTGTGTGTGAGAGAGAGAAAGAGAAGCTGTGAGTGAGAGAGAGAGAGAGAACGAGAAGCTGTGTGTGTGAGAGAAAGAGAAGCTGTGAGTGAGAGAGAGAGAAAGAGAAGCTGTGAGTGAGAGATAGAGAGAGAAAGAGAAGCTGTGAATTAGAGAGAGAGAATGAGAAGCTGTGTGTGTGAGATAAATAGAAGCTGTGAGTGAGAGAGAAAGAGAAAGAGAAGCTGTGAGTGAGAGATAGAGAGAGAAAGAGAATCTGTGAGTGAGAGAGAGAGAGAAAGAGAAGCTATGAGTGAGAGAGAGAGAGAAGCTGTGAGTGAGAGAGAGAAGCTGTGCGTGAGAGAGAGAGAGAAGCTGTGTGTGTGTGAGAGAGAGAGAGAAGCTGTGAGTGAGAGAGAGAGAGAGAAAGAGAAGCTGTGTGATATAGAGAGAGAAGCTGTGAGTGTGAGAGAGAGTGAGATAAAGAGGTTGTGAGTGTGTGAGTGAGTGAGAGAAGCTGTGAGTGAAAGAGAGAAAGAGAAGCTGTGAGTGAGTGAGAGAGAGAGAAGCTGTGAGTGAGAGACAGAGAGAGAAAGAGAAGCTGTGTGTGAGAGAGAGAGTGATAAGCTGTGTGTGTGCGAGAGAGAGAAGCTGTGAGTGAGAATGAGAGAGAAAGAGAAGCTGTGAGTGAGAGACAAAGAGAGAAAGAGAAGCTGTGTGTGTGAGAGAGAAAGAGAAGCTGTGAGTGAGAGAGAGAGAAGCTGTGAGTGAAAGTGAGAAAGAGAAGCTGATAGTGAGAGAGAGAGAGAGAAGCTGTGAGTGAGAGAAAGAGAAAGAGAAGCTGTGAGTAAGAGAGAAAGAGAGAAATAGAAGCTATGAGTGAGAGACAGAGAGAGAAGCTTTGAGTGAGTGAGAGAGAGAAAGAGAAGCTGTGAGTGAGAGACAGAGAGAGAGAGAGTAGCTGTGTGTGTGTGAGAGAGAGAAGCTGTGAGTGAGAGAGAAAGAGAAGCTGGGAGTGAGAGACAGAGAGAGAAAGAAAGGGTGTGAGTGCGAGAGAGAGAGAGAGAAAGAGAAGCTGTGAGAGAGAGAAAGAGAAGCTGTGAGAAAGAGAGAGAGATAATAGCTGTGAGTGAGAGAGAGAGAAGCTGTGAGTGAGAGAGAGAAAGAGAAGCTGTGAGTGAGAGACAGAGAGAGAAAGAAAGGGTGTGAGTGCGAGAGAGAGAAAGAGAAAGAGAAGCTGTGTGTGAGAGAGAAAGAGATGCTGTGAGAAAGAGAGAGAAAGAGAAGCTGTGAGTGAGAGACAGAGAGAGAAAGAGAAGCTGTGTATGAGAGAGAGAAAGAGAAGCTGTGAGTGAGAGAGAGAGAAGCTGTGAGTTTGTGTGAGAGAGAAAGTGAAGTTGTGTGAGAGAGAGAAAAAGAGAAGCTGTGAGTGAGAGTGAAAGAGAGAAATAGAAGCTACGAGTGAGAGAGAGAGAGAAGCTGTGAGTGTGTGAGAGAGAGGAAGTGAAGCTGTGAGTGAAAAAGAGAGAAAGTGAAGCTGTGAGTGAGAGATAAGAGAGAAAGAGAAGCTGTGAGTTAGAGAGAGAGAGAGAACGAGAAGCTGTGTGTGTGAGATAAAGAAAAGCTGTGAGTGAGAGAGAGAGAGAAAGAGAAGCTGTGAGTGAGAGATAGAGAGAGAAAGAGAAGCTGTGAGTGAGAGAGAGAGAGAATCTGTGAGTGAGAGAGAGAGAGAAAGAAAGAGAAGCTATGAGTGAGTGAGAGAGAGAAGCTGTGAGTGAGAGAGAGAAGCTGTGTGTGAGAGAGAGAGAGAGAAGCTGTGTGTGTGTGTGAGAGAGAGAGAAGCTGTGAGTGAGAGAGAGAGAGAGAAAGAGAAGCTGTGTGATAGAGCGAGAGAAGCTGTGAGTGTGAGAGAGAGTGAGATAAAGAGAACTTGTGAGTGAGAGAGAGAGAGAGAGAGAAGCTGTGAGTGAGAGACAGAGAGAGAAAGAGAAGCTGTGTGAGAGTGAGAGTGATAAGCTGTGTGTGTGAAAAGAGAGAAGCTGTGAGTGAGTGAGAGAGAAAGAGAAGCTGTGAGTGAGTGAGAGAGAGAAGCTGTGAGTGAGAGAGAGAAAGAGAAGCTGTGAGTGAGAGACAGAGGGAGAAAGAAAGGGTGTGAGTGCGAGAGAGAGAAAGAGAAGCTGTGAGAGAGAGAGAGAAAGAGAAGCTGTGAGTGAGAAAGAGAGAGAAAGAGAAGCTGTGAGTGAGGGACAGAGAGAGAAAGAGAAGCTGTGTGTGTGAGAGAGAAAGAGAAGCTGTGAGTGAGAGAGAGAGAAGCTGTGAGTGAAAGTGAGAAATAGAAGCTGATAGTGAGAGAGAGAGAGAGAAGCTGTGAGTGAGAGAAAGAGAAAGAGAAGCTGTGAGTAAGAGAGAAAGAGAGAAATAGAAGCTATGAGTGAGAGACAGAGAGAGAAGCTGTGAGTGAGTGAGAGAGTGAGAAGCTGTGTGAGAGAGAGAGAGAAAAAGAGAAGCTGTGAGAGAGTGAGAGAGAGAGAAGCTGTAAGTGAGTGAGAGAAGGAGAAGCTGTGAGTGTGTGAGAGAGAAAGAGAAGCTGTGAGTGAGAGAGAGAGAGAGAAAGAGAAGTTGTTAGTGAGAGAGAGAGAGAGAAAGAGAAGCTTTGAGAGAGAGAGAGAGAGAGAAGCTGTGATTGAGAGAGAGAGAGAAGCTGTGAGTGAGAGACAGAGAGATAAAGAGAAGCTGTGAGAGAGAGTGAGAAAGAGAAGCTGTGAGAGAGAGAGAATGAGAAGCTGTGTGAGAGGGAGAGAGAAAGAGAGAAATAGAAGCTACGAGTGAGAGAGAGAGAGAAGCTGTGAGTGTGTGAGAGAGAGGAAGTGAAGCTGTGAGTGAAAAAGAGAGAAAGTGAAGCTGTGAGTGAGAGATAGAGAGAGAAAGAGAAGCTGTGAGAGAGAGAATGAGAAGCTGTGTGTGAGAGAGAGAAAGAGAAGTTGTTATTGAGAGAGAGAGAGAGAAAGAGGTGTGAGAGAGAGAAAGAGAAAGAGAAGCTGTGTGTGAGAGAGAAAGAGAAGCTGTGAGTGAGAGAGAGAGAGAGAGAAAGAGAAGCTGTGTGAGAGAGAGAAAGAGAAGCTGTGAGTGAGAGACAGAGAGAGAAAGAGAAGCTGTGTGAGAGAGAGAGTGATAAGCTGTGAGGGAGAGAGAGAGAGAAAGAGAAGCTGTGAGTGAGAGACAGTGAGAGAGAGTAGCTGTGAGAGAGAGAGAGCAAGAGAAGCTGTGAGTGTGTGTGAGAGAGAGAAAGAAAGCTGTGAGTGAGAGAGAGAGAGAGAAAGAGAAGCTGTGAGTGAGAGAGAGAGAGAAGGAGAAGTTGTGTGAGAGAGAGAGATAGAGAAAGAGAAGCTGTGAGAGAGAGAGAAAGAGAAGCTGTGAGTGTGTGTGAGAGCGAAAGTGAAGTTGTGAGAGAGAGAGAAAAAGAGAAGCTGTAAGTGAGAGTGAAAGAGAGAAATAGAAGCTACTAGTGAGAGAGAGAGAGAAGCTGTGAGTGTGTGAGAGAGAGGGAGTGAAGCTGTGAGTGAAAAAGAGAGAAAGTGAAGCTGTGAGTGAGAGATAGAGAGAGAAAGAGAAGCTGTGAGTTAGAGAGAGAGAGAGAACGAGAAGCTGTGTGTGTGAGATAAAGAGAAGCTGTGAGTGAGAGAGGGAGAAAGAGAAGCTGTGAGTGAGAGATAGAGAGAGAAAGAGAGACTGTGAGTGTGAGAGAGAGAATCTGTGAGTGAGAGAGAGAGAGAAAGAGAAGCTATGAGTGAGAGAGAGAGAAGCTGTGAGTGAGAGAGAGAAGCTGTGTGTGTGTGTGAGAGAGAGAGAAGCTGTGTGTGTGTGTGAGAGAGAGAAGCTGTGAGTGAGAGAGAGAGAGAAAGAGAAGCTGTGTGATAGAGAGAGAGAGAAGCTGTGAGTGTGAGAGAGAGTGAGATAAAGAGAAGTTGTGAGTGAGAGAGAGAGAAAAGCTGTGAGTGAGAGACAGAGAGAGAAAGAGAAGCTGTGTGTGAGAGAGAGATTGATAAGCTGTGTGTGTGAGAGAGAGAAGCTGTGAGTGAGTGAGAGAGAAAGAGAAGCTGTGAGTGAGTGAGAGAGAGAAGCTGTGAGTGAGAGAGAGAAAGAGAAGCTGTGAGTGAGGGACAGAGAGAGAAAGAGAAGCTGTGTGTGTGAGAGAGAAAGAGAAGCTGTGAGTGAGAGAGAGAGAAGCTGTGAGTGAAAGTGAGAAATAGAAGCTGATAGTGAGAGAGAGAGAGAGAAGCTGTGAGTGAGAGAAAGAGAAAGAGAAGCTGTGAGTAAGAGAGAAAGAGAGAAATAGAAGCTATGAGTGAGAGACAGAGAGAGAAGCTGTGAGTGAGTGAGAGAGTGAGAAGCTGTGTGAGAGAGAGAGAGAAAAAGAGAAGCTGTGAGAGAGTGAGAGAGAGAGAAGCTGTAAGTGAGTGAGAGAAGGAGAAGCTGTGAGTGTGTGAGAGAGAAAGAGAAGCTGTGAGTGAGAGAGAGAGAGAGAAAGAGAAGTTGTTAGTGAGAGAGAGAGAGAGAAAGAGAAGCTTTGAGAGAGAGAGAGAGAGAGAAGCTGTGATTGAGAGAGAGAGAGAAGCTGTGAGTGAGAGACAGAGAGATAAAGAGAAGCTGTGAGAGAGAGTGAGAAAGAGAAGCTGTGAGAGAGAGAGAATGAGAAGCTGTGTGAGAGGGAGAGAGAAAGAGAGAAATAGAAGCTACGAGTGAGAGAGAGAGAAGCTGTGAGTGTGTGAGAGAGAGGAAGTGAAGCTGTGAGTGAAAAAGAGAGAAAGTGAAGCTGTGAGTGAGAGATAGAGAGAGAAAGAGAAGCTGTGAGAGAGAGAATGAGAAGCTGTGTGTGAGAGAGAGAAAGAGAAGTTGTTATTGAGAGAGAGAGAGAGAAAGAGGTGTGAGAGAGAGAAAGAGAAAGAGAAGCTGTGTGTGAGAGAGAAAGAGAAGCTGTGAGTGAGAGAGAGAGAGAGAGAAAGAGAAGCTGTGTGAGAGAGAGAAAGAGAAGCTGTGAGTGAGAGACAGAGAGAGAAAGAGAAGCTGTGTGAGAGAGAGAGTGATAAGCTGTGAGGGAGAGAGAGAGAGAAAGAGAAGCTGTGAGTGAGAGACAGTGAGAGAGAGTAGCTGTGAGAGAGAGAGAGCAAGAGAAGCTGTGAGTGTGTGTGTGAGAGAGAAAGAAAGCTGTGAGTGAGAGAGAGAGAGAGAAAGAGAAGCTGTGAGTGAGAGAGAGAGAGAAGGAGAAGTTGTGTGAGAGAGAGAGATAGAGAAAGAGAAGCTGTGAGAGAGAGAGAAAGAGAAGCTGTGAGTGTGTGTGAGAGCGAAAGTGAAGTTGTGAGAGAGAGAGAAAAAGAGAAGCTGTGAGTGAGAGTGAAAGAGAGAAATAGAAGCTACTAGTGAGAGAGAGAGAGAAGCTGTGAGTGTGTGAGAGAGAGGGAGTGAAGCTGTGAGTGAAAAAGAGAGAAAGTGAAGCTGTGAGTGAGAGATAGAGAGAGAAAGAGAAGCTGTGAGTTAGAGAGAGAGAGAGAACGAGAAGCTGTGTGTGTGAGATAAAGAGAAGCTGTGAGTGAGAGAGGGAGAAAGAGAAGCTGTGAGTGAGAGATAGAGAGAGAAAGAGAGACTGTGAGTGTGAGAGAGAGAATCTGTGAGTGAGAGAGAGAGAGAAAGAGAAGCTATGAGTGAGAGAGAGAGAAGCTGTGAGTGAGAGAGAGAAGCTGTGTGTGTGTGTGAGAGAGAGAGAAGCTGTGTGTGTGTGTGTGAGAGAGAAGCTGTGAGTGAGAGAGAGAGAGAAAGAGAAGCTGTGTGATAGAGAGAGAGAGAAGCTGTGAGTGTGAGAGAGAGTGAGATAAAGAGAAGTTGTGAGTGAGAGAGAGAGAAAAGCTGTGAGTGAGAGACAGAGAGAGAAAGAGAAGCTGTGTGTGAGAGAGAGATTGATAAGCTGTGTGTGTGAGAGAGAGAAGCTGTGAGTGAGTGAGAGAGAAAGAGAAGCTGTGAGTGAGTGAGAGAGAGAAGCTGTGAGTGAGAGAGAGAAAGAGAAGCTGTGAGTGAGGGACAGAGAGAGAAAGAGAAGCTGTGTGTGTGAGAGAGAAAGAGAAGCTGTGAGTGAGAGAGAGAGAAGCTGTGAGTGAAAGTGAGAAATAGAAGCTGATAGTGAGAGAGAGAGAGAGAAGCTGTGAGTGAGAGAAAGAGAAAGAGAAGCTGTGAGTAAGAGAGAAAGAGAGAAATAGAAGCTATGAGTGAGAGACAGAGAGAGAAGCTGTGAGTGAGTGAGAGAGTGAGAAGCTGTGTGAGAGAGAGAGAGAAAAAGAGAAGCTGTGAGAGAGTGAGAGAGAGAGAAGCTGTAAGTGAGTGAGAGAAGGAGAAGCTGTGAGTGTGTGAGAGAGAAAGAGAAGCTGTGAGTGAGAGAGAGAGAGAGAAAGAGAAGTTGTTAGTGAGAGAGAGAGAGAGAAAGAGAAGCTTTGAGAGAGAGAGAGAGAGAGAAGCTGTGATTGAGAGAGAGAGAGAAGCTGTGAGTGAGAGACAGAGAGATAAAGAGAAGCTGTGAGAGAGAGTGAGAAAGAGAAGCTGTGAGAGAGAGAATGAGAAGCTGTGTGAGAGGGAGAGAGAAAGAGAGAAATAGAAGCTACGAGTGAGAGAGAGAGAGAAGCTGTGAGTGTGTGAGAGAGAGGAAGTGAAGCTGTGAGTGAAAAAGAGAGAAAGTGAAGCTGTGAGTGAGAGATAGAGAGAGAAAGAGAAGCTGTGAGAGAGAGAATGAGAAGCTGTGTGTGAGAGAGAGAAAGAGAAGTTGTTATTGAGAGAGAGAGAGAGAAAGAGGTGTGAGAGAGAGAAAGAGAAAGAGAAGCTGTGTGTGAGAGAGAAAGAGAAGCTGTGAGTGAGAGAGAGAGAGAGAGAGAAAGAGAAGCTGTGTGTGAGAGAGAAAGAGAAGCTGTGAGTGAGAGACAGAGAGAGAAAGAGAAGCTGTGTGAGAGAGAGAGTGATAAGCTGTGAGGGAGAGAGAGAGAGAAAGAGAAGCTGTGAGTGAGAGACAGTGAGAGAGAGTAGCTGTGAGAGAGAGAGAGCAAGAGAAGCTGTGAGTGTGTGTGAGAGAGAGAAAGAAAGCTGTGAGTGAGAGAGAGAGAGAGAAAGAGAAGCTGTGAGTGAGAGAGAGAGAGAGAGAAGGAGAAGTTGTGTGAGAGAGAGAGATAGAGAAAGAGAAGCTGTGAGAGAGAGAGAAAGAGAAGCTGTGAGTGTGTGTGAGAGCGAAAGTGAAGTTGTGAGAGAGAGAGAAAAAGAGAAGCTGTGAGTGAGAGTGAAAGAGAGAAATAGAAGCTACTAGTGAGAGAGAGAGAGAAGCTGTGAGTGTGTGAGAGAGAGGGAGTGAAGCTGTGAGTGAAAAAGAGAGAAAGTGAAGCTGTGAGTGAGAGATAGAGAGAGAAAGAGAAGCTGTGAGTTAGAGAGAGATAGAGAACGAGAAGCAGTTTGTGTGAGATAAAGAGAAGCTGTGAGTGAGAGAGGGAGAAAGAGAAGCTGTGAGTGAGAGATAGAGAGAGAAAGAGAGACTGTGAGCGTGAGAGAGAGAATCTGTGAGTGAGAGAGAGAGAGAAAGAGAAGCTATGAGTGAGAGAGAGAGAAGCTGTGAGTGAGAGAGAGAAGCTGTGTGTGTGTGAGAGAGAGAGAGAAGCTGTGTGTGTGTGTGAGAGAGAGAAGCTGTGAGTGAGAGAGAGAGAGAAAGAGAAGCTGTGTGATAGAGAGAGAGAGAAGCTGTGAGTGTGAGAGAGAGTGAGATAAAGAGAAGTTGTGAGTGAGAGAGAGAGAAAAGCTGTGAGTGAGAGACAGAGAGAGAAAGAGAAGCTGTGTGTGAGAGAGAGATTGATAAGCTGTGTGTGTGAGAGAGAGAAGCTGTGAGTGAGTGAGAGAGAAAGAGAAGCTGTGAGTGAGTGAGAGAGAGAAGCTGTGAGTGAGAGAGAGAAAGAGAAGCTGTGAGTGAGAGACAGAGGGAGAAAGAAAGGGTGTGAGTGCGAGAGAGAGAAAGAGAAGCTGTGAGAGAGAGAGAGAAAGAGAAGCTGTGAGTGAGAAAGAGAGAGAAAGAGAAGCTGTGAGTGAGAGACAGAGAGAGAAAGAGAAGCTGTGTGTGAGAGAGAGAAAGAGAAGCTGTGAGTGAGAGAGAGAGAAGCTGTGAGTGAAAGTGAGAAATAGAAGCTGATAGTGAGAGAGAGAGAGAAGCTGTGAGTGAGAGAAAGAAAGAGAAGCTGTGAGTAAGAGAGAAAGAGAGAAATAGAAGCTATGAGTGAGAGACAGAGAGAGAAGCTGTGAGTGAGTGAGAGAGAGAGAAGCTGTGTGAGAGAGAGAAAAAGAGAAGCTGTGAGAGAGAGAGAGAGAAAGAGAAGCTGTGAGTGAGAGAGAGAGAGAAAGAGAAGCTGTGAGTGAGAGATAGAGAGAGAAAGAGAAGCTGTGAGTGAGAGAGAGAGAGAATCTGTGAGTGAGAGAGAGAGAGAAAGAGAAGCTATGAGTGAGAGAGAGAGAGAAGCTGTGAGTGAGAGAGAGAAGCTGTGCGTGAGAGAGAGAGAGAGAGAAGCTGTGTGTGTGTGTGTGAGAGAGAGAAGCTGTGAGTGAGAGAGAGAGAGAGAAAGAGAAGCTGTGTGATAGAGAGAGAGAAGCTGTGAGTGTGAGAGAGAGTGAGATAAAGAGAAGTTGTGAGTGAGAGAGAGAGAGAGAGAAGCTGTGAGTGAGAGACAGAGAGAGAAAGAGAAGCTGTGTGAGAGTGAGAGTGATAAGCTGTGTGTGTGAGAGAGAGAAGCTGTGAGTGAGTGAGAGAGAAAGAGAAGCTGTGAGTGAGTGAGAGAGAGAAGCTGTGAGTGAGTGAGAGAGAAAGAGAAGCTGTGAGTGAGTGAGAGAGAGAAGCTGTAAGTGAGTGAGAGAAGGAGAAGCTGTGAGTGTGTGAGAGAGAAAGAGAAGCTGTGAGTGAGAGAGAGAGAGAAAGAGAAGTTGTTAGTGAGAGAGAGAGAGAGAAAGAGAAGCTTTGAGAGAGAGAGAGAGAGAGAAGCTGTGATTGAGAGAGAGAGAGAAGCTGTGAGTGAGAGACAGAGAGATAAAGAGAAGATGTGAGAGAGAGTGAGAAAGAGAAGCTGTGAGAGAGAGAGAATGAGAAGCTGTGTGAGAGGGAGAGAGAAAGAGAGAAATAGAAGCTACGAGTGAGAGAGAGAGAGAAGCTGTGAGTGTGTGAGAGAGAGGAAGTGAGGCTGTGAGTGAAAAAGAGAGAAAGAGAAGCTGTGAGTGAGAGACAGAGAGAGAAAGAGAAGCTGTGTGAGAGAGAGAGTGATAAGCTGTGAGGGAGAGAGAGAGAGAAAGAGAAGCTGTGAGTGAGAGACAGTGAGAGAGAGTAGCTGTGAGAGAGAGAGAGCAAGAGAAGCTGTGAGTGTGTGTGTGAGAGAGAAAGAAAGCTGTGAGTGAGAGAGAGAGAGAGAAAGAGAAGCTGTGAGTGAGAGAGAGAGAGAAGGAGAAGTTGTGTGAGAGAGAGAGATAGAGAAAGAGAAGCTGTGAGAGAGAGAGAAAGAGAAGCTGTGAGTGTGTGTGAGAGCGAAAGTGAAGTTGTGAGAGAGAGAGAAAAAGAGAAGCTGTGAGTGAGAGTGAAAGAGAGAAATAGAAGCTACTAGTGAGAGAGAGAGAGAAGCTGTGAGTGTGTGAGAGAGAGGGAGTGAAGCTGTGAGTGAAAAAGAGAGAAAGTGAAGCTGTGAGTGAGAGATAGAGAGAGAAAGAGAAGCTGTGAGTTAGAGAGAGAGAGAGAGAACGAGAAGCTGTGTGTGTGAGATAAAGAGAAGCTGTGAGTGAGAGAGGGAGAAAGAGAAGCTGTGAGTGAGAGATAGAGAGAGAAAGAGAGACTGTGAGTGTGAGAGAGAGAATCTGTGAGTGAGAGAGAGAGAGAAAGAGAAGCTATGAGTGAGAGAGAGAGAAGCTGTGAGTGAGAGAGAGAAGCTGTGTGTGTGTGTGTGAGAGAGAGAAGCTGTGTGTGTGTGTGTGTGTGTGAGAGAGAGAAGCTGTGAGTGAGAGAGAGAGAGAAAGAGAAGCTGTGTGATAGAGAGAGAGAGAAGCTGTGAGTGTGAGAGAGAGTGAGATAAAGAGAAGTTGTGAGTGAGAGAGAGAGAAAAGCTGTGAGTGAGAGACAGAGAGAGAAAGAGAAGCTGTGTGTGAGAGAGAGATTGATAAGCTGTGTGTGTGAGAGAGAGAAGCTGTGAGTGAGTGAGAGAGAAAGAGAAGCTGTGAGTGAGTGAGAGAGAGAAGCTGTGAGTGAGAGAGAGAAAGAGAAGCTGTGAGTGAGAGACAGAGGGAGAAAGAAAGGGTGTGAGTGCGAGAGAGAGAAAGAGAAGCTGTGAGAGAGAGAGAGAAAGAGAAGCTGTGAGTGAGAAAGAGAGAGAAAGAGAAGCTGTGAGTGAGAGACAGAGAGAGAAAGAGAAGCTGTGTGTGAGAGAGAGAAAGAGAAGCTGTGAGTGAGAGAGAGAGAAGCTGTGAGTGAAAGTGAGAAATAGAAGCTGATAGTGAGAGAGAGAGAGAAGCTGTGAGTGAGAGAAAGAGAAAGAGAAGCTGTGAGTAAGAGAGAAAGAGAGAAATAGAAGCTATGAGTGAGAGACAGAGAGAGAAGCTGTGAGTGAGTGAGAGAGAGAGAAGCTGTGTGAGAGAGAGAGAGAAAAAGAGAAGCTGTGAGAGAGAGAGAGAGAGAAAGAGAAGCTGTGAGTGAGAGAGAGAGAGAAAGAGAAGCTGTGAGTGAGAGATAGAGAGAGAAAGAGAAGCTGTGAGTGAGAGAGAGAGAGAATCTGTGAGTGAGAGAGAGAGAGAAAGAGAAGCTATGAGTGAGAGAGAGAGAGAAGCTGTGAGTGAGAGAGAGAAGCTGTGCGTGAGAGAGAGAGAGAGAGAGAAGCTGTGTGTGTGAGAGAGAGAGAGAGAAGCTGTGAGTGAGAGAGAGAGAGAGAAAGAGAAGCTGTGTGATAGAGAGAGAGAAGCTGTGAGTGTGAGAGAGAGTGAGATAAAGAGAAGTTGTGAGTGAGAGAGAGAGAGAGAGAAGCTGTGAGTGAGAGACAGAGAGAGAAAGAGAAGCTGTGTGAGAGTGAGAGTGATAAGCTGTGTGTGTGAGAGAGAGAAGCTGTGAGTGAGTGAGAGAGAAAGAGAAGCTGTGAGTGAGTGAGAGAGAGAAGCTGTGAGTGAGTGAGAGAGAAAGAGAAGCTGTGAGTGAGTGAGAGAGAGAAGCTGTAAGTGAGTGAGAGAAGGAGAAGCTGTGAGTGTGTGAGAGAGAAAGAGAAGCTGTGAGTGAGAGAGAGAGGGAGAAAGAGAAGTTGTTAGTGAGAGAGAGAGAGAGAAAGAGAAGCTTTGAGAGAGAGAGAGAGAGAGAAGCTGTGATTGAGAGAGAGAGAGAAGCTGTGAGTGAGAGACAGAGAGATAAAGAGAAGCTGTGAGAGAGAGTGAGAAGGAGAAGCTGTGAGAGAGAGAGAATGAGAAGCTGTGTGAGAGGGAGAGAGAAAGAGAGAAATAGAAGCTACGAGTGAGAGAGAGAGAGAAGCTGTGAGTGTGTGAGAGAGAGGAAGTGAAGCTGTGAGTGAAAAAGAGAGAAAGTGAAGCTGTGAGTGAGAGATAGAGAGAGAAAGAGAAGCTGTGAGAGAGAGAATGAGAAGCTGTGTGTGAGAGAGAGAAAGAGAAGTTGTTATTGAGAGAGAGAGAGAGAAAGAGGTGTGAGAGAGAGAAAGAGAAAGAGAAGCTGTGTGTGAGAGAGAAAGAGAAGCTGTGAGTGAGAGAGAGAGAGAGAGAAAGAGAAGCTGTGTGAGAGAGAGAAAGAGAAGCTGTGAGTGAGAGACAGAGAGAGAAAGAGAAGCTGTGTGAGAGAGAGAGTGATAAGCTGTGAGGGAGAGAGAGAGAGAAAGAGAAGCTGTGAGTGAGAGACAGTGAGAGAGAGTAGCTGTGAGAGAGAGAGAGCAAGAGAAGCTGTGAGTGTGTGTGTGAGAGAGAAAGAAAGCTGTGAGTGAGAGAGAGAGAGAAAGAGAAGCTGTGAGTGAGAGAGAGAGAGAGAAATAGAAGCTACTAGTGAGAGAGAGAGAGAAGCTGTGAGTGTGTGAGAGAGAGGAAGTGAAGCTGTGAGTGAAAAAGAGAGAAAGTGAAGCTGTGAGTGAGAGATAGAGAGAGAAAGAGAAGCTGTGAGTTAGAGAGAGAGAGAGAACGAGAAGCTGTGTGTGTGAGATAAAGAGAAGCTGTGAGTGAGAGAGGGAGAAAGAGAAGCTGTGAGTGAGAGATAGAGAGAGAAAGAGAGACTGTGAGTGAGAGAGAGAATCTGTGAGTGAGAGAGAGAGAGAAAGAGAAGCTATGAGTGAGAGAGAGAGAAGCTGTGAGTGAGAGAGAGAAGCTGTGTGTGTGTGAGAGAGAGAGAGAAGCTGTGTGTGTGTGTGAGAGAGAGAAGCTGTGAGTGAGAGAGAGAGAGAAAGAGAAGCTGTGTGATAGAGAGAGAGAGAAGCTGTGAGTGTGAGAGAGAGTGAGATAAAGAGAAGTTGTGAGTGAGAGAGAGAGAAAAGCTGTGAGTGAGAGACAGAGAGAGAAAGAGAAGCTGTGTGTGAGAGAGAGATTGATAAGCTGTGTGTGTGAGAGAGAGAAGCTGTGAGTGAGTGAGAGAGAAAGAGAAGCTGTGAGTGAGTGAGAGAGAGAAGCTGTGAGTGAGAGAGAGAAAGAGAAGCTGTGAGTGAGAGACAGAGGGAGAAAGAAAGGGTGTGAGTGCGAGAGAGAGAAAGAGAAGCTGTGAGAGAGAGAGAGAAAGAGAAGCTGTGAGTGAGAAAGAGAGAGAAAGAGAAGCTGTGAGTGAGAGACAGAGAGAGAAAGAGAAGCTGTGTGTGAGAGAGAGAAAGAGAAGCTGTGAGTGAGAGAGAGAGAAGCTGTGAGTGAAAGTGAGAAATAGAAGCTGATAGTGAGAGAGAGAGAGAAGCTGTGAGTGAGAGAAAGAGAAAGAGAAGCTGTGAGTAAGAGAGAAAGAGAGAAATAGAAGCTATGAGTGAGAGACAGAGAGAGAAGCTGTGAGTGAGTGAGAGAGAGAGAGAACGAGAAGCTGTGTGTGAGAGAGAAAGTGAAGCTGTGAGTGAGAGAGAGAGAGAAAGAGAAGCTGTGAGTGAGAGATAGAGAGAGAAAGATAAGATGTGAGTGAGAGAGAGAGAACAAGAAGCTGTGTGTGAGAGATAAAGAGAAGCTGTGAGTGAGTGAGTGAGAGAAGCTGTGAGTGAAAGAGAGAAAGAGAAGCTGTGAGTGAGAGAGAGAGGGAACATAAGAACATAAGAACATAAGAACAGCCTTGCTGGAACAGGCCACAGCCCATCCAGTCCAGCATTCTGTCTCACACAGTGGCTCACCATTTCCTTCAGGGTATTCCCAAGGAGATGCCCTCACCTGCTTAGGATTCCCTGGAAATGGCATTGAGAGATATCCTGCCTATCTCTCCAACCCGGAGGTTGTCCTTAGGTAGCCATAATTATAGCCATTGATAGCCTTGTCCTCCATGAACTTGTCTAATCCTTTCTTAAAGCTGTCAAGACTGACAGCTGTCACCACTTCTTCTGGCAGGGAGTTCCATAGACCAGTAATCCTCTGGGTGAAAAAGTACTTTCTCTTATTTGTTTGAGAACTAGTACCCAAAAGTTTCATGGAGTGTCCCCTAGTTCTAGTGTTGTGCGATAGGGAAAACAGTTTTTCCTTATCTACTTTGTCCACACCGTGCATGATTTTATAAACTTCAATCAGGTCACCTCTTAGACGCCGTCGTTCAAGAGTGAAAAGGCCCCACCGTTGCAGCCTCAGATGGTAAGGAAGGTGTTCCAGTCCCCTAATCATTCTGGTTGCCCTCCTCTGTACTTTCTCCAACTCCATAATATCCTTCTGGAGGTATGGCGACCAGAACTGTACACAATATTCCAGATGGGGCCTCACCATAGATTTATAAAGAGGCAAAATGACACTTGCTGACTTATTTTCTATACCCTTCCTAATGATCCCTAACATTGAGTTTGCTTTTTTCACTGCTGAGGCACACTGGGTTGACACCTTCATTGAGCTGTCCACCAGGACACCAAGGTCCCTTTCCTGGTTTGTCACAGAGAGTTCAGACCCCATCAGTTTATAAATGTAATTGGGGTTTTTTGCCCCAACATGCATCACTCTGCACTTACTGATGTTGAAGCTCATTTGCCACTGTTTTGCCCACTCCCCCAGTGTCAAGAGATCCCTCTGGAGCTCTTCACAATCTCTCACAGTTTTCACTACCCTGTATAATTTAGTGTCGTCAGCAAATTTGGCTACCTTGCTTTTTACTCCTACCTCTAGATCATTTATGAAGAGGTTGAAAAGCAGGGGTCCCAGTACTGAACCTTGGGGGACCCCACTCTTTACTTCCCTCCACTTGGAGAAGTGTCCATTTAGTGCTACCCTCTGTTTCCTGTCCCTTAGCCAGTTGCTGATCCAGGACAAGACCTGTCCCTTTATTCCATGACTGGTAAGTTTATTCAAGAGCCTTTGGTGTGGGACCTTGTCAAAAGCCTTCTGAAAGTCCAGATAAACAATGTCAACTGGATCCCCCTTATCCACATGCTTGTTGACACTCTCAAAAAATTCCAACAGATTAGTGAGGCATGATTTGCCCTTGCAAAAGCCATGTTGGCTCTCCTTTAGCAGCGCCTTCTCTTCTATGTGCCTATTAATTCTATCTTTTAGGATGGTTTCCATCACTTTACCTGGGACACATGTCAAACTGACAGGCCGGTAATTTCCTGGATCACCCCTGGATCCTTTTTTGAAAATTGGTGTTACATTCGCTACCTTCCAGTCATCAGGCACAAAGGCTGATTTGAGGGAAAGATTATATATTTTGGCTAGGATATCAGCAATTTCATCTTTAAGTTCCCTGAGAACTCGTGGATGGATGCCATCTGGTCCTGGGGATTTGTTAGTGTTTAGCTTAACAAGACATGCAAGGACCTCCTCCCTGGTTATTTCTATCTTGCTTAATTCTTCGGTTTCCCTCCCTACGAAGATAGGCTCTGTTTTGGGCATGTGGTCTCTGTCTTCTTCAGTGAATACTGAAGCAAAGAATTCATTGAGTCTCTCTGCAATCTCTGTTTCCTCTTTAATAACCCCTTGCCTTCCATTGTCATCTAATGGTCCAATGGCCTTCCTAGTTGGGTTCTTACTTCTAATGTACTTAAAGAAGTCTTTGTTATTTCTCTGAGTATTTTTAGCTATACGCTCCTCAAAGTCTTGCTTTGCTTTCCTGATTGTTGCCTTGCATTTGTTCTGCCAGAATTTATGTTTCTGCCTGCTGTCCTCATTTGGACAAGCCTTCCATCTTCTAAATGAGCTTTTCTTGCTCTTGATCACTTCCCGAACAGCTCCTGTAAGCCACATCGGAGTCCTCTTGGACCTGGCAGTGCCCTTTTTCCTTTTGGGTATGCATTCCAATTGAGCCTCTGTTATTGTTTTTGTAAACAGCCTCCATGCCTCTTGGAGTGTTTGGACTCTCTCAATTTTCCCTTTCAGTTTCTTTTTTACTAGTTTCCTCATCTTTGGGAAATTTCCTTTTTGAAAATTTAAGGTCTCTGTGTTAGATTTTATCAGTGACTTGCGGTCTATGATCAAGTTAAACATAATTGAGTTGTGGTCACTGTTCCCTATTGGATCAGTCACATTAACATCTTGCACCAGATCCTGAGTATTACTCAGGATCAAGTCAAGGATTCTTGTACCTCTAGTTGGGTCTTCAACCATCTGTCCCAGGGAACAATCATTGAGCATATCTAGGAACTTTATCTCTTTATCGTGTGCTGAACAACAGTTCACCCAGTCTATGTGAGGGTAATTGAAGTCCCCCATTATAACCAGGCTTCCCTTCCTGGATGCCTCCTTTACAACATTCTCCAACTGCCAGTCTCCCTCAAGAGTTTGGGTCGGAGGCCGATAGTATATGCCTACTGTTAGACCATCCTTGTGGCCTGGTACTCTTACCCACAGAGCTTCTAATGGTGACTCCAAATCACCTAGATATTCCAATTCATACGATTTTATCACTCCTTTGACATACAAGGCTACACCACCTCCTGTTTGCCCCTTCCTATCCTTCCTGTACAGTTTGTAGCCTGGGATAACTGTATCCCATTGGTTATCATCCGTCCACCAGGTTTCAGTGATACCAATAATATCAATATTTTTATCTATTGCTAAGTATTCCAGCTCCCCTATTTTGTTACGGAGGCTTCTGGCATTTGTATACAAGCATTTATATATGCTTTCCTGATACAGTCTTTTGAGTCCAGTTGCATTGTTAGACTGCCTCTTGCATCCTTCTGCTAGAGTGCTGGTGACTAGCTCCTTGCTCTGCTCAGTAATTTTTGCATCCTCCTCACTACTCAAGTACACACTTTCCCGAACCGGATGCTGCCCAGCTCCTGTCGGCTTTCCCCCAGTTATCAGTTTAAAAGCTGCTCTGCAGCCTTTTTGATGTTGAGTGCCAGCAATCTGGTCCCATCATGGTTTAAATGCAACCCATCCCTCCTGAACAGATTTGGCTTGTCCCAAAATGTTCTCCAGTTCCTGACAAATCTGAAGCCCTCCTCTCGACACCACCGCCTCATCCACGCATTGAGGCTTCTGAGCTCTGCCTGCCTGGTAGGTCCTGCGCGAGGGACAGGCAGCGCTTCTGAAAATGCTACCTTGGAAGTCCGGGACTTCAATCTTCTTCCTAACAACCTAAATTTGGCTTCCAGGACAGACCGCTTGGCCTTCCCAATATCATTAGTACCAACGTGTACCATGACAACTGGCTCGTTCCCAGTTCTCTCTAACAATCTATCTAGATTTCTTGTGATGTCTGCAACTTTTGCACCTGGCAGGCAAGTCACCATACGGTTATCATGTGCATCACAAATCCATTTCTCTGTATTTCTAATTATTGAATCGCCTAGTACAAGGAGCCTCTCTCCTGCAATCTGTTCATCTACATGCACCTCATCAACCATATTAAGGGAGAGAACCTCAGTTTGTTCCTGTTGTTCATCTTCCTGGATCTCATCAAGTGTGATGAAGGAGAGATCATCAGGTGGAACCAGTTGTTCCTCTGTGTGTTCCTCATCAGGTGTGATAAGGGAAAGAGCCTCAAATTTATTCTGTAATTTCAGACTCTCAGAGTGATCCCCTACTCTTCTCCTCCTTTGAGTCACATTCCTCCAACCATCTCCCTCCTGAGTTAGTGAAGGGCCTTCTCCCTCAGAACTGTGCCCTGTCACTTCTTTGTCCAGCATAGTCTGCTCCGCTCTGTCCAAGAACAGCTCAAGCTCCTTAATTTGTTGGTGGTTAGATATGCGGGCCTCTAGCTGCTGGACCTTCTCTTCTAGTAGTACAACCAGCTTGCACTTGCTGCAAGTGTAGTTCTCCATATGCTTTGGCAAGAACACAAACATGGCACAAGAATTGCAGGTAACTACAGCTGTTCCCTCAGAATCCATTTTAACAAGTGCAGTATTCTGGGCCTCAAAAATGTACACGTTTACTACCTTTCTACCTAGTAAGACTATATTCTTCCTTTGATACTAGTTTACTTCCTTTGTTTGGCTCTCCTCAGCAGCAGCTATGCTTAAGACCACATGCAGAGTCAAAAGGGCTCCGCCCCATGAGTCACAGTTCAGGGAAGGGCCTGGTGTGGCTCTGCCCCCCTGCTTCTGGAAGCTTCTAACTGCTTTCTCTGTTTGAACAGAGGTGGCTCTCAGCAGTTTAAATTATCAATTTAAATTAGTGGAGGCCTCTAAAGCAGCTCTACTCCAACTGCAAAACTTACCAGTGCTCACTTCCTTTGTTTGGCTCTCCTCAGCAGCAGCTCTGCTTAAGAACACATGCAAAGTCAAAAGGGCTGACCCTGAAAGAGCTCAGAGCTTTTAAAGGCTAGTGTGGCTCCGCCCCTATGAGTCACAGTTCAGGGAAGGGCCTGGTGTGGCTCTGCCCCCCTGCTTCTGGAAGCTTCTAACTGCTTTCTCTGTTTGAACAGAGGTGGCTCTCAGCAGTTTAAATTATCAATTTAAATTAGTGGAGGCCTCTAAAGCAGCTCTACTCCAACTGCAAAACTTACCAGTGCTCACTTCCTTTGTTTGGCTCTCCTAAGCAGCAGCTCTGCTTAAGAGCACATGCAGAGTCAAAATGGCTGACCCTGAAAGAGCTCAGAGCTTTTAAAGGATAGTGTGGCTCCGCCCCTATGAGTCACAGTTCAGGGAAGGGCCTGGTGTGGCCCTGCCCCCCTGCTTCTGGAAGCTTCAAACTGCTTCCTCTGTTTGAACAGAGGTGGCTCTCAGCAGTTTCAATTATCAATTTAAATTAATGGATGCCTCTAAAGCAGTTCTACTCCAACTGCAAAACTTACCAGTGCTCACTTCCTTTGTTTATCTCTCCTAAGCAGCAGCTCTGCTTAAGAGCACATGCAGAGTCAAAATGGCTGACCCTGAAAGAGCTCAGAGCTTTTAAAGGATAGTGTGGCTCCGCCCCTATGAGTCACAGTTCAGGGAAGGGCCTGGTGTGGCCCTGCCCCCCTGCTTCTGGAAGCTTCAAACTGCTTCCTCTGTTTGAACAGAGGTGGCTCTCAGCAGTTTCAATTATCAATTTAAATTAATGGATGCCTCTAAAGCAGTTCTACTCCAACTGCAAAACTTACCAGTGCTCACTTCCTTTGTTTGGCTCTCCTCAGCAGCAGCTCTGCTTAAGAGCACATGCAGAGTGTGAGTGAGAGACAGGGAGAGAAAGAGAAGCTGAGAGAGAGAGAGAGAGTGATAAGCTGTGTGTGTGTGAGAGAGAGAGAAGCTGTGAGTGAGAGAGAGAGAAAGAGAAGCTGTGAGTGAGAGAGAGAGAAAGAGAAGCTGTGAGAGAGAGACAGAGAGAGAAACAGAAGCTGTGTGAGAGATAGCGAGAGAGCAAAAGAAGCTGTGAGTGAGAGAGAGAGAAAGAGAAGCTGTGAGTGAGAGAGAGAGAGAGAAAGAGAAGCTGTGAATGAGAGAGAGTGAGAAGCTATGAGAGAGAGAGAGAAACAGGAGCTGTGAGTGAGAGAGAGAAAGAGAAGCTGTGAGTGAGAAAGAGAGAGAAAGAGAAGCTGTGAGTGAGAGACAGAGAGAGAAAGAGAAGCTGTGTGTGAGAGAGAGAGAGGAAGAGAAGCTGTGAGTGAGAGAGAGAGTGAGAGCAAGAGATGCTGTGAGTGAGAGAGAGAGAAAGAGAAGCTGTGAGTGAGAGAGAGAAAGAGAAGCTGTGAGTGAGAAAGAGAGAGAAAGAGAAGCTGTGAGTGAGAGACAGAGAGAGAAAGAGAAGCTGTGTGAGAGATAGAGATAGAGAAAGAGAAGCTGTGAGTGAGAGAGAGAGAGAGAAAGAGAATCTGTGTGTGTGTGAGGGAGAAAGAGAAGGTGTGTGTGAGAGAGAAAAAGAGAAGCTGTGAGTGAGAGTGAAAGAGAGAAATAGAAGCTATGAGTGAGAGAGAGAGAGAGAAGGTGTGAGTGAGAGAGAGAGAAAGTGAAGCTGTGAGTGAAAAAGAGAGAAAGAGAAGCTGTGAGAGAGAGAGAAAGAGAAGCTGTGAGTGAGTGAGAGAGAGAGAGAACGAGAAGCTGTGTGTGAGAGAGAAAGTGAAGCTGTGAGTGAGAGAGAGAGAGAAAGAGAAGCTGTGAGTGAGAGATAGAGAGAGAAAGAGAAGATGTGAGTGAGAGAGAGAGAACAAGAAGCTGTGTGTGAGAGATAAAGAGAAGCTGTGAGTGAGTGAGTGAGAGAAGCTGTGAGTGAAAGAGAGAAAGAGAAGCTGTGAGTGAGAGAGAGAAAGAGAAGCTGTGAGTGAGAGAGAGAGAGAAGCTGTGAGTGAGAGAGAGAAAGAGAAGCTGTGAGTGAGAGACAGAGAGAGAAAGAAAGGGTGTGAGTGTGAGAGAGAGAAAGAGAAGCTGTGAGAGAGAGAGAAAGAGAAGCTGTGAGTGAGAAAGAGAGAGAAAGAGAAGCTGTGAGTGAGAGACAGAGAGAGAAAGAGAAGCTGTGTGTGTGAGAGAAAGAGAAGTTGTGAGTGAGAGAGAGAAGCTGTGAGTGAAAGTGAGAAAGAGAAGCTGATAGTGAGAGAGAGAGAGAAGCTGTGAGTGAGAGAAAGAGGAAGAGAAGCTGTGAGTGAGAGAGAGAGTGAGAGCAAGAGATGCTGTGAGTGAGAGAGAGAGAAAGAGAAGCTGTGAGTGAGAGAGAGAAAGAGAAGCTGTGAGTGAGAAAGAGAGAGAAAGAGAAGCTGTGAGTGAGAGACAGAGAGAGAAAGAGAAGCTGTGTGAGAGATAGAGATAGAGAAAGAGAAGCTGTGAGTGAGAGAGAGAGAGAGAAAGAGAAGCTGTGTGTGTGTGAGGGAGAAAGAGAAGGTGTGTGTGAGAGAGAAAAAGAGAAGCTGTGAGTGAGAGTGAAAGAGAGAAATAGAAGCTATGAGTGAGAGAGAGAGAGAGAGAAGGTGTGAGTGAGAGAGAGAGAAAGTGAAGCTGTGAGTGAAAAAGAGAGAAAGAGAAGCTGTGAGAGAGAGAGAAAGAGAAGCTGTGAGTGAGTGAGAGAGAGAGAGAATGAGAAGCTGTGTGTGAGAGAGAAAGTGAAGCTGTGAGTGAGAGAGAGAGAGAAAGAGAAGCTGTGAGTGAGAGAGAGAACAAGAAGCTGTGTGTGAGAGATAAAGAGAAGCTGTGAGTGAGTGAGTGAGAGAAGCTGTGAGTGAAAGAGAGAAAGAGAAGCTGTGAGTGAGAGAGAGAAAGAGAAGCTGTGAGTGAGAGAGAGAGAGAAGCTGTGAGTGAGAGAGAGAAAGAGAAGCTGTGAGTGAGAGACAGAGAGAGAAAGAAAGGGTGTGAGTGTGAGAGAGAGAAAGAGAAGCTGTGAGAGAGAGAGAAAGAGAAGCTGTGAGTGAGAAAGAGAGAGAAAGAGAAGCTGTGAGTGAGAGACAGAGAGAGAAAGAGAAGCTGTGTGTGTGAGAGAGAAAGAGAAGTTGTGAGTGAGAGAGAGAAGCTGTGAGTGAAAGTGAGAAAGAGAAGCTGATAGTGAGAGAGAGAGAGAAGCTGTGAGTGAGAGAAAGAGAAAGAGAAGCTGTGAGTAAGAGAGAAAGAGAGAAATAGAAGCTATGAGTGAGAGACAGAGAGAGAAGCTGTGAGTGAGTGAGAGAGAGAGAAGCTGTGTGAGAGAGAGAGAGAAAAAGAGAAGCTGTGAGTGTGAGAGAGAGATAAAGAGAAGCTGTAAGTGAGTGAGAGAAAGAGAAGCTGTGAGTGTGTGTGAGAGAAAGAGAAGCTGTGAGTGAGAGAGAGAGTGAGAAGCTGTGAGTGAGTGAGAGAGAGAAAGAGAAGCTGTGAGTGAGAGACAGAGAGAGAAAGAGAAGTTGTTAGTGAGAGAGAGAGAAAGAGAAGCTTTGAGAGAGAGAGAGAGAAGCTGTGAGAGAGAGAGAAAGAGAAGCTGTGTGTGTGAGAGAGAGAGAATGAGAAGCTGTGTGAGAGGGAGAGAGAAAGAGAAGTTGTTAGTGAGAGAGAGAGAGAGAAAGAGCTGTGAGAGAGAGAGAGAGAGAAAGAGAAGCTGTGAGTGTGTGAGAGAGAGAAAGAGAACCTGTGAGGAAGAGAGAAAGAGAGAAATAGAATCTATGAGTTTAGACAGAGAGAGAAGCTGTGAGTGAGAAAGAGAGAGAAGCTGTGTGAGAGAGAGAGAGAAAAAGAGAAGCTGTGAGTGAGAGAGAGAGAGAAAGAGAAGTTGTGAGTGAGAGAAAGAGAAGCTGTGAGTGTGTGAGAGAGAAAGAGAAGCTGTGAGTGAGAGAGAGAGTGAGAAGCTGTGAGTGAGTGAGAGAGAGAAAGAGAAGCTGTGAGTGAGAGACAGAGAGAGAAAGAGAAGTTGTTAGTGAGAGAGAGAGAGAGAGAGAGAGAAAGAGAAGCTGTGAGAGGGAGAGAAGCTGTGAGTGAGAGACTGAGAGATAAAGAGAAGCTGTGAGAGAGAGAGAGAAAGAGAAGCTGTGAGAAAGAGAGAGAATGAGAAGCTGTGTGTGTGAGAGAGAGAGAAAGAGAAGTTGTTAGTGAGAGAGAGATAGAAAGAGCTGTGAGTGAAAGTGAGAAAGAGAAGCTGATAGTGAGAGAGAGAGAGAAGCTGTGAGTGAGAGAAAGAGAAAGAGAAGCTGTGAGTAAGAGAGAAAGAGAGAAACAGAATCTATGAGTGAGAGACAGAGAGAGAATCTGTGAGTGAGTGAGAGAGAGAGAAGCTGTGTGAGAGAGAGAGAAAAAAAGAGAAGCTGTGAGTGAGAGAGAGAGAAAGAGAAAGAGAAGTTGTAAGTGAGTGAGAGAAAGAGAAGCTGTGAGTGTGTGAGAGAGAAAGAGAAGCTGTGAGTGAGAGACAGAGAGAGAAAGAGAAGTTGTTAGTGAGTGAGAGAGAGAGAAAGAGAAGAAGTGAGAGAGAGAGAAGCTGTGAGTGAGAGAGAGAGAAGCTGTGAGTGAGAGACAGAGAGATAAAGAGAAGCTGTGTGAGAGAGAGAAAGAGAAGCTGTGAGAGAGAGAGAGAATGAGAAGCTCTGTGCGAGAGAGAGAGAAAGAGAAGTTGTTAGTGAGAGAGAGAGAGAAACAGCTGTGAGGGAGAGAGTGAGAAAGAGAAGCTGTGTGTGAGAGAGCAAGAGAAGCTGTGAGTGAGAGAGAAAGAGAAGCCGTGAGTGAGAGAGAGAGAGAAAGAGAAGCTGTGAGTGAGAGAGAGAGAGAAAGAGAAGCTGTGAGCGAGAGAGAGAGAGAGAGAAGGAGAAGCTGTGAGTGAGAGAGAGAAAGAGAAGCTGTGAGTGAGAGAAGAGAGAGAAAGAGAAGCTGTGATTGAGAGAGAGACAAAGAGAAGCTGTGAGTGAGAGAGAGAGAGAAACCGAATCAGTGAGTTAGAGAGAGAGAGAGAGAAGGAGAAGCTGTGAGTGGGAGAGAGAGAAAGAGAAGCTGTGAGTGAGAGAAGAGAGAAAGAGAAGCTGTGATTGAGAGAGAGAGACAAAGAGAAGCTGGGAGAGAGAGAAAGAGAAGCTGTGAGTGAGAGAGAGAGAGAGAGAGAAAGAGAAGCTGTGAGTGAAAGACAGAGAGAGAGAAAGAGAAGCTGTGAGTGAGAGAGAGAGAAAGAGAAGCTGTGAGTGACAGAGAAAGAGAAAGAGAAGCTGTGAGTGACAGAGATAGAGAAAGAGAACCTGTGAGTGAGAGAGAGAGAAAAATTGATACTGTGAGTGAGTGAGAGAGAGAGAAATTGAAGCTGGGAGTGAGAGAGAGAGAGAGAAAGAGAAGCTGTGTGTGAGAGAGAAAGAGAACCTGTGAGTGAGAGAGAGAGAGTGAAAGAGAAGCTGTGAGTGAAAGACAGAGAGAGAGAAAGAGAAGCTATGAGTGAGAGAGAGAGAAAGAGAAGCTGTGAGTAAGAGAGATAGAGAAAGAGAAGCTGCGAGTGACAGAGATAGAGAAAGAGAACCTGTGAGTGAGAGAGAGAGAAAAACTGATGCTGTGAGTGAGTGAGAGAGAGAGAGAAATTGAAGCTGTGCTTGAGAGAGTGAGAGAGAAAGTGAAGCTGTGAGTGAGAGAGAGAGGAAAAAAGAGAAGCTGTGAGAGAGAGAGAAAGAGAAGCTGTGAGTGTGTGAGAGAGAGAGAGCGAAAGAGCTGTAAGTGAGAGAGAAAGAGAGAAAGAGAATCTGTGACTGAGAGAGAGAGAAAGAGAAGCTGTGTGTGTGTGAGAGAGAGAAACAGAAGCTGTGAGTGAGAGAGAGAAAAAGAGATGCTGTGAGTGAGAGAGAGAGAGAAAGACAAGCTGTGAGTGTGTGAGAGAGAGAAACAGAATCAGTGAGTGAGAGAGAGAGAGAAAGTTAAGCTGTGAGTGAGAGAGAGCGAGAGAATGATAAGCTGTGAGTGAGAGAAGAGAGAGAAAGAGAAGCTGTGAGTGACAGAGAGAAACAAAGAGAAGCTGTACGTGAGAGAGAGAAAAAGAGCTGTGAGTGAGAGAGAGAAAGAGTAGCTGTGAGTGAGAGAGAGATAGAGAAAGAGAAGCTGTGAGTGAGAGAGACAGAAGCTGTGACAGAGAGAAAGCGAAGGTGTGAGTGAGAGAGAGAAAGAGAAAGAAGGTGTGAGTGAGAGAGAGAGAAAGAGAAGCTGTGAGAGTGTGTGAGAGAGAGAAAGAGAAGCTGTGAGTGAGAGACAGAGATAGAAAGAGAAGCTGTGTGAGAGAGAGAGAGAGAAAGAGAAGCTGTGCGTGAGAGAGGAAGATAGAGCAAGAGAAGCTGTGAGTGTGTGAGAGAGAGAAAGAGAAGCTGTGAGTGAGAGAGAGAGAGAGAAAGAGAAGCTGTGAGTGAGAGATAGAGTGAGAAGCTATGAGAGAGAGAGAAAGAGAAGCTGTGAGTGAGATAGAGAAAGAGAAGCTGTGAGTGAGAAAGATAGAGAAAGAGAAGCTGTGAGTGAGAGACAGAGAGAGAAAGAGAAGCTGTATGAGAGATAGAGATAGAGAAATAGAAGCTGTGAGTGAGAGAGAGAGAGAGAGAAAGAGAAGCTGTGAGTGTGTGTGAGAGAGAAAGAGAAGAAGTGAGAGAGAGAGAGAGAAAGAGAAGCTATGAGTGAGAGAGAGAGAGAAAGAAAGGGTGTGAGTGAGAGAGAGAGAAGCTGTGAGTGAGAGACAGAGAGATAAAGAGAAGCTGTGAGAGAGAGAGAAAGAGAAGCTGTGAGAGAGAGAGAGAATGAGAAGCTGTGTGCGAGAGAGAGAGAAAGAGAAGTTGTTAGTGAGAGAGAGAGAGAAACAGCTGTGAGAGAGAGAGTGAGAAAGAGAAGCTGTGTGTGAGAGAGCAAGAGAAGCTGTGAGTGAGAGAGAGAGAAAGAGAAGCCGTGAGTGAGAGAGAGAGAGAGAGAGAAAGAGAAGCTGTGTGAGAGAGAGAGAGAGAAAGAGAAGCTGTGTGTGTGAGAGAGAGAGAAACAGAAGCTGTGAGTGAGAGAGAGAAAAAGAGATGCTGTGAGTGAGAGAGAGAGAAAGACAAGCTGTGAGTGTGTGTGAGAGAGAAACAGAATCAGTGAGTGAGAGAGAGAGAGAAAGTTAAGCTGTGAGTGAGAGAGAGCGAGAGAATGATAAGCTGTGAGTGAGAGAAGAGAGAGAAAGAGAAGCTGTGAGTGACAGAGAGAAACAAAGAGAAGCTGTACGTGAGAGAGAGAAAAAGAGCTGTGAGTGAGAGAGAGAAAGAGTAGCTGTGAGTGAGAGAGAGAGAGAGAAAGAGAAGCTGTGAGTGAGAGAGACAGAAGCTGTGACAGAGAGAAAGCGAAGGTGTGAGTGAGAGAGAGAAAGAGAAAGAAGGTGTGAGTGAGAGAGAGAGAAAGAGAAGCTGTGAGAGTGTGTGAGAGAGAGAAAGAGAAGCTGTGAGTGAGAGACAGAGATAGAAAGAGAAGCTGTGTGAGAGAGAGAGAGAGAAAGAGAAGCTGTGCGTGAGAGAGAAAGATAGAGCAAGAGAAGCTGTGAGTGTGTGAGAGAGAGAAAGAGAAGCTGTGAGTGAGAGAGAGAGAGAAAGAGAAGCTGTGAGTGAGAGATAGAGTGAGAAGCTATGAGAGAGAGAGAAAGAGAAGCTGTGAGTGAGATAGAGAAAGAGAAGCTGTGAGTGAGAAAGATAGAGAAAGAGAAGCTGTGAGTGAGAGACAGAGAGAGAAAGAGAAGCTGTATGAGAGATAGAGATAGAGAAATAGAAGCTGTGAGTGAGAGAGAGAGAGAGAGAAAGAGAAGCTGTGAGTGTGTGTGAGAGAGAAAGAGAAGCTGTGAGAGAGAGAGAAAAAGAGAAGCTGTGAGTGAGGGACAGAGAGAGAAAGAGAAGTTGTTAGTGAGTGAGAGAGAGAGAAAGAGAAGAAGTGAGAGAGAGAGAGAGAAAGAGAAGCTATGAGTGAGAGAGAGAGAGAGAAAGAAAGGGTGTGAGTGAGAGAGAGAGAAGCTGTGAGTGAGAGACAGAGAGATAAAGAGAAGCTGTGAGAGAGAGAGAAAGAGAAGCTGTGAGAGAGAGAGAGAATGAGAAGCTGTGTGCGAGAGAGAGAGAAAGAGAAGTTGTTAGTGAGAGAGAGAGAGAAACAGCTGTGAGAGAGAGAGTGAGAAAGAGAAGCTGTGTGTGAGAGAGCAAGAGAAGCTGTGAGTGAGAGAGAGAGAAAGAGAAGCCGTGAGTGAGTGAGAGAGAGAAAGAGAAGCTGTGAGTGAGAGAGAGAGAGAAAGAGAAGCTGTGAGTGAGAGAGAGAGAGAGAGAAGGAGAAGCTGTGAGTGAGAGAGAGAAAGAGAAGCTGTGAGTGAGAGAAGAGAGAGAAAGAGAAGCTGTGATTGAGAGAGAGACAAAGAGAAGCTGTGAGTGAGAGAGAGAGAGAAACCGAATAAGTGAGTTAGAGAGAGAGAGAGAGAAGGAAAAGCTGTGAGTGAGAGAGAGAGAAAGAGAAGCTGTGAGTGAGAGAAGAGAGAAAGAGAAGCTGTGATTGAGAGAGAGAGACAAAGAGAAGCTGAGAGAGAGAGAAAGAGAACCTGTGAGTGAGAGAGAGAGAGAGAGAGAAAGAGAAGCTGTGAGTGAAAGACAGAGAGAGAGAAAGAGAAGCTGTGAGTGAGAGAGAGAGAAAGAGAAGCTGTGAGTGACAGAGAAAGAGAAAGAGAAGCTGTGAGTGACAGAGATAGAGAAAGAGAACCTGTGAGTGAGAGAGAGAGAAAAATTGATGCTGTGAGTGAGTGAGAGAGAGAGAAATTGAAGCTGGGAGTGAGAGAGAGAGAGAGAAAGAGAAGCTGTGTGTGAGAGAGAAAGAGAACCTGTGAGTGAGAGAGAGAGTGAAAGAGAAGCTGTGAGTGAAAGACAGAGAGAGAGAAAGAGAAGCTATGAGTGAGAGAGAGAGAAAGAGAAGCTGTGAGTAAGAGAGATAGAGAAAGAGAAGCTGCGAGTGACAGAGATAGAGAAAGAGAACCTGTGAGTGAGAGAGAGGGAAAAACTGATGCTGTGAGTGAGTGAGAGAGAGAGAAATTGAAGCTGTGCTTGAGAGAGTGAGAGAGAAAGTGAAGCTGTGAGTGAGAGAGAGAGGAAAAAAGAGAAGCTGTGAGAGAGAGAGAAAGAGAAGCTGTGAGTGTGTGAGAGAGAGAGAGCGAAAGAGCTGTAAGTGAGAGAGAAAGAGAGAAAGAGAATCTGTGACTGAGAGAGAGAGAAAGAGAAGCTGTGTGTGTGTGAGAGAGAGAGAAACAGAAGCTGTGAGTGAGAGAGAGAAAAAGAGATGCTGTGAGTGAGAGAGAGAGAGAAAGAGAAGCTGTGAGTGAGAGAGAGAGAGAAACAGAATCAGTGAGTGAGAGAGAGAGAGAAAGTTAAGCTGTGAGTGAGAGAGAGCGAGAGAATGATAAGCTGTGAGTGAGAGAAGAGAGAGAAAGAGAAGCTGTGAGTGACAGAGAGAGACAAAGAGAAGCTGTACGTGAGAGAGAGAAAAAGAGCTGTGAGTGAGAGAGAGAAAGAGTAGCTGTGAGTGAGAGAGAGAGAGAAAGAGAAGCTGTGAGTGAGAGAGACAGAAGCTGTGACAGAGAGAAAGCGAAGGTGTGAGTGAGAGAGAGAAAGAGAAAGAAGGTGTGAGTGAGAGAGAGAGAGAAAGAGAAGCTGTGAGAGTGTGTGTGAGAGAGAAAGAGAAGCTGTGAGTGAGAGACAGAGATAGAAAGAGAAGCTGTGTGTGAGAGAGAGAGAGAAAGAGAAGCTGTGAGTGAGAGAGAAAGATAGAGCAAGAGAAGCTGTGAGTGTGTGAGAGAGAGAAAGAGAAGCTGTGAGTGAGAGAGAGAGAGAGAAAGAGAAGCTGTGAGAGAGAGAGAAAAAGAGAAGCTGTGAGTGAGAGACAGAGAGAGAAAGAGAAGTTGTTAGTGAGTGAGAGAGAGAGAAAGAGAAGAAGTGAGAGAGAGAGAGAAAGAGAGAGAGAAGCTGTGAGTGTGAGAGAGAGTGAGATAAAGAGAAGCTGTGAGTGAGTGTGTGAGAGAGAGAAGCTGTGAGTGAAAGTGAGAAAGAGAAGCTGATAGTGAGAGAGAGAGAAGCTGTGAGTGAGAGAAAGAGAAAGAGAAGCTGTGAGTAAGAGAGAAAAAGAGAAATAGAAGCTATGAGTGAGAGACAGAGAGAGAAGCTGTGAGTGAGTGAGAGAGAGAAGTTGTGTGAGAGAGAGAGAGAAAAAGAGAAGCTGTGAGTGAGAGAGAGAGAGAAAGAGAAGCTGTAAGTGAGTGAGAGAAAGTGAAGCTGTGAGTGTGAGAGAGAGAAAGAGAAGCTGTGAGTGAGAGAGAGAGTGAGAAGCTGTGAGTGAGAGAGAGAGAAAGAGATGCTGTGAGTGAGAGACAGAGAGAGAAAGAGAAGTTGTTAGTGAGAGAGAGAGAGAGAAAGAGAAGCTGTGAGAGAGAGAGAGAAAGAGAAGCTGTGAGAGAGAGATAGAAGCTGTGAGTGAGAGACAGAGAGAGAAAGAGAAGCTGTGTGTGTGTGTGAGAGAGAAGCTGTGTGTGAGAGAGAAAGAGAAGCTGTGAGTGAGTGAGAGAGAAAGAGAATCTGTGAGTGAGAGAGAGAGAGAAAGAGAAGCTGGGAGAGAGAGAGAAAGAGAAGCTGTGAGTGAGAGACAGAGAGAGAAAGAGAAGCTGTGTGAGAGAGAGAGTGATAAGCTGTGAGTGAGAGAGAGAGAAAGAGAAGCTGTGAGTGTGTGTGTGAGAGAGAAAGAAAGCTGCGAGTGAGAGAGAGAGAGAGAAAGAGAAGGTGTGAGTGTGTGAGAGAGAAGGAGAAGTTGTGTGAGAGAGAGATAGAGAAAGAGTAGCTGTGAGAGAGAGAGAGAAAGATAAGCTGTGAGTGTGTGTGAGAGAGAAAGAGAAGTTGTGAGAGAGAGAGAAAAAGAGAAGCTGTGAGTGAGAGTGAAAGAGAGAAATAGAAGCTACGAGTGAGAGAGAGAGAGCTGTGAGTGTGTGAGAGAGAGGAAGTGAAGCTGTGAGTGAAAAAGAGAGAAAGAGAATCTGTGAGTGAGAGATAGAGAGAGAAAGAGAAGCTGTGAGTTAGAGAGAGAGAGAGAATGAGAAGCTGTGTGTGTGAGATAAAGAGAAGCTGTGAGTGAGAGAGTGAGAGAGTGAGAGAAAGAGAAGCTGTGAGTGAGAGATAGAGAGAGAAAGAGAAGCTGTGAGTGAGAGAGAGAGAGAAAGAGAAGATATGAGTGAGAGAGAGAGAGAAGCTGTGAGTGAGAGAGAGAAGTTGTGCGTGAGAGAGAGAGAGAAGCTGTGTGTGTGTGAGAGAGAGAAGCTGTGAGTGAGAGAGAGAGAAAGAAAGAGAAGCTGTGTGATAGAGAGAGAGAAGCTGTGAGTGTGAGAGAGAGTGAGATAAAGAGAAGTTGTGAGTGAGTGAGTGAGTGAGAGAAGCTGTGAGTGAAAGAGAGAGAGAAGCTGTGAGTGAGAGACAGAGAGAGAAAGAGAAGCTGTGTGTGAGAGAGAGTGTTATAAGCTGTGTGTGTGAGAGAGAGAAGCTATGAGTGAGAGAAAGAGAAAGAGAAGCTGTGAGTGAGAGAGAGAGAGAAGCTGTGAGTGAGAGAGAGAACGAGAAGCTGTGAGTGAGAGACAGAGAGAGAAAGAAAGGGTGTGAGTGAGAGACAGAGAGAGAAAGAGAAGCTGTGTGTGTGAGAGAGAAAGAGAACCTGTGAGTGAGAGAGAGAGAAGCTGTGAGTGAAAGTGAGAAAGAGAAGCTGATAGAGAGAGAGAGAGAAGCTGTGAGTGAGAGAGAAAGAGAGAAATAGAAGCTATGAGTGAGAGACAGAGAGAGAAGCTGTGAGTGAGTGAGAGAGAGAGAAGCTGTGAGTGAGAGAGAGAGAGAGAAAGAGAAGTTTTTAGTGAGAGAGAGAGAGAGAAAGAGAAGCTGTGTGAGAGAGAGAAGCTGTGAGTGAGAGAGAGAGAGAAGCTGTGAGTGAGAGACAGAGAGATAAAGAGAATCTGTGAGAGAGAGAGAGAGAAAGAGAAGCTGTGAGAGAGAGAGAGAATGAGAAGCTGTGAGTGAGAGAGAGAAAGAGAGAAAGAGAAGCTGTGAGTGTGAGAGAGAGTGAGATAAAGAGAAGCTGTGAGTGAGTGAGAGAGAGAGAGAAGCTGTGAGTGAAAGTGAGAAAGAGAAGCTGATAGTGAGAGAGAGAGAGAAGCTGTGAGTGAGAGAAAGAGAAAGAGAAGCTGTGAGTAAGAGAGAAAGAGAGAAATAGAAGCTATGAGTGAGAGACAGAGAGAGAAGCAGTGAGTGAGTGAGTGAGAGAGAAGTTGTGTGAGAGAGAGAGAGAAAAAGAGAAGCTGTGAGTGTGTGTGAGAGAGAAAGAGAAGCTGTAAGTGAGTGAGAGAAAGAGAAGCTGTGAGTGTGTGAGAGAGAAAGAGAAGCTGTGAGTGAGAGAGAGAGTGAGAAGCTGTGAGTGAGAGAGGGAGAGAAAGAGATGCTGTGAGTGAGAGACAGAGAGAAAGAGAAGTTGTTAGTGAGAGAGAGAGAGAGAGAAGCTGTGAGAGAGAGAGAGAGAAAGAGAAGCTGTGAGTGAGAGAGAGAGAGTGAGAAGCTGTGAGTGAGAGAGAGAGAGAAAGAGATGCTGTGAGTGAGAGACAGAGAGAAAGAGAAGTTCTTAGAGAGAGAGAGAGAGAGAGAGAGAGATAGAGAAGCTGTGTGAGAGAGAGAATGAGAAGCTGTGTGAGAGAGAGAAAGAGAAGTTGTTATTGAGAGAGAGAGAGAAATAGCTGTGAGAGAGAGAAAGAGAAAGAGAAGCTGTGTGTGAGAGAGAAAGAGAAGCTGTGAGTGAGAGAGAAAGAGAAGCTGTGTGAGAGAGAGAAAGAGAAGCTGTGAGTGAGAGACAGAGAGAGAAAGAGAAGCTGTGTGAGAGAGAGAGTGATAAGCTGTGAGGGAGAGAGAGAGAGAAAGAGAAGCTGTGAGTGAGAGACAGTGAGAGAGAGTAGCTGTGAGAGACAGAGAGAGCAAGAGAAGCTGTGAGTGTGTGTGAGAGAGAGAAAGAAAGCTGTGAGTGAGAGAGAGAGAGAAAGAGAAGCTGTGAGAGAGAGAGAAAGAGAAGCTGTGAGTGTGTGTGTGAGAGAAAGTGAAGTTGTGAGAGAGAGAGAAAAAGAGAAGCTGTGAGTGAGAGTGAAAGAGAGAAATAGAAGCTACGAGTGAGAGAGAGAGAGAAGCTGTGAGTGTGTGAGAGAGAGGAAGTGAAGCTGTGAGTGAAAAAGAGAGAAAGTGAAGCTGTGAGTGAGAGATAGAGAGAGAAAGAGAAGCTGTGAGTTAGAGAGAGAGAGAGAACGAGAAGCTGTGTGTGTGAGATAAAGAGAAGCTGTGAGTGAGAGAGAGAGAGAAATAGAAGCTGTGAGTGAGAATTAGAGAGAGAAAGAGAAGCTGTGAGTGAGAGAGAGAGAGAATCTGTGAGTGAGAGAGAGAGAGAAAGAGAAGCTATGAGTGAGAGAGAGAGAGAAGCTGTGAGTGAGAGAGAGAAGCTGTGCGGGAGAGAGAGAGAGAGAAGCTGTGTGTGTGTGTGAGAGAGAGAGAAGCTGTGAGTGAGAGAGAGAGAGAAAGAGAAGCTGTGTGATAGAGAGTGAGAGAAGCTGTGAGTGTGAGAGAGAGTGAGATAAAGAGAAGTTGTGAGAGAGAGAGAGAAGCTGTGAGTGAGAGACAGAGAGAGAAAGAGAAGCTGTGTGTGAGAGAGAGAGTGATAAGCTGTGTGTGTGAGAGAGAGAAGCTGTGAGTGAGTGAGAGAGAGAAGTTCTTAGTGAGAGAGAGAAAGAGAAGCTTTGAGTGAGAGACAGAGGGAGAAAGAAAGGGTGTGAGTGCGAGAGAGAGAAAGAGAAGCTGTGAGAGAGAGAGAAAGAGAAGCTGTGTGTGTGAGAGAGAAAGAGAAGCTGTGAGTGAGAGAGAAAGAGAGAAATAGAAGCTATGAGTGAGAGACAGAGAGAGAAGCTGTGAGTGAGTGAGAGAGAGAGAAGCTGTGAGAGAGAGAGAGAAAAAAAGAGAAGCTGTGAGAGAGAGAGAGAGAAGCTGTAAGTGAGTGAGAGAAGGAGAAGCTGTGAGTGTGAGAGAGAGAAAGAGAAGCTGTGAGTGAGAGAGAGAGAGAGAAAGAGAAGTTGTTAGTGAGAGAGAGAGAGAGAAAGAGAAGCTTTGAGAGAGAGAGAGAGAGAAGCTGTGAGTGAGAGAGAGAGAGAAGCTGTGAGTGAGAGACAGAGAGATAAAGAGAACCTGTGAGAGAGAGTGAGAAAGAGAAGCTGTGTGAGAGAGAGAAAATGAGAAGCTGTGTGAGAGGGAGAGAGAAAGAGAGAAATAGAAGCTACGAGTGAGAGAGAGAGAAGCTGTGAGTGTGTGAGAGAGAGGAAGTGAAGCTGTGAGTGAAAAAGAGAGAAAGTGAAGCTGTGAGTGAGAGATAGAGAGAGAAAGAGAAGCTGTGAGTTAGAGAGAGAGAGAGAACGAGAAGCTGTGTGTGTGAGATAAAGAGAAGCTGTGAGTGTGAGAGAGAGAGAAAGAGAAGCTGTGAGTGAGAGATAGAGAGAGAAAGAGAAGCTGTGAGTGAGAGAGACAGAGAGAATCTGTGAGTGAGAGAAAGAGAGAAAGAGAAGCTATGAGTGAGAGAGAGAGAAGCTGTGAGTGAGAGAGAGAAGCTGTGCATGAGAGAGAGAGAGAGAGAGAAGCTGTGTGTGTGTGTGTGAGAGAGAGAAGCTGTGAGTGAGAGAGAGAGAGAGAGAAAGGGAAGCTGTGTGATAGAGAGAGAGAGAAGCTGTGAGTGTGAGAGAGAGTGAGATAAAGAGAAGTTGTGAGTGAGTGAGTGAGTGAGAGAAGCTGTGAGTGAAAGAGAGAAAGAGAAGCTGTGAGTGAGAGAGAGAGAGAAAGAGAAGCTGTGAGTGAGAGAGAGAGAGAAAGAGAAGCTATGAGTGAGAGTGAGAGAGAAGCTGTGAGTGAGAGAGAGAAGCTGTGCGTGAGAGAGAGAGAGAAGCTGTGTGTGTGTGTGAGAGAGAGAGAAGCTGTGAGTGAGAGAGAAAGAAAGAAAGAGAAGCTGTGTGATAGAGAGAGAGAAGCTGTGAGTGTGAGAGAGAGTGAGATAAAGAGAAGTTGTGAGTGAGTGAGTGAGTGAGAGAAGCTGTGAGTGAAAGAGAGAAAGGGAAGCTGTGAGTGAGAGACAGAGAGAGAAGCTGTGAGTGAGAGACAGAGAGAGAAAGAGAAGCTGTGTGTGAGAGAGAGTGTGATAAGCTGTGTGTGTGTGAGAGAGGGAAGCTATGAGTGAGAGAAAGAGAAAGAGAAGCTGTGAGTGAGAGAGAGATAGAAGCTGTGAGTGAGAGAGAGAAAGAGAAGCTGTGAGTGAGAGACAGAGAGAGAAAGAAAGGGTGTGAGTGAGAGACAGAGAGAGAAAGAGAAGCTGTGTGAGAGAGAGAGCAGCTGTGAGTGAAAGTGAGAAAGAGAAGCTGATAGAGAGAGAAAGAGAGAACCTGTGAGTGAGAGAAAGAGAAAGAGAAGCTGTGAGCAAGAGAGAAAGAGAGAAATAGAAGCTATGAGTGAGAGACAGAGAGAGAAGCTGTGAGTGAGTGAGAGAGAAGCTGTGAGTGAGAGACAGAGAGAGAAAGAGAAGTTCTTAGTGAGAGAGAGAGAGAGAGAGAGAGAGAAGCTGTGAGAGAGAGAGAGAAAGAGAAGCTATGAGAGAGAGAGAGAATGAGAAGCTGTGAGTGAGAGAGAGAAAGAGAGAGAGAAGCTGTGAGTGTGAGAGAGAGTGAGATAAAGGGAAGCTGTGAGTGAGTGAGTGAGAGAGAGAAGCTGTGAGTGAAAGTGAGAAAGAGAAGCTGATAGTGAGAGAGAGAGAGAGAAGCTGTGAGTGATAGAAAGAGAAAGAGAAGCTGTGAGTAAGAGAGAAAGAGAGAAATAGAAGCTATGAGTGAGAGACAGAGAGAGAAGCTGTGAGTGAGTGAGAGAGAGAGAAGTTGTGTGAGAGAGAGAGAGAAAAAGAGAAGCTGTGAGTGTGTGTGAGAGAGAAAGAGAAGCTGTAAGTGAGTGAGAGAAAGAGAAGCTGTGAGTGTGAGAGAGAGAAAGAGAAGCTGTGAGTGAGAGAGAGAGTGAGAAGCTGTGAGTGAGAGAGAGAGAGAAAGAGATGCTGTGAGTGAGAGACAGAGAGAGATAGAGAAGTTGTTAGTGAGAGAGAGAGAGAAGCTGTGAGAGAGAGAGAGAAAGAGAAGCTGTGAGAGAGAGAAGCTGTGAGTGAGAGACAGAGAGATAAAGAGAAGCTGTGAGAGAGAGAGAATGAGAAGCTGTGAGAGAGAGAGAGAAAGAGAAGTTGTTATTGAGAGAGAGAGAGAAAGAAAGAGCTGTGAGAGAGAGAGAAAGAGAAGCTGTGTGTGAGAGAGAAAGAGAAGCTGTGAGTGAGTGAGAGAGAGATAGAAAGAGAAGCTGTGAGAGAGGAGAGAAAGAGAAGCTGTAAGTGAGAGACAGAGAGAGAAAGAGAAGCTGTGTGAGAGAGAAAGTGATAAGCTGTGAGGGAGAGAGAGAGAAAGAGAAGCTGTGAGTGAGAGACAGTGAGAGAGAGAGTAGCTGTGTGAGAGAGAGAGAGCAAGAGAAGCTGTGAGTGTGTGTGTGAGAGAGAAAGAAAGCTGTGAGTGAGAGAGAGAGAGAGAAAGAGAAGCTGTGAGTGTGAGAGAGAGAGAAGCTGTGAGTGTGTGTGAGAGAGAAAGTGAAGTTGTGAGAGAGAGAGAAAAAGAGAAGCTGTGAGTGAGAGTGAAAGAGAGAAATAGAAGCTACGAGTGAGAGAGAGAGAGAAGCTGTGAGTGTGTGAGAGAGAGGAAGTGAAGCTGTGAGTGAAAAAGAGAGAAAGTGAAGCTGTGAGTGAGAGATAAGAGAGAAAGAGAAGCTGTGAGTTAGAGAGAGAGAGAGAATGAGAAGCTGTGTGTGAGAGATAAAGAGAAGCTGTGAGTGAGAGAGAGAGAGAAAGAGAAGATGTGAGTGAGAGATAGAGAGAGAAAGAGAAGCTGTGAGTGAGAGAGAGAATCTGTGAGTGATAGAGAGAGAAAAAGAGAAGCTATGAGTGAGAGAGAGAGAGAAGCTGTGAGTGAGAGAGAGAAGCTGTGCGTGAGAGAGAAAGAGAGAAGCTGTGTGTGTGTGTGTGAGAGAGAGAAGCTGTGAGTGAGAGAGAGAGAGAAAGAGAAGCTGTGTGATAGAGAGAGAGAGAAGCTGTGAGTGTGAGAGAGAGTGAGATAAAGAGAAGTTGTGAGTGAGAGAGAGAGAGAGAGAAGCTGTGAGTGAGAGACAGAGAGAGAAAGAGAAGCTGTGAGTGAGAGAGAGAGTGATAAGCTGTGTGTGTGTGAGAGAGAAGCTGTGAGTGAGTGAGAGAGAAAGAGAAGCTGTGAGTGAGTGAGAGAGAGAAGCTGTGAGTGAGAGAGAGAAATAGAAGCTGTGAGTGAGAGACAGAGGGAGAAAGAAAGGGAGTGAGTGCGAGAGAGAGAAAGAGAAGCTGTGAGAGAGAGAGAGAAAGAGAAGCTGTGAGTGAGAAAGACAGAGAAAGAGAAGCTGTGAGTGAGAGACAGAGAGAGAAAGAGAAGCTGTGTGTGTGAGAGAGAAAGAGAAGCTGTGAGTGAGAGAGAGAGAAGCTGTGAGTGAAAGTGAGAAATAGAAGCTGATAGTGAGAGAGAGTGAGAAGCTGTGAGTGATAGAAAGAGAAATAGAAGCTATGAGTGAGAGACAGAGAGAGAAGCTGTGAGTGAGAGAGAAAGAGAGAAGCTGTGAGTGAGAGACAGAGAGATAAAGAGAAGCTGTGAGTGAAAAAGAGAGAAAGTGAAGCTGTGAGTGAGAGATAGAGAGAGAAAGAGAAGCTGTGAGTTAGAGAGAGAGAGAGAATGAGAAGCTGTGTGTGTGAGATAAAGAGAAGCTGTGAGTGAGAGAGAGAGAGAGAGAAAGAGAAGCTGTGAGTGAGAGATAGAGAGAGAAAGAGAAGCTGTGAGTGAGAGAGACAGAGAGAATCTGTGAGTGAGAGAGAGAGAGAAAGAGAAGCTATGAGTGAGAGAGAGAAGCTGTGAGTGAGAGAGAGAGAGAGAAAGAGAAGCTGTGTGATAGAGATAGAGAGAAGCTGTGAGTGTGAGAGAGAGTGAGATAAAGAGAAGTTGTGAGTGAGTGAGTGAGTGAGAGAAGTTGTGAGTGAAAGAGAGAAAGAGAAGCTGTGAGTGAGAGAGAGAGAGAAGCTGTGAGTGAGAGAGAGAAAGAGAAGCTGTGAGTGAGAGACAGAGGGAGAAAGAAAGGGTGTGAGTGCGAGAGAGAGAAAGAGAAGCTGTGAGAGAGGGAGAAAGAGAATCTGTGAGTGAGAAAGAGGGAGAAAGAGAAGCTGTGTGTGAGAGAGAGAAAGAGAAGCTGTGAGTGAGAGAGAGAGAAGCTGTGATTGAAAGTGAGAAAGAGAAGCTGATAGTGTGAGAGAGAGAGAAGCTGTGAGTGAGAGAAAGAGAAAGAGAAGCTGTGAGTAAGAGAGAAAGAGAGAAATAGAAGCTATGAGTGAGAGACAGAGAGAGAAGCTGTGAGTGAGTGAGAGAGAGAGAAGCTGTGTGAGAGAGAGAGAGAGAAAAAGAGAAGCTGTGAGAGAGAGAGAGAAAGAGAAGCTGTAAGTGAGTGAGAGAAGGAGAAGCTGTGAGTGTGAGAGAGGGAAAGAGAAGCTGTGTGTGTGAGAGAGAGAGATAGAAAGAGAAGTTGTTAGTGAGAGAGAGAGAGAAAGAAAGAGAAGCTTTGAGAGAGAGAGAGAGAGAGAGAGAGAGAAGCTGTGAGTGAGAGAGAAAGAAGCTGTGTGAGAGACAGAGAGATATAGAGAAGCTGTGAGAGAGAGTGAGAAAGAGAAGCTGTGAGAGAGAGAATGAGAAGCTGTGTGAGAGGGAGAGAGAAAGAGCTGTGTGAGAGAGAGAGAGCAAGAGAATCTGTGAGTGAGAGGGAGAGAGAAAGAGAAGCTGTGAGTGAGAGAGAAAGAGAGAAAGAGAAGCTGTGAGAGAGAGAGAGTGAGAAGCTATGAGAGAGAGAGAGCAAGAGAAGCTGTGAATGAGAGAGAGAAAGAGAAGCTGTGAGAAATAGAGATAAAGAGAAGCTGTGAGTGAGAAGACAGAGAGAGAAAGAGAAGCTGTGTGAGAGAGAGATAGAGAAAGTGAAGCTGTGAGTGAGAGAGAGAGAGAAAGAGAAGCTGTGAGTGTGTGTGAGAGAGAAAGAGAAGCTTTGAGAGAGAGAGAAAAAGAGAAGCTGTGAGTGAGAGTGAAAGAGAGAAATAGAAGCTATGAGTGAGAGAGAGAGAAGCTGTGAGTGAGAGAAAGAGAGAGAAAGAGAAGTTGTTAGTGAGAGAGAGAGAGAAAGAGAAGCTTTGAGAGAGAGAGAGAGAAAGAGAAGCTGTGAGTGAGAGAGAGAGAGAAGCTGTGAGTGAGAGACAGAGAGATAAAGAGAAGCTGTGAGAGAGAGAGAAAGAGAAGCTGTGAGTGAGAGAGAAAGAGAATGAGAAGCTGTGTGAGAGGGAGAGAGAAAGAGAAGATTTTAGTGAGAGAGAGAGAGAGAAAGAGCTGTGAGAGAGAGAGAGAAAGAGAAGCTGTGTGAGAGAGAAAGAGAAGCTGTGAGTGAGAGAGAGAGAAAGAGAAAGTGAAGCTGTGAGTGAGAGAGAGAGAGAAAGAGAACCTGTGAGTGAGAGAAAGAGAGAAAGAGAAGCTGTGAGTGAGAGACAGAGAGAGAAAGAGAAGCTGTGTGTGTGAGAGAGAGTGATAAGCTGTGAGTGAGAGAGAGAGAGAAAGAGAAGCTGTGAGTGAGAGACAGAGAGAGAGAGTAGCTGTGTGTGTGAGAGAGAGAGAGAGAGAGCAAGAGAATCTGTGAGTGAGAGAGAGAGAAAAAGAGAAGCTGTGAGTGACAGAGAAAGAGAGAAAGAGAAGCTGTGAGTGAGAGAGTGTGAGAAGCTATGAGAGAGAGAGAGCAAGAGAAGCTGTGAGTGAGAGAGAGAAAGAGAAGCTGTGAGTGAGAAAGAGAGAGAAAGAGAAGCTGTGAGTGAGATATAGAGACTGAAAGAGAAGCTGTGAGTGAGAGAGAGAGAGAGAGAAAGAGAATCTGTAAGTGAGAGAGAGAGAAAGAGAAGCTATGAGTGAGAGCGAGAGAGAGAAAGAAAGGGTGTGAGTGCGAGACAGAGAGAAAGAGAAGCTGTGAGAGAGAGAGAAAGAGAAGCTGTGACTGAAAGAGAGAGAAAGAGAAGCTGTGAGTGAGAGAGAGAGAAGCTGTGAGTGAAAGTGAGAAAGAGAAGCTGATAGTGAGAGAGAGAGAGAAGCTGTGAGTGAGAGAAAGAGAAAGAGAAGCTGTGAGTAAGAGAGAAATAGAGAAATAGAATCTATGAGTGAGAGACAGAGGGAGAAGCTGTGAGTGAGTGAGAGAGAGATAAGCTGTGTGAGAGAGAGAGAAAAAAAGAGCTGTGAGTGAGAGAGAGAGAAAGAGAAGTTGTAAGTGAGTGAGAGAAAGTGAAGCTGTGAGTGTGAGAGAGAGAAAGAGAAGCTCTGAGTGAGAGAGAGAGTGAGAAGCTGTGAGTGAGAGAGAGAGAAAGAGAAGCTGTGAGTGAGAGACAGAGAGAGAAAGAGAAGTTGTTAGTGAGAGAGAGAGAGAAAGAGAAGCTGTGAGTGAGAGACAGAGAGAGAAAGAGAAGTTGTTAGTGAGAGAGAGAGAGAGAGAGAGAAAGAGAAGCTGAGAGAGAGAGAGAGAGAGAGAGAAGCTGTGAGTGAGAGAGAGAAGCTGTGAGTGAGAGACATAGAGATAAAGAGAAGCTGTGTGAGAGAGAGAGAAGCTGAGAGAGAGAGAATGAGAAGCTGTGAGTGAGAGAGAGAAAGAGAGAGAGAAGCTGTGAGTTTGAGAGAGAGTGAGATAAAGAGAAGCTGTGAGTGAGTGAGAGAGAGAGAGAGAGAAGCTGTGAGTGAAAGTGAGAAAGAGAAGCTGATAGTGAAAGAGAGAGAGAAGCTGTGAGTGAGAGAAAGAGAAAGAGAAGCTGTGAGTAAGAGAGAAAGAGAGAAATAGAAGCTATGAGTGAGAGACAGAGAGAGAAGCTGTGAGTGAGTGAGAGAGAGAGAAGTTGTGAGAGAGAGAGAGAAAAAGAGACGCTGTGAGTGAGAGAGAGAGAGAAAGAGAAGCTGTGAGTGAGAGATAGAGAGAGAAAGAGAAGCTGTGAGAAAGAGAGAGAATGAGAAGCTGTGAGTGTGAGAGAGAGAAAGAGAAGCTGTGAGTGAGAGAGAGAGTGAGAAGCTGTGAGTGAGAGAGAGAGAAAGAGATGCCTTTGAGTGAGAGACAGAGAGAGAAAGAGAAGTTGTTAGTGAGAGAGAGAGAGAGAGAGAGAAGCTGTGAGTGAGAGAGAGAAAGAGTAGCTGTGAGTGTGTGTGTGAGAGAAAGAGAAGCTGTGAGAGAGAGAGAAAAAGAGAAGCTGTGAGTGAGAGAGAGAGAACGAGAAGCTGTGTGTGAGAGAGAAAGAGAAGCTGTGAGTGAGAGAGAGAGAGAAAGAGAAGCTGTGAGTGAGAGATAGAGAGAGAAAGAGAAGCTGTGAGAAAGAGAGAGAATGAGAAGCTGTGAGAGAGAGAGAAAGAGAAGTTGTTATTGAGAGAGAGAGAGAGAAAGAGCTGTGAGAGAGAGAAAGAGAAAGAGAAGCTGTGTGTGTGAGAGAAAGAGAAGCTGTGAGTGAGAGAGAGAGAGAGAGAGAGAGAAAGAGAAGCTGTGAGAGAGAGAAAGAGAAGCTGTGAGCGAGAGACAGTGAGAGAAAGAGAAGCTGTGTGTGTGAGAGAGAGTGATAAGCTGTGTGAGTGTGAGAGAGAGAACTTGTGAGTGAGAGAGAGAGAAAGAAAAGCTGTGAGTGAGAGAGAGAGAGAGAAAGAGAAGTTGTTAGTGAGAGAGAGAGAGAAAGAGAAGCTGTGTGAGAGGGAGAGAGAAAGAGAAGATTTTAGTGAGAGAGAGAGAGAGAGAAAGAGCTGTGAGAGAGAGAGAGAAAGAGAAGCTGTGTGAGAGAGAAAGAGAAGCTGTGAGTGAGAGAGAGAGAGAAAGTGAAGCTGTGAGTGAGAGAGAGAGAGAAAGAGAACCTGTGAGTGAGAGAAAGAGAGAAAGAGAAGCTGTGAGTGAGAGACAGAGAGAGAAAGAGAAGCTGTGTGTGTGAGAGAGAGTGATAAGCTGTGAGTGAGAGAGAGAGAGAAAGAGAAGCTGTGAGTGAAAGACAGAGAGAGAGAGTAGCTGTGTGTGTGTGTGTGAGAGAGAGCAAGAGAATCTGTGAGTGAGAGAGAGAGAAAAAGAGAAGCTGTGAGTGACAGAGAAAGAGAGAAAGAGAAGCTGTGAGTGAGAGAGAGTGAGAAGCTATGGGAGAGAGAGAGCAAGAGAAGCTGTGAGTGAGAGAGAGAAAGAGAAGCTGTGAGTGAGAAAGAGAGAGAAAGAGAAGCTGTGAGTGAGAAGACAGAGAGAGAAAGAGAAGCTGTTGAGAGAGAGAGAGAGAGAAGCTGTGAGTGAGAGAGAGAGAGAAAGAGAAGCTGTGAGTGTGTGTGAGAGAGAAAGAGAAGCTGTGAGAGAGAGAGAAAAAGAGAAGCTGTGAGTGAGAGAGAGAGAGAGAGAAAGAGAAGCTGTGAGAAAGAGAGAGAATGAGAAGCTGTGAGTGTGAGAGAGAGAAAGAGAAGCTGTGAGTGAGAGAGAGAGTGAGAAGCTGTGAGTGAGAGAGAGAGAAAGAGATGCCTTTGAGTGAGAGACAGAGAGAGAAAGAGAAGTTGTTAGTGAGAGAGAGAGAGAGAGAGAGAAGCTGTGAGTGAGAGAGAGAAAGAGTAGCTGTGAGTGTGTGTGTGAGAGAAAGAGAAGCTGTGAGAGAGAGAGAAAAAGAGAAGCTGTGAGTGAGAGAGAGAGAGAACGAGAAGCTGTGTGTGAGAGAGAAAGAGAAGCTGTGAGTGAGAGAGAGAGAGAAAGAGAAGCTGTGAGTGAGAGATAGAGAGAGAAAGAGAAGCTGTGAGAAAGAGAGAGAATGAGAAGCTGTGAGAGAGAGAGAAAGAGAAGTTGTTATTGAGAGAGAGAGAGAGAAAGAGCTGTGAGAGAGAGAAAGAGAAAGAGAAGCTGTGTGTGTGAGAGAAAGAGAAGCTGTGAGTGAGAGAGAGAGAGAGAGAGAGAGAGAGAGAAAGAGAAGCTGTGAGAGAGAGAAAGAGAAGCTGTGAGCGAGAGACAGTGAGAGAAAGAGAAGCTGTGTGTGTGAGAGAGAGTGATAAGCTGTGTGAGTGTGAGAGAGAGAACTTGTGAGTGAGAGAGAGAGAAAGAAAAGCTGTGAGTGAGAGAGAGAGAGAGAAAGAGAAGTTGTTAGTGAGAGAGAGAGAGAAAGAGAAGCTGTGTGAGAGGGAGAGAGAAAGAGAAGATTTTAGTGAGAGAGAGAGAGAGAGAAAGAGCTGTGAGAGAGAGAGAGAAAGAGAAGCTGTGTGAGAGAGAAAGAGAAGCTGTGAGTGAGAGAGAGAGAGAAAGTGAAGCTGTGAGTGAGAGAGAGAGAGAAAGAGAACCTGTGAGTGAGAGAAAGAGAGAAAGAGAAGCTGTGAGTGAGAGACAGAGAGAGAAAGAGAAGCTGTGTGTGTGAGAGAGAGTGATAAGCTGTGAGTGAGAGAGAGAGAGAAAGAGAAGCTGTGAGTGAAAGACAGAGAGAGAGAGTAGCTGTGTGTGTGTGTGAGAGAGAGAGCAAGAGAATCTGTGAGTGAGAGAGAGAGAAAAAGAGAAGCTGTGAGTGACAGAGAAAGAGAGAAAGAGAAGCTGTGAGTGAGAGAGAGTGAGAAGCTATGGGAGAGAGAGAGCAAGAGAAGCTGTGAGTGAGAGAGAGAAAGAGAAGCTGTGAGTGAGAAAGAGAGAGAAAGAGAAGCTGTGAGTGAGAAGACAGAGAGAGAAAGAGAAGCTGTTGAGAGAGAGAGAGAGAGAGAGAGAAGCTGTGAGTGAGAGAGAGAGAGAAAGAGAAGCTGTGAGTGTGTGTGAGAGAGAAAGAGAAGCTGTGAGAGAGAGAGAAAAAGAGAAGCTGTGAGTGAGAGAGAGAGAGAGAACGAGAAGCTGTGTGTGAGAGAGAAAGAGAAGCTGTGAGTGAGAGAGAGAGAGAAAGAGAAGCTGTGTGTGAGAGAGAAAGAGAAGCTGTGAGTGAGAGAGAGAGAGAAAGAGAAGCTGTGAGTGAGAGATAGAGAGAGAAAGAAAAGCTGTGAGTGAGTGAGAGAGAGAGAATGAGAAGCTGTGTGTGTGAGATTAAGAGAAGCTGTGAGTGAGAGAGAGAGAGAAAGAGAAGCTGTGAGTGAGAGACAGAGAGATAAAGAGAAGCTGTGAGAGAGAGTGAGAAAGAGAAGCTGTGAGAGAGAGAGAATGAGAAGCTGTGTGAGAGGGAGAGAAAAAGAGAGAAATAGAAGCTACAAGTGAGAGAGAGAGAGAAGCTGTGAGTGTGTGAGAGAGGGGAAGTGAAGCTGTGAGTGAAAAAGAGAGAAAGTGAAGCTGTGAGTGAGAGGTAAAGAGAGAAAGAGAAGCTGTGAGTTAGAGAGAGAGGGAGAACGAGAAGCTGTGTGTGTGAGATAAAGAGAAGCTGTGAGTAAGAGAGAGAGAGAAAGAGAAGCTGTGAGTGAGAGATAGAGAGAGAAAGAGAAGCTGTGAGTGAGAGAGACAGAGAGAATCTGTGAGTGAGAGAGAGAGAGAAAGAGAAGCTATGAGTGAGAGAGAGAGAAGCTGTGAGTGAGAGAGAGAAGCTGTGCGTGAGAGAGAGAGAGAGAGAAGCTGTGTGTGTGTGTGTGAGAGAGAGAGAAGCTGTGAGTGAGAGAGAAAGAGAGAAAGAGAAGCTGTGTGATAGAGAGAGAGAGAAGCTGTGAGTGTGAGAGAGAGTGAGATAAAGAGAAGTTGTGAGTGAGTGAGTGACTGAGAGAAGCTGTGAGTGAAAGAGAGAAAGAGAAGCTGTGAGTGAGAGAGAGAGAAGCTGTGAGTGAGAGACAGAGAGAGAAAGAGAAGCTGTGTGTGAGAGAGAGAGTGATAAGCTGTGTGTGTGAGAGAGAGAAGCTGTAAGTGAGAGAGAGAGAGAAAGAGAAGCTTTGAGTGAGAGAGAGAGAGAAGCTGTGAGTGAGAGAGAGAAAGAGAAGCTGTGAGTGAGAGACAGAGGGAGAAAGAAAGGGTGTGAGTGCGAGAGAGAGAAAGAGAAGCTGTGTGAGAAAGAGAAAGAGAAGCTGTGAGTGAAAAAGAGAGAGAAAGAGAAGCTGTGTGTGTGATAGAGAAAGAGAAGCTGTGAGTGAGAGAGAGAGAAGCAGTGAGTGAAAGTGAGAAAGAGAAGCTGATAGTGAGAGAGAGAGAGAAGCTGTGAGTGAGAGAAAGAGAAAGAGAAGCTGTGAGTAAGAGAGAAAGAGAGAAATAGAAGCAATGAGTGAGAGACAGAGAGAGAAGCTGTGAGTGAGTGAGAGAGAGAGAAGCTGTGAGTGAGAGACAGAGAGAGAAAGAGAAGTTGTTAGTGAGAGAGAGAGAGAAAGAGAAAGAGAAGCTGTGTGTGAGAGAGAGAGAGAAGCTGTGAGTGAGAGAGAGAGAGAAGCTGTGAGTGAGAGACAGAGAGATAAAGAGAAGCTGTGAGAGAGAGAGAGAAAGAGAAGCTGTGAGAGAGAGAGAGAGAATGAGAAGCTTTGAGTGAGAGAGAGAAAGAGAGAGAGAAGCTGTGAGTGTGAGAGAGAGTGAGATAAAGAGAAGCTGTGAGTGAGTGAGAGAGAGAGAGAAGCTGTGAGTGAAAGTGAGAAAGAGAAGCTGATAGTAAGAGAGAGAGAGAGAAGCTGTGAGTGAGAGAAAGAGAAAGAGAAGCTGTGAGTAAGAGAGAAAGAGAGAAATAGCAGCTATGAGTGAGAGACAGAAAGAGAAGCTGTGAGTGAGTGAGAGAGAGAGAAGTTGTGTGAGAGAGAGAGAAAAAGAGAAGCTGTGAGTGTGAGAGAGAGAGAAAGAGAAGCTGTAAGTGAGTGAGAGAAAGAGAAGCTGTGAGTGTGTGAGAGAGAAAGAGAAGCTGTGAGTGAGAGAGAGAGTGAGAAGCTGTGAGTGAGAGAGAGAGAGAAAGAGATGCTGTGAGTGAGAGACAGAGAGAGAAAGAGAAGTTGTTAGTGAGAGAGAGAGAGAGAGAGAAGCTGTGAGTGAGAGAGAGAAAGAGTAGCTGTGTGAGAGAGAGAGAGAAGCTGTGAGTGAGAGACAGAGAGATAAAGAGAAGCTGTGAGAAAGAGAGAGAATGAGAAGCTGTGTGTGAGAGAGAAAGAGAAGTTGTTATTGAGAGAGAGAGAGAGAGAAAGAGCTGTGAGAGAGAGAAAGAGAAAGAGAAGCTGTGTGTGAGAGAGAAAGAGAAGCTGTGAGTGAGAGAGAGAGAGAAAGAGAAGCTGTGTGAGAGAGAGAAAGAGAAGCTGTGAGTGAGAGACAGAGAGAGAAAGAGAAGCTGTGTGAGAGAGAGAGTGATAAGCTGTGAGGGAGAGAGAGAGAAAGAGAAGCTGTGAGTGACAGACAGTGAGAGAGAGTAGCTGTGTGAGAGAGAGAGAGCAAGAGAAGCTGTGAGTGTGTGTGTGAGAGAGAAAGAAAGCTGTGAGTGAGAGAGAGAGAAAGAGAAAGAGAAGCTGTGAGTGAGAGAGAGAGAGAAGGAGAAGTTGTGTGTGAGAGAGAGATAGAGAAAGAGAAGCTGTGTGAGAGAGAGAGTGATAAGCTGTGAGGGAGAGAGAGAGAGAAAGAGAAGCTGTGAGTGAGAGACAGTGAGAGAGAGTAGCTGTGAGAGAGAGAGAGAAAGAGAACCTGTGAGTGAGAGAAAGAGAGAAAGAGAAGCTGTGAGTGAGAGACAGAGAGAGAAAGAGAAGCTGTGTGTGAGAGAGAGAGTGATAAGCTGTGAGTGAGAGAGAGAGAGAAAGAGAAGCTGTGAGTGAGAGACAGAGAGAGAGTAGCTGTATGTGTGTGTGTGAGAGAGAGCAAGAGAATCTGTGAGTGAGAGAGAGAGAAAAAGAGAAGCTGTGAGTGACAGAGAAAGAGAGAAAGAGAAGCTGTGAGTGAGAGAGAGTGAGAAGCTATGAGAGAGAGAGCAAGAGAAGCTGTGAGTGAGAGAGAGAAAGAGAAGCTGTGAGTGAGAAAGAGAGAGAAAGAGAAGCTGTGAGTGAGAAGACAGAGAGAGAAAGAGAAGCTGTTGAGAGAGAGAGAGAGAGAGAGAGAAGCTGTGAGTGAGAGAGAGAGAGAAAGAGAAGCTGTGAGTGTGTGTGAGAGAGAAAGAGAAGCTGTGAGAGAGAGAGAAAAAGAGAAGCTGTGAGTGAGAGAGAGAGAGAGAACGAGAAGCTGTGTGTGAGAGAGAAAGAGAAGCTGTGAGTGAGAGAGAGAGAGAAAGAGAAGCTGTGAATGCGAGATAGAGAGAGAAAGAGAAGCTGTGAGTGAGTGAGAGAGAGAGAATGAGAAGCTGTGTGTGTGAGATTAAGAGAAGCTGTGAGTGAGAGAGAGAGAGAAAGAGAAGCTGTGAGTGAGAGAGAGAAAGAGAAGCTGTGAGAGAGAGAGAATGAGAAGCTGTGAGTGAGAGAGAGAAAGAGAGAGAGAAGCTGTGAGTGTGAGAGAGAGTGAGATAAAGAGAAGCTGTGAGTGAGTGTGAGAGAGAGAGAAGCTGTGAGTGAAAGTGAGAAAGAGAAGCTGATAGTGAGAGAGAGTGAAGCTATGAGTGAGAGACAGAGAGAGAAGCTGTGAGTGAGTGAGAGAGAGAGAAGTTGTGTGAGAGAGAGAGAAAAAGAGAAGCTGTGAGTGAGAGAGAGAGAGAAAGAGAAGCTGTAAGTGAGTGAGAGAAAGAGAAGTTGTGAGTGTGAGAGAGAGAAAGAGAAGCTGTGAGTGAGAGAGAGAGTGAGAAGCTGTGAGTGAGAGAGCGAGAAAGAGATGCTGTGAGTGAGAGACAGAGAGAGAAAGAGAAGTTGTTAGTGAGAGAGAGAGAGAGAAAGAGAAGCTGTGAGAGAGAGAGATAGAAGCTGTGAGTGAGAGACAGAGAGAGAAAGAGAATCTGTGTGTGTGTGTGAGAGAGAAGCTGTGTGTGAGAGAGAAAGAGAAGCTGTGAGTGAGAGAGAGAGAAAGAGAATCTGTGAGTGAGAGAGAGGGAGAAAGAGAAGCTGTGAGAGAGAGAGAAAGAGTAGCTGTGAGTGAGAAACAGAGAGAGAAAGAGAAGCTGTGTGTGAGAGAGAGAGTGATAAGCTGTGAGTGAGAGAGAGAGAAAGAGAAGCTGTGAGTGTGTGTGTGAGAGAGAAAGAAAGCTGTGAGTGAGAGAGAGAGAGAAAGAGAAGGTGTGAGTGTGTGAGAGAGAGAAGGAGAAGTTGTGTGAGAGAGAGATAGAGAAAGAGTAGCTGAGAGAGAGAGAGAGAGAAAGAGAAGCTGTGAGTGTGTGAGAGAGAGAAAGAGAAGTTGTGAGAGAGAGAGAGAGAAAAAGAGAAGCTGTGAGTGAGAGTGAAAGAGAGAAATAGAAGCTACGAGTGAGAGAGAGAGAGAAGCTGTGAGTGTGTGAGAGAGAGGAAGTGAAGCTGTGAGTGAAAAAGAGAGAAAGAGAAGCTGTGAGTGAGAGATAGAGAGAGAAAGAGAAGCTGTGAGTTAGAGAGAGAGAGAGAGAATGAGAAGCTGTGTGTGTGAGATAAAGAGAAGCTGTGAGTGAGAGAGAGAGAAAGAGAAGCTGTGAGTGAGAGATAGAGAGAGAAAGAGAAGCTGTGAGAGAGAGAGAGAAAGAGAAGCTATGAGTGAGAGAGAGAGAAGCTGTGAGTGAGAGAGAGAAGCTGTGCGTGAGAGAGAGAGAGAAGCTGTGTGTGTGTGTGAGAGAGAAGCTGTGAGTGAGAGAGAGAGAAAGAAAGAGAAGCTGTGTGATAGAGAGAGAGAAGCTGTGAGTGTGAGAGAGAGTGAGATAAAGAGAAGTTGTGAGTGAGTGAGTGAGTGAGAGAAGCTGTGAGTGAAAGAGAGAAAGGGAAGCTGTGAGTGAGAGAGAGAGAGAGAAGCTGTGAGTGAGAGACAGAGAGAGAAAGAGAAGCTGTGTGTGAGAGAGAGTGTGATAAGCTCTGTGTATGTGAGAGAGAGAAGCTATGAGTGAGAGAAAGAGAAAGAGAAGCTGTGAGTGAGAGAGAGAGAAGCTGTGAGTGAGAGAGAGAAAGAGAAGCTGTGAGTGAGAGACAGAGAGAGAAAGAAAGGGTGTGAGTGAGAGACAGAGAGAGAAAGAGAAGCTGTGTGTGTGAGAGAGAAAGAGAAGCTGTGAGTGAGAGAGAGAGAAGCTGTGAGTGAAAGTGAGAAAGAGAAGCTGATAGAGAGAGAGAGAAGCTGTGAGTGAGAGAAAGATAAAGAGAAGTTGTGAGTAAGAGAGAAAGAGAGAAATAGAAGCTATGAGTGAGAGACAGAGAGAGAAGCTGTGAGTGAGTGAGAGATAAAGAGAAGTTGTTAGTGAGAGAGAGAGAGAGATTGAAAGAGAAGCTGTGTGTGTGAGAGAGAGAGAAACTATGAGTGAGAGAGAGAGAAAGAGATGCTGTGAGTGAGAGACAGAGAGAGAAAGAGAAGTTGTTAGTGAGAGAGAGAGAGAGAAAGAGAAGCTGTGAGAGAGAGAGATAGAAGCTGTGAGTGAGAGACAGAGAGAGAAAGAGAAGCTGTGTGTGTGAGAGAGAGAGAAGCTGTGTGTGAGAGAGAAAGAGAAGCTGTGAGTGAGAGAGAGAGAGAAAGAGAATCTGTGAGTGAGAGAGAGAGAGAAAGAGAAGCTGTGAGAGAGAGAGAAAGAGAAGCTGTGAGTGAGAAACAGAGAGAGAAAGAGAAGCTGTGTGAGAGAGAGAAAGTGATAAGCTGTGAGTGAGAGAGAAAGAGAAGCTGTGAGTGTGTGTGAGAGAGAGAAAGTGATAAGCTGTGAGTGAGAGAGAAAGAGAAGCTGTGAGTGTGTGTGAGAGAGAGAAAGAAAGCTGTGAGTGAGAGAGAGAGAAAGAGAAGGTGTGAGTGTGTGAGAGAGAGAAGGAGAAGTTGTGAGTGTGTGTGAGAGAGAAAGAGAAGTTGTGTGAGAGAGAGAAAAAGAGAAGCTGCGAGTGAGAGTGAAAGAGAGAAATAGAAGCTACGAGTGAGAGAGAGAGACAAGCTGTGAGTGTGTGTGAGAGAGGAAGTGAAGCTGTGAGTGAAAAAGAGAGAAAGAGAAGCTGTGAGTGAGAGATAGAGAGAGAAAGAGAAGCTGTGAGTTAGAGAGAGAGAGACAATGAGAAGCTGTGTGTGTGAGATAAAGAGAAGCTGTGAGTGAGAGAGAGAGAAAGAGAAGCTGTGAGTGAGAGATAGAGAGAGAAAGAGAAGCTGTGAGTGAGAGAGAGAGAGAAAGAGAAGCTATGAGTGAGAGAGAGAGAGAAGCTGTGAGTGAGAGAGAAGCTGTGCGTGAGAGAGAGAGAAAGAAAGAGAAGCTGTGTGATAGAGAGAGAGAAGCTGTGAGTGTGAGAGAGAGTGAGATAAAGAGAAGTTGTGAGTGAGTGAGTGAGTGAGAGAAGCTGTGAGTGAAAGAGAGAAAGGGAAGCTGTGAGTGAGAGAGAGAGAGAAGCTGTGAGTGAGAGACAGAGAGAGAAAGAGAAGCTGTGTGTGAGAGAGAGTGTGATAAGCTCTGTGTGTGTGTGAGAGAGAAGCTATGAGTGAGAGAAAGAGAAAGAGAAGCTGTGAGTGTGAGAGAGAGAAGCTGTGAGTGAGAGAGAGAAAGAGAAGCTGTGAGTGAGAGACAGAGAGAGAAAGAAAGGGTGTGAGTGAGAGACAGAGAGAGAAAGAGAAGCTGTGTGTGTGTGAGAGAAAGAGAAGCTGTGAGTGAGAGAGAGAGAAGCTGTGAGTGAAAGTGAGAAAGAGAAGCTGATAGAGAGAGAGAGAGAGAAGCTGTGAGTGAGAGAAAGATAAAGAGAAGCTGTGAGTAAGAGAGAAAGAGAGAAATAGAAGCTATGAGTGAGAGACAGAGAGAGAAGCTGTGAGTGAGTGAGAGAGAGAGAAGCTGTGAGTGAGAGACAGAGAGAGAAAGAGAAGTTGTTAGTGAGAGAGAGAGAGAGAGAGAGAGAGAGAGAAAGAGAAGCTGTGTGTGAGAGAGAAAGAGAAGCTGTGAGTGAGTGAGAGAGAGAGAGAAAGAGAAGCTGTGAGTGATAGAAAGAGAAATAGAAGCTATGAGTGAGAGACAGAGAGAGAAGCTGTGAGTGAGAGAGAAAGAGAGAAGCTGTGAGTGAGAGACAGAGAGATAAAGAGAAGCTGTGAGTGAAAAAGAGAGAAAGTGAAGCTGTGAGTGAGAGATAGAGAGAGAAAGAGAAGCTGTGAGTTAGAGAGAGAGAGAGAATTAGAAGCTGTGTGTGTGAGATAAAGAGAAGCTGTGAGTGAGAGAGAGAGAGAGAAAGAGAAGCTGTGAGTGAGAGATAGAGAGAGAAAGAGAAGCTGTGAGTGAGAGAGACAGAGAGAATCTGTGAGTGAGAGAGAGAGAGAAAGAGAAGCTATGAGTGAGGGAGAGAAGCTGTGAGTGAGAGAGAGAAGCTGTGCGTGAGAGAGAGAGAGAGAGAGAAGCTGTGTGTGTGTGTGTGAGAGAGAGAAGCTGTGAGAGAGAGAGAGAGAGAAAGAGAAGCTGTGTGATAGAGATAGAGAGAAGCTGTGAGTGTGAGAGAGAGTGAGATAAAGAGAAGTTGTGAGTGAGTGAGTGAGTGAGAGAAGCTGTGAGTGAAAGAGAGAAAGAGAAGCTGTGAGTGAGAGAGAGAGAGAAGCTGTGAGTGAGAGAGAGAAAGAGAAGATGTGAGTGAGAGACAGAGGGAGAAAGAAAGGGTGTGAGTGCGAGAGAGAGAAAGAGAAGCTGTGAGAGAGAGAGAAAGAGAATCTGTGAGTGAGAAAGAGGGAGAAAGAGAAGCTGTGTGTGAGAGAGAGAAAGAGAAGCTGTGCGTGAGAGAGAGAGAAAGAAAGAGAAGCTGTGTGATAGAGAGAGAGAAGCTGTGAGTGTGAGAGAGAGTGAGATAAAGAGAAGTTGTGAGTGAGTGAGTGAGTGAGAGAAGCTGTGAGTGAAAGAGAGAAAGGGAAGCTGTGAGTGAGAGAGAGAGAGAGAAGCTGTGAGTGAGAGACAGAGAGAGAAAGAGAAGCTGTGTGTGAGAGAGAGTGTGATAAGCTCTGTGTGTGTGTGAGAGAGAAGCTATGAGTGAGAGAAAGAGAAAGAGAAGCTGTGAGTGAGAGAGAGAGAAGCTGTGAGTGAGAGAGAGAAAGAGAAGCTGTGAGTGAGAGACAGAGAGAGAAAGAAAGGGTGTGAGTGAGAGACAGAGAGAGAAAGAGAAGCTGTGTGTGTGTGAGAGAAAGAGAAGCTGTGAGTGAGAGAGAGAGAAGCTGTGAGTGAAAGTGAGAAAGAGAAGCTGATAGAGAGAGAGAGAGAGAAGCTGTGAGTGAGAGAAAGATAAAGAGAAGCTGTGAGTAAGAGAGAAAGAGAGAAATAGAAGCTATGAGTGAGAGACAGAGAGAGAAGCTGTGAGTGAGTGAGAGAGAGAGAAGCTGTGAGTGAGAGACAGAGAGAGAAAGAGAAGTTGTTAGTGAGAGAGAGAGAGAGAGAGAGAAAGAGAAGCTGTGTGTGAGAGAGAAAGAGAAGCTGTGAGTGAGTGAGAGAGAGAGAGAAAGAGAAGCTGTGAGTGATAGAAAGAGAAATAGAAGCTATGAGTGAGAGACAGAGAGAGAAGCTGTGAGTGAGAGAGAAAGAGAGAAGCTGTGAGTGAGAGACAGAGAGATAAAGAGAAGCTGTGAGTGAAAAAGAGAGAAAGTGAAGCTGTGAGTGAGAGATAGAGAGAGAAAGAGAAGCTGTGAGTTAGAGAGAGAGAGAGAATGAGAAGCTGTGTGTGTGAGATAAAGAGAAGCTGTGAGTGAGAGAGAGAGAGAGAAAGAGAAGCTGTGAGTGAGAGATAGAGAGAGAAAGAGAAGCTGTGAGTGAGAGAGACAGAGAGAATCTGTGAGTGAGAGAGAGAGAGAAAGAGAAGCTATGAGTGAGAGAGAGAAGCTGTGAGTGAGAGAGAGAAGCTGTGCGTGAGAGAGAGAGAGAGAGAAGCTGTGTGTGTGTGTGTGAGAGAGAAGCTGTGAGAGAGAGAGAGAGAGAGAAAGAGAAGCTGTGTGATAGAGATAGAGAGAAGCTGTGAGTGTGAGAGAGAGTGAGATAAAGAGAAGTTGTGAGTGAGTGAGTGAGTGAGAGAAGCTGTGAGTGAAAGAGAGAAAGAGAAGCTGTGAGTGTGAGAGAGAGAGAAGCTGTGAGTGAGAGAGAGAAAGAGAAGCTGTGAGTGAGAGACAGAGGGAGAAAGAAAGGGTGTGAGTGCGAGAGAGAGAAAGAGAAGCTGTGAGAGAGAGAGAAAGAGAATCTGTGAGTGAGAAAGAGGGAGAAAGAGAAGCTGTGTGTGAGAGAGAGAAAGAGAAGCTGTGTGTGTGAGAGAGAAAGAGAAGCTGTGAGTGAAAGTGAGAAAGAGAAGCTGATAGTGTGAGAGAGAGAGAAGCTGTGAGTGAGAGAAAGAGAAAGAGAAGCTGTGAGTAAGAGAGAAAGAGAGAAATAGAAGCTATGAGTGAGAGACAGAGAGAGAAGCTGTGAGTGAGTGAGAGAGAGAGAAGCTGTGAGAGAGAGAGAGAAAAAGAGAAGCTGTGAGAGAGAGAGAGAGAAAGAGAAGCTGTAAGTGAGTGAGAGAAGGAGAAGCTGTGAGTGTGAGAGAGGGAAAGAGAAGCTGTGTGTGTGAGAGAGAGAGATAGAAAGAGAAGTTGTTAGTGAGAGAGAGAGAGAAAGAAAGAGAAGCTTTGAGAGAGAGAGAGAGAGATAGAGAGAAGCTGTGAGTGAGAGAGAAAGAAGCTGTGAGTGAGAGACAGAGAGATATAGAGAAGCTGTGAGAGAGAGTGAGAAAGAGAAGCTGTGAGAGAGAGAGAATGAGAAGCTGTGTGAGAGGGAGAGAGAAAGAGCTGTGTGTGAGAGAGAGAGCAAGAGAATCTGTGAGTGAGAATGAGAGAGAAAGAGAAGCTGTGAGTGAGAGAGAAAGAGAGAAAGAGAAGCTGTGAGAGAGAGAGAGTGAGAAGCTATGAGAGAGAGAGAGCAAGAGAAGCTGTGAGTGAGAGAGAGAAAGAGAAGCTGTGAGAAATAGAGAGAAAGAGAAGCTGTGAGTGAGAAGACAGAGAGAGAAAGAGAAGCTGTGTGTGAGAGAGAGAGTGATAAGCTGTGTGAGTGTGAGAGAGAGAACTTGTGAGTGAGAGAGAGAGAGAAAGAAAAGCTGTGAGTGAGAGAGAGAGAGAGAAAGAGAAGTTGTTAGTGAGAGAGAGAGAGAAAGAGAAGCTGTGTGAGAGGGAGAGAGAAAGAGAGATTTTAGTGAGAGAGAGAGAGAGAAAGAGCTGTGTGAGAGAGAGAGAAAGAGAAGCTGTGTGAGAGAGAAAGAGAAGCTGTGAGTGAGAGAGAGAGAGAAAGTGAAGCTGTGAGTGAGAGAGAGAGAGAAAGAGAACCTGTGAGTGAGAGAAAGAGAGAAAGAGAAGCTGTGAGTGAGAGACAGAGAGAGAAAGAGAAGCTGTGTGTGTGAGAGAGAGTGATAAGCTGTGAGTGTGTGAGAGAGAGAAAGAGAAGCTGTGAGTGAAAGACAGAGAGAGAGAGTAGCTGTGTGTGTGTGAGAGAGAGAGAGCAAGAGAATCTGTGAGTGAGAGAGAGAGAAAAAGAGAAGCTGTGAGTGACAGAGAAAGAGAGAAAGAGAAGCTGTGAGTGAGAGAGAGTGAGAAGCTATGGGAGAGAGAGAGCAAGAGAAGCTGTGAGTGAGAGAGAGAAAGAGAAGCTGTGAGTGAGAAAGAGAGAGAAAGAGAAGCTGTGAGTGAGAAGACAGAGAGAGAAAGAGAAGCTGTGTGAGAGAGAGAGAGAGAAAGAGAGGCTGTGAGTGTGTGTGAGAGAGAAAGAGAATCTGTGAGTGTGTGTGTGAGAGAAAGAGAAGCTGTGAGAGAGAGAGAAAAAGAGAAGCTGTGAGTGAGAGAGAGAGAACGAGAAGCTGTGTGTGAGAGAGAAAGAGAAGCTGTGAGTGAGAGAGAGAGAGAAAGAGAAGCTGTGAGTGAGAGATAGAGAGAGAAAGAAAAGCTGTGAGTGAGTGAGAGAGAGAGAATGAGAAGCTGTGTGTGTGAGGTTAAGAGAAGCTGTGAGTGAGAGAGAGAGAGAAAGAGAAGCTGTGAGTGAGAGACAGAGAGATAAAGAGAAGCTGTGAGAGAGAGTGAGAAAGAGAAGCTGTGAGAGAGAGAGAATGAGAAGCTGTGTGAGAGGGAGAGAAAAAGAGAGAAATAGAAGCTACAAGTGAGAGAGAGAGAGAAGCTGTGAGTGTGTGAGAGAGGGGAAGTGTAGCTGTGAGTGAAAAAGAGAGAAAGTGAAGCTGTGAGTGAGAGGTAAAGAGAGAAAGAGAAGCTGTGAGTTAGAGAGAGAGGGAGAACGAGAAGCTGTGTGTGTGAGATAAAGAGAAGCTGTGAGTAAGAGAGAGAGAGAGAAAGAGAAGCTGTGAGTGAGAGATAGAGAGAGAAAGAGAAGCTGTGAGTGAGAGAGACAGAGAGAATCTGTGAGTGTGAGAGAGAGAGAAAGAGAAGCTATGAGTGAGAGAGAGAGAAGCTGTGAGTGAGAGAGAGAAGCTGTGCGTGAGAGAGAGAGAGAGAAGCTGTGTTTGTGTGTGTGAGAGAGAGAGAAGCTGTGAGTGAGAGAGAAAGAGAGAAAGAGAAGCTGTGTGATAGAGAGAGAGAGAAGCTGTGAGTGTGAGAGAGAGTGAGATAAAGAGAAGTTGTGAGTGAGTGAGTGACTGAGAGAAGCTGTGAGTGAAAGAGAGAAAGAGAAGCTGTGAGTGAGAGAGAGAGAAGCTGTGAGTGAGAGACAGAGAGAGAAAGAGAAGCTGTATGTGAGAGAGAGAGTGATAAGCTGTGTGTGTGAGAGAGAGAAGCTGTGAGTGAGAGAGAGAGAGAAAGAGAAGCTTTGAGTGAGAGAGAGAGAGAAGCTGTGAGTGAGAGAGAGAAAGAGAAGCTGTGAGTGAGAGACAGAGGGAGAAAGAAAGGGTGTGAGTGCGAGAGAGAAAGAGAAGCTGTGTGAGAGAGAGAAAGAGAAGCTGTGAGTGAAAAAGAGAGAGAAAGAGAAGCTGTGTGTGTGATAGAGAAAGAGAAGCTGTGAGTGAGAGAGAGAGAAGCAGTGAGTGAAAGTGAGAAAGAGAAGCTGATAGTGAGAGAGAGAGAGAGAAGCTGTGAGTGAGAGAAAGAGAAAGAGAAGCTGTGAGTAAGAGAGAAAGAGAGAAATAGAAGCAATGAGTGAGAGACAGAGAGAGAAGCTGTGAGTGAATGAGAGAGAGAGAAGCTGTGAGTGAGAGACAGAGAGAGAAAGAGAAGTTGTTAGTGAGAGAGAGAGAAAGAGAAAGAGAAGCTGTGAGAGAGAGAGAGAGAGAAGCTGTGAGTGAGAGAGAGAGAGAAGCTGTGAGTGAGAGACAGAGAGATAAAGAGAAGCTGTGAGAGAGAGAGAGAAAGAGAAGCTGTGAGAGAGAGAGAGAGAATGAGAAGCTTTGAGTGAGAGAGAGAAAGAAAGAGAGAGAGAAGCTGTGAGTGTGAGAGAGAGTGAGATAAAGAGAAGCTGTGAGTGAGTGAGAGAGAGAGAGAAGCTGTGAGTGAAAGTGAGAAAGAGAAGCTGATAGTGAGAGAGAGAGAGAGAAGCTGTGAGTGAGAGAAAGAGAAAGAGAAGCTGTGAGTAAGAGAGAAAGAGAGAAATAGAAGCTATGAGTGAGAGACAGACAGAGAAGCTGTGAGTGAGTGAGAGAGAGAGAAGTTGTGTGAGAGAGAGAGAAAAAGAGAAGCTGTGAGTGTGTGAGAGAGAGAAAGAGAAGCTGTAAGTGAGTGAGAGAAAGAGAAGCTGTGAGTGTGAGAGAGAGAAAGAGAAGCTGTGAGTGAGAGAGAGAGTGAGAAGCTGTGAGTGAGAGAGAGAGAGAAAGAGATGCTGTGAGTGAGAGACAGAGAGAGAAAGAGAAGTTGTTAGTGAGAGAGAGAGAGAGAGAGAAGCTGTGAGTGAGAGAGAGAAAGAGTAGCTGTGTGAGAGAGAGAGAGAAGCTGTGAGTGAGAGACAGAGAGATAAAGAGAAGCTGTGAGAAAGAGAGAGAATGAGAAGCTGTGTGTGAGAGAGAAAGAGAAGTTGTTATTGAGAGAGAGAGAGAGAGAGAAAGAGCTGTGAGAGAGAGAAAGAGAAAGAGAAGCTGTGTGTGAGAGAGAAAGAGAAGCTGTGAGTGAGAGAGAGAGAGAGAAAGAGAAGCTGTGTGAGAGAGAGAGTGATAAGCTGTGAGGGAGAGAGAGAGAAAGAGAAGCTGTGAGTGACAGACAGTGAGAGAGAGTAGCTGTGTGAGAGAGAGAGAGCAAGAGAAGCTGTGAGTGTGTGAGAGAGAGAGAAAGAAAGCTGTGAGTGAGAGAGAGAGAAAGAGAAAGAGAAGCTGTGAGTGAGAGAGAGAGAGAAGGAGAAGTTGTGTGTGAGAGAGAGATAGAGAAAGAGAAGCTGTGTGAGAGAGAGAGTGATAAGCTGTGAGGGAGAGAGAGAGAGAAAGAGAAGCTGTGAGTGAGAGACAGTGAGAGAGAGTAGCTGTGAGAGAGAGAGAGAAAGAGAACCTGTGAGTGAGAGAAAGAGAGAAAGAGAAGCTGTGAGTGAGAGACAGAGAGAGAAAGAGAAGCTGTGTGTGAGAGAGAGAGTGATAAGCTGTGAGTGAGAGAGAGAGAGAAAGAGAAGCTGTGAGTGAGAGACAGAGAGAGAGTAGCTGTATGTGTGTGTGAGAGAGAGAGCAAGAGAATCTGTGAGTGAGAGAGAGAGAAAAAGAGAAGCTGTGAGTGACAGAGAAAGAGAGAAAGAGAAGCTGTGAGTGAGAGAGAGTGAGAAGCTATGAGAGAGAGAGCAAGAGAAGCTGTGAGTGAGAGAGAGAAAGAGAAGCTGTGAGTGAGAAAGAGAGAGAAAGAGAAGCTGTGAGTGAGAAGACAGAGAGAGAAAGAGAAGCTGTTGAGAGAGAGAGAGAGAAAGAGAAGCTGTGAGTGAGAGAGAGAGAGAAAGAGAAGCTGTGAGAGAGAGAGAAAAAGAGAAGCTGTGAGTGAGAGAGAGAGAGAGAACGAGAAGCTGTGTGTGAGAGAGAAAGAGAAGCTGTGAGTGAGAGAGAGAGAGAAAGAGAAGATGTGAGTGCGAGATAGAGAGAGAAAGAGAAGCTGTGAGTGAGTGAGAGAGAGAGAATGAGAAGCTGTGTGTGTGAGATTAAGAGAAGCTGTGAGTGAGAGAGAGAGAGAAAGAGACGCTGTGAGTGAGAGAGAGAAAGAGAAGCTGTGAGAGAGAGAGAATGAGAAGCTGTGAGTGAGAGAGAGAAAGAGAGAGAGAAGCTGTGAGTGTGAGAGAGAGTGAGATAAAGAGAAGCTGTGAGTGAGTGTGAGAGAGAGAGAAGCTGTGAGTGAAAGTGAGAAAGAGAAGCTGATAGTGAGAGAGAGTGAAGCTATGAGTGAGAGACAGAGAGAGAAGCTGTGAGTGAGTGAGAGAGAGAGAAGTTGTGTGAGAGAGAGAGAAAAAGAGAAGCTGTGAGTGAGAGAGAGAGAAAGAGAAGCTGTAAGTGAGTGAGAGAAAGAGAAGTTGTGAGGGTGAGAGAGAGAAAGAGAAGCTGTGAGTGAGAGAGAGAGTGAGAAGCTGTGAGTGAGAGAGAGAGAAAGAGATGCTGTGAGTGAGAGACAGAGAGAGAAAGAGAAGTTGTTAGTGAGAGAGAGAGAGAGAAAGAGAAGCTGTGAGAGAGAGAGAGAGAAAGAGAAGCTGTGAGAGAGAGATAGAAGCTGTGAGTGAGAGACAGAGAGAGAAAGAGAATCTGTGTGTGTGTGTGAGAGAGAAGCTGTGTGTGAGAGAGAAAGAGAAGCTGTGAGTGAGAGAGAGAGAGAGAAAGAGAATCTGTGAGTGAGAGAGAGGGAGAAAGAGAAGCTGTGAGAGAGAGAGAAAGAGAAGCTGTGAGTGAGAAACAGAGAGAGAAAGAGAAGCTGTGTGTGAGAGAGAGAGTGATAAGCTGTGAGTGAGAGAGAGAGAAAGAGAAGCTGTGAGTGTGTGTGTGAGAGAGAAAGAAAGCTGTGAGTGAGAGAGAGAGAGAAAGAGAAGGTGTGAGTGTGTGAGAGAGAGAAGGAGAAGTTGTGTGTGAGAGAGAGAGAAAGAGTAGCTGTGAGAGAGAGAGAGAGAGAGAGAAAGAGAAGCTGTGAGTGTGTGAGAGAGAGAAAGAGAAGTTGTGAGAGAGAGAGAAAAAAAGAGAAGCTGTGAGTGAGAGTGAAAGAGAGAAATAGAAGCTACGAGTGAGAGAGAGAGAAGCTGTGAGTGTGTGAGAGAGAGGAAGTGAAGCTGTGAGTGAAAAAGAGAGAAAGAGAAGCTGTGAGTGAGAGATAGAGAGAGAAAGAGAAGCTGTGAGTTAGAGAGAGAGAGAGAGAATGAGAAGCTGTGTGTGTGAGATAAAGGGAAGCTGTGAGTGAGAGAGAGAGAAAGAGAAGCTGTGAGTGAGAGATAGAGAGAGAAAGAGAAGCTGTGAGTGAGAGAGAGAGAGAAAGAGAAGCTATGAGTGAGAGAGAGAGAAGCTGTGAGTGAGAGAGAGAAGCTGTGCGTGAGAGAGAGAGAAGCTGTGTGTGTGTGTGAGAGAGAAGCTGTGAGTGAGAGAGAGAGAAAGAAAGAGAAGCTGTGTGATAGAGAGAGAGAAGCTGTGAGTGTGAGAGAGAGTGAGATAAAGAGAAGTTGTGAGTGAGTGAGTGAGTGAGTGAGAGAAGCTGTGAGTGAAAGAGAGAAAGGGAAGCTGTGAGAGAGAGAGAGAGAAGCTGTGAGTGAGAGAGAGAAAGAGAAGCTGTGAGTGAGAGACAGAGAGAGAAAGAAAGGGTGTGAGTGAGAGACAGAGAGAGAAAGAGAAGCTGTGTGTGTGAGAGAGAAAGAGAAGCTGTGAGTGAGAGAGAGAGAAGCTGTGAGTGAAAGTGAGAAAGAGAAGCTGATAGAGAGAGAGAGAGAAGCTGTGAGTGAGAGAAAGATAAAGAGAAGCTGTGAGTAAGAGAGAAAGAGAGAAATAGAAGCTATGAGTGAGAGACAGAGAGAGAAGCTGTGAGTGAGTGAGAGAGAGAGAGAGAGAGATTGAAAGAGAAGCTGTGTGTGAGAGAGAGAGAAACTATGAGTGAGAGAGAGAGAAAGAGATGCTGTGAGTGAGAGACAGAGAGAGAAAGAGAAGTTGTTAGTGAGAGAGAGAGAGAAAGAGAAGCTGTGTGAGAGAGAGATAGAAGCTGTGAGTGAGAGACAGAGAGAGAAAGAGAAGCTGTGTGTGTGAGAGAGAGAGAAGCTGTGTGTGAGAGAGAAAGAGAAGCTGTGAGTGAGAGAGAGAGAGAAAGAGAATCTGTGAGTGAGAGAGAGAGAGAGAAAGAGAAGCTGTGTGAGAGAGAGAAAGAGAAGCTGTGAGTGAGAAACAGAGAGAGAAAGAGAAGCTGTGTGAGAGAGAGAAAGTGATAAGCTGTGAGTGAGAGAGAAAGAGAAGCTGTGAGTGTGTGTGTGAGAGAGAAAGAAAGCTGTGAGTGAGAGAGAGAGAAAGAGAAGGTGTGAGTGTGTGAGAGAGAGAAGGAGAAGTTGTGTGTGAGAGAGATAGAGAAAGAGTAGCTGTGAGAGAGAGAGAGAAAGAGAAGCTGTGAGTGTGTGTGAGAGAGAAAGAGAAGTTGTGTGAGAGAGAGAAAAAGAGAAGCTGTGAGTGAGAGTGAAAGAGAGAAATAGAAGCTACGAGTGAGAGAGAGACAAGCTGTGAGTGTGTGTGAGAGAGGAAGTGAAGCTGTGAGTGAAAAAGAGAGAAAGAGAAGCTGTGAGTGAGAGATAGAGAGAGAAAGAGAAGCTGTGAGTTAGAGAGAGAGAGAGAATGAGAAGCTGTGTGTGTGAGATAAAGAGAAGCTGTGAGTGAGAGAGAGAGAAAGAGAAGCTGTGAGTGAGAGATAGAGAGAGAAAGAGAAGCTGTGAGTGAGAGAGAGAGAGAAAGAGAAGCTATGAGTGAGAGAGAGAGAGAAGCTGTGAGTGAGAGAGAGAAGCTGTGCGTGAGAGAGAGAGAAAGAAAGAGAAGCTGTGTGATAGAGAGAGAGAAGCTGTGAGTGTGAGAGAGAGTGAGATAAAGAGAAGTTGTGAGTGAGTGAGTGAGTGAGAGAAGCTGTGAGTGAAAGAGAGAAAGGGAAGCTGTGAGTGAGAGAGAGAGAGAGAAGCTGTGAGTGAGAGACAGAGAGAGAAAGAGAAGCTGTGTGTGAGAGAGAGTGTGATAAGCTCTGTGTGTGTGTGAGAGAGAAGCTATGAGTGAGAGAAAGAGAAAGAGAAGCTGTGAGTGAGAGAGAGAGAAGCTGTGAGTGAGAGAGAGAAAGAGAAGCTGTGAGTGAGAGACAGAGAAAGAAAGAAAGGGTGTGAGTGAGAGACAGAGAGAGAAAGAGAAGCTGTGTGTGTGAGAGAGAAAGAGAAGCTGTGAGTGAGAGAGAGAGAAGCTGTGAGTGAAAGTGAGAAAGAGAAGCTGATAGAGAGAGAGAGAGAAGCTGTGAGTGAGAGAAAGATAAAGAGAAGCTGTGAGTAAGAGAGAAAGAGAGAAATAGAAGCTATGAGTGAGAGACAGAGAGAGAAGCTGTGAGTGAGAGAAAGAGAAAGAGAAGCTGTGAGTAAGAGAGAAAGAGAGAAATAGAAGCTATGAGTGAGAGACAGACAGAGAAGCTGTGAGTGAGTGAGAGAGAGAGAAGTTGTGTGAGAGAGAGAGAAAAAGAGAAGCTGTGAGTGTGTGAGAGAGAAAGAGAAGCTGTAAGTGAGTGAGAGAAAGAGAAGCTGTGAGTGTGAGAGAGAGAAAGAGAAGCTGTGAGTGAGAGAGAGAGAGAAAGAGATGCTGTGAGTGAGAGACAGAGAGAGAAAGAGAAGTTGTTAGTGAGAGAGAGAGAGAGAGAGAGAGAGAAGCTGTGAGTGAGAGAGAGAAAGAGTAGCTGTGTGAGAGAGAGAGAGAAGCTGTGAGTGAGAGACAGAGAGATAAAGAGAAGCTGTGAGAAAGAGAGAGAATGAGAAGCTGTGTGTGAGAGAGAAAGAGAAGTTGTTAATTGAGAGAGAGAGAGAGAGAGAGAAAGAGCTGTGAGAGAGAGAAAGAGAAAGAGAAGCTGTGTGTGAGAGAGAAAGAGAAGCTGTGAGTGAGAGAGAGAGAGAGAAAGAGAAGCTGTGTGAGAGAGAGAGTGATAAGCTGTGAGGGAGAGAGAGAGAAAGAGAAGCTGTGAGTGACAGACAGTGAGAGAGAGTAGCTGTGAGAGAGAGAGAGCAAGAGAAGCTGTGAGTGTGTGTGAGAGAGAGAAAGAAAGCTGTGAGGGAGAGAGAGAGAAAGAGAAAGAGAAGCTGTGAGTGAGAGAGAGAGAGAAGGAGAAGTTGTGTGTGAGAGAGAGATAGAGAAAGAGAAGCTGTGTGAGAGAGAGAGTGATAAGCTGTGAGGGAGAGAGAGAGAGAAAGAGAAGCTGTGAGTGAGAGACAGTGAGAGAGAGTAGCTGTGAGAGAGAGAGAGAAAGAGAACCTGTGAGTGAGAGAAAGAGAGAAAGAGAAGCTGTGAGTGAGAGACAGAGAGAGAAAGAGAAGCTGTGTGTGAGAGAGAGAGTGATAAGCTGTGAGTGAGAGAGAGAGAAAGAGAAGCTGTGAGTGAGAGACAGAGAGAGAGTAGCTGTATGTGTGTGTGAGAGAGAGAGCAAGAGAATCTGTGAGTGAGAGAGAGAGAAAAAGAGAAGCTGTGAGTGACAGAGAAAGAGAGAAAGAGAAGCTGTGAGTGAGAGAGAGTGAGAAGCTATGAGAGAGAGAGCAAGAGAAGCTGTGAGTGAGAGAGAGAAAGAGAAGCTGTGAGTGAGAAAGAGAGAGAAAGAGAAGCTGTGAGTGAGAAGACAGAGAGAGAAAGAGAAGCTGTTGAGAGAGAGAGAGAGAGAAAGAGAAGCTGTGAGTGAGAGAGAGAGAGAAAGAGAAGCTGTGAGTGTGTGTGAGAGAGAAAGAGAAGCTGTGAGAGAGAGAGAAAAAGAGAAGCTGTGAGTGAGAGAGAGAGAGAGAACGAGAAGCTGTGTGTGAGAGAGAAAGTGAAGCTGTGAGTGAGAGAGAGAGAGAAAGAGAAGATGTGAGTGCGAGATAGAGAGAGAAAGAGAAGCTGTGAGTGAGTGAGAGAGAGAGAATGAGAAGCTGTGTGTGTGAGATTAAGAGAAGCTGTGAGTGAGAGAGAGAGAGAAAGAGAAGCTGTGAGTGAGAGAGAGAAAGAGAAGCTGTGAGAGAGAGAGAATGAGAAGCTGTGAGTGAGAGAGAGAAAGAGAGAGAGAAGCTGTGAGTGTGAGAGAGAGTGAGATAAAGAGAAGCTGTGAGTGAGTGTGAGAGAGAGAGAAGCTGTGAGTGAAAGTGAGAAAGAGAAGCTGATAGAGAGAGAGAGAGAAGCTGTGAGTGAGAGAAATATAAAGAGAAGCTGTGAGTAAGAGAGAAAGAGAGAAATAGAAGCTATGAGTGAGAGACAGAGAGAGAAGCTGTGAGTGAGAGAAAGAGAAAGAGAAGCTGTGAGTAAGAGAGAAAGAGAGAAATAGAAGCTATGAGTGAGAGACAGACAGAGAAGCTGTGAGTGAGTGAGAGAGAGAGAAGTTGTGTGAGAGAGAGAGAAAAAGAGAAGCTGTGAGTGTGTGAGAGAGAGAAAGAGAAGCTGTAAGTGAGTGAGAGAAAGAGAAGCTGTGAGTGTGAGAGAGAGAAAGAGAAGCTGTGAGTGAGAGAGAGAGAGAAAGAGATGCTGTGAGTGAGAGACAGAGAGAGAAAGAGAAGTTGTTAGTGAGAGAGAGAGAGAGAGAGAGAAGCTGTGAGTGAGAGAGAGAAAGAGTAGCTGTGTGAGAGAGAGAGAGAAGCTGTGAGTGAGAGACAGAGAGATAAAGAGAAGCTGTGAGAAAGAGAGAGAATGAGAAGCTGTGTGTGAGAGAGAAAGAGAAGTTGTTAATTGAGAGAGAGAGAGAGAGAGAGAAAGAGCTGTGAGAGAGAGAAAGAGAAAGAGAAGCTGTGTGTGAGAGAGAAAGAGAAGCTGTGAGTGAGAGAGAGAGAGAGAAAGAGAAGCTGTGTGAGAGAGAGAGTGATAAGCTGTGAGGGAGAGAGAGAGAAAGAGAAGCTGTGAGTGACAGACAGTGAGAGAGAGTAGCTGTGAGAGAGAGAGAGCAAGAGAAGCTGTGAGTGTGTGTGAGAGAGAGAAAGAAAGCTGTGAGGGAGAGAGAGAGAAAGAGAAAGAGAAGCTGTGAGTGAGAGAGAGAGAGAAGGAGAAGTTGTGTGTGAGAGAGAGATAGAGAAAGAGAAGCTGTGTGAGAGAGAGAGTGATAAGCTGTGAGGGAGAGAGAGAGAGAAAGAGAAGCTGTGAGTGAGAGACAGTGAGAGAGAGTAGCTGTGTGAGAGAGAGAGAAAGAGAACCTGTGAGTGAGAGAAAGAGAGAAAGAGAAGCTGTGAGTGAGAGACAGAGAGAGAAAGAGAAGCTGTGTGTGAGAGAGAGAGTGATAAGCTGTGAGTGAGAGAGAGAGAAAGAGAAGCTGTGAGTGAGAGACAGAGAGAGAGTAGCTGTATGTGTGTGTGTGAGAGAGAGCAAGAGAATCTGTGAGTGAGAGAGAGAGAAAAAGAGAAGCTGTGAGTGACAGAGAAAGAGAGAAAGAGAAGCTGTGAGTGAGAGAGAGTGAGAAGCTATGAGAGAGAGAGCAAGAGAAGCTGTGAGTGAGAGAGAGAAAGAGAAGCTGTGAGTGAGAAAGAGAGAGAAAGAGAAGCTGTGAGTGAGAAGACAGAGAGAGAAAGAGAAGCTGTTGAGAGAGAGAGAGAGAGAAAGAGAAGCTGTGAGTGAGAGAGAGAGAGAAAGAGAAGCTGTGAGTGTGTGTGAGAGAGAAAGAGAAGCTGTGAGAGAGAGAGAAAAAGAGAAGCTGTGAGTGAGAGAGAGAGAGAGAACGAGAAGCTGTGTGTGAGAGAGAAAGTGAAGCTGTGAGTGAGAGAGAGAGAGAAAGAGAAGATGTGAGTGCGAGATAGAGAGAGAAAGAGAAGCTGTGAGTGAGTGAGAGAGAGAGAATGAGAAGCTGTGTGTGTGAGATTAAGAGAAGCTGTGAGTGAGAGAGAGAGAGAAAGAGAAGCTGTGAGTGAGAGAGAGAAAGAGAAGCTGTGTGAGAGAGAGAATGAGAAGCTGTGAGTGAGAGAGAGAAAGAGAGAGAGAAGCTGTGAGTGTGAGAGAGAGTGAGATAAAGAGAAGCTGTGAGTGAGTGTGAGAGAGAGAGAAGCTGTGAGTGAAAGTGAGAAAGAGAAGCTGATAGTGAGAGAGAGTGAAGCTATGAGTGAGAGACAGAGAGAGAAGCTGTGAGTGAGTGAGAGAGAGAGAAGTTGTGTGAGAGAGAGAGAAAAAGAGAAGCTGTGAGTGAGAGAGAGAGAAAGAGAAGCTGTAAGTGAGTGAGAGAAAGAGAAGTTGTGAGGGTGAGAGAGAGAAAGAGAAGCTGTGAGTGAGAGAGAGAGTGAGAAGCTGTGAGTGAGAGAGAGAGAAAGAGATGCTGTGAGTGAGAGACAGAGAGAGAAAGAGGTTGTTAGTGAGAGAGAGAGAGAGAAAGAGAAGCTGTGAGAGAGAGATAGAAGCTGTGAGTGAGAGACAGAGAGAGAAAGAGAATCTGTGTGTGTGTGTGAGAGAGAAGCTGTGTGTGAGAGAGAAAGAGAAGCTGTGAGTGAGAGAGAGAGAGAGAAAGAGAATCTGTGAGTGAGAGAGAGGGAGAAAGAGAAGCTGTGAGAGAGAGAGAAAGAGAAGCTGTGAGTGAGAAACAGAGAGAGAAAGAGAAGCTGTGTGTGAGAGAGAGAGTGATAAGCTGTGAGTGAGAGAGAGAGAAAGAGAAGCTGTGAGTGTGTGTGTGTGAGAGAAAGAAAGCTGTGAGTGAGAGAGAGAGAGAAAGAGAAGGTGTGAGTGTGTGAGAGAGAGAAGGAGAAGTTGTGTGAGAGAGAGAGAGAAAGAGTAGCTGTGAGAGAGAGAGAGAGAGAGAGAAAGAGAAGCTGTGAGTGTGTGAGAGAGAGAAAGAGAAGTTGTGAGAGAGAGAGAGAAAAAGAGAAGCTGTGAGTGAGAGTGAAAGAGAGAAATAGAAGCTACGAGTGAGAGAGAGAGAGAAGCTGTGAGTGTGTGAGAGAGAGGAAGTGAAGCTGTGAGTGAAAAAGAGAGAAAGAGAAGCTGTGAGTGAGAGATAGAGAGAGAAAGAGAAGCTGTGAGTTAGAGAGAGAGAGAGAGAATGAGAAGCTGTGTGTGTGAGATAAAGAGAAGCTGTGAGTGAGAGAGAGAGAAAGAGAAGCTGTGAGTGAGAGATAGAGAGAGAAAGAGAAGCTGTGAGTGAGAGAGAGAGAGAAAGAGAAGCTATGAGTGAGAGAGAGAGAAGCTGTGAGTGAGAGAGAGAAGCTGTGCGTGAGAGAGAGAGAGAAGCTGTGTGTGTGTGTGAGAGAGAAGCTGTGAGTGAGAGAGAGAGAAAGAAAGAGAAGCTGTGTGATAGAGAGAGAGAAGCTGTGAGTGTGAGAGAGAGTGAGATAAAGAGAAGTTGTGAGTGAGTGAGTGAGTGAGAGAAGCTGTGAGTGAAAGAGAGAAAGGGAAGCTGTGAGTGAGAGAGAGAGAAGCTGTGAGTGAGAGAGAGAAAGAGAAGCTGTGAGTGAGAGACAGAGAGAGAAAGAAAGGGTGTGAGTGAGAGACAGAGAGAGAAAGAGAAGCTGTGTGTGTGAGAGAGAAAGAGAAGCTGTGAGTGAGAGAGAGAGAAGCTGTGAGTGAAAGTGAGAAAGAGAAGCTGATAGAGAGAGAGATAGAAGCTGTGAGTGAGAGAAAGATAAAGAGAAGCTGTGAGTAAGAGAGAAAGAGAGAAATAGAAGCTATGAGTGAGAGACAGAGAGAGAAGCTGTGAGTGAGTGAGAGAGAGAGAGAGAGATTGAAAGAGAAGCTGTGTGTGAGAGAGAGAGAAACTATGAGTGAGAGAGAGAGAAAGAGATGCTGTGAGTGAGAGACAGAGAGAGAAAGAGAAGTTGTTAGTGAGAGAGAGAGAGAGAAAGAGAAGCTGTGTGTGTGAGAGAGAAAGAGAAGCTGTGAGTGAGAGAGAGAGAAGCTGTGAGTGAAAGTGAGAAAGAGAAGCTGATAGAGAGAGAGAGAGAAGCTGTGAGTGAGAGAAAGATAAAGAGAAGCTGTGAGTAAGAGAGAAAGAGAGAAATAGAAGCTATGAGTGAGAGACAGAGAGAGAAGCTGTGAGTGAGTGAGAGAGAGAGAGAGAGATTGAAAGAGAAGCTGTGTGTGAGAGAGAGAGAAACTATGAGTGAGAGAGAGAGAAAGAGATGCTGTGAGTGAGAGACAGAGAGAGAAAGAGAAGCTGTGTGTGTGAGAGAGAGAGAAGCTGTGTGTGAGAGAGAAAGAGAAGCTGTGAGTGAGAGAGAGAGAGAAAGAGAATCTGTGAGTGAGAGAGAGAGAGAAAGAGAAGCTGTGTGAGAGAGAGAAAGAGAAGCTGTGAGTGAGAAACAGAGAGAGAAAGAGAAGCTGTGTGAGAGAGAGAAAGTGATAAGCTGTGAGTGAGAGAGAAAGAGAAGCTGTGAGTGTGTGTGTGAGAGAGAAAGAAAGCTGTGAGTGAGAGAGAGAGAAAGAGAAGGTGTGAGTGTGTGAGAGAGAGAAGGAGAAGTTGTGTGTGAGAGAGATAGAGAAAGAGTAGCTGTGAGAGACAGAGAGAAAGAGAAGCTGTGAGTGTGTGTGAGAGAGAAAGAGAAGTTGTGTGAGAGAGAGAAAAAGAGAAGCTGTGAGTGAGAGTGAAAGAGAGAAATAGAAGCTACGAGTGAGAGAGAGAGACAAGCTGTGAGTGTGTGTGAGAGAGGAAGTGAAGCTGTGAGTGAAAAAGAGAGAAAGAGAAGCTGTGAGTGAGAGATAGAGAGAGAAAGAGAAGCTGTGAGTTAGAGAGAGAGAGAGAATGAGAAGCTGTGTGTGTGAGATAAAGAGAAGCTGTGAGTGAGAGAGAGAGAAAGAGAAGCTGTGAGTGAGAGATAGAGAGAGAAAGAGAAGCTGTGAGTGAGAGAGAGAGAGAAAGAGAAGCTATGAGTGAGAGAGAGAGAGAAGCTGTGAGTGAGAGAGAGAAGCTGTGCGTGAGAGAGAGAGAAAGAAAGAGAAGCTGTGTGATAGAGAGAGAGAAGCTGTGAGTGTGAGAGAGAGTGAGATAAAGAGAAGTTGTGAGTGAGTGAGTGAGTGAGAGAAGCTGTGAGTGAAAGAGAGAAAGGGAAGCTGTGAGTGAGAGAGAGAGAGAGAAGCTGTGAGTGAGAGACAGAGAGAGAAAGAGAAGCTGTGTGTGAGAGAGAGTGTGATAAGCTCTGTGTGTGTGTGAGAGAGAAGCTATGAGTGAGAGAAAGAGAAAGAGAAGCTGTGAGTGAGAGAGAGAGAAGCTGTGAGTGAGAGAGAGAAAGAGAAGCTGTGAGTGAGAGACAGAGAAAGAAAGAAAGGGTGTGAGTGAGAGACAGAGAGAGAAAGAGAAGCTGTGTGTGTGAGAGAGAAAGAGAAGCTGTGAGTGAGAGAGAGAGAAGCTGTGAGTGAAAGTGAGAAAGAGAAGCTGATAGAGAGAGAGAGAGAAGCTGTGAGTGAGAGAAAGATAAAGAGAAGCTGTGAGTAAGAGAGAAAGAGAGAAATAGAAGCTATGAGTGAGAGAGAGAGAGAAGCTGTGAGTGTGTGAGAGAGAGGAAGTGAAGCTGTGAGTGAAAAAGAGAGAAAGAGAAGCTGTGAGTGAGAGAGAGAGAGAAAGAGAAGGTGTGAGTGTGTGAGAGAGAGAAGGAGAAGTTGTGTGAGAGAGAGATAGAGAAAGAGTAGCTGTGAGAGAGAGAGAGAGAGAGAGAGAGAGAAGCTGTGAGTGTGTGAGAGAGAGAAAGAGAAGTTGTGAGAGAGAGAGAGAAAAAGAGAAGCTGTGAGTGAGAGTGAAAGAGAGAAATAGAAGCTACGAGTGAGAGAGAGAGAGAAGCTGTGAGTGTGTGAGAGAGAGGAAGTGAAGCTGTGAGTGAAAAAGAGAGAAAGAGAAGCTGTGAGTGAGAGATAGACAGAGAAAGAGAAGCTGTGAGTTAGAGAGAGAGAGAGAGAATGAGAAGCTGTGTGTGTGAGATAAAGAGAAGCTGTGAGTGAGAGAGAGAGAAAGAGAAGCTGTGAGTGAGAGATAGAGAGAGAAAGAGAAGCTGTGAGTGAGAGAGAGAGAGAAAGAGAAGCTATGAGTGAGAGAGAGAGAAGCTGTGAGTGAGAGAGAGAAGCTGTGCGTGAGAGAGAGAGAAGCTGTGTGTGTGTGTGAGAGAGAAGCTGTGAGTGAGAGAGAGAGAAAGAAAGAGAAGCTGTGTGATAGAGAGAGAGAAGCTGTGAGTGTGAGAGAGAGTGAGATAAAGAGAAGTTGTGAGTGAGTGAGTGAGTGAGAGAAGCTGTGAGTGAAAGAGAGAAAGGGAAGCTGTGAGTGAGAGAGAGAGAAGCTGTGAGTGAGAGAGAGAAAGAGAAGCTGTGAGTGAGAGACAGAGAGAGAAAGAAAGGATGTGAGTGAGAGACAGAGAGAGAAAGAGAAGCTGTGTGTGTGAGAGAGAAAGAGAAGCTGTGAGTGAGAGAGAGAGAAGCTGTGAGTGAAAGTGAGAAAGAGAAGCTGATAGAGAGAGAGAGAGAGAGAAGCTGTGAGTGAGAGAAAGATAAAGAGAAGCTGTGAGTAAGAGAGAAAGAGAGAAATAGAAGCTATGAGTGAGAGACAGAGAGAGAAGCTGTGAGTGAGTGAGAGAGAGAGAAGCTGTGAGTGAGAGACAGAGAGAGAAAGAGAAGTTGTTAGTGAGAGAGAGAGAGAGAGATTGAAAGAGAAGCTGTGTGTGTGAGAGAGAGAGAAACTATGAGTGAGAGAGAGAGAAAGAGATGCTGTGAGTGAGAGACAGAGAGAGAAAGAGAAGTTGTTAGTGAGAGAGAGAGAGAGAGAAAGAGAAGCTGTGAGAGAGAGAGATAGAAGCTGTGAGTGAGAGACAGAGAGAGAAAGAGAAGCTGTGTGTGTGTGAGAGAGAGAAGCTGTGTGTGAGAGAGAAAGAGAAGCTGTGAGTGAGAGAGAGAGAGAAAGAGAATCTGTGAGTGAGAGAGAGAGAGAGAAAGAGAAGCTGTGTGAGAGAGAGAAAGAGAAGCTGTGAGTGAGAAACAGAGAGAGAAAGAGAAGCTGTGTGAGAGAGAGAAAGTGATAAGCTGTGAGTGAGAGAGAAAGAGAAGCTGTGAGTGTGTGTGTGAGAGAGAAAGAAAGCTGTGAGTGAGAGAGAGAGAAAGAGAAGCTGTGAGTGTGTGTGAGAGAGAAAGAGAAGTTGTGTGAGAGAGAGAAAAAGAGAAGCTGTGAGTGAGAGTGAAAGAGAGAAATAGAAGCTACGAGTGAGAGAGAGAGACAAGCTGTGAGTGTGTGTGAGAGAGGAAGTGAAGCTGTGAGTGAAAAAGAGAGAAAGAGAAGCTGTGAGTGAGAGATAGAGAGAGAAAGAGAAGCTGTGAGTTAGAGAGAGAGAGAGAATGAGAAGCTGTGTGTGTGAGATAAAGAGAAGCTGTGAGTGAGAGAGAGAGAAAGAGAAGCTGTGAGTGAGAGATAGAGAGAGAAAGAGAAGCTGTGAGTGAGAGAGAGAGAGAAAGAGAAGCTATGAGTGAGAGAGAGAGAGAAGCTGTGAGTGAGAGAGAGAAGCTGTGCGTGAGAGAGAGAGAAAGAAAGAGAAGCTGTGTGATAGAGAGAGAGAAGCTGTGAGTGTGAGAGAGAGTGAGATAAAGAGAAGTTGTGAGTGAGTGAGTGAGTGAGAGAAGCTGTGAGTGAAAGAGAGAAAGGGAAGCTGTGAGTGAGTGAGAGAGAGAGAAGCTGTGAGTGAGAGACAGAGAGAGAAAGAGAAGCTGTGTGTGAGAGAGAGTGTGATAAGCTCTGTGTGTGTGTGAGAGAGAAGCTATGAGTGAGAGAAAGAGAAAGAGAAGCTGTGAGTGAGAGAGAGAGAAGCTGTGAGTGAGAGAGAGAAAGAGAAGCTGTGAGTGAGAGACAGAGAGAGAAAGAAAGGGTGTGAGTGAGAGACAGAGAGAGAAAGAGAAGCTGTGTGTGTGAGAGAGAAAGAGAAGCTGTGAGTGAGAGAGAGAGAAGCTGTGAGTGAAAGTGAGAAAGAGAAGCTGATAGAGAGAGAGAGAGAAGCTGTGAGTGAGAGAAAGATAAAGAGAAGCTGTGAGTAAGAGAGAAAGAGAGAAATAGAAGCTATGAGTGAGAGACAGAGAGAGAAGCTGTGAGTGAGTGAGAGAGAGAGAAGCTGTGAGTGAGAGACAGAGAGAGAAAGAGAAGTTGTTAGTGAGAGAGAGAGAGAGAGAGAGAAAGAGAAGCTGTGTGTGAGAGAGAAAGAGAAGCTGTGAGTGAGTGAGAGAGAGAGAGAGAAAGAGAAGCTGTGAGAGAGGAGAGAAAGAGAAGCTGTAAGTGAGAGACAGAGAGAGAAAGAGAAGCTGTGTGAGAGAGAAAGTGATAAGCTGTGAGGGAGAGAGAGAGAAAGAGAAGCTGTGAGTGAGAGACAGTGAGAGAGAGTAGCTGTGTGAGAGAGAGAGAGCAAGAGAAGCTGTGAGTGTGTGTGTGAGAGAGAAAGAAAGCTGTGATTGAGAGAGAGAGAGAAAGAGAAGCTGTGAGTGAGAGAGAGAGAGAAGCTGTGAGTGTGTGTGAGAGAGAAAGTGAAGTTGTGAGAGAGAGAGAAAAAGAGAAGCTGTGAGTGAGAGTGAAAGAGAGAAATAGAAGCTACGAGTGAGAGAGAGAGAAGCTGTGAGTGTATGAGAGAGAGGAAGTGAAGCTGTGAGTGAAAAAGAGAGAAAGTGAAGCTGTGAGTGAGAGATAAGAGAGAAAGAGAAGCTGTGAGTTAGAGAGAGAGAGAGAATGAGAAGCTGTGTGTGAGAGATAAAGAGAAGCTGTGAGTGAGAGAGAGAGAGAAAGAGAAGCTGTGAGTGAGAGATAGAGAGAGAAAGAGAAGCTGTGAGTGAGAGAGAGAATCTGTGAGTGATAGAGAGAGAGAAAGAGAAGCTATGAGTGAGAGAGAGAGAGAAGCTGTGAGTGAGAGAGAGAAGCTGTGCGTGAGAGAGAAAGAGAGAAGCTGTGTGTGTGTGTGAGAGAGAGAGAAGCTGTGAGTGAGAGAGAGAGAGAAAGAGAAGCTGTGTGATAGAGAGAGAGAGAAGCTGTAAGTGTGAGAGAGAGTGAGATAAAGAGAAGTTGTGAGTGAGAGAGAGAGAGAGAGAAGCTGTGAGTGAGAGACAGAGAGAGAAAGAGAAGCTGTGTGTGAGAGAGAGAGTGATAAGCTGTGTGTGTGAGAGAGAGAAGCTGTGAGTGAGTGAGAGAGAAAGAGAAGCTGTGAGTGAGTGAGAGAGAGAAGCTGAGTGAGAGAGAGAAATAGAAGCTGTGAGTGAGAGACAGAGGGAGAAAGAAAGGGTGTGAGTGCGAGAGAGAGAAAGAGAAGCTGTGAGAGAGAGAGAAAGAGAAGCTGTGAGTGAGAAAGAGAGAGAAAGAGAAGCTGTGAGAGACAGAGAGAGAAAGAGAAGCTGTGTGTGTGAGAGAGAAAGAGAAGCTGTGAGTGAGGGAGAGAGAAGCTGTGAGTGAAAGTGAGAAATAGAAGCTGATAGTGAGAGAGAGAGAGAAGCTGTGTGTGATAGAAAGAGAAATAGAAGCTATGAGTGAGAGACAGAGAGAGAAGCTGTGAGTGAGAGAGAAAGAGAGAAGCTGTGAGTGAGAGACAGACAGATAAAGAGAAGCTGTGAGTGAAAAAGAGAGAAAGTGAAGCTGTGAGTGAGAGATAGAGAGAGAAAGAGAAGCTGTGAGTTAGAGAGAGAGAGAGAATGAGAAGCTGTGTGTGTGAGATAAAGAGAAGCTGTGAGTGAGAGAGAGAGAGAGAAAGAGAAGCTGTGAGTGAGAGATAGAGAGAGAAAGAGAAGCTGTGAGTGAGAGAGACAGAGAGAATCTGTGAGTGAGAGAGAGAGAGAAAGAGAAGCTATGAGTGAGAGAGAGAAGCTGTGAGTGAGAGAGAGAAGCTGTGTGTGTGAGAGAGAGAGAGAAGCTGTGTGTGTGTGTGTGAGAGAGAGAAGCTGTGAGTGAGAGAGAGAGAGAGAAAGAGAAGCTGTGTGATAGAGATAGAGAGAAGCTGTGAGTGTGAGAGAGAGTGAGATAAAGAGAAGTTGCGAGTGAGTGAGTGAGTGAGAGAAGCTGTGAGTGAAAGAGAGAAAGAGAAGCTGTGAGTGAGAGAGAGAGAGAAGCTGTGAGTGAGAGAGAGAAAGAGAAGCTGTGAGTGAGAGACAGAGGGAGAAAGAAAGGGTGTGAGTGCGAGAGAGAGAAAGAGAAGCTGTGAGAGAGAGAGAAAGAGAATCTGTGAGTGAGAAAGAGGGAGAAAGAGAAGCTGTGTGTGTGAGAGAGAAAGAGAAGCTGTGAGTGAGAGAGAGAGAAGCTGTGAGTGAAAGTGAGAAAGAGAAGCTGATAGTGTGAGAGAGAGAGAAGCTGTGAGTGAGAGAAAGAGAAAGAGAAGGTGTGAGTAAGAGAGAAAGAGAGAAATAGAAGCTATGAGTGAGAGACAGAGAGAGAAGCTGTGAGTGAGTGAGAGAGAGAGAAGCTGTGTGAGAGAGAGAGAGAGAAAAAGAGAAGCTGTGAGAGAGAGAGAGAGAAAGAGAAGCTGTAAGTGAGTGAGAGAAGGAGAAGCTGTGAGTGTGAGAGAGGGAAAGAGAAGCTGTGTGTGTGAGAGAGAGAGATAGAAAGAGAAGTTGTTAGTGAGAGAGAGAGAGAAAGAAAGAGAAGCTTTGAGAGAGAGAGAGAGAGAGAGAGAAGCTGTGAGTGAGAGAGAAAGAAGCTGTGAGTGAGAGACAGAGAGATATAGAGAAGCTGTGAGAGAGAGTGAGAAAGAGAAGCTGTGAGAGAGAGAGAATGAGAAGCTGTGTGAGAGGGAGAGAGAAAGAGCTGTGTGAGAGAGAGAGAGCAAGAGAATCTGTGAGTGAGAGAGTGAGAGAAAGAGAAGCTGTGAGTGAGAGAGAAAGAGAGAAAGAGAAGCTGTGAGAGAGAGAGAGTGAGAAGCTATGAGAGAGAGAGAGCAAGAGAAGCTGTGAGTGAGAGAGAGAAAGAGAAGCTGTGAGAAATAGAGAGAAAGAGAAGCTGTGAGTGAGAAGACAGAGAGAGAAAGAGAAGCTGCGTGAGAGAGAGAGAGAAAGTGAAGCTGTGAGTGAGAGAGAGAGAGAAAGAGAAGCTGTGAGTGTGTGTGAGAGAGAAAGAGAAGCTTTGAGAGAGAGAGAAAAAGAGAAGCTGTGAGTGAGAGTGAAAGAGAGAAATAGAAGCTATGAGTGAGAGAGAGAGAAGCTGTGAGTGAGAGAAAGAGAGAGAAAGAGAAGTTGTTAGTGAGAGAGAGAGAGAGAAAGAGAAGCTTTGAGAGAGAGAGAGAGAGAGAAAGAGAAGCTGTGAGTGAGAGAGAGAGAGAAGCTGTGAGTTAGAGACAGAGAGATAAAGAGAAGCTGTGAGAGAGAGAGAAAGAGAAGCTGTGAGTGAGAGAGAGAGAGAATGAGAAGCTGTGTGAGAGGGAGAGAGAAAGAGAAGATTTTAGTGAGAGAGAGAGAGAGAAAGAGTTGTGAGAGAGAGAGAGAGAGAAGCTGTGTGAGAGAGAAAGAGAAGCTGTGAGTGAGAGAGAGAGAGAAAGAGAAAGTGAAGCTGTGAGTGAGAGAGAGAGAGAAAGAGAACCTGTGAGTGAGAGAAAGAGAGAAAGAGAAGCTGTGAGTGAGAGACAGAGAGAGAAAGAGAAGCTGTGTGTGTGAGAGAGAGAGCAAGAGAATCTGTGAGTGAGAGAGAGAGAAAAAGAGAAGCTGTGAGTGACAGAGAAAGAGAGAAAGAGAAGCTGTGAGTGAGAGAGTGTGAGAAGCTATGAGAGAGAGAGAGCAAGAGAAGCTGTGAGTGAGAGAGAGAAAGAGAAGCTGTGAGTGAGAAAGAGAGAGAAAGAGAAGCTGTGAGTGAGATATAGAGACAGAAAGAGAAGCTGTGAGTGAGAGAGAGAGAAAGAGAATCTGTAAGTGAGAGAGAGAGAAAGAGAAGCTATGAGTGAGAGCGAGAGAGAGAAAGAAAGGGTGTGAATGCGAGACAGAGAGAAAGAGAAGCTGTGAGAGAGAGAGAAAGAGAAGCTGTGTCTGAAAGAGAGAGAAAGAGAAGCTGTGAGTGAGAGAGAGAGAAGCTGTGAGTGAAAGTGAGAAAGAGAAGCTGATAGTGAGAGAGAGAGAGAGAAGCTGTGAGTGAGAGAAAGAGAAAGAGAAGCTGTGAGTAAGAGAGAAATAGAGAAATAGAATCTATGAGTGAGAGACAGAGAGAGAAGCTGTGAGTGAGTGAGAGAGAGATAAGCTGTGTGAGAGAGAGAGAAAAAAAGAGCTGTGAGTGAGAGAGAGAGAAAGAGAAGTTGTAAGTGAGTGAGAGAAAGTGAAGCTGTGAGTGTGAGAGAGAGAAAGAGAAGCTCTGAGTGAGAGAGAGAGTGAGAAGCTGTGAGTGAGAGAGAGAGAAAGAGAAGCTGTGAGTGAGAGACAGAGAGAGAAAGAGAAGTTGTTAGTGAGAGAGAGAGAGAGAGAGAGAAAGAGAAGCTGTGAGAGAGAGAGAGAGAGAGAAGCTGTGAGTGAGAGAGAGAAGCTGTGAGTGAGAGACATAGAGATAAAGAGAAGCTGTGTGAGAGAGAGAGGCTGAGAGAGAGAGAATGAGAAGCTGTGAGTGAGAGAGAGAAAGAGAGAGAGAAGCTGTGAGTTTGAGAGAGAGTGAGATAAAGAGTAGCTGTGAGTGAGTGAGAGAGAGAGAGAGAGAAGCTGTGAGTGAAAGTGAGAAAGAGAAGCTGATAGTGAAAGAGAGAGAAGCTGTGAGTGAGAGAAAGAGAAAGAGAAGCTGTGAGTAAGAGAGAAAGAGAGAAATAGAAGCTATGAGTGAGAGACAGAGAGAGAAGCTGTGAGTGAGTGAGAGAGAGAGAAGTTGTGAGAGAGAGAGAAAAAGAGACGCTGTGAGTGAGAGAGAGAGAGAAAGAGAAGCTGTGAGTGAGAGATAGAGAGAGAAAGAGAAGCTGTGAGAAAGAGAGAGAATGAGAAGCTGTGAGTGTGAGAGAGAGAAAGAGAAGCTGTGTGAGAGAGAGAGTGAGAAGCTGTGAGTGAGAGAGAGAGAGAAAGAGATGCCTTTGAGTGAGAGACAGAGAGAGAAAGAGAAGTTGTTAGTGAGAGAGAGAGAGAGAGAGAGAGAAGCTGTGAGTGAGAGAGAGAAAGAGTAGCTGTGAGTGTGTGTGTGAGAGAAAGAGAAGCTGTGAGAGAGAGAGAAAAAGAGAAGCTGTGAGTGAGAGAGAGAGAGAACGAGAAGCTGTGTGTGAGAGAGAAAGAGAAGCTGTGAGTGAGAGAGAGAGAGAAAGAGAAGCTGTGAGTGAGAGATAGAGAGAGAAAGAGAAGCTGTGAGAAAGAGAGAGAATGAGAAGCTGTGAGAGAGAGAGAAAGAGAAGTTGTTATTGAGAGAGAGAGAGAGAGAAAGAGCTGTGAGAGAGAGAAAGAGAAAGAGAAGCTGTGTGTGAGAGAGAAAGAGAAGCTGTGAGTGAGAGAGAGAGAGAGAGAGAAAGAGAAGCTGTGAGAGAGAGAAAGAGAAGCTGTGAGCGAGAGACAGTGAGAGAAAGAGAAGCTGTGTGTGAGAGAGAGAGTGATAAACTGTGTGAGTGTGAGAGAGAGAACTTGTGAGTGAGAGAGAGAGAAAGAAAAGCTGTGAGTGAGAGAGAGAGTGAGAAGCTGTGAGTGAGAGAGAGAGAGAGAGAAGCTGTGAGTGAGAGACAGAGAGAGAAAGAGAAGTTGTTAGTGAGAGAGAGAGAGAGAGAGAAGCTGTGAGAGAGAGAGAAAGAGAAGCTGTGAGTGAGAGAGAGAATGAGAAGCTGTGTGAGAGGGAGAGAGAAAGAGAAGATTTTAGTGAGAGAGAGAGAGAGAAAGAGCTGTGAGAGAGAGAGAGAGAAAGAGAAGCTGTGTGAGAGAGAAAGAGAAGCTGTGAGTGAGAGAGAGAGAGAAAGTGAAGCTGTGAGTGAGAGAGAGAGAGAAAGAGAACCTGTGAGTGAGAGAAAGAGAGAAAGAGAAGCTGTGAGTGAGAGACAGAGAGAGAAAGAGAAGCTGTGTGTGTGAGAGAGAGTGATAAGCTGTGAGTGAGAGACAGAGAGAAAGAGAAGCTGTGAGTGAAAGACAGAGAGAGAGAGTAGCTGTGTGTGTGTGAGAGAGAGAGCGCAAGAGAATCTGTGAGTGAGAGAGAGAGAAAAAGAGAAGCTGTGAGTGACAGAGAAAGAGAGAAAGAGAAGCTGTGAGTGAGAGAGAGTGAGAAGCTATGGGAGAGAGAGAGCAAGAGAAGCTGTGAGTGAGAGAGAGAAAGAGAAGCTGTGAGTGAGAAAGAGAGAGAAAGAGAAGCTGTGAGTGAGAAGACAGAGAGAGAAAGAGAAGCTGTGTGTGTGTGAGAGAGAGAAAGAGATGCTGTGAGTGTGTGTGAGAGAGAAAGTGAATCTGTGAGTGTGTGTGTGAGAGAAAGAGAAGCTGTGAGAGAGAGAGAAAAAGAGAAGCTGTGAGTGAGAGAGAGAGAGAACGAGAAGCTGTGTGTGAGAGAGAAAGAGAAGCTGTGAGTGAGAGAGAGAGAGAAAGAGAAGCTGTGAGTGAGAGATAGAGAGAGAAAGAAAAGCTGTGAGTGAGTGAGAGAGAGAGAATGAGAAGCTGTGTGTGTGAGATTAAGAGAAGCTGTGAGTGAGAGAGAGAGAGAAAGAGAAGCTGTGAGTGAGAGACAGAGAGATAAAGAGAAGCTGTGAGAGAGAGTGAGAAAGAGAAGCTGTGAGAGAGAGAGAATGAGAAGCTGTGTGAGAAGGAGAGAAAAAGAGAGAAATAGAAGCTACAAGTGAGAGAGAGAGAGAAGCTGTGAGTGTGTGAGAGAGGGGAAGTGAAGCTGTGAGTGAAAAAGAGAGAAAGTGAAGCTGTGAGTGAGAGGTAGAGAGAGAAAGAGAAGCTGTGAGTTAGAGAGAGAGGGAGAACGAGAAGCTGTGTGTGTGAGATAAAGAGAAGCTGTGAGTAAGAGAGAGAGAGAGAAAGAGACGCTGTGAGTGAGAGATAGAGAGAGAAAGAGAAGCTGTGAGTGAGAGAGACAGAGAGAATCTGTGAGTGAGAGAGAGAGAGAAAGAGAAGCTATGAGTGAGAGAGAGAGAAGCTGTGAGTGAGAGAGAGAAGCTGTGCGTGAGAGAGAGAGAGAAGCTGTGTGTGTGTGTGTGAGAGAGAGAAGCTGTGAGTGAGAGAGAAAGAGAGAAAGAGAAGCTGTGTGATAGAGAGAGAGATAAGCTGTGAGTGTGAGAGAGAGTGAGATAAAGAGAAGTTGTGAGTGAGTGAGTGACTGAGAGAAGCTGTGAGTGAAAGAGAGAAAGAGAAGCTGTGAGTGAGAGAGAGAGAAGCTGTGAGTGAGAGACAGAGAGAGAAAGAGAAGCTGTGTGAGAGAGAGAGAGTGATAAGCTGTGTGTGTGAGAGAGAGAAGCTGTGAGTGAGAGAGAGAGAAAGAGAAGCTTTGAGTGAGAGAGAGAGAGAAGCTGTGAGTGAGAGAGAGAAAGAGAAGCTGTGAGTGAGAGACAGAGGGAGAAAGAAAGGGTGTGAGTGCCAGAGAGAGAAAGAGAAGCTGTGAGAGAGAGAGAAAGAGAAGCTGTGAGTGAGAAAGAGAGAGAAAGAGAAGCTGTGTGTGTGATAGAGAAAGAGAAGCTGTGAGTGAGAGAGAGAGAAGCTGTGAGTGAAAGTGAGAAAGAGAAGCTGATAGTGAGAGAGAGAGAGAAGCTGTGAGTGAGAGAAAGAGAAAGAGAAGCTGTGAGTAAGAGAGAAAGAGAGAAATAGAAGCTATGAGTGAGAGACAGAGAGAGAAGCTGTGAGTGAGTGAGAGAGAGAGAAGCTGTGAGTGAGAGACAGAGAGAGAAAGAGAAGTTGTTAGTGAGAGAGAGAGAGAAAGAGAAAGAGAAGCTGTGTGAGAGAGAGAGAGAGAAGCTATGAGTGAGAGAGAGAGAGAAGCTGTGAGTGAGAGACAGAGAGATAAAGAGAAGCTGTGAGAGAGAGAGAGAAAGAGAAGCTGTGTGAGAGAGAGAGAATGAGAAGCTTTGAGTGAGAGAGAGAAAGAGAGAGAGAAGCTGTGAGTGTGAGAGAGAGTGAGATAAAGAGAAGCTGTGAGTGAGTGAGAGAGAGAGAAGCTGTGAGTGAAAGTGAGAAAGAGAAGCTGATAGTGAGAGAGAGAGAGAGAAGCTGTGAGTGAGAGAAAGAGAAAGAGAAGCTGTGAGTAAGAGAGAAAGAGAGAAATAGAAGCTATGAGTGAGAGACAGAGAGAGAAGCTGTGAGTGAGTGAGAGAGAGAGAAGTTGTGTGAGAGAGAGAGAGAGAAAAAGAGAAGCTGTGAGTGTGAGAGAGAGAGAAAGAGAAGCTGTAAGTGAGTGAGAGAAAGAGAAGCTGTGAGTGTGTGAGAGAGAAAGAGAAGCTGTGAGTGAGAGAGAGAGTGAGAAGCTGTGAGTGAGAGAGAGAGAGAAAGAGATGCTGTGAGTGAGAGACAGAGAGAGAAAGAGAAGTTGTTAGTGTGAGAGAGAGAGAGAGAGAGAAGCTGTGAGTGAGAGAGAGAAAGAGTAGCTGTGTGAGAGAGAGAGTGAAGCTGTGAGTGAGAGACAGAGAGATAAAGAGAAGCTGTGAGAAAGAGAGAGAATGAGAAGCTGTGTGAGAGAGAGAAAGAGAAGTTGTTATTGAGAGAGAGAGAGAGAGAGAAAGAGCTGTGAGAGAGAGAAAGAGAAAGAGAAGCTGTGTGTGAGAGAGAAAGAGAAGCTGTGAGTGAGAGAGAGAGAGAGAAAGAGAAGCTGTGAGAGAGAGAGAAAGAGAAGCTGTGAGTGAGAGACAGAGAGAGAAAGAGAAGCTGTGTGAGAGAGAGAGTGATAAGCTGTGAGGGAGAGAGAGAGAAAGAGAAGCTGTGAGTGACAGACAGTGAGAGAGAGTAGCTGTGTGAGAGAGAGAGAGCAAGAGAAGCTGTGAGTGTGTGTGTGAGAGAGAAAGAAAGCTGTGAGTGAGAGAGAGAGAAAGAGAAAGAGAAGCTGTGAGTGAGAGAGAGAGAGAATGAGAAGTTGTGTGTGAGAGAGAGATAGAGAAAGAGAAGCTGTGTGAGAGAGAGAGTGATAAGCTGTGAGGGAGAGAGAGAGAGAAAGAGAAGCTGTGAGTGAGAGACAGTGAGAGAGAGTAGCTGTGTGAGAGAGAGAGAAAGAGAACCTGTGAGTGAGAGAAAGAGAGAAAGAGAAGCTGTGAGTGAGAGACAGAGAGAGAAAGAGAAGCTGTGAGTGAGAGACAGAGAGAGAGAGTAGCTGTATGTGTGTGTGTGAGAGAGAGCAAGAGAATCTGTGAGTGAGAGAGAGAGAAAAAGAGAAGCTGTGAGTGACAGAGAAAGAGAGAAAGAGAAGCTGTGAGTGAGAGAGAGTGAGAAGCTATGAGAGAGAGAGCAAGAGAAGCTGTGAGTGAGAGAGAGAGAGAAAGAGAAGCTGTGAGTGTGTGTGAGAGAGAAAGAGAAGCTGTGAGAGAGAGAGAAAAAGAGAAGCTGTGAGTGAGAGAGAGAGAGAGAATGAGAAGCTGTGTGTGAGAGAGAAAGAGAAGCTGTGAGAGAGAGAGAAAAAGAGAAGCTGTGAGTGAGAGAGAGAGAGAACGAGAAGCTGTGTGTGAGAGAGAAAGAGAAGCTGTGAGTGAGAGAGAGAGAGAAAGAGAAGCTGTGAGTGAGAGATAGAGAGAGAAAGAGAAGCTGTGAGAAAGAGAGAGAATGAGAAGCTGTGAGAGAGAGAGAAAGAGAAGTTGTTATTGAGAGAGAGAGAGAGAGAAAGAGCTGTGAGAGAGAGAAAGAGAAAGAGAAGCTGTGTGTGAGAGAGAAAGAGAAGCTGTGAGTGAGAGAGAGAGAGAGAAAGAGAAGCTGTGAGAGAGAGAAAGAGAAGCTGTGAGCGAGAGACAGTGAGAGAAAGAGAAGCTGTGTGTGAGAGAGAGAGTGATAAACTGTGTGAGTGTGAGAGAGAGAACTTGTGAGTGAGAGAGAGAGAAAGAAAAGCTGTGAGTGAGAGAGAGAGTGAGAAGCTGTGAGTGAGAGAGAGAGAGAGAGAAGCTGTGAGTGAGAGACAGAGAGAGAAAGAGAAGTTGTTAGTGAGAGAGAGAGAGAGAGAGAAGCTGTGAGAGAGAGAGAAAGAGAAGCTGTGAGTGAGAGAGAGAATGAGAAGCTGTGTGAGAGGGAGAGAGAAAGAGAAGATTTTAGTGAGAGAGAGAGAGAGAAAGAGCTGTGAGAGAGAGAGAGAGAAAGAGAAGCTGTGTGAGAGAGAAAGAGAAGCTGTGAGTGAGAGAGAGAGAGAAAGTGAAGCTGTGAGTGAGAGAGAGAGAGAAAGAGAACCTGTGAGTGAGAGAAAGAGAGAAAGAGAAGCTGTGAGTGAGAGACAGAGAGAGAAAGAGAAGCTGTGTGTGTGAGAGAGAGTGATAAGCTGTGAGTGAGAGACAGAGAGAAAGAGAAGCTGTGAGTGAAAGACAGAGAGAGAGAGTAGCTGTGTGTGTGTGAGAGAGAGAGAGCAAGAGAATCTGTGAGTGAGAGAGAGAGAAAAAGAGAAGCTGTGAGTGACAGAGAAAGAGAGAAAGAGAAGCTGTGAGTGAGAGAGAGTGAGAAGCTATGGGAGAGAGAGAGCAAGAGAAGCTGTGAGTGAGAGAGAGAAAGAGAAGCTGTGAGTGAGAAAGAGAGAGAAAGAGAAGCTGTGAGTGAGAAGACAGAGAGAGAAAGAGAAGCTGTGTGTGTGAGAGAGAGAGAAAGAGATGCTGTGAGTGTGTGTGAGAGAGAAAGTGAATCTGTGAGTGTGTGTGTGAGAGAAAGAGAAGCTGTGAGAGAGAGAGAAAAAGAGAAGCTGTGAGTGAGAGAGAGAGAGAACGAGAAGCTGTGTGTGAGAGAGAAAGAGAAGCTGTGAGTGAGAGAGAGAGAGAAAGAGAAGCTGTGAGTGAGAGATAGAGAGAGAAAGAAAAGCTGTGAGTGAGTGAGAGAGAGAGAATGAGAAGCTGTGTGTGTGAGATTAAGAGAAGCTGTGAGTGAGAGAGAGAGAGAAAGAGAAGCTGTGAGTGAGAGACAGAGAGATAAAGAGAAGCTGTGAGAGAGAGTGAGAAAGAGAAGCTGTGTGAGAGAGAGAATGAGAAGCTGTGTGAGAGGGAGAGAAAAAGAGAGAAATAGAAGCTACAAGTGAGAGAGAGAGAGAAGCTGTGAGTGTGTGAGAGAGGGGAAGTGAAGCTGTGAGTGAAAAAGAGAGAAAGTGAAGCTGTGAGTGAGAGGTAGAGAGAGAAAGAGAAGCTGTGAGTTAGAGAGAGAGGGAGAACGAGAAGCTGTGTGTGTGAGATAAAGAGAAGCTGTGAGTAAGAGAGAGAGAGAGAAAGAGACGCTGTGAGTGAGAGATAGAGAGAGAAAGAGAAGCTGTGAGTGAGAGAGACAGAGAGAATCTGTGAGTGAGAGAGAGAGAAAGAGAAGCTATGAGTGAGAGAGAGAGAAGCTGTGAGTGAGAGAGAGAAGCTGTGCGTGAGAGAGAGAGAGAGAAGCTGTGTGTGTGTGTGAGAGAGAGAGAAGCTGTGAGTGAGAGAGAAAGAGAGAAAGAGAAGCTGTGTGATAGAGAGAGAGATAAGCTGTGAGTGTGAGAGAGAGTGAGATAAAGAGAAGTTGTGAGTGAGTGAGTGACTGAGAGAAGCTGTGAGTGAAAGAGAGAAAGAGAAGCTGTGAGTGAGAGAGAGAGAAGCTGTGAGTGAGAGACAGAGAGAGAAAGAGAAGCTGTGTGAGAGAGAGAGAGTGATAAGCTGTGTGTGTGAGAGAGAGAAGCTGTGAGTGAGAGAGAGAGAGAAAGAGAAGCTTTGAGTGAGAGAGAGAGAGAAGCTGTGAGTGAGAGAGAGAAAGAGAAGCTGTGAGTGAGAGACAGAGGGAGAAAGAAAGGGTGTGAGTGCGAGAGAGAGAAAGAGAAGCTGTGTGAGAGAGAGAAAGAGAAGCTGTGAGTGAGAAAGAGAGAGAAAGAGAAGCTGTGTGTGTGATAGAGAAAGAGAAGCTGTGAGTGAGAGAGAGAGAAGCTGTGAGTGAAAGTGAGAAAGAGAAGCTGATAGTGAGAGAGAGAGAGAAGCTGTGAGTGAGAGAAAGAGAAGCTGTGAGTAAGAGAGAAAGAGAGAAATAGAAGCTATGAGTGAGAGACAGAGAGAGAAGCTGTGAGTGAGTGAGAGAGAGAGAAGCTGTGAGTGAGAGACAGAGAGAGAAAGAGAAGTTGTTAGTGAGAGAGAGAGAGAAAGAGAAAGAGAAGCTGTGTGTGAGAGAGAGAGAGAAGCTGTGAGTGAGAGAGAGAGAGAAGCTGTGAGTGAGAGACAGAGAGATAAAGAGAAGCTGTGAGAGAGAGAGAGAAAGAGAAGCTGTGAGAGAGAGAGAGAATGAGAAGCTTTGAGTGAGAGAGAGAAAGAGAGAGAGAAGCTGTGAGTGTGAGAGAGAGTGAGATAAAGAGAAGCTGTGAGTGAGTGAGAGAGAGAGAGAAGCTGTGAGTGAAAGTGAGAAAGAGAAGCTGATAGTGAGAGAGAGAGAGAGAAGCTGTGAGTGAGAGAAAGAGAAAGAGAAGCTGTGAGTAAGAGAGAAAGAGAGAAATAGAAGCTATGAGTGAGAGACAGAGAGAGAAGCTGTGAGTGAGTGAGAGAGAGAGAAGTTGTGTGAGAGAGAGAGAGAAAAAGAGAAGCTGTGAGTGTGAGAGAGAGAGAAAGAGAAGCTGTAAGTGAGTGAGAGAAAGAGAAGCTGTGAGTGTGTGAGAGAGAAAGAGAAGCTGTGAGTGTGAGAGAGAGTGAGAAGCTGTGAGTGAGAGAGAGAGAGAAAGAGATGCTGTGAGTGAGAGACAGAGAGAGAAAGAGAAGTTGTTAGTGAGAGAGAGAGAGAGAGAGAGAAGCTGTGAGTGAGAGAGAGAAAGAGTAGCTGTGTGAGAGAGAGAGTGAAGCTGTGAGTGAGAGACAGAGAGATAAAGAGAAGATGTGAGAAAGAGAGAGAATGAGAAGCTGTGTGTGAGAGAGAAAGAGAAGTTGTTATTGAGAGAGAGAGAGAGAGAGAAAGAGCTGTGAGAGAGAGAAAGAGAAAGAGAAGCTGTGTGTGAGAGAGAAAGAGAAGCTGTGAGTGAGAGAGAGAGAGAGAAAGAGAAGCTGTGAGAGAGAGAGAAAGAGAAGCTGTGAGTGAGAGACAGAGAGAGAAAGAGAAGCTGTGTGAGAGAGAGAGTGATAAGCTGTGAGGGAGAGAGAGAGAAAGAGAAGCTGTGAGTGACAGACAGTGAGAGAGAGTAGCTGTGTGAGAGAGAGAGAGCAAGAGAAGCTGTGAGTGTGTGTGTGAGAGAGAAAGAAAGCTGTGAGTGAGAGAGAGAGAAAGAGAAAGAGAAGCTGTGAGTGAGAGAGAGAGAGAAGGAGAAGTTGTGTGTGAGAGAGAGATAGAGAAAGAGAAGCTGTGTGAGAGAGAGAGTGATAAGCTGTGAGGGAGAGAGAGAGAGAAAGAGAAGCTGTGAGTGAGAGACAGTGAGAGAGAGTAGCTGTGTGAGAGAGAGAGAAAGAGAACCTGTGAGTGAGAGAAAGAGAGAAAGAGAAGCTGTGAGTGAGAGACAGAGAGAGAAAGAGAAGCTGTGAGTGAGAGACAGAGAGAGAGAGTAGCTGTATGTGTGTGTGTGAGAGAGAGCAAGAGAATCTGTGAGTGAGAGAGAGAGAAAAAGAGAAGCTGTGAGTGACAGAGAAAGAGAGAAAGAGAAGCTGTGAGTGAGAGAGAGTGAGAAGCTATGAGAGAGAGAGCAAGAGAAGCTGTGAGTGTGTGAGAGAGAGAAAGAGAAGCTGTGAGTGTGTGTGAGAGAGAAAGAGAAGCTGTGAGAGAGAGAGAAAAAGAGAAGCTGTGAGTGAGAGAGAGAGAGAGAATGAGAAGCTGTGTGTGAGAGAGAAAGAGAAGCTGTGAGTGAGAGAGAGAGAGAAAGAGAAGCTGTGAGTGCGAGATAGAGAGAGAAAGAGAAGCTGTGAGTGAGTGAGTGAGAGAGAATGAGAAGCTGTGTGTGTGAGATTAAGAGAAGCTGTGAGTGAGAGAGAGAGAGAAAGAGAAGCTGTGAGTGAGAGAGAGAAAGAGAAGCTGTGAGAGAGAGTGAATGAGAAGCTGTGAGTGAGAGAGAGAAAGAGAGAGAGAAGCTGTGAGTGTGAGAGAGAGTGAGATAAAGAGAAGCTGTGAGTGAGTGTGAGAGAGAGAGAAGCTGTGAGTGAAAGTGAGAAAGAGAAGCTGATAGTGAGAGAGAGTGAAGCTATGAGTGAGAGACAGAGAGAGAAGCTGTGAGTGAGTGAGAGAGAGAGAAGTTGTGTGAGAGAGAGAGAAAAAGAGAAGCTGTGAGTGAGAGAGAGAGAGAAAGAGAAGCTGTAAGTGAGTGAGAGAAAGAGAAGTTGTGAGTGTGAGAGAGAGAAAGAGAAGCTGTGAGTGAGAGAGAGAGTGAGAAGCTGTGAGTGAGAGAGAGAGAAAGAGATGCTGTGAGTGAGAGACAGAGAGAGAAAGAGAAGTTGTTAGTGAGAGAGAGAGAGAGAAAGAGAAGCTGTGAGAGTGTGAGAGAGAAAGAGAAGCTGTGAGAGAGAGAGATAGAAGCTGTGAGTGAGAGACAGAGAGAGAAAGAGAATCTGTGTGTGTGAGAGAGAGAGAAGCTGTGTGTGAGAGAGAAAGAGAAGCTGTGAGTGAGAGAGAGAGAGAAAGAGAATCTGTGAGTGAGAGAGAGAGAGAAAGAGAAGCTGTGAGAGAGAGAGGAAGAGAAGCTGTGAGTGAGAAACAGAGAGAGAAAGAGAAGCTGTGTGAGAGAGAGAGAGTGATAAGCTGTGAGTGAGAGAGAGAGAAAGAGAAGCTGTGAGTGTGTGTGTGAGAGAGAAAGAAAGCTGTGAGTGAGAGAGAGAGAGAAAGAGAAGGTGTGAGTGTGTGAGAGAGAGAAGGAGAAGTTGTGTGAGAGAGAGATAGAGAAAGAGTAGCTGTGAGAGAGAGAGAGAGAAAGAGAAGCTGTGAGTGTGTGTGAGAGAGAAAGAGAAGTTGTGAGAGAGAGAGAGAAAAAGAGAAGCTGTGAGTGAGAGTGAAAGAGAGAAATAGAAGCTACGAGTGTGAGAGAGAGAGAAGCTGTGAGTGTGTGAGAGAGAGGAAGTGAAGCTGTGAGTGAAAAAGAGAGAAAGAGAAGCTGTGAGTGAGAGATAGAGGGAGAAAGAGAAGCTGTGAGTTAGAGAGAGAGAGAGAGAATGAGAGGCTGTGTGTGTGAGATAAAGAGAAGCTGTGAGTGAGAGAGAGAGAAAGAGAAGCTGTGAGTGAGAGATAGAGAGAGAAAGAGAAGCTGTGAGTGAGAGAGAGAGAGAAAGAGAAGCTATGAGTGAGAGAGAGAGAAGCTGTGAGTGAGAGAGAGAAGCTGTGCGTGAGAGAGAGAGAGAAGCTGTGTGTGTTTGTGTGAGAGAGAGAAGCTGTGAGTGAGAGAGAGAGAAAGAAAGAGAAGCTGTGTGATAGAGAGAGAGAAGCTGTGAGTGTGAGAGAGAGTGAGATAAAGAGAAGTTGTGAGTGAGTGAGTGAGTGAGAGAAGCTGTGAGTGAAAGAGAGAAAGGGAAGCTGTGAGTGAGAGAGAGAGAGAGAAGCTGTGAGTGAGAGACAGAGAGAGAAAGAGAAGCTGTGTGTGAGAGAGAGTGTGATAAGCTCTGTGCATGTGAGAGAGAGAAGCTATGAGTGAGAGAAAGAGAAAGAGAAGCTGTGAGTGAGAGAGAGAGAGAAGCTGTGAGTGAGAGAGAGAAAGAGAAGCTGTGAGTGAGAGACAGAGAGAGAAAGAAAGGGTGTGAGTGAGAGACAGAGAGAGAAAGAGAAGCTGTGTGTGTGAGAGAGAAAGAGAAGCTGTGAGTGAGAGAGAGAGAAGCTGTGAGTGAAAGTGAGAAAGAGAAGCTGATAGAGAGAGAGAGAGAGAAGCTGTGAGTGAGAGAAAGATAAAGAGAAGCTGTGAGTAAGAGAGAAAGAGAGAAATAGAAGCTATGAGTGAGAGACAGAGAGAGAAGCTGTGAGTGAGTGAGAGAGAGAGAAGCTGTGAGTGAGAGACAGAGAGAGAAAGAGAAGTTGTTAGTGAGAGAGAGAGAGAGATTGAAAGAGAAGCTGTGTGTGTGAGAGAGAGAGAAACTATGAGTGAGAGAGAGAGAAAGAGATGCTGTGAGTGAGAGACAGAGAGAGAAAGAGAAGTTGTTAGTGAGAGAGAGAGAGAAAGAGAAGCTGTGAGAGAGAGAGATAGAAGCTGTGAGTGAGAGACAGAGAGAGAAAGAGAAGCTGTGTGTGTGTGAGAGAGAGAAGCTGTGTGTGAGAGAGAAACTGTGAGTGAGAGAGAGAGAAAGAGAATCTGTGAGTGAGAGAGAGAGAGAAAGAGAAGCTGTGTGTGAGAGAGAAAGAGAAGCTGTGAGTGAGAAACAGAGAGAGAAAGAGAAGCTGTGTGAGAGAGAGAAAGTGATAAGCTGTGAGTGAGAGAGAGAGAAAGAGAAGCTGTGAGTGTGTGTGAGAGAGAGAAAGAAAGCTGTGAGTGAGAGAGAGAGAAAGAGAAGGTGTGAGTGTGTGTGAGAGAGAAGGAGAAGTTGTGTGAGAGAGAGATAGAGAAAGAGTAGCTGTGAGAGAGAGAGAGAGAAAGAGAAGCTGTGAGTGTGTGTGAGAGAGAAAGAGAAGTTGTGTGAGAGAGAGAAAAAGAGAAGCTGTGAGTGAGAGTGAAAGAGAGAAATAGAAGCTACGAGTGAGAGAGAGAGACAAGCTGTGAGTGTGTGTGAGAGAGGAAGTGAAGCTGTGAGTGAAAAAGAGAGAAAGAGAAGCTGTGAGTGAGAGAGAGAGAGAAGCTGTGAGTGAGAGAGAGAAGCTGTGCGTGAGAGAGAGAGAGAAGCTGTGTGTGTGTGTGTGTGAGAGAGAAGCTGTGAGTGAGAGAGAGAGAAAGAAAGAGAAGCTGTGTGATAGAGAGAGAGAAGCTGTGAGTGTGAGAGAGAGTGAGATAAAGAGAAGTTGTGAGTGAGTGAGTGAGTGAGAGAAGCTGTGAGTGAAAGAGAGAAAGGGAAGCTGTGAGTGAGAGAGAGAGAGAGAAGCTGTGAGTGAGAGACAGAGAGAGAAAGAGAAGCTATGAGTGAGAGATAGAGAGAAACTATGAGTGAGAGAGAGAGAAAGAGATGCTGTGAGTGAGAGACAGAGAGAGAAAGAGAAGTTGTTAGTGAGAGAGAGAGAGAGAAAGAGAAGCTGTGAGAGAGAGAGATAGAAGCAGTGAGTGAGAGACAGAGAGAGAAAGAGAAGCTGTGTGTGTGAGAGAGAGAGAAGCTGTGTGTGAGAGAGAAAGAGAAGCTGTGAGTGAGAGAGAGAGAAAGAGAATCTGTGAGTGAGAGAGAGAGAGAAAGAGAAGCTGTGTGAGAGAGAGAAAGAGAAGCTGTGAGTAAGAAACAGAGAGAGAAAGAGAAGCTGTGTGAGAGAGAGAAAGTGATAAGCTGTGAGTGAGAGAGAGAGAAAGAGAAGCTGTGAGTGTGTGTGAGAGAGAGAAAGAAAGCTGTGAGTGAGAGAGAGAGAAAGAGAAGGTGTGAGTGTGTGTGAGAGAGAAGGAGAAGTTGTGTGAGAGAGAGATAGAGAAAGAGTAGCTGTGTGAGAGAGAGAGAGAAAGAGAAGCTGTGAGTGTGTGTGAGAGAGAAAGAGAAGTTGTGTGAGAGAGAGAAAAAGAGAAGCTGTGAGTGAGAGTGAAAGAGAGAAATAGAAGCTACGAGTGAGAGAGAGAGACAAGCTGTGAGTGTGTGTGAGAGAGGAAGTGAAGCTGTGAGTGAAAAAGAGAGAAAGAGAAGCTGTGAGTGAGAGATAGAGAGAGAAAGAGAAGCTGTGAGTTAGAGATTGAGAGAGAATGAGAAGCTGTGTGTGTGAGATAAAGAGAAGCTGTGAGTGAGAGAGAGAGAAAGAGAAGCTGTGAGTGAGAGATAGAGAGAGAAAGAGAAGCTGTGAGTGAGAGAGAGAGAAAGAGAAGCTATGAGTGAGAGAGAGAGAAGCTGTGAGTGAGAGAGAGAAGCTGTGCGTGAGAGAGAGAGAGAAGCTGTGTGTGTGTGAGAGAGAAGCTGTGAGTGAGAGAGAGAGAAAGAAAGAGAAGCTGTGTGATAGAGAGAGAGAAGCTGTGAGTGTGAGAGAGAGTGAGATAAAGAGAAGTTGTGAGTGAGTGAGAGAAGCTGTGAGTGAAAGAGAGAAAGGGAAGCTGTGAGTGAGAGAGAGAGAGAGAAGCTGTGAGTGAGAGACAGAGAGAGAAAGAGAAGCTGTGTGTGAGAGAGAGTGTGATAAGCTCTGTGTGTGTGTGAGAGAGAAGCTATGAGTGAGAGAAAGAGAAAGAGAAGCTGTGAGTGAGAGAGAGAGAAGCTGTGAGTGAGAGAGAGAAAGAGAAGCTGTGAGTGAGAGACAGAGAGAGAAAGAAAGGGTGTGAGTGAGAGACAGAGAGAGAAAGAGAAGCTGTGTGTGTGTGAGAGAAAGAGAAGCTGTGAGTGAGAGAGAGAGAAGCTGTGAGTGAAAGTGAGAAAGAGAAGTTGATAGAGAGAGAGAGAGAGAGAAGCTGTGAGTGAGAGAAAGATAAAGAGAAGCTGTGAGTAAGAGAGAAAGAGAGAAATAGAAGCTATGAGTGAGAGACAGAGAGAGAAGCTGTGAGTGAGTGAGAGAGAGAGAAGCTGTGAGTGAGAGACAGAGAGAGAAAGAGAAGTTGTTAGTGAGAGAGAGAGAGAGAGAGAAAGAGAAGCTGTGAGAGAGAGAGAGAGAGAAACTATGAGTGAGTGAGAGAGAGAAGCTGTGAGTGAGAGACAGAGAGATAAAGAGAAGCTGTGAGAGAGAGAGAGAAAGAGAAGCTGTGAGAGAGAGAGAGAATGAGAAGCTTTGAGTGAGAGAGAGAAAGAGAGAGAGAAGCTGTGAGTGTGAGAGAGAGTCAGATAAAGAGAAGCTGTGAGTGAGTGAGAGAGAGAGAGAAGCTGTGAGTGAAAGTGAGAAAGAGAAGCTGATAGTGAGAGAGAGAGAGAGAAGCTGTGAGTGAGAGAAAGAGAAAGAGAAGCTGTGAGTAAGAGAGAAAGAGAGAAATAGAAGCTATGAGTGAGAGACAGAGAGAGAAGCTGTGAGTGAGTGAGAGAGAGAGAAGTTGTGTGTGAGAGAGAGAAAAAGAGTAGCTGTGAGTGTGTGAGAGAGAGAAAGAGAAGCTGTAAGTGAGTGAGAGAAAGAGAAGCTGTGAGTGTGTGAGAGAGAAAGAGAAGCTGTGAGTGAGAGAGAGAGTGAGAAGCTGTGAGTGAGAGAGAGAGAGAAAGAGATGCTGTGAGTGAGAGACAGAGAAAGAGAAGTTGTTAGTGAGAGAGAGAGAGAGAGAGAAGCTGTGAGAGAGAGAGAGAAAGAGAAGCTGTGAGAGAGAGAGAGAGAAGCTGTGAGTGAGAGACAGAGAGATAAAGAGAAGCTGTGACAGAGAGAGAGAATGAAAAGGTGTGTGTGAGAGAGAAAGAGAAGTTATTGAGAGAGAGAGAGAGAAAGAAAGAGCTGTGAGAGAGAGAAAGAGAAAGAGAAGCTGTGTGTGAGAGAGAAAGAGAAGCTGTGGGTGAGAGAGAGAGAGAGAAAGAGAAGCTGTGAGAGAGAGAGAAAGAGAAGCTGTGAGTGAGAGACAGAGAGAGAAAGAGAAGCTGTGTGAGAGAGAGAGTGATAAGCTGTGAGGGAGAGAGAGAGAGAAAGAGAAGCTGTGAGTGAGAGACAGTGAGAGAGAGTAGCTGTGAGAGAGAGAGAGAGCAAGAGAAGCTGTGAGTGTGTGTGTGAGAGAGAAAGAAAGCTGTGAGTGAGAGAGAGAGAGAGAAAGAGAAGCTGTGAGTGAGAGAGAGAGAGAAGGAGAAGTTGTGTGAGAGAGAGAGATAGAGAAAGAGAAGCTGTGTGAGAGAGAGAAAGAGAAGCTGTGAGTGTGTGTGAGAGAGAAAGTGAAGTTGTGAGAGAGAGAGAAAAAGAGAAGCTGTGAGTGAGAGTGAAAGAGAGAAATAGAAGCTACGAGTGAGAGAGAGAGAGAAGCTGTGAGTGTGTGAGAGAGAGGAAGTGAAGCTGTGGGTGAAAAAGAGAGAAAGTGAAGCTGTGAGTGAGAGATAGAGAGAGAAAGAGAAGCTGTGAGTTAGAGAGAGAGAGAGAACGAGAACCTGCGTGTGTGAGAGAGAGAGAATCTGTGAGTGACAGAGAGAGAGAAAGAGAAGCTATGAGTGAGAGAGAGAGAAACTGTGAGTGAGAGAGAGAAGCTGTGCGTGAGAGAGAGAGAGAGAGAGAGAAGCTGTGTGTGTCTGTGAGAGAGAGAGAAGCTGTGAGAGAGAGAGAGAGAGAGAGAAGCTGTGTGATAGAGAGAGAGAGAAGCTGTGAGTGTGAGACAGAGTGAGATAAAGAGAAGTTGTGAGTGAGAGAGAGAGAGAGAAGCTGTGAGTGAGAGACAGAGAGAGAAAGAGAAGCTGTGTGTGAGAGAGAGAGAGATAAGCTGTGTGTGTGTGTGAGAGAGAAGCTGTGAGTGAGTGAGAGAGAAAGAGAAGCTGTGAGTGAGTGAGAGAGAGAAGCTGTGAGTGAGAGAGAGAAAGAGAAGCTGTGAGTGAGAGACAGAGGGAGAAAGAAAGGGGGTGAGTGCGAGAGAGAGAAAGAGAAGCTGTGAGAGAGAGAGAAAAAGAGAAGCTGTGAGTGAGAAAGAGAGAGAAAGAGAAGCTGTGAGTGAGAGACAGAGAGAGAGAGAAAGAGAAGCTGTGTGTGTGAGAGAGAAAGAGAAGCTGTGAGTGAGAGAGAGAGTAGCTGTGAGTGAAAGTGAGAAATAGAAGCTGATAGTGTGAGAGAGAGAGAGAAGCTGTGAGTGAGAGAAAGAGAAAGAGAAGCTGTGAGTAAGAGAGAAAAAGAGAAATAGAAGCTATGAGTGAGAGACAGAGAGAGAAGCTGTGAGTGAGTGAGAGAGAGAGAAGCTGTGTGTGAGAGAGAGAGAGAGAAGCTGTAAGTGAGTGAGAGAAGGAGAAGCTGTGAGTGTGTGAGAGAGAAAGAGAAGCTGTGAGTGAGAGAGAGAGAAAGAGAAGTTGTTAGTGAGAGAGAGAGAAAGAGAAGCTTTGAGAGAGAGAGAGAGAGAGAGAGAGAAGCTGTGAGTGAGAGAGAGAGAAGCTGTGAGTGAGAGACAGAGAGATAAAGAGAAGCTGAGAGAGAGAGTGAGAAAGAGAAGCTGTGAGAGAGAGAGAATGAGAAGCTGTGTGAGAGGGAGAGAGAAAGAGAGAAATAGAAGCTACGAGTGAGAGAGAGGGAGAAGCTGTGAGTGTGTGAGAGAGAGGGTGAAGCTGTGAGTGAAAAAGAGAGAAAGTGAAGCTGTGAGTGAGAGATAGAGAGAGAAAGAGAAGCTGTGAGTTAGAGAGAGAGAGAACGAGAAGCTGTGTGTGTGAGATAAAGAGAAGCTGTGAGTGAGAGAGAGAGAGATAAAGAGAAGCTGTGAGTGAGAGATAGAGAGAGAAAGAGAAGCTGTGAGTGAGAGAGACAGAGAGAATCTGTGAGTGAGAGAGAGAGAGAAAGAGAAGCTATGAGTGAGATAGAGAGAAGCTGTGAGTGAGAGAGAGAAGCTGTGCGTGATAGAGAGAGACAGAAGCTGTGTGTGTGTGTGAGAGAGAGAGAAGCTGTGAGTGAGAGAGAGAGAGAGAAAGAGAAGATGTGTGATAGAGAGAGAGAGAAGCTGTGAGAGAGAGTGAGATAAAGAGAAGTTGTGAGTGAGTGAGTGAGTGAGAGAAGCTGTGAGTGAAAGAGAGAAAGAGAAGCTGTGAGTGAGAGAGAGAGAGAGAAGCTGTGAGTGAGAGACAGAGAGAGAAAGAGAAGCTGTGTGTGAGAGAGAGAGTGATAAGCTGTGTGTGTGAGAGAGAGAGAAGCTGTGAGTGAGAGAGAGAGAAAGAGAAGCTGTGAGTGAGAGAGAGAGAGAAGCTTAGAGTGAGAGAGAGAAAGAGAAGCTGTGAGTGAGAGGCAGAGGGAGAAAGAAAGTGTGTGAGTGCGAGAGAGAGAGAGAGAAGCTGTGTGAGAGAGAGAAAGAGAAGCTGTGAGTGAGAAAGAGAGAGAAAGAGAAGCTGTGTGTGTGAGAGAGAAAGAGAAGCTGTGAGTGAGAGAGAGAGAAGCTGTGAGTGAAAGTGAGAAAGAGAAGCTGATAGTGAGAGAGAGAGAGAAGCTGTGAGTGAGAGAAAGAGAAAGAGAATCTGTGAGTAAGAGAGAAAGAGAGAAATAGAAGCTATGAGTGAGAGACAGAGAGAGAAGCTGTGAGTGAGTGAGAGAGAGAGAAGCTGTGTGTGAATGAGAGAGAAAGAGAAGCTGTGAGAGAGAGAGAGAGAAAGAGAAGCTGTAAGTGAGTGAGAGAAGGAGAAGCTGTGAGTGTGAGAGAGAGAAAGAGAAGCTGTGTGTGAGAGAGAGAGAGAGAAAGAGAAGTTGTTAGTGAGAGAGAGAGAGAAAGAAAGAGAAGCTTTGAGAGAGAGAGAGAGAGAAGCTGTGAGTGAGAGAGAGAGAAGCTGTGAGTGAGAGACAGAGAGATATAGAGAAGCTGTGAGAGAGAGTGAGAAAGAGAAGCTGTGAGAGAGAGAGAATGAGAAGCTGTGTGAGGGAGAGAGAAAGAGAATTTGTTAGTGAGAGAGAGAGAAGGAGCTGTGAGAGAGAGAGAGAGCAAGAGAATCTGTGAGTGAGAGAGAGAGAGAAAGAGAAGCTGTGAGTGAGAGAGAAAGAGAGAAAGAGAAGCTGTGAGAGAGAGAGAGTGAGAAGCTATGAGAGAGTGAGAGCAAGAGAAGCTGTGAGTGAGAGAGAGAAAGAGAAGCTGTGAGAAATAGAGAGAAAGAGAAGCTGTGAGTGAGAAGACAGAGAGAGAAAGAGAAGCTGTGTGAGAGAGAGATAGAGAAAGTGAAGCTGTGAGTGAGAAGGATGAGAAATAAAGAGAAGCTGTGAGTGTGTGTGAGAGAGAAAGAGAAGCTGTGAGAGAGAGAGAAAAAGAGAAGCTGTGAGTGAGAGTGAAAGAGAGAAATAGAAGCTATGAGTGAGAGAGAGAGAGAAGCTGTGAGTGAGAGAAAGAGAGAGAAAGAGAAGTTGTTAGTGAGAGAGAGAGAGAAAGAGAAGCTTTGAGTGAGAGACAGTGAGAGAGAGTAGCTGTGAGAGAGAGAGAGAGCAAGAGAAGCTGTGAGTGTGTGTGTGAGAGAGAAAGAAAGCTGTGAGTGAGAGAGAGAGAGAGAAAGAGAAGCTGTGAGTGAGAGAGAGAGAGAAGGAGAAGTTGTGTGTGAGAGAGAGATAGAGAAAGAGAAGCTGTGTGAGAGAGAGAAAGAGAAGCTGTGAGTGTGTGTGAGAGAGAAAGTGAAGTTGTGAGAGAGAGAGAAAAAGAGAAGCTGTGAGTGAGAGAGAGAAGCTGTGCGTGATAGAGAGAGACAGAAGCTGTGTGTGTGTGTGTGTGAGAGAGAAGCTGTGAGTGAGAGAGAGAGAGAGAAAGAGAAGATGTGTGATAGAGAGAGAGAAGCTGTGAGTGTGAGAGAGAGTGAGATAAAGAGAAGTTGTGAGTGAGTGAGTGAGTGAGAGAAGCTGTGAGTGAAAGAGAGAAAGAGAAGCTGTGAGTGAGAGAGAGAGAGAGAAGCTGTGAGTGAGAGACAGAGAGAGAAAGAGAAGCTGTGTGTGAGAGAGAGAGTGATAAGCTGTGTGTGTGTGAGAGAGAGAAGCTGTGAGTGAGAGAGAGAGAAAGAGAAGCTGTGAGTGAGAGAGAGAGAGAAGCTTAGAGTGAGAGAGAGAAAGAGAAGCTGTGAGTGAGAGGCAGAGGGAGAAAGAAAGTGTGTGAGTGCGAGAGAGAGAAAGAGAAGCTGTGAGAGAGAGAGAAAGAGAAGCTGTGAGTGAGAAAGAGATGAAAGAGAAGCTGTGTGTGTGAGAGAGAAAGAGAAGCTGTGAGTGAGAGAGAGAGAAGCTGTGAGTGAAAGTGAGAAAGAGAAGCTGATAGTGAGAGAGAGAGAGAAGCTGTGAGTGAGAGAAAGAGAAAGAGAATGTGAGTAAGAGAGAAAGAGAGAAATAGAAGCTATGAGTGAGAGACAGAGAGAGAAGCTGTGAGTGAGTGAGAGAGAGAGAAGCTGTGTGAGAGAGAGAGAAAGAGAAGCTGTGAGAGAGAGAGAGAGAAAGAGAAGCTGTAAGTGAGTGAGAGAAGGAGAAGCTGTGAGTGTGAGAGAGAGAAAGAGAAGCTGTGTGTGAGAAAGAGAGAGAGAGAAAGAGAAGTTGTTAGTGAGAGAGAGAGAGAAAGAAAGAGAAGCTTTGAGAGAGAGAGAGAGAGAGAGAAGCTGTGAGTGAGAGAGAGAGAAGCTGTGAGTGAGAGACAGAGAGATATAGAGAAGCTGTGAGTGAGAGACAGAGAGAGAAAGAGAAGCTGTGTGTGAGAGAGAGAGTGATAAGCTGTGTGTGTGTGAGAGAGAGAAGCTGTGAGTGAGTGAGAGAGAAAGAGAAGCTGTGAGTGAGTGAGAGAGAGAAGCTGTGAGTGAGAGAGAGAAAGAGAAGCTGTGAGTGAGAGACAGAGGGAGAAAGAAAGGGGGTGAGTGCGAGAGAGAGAAAGAGAAGCTGTGAGAGAGAGAGAAAAAGAGAAGCTGTGAGTGAGAAAGAGAGAGAAAGAGCTGTGAGTGAGAGACAGAGAGAGAGAGAAAGAGAAGCTGTGTGTGTGAGAGAGAAAGAGAAGCTGTGAGTGAGAGAGAGAGTAGCTGTGAGTGAAAGTGAGAAATAGAAGCTGATAGTGTGTGAGAGAGAGAGAAGCTGTGAGTGAGAGAAAGAGAAAGAGAAGCTGTGAGTAAGAGAGAAAAAGAGAAATAGAAGCTATGAGTGAGAGACAGAGAGAGAAGCTGTGAGTGAGTGAGAGAGAGAGAAGCTGTGTGTGTGAGAGAGAGAGAGAAGCTGTAAGTGAGTGAGAGAAGGAGAAGCTGTGAGTGTGTGAGAGAGAAAGAGAAGCTGTGAGTGAGAGTGAGAGAAAGAGAAGTTGTTAGTGAGAGAGAGAGAGAAAGAGAAGCTTTGAGAGAGAGAGAGAGAGAGAGAAGCTGTGAGTGAGAGAGAGAAGCTGTGAGTGAGAGACAGAGAGATAAAGAGAAGCTGAGAGAGAGAGTGAGAAAGAGAAGCTGTGAGAGAGAGAGAATGAGATGCTGTGTGAGAGGGAGAGAGAAAGAGAGAAATAGAAGCTACGAGTGAGAGAGAGGGAGAAGCTGTGAGTGTGTGAGAGAGAGGGTGAAGCTGTGAGTGAAAAAGAGAGAAAGTGAAGCTGTGAGTGAGAGATAGAGAGAGAAAGAGAAGCTGTGAGTTAGAGAGAGAGAGAACGAGAAGCTGTGTGTGTGAGATAAAGAGAAGCTGTGAGTGAGAGAGAGAGAGATAAAGAGAAGCTGTGAGTGAGAGATAGAGAGAGAAAGAGAAGCTGTGAGTGAGAGAGACAGAGAGAATCTGTGAGTGAGAGAGAGAGAGAAAGAGAAGCTATGAGTGAGATAGAGAGAAGCTGTGAGTGAGAGAGAGAAGCTGTGCGTGATAGAGAGAGACAGAAGCTGTGTGTGTGTGAGAGAGAGAGAGAAGCTGTGAGTGAGAGAGAGAGAGAGAAAGAGAAGATGTGTGATAGAGAGAGAGAGAAGCTGTGAGAGAGAGTGAGATAAAGAGAAGTTGTGAGTGAGTGAGTGAGTGAGAGAAGCTGTGAGTGAAAGAGAGAAAGAGAAGCTGTGAGTGAGAGAGAGAGAGAGAAGCTGTGAGTGAGAGACAGAGAGAGAAAGAGAAGCTGTGTGTGAGAGAGAGAGTGATAAGCTGTGTGTGTGAGAGAGAGAGAAGCTGTGAGTGAGAGAGAGAGAAAGAGAAGCTGTGAGTGAGAGAGAGAGAGAAGCTTAGAGTGAGAGAGAGAAAGAGAAGCTGTGAGTGAGAGGCAGAGGGAGAAAGGAAGTGTGTGAGTGCGAGAGAGAGAAAGAGAAGCTGTGTGAGAGAGAGAAAGAGAAGCTGTGAGTGAGAAAGAGAGAGAAAGAGAAGCTGTGTGTGTGAGAGAGAAAGAGAAGCTGTGAGTGAGAGAGAGAGAAGCTGTGAGTGAAAGTGAGAAAGAGAAGCTGATAGTGAGAGAGAGAGAGAAGCTGTGAGTGAGAGAAAGAGAAAGAGAATCTGTGAGTAAGAGAGAAAGAGAGAAATAGAAGCTATGAGTGAGAGACAGAGAGAGAAGCTGTGAGTGAGTGAGAGAGAGAGAAGCTGTGTGTGAATGAGAGAGAAAGAGAAGCTGTGAGAGAGAGAGAGAGAAAGAGAAGCTGTAAGTGAGTGAGAGAAGGAGAAGCTGTGAGTGTGAGAGAGAGAAAGAGAAGCTGTGTGTGAGAGAGAGAGAGAGAAAGAGAAGTTGTTAGTGAGAGAGAGAGAGAAAGAAAGAGAAGCTTTGAGAGAGAGAGAGAGAGAAGCTGTGAGTGAGAGAGAGAGAAGCTGTGAGTGAGAGACAGAGAGATATAGAGAAGCTGTGAGAGAGAGTGAGAAAGAGAAGCTGTGAGAGAGAGAGAATGAGAAGCTGTGTGAGGGAGAGAGAAAGAGAATTTGTTAGTGAGAGAGAGAGAAGGAGCTGTGAGAGAGAGAGAGAGCAAGAGAATCTGTGAGTGAGAGAGAGAGAAAGAGAAGCTGTGAGTGAGAGAGAAAGAGAGAAAGAGAAGCTGTGAGAGAGAGAGAGTGAGAAGCTATGAGAGAGTGAGAGCAAGAGAAGCTGTGAGTGAGAGAGAGAAAGAGAAGCTGTGAGAAATAGAGAGAAAGAGAAGCTGTGAGTGAGAAGACAGAGAGAGAAAGAGAAGCTGTGTGAGAGAGAGATAGAGAAAGTGAAGCTGTGAGTGAGAAGGATGAGAAATAAAGAGAAGCTGTGAGTGTGTGTGAGAGAGAAAGAGAAGCTGTGAGAGAGAGAGAAAAAGAGAAGCTGTGAGTGAGAGTGAAAGAGAGAAATAGAAGCTATGAGTGAGAGAGAGAGAGAAGCTGTGAGTGAGAGAAAGAGAGAGAAAGAGAAGTTGTTAGTGAGAGAGAGAGAGAAAGAGAAGCTTTGAGTGAGAGACAGTGAGAGAGAGTAGCTGTGAGAGAGAGAGAGAGCAAGAGAAGCTGTGAGTGTGTGTGTGAGAGAGAAAGAAAGCTGTGAGTGAGAGAGAGAGAGAAAGAGAAGCTGTGAGTGAGAGAGAGAGAGAAGGAGAAGTTGTGTGTGAGAGAGAGATAGAGAAAGAGAAGCTGTGTGAGAGAGAGAAAGAGAAGCTGTGAGTGTGTGTGAGAGAGAAAGTGAAGTTGTGAGAGAGAGAGAAAAAGAGAAGCTGTGAGTGAGAGAGAGAAGCTGTGCGTGATAGAGAGAGACAGAAGCTGTGTGTGTGTGTGTGTGAGAGAGAAGCTGTGAGTGAGAGAGAGAGAGAGAAAGAGAAGATGTGTGATAGAGAGAGAGAAGCTGTGAGTGTGAGAGAGAGTGAGATAAAGAGAAGTTGTGAGTGAGTGAGTGAGTGAGAGAAGCTGTGAGTGAAAGAGAGAAAGAGAAGCTGTGAGTGAGAGAGAGAGAGAGAAGCTGTGAGTGAGAGACAGAGAGAGAAAGAGAAGCTGTGTGTGAGAGAGAGAGTGATAAGCTGTGTGTGTGTGAGAGAGAGAAGCTGTGAGTGAGAGAGAGAGAAAGAGAAGCTGTGAGTGAGAGAGAGAGAGAAGCTTAGAGTGAGAGAGAGAAAGAGAAGCTGTGAGTGAGAGGCAGAGGGAGAAAGAAAGTGTGTGAGTGCGAGAGAGAGAAAGAGAAGCTGTGAGAGAGAGAGAAAGAGAAGCTGTGAGTGAGAAAGAGATGAAAGAGAAGCTGTGTGTGTGAGAGAGAAAGAGAAGCTGTGAGTGAGAGAGAGAGAAGCTGTGAGTGAAAGTGAGAAAGAGAAGCTGATAGTGAGAGAGAGAGAGAAGCTGTGAGTGAGAGAAAGAGAAAGAGAATGTGAGTAAGAGAGAAAGAGAGAAATAGAAGCTATGAGTGAGAGACAGAGAGAGAAGCTGTGAGTGAGTGAGAGAGAGAGAAGCTGTGTGAGAGAGAGAGAAAGAGAAGCTGTGAGAGAGAGAGAGAGAAAGAGAAGCTGTAAGTGAGTGAGAGAAGGAGAAGCTGTGAGTGTGAGAGAGAGAAAGAGAAGCTGTGTGTGAGAAAGAGAGAGAGAGAAAGAGAAGTTGTTAGTGAGAGAGAGAGAGAAAGAAAGAGAAGCTTTGAGAGAGAGAGAGAGAGAGAGAAGCTGTGAGTGAGAGAGAGAGAAGCTGTGAGTGAGAGACAGAGAGATATAGAGAAGCTGTGAGAGAGAGTGAGAAAGAGAAGCTGTGAGAGAGAGAGAATGAGAAGCTGTGTGAGGGAGAGAGAAAGAGAATTTGTTAGTGAGAGAGAGAGAAGGAGCTGTGAGAGAGAGAGAGAGCAAGAGAATCTGTGAGTGAGAGAGAGAGAGAAAGAGAAGCTGTGAGTGAGAGAGAAAGAGAGAAAGAGAAGCTGTGAGAGAGAGAGAGTGAGAAGCTATGAGAGAGTGAGAGCAAGAGAAGCTGTGAGTGAGAGAGAGAAAGAGATGCTGTGAGAAATAGAGAGAAAGAGAAGCTGTGAGTGAGAAGACAGAGAGAGAAAGAGAAGCTGTGTGAGAGAGAGAGAAAGAGAAGCTGTGAGAGAGAGAGAGAATGAGAAGCTTTGAGTGAGTGAGAGAAAGAGAGAGAGAAGCTGTGTGTGAGTGTGAGAGAGAGTGAGATAAAGAGAAGCTGTAAGTGAGTGAGAGAAGGAGAAGCTGTGAGTGTGAGAGAGAGAAAGAGAAGCTGTGTGTGAGAGAGAGAGAGAGAGAAAGAGAAGTTGTTAGTGAGAGAGAGAGAGAAAGAAAGAGAAGCTTTGAGAGAGAGAGAGAGAGAGAAGCTGTGAGTGAGAGAGAGAGAAGCTGTGAGTGAGAGACAGAGAGATATAGAGAAGCTGTGAGAGAGAGTGAGAAAGAGAAGCTGTGAGAGAGAGAGAATGAGAAGCTGTGTGAGGGAGAGAGAAAGAGAATTTGTTAGTGAGAGAGAGAGAAGGAGCTGTGAGAGAGAGAGAGAGCAAGAGAATCTGTGAGTGAGAGAGAGAGAGAAAGAGAAGCTGTGAGTGAGAGAGAAAGAGAGAAAGAGAAGCTGTGAGAGAGAGAGAGTGAGAAGCTATGAGAGAGTGAGAGCAAGAGAAGCTGTGAGTGATAGAGAGAGAGAGAAGCTGTGAGTGAGAGACAGAGAGATAAAGAGAACCTGTGAGAGAGAGAGAGAAAGAGAAGCTGTGAGAGAGAGAGAGAATGAGAAGCTTTGAGTGAGAGAGAGAAAGAGAGAGAGAAGCTGTGTGTGAGTGTGAGAGAGAGTGAGATAAAGAGAAGCTGTGAGTGAGTGAGAGAGAGAGAGAAGCTGTGAGTGAAAGTGAGAAAGAGAAGCTGATAGTGAGAGAGAGAGAGAAGCTGTGAGTGAGAGAAAGAGAAGCTGTGAGTAAGAGAGAAAGAGAGAAATAGAAGCTATGAGTGAGAGACAGAGAAGGTGTGAGTGAGTGAGAGAGAGAGAAGTTGTGTGAGAGAGAGAGAGAAAAAGAGAAGCTGTGAGTGTGTGAGAGAGAGAAAGAGAAGCTGTAAGTGAGTGAGAGAAAGAGAAGCTGTGAGTGTGAGAGAGAGAAAGAGAAGCTGTGAGAGAGAGAGAGAGTGAGAAGCTGTGAGTGAGAGAGAGAGAGAAAGAGATGCTGTGAGTGAGAGACAGAGAGAGAAAGAGAAGTTGTTAGTGAGAGAGAGAGAGAGAGAGAGAAGCTGTGAGTGAGAGAGAGAAAGAATAGCTGTGTGTGAGAGAGAGAGAAGCTGTGAGTGAGAGACAGAGAGATAAAGAGAAGCTGTGAGAAAGAGAGAGAATGAGAAGCTGTGTGAGAGAGAGAAAGAGAAGTTGTTATTGAGAGAGAGAGAGAGAAAGAGATGTGAGAGAGAGAAAGAGAAAGAGAAGCTGTGTGTGAGAGAGAAAGAGAAGCTCTGAGTGAGAGAGAGAGAGAGAAAGAGAAGCTGTGAGAGAGAAAGAAAGAGCTGTGAGTGAGAGACAGATAGAGAAAGAGAAGCGGTGTGAGAGAGAGAGTGATAAGCAGTGAGGGAGAGAGAGAGAAAGAGAAGCTGTGAGTGACAGACAGTGAGAGAGAGTAGCTGTGAGAGAGAGAGAGAGCAAGAGAAGCTGTGAGTGTGTGTGTGAGAGAGAAAGAAAGCTGTGAGTGAGAGAGAGAGAAAGAGAAAGAAAAGCTGTGAGTGAGAGAGAGAGAGAAGGAGAAGTTGTGTGTGAGAGAGAGATAGAGAAAGAGAAGCTGTGAGAGAGAGAGAGTGATAAGCTGTGAGGGAGAGAGAGAGAGAAAGAGAAGCTGTGAGTGAGAGACAGTGAGAGAGAGTAGCTGTGAGAGAGAGAGAGAAAGAGAACCTGTGAGTGAGAGAAAGAGAGAAAGAGAAGCTGTGAGTGAGAGACAGAGAAAGAAAGAGAAGCTGTGTGTGAGAGAGAGAGTGATAAGCTGTGAGTGAGAGAGAGAGAGAAAGAGAAGCTGTGAGTGAGAGACAGAGAGAGAGTAGCTGTATGTGTGTGTGAGAGAGAGAGCAAGAGAATCTGTGAGTGAGAGAGAGAGAAAAAGAGAAGCTGTGAGTGACAGAGAAAGAGAGAAAGAGAAGCTGTGAGTGAGAGAGAGTGAGAAGCTATGAGAGAGAGAGCAAGAGAAGCTGTGAGTGAGAGAGAGAAAGAGAAGCTGTGAATGAGAAAGAGAGAGAAAGAGAAGCTGTGAGTGAGAAGACAGAGAGAGAAAGAGAAGCTGTTGAGAGAGAGAGAGAGAAAGAGAAGCTGTGAGTGAGAGAGAGAAAGAGAAGCTGTGAGTGTGTGTGAGAGAGAAAGAGAAGCTGTGAGAGAGAGAGAAAAAGAGAAGCTGTGAGTGAGAGAGAGAGAGAACGAGAAGCTGTGTGTGAGAGAGAAAGAGAAGCTGTGAGTGAGAGAGAGAGAGAAAGAGAAGCTGTGAGTGCGAGATAGAGAGAGAAAGAGAAGCTGTGAGTGAGTGTGAGAGAGAGAATGAGAAGCTGTGTGTGTGAGATTAAGAGAAGCTGTGAGTGAGAGAGAGAGAGAAAGAGAAGCTGTGAGTGAGAGAGAGAAAGAGAAGCTGTGAGAGAGAGAGAATGAGAAGCTGTGAGTGAGAGAGAGAAAGAGAGAGAGAAGCTGTGAGTGTGAGAGAGAGTGAGATAAAGAGAAGCTGTGAGTGAGTGTGAGAGAGAGAGAAGCTGTGAGTGAAAGTGAGAAAGAGAAGCTGATAGTGAGAGAGAGTGAAGCTGTGAGTGAGAGAAAGAGAAAGAGAAGCTGTGAGTAAGAGAGAAAGAGAGAAATAGAAGCTATGAGTGAGAGACAGAGAGAGAAGCTGTGAGTGAGTGAGAGAGAGAGAAGTTGTGTGAGAGAGAGAGAAAAAGAGAAGCTGTGAGTGAGAGAGAGAGAGAAAGAGAAGCTGTAAGTGAGTGAGAGAAAGAGAAGCTGTGAGTGTGAGAGAGAGAAAGAGAAGCTGTGAGTGAGAGAGAGAGTGAGAAGCTGTGAGTGAGAGAGAGAGAAAGAGATGCTGTGAGTGAGAGACAGAGAGAGAAAGAGAAGTTGTTAGTGAGAGAGAGAGAGAAAGAGAAGCTGTGAGAGAGAGAGAGAGAAAGAGAAGCTGTGAGAGAGAGAGATAGAAGCTGTGAGTGAGAGACAGAGAGAGAAAGAGAAGCTGTGTGTGTGTGAGAGAGAGAAGCTGTGTGTGAGAGAGAAAGAGAAGCTGTGAGTGAGAGAGAGAGAGAAAGAGAATCTGTGAGTGAGAGAGAGAGAGAAAGAGAAGCTGTGAGAGAGAGTGAAAGAGAAGCTGTGAGTGAGAAACAGAGAGAGAAAGAGAAGCTGTGTGAGAGAGAGAGAGTGATAAGCTGTGAGTGAGAGAGAGAGAAAGAGAAGCTGTGAGTGTGTGTGTGAGAGAGAAAGAAAGCTGTGAGTGAGAGAGAGAGAGAAAGAGAAGGTGTGAGTGTGTGTGAGAGAGAAGGAGAAGTTGTGTGAGAGAGAGAGAGAGAAAGAGTAGCTGTGAGAGAGAGAGAGAGAAAGAGAAGCTGTGAGTGTGTGAGAGAGAGAAAGAGAAGTTGTGTGAGAGAGAGAAAAAGAGAAGCTGTGAGTGAGAGTGAAAGAGAGAAATAGAAGCTACGAGTGAGAGAGAGAGAGAAGCTGTGAGTGTGTGAGAGAGAGGAAGTGAAGCTGTGAGTGAAAAAGAGAGAAAGAGAAGCTGTGAGTGAGAGATAGAGAGAGAAAGAGAAGCTGTGAGTTAGAGAGAGAGAGAATGAGAAGCTGTGTGTGTGAGATAAAGAGAAGCTGTGAGTGAGAGAGAGAGAAAGAGAAGTTGTGAGTGAGAGATAGAGAGAGAAAGAGAAGCTGTGAGTGAGAGAGAGAGAGAAAGAGAAGCTATGAGTGAGAGAGAGAGAGAAGCTGTGAGTGAGACAGAGAAGCTGTGCGTGAGAGAGAGAGAGAAGCTGTGTGTGTGAGAGAGAGAGAGAAGCTGTGAGTGAGAGAGAGAGAAAGAAAGAGAAGCTGTGTGATAGAGAGAGAGAAGCTGTGAGTGTGAGAGAGAGTGAGATAAAGAGAAGTTGTGAGTGAGTGAGTGAGTGAGAGAAGCTGTGAGTGAAAGAGAGAAAGGGAAGCTGTGAGTGAGATAGAGAGAGAGAAGCTGTGAGTGAGAGACAGAGAGAGAAAGAGAAGCTGTGTGTGAGAGAGAGTGTGATAATCTCTGTGTGTGTGTGAGAGAGAAGCTATGAGTGAGAGAAAGTGAAAGAGAAGCTGTGAGTGAGTGAGAGAGAGAAGCTGTGAGTGAGAGAGAGAAAGAGAAGCTGTGAGTGAGAGACAGAGAGAGAAAGAAAGAGTGTGAGTGAGAGACAGAGAGAGAAAGAGAAGCTGTGTGTGTGAGAGAGAAAGAGAAGCTGTGAGTGAGAGAGAGAGAAGCTGTGAGTGAAAGTGAGAAAGAGAAGCTGATAGAGAGAGAGAGAGAGAAGCTGTGAGTGAGAGAAAGATAAAGAGAAGCTGTGAGTAAGAGAGAAAGAGAGAAATAGAAGCTATGAGTGAGAGACAGAGAGAGAAGCTGTGAGTGAGTGAGAGAGAGAGAAGCTGTGAGTGAGAGACAGAGAGAGAAAGAGAAGTTGTTAGTGAGAGAGAGAGAGAGATTGAAAGAGAAGCTGTGTGTGAGAGAGAGAGAGAAACTATGAGTGAGAGAGAGGGAAAGAGATGCTGTGAGTGAGAGACAGAGAGAGAAAGAGAAGTTGTTAGTGAGAGAGAGAGAGAGAAAGAGAAGCTGTGTGTGTGAGAGAGAGAGAAGCTGTGTGTGAGAGACAGAGAGAGAAAGAGAAGTTGTTAGTGAGAGAGAGAGAGAGAGAGAAAGAGCTGTGAGAGAGAGAGAGAGAGAAACTATGAGTGAGAGAGAGAGAAGCTGTGAGTGAGAGACAGAGAGATAAAGAGAAGCTGTGAGAGAGAGAGAGAAAGAGAAGCTGTGTGTGAGAGAGAGAATGAGAAGCTTTGAGTGAGAGAGAGAAAGAGAGAGAAGCTGTGAGTGTGAGAGAGAGTCAGATAAAGAGAAGCTGTGAGTGAGTGAGAGAGAGAGAGAAGCTGTGAGTGAAAGTGAGAAAGAGAAGCTGATAGTGAGAGAGAGAGAGAAGCTGTGAGTGAGAGAAAGAGAAAGAGAAGCTGTGAGTAAGAGAGAAAGAGAGAAATAGAAGCTATGAGTGAGAGACAGAGAGAGAAGCTGTGAGTGATTGAGTGAGAGAGAAGTTGTGTGAGAGAGAGAGAAAAAGAGAAGCTGTGAGTGTGTGAGAGAGAGAAAGAGAAGCTGTAAGTGAGTGAGAGAAAGAGAAGCTGTGAGTGTGTGAGAGAGAAAGAGAAGCTGTGAGTGAGAGAGAGAGTGAGAAGCTGTGAGTGAGAGAGAGAGAGAAAGAGATGCTGTGAGTGAGAGACAGAGAAAGAGAAGTTGTTAGTGAGAGAGAGAGAGAGAGAAGCTGTGAGAGAGAGAGAGAAAGAGAAGCTGTGAGAGAGAGAGAGAGAAGCTGTGAGTGAGAGACAGAGAGATAAAGAGAAGCTGTGAGAGAGAGAGAGAATGAAAAGGTGTGTGTGAGAGAGAAAGAGAAGTTGTTATTGAGAGAGAGAGAGAGAGAGAGAGAGAAAGAAAGAGCTGTGAGAGAGAGAAAGAGAAAGAGAAGCTGTGTGTGAGAGAGAAAGAGAAGCTGTGAGTGAGAGAGAGAGAGAAAGAGAAGCTGTGAGAGAGAGAGAAAGAGAAGCTGTGAGTGAGAGACAGAGAGAGAAAGAGAAGCTGTGTGAGAGAGAGAGTGATAAGCTGTGAGGGAGAGAGAGAGAGAAAGAGAAGCTGTGAGTGAGAGACAGTGAGAGAGAGTAGCTGTGAGAGAGAGAGAGAGCAAGAGAAGCTGTGAGTGTGTGTGAGAGAGAGAAAGAAAGCTGTGAGTGAGAGAGAGAGAGAGAAAGAGAAGCTGTGTGAGAGAGAGAAAGAGAAGCTGTGAGTGTGTGTGAGAGAGAAAGTGAAGTTGTGAGAGAGAGAGAAAAAGAGAAGCTGTGAGTGAGAGTGAAAGAGAGAAATAGAAGCTACGAGTGAGAGAGAGAGAGAAGCTGTGAGTGTGTGAGAGAGAGGAAGTGAAGCTGTGAGTGAAAAAGACAGAAAGTGAAGCTGTGAGTGAGAGATAGAGAGAGAAAGAGAAGCTGTGAGTTAGAGAGAGAGAGAGAACGAGAAGCTGTGTGTGTGAGAGAGAGAGAATCTGTGAGTGAGAGAGAGAGAGAAAGAGAAGCTATGAGTGAGAGAGAGAGAAACTGTGAGTGAGAGAGAGAAGCTGTGCGTGAGAGAGAGAGAGAGAAGCTGTGTGTGTCTGTGAGAGAGAGAGAAGCTGTGAGAGAGAGAGAGAGAGAGAGAAGCTGTGTGATAGAGAGAGAGAGAAGCTGTGAGTGTGAGACAGAGTGAGATAAAGAGAAGTTGTGAGTGAGAGAGAGAGAGAAGCTGTGAGTGAGAGACAGAGAGAGAAAGAGAAGCTGTGTGTGTGAGAGAGAGTGATAAGCTGTGTGTGTGTGAGAGAGAAGCTGTGAGTGAGTGAGAGAGAAAGAGAAGCTGTGAGTGAGTGAGAGAGAGAAGCTGTGAGTGAGAGAGAGAAAGAGAAGCTGTGAGTGAGAGACAGAGGGAGAAAGAAAGGGGGTGAGTGCGAGAGAGAGAAAGAGAAGCTGTGAGAGAGAGAGAGAAAGAGAAGCTGTGAGTGAGAAAGAGAGAGAAAGAGAAGCTGTGAGTGAGAGACAGAGAGAGAAAGAGAAGCTGTGTGTGTGAGAGAGAAAGAGAAGCTGTGAGTGAGAGAGAGAGTAGCTGTGAGTGAAAGTGAGAAATAGAAGCTGATAGTGTGAGAGAGAGAGAGAAGCTGTGAGTGAGAGAAAGAGAAAGAGAAGCTGTGAGTAAGAGAGAAAACGAGAAATAGAAGCTATGAGTGAGAGGCAGAGAAAGAAGCTGTGACTGAGTGAGAGAGAGAGAAGCTGTGTGAGAGAGAGAGAGAAAAAGAGAAGCTGTGTGAGAGAGAGAGAGAGAGAAGCTGTAAGTGAGTGAGAGAAGGAGAAGCTGTGAGTGTGTGAGAGAGAAAGAGAAGCTGTGAGTGAGAGAGAGAGAGAGAAAGAGAAGTTGTTAGTGAGAGAGAGAGAGAAAGAGAAGCTTTGAGAGAGAGAGAGAGAGAGAGAGAGAAGCTGTGAGTGAGAGAGAGAAGGTGTGAGTGAGAGACAGAGAGATAAAGAGAAGCTGAGAGAGAGAGTGAGAAAGAGAAACTGTGAGAGAGAGAGAATGAGAAGCTGTGTGAGAGGGAGAGAGAAAGAGAGAAATAGAAGCTACGAGTGAGAGAGAGAGAAGCTGTGAGTGTGTGAGAGAGAGGGTGAAGCTGTGAGTGAAAAAGAGAGAAAGTGAACCTGTGAGTGAGAGATAGAGAGAGAAAGAGAAGCTGTGAGTTAGAGAGAGAGAGAACAAGAAGCTGTGTGTGTGAGATAAAGAGAAGCTGTGAGTGAGAGAGAGAGAGAAAGAGAAGCTGTGAGTGAGAGATAGAGAGAGAAAGAGAATCTGTGAGTGAGAGAGAGAGAGAAAGAGAAGCTATGAGTGAGATAGAGAGAAGCTGTGAGTGAGAGAGAGAAGCTGTGCGTGAGAGAGAGAGAGAGAGAAGCTGTGTGTGTGTGTGAGAGAGAGAAGCTGTGAGTGAGAGAGAGAGAGAGAAAGAGAAGCTGTGTGATAGAGAGAGAGAGAAGCTGTGAGTGTGAGAGAGAGTGAGATAAAGAGAAGTTGTGAGTGAGTGAGTGAGTGAGAGAAGCTGTGAGTGAAAGAGAGAAAGAGAAGCTGTGAGTGAGAGAGAGAGAGAGAAGCTGTGAGTGAGAGACAGAGAGAGAAAGAGAAGCTGTGTGTGAGAGAGAGAGTGATAAGCTGTGTGTGTGAGAGAGAGAAGCTGTGAGTGAGAGAGAGAGAAAGAGAAGCTGTGAGTGAGAGAGAGAAGCTGAGAGTGAGAGAGAGAAAGAGAAGCTGTGAGTGAGAGACAGAGGGAGAAAGAAAGTGTGTGAGTGCGAGAGAGAGAAAGAGAAGCTGTGAGAGAGAGAGAAAGAGAAGCTGTGAGTGAGAAAGAGAGAGAAAGAGACGCTGTGTGTGTGAGAGAGAAAGAGAAGCTGTGAGTGAGAGAGAGAGAAGCTGTGAGTGAAAGTGAGAAAGAGAAGCTGATAGTGAGAGAGAGAGAGAAGCTGTGAGTGAGAGAAAGAGAAAGAGAAGCTGTGAGTAAGAGAGAAAGAGAGAAATAGAAGCTATGAGTGAGAGACAGAGAGAGAAGCTGTGAGTGAGTGAGAGAGAGAGAAGCTGTGTGAGAGAGAGAGAAAAAGAGAAGCTGTGAGAGAGAGAGAGAGAAAGAGAAGCTGTAAGTGAGTGAGAGAAGGAGAAGCTGTGAGTGTGAGAGAGAGAAAGAGAAGCTGTGTGTGAGAGAGAGAGAGAAAGAGAAGTTGTTAGTGAGAGAGAGAGAAAGAAAGAGAAGCTTTGAGAGAGAGAGAGAGAGAGAAGCTGTGAGTGAGAGAGAGAGAAGCTGTGAGTGAGAGACAGAGAGATATAGAGAAGCTGTGAGAGAGAGTGAGAAAGAGAAGCTGTGAGAGAGAGAGAATGAGAAGCTGTGTGAGGGAGAGAGAAAGAGAATTTGTTAGTGAGAGAGAGAGAGAAGGAGCTGTGAGAGAGAGAGTGAGCAAGAGAATCTGTGAGTGAGAGAGAGAAAGAGAAGCTGTGAGAAATAGAGAGAAAGAGAAGCTGTGAGTGAGAAGACAGAGAGAGAAAGAGAAGCTGTGTGTGAGAGAGAGAGAGAAAGTGAAGCTGTGAGTGAGAAGGATGAGAAATAAAGAGAAGCTGTGAGTGTGTGTGAGAGAGAAAGAGAAGCTGTGAGAGAGAGAGAAAAAGAGAAGCTGTGAGTGAGAGTGAAAGAGAGAAATAGAAGCTATGAGTGAGAGAGAGAGAGAAGCTGTGAGTGAGAGAAAGAGAGAGAAAGAGAAGTTGTTAATGAGAGAGAGAGAGAAAGAGAAGCTTTGAGAGAGAGAGAGAGAGAAAGAGAAGTTGTGAGTGAGAGAGAGAGAGAGAAGTTGTGAGTGAGAGACAGGGAGATAAAGAGAAGCTGTGTGAGAGAGAGAAAGAGAAGCTGTGAGTGAGAGAGAGAGAGAATGAGAAGCTGTGTGAGAGGGAGAGAGAAAGAGAAGATTTTAGTGAGCGAGAGAGAGAGAGAGAAAGAGCTGTGAGAGAGAGAGAAAGAGAAGCTGTGTGAGAGAGAAAGAGAAGCTGTGAGTGAGAGAGAGAGAGAAAGTGAAGCTGTGAGTGAGAGAGAGAGAGAAAGAGAACCTGTGAGTGAGAGAAAGAGAGAAAGAGAAGCTGTGAGTGAGAGACAGAGAGAGAAAGAGAAGCTATGGGTGAGAGAGAGAGTGATAAGCTGTGAGTGAGAGAGAGAGAGAAAGAGAAGCTGTGATTGAGAGACAGAGAGAGAGAGTAGCTGTGTGTGTGTGAGAGAGAGAGAGCAAGAGAATCTGTGAGTGAGAGAGAGAGAAAAAGAGAAGCTGTGAGTGACAGAGAAAGAGAGAAAGAGAAGCTGTGAGTGAGAGAGAGTGAGAAGCTATGAGAGAGAGAGCAAGAGAAGCTGTGAGTGAGAGAGAGAAAGAGAAGCTGAGAGTGAGAAAGAGAGAGAGAGAGAAGCTGTGAGTGAGAAGACAGAGAGAGAAAGAGAAGCTGTGTGAGAGAGAGATAGAGAAAGAGAAGCTGTGAGTGAGAGAGAGAGAGAAAGAGAAGCTGTGAGTGTGTGTGAGAGAGAAAGAGAAGCTGTGAGAGAGAGAGAAAAAGAGAAGCTGTGAGTGAGAGAGAGAGAGAGAACGAGAAGCTGTGTGTGAGAGAGAAAGAGAAGCTGTGAGTGAGAGAGAGAGAGAAAGAGAAGCTCTGAGTGAGAGATAGAGAGAGAAAGAGAAGCTGTGAGTGAGTGAGAGAGAGAGAATGAGAAGCTGTGTGTGTGAGATTAAGAGAAGCTTTGAGTGAGAGAGAGAGAGAAAGAGAAGCTGTGAGTGAGAGAGAGAAAGAGAAGCTGTGAGAGAGAGAGAATGAGAAGCTGTGAGTGAGAGAGAGAAAGAGAGAGAGAAGCTGTGAGTGTGAGAGAGAGTGAGATAAAGAGAAGCTGTGAGTGAGTGTGTGAGAGAGAGAAGCTGTGAGTGAAAGTGAGAAAGAGAAGCTGATAGTGAGAGAGAGAGAAGCTGTGAGTGAGAGAAAGAGAAAGAGAAGCTGTGAGTAAGAGAGAAAGAGAGAAATAGAAGCTATGAGTGAGAGACAGAGAGAGAAGCTGTGAGTGAGTGAGAGAGAGAGAAGTTGTGTGAGAGAGAGAGAGAAAAAGAGAAGCTGTGAGTGAGAGAGAGAGAGAAAGAGAAGCTGTAAGTGAGTGAGAGAAAGAGAAGCTGTGAGTGTGTGAGAGAGAAAGAGAAGCTGTGAGTGAGAGAGAGAGTGAGAAGCTGTGAGTGAGAGAGAGAGAAAGAGATGCTGTGAGTGAGAGACAGAGAGAGAAAGAGAAGTTGTTAGTGAGAGAGAGAGAGAAAGAGAAGCTGTGAGAGAGAGAGAGAAAGAGAAGCTGTGTGAGAGAGAGATAGAAGCTGTGAGTGAGAGACAGAGAGAGAAAGAGAAGCTGTTTGTGTGAGAGAGAGAGAAGCTGTGTGTGAGAGAGAAAGAGAATCTGTGAGTGAGAGAGAGAGAAAGAGAATCTGTGAGTGAGAGAGAGAGAGAAAGAGAAGCTGTGAGAGAGAGAGAAAGAGAAGCTGTGAGTGAGAGACAGAGAGAGAAAGAGAAGCTGTGTGTGAGAGAGAGTGATAAGCTGTGAGTGAGAGAGAGAGAAAGAGAAGCTGTGAGTGTGTGTGTGAGAGAGAAAGAAAGCTGTGAGTGAGAGAGAGAGAGAGAAAGAGAAGGTGTGAGTGTGTGAGAGAGAGAAGGAGAAGTTGTGTGAGAGAGAGATAGAGAAAGAGTAGCTGTGAGAGAGAGAGAGAGAAAGAGAAGCTGTGAGTGTGTGTGAGAGAGAAAGAGAAGTTGTGAGAGAGAGAGAAAAAGAGAAGCTGTGAGTGAGAGTGAAAGAGAGAAATAGAAGCTACGAGTGAGAGAGAGAGAGAGAAAGAGAAGCTGTGAGTTAGAGAGAGAGAGAGAATGAGAAGCTGTGTGTGTGAGATAAAGAGAAGCTGTGAGTGAGAGAGTGAGAGAAAGAGAAGCTGTGAGTGAGAGATAGAGAGAGAAAGAGAAGCTGTGTGATAGAGAGAGAGAGAAGCTGTGAGTGTGAGAGAGAGTGAGATAAAGAGAAGTTGTGAGTGAGTGAGTGAGTGAGAGAAGCTGTGAGTGAAAGAGAGAAAGAGAAGCTGTGAGTGAGAGAGAGAGAGAGAAGCTGTGAGTGAGAGACAGAGAGAGAAAGAGAAGCTGTGTGTGAGAGAGAGAGTGATAAGCTGTGTGTGTGAGAGAGAGAAGCTGTGAGTGAGAGAGAGAGAAAGAGAAGCTGTGAGTGAGAGAGAGAAGCTGAGAGTGAGAGAGAGAAAGAGAAGCTGTGAGTGAGAGACAGAGGGAGAAAGAAAGTGTGTGAGTGCGAGAGAGAGAAAGAGAAGCTGTGAGAGAGAGAGAAAGAGAAGCTGTGAGTGAGAAAGAGAGAGAAAGAGACGCTGTGTGTGTGAGAGAGAAAGAGAAGCTGTGAGTGAGAGAGAGAGAAGCTGTGAGTGAAAGTGAGAAAGAGAAGCTGATAGTGAGAGAGAGAGAGAAGCTGTGAGTGAGAGAAAGAGAAAGAGAAGCTGTGAGTAAGAGAGAAAGAGAGAAATAGAAGCTATGAGTGAGAGACAGAGAGAGAAGCTGTGAGTGAGTGAGAGAGAGAGAAGCTGTGTGAGAGAGAGAGAAAAAGAGAAGCTGTGAGAGAGAGAGAGAGAAAGAGAAGCTGTAAGTGAGTGAGAGAAGGAGAAGCTGTGAGTGTGAGAGAGAGAAAGAGAAGCTGTGTGTGAGAGAGAGAGAGAAAGAGAAGTTGTTAGTGAGAGAGAGAGAAAGAAAGAGAAGCTTTGAGAGAGAGAGAGAGAGAGAGAAGCTGTGAGTGAGAGAGAGAAGCTGTGAGTGAGAGACAGAGAGATATAGAGAAGCTGTGAGAGAGAGTGAGAAAGAGAAGCTGTGAGAGAGAGAGAATGAGAAGCTGTGTGAGGGAGAGAGAAAGAGAATTTGTTAGTGAGAGAGAGAGAGAAGGAGCTGTGAGAGAGAGAGTGAGCAAGAGAATCTGTGAGTGAGAGAGAGAAAGAGAAGCTGTGAGAAATAGAGAGAAAGAGAAGCTGTGAGTGAGAAGACAGAGAGAGAAAGAGAAGCTGTGTGTGAGAGAGAGAGAGAAAGTGAAGCTGTGAGTGAGAAGGATGAGAAATAAAGAGAAGCTGTGAGTGTGTGTGAGAGAGAAAGAGAAGCTGTGAGAGAGAGAGAAAAAGAGAAGCTGTGAGTGAGAGTGAAAGAGAGAAATAGAAGCTATGAGTGAGAGAGAGAGAGAAGCTGTGAGTGAGAGAAAGAGAGAGAAAGAGAAGTTGTTAATGAGAGAGAGAGAGAAAGAGAAGCTTTGAGAGAGAGAGAGAGAGAAAGAGAAGTTGTGAGTGAGAGAGAGAGAGAGAAGTTGTGAGTGAGAGACAGGGAGATAAAGAGAAGCTGTGTGAGAGAGAGAAAGAGAAGCTGTGAGTGAGAGAGAGAGAGAATGAGAAGCTGTGTGAGAGGGAGAGAGAAAGAGAAGATTTTAGTGAGCGAGAGAGAGAGAGAAAGAGCTGTGAGAGAGAGAGAAAGAGAAGCTGTGTGAGAGAGAAAGAGAAGCTGTGAGTGAGAGAGAGAGAGAAAGTGAAGCTGTGAGTGAGAGTGAGAGAGAAAGAGAACCTGTGAGTGAGAGAAAGAGAGAAAGAGAAGCTGTGAGTGAGAGACAGAGAGAGAAAGAGAAGCTATGGGTGAGAGAGAGAGTGATAAGCTGTGAGTGAGAGAGAGAGAGAAAGAGAAGCTGTGAGTGAGAGACAGAGAGAGAGAGTAGCTGTGTGTGTGTGAGAGAGAGAGAGCAAGAGAATCTGTGAGTGAGAGAGAGAGAAAAAGAGAAGCTGTGAGTGACAGAGAAAGAGAGAAAGAGAAGCTGTGAGTGAGAGAGAGTGAGAAGCTATGAGAGAGAGAGCAAGAGAAGCTGTGAGTGAGAGAGAGAAAGAGAAGCTGAGTGAGAAAGAGAGAGAGAGAGAAGCTGTGAGTGAGAAGACAGAGAGAGAAAGAGAAGCTGTGTGAGAGAGAGAGATAGAGAAAGAGAAGCTGTGAGTGAGAGAGAGAGAGAAAGAGAAGCTGTGAGTGTGTGTGAGAGAGAAAGAGAAGCTGTGAGAGAGAGAGAAAAAGAGAAGCTGTGAGTGAGAGAGAGAGAGAGAACGAGAAGCTGTGTGTGAGAGAGAAAGAGAAGCTGTGAGTGAGAGAGAGAGAGAAAGAGAAGCTCTGAGTGAGAGATAGAGAGAGAAAGAGAAGCTGTGAGTGAGTGAGAGAGAGAGAATGAGAAGCTGTGTGTGTGAGATTAAGAGAAGCTTTGAGTGAGAGAGAGAGAGAAAGAGAAGCTGTGAGTGAGAGAGAGAAAGAGAAGCTGTGAGAGAGAGAGAATGAGAAGCTGTGAGTGAGAGAGAGAAAGAGAGAGAGAAGCTGTGAGTGTGAGAGAGAGTGAGATAAAGAGAAGCTGTGAGTGAGTGTGTGAGAGAGAGAAGCTGTGAGTGAAAGTGAGAAAGAGAAGCTGATAGTGAGAGAGAGAGAAGCTGTGAGTGAGAGAAAGAGAAAGAGAAGCTGTGAGTAAGAGAGAAAGAGAGAAATAGAAGCTATGAGTGAGAGACAGAGAGAGAAGCTGTGAGTGAGTGAGAGAGAGAGAAGTTGTGTGAGAGAGAGAGAAAAAGAGAAGCTGTGAGTGAGAGAGAGAGAGAAAGAGAAGCTGTAAGTGAGTGAGAGAAAGAGAAGCTGTGAGTGTGTGAGAGAGAAAGAGAAGCTGTGAGTGAGAGAGAGAGTGAGAAGCTGTGAGTGAGAGAGAGAGAAAGAGATGCTGTGAGTGAGAGACAGAGAGAGAAAGAGAAGTTGTTAGTGAGAGAGAGAGAGAAAGAGAAGCTGTGAGAGAGAGAGAGAAAGAGAAGCTGTGTGAGAGAGAGATAGAAGCTGTGAGTGAGAGACAGAGAGAGAAAGAGAAGCTGTTTGTGTGAGAGAGAGAGAAGCTGTGTGTGAGAGAGAAAGAGAATCTGTGAGTGAGAGAGAGAGAAAGAGAATCTGTGAGTGAGAGAGAGAGAGAAAGAGAAGCTGTGAGAGAGAGAGAAAGAGAAGCTGTGAGTGAGAGACAGAGAGAGAAAGAGAAGCTGTGTGTGAGAGAGAGTGATAAGCTGTGAGTGAGAGAGAGAGAGAAAGAGAAGCTGTGAGTGTGTGTGTGAGAGAGAAAGAAAGCTGTGAGTGAGAGTGAGAGAGAGAAAGAGAAGGTGTGAGTGTGTGAGAGAGAGAAGGAGAAGTTGTGTGAGAGAGAGATAGAGAAAGAGTAGCTGTGAGAGAGAGAGAGAGAAAGAGAAGCTGTGAGTGTGTGTGAGAGAGAAAGAGAAGTTGTGAGAGAGAGAGAAAAAGAGAAGCTGTGAGTGAGAGTGAAAGAGAGAAATAGAAGCTACGAGTGAGAGAGAGAGAGAAAGAGAAGCTGTGAGTTAGAGAGAGAGAGAGAATGAGAAGCTGTGTGTGTGAGATAAAGAGAAGCTGTGAGTGAGAGAGTGAGAGAAAGAGAAGCTGTGAGTGAGAGATAGAGAGAGAAAGAGAAGCTGTGAGTGAGAGAGAGAGAGAAAGAGAAGCTATGAGTGAGAGAGAGAGAGAAGCTGTGAGTGTGTGTGTGTGAGAGAGAAGCTGTGAGTGAGAGAGAGAGAAAGAAAGAGAAGCTGTGTGATAGAGAGAGAGAAGCTGTGAGTGTGAGAGAGAGTGAGATAAAGAGAAGTTGTGAGTGAGTGAGTGAGAGAAGCTGTGAGTGAAAGAGAGAAAGGGAAGCTGTGAGTGAGAGAGAGAGAAGCTGTGAGTGAGAGACAGAGAGAGAAAGAGAAGCTGTGTGTGAGAGAGAGTGTGATAAGCTGTGTGTGTGTGTGAGAGAGAAGCTATGAGTGAGAGAAAGAGAAAGAGAAGCTGTGAATGAGAGAGAGAGAAGCTGTGAGTGAGAGAGAGAAAGAGAAGCTGTGAGTGAGAGACAGAGAGAGAAAGAAAGGGTGTGAGTGAGAGACAGAGAGAGAAAGAGAAGCTGTGTGTGTGTGAGAGAAAGAGAAGCTGTGAGTGAGAGAGAGAGAAGCTGTGAGTGAAAGTGAGAAAGAGAAGCTGATAGAGAGAGAGAGAGAAGCTGTGAGTGAGAGAGAAAGAGAGAAATAGAAGCTATGAGTGAGAGACAGAGAGAGAAGCTGTGAGTGAGTGAGAGAGAGAGAAGCTGTGAGTGAGAGACAGAGAGAGAAAGAGAAGTTGTTAGTGAGAGAGAGAGAGAGAGAGAGAAGCTGTGTGTGTGAGAGAGAGAAAGAGAAGCTGTGAGAGAGAGAGAGAATGAAAAGCTGTGAGTGAGAGAGAGAAAGAGAGAGAGAAGCTGTGAGAGTGAGAGAGAGTGAGATAAAGAGAAGCTGTGAGTGAGTGAGAGAGAGAGAGAGAGAGAAGCTGTGAGTGAAAGTGAGAAAGAGAAGCTGATAGTGAGAGAGAGAGAGAAGCTGTGAGTGAGAGAAAGAGAAAGAGAAGCTGTGAGTAAGAGAGAAAGAGAGAAATAGAAGCTATGAGTGAGAGACAGAGAGAGAAGCAGTGAGTGAGTGAGAGAGAGAGAAGTTGTGTGAGAGAGAGAGAGAGAAAAAGAGAAGCTGTGAGTGTGTGTGAGAGAGAAAGAGAAGCTGTAAGTGAGTGAGAGAAAGAGAAGCTGTGAGTGTGTGAGAGAGAAAGAGAAGCTGTGAGTGAGAGAGAGAGTGAGAAGCTGTGAGTGAGAGAGAGAGAAAGAGATGCTGTGAGTGAGAGACAGAGAGAAAGAGAAGTTGTTAGTGAGAGAGAGAGAGAGAGAAGCTGTGTGAGAGAGAGAGAAAGAGAAGCTGTGTGTGTGAGAGAGAGAGAAGCTGTGAGTGAGAGACAGAGAGATAAAGAGAAGCTGTGAGAGAGAGAGAATGAGAAGCTGTGTGAGAGAGAGAGAAAGAGAAGTTGTTATTGAGAGAGAGAGAGAGAAAGAGCTGTGAGAGAGAGAAAGAGAAAGAGAAGCTGTGTGTGAGAGAGAAAGAGAAGCTGTGAGTGAGAGAGAGAGAGAGAGAGAGAAGCTGTGTGTGAGAGAGAAAGAGAAGCTGTGAGTGAGAGACAGAGAGAGAAAGAGAAGCTGTGTGAGAGAGAGAGTGATAAGCTGTGAGGGAGAGAGAGAGAGAAAGAGAAGCTGTGAGTGAGAGACAGTGAGAGAGAGTAGCTGTGAGAGAGAGAGAGAGCAAGAGAAGCTGTGAGTGTGTGTGTGAGAGAGAAAGAAAGCTGTGAGTGAGAGAGAGAGAGAGAGAAAGAGAAGCTGTGAGTGAGAGAGAGAGAGAAGGAGAAGTTGTGTGAGAGAGAGAGATCGAGAAAGAGAAGCTGTGTGAGAGAGAGAAAGAGAAGCTGTGAGTGTGTGTGAGAGAGAAAGTGAAGTTGTGAGAGGGATAGAAAAAGAGAAGCTGTGAGTGAAAGTGAAAGAGAGAAATAGAAGCTACGAGTGAGAGAGAGAGAGAAGCTGTGAGTGTGTGAGAGAGAGGAAGTGAAGCTGTGAGTGAAAAAGAGAGAAAGTGAAGCTGTGAGTGAGAGATAGAGAGAGAAAGAGAAGCTGTGAGTTAGAGAGAGAGAGAACGAGAAGCTGTGTGTGTGAGATAAAGAGAAGCTGTGAGTGAGAGAGAGAGAGAAATAGAAGCTGTGAGTGAGAGATAGAGAGAGAAAGAGAAGCTGTGAGTGAGAGAGAGAGAGAATCTGTGAGTGAGAGAGAGAGAGAAAGAGAAGCTATGAGTGAGAGAGAGAGAGAAGCTGTGAGTGAGAGAGAGAAGCTGTGCGTGAGAGAGAGAGAGAGAGAAGCTGTGTGTGTGTGAGAGAGAGAGAGAAGCTGTGAGTGAGAGAGAGAGAGAAAGAGAAGATGTGTGATAGAGAGAGAGAGAGAAGCTGTGCGTGTGAGAGAGAGTGAGATAAAGAGAAGTTGTGAGTGAGAGAGAGAGAGAGAGAAGCTGTGAGTGAGAGACAGAGAGAGAAAGAGAAGCTGTGTGTGTGAGAGAGAGTGATAAGCTGTGTGTGTGAGAGAGAGAAGCTGTGAGTGAGTGAGAGATAAAGAGAAGCTGTGAGTGAGTGAGAGAGAGAAGCTGTGAGTGAGAGAGAGAAAGAGAAGCTGTGAGTGAGAGACAGAGGGAGAAAGAGAAGCTGTGAGTGAGAGACAGAGAGAGAAAGAGAAGCTGTGTGTGAGAGAGAGAAAGAGAAGCTGTGAGTGAGAGAGAAAGAGAGAAATAGAAGCTATGAGTGAGAGACAGAGAGAGAAGCTGTGAGTGAGTGAGAGAGAGAAGCTGTGAGAGAGAGAGAAAGAGAAGCTGTAAGTGAGTGAGAGAAGGAGAAGCTGTGAGTGTGAGAGAGAGAAAGAGAAGCTGTGTGTGAGAGAGAGAGAGAGAAAGAGAAGTTGTTAGTGAGAGAGAGAGAGAGAAAGAGAAGCTTTGAGAGAGAGAGAGAGAAGCTGTGAGTGAGAGAGAGAGAAGCTGTGAGTGAGAGACAGAAAGATAAAGAGAAGCTGTGAGAGAGAGTGAGAAAGAGAATCTGTGTGAGAGAGAGAATGAGAAGCTGTGTGAGAGGGAGAGAGAAAGAGAGAAATAGAAGCTACTAGTGAGAGAGAGAGAAGCTGTGAGTGTGTGAGAGAGAGGAAGTGAAGCTGTGAGTGAAAAAGAGAGAAAGTGAAGCTGTGAGTGAGAGATAGAGAGAGAAAGAGAAGCTGTGAGATAGAGAGAGAGAGAGAGAGAACGAGAAGCTGTGTGTGTGAGATAAAGAGAAGCTGTGAGTGAGAGAGAGAGGAAGAGAAGCTGTGAGTGAGAGATAGAGAGAGAAAGAGAAGCTGTGAGTGAGAGAGACAGAGAGAATCTGTGAGTGAGAGAGAGAGAGAAAGAGAAGCTATGAGTGAGAGAGAGAGAAGCTGTTTGTGAGAGAGAGAAGCTGTGCGTGAGAGAGAGAGAGAGAGAAGCTGTGTGTGTGTGTGAGAGAGAGAAGCTGTGAGTGAGAGAGAGAGAGAGAAAGAGAAGCTGTGTGATAGAGAGAGAGAGAAGCTGTGAGTGTGAGAGAGAGTGAGATAAAGAGAAGTTGTGAGTGAGTGAGTGAGTGAGAGAAGCTGTGAGTGAAAGAGAGAAAGAGAAGCTGTGAGTGAGAGAGAGAGAGAGAAAGAGAAGCTGTGAGTGAGAGAGAGAGAGAAAGAGAAGCTATGAGTGAGAGAGAGAGAGAAGCTGTGAGTGAGAGAGAGAAGCTGTGCGTGAGAGAGAGAGAGAAGCTGTGTGTGTGTGTGTGAGAGAGAGAAGCTGTGAGTGAGAGAGAAAGAAACAAAGAGAAGCTGTGTGATAGAGAGAGAGAAGCTGTGAGTGTGAGAGAGAGTGAGATAAAGAGAAGTTGTGAGTGAGTGAGTGAGTGAGAGAAGCTGTGAGTGAGAGAGAAAGGGAAGCTGTGAGTGAGAGAGAGAGAGAAGCTGTGAGTGAGAGACAGAGAGAGAAAGAGAAGCTGTGTGAGAGAGAGAGTGTGATAAGCTGTGTGTGTGTGAGAGAGAGAAGCTATGAGTGAGAGAAAGAGAAGCTGTGAGTGAGAGAGAGAGAGAAGCTGTGAGTGAGAGAGAGAAAGAGAAGCTGTGAGTGAGAGACAGAGAGAGAAAGAAAGGGTGTGAGTGAGAGACAGAGAGAGAAAGAGAAGCTGTGTGTGAGAGAGAGAAAGAGAAGCTGTGAGTGAGAGAGAGAAGCTGTGAGTGAAAGTGAGAAAGAGAAGCTGATAGAGAGAGAGAGAGAGAGAAAAGCTGTGAGTGAGAGAGAAAGAGAGAAATAGAAGCTATGAGTGAGAGACAGAGAGAGAAGCTGTGAGTGAGTGAGAGAGAGAGAAGCTGTGAGTGAGAGACAGAGAGAGAAAGAGAAGTTGTTAGTGAGAGAGAGAGAGAGAGAAAGAGAAGCTGTGAGAGAGAGAGAAGCTGTTAGTGAGAGAGAGAGAGAAAGAGAAGCTGTGTGATAGAGAGAGAGATGCTGTGAGTGTGAGAGAGAGTGAGATAAAGAGAAGTTGTGAGTGAGTGAGTGAGTGAGAGAAGCTGTGTGAAAGAGAGAAAGAGAAGCTGTGAGTGAGAGAGAGAGAGAGAAAGAGAAGCTGTGTGTGAGAGAGAGTGTGATAAGCTGTGTGTGTGAGAGAGAGAAGCTATGAGTGAGAGAAAGAGAAAGAGAAGCTGTGAGTGAGAGAGAGAGAGAAGCTGTGAGTGAGAGAGAGAAAGAGAAGCTGTGAGTGAGAGACAGAGAGAAAGAAAGGGTGTGAGTGAGAGACAGAGAGAGAAAGAGAAGCTGTGTGTGTGTGAGAGAAAGAGAAGCTGTGAGTGAGAGAGAGAGAAGCTGTGAGTGAAAGTGAGAAAGAGAAGCTGATAGAGAGAGAGAGAGAGAGAAGCTGTGAGTGAGAGAAAGAGAAAGAGAAGCTGTGAGTAAGAGAGAAAGAGAGAAATAGAAGCTATGAGTGAGAGACAGAGAGAGAAGCTGTGAGTGAGTGAGAGAGAGAGAAGCTGTGAGTGAGAGACAGAGAGAGAAAGAGAAGTTGTTAGTGAGAGAGAGAGAGAGAGAGAAGCTGTGAGAGAGAGAGAGAGAAGCTGTGAGTGAGAGAGAGAGAGAAGCTGTGAGTGAGAGACAGAGAGATAAAGAGAAGCTATGAGAGAGAGAGAAAGAGAAGCTGTGTGAGAGAGAGAGAATGAGAAGCTGTGAGTGAGAGAGAGAAAGAGAGAGAGAAGCTGTGAGTGAAAGTGAGAAAGAGAAGCTGATAGTGAGAGAGAGAGAGAGAAGCTGTGAGTGAGAGAAAGAGAAAGAGAAGCTGTGAGTAAGAGAGAAAGAGAGAAATAGAAGCTATGAGTGAGAGACAGAGAGAGAAGCTGTGAGTGAGTGAGAGAGAGAGAAGCTGTGTGTGAGAGAGAGAAAGAAAAGCTGTGAGTGAGAGAGAGAGTGAGAAGCTGTGAGTGAGAGAGAGAGAGAAAGAGATGCTGTGAGTGAGAGACAGAGAGAGAAAGAGAAGTTGTTAGTGAGAGAGAGAAGCTGTGTGTGAGAGAGAGAAAGAGAAGCTGTGAGAGAGAAAGAGAGAAGCTGTGAGTGAGAGACAGAGAGATAAAGAGAAGCTGTGTGAGAGAGAGAGAATGAGAAGCTGTGAGAGAGAGAGAGAAAGAGAAGTTGTTATTGAGAGAGAGAGAGAGAGAAAGAGCTGTGAGAGAGAGAAAGAGAAAGAGAAGCTGTGTGTGAGAGAGAAAGAGAAGCTGTGTGTGAGAGAGAAAGAGAAGCTGTGAGTGAGAGACAGAGAGAGAAAGAGAAGCTGTGTGAGAGAGAGAGTGATAAGCTGTGAGGGAGAGAGAGAAAGACAAGCAGTGAGTGAGAAAGAGAGAGAAAGAGAAGCTGTGAGTGAGAAGACAGAGAGAGAAAGAGAAGCTGTGTGAGAGAGAGAGAGAGAAAGAGAAGCTGTGAGTGTGTGAGAGAGAAGGAGAATCTGTGAGTGTGTGTGAGAGAGAAAGAGAAGCTGTGAGAGAGAGAGAAAAAGAGAAGCTGTGAGTGAGAGAGAGAGAGAGAACGAGAAGCTGTGTGTGAGAGAGAAAGAGAAGCTGTGAGTGAGAGAGAGAGAGAAAGAGAAGCTGTGAGTGAGAGATAGAGAGAGAAAGCGAAGCTGTGAGTGAGTGAGAGAGAATGAGAAGCTGTGTGTCTGAGATTAAGAGAAGCTGTGAGTGAGAGAGAGAGAAAGAGAAGCTGTGAGTGAGAGAGAGAAAGAGAAGCTGTGTGAGAGAGAGAATGAGAAGCTGTGAGTGAGAGAGAGAAAGAGAGAGAGAAGCTGTGAGTGTGAGAGAGAGTGAGATAAAGAGAAGCTGTGAGTGAGTGTGAGAGAGAGAGAAGCTGTGAGTGAAAGTGAGAAAGAGAAGCTGATAGTGAGAGAGAGTAAAGCTGTGAGTGAGAGAAAGAGAAAGAGAAGCTGTGAGTAAGAGAGAAATAGAGAAATAGAAGCTATGAGTGAGAGACAGAGAGAGAAGCTGTGAGTGAGTGAGAGAGAGAGAAGTTGTGTGAGAGAGAGAGAAAAAGAGAAGCTGTGAGTGAGAGAGAGAGAGAAAGAGAAGCTGTAAGTGAGTGAGAGAAAGAGAAGCTGTGAGTGTGAGAGAGAGAAAGAGAAGCTGTGAGTGAGAGAGAGAGTGAGAAGCTGTGAGTGAGAGAGAGAAAGAGATGCTGTGAGTGAGAGACAGAGAGAGAAAGAGAAGTTGTTAGTGAGAGAGAGAGAGAAAGAGAAGCTGTGAGAGAGAGAGAGAGAGAAAGAGAAGCTGTGAGAGAGAGAGATAGAAGCTGTGAGTGAGAGACAGAGAGAGAAAGAGAAGCTGTGTGTGTGTGAGAGAGAGAAGCTGTGTGTGAGAGAGAAAGAGAAGCTGTGAGTGAGAGAGAGAGAGAAAGAGAATCTGTGAGTGAGAGAGAGAGAGAAAGAGAAGCTGTGAGAGAGAGTGAAAGAGAAGCTGTGAGTGAGAAACAGAGAGAGAAAGAGAAGCTGTGTGTGAGAGAGAGAGTGATAAGCTGTGAGTGAGAGAGAGAGAAAGAGAAGCTGTGAGTGTGTGTGTGAGAGAGAAAGAAAGCTGTGAGTGAGAGAGAGAGAGAAAGAGAAGGTGTGAGTGTGTGTGAGAGAGAAGGAGAAGTTGTGTGTGAGAGAGAGAGAGAAAGAGTAGCTGTGAGAGAGAGAGAGAGAAAGAGAAGCTGTGAGTGTGTGAGAGAGAGAAAGAGAAGTTGTGTGAGAGAGAGAAAAAGAGAAGCTGTGAGTGAGAGTGAAAGAGAGAAATAGAAGCTACGAGTGAGAGAGAGAGAGAAGCTGTGAGTGTGTGAGAGAGAGGAAGTGAAGCTGTGAGTGAAAAAGAGAGAAAGAGAAGCTGTGAGTGAGAGATAGAGAGAGAAAGAGAAGCTGTGAGTTAGAGAGAGAGAGAATGAGAAGCTGTGTGTGTGAGATAAAGAGAAGCTGTGAGTGAGAGAGAGAGAAAGAGAAGTTGTGAGTGAGAGATAGAGAGAGAAAGAGAAGCTGTGAGTGAGAGAGAGAGAGAAAGAGAAGCTATGAGTGAGAGAGAGAGAGAAGCTGTGAGTGAGACAGAGAAGCTGTGCGTGAGAGAGAGAGAGAAGCTGTGTGTGTGAGAGAGAGAGAGAAGCTGTGAGTGAGAGAGAGAGAAAGAAAGAGAAGCTGTGTGATAGAGAGAGAGAAGCTGTGAGTGTGAGAGAGAGTGAGATAAAGAGAAGTTGTGAGTGAGTGAGTGAGTGAGAGAAGCTGTGAGTGAAAGAGAGAAAGGGAAGCTGTGAGTGAGAGAGAGAGAGAGAAGCTGTGAGTGAGAGACAGAGAGAGAAAGAGAAGCTGTGTGTGAGAGAGAGTGTGATAAGCTCTGTGTGTGTGTGAGAGAGAAGCTATGAGTGAGAGAAAGTGAAAGAGAAGCTGTGAGTGAGTGAGAGAGAGAAGCTGTGAGTGAGAGAGAGAAAGAGAAGCTGTGAGTGAGAGACAGAGAGAGAAAGAAAGAGTGTGAGTGAGAGACAGAGAGAGAAAGAGAAGCTGTGTGTGTGAGAGAGAAAGAGAAGCTGTGAGTGAGAGAGAGAGAAGCTGTGAGTGAAAGTGAGAAAGAGAAGCTGATAGAGAGAGAGAGAGAGAAGCTGTGAGTGAGAGAAAGATAAAGAGAAGCTGTGAGTAAGAGAGAAAGAGAGAAATAGAAGCTATGAGTGAGAGACAGAGAGAGAAGCTGTGAGTGAGTGAGAGAGAGAGAAGCTGTGAGTGAGAGACAGAGAGAGAAAGTGAAGTTGTTAGTGAGAGAGAGAGAGAGATTGAAAGAGAATCTGTGTGTGAGAGAGAGAGAGAAACTATGAGTGAGAGAGAGAGAAAGAGATGCTGTGAGTGAGAGACAGAGAGAGAAAGAGAAGTTGTTAGTGAGAGAGAGAGAGAGAAAGAGAAGCTGTGTGTGTGAGAGAGAGAGAAGCTGTGTGTGAGAGACAGAGAGAGAAAGAGAAGTTGTTAGTGAGAGAGAGAGAGAGAAAGAGCTGTGAGAGAGAGAGAGAGAGAAACTATGAGTGAGAGAGAGAGAAGCTGTGAGTGAGAGACAGAGAGATAAAGAGAAGCTGTGAGAGAGAGAGAGAAAGAGAAGCTGTGTGAGAGAGAGAGAATGAGAAGCTTTGAGTGAGAGAGAGAAAGAGAGAGAGAAGCTGTGAGTGTGAGAGAGAGTCAGATAAAGAGAAGCTGTGAGTGAGTGAGAGAGAGAGAAGCTGTGAGTGAAAGTGAGAAAGAGAAGCTGATAGTGAGAGAGAGAGAGAAGCTGTGAGTGAGAGAAAGAGAAAGAGAAGCTGTGAGTAAGAGAGAAAGAGAGAAATAGAAGCTATGAGTGAGAGACAGAGAGAGAAGCTGTGAGTGAGTGAGTGAGAGAGAAGTTGTGTGAGAGAGAGAGAAAAAGAGAAGCTGTGAGTGTGTGAGAGAGAGAGAGAAGCTGTAAGTGAGTGAGAGAAAGAGAAGCTGTGAGTGTGTGAGAGAGAAAGAGAAGCTGTGAGTGAGAGAGAGAGTGAGAAGCTGTGAGTGAGAGAGAGAGAGAAAGAGATGCTGTGAGTGAGAGACAGAGAAAGAGAAGTTGTTAGTGAGAGAGAGAGAGAGAGAGAGAGAAGCTGTGAGAGAGAGAGAGAAAGAGAAGCTGTGAGAGAGAGAGAGAGAAGCTGTGAGTGAGAGACAGAGAGATAAAGAGAAGCTGTGAGAGAGAGAGAGAATGAAAAGGTGTGTGTGAGAGAGAAAGAGAAGTTGTTATTGAGAGAGAGAGAGAGAGAGAGAGAAAGAAAGAGCTGTGAGAGAGAGAAAGAGAAAGAGAAGCTGTGTGTGAGAGAGAAAGAGAAGCTGTGAGGGAGAGAGAGAGAGAAAGAGAAGCTGTGAGAGAGAGAGAAAGAGAAGCTGTGAGTGAGAGACAGAGAGAGAAAGAGAAGCTGTGTGAGAGAGAGAGTGATAAGCTGTGAGGGAGAGAGAGAGAGAAAGAGAAGCTGTGAGTGAGAGACAGTGAGAGAGAGTAGCTGTGAGAGAGAGAGAGCAAGAGAAGCTGTGAGTGTGTGTGAGAGAGAGAAAGAAAGCTGTGAGTGAGAGAGAGAGAGAGAAAGAGAAGCTGTGAGTGAGAGAGAGAGAGAAGGAGAAGTTGTGTGAGAGAGAGAGATAGAGAAAGAGAAGCTGTGTGAGAGAGAGAAAGAGAAGCTGTGAGTGTGTGTGAGAGAGAAAGTGAAGTTGTGAGAGAGAGAGAAAAAGAGAAGCTGTGAGTGAGAGTGAAAGAGAGAAATAGAAGCTACGAGTGAGAGAGAGAGAGAAGCTGTGAGTGTGTGAGAGAGAGGAAGTGAAGCTGTGAGTGAAAAAGACAGAAAGTGAAGCTGTGAGTGAGAGATAGAGAGAGAAAGAGAAGCTGTGAGTTAGAGAGAGAGAGAGAACGAGAAGCTGTGTGTGTGTGAGAGAGAGAATCTGTGAGTGAGAGAGAGAGAGAAAGAGAAGCTATAAGTGAGAGAGAGAGAAACTGTGAGTGAGAGAGAGAAGCTGTGCGTGAGAGAGAGAGAGAGAAGCTGTGTGTGTCTGTGAGAGAGAGAGAAGCTGTGAGAGAGAGAGAGAGAGAGATAAAGAGAAGTTGTGAGTGAGAGAGAGAGAGAAGCTGTGAGTGAGAGACAGAGAGAGAAAGAGAAGCTGTGTGTGTGAGAGAGAGTGATAAGCTGTGTGTGTGTGAGAGAGAAGCTGTGAGTGAGTGAGAGAGAAAGAGAAGCTGTGAGTGAGTGAGAGAGAGAAGCTGTGAGTGAGAGAGAGAAAGAGAAGCTGTGAGTGAGAGACAGAGGGAGAAAGAAAGGGGGTGAGTGCGAGAGAGAGAAAGAGAAGCTGTGAGAGAGAGAGAGAAAGAGAAGCTGTGAGTGAGAAAGAGAGAGAAAGAGAAGCTGTGAGTGAGAGACAGAGAGAGAAAGAGAAGCTGTGTGTGTGAGAGAGAAAGAGAAGCTGTGAGTGAGAGAGAGAGTAGCTGTGAGTGAAAGTGAGAAATAGAAGCTGATAGTGTGAGAGAGAGAGAGAAGCTGTGAGTGAGAGAAAGAGAAAGAGAAGCTGTGAGTAAGAGAGAAAACGAGAAATAGAAGCTATGAGTGAGAGGCAGAGAAAGAAGCTGTGACTGAGTGAGAGAGAGAGAAGCTGTGTGAGAGAGAGAGAGAAAAAGAGAAGCTGTGAGAGAGAGAGAGAGAGAGAAGCTGTAAGTGAGTGAGAGAAGGAGAAGCTGTGAGTGTGTGAGAGAGAAAGAGAAGCTGTGAGTGAGAGAGAGAGAGAGAAAGAGAAGTTGTTAGTGAGAGAGAGAGAGAAAGAGAAGCTTTGAGAGAGAGAGAGAGAGAGAGAGAGAAGCTGTGAGTGAGAGAGAGAAGGTGTGAGTGAGAGACAGAGAGATAAAGAGAAGCTGAGAGAGAGAGTGAGAAAGAGAAACTGTGAGAGAGAGAGAATGAGAAGCTGTGTGAGAGGGAGAGAGAAAGAGAGAAATAGAAGCTACGAGTGAGAGAGAGAGAAGCTGTGAGTGTGTGAGAGAGAGGGTGAAGCTGTGAGTGAAAAAGAGAGAAAGTGAAGCTGTGAGTGAGAGATAGAGAGAGAAAGAGAAGCTGTGAGTTAGAGAGAGAGAGAACAAGAAGCTGTGTGTGTGAGATAAAGAGAAGCTGTGAGTGAGAGAGAGAGAGAAAGAGAAGCTGTGAGTGAGAGATAGAGAGAGAAAGAGAATCTGTGAGTGAGAGAGAGAGAGAAAGAGAAGCTATGAGTGAGATAGAGAGAAGCTGTGAGTGAGAGAGAGAAGCTGTGCGTGAGAGAGAGAGAGAGAGAGAAGCTGTGTGTGTGTGTGAGAGAGAGAAGCTGTGAGTGAGAGAGAGAGAGAGAAAGAGAAGCTGTGTGATAGAGAGAGAGAGAAGCTGTGAGTGTGAGAGAGAGTGAGATAAAGAGAAGTTGTGAGTGAGTGAGTGAGTGAGAGAAGCTGTGAGTGAAAGAGAGAAAGAGAAGCTGTGAGTGAGAGAGAGAGAGAGAAGCTGTGAGTGAGAGACAGAGAGAGAAAGAGAAGCTGTGTGTGAGAGAGAGAGTGATAAGCTGTGTGTGTGAGAGAGAGAAGCTGTGAGTGAGAGAGAGAGAAAGAGAAGCTGTGAGTGAGAGAGAGAAGCTGAGAGTGAGAGAGAGAAAGAGAAGCTGTGAGTGAGAGACAGAGGGAGAAAGAAAGTGTGTGAGTGCGAGAGAGAGAAAGAGAAGCTGTGAGAGAGAGAGAAAGAGAAGCTGTGAGTGAGAAAGAGAGAGAAAGAGACGCTGTGTGTGTGAGAGAGAAAGAGAAGCTGTGAGTGAGAGAGAGAGAAGCTGTGAGTGAAAGTGAGAAAGAGAAGCTGATAGTGAGAGAGAGAGAGAAGCTGTGAGTGAGAGAAAGAGAAAGAGAAGCTGTGAGTAAGAGAGAAAGAGAGAAATAGAAGCTATGAGTGAGAGACAGAGAGAGAAGCTGTGAGTGAGTGAGAGAGAGAGAAGCTGTGTGAGAGAGAGAGAGAAAAAGAGAAGCTGTGAGAGAGAAAGAGAAGCTGTAAGTGAGTGAGAGAAGGAGAAGCTGTGAGTGTGAGAGAGAGAAAGAGAAGCTGTGTGTGAGAGAGAGAGAGAAAGAGAAGTTGTTAGTGAGAGAGAGAGAAAGAAAGAGAAGCTTTGAGAGAGAGAGAGAGAGAGAAGCTGTGAGTGAGAGAGAGAGAAGCTGTGAGTGAGAGACAGAGAGATATAGAGAAGCTGTGAGAGAGAGTGAGAAAGAGAAGCTGTGAGAGAGAGAGAATGAGAAGCTGTGTGAGGGAGAGAGAAAGAGAATTTGTTAGTGAGAGAGAGAGAGAAGGAGCTGTGAGAGAGAGAGTGAGCAAGAGAATCTGAGTGAGAGAGAGAAAGAGAAGCTGTGAGAAATAGAGAGAAAGAGAAGCTGTGAGTGAGAAGACAGAGAGAGAAAGAGAAGCTGTGTGTGAGAGAGAGAGAGAAAGTGAAGCTGTGAGTGAGAAGGATGAGAAATAAAGAGAAGCTGTGAGTGTGTGTGAGAGAGAAAGAGAAGCTGTGAGAGAGAGAGAAAAAGAGAAGCTGTGAGTGAGAGTGAAAGAGAGAAATAGAAGCTATGAGTGAGAGAGAGAGAGAAGCTGTGAGTGAGAGAAAGAGAGAGAAAGAGAAGTTGTTAATGAGAGAGAGAGAAAGAGAAGCTTTGAGAGAGAGAGAGAGAAAGAGAAGTTGTGAGTGAGAGAGAGAGAGAGAAGCTGTGAGTGAGAGACAGGGAGATAAAGAGAAGCTGTGTGAGAGAGAGAAAGAGAAGCTGTGAGTGAGAGAGAGAGAGAATGAGAAGCTGTGTGAGAGGGAGAGAGAAAGAGAAGATTTTAGTGAGCGAGAGAGAGAGAGAAAGAGCTGTGAGAGAGAGAGAAAGAGAAGCTGTGTGAGAGAGAAAGAGAAGCTGTGAGTGAGAGAGAGAGAGAAAGTGAAGCTGTGAGTGAGAGAGAGAGAGAAAGAGAACCTGTGAGTGAGAGAAAGAGAGAAAGAGAAGCTGTGAGTGAGAGACAGAGAGAGAAAGAGAAGCTATGGGTGAGAGAGAGAGTGATAAGCTGTGAGTGAGAGAGAGAGAGAGAAAGAGAAGCTGTGAGTGAGAGACAGAGAGAGAGAGTAGCTGTGTGTGTGTGAGAGAGAGAGAGCAAGAGAATCTGTGAGTGAGAGAGAGAAAAAGAGAAGCTGTGAGTGACAGAGAAAGAGAGAAAGAGAAGCTGTGAGTGAGAGAGAGTGAGAAGCTATGAGAGAGAGAGCAAGAGAAGCTGTGAGTGAGAGAGAGAAAGAGAAGCTGTGAGTGAGAAAGAGAGAGAGAGAGAAGCTGTGAGTGAGAAGACAGAGAGAGAAAGAGAAGCTGTGTGTGAGAGAGAGATAGAGAAAGAGAAGCTGTGAGTGAGAGAGAGAGAGAAAGAGAAGCTGTGAGTGTGTGTGAGAGAGAAAGAGAAGCTGTGAGAGAGAGAGAAAAAGAGAAGCTGTGAGTGAGAGAGAGAGAGAGAACGAGAAGCTGTGTGTGAGAGAGAAAGAGAAGCTGTGAGTGAGAGAGAGAGAGAAAGAGAAGCTGTGAGTGAGAGATAGAGAGAGAAATAGAAGCTGTGAGTGAGTGAGAGAGAGAGAATGAGAAGCTGTGTGTGTGAGATTAAGAGAAGCTTTGAGTGAGAGAGAGAGAGAAAGAGAAGCTGTGAGTGAGAGAGAGAAAGAGAAGCTGTGAGAGAGAGAGAATGAGAAGCTGTGAGTGAGAGAGAGAAAGAGAGAGAGAAGCTGTGAGTGTGAGAGAGAGTGAGATAAAGAGAAGCTGTGAGTGAGTGTGTGAGAGAGAGAAGCTGTGAGTGAAAGTGAGAAAGAGAAGCTGATAGTGAGAGAGAGAGAAGCTGTGAGTGAGAGAAAGAGAAAGAGAAGCTGTGAGTAAGAGAGAAAGAGAGAAATAGAAGCTATGAGTGAGAGACAGAGAGAGAAGCTGTGAGTGAGTGAGAGAGAGAGAAGTTGTGTGAGAGAGAGAGAGAAAAAGAGAAGCTGTGAGTGAGAGAGAGAGAGAAAGAGAAGCTGTAAGTGAGTGAGAGAAAGAGAAGCTGTGAGTGTGTGAGAGAGAAAGAGAAGCTGTGAGTGAGAGAGAGAGTGAGAAGCTGTGAGTGAGAGAGAGAGAAAGAGATGCTGTGAGTGAGAGACAGAGAGAGAAAGAGAAGTTGTTAGTGAGAGAGAGAGAGAGAGAGAAAGAGAAGCTGTGAGAGAGAGAGAGAAAGAGAAGCTGTGTGAGAGAGAGATAGAAGCTGTGAGTGAGAGACAGAGAGAGAAAGAGAAGCTGTGTGTGTGAGAGAGAGAGAAGCTGTGTGTGAGAGAGAAAGAGAATCTGTGAGTGAGAGAGAGAGAAAGAGAATCTGTGAGTGAGAGAGAGAGAGAAAGAGAAGCTGTGAGAGAGAGAGAAAGAGAAGCTGTGAGTGAGAGACAGAGAGAGAAAGAGAAGCTGTGTGTGAGAGAGAGTGATAAGCTGTGAGTGAGAGAGAGAGAAAGAGAAGCTGTGAGTGTGTGTGTGAGAGAGAAAGAAAGCTGTGAGTGAGAGAGAGAGAGAGAAAGAGAAGGTGTGAGTGTGTGTGAGAGAGAAGGAGAAGTTGTGTGAGAGAGAGATAGAGAAAGAGTAGCTGTGAGAGAGAGAGAGAGAAAGAGAAGCTGTGAGTGAGAGTGAAAGAGAGAAATAGAAGCTACGAGTGAGAGAGAGAGAGAGAAAGAGAAGCTGTGAGTTAGAGAGAGAGAGAGAATGAGAAGCTGTGTGTGTGAGATAAAGAGAAGCTGTGAGTGAGAGAGTGAGAGAAAGAGAAGCTGTGAGTGAGAGATAGAGAGAGAAAGAGAAGCTGTGAGTGAGAGAGAGAGAGAAAGAGAAGCTATGAGTGAGAGAGAGAGAGAAGCTGTGAGTGAGAGAGAAAAGCTGTGCGTGAGAGAGAGAGAGAAGCTGTGTGTGTGTGTGTGTGAGAGAGAAGCTGTGAGTGAGAGAGAGAGAAAGAAAGAGAAGCTGTGTGATAGAGAGAGAGAAGCTGTGAGTGTGAGAGAGAGTGAGATAAAGAGAAGTTGTGAGTGAGTGAGTGAGAGAAGCTGTGAGTGAAAGAGAGAAAGGGAAGCTGTGAGTGAGAGAGAGAGAAGCTGTGAGTGAGAGACAGAGAGAGAAAGAGAAGCTGTGTGTGAGAGAGAGTGTGATAAGCTGTGTGTGTGAGAGAGAGAGAAGCTATGAGTGAGAGAAAGAGAAAGAGAAGCTGTGAATGAGAGAGAGAGAAGCTGTGAGTGAGAGAGAGAAAGAGAAGCTGTGAGTGAGAGACAGAGAGAGAAAGAAAGGGTGTGAGTGAGAGACAGAGAGAGAAAGAGAAGCTGTGTGTGTGTGAGAGAAAGAGAAGCTGTGAGTGAGAGAGAGAGAAGCTGTGAGTGAAAGTGAGAAAGAGAAGCTGATAGAGAGAGAGAGAGAAGCTGTGAGTGAGAGAGAAAGAGAGAAATAGAAGCTATGAGTGAGAGACAGAGAGAGAAGCTGTGAGTGAGTGAGAGAGAGAGAAGCTGTGAGTGAGAGACAGAGAGAGAAAGAGAAGTTGTTAGTGAGAGAGAGAGAGAGAGAGAAGCTGTGTGTGTGAGAGAGAGAAAGAGAAGCTGTGAGAGAGAGAGAGAATGAAAAGCTGTGAGTGAGAGAGAGAAAGAGAGAGAGAAGCTGTGAGAGTGAGAGAGAGTGAGATAAAGAGAAGCTGTGAGTGAGTGAGAGAGAGAGAGAGAGAGAAGCTGTGAGTGAAAGTGAGAAAGAGAAGCTGATAGTGAGAGAGAGAGAGAGAAGCTGTGAGTGAGAGAAAGAGAAAGAGAAGCTGTGAGTAAGAGAGAAAGAGAGAAATAGAAGCTATGAGTGAGAGACAGAGAGAGAAGCAGTGAGTGAGTGAGAGAGAGAGAAGTTGTGTGAGAGAGAGAGAGAAAAAGAGAAGCTGTGAGTGTGTGTGAGAGAGAAAGAGAAGCTGTAAGTGAGTGAGAGAAAGAGAAGCTGTGAGTGTGTGAGAGAGAAAGAGAAGCTGTGAGTGAGAGAGAGAGTGAGAAGCTGTGAGTGAGAGAGAGAGAAAGAGATGCTGTGAGTGAGAGACAGAGAGAAAGAGAAGTTGTTAGTGAGAGAGAGAGAGAGAAGCTGTGTGAGAGAGAGAGAAAGAGAAGCTGTGTGTGTGAGAGAGAGAGAAGCTGTGAGTGAGAGACAGAGAGATAAAGAGAAGCTGTGAGAGAGAGAGAATGAGAAGCTGTGTGAGAGAGAGAGAAAGAGAAGTTGTTATTGAGAGAGAGAGAGAGAAAGAGCTGTGAGAGAGAGAAAGAGAAAGAGAAGCTGTGTGTGAGAGAGAAAGAGAAGCTGTGAGTGAGAGAGAGAGAGAGAGAGAGAAGCTGTGTGTGAGAGAGAAAGAGAAGCTGTGAGTGAGAGACAGAGAGAGAAAGAGAAGCTGTGTGAGAGAGAGAGTGATAAGCTGTGAGGGAGAGAGAGAGAGAAAGAGAAGCTGTGAGTGAGAGACAGTGAGAGAGAGTAGCTGTGAGAGAGAGAGAGAGCAAGAGAAGCTGTGAGTGTGTGTGTGAGAGAGAAAGAAAGCTGTGAGTGAGAGAGAGAGAGAGAGAAAGAGAAGCTGTGAGTGAGAGAGAGAGAGAAGGAGAAGTTGTGTGAGAGAGAGAGATAGAGAAAGAGAAGCTGTGTGAGAGAGAGAAAGAGAAGCTGTGAGTGTGTGTGAGAGAGAAAGTGAAGTTGTGAGAGGGATAGAAAAAGAGAAGCTGTGAGTGAAAGTGAAAGAGAGAAATAGAAGCTACGAGTGAGAGAGAGAGAGAAGCTGTGAGTGTGTGAGAGAGAGGAAGTGAAGCTGTGAGTGAAAAAGAGAGAAAGTGAAGCTGTGAGTGAGAGATAGAGAGAGAAAGAGAAGCTGTGAGTTAGAGAGAGAGAGAACGAGAAGCTGTGTGTGTGAGATAAAGAGAAGCTGTGAGTGAGAGAGAGAGAGAAATAGAAGCTGTGAGTGAGAGATAGAGAGAGAAAGAGAAGCTGTGAGTGAGAGAGAGAGAGAATCTGTGAGTGAGAGAGAGAGAGAAAGAGAAGCTATGAGTGAGAGAGAGAGAGAAGCTGTGAGTGAGAGAGAGAAGCTGTGCGTGAGAGAGAGAGAGAGAGAAGCTGTGTGTGTGTGTGAGAGAGAGAGAAGCTGTGAGTGAGAGAGAGAGAGAAAGAGAAGATGTGTGATAGAGAGAGAGAGAAGCTGTGCGTCTGAGAGAGAGTGAGATAAAGAGAAGTTGTGAGTGAGAGAGAGAGAGAGAGAAGCTGTGAGTGAGAGACAGAGAGAGAAAGAGAAGCTGTGTGTGTGAGAGAGAGTGATAAGCTGTGTGTGTGAGAGAGAGAAGCTGTGAGTGAGTGAGAGATAAAGAGAAGCTGTGAGTGAGTGAGAGAGAGAAGCTGTGAGTGAGAGAGAGAAAGAGAAGCTGTGAGTGAGAGACAGAGGGAGAAAGAGAAGCTGTGAGTGAGAGACAGAGAGAGAAAGAGAAGCTGTGTGTGTGAGAGAGAAAGAGAAGCTGTGAGTGAGAGAGAAAGAGAGAAATAGAAGCTATGAGTGAGAGACAGAGAGAGAAGCTGTGAGTGAGTGAGAGAGAGAAGCTGTGAGAGAGAGAGAAAGAGAAGCTGTAAGTGAGTGAGAGAAGGAGAAGCTGTGAGTGTGAGAGAGAGAAAGAGAAGCTGTGTGAGAGAGAGAGAGAGAAAGAGAAGTTGTTAGTGAGAGAGAGAGAGAGAAAGAGAAGCTTTGAGAGAGAGAGAGAGAAGCTGTGAGTGAGAGAGAGAGAAGCTGTGAGTGAGAGACAGAAAGATAAAGAGAAGCTGTGAGAGAGAGTGAGAAAGAGAATCTGTGTGAGAGAGAGAATGAGAAGCTGTGTGAGAGGGAGAGAGAAAGAGAGAAATAGAAGCTACTAGTGAGAGAGAGAGAAGCTGTGAGTGTGTGAGAGAGAGGAAGTGAAGCTGTGAGTGAAAAAGAGAGAAAGTGAAGCTGTGAGTGAGAGATAGAGAGAGAAAGAGAAGCTGTGAGATAGAGAGAGAGAGAGAGAGAACGAGAAGCTGTGTGTGTGAGATAAAGAGAAGCTGTGAGTGAGAGAGAGGAAGAGAAGCTGTGAGTGAGAGATAGAGAGAGAAAGAGAAGCTGTGAGTGAGAGAGACAGAGAGAATCTGTGAGTGAGAGAGAGAGAGAAAGAGAAGCTATGAGTGAGAGAGAGAGAAGCTGTTTGTGAGAGAGAGAAGCTGTGCGTGAGAGAGAGAGAGAGAGAAGCTGTGTGTGTGTGTGTGAGAGAGAGAAGCTGTGAGTGAGAGAGAGAGAGAGAGAGAGAGAAGCTGTGTGATAGAGAGAGAGAGAAGCTGTGAGTGTGAGAGAGAGTGAGATAAAGAGAAGTTGTGAGTGAGTGAGTGAGTGAGAGAAGCTGTGAGTGAAAGAGAGAAAGAGAAGCTGTGAGTGAGAGAGAGAGAGAGAGAAAGAGAAGCTGTGAGTGAGAGAGAGAGAGAAAGAGAAGCTATGAGTGAGAGAGAGAGAGAAGCTGTGAGTGAGAGAGAGAAGCTGTGCGTGAGAGAGAGAGAGAAGCTGTGTGTGTGTGTGAGAGAGAGAGAAGCTGTGAGTGAGAGAGAAAGAAACAAAGAGAAGCTGTGTGATAGAGAGAGAGAAGCTGTGAGTGTGAGAGAGAGTGAGATAAAGAGAAGCTGTGAGTGAGTGAGAGAGAGAAGCTGTGAGTGAGAGAGAGAAAGAGAAGCTGTGAGTGAGAGACAGAGGGAGAAAGAGAAGCTGTGAGTGAGAGACAGAGAGAGAAAGAGAAGCTGTGTGTGAGAGAGAGAAAGAGAAGCTGTGAGTGAGAGAGAAAGAGAGAAATAGAAGCTATGAGTGAGAGACAGAGAGAGAAGCTGTGAGTGAGTGAGAGAGAGAAGCTGTGAGAGAGAGAGAAAGAGAAGCTGTAAGTGAGTGAGAGAAGGAGAAGCTGTGAGTGTGAGAGAGAGAAAGAGAAGCTGTGTGAGAGAGAGAGAGAGAGAAAGAGAAGTTGTTAGTGAGAGAGAGAGAGAGAAAGAGAAGCTTTGAGAGAGAGAGAGAGAAGCTGTGAGTGAGAGAGAGAGAAGCTGTGAGTGAGAGACAGAAAGATAAAGAGAAGCTGTGAGAGAGAGTGAGAAAGAGAATCTGTGTGAGAGAGAGAATGAGAAGCTGTGTGAGAGGGAGAGAGAAAGAGAGAAATAGAAGCTACTAGTGAGAGAGAGAGAAGCTGTGAGTGTGTGACAGAGAGGAAGTGAAGCTGTGAGTGAAAAAGAGAGAAAGTGAAGCTGTGAGTGAGAGATAGAGAGAGAAAGAGAAGCAGGGAGATAGAGAGAGAGAGAGAGAACGAGAAGCTGTGTGTGTGAGATAAAGAGAAGCTGTGAGTGAGAGAGAGAGGAAGAGAAGCTGTGAGTGAGAGATAGAGAGAGAAAGAGAAGCTGTGAGTGTGAGAGACAGAGAGAATCTGTGAGTGAGAGAGAGAGAGAAAGAGAAGCTATGAGTGAGAGAGAGAGAAGCTGTTTGTGAGAGAGAGAAGCTGTGCGTGAGAGAGAGAGAGAGAGAAGCTGTGTGTGTGTGTGAGAGAGAGAGAAGCTGTGAGTGAGAGAGAGAGAGAGAAAGAGAAGCTGTGTGATAGAGAGAGAGAGAAGCTGTGAGTGTGAGAGAGAGTGAGATAAAGAGAAGTTGTGAGTGAGTGAGTGAGTGAGAGAAGCTGTGAGTGAAAGAGAGAAAGAGAAGCTGTGAGTGAGAGAGAGAGAGAGAAAGAGAAGCTGTGAGTGAGAGAGAGAGAAAGAGAAGCTATGAGTGAGAGAGAGAGAGAAGCTGTGAGTGAGAGAGAGAAGCTGTGCGTGAGAGAGAGAGAAGCTGTGTGTGTGTGTGAGAGAGAGAGAAGCTGTGAGTGAGAGAGAAAGAAACAAAGAGAAGCTGTGTGATAGAGAGAGAGAAGCTGTGAGTGTGAGAGAGAGTGAGATAAAGAGAAGTTGTGAGTGAGTGAGTGAGTGAGAGAAGCTGTGAGTGAGAGAGAAAGGGAAGCTGTGAGTGAGAGACAGAGAGAAGCTGTGAGTGAGAGACAGAGAGAGAAAGAGAAGCTGTGTGAGAGAGAGAGTGTGATAAGCTGTGTGTGTGTGAGAGAGAGAAGCTATGAGTGAGAGAAAGAGAAGCTGTGAGTGAGAGAGAGAGAGAAGCTGTGAGTGAGAGAGAGAAAGAGAAGCTGTGAGTGAGAGACAGAGAGAGAAAGAAAGGGTGTGAGTGAGAGACAGAGAGAGAAAGAGAAGCTGTGTGTGAGAGAGAGAAAGAGAAGCTGTGAGTGAGAGAGAGAAGCTGTGAGTGAAAGTGAGAAAGAGAAGCTGATAGAGAGAGAGAGAGAGAAAAGCTGTGAGTGAGAGAGAAAGAGAGAAATAGAAGCTATGAGTGAGAGACAGAGAGAGAAGCTGTGAGTGAGTGAGAGAGAGAGAAGCTGTGAGTGAGAGACAGAGAGAGAAAGAGAAGTTGTTAGTGAGAGAGAGAGAGAGAGAAAGAGAAGCTGTGAGAGAGAGAGAAGCTGTTAGTGAGAGAGAGAGAGAAGCTGTGAGTGTGAGACAGAGAGATAAAGAGAAGCTGTGAGAGAGAGAAAGAGAAGCTGTGAGAGAGAGAGAGAGAGAATGAGAAGCTGTGAGTGAGAGAGAGAAAGAGAGTGAGAAGCTGTGAGTGTGAGAGAGAGTGAGATAAAGAGAAGCTGTGAGTGAGTGAGAGAGAGAGAGAAGCTGTGAGTGAAAGTGAGAAAGAGAAGCTGATAGTGAGAGAGAGAGAAGCTGTGAGTGAGAGAAAGAGAAAGAGAAGCTGTGAGTAAGAGAGAAAGAGAGAAATAGAAGCTATGAGTGAGAGACAGAGAGAGAAGCAGTGAGTGAGTGAGAGAGAGAGAAGTTGTGTGAGAGAGAGAGAGAAAAAGAGAAGCTGTGAGTGTGTGTGAGAGAGAAAGAGAAGCTGTAAGTGAGTGAGAGAAAGAGAAGCTGTGAGTGTGTGAGAGAAAGAGAAGCTGTGAGTGAGAGAGAGAGTGAGAAGCTGTGAGTGAGAGAGAGAGAGAAAGAGATGCTGTGAGTGAGAGACAGAGAGAAAGAGAAGTTGTTAGTGAGAGAGACAGAGAGAAGCTGTGAGAGAGAGAGAGAAAGAGAAACTGTGTGAGAGAGAGAGAGAAGCTGTGAGTAAGAGACAGAGAGATAAAGAGAAGCTGTGAGAGAGAGAGAATGAGAAGCTGTGAGAGAGAGAGAGAAAGAGAAGTTGTTATTGAGAGAGAGAGAGAGAGAGAAAGAGCTATGAGAGAGAGAAAAAGAAAGAGAAGCTGTGTGTGAGAGAGAAAGAGAAGCTGTGAGTGAGAGAGAGAGAGAAAGAGAAGCTGTGTGAGAGAGAGAAAGAGAAGCTGTGAGTGAGAGACAGAGAGAGAAAGAGAAGCTGTGTGTGAGAGAGAGTGATAAGCTGTGAGGGAGAGAGAGAGAGAAAGAGAAGCTGTGAGTGAGAGACAGTGAGAGAGAGTAGCTGTGAGAGAGAGAGAGAGAGAGCAAGAGAAGCTGTGAGTGTGTGTGTGAGAGAGAAAGAAAGCTGTGAGTGAGAGAGAGAGAGAGAGAAAGTGAAGCTGTGAGTGAGAGAGAGAGAGAAGGAGAAGTTGTGTGAGAGAGAGATATAGAGAAAGAGAAGCTGTGTGAGAGAGAGAAAGAGAAGCTGTGAGTGTGTGTGAGAGAGAAAGTGAAGTTGTGAGAGAGAGAGAAAAAGAGAAGCTGTGTGTCAGAGAGAGAAAGTGAAGCTGTGAGAGAGAGAGATAGAAGCTGTGAGTGAGAGACAGAGAGAGAAAGAGAAGCTGTGTGTGTGTGAGAGAGAGAATCTGTGTGTGAGAGAGAAAGAGAAGCTGTGAGTGAGAGAGAGAGAGAAAGAGAATCTGTGAGTGAGAGAGAGAGAGAAAGAGAAGCTGTGAGAGAGAGAAAGAGAAGCTGTGAGTGAGAAACAGAGAGAGAAAGAGAAGCTGTGTGAGAGAGAGAGTGATAAGCTGTGAGTGAGAGAGAGAGAAAGAGAAGCTGTGAGTGTGTGTGTGTGAGAGAAAGAAAGCTGTGAGTGAGAGAGAGAGAGAAAGAGAAGGTGTGAGTGTGTGTGAGAGAGAAGGAGAAGTTGTGTGTGTGAGAGAGAGAGAAAGAGTAGCTGTGAGAGAGAGAGAGAAAGAGAAGCTGTGAGTGTGTGTGAGAGAGAAAGAGAAGTTGTGTGAGAGAGAGAAAAAGAGAAGCTGTGAGTGAGAGTGAAAGAGAGAAATAGAAGCTACGAGTGAGAGAGAGAGAGAAGCTGTGAGTGTGTGTGAGAGAGGAAGTGAAGCTGTGAGTGAAAAAGAGAGAAAGAGAAGCTGTGAGTGAGAGATAGAGAGAGAAAGAGAAGCTGTGAGTTAGAGAGAGAGAGAGAATGAGAAGCTGTGTGTGTGAGATAAAGAGAAGCTGTGAGTGAGAGAGAGAGAGAGAGAGAGAAAGAGAAGCTGTGAGTGAGAGATAGAGAGAGAAAGAGAAGCTGTGAGTGTGTGAGAGAGAGAAAGAGAAGCTATGAGTGAGAGAGAGAGAAGCTGTGAGTGAGAGAGAGAAGCTGTGCGTGAGAGAGAGAGAGAAGCTGTGTGTGTGAGTGTGTGAGAGAGAAGCTGTGAGTGAGAGAGAGAGAAAGAAAGAGAAGCTGTGTGATAGAGAGACAAGCTGTGAGTGTGAGAGAGAGTGAGATAAAGAGAAGTTGTGAGTGAGTGAGTGAGTGAGAGAAGCTGTGAGTGAAAGAGAGAAAGGGAAGCTGTGTGTGTGTGAGAGAGAGAAGCTATGAGTGAGAGAAAGAGAAAGAGAAGCTGTGTGTGTGAGAGAGAGAGAAGCTGTGAGTGAGAGAGAGAAAGAGAAGCTGTGAGTGAGAGACAGAGAGAGAAAGAAAGGGTGTGAGTGAGAGACAGAGAGAGAAAGAGAAGCTGTGTGTGTGAGAGAAAGAGAGAAATAGAAGCTATGAGTGAGAGACAGAGAGAGAAGCTGTGAGTGAGTGAGAGAGAGAGAGAAGCTGTGAGTGAGAGACAGAGAGAGAAAGAGAAGTTGTTAGTGAGAGAGAGAGAGAGAGAGAGAAAGAGAAGCTGTGAGAGAGAGAGAGAGAAGCTGTGAGTGAGAGAGAGAGAGAAGCTGTGAGTGAGAGACAGAGAGATAAAGAGAAGCTGTGAGAGAGAGAGAGAAAGAGAAGCTGTAAGAGAGAGAGAATGAGAAGCTTTGAGTGAGAGAGAAAGAGAGAGAGAAGCTGTGAGTGTGAGAGAGAGTGAGATAAAGAGAAGCTGTGAGTGAGTGAGAGAGAGAGAGAACCTGTGAGTGAAAGTGAGAAAGAGAAGCTGATAGTGAGAGAGAGAGAGAGAAGCTGTGAGTGATAGAAAGAGAAAGAGAAGCTGTGAGTAAGAGAGAAAGAGAGAAATAGAAGCTATGAGTGAGAGACAGAGAGAGAAGCTGTGAGTGTGAGAGAGAGAGAAGTTGTGTGAGAGAGAGAGAGAAAAAGAGAAGCTGTGAGTGTGTGAGAGAGAGAAAGAGAAGCTGTAAGTGAGTGAGAGAAAGAGAAGCTGTGAGTGTGAGAGAGAGAAAGAGAAGCTTGAGTGAGAGAGAGAGTGAGAAGCTGTGAGTGAGAGAGAGAGAGAAAGAGATGCTGTGAGTGAGAGACAGAGAGAGAAAGAGAAGTTGTTAGTGAGAGAGAGAGAGAGAGAGAGAGAAGCTGTGAGAGAGAGAGAGAAAGAGTAGCTGTGAGAGAGAGAGAGAAGCTGTGAGTGAGAGACAGAGAGATAAAGAGAAGCTGTGAGAGAGAGAGAGAATGAGAAGCTGTGAGAGAGAGAGAAAGAGAAGTTGTTATTGAGAGAGAGAGAGAAGGAGAAGTTGTGTGAGAGAGAGAGATAGAGAAAGAGAAGCTGTGTGAGAGAGAGAGTGATAAGCTGTGAGGGAGAGAGAGAGAGAAAGAGAAGCTGTGAGTGAGAGACAGTGAGAGAGAGTAGCTGTGTGAGAGAGAGAGAAAGAGAAGCTGTGTGTGTGAGAGAGAGTGATAAACTGTGAATGAGAGAGAGAGAGAAAGAGAAGCTGTGAGTGAGAGAGAGAGAGAGAGAGTAGCTGTGTGTGTGTGAGAGAGCAAAAGAAGCTGTGAGTGAGAGAGAGAAAGAGAAGCTGTGAGTGAGAAAGAGAAAGAGAAGCTGTGAGTGAGAAGACAGAGAGAGAAAGAGAAGCTGTGTGAGAGAGAGAGAGAAAGAGAAGTTGTGAGTGAGAGAGAGAGAGAAAGAGAAGCTGTGAGTGTGTGTGAGAGAGAAAGAGAAGCTGTGAGTGAGAGAGAGAGAGAGCAAGAGAAGCTGTGAGTGAGAGATAGAGAGAGAAAGAGAAGCTGTGAGTTAGTGAAAGAGAGAGAATGAGAAGCTGTGTGTGTGAGATTAAGAGAAGCTGTGAGTGAGAGAGAGAGAGAAAGAGAAGCTGTGAGTGAGAAAGAGAAGCTGTGAGAGAGAGAGAATGAGAAGCTGTGAGTGAGAGAGAGAAAGAGAGTGAGAAGCTGTGAGTGTGAGAGAGAGTGAGATAAAGAGAAGCTGTGAGTGAGTGAGAGAGAGAGAGAGAGAAGCTGTGAGTGAAAGTGAGAAAGAGAAGCTGATAGTGAGAGAGAGTGAAGCTGTGAGTGAGAAAGAGAAAGAGAAGCTGTGTGTAAGAGAGAAAGAGAGAAATAGAAGCTATGAGTGAGAGACAGAGAGAGAAGCTGTGAGTGAGTGAGAGAGAGAGAAGTTGTGTGAGAGAGAGAGAAAAAGAGAAGCTGTGAGTGAGAGAGAGAGAGAAAGAGAAGCTGTAAGTGAGTGAGAGAAAGAGAAGCTGTGAGTGTGAGAGAGAGAAAGAGAAGCTGTGAGTGAGAGAGAGAGTGAGAAGCTGTGAGTGTGAGAGAGAGAAAGAGATGCTGTGAGTGAGAGACAGACAGAGAAAGAGAAGTTGTTAGTGAGAGAGAGAGAGAGAAAGAGAAGCTGTGCGAGAGCGAGAGAAAGAGAAGCTGTGAGAGAGAGAGATAGAAGCTGTGAGTGAGAGACAGAGAGAGAAAGAGAAGCTGTGTGTGTGTGAGAGAGAGAAGCTGTGTGTGAGAGAGAAAGAGAATCTGTGAGTGAGAGAGAGAGAGAAAGAGAATCTGTGAGTGAGAGAGAGAGAGAAAGAGAAGCTGTGAGAGAGAGAGAAAGAGAAGCTGTGAGTGAGAAACAGAGAGAGAAAGAGAAGCTGTGTGAGAGAGAGAGAGTGATAAGCTGTGAGTGAGAGAGAAAGAAAGAGAAGCTGTGAGTGTGTGTGAGAGAGAGAAAGAAAGCTGTGAGTAAGAGAGAGAGAGAAAGAGAAAGTGTGAGTGTGTGAGAGAGAAAAGGAGAAGTTGTGTGAGAGAGAGATAGAGAAAGAGTAGCTGTGAGAGAAAGAGAGAGAAAGAGAAGCTGTGAGTGTGTGTGAGAGAGAAAGAGAAGTTGTGTGAGAGAGAGAAAAAGAGAAGCTGTGAGTGAGAGTGAAAGAGAGAAATAGAAGCTACGAGTGTGAGAGAGAGAGAAGCTGTGAGTGTGTGTGAGAGAGGAAGTGAAGCTGTGAGTGAAAAAGAGAGAAAGAGAAGCTGTGAGTGAGAGATAGAGAGAGAAAGAGAAGCTGTGAGTTAGAGAGAGAGAGAATGAGAAGCTGTGTGTGTGAGATAAAGAGAAGCTGTGAGTGAGAGAGAGAGAGAAAGAGAAGCTGTGAGTGAGAGATAGAGAGAGAAAGAGAAGCTGTGAGTGAGAGAGAGAGAGAAAGAGAAGCTATGAGTGTGAGAGAGAGAGAAGCTGTGAGTGAGAGAGAGAAGCTGTGCGTGAGAGAGAGAGAGAAGCTGTATGTGTGTGTGTGACAGAGAGAAGCTGTGAGTGAGAGAGAGAGAAAGAAAGAGAAGCTGTGTGTGAGAGAGAGTGTGATAAGCTGTGTGTGTGTGAGAGAGAGAAGCTATGAGTGAGAGAAAGAGAAAGAGAAGCTGTGAGTGAGAGAGAGAGAGAAGCTGTGAGTGAGAGAGAGAAAGAGAAGCTGTGAGTGAGAGACAGAGAGAGAAAGAAAGGGTGTGAGTGAGAGACAGAGAGAGAAAGAGAAGCTGTGTGTGTGAGAGAGAAAGAGAAGCTGTGAGTGAGAGAGAGAGAAGCTGTGAGTGAAAGTGAGAAAGAGAAGCTGACAGAGAGAGAGAGAGAGAGAAGCTGTGAGTGAGAGAAAGAGAAAGAGAAGCTGTGAGTAAGAGAGAAAGAGAGAAATAGAAGCTATGAGTGAGAGACAGAGAGAGAAGCTGTGAGTGAGTGAGAGAGAGAGAAGCTGTGAGTGAGAGACAGAGAGAGAAAGAGAAGTTGTTAGTGAGAGAGAGAGAGAGAGAAAGAGAAGCTGTGAGAGAGAGAGAGAGAGAGAAACTGTGAGTGAGAGAGAGAGAGAAGCTGTGAGTGAGAGACAGAGAGATAAAGAGAAGCTGTGAGAGAGAGAGAGAAAGAGAAGCTGTGAGAGAGAGAGAGAATGAGAAGCTTTGAGTGAGAGAGAGAAAGAGAGTGAGAAGCTGTGAGTGTGAGAGAGAGTGAGATAAAGAGAAGCTGTGAGTGAGTGAGAGAGAGAGAAGCTGTGAGTGAAAGTGAGAAAGAGAAGCTGATAGTGAGAGAGAGAGAGAGAAGGTGTGAGTGAGAGAAAAAGAAAGAGAAGCTGTGAGTAAGAGAGAAAGAGAGAAATAGAAGCTATGAGTGAGAGACAGAGAGAGAAGTTGTGTGAGAGAGAGAGAGAAAAAGAGAAGCTGTGAGTGTGTGAGAGAGAGAAAGAGAAGCTGTAAGTGAGTGAGAGAAAGAGAAGCTGTGAGTGTGAGAGAGAGAAAGAGAAGCTGTGAGTGAGAGAGAGAGTGGGAAGCTGTGAGTGAGAGAGAGAGAGAAAGAGATGCTGTGAGTGAGAGACAGAGAGAGAAAGAGAAGTTGTTAGTGAGAGAGAGAGAGAGAGAAGCTGTGTGTGAGAGAGAGAAAGAGAAGCTGTGAGAGAGAGAGAGAAGCTGTGAGTGAGAGACAGAGAGATAAAGAGAAGCTGTGAGAGAGAGAGAGAATGAGAAGCTGTGAGAGAGAGAGAAAGAGAAGTTGTTATTGAAAGAGAGAGAGAAAGACCTGTGAGAAAGAGAAAGAGAAAGAGAAGCTGTGTGTGTGAGAGAAAGAGAAGCTGTGAGTGAGAGAGAGAGAGAGAAAGAGAAGCTGTGAGAGAGAGAGAAAGAGAAGCTGTGAGTGAGAGACAGAGAGAGAAAGAGAAGCTGTGTGAGAGAGAGAGTGATAAGCTGTGAGGGAGAGAGAGAGAGAAAGAGAAGCTGTGAGTGAGAGACAGTGAGAGAGAGTAGCTGTGAGAGAGAGAGAGAGCAAGAGAAGCTGTGAGTGTGTGTGTGAGAGAGAAAGAAAGCTGTGAGTGAGAGAGAGAGAGAGAAAGAGAAGCTGTGAGTGAGAGAGAGAGAGAAGGAGAAGTTGTGTGTGAGAGAGAGAGAGAAAGAGAAGCTGTGTGAGAGAGAGAAAGAGAAGCTGTGAGTGTGTGTGAGAGAGAAAGTGAAGTTGTGAGAGAGAGAGAAAAAGAGAAGCTGTGAGTGAGAGTGAAAGAGAGAAATAGAAGCTACGAGTGAGAGAGAGAGAGAGAAGCTGTGAGTGTGTGAGAGAGAGGAAGTGAAGCTGTGAGTGAAAAAGAGAGAAAGTGAAGCTGTGAATGAGAGATAGAGAGAGAAAGAGAAGCTGTGAGTTAGAGAGAGAGAGAGAGAGAATGAGAAGCTGTGAGTGAGAGAGAGAAAGAGAAGCTGTGAGTGAGAGAGAGAGAGAAAGAGAAGCTGTGAGTGAGAGATAGAGAGAGAAAGAGAAGCTGTGAGTGAGAGAGAGAGAGAATCTGTGAGTGAGAGAGAGAGAGAAAGAGAAGCTATGAGTGAGAGAGAGAGAGAAACTGTGAATGAGAGAGAGAAGCTGTGCGTGAGAGAGAGAGAGAGAAGCTGTGTGTGTGTGTGAGAGAGAGAGAAGCTGTGAGTGAGAGAGAGAGAGAAAGAGAAGCTGTGTGATAGAGAGAGAGAGAAGCTGTGAGTGTGAGAGAGTGTGAGATAAAGAGAAGTTGTGAGTGAGAGAGAGAGAGAGAGAAGCTGTGAGTGAGAGACAGAGAGAGAAAGAGAAGCTGTGTGTGAGAGAGAGAGTGATAAGCTGTGTGTGTGAGAGAGAAGCTGTGAGTGAGTGAGAGAGAAAGAGAAGCTGTGAGTGAGTGAGAGGGAGAAGCTGTGAGTGAGAGAGAGAAAGAGAAGCTGTGAGTGAGAGACAGAGGGAGAAAGAAAGGGGGTGAGTGCGAGAGAGAGAAAGAGAAGCTGTGAGAGAGAGAGAGAAAGAGAAGCTGTGAGTGAGAAAGAGAGAGAAAGAGAAGCTGTGAGTGAGAGACAGAGAGAGAAAGAGAAGCTGTGTGTGTGAGAGAGAAAGAGAAGCTGTGAGTGAGAGAGAGAGTAGCTGTGAGTGAAAGTGAGAAATAGAAGCTGATAGTGAGAGAGAGAGAGAGAGAAGCTGTGAGTGAGAGAGAGAGAGAAAGAGAAGCTGTGAGTGTGTGTGAGAGAGAAAGAGAACCTGTGAGTGAGAGAAAGAGAGAAAGAGAAGCTGTGAGTGAGAGACAGAGAGAGAAAGAGAAGCTGTGTGTGAGAGAGAGAGTGATAAACTGTGAATGAGAGAGAGAGAGAGAAAGAGAAGCTGTGAGTGAGAGACAGAGAGAGAGAGTAGCTGTGTGTGTGTGAGAGAGAGAGAGCAAGAGAAGCTGTGAGTGAGAGAGAGAGAAAAAGAGAAGCTGTGAGTGACAGAGAAAGAGAGAAAGAGAAGCTGTGAGTGAGAGAGAGTGAGAAGCTATGAGAGAGAGAGAGCAAAAGAAGCTGTGAGTGAGAGAGAGAAAGAGAAGCTGTGAGTGAGAAAGAGAGAGAAAGAGAAGCTGTGAGTGAGAAGACAGAGAGAGAAAGAGAAGCTGTGTGAGAGAGAGAGAGAGAGAAAGAGAAGCTGTGAGTGAGAGAGAGAGAGAAAGAGAAGCTGTGAGTGTGTGTGAGAGAGAAAGAGAAGCTGTGAGTGAGAGAGAGAGCAAGAGAAGCTGTGAGTGAGAGATAGAGAGAGAAAGAGAAGCTGTGAGTTAGTGAGAGAGAGAGAATGAGAAGCTGTGTGTGTGAGATTAAGAGAAGCTGTGAGTGAGAGAGAGAGAGAAAGAGAAGCTGTGAGTGAGAGAGAGAAAGAGAAGCTGTGTGAGAGAGAGAATGAGAAGCTGTGAGTGAGAGAGAGAAAGAGAGAGAGAAGCTGTGAGTGTGAGAGAGAGTGAGATAAAGAGAAGCTGTGAGTGAGTGAGAGAGAGAGAGAGAGAGAAGCTGTGAGTGAAAGTGAGAAAGAGAAGCTGATAGTGAGAGAGAGTGAAGCTGTGAGTGAGAAAGAGAAAGAGAAGCTGTGTGTAAGAGAGAAAGAGAGAAATAGAAGCTATGAGTGAGAGACAGAGAGAGAAGCTGTGAGTGAGAGAGAGAGAGAAAGAGAAGCTGTAAGTGAGTGAGAGAAAGAGAAGCTGTGAGTGTGAGAGAGAGAAAGAGAAGCTGTGAGTGAGAGAGAGAGTGAGAAGCTGTGAGTGTGTGAGAGAGAAAGAGATGCTGTGAGTGAGAGACAGACAGAGAAAGAGAAGTTGTTAGTGAGAGAGAGAGAGAAAGAGAAGCTGTGCGAGAGAGAGAGAAAGAGAAGCTGTGAGAGAGAGAGATAGAAGCTGTGAGTGAGAGACAGAGAGAGAAAGAGAAGCTGTGTGTGTGTGAGAGAGAGAAGCTGTGTGTGAGAGAGAAAGAGAAGCTGTGAGTGAGAGAGAGAGAGAAAGAGAATCTGTGAGTGAGAGAGAGAGAGAAAGAGAAGCTGTGAGAGAGAGAAAGAGAAGCTGTGAGTGAGAAACAGAGAGAGAAAGAGAAGCTGTGTGAGAGAGAGAGTGATAAGCTGTGAGTGAGAGAGAGAGAAAGAGAAGCTGTGAGTGTGTGTGTGAGAGAGAAAGAAAGCTGTGAGTAAGAGAGAGAGAGAAAGAGAAGGTGTGAGTGTGTGAGAGAGAAAAGGAGAAGTTGTGTGAGAGAGAGATAGAGAAAGAGTAGCTGTGAGAGAAAGAGAGAGAAAGAGAAGCTGTGAGTGTGTGTGAGAGAGAAAGAGAAGTTGTGTGAGAGAGAGAAAAAGAGAAGCTGTGAGTGAGAGTGAAAGAGAGAAATAGAAGCTACGAGTGTGAGAGAGAGAGAAGCTGTGAGTGTGTGTGAGAGAGGAAGTGAAGCTGTGAGTGAAAAAGAGAGAAAGAGAAGCTGTGAGTGAGAGATAGAGAGAGAAAGAGAAGCTGTGAGTTAGAGAGAGAGAGAGAATGAGAAGCTGTGTGTGTGAGATAAAGAGAAGCTGTGAGTGAGAGAGAGAGAGAAAGAGAAGCTGTGAGTGAGAGATAGAGAGAGAAAGAGAAGCTGTGAGTGAGAGAGAGAGAGAAAGAGAAACTATGAGTGAGAGAGAGAGAGAAGCTGTGAGTGAGAGAGAGAAGCTGTGCGTGAGAGAGAGAGAGAAGCTGTGTGTGTGTGAGAGAGAGAGAAGATGTGAGTGAAAGAGAGAAAGGGAAGCTGTGAGTGAGAGAGAGAGAGAGAAGCTGTGAGTGAGAGACAGAGAGAGAAAGAGAAGCTGTGTGTGAGAGAGAGTGTGATAAGCTGTGTGTGTGTGTGAGAGAGAAGCTATGAGTGAGAGAAAGAGAAAGAGAAGCTGTGAGTGAGAGAGAGAGAGAAGCTGTGAGTGAGAGAGAGAAAGAGAAGCTGTGAGTGAGAGACAGAGAGAGAAAGAAAGGGTGTGAGTGAGAGACAGAGAGAGAAAGAGAAGCTGTGAGTGAGAGAGAGAGAAGCTGTGAGTGAAAGTGAGAAAGAGAAGCTGATAGAGAGAGAGAGAGAGAGAGAAGCTGTGAGTGAGAGAAAGAGAAAGAGAAGCTGTGACTAAGAGAGAAAGAGAGAAATAGAAGCTATGAGTGAGAGACAGAGGGAGAAGCTGTGAGTGAGTGAGAGAGAGAGAAGCTGTAAGTGAGAGACAGAGAGATAAAGAGAAGCTGTGAGAGAGAGAGAGAAAGAGAAGCTGTGAGAGAGAGAGAGAATGAGAAGCTTTGAGTGAGAGAGAGAAAGAGAGTGAGAAGCTGTGAGTGTGAGAGAGAGTGAGATAAAGAGAAGCTGTGAGTGAGTGAGAGAGAGAGAAGCTGTGAGTGAAAGTGAGAAAGAGAAGCTGATAGTGAGAGAGAGAGAGAAGGTGTGAGTGAGAGAAAGAGAAAGAGAAGCTGTGAGTAAGAGAGAAAGAGAGAAATAGAAGCTATGAGTGAGAGACAGAGAGGGAAGTTGTGTGAGAGAGAGAGAGAAAAAGAGAAGCTGTGAGTGTGTGTGAGAGAGAAAGAGAAGCTGTAAGAGAGTGAGAGAAAGAGAACCTGTGAGTGTGAGAGAGAGAAAGAGAAGCTGTGAGTGAGAGAGAGAGAGAGAAGCTGTGTGAGAGAGAGAGAAAGAGAAGCTGTGAGAGAGAGAGAGAAGCTGTGAGTGAGAGACAGAGAGATAAAGAGAAGCTGTGAGAGAGAGAGAGAATGAGAAGCTGTGAGAGAGAGAGAAAGAGAAGTTGTTATTGAGAGAGAGAGAGAGAGAAAGACCTGTGAGAGAGAGAAAGAGAAAGAGAAGCTGTGTGTGTGAGAGAAAGAGAAGCTGTGAGTGAGAGAGAGAGAGAGAGAAAGAGAAGCTGTGAGAGAGAGAGAAAGAGAAGCTGTGAGTGAGAGACAGAGAGAGAAAGAGAAGCTGTGTGTGAGAGAGAGTGATAAGCTGTGAGGGAGAGAGAGAGAGAAAGAGAAGCTGTGAGTGAGAGACAGTGAGAGAGAGTAGCTGTGAGAGAGAGAGAGCAAGAGAAGCTGTGAGTGTGTGTGTGAGAGAGAAAGAAAGCTGTGAGTGAGAGAGAGAGAGAGAAAGAGAAGCTGTGAGTGAGAGAGAGAGAAGGAGAAGTTGTTATTGAGAGAGAGAGAGAGAGAAGGAGAAGTTGTTATTGAGAGAGAGAGAGAGAGAAAGACCTGTGAGAGAGAAAGAGAAAGAGAAGCTGTGTGTGTGAGAGAAAGAGAAGCTGTGAGTGAGAGAGAGAGAGAGAGAAAGAGAAGCTGTGTGAGAGAGAGAAAGAGAAGCTGTGAGTGAGAGACAGAGAGAGAAAGAGAAGCTGTGTGTGAGAGAGAGTGATAAGCTGTGAGGGAGAGAGAGAGAGAAAGAGAAGCTGTGAGTGAGAGACAGTGAGAGAGAGTAGCTGTGAGAGAGAGAGAGAGCAAGAGAAGCTGTGAGTGTGTGTGAGAGAGAGAAAGAAAGCTGTGAGTGAGAGAGAGAGAGAGAAAGTGAAGCTGTGAGTGAGAGATAGAGAGAGAAAGAGAAGCTGTGAGTTAGAGAGAGAGATAGAGAGAATGAGAAGCTGTGTGTGTGAGATAAAGAGAAGCTGTGAGTGAGAGAGAGAGAGAGAAAGAGAAGCTGTGAGTGAGAGATAGAGAGAGAAAGAGAAGCTGTGAGTGAGAGAGAGAGAATCTGTGAGTGAGAGAGAGAGAGAAAGAGAAGCTATGAGTGAGAGAGAGAGAGAAACTGTGAATGAGAGAGAGAAGCTGTGCGTGAGAGAGAGAGAGAGAAGCTGTGTGTGTGTGTGAGAGAGAGAGAAGCTGTGAGTGAGAGAGAGAGAGAAAGAGAAGCTGTGTGATAGAGAGAGAGAGAAGCTGTGAGTGTGAGAGAGAGTGAGATAAAGAGAAGTTGTGAGTGAGAGAGAAGCTGTGAGTGAGAGACAGAGAGAGAAAGAGAAGCTGTGTGAGAGAGAGAGAGTGATAAGCTGTGTGTGTGAGAGAGAAGCTGTGAGTGAGTGAGAGAGAAAGAGAAGCTGTGAGTGAGTGAGAGAGAGAAGTTGTGAGTGAGAGAGAGAAAGAGAAGCTGTGAGTGAGAGACAGAGGGAGAAAGAAAGGGGGTGAGTGCGAGAGAGAGAAAGAGAAGCTGTGAGAGAGAGAGAGAAAGAGAAGCTGTGAGTGAGAAAGAGAGAGAAAGAGAAGCTGTGAGTGAGAGACAGAGAGAGAAAGAGAAGCTGTGTGTGAGAGAGAGAAAGAGAAGCTGTGAGTGAGAGAGAGAGTAGCTGTGAGTGAAAGTGAGAAATAGAAGCTGATAGTGAGAAAGAGAGAGAGAAGCTGTGAGTGAGAGAAAGAGAAAGAGAAGCTGTGAGTAAGAGAGAAAGAGAGAAATAGAAGCTATGAGTGAGAGACAGAGAGAGAAGCTGTGAGTGAGTGAGAGAGAGAGAAGCTGTGTGAGAGAGAGAGAGAAAAAGAGAAGCTGTGAGAGAGAGAGAGAGAGAGAAGCTGTATGTGAGTGATTGAAGGAGAAGCTGTGAGTGTGAGAGAGAGAGAGAGAAGCTGTGAGTGAGAGAGAGAGAGAGAGAGAGAGAAAGAGAAGTTGTTAGTGAGAGAGAGAGAAAGAGAAGCTTTGAGAGAGAGAGAGAGAGAGAAGCTGTGAGTGAGAGAGAGAGAGAAGCTGTGAGTGAGAGACAGAGAGATAAAGAGAAGCTGTGAGAGAGAGTGAGAAAGAGAAGCTGTGAGAGAGAGAATGAGAAGCTGTGTGAGAGGGAGAGAGAAAGAGAGAAATAGAAGCTACGAGTGAGAGAGAGAGAGAAGCTGTGAGTGAGAGAGAGAGAAAGAGAAGCTGTGAGTGAGAGATAGAGAGAGAAAGAGAAGCTGTGAGTGAGAGAGACAGAGAGAATCTGTGAGTGAGAGAGAGAGAGAAAGAGAAGCTATGAGTGAGAGAGAGAGAAGCTGTGAGTGAGAGAGAGAAGCTGTGCGTGAGAGAGAGAGAGAGAAAGAGAAGCTGTGAGTGAGAGATAGAGAGAGAAAGAGAAGCTGTGAGTGAGAGAGAGAGAATCTGTGAGTGAGAGAGAGAGAGAAAGAGAAGCTATGAGTGAGAGAGAGAGAAAAACTGTGAATGAGAGAGAGAAGCTGTGCGTGAGAGAGAGAGAGAAGCTGTGTGTGTGTGTGTGAGAGAGAGAAGCTGTGAGTGAGAGAGAGAGTGAGATAAAGAGAAGTTGTGAGTGAGAGAGAAGCTGTGAGTGAGAGACAGAGAGAGAAAGAGAAGCTGTGTGTGAGAGAGAGAGTGATAAGCTGTGTGTGTGAGAGAGAAGCTGTGAGTGAGTGAGAGAGAAAGAGAAGCTGTGAGTGAGTGAGAGAGAGAAGTTGTGAGTGAGAGAGAGAAAGAGAAGCTGTGAGTGAGAGACAGAGGGAGAAAGAAAGGGGGTGAGTGCGAGAGAGAGAAAGAGAAGCTGTGAGAGAGAGAGAAAGAGAAGCTGTGAGTGAGAAAGAGAGAGAAAGAGAAGCTGTGAGTGAGAGACAGAGAGAGAAAGAGAAGCTGTGTGTGAGAGAGAGAAAGAGAAGCTGTGAGTGAGAGAGAGAGTAGCTGTGAGTGAAAGTGAGAAATAGAAGCTGATAGTGAGAAAGAGAGAGAGAAGCTGTGAGTGAGAGAAAGAGAAAGAGAAGCTGTGAGTAAGAGAGAAAGAGAGAAATAGAAGCTATGAGTGAGAGACAGAGAGAGAAGCTGTGAGTGAGTGAGAGAGAGAGAAGCTGTGTGAGAGAGAGAGAGAAAAAGAGAAGCTGTGAGAGAGAGAGAGAGAGAGAGAAGCTGTATGTGAGTGATTGAAGGAGAAGCTGTGAGTGTGAGAGAGAGAGAGAGAAGCTGTGAGTGAGAGAGAGAGAGAGAGAGAAAGAGAAGTTGTTAGTGAGAGAGAGAGAAAGAGAAGCTTTGAGAGAGAGAGAGAGAGAGAGAAGCTGTGAGTGAGAGAGAGAGAGAAGCTGTGAGTGAGAGACAGAGAGATAAAGAGAAGCTGTGAGAGAGAGTGAGAAAGAGAAGCTGTGAGAGAGAGAATGAGAAGCTGTGTGAGAGGGAGAGAGAAAGAGAGAAATAGAAGCTACGAGTGAGAGAGAGAGAGAAGCTGTGAGTGAGAGGGAGAGAAAGAGAAGCTGTGAGTGAGAGATAGAGAGAGAAAGAGAAGCTGTGAGTGAGAGAGACAGAGAGAATCTGTGAGTGAGAGAGAGAGAGAAAGAGAAGCTATGAGTGAGAGAGAGAGAAGCTGTGAGTGAGAGAGAGAAGCTGTGCGTGAGAGAGAGAGAGAGAAGCTGTGTGTGTGAGAGAGAGAGAGAAGCTGTGAGTGAGAGAGAGAGAGAGAAAGAGAAGCTGTGTGATAGAGAGAGAGAGAAGATGTGAGTGTGAGAGAGAGTGAGATAAAGAGAAGTTGTGAGTGATTGAGTGAGTGAGAGAAGCTGTGAGTGAAAGAGAGAAAGAGAAGCTGTGAGTGAGAGAGAGAGAGAGAAGCTGTGAGTGTGTGAGAGAGAGGAAGTGAAGCTGTGAGTGAAAAAGAGAGAAAGTGAAGCTGTGAGTGAGAGATAGAGAGAGAAAGAGAAGCTGTGAGTTAGAGAGAGAGAGAGAACGAGAAGCTGTGTGTGTGAGATAAAGAGAAGCTGTGAGTGAGAGAGAGAGAGAGAAAGAGAAGCTGTGAGTGAGAGATAGAGAGAGAAAGAGAAGCTGTGCGTGAGAGGGAAAGAGAGAATCTGTGAGTGAGAGAGAGGGAGAAAGAGAAGCTATGAGTGAGAGAGAGAGAAGCTGTGAGTGAGAGAGAGAAGCTGTGCGTGAGAGAGAGAGAGAAGCTATGTGTGTGTGAGACAGAGAGAGAAGCTGTGAGTGAGAGAGAGAGAGAGAAAGAGAAGCTCTGTGATAGAGAGAGAGAGAAGCTGTGAGTGTGAGAGAGAGTGAGATAAAGAGAAGTTGTGAGTGAGTGAGTGAGTGAGAGAAGCTGTGAGTGAAAGAGAGAAAGAGAAGCTGTGAGTGAGAGAGAGAGAGAGAAGCTGTGAGTGAGAGACAGAGAGAGAAAGAGAAGCTGTGTGTGAGAGAGAGAGTGATAAGCTGTGTGTGTGTGAGAGAGAAGCTGTGAGTGAGAGAGAGAGAAAGAGAAGCTGTGAGTGAGAGAGAGAGAGAAGCTGTGAGTGAGAGAGAGAAAGAGAAGCTGTGAGTGAGAGACAGAGGGAGAAAGAAAGGGTGTGAGTGCGAGAGAGAGAAAGAGAAGCTGTGAGAGAGAGAGAAAGAGAAGCTGTGAGTGAGAAACAGAGAGAGAAAGAGAAGCTGTGTGTGTGAGAGAGAAAGAAGCTGTGAGTGAAAGTGAGAAAGAGAAGCTGATAGTGAGAGAGAGAGAGAGAAGCTGTGAGTGACAGAGAGAAAGAAAAGCTGTGAGTAAGAGACAAAGAGAGAAATAGAAGCTATGAGTGAGAGACAGAGAGAGAAGCTGTGAGTGAGTGAGAGAGAGAGAAGCTGTGTGAGAGAGAGAGAGAGAAAAAGAGAAGCTGTGAGAGAGAGAGAGAGAAAGAGAACCTGTAAGTGAGTGAGAGAAGGAGAAGCTGTGAGTGTGAGAGAGAGAAAGAAAAGCTGTGTGTGTGAGAGAGAGAGAGAAAGAGAAGTTGTTAGTGAGAGAGAGAGAGAAAGAAAGAGAAGCTTTGAGAGAGAGAGAACAGCTGTGAGTGAGAGAGAGAGAAGCTGTGAGTGAGAGACAGAGAGATATAGAGAAGCTGTGAGAGAGAGTGAGAAAGAGAAGCTGTGAGAGAGAGAGAGAATGAGAAGCTGTGTGAGAGGGAGACAGAAAGAGAATTTGTTAGTGAGAGAGAGAGAGAGAGAAAGAGCTGTGTGAGAGAGAGAGAGCAAGAGAAGCTGTGAGTTAGAGAGAGAGAGAGAAAGAGAAGCTGTGTGTGTGAGATAAAGAGAAGCTGTGAGTGAGAGAGAGAGAGAGAAAGAGAAGCTGTGAGTGAGAGATAGAGAGAGAAAGAGAAGCTGTGAGTGAGAGAGAAAGAGAGAATCTGTGAGTGAGAGAGAGGGAGAAAGAGAAGCTATGAGTGAGAGAGAGAGAAGCTGTGAGTGAGAGAGAGAAGCTGTGCGTGAGAGAGAGAGAGAGAAGCTGTGTGTGTGTGAGAGAGAGAGAGAAGCTGTGAGTGAGAGAGAGAGAGAGAAAGAGAATCTCTGTGATAGAGAGAGAGAGAAGCTGTGAGTGTGAGAGAGAGTGAGATAAAGAGAAGTTGTGAGTGAGTGAGTGGGAGAAGCTGTGAGTGAAAGAGAGAAAGAGAAGCTGTGAGTGAGAGAGAGAGAGAAGCTGTGAGAGAGAGACAGAGAGAGAAAGAGAAGCTGTGTGTGAGAGAGAGAGTGATAAGCTGTGTGTGTGTGAGAGAGAAGCTGTGAGTGAGAGAGAGAGAAAGAGAAGCTGTGAGTGAGAGAGAGAGAAGCTGTGAGTGAGAGAGAGAATGAGAAGCTGTGAGTGAGAGACAGAGGGAGAAAGAAAGGGTGTGAGTGCGAGAGAGAGAAAGAGAAGCTGTGAGAGAGAGAGAAAGAGAAGCTGTGAGTGAGAAAGAGAGAGAAAGAGAAGCTGTGTGTGTGAGAGAGAAAGAGAAGCTGTGAGTGAGAGAGAGAGAAGCTGTGAGTGAAAGTGAGAAAGAGAAGCTGATAGTGAGAGAGAGAGAGAGAAGCTGTGAGTGACAGAAAGAGAAAGAAAAGCTGTGAGTAAGAGACAAAGAGAGAAATAGAAGCTATGAGTGAGAGACAGAGAGAGAAGCTGTGAGTGAGTGAGAGAGAGAGAAGCTGTGTGAGAGAGAGAGAGAGAAAAAGAGAAGCTGTGAGAGAGAGAGAGAGAAAGAGAAGCTGTAAGTGAGTGAGAGAAGGAGAAGCTGTGAGTGTGAGAGAGAGAAAGAGAAGCTGTGTGTGAGAGAGAGAGAGAGAAAGAGAAGTTGTTAGTGAGAGAGAGAGAGAAAGAAAGAGAAGCTTTGAGAGAGAGAGAGAGAGAGAACAGCTGTGAGTGAGAGAGAGAGAAGCTGTGAGTGAGAGACAGAGAGATATAGAGAAGCTGTGAGAGAGAGTGAGAAAGAGAAGCTGTGTGAGAGAGAGAATGAGAAGCTGTGTGAGAGGGAGAGAGAAAGAGAATTTGTTAGTGAGTGAGAGAGAGAAAGAGCTGTGAGAGAGAGAGAGAGCAAGAGAATCTGTGAGTGAGAGAGAGAGAGAAAGAGAAGCTGTGAGTGAGAGAGAAAGAGAAGCTGTGAGAGAGAGAGAGTGAGAAGCTATGAGAGAGAGAGAGCAAGAGAAGCTGTGAGTGAGAGAGAGAAAGAGAAGCTGTGAGAAATAGAGAGAAAGAGAAGCTTTGAGAGAGAAGACAGAGAGAGAAAGAGAAGCTGTGTGAGAGAGAGACAGAGAAAGTGAAGCTGTGAGTGAGAGAGAGAGAGAAGGAGAAGCTGTGAGTGTGTGTGTGAGAGAAAGAGAAGCTGTGAGAGAGAGAGAAAAAGAGAAGCTGTGAGTGAGAGTGAAAGAGAGAAATAGAAGCTATGAGTGAGAGAGAGAGAGAAGCTGTGAGTGAGAGAAAGAGAGAGAAAGAGAAGTTGTTAGTGAGAGAGAGAGAGAAAGAGAAGCTTTGAGAGAGAGAGAGAAAGAGAAGCTGTGAGAGAGAGAGAGAGAGAAGCTGTGAGTGAGAGACAGAGAGATAAAGAGAAGCTGTGAGAGAGAGAGAAAGAGAAGCTGTGAGTGAGAGAGAGAATGAGAAGCTGTGTGAGAGGGAGAGAGAAAGAGAAGATTTTAGTGAGAGAGAGAGAGAGAGAGAAAGAGCTGTGTGAGAGAGAGAGAGAAAGAGAAGCTGTGTGAGAGAGAAAGAGAATCTGTGAGTGAGAGAGAGAGAAAGTGAAGCTGTGAGTGAGAGAGAGAGAGAAAGAGAACCTGTGAGTGAGAGAGAAAGAGAGAAAGAGAAGCTGTGAGAGAGAGAGAGTGAGAAGCTATGAGAGAGAGAGAGCAAGAGAAGCTGTGAGTGAGAGAGAGAAAGAGAAGCTGTGAGAAATAGAGAGAAAGAGAAGCTTTGAGTGAGAAGACAGAGAGAGAAAGAGAAGCTGTGTGAGAGAGAGATAGAGAAAGTGAAGCTGTGAGTGAGAGAGAGAGAGAAAGAGAAGCTGTGAGTGTGTGTGTGAGAGAAAGAGAAGCTGTGAGAGAGAGAGAAAAAGAGAAGCTGTGAGTGAGAGTGAAAGAGAGAAATAGAAGCTATGAGTGAGAGAGAGAGAGAAGCTGTGAGTGAGAGAAAGAGAGAGAAAGAGAAGTTGTTAGTGTGAGAGAGAGAAAGAGAAGCTTTGAGAGAGAGAGAGAGAGAAAGAGAAGCTGTGAGTGAGAGAGAGAGAGAAGCTGTGAGTGAGAGACAGAGAGATAAAGAGAAGCTTAGAGAGAGAGAGAAAGAGAAGCTGTGAGTGAGAGAGAGAATGAGAAGCTGTGTGAGAGGGAGAGAGAAAGAGAAGATTTTAGTGAGAGAGAGAGAGAGAGAAAGAGCTGTGAGAGAGAGAGAGAGAAAGAGAAGCTGTGTGAGAGAGAAAGAGAAGCTGTGAGTGAGAGAGAGAGAGAAAGTGAAGCTGTGAGTGAGAGAGAGAGAGAAAGAGAACCTGTGAGTGAGAGAGAAAGAGAGAAAGAGAAGCTGTGAGAGAGAGAGAGTGAGAAGCTATGAGAGAGAGAGAGCAAGAGAAGCTGTGAGTGAGAGAGAGAAGGAGAAGCTGTGAGAAATAGAGAGAAAGAGAAGCTTTGAGTGAGAAGACAGAGAGAGAAAGAGAAGCTGTGTGAGAGAGAGATAGAGAAAGTGAAGCTGTGAGTTAGAGAGAGAGAGAAAGAGAAGCTGTGAGTGTGTGTGTGAGAGAAAGAGAAGCTGTGAGAGAGAGAGAAAAAGAGAAGCTGTGAGTGAGAGTGAAAGAGAGAAATAGAAGCTATGAGTGAGAGAGAGAGAGAAGCTGTGAGTGAGAGAAAGAGAGAGAAAGAGAAGTTGTTAGTGAGAGAGAGAGAGAAAGAGAAGCTTTGAGAGAGAGAGAGAGAGAAAGAGAAGCTGTGAGTGAGAGAGAGAGAGAAGCTGTGAGTGAGAGACAGAGAGATAAAGAGAAGCTGTGAGAGAGAGAGAAAGAGAAGCTGTGAGTGAGAGAGAGAATGAGAAGCTGTGTGAGAGGGAGACAGAAAGAGAAGATTTTAGTGAGAGAGAGAGAGAGAGCGAAAGAGCTGTGAGAGAGAGAGAGAGAGAGAAAGAGAAGCTGTGTGAGAGAGAAAGAGAAGCTGTGAGTGAGAGAGAGAGAGAAAGTGAACCTGTGAGTGAGAGAGAGAGAGAAAGAGAACCTGTGAGTGAGAGAAAGAGAGAAAGAGAAGCTGTGAGTGAGAGACAGAGAGAGAAAGAGAAGCTGTGTTTGAGAGAGAGAGTGATAAGCTGTGAATGAGAGAGAGAAAGAGAAGCTGTGAGTGAGAGACAGAGAGAGAGTAGCTCTGTGTGAGAGAGAGAGAGCAAGAGAATCTGTGAGTGAGAGAGAGAGAAAAAGAGAAGCTGTGAGTGACAGAGAAAGAGAGAAAGAGAAGCTGTGAGTGAGAGAGAGTGAGAAGCTATGAGAGAGAGAGAGCAAGAGAAGCTGTGAGTGAGAGAGAGAAAGAGAAGCTGTGAGTGAGAAAGAGAGAGAAAGAGAAGCTGTGAGTGAGAAGACAGAGAGAGAAAGAGAAGCTGTGTGTGAGAGAGAGATAGAGAAAGAGAAGCTGTGAGTGAGAGAAAGAGAAGCTGTGAGTGTGTGTGAGAGAGAAAGAGAAGCTGTGAGAGAGAGAGAGAAAAAGAGAAGCTGTGAGTGAGAGAGAGAGAGAGAACGAGAAGCTGTGTGTGAGAGAGAAAGAGAAGCTGTGAGTGAGAGAGAGAGAGAAAGAGAAGCTGTGAGTGAGAGATAGAGAGAGAAAGAGAAGCTGTGAGTCAGTGAGAGAGTGAATGAGAAGCTGTGTGTGTGAGATTTAGAGAAGCTGTGAGTGAGAGAGAGAGAGAAAGAGAAGCTGTGAGTGAGAGAGAGAAAGAGAAGCTGTGAGAGAGAGAAAATGAGAAGCTGTGAGTGAGAGAGAGAAAGAGGGAGAGAAGCTGTGAGTGTGAGAGAGAGTGAGATAAAGAGAAGCTGTGAGTGAGTGTGTGAGAGAGAGAAGCTGTGAGTGAAAGTGAGAAAGAGAAGCTGATAGTGAGAGAGAGAAGCTGTGAGTGAGAGAAAGAGAAAGAGAAGCTGTGAGTAAGAGAGAAAAAGAGAAATAGAAGCTATGAGTGAGAGACAGAGAGAGAAGCTGTGAGTGAGTGAGAGAGAGAAGTTGTGTGAGAGAGAGAGAGAAAAAGAGAAGCTGTGAGTGAGAGAGAGAGAGAAAGAGAAGCTGTAAGTGAGTGAGAGAAAGAGAAGCTGTGAGTGTGAGAGAGAGAAAGAGAAGCTGTGAGTGAGAGAGAGAGTGAGAAGCTGTGAGTGAGAGAGAGAAAGAGATGCTGTGAGTGAGAGACAGAGAGAGAAAGAGAAGTTGTTAGTGAGAGAGAGAGAGAGAGAGAAGCTGTGAGAGAGAGAGAAAGAGAAGCTGTGAGAGAGAGAGATAGAAGCTGTGAGTGAGAGACAGAGAGAGAAAGAGAAGCTGTGTGTGTGAGAGAGAGAGAAGCTGTGTGTGAGAGAGAAAGAGAAGCTGTGAGTGAGAGAGAGAGAAAGAGAATCTGTGAGTGAGAGAGAGAGAGAAAGAGAAGCTGTGAGAGAGAGAGAAAGAGAAGCTGTGAGTGAGAGACAGAGAGAGAAAGAGAAGCTGTGTGAGAGAGAGAGTGATAAGCTGTGAGTGAGAGAGAGAAAGAGAAGCTGTGAGTGTGTGTGTGAGAGAGAAAGAAAGCTGTTAGTGAGAGAGAGAGAGAGAAAGAGAAGGTGTGAGTGTGTGAGAGAGAGAAGGAGAAGTTGTGTGTGTGAGAGAGAGAGAAAGAGTAGCTGTGTGAGAGAGAGAGAGAAAGATAAGCTGTGAGTGTGTGTGAGAGAGAAAGAGAAGTTGTGAGAGAGAGAGAAAAAGAGAAGCTGTGAGTGAGAGTGAAAGAGAGAAATAGAAGCTACGAGTGAGAGAGAGAGAGCTGTGAGTGTGTGAGAGAGAGAGGAAGTGAAGCTGTGAGTGAAAAAGAGAGAAAGAGAATCTGTGAGTGAGAGATAGAGAGAGAAAGAGAAGCTGTGAGTTAGAGAGAGAGAGAGAGAATGAGTAGCTGTGTGTGTGAGATAAAGAGAAGCCGTGAGTGAGAGAGTGAGAGAAAGAGAAGCTGTGAGTGAGAGATAGAGAGAGAAAGAGAAGCTGTGAGTGAGAGAGAGAGAGAAAGAGAAGCTATGAGTGAGAGAGAGAGAGAAGCTGTGAGTGAGAGAGAGAAGTTGTGCGTGAGAGAGAGAGAGAAGCTGTGTGTGTGTGAGAGAGAGAGAAGCTGTGAGTGAGAGAGAGTGAAAGAAAGAGAAGCTGTGTGATAGAGAGAGAGAAGCTGTGAGTGTGAGAGAGAGTGAGATAAAGAGAAGTTGTGAGTGAGTGAGTGAGTGAGAGAAGCTGTGAGTGAAAGAGAGAAAGGGAAGCTGTGAGTGAGAGAGAGAGAGAAAGAGAACCTGTGAGTAAGAGAGAAAGAGAGAAAGAGAAGCTGTGAGAGAGAGAGAGTGAGAAGCTATGAGAGAGAGAGAGCAAGAGAAGCTGTGAGTGAGAGAGAGAAAGAGAAGCTGTGAGTGAGAGAGAGAGAGAAAGTGAAGCTGTGAGTGAGAGAGAGAGAGAAAGAGAACCTGTGAGTGAGAGAGAAAGAGAGAAAGAGAAGCTGTGAGAGAGAGAGAGTGAGAAGCTATGAGAGAGAGAGAGCAAGAGAAGCTGTGAGTGAGAGAGAGAAGGAGAAGCTGTGAGAAATAGAGAGAAAGAGAAGCTTTGAGTGAGAAGACAGAGAGAGAAAGAGAAGCTGTGTGAGAGAGAGATAGAGAAAGTGAAGCTGTGAGTGAGAGAGAGAGAGAAAGAGAAGCTGTGAGTGTGTGTGTGAGAGAAAGAGAAGCTGTGAGAGAGAGAGAAAAAGAGAAGCTGTGAGTGAGAGTGAAAGAGAGAAATAGAAGCTATGAGTGAGAGAGAGAGAGAAGCTGTGAGTGAGAGAAAGAGAGAGAAAGAGAAGTTGTTAGTGAGAGAGAGAGAGAAAGAGAAGCTTTGAGAGAGAGAGAGAGAGAGAGAAAGAGAAGCTGTGAGTGAGAGAGAGAGAGAAGCTGTGAGTGAGAGACAGAGAGATAAAGAGAAGCTGTGAGAGAGAGAGAAAGAGAAGCTGTGAGTGAAAGAGAGAATGAGAAGCTGTGTGAGAGGGAGACAGAAAGAGAAGATTTTAGTGAGAGAGAGAGAGAGAGCGAAAGAGCTGTGAGAGAGAGAGAGAGAGAGAAAGAGAAGCTGTGTGAGAGAGAAAGAGAAGCTGTGAGTGAGAGAGAGAGAGAAAGTGAACCTGTGAGTGAGAGAGAGAGAGAAAGAGAACCTGTGAGTGAGAGAAAGAGAGAAAGAGAAGCTGTGAGTGAGAGACAGAGAGAGAAAGAGAAGCTGTGTTTGAGAGAGAGAGTGATAAGCTGTGAATGAGAGAGAGAAAGAGAAGCTGTGAGTGAGAGACAGAGAGAGAGAGTAGCTCTGTGTGAGAGAGAGAGAGCAAGAGAATCTGTGAGTGAGAGAGAGAGAAAAAGAGAAGCTGTGAGTGACAGAGAAAGAGAGAAAGAGAAGCTGTGAGTGAGAGAGAGTGAGAAGCTATGAGAGAGAGAGAGCAAGAGAAGCTGTGAGTGAGAGAGAGAAAGAGAAGCTGTGAGTGAGAAAGAGAGAGAAAGAGAAGCTGTGAGTGAGAAGACAGAGAGAGAAAGAGAAGCTGTGTGTGAGAGAGAGATAGAGAAAGAGAAGCTGTGAGTGAGAGAAAGAGAAGCTGTGAGTGTGTGTGAGAGAGAAAGAGAAGCTGTGAGAGAGAGAGAGAAAAAGAGAAGCTGTGAGTGAGAGAGAGAGAGAGAACGAGAAGCTGTGTGTGAGAGAGAAAGAGAAGCTGTGAGTGAGAGAGAGAGAGAGAAAGAGAAGCTGTGAGTGAGAGATAGAGAGAGAAAGAGAAGCTGTGAGTCAGTGAGAGAGTGAATGAGAAGCTGTGTGTGTGAAATTTAGAGAAGCTGTGAGTGAGAGAGAGAGAGAAAGAGAAGCTGTGAGTGAGAGAGAGAAAGAGAAGCTGTGAGAGAGAGAGAATGAGAAGCTGTGAGTGAGAGAGAGAAAGAGGGAGAGAAGCTGTGAGTGTGAGAGAGAGTGAGATAAAGAGAAGCTGTGAGTGAGTGTGTGAGAGAGAGAAGCTGTGAGTGAAAGTGAGAAAGAGAAGCTGATAGTGAGAGAGAGAAGCTGTGAGTGAGAGAAAGAGAAAGAGAAGCTGTGAGTAAGAGAGAAAAAGAGAAATAGAAGCTATGAGTGAGAGACAGAGAGAGAAGCTGTGAGTGAGTGAGAGAGAGAAGTTGTGTGAGAGAGAGAGAGAAAAAGAGAAGCTGTGAGTGAGAGAGAGAGAGAAAGAGAAGCTGTAAGTGAGTGAGAGAAAGAGAAGCTGTGAGTGTGAGAGAGAGAAAGAGAAGCTGTGAGTGAGAGAGAGAGTGAGAAGCTGTGAGTGAGAGAGAGAGAAAGAGATGCTGTGAGTGAGAGACAGAGAGAGAAAGAGAAGTTGTTAGTGAGAGAGAGAGAGAGAGAGAAGCTGTGAGAGAGAGAGAAAGAGAAGCTGTGAGAGAGAGAGATAGAAGCTGTGAGTGAGAGACAGAGAGAGAAAGAGAAGCTGTGTGTGTGAGAGAGAGAGAAGCTGTGTGTGTGAGAGAAAGAGAAGCTGTGAGTGAGAGAGAGAGAAAGAGAATCTGTGAGTGAGAGAGAGAGAGAAAGAGAAGCTGTGTGAGAGAGAGAAAGAGAAGCTGTGAGTGAGAGACAGAGAGAGAAAGAGAAGCTGTGTGAGAGAGAGAGTGATAAGCTGTGAGTGAGAGAGAGAAAGAGAAGCTGTGAGTGTGTGTGAGAGAGAGAAAGAAAGCTGTTAGTGAGAGAGAGAGAGAGAAAGAGAAGGTGTGAGTGTGTGAGAGAGAGAAGGAGAAGTTGTGTGTGTGAGAGAGAGAGAAAGAGTAGCTGTGTGAGAGAGAGAGAGAAAGATAAGCTGTGAGTGTGTGTGAGAGAGAAAGAGAAGTTGTGAGAGAGAGAGAAAAAGAGAAGCTGTGAGTGAGAGTGAAAGAGAGAAATAGAAGCTACGAGTGAGAGAGAGAGAGCTGTGAGTGTGTGAGAGAGAGAGGAAGTGAAGCTGTGAGTGAAAAAGAGAGAAAGAGAATCTGTGAGTGAGAGATAGAGAGAGAAAGAGAAGCTGTGAGTTAGAGAGAGAGAGAGAGAATGAGTAGCTGTGTGTGTGAGATAAAGAGAAGCCGTGAGTGAGAGAGTGAGAGAAAGAGAAGCTGTGAGTGAGAGATAGAGAGAGAAAGAGAAGCTGTGAGTGAGAGAGAGAGAGAAAGAGAAGCTATGAGTGAGAGAGAGAGAGAAGCTGTGAGTGAGAGAGAGAAGTTGTGCGTGAGAGAGAGAGAGAAGCTGTGTGTGTGTGAGAGAGAGAGAAGCTGTGAGTGAGAGAGAGTGAAAGAAAGAGAAGCTGTGTGATAGAGAGAGAGAAGCTGTGAGTGTGAGAGAGAGTGAGATAAAGAGAAGTTGTGAGTGAGTGAGTGAGTGAGAGAAGCTGTGAGTGAAAGAGAGAAAGGGAAGCTGTGAGTGAGAGAGAGAGAGAAAGAGAAGCTGTGAGTGTGTGTGTGAGAGAAAGAGAAGCTGTGAGAGAGAGAGAAAAAGAGAAGCTGTGAGTGAGAGTGAAAGAGAGAAATAGAAGCTATGAGTGAGAGAGAGAGAGAAGCTGTGAGTGAGAGAAAGAGAGAGAAAGAGAAGTTGTTAGTGAGAGAGAGAGAGAAAGAGAAGCTTTGAGAGAGAGAGAGAGAGAAAGAGAAGCTGTGAGTGAGAGAGAGAGAGAAGCTGTGAGTGAGAGACAGAGAGATAAAGAGAAGCTGTGAGAGAGAGAGAAAGAGAAGCTGTGAGTGAGAGAGAGAATGAGAAGCTGTGTGAGAGGGAGACAGAAAGAGAAGATTTTAGTGAGAGAGAGAGAGAGAGCGAAAGAGCTGTGAGAGAGAGAAAGAGAGAGAAAGAGAAGCTGTGTGAGAGAGAAAGAGAAGCTGTGAGTGAGAGAGAGAGAGAAAGTGAACCTGTGAGTGAGAGAGAGAGAGAAAGAGAACCTGTGAGTGAGAGAAAGAGAGAAAGAGAAGCTGTGAGTGAGAGACAGAGAGAGAAAGAGAAGCTGTGTTTGAGAGAGAGAGTGATAAGCTGTGAATGAGAGAGAGAAAGAGAAGCTGTGAGTGAGAGACAGAGAGAGAGAGTAGCTCTGTGTGAGAGAGAGAGAGCAAGAGAATCTGTGAGTGAGAGAGAGAGAAAAAGAGAAGCTGTGAGTGACAGAGAAAGAGAGAAAGAGAAGCTGTGAGTGAGAGAGAGTGAGAAGCTATGAGAGAGAGAGAGCAAGAGAAGCTGTGAGTGAGAGAGAGAAAGAGAAGCTGTGAGTGAGAAAGAGAGAGAAAGAGAAGCTGTGAGTGAGAAGACAGAGAGAGAAAGAGAAGCTGTGTGTGAGAGAGAGATAGAGAAAGAGAAGCTGTGAGTGAGAGAAAGAGAAGCTGTGAGTGTGTGTGAGAGAGAAAGAGAAGCTGTGAGAGAGAGAGAGAAAAAGAGAAGCTGTGAGTGAGAGAGAGAGAGAGAATGAGAAGCTGTGTGTGTGAGAGAAAGAGAAGCTGTGAGTGAGAGAGAGAGAGAAAGAGAAGCTGTGAGTGAGAGATAGAGAGAGAAAGAGAAGCTGTGAGTCAGTGAGAGAGTGAATGAGAAGCTGTGTGTGTGAGATTTAGAGAAGCTGTGAGTGAGAGAGAGAGAGAAAGAGAAGCTGTGAGTGAGAGAGAGAAAGAGAAGCTGTGAGAGAGAGAGAATGAGAAGCTGTGAGTGAGAGAGAGAAAGAGGGAGAGAAGCTGTGAGTGTGAGAGAGAGTAAGATAAAGAGAAGCTGTGAGTGAGTGTGTGAGAGAGAGAAGCTGTGAGTGAAAGTGAGAAAGAGAAGCTGATAGTGAGAGAGAGAAGCTGTGAGTGAGAGAAAGAGAAAGAGAAGCTGTGAGTAAGAGAGAAAAAGAGAAATAGAAGCTATGAGTGAGAGACAGAGAGAGAAGCTGTGAGTGAGTGAGAGAGAGAAGTTGTGTGAGAGAGAGAGAGAAAAAGAGAAGCTGTGAGTGAGAGAGAGAGAGAAAGAGAAGCTGTAAGTGAGTAAGAGAAAGAGAAGCTGTGAGTGTGAGAGAGAGAAAGAGAAGCTGTGAGTGAGAGAGAGAGTGAGAAGCTGTGAGTGAGAGAGAGAGAAAGAGATGCTGTGAGTGAGAGACAGAGAGAGAAAGAGAAGTTGTTAGTGAGAGAGAGAGAGAGAGAGAAGCTGTGAGAGAGAGAGAAAGAGAAGCTGTGAGAGAGAGAGATAGAAGCTGTGAGTGAGAGACAGAGAGAGAAAGAGAAGCTGTGTGTGTGAGAGAGAGAGAAGCTGTGTGTGAGAGAGAATGAGAAGCTGTGAGTGAGAGAGAGAGAAAGAGAATCTGTGAGTGAGAGAGAGAGAGAAAGAGAAGCTGTGAGAGAGAGAGAAAGAGAAGCTGTGAGTGAGAGACAGAGAGAGAAAGAGAAGCTGTGTGAGAGAGAGAGTGATAAGCTGTGAGTGAGAGAGAGAAAGAGAAGCTGTGAGTGTGTGTGTGAGAGAGAAAGAAAGCTGTTAGTGAGAGAGAGAGAGAGAAAGAGAAGGTGTGAGTGTGTGAGAGAGAGAAGGAGAAGTTGTGTGTGTGTGAGAGAGAGAAAGAGTAGCTGTGTGAGAGAGAGAGAGAAAGATAAGCTGTGAGTGTGTGTGAGAGAGAAAGAGAAGTTGTGAGAGAGAGAGAAAAAGAGAAGCTGTGAGTGAGAGTGAAAGAGAGAAATAGAAGCTACGAGTGAGAGAGAGAGAGCTGTGAGTGTGTGAGAGAGAGAGGAAGTGAAGCTGTGAGTGAAAAAGAGAGAAAGAGAATCTGTGAGTGAGAGATAGAGAGAGAAAGAGAAGCTGTGAGTTAGAGAGAGAGAGAGAGAATGAGTAGCTGTGTGTGTGAGATAAAGAGAAGCCGTGAGTGAGAGAGTGAGAGAAAGAGAAGCTGTGAGTGAGAGATAGAGAGAGAAAGAGAAGCTGTGAGTGAGAGAGAGAGAGAAAGAGAAGCTATGAGTGAGAGAGAGAGAGAAGCTGTGAGTGAGAGAGAGAAGTTGTGCGTGAGAGAGAGAGAGAAGCTGTGTGTGTGTGAGAGAGAGAGAAGCTGTGAGTGAGAGAGAGTGAAAGAAAGAGAAGCTGTGTGATAGAGAGAGAGAAGCTGTGAGTGTGAGAGAGAGTGAGATAAAGAGAAGTTGTGAGTGAGTGAGTGAGTGAGAGAAGCTGTGAGTGAAAGAGAGAAAGGGAAGCTGTGAGTGAGAGAGAGAGAGAAAGAGAACCTGTGAGTGAGAGAGAAAGAGAGAAAGAGAAGCTGTGAGAGAGAGAGAGTGAGAAGCTATGAGAGAGAGAGAGCAAGAGAAGCTGTGAGTGAGAGAGAGAAAGAGAAGCTGTGAGAAATAGAGAGAAAGAGAAGCTTTGAGTGAGAAGACAGAGAGAGAAAGAGAAGCTGTGTGAGAGAGAGATAGAGAAAGTGAAGCTGTGAGTGAGAGAGAGAGAGAAAGAGAAGCTGTGAGTGTGTGTGTGAGAGAAAGAGAAGCTGTGAGAGAGAGAGAAAAAGAGAAGCTGTGAGTGAGAGTGAAAGAGAGAAATAGAAGCTATGAGTGAGAGAGAGAGAGAAGCTGTGAGTGAGAGAAAGAGAGAGAAAGAGAAGTTGTTAGTGAGAGAGAGAGAGAAAGAGAAGCTTTGAGAGAGAGAGAGAGAGAAAGAGAAGCTGTGAGTGAGAGAGAGAGAGAAGCTGTGAGTGAGAGACAGAGAGATAAAGAGAAGCTGTGGGAGAGAGAGAAAGAGAAGCTGTGAGTGAGAGAGAGAATGAGAAGCTGTGTGAGAGGGAGACAGAAAGAGAAGATTTTAGTGAGAGAGAGAGAGAGAGCGAAAGAGCTGTGAGAGAGAGAGAGAAAGAGAAGCTGTGTGAGAGAGAAAGAGAAGCTGTGAGTGAGAGAGAGAGAGAAAGTGAACCTGTGAGTGAGAGAGAGAGAGAAAGAGAACCTGTGAGTGAGAGAAAGAGAGAAAGAGAAGCTGTGAGTGAGAGACAGAGAGAGAAAGAGAAGCTGTGTTTGAGAGAGAGAGTGATAAGCTGTGAATGAGAGAGAGAAAGAGAAGCTGTGAGTGAGAGACAGAGAGAGAGAGTAGCTCTGTGTGAGAGAGAGAGAGCAAGAGAATCTGTGAGTGAGAGAGAGAGAAAAAGAGAAGCTGTGAGTGACAGAGAAAGAGAGAAAGAGAAGCTGTGAGTGAGAGAGAGTGAGAAGCTATGAGAGAGAGAGAGCAAGAGAAGCTGTGAGTGAGAGAGAGAAAGAGAAGCTGTGAGTGAGAAAGAGAGAGAAAGAGAAGCTGTGAGTGAGAAGACAGAGAGAGAAAGAGAAGCTGTGTGAGAGAGAGAGATAGAGAAAGAGAAGCTGTGAGTGAGAGAAAGAGAAGCTGTGAGTGTGTGTGAGAGAGAAAGAGAAGCTGTGAGAGAGAGAGAAAAAGAGAAGCTGTGAGTGAGAGAGAGAGAGAGAACGAGAAGCTGTGTGTGAGAGAGAAAGAGAAGCTGTGAGTGAGAGAGAGAGAGAAAGAGAAGCTGTGAGTGAGAGATAGAGAGAGAAAGAGAAGCTGTGAGTCAGTGAGAGAGTGAATGAGAAGCTGTGTGTGTGAGATTTAGAGAAGCTGTGAGTGAGAGAGAGAGAGAAAGAGAAGCTGTGAGTGAGAGAGAGAAAGAGAAGCTGTGAGAGAGAGAGAATGAGAAGCTGTGAGTGAGAGAGAGAAAGAGGGAGAGAAGCTGTGAGTGTGAGAGAGAGTGAGATAAAGAGAAGCTGTGAGTGAGTGTGTGAGAGAGAGAAGCTGTGAGTGAAAGTGAGAAAGAGAAGCTGATAGTGAGAGAGAGAAGCTGTGAGTGAGAGAAAGAGAAAGAGAAGCTGTGAGTAAGAGAGAAAAAGAGAAATAGAAGCTATGAGTGAGAGACAGAGAGAGAAGCTGTGAGTGAGTGAGAGAGAGAAGTTGTGTGAGAGAGAGAGAGAAAAAGAGAAGCTGTGAGTGAGAGAGAGAGAGAAAGAGAAGCTGTAAGTGAGTGAGAGAAAGAGAAGCTGTGAGTGTGAGAGAGAGAAAGAGAAGCTGTGAGTGAGAGAGAGAGTGAGAAGCTGTGAGTGAGAGAGAGAGAAAGAGATGCTGTGAGTGAGAGACAGAGAGAGAAAGAGAAGTTGTTAGTGAGAGAGAGAGAGAGAAGCTGTGTGTGAGAGAGAAAGAGAAGCTGTGAGAGAGAGAGATAGAAGCTGTGAGTGAGAGACAGAGAGAGAAAGAGAAGCTGTGTGTGTGAGAGAGAGAGAAGCTGTGTGTGAGAGAGAAAGAGAAGCTGTGAGTGAGAGAGAGAGAAAGAGAATCTGTGAGTGAGAGAGAGAGAGAAAGAGAAGCTGTGAGAGAGAGAGAAAGAGAAGCTGTGAGTGAGAGACAGAGAGAGAAAGAGAAGCTGTGTGAGAGAGAGAGTGATAAGCTGTGAGTGAGAGAGAGAAAGAGAAGCTGTGAGTGTGTGTGTGAGAGAGAAAGAAAGCTGTGAGTGAGAGAGAGAGAGAGAAAGAGAAGGTGTGAGTGTGAGAGAGAGAAGGAGAAGTTGTGTGTGTGTGAGAGAGAGAAAGAGTAGCTGTGTGAGAGAGAGAGAGAAAGATAAGCTGTGAGTGTGTGTGAGAGAGAAAGAGAAGTTGTGAGAGAGAGAGAAAAAGAGAAGCTGTGAGTGAGAGTGAAAGAGAGAAATAGAAGCTACGAGTGAGAGAGAGAGAGCTGTGAGTGTGTGAGAGAGAGAGGAAGTGAAGCTGTGAGTGAAAAAGAGAGAAAGAGAATCTGTGAGTGAGAGATAGAGAGAGAAAGAGAAGCTGTGAGTTAGAGAGAGAGAGAGAATGAGAAGCTGTGTGTGTGAGATAAAGAGAAGCCGTGAGTGAGAGAGTGAGAGAAAGAGAAGCTGTGAGTGAGAGATAGAGAGAGAAAGAGAAGCTGTGAGTGAGAGAGAGAGAGAAAGAGAAGCTATGAGTGAGAGAGAGAGAGAAGCTGTGAGTGAGAGAGAGAAGTTGTGCGTGAGAGAGAGAGAGAAGCTGTGTGTGTGTGTGAGAGAGAGAAGCTGTGAGTGAGAGAGAGTGAAAGAAAGAGAAGCTGTGTGATAGAGAGAGAGAAGCTGTGAGTGTGAGAGAGAGTGAGATAAAGAGAAGTTGTGAGTGAGTGAGTGAGTGAGAGAAGCTGTGAGTGAAAGAGAGAAAGGGAAGCTGTGAGTGAGAGAGAGAGAGAAGCTGTGAGTGAGAGACAGAGAGAGAAAGAGAAGCTGTGTGTGAGAGAGAGTGTGATAAGCTGTGTGTGTGAGAGAGAGAAGCTATGAGTGAGAGAAAGAGAAAGAGAAGCTGTGAGTGAGAGAGAGAGAGAAGCTGTGAGTGAGAGACAGAGAGAGAAAGAAAGGGTGTGAGTGAGAGACAGAGAGAGAAAGAGAAGCTGTGTGTGAGAGAGGGAAAGAGAAGCTGTGAGTGAGAGAGAGAGAAGCTGTGAGTGAAAGTGAGAAAGAGAAGCTGATAGAGAGAGAGAGAGAAGCTGTGAGTGAGAGAGAAAGAGAGAAATAGAAGCTATGAGTGAGAGACAGAGAGAGAAGCTGTGAGTGAGTGAGAGAGAGAGAAGCTGTGAGTGAGAGACAGAGAGAGAAAGAGAAGTTGTTAGTGAGAGAGAGAGAGAGAGAAAGAGAAGCTGTGTGAGAGAGAGAGAAGCTGTGAGTGAGAGAGAGAGAGAAGCTGTGAGTGAGAGACAGAGAGATAAAGAGAAGCTGTGAGAGAGAGAGAAAGAGAAGCTGTGAGAGAGAGAGAGAATGAGAAGCTGTGAGTGAGAGAGAAAGAGAGAGAGAAGCTGTGAGTGTGAGAGAGAGTGAGATAAAGAGAAGCTGTGAGTGAGTGAGAGAGAGAGAGAAGCTGAGTGAAAGTGAGAAAGAGAAGCTGATAGTGAGAGAGAGAGAAGCTGTGAGTGAGAGAAAGAGAAAGAGAAGCTGTGAGTAAGAGAGAAAGAGAGAAATAGAAGCTATGAGTGAGAGACAGAGAGAGAAGCAGTGAGTGAGTGAGAGAGAGAGAGAGAGAGAAGTTGTGTGTGAGAGAGAGAGAAAAAGAGAAGCTGTGAGTGTGTGTGAGAGAGAAAGAGAAGCTGTAAGTGAGTGAGAGAAAGAGAAGCTGTGAGTGTGTGAGAGAGAAAGAGAAGCTGTGAGTGAGAGAGAGAGTGAGAAGCTGTGAGTGGGAGAGGGAGAGAAAGAGATGCTGTGAGTGAGAGACAGAGAGAAAGAGAAGTTGTTAGTGAGAGAGAGAGAGAGAGAAGCTGTGAGAGAGAGAGAGAGAGAAAGAGAAGCTGTGAGTGAGAGAGAGAGTGAGAAGCTGTGAGTGAGAGAGAGAGAGAAAGAGATGCTGTGAGTGAGAGACAGAGAGAAAGAGAAGTTGTTAGTGAGAGAGAGAGAGAGAGAGAAGCTGTGAGAGAGGGAGAATGAGAAGCTGTGAGAGAGAGAGAGAAAGAGAAGTTGTTATTGAGAGAGAGAGAGAAATAGCTGTGAGAGAGAGAAAGAGAAAGAGAAGCTGTGTGTGAGAAAGAAAGAGAAGCTGTGAGTGAGAGAGAGAGAGAGAGAGAAAGAGAAGCTGTGTGAGAGAGAGAAAGAGAAGCTGTGAGTGAGAGACAGAGAGAGAAAGAGAAGCTGTGTGAGAGAGAGAGTGATAAGCTGTGAGGGAGAGAGAGAGAGAAAGAGAAGCTGTGAGTGAGAGACAGTGAGAGAGAGTAGCTGTGAGAGACAGAGAGAGCAAGAGAAGCTGTGAGTGTGTGTGTGTGAGAGAAAGAAAGCTGTGAGTGAGAGAGAGAGAGAGAAAGAGAAGCTGTGTGAGAGAGAGAAAGAGAAGCTGTGAGTGTGTGTGTGAGAGAAAGTGAAGTTGTGAGAGAGAGAGAAAAAGAGAAGCTGTGAGTGAGAGTGAAAGAGAGAAATAGAAGCTACGAGTGAGAGAGAGAGAGAAGCTGTGAGTGTGTGAGAGAGAGGAAGTGAAGCTGTGAGTGAAAAAGAGAGAAAGTGAAGCTGTGAGTGAGAGATAGAGAGAGAAAGAGAAGCTGTGAGTTAGAGAGAGAGAGAGAACGAGAAGCTGTGTGTGTGAGATAAAGAGAAGCTGTGAGTGAGAGAGAGAGAAATAGAAGCTGTGAGTGAGAATTAGAGAGAGAAAGAGAAGCTGTGAGTGAGAGAGAGAGAGAATCTGTGAGTGAGAGAGAGAGAGAAAGAGAAGCTATGAGTGAGAGAGAGAGAAGCTGTGAGTGAGAGAGAGAAGCTGTGCGTGAGAGAGAGAGAGAGAAGCTGTGTGTGTGTGTGAGAGAGAGAGAAGCTGTGAGTGAGAGAGAGAGAGAAAGAGAAGCTGTGTGATAGAGAGAGAGAGAAGCTGTGAGTGTGAGAGAGAGTGAGATAAAGAGAAGTTGTGAGTGAGAGAGAGAGAGAGAGAAGCTGTGAGTGAGAGACAGAGAGAGAAAGAGAAGCTGTGTGTGAGAGAGAGTGATAAGCTGTGTGTGGGAGAGAGAGAAGCTGTGAGTGAGTGAGAGAGAAAGAGAAGCTGTGAGTGAGTGAGAGAGAGAAGTTCTGAGTGAGAGAGAGAAAGAGAAGCTTTGAGTGAGAGACAGAGGGAGAAAGAAAGGGTGTGAGTGCGAGAGAGAGAAAGAGAAGCTGTGAGAGAGAGAGAGAAAGAGAAGCTGTGAGTGAGAAAGAGAGAGAAAGAGAAGCTGTGAGTGAGAGACAGAGAGAGAAAGTGAAGCTGTGTGTGTGAGAGAGAAAGAGAAGCTGTGAGTGAGAGAGAAAGAGAGAAATAGAAGCTATGAGTGAGAGACAGAGAGAGAAGCTGTGAGTGAGTGAGAGAGAGAGAAGCTGTGTGAGAGAGAGAGAGAAAAAGAGAAGCTGTGAGAGAGAGAGAGAAAAAGAGAAGCTGTAAGTGAGTGAGAGAAGGAGAAGCTGTGAGTGTGTGAGAGAGAAAGAGAAGCTGTGAGTGAGAGAGAGAGAGAGAAAGAGAAGTTGTTAGTGAGAGAGAGAAAGAGAAGCTTTGAGAGAGAGAGAGAGAGAGAGAGAAGCTGTGAGTGAGAGAGAGAGAGAAGCTGTGAGTGAGAGACAGAGAGATAAAGAGAAGCTGTGAGAGAGAGTGAGAAAGAGAAGCTGTGTGAGAGAGAGAGAGAGAGAGAGAAGCTGTGAGAGAGGGAGAATGAGAAGCTGTGAGAGAGAGAGAGAAAGAGAAGTTGTTATTGAGAGAGAGAGAGAAATAGGTGTGAGAGAGAGAAAGAGAAAGAGAAGCTGTGTGTGAGAAAGAAAGAGAAGCTGTGAGTGAGAGAGAGAGAGAGAGAAAGAGAAGCTGTGTGAGAGAGAGAAAGAGAAGCTGTGAGTGAGAGACAGAGAGAGAAAGAGAAGCTGTGTGAGACAGAGAGTGATAAGCTGTGAGGGAGAGAGAGAGAGAAAGAGAAGCTGTGAGTGAGAGACAGTGAGAGAGAGTAGCTGTGAGAGACAGAGAGAGCAAGAGAAGCTGTGAGTGTGTGTGAGAGAGAGAAAGAAAGCTGTGAGTGAGAGAGAGAGAGAGAAAGAGAAGCTGTGTGAGAGAGAGAAAGAGAAGCTGTGAGTGTGTGTGTGAGAGAAAGAGAAGCTGTGAGAGAGAGAGAAAAAGAGAAGCTGTGAGTGAGAGTGAAAGAGAGAAATAGAAGCTACGAGTGAGAGAGAGAGAGAAGCTGTGATTGTGTGAGAGAGAGGAAGTGAAGCTGTGAGTGAAAAAGAGAGAAAGTGAAGCTGTGAGTGAGAGATAGAGAGAGAAAGAGAAGCTGTGAGTTAGAGAGAGAGAGAGAACGAGAAGCTGTGTGTGTGAGATAAAGAGAAGCTGTGAGTGAGAGAGAGAGAAATAGAAGCTGTGAGTGAGAATTAGAGAGAGAAAGAGAAGCTGTGAGTGAGAGAGAGAGAGAATCTGTGAGTGAGAGAGAGAGAGAAAGAAGCTATGTGAGAGAGAGAGAGAAGCTGTGAGTGAGAGAGAGAAGCTGTGCGTGAGAGAGAGAGAGAGAAGCTGTGTGTGTGTGTGAGAGAGAGAGAAGCTGTGAGTGAGAGAGAGAGAGAAAGAGAAGCTGTGTGATAGAGAGAGAGAGAAGCTGTGAGTGTGAGAGAGAGTGAGATAAAGAGAAGTTGTGAGTGAGAGAGAGAGAGAGAAGCTGTGAGTGAGAGACAGAGAGAGAAAGAGAAGCTGTGTGTGAGAGAGAGTGATAAGCTGTGTGTGTGAGAGAGAGAAGCTGTGAGTGAGTGAGAGAGAAAGAGAAGCTGTGAGTGAGTGAGAGAGAGAAGTTCTGAGTGAGAGAGAGAAAGAGAAGCTTTGAGTGAGAGACAGAGGGAGAAAGAAAGGGTGTGAGTGCGAGAGAGAGAAAAAGAGAAGCTGTGAGAGAGAGAGAAAGAGAAGCTGTGAGTGAGAAAGAGAGAGAAAGAGAAGCTGTGAGTGAGAGACAGAGAGAGAAAGAGAAGCTGTGTGTGTGAGAGAGAAAGAGAAGCTGTGAGTGAGAGAGAAAGAGAGAAATAGAAGCTATGAGTGAGAGACAGAGAGAGAAGCTGTGAGTGAGTGAGAGAGAGAGAAGCTGTGTGAGAGAGAGAGAGAAAAAGAGAAGCTGTGAGAGAGAGAGAGAGAAGCTGTAAGTGAGTGAGAGAAGGAGAAGCTGTGAGTGTGAGAGAGAGAAAGAGAAGCTGTGAGTGAGAGAGAGAGAGAGAGAGAAGTTGTTAGTGAGAGAGAGAGAGAGAAAGAGAAGCTTTGAGAGAGAGAGAGAGAGAGAGAAGCTGTGAGTGAGAGAGAGAGAGAAGCTGTGAGTGAGAGACAGAGAGATAAAGAGAAGCTGTGAGAGAGAGTGTGAAAGAGAAGCTGTGTGAGAGAGAGAATGAGAAGCTGTGTGAGAGGGAGAGAGAAAGAGAGAATTAGAAGCTACGAGTGAGAGAGAGAGAAGCTGTGAGTGTGTGAGAGAGAGGGTGAAGCTGTGAGTGAAAAAGAGAAAGTGAAGCTGTGAGTGAGAGATAGAGAGAGAAAGAGAAGCTGTGAGTTAGAGAGAGAGAGAAAGAGAAGCTGTGTGTGAGAGATAAAGAGAAGCTGTGAGTGAGAGAGAGAGAGAGAAAGAGAAGCTGTGAGTGAGAGATAGAGAGAGAAAGAGAAGCTGTGAGTGAGAGAGACAGAGAGAATCTGTGAGTGAGAGAGAGAGAGAAAGAGAAGCTATGAGTGAGAGAGAGAAGCTGTGAGTGAGAGAGAGAAGCTGTGCGTGAGAGAGAGAGAGAAGCTGTGTGTGTGTGTGAGAGAGAGAGAAGCTGTGAGTGAGAGAGAGAGAGAGAAAGAGAAGCTGTGTGATAGAGAGAGAGAGAAGCTGTGAGTGTGAGAGAGAGTGAGATAAAGAGAAGTTGTGAGTGAGTGAGTGAGTGAGAGAAGCTGTGAGTGAAAGAGAGAATGAGAAACTGTGAGTGAGAGAGAGAGAGAGAAGCTGTGAGTGAGAGACAGAGAGAGAAAGAGAAGCTGTGTGAGAGAGAGAGTGATAAGCTGTGTGTGTGTGAGAGAGAAGCTGTGAGTGAGAGAGAGAGAAAGAGAAGCTGTGAGTGAGAGAGAGAGAGAAGCTGTGAGTGAGAAAGAGAAAGAGAAGCTGTGAGTGAGAGACAGAGGGAGAAAGAAAGGGTGTGAGTGCGAGAGAGAGAAAGAGAAGCTGTGAGAGAGAGAGAAAGAGAAGCTGTGAGTGAGAAAGAGAGAGAAAGAGAAGCTGTGTGTGAGAGAGAGAAAGAGAAGCTGTGAGTGAGAGAGAGAAGCTGTGAGTGAAAGTGAGAAAGAGAAGCTGATAGTGAGAGAGAGAGAGAAGCTGTGAGTGAGAGAAAGAGAAAGAGAAGCTGTGAGTAAGAGAGAAAGAGAGAAATAGAAGCTATGAGTGAGAGACAGAGAGAGAAGCTGTGAGTGAGTGAGAGAGAGAGAAGATGTGTGTGAGAGAGAGAGAGAAAAAGAGAAGCTGTAAGTGAGTGAGAGAGAAGCTGTGAGTGAGAGACAGAGAAATATAGAGAAGCTGTGAGAGAGAGTGAGAAAGAGAAGCTGTGAGAGAGAGAGAATGAGAAGCTGTGTGAGAGGGAGAGAGAAAGAGAATTTGTTAGTGAGAGAGAGAGAGAGAGCTGTGTGTGAGAGAGAGAGCAAGAGAATCTGTGAGTGAGAGAGAGAGAGAAAGAGAAGCTGTGAAAGAGAGAGAGTGAGAAGCTATGAGAGGGAGAGAGCAAGAGAAGCTGTGAGTGAGAGAGAGAAAGAGAAGCTGTGAGAAATAGAGAGAAAGAGAAGCAGTGAGTGAGAAGACAGAGAGAGAAAGAGAAGCTGTGTGAGAGAGAGAGAGAGAAAGTGAAGCTGTGAGTGAGAGAGAAAGAGAAGCTGTGAGTGTGTGTGAGAGAGAAAGAGAAGCTGTGAGTGAGAGACAGAGAGATAAAGAGAAGCTGTGAGAGAGAGTGAGAAAGAGAAGCTGTGTGAGAGAGAGAATGAGAAGCTGTGTGAGAGGGAGAGAGAAAGAGAGAAATAGAAGCTACGAGTGAGAGAGAGAGAAGCTGTGAGTGTGTGAGAGAGAGGAAGTGAAGGTGTGAGTGAAAAAGAGAGAAAGTGAAGCTGTGAGTGAGAGATAGAGAGAGAAAGAGAAGCTGTGAGTTAGAGAGAGAGAGAGAACGAGAAGCTGTGAGTGAGAGATAGAGAGAGAAAGAGAAGCTGTGAGTGAGAGAGAAAGAGAGAATCTGTGAGTGAGAGAGAGAGAGAAAGAGAAGCTATGAGTAAGAGAGAGAGAAGCTGTGAGTGAGAGAGAGAAGCTGTGCGTGAGAGAGAGAGAGAGAAGCTGTGTGTGTGTGTGAGAGAGAGAAGCTGTGAGTGAGAGAGAGAGAAAGAGAAGCTGTGTGATAGAGAGAGAGAAGCTGTGAGTGTGAGAGAGAGTGAGATAAAGATAAGTTGTGAGTGAGAGATAGAGAGAGAAGCTGTGAGTGAGAGACAGAGAGAGAAAGAGAAGCTGTGTGTGTGAGAGAGAGTGATAAGCTGTGTGTGTTAGAGAGAAGCTGTGAGTGAGTGAGAGAGAAAGAGAAGCTGTGAGTGAGTGAGAGAGAGAAGCTGTGAGTGAGAGAGAGAAAGAGAAGCTGTGAGTGAGAGACAGAGGGAGAAAGAAAGGGGGTGAGTGCGAGAGAGAGAAAGAGAAGCTGTGAGAGAGAGAGAGAAAGAGAAGCTGTGAGTGAGAAAGAGAGAGAAAGAGAAGCTGTGAGTGAGAGGCAGAGAGAGAAAGAGAAGCTGTGTTTGTGAGAGAGAAAGAGAAGCTGTGAGTGAGAGAGAGAGTAGCTGTGAGTGAAAGTGAGAAATAGAAGCTGATAGTGAGAGAGAGAGAAGCTGTGAGTGAGAGAAAGAGAAAGAGAAGCTGTGAGTAAGAGAGAAAGAGAGAAATAGAAGCTATGAGTGAGAGTCAGAGAGAGAAGCTGTGAGTGAGAGACAGAGAGAGAAAGAGAAGCTGTGTGTGTGAGAGAGAGTGATAAGCTGTGTGTGAGAGAGAGAGAAGCTGTGAGTGTGAGAGAGAGAAAGAGAAGCTGTGAGTGAGAGAGAGAGAGAAGCTGTGAGTGAGAGAGAGAAAGAGAAGCTGTGAGTGAGAGACAGAGGGAGAAAGAAAGGGTGTGAGTGCGAGAGAGAGAAAGAGAAGCTGTGAGAGAGAGAGAAAGAGAAGCTGTGAGTGAGAAAGAGAGAGAAAGAGAAGCTGTGTGTGTGAGAGAGAAAGAGAAGCTGTGAGTGAGAGAGAGAGAAGCTGTGAGTGAAAGTGAGAAAGAGAAGCTGATAGTGAGAGAGAGAGAGAGAAGCTGTGAGTGACAGAAAGAGAAAGAAAAGCTGGGAGTAAGAGACAAAGAGAGAAATAGAAGCTATGAGTGAGAGACAGAGAGAGAAGCTGTGAGTGAGTGAGAGAGAGAGAAGCTGTGTGAGAGAGAGAGAGAGAAAAAGAGAAGCTGTGAGAGAGAGAGAGAGAAAGAGAAGCTGTAAGTGAGTGAGAGAAGGAGAAGCTGTGAGTGTGAGAGAGAGAAAGGGAAGCTGTGTGTGAGAGAGAGAGAGAGAGAAAGAGAAGTTGTTAGTGAGAGAGAGAGAGAAAGAAAGAGAAGCTTTGAGAGAGAGAGAGAGAGAACAGCTGTGAGTGAGAGAGAGAGAAGCTGTGAGTGAGAGACAGAGAGATATAGAGAAGCTGTGAGAGAGAGTGAGAAAGAGAAGCTGTGAGAGGGAGAGAGAATGAGAAGCTGTGTGAGAGGGAGAGAGAAAGAGAATTTGTTAGTGAGAGAGAGAGAGAAAGAGCTGTGAGAGAGAGAGAGCAAGAGAATCTGTGAGTGAGAGAGAGAGAGAAAGAGAAGCTGTGAGTGAGAGAGAAAGAGAGAAAGAGAAGCTGTGAGAGAGAGAGAGTGAGAAGCTATGAGAGAGAGAGAGCAAGAGAAGCTGTGAGTGAGAGAGAGAAAGAGAAGCTGTGAGAAATAGAGAGAAAGAGAAGCTTTGAGTGAGAAGACAGAGAGAGAAAGAGAAGCTGTGTGAGAGAGAGATAGAGAAAGTGAAGCTGTGAGTGAGAGAGAGAGAGAAAGAGAAGCTGTGAGTGTGTGTGTGAGAGAAAGAGAAGCTGTGAGAGAGAAAAAAAAGAGAAGCTGTGAGTGAGAGTGAAAGAGAGAAATAGAAGCTATGAGTGAGAGAGAGAGAGAAGCTGTGAGTGAGAGAAAGAGAGAGAAAGAGAAGTTGTTAGTGAGAGAGAGAGAGAAAGAGAAGCTTTGAGAGAGAGAGAGAAAGAGAAGCTGTGAGTGAGAGAGAGAGAGAAGCTGTGAGTGAGAGACAGAGAGATAAAGAGAAGCTGTGAGAGAGAGAGAAAGAGAAGCTGTGAGTGAGAGAAAGAATGAGAAGCTGTGTGAGAGGGAGAGAGAAAGAGAAGATTTTAGTGAGAGAGAGAGAGAGAGAGAAAGAGCTGTGAGAGAGAGAGAGAAAGAGAAGCTGTGTGAGAGAGAAAGAGAAGCTGTGTGAGAGAGAAAGAGAAGCTGTGAGTGAGAGAGAGAGAGAAAGTGAAGCTGTGAGTGAGAGAGAGAGAGAAAGAGAACCTGTGAGTGAGAGAAAGAGAGAAAGAGAAGCTGTGAGTGAGAGACAGAGAGAGAAAGAGAAGCTGTGTGTGTGAGAGAGAGTGATAAGCTGTGAATGAGAGAGAGAGAGAAAGAGAAGCTGTGTGTGAGAGAGAGAGTGATAAGCTGTGAATGAGAGAGAGAGAGCAAGAGAATCTGTGAGTGAGAGAGAGAGAAAAAGAGAAGCTGTGAGTGACAGAGAAAGAGAGAAAGAGAAGCTGTGAGTGAGAGAGAGTGAGAAGCTATGAGAGAGAGAGAGCAAGAGAAGCTGTGAGTGAGAGAGAGAAAGAGAAGCTGTGAGTGAGAAAGAGAGAGAAAGAGAAGCTGTGAGTGAGAAGATAGAGAGAGAAAGAGAAGCTGTGTGAGAGAGAGAGATAGAGAAAGAGAAGCTGTGAGTGAGAGAAAGAGAAGCTGTGAGTGTGTGTGAGAGAGAAAGAGAAGCTGTGAGAGAGAGAGAAAAAGAGAAGCTGTGAGTGAGAGAGAGAGAGAGAACGAGAAGCTGTGTGTGAGAGAGAAAGAGAAGCTGTGAGTGAGAGAGAGAGAAAGAGAAGCTGTGAGTGAGAGATAGAGAGAGAAAGAGAAGCTGTGAGTCAGTGAGAGAGAGAATGAGAAGCTGTGTGTGTGAGATTTAGAGAAGCTGTGAGAGAGAGAGAGAAAAAGAGAAGCTGTGAGTGAGAGAGAGAAAGAGAAGCTGTGAGAGAGAGAGAATGAGAAGCTGTGAGTGAGAGAGAGAAAGAGAGAGAGAAGCTGTGAGTGTGAGAGAGAGTGAGATAAAGAGAAGCTGTGAGTGAGTGTGAGAGAGAGAGAATCTGTGAGTGAAAGTGAGAAAGAGAAGCTGATAGTGAGAGAGAGAGAAGCTGTGAGTGAGAGAAAGAGAAAGAGAAGCTGTGAGTAAGAGAGAAAAAGAGAAATAGAAGCTATGAGTGAGAGACAGAGAGAGAAGCTGTGAGTGAGTGAGAGAGAGAAGTTGTGTGAGAGAGAGAGAAAAAGAGAAGCTGTGAGTGAGAGAGAGAGAAAGAGAAGCTGTAAGTGAGTGAGAGAAAGAGAAGCTGTGAGTGTGAGAGAGAGAAAGAGAAGCTGTGAGTGAGAGAGAGAGTGAGAAGCTGTGAGTGAGAGAGAGATAAAGAGATGCTGTGAGTGAGAGACAGAGAGAGAAAGAGAAGTTGTTAGTGAGAGAGAGAGAGAGAGAGAAAGAGAAGCTGTGAGAGAGAGAAAGAGAAGCTGTGAGAGAGAGATAGAAGCTGTGAGTGAGAGACAGAGAGAGAAAGAGAAGCTGTGTGTGTGTGAGAGAGAGAAGCTGTGTGTGAGAGAGAAAGAGAAGCTGTGAGTGAGAGAGAGAGAAAGAGAAGCTGTGTGTGAGAGAGAGTGATAAGCTGTGTGTGTGAGAGAGAGAAGCTGTGAGTGAGAGAGAGAGAAAGAGAAGCTGTGAGTGAGAGAGAGAGAGAAGCTGTGAGTGAGAAAGAGAAAGAGAAGCTGTGAGTGAGAGACAGAGGGAGAAAGAAAGGGTGTGAGTGCGAGAGAGAGAAAGAGAAGCTGTGAGAGAGAGAGAAAGAGAAGCTGTGAGTGAGAAAGAGAGAGAAAGAGAAGCTGTGTGTGAGAGAGAGAAAGAGAAGCTGTGAGTGAGAGAGAGAAGCTGTGAGTGAAAGTGAGAAAGAGAAGCTGATAGTGAGAGAGAGAGAGAAGCTGTGAGTGGGAGAAAGAGAAAGAGAAGCTGTGAGTAAGAGAGAAAGAGAGAAATAGAAGCTATGAGTGAGAGACAGAGAGAGAAGCTGTGAGTGAGTGAGAGAGAGAGAAGATGTGTGTGAGAGAGAGAGAGAAAAAGAGAAGCTGTAAGTGAGTGAGAGAGAAGCTGTGAGTGAGAGACAGAGAAATATAGAGAAGCTGTGAGAGAGAGTGAGAAAGAGAAGCTGTGAGAGAGAGAGAGAATGAGAAGCTGTGTGAGAGGGAGAGAGAAAGAGAATTTGTTAGTGAGAGAGAGAGAGAAAGAGCTGTGTGAGAGAGAGAGCAAGAGAATCTGTGAGTGAGAGAGAGAGAGAAAGAGAAGCTGTGAGTGAGAGAGAAAGAGAGAAAGAGAAGCTGTGAGAGAGAGAGAGTGAGAAGCTATGAGAGAGAGAGAGCAAGAGAAGCTGTGAGTGAGAGAGAGAAAGAGAAGCTGTGAGAAATAGAGAGAAAGAGAAGCTTTGAGTGAGAAGACAGAGAGAGAAAGAGAAGCTGTGTGAGAGAGAGATAGAGAAAGTGAAGCTGTGAGTGAGAGAGAGAGAGAAAGAGAAGCTGTGAGTGTGTGTGTGAGAGAAAGAGAAGCTGTGAGAGAGAGAAAAAAAGAGAAGCTGTGAGTGAGAGTGAAAGAGAGAAATAGAAGCTATGAGTGAGAGAGAGAGAGAAGCTGTGAGTGAGAGAAAGAGAGAGAAAGAGAAGTTGTTAGTGAGAGAGAGAGAGAAAGAGAAGCTTTGAGAGAGAGAGAGAGAGAAAGAGAAGCTGTGAGTGAGAGAGAGAGAGAAGCTGTGAGTGAGAGACAGAGAGATAAAGAGAAGCTGTGAGAGAGAGAGAAAGAGAAGCTGTGAGTGAGAGAAAGAATGAGAAGCTGTGTGAGAGGGAGAGAGAAAGAGAAGATTTTAGTGAGAGAGAGAGAGAGAGAGAAAGAGCTGTGAGAGAGAGAGAGAGAAAGAGAAGCTGTGTGAGAGAGAAAGAGAAGCTGTGTGAGAGAGAAAGAGAAGCTGTGAGTGAGAGAGAGAGAGAAAGTGAAGCTGTGAGTGAGAGAGAGAGAGAAAGAGAACCTGTGAGTGAGAGAAAGAGAGAAAGAGAAGCTGTGAGTGAGAGACAGAGAGAGAAAGAGAAGCTGTGTGTGAGAGAGAGAGTGATAAGCTGTGAATGAGAGAGAGAGAGAAAGAGAAGCTGTGTGTGAGAGAGAGAGTGATAAGCTGTGAATGAGAGAGAGAGAGCAAGAGAATCTGTGAGTGAGAGAGAGAGAGAGAAAAAGAGAAGCTGTGAGTGACAGAGAAAGAGAGAAAGAGAAGCTGTGAGTGAGAGAGAGTGAGAAGCTATGAGAGAGAGAGAGCAAGAGAAGCTGTGAGTGAGAGAGAGAAAGAGAAGCTGTGTGAGAGAGATAGAAGCTGTGAGTGAGAGACAGAGAGAGAAAGAGAAGCTGTGTGTGTGTGTGAGAGAGAAGCTGTGTGTGAGAGAGAAAGAGAAGCTGTGAGTGAGAGAGAGAGAAAGAGAATCTGTGAGTGAGAGAGAGAGAAAGAGAAGCTGTGAGAGAGAGAGAAAGAGAAGCTGTGAGTGAGACAGAGAGAGAAAGAGAAGCTGTGTGAGAGAGAGAGTGAAAAGCTGTGAGTGAGAGAGAGAGAAAGAGAAGCTGTGAGTGTGTGTGTGAGAGAGAAAGAAAGCTGTGAGTGAGAGAGAGAGAGAGAAAGAGAAGGTGTGAGTGTGTGAGAGAGAGAAGGAGAAGTTGTGTGAGAGAGAGAGAGAGAAAGAGTAGCTGTGTGAGAGAGAGAGAGAGAAAGATAAGCTGTGAGTGTGTGTGAGAGAGAAAGAGAAGTTGTGAGAGAGAGAGAAAAAGAGAAGCTGTGAGTGAGAGTGAAAGAGAGAAATAGAAGCTACGAGTGAGAGAGAGAGAGCTGTGAGTGTGTGAGAGAGAGGAAGTGAAGCTGTGAGTGAAAAAGAGAGAAAGAGAATCTGTGAGTGAGAGATAGAGAGAGAAAGAGAAGCTGTGAGTTAGAGAGAGAGAGAGAATGAGAAGCTGTGTGTGTGAGATAAAGAGAAGCTGTGAGTGAGAGAGTGAGAGAAAGAGAAGCTGTGAGTGAGAGTGAAAGAGAGAAATAGAAGCTATGAGTGAGAGAGAGAGAGAAGCTGTGAGTGAGAGAAAGAGAGAGAAAGAGAAGTTGTTAGTGAGAGAGAGAGAGAAAGAGAAGCTTTGAGAGAGAGAGAGAGAGAAAGAGAAGCTGTGAGTGAGAGAGAGAGAGAAGCTGTGAGTGAGAGACAGAGAGATAAAGAGAAGCTGTGAGAGAGAGAGAAAGAGAAGCTGTGAGTGAGAGAAAGAATGAGAAGCTGTGTGAGAGGGAGAGAGAAAGAGAAGATTTTAGTGAGAGAGAGAGAGAGAGAGAAAGAGCTGTGAGAGAGAGAGAGAGAAAGAGAAGCTGTGTGAGAGAGAAAGAGAAGCTGTGTGAGAGAGAAAGAGAAGCTGTGAGTGAGAGAGAGAGAGAAAGTGAAGCTGTGAGTGAGAGAGAGAGAGAAAGAGAACCTGTGAGTGAGAGAAAGAGAGAAAGAGAAGCTGTGAGTGAGAGACAGAGAGAGAAAGAGAAGCTGTGTGTGAGAGAGAGAGTGATAAGCTGTGAATGAGAGAGAGAGAGAAAGAGAAGCTGTGTGTGAGAGAGAGAGTGATAAGCTGTGAATGAGAGAGAGAGAGCAAGAGAATCTGTGAGTGAGAGAGAGAGAGAGAAAAAGAGAAGCTGTGAGTGACAGAGAAAGAGAGAAAGAGAAGCTGTGAGTGAGAGAGAGTGAGAAGCTATGAGAGAGAGAGAGCAAGAGAAGCTGTGAGTGAGAGAGAGAAAGAGAAGCTGTGAGAGAGAGATAGAAGCTGTGAGTGAGAGACAGAGAGAGAAAGAGAAGCTGTGTGTGTGTGTGAGAGAGAAGCTGTGTGTGAGAGAGAAAGAGAAGCTGTGAGTGAGAGAGAGAGAAAGAGAATCTGTGAGTGAGAGAGAGAGAAAGAGAAGCTGTGTGAGAGAGAGAAAGAGAAGCTGTGAGTGAGAGACAGAGAGAGAAAGAGAAGCTGTGTGAGAGAGAGAGTGAAAAGCTGTGAGTGAGAGAGAGAGAAAGAGAAGCTGTGAGTGTGTGTGTGAGAGAGAAAGAAAGCTGTGAGTGAGAGAGAGAGAGAGAAAGAGAAGGTGTGAGTGTGTGAGAGAGAGAAGGAGAAGTTGTGTGAGAGAGAGATAGAGAAAGAGTAGCTGTGTGAGAGAGAGAGAGAGAAAGATAAGCTGTGAGTGTGTGTGAGAGAGAAAGAGAAGTTGTGAGAGAGAGAGAAAAAGAGAAGCTGTGAGTGAGAGTGAAAGAGAGAAATAGAAGCTACGAGTGAGAGAGAGAGAGCTGTGAGTGTGTGAGAGAGAGGAAGTGAAGCTGTGAGTGAAAAAGAGAGAAAGAGAATCTGTGAGTGAGAGATAGAGAGAGAAAGAGAAGCTGTGAGTTAGAGAGAGAGAGAGAATGAGAAGCTGTGTGTGTGAGATAAAGAGAAGCTGTGAGTGAGAGAGTGAGAGAAAGAGAAGCTGTGAGTGAGAGATAGAGAGAGAAAGAGAAGCTGTGAGTGAGAGAGAGAGAGAAAGAGAAGCTATGAGTGAGAGAGAGAGAAGCTGTGAGTGAGAGAGAGAAGTTGTGCGTGAGAGAGAGAGAGAAGCTGTGTGTGTGTGAGAGAGAGAGAAGCTGTGAGTGAGAGAGAGAGAAAGAAAGAGAAGCTGTGTGATAGAGAGAGAGAAGCTGTGAGTGTGAGAGAGAGTGAGATAAAGAGAAGTTGTGAGTGAGTGAGTTAGTGAGAGAAGCTGTGAGTGAAAGAGAGAAAGGGAAGCTGTGAGTGAGAGAGAGAGAGAAGCTGTGAGTGAGAGACAGAGAGAGAAAGAGAAGCTGTGTGTGAGAGAGAGTGTGATAAGCTGTGTGTGTGTGAGAGAGAAGCTATGTGTGAGAGAAAGAGAAAGAGAAGCTGTGAGTGAGAGAGAGAGAGAAGCTGTGAGTGAGAGAGAGAACGAGAAGCTGTGAGTGAGAGACAGAGAGAGAAAGAAAGGGTGTGAGTGAGAGACAGAGAGAGAAAGAGAAGCTGTGTGTGTGAGAGAGAAAGAGAAGCTGTGAGTGAGAGAGAGAGAAGCTGTGAGTGAAAGTGAGAAAGAGAAGCTGATAGAGAGAGAGAGAGAAGCTGTGAGTGAGAGAGAAAGAGAGAAATAGAAGCTATGAGTGAGAGAGAGAGAGAAGCTGTGAGTGAGTGAGAGAGAGAGAAGCTGTGAGTGAGAGACAGAGAGAGAAAGAGAAGTTGTTAGTGAGAGAGAGAGAGAGAGAAAGAGAAGCTGTGAGAGAGAGAGAAGCTGTGAGTGAGAGACAGAGAGAAGCTGTGAGTGAGAGACAGAGAGATAAAGAGAAGCTGTGAGAGAGAGAGAGAGAAAGAGAAGCTGTGAGAGAGAGAGAGAATGAGAAGCTGTGAGTGAGAGAGAGAAAGAGAGAGAGAAGCTGTGAGTGTGAGAGAGTGAGATAAAGAGAAGCTGTGAGTGAGTGAGTGAGAGAGAGAAGCTGAGTGAAAGTGAGAAAGAGAAGCTGATAGTGAGAGAGAGAGAGAAGCTGTGAGTGAGAGAAAGAGAAAGAGAAGCTGTGAGTAAGAGAGAAAGAGAGAAATAGAAGCTATGAGTGAGAGACAGAGAGAGAAGCAGTGAGTGAGAGAGAGAGAGAGAAGTTGTGTGAGAGAGAGAGAGAAAAAGAGAAGCTGTGAGTGTGTGAGAGAGAGAAAGAGAAGCTGTAAGTGAGTGAGAGAAAGAGAAGCTGTGAGTGTGTGAGAGAGAAAGAGAAGCTGTGAGTGAGAGAGAGAGAGTGAGAAGCTGTGAGTGAGAGAGGGAGAGAAAGAGATGCTGTGAGTGAGAGACAGAGAGAAAGAGAAGCTGTGAGTGAGAGAGAAAGAGAGAAAGAGAAGCTGTGTGATAGAGAGAGAGAAGCTGTGAGTGTGAGAGAGAGTGAGATATAGAGAAGTTGTGAGTGAGTGAGTGAGAGAAGCTGTGAGTGAAAGAGAGAAAGGGAAGCTGTGAGTGAGAGAGAGAGAGAGAGAAGCTGTGAGTGAGAGACAGAGAGAGAAAGAGAAGCTGTGTGTGAGAGAGAGTGTGATAAGCTGTGTGTGTGAGAGAGAGAAGCTATGAGTGAGAGAAAGAGAAAGAGAAGCTGTGAGTGAGAGAGAGATAGAAGCTGTGAGTGAGAGAGAGAAAGAGAAGCTGTGAGTGAGAGACAGAGAGAGAAAGAAAGGGTGTGAGTGAGAGACAGAGAGAGAAAGAGAAGCTGTGTGAGAGAGAGAGAAGCTGTGAGTGAAAGTGAGAAAGAGAAGCTGATAGAGAGAGAGAGAAGCTGTGACTGAGAGAAAGAGAAAGAGAAGCTGTGAGCAAGAGAGAAAGAGAGAAATAGAAGCTATGAGTGAGAGACAGAGAGAGAAGCTGTGAGTGAGTGAGAGAGAGAGAAGCTGTGAGTGAGAGACAGAGAGAGAAAGAGAAGTTGTTAGTGAGAGAGAGAGAGAGAGAAAGAGAAGCTGTGTGTGTGAGAGAGAGAGAAGCTGTGAGTCAGAGAGAGAGAGAAGCTGTGAGTCAGAGACAGAGAGATAAAGAGAAGCTGTGTGAGAGAGAGAAAGAGAAGCTGTGAGAGAGAGAGAATGAGAAGCTGTGAGTGAGAGAGAGAAAGAGAGAGAGAAGCTGTGAGTGTGAGAGAGAGTGAGATAAAGAGAAGCTGTGAGTGAGTGAGAGAGAGAGAGAAGCTGTGAGTGAAAGTGAGAAAGAGAAGCTGATAGTGAGAGAGAGAGAGAAGCTGTGAGTGATAGAAAGAGAAAGAGAAGCTGTGAGTAAGAGAGAAAGAGAGAAATAGAAGCTATGAGTGAGAGACAGAGAGAGAAGCTGTGAGTGAGTGAGAGAGAGAGAAGTTGTGTGAGAGAGAGAGAGAAAAAGAGAAGCTGTGAGTGTGTGTGAGAGAGAAAGAGAAGCTGTAAGTGAGTGAGAGAAAGAGAAGCTGTGAGTGTGAGAGAGAGAATGAGAAGCTGTGAGTGAGAGAGAGAGTGAGAAGCTGTGAGTGAGAGAGAGAGAGAAAGAGATGCTGTGAGTGAGAGACAGAGAGAGAAAGAGAAGTTGTTAGTGAGAGAGAGAGAGAAGCTGTGAGAGAGAGAGAGAAAGAGAAGCTGTGAGAGAGAGAGAGAAGCTGTGAGTGAGAGACAGAGAGATAAAGAGAAGCTGTGAGAGAGAGAGAGAATGAGAAGCTGTGAGAGAGAGAGAGAAAGAGAAGTTGTTATTGAGAGAGAGAGAGAAAGAAAGAGCTGTGAGAGAGAGAGAAAGAGAAGCTGTGTGTGAGAGAGAAAGAGAAGCTGTGAGTGAGTGAGAGAGAGAGAGAAAGAGAAGCTGTGAGAGAGGAGAGAAAGAGAAGCTGTAAGTGAGAGACAGAGAGAGAAAGAGAAGCTGTGTGAGAGAGAAAGTGATAAGCTGTGAGGGAGAGAGAGAGAAAGAGAAGCTGTGAGTGAGAGACAGTGAGAGAGAGTAGCTGTGTGAGAGAGAGAGAGCAAGAGAAGGTGTGAGTGTGTGTGTGAGAGAGAAAGAAAGCTGTGAGTGAGAGAGAGAGAGAAAGAGAAGCTGTGAGTGAGAGAGAGAGAGAAGCTGTGAGTGAGAGACAGAGAGAGAAAGAGAAGCTGTGTGTGAGAGAGAGAGAGTGATAAGCTGTGTGTGTGAGAGAGAGAAGCTGTGAGTGAGTGAGAGAGAAAGAGAAGCTGTGAGTGAGTGAGAGAGAGAAGCTGTGAGTGAGAGAGAGAAATAGAAGCTGTGAGTGAGAGACAGAGGGAGAAAGAAAGGGTGTGAGTGCGAGAGAGAGAAAGAGAAGCTGTGTGTGAGAGAGAGAAAGAGAAGCTGTGAGTGAGAAAGAGAGAGAAAGAGAAGCTGTGAGTGAGAGACAGAGAGAGAAAGAGAAGCTGTGTGTGTGAGAGAGAAAGAGAAGCTGTGAGTGAGAGAGAGAGAAGCTGTGAGTGAGAGTGAGTAATAGAAGCTGATAGTGAGAGAGAGAGAGAGAAGCTGTGAGTGATAGAAAGAGAAATAGAAGCTATGAGTGAGAGACAGAGAGAGAAGCTGTGAGTGAGAGAGAGAGAGAAGCTGTGAGTGAGTGAGAGAGAGAGAGAAGCTGTGAGTGAAAGAGAGAAATTGAAGCTGTGAGTGAGTGAGAGAGAGAGAGAAAGAGAAGCTGTGAGTGAGATAGAGAGAGAGAACGAGAAGCTGTGTGTGTGAGAGAAAGAGAAGCTGTAAGTGAGAGCGAGAGAGAGAGAGAGAATGAGTACCTGTAATTGAGAGAGAGAGAGAAGGAGAAGCTGTGAGTGAGAGAGAGAGAAAGAGAAGCTGTGTGTGTGAGAGAGAGAGAAAGAGAAGCTGTGACTGAGAGAGAGAGAGAGAGAGAAAGAGAAGTGAGTGAGAGAGAGAGAGAATGAGAAGTTGTGAGTGACAGAGAGTGAAAGAGAAGCTGTGAGTGAGTGAGAGAGAGAGAAATTGAAGCTTTGAGTGAGAGAGAGAGAAGCTTTGTGTGAGAGAAAGTGAGAAAAAGAGAAGCTGTGAAAGAGAGAGTGAGAAGCTGTGAGTGAGAGAGAGAGAGAGAAAGAGAAGCTGTAAGAGAGAGAGAAGCTGTGAGTGAGAGAGAGAGTGAGAAGCTGTGAGTGAGAGAGAGAGAAAGTGAAGCTGTGAGTGAGAGAAAGAGAGAGAAAGAGAAGCTGTGTGAGAGAGAGAGAGAAAGAGAAGCTGTGAGTGAGAGAGAGAGAGAAAGAGTAACTGTGAGTGAGAGAGAGAGAAAGAGAAGCTGTGAGTGAGTGAGAGAGAGAGAGAGAAAGGGAAGATGTGAGTGAGAAAAAAAGAGAAGCTGTGAGAGAGAGAGAAAGAAAGAGAAGCTGTGAGTGTGAGATAAAGTGAGAGAAAGAGAAGCTGTGAGTGTGAGAGTGAGTGAGAGAAAGAGATGCTGTGAGTGTGTGAGAGAGAAAGAGAAGCTGTGTGTGAGAGGGAGAGAGAGAAAGAGAAGCTGTGAGTGTGAGAGAGACAGAGAAGCTGTGAGTGAGAGAGAGAGAGAGAGAAAGAGAAGCTGTGAGGGAGAGAGAGAGAGAGAAAGAGAAGCTGTGAGTGACAGAGAGAGAGAGAGAGAGAGAAGCTGTGAGTGACAGAGAAAGAGAAGCTGTGAGTGAGTGAGTGAGTGAGAGAAAGAGAAGACGTGAGTGAGAGAGAAAAAGAGAAGCTGTGAGTGAGAGAGAGAGAGAAAGAGAAGCTGTGAGTGTGAGAGAGAGTGAGAGAAAGAGATGCTGTGAGTGTGTTAGAGAGAAAGAGAAGCTGTGAGTGAGAGAGAAAGAGAAGCTGTGAGTGAGAGAGAGAGATAGAGAAGCTGTGAGTTAGAGAGAGAGAGAGAAAGAGAAGCTGTGAGTGAGAGAGAAAGAGAAGCTGTGAGTAACAGAGAGAGAGAAGCTGTGAGTGTGAGAGAGAGAAATTGAAGCTGTGAGTGTGTGTGAGAGAGAAAAAGCTGTATGTGTGAGAGAGAAATAGAAGTTGTGTGTGAGAGTGTGTGAGAGAGAAATAGAAGCTGCTTTGAGTGTGAGAGGGAGAGAGAAAGAGAAGCTGTGTGAGAGAGAAAGAAAGAAAGAGAAGTGAGTGAGACAGTGAGAGAGCGAAATAAAAACAGTGAGTTAGAGAGAGAGTGAAAATGAAGCTGTGAGTGAGAGAGTGAGAAATTGAACCTGTGAGTGAGAGAGAGAAAGAAAGAGAAGCTGTGAGTGTGAGAGACAGAAGCTGTGAGTGAGTGAGAGAGAGAGAGAGAGAGAGAGAAGCTGTGAGTGAGAGAGAGAGAGAAAGAAAAGCTGTGTGGGTGTGAGAGAGAAAGAGAAGCTGTTAGTGAGAGAGAGGGAGAGTATAAGAGAAGTTGTGAGTGAGAGAGAGAGAGAGAAGCTGAGAGTGAGAGAGAGAAGCTGTGAATGAGAGAGAGAGAAGGAGAAGCTGTGAGTGAGAGAGAGAGAGAAGCTGTGAGTGAGAGAGAGAGAAAGAAGCTGTGAGTGAGTGAGAGAGAAGCTGTGAGTGACAGAGAGAGAAGATGTGTGAGAGAGAGAGAGAAAGAGAAGCTGTGTGAGAGAGAGAAAGAAAGAGAAGTTGTGAGTGAGAGAGAGAGAAAGAACTGTGAGTGAGAGAGAGAGAGAAGCTGTGTGTGTGTGTGAGAGAGAGAAAGAGAAGCTGTGAGTGAGAGAAGAGAGAGAGAAAGAGAAGCTGTGAGTGTGAGAAGAGAGAGAGAAAGAGAAGCTGTGAGTGAGAGACAGAAGCTGTGAGTGAGGGAGAGAGAGAGAAGCTGTGAGTGAGAGGGATAGAGAGAGAAAGAGAAACTGTGAGTGAGAGAGAGAGAGAGAAAGAGAAGCTGTGAGTGTGTGTGAGAGAGAAGCTGTGAGTGAGTAAGAGAGAGAGAAAGAGAAGCTGTTTGTGTGAGAGAGATAAAGAGAAGTTGTGAGTGAGAAAAGAGAGAGATAGAAAGAAAGAGTAGCTGTGAGTGAGAAAGAGAGAGAGAGAAGCTGTGTGTGTGTGAGAGAGAGAAGCTGTTAGTAAGAGAGAGAGAAAGAGAAGCTGTGAGTGAGAGAAGAGAGAGAGAAAGAGAAGTTGTGAGTGAGAGGGAGAGACAGAGAAGCTGTGAGTGAGAGAGAGAGAGAAAGAGAAGCTGTGAGTGAGAGAGAGAGAGGGAGAAGCTGTGAGTGAGAGAGAGAGAGAGAAAGAGAAGCTGTGAGAGAGAGAGAAAAAGAGCTGTGAGTAGAGAGAGAGAGAAAGAGAAGCTGTGAGTGAGAGAGAGTGAAGCTGTGAGTGAGAGAGAGTGAGAAGCTGTGAGTTTGTGTGAGAGAGAAAGAAGCTTTGAGTGAGAGAAAGAGAGAAAGAGAAGCTGTGAGTGAGTGAGAGAGAAAGAGCTGTGAGTGAGAGAGAGAGAGAAGCTGTGTGAGAGAGAGAGAGAGAGAAAGAGAAGCTGTGAGTGAGAGAGAGAAAGAGAAGCTGTGAGTGAGAGAAGAGAGAGAGAAATAGAAGCTGTGAGTGAGTGAGAGAGAGAAAGAGAAGCTTTGAGAGAGAGAGTGAGAGAGAAAGAGAAGCTGTGCATAGAGAGAGAGAGAAAGAGAAGCTGTGAGTGAGAGAGAGAGGGAAGCTGTGGGTGAGAGAGAATGAGAAGCTGTGAGTGTGTGTGAGAGAGAAAGCTTTGAGTGAGAGAAAGAGAGAAAGAGAAGCTGTGAGTGAGAGAGAGAGAAAGAGAAGCTGTGTGGGTGTGAGAGAGAAAGAGAAGCTGTTAGTGAGAGAGAGAGTATAAGAGAAGTTGTGAGTGAGAGAGCGAGAGTACCTGAGAGTGAGAGAGAGAAGCTGTGAATGAGAGAGAGAGAGAAACAAGCTGTGAGTGAGTGAGAGAGAAGCTGTGAGTGAGAGAGAGAGAAGATGTGAGTGAGAGAGAGAGAGAAAGAGAAGCTGTGAGTGAAAGAGAGAGAAAGAGAAGCTGTGAGTGAGAGGGAGATATAGAAAGAGAAGCTGTAGGTGAGAGAGAGAGAAGCTGTGAGTGAGAGAGAGAGATAGAAGCTGTGAGTGAGTGAGAGAGAGAGAGAGAAAGGGAAGATGTGAGTGAGAAAAAAAGAGAAGCTGTGAGAGAGAGAGAAAGAAAGAGAAGCTGTGAGTGTGAGATAAAGTGAGAGAAAGAGAAGCTGTGAGTGTGAGAGTGAGTGAGAGAAAGAGATGCTGTGAGTGTGTGAGAGAGAAAGAGAAGCTGTGTGTGAGAGGGAGAGAGAGAAAGAGAAGCTGTGAGTGTGAGAGAGACAGAGAAGCTGTGAGTGAGAGAGAGAGAGAGAGAAAGAGAAGCTGTGAGGGAGAGAGAGAGAGAGAAAGAGAAGCTGTGAGTGACAGAGAGAGAGAGAGAGAGAGAAGCTGTGAGTGACAGAGAAAGAGAAGCTGTGAGTGAGTGAGTGAGTGAGAGAAAGAGAAGACGTGAGTGAGAGAGAAAAAGAGAAGCTGTGAGTGAGAGAGAGAGAGAAAGAGAAGCTGTGAGTGTGAGAGAGAGTGAGAGAAAGAGATGCTGTGAGTGTGTTAGAGAGAAAGAGAAGCTGTGAGTGAGAGAGAAAGAGAAGCTGTGAGTGAGAGAGAGAGATAGAGAAGCTGTGAGTTAGAGAGAGAGAGAGAAAGAGAAGCTGTGAGTGAGAGAGAAAGAGAAGCTGTGAGTAACAGAGAGAGAGAAGCTGTGAGTGTGAGAGAGAGAAATTGAAGCTGTGAGTGTGTGTGAGAGAGAAAAAGCTGTATGTGTGAGAGAGAAATAGAAGTTGTGTGTGAGAGTGTGTGAGAGAGAAATAGAAGCTGTTTTGAGTGTGAGAGGGAGAGAGAAAGAGAAGCTGTGTGAGAGAGAAAGAAAGAAAGAGAAGTGAGTGAGACAGTGAGAGAGCGAAATAAAAACAGTGAGTTAGAGAGAGAGTGAAAATGAAGCTGTGAGTGAGAGAGTGAGAAATTGAACCTGTGAGTGAGAGAGAGAAAGAAAGAGAAGCTGTGAGTGTGAGAGACAGAAGCTGTGAGTGAGTGAGAGATAGAGAGAGAGAGAGAGAAGCTGTGAGTGAGAGAGAGAGAGAAAGAAAAGCTGTGTGGGTGTGAGAGAGAAAGAGAAGCTGTTAGTGAGAGAGAGAGTATAAGAGAAGTTGTGAGTGAGAGAGCGAGAGTACCTGAGAGTGAGAGAGAGAAGCTGTGAATGAGAGAGAGAGAGAAACAAGCTGTGAGTGAGTGAGAGAGAAGCTGTGAGTGAGAGAGAGAGAAGATGTGAGTGAGAGAGAGAGAGAAAGAGAAGCTGTGAGTGAAAGAGAGAGAAAGAGAAGCTGTGAGTGAGAGGGAGATATAGAAAGAGAAGCTGTAGGTGAGAGAGAGAGAAGCTGTGAGTGAGAGAGAGAGATAGAAGCTGTGAGTGAGTGAGAGAGAGAGAGAGAAAGGGAAGATGTGAGTGAGAAAAAAAGAGAAGCTGTGAGAGAGAGAGAAAGAAAGAGAAGCTGTGAGTGTGAGATAAAGTGAGAGAAAGAGAAGCTGTGAGTGTGAGAGTGAGTGAGAGAAAGAGATGCTGTGAGTGTGTGAGAGAGAAAGAGAAGCTGTGTGTGAGAGGGAGAGAGAGAAAGAGAAGCTGTGAGTGTGAGAGAGACAGAGAAGCTGTGAGTGAGAGAGAGAGAGAGAGAAAGAGAAGCTGTGAGGGAGAGAGAGAGAGAGAAAGAGAAGCTGTGAGTGACAGAGAGAGAGAGAGAGAGAGAAGCTGTGAGTGACAGAGAAAGAGAAGCTGTGAGTGAGTGAGTGAGTGAGAGAAAGAGAAGACGTGAGTGAGAGAGAAAAAGAGAAGCTGTGAGTGAGAGAGAGAGAGAAAGAGAAGCTGTGAGTGTGAGAGAGAGTGAGAGAAAGAGATGCTGTGAGTGTGTTAGAGAGAAAGAGAAGCTGTGAGTGAGAGAGAAAGAGAAGCTGTGAGTGAGAGAGAGAGATAGAGAAGCTGTGAGTTAGAGAGAGAGAGAGAAAGAGAAGCTGTGAGTGAGAGAGAAAGAGAAGCTGTGAGTAACAGAGAGAGAGAAGCTGTGAGTGTGAGAGAGAGAAATTGAAGCTGTGAGTGTGTGTGAGAGAGAAAAAGCTGTATGTGTGAGAGAGAAATAGAAGTTGTGTGTGAGAGTGTGTGAGAGAGAAATAGAAGCTGTTTTGAGTGTGAGAGGGAGAGAGAAAGAGAAGCTGTGTGAGAGAGAAAGAAAGAAAGAGAAGTGAGTGAGACAGTGAGAGAGCGAAATAAAAACAGTGAGTTAGAGAGAGAGTGAAAATGAAGCTGTGAGTGAGAGAGTGAGAAATTGAACCTGTGAGTGAGAGAGAGAAAGAAAGAGAAGCTGTGAGTGTGAGAGACAGAAGCTGTGAGTGAGTGAGAGATAGAGAGAGAGAGAGAGAAGCTGTGAGTGAGAGAGAGAGAGAAAGAAAAGCTGTGTGGGTGTGAGAGAGAAAGAGAAGCTGTTAGTGAGAGAGAGGGAGAGTATAAGAGAAGTTGTGAGTGAGAGAGAGAGAGAGAAGCTGAGAGTGAGAGAGAGAAGCTGTGAATGAGAGAGAGAGAAGGAGAAGCTGTGAGTGAGAGAGAGAGAGAAGCTGTGAGTGAGAGAGAGAGAAAGAAGCTGTGAGTGAGTGAGAGAGAAGCTGTGAGTGACAGAGAGAGAAGATGTGTGAGAGAGAGAGAGAAAGAGAAGCTGTGTGAGAGAGAGAAAGAAAGAGAAGTTGTGAGTGAGAGAGAGAGAAAGAGCTGTGAGTGAGAGAGAGAGAGAGAAGCTGTGTGTGTGTGTGAGAGAGAGAAAGAGAAGCTGTGAGTGAGAGAAGAGAGAGAGAAAGAGAAGCTGTGAGTGTGAGAAGAGAGAGAGAAAGAGAAGCTGTGAGTGAGAGACAGAAGCTGTGAGTGAGGGAGAGAGAGAGAGAGAAGCTGTGAGTGAGAGGGATAGAGAGAGAAAGAGAAACTGTGAGTGAGAGAGAGAGAGAGAAAGAGAAGCTGTGAGTGTGTGTGAGAGAGAAGCTGTGAGTGAGTAAGAGAGAGAGAAAGAGAAGCTGTTTGTGTGAGAGAGATAAAGAGAAGTTGTGAGTGAGAAAAGAGAGAGATAGAAAGAAAGAGTAGCTGTGAGTGAGAAAGAGAGAGAGAGAAGCTGTGTGTGTGTGAGAGAGAGAAGCTGTTAGTAAGAGAGAGAGAAAGAGAAGCTGTGAGTGAGAGAAGAGAGAGAGAAAGAGAAGTTGTGAGTGAGAGGGAGAGACAGAGAAGCTGTGAGTGAGAGAGAGAGAGAAAGAGAAGCTGTGAGTGAGAGAGAGAGAGGGAGAAGCTGTGAGTGAGAGAGAGAGAGAGAAAGAGAAGCTGTGAGAGAGAGAGAAAAAGAGCTGTGAGTAGAGAGAGAGAGAAAGAGAAGCTGTGAGTGAGAGAGAGTGAAGCTGTGAGTGAGAGAGAGTGAGAAGCTGTGAGTGTGTGTGTGAGAGAAAGAAGCTTTGAGTGAGAGAAAGAGAGAAAGAGAAGCTGTGAGTGAGTGAGAGAGAAAGAGCTGTGAGTGAGAGAGAGAGAGAAGCTGTGTGAGAGAGAGAGAGAGAGAAAGAGAAGCTGTGAGTGAGAGAGAAAAAGAGAAGCTGTGAGTGAGAGAAGAGAGAGAGAAATAGAAGCTGTGAGTGAGTGAGAGAGAGAAAGAGAAGCTTTGAGAGAGAGAGTGAGAGAGAAAGAGAAGCTGTGCATAGAGAGAGAGAGAAAGAGAAGCTGTGAGTGAGAGAGAGAGGGAAGCTGTGGGTGAGAGAGAATGAGAAGCTGTGAGTGTGTGTGAGAGAGAAAGCTTTGAGTGAGAGAAAGAGAGAAAGAGAAGCTGTGAGTGAGAGAGAGAGAAAGAGAAGCTGTGTGGGTGTGAGAGAGAAAGAGAAGCTGTTAGTGAGAGAGAGAGTATAAGAGAAGTTGTGAGTGAGAGAGCGAGAGTAGCTGAGAGTGAGAGAGAGAAGCTGTGAATGAGAGAGAGAGAGAAAGAAGCTGTGAGTGAGTGAGAGAGAAGCTGTGAGTGAGAGAGAGAGAAGATGTGAGTGAGAGAGAGAGAGAAAGAGAAGCTGTGAGTGAAAGAGAGAGAAAGAGAAGCTGTGAGTGAGAGGGAGATATAGAAAGAGAAGCTGTAGGTGAGAGAGAGAGAAGCTGTGAGTGAGAGAGAGAGATAGAAGCTGTGAGTGAGTGAGAGAGTAGCTGTGAGTGAGAGAGAGAGAAAGAGAAGCTGAGTGAGATTGAGAGAGAAAGAGAAGGTGTGAGAGAGAGATAGGAGAGAAAGAGAAGCTGTGAGTGAGGGAGAGAGAGAGAGAGAGAAGCTGTGAGTGAGAGAGAGAGAAAGAAAGAGAAGCAGTGTGTGTGTGAGAGAGAAAGAGAAGCTGTTAGTGTGAGAGAGAGAGTATAAGAGAAGCTGTGAGTGAGAGAGAGAGAGAAGCTGAGAGTGAGAGAGAGAAGCTGTGAATGAGAGAGAGAGAAAGAGAAGCTGTGAGTGAGTGAGAGAGAGAAAGAGAAGCTGTGAGTGAGAGAGAGAGAGAAAGAGAAGCTGTAAGAGAGAGAGAAGCTGTGAGTGAGAGAGAGAGTGAGAAGCTGTGAGTGAGAGAGAGAGAGAGAGAAAGTGAAGCTGTGAGTGAGAGACAGAGAGAGAAAGAGAAGCTGTGTGTGTGTGAGAGAGAAAGAGAAGCTGTGAGTGAGAGAGAGAGAAAGAGTAACTGTGAGTGAGAGAGAGAGAGAAAGAGAAGCTGTGAGTGAGTGAGAGAGAGAGAGAGAAGCTGTGAGTGAGAAAGAAAAAAAAGAAGCTGTGAGTGAGAGAGAAAGAAAGAGAAGCTGTGAGTATGAGATAAAGTGAGAGAAAGAGAAGCTGTGCGTGTGAGAGAGAGTGAGAGAAAGAGATGCTGTGAGTGTGTGTGAGAGAAAGAGAAGCTGTCAGTGAGAGAGAGAGAGAAAAAGAGAATCTGTGAGTGTGAGAGAGACAGAGAAGCTGTGAGTGAGAGAGAGAGAGAAAGAGAAGCTCTGAGGGAGAGAGAAAAAAAAAGAGAAGCTGTGAGTGACAGAGAGAGAGAGAGAAAGAGAAGCTGTGAGTGACAGAGAAAGAGAAGCTGTGAGTGAGTGAGTGAGAGAGAGAAAGAGAAGATGTGAGTGAGAGAAAAAAAGAGAAGCTGTGAATGAGAGAGAGAGAGAAAGAGAAGCTGTGAGTGTGAGATAAAGTGAGAGAAAGAGAAGCTGTGAGTGTGAGAGAGAGTGAGAGAAAGAGATGCTGTGAGTGTGTTAGAGAGAAAGAGAAGCTGTGAGTGAGAGAGAGCATGTGAAGCTGTGAGTGAGAGAGAAAGAGAAGCTTTGAGTGAGAGAGAGAGAGAAAGAGAATCTGTGAGTGAGAAAGAGAGAGAGAAAGAAAAGCTGTGAGGGAGAGAGATAGAGAAAGAGAACCTGTGAGTGAGTGAGAGAGAGAGAGAGAGAGAGAAGCTGTGAGTGACCGAGAGAGAAAGAGAAGCTGTGAGTGTGTGTGTGAGAGAAAGAGAAGCTGTGAGTGAGAGAGAGATTGAGAAGCTGTAAGTGAGAGAGAGAGAGAAAGAGAAGCTGTGAGTGAGAGAGAGTGTGAAGCTGTGAGTGAGAGAGAAAGATAAAGAGAAGCTGTGAGAGAGAGAGAGTGAGAAGCTGTGAGTGAGAGAGAGAGTGAGAAGCTATGAGTGAGAGAGAGAGAGAGAAAGCAAAGCTGTGAGTGAGACAGAGAAAGGCAGAGAAGCAGGGTGAGAGCGAGAGAGAGAAAGAGAAGCTGTGAGTGAGAGAGAGAGAGAAAGAGAAGCTGTGAGTGAGAGATAGAGAGAGAAAGAGACGCTGTGAGTGAGAGAGAAAAAAGAGAAGCTGTGAGAGAGAGAGAGAGAAAGAGAAGCTGTGAGTGAGAGAGAGAGAGAAAGAGAATTTGTGTGTGTGAGAGAGAGAAAGAGAAGCTGTGAGTGAGAGAGAGAGAAGCTGAGAGTGACAGAGAGAGAGAGAAAAAGAAGCTCTGAGTGAGAGAGAGAAAGAGAAGCTGTGAGTGAGAGAGAAGGAGAAAGAGAAGCTGTGAGTGAGAGAGAGAGAGAGAAAGAGAATCTGTGAGTGAGAAAGAGAGAGAGAAAGAGAAGCTGTGAGGAAGAGAGAGAGAGAGAACCTGTGAGTGAGAGAGAGAGAGAGAGAAATAGAAGCTGTGAGTGAGAGAGAGAGAGAAAAAGAGAAGCTGTGATTGACCGAGAGAGAAAGAGAAGCTGTGAGTGTGTGTGAGAGAGAAAGAGAAGCTGTGAGTGAGAGAGAGATTGAGAAGCTGTAAGTGAGAGATGGAGAGAAAGAGAAGCTGTGAGTGAGAGAGAGAGTGTGAAGCTGTGAGTGAGAGAGAAAGAGAAAGAGAAGCTGTGAGTGAGAGAGAGAGTGAGAAGCTGTGAGTGAGAGAGAGAGAGAAAGTGAAGCTGTGAGTGAGAGACAGAGAGAGAAAGAGAAGCTGTGAGTGAGTGAGAGAGAGAAAGAGAAGCTATGAGAGAGAGAAGCTTTGAGTGAGAGAGAGAGAAATAGAAGCTGTGAGTGAGAGAGAGAGAAAGAAAGAGAAGCTGTGAGTGAGAGAGAGAGAGAGAAAGAGAAGCTGTGAGAGAGAGAGAGAGAGAAAAAGAGAAGCTGTGAGTGAGAGGGAGAGAAAGAGAAGCTGTGAGTGTGTGAGGGAGAGAAAGAGAAGCTGTGAGTGAGAGAGAGAAAAGCTGTGAGTGAGAGAGAGAGTGAGAAGCTGTGAGTGAGAGAGAGAGAAAAAGCGAAGCTGTGAGTGAGTGAGAGAGAGAAAGAGAAGCTATGAGAGAGAGAGAAGCTTTGAGTGAGAGAGAGAGAAGAGAAGCTGTGATTGAGAGAGAGAGAGAAAGAGAAGCTGTGAGTGAGAGAGAGAGAGAAAGAAAAGCTATGTGAGAGACAGAGAGGGAGAAATCGAAGTGGTAAGTGAGAGAGAGAGAGAGAGAAATTAAAGCTGTGATTGAGAGAGAGAGTGAGAAACTGTGAGTGAGAGAGAGAAAGAAAGAGAAGCTGTGAGTAAGAGAGAGAGAGAGAGAGATAGAGAACCTGTGAGTGAGAGAGATAGAAAAATGATGCTGTGAGTGAGTGAGAGAGAGAGAAATTGAAGCTGTGAGTGAGGGAGAGAGAGAATGAGAAGCTGTGAGTGAGAGAGAGAGAGAAAGAGAATCCGTGAGTGAGAGAGAGAGAGAGAAAAAAAGAGAAGCTGTGAGTGAGAGAGAGAGAAAGAGAAGTTGTGTGAGAGCAAGAAAGAGAAGCAGTGAGTGACAGAGAGAGAAAGAGAAGCTGTGAGTGAGTAAGAGAGAGAGAAGTTCTGAGTGAGTGAGAGAGAAAGAGATGCTTTGAGAGAGAGAGAAAGAGAAGTTGTGAGTGAGAGAGAGAAACAGAAGCTGCATTTGAGAGAGAGAAAGAAGCTGTGAGTGTGTGTGTGAGAGAAAGAGAATCTGTGAGTGAGAGAAAGATAGTGAGAAAGAGAAGCTGTTAGAGAGAGAGAGAGAACCTGTGAATGAGAGAGAGAGAGAGAGAGAAGCTGTGAGTGAGAGACAGAGAGAGAGAGAGAAGCTATGAGTGAGTGAGAGAGAGAGAAGCTGTGAGTGACAGAGAGAGAAAAAGAAGCTCTGAGTGAGAGAGAGAGAGAGAAGCTGTGAGTGAGAGAGAGAGAAGCTGTGTGGGAGAGAGAGAAAGAGAAGCTGTGAGTGAGAGAGAGAGAGAGAGAAAGAGAATCTGTGAGTGAGAAAGAGAGAGAGAAAGAGAAGCTGTGAGTGAGAGAGAGAGAAAGAGAAGCTATGTGAGAGACAGAGAGAGAGAAATCGAAGCTGTGAGAGACAGAGAGAGAAAGAGAAGCTATAAGTGAGTGAGAGAGAGAAAGAGAAGCTGTGAGTGAGAGAGAGAGAAAGAAAAGCTGTGTGAGAGGGAGAAAAAGAGAAGCTGTGAGTGAGAGAGAGAGAGAAAGAGAATCTGTGAGTGAGAAAGAGAGAGAGAAAGAGAAGCTGTGAGGGAGAGAGAGAGAGAAAGAGAACCTGTGAGTGAGAGAAAGAGAGAGAGAGAAGCTGTGTGTGTGTGAGAGAGAGAAAGAGAAGCTATGTGAGAGACAGAGAGAGAAAGAGAAGCTGTGTGTGAGTGAGAGAGAGAAAGAGAAGCTATGAGAGAGAGAGAGAGAAGCTTTGAGTGAGAGAGAGAGAAAGAGAAGCTGTGAGTGAGTGAGAGAGAGAGAAAGAGAAGCTGTGAGAGAGAGAGAGAGAGAGAAAAAGAGAAGCTGTGAGTGAGTGGGAGACAAAGAGAAGCTGTGAGTGTGTGAGGGAGAGAAAGAGAAGCTGTGAGTGAGAGAGAAAAGCTGTGAGTGAGAGAGAGAGTGAGAAGCTGTGAGTGAGAGAGAAAAAGCGAAGCGGTGAGTGAGACACAGAGAGAGAAAGAGAAGCTGTGAGTGAGAGAGAGAAAGAGAAGCTATGAGAGAGTGAGAAGCTTTGAGTGAGAGAGAGAGAAGAGAAGCTGTGATTGAGAGAGAGAGAGAAAGAGAAGCTGTGAGTGAGAGAGAGAGAGAGAAAGAAAAGCTATGTGAGAGACAGAGAGAGAGAAATCGAAGCGGTGAGTGAGAGAGAGAGAGAGAAATTAAAGCTGTGAGTGAGAGAAAGAGTGAGAAGCTGTGAGTGAGAGAGAGAAAGAAAGAGAAGCTGTGAGAGAGAGAGAGAAAGAGAACCTGTGAGTGAGAGAGATAGAAAAATGATGCTGTGAGTGAGTGAGAGAGAGAGAAATTGAAGCTTTGAGTGAGGGAGAGAGAGAATGAGAAGCTGTGAGTGAGAGAGAGACAGAAAAAAGAGAAGCTGTGTGTGTGAGAGAGAGAGAAAGAGAAGCTGTGTGAGAGAGAGACAAAGAGAAGCTGTGAGTGAGAGAGAGAGAAGAGAAAGAGCTGTGAGAGAGAGAGAGATGCTTTGAGTGAGTGAGAGAGAGAAGCTGTGAGTGAGTGAGAGAGAGAGAAAGAGAATCTGTGAGTGAGAGAGAGAGAGAAAAAGAGAAGCTGTGAGTGAGAGAGAGAGAGAGAAAGAGAAGCTGTGAGTGAGTAAGAGAGAGAGGAAATCTGCGTGAGTGAGAGAGAAATAGATGCTGTGAGAGAGAGAGAAAGAGAAGTTGTGAGTGAGAGAGAGAGAAATAGAAGCTGCATTTGAGAGAGAGAAAGAAGCTGTGAGTGTGTGTGTGAGAGAAAGAGAATCTGTGAGCGAGAGAGAGAGAGAAAGAGAAGCTGTGAGTGAGAAAGAGAGAGAGAAAGAGAAGCTTTGAGGGAGAGAGAGAGAAAGACAACCTGTGAGTGAGAGAGCGAGAGAGAGAAAGAGAAGCTGTGAGTGAGAGAGAGAGAAAGAGAAGCTATGTGAGAGACAGAGAGAGAGAAATCGAAGCTGTGAGTGAGAGAGAGAGAAATTAAAGCTGTGAGAGAGAGAGTGAGAAGCTGTGAGTGAGAGAGAGAGAGAGAGAAAGAAAAGCTGTGAGTGAGAGACAGAGAGAGAAAGAGAAGCTATGAGTCAGTGTGAGAGAGAAAGAGAAGCTACGAGAGAGAGAAGCTTTGAGTGAGAGAGAGAGAAAGAGAAGCTGTGAGTGAGAGAGAGAAAAAGAGAAGCTGTGAGTGAGAGAGAGAGAAAGAGAAGCTGTGTGTGTGTGTGAGAGAAAGAGAAGCTGTGAGTGAGAGAGAGATTGAGAAGCTGTAAGTGAGAGAGGGAGAGAAAGAGAAGCTGTGAGTGAGAGAAAGTGTGAAGCTGTGAGTGAGAGAGAAAGAGAAAGAGAAGCTGTGACAGAGAGAGAGAGAAGCTGTGAGTGAGAGAGAGAGTGAGAAGCTATGAGTGAAAGAGAGAGAGAAAGCGAAGCTGTGAGTGAGAGAGAGAGAAGCTGTGAGTGAGAGAGAGAAAGAGAAGCTGTGAGTGAGAGACAGAGAGAGAAAGAAAGGGTGTGAGTGAGAGACAGAGAGAGAAAGAGAAGCTGTGTGTGTGAGAGAGAAAGAGAAGCTGTGAGTGAGAGAGAGAGAAGCTGTGAGTGAAAGTGAGAAAGAGAAGCTGATAGAGAGAGAGAGAGAGAGAGAAGCTGTGAGTGAGAGAAAGATAAAGAGAAGCTGTGAGTAAGAGAGAAAGAGAGAAATAGAAGCTATGAGTGAGAGAAAGAGAGAGAAGCTGTGAGTGAGTGAGAGAGAGAGAAGCTGTGAGTGAGAGACAGAGAGAGAAAGAGAAGTTGTTAGTGAGAGAGAGAGAGAGAGAGAGAGAAAGAGAAGCTGTGAGAGAGAGAGAGAGAGAAACTATGAGTGAGAGAGAGAGAGAAGCTGTGAGTGAGAGACAGAGAGATAAAGAGAAGCTGTGAGAGAGAGAGAGAGAAAGAGAAGCTGTGAGAGAGAGAGATAATGAGAAGCTTTGAGTGAGAGAGAGAAAGAGAGAGAGAAGCTGTGAGTGTGAGAGAGAGTCAGATAAAGAGAAGCTGTGAGTGAGTGAGAGAGAGAGAAAGAGAAGCTGTGAGTGAGTGAGAGAGAGAGAAAGAGAAGCTGTGTGAGAGAGAGAGAGAGAAAAAGAGAAGCTGTGAGTGAGAGGGAGACAAAGAGAAGCTGTGAGTGTGTGAGGGAGAGAAAGAGAAGCTGTGAGTGAGAGAGAAAAGCTGTGAGTGAGAGAGAGAGTGAGAAGCTGTGAGTGAGAGAGAGAGAAAAAGCGAAGCGGTGAGTGAGACACAGAGAGAGAAAGAGAAGCTGTGAGTGAGAGAGAGAAAGAGAAGCTATGAGAGAGTGAGAAGCTTTGAGTGAGAGAGAGAGAAGAGAAGCTGTGATTGAGAGAGAGAGAGAAAGAGAAGCTGTGAGTGAGAGAGAGAGAGAGAAAGAAAAGCTATGTGAGAGACAGAGAGAGAAATCGAAGCGGTGAGTGAGAGAGAGAGAGAGAAATTAAAGCTGTGAGTGAGAGAAAGAGTGAGAAGCTGTGAGTGAGAGAGAGAAAGAAAGAGAAGCTGTGAGAGAGAGAGAGAGAGAGAAAGAGAACCTGTGAGTGAGAGAGATAGAAAAATGATGCTGTGAGTGAGTGAGAGAGAGAGAAATTGAAGCTGTGAGTGAGGGAGAGAGAGAATGAGAAGGTGTGAGTGAGAGAGAGACAGAAAAAAGAGAAGCTGTGTGTGAGAGAGAGAGAAAGAGAAGCTGTGTGAGAGAGAGACAAAGAGAAGCTGTGAGTGAGAGAGAGAGAAGAGAAAGAGCTGTGAGAGAGAGAGAGATGCTGTGAGTGAGTGAGAGAGAGAAGGTGTGAGTGAGTGAGAGAGAGAGAAAGAGAATCTGTGAGTGAGAGAGAGAGAGAAAAAGAGAAGCTGTGAGTGAGAGAGAGAGAGAGAAAGAGAAGCTGTGAGTGAGTAAGAGAGAGAGGAAATCTGCGTGAGTGAGAGAGAAATAGATGCTGTGAGAGAGAGAGAAAGAGAAGTTGTGAGTGAGAGAGAGAGAAATAGAAGCTGCATTTGAGAGAGAGAAAGAAGCTGTGAGTGTGTGTGTGAGAGAAAGAGAATCTGTGAGCGAGAGAGAGAGAGAAAGAGAAGCTGTGAGTGAGAAAGAGAGAGAGAAAGAGAAGCTTTGAGGGAGAGAGAGAGAAAGACAACCTGTGAGTGAGAGAGCGAGAGAGAGAAAGAGAAGCTGTGAGTGAGAGAGAGAGAAAGAGAAGCTATGTGAGAGACAGAGAGAGAGAAATCGAAGCTGTGAGTGAGAGAGAGAGAAATTAAAGCTGTGAGAGAGAGAGTGAGAAGCTGTGAGTGAGAGAGAGAGAGAGAGAAAGAAAAGCTGTGAGTGACAGAGAGAGAAAGAGAAGCTATGAGTCAGTGTGAGAGAGAAAGCTACGAGAGAGAGAAGCTTTGAGTGAGAGAGAGAGAAAGAGAAAGAGAAGCTGTGAGTGAGAGAGAGAAAAAGAGAAGCTGTGAGTGAGAGAGAGAGAAAGAGAAGCTGTGAGTGTGTGTGTGAGAGAAAGAGAAGCTGTGAGTGAGAGAGAGATTGAGAAGCTGTAAGTGAGAGAGGGAGAGAAAGAGAAGCTGTGAGTGAGAGAAAGTGTGAAGCTGTGAGTGAGAGAGAAAGAGAAAGAGAAGCTGTGACAGAGAGAGAGAGAAGCTGTGAGTGAGAGAGAGAGTGAGAAGCTATGAGTGAAAGAGAGAGAGAAAGCGAAGCTGTGAGTGAGAGAGAGAGAGAAGCTGTGAGTGAGAGAGAGAAAGAGAAGCTGTGAGTGAGAGACAGAGAGAGAAAGAAAGGGTGTGAGTGAGAGACAGAGAGAGAAAGAGAAGCTGTGTGTGTGAGAGAGAAAGAGAAGCTGTGAGTGAGAGAGAGAGAAGCTGTGAGTGAAAGTGAGAAAGAGAAGCTGATAGAGAGAGAGAGAGAGAGAAGCTGTGAGTGAGAGAAAGAGAAAGAGAAGCTGTGAGTAAGAGAGAAAGAGAGAAATAGAAGCTATGAGTGAGAGACAGAGAGAGAAGCTGTGAGTGAGTGAGAGAGAGAGAAGCTGTGAGTGAGAGACAGAGAGAGAAAGAGAAGTTGTTAGTGAGAGAGAGAGAGAGAGAGAGAAAGAGAAGCTGTGAGAGAGAGAGAGAGAAACTATGAGTGAGAGAGAGAGAGAAGCTGTGAGTGAGAGACAGAGAGATAAAGAGAAGCTGTGAGAGAGAGAGAGAGAAAGAGAAGCTGTGAGAGAGAGTGATAATGAGAAGCTTTGAGTGAGAGAGAGAAAGAGAGAGAGAAGCTGTGAGTGTGAGAGAGAGTCAGATAAAGAGAAGCTGTGAGTGAGTGAGAGAGAGAGAAGCTGTGAGTGAAAGTGAGAAAGAGAAGCTGATAGTGAGAGAGAGAGAGAGAAGCTGTGAGTGAGAGAAAGAGAAAGAGAAGCTGTGAGTAAGAGAGAAAGAGAGAAATAGAAGCTATGAGTGAGAGACAGAGAGAGAAGCTGTGAGTGAGTGAGAGAGAGAGAAGTTGTGTGAGAGAGAGAGAAAAAGAGAAGCTGTGAGTGTGTGAGAGAGAGAAAGAGAAGCTGTAAGTGAGTGAGAGAAAGAGAAGCTGTGAGTGTGTGAGAGAGAAAGAGAAGCTGTGAGTGAGAGAGAGAGTGAGAAGCTGTGAGTGAGAGAGAGAGAAAGAGATGCTGTGAGTGAGAGACAGAGAAAGAGAAGTTGTTAGTGAGAGAGAGAGAGAGAGAGAGAAGCTGTGAGAGAGAGAGAGAAAGAGAAGCTGTGAGAGAGAGAGAGAGAAGCTGTGAGTGAGAGACAGAGAGATAAAGAGAAGCTGTGAGAGAGAGAGAGAGAATGAAAAGGTGTGTGTGAGAGAGAAAGAGAAGTTGTTATTGAGAGAGAGAGAGAGAGAAAGAAAGAGCTGTGAGAGAGAGAAAGAGAAAGAGAAGCTGTGTGTGAGAGAGAAAGAGAAGCTGTGAGTGAGAGAGAGAGAGAGAAAGAGAACCTGTGAGAGAGAGAGAAAGAGAAGCTGTGAGTGAGAGACAGAGAGAGAAAGAGAAGCTGTGTGAGAGAGAGAGTGATAAGCTGTGAGGGAGAGAGTGAGAGAAAGAGAAGCTGTGAGTGAGAGACAGTGAGAGAGAGTAGCTGTGAGAGAGAGAGAGAGCAAGAGAAGCTGTGAGTGTGTGTGTGTGAGAGAAAGAAAGCTGTGAGTGAGAGAGAGAGAGAAAGAGAAGCTGTGAGTGAGAGAGAGAGAGAAGGAGAAGTTGTGTGAGAGAGAGAGATAGAGAAAGAGAAGCTGTGTGAGAGAGAGAAAGAGAAGCTGTGAGTGTGTGTGAGAGAGAAAGTGAAGTTGTGAGAGAGAGAGAAAAAGAGAAGCTGTGAGTGAGAGTGAAAGAGAGAAATAGAAGCTACGAGTGAGAGAGAGAGAGAAGCTGTGAGTGTGTGAGAGAGAGGAAGTGAAGCTGTGAGTGAAAAAGAGAGAAAGTGAAGCTGTGAGTGAGAGATAGAGAGAGAAAGAGAAGCTGTGAGTTAGAGAGAGAGAACGAGAAGCTGTGTGTGTGTGAGAGAGAGAATCTGTGAGTGAGAGAGAGAAGCTGTGTGTGAGAGAGAGAGAGAGAGAGAAGCTGTGTGTGTCTGTGAGAGAGAGAGAAGCTGTGAGAGAGAGTGAGAGAGAAGCTGTGTGATAGAGAGAGAGAAGCTGTGAGTGTGAGACAGAGTGAGATAAAGAGAAGTTGTGAGTGAGAGAGAGAGAGAGAAGCTGTGAGTGAGAGACAGAGAGAGAAAGAGAAGCTGTGTGTGAGAGAGAGAGTGATAAGCTGTGTGTGTGTGAGAGAGAAGCTGTGAGTGAGTGAGAGAGAAAGAGAAGCTGTGAGTGAGTGAGAGAGAGAAGCTGTGAGTGAGAGAGAGAAAGAGAAAGAGAAGCTGTGAGTGAGAGACAGAGAGAGAAAGAGAAGCTGTGTGTGTGAGAGAGAAAGAGAAGCTGTGAGTGAGAGAGAGAGTAGCTGTGAGTGAAAGTGAGAAATAGAAGCTGATAGTGTGTGTGAGAGAGAGAAGCTGTGAGTGAGAGAAAGAGAAAGAGAAGCTGTGAGTAAGAGAGAAAAAGAGAAATAGAAGCTATGAGTGAGAGACAGAGAGAAAAGCTGAGTGAGTGAGAGAGAGAGAAGCTGTGTGAGAGAGAGAGAGAAAAAGAGAAGCTGTGAGAGAGAGAGAGAGAGAGAAGCTGTAAGTGAGTGAGAGAAGGAGAAGCTGTGAGTGTGTGAGAGAGAAAGAGAAGCTGTGAGTGAGAGAGAGAGAGAGAGAAAGAGAAGTTGTTAGTGAGAGAGAGAGAGAGAAAGAGAAGCTTTGAGAGAGAGAGAGAGAGAAGCTGTGAGTGAGAGAGAGAAGCTGTGAGTGAGAGACAGAGAGATAAAGAGAAGCTGAGAGAGAGAGTGAGAAAGAGAATCTGTGAGAGAGAGAGAATGAGAAGCTGTGTGAGAGGGAGAGAGAAAGAGAGAAATAGAAGCTACGAGTGAGAGAGAGAGAAGCTGTGAGTGTGTGAGAGAGAGGGTGAAGCTGTGAGTGAAAAAGAGAGAAAGTGAAGCTGTGAGTGAGAGATAGAGAGAGAAAGAGAAGCTGTGAGTTAGAGAGAGAGAGAACGAGAAGCTGTGTGTGTGAGATAAAGAGAAGCTGTGAGTGAGAGAGAGAGAGAGAAAGAGAAGCTGTGAGTGAGAGATAGAGAGAGAAAGAGAAGCTGTGAGTGAGAGAGACAGAGAGAATCTGTGAGTGAGAGAGAGAGAGAAAGAGAAGCTATGAGTGAGATAGAGAGAAGCTGTGAGTGAGAGAGAGAAGCTGTGCGTGAGAGAGAGAGAGAGAGAAGCTGTGTGTGTGTGTGTGAGAGAGAGAAGCTGTGAGTGAGAGAGAGAGAGAGAAAGAGAAGCTGTGTGATAGAGAGAGAGAGAAGCTGTGAGTGTGAGAGAGAGTGAGATAAAGAGAAGTTGTGAGTGAGTGAGTGAGTGAGAGAAGCTGTGAGTGAAAGAGAGAAAGAGAAGCTTTGAGTGAGAGAGAGAGAGAGAAGCTGTGAGTGAGAGACAGAGAGAGAAAGAGAAGCTGTGTGTGTGAGAGAGAGTGATAAGCTGTGTGTGTGAGAGAGAGAAGCTGTGAGTGAGAGAGAGAGAAAGAGAAGCTGTGAGTGAGAGAGAGAAGCTGAGAGTGAGAGAGAGAAAGAGAAGCTGTGAGTGAGAGACAGAGGGAGAAAGAAAGTGTGTGAGTGCGAGAGAGAGAAAGAGAAGCTGTGAGAGAGAGAGAAAGAGAAGCAGTGAGTGAGAAAGAGAGAGAAAGAGAAGCTGTGTGTGTGAGAGAGAAAGAGAAGCTGTGAGTGAGAGAGAGAGAAGCTGTGAGTGAAAGTGAGAAAGAGAAGCTGATAGTGAGAGAGAGAGAGAAGCTGTGAGTGAGAGAAAGAGAAAGAGAAGCTGTGAGTAAGAGAGAAAGAGAGAAATAGAAGCTATGAGTGAGAGACAGAGAGAGAAGCTGTGAGTGAGTGAGAGAGAGAGAAGCTGTGTGAGAGAGAGAGAGAAAAAGAGAAGCTGTGAGAGAGAGAGAGAGAAAGAGAAGCTGTAAGTGAGTGAGAGAAGGAGAAGCTGTGAGTGTGAGAGAGAGAAAGAGAAGCTGTGTGTGAGAGAGAGAGAGAGAGAAAGAGAAGCTGTGAGTGAGAAAGAGAGAGAGAAAGAGAAGCTTTGAGGGAGAGAGAGAGAAAGACAACCTGTGAGTGAGAGAGCGAGAGAGAGAAAGAGAAGCTGTGAGTGAGAGAGAGAGAAAGAGAAGCTATGTGAGAGACAGAGAGAGAGAAATCGAAGCTGTGAGTGAGAGAGAGAGAAATTAAAGCTGTGAGAGAGAGAGTGAGAAGCTGTGAGTGAGAGAGAGAGAGAGAGAAAGAAAAGCTGTGAGTGAGAGACAGAGAGAGAAAGAGAAGCTATGAGTCAGTGTGAGAGAGAAAGAGAAGCTACGAGAGAGAGAAGCTTTGAGTGAGAGAGAGAGAAAGAGAAGCTGTGAGTGAGAGAGAGAAAAAGAGAAGCTGTGAGTGAGAGAGAGAGAAAGAGAAGCTGTGAGTGTGTGTGTGAGAGAAAGAGAAGCTGTGAGTGAGAGAGAGATTGAGAAGCTGTAAGTGAGAGAGGGAGAGAAAGAGAAGCTGTGAGTGAGAGAAAGTGTGAAGCTGTGAGTGAGAGAGAAAGAGAAAGAGAAGCTGTGACAGAGAGAGAGAGAAGCTGTGAGTGAGAGAGAGAGTGAGAAGCTATGAGTGAAAGAGAGAGAGAAAGCGAAGCTGTGAGTGAGAGAGAGAGAGAAGCTGTGAGTGAGAGAGAGAAAGAGAAGCTGTGAGTGAGAGACAGAGAGAGAAAGAAAGGGTGTGAGTGAGAGACAGAGAGAGAAAGAGAAGCTGTGTGTGAGAGAGAGAAAGAGAAGCTGTGAGTGAGAGAGAGAGAAGCTGTGAGTGAAAGTGAGAAAGAGAAGCTGATAGAGAGAGAGAGAGAGAGAAGCTGTGAGTGAGAGAAAGATAAAGAGAAGCTGTGAGTAAGAGAGAAAGAGAGAAATAGAAGCTATGAGTGAGAGACAGAGAGAGAAGCTGTGAGTGAGTGAGAGAGAGAGAAGCTGTGAGTGAGAGACAGAGAGAGAAAGAGAAGTTGTTAGTGAGAGAGAGAGAGAGAAAGAGAAGCTGTGTGAGAGAGAGAGAGAGAAACTATGAGTGAGAGAGAGAGAGAAGCTGTGAGTGAGAGACAGAGAGATAAAGAGAAGCTGTGTGAGAGAGAGAGAGAAAGAGAAGCTGTGAGAGAGAGAGATAATGAGAAGCTTTGAGTGAGAGAGAGAAAGAGAGAGAGAAGCTGTGAGTGTGAGAGAGAGTCAGATAAAGAGAAGCTGTGAGTGAGTGAGAGAGAGAGAGAAGCTGTGAGTGAAAGTGAGAAAGAGAAGCTGATAGTGAGAGAGAGAGAGAGAAGCTGTGAGTGAGAGAAAGAGAAAGAGAAGCTGTGAGTAAGAGAGAAAGAGAGAAATAGAAGCTATGAGTGAGAGACAGAGAGAGAAGCTGTGAGTGAGTGAGAGAGAGAGAAGTTGTGTGAGAGAGAGAGAAAAAGAGAAGCTGTGAGTGTGTGAGAGAGAGAAAGAGAAGCTGTAAGTGAGTGAGAGAAAGAGAAGCTGTGAGTGTGTGAGAGAGAAAGAGAAGCTGTGAGTGAGAGAGAGAGTGAGAAGCTGTGAGTGAGAGAGAGAAAGAGATGCTGTGAGTGAGAGACAGAGAAAGAGAAGTTGTTAGTGAGAGAGAGAGAGAGAGAGAAGCTGTGAGAGAGAGAGAGAAAGAGAAGCTGTGAGAGAGAGAGAGAGAGAAAAAGAGAAGCTGTGAGAGAGAGAGAGAGAGAAGCTGTGAGTGAGAGACAGAGAGAGAAAGAGAAGCTGTGTGAGAGAGAGAGTGTTAAGCTGTGAGGGAGAGAGTGAGAGAAAGAGAAGCTGTGAGTGAGAGACAGTGAGAGAGAGTAGCTGTGAGAGAGAGAGAGAGCAAGAGAAGCTGTGAGTGTGTGTGAGAGAGAGAAAGAAAGCTGTGAGTGAGAGAGAGAGAGAAAGAGAAGATGTGAGTGAGAGAGAGAGAGAAGGAGAAGTTGTGTGAGAGAGAGAGATAGAGAAAGAGAAGCTGTGTGAGAGAGAGAAAGAGAAGCTGTGAGTGTGTGTGAGAGAGAAACTGAAGTTGTGAGAGAGAGAAAAGAGAAGCTGTGAGTGAGAGTGAAAGAGAGAAATAGAAGCTACGAGTGAGAGAGAGAGAGAAGCTGTGAGTGTGTGAGAGAGAGGAAGTGAAGCTGTGAGTGAAAAAGAGAGAAAGTGAAGCTGTGAGTGAGAGATAGAGAGAGAAAGAGAAGCTGTGAGTTAGAGAGAGAGAACGAGAAGCTGTGTGTGTGTGAGAGAGAGAATCTGTGAGTGAGAGAGAGAAGCTGTGCGTGAGAGAGAGAGAGAGAGAAGCTGTGTGTGTCTGTGAGAGAGAGAGAAGCTGTGAGAGAGAGTGAGAGAGAAGCTGTGTGATAGAGAGAGAGAGAAGCTGTGAGTGTGAGACAGAGTGAGATAAAGAGAAGTTGTGAGTGAGAGAGAGAGAGAGAGAAGCTGTGAGTGAGAGACAGAGAGAGAAAGAGAAGCTGTGTGTGAGAGAGAGAGTGATAAGCTGTGTGTGTGTGAGAGAGAAGCTGTGAGTGAGTGAGAGAGAAAGAGAAGCTGTGAGTGAGTGAGAGAGAGAAGCTGTGAGTGAGAGAGAGAAAGAGAAGCTGTGAGTGAGAGACAAAGGGAGAAAGAAAGGGGGTGAGTGCGAGAGAGAGAAAGAGAAGCTGTGAGAGAGAGAGAGAAAGAGAAGCTGTGAGTGAGAAAGAGAGAGAAAGAGAAGCTGTGAGTGAGAGACAGAGAGAGAAAGAGAAGCTGTGAGTGAGAGAGAGAGTAGCTGTGAGTGAAAGTGAGAAATAGAAGCTGATAGTGTGAGAGAGAGAGAGAAGCTGTGAGTGAGAGAAAGAGAAAGAGAAGCTGTGAGTAAGAGAGAAAAAGAGAAATAGAAGCTATGAGTGAGAGACAGAGAGAAAAGCTGAGTGAGTGAGAGAGAGAGAAGCTGTGTGAGAGAGAGAGAGAAAAAGAGAAGCTGTGAGAGAGAGAGAGAGAGAGAAGCTGTAAGTGAGTGAGAGAAGGAGAAGCTGTGAGTGTGTGAGAGAGAAAGAGAAGCTGTGAGTGAGAGAGAGAGAGAGAGAAAGAGAAGTTGTTAGTGAGAGAGAGAGAGAGAAAGAGAAGCTTTGAGAGAGAGAGAGAGAGAAGCTGTGAGTGAGAGAGAGAAGCTGTGAGTGAGAGACAGAGAGATAAAGAGAAGCTGAGAGAGAGAGTGAGAAAGAGAAGCTGTGAGAGAGAGAGAATGAGAAGCTGTGTGAGAGGGAGAGAGAAAGAGAGAAATAGAAGCTACGAGTGAGAGAGAGAGAAGCTGTGAGTGTGTGAGAGAGAGGGTGAAGCTGTGAGTGAAAAAGAGAGAAAGTGAAGCTGTGAGTGAGAGATAGAGAGAGAAAGAGAAGCTGTGAGTTAGAGAGAGAGAGAACGAGAAGCTGTGTGTGTGAGATAAAGAGAAGCTGTGAGTGAGAGAGAGAGAGAGAAAGAGAAGCTGTGAGTGAGAGATAGAGAGAGAAAGAGAAGCTGTGAGTGAGAGAGACAGAGAGAATCTGTGAGTGAGAGAGAGAGAGAAAGAGAAGCTATGAGTGAGATAGAGAGAAGCTGTGAGTGAGAGAGAGAAGCTGTGCGTGAGAGAGAGAGAGAGAGAAGCTGTGTGTGTGTGTGTGAGAGAGAGAAGCTGTGAGTGAGAGAGAGAGAGAGAAAGAGAAGCTGTGTGATAGAGAGAGAGAGAAGCTGTGAGTGTGAGAGAGAGTGAGATAAAGAGAAGTTGTGAGTGAGTGAGTGAGTGAGAGAAGCTGTGAGTGAAAGAGAGAAAGAGAAGCTTTGAGTGAGAGAGAGAGAGAGAAGCTGTGTGTGTGAGAGAGAGAAGCTGTGAGTGAGAGAGAGAGAAAGAGAAGCTGTGAGTGAGAGAGAGAGAAGCTGAGAGTGAGAGAGAGAAAGAGAAGCTGTGAGTGAGAGACAGAGGGAGAAAGAAAGTGTGTGAGTGCGAGAGAGAGAAAGAGAAGCTGTGAGAGAGAGAGAAAGAGAAGCAGTGAGTGAGAAAGAGAGAGAAAGAGAAGCTGTGTGTGTGAGAGAGAAAGAGAAGCTGTGAGTGAGAGAGAGAGAAGCTGTGAGTGAAAGTGAGAAAGAGAAGCTGATAGTGAGAGAGAGAGAGAAGCTGTGAGTGAGAGAAAGAGAAAGAGAAGCTGTGAGTAAGAGAGAAAGAGAGAAATAGAAGCTATGAGTGAGAGACAGAGAGAGAAGCTGTGAGTGAGTGAGAGAGAGAGAAGCTGTGTGAGAGAGAGAGAGAAAAAGAGAAGCTGTGAGAGAGAGAGAGAGAAAGAGAAGCTGTAAGTGAGTGAGAGAAGGAGAAGCTGTGAGTGTGTGAGAGAGAAAGAGAAGCTGTGTGTGAGAGAGAGAGAGAAAGAGAAGTTGTTAGTGAGAGAGAGAGAGAGAAAGAAAGAAAGAGAAGCTTTGAGAGAGAGAGAGAGAGAGAGAAGCTGTGAGTGAGAGAGAGAGAAGCTGTGAGTGAGAGACAGAGAGATATAGAGAAGCTGTGAGAGAGAGTGAGAAAGAGAAGCTGTGAGAGAGAGAGAATGAGAAGCTGTGTGAGGGAGAGAGAAAGAGAATTTGTTAGTGAGAGAGAGAGAGAAGGAGCTGTGAGAGAGAGAGAGAGCAAGAGAATCTGTGAGTGAGAGAGAGAGAGAAAGAGAAGCTGTGAGTGAGAGAGAAAGAGAGAAAGAGAAGCTGTGAGAGAGAGAGAGTGAGAAGCTATGAGAGAGAGAGAGAGCAAGAGAAGCTGTGAGTGAGAGAGAGAAAGAGAAGCTGTGAGAAAGAGAGAGAAAGAGAAGCTGTGAGTGAGAAGACAGAGAGAGAAAGAGAAGCTGTGTGAGAGAGAGATAGAGAAAGTGAAGCTGTGAGTGAGAAGGATGAGAAATAAAGAGAAGCTGTGAGTGTGTGTGAGAGAGAAAGAGAAGCTGTGAGAGAGAGAGAAAAAGAGAAGCTGTGAGTGAGAGTGAAAGAGAGAAATAGAAGCTATGAGTGAGAGAGATAGAGAAGCTGTGAGTGAGAGAAAGAGAGAGAAAGAGAAGTTGTTAGTGAGAGAGAGAGAGAAAAAGAGAAGCTGTGAGTGTGTGAGAGAGAGAAAGAGAAGCTGTAAGTGAGTGAGAGAAAGAGAAGCTGTGAGTGTGTGAGAGAAAGAGAAGCTGTGAGTGAGAGAGAGAGTGAGAAGCTGTGAGTGAGAGAGAGAGAGAAAGAGATGCTGTGAGTGAGAGAGAGAGAGAAAGAAAAGTTGTTATTGAGGGAGAGAGAGAGAGAGAAAGAGCTGTGAGAGAGAGAAAGAGAAAGAGAAGCTGTGTGTGAGAGAGAAAGAGAAGCTGTGAGTGAGAGAGAGAGAGAAAGAGAAGGTGTGAGTGTGTGTGAGAGAGAAGGAGAAGTTGTGTGAGAGAGAGATAGAGAAAGAGTAGCTGTGAGAGAGAGAGAGAAAGAGAAGCTGTGAGTGTGTGTGAGAGAGAAAGAGAAGTTGTGTGTGAGAGAGAAAAAGAGAAGCTGTGAGTGAGAGTGAAAGAGAGAAATAGAAGCTACGAGTGAGAGAGAGAGAGAAGCTGTGAGTGTGTGTGAGAGAGGAAGTGAAGCTGTGAGTGAAAAAGAGAGAAAGAGAAGCTGTGAGAGAGATAGAGAGAGAAAGAGAAGCTGTGAGTTAGAGAGAGAGAGAGAGAATGAGAAGCTGTGTGTGTGAGATAAAGAGAAGCTGTGAGTGAGAGAGAGAGAGAAAGAGAAGCTGTGAGTGAGAGATAGAGAGAGAAAGAGAAGCTGTGAGTGTGTGAGAGAGAGAAAGAGAAGCTATGAGTGAGAGAGAGAGAAGCTGTGAGTGAGAGAGAGAAGCTGTGCATGAGAGAGAGAGAGAAGCTGTGTGTGTGAGTGTGAGAGAGAGAAGCTGTGAGTGAGAGAGAGAGAAAGAAAGAGAAGCTGTGTGATAGAGAGAGAAGCTGTGAGTGTGAGAGAGAGTGAGATAAAGAGAAGTTGTGAGTGAGTGAGTGAGTGAGAGAAGCTGTGAGTGAAAGAGAGAAAGGGAAGCTGTGAGTGAGAGAGAGAGAGAAGCTGTGAGTGAGAGACAGAGAGAGAAAGAGAAGCTGTGTGAGAGAGAGAGTGTGATAAGCTGTGTGTGTGTGAGAGAGAGAAGCTATGAGTGAGAGAAAGAGAAAGAGAAGCTGTGAGTGAGAGAGAGAGAGAAGCTGTGAGTGAGAGAGAGAAAGAGAAGCTGTGAGTGAGAGACAGAGAGAGAAAGAAAGGGTGTGAGTGAGAGACAGAGAGAGAGAGAGAAGCTGTGTGTGAGAGAGAAAGAGAGAAATAGAAGCTATGAGTGAGAGACAGAGAGAGAAGCTGTGAGTGAGTGAGAGAGAGAAGCTGTGAGTGAGAGACAGAGAGAGAAAGAGAAGTTGTTAGTGAGAGAGAGAGAGAGAGAGAAAGAGAAGCTGTGAGAGAGAGAGAGAAGCTGTGAGTGAGAGAGAGAGAGAAGCTGTGAGTGAGAGACAGAGAGATAAAGAGAAGCTGTGAGAGAGAGAGAGAAAGAGAAGCTGTGAGAGAGAAAGAGAAGCTGTGTGAGAGAGAGAATGAGAAGCTTTGAGTGAGAGAGAGAAAGAGAGTGAGAAGCTGTGAGTGTGAGAGAGAGTGAGATAAAGAGAAGCTGTGAGTGAGTGAGAGAGAGAGAAGCTGTGAGTGAAAGTGAGAAAGAGAAGCTGATAGTGAGAGAGAGAGAGAGAAGGTGTGAGTGAGAGAAAGAGAAAGAGAGGCTGTGAGTAAGAGAGAAAGAGAGAAATAGAAGCTATGAGTGAGAGACAGAGAGAGAAGTTGTGTGAGAGAGAGAGAAAAAGAGAAGCTGTGAGTGTGTGAGAGAGAGAAAGAGAAGCTGTAAGTGAGTGAGAGAAAGAGAAGCTGTGAGTGTGAGAGAGAGAAAGAGAAGCTGTGAGTGAGAGAGAGAGTGAGAAGCTGTGAGTGAGAGAGAGAGAGAAAGAGATGCTGTGAGTGAGAGACAGAGAGAGAAAGAGAAGTTGTTAGTGAGAGAGAGAGAGAGAGAGAGAAGCTGTGTGAGAGAGAGAGAAAGAGAAGCTGTGAGAGAGAGAGAGAAGCTGTGAGTGAGAGACAGAGAGATAAAGAGAAGCTGTGAGAGAGAGAGAATGAGAAGGTGTGAGAGAGAGAGAAAGAGAAGTTGTTATTGAGAGAGAGAGAGAGAGAAAGACCTGTGAGAGAGAGAAAGAGAAAGAGAAGCTGTGTGTGTGAGAGAAAGAGAAGCTGTGAGTGACAGAGAGAGAGAGAGAAAGAGAAGCTGTGAGAGAGAGAGAAAGAGAAGCTGTGAGTGAGAGACAGAGAGAGAAAGAGAAGCTGTGTGAGAGAGAGAGTGATAAGCTGTGAGGGAGAGAGAGAGAAAGAGAAGCTGTGAGTGAGAGGCAGTGAGAGAGAGTAGCTGTGAGAGAGAGAGAGAGCAAGAGAAGCTGTGAGTGTGTGTGAGAGAGAGAAAGAAAGCTGTGAGTGAGAGAGAGAGAGAGAAAGAGAAGCTGTGAGTGAGAGAGAGAGAGAAGGAGAAGTTGTGTGAGAGAGAGAGATAGAGAAAGAGAAGCTGTGTGTGAGAGAGAAAGAGAAGCTGTGAGTGTGTGTGAGAGAGAAAGTGAAGTTGTGAGAGAGAGAGAAAAAGAGAAGCTGTGAGTGAGAGTGAAAGAGAGAAATAGAAGCTACGAGTGAGAGAGAGAGAAGCTGTGAGTGTGTGTGAGAGAGGAAGTGAAGCTGTGAGTGAAAAAGAGAGAAAGAGAAGCTGTGAGAGAGATAGAGAGAGAAAGAGAAGCTGTGAGTTAGAGAGAGAGAGAGAATGAGAAGCTGTGTGTGTGAGATAAAGAGAAGCTGTGAGTGAGAGAGAGAGAGAAAGAGAAGCTGTGAGTGAGAGATAGAGAGAGAAAGAGAAGCTGTGAGTGTGTGAGAGAGAGAAAGAGAAGCTATGAGTGAGAGAGAGAGAAGCTGTGAGTGAGAGAGAGAAGCTGTGCATGAGAGAGAGAGAGAAGCTGTGTGTGTGAGTGTGAGAGAGAGAAGCTGTGAGTGAGAGAGAGAGAAAGAAAGAGAAGCTGTGTGATAGAGAGAGAAGCTGTGAGTGTGAGAGAGAGTGAGATAAAGAGAAGTTGTGAGTGAGTGAGTGAGTGAGAGAAGCTGTGAGTGAAAGAGAGAAAGGGAAGCTGTGAGTGAGAGAGAGAGAGAAGCTGTGAGTGAGAGACAGAGAGAGAAAGAGAAGCTGTGTGAGAGAGAGAGTGTGATAAGCTGTGTGTGTGTGAGAGAGAGAAGCTATGAGTGAGAGAAAGAGAAAGAGAAGCTGTGAGTGAGAGAGAGAGAGAAGCTGTGAGTGAGAGAGAGAAAGAGAAGCTGTGAGTGAGAGACAGAGCGAGAAAGAAAGGGTGTGAGTGAAAGACAGAGAGAGAGAGAGAAGCTGTGTGAGAGAGAGAAAGAGAGAAATAGAAGCTATGAGTGAGAGACAGAGAGAGAAGCTGTGAGTGAGTGAGAGAGAGAGAAGCTGTGAGTGAGAGACAGAGAGAGAAAGAGAAGTTGTTAGTGAGAGAGAGAGAGAGAAAGAGAAGCTGTGAGAGAGAGAGAGAAGCTGTGAGTGAGAGAGAGAGAGAAGCTGTGAGTGAGAGACAGAGAGATAAAGAGAAGCTGTGAGAGAGAGAGAGAAAGAGAAGCTGTGAGAGAGAAAGAGAAGCTGTGTGAGAGAGAGAATGAGAAGCTTTGAGTGAGAGAGAGAAAGAGAGTGAGAAGCTGTGAGTGTGAGAGAGAGTGAGATAAAGAGAAGCTGTGAGTGAGTGAGAGAGAGAAGCTGTGAGTGAAAGTGAGAAAGAGAAGCTGATAGTGAGAGAGAGAGAGAGAAGGTGTGAGTGAGAGAAAGAGAAAGAGAGGCTGTGAGTAAGAGAGAAAGAGAGAAATAGAAGCTATGAGTGAGAGACAGAGAGAGAAGTTGTGTGAGAGAGAGAGAGAAAAAGAGAAGCTGTGAGTGTGTGAGAGAGAGAAAGAGAAGCTGTAAGTGAGTGAGAGAAAGAGAAGCTGTGAGTGTGAGAGAGAGAAAGAGAAGCTGTGAGTGAGAGAGAGAGTGAGAAGCTGTGAGTGAGAGAGAGAGAGAAAGAGATGCTGTGAGTGAGAGACAGAGAGAGAAAGAGAAGTTGTTAGTGAGAGAGAGAGAGAGAGAGAGAAGCTGTGAGAGAGAGAGAGAAAGAGAAGCTGTGTGAGAGAGAGAGAAGCTGTGAGTGAGAGACAGAGAGATAAAGAGAAGCTGTGAGAGAGAGAGAATGAGAAGGTGTGAGAGAGAGAGAAAGAGAAGTTGTTATTGAGAGAGAGAGAGAGAGAAAGACCTGTGAGAGAGAGAAAGAGAAAGAGAAGCTGTGTGTGTGAGAGAAAGAGAAGCTGTGAGTGACAGAGAGAGAGAGAGAAAGAGAAGCTGTGAGAGAGAGAGAAAGAGAAGCTGTGAGTGAGAGACAGAGAGAGAAAGAGAAGCTGTGTGAGAGAGAGAGTGATAAGCTGTGAGGGAGAGAGAGAGAAAGAGAAGCTGTGAGTGAGAGACAGTGAGAGAGAGTAGCTGTGAGAGAGAGAGAGCAAGAGAAGCTGTGAGTGTGTGTGAGAGAGAGAAAGAAAGCTGTGAGTGAGAGAGAGAGAGAGAAAGAGATGCTGTGAGTGAGAGACAGAGAGAGAAAGAGAAGTTGTTAGTGAGAGAGAGAGAGAGAGAGAGAAGCTGTGAGAGAGAGAGAGAAAGAGAAGCTGTGTGAGAGAGAGAGAAGCTGTGAGTGAGAGACAGAGAGATAAAGAGAAGCTGTGAGAGAGAGAGAATGAGAAGGTGTGAGAGAGAGAGAAAGAGAAGTTGTTATTGAGAGAGAGAGAGAGAGAAAGACCTGTGAGAGAGAGAAAGAGAAAGAGAAGCTGTGTGTGAGAGAGAAAGAGAAGCTGTGAGTGTGTGTGAGAGAGAAAGTGAAGTTGTGAGAGAGAGAGAAAAAGAGAAGCTGTGAGTAAGAGTGAAAGAGAGAAATAGAAGCTATGAGTGAGTGAGAGAGAGAGAAGCTGTGAGTGTGTGAGAGAGAGGAAGTGAAGCTGTGAGTGAAAAAGAGAGAAAGTGAAGCTGTGAGTGAGAGATAGAGAGAGAAAGAGAAGCTGTGAGTTAGAGAGAGAGAGAACGAGAAGCTGTGTGTGTGAGATAAAGAGAAGCTGTGAGTGAGAGAGAGAGAGAGAAAGAGAAGCTGTGAGTGAGAGATAGAGAGAGAAAGAGAAGCTGTGAGTGAGAGAGAGAGAGAATCTGTGAGTGAGAGAGAGAGAGAAAGAGAAGCTATGAGTGAGAGAGAGAGAGAAACTGTGAATGAGAGAGAGAAGCTGTGCGTGAGAGAGAGAGAGAGAAGCTGTGTGTGTGTGAGAGAGAGAGAGAAGCTGTGAGTGAGAGAGAGAAAGAGAAGCTGTGTGATAGAGAGAGAGAGAAGCTGTGAGTGTGAGAGAGAGTGAGATAAAGAGAAGTTGTGAGTGAGAGAGAAGCTGTGAGTGAGAGACAGAGAGAGAAAGAGAAGCTGTGTGTGAGAGAGAGAGTGATAAGCTGTGTGTGTGAGAGAGAAGCTGTGAGTGAGTGACAGAGAAATAGAAGCTGTGAGTGAGTGAGAGAGAGAAGCTGTGAGTGAGAGAGAGAAAGAGAAGCTGTGAGTGAGAGACAGAGGGAGAAAAAAGGGGGTGAGTGCGAGAGAGAGAAAGAGAAGCTGTGAGAGAGAGAGAGAAAGAGAAGCTGTGAGTGAGAAAGAGAGAGAAAGAGAAGCTGTGAGTGAGAGACAGAGAGAGAAAGAGAAGCTGTGTGTGAGAGAGAGAAAGAGAAGCTGTGAGTGAGAGAGAGAGTAGCTGTGAGTGAAAGTGAGAAAGAGAAGCTGATAGTGAGAAAGAGAGAGAGAAGCTGTGAGTGAGAGAAAGAGAAAGAGAAGCTGTGAGTAAGAGAGAAAGAGAGAAATAGAAGCTATGAGTGAGAGACAGAGAGAGAAGCTGTGAGTGAGTGAGAGAGAGAGAAGCTGTGTGAGAGAGAGAGAGAAAAAGAGAAGCTGTGAGAGAGAGAGAGAGAAGCTGTAAGTGAGTGAGAGAAGGAGAAGCTGTGAGTGTAAGAGAGAGAGAGAGAAGCTGTGAGTGAGAGAGAGAGAGAGAGAAAGAGAAGTTGTTAGTGAGAGAGAGAGAGAAAGAGAAGCTTTGAGAGAGAGAGAGAGAGAAGCTGTGAGAGAGAGAGAATGAGAAGCTGTGTGAGAGGGAGAGAGAAAGAGAGAAATAGAAGCTACGAGTGAGAGAGAGAGAGAAGCTGTGAGTGTGTGAGAGAGAGGAAGTGAAGCTGTGAGTGAAAAAGAGAGAAAGTGAAGCTGTGAGTGAGAGATAGAGAAAGAGAAGCTGTGAGTTAGAGAGAGAGAGAAAGAGAAGCTGTGTGTGAGAGATAAAGAGAAGCTGTGAGTGAGAGAGAGAGAGAGAAAGAGAAGCTGTGAGTGAGAGATAGAGAGAGAAAGAGAAGCTGTGAGTGAGAGAGACAGAGAGAATCTGTGAGTGAGAGAGAGAGAGAAAGAGAAGCTGTGAGTGAGAGAGAGAGAAGCTGTGAGTGAGAGAGAGAAGCTGTGCGTGAGAGAGAGAGAGAGAGAAGCTGTGTGTGTGTGTGAGAGAGAGAAGCTGTGAGTGAGAGAGAGAGAGAGAAAGAGAAGGTGTGTGATAGAGAGAGAGAGAAGCTGTGAGTTTGAGAGAGAGTGAGATAAAGAGAAGTTGTGAGTGAGTGAGTGAGTGAGAGAAGCTGTGAGTGAAAGAGAGAAAGAGAAGCTGTGAGTGAGAGAGAGAGAGAGAAGCTGTGAGTGAGAGACAGAGAGAGAAAGAGAAGCTGTGTGTGAGAGAGAGAGTGATAAGCTGTGTGTGTGTGAGAGAGAAGCTGTGAGTGAGAGAGAGAAAGAGAAGCTGTGTGAGAGAGAGAGAGAGAGAAGCTGTGAGTGAGAGACAGAGAGAGAAAGAGAAGCTGTGGGTGAGAGAGAGTGATTAGCTGTGTGTGTGTGAGAGAGAAGCTGTGAGTGAGAGAGAGAGAAAGAGAAGCTGTGAGTGAGATAGAGAGAGAAGCTGTGAGTGAGAGAGTGAAAGAGAAGCTGTGAGTGAGAGACAGAGGGAGAAAGAAAGGGTGTGAGTGCGAGAGAGAGAAAGAGAAGCTGTGAGAGAGAGAGAAAGAGAAGCTGTGAGTGAGAAAGAGAGAGAAAGAGAAGCTGTGTGTGTGAGAGAAAGAGAAGCTGTGAGTGAGAGAGAGAGAAAATGTGAGTGAAAGTGAGAAAGAGAAGCTGATAGTGAGAGAGAGAGAGAGAAGCTGTGAGTGACAGAAAGAGAAAGAAAAGCTGTGAGTAAGAGACAAAGAGAGAAATAGAAGCTATGAGTGAGAGACAGAGAGAGAAGCTGTGAGTGAGTGAGAGAGAGAGAAGTTGTGTGAGAGAGAGAGAGAAAAAGAGAAGCTGTGAGTGTGAGAGAGAGAGAAAGAGAAGCTGTGAGTGTGAGAGAGAGAAAGAGAAGCTGTGAGTGAGAGAGAGAGTGAGAAGCTGTGAGTGAGTGAGAGAGAGAGAAGCTGTGTGAGAGAGAGAGAGAGAAAAAGAGCTGTGTGAGAGAGAGAGAGAAAGAGAAGCTGTAAGTGAGTGAGAGAAGGAGAAGCTGTGAGTGTGTGAGAGAGAAAGAGAAGTTAGTGAGAGAGAGAGAGAAAGAAAGAGAAGCTTTGAGAGAGAGAGAGAGAACAGCTGTGAGTGAGAGAGAGAGAAGCTGTGAGTGAGAGACAGAGAGATATAGAGAAGCTGTGAGAGAGAGTGAGAAAGAGAAGCTGTGAGAGAGAGAGAATGAGAAGCTGTGTGAGAGGGAGAAAGAAAGAGAATTTGTTAGTGAGAGAGAGAGAGAAAGAGCTGTGAGAGAGAGAGAGAGCAAGAGAAGCTGTGAGTTAGAGAGAGAGAGAGAAAGAGAAGCTGTGTGTGTGAGATAAAGAGAAGCTGTGAGTGAGAGAGAGAGAGAGAAAGAGAAGCTGTGAGTGAGAGATAGAGAGAGAAAGAGAAGCTGTGAGTGAGAGAGAAAGAGAGAATCTGTGAGTGAGAGAGAGGGAGAAAGAGAAGCTATGAGTGAGAGAGAGAGAAGCTGTGAGTGAGAGAGAGAAGCTGTGCGTGAGAGAGAGAGAGAGAAGCTGTGTGTGTGTGTGTGAGAGAGAAGCTGTGAGTGAGAGAGAGAGAGAGAAAGAGAATCTCTGTGATAGAGAGAGAGAGAAGCTGTGAGTGTGAGAGAGAGTGAGATAAAGAGAAGTTGTGAGTGAGTGAGTGAGTGAGAGAAGCTGTGAGTGAAAGAGAGAAAGAGAAGCTGTGAGTGAAAGAGAGAAAGAGAAGCTGTGTGTGAGAGAGAGAGTGATAAGCTGTGTGTGTGTGTGAGAGAAGCTGTGAGTGAGAGAGAGAGAAAGAGAAGCTGTGAGTGAGAGAGAGAGAGAAGCTGTGAGTGAGAGAGAGAAAGAGAAGCTGTGAGTGAGAGACAGAGGGAGAAAGAAAGGGTGTGAGTGCGAGAGAGAGAAAGAGAAGCTGTGAGAGAGAGAGAAAGAGAAGCTGTGAGTGAGAAAGAGAGAGAAAGAGAAGCTGTGTGTGTGAGAGAGAAAGAGAAGCTGTGAGTGAGAGAGAGAGAAGCTGTGAGTGAAAGTGAGAAAGAGAAGCTGATAGTGAGAGAGAGAGAGAGAAGCTGTGAGTGACAGAAAGAAAAAGAAAAGCTGTGAGTAAGAGACAAAGAGAGAAATAGAAGCTAGGAGTGAGAGACAGAGAGAGAAGCTGTGAGAGAGTGAGAGAGAGAGAAGCTGTGTGAGAGAGAGAGAGAAAAAGAGAAGCTGTGAGAGAGAGAGAGAAAGAGAAGCTGTAAGTGAGTGAGAGAAGGAGAAGCTGTGAGTGTGAGAGAGAGAAAGAGAAGCTGTGTGTGAGAGAGAGAGAGAGAGAAAGAGAAGCTGTGTGTGAGAGAGAGAGAGAGAGAAAGAGAAGTTGTTAGTGAGAGAGAGAACAGCTGTGAGTGAGAGAGAGAGAAGCTGTGAGTGAGAGACAGAGAGATATAGAGAAGCTGTGAGAGAGAGTGAGAAAGAGAAGCTGTGAGAGAGAGAGAGAATGAGAAGCTGTGTGAGAGGGAGAGAGAAAGAGAATTTGTTAGTGAGAGAGAGAGAGAAAGAGCTGTGAGAGAGAGAGAGAGCAAGAGAATCTGTGAGTGAGAGAGAGAGAGAAAGAGAAGCTGTGAGTGAGAGAGAAAGAGAGAAAGAGAAGCTGTGCGAGAGAGAGAGTGAGAAGCTATGAGAGAGAAAGAGCAAGAGAAGCTGTGAGTGAGAGAGAGAAAGAGAAGCTGTGAGAAATAGAGAGAAAGAGAAGCTTTGAGTGAGAAGACAGAGAGAGAAAGAGAAGCTGTGTGAGAGAGAGATAGAGAAAGTGAAGCTGTGAGTGAGAGAGAGAGAGAAAGAGAAGCTGTGAGTGTGTGTGAGAGAGAAAGAGAAGCTGTGAGAGAGAGAGAAAAAGAGAAGCTGTGAGTGAGAGTGAAAGAGAGAAATAGAAGCTATGAGTGAGAGAGAGAGAGAAGCTGTGAGTGAGAGAAAGAGAGAGAAAGAGAAGTTGTTAGTGAGAGAGAGAGAGAAAGAGAAGCTTTGAGAGAGAGAGAGAGAGAAAGAGAAGCTGTGAGTGAGAGAGAGAGAGAAGCTGTGAGTGAGAGACAGAGAGATAAAGAGAAGCTGTGAGAGAGAGAGAAAGAGAAGCTGTGAGTGAGAGAGAGAATGAGAAGCTGTGTGAGAGGGAGAGAGAAAGAGAAGATTTTAGTGAGAGAGAGAGAGAGAGAGAAAGAGCTGTGAGAGAGAGAGAGAGAAAGAGAAGCTGTGTGAGAGAGAAAGAGAAGCTGTGAGTGAGAGAGAGAGAGAAAGTGAAGCTGTGAGTGAGAGAGAGAGGGAAAGAGAACCTGTGAGTGAGAGAAAGAGAGAAAGAGAAGCTGTGAGTGAGAGACAGAGAGAGAAAGAGAAGCTGTGAGTGAGAGACAGAGAGAGAGAGTAGCTCTGTGTGTGAGAGAGAGAGAGAGCAAGAGAATCTGTGAGTGAGAGATAGAGAGAGCAAGAGAATCTGTGAGTGAGAGAGAGAGAGAAAGAGAAGCTGTGAGTGAGAGATAGAGAGAGAAAGAGAAGCTGTGAGTCAGTGAGAGAGAGAGAATGAGAAGCTGTGTGTGTGAGATTTAGAGAAGCTTTGAGTGAGAGAGAGAGAGAAAGAGAAGCTGTGAGAGAGAGAGAATGAGAAGCTGTGTGAGAGAGAGAAAGAGAAAGAGAAGCTGTGAGTGTGAGAGAGAGTGAGATAAAGAGAAGCTGTGAGAGTGTGTGAGAGAGAGAAGATGTGAGTGAAAGTGAGAAAGAGAAGCTGATAGTGAGAGAGAGAGAAGCTGTGAGTGAGAGAAAGAGAAAGAGAAGCTGTGAGTAAGAGAGAAAAAGAGAAATAGAAGCTATGAGTGAGAGACAGAGAGAGAAGCTGTGAGTGAGTGAGAGAGAGAAGTTGTGTGAGAGAGAGAGAAAAAGAGAAGCTGTGAGTGAGAGAGAGAGAGAAAGAGAAGCTGTAAGTGAGTGAGAGAAAGAGAAGCTGTGAGTGTGAGAGAGAGAAAGAGAAGCTGTGAGTGAGAGAGAGAGTGAGAAGCTGTGAGTGAGAGAGAGAGAAAGAGATGCTGTGAGTGAGAGACAGAGAGAGAAAGAGAAGTTGTTAGTGAGAGAGAGAGAGAGAAAGAGAAGCTGTGAGAGAGAGAGAGAAAGAGAAGCTGTGAGAGAGAGAGATAGAAGCTGTGAGTGAGAGACAGAGAGAGAAAGAGAAGCTCTGTGTGTGTGAGAGAGAGAAGCTGTGTGTGAGAGAGAAAGAGAAGCTGTGAGTGAGAGAGAGAGAAAGAGAATCTGTGAGTGAGAGAGAGAGAGAAAGAGAAGCTGTGAGAGAAAGAGAAAGAGAAGCTGTGAGTGAGAGACAGAGAGAGAAAGAGAAGCTGTGTGAGAGAGAGAGTGATAAGCTGTGAGTGAGAGAGAGAGAAAGAGAAGCTGTGAGTGTGTGTGTGTGAGAGAAAGAAAGCTGTGAGTGAGAGAGAGAGAGAGAAAGAGAAGGTGTGAGTGTGTGAGAGAGAGAAGGAGAAGTTGTGTGAGAGAGAGAAAGAGTAGCTGTGAGAGAGAGAGAGAAAGATAAGCTGTGAGTGTGTGTGAGAGAGAAAGAGAAGTTGTGAGAGAGAGAGAAAAAGAGAAGCTGTGAGTGAGAGTGAAAGAGAGAAATAGAAGCTACGAGTGAGAGAGAGAGAGAGCTGTGAGTGTGTGAGAGAGAGGAAGTGAAGCTGTGAGTGAAAAAGAGAGAAAGAGAATCTGTGAGTGAGAGATAGAGAAAGAGAAGCTGTGAGTTAGAGAGAGAGAGAGAATGAGAAGCTGTGTGTGTGAGATAAAGAGAAGCTGTGAGTGAGAGAGTGAAAGAAAGAGAAGCTGTGAGTGAGAGATAGAGAGAGAAAGAGAAGCTGTGAGTGAGAGAGAGAGAGAAAGAGAAGCTATGAGTGAGAGAGAGAGAGAGAAGCTGTGAGTGAGAGAGAGAAGTTGTGCGTGAGAGAGAGAGAGAAGCTGTGTGTGAGAGAGAGAGAGAGAAGCTGTGAGTGAGAGAGAGAGAAAGAAAGAGAAGCTGTGTGATAGAGAGAGAGAAGCTGTGAGTGTGAGAGAGAGTGAGATAAAGAGAAGTTGTGAGTGAGTGAGTGAGTGAGAGAAGCTGTGAGTGAAAGAGAGAAAGGGAAGCTGTGAGTGAGAGAGAGAGAGAAGCTGTGAGTGAGAGACAGAGAGAGAAAGAGAAGCTGTGTGTGAGAGAGAGTGTGATAAGCTGTGTGTGTGAGAGAGAGAAGCTATGAGTGAGAGAAAGAGAAAGAGAAGCTGTGAGTGAGAGACAGAGAGAGAAAGAGAAGCTGTGTGAGAGAGAGAGTGATAAGCTGTGAGTGAGAGAGAGAGAAAGAGAAGCTGTGAGTGTGTGTGTGTGAGAGAAAGAAAGCTGTGAGTGAGAGAGAGAGAGAGAAAGAGAAGGTGTGAGTGTGTGAGAGAGAGAAGGAGAAGTTGTGTGAGAGAGAGATAGAGAAAGAGTAGCTGTGAGAGAGAGAGAGAGAAAGATAAGCTGTGAGTGTGTGTGAGAGAGAAAGAGAAGTTGTGAGAGAGAGAGAAAAAGAGAAGCTGTGAGTGAGAGTGAAAGAGAGAAATAGAAGCTACGAGTGAGAGAGAGAGAGAGCTGTGAGTGTGTGAGAGAGAGGAAGTGAAGCTGTGAGTGAAAAAGAGAGAAAGAGAATCTGTGAGTGAGAGATAGAGAGAGAAAGAGAAGCTGTGAGTTAGAGAGAGAGAGAGAATGAGAAGCTGTGTGTGTGAGATAAAGAGAAGCTGTGAGTGAGAGAGTGAAAGAAAGAGAAGCTGTGAGTGAGAGATAGAGAGAGAAAGAGAAGCTGTGAGTGAGAGAGAGAGAGAAAGAGAAGCTATGAGTGAGAGAGAGAGAGAGAGAAGCTGTGAGTGAGAGAGAGAAGTTGTGCGTGAGAGAGAGAGAGAAGCTGTGTGTGTGAGAGAGAAAGAGAAGTTGTTATTGAGAGAGAGAGAGAGAAATAGCTGTGAGAGAGAGAAAGAGAAAGAGAAGCTGTGTGTGAGAGAGAAAGAGAAGCTGTGAGTGAGAGAGAGAGGGAGAGAAAGAGAAGCTGTGTGTGAGAGAGAAAGAGAAGCTGTGAGTGAGAGACAGAGAGAGAAAGAGAAGCTGTGTGAGAGAGAGAGTGATAAGCTGTGAGGGAGAGAGAGAGAGAAAGAGAAGCTGTGAGTGAGAGACAGTGAGAGAGAGTAGCTGTGAGAGACAGAGAGAGCAAGAGAAGCTGTGAGTGTGTGTGTGAGAGAGAAAGAAAGCTGTGAGTGAGAGAGAGAGAGAGAAAGAGAAGCTGTGAGAGAGAGAGAAAGAGAAGCTGTGAGTGTGTGTGAGAAAGTGAAGTTGTGAGAGAGAGAGAAAAAGAGAAGCTGTGAGTGAGAGTGAAAGAGAGAAATAGAAGCTACGAGTGAGAGAGAGAGAGAAGCTGTGAGTGTGTGAGAGAGAGGAAGTGAAGCTGTGAGTGAAAAAGAGAGAAAGTGAAGCTGTGAGTGAGAGATAGAGAGAGAAAGAGAAGCTGTGAGTTAGAGAGAGAGAGAGAACGAGAAGCTGTGTGTGTGAGATAAAGAGAGGCTGTGAGTGAGAGAGAGAGAGAAATAGAAGCTGTGAGTGAGAATTAGAGAGAGAAAGAGAAGCTGTGAGAGAGAGAGAGAATCTGTGAGTGAGAGAGAGAGAGAAAGAGAAGCTATGAGTGAGAGAGAGAGAGAAGCTGTGAGTGAGAGAGAGAAGCTGTGCGTGAGAGAGAGAGAGAGAAGCTGTGTGTGTGTGTGAGAGAGAGAGAAGCTGTGAGTGAGAGAGAGAGAGAAAGAGAAGCTGTGTGATAGAGAGAGAGAGAAGCTGTGAGTGTGAGAGAGAGTGAGATAAAGAGAAGTTGTGAGTGAGAGAGAGAGAGAGAGAAGCTGTGAGTGAGAGACAGAGAGAGAAAGAGAAGCTGTGTGTGTGAGAGAGAGTGATAAGCTGTGTGTGAGAGAGAGAGAAGCTGTGAGTGAGTGAGAGAGAAAGAGAAGCTGTGAGTGAGTGAGAGAGAGAAGTTCTGAGTGAGAGAGAGAAAGAGAAGCTTTGAGTGAGAGACAGAGGGAGAAAGAAAGGGTGTGAGTGTGAGAGAGAGAAAGAGAAGCTGTGAGAGAGAGAGAGAAAGAGAAGCTGTGAGTGAGAAAGAGAGAGAAAGAGAAGCTGTGAGTGAGAGACAGAGAGAGAAAGAGAAGCTGTGTGTGTGAGAGAGAAAGAGAAGCTGTGAGTGAGAGAGAAAGAGAGAAATAGAAGCTATGAGTGAGAGACAGAGAGAGAAGCTGTGAGTGAGTGAGAGAGAGAGAAGCTGTGTGAGAGAGAGAGAGAAAAAGAGAAGCTGTGAGAGAGAGAGAGAGAGAAGCTGTAAGTGAGTGAGAGAAGGAGAAGCTGTGAGTGTGAGAGAGAGAAAGAGAAGCTGTGAGTGAGAGAGAGAGAGAGAAAGAGAAGTTGTTAGTGAGAGAGAGAGAGAGAAAGAGAAGCTTTGAGAGAGAGAGAGAAGCTGTGAGTGAGAGAGAGAGAGAAGCTGTGAGTGAGAGACAGAGAGATAAAGAGAAGCTGTGAGAGAGAGTGAGAAAGAGAAGCTGTGTGTGAGAGAGAATGAGAAGCTGTGTGAGAGGGAGAGAGAAAGAGAGAAATAGAAGCTACGAGTGAGAGAGAGAGAAGCTGTGAGTGTGTGAGAGAGAGGAAGTGAAGCTGTGAGTGAAAAAGAGAGAAAGTGAAGCTGTGAGTGAGAGATAGAGAGAGAAAGAGAAGCTGTGAGTTAGAGAGAGAGAGAGAACGAGAAGCTGTATGTGTGAGATAAAGAGACGCTGTGAGTGAGAGAGAGAGAGAAAGAGAAGCTGTGAGTGAGAGATAGAGAGAGAAAGAGAAGCTGTGAGTGAGAGAGACAGAGAGAATCTGAGTGAGAGAAAGAGAGAAAGAGAAGCTATGAGTGAGAGAGAGAGAAGCTGTGAGTGAGAGAGAGAAGCTGTGCGTGAGAGAGAGAGAGAGAAGCTGTGTGTGTGTGAGAGAGAGAGAGAAGCTGTGAGTGAGAGAGAGAGAGAGAAAGGGAAGCTGTGTGATAGAGAGAGAGAGAAGCTGTGAGTGTGAGAGAGAGTGAGATAAAGAGAAGTTGTGAGTGAGTGAGTGAGTGAGAGAAGCTGTGAGTGAAAGAGAGAAAGAGAAGCTGTGAGTGAGAGAGAGAGAGAAAGAGAAGCTGTGAGTGAGAGAGAGAGAGAAAGAGAAGCTATGAGTGAGAGAGAGAGAGAAGCTGTGAGTGAGAGAGAGAAGCTGTGCGTGAGAGAGAGAGAGAAGCTGTGTGTGTGTGAGAGAGAGAGAGAAGCTGTGAGTGAGAGAGAAAGAAAGAAAGAGAAGCTGTGTGATAGAGAGAGAGAAGCTGTGAGTGTGAGAGAGTGAGATAAAGAGAAGTTGTGAGTGAGTGAGTGAGTGAGAGAAGATGTGAGTGAAAGAGAGAAAGGGAAGCTGTGAGTGAGAGACAGAGAGAGAAAGAAAGGGTGTGAGTGAGAGACAGAGAGAGAAAGAGAAGCTGTGTGAGAGAGAGAGAAGCTGTGAGTGAAAGTGAGAAAGAGAAGCTGATAGAGAGAGAGAGAGAAGCTGTGAGTGAGAGAAAGAGAAAGAGAAGCTGTGAGCAAGAGAGAAAGAGAGAAATAGAAGCTATGAGTGAGAGACAGAGAGAGAAAGAGAAGTTGTTAGTGAGAGAGAGAGAGAGAGAGAGAAAGAGAAGCTGTGAGAGAGAGAGAGAGAGAAGCTGTGAGTCAGAGAGAGAGAGAAGCTGTGAGTGAGAGACAGAGAGATAAAGAGAAGCTGTGTGAGAGAGAGAGAAAGAGAAGCTGTGAGAGAGAGAGAGAATGAGAAGCTGTGAGTGAGAGAGAGAAAGAGAGAGAGAAGCTGTGAGTGTGAGAGAGAGTGAGATAAAGAGAAGCTGTGAGTGAGTGAGAGAGAGAGAAGCTGTGAGTGAAAGTGAGAAAGAGAAGCTGATAGTGAGAGAGAGAGAGAGAAGCTGTGAGTGATAGAAAGAGAAAGAGAAGCTGTGAGTAAGAGAGAAAGAGAGAAATAGAAGCTATGAGTGAGAGACAGAGAGAGAAGCTGTGAGTGAGTGAGAGAGAGAGAAGTTGTGTGATAGAGAGAGAGAAAAAGAGAAGCTGTGAGTGTGTGTGAGAGAGAAAGAGAAGCTGTAAGTGAGTGAGAGAAAGAGAAGCTGTGAGTGTGAGAGAGAGAAAGAGAAGCTGTGAGTGAGAGAGAGAATGAGAAGCTGTGAGTGAGAGAGAGAGAGAAAGAGATGCTGTGAGTGAGAGACAGAGAGAGAAAGAGAAGTTGTTAGTGAGAGAGAGAGAAGCTGTGTGAGAGAGAGAGAAAGAGAAGCTGTGAGAGAGAGAGAGAAGCTGTGAGTGAGAGACAGAGAGATAAAGAGAAGCTGTGAGAGAGAGAGAGAATGAGAAGCTGTGAGAGAGAGAGAGAAAGAGAAGTTGTTATTGAGAGAGAGAGAGAAAGAAAGAGCTGTGAGAGAGAGAGAAAGAGAAGCTGTGTGTGAGAGAGAAAGAGAAGCTGTGAGTGAGTGAGAGAGAGAGAGAGAGAAAGAGAAGCTGTGAGAGAGGAGAGAAAGAGAAGCTGTAAGTGAGAGACAGAGAGAGAAAGAGAAGCTGTGTGAGAGAGAAAGTGATAAGCTGTGAGGGAGAGAGAGAGAAAGAGAAGCTGTGAGTGAGAGACAGTGAGAGAGAGTAGCTGTGTGAGAGAGAGAGAGCAAGAGAAGCTGTGAGTGTGTGTGTGAGAGAGAAAGAAAGCTGTGAGTGAGAGAGAGAGAGAGAGAAAGAGAAGCTGTGAGTGAGAGAGAGAGAGAAGCTGTGAGTGTGTGTGAGAGAGAAAGTGAAGTTGTGAGAGAGAGAGAAAAAGAGAAGCTGTGAGTGAGAGATAAGAGAGAAAGAGAAGCTGTGAGTTAGAGAGAGAGAGAGAATGAGAAGCTGTGTGTGTGAGATAAAGAGAAGCTGTGAGTGAGAGACAGAGAGAGAAAGAGAAGCTGTGTGAGAGAGAGAGAGTGATAAGCTGTGTGTGTGTGAGAGAGAAGCTGTGAGTGAGTGAGAGAGAAAGAGAAGCTGTGAGTGAGTGAGAGAGAGAAGTTCTGAGTGAGAGAGAGAAAGAGAAGCTTTGAGTGAGAGACAGAGGGAGAAAGAAAGGGTGTGAGTGCGAGAGAGAGAAAGAGAAGCTGTGAGAGAGAGAGAGAAAGAGAAGCTCTGAGTGAGAGATAAGAGAGAAAGAGAAGCTGTGAGTGAGAGACAGAGAGAGAAAGAGAAGCTGTGTGTGTGAGAGAGAAAGAGAAGCTGTGAGAGAGAGAGAGAAAGAGAAGCTGTGAGTGAGAGATAAGAGAGAAAGAGAAGCTGTGAGTGAGTGAGTGAGTGAGAGAAGCTGTGAGTGAAAGAGAGAAAGAGAAGCTGTGAGTGAGAGAGAGAGAGAGAAGCTGTGAGTGAGAGACAGAGAGAGAAAGAGAAGCTGTGTGTGAGAGAGAGAGTGATAAGCTGTGTGTGTGTGAGAGAGAAGCTGTGAGTGAGAGAGAGAGAAAGAGAAGCTGTGAGTGAGAGAGAGAGAGAAGCTGTGAGTGAGAGAGAGAAAGAGAAGCTGTGAGTGAGAGACAGAGGGAGAAAGAAAGGGTGTGAGTGCGAGAGAGAGAAAGAGAAGCTGTGAGAGAGAGAGAAAGAGAAGCTGTGAGTGAGAAAGAGAGAGAAAGAGAAGCTGTGTGAGAGAGAGAGAAAGAGAAGCTGTGAGTGAGAGAGAGAGAAGCTGTGAGTGAAAGTGAGAAAGAGAAGCTGATAGTGAGAGAGAGAGAGAGAAGCTGTGAGTGACAGAAAGAAAAAGAAAAGCTGTGAGTAAGAGACAAAGAGAGAAATAGAAGCTAGGAGTGAGAGACAGAGAGAGAAGCTGTGAGTGAGTGAGAGAGAGAGAAGCTGTGTGAGAGAGAGAGAGAAAAAGAGAAGCTGTGAGTGAGAGAGAGAGAGAAAGAGAAGCTGTGTGTGAGAGAGAGAGAAAGAGAATTTGTTAGTGAGAGAGAGAGAGAAAGAGCTGTGAGAGAGAGAGAGAGAGCAAGAGAATCTGTGAGTGAGAGAGAGAGAGAAAGAGAAGCTGTGAGTGAGAGAGAAAGAGAGAAAGAGAAGCTGTGCGAGAGAGAGAGTGAGAAGCTATGAGAGAGAGAGAGCAAGAGAAGCTGTGAGTGAGAGAGAGAAAGAGAAGCTGTGAGAAATAGAGAGAAAGAGAAGCTTTGAGTGAGAAGACAGAGAGAGAAAGAGAAGCTGTGTGAGAGAGAGATAGAGAAAGTGAAGCTGTGAGTGAGAGAGAGAGAGAAAGAGAAGCTGTGAGTGTGTGTGAGAGAGAAAGAGAAGCTGTGAGAGAGAGAGAAAAAGAGAAGCTGTGAGTGAGAGTGAAAGAGAGAAATAGAAGCTATGAGTGAGAGAGAGAGAGAAGCTGTGAGTGAGAGAAAGAGAGAGAAAGAGAAGTTGTTAGTGAGAGAGAGAGAAAGAGAAGCTTTGAGAGAGAGAGAGAGAGAAAGAGAAGCTGTGAGTGAGAGAGAGAGAGAAGCTGTGAGTGAGAGACAGAGAGATAAAGAGAAGCTGTGAGAGAGAGAGAAAGAGAAGCTGTGAGTGAGAGAGAGAATGAGAAGCTGTGTGAGAGGGAGAGAGAAAGAGAAGATTTTAGTGAGAGAGAGAGAGAGAGAGAAAGAGCTGTGAGAGAGAGAGAGAAAGAGAAGCTGTGTGAGAGAGAAAGAGAAGCTGTGAGTGAGAGAGAGAGAGAAAGTGAAGCTGTGAGTGAGAGAGAGAGGGAAAGAGAACCTGTGAGTGAGAGAAAGAGAGAAAGAGAAGCTGTGAGTGAGAGACAGAGAGAGAAAGAGAAGCTGTGTGTGAGAGAGAGAGTGATAAGCTGTGAATGAGAGAGAGAGAGAAAGAGAAGCTGTGAGTGAGAGACAGAGAGAGAGAGTAGCTCTGTGTGTGTGAGAGAGAGAGAGCAAGAGAATCTGTGAGTGAGAGATAGAGAGAGAAAGAGAATCTGTGAGTGAGAGAGAGAGAAAGAGAAGCTGTGAGTGAGAGATAGAGAGAGAAAGAGAAGCTGTGAGTCAGTGAGAGAGAGAGATTGAGAAGCTGTGTGTGTGAGATTTAGAGAAGCTGTGAGTGAGAGAGAGAGAGAATGAGAAGCTGTGAGTGAGAGAGAGAAAGAGAGAGAGAAGCTGTGAGTGTGAGAGAGAGTGAGATAAAGAGAAGCTGTGAGTGAGTGTGAGAGAGAGAGAAGATGTGAGTGAAAGTGAGAAAGAGAAGCTGATAGTGAGAGAGAGAGAAGCTGTGAGTGAGAGAAAGAGAAAGAGAAGCTGTGAGTAAGAGAGAAAAAGAGAAATAGAAGCTATGAGTGAGAGACAGAGAGAGAAGCTGTGAGTGAGTGAGAGAGAGAAGTTGTGTGAGAGAGAGAGAGAAAAAGAGAAGCTGTGAGTGAGAGAGGGAGAGAAAGAGAAGCTGTAAGTGAGTGAGAGTAAGAGAAGCTGTGAGTGTGAGAGAGAGAAAGAGAAGCTGTGAGTGAGAGAGAGAGTGAGAAGCTGTGAGTGAGAGAGAGAGAAAGAGATGCTGTGAGTGAGAGACAGAGAGAGAAAGAGAAGTTGTTAGTGAGAGAGAGAGAGAGAGAAAGAGAAGCTGTGAGAGAGAGAGAGAAAGAGAAGCTGTGAGAGAGAGAGATAGAAGCTGTGAGTGAGAGACAGAGAGAGAAAGAGAAGCTCTGTGTGTGTGAGAGAGAGAAGCTGTGTGTGAGAGAGAAAGAGAAGCTGTGAGTGAGAGAGAGAGAAAGAGAATCTGTGAGTGAGAGAGAGAGAAAGAGAAGCTGTGAGAGAGAGAGAAAGAGAAGCTGTGAGTGAGAGACAGAGAGAGAAAGAGAAGCTGTGTGAGAGAGAGAGTGATAAGCTGTGAGTGAGAGAGAGAGAAAGAGAAGCTGTGAGTGTGTGTGTGAGAGAGAAAGAAAGCTGTGAGTGAGAGAGAGAGAGAGAAAGAGAAGGTGTGAGTGTGTGAGAGAGAGAAGGAGAAGTTGTGTGAGAGAGAGATAGAGAAAGAGTAGCTGTGAGAGAGAGAGAGAGAGAAAGATAAGCTGTGAGTGTGTGTGAGAGAGAAAGAGAAGTTGTGAGAGAGAGAGAAAAAGAGAAGCTGTGAGTGAGAGTGAAAGAGAGAAATAGAAGCTACGAGTGAGAGAGAGAGAGCTGTGAGTGTGTGAGAGAGAGGAAGTGAAGCTGTGAGTGAAAAAGAGAGAAAGAGAATCTGTGAGTGAGAGATAGAGAGAGAAAGAGAAGCTGTGAGTTAGAGAGAGAGAGAATGAGAAGCTGTGTGTGTGAGATAAAGAGAAGCTGTGAGTGAGAGAGTGAAAGAAAGAGAAGCTGTGAGTGAGAGATAGAGAGAGAAAGAGAAACTGTGAGTGAGAGAGAGAGAGAAAGAGAAGCTATGAGTGAGAGAGAGAGAGAAGCTGTGAGTGAGAGAGAGAAGTTGTGCGTGAGAGAGAGAGAGAAGCTGTGTGTGTGTGAGAGAGAGAGAAGCTGTGAGTGAGAGAGAGAGAAAGAAAGAGAAGCTGTGTGATAGAGAGAGATAAGCTGTGAGTGTGAGAGAGAGTGAGATAAAGAGAAGTTGTGAGTGAGTGAGTGAGTGAGAGAAGCTGTGAGTGAAAGAGAGAAAGGGAAGCTCTGAGTGAGAGAGAGAGAGAAGCTGTGAGTGAGAGACAGAGAGAGAAAGAGAAGCTGTGTGTGAGAGAGAGTGTGATAAGCTGTGTGTGAGAGAGAGAGAAGCAATGAGTGAGAGAAAGAGAAAGAGAAGCTGTGAGTGAGAGAGAGAGAAGCTGTGAGTGAGAGAGAGAACGAGAAGCTGTGAGTGAGAGACAGAGAGAGAAAGAAAGGGTGTGAGTGAGAGACAGAGAGAGAAAGAGAAGCTGTGTGTGTGAGAGAGAAAGAGAAGCTGTGAGTGAGAGAGAGAGAAGCTGTGAGTGAAAGTGAGAAAGAGAAGCTGATAGAGAGAGAGAGAGAAGCTGTGAGTGAGAGAGAAAGAGAGAAATAGAAGCTATGAGTGAGAGACAGAGAGAGAAGCTGTGAGTGAGTGAGAGAGAGAGAAGCTGTGAGTGAGAGACAGAGAGAGAAAGAGAAGTTGTTAGTGAGAGAGAGAGAGAGAAAGAGAAACTGTGAGAGAGAGAGAGAAGCTGTGAGTGAGAGAGAGAGAGAAGCTGTGAGTGAGAGACAGAGAGATAAAGAGAAGCTGTGAGAGAGAGAGAGAAAGAGAAGCTGTGAGAGAGAGAGAGAATGAGAAGCTGTGAGTGAGAGAGAGAAAGAGAGAGAAGCTGTGAGTGTTTGAGAGAGTGAGATAAAGAGAAGCTGTGAGTGAGTGAGAGAGAGAGAGAAGCTGTGAGTGAAAGTGAGAAAGAGAAGCTGATAGTGAGAGAGAGAGAGAAGCTGTGAGTGAGAGAAAGAGAAAGAGAAGCTGTGAGTAAGAGAGAAAGAGAGAAATAGAAGCTATGAGTGAGAGACAGAGAGAGAAGCAGTGAGTGAGTGAGAGAGAGAGAAGTTGTGTGAGAGAGAGAGAAAAAGAGAAGCTGTGAGTGTGTGAGAGAGAGAGAGAGAGAAGCTGTAAGTGAGTGAGAGAAAGAGAAGCTGTGAGTGTGTGAGAGAGAAAGAGAAGCTGTGAGTGAGAGAGAGAGTGAGAAGCTGTGAGTGAGAGAGGGAGAGAAAGAGATGCTGTGAGTGAGAGACAGAGAGAAAGAGAAGTTGTTAGTGAGAGAGAGAGAGAGAGAGAGAAGCTGTGAGAGAGAGAGAGAGAAAGAGAAGCTGTGAGTGAGAGAGAGAGTGAGAAGCTGTGAGTGAGAGAGAGAGAGAATGAGATGCTGTGAGTGAGAGACAGAGAGAAAGAGAAGTTCTTAGTGAGAGAGAGAGAGAGAGAGAAGCTGTGAGAGAGAGAGAATGAGAAGCTGTGTGAGAGAGAGAGAAAGAGAAGTTGTTATTGAGAGAGAGAGAGAGAGAGAAATAGCTGTGAGAGAGAGAAAGAGAAAGAGAAGCTGTGTGTGAGAGAGAAAGAGAAGCTGTGAGTGAGAGAGAGAGGGAGAGAAAGAGAAGCTGTGTGAGAGAGAGAAAGAGAAGCTGTGAGTTAGAGAGAGAGAGAGAATGAGAAGCTGTGTGTGTGAGATAAAGAGAAGCTGTGAGTGAGAGAGTGAAAGAAAGAGAAGCTGTGAGTGAGAGATAGAGAGAGAAAGAGAAGCTGTGAGTGAGAGAGAGAGAGAAAGAGAAGCTATGAGTGAGAGAGAGAGAGAAGCTATGAGTGAGAGAGAGAAGTTGTGCGTGAGAGAGAGAGAGAAGCTGTGTGTGTGTGAGAGAGAGAGAAGCTGTGAGTGAGAGAGAGAGAAAGAAAGAGAAGCTGTGTGATAGAGAGAGATAAGCTGTGAGTGTGAGAGAGAGTGAGATAAAGAGAAGTTGTGAGTGAGTGAGTGAGTGAGAGAAGCTGTGAGTGAAAGAGAGAAAGGGAAGCTGTGAGTGAGAGAGAGAGAGAAGCTGTGAGTGAGAGACAGAGAGAGAAAGAGAAGCTGTGTGTGAGAGAGAGTGTGATAAGCTGTGTGTGAGAGAGAGAGAAGCTATGAGTGAGAGAAAGAGAAAGAGAAGCTGTGAGTGAGAGAGAGAGAGAAGCTGTGAGTGAGAGAGAGAACGAGAAGCTGTGAGTGAGAGACAGAGAGAGAAAGAAAGGGTGTGAGTGAGAGACAGAGAGAGAAAGAGAAGCTGTGTGTGTGAGAGAGAAAGAGAAGCTGTGAGTGAGAGAGAGAGAAGCTGTGAGTGAAAGTGAGAAAGAGAAGCTGATAGAGAGAGAGAGAGAAGCTGTGAGTGAGAGAGAAAGAGAGAAATAGAAGCTATGAGTGAGAGACAGAGAGAGAAGCTGTGAGTGAGTGAGAGAGAGAGAAGCTGTGAGTGAGAGACAGAGAGAGAAAGAGAAGTTGTTAGTGAGAGAGAGAGAGAGAAAGAGAAGCTGTGAGAGAGAGAGAAGCTGTGAGTGAGAGAGAGAGAGAAGCTGTGAGTGAGAGACAGAGAGATAAAGAGAAGCTGTGAGAGAGAGAGAGAAAGAGAAGCTGTGAGAGAGAGAGAATGAGAAGCTGTGAGTGAGAGAGAGAAAGAGAGAGAGAAGCTGTGAGTGTTTGAGAGAGTGAGATAAAGAGAAGCTGTGAGTGAGTGAGAGAGAGAGAGAAGCTGTGAGTGAAAGTGAGAAAGAGAAGCTGATAGTGAGAGAGAGAGAGAAGCTGTGAGTGAGAGAAAGAGAAAGAGAAGCTGTGAGTAAGAGAGAAAGAGAGAAATAGAAGCTATGAGTGAGAGACAGAGAGAGAAGCAGTGAGTGAGTGAGAGAGAGAGAAGTTGTGTGAGAGAGAGAGAAAAAGAGAAGCTGTGAGTGTGTGAGAGAGAGAGAGAAGCTGTAAGTGAGTGAGAGAAAGAGAAGCTGTGAGTGTGTGAGAGAGAAAGAGAAGCTGTAAGTGAGTGAGAGAAGGAGAAGCTGTGAGTGTGAGAGAGAGAAAGAGAAGCTGTGAGTGAGAGAGAGAGAGAGAAAGAGAAGTTGTTAGTGAGAGAGAGAGAGAAAGAGAAGCTTTGAGAGAGAGAGAGAGAAGCTGTGAGTGAGAGAGAGAGAGAAGCTGTGAGTGAGAGACAGAGAGATAAAGAGAAGCTGTGAGAGAGTGAGAAAGAGAAGCTGTGTGTGAGAGAGAATTAGAAGCTGTGTGAGAGGGAGAGAGAAAGAGAGAAATAGAAGCTACGAGTGAGAGAGAGAGAAGCTGTGAGTGTGTGAGAGAGAGGAAGTGAAGCTGTGAGTGAAAAAGAGAGAAAGTGAAGCTGTGAGTGAGAGATAGAGAGAGAAAGAGAAGCTGTTAGAGAGAGAGAGAGAACGAGAAGCTGTATGTGTGAGATAAAGAGACGCTGTGAGTGAGAGAGAGAGAGAAAGAGAAGCTGTGAGTGAGAGATAGAGAGAGAAAGAGAAGCTGTGAGTGAGAGAGACAGAGAGAATCTGTGAGTGAGAGAAAGAGAGAAAGAGAAGCTATGAGTGAGAGAGAGAGAAGCTGTGAGTGAGAGAGAGAAGCTGTGCGTGAGAGAGAGAGAGAGAGAAGCTGTGTGTGTGTGAGAGAGAGAGAGAAGCTGTGAGTGAGAGAGAGAGAGAGAAAGGGAAGCTGTGTGATAGAGAGAGAGAGAAGCTGTGAGTGTGAGAGAGAGTGAGATAAAGAGAAGTTGTGAGTGAGTGAGTGAGTGAGAGAAGCTGTGAGTGAAAGAGAGAAAGAGAAGCTGTGAGTGAGAGAGAGAGAGAAAGAGAAGCTGTGAGTGAGAGAGAGAGAGAAAGAGAAGCTATGAGTGAGAGAGAGAGAAGCTGTGAGTGAGAGAGAGAAGCTGTGCGTGAGAGAGAGAGAGAAGCTGTGTGTGTGTGTGAGAGAGAGAGAAGCTGTGAGTGAGAGAGAAAGAAAGAAAGAGAAGCTGTGTGATAGAGAGAGAGAAGCTGTGAGTGTGAGAGAGAGTGAGATAAAGAGAAGTTGTGAGTGAGTGAGTGAGTGAGAGAAGCTGTGAGTGAAAGAGAGAAAGGGAAGCTGTGAGTGAGAGAGAGAGAGAGAAGCTGTGAGTGAGAGACAGAGAGAGAAAGAGAAGCTGTGTGTGACAGAGAGTGTGATAAGCTGTGTGTGTGTGAGAGAGAGAAGCTATGAGTGAGAGAAAGAGAAAGAGAAGCTGTGAGTGAGAGAGAGATAGAAGCTGATAGAGAGAGAGAGAGAGAAGCTGTGAGTGAGAGAAAGAGAAAGAGAAGCTGTGAGCAAGAGAGAAAGAGAGAAATAGAAGCTATGAGTGAGAGACAGAGACAGAAAGAGAAGTTGTTAGTGAGAGAGAGAGAGAGAGAGAGAAAGAGAAGCTGTGAGAGAGAGAGAGAGAAGGTGTGAGTCAGAGAGAGAGAAGCTGTGAGTGAGAGACAGAGAGATAAAGAGAAGCTGTGTGAGAGAGAGAGAAAGAGAAGCTGTGAGAGAGAGAGCGAATGAGAAGCTGTGAGTGAGAGAGAGAAAGAGAGAGAGAAGCTGTGAGTGTGAGAGAGAGTGAGATAAAGAGAAGCTGTGAGTGAGTGAGAGAGAGAGAAGCTGTGAGTGAAAGTGAGAAAGAGAAGCTGATAGTGAGAGAGAGAGAGAGAAGCTGTGAGTGATAGAAAGAGAAAGAGAAGCTGTGAGTAAGAGAGAAAGAGAGAAATAGAAGCTATGAGTGAGAGACAGAGAGAGAAGCTGTGAGTGAGTGAGAGAGAGAGAAGTTGTGTGAGAGAGAGAGAGAAAAAGAGAAGCTGTGAGTGTGTGTGTGAGAGAAAGTGAAGCTGTAAGTGAGTGAGAGAAAGAGAAGCTGTGAGTGTGAGAGAGAGAAAGAGAAGCTGTGAGTGAGAGAGAGAGAGAAAGAGAAGCTGTGAGTGAGAGAGAGAGAGAAAGAGAAGCTATGAGTGAGAGAGAGAGAGAGAAGCTGTGAGTGAGAGAGAGAAGCTGTGCGTGAGAGAGAGAGAGAAGCTGTGTGTGTGTGTGAGAGAGAGAGAAGCTGTGAGTGAGAGAGAAAGAAAGAAAGAGAAGCTGTGTGATAGAGAGAGAGAAGCTGTGAGTGTGAGAGAGAGTGAGATAAAGAGAAGTTGTGAGTGAGTGAGTGAGTGAGAGAAGCTGTGAGTGAAAGAGAGAAAGGGAAGCTGTGAGTGAGAGAGAGAGAGAGAAGCTGTGAGTGAGAGACAGAGAGAGAAAGAGAAGCTGTGTGTGACAGAGAGTGTGATAAGCTGTGTGTGTGTGAGAGAGAGAAGCTATGAGTGAGAGAAAGAGAAAGAGAAGCTGTGAGTGAGAGAGAGATAGAAGCTGATAGAGAGAGAGAGAGAGAAGCTGTGAGTGAGAGAAAGAGAAAGAGAAGCTGTGAGCAAGAGAGAAAGAGAGAAATAGAAGCTATGAGTGAGAGACAGAGACAGAAAGAGAAGTTGTTAGTGAGAGAGAGAGAGAGAGAGAAAGAGAAGCTGTGAGAGAGAGAGAGAGAAGCTGTGAGTCAGAGAGAGAGAAGCTGTGAGTGAGAGACAGAGAGATAAAGAGAAGCTGTGTGAGAGAGAGAGAAAGAGAAGCTGTGAGAGAGAGAGAGAATGAGAAGCTGTGAGTGAGAGAGAGAAAGAGAGAGAGAAGCTGTGAGTGTGAGAGAGAGTGAGATAAAGAGAAGCTGTGAGTGAGTGAGAGAGAGAGAAGCTGTGAGTGAAAGTGAGAAAGAGAAGCTGATAGTGAGAGAGAGAGAGAGAAGCTGTGAGTGATAGAAAGAGAAAGAGAAGCTGTGAGTAAGAGAGAAAGAGAGAAATAGAAGCTATGAGTGAGAGACAGAGAGAGAAGCTGTGAGTGAGTGAGAGAGAGAGAAGTTGTGTGAGAGAGAGAGAGAAAAAGAGAAGCTGTGAGTGTGTGTGTGAGAGAAAGTGAAGCTGTAAGTGAGTGAGAGAAAGAGAAGCTGTGAGTGTGAGAGAGAGAAAGAGAAGCTGTGAGTGAGAGAGAGAATGAGAAGCTGTGAGTGAGAGAGAGAGAGAAAGAGATGCTGTGAGTGAGAGACAGAGAGAGAAAGAGAAGTTGTTAGTGAGAGAGAGAGAGAAGCTGTGTGTGAGAGAGAGAAAGAGAAGCTGTGAGAGAGAGAGAGATGCTGTGAGTGAGAGACAGAGAGATAAAGAGAAGCTGTGAGAGAGAGAGAGAATGAGAAGCTGTGAGAGAGAGAGAGAAAGAGAAGTTGTTATTGAGAGAGAGAGAGAAAGAAAGAGCTGTGAGAGAGAGAGAAAGAGAAGCTGTGTGTGAGAGAGAAAGAGAAGCTGTGAGTGAGTGAGAGAGAGAGAGAAAGAGAAGCTGTGAGAGAGGAGAGAAAGAGAAGCTGTAAGTGAGAGACAGAGAGAGAAAGAGAAGCTGTGTGAGAGAGAAAGTGATAAGCTGTGAGGGAGAGAGATAGAAAGAGAAGCTGTGAGTGAGAGACAGTGAGAGAGAGTAGCTGTGTGAGAGAGAGAGAGCAAGAGAAGCTGTGAGTGTGTGTGTGAGAGAGAAAGAAAGCTGTGAGTGAGAGAGAGAGAGAGAGAAAGAGAAGCTGTGAGTGAGAGAGAGAGAAGCTGTGAGTGTGTGTGAGAGAGAAAGTGAAGTTGTGAGAGAGAGAGAAAAAGAGAAGCTGTGAGTGAGAGATAAGAGAGAAAGAGAAGCTGTGAGTTAGAGAGAGCGAGAGAATGAGAAGCTGTGTGTGAGAGATAAAGAGAAGCTGTGAGTGAGAGACAGAGAGAGAAAGAGAAGCTGTGCGTGAGAGAGAGAGTGATAAGCTGTGTGTGTGAGAGAGAGAAGCTGTGAGTGAGTGAGAGAGAAAGAGAAGCTGTGAGTGAGTGAGAGAGAGAAGTTCTGAGTGAGAGAGAGAAAGAGAAGCTTTGAGTGAGAGACAGAGGGAGAAAGAAAGGGTGTGAGTGCGAGAGAGAGAAAGAGAAGCTGTGAGAGAGAGAGAGAGAAAGAGAAGCTGTGAGTGAGAGATAAGAGAGAAAGAGAAGCTGTGAGTGAGAGACAGAGAGAGAAAGAGAAGCTGTGTGTGTGAGAGAGAAAGAGAAGCTGTGAGTGAGAGAGAAAGAGAGAAATAGAAGCTATGAGTGAGAGACAGAGAGAGAAGCTGTGAGTGAGTGAGAGAGAGAGAAGCTGTGTGAGAGAGAGAGAGAAAAAGAGAAGCTGTGAGAGAGAGAGAGAGAAGCTGTAAGTGAGAGAGAGAGAGAAAGAGAAGTTGTTAGTGAGAGAGAGAGAGAGAAAGAGAAGCTTTGAGAGAGAGAGAGAGAAGCTGTGAGTGAGAGAGAGAGAAGCTGTGAGTGAGAGACAGAGAGATAAAGAGAAGCTATGAGAGAGAGTGAGAAAGAGAAGCTGTGTGTGAGAGAGAATGAGAAGCTGTGTGAGAGGGAGAGAGAAAGAGAGAAATAGAAGCTACGAGTGAGAGAGAGAGAAGCTGTGAGTGTGTGTGAGAGAGGAAGTGAAGCTGTGAGTGAAAAAGAGAGAAAGTGAAGCTGTGAGTGAGAGATAGAGAGAGAAAGAGAAGCTGTGAGAGAGAGAGAGAGAGAACGAGAAGCTGTATGTGTGAGATAAAGAGACGCTGTGAGTGAGAGAGAGACAAAGAGAAGCTGTGAGTGAGAGATAGAGAGAGAAAGAGAAGCTGTAAGTGAGAGAGACAGAGAGAATCTGTGAGTGAGAGAAAGAGAGAAAGAGAAGCTATGAGTGAGAGAGAGAAGCTGTGAGTGAGAGAGAGAAGCTGTGCGTGAGAGAGAGAGAGAGAGAAGCTGTGTGTGAGTGTGTGAGAGAGAAGCTGTGAGTGAGAGAGAGAGAGAGAAAGGGAAGCTGTGTGATAGAGAGAGAGAGAAGCTGTGAGTGTGAGAGAGAGTGAGATAAAGAGAAGTTGTGAGTGAGTGAGTGAGTGAGAGAAGCTGTGAGTGAAAGAGAGAAAGAGAAGCTGTGAGTGAGAGAGAGAGAGAGAAAGAGAAGCTGTGAGTGAGAGAGAGAGAGAAAGAGAAGCTATGAGTGAGAGAGAGAGAGAAGCTGTGAGTGAGAGAGAGAAGCTGTGCGTGAGAGAGAGAGAGAAGCTGTGTGTGTGTGAGAGAGAGAGAAGCTGTGAGTGAGAGAGAAAGAAAGAAAGAGAAGCTGTGTGATAGAGAGAGAGAAGCTGTGAGTGTGAGAGAGAGTGAGATAAAGAGAAGTTGTGAGTGAGTGAGTGAGTGAGAGAAGCTGTGAGTGAAAGAGAGAAAGAGAAGCTGTGAGAGAGGAGAGAAAGAGAAGCTGTAAGTGAGAGACAGAGAGAGAAAGAGAAGCTGTGTGAGAGAGAAAGTGATAAGCTGTGAGGGAGAGAGAGAGAAAGAGAAGCTGTGAGTGAGAGACAGTGAGAGAGAGTAGCTGTGTGAGAGAGAGAGAGCAAGAGAAGCTGTGAGTGTGTGTGTGTGAGAGAAAGAAAGCTGTGAGAGAGAGAGAGAAAGAGAAGCTGTGAGTGAGAGAGAGAGAGAAGCTGTGAGTGTGTGTGAGAGAGAAAGTGAAGTTGTGAGAGAGAGAGAAAAAGAGAAGCTGTGAGTAAGAGAGAAAGAGAGAAATAGAAGCTATGAGTGAGAGACAGAGAGAGAAGCTGTGAGTGAGAGAGAGAGAGAGAAGTTGTGAGAGAGAGAGAGAGAGAAAGAGACGCTGTGAGTGAGAGAGAGAGAAAGAGAAGCTGTGAGTGAGAGATAGAGAGAGAAAGAGAAGCTGTGAGAAAGAGAGAGAATGAGAAGCTGTGAGTGTGAGAGAGAAAGAGAAGCTGTGAGTGAGAGAGAGAGTGAGAAGCTGTGAGTGAGAGAGAGAGAGAAAGAGATGCCTTTGAGTGAGAGACAGAGAGAGAAAGAGAAGTTGTTAGTGAGAGAGAGAGAGAGAAGCTGTGAGTGAGAGAGAGAAAGAGTAGCTGTGAGTGTGTGTGTGAGAGAAAGAGAAGCTGTGAGAGAGAGAGAAAAAGAGAAGCTGTGAGTGAGAGAGAGAACGAGAAGCTGTGTGTGAGAGAGAAAGAGAAGCTGTGAGTGAGAGAGAGAGAGAAAGAGAAGCTGTGAGTGAGAGATAGAGAGAGAAAGAGAAGCTGTGAGAAAGAGAGAGAATGAGAAGCTGTGAGAGAGAGAGAAAGAGAAGTTGTTATTGAGAGAGAGAGAGAGAAAGAGCTGTGAGAGAGAGAAAGAGAAAGAGAAGCTGTGTGTGAGAGAGAAAGAGAAGCTGTGAGTGAGAGAGAGAGAGAGAGAAAGAGAAGCTGTGAGAGAGAGAAAGAGAAGCTGTGAGTGAGAGACAGTGAGAGAAAGAGAAGCTGTGTGTGAGAGAGAGAGTGATAAGCTGTGTGAGTGTGAGAGAGAGAACTTGTGAGTGAGAGAGAGAGAAAGAAAAGCTGTGAGTGAGAGAGAGAGTGAGAAGCTGTGAGTGAGAGAGAGAGAGAGAGAAGCTGTGAGTGAGAGACAGAGAGAGAAAGAGAAGTTGTTAGTGAGAGAGAGAGAGAAAGAGAAGCTGTGAGAGAGAGAGAAAGAGAAGCTGTGAGTGAGAGAGAGAGAATGAGAAGCTGTGTGAGAGGGAGAGAGAAAGAGAAGATTTTAGTGAGAGAGAGAGAGAGAGAGAGCTGTGAGAGAGAGAGAGAGAAAGAGAAGCTGTGTGAGAGAGAAAGAGAAGCTGTGAGTGAGAGAGAGAGAAAGTGAAGCTGTGAGTGAGAGAGAGAGAGAAAGAGAACCTGTGAGTGAGAGAAAGAGAGAAAGAGAAGCTGTGAGTGAGAGACAGAGAGAGAAAGAGAAGCTGTGTGTGTGAGAGAGAGTGATAAGCTGTGAGTGAGAGAGAGAGAGAAAGAGAAGCTGTGAGTGAAAGACAGAGAGAGAGAGCAGCTGTGTGTGTGAGAGAGAGAGAGAGCATGAGAATCTGTGAGTGAGAGAGAGAGAAAAAGAGAAGCTGTGAGTGACAGAGAAAGAGAGAAAGAGAAGCTGTGAGTGAGAGAGAGTGAGAAGCTATGGGAGAGAGAGAGCAAGAGAAGCTGTGAGTGAGAGAGAGAAAGAGAAGCTGTGAGTGAGAAAGAGAGAGAAAGAGAAGCTGTGAGTGAGAAGACAGAGAGAGAAAGAGAAGCTGTGTGAGAGAGAGAGATAGAGAAAGAGAAGCTGTGAGTGTGTGAGAGAGAGAAAGAGAATCTGTGAGTGTGTGTGTGAGAGAAAGAGAAGCTGTGAGAGAGAGAGAAAAAGAGAAGCTGTGAGTGAGAGAGAGAGAGAACGAGAAGCTGTGTGTGAGAGAGAAAGAGAAGCTGTGAGTGAGAGAGAGAGAGAAAGAGAAGCTGTGAGTGAGTGATAGAGAGAGAAAGAAAAGCTGTGAGTGAGTGAGAGAGAGAGAATGAGAAGCTGTGTGTGTGAGATTAAGAGAAGCTGTGAGTGAGAGAGAGAGAGAAAGAGAAGCTGTGAGTGAGAGACAGAGAGATAAAGAGAAGCTGTGAGAGAGAGTGAGAAAGAGAAGCTGTGAGAGAGAGAGAGAATGAGAAGCTGTGTGAGAGGGAGAGAAAAAGAGAGAAATAGAAGCTACAAGTGAGAGTGAGAGAGAAGCTGTGAGTGTGTGAGAGAGGGAAGTGAAGCTGTGAGTGAAAAAGAGAGAAAGTGAAGCTGTGAGTGAGAGGTAGAGAGAGAAAGAGAAGCTGTGAGTTAGAGAGAGATGGAGAACGAGAAGCTGTGTGTGTGAGATAAAGAGAAGCTGTGAGTGAGAGAGAGAGAGAGAAAGAGAAGCTGTGAGTGAGAGATAGAGAGAGAAAGAGAAGCTGTGAGTGAGAGAGACAGAGAGAATCTGTGAGTGAGAGAGAGAGAGAAAGAGAAGCTATGAGTGAGAGAGAGAGAAGCTGTGAGTGAGAGAGAGAAGCTGTGCGTGAGAGAGAGAGAGAGATAAGCTGTGTGTGTGTGTGTGTGAGAGAGAGAAGCTGTGAGTGAGAGAGAAAGAGAGAAAGAGAAGCTGTGTGATAGAGAGAGAGAGAAGCTGTGAGTGTGAGAGAGAGTGAGATAAAGAGAAGTTGTGAGTTAGTGAGTGACTGAGAGAAGCTGTGAGTGAAAGAGAGAAAGAGAAGCTGTGAGTGAGAGAGAGAGAAGCTGTGAGTGAGAGACAGAGAGAGAAAGAGAAGCTGAGTGTGAGAGAGAGAGTGATAAGCTGTGTGTGTGAGAGAGAGAAGCTGTGAGTGAGAGAGAGAGAAAGAGAAGCTTTGAGTGAGAGAGAGAGAGAAGCTGTGAGTGAGAGAGAGAAAGAGAAGCTGTGAGTGAGAGACAGAGGGAGAAAGAAAGGGTGTGAGTGCGAGAGAGAGAAAGAGAAGCTGTGTGTGAGAGAGAAAGAGAAGCTGTGAGTGAGAAAGAGAGAGAAAGAGAAGCTGTGTGTGTGATAGAGAAAGAGAAGCTGTGAGTGAGAGAGAGAGAAGCTGTGAGTGAAAGTGAGAAAGAGAAGCTGATATTGAGAGAGAGAGAGAAGCTGTGAGTGAGAGACAGAGAGAGAAAGAGAAGTTGTTAGTGAGAGAGAGAGAGAAAGAGAAAGAGAAGCTGTGAGAGAGAGAGAGAAGCTGTGAGTGAGAGAGAGAGAGAAGCTGTGAGTGAGAGACAGAGAGATAAAGAGAAGCTGTGAGAGAGAGAGAGAAAGAGAAGCTGTGAGAGAGAGAGAGAATGAGAAGCTTTGAGTGAGAGAGAGAAAGAGAGAGAGAAGCTGTGAGTGTGAGAGAGAGTGAGATAAAGAGAAGCTGTGAGTGAGTGAGAGAGAGAGAGAAGCTGTGAGTGAATGTGAGAAAGAGAAGCTGATAGTGAGAGAGAGAGAGAGAAGCTGTGAGTGAGAGAAAGAGAAAGAGAAGCTGTGAGTAAGAGAGAAAGAGAGAAATAGAAGCTATGAGTGAGAGACAGAGAGAGAAGCTGTGAGTGAGTGAGAGAGAGAGAAGTTGTGTGAGAGAGAGAGAGAAAAAGAGAAGCTGTGAGTGTGTGAGAGAGAGAAAGAGAAGCTGTAAGTGAGTGAGAGAAAGAGAAGCTGTGAGTGTGAGAGAGAGAAAGAGAAGCTGTGAGTGAGAGAGAGAGTGAGAAGCTGTGAGTGAGAGAGAGAGAGAAAGAGATGCTGTGAGTGAGAGACAGAGAGAGAAAGAGAAGTTGTTAGTGAGAGAGAGAGAGAGAGAGAGAAGCTGTGAGTGAGAGAGAGAAAGAGTAGCTGTGTGTGAGAGAGAGAAGCTGTGAGTGAGAGACAGAGAGATAAAGAGAAGCTGTGAGAAAGAGAGAGAATGAGAAGCTGTGTGTGTGAGAGAAAGAGAAGTTGTTATTGAGAGAGAGAGAGAGAGAAAGAGCTGTGAGAGAGAGAAAGAGAAAGAGAATCTGTGTGTGAGAGAGAAAGAGAAGCTGTGAGTGAGAGAGAGAGAGAGAAAGAGAAGCTGTGTGAGAGAGAGAGTGATAAGCTGTGAGGGAGAGAGAGAGAAAGAGAAGCTGTGAGTGACAGACAGTGAGAGAGAGTAGCTGTGTGAGAGAGAGAGAGCAAGAGAAGCTGTGAGTGTGTGAGAGAGAGAGAAAGAAAGCTGTGAGTGAGAGAGAGAGAAAGAGAAAGAGAAGCTGTGAGTGAGAGAGAGAGAGAAGGAGAAGTTGTGTGTGAGAGAGAGATAGAGAAAGAGAACCTGTGTGAGAGAGAGAGTGATAAGCTGTGAGGGAGAGAGAGAGAGAAAGAGAAGCTGTGAGTGAGAGACAGTGAGAGAGAGTAGCTGTGTGTGTGAGAGAGAAAGAGAACCTGTGAGTGAGAGAAAGAGAGAAAGAGAAGCTTTGAGTGAGAGACAGAGAGAGAAAGAGAAGCTGTGTGTGAGAGAGAGAGTGATAAGCTGTGAGTGAGAGAGAGAGAGAAAGAGAAGCTGTGAGTGAGAGACAGAGAGAGAGAGTAGCTGTATGTGTGTGTGAGAGAGAGAGCAAGAGAATCTGTGAGTGAGAGGGAGAGAAAAAGAGAAGCTGTGAGTGACAGAGAAAGAGAGAAAGAGAAGCTGTGAGTGAGAGAGAGTGAGAAGCTATGAGAGAGAGAGCAAGAGAAGCTGTGAGTGAGAGAGAAAGAGAAGCTGTGAGTGAGAAAGAGAGAGAAAGAGAAGCTGTGAGTGAGAAGACAGAGAGAGAAAGAGAAGCTGTTGAGAGAGAGAGAGAGAGAGAGAGAAGCTGTGAGTGAGAGAGTGAGAGAAAGAGAAGCTGTGAGTGTGTGTGAGAGAGAAAGAGAAGCTGTGAGAGAGAGAGAAAAAGAGAAGCTGTGAGTGAGAGAGAGAGAGAGAATGAGAAGCTGTGTGTGAGAGAGAAAGAGAAGCTGTGAGTGAGAGAGAGAGAAAGAGAAGCTGTGAGTGCGAGATAGAGAGAGAAAGAGAAGCTGTGAGTGAGTGAGAGAGAGAGAATGAGAAGCTGTGTGTGTGAGATTAAGAGAAGCTGTGAGTGAGAGAGAGAGAGAGAAAGAGAAGCTGTGAGTGAGAGAGAGAAAGAGAAGCTGTGAGAGAGAGAGAATGAGAAGCTGTGAGTGAGAGAGAGAAAGAGAGAGAGAAGCTGTGAGTGTGAGAGAGAGTGAGATAAAGAGAAGCTGTGAGTGAGTGTGAGAGAGAGAGAAGCTGTGTGAAAGTGAGAAAGAGAAGCTGATAGTGAGAGAGAGTTAAGCTGTGAGTGAGAGAAAGAGAAAGAGAAGCTGTGAGTAAGAGAGAAAGAGAGAAATAGAAGCTATGAGTGAGAGACAGAGAGAGAAGCTGTGAGTGTGAGAGAGAGAGTTGTGTGAGAGAGAGAGAAAAAGAGAAGCTGTGAGTGAGAGAGAGAGAGAAAGAGAAGCTGTAAGTGAGTGAGAGAAAGAGAAGCTGTGAGTGTGAGAGAGAGAAAGAGAAGCTGTGAGTGAGAGAGAGAGTGAGAAGCTGTGAGTGAGAGAGAGAGAAAGAGATGCTGTGAGTGAGAGACAGAGAGAGAAAGAGAAGTTGTTAGTGAGAGAGTTAGAGAGAAAGAGAAGCTGTGAGAGAGAGAGAGAGAAAGAGAAGCTGTGAGAGAGAGAGATAGAAGCTGTGAGTGAGAGACAGAGAGAGAAAGAGAAGCTGTGTGTGTGTGAGAGAGAGAAGCTGTGTGTGAGAGAGAAAGAGAAGCTGTGAGTGAGAGAGAGAGAGAAAGAGAAGCTGTGAGAGAGAGAGAAAGAGAAGCTGTGAGTGAGAAACAGAGAGAGAAAGAGAAGCTGTGTGAGAGAGAGAGTGATAAGCTGTGAGTGAGAGAGAGAGAAAGAGAAGCTGTGAGTGTGTGTGAGAGAGAGAAAGAAAGCTGTGAGTGAGAGAGAGAGAAAGAGAAGGTGTGAGTGTGTGTGAGAGAGAAGGAGAAGTTGTGTGAGAGAGAGATAGAGAAAGAGTAGCTGTGAGAGAGAGAGAGAGAAAGAGAAGCTGTGAGTGTGTGAGAGAGAGAAAGAGAAGTTGTGTGAGAGAGAGAAAAAGAGAAGCTGTGAGTGAGAGTGAAAGAGAGAAATAGAAGCTACGAGTGAGAGAGAGAGAGAAGCTGTGAGTGTGTGAGAGAGAGGAAGTGAAGCTGTGAGTGAAAAAGAGAGAAAGAGAAGCTGTGAGTGAGAGATAGAGAGAGAAAGAGAAGCTGTGATTTAGAGAGAGAGAGAATGAGAAGCTGTGTGTGTGAGATAAAGAGAAGCTGTGAGTGAGAGAGAGAGAAAGAGAAGCTGTGAGTGAGAGATAGAGAGAGAAAGAGAAGCTGTGAGTGAGAGAGAGAGAGAAAGAGAATCTATGAGTGAGAGAGAGAGAAGCTGTGAGTGAGAGAGAGAAGCTGTGTGTGAGAGAGAGAGAGAAGCTGTGTGTGTGTGAGAGAGAGAGAAGCTGTGAGTGAGAGAGAGAGAGAGAAAGAGAAGCTGTGTGATAGAGAGAGAGAAGCTGTGAGTGTGAGAGAGAGTGAGATAAAGAGAAGTTGTTAGTGAGTGAGTGAGTGAGAGAAGCTGTGAGTGAAAGAGAGAAATGGAAGCTGTAAGTGAGAGAGAGAGAGAGAAGCTGTGAGTGAGAGACAGAGAGAGAAAGAGAAGCTGTGTGTGAGAGAGAGTGTGATAAGCTCTGTGTGTGTGAGAGAGAGAAGCTATGAGTGAGAGAAAGAGAAAGAGAAGATGTGAGTGAGAGAGTGAGAGAAGCTGTGAGTGAGAGAGAGAAAGAGAAGCTGTGAGTGAGAGACAGAGAGAGAAAGAAAGGGTGTGAGTGAGAGACAGAGAGAGAAAGAGAAGCTGTGTGTGAGAGAGAGAAAGAGAAGCTGTGAGTGAGAGAGAGAGAAGCTGTGAGTGAAAGTGAGAAAGAGAAGCTGATAGAGAGAGAGAGAGAGAGAGAGAAGCTGTGAGTGAGAGAAAGATAAAGAGAAGCTGTGAGTAAGAGAGAAAGAGAGAAATAGAAGCTATGAGTGAGAGACAGAGAGAGAAGCTGTGAGTGAGTGAGAGAAAGAGAAGCTGTGAGTGAGAGACAGAGAGAGAAAGAGAAGTTGTTAGTGAGAGAGAGAGAGATTGAAAGAGAAGCTGTGTGTGAGAGAGAGAGAAACTATGAGTGAGAGAGAGAGAAAGAGATGCTGTGAGTGAAAGACAGAGAGAGAAAGAGAAGTTGTTAGTGAGAGAGAGAGAGAGATAGAGAAGCTGTGAGAGAGAGAGATAGAAGCTGTGAGTGAGAGACAGAGGGAGAAAGAGAAGCTGTGTGTGTGTGTGAGAGAGAAGCTGTGTGTGAGAGAGAAAGAGAAGCAGTGAGTGAGAGAGAGAGAGAAAGAGAATCTGTGAGTGAGAGAGAGAGAGAAAGAGAAGCTGTGAGAGAGAGAGAAAGAGAAGCTGTGAGTGAGAAACAGAGAGAGAAAGAGAAGTTGTGTGAGAGAGAGAAAATGATAAGCTGTGAGTGAGAGAGAGAGAAAGAGAAGCTGTGAGTGTGTGTGAGAGAGAGAAAGAAAGCTGTGAGTGAGAGAGAGAGAGAAAGAGAAGGTGTGAGTGTGTGAGAGAGAGAAGGAGAAGTTGTGTGAGAGAGAGATAGAGAAAGAGTAGCTGTGAGAGAGAGAGAGAGAAAGAGAAGCTGTGAGTGTGTGTGAGAGAGAAAGAGAAGTTGTGTGAGAGAGAAAAAAAGAGAAGCTGTGAGTGAGAGTGAAAGAGAGAAATAGAAGCTACGATTGAGAGAGAGAGACAAGCTGTGAGTGTGTGTGAGAGAGGAAGTGAAGCTGTGAGTGAAAAAGAGAGAAAGAGAAGCTGTGAGTGAGAGATAGAGAGAGAAAGAGAAGCTGTGAGTTAGAGAGAGAGAGAGAATGAGAAGCTGTGTGTGTGAGATAAAGAGAAGCTGTGAATGAGAGAGAGAGAAAGAGAAGCTGTGAGTGAGAGACAGAGAGAGAAAGAGAAGCTGTGAGTGAGAGAGAGAGAGAAAGAGAAGCTATGAGTGAGAGAGAGAGAGAAGCTGTGAGTGAGAGAGAGAAGCTGTGCGTGAGAGAGAGAGAGAAGCTGTGTGTGTGTGTGTGAGAGAGAAGCTGTGAGTGAGAGAGAGAGAAAGAAAGAGAAGCTGTGTGATAGAGAGAGAGAAGCTGTGAGTGTGAGAGAGAGTGAGATAAAGAGAAGTTGTGAGTGAGTGAGTGAGTGAGAGAAGCTGTGAGTGAAAGAGAGAAAGGGAAGCTGTGAGTGAGAGAGAGAGAGAGAAGCTGTGAGTGAGAGACAGAGAGAGAAAGAGAAGCTGTGTGTGAGAGAGTGTGATAAGCTCTGTGTGTGTGTGAGAGAGAAGCTATGAGAGAAAGAGAAAGAGAAGCTGTGAGTGAGAGAGAGAGAGAAGCTGTGAGTGAGAGAGAGAAAGAGAAGCTGTGAGTGAGAGACAGAGAGAGAAAGAAAGGGTGTGAGTGAGAGACAGAGAGAGAAAGAGAAGCTGTGTGTGTGAGAGAGAAAGAGAAGCTGTGAGTGAGAGAGAGAGAAGCTGTGAGTGAAAGTGAGAAAGAGAAGCTGATAGAGAGAGAGAGAGAGAAGCTGTGAGTGAGAGAAAGATAAAGAGAAGCTGTGAGTAAGAGAGAAAGAGAGAAATAGAAGCTATGAGTGAGAGACAGAGAGAGAAGCTGTGAGTGAGTGAGAGAGAGAGAAGCTGTGAGTGAGAGACAGAGAGAGAAAGAGAAGTTGTTAGTGAGAGAGAGAGAGAAAGAGAAGCTATGAGAGAGAGAGAGAGAGAAACTATGAGTGAGAGAGAGAGAGAAGCTGTGAGTGAGAGACAGAGAGATAAAGAGAAGCTGTGAGAGAGAGAGAGAAAGAGAAGCTGTGAGAGAGAGAGAGAATGAGAAGCTTTGAGTGAGAGAGAGAAAGAGAGAGAGAAGCTGTGAGTGTGAGAGAGAGTCAGATAAAGAGAAGCTGTGAGTGAGTGAGAGAGAGAGAGAAGCTGTGAGTGAAAGTGAGAAAGAGAAGCTGATAGTGAGAGAGAGAGAGAGAAGCTGTGAGTGAGAGAAAGAGAAAGAGAAGCTGTGAGTAAGAGAGAAAGAGAGAAATAGAAGCTATGAGTGAGAGACAGAGAGAGAAGCTGTGAGTGAGTGAGAGAGAGAGAAGTTGTGTGAGAGAGAGAGAAAAAGAGAAGCTGTGAGTGTGTGTGAGAGAGAAAGAGAAGCTGTAAGTGAGTGAGAGAAAGAGAACCTGTGAGTGTGTGAGAGAGAAAGAGAACCTGTGAGTGAGAGAGAGAGTGAGAAGCTGTGAGTGAGAGAGAGAGAGAAATTGATGCTGTGAGTGAGAGACAGAAAGAGAAGTTGTTAGTGAGAGAGAGAGAGAGAGAGAGAAGCTGTGAGAGAGAGAGAAAGAGAAGCTGTGAGAGAGAGAGAGAAGCTGTGAGTGAGAGACAGAGAGATAAAGAGAAGCTGTGAGAGAGAGAGAGAATGAAAAGGTGTGTGTGAGAGAGAAAGAGAAGTTGTTATTGAGAGAGAGAGAGAGAGAGAAAGAGCTGTGAGAGAGAGAAAGAGAAAGAGAAGCTGTGTGTGAGAGAGAAAGAGAAGCTGTGAGTGAGAGAGAGAGAGAGAAAGAGAAGCTGTGTGAGAGAGAGAAAGAGAAGCTGTGAGTGAGAGACAGAGAGAGAAAGAGAAGCTGTGTGAGAGAGAGAGAGTGATAAGCTGTGAGGGAGAGAGAGAGAGAAAGAGAAGCTGTGAGTGAGAGACAGTGAGAGAGTAGCTGTGAGAGAGAGAGAGAGCAAGAGAAGCTGTGAGTTTGTGTGTGAGAGCGAAAGAAAGCTGTGAGTGAGAGAGAGAGAGAAAGAGAAGCTGTGAGTGAGAGAGAGAGAGAAGGAGAAGTTGTGTGAGAGAGAGAAAGAGAAGCTGTGAGTGTGTGTGAGAGAGAAAGTGAAGTTGTGAGAGAGAGAGAAAAAGAGAAGCTGTGAGTGAGAGTGAAAGAGAGAAATAGAAGCTACGAGTGAGAGAGAGAGAAGCTGTGAGTGTGTGAGAGAGAGGAAGTGAAGCTGTGAGTGAAAAAGAGAGAAAGTGAAGCTGTGAGTGAGAGATAGAGAGAGAAAGAGAAGCTGTGAGTTAGAGAGAGAGAACGAGAAGCTGTGTGTGTGAGAGAGAGAATCTGTGAGTGAGAGAGAGAGAGAAAGAGAAGCTATGAGTGAGAGAGAGAGAAACTGTGAGTGAGAGAGAGAAGCTGTGCGTGTGAGAGAGAGAGAGAGAGAAGCTGTATGTGTCTGTGAGAGAGAGAGAAGCTGTGAGAGAGAGAGAGAGAGAAGCTGTGTGATAGAGAGAGAGAGAAGCTGTGAGTGTGAGACAGAGTGAGATAAAGAGAAGTTGTGAGTGAGAGAGAGAGAGAGAGAAGCTGTGAGTGAGAGACAGAGAGAGAAAGAGAAGCTGTGTGTGTGAGAGAGAGTGATAAGCTGTGTGTGTGTGAGAGAGAAGCTGTGAGTGAGTGAGAGAGAAAGAGAAGCTGTGAGTGAGTGAGAGAGAGAAGCTGTGAGTGAGAGAGAGAAAGAGAAGCTGTGAGTGAGAGACAGAGGGAGAAAGAAAGGGGGTGAGTGCGAGAGAGAGAAAGAGAAGCTGTGAGAGAGAGAGAGAAAGAGAAGCTGTGAGTGAGAAAGAGAGAGAAAGAGAAGCTGTGAGTGAGAGACAGAGAGAGAAAGAGAAGTTGTGTGTGTGAGAGAGAAAGAGAAGCTGTGAGTGAGAGAGAGAGTAGCTGTGAGTGAAAGTGAGAAATAGAAGCTGATAGTGTGAGAGAGAGAGAGAAGCTGTGAGTGAGAGAAAGAGAAAGAGAAGCTGTGAGTAAGAGAGAAAAAGAGAAATAGAAGCTATGAGTGAGAGACAGAGAGAGAAGCTGTGAGTGAGTGAGAGAGAGAGAAGCTGTGTGAGAGAGAGAGAGAAAAAGAGAAGCTGTGAGAGAGAGAGAGAGAGAGAGAAGCTGTAAGTGAGTGAGAGAAGGAGAAGCTGTGAGTGTGTGAGAGAGAAAGAGAAGCTGTGAGTGAGTGAGAGAGAGAGAGAAAGAGAAGTTGTTAGTGAGAGAGAGAGAGAGAGAGAAAGAGAAGCTTTGAGAGAGAGAGAGAGAGAGAGAGAGAGAGAGAGAAGCTGTGAGTGAGAGAGAGAAGCTGTGAGTGAGAGACAGAGAGATAAAGAGAAGCTGAGAGAGAGAGTGAGAAAGAGAAGCTGTGAGAGAGAGAGAATGAGAAGCTGGGTGAGAGGGAGAGAGAAAGAGAGAAATAGAAGCTACGAGTGAGAGAGAGAGAGAAGCTGTGAGTGTGTGAGAGAGAGGGTGAAGCTGTGAGTGAAAAAGAGAGAAAGTGAAGCTGTGAGTGAGAGATAGAGAGAGAAAGAGAAGCTGTGAGTTAGAGAGAGAGAACGAGAAGCTGTGTGTGTGAGATAAAGAGAAGCTGTGAGTGAGAGAGAGAGAGAGAAAGAGAAGCTGTGAGTGAGAGATAGAGAGAGAAAGAGAAGCTGTGAGTGAGAGAGACAGAGAGAATCTGTGAGTGAGAGAGAGAGAGAAAGAGAAGCTATGAGTGAGATAGAGAGAAGCTGTGAGTGAGAGAGAGAAGCTGTGCGTGAGAGAGAGAGAGAGAAGCTGTGTGTGTGTGAGAGAGAGAGAAGCTGTGAGTGAGAGAGAGAGAGAGAAAGAGAAGCTGTGTGATAGAGAGAGATAAGCTGTGAGTGTGAGAGAGAGTGAGATAAAGAGAAGTTGTGAGTGAGTGAGTGAGTGAGAGAAGCTGTGAGTGAAAGAGAGAAAGAGAAGCTGTGAGTGAGAGAGAGAGAGAGAAGCTGTGAGTGAGAGACAGAGAGAGAAAGAGAAGCTGTGTGTGAGAGAGAGTGATAAGCTGTGTGTTTGTGAGAGAGAAGCTGTGAGTGAGAGAGAGAAAGAGAAGCTGTGAGTGAGTGAGAGAGAGAAGCTTAGAGTGAGAGAGAGAAAGAGAAGCTGTGAGTGAGAGACAGAGGGAGAAAGAAAGTGTGTGAGTGCGAGAGAGAGAAAGTGAAGCTGTGAGAGAGAGAGAAAGAGAAGCTGTGAGTGAGAAAGAGAGAGAAAGAGAAGCTGTGTGTGTGAGAGAGAAAGAGAAGCTGTGAGTGAGAGAGAGAGAAGCTGTGAGTGAAAGTGAGAAAGAGAAGCTGATAGTGAGAGAGAGAGAGAAGCTGTGAGTGAGAGAAAGAGAAAGAGAAGCTGTGAGTAAGAGAGAAAGAGAGAAATAGAAGCTATGAGTGAGAGACAGAGAGAGAAGCTGTGAGTGAGTGAGAGAGAGAGAAGCTGTGTGAGAGAGAGAGAGAAAAAGAGAAGCTGTGAGAGAGAGAGAGAGAAAGAGAAGCTGTAAGTGAGTGAGAGAAGGAGAAGCTGTGAGTGTGAGAGAGAGAAAGAGAAGCTGTGTGTGTGAGAGAGAGAGAGAGAAAGAGAAGTTGTTAGTGAGAGAGAGAGAGAGAAAGAAAGAGAAGCTTTGAGAGAGAGAGAGAGAGAGAGAGAAGCTGTGAGTGAGAGAGAGAGAAGCTGTGAGTGAGAGACAGAGAGATATAGAGAAGCTGTGAGAGAGAGTGAGAAAGAGAAGCTGTGAGGGAGAGAGAAAGAGAATTTGTTAGTGAGAGAGAGAGAGAAGGAGCTGTGTGAGAGAGAGAGAGCAAGAGAAGCTGTGAGTGAGAGAGAGAGAGAAAGAGAAGCTGTGAGTGAGAGAGAAAGAGAGAAAGAGAAGCTGTGAGAGAGAGAGAGTGAGAAGCTATGAGAGAGAGAGAGCAAGAGAAGCTGTGAGTGAGAGAGAGAAAGAGAAGCTGTGAGAAATAGAGAGAAAGAGAAGCTGTGAGTGAGAAGATAGAGAGAGAAAAAGAAGATGTGTGAGAGAGAGATAGAGAAAGTGAAGCTGTGAGTGAGAAGGATGAGAAATAAAGAGAAGCTGTGAGTGTGTGTGAGAGAGAAAGAGAAGCTGTGAGAGAGAGAGAAAAAGAGAAGCTGTGAGTGAGAGTGAAAGAGAGAAATAGAAGCTATGAGTGAGAGAGAGAGAGAAGCTGTGAGTGAGAGAAAGAGAGAGAAAGAGAAGTTGTTAGTGAGAGAGAGAGAGAAAGAGAAGCTTTGAGAGAGAGAGAGAGAAAGAGAAGCTGTGAGTGAGAGAGAGAGAGAAGCTGTGAGTGAGAGACAGAGAGATAAAGAGAAGCTGTGTGAGAGAGAGAAAGAGAAGCTGTGAGTGAGAGAGAGAGAGAATGAGAAGCTGTGTGAGAGGGAGAGAGAAAGAGAAGATTTTAGTGAGAGAGAGAGAGAGAAAGAGCTGTGAGAGAGAGAGAGAGAAAGAGAAGCTGTGTGAGAGAGAAAGAGAAGCTGTGAGTGAGAGAGAGAGAGAAAGTGAAGCTGTGAGTGAGAGAGAGAGAGAAAGAGAACCTGTGACTGAGAGAAAGAGAAGCTGTGAGTGAGAGAGAGAGAAGCTGTGAGTGAAAGTGAGAAAGAGAAGCTGATAGTGAGAGAGAGAGAGAGAAGCTGTGAGTGAGAGAAAGAGAAAGAGAAGCTGTGAGTAAGAGAGAAAGAGAGAAATAGAAGCTATGAGTGAGAGACAGAGAGAGAAGCTGTGAGTGAGTGAGAGAGAGAGAAGCTGTGAGTGAGAGACAGAGAGAGAAAGAGAAGTTGTTAGTGAGAGAGAGAGAGAAAGAGAAAGAGAAGCTGTGAGAGAGAGAGAGAGAAGCTGTGAGTGAGAGAGAGAGAGAAGCTGTGAGTGAGAGACAGAGAGATAAAGAGAAGCTGTGAGAGAGAGAGAGAAAGAGAAGCTGTGAGAGAGAGAGAATGAGAAGCTTTGAGTGAGAGAGAGAAAGAGAGAGAGAAGCTGTGAGTGTGAGTGTGAGAGAGAGTGAGATAAAGAGAAGCTGTGAGTGAGTGAGAGAGAGAGAGAAGCTGTGAGTGAAAGTGAGAAAGAGAAGCTGATAGTGAGAGAGAGAGAGAGAAGCTGTGAGTGAGAGAGAAAGAGAGAAATAGAAGCTATGAGTGAGAGACAGAGAGAGAAGCTGTGAGTGAGTGAGAGAGAGAGAAGTTGTGTGAGAGAGAGAGAGAAAAAGAGAAGCTGTGAGTGTGAGAGAGAGAGAAAGAGAAGCTGTAAGTGAGTGAGAGAAAGAGAAGCTGTGAGTGTGTGAGAGAGAAAGAGAAGCTGTGAGTGAGAGAGAGAGTGAGAAGCTGTGAGTGAGAGAGAGAGAGAAAGAGATGCTGTGAGTGAGAGACAGAGAGAGAAAGAGAAGTTGTTAGTGAGAGAGAGAGAGAGAGAGAGAAGCTGTGAGTGAGAGAGAGAAAGAGTAGCTGTGTGTGAGAGAGAGAGAAGCTGTGAGTGAGAGACAGAGAGATAAAGAGAAGCTGTGAGAAAGAGAGAGAATGAGAAGCTGTGTGTGAGAGAGAAAGAGAAGTTGTTATTGAGAGAGAGTGAGAGAGAAAGAGCTGTGAGAGAGAGAAAGAGAAAGAGAAGCTGTGTGTGAGAGAGAAAGAGAAGCTGTGAGTGAGAGAGAGAGAGAGAAAGAGAAGCTGTGAGAGAGAAAGAAAGAGAAGCTGTGAGTGAGAGACAGATAGAGAAAGAGAAGCGGTGTGAGAGAGAGAGTGATAAGCTGTGAGGGAGAGAGAGAGAAAGAGAAGCTGTGAGTGACAGACAGTGAGAGAGAGTAGCTGTGAGAGAGAGAGAGCAAGAGAAGTTGTGAGTGTGTGTGTGTGAGAGAAAGACAGCTGTGAGTGAGAGAGAGAGAAAGAGAAAGAGAAGCTGTGAGTGAGAGAGAGAGAGAAGGAGAAGTTGTGTGTGAGAGAGAGATAGAGAAAGAGAAGCTGTGTGAGAGAGAGAGTGATAAGCTGTGAGGGAGAGAGAGAGAGAAAGAGAAGCTGTGAGTGAGAGACAGTGAGAGAGAGTAGCTGTGAGAGAGAGAGAGAAAGAGAACCTGTGAGTGAGAGAAAGAGAGAAAGAGAAGCTGTGAGTGAGAGACAGAGAGAGAAAGAGAAGCTGTGTGTGTGAGAGAGAGTGATAAGCTGTGAGTGAGAGAGAGAGAGAAAGAGAAGCTGTGAGTGAGAGACAGAGAGAGAGAGTAGCTGTATGTGTGTGTGAGAGAGAGAGCAAGAGAATCTGTGAGTGAGAGAGAGAGAAAAAGAGAAGCTGTGAGTGACAGAGAAAGAGAGAAAGAGAAGCTGTGAGTGAGAGAGAGTGAGAAGCTATGAGAGAGAGAGCAAGAGAAGCTGTGAGTGAGAGAGAGAAAGAGAAGCTGTGAGTGAGAAAGAGAGAGAAAGAGAAGCTGTGAGTGAGAAGACAGAGAGAGAAAGAGAAGCTGTTGAGAGAGAGAGATAGAGAAAGAGAAGCTGTGAGTGAGAGAGAAAGAGAAAGAGAAGCTGTGAGTGTGTGTGAGAGAGAAAGAGAAGCTGTGAGAGAGAGAGAAAAAGAGAAGCTGTGAGTGAGAGAGAGAGAGAGAACGAGAAGCTGTGTGTGTGAGAGAAAGAGAAGCTGTGAGTGAGAGAGAGAGAGAAAGAGAAGCTGTGAGTGCGAGATAGAGAGAGAAAGAGAAGCTGTGAGTGAGTGAGAGAGAGAGAATGAGAAGCTGTGTGTGTGAGATTAAGAGAAGCTGTGAGTGAGAGAGAGAGAAAAAGAGAAGCTGTGAGTGAGAGAGAGAAAGAGAAGCTGTGAGAGAGAGAGAATGAGAAGCTGTGAGTGAGAGAGAGAAAGAGAGAGAGAAGCTGTGAGTGTGAGAGAGAGTGAGATAAAGAGAAGCTGTGAGTGAGTGTGAGAGAGAGAGAAGCTGTGAGTGAAAGTGAGAAAGAGAAGCTGATAGTGAGAGAGAGTGAAGCTGTGAGTGAGAGAAAGAGAAAGAGAAGCTGTGAGTAAGAGAGAAATAGAAGCTATGAGTGAGAGACAGAGAGAGAAGCTGTGAGTGAGTGAGAGAGAGAGAAGTTGTGTGAGAGAGAGAGAAAAAGATAAGCTGTGAGTGAGAGAGAGAGAGAAAGAGAAGCTGTAAGTGAGTGAGAGAAAGAGAAGCTGTGAGTGTGAGAGAGAGAAAGAGAAGCTGTGAGTGAGAGAGAGAGTGAGAAGCTGTGAGTGAGAGAGAGAGAAAGAGATGCTGTGAGTGAGAGACAGAGAGAGAAAGAGAAGTTGTTAGTGAGAGAGAGAGAGAGAAAGAGAAGCTGTGAGAGAGAGAGAGAGAAAGAGAAGCTGTGAGAGAGAGAGATAGAAGCTGTGAGTGAGAGACAGAGAGAGAAAGAGAAGCTGTGTGTGTGTGAGAGAGAGAAGCTGTGTGTGAGAGAGAAAAAGAAGCTGTGAGTGAGAGAGAGAGAGAAAGAGAATCTGTGAGTGAGAGAGAGAGAGAAAGAGAAGCTGTGAGTGAGAGAGAGAGAGAAAGAGAAGCTGTAAGTGAGTGAGAGAAAGAGAAGCTGTGAGTGTGAGAGAGAGAAAGAGAAGCTGTGAGTGAGAGAGAGAGTGAGAAGCTGTGAGTGAGAGAGAGAGAAAGAGATGCTGTGAGTGAGAGACAGAGAGAGAAAGAGAAGTTGTTAGTGAGAGAGTTAGAGAGAAAGAGAAGCTGTGAGAGAGAGAGAGAGAAAGAGAAGCTGTGAGAGAGAGAGATAGAAGCTGTGAGTGAGAGACAGAGAGAGAAAGAGAAGCTGTGTGTGTGTGAGAGAGAGAAGCTGTGTGTGAGAGAGAAAGAGAAGCTGTGAGTGAGAGAGAGAGAGAAAGAGAAGCTGTGAGAGAGAGAGAAAGAGAAGCTGTGAGTGAGAAACAGAGAGAGAAAGAGAAGCTGTGTGAGAGAGAGAGAGTGATAAGCTGTGAGTGAGAGAGAGAGAAAGAGAAGCTGTGAGTGTGTGTGAGAGAGAGAAAGAAAGCTGTGAGTGAGAGAGAGAGAAAGAGAAGGTGTGAGTGTGTGTGAGAGAGAAGGAGAAGTTGTGTGAGAGAGAGATAGAGAAAGAGTAGCTGTGAGAGAGAGAGAGAGAAAGAGAAGCTGTGAGTGTGTGAGAGAGAGAAAGAGAAGTTGTGTGAGAGAGAGAAAAAGAGAAGCTGTGAGTGAGAGTGAAAGAGAGAAATAGAAGCTACGAGTGAGAGAGAGAGAGAAGCTGTGAGTGTGTGAGAGAGAGGAAGTGAAGCTGTGAGTGAAAAAGAGAGAAAGAGAAGCTGTGAGTGAGAGATAGAGAGAGAAAGAGAAGCTGTGATTTAGAGAGAGAGAGAATGAGAAGCTGTGTGTGTGAGATAAAGAGAAGCTGTGAGTGAGAGAGAGAGAAAGAGAAGCTGTGAGTGAGAGATAGAGAGAGAAAGAGAAGCTGTGAGTGAGAGAGAGAGAGAAAGAGAATCTATGAGTGAGAGAGAGAGAAGCTGTGAGTGAGAGAGAGAAGCTGTGTGTGAGAGAGAGAGAGAAGCTGTGTGTGTGTGTGAGAGAGAGAAGCTGTGAGTGAGAGAGAGAGAGAGAAAGAGAAGCTGTGTGATAGAGAGAGAGAAGCTGTGAGTGTGAGAGAGAGTGAGATAAAGAGAAGTTGTTAGTGAGTGAGTGAGTGAGAGAAGCTGTGAGTGAAAGAGAGAAATGGAAGCTGTGAGTGAGAGAGAGAGAGAGAAGCTGTGAGTGAGAGACAGAGAGAGAAAGAGAAGCTGTGTGTGAGAGAGAGTGTGATAAGCTCTGTGTGTGTGAGAGAGAGAAGCTATGAGTGAGAGAAAGAGAAAGAGAAGATGTGAGTGAGAGAGTGAGAGAAGCTGTGAGTGAGAGAGAGAAAGAGAAGCTGTGAGTGAGAGACAGAGAGAGAAAGAAAGGGTGTGAGTGAGAGACAGAGAGAGAAAGAGAAGCTGTGTGTGTGAGAGAGAAAGAGAAGCTGTGAGTGAGAGAGAGAGAAGCTGTGAGTGAAAGTGAGAAAGAGAAGCTGATAGAGAGAGAGAGAGAGAGAGAGAAGCTGTGAGTGAGAGAAAGATAAAGAGAAGCTGTGAGTAAGAGAGAAAGAGAGAAATAGAAGCTATGAGTGAGAGACAGAGAGAGAAGCTGTGAGTGAGTGAGAGAAAGAGAAGCTGTGAGTGAGAGACAGAGAGAGAAAGAGAAGTTGTTAGTGAGAGAGAGAGAGATTGAAAGAGAAGCTGTGTGTGAGAGAGAGAGAAACTATGAGTGAGAGAGAGAGAAAGAGATGCTGTGAGTGAAAGACAGAGAGAGAAAGAGAAGTTGTTAGTGAGAGAGAGAGAGAGATAGAGAAGCTGTGAGAGAGAGAGATAGAAGCTGTGAGTGAGAGACAGAGGGAGAAAGAGAAGCTGTGTGTGTGTGTGAGAGAGAAGCTGTGTGTGAGAGAGAAAGAGAAGCAGTGAGTGAGAGAGAGAGAGAAAGAGAATCTGTGAGTGAGAGAGAGAGAGAAAGAGAAGCTGTGAGAGAGAGAGAAAGAGAAGCTGTGAGTGAGAAACAGAGAGAGAAAGAGAAGTTGTGTGAGAGAGAGAAAATGATAAGCTGTGAGTGAGAGAGAGAGAAAGAGAAGCTGTGAGTGTGTGTGAGAGAGAGAAAGAAAGCTGTGAGTGAGAGAGAGAGAGAAAGAGAAGGTGTGAGTGTGTGAGAGAGAGAAGGAGAAGTTGTGTGAGAGAGAGATAGAGAAAGAGTAGCTGTGAGAGAGAGAGAGAGAAAGAGAAGCTGTGAGTGTGTGTGAGAGAGAAAGAGAAGTTGTGTGAGAGAGAAAAAAAGAGAAGCTGTGAGTGAGAGTGAAAGAGAGAAATAGAAGCTACGATTGAGAGAGAGAGACAAGCTGTGAGTGTGTGTGAGAGAGGAAGTGAAGCTGTGAGTGAAAAAGAGAGAAAGAGAAGCTGTGAGTGAGAGATAGAGAGAGAAAGAGAAGCTGTGAGTTAGAGAGAGAGAGAGAATGAGAAGCTGTGTGTGTGAGATAAAGAGAAGCTGTGAATGAGAGAGAGAGAAAGAGAAGCTGTGAGTGAGAGACAGAGAGAGAAAGAGAAGCTGTGAGTGAGAGAGAGAGAGAAAGAGAAGCTATGAGTGAGAGAGAGAGAGAAGCTGTGAGTGAGAGAGAGAAGCTGTGCGTGAGAGAGAGAGAGAAGCTGTGTGTGTGTGTGTGAGAGAGAAGCTGTGAGTGAGAGAGAGAGAAAGAAAGAGAAGCTGTGTGATAGAGAGAGAGAAGCTGTGAGTGTGAGAGAGAGTGAGATAAAGAGAAGTTGTGAGTGAGTGAGTGAGTGAGAGAAGCTGTGAGTGAAAGAGAGAAAGGGAAGCTGTGAGTGAGAGAGAGAGAGAGAAGCTGTGAGTGAGAGACAGAGAGAGAAAGAGAAGCTGTGTGTGAGAGAGTGTGATAAGCTCTGTGTGTGTGTGAGAGAGAAGCTATGAGAGAAAGAGAAAGAGAAGCTGTGAGTGAGAGAGAGAGAGAAGCTGTGAGTGAGAGAGAGAAAGAGAAGCTGTGAGTGAGAGACAGAGAGAGAAAGAAAGGGTGTGAGTGAGAGACAGAGAGAGAAAGAGAAGCTGTGTGTGTGAGAGAGAAAGAGAAGCTGTGAGTGAGAGAGAGAGAAGCTGTGAGTGAAAGTGAGAAAGAGAAGCTGATAGAGAGAGAGAGAGAGAAGCTGTGAGTGAGAGAAAGATAAAGAGAAGCTGTGAGTAAGAGAGAAAGAGAGAAATAGAAGCTATGAGTGAGAGACAGAGAGAGAAGCTGTGAGTGAGTGAGAGAGAGAGAAGCTGTGAGTGAGAGACAGAGAGAGAAAGAGAAGTTGTTAGTGAGAGAGAGAGAGAAAGAGAAGCTATGAGAGAGAGAGAGAGAGAAACTATGAGTGAGAGAGAGAGAGAAGCTGTGAGTGAGAGACAGAGAGATAAAGAGAAGCTGTGAGAGAGAGAGAGAAAGAGAAGCTGTGAGAGAGAGAGAGAATGAGAAGCTTTGAGTGAGAGAGAGAAAGAGAGAGAGAAGCTGTGAGTGTGAGAGAGAGTCAGATAAAGAGAAGCTGTGAGTGAGTGAGAGAGAGAGAGAAGCTGTGAGTGAAAGTGAGAAAGAGAAGCTGATAGTGAGAGAGAGAGAGAGAAGCTGTGAGTGAGAGAAAGAGAAAGAGAAGCTGTGAGTAAGAGAGAAAGAGAGAAATAGAAGCTATGAGTGAGAGACAGAGAGAGAAGCTGTGAGTGAGTGAGAGAGAGAGAAGTTGTGTGAGAGAGAGAGAAAAAGAGAAGCTGTGAGTGTGTGTGAGAGAGAAAGAGAAGCTGTAAGTGAGTGAGAGAAAGAGAACCTGTGAGTGTGTGAGAGAGAAAGAGAACCTGTGAGTGAGAGAGAGAGTGAGAAGCTGTGAGTGAGAGAGAGAGAGAAATTGATGCTGTGAGTGAGAGACAGAAAGAGAAGTTGTTAGTGAGAGAGAGAGAGAGAGAGAGAAGCTGTGAGAGAGAGAGAAAGAGAAGCTGTGAGAGAGAGAGAGAAGCTGTGAGTGAGAGACAGAGAGATAAAGAGAAGCTGTGAGAGAGAGAGAGAATGAAAAGGTGTGTGTGAGAGAGAAAGAGAAGTTGTTATTGAGAGAGAGAGAGAGAGAGAAAGAGCTGTGAGAGAGAGAAAGAGAAAGAGAAGCTGTGTGTGAGAGAGAAAGAGAAGCTGTGAGTGAGAGAGAGAGAGAGAAAGAGAAGCTGTGTGAGAGAGAGAAAGAGAAGCTGTGAGTGAGAGACAGAGAGAGAAAGAGAAGCTGTGTGAGAGAGAGAGAGTGATAAGCTGTGAGGGAGAGAGAGAGAGAAAGAGAAGCTGTGAGTGAGAGACAGTGAGAGAGTAGCTGTGAGAGAGAGAGAGAGCAAGAGAAGCTGTGAGTTTGTGTGTGAGAGCGAAAGAAAGCTGTGAGTGAGAGAGAGAGAGAAAGAGAAGCTGTGAGTGAGAGAGAGAGAGAAGGAGAAGTTGTGTGAGAGAGAGAAAGAGAAGCTGTGAGTGTGTGTGAGAGAGAAAGTGAAGTTGTGAGAGAGAGAGAAAAAGAGAAGCTGTGAGTGAGAGTGAAAGAGAGAAATAGAAGCTACGAGTGAGAGAGAGAGAAGCTGTGAGTGTGTGAGAGAGAGGAAGTGAAGCTGTGAGTGAAAAAGAGAGAAAGTGAAGCTGTGAGTGAGAGATAGAGAGAGAAAGAGAAGCTGTGAGTTAGAGAGAGAGAACGAGAAGCTGTGTGTGTGAGAGAGAGAATCTGTGAGTGAGAGAGAGAGAGAAAGAGAAGCTATGAGTGAGAGAGAGAGAAACTGTGAGTGAGAGAGAGAAGCTGTGCGTGTGAGAGAGAGAGAGAGAGAAGCTGTATGTGTCTGTGAGAGAGAGAGAAGCTGTGAGAGAGAGAGAGAGAGAAGCTGTGTGATAGAGAGAGAGAGAAGCTGTGAGTGTGAGACAGAGTGAGATAAAGAGAAGTTGTGAGTGAGAGAGAGAGAGAGAGAAGCTGTGAGTGAGAGACAGAGAGAGAAAGAGAAGCTGTGTGTGTGAGAGAGAGTGATAAGCTGTGTGTGTGTGAGAGAGAAGCTGTGAGTGAGTGAGAGAGAAAGAGAAGCTGTGAGTGAGTGAGAGAGAGAAGCTGTGAGTGAGAGAGAGAAAGAGAAGCTGTGAGTGAGAGACAGAGGGAGAAAGAAAGGGGGTGAGTGCGAGAGAGAGAAAGAGAAGCTGTGAGAGAGAGAGAGAAAGAGAAGCTGTGAGTGAGAAAGAGAGAGAAAGAGAAGCTGTGAGTGAGAGACAGAGAGAGAAAGAGAAGCTGTGTGTGTGAGAGAGAAAGAGAAGCTGTGAGTGAGAGAGAGAGTAGCTGTGAGTGAAAGTGAGAAATAGAAGCTGATAGTGTGAGAGAGAGAGAGAAGCTGTGAGTGAGAGAAAGAGAAAGAGAAGCTGTGAGTAAGAGAGAAAAAGAGAAATAGAAGCTATGAGTGAGAGACAGAGAGAGAAGCTGTGAGTGAGTGAGAGAGAGAGAAGCTGTGTGAGAGAGAGAGAGAAAAAGAGAAGCTGTGAGAGAGAGAGAGAGAGAGAGAAGCTGTAAGTGAGTGAGAGAAGGAGAAGCTGTGAGTGTGTGAGAGAGAAAGAGAAGCTGTGAGTGAGTGAGAGAGAGAGAGAAAGAGAAGTTGTTAGTGAGAGAGAGAGAGAGAGAGAAAGAGAAGCTTTGAGAGAGAGAGAGAGAGAGAGAGAGAGAGAGAGAAGCTGTGAGTGAGAGAGAGAAGCTGTGAGTGAGAGACAGAGAGATAAAGAGAAGCTGAGAGAGAGAGTGAGAAAGAGAAGCTGTGAGAGAGAGAGAATGAGAAGCTGGGTGAGAGGGAGAGAGAAAGAGAGAAATAGAAGCTACGAGTGAGAGAGAGAGAGAAGCTGTGAGTGTGTGAGAGAGAGGGTGAAGCTGTGAGTGAAAAAGAGAGAAAGTGAAGCTGTGAGTGAGAGATAGAGAGAGAAAGAGAAGCTGTGAGTTAGAGAGAGAGAACGAGAAGCTGTGTGTGTGAGATAAAGAGAAGCTGTGAGTGAGAGAGAGAGAGAGAAAGAGAAGCTGTGAGTGAGAGATAGAGAGAGAAAGAGAAGCTGTGAGTGAGAGAGACAGAGAGAATCTGTGAGTGAGAGAGAGAGAGAAAGAGAAGCTATGAGTGAGATAGAGAGAAGCTGTGAGTGAGAGAGAGAAGCTGTGCGTGAGAGAGAGAGAGAGAAGCTGTGTGTGTGTGAGAGAGAGAGAAGCTGTGAGTGAGAGAGAGAGAGAGAAAGAGAAGCTGTGTGATAGAGAGAGATAAGCTGTGAGTGTGAGAGAGAGTGAGATAAAGAGAAGTTGTGAGTGAGTGAGTGAGTGAGAGAAGCTGTGAGTGAAAGAGAGAAAGAGAAGCTGTGAGTGAGAGAGAGAGAGAGAAGCTGTGAGTGAGAGACAGAGAGAGAAAGAGAAGCTGTGTGTGAGAGAGAGTGATAAGCTGTGTGTTTGTGAGAGAGAAGCTGTGAGTGAGAGAGAGAGAAAGAGAAGCTGTGAGTGAGTGAGAGAGAGAAGCTTAGAGTGAGAGAGAGAAAGAGAAGCTGTGAGTGAGAGACAGAGGGAGAAAGAAAGTGTGTGAGTGCGAGAGAGAGAAAGTGAAGCTGTGAGAGAGAGAGAAAGAGAAGCTGTGAGTGAGAAAGAGAGAGAAAGAGAAGCTGTGTGTGTGAGAGAGAAAGAGAAGCTGTGAGTGAGAGAGAGAGAAGCTGTGAGTGAAAGTGAGAAAGAGAAGCTGATAGTGAGAGAGAGAGAGAAGCTGTGAGTGAGAGAAAGAGAAAGAGAAGCTGTGAGTAAGAGAGAAAGAGAGAAATAGAAGCTATGAGTGAGAGACAGAGAGAGAAGCTGTGAGTGAGTGAGAGAGAGAGAAGCTGTGTGAGAGAGAGAGAGAAAAAGAGAAGCTGTGAGAGAGAGAGAGAGAAAGAGAAGCTGTAAGTGAGTGAGAGAAGGAGAAGCTGTGAGTGTGAGAGAGAGAAAGAGAAGCTGTGTGTGTGAGAGAGAGAGAGAGAAAGAGAAGTTGTTAGTGAGAGAGAGAGAGAGAAAGAAAGAGAAGCTTTGAGAGAGAGAGAGAGAGAGAGAGAAGCTGTGAGTGAGAGAGAGAGAAGCTGTGAGTGAGAGACAGAGAGATATAGAGAAGCTGTGAGAGAGAGTGAGAAAGAGAAGCTGTGAGGGAGAGAGAAAGAGAATTTGTTAGTGAGAGAGAGAGAGAAGGAGCTGTGTGAGAGAGAGAGAGCAAGAGAAGCTGTGAGTGAGAGAGAGAGAGAAAGAGAAGCTGTGAGTGAGAGAGAAAGAGAGAAAGAGAAGCTGTGAGAGAGAGAGAGTGAGAAGCTATGAGAGAGAGAGAGCAAGAGAAGCTGTGAGTGAGAGAGAGAAAGAGAAGCTGTGAGAAATAGAGAGAAAGAGAAGCTGTGAGTGAGAAGATAGAGAGAGAAAAAGAAGATGTGTGAGAGAGAGATAGAGAAAGTGAAGCTGTGAGTGAGAAGGATGAGAAATAAAGAGAAGCTGTGAGTGTGTGTGAGAGAGAAAGAGAAGCTGTGAGAGAGAGAGAAAAAGAGAAGCTGTGAGTGAGAGTGAAAGAGAGAAATAGAAGCTATGAGTGAGAGAGAGAGAGAAGCTGTGAGTGAGAGAAAGAGAGAGAAAGAGAAGTTGTTAGTGAGAGAGAGAGAGAAAGAGAAGCTTTGAGAGAGAGAGAGAGAAAGAGAAGCTGTGAGTGAGAGAGAGAGAGAAGCTGTGAGTGAGAGACAGAGAGATAAAGAGAAGCTGTGTGAGAGAGAGAAAGAGAAGCTGTGAGTGAGAGAGAGAGAGAATGAGAAGCTGTGTGAGAGGGAGAGAGAAAGAGAAGATTTTAGTGAGAGAGAGAGAGAGAAAGAGCTGTGAGAGAGAGAGAGAGAAAGAGAAGCTGTGTGAGAGAGAAAGAGAAGCTGTGAGTGAGAGAGAGAGAGAAAGTGAAGCTGTGAGTGAGAGAGAGAGAGAAAGAGAACCTGTGACTGAGAGAAAGAGAAGCTGTGAGTGAGAGAGAGAGAAGCTGTGAGTGAAAGTGAGAAAGAGAAGCTGATAGTGAGAGAGAGAGAGAGAAGCTGTGAGTGAGAGAAAGAGAAAGAGAAGCTGTGAGTAAGAGAGAAAGAGAGAAATAGAAGCTATGAGTGAGAGACAGAGAGAGAAGCTGTGAGTGAGTGAGAGAGAGAGAAGCTGTGAGTGAGAGACAGAGAGAGAAAGAGAAGTTGTTAGTGAGAGAGAGAGAGAAAGAGAAAGAGAAGCTGTGAGAGAGAGAGAGAGAAGCTGTGAGTGAGAGAGAGAGAGAAGCTGTGAGTGAGAGACAGAGAGATAAAGAGAAGCTGTGAGAGAGAGAGAGAAAGAGAAGCTGTGAGAGAGAGAGAATGAGAAGCTTTGAGTGAGAGAGAGAAAGAGAGAGAGAAGCTGTGAGTGTGAGTGTGAGAGAGAGTGAGATAAAGAGAAGCTGTGAGTGAGTGAGAGAGAGAGAGAAGCTGTGAGTGAAAGTGAGAAAGAGAAGCTGATAGTGAGAGAGAGAGAGAGAAGCTGTGAGTGAGAGAGAAAGAGAGAAATAGAAGCTATGAGTGAGAGACAGAGAGAGAAGCTGTGAGTGAGTGAGAGAGAGAGAAGTTGTGTGAGAGAGAGAGAGAAAAAGAGAAGCTGTGAGTGTGAGAGAGAGAGAAAGAGAAGCTGTAAGTGAGTGAGAGAAAGAGAAGCTGTGAGTGTGTGAGAGAGAAAGAGAAGCTGTGAGTGAGAGAGAGAGTGAGAAGCTGTGAGTGAGAGAGAGAGAGAAAGAGATGCTGTGAGTGAGAGACAGAGAGAGAAAGAGAAGTTGTTAGTGAGAGAGAGAGAGAGAGAGAGAAGCTGTGAGTGAGAGAGAGAAAGAGTAGCTGTGTGTGAGAGAGAGAGAAGCTGTGAGTGAGAGACAGAGAGATAAAGAGAAGCTGTGAGAAAGAGAGAGAATGAGAAGCTGTGTGTGAGAGAGAAAGAGAAGTTGTTATTGAGAGAGAGTGAGAGAGAAAGAGCTGTGAGAGAGAGAAAGAGAAAGAGAAGCTGTGTGTGAGAGAGAAAGAGAAGCTGTGAGTGAGAGAGAGAGAGAGAAAGAGAAGCTGTGAGAGAGAAAGAAAGAGAAGCTGTGAGTGAGAGACAGATAGAGAAAGAGAAGCGGTGTGAGAGAGAGAGTGATAAGCTGTGAGGGAGAGAGAGAGAAAGAGAAGCTGTGAGTGACAGACAGTGAGAGAGAGTAGCTGTGAGAGAGAGAGAGCAAGAGAAGTTGTGAGTGTGTGTGTGTGAGAGAAAGACAGCTGTGAGTGAGAGAGAGAGAAAGAGAAAGAGAAGCTGTGAGTGAGAGAGAGAGAGAAGGAGAAGTTGTGTGTGAGAGAGAGATAGAGAAAGAGAAGCTGTGTGAGAGAGAGAGTGATAAGCTGTGAGGGAGAGAGAGAGAGAAAGAGAAGCTGTGAGTGAGAGACAGTGAGAGAGAGTAGCTGTGAGAGAGAGAGAGAAAGAGAACCTGTGAGTGAGAGAAAGAGAGAAAGAGAAGCTGTGAGTGAGAGACAGAGAGAGAAAGAGAAGCTGTGTGTGTGAGAGAGAGTGATAAGCTGTGAGTGAGAGAGAGAGAGAAAGAGAAGCTGTGAGTGAGAGACAGAGAGAGAGAGTAGCTGTATGTGTGTGTGAGAGAGAGAGCAAGAGAATCTGTGAGTGAGAGAGAGAGAAAAAGAGAAGCTGTGAGTGACAGAGAAAGAGAGAAAGAGAAGCTGTGAGTGAGAGAGAGTGAGAAGCTATGAGAGAGAGAGCAAGAGAAGCTGTGAGTGAGAGAGAGAAAGAGAAGCTGTGAGTGAGAAAGAGAGAGAAAGAGAAGCTGTGAGTGAGAAGACAGAGAGAGAAAGAGAAGCTGTTGAGAGAGAGAGATAGAGAAAGAGAAGCTGTGAGTGAGAGAGAAAGAGAAAGAGAAGCTGTGAGTGTGTGTGAGAGAGAAAGAGAAGCTGTGAGAGAGAGAGAAAAAGAGAAGCTGTGAGTGAGAGAGAGAGAGAGAACGAGAAGCTGTGTGTGTGAGAGAAAGAGAAGCTGTGAGTGAGAGAGAGAGAGAAAGAGAAGCTGTGAGTGCGAGATAGAGAGAGAAAGAGAAGCTGTGAGTGAGTGAGAGAGAGAGAATGAGAAGCTGTGTGTGTGAGATTAAGAGAAGCTGTGAGTGAGAGAGAGAGAAAAAGAGAAGCTGTGAGTGAGAGAGAGAAAGAGAAGCTGTGAGAGAGAGAGAATGAGAAGCTGTGAGTGAGAGAGAGAAAGAGAGAGAGAAGCTGTGAGTGTGAGAGAGAGTGAGATAAAGAGAAGCTGTGAGTGAGTGTGAGAGAGAGAGAAGCTGTGAGTGAAAGTGAGAAAGAGAAGCTGATAGTGAGAGAGAGTGAAGCTGTGAGTGAGAGAAAGAGAAAGAGAAGCTGTGAGTAAGAGAGAAATAGAAGCTATGAGTGAGAGACAGAGAGAGAAGCTGTGAGTGAGTGAGAGAGAGAGAAGTTGTGTGAGAGAGAGAGAAAAAGATAAGCTGTGAGTGAGAGAGAGAGAGAAAGAGAAGCTGTAAGTGAGTGAGAGAAAGAGAAGCTGTGAGTGTGAGAGAGAGAAAGAGAAGCTGTGAGTGAGAGAGAGAGTGAGAAGCTGTGAGTGAGAGAGAGAGAAAGAGATGCTGTGAGTGAGAGACAGAGAGAGAAAGAGAAGTTGTTAGTGAGAGAGAGAGAGAGAAAGAGAAGCTGTGAGAGAGAGAGAGAGAAAGAGAAGCTGTGAGAGAGAGAGATAGAAGCTGTGAGTGAGAGACAGAGAGAGAAAGAGAAGCTGTGTGTGTGTGAGAGAGAGAAGCTGTGTGTGAGAGAGAAAAAGAAGCTGTGAGTGAGAGAGAGAGAGAAAGAGAATCTGTGAGTGAGAGAGAGAGAGAAAGAGAAGCTGTGAGAGAGAGAGAAAGAGAAGCTGTGAGTGAGAAACAGAGAGAGAAAGAGAAGCTGTGTGTGAGAGAGAGAGTGATAAGCTGGGAGTGAGAGAGAGAGAAAGAGAAGCTGTGAGTGTGTGTGTGAGAGAGAAAGAAAGCTGTGAGTGAGAGAGAGAGAGAAAGAGAAGGTGTGAGTGTGTGAGAGAGAGAAGGAGAAGTTGTGTGAGAGAGAGATAGAGAAAGAGTAGCTGTGAGAGAGAGAGAGAGAGAAAGAGAAGCTGTGAGTGTGTGTGAGAGAGAAAGAGAAGTTGTGTGAGAGAGAGAAAAAGAGAAGCTGTGAGTGAGAGTGAAAGAGAGAAATAGAAGCTACGAGTGAGAGAGAGAGAGAAGCTGTGAGTGTGTGAGAGAGAGGAAGTGAAGCTGTGAGTGAAAAAGAGAGAAAGAGAAGCTGTGAGTGAGAGATAGAGAGAGAAAGAGAAGCTGTGAGTTAGAGAGAGAGAGAGAATGAGAAGCTGTGTGTGTGAGATAAAGAGAAGCTGTGAGTGAGAGAGAGAGAAAGAGAAGCTGTGAGTGAGAGATAGAGAGAGAAAGAGAAGCTGTGAGTGAGAGAGAGAGAGAGAGAAAGAGAAGCTATGAGTGAGAGAGAGAGAGAAGCTGTGAGTGAGAGAGAGAAGCTGTGCGTGAGAGAGAGAGAGAAGCTGTGTGTGTGTGTGAGAGAGAGAAGCTGTGAGTGAGAGAGAGAGAAAGAAAGAGAAGCTGTGTGATAGAGAGAGAGAAGCTGTGAGTGTGAGAGAGAGTGAGATAAAGAGAAGTTGTGAGTGAGTGAGTGAGTGAGAGAAGCTGTGAGTGAAAGAGAGAAAGGGAAGCTGTGAGTGAGAGAGAGAGAGAAGCTGTGAGTGAGAGACAGAGAGAGAAAGAGAAGCTGTGTGTGAGAGAGAGTGTGATAAGCTCTGTGTGTGTGAGAGAGAGAAGCTATGAGTGAGAGAAAGAGAAAGAGAAGCTGTGTGAGAGAGAGAGAAGCTGTGAGTGAGAGAGAGAAAGAGAAGCTGTGAGTGAGAGACAGAGAGAGAAAGAAAGGGTGTGAGTGAGAGACAGAGAGAGAAAGAGAAGCTGTGTGTGTGAGAGAGAAAGAGAAGCTGTGAGTGAGAGAGAGAGAAGCTGTGAGTGAAAGTGAGAAAGAGAAGCTGATAGAGAGAGAGAGAGAGAGAAGCTGTGAGTGAGAGAAAGATAAAGAGAAGCTGTGAGTGTGTGTGAGAGAGAGAAAGAAAGCTGTGAGTGAGAGAGAGAGAGAGAGAGAAGGTGTGAGTGTGTGAGAGAGAGAAGGAGAAGTTGTGTGAGAGAGAGATAGAGAAAGAGTAGCTGTGAGAGAGAGAGAGAGAAAGAGAAGCTGTGAGTGTGTGTGAGAGAGAATGAGAAGTTGTGTGAGAGAGAGAAAAAGAGAAGCTGTGAGTGAGAGTGAAAGAGAGAAATAGAAGCTACGAGTGAGAGAGAGAGACAAGCTGTGAGTGTGTGTGAGAGAAGAAGTGAAGCTGTGAGTGAAAAAGAGAGAAAGAGAAGCTGTGAGTGAGAGATAGAGACAGAAAGAGAAGCTGTGAGTTAGAGAGAGAGAGAGAATGAGAAGCTGTGTGTGTGAGATAAAGAGAAGCTGTGAGTGAGAGAGAGAGAAAGAGAAGCTGTGAGTGAGAGATAGAGAGAGAAAGAGAAGCTGTGAGTGAGAGAGAGAGAGAAAGAGAAGCTATGAGTGAGAGAGAGAGAGAAGCTGTGAGTGAGAGAGAGAAGATGTGCGTGAGAGAGAGAGAGAAGCTGTGTGTGTGTGTGAGAGAGAGAAGCTGTGAGTGAGAGAGAGAGAAAGAAAGAGAAGCTGTGTGATAGAGAGAGAGAAGCTGTGAGTGTGAGAGAGAGTGAGATAAAGAGAAGTTGTGAGTGAGTGAGTGAGTGAGAGAAGCTGTGAGTGAAAGAGAGAAAGGGAAGCTGTGAGTGAGAGAGAGAGAGAGAAGCTGTGAGTGAGAGACAGAGAGAGAAAGAGAAGCTGTGTGTGAGAGAGAGTGTGATAAGCACTGTGTGTGAGAGAGAGAGAAGCTATGAGTGAGAGAAAGAGAAAGAGAAGCTGTGAGTGAGAGAGAGAGAGAAGCTGTGAGTGAGAGAGAGAAAGAGAAGCTGTGAGTGAGAGACAGAGATAGAAAGAAAGGGTGTGAGTGAGAGACAGAGAGAAAGAGAAGCTGTGTGTGTGAGAGAGAAAGAGAAGCTGTGAGTGAGAGAGAGAGAAGCTGTGAGTGAAAGTGAGAAAGAGAAGCTGATAGAGAGAGAGAGAGAAGCTGTGAGTGAGAGAAAGATAAAGAGAAGCTGTGAGTAAGAGAGAAAGAGAGAAATAGAAGCTATGAGTGAGAGACAGAGAGAGAAGCTGTGAGTGAGTGAGAGAGAGAGAAGCTGTGAGTGAGAGACAGAGAGAGAATGAGAAGTTGTTAGTGTGAGAGAGAGAGAGAGAAAGAGAAGCTGTGAGAGAGAGAGAGAAACTATGAGTGAGAGAGAGAGAGAAGCTGTGAGTGAGAGACAGAGAGATAAAGAGAAGCTGTGAGAGAGAGAGAGAAAGAGAAGCTGTGAGAGAGAGAGAGAATGAGAAGCTTTGAGTGAGAGAGAGAAAGAGAGAGAGAAGCTGTGAGTGTGAGAGAGAGACAGATAAAGAGAAGCTGTGAGTGAGTGAGAGAGAGAGAGAAGCTGTGAGTGAAAGTGAGAAAGAGAAGCTGATAGTGAGAGAGAGAGAGAAGCTGTGAGTAAGAGAAAGAGAAGCTGTGAGTAAGAGAGAAAGAGAGAAATAGAAGCTATGAGTGAGAGACAGAGAGAGAAGCTGTGAGTGAGTGAGAGAGAGAGAAGTTGTGTGAGAGAGAGAGAAAAAGAGAAGCTGTGAGTGTGTGAGAGAGAGAAAGAGAAGCTGTAAGTGAGTGAGAGAAAGAGAAGCTGTGAGTGTGTGAGAGAGAAAGAGAAGCTGTGAGTGAGAGAGAGAGTGAGAAGCTGTGAGTGAGAGAGAGAGAGAGAGAAAGAGATGCTGTGAGTGAGAGACAGAGCAAGAGAAGTTGTTAGTGAGAGAGAGAGAGAGAAGCTGTGAGAGAGAGAGAGAAAGAGAAGCTGTGAGAGAGAGAGAGAGAAGCTGTGAGTGAGAGACAGAGAGATAAAGAGAAGCTGTGAGAGAGAGAGAATGAAAAGGTGTGTGTGAGAGAGAAAGAGAAGTTGTTATTGAGAGAGAGAGAGAGAGAGAGAAAGAGCTGTGAGAGAGAGAAAGAGAAAGAGAAGCTGTGTGTGAGAGAGAAAGAGAAGCTGTGAGTGAGAGAGAGAGAGAGAAAGAGAAGCTGTGAGAGAGAGAAAGAGAAGCTGTGAGTGAGAGACAGAGAGAGAAAGAGAAGCTGTGTGAGAGAGAGAGTGATAAGCTGTGAGGGAGAGAGAGAGAGAAAGAGAAGCTGTGAGTGAGAGACAGTGAGAGAGAGTAGCTGTGAGAGAGAGAGAGAGCAAGAGAAGCTGTGAGTGTGTGTGTCAGAGAGAAAGAAAGCTGTGAGTGAGAGAGAGAGAGAGAAAGAGAAGCTGTGAGTGAGAGAGAGAGAAGGAGAAGTTGTGTGAGAGAGAGAGATAGAGAAAGAGAAGCTGTGTGAGAGAGAGAAAGAGAAGCTGTGAGTGTGTGTGAGAGAGAAAGTGAAGTTGTGAGAGAGAGAGAAAAAGAGAAGCTATGAGTGAGAGTGAAAGAGAGAAATAGAAGCTACGAGTGAGAGAGAGAGAGAAGCTGTGAGTGTGTGAGAGAGAGGAAGTGAAGCTGTGAGTGAAAAAGAGAGAAAGTGAAGCTGTGAGTGAGAGATAGAGAGAGAAAGAGAAGCTGTGAGTTAGAGAGAGAGAGAGAACGAGAAGCTGTGTGTGTGAGAGAGAGAATCTGTGAGTGAGAGAGAGAGAGAAAGAGAAGCTATGAGTGAGAGAGAGAAACTGTGAGTGAGAGAGAGAGAGAGAGAAGCTGTGTGTGTCTGTGAGAGAGAGAGAAGCTGTGTGTGAGAGAGAGAGAAGCTGTGTGATAGAGAGAGAGAGAAGCTGTGAGTGTGAGACAGAGTGAGATAAAGAGAAGTTGTGAGTGAGAGAGAGAGAGAGAAGCTGTGAGTGAGAGACAGAGAGAGAAAGAGAAGCTGTGTGTGAGAGAGAGAGTGATAAGCTGTGTGTGTGTGAGAGAGAAGCTGTGAGTGAGTGAGAGAGAAAGAGAAGCTGTGAGTGAGTGAGAGAGAGAAGCTGTGAGTGAGAGAGAGAAAGAGAAGCTGTGAGTGAGAGACAGAGGGAGAAAGAAAGGGGGTGAGTGCGAGAGAGAGAAAGAGAAGCTGTGAGAGAGAGAGAGAAAGAGAAGCTGTGAGTGAGAAAGAGAGAGAAAGAGAAGCTGTGAGTGAGAGACAGAGAGAGAAAGAGAAGCTGTGTGTGTGAGAGAGAAAGAGAAGCTGTGAGTGAGAGAGAGAGTAGCTGTGAGTGAAAGTGAGAAATAGAAGCTGATAGTGTGAGAGAGAGAGAGAAGCTGTGAGTGAGAGAAAGAGAAAGAGAAGCTGTGAGTAAGAGAGAAAAAGAGAAATAGAAGCTATGAGTGAGAGACAGAGAGAGAAGCTGTGAGTGAGTGAGAGAGAGAGAAGCTGTGTGAGAGAGAGAGAGAAAAAGAGAAGCTGTGAGAGAGAGAGAGAGAGAAGCTGTAAGTGAGTGAGAGAAGGAGAAGCTGTGAGTGTGAGAGAGAGAAAGAGAAGCTGTGAGTGAGAGAGAGAGAGAGAGAAAGAAAGAGAAGTTGTTAGTGAGAGAGAGAGAGAGAGAGAGAAGCTTTGAGAGAGAGAGAGAGAGAGAAGCTGTGAGTGAGAGAGAGAAGCTGTGAGTGAGAGACAGAGAGATAAAGAGAAGCTGAGAGAGAGAGTGAGAAAGAGAAGCTGTGAGAGAGAGAGAATGAGAAGCTGTGTGAGAGGGAGAGAGAAAGAGAGAAATAGAAGCTACGAGTGAGAGAGAGAGAGAAGCTGTGAGTGTGTGAGAGAGAGGGTGAAGCTGTGAGTGAAAAAGAGAGAAAGTGAAGCTGTGAGTGAGAGATAGAGAGAGAAAGAGAAGCTGTGAGTTAGAGAGAGAGAGAACGAGAAGCTGTGTGTGTGAGATAAAGAGAAGCTGTGAGTGAGAGAGAGAGAGAGAAAGAGAAGCTGTGAGTGAGAGATAGAGAGAGAAAGAGAAGCTGTGAGTGAGAGAGACAGAGAGAATCTGTGAGTGAGAGAGAGAGAGAAAGAGAAGCTATGAGTGAGATAGAGAGAAGCTGTGAGTGAGAGAGAGAAGCGGTACGTGAGAGAGAGAGAGAGAAGCTGTGTGTGTGTGTGTGAGAGAGAGAAGCTGTGAGTGAGAGAGAGAGAGAGAAAGAGAAGCTGTGTGATAGAGAGAGAGAGAAGTTGTGAGTGTGAGAGAGAGTGAGATAAAGAGAAGTTGTGAGTGAGTGAGTGAGTGAGAGAAGCTGTGAGTGAAAGAGAGAAAGAGAAGCTGTGAGTGAGAGAGAGAGAGAAGCTGTGAGTGAGAGACAGAGAGAGAAAGAGAAGCTGTGTGTGAGAGAGAGAGTGATAAGCTGTGTGTGTGAGAGAGAGAAGCTGTGAGTGAGAGAGAGAGAAAGAGAAGCTGTGAGTGAGAGAGAGAGAGAAGCTGAGAGTGAGAGAGAGAAAGAGAAGCTGTGAGTGAGAGACAGAGGGAGAAAGAAAGTGTGTGAGTGCGAGAGAGAGAAATAGAAGCTGTGAGAGAGAGAGAAAGAGAAGCTGTGAGTGAGAAAGAGAGAGAAAGAGAAGCTGTGTGTGTGAGAGAGAAAGAGAAGCTGTGAGTGAGAGAGAGAGAAGCTGTGCGTGAAAGTGAGAAAGAGAAGCTGATAGTGAGAGAGAGAGAAGCTGTGAGTGAAAGAGAGAAAGGGAAGCTGTGAGTGAGAGAGAGAAGCTGTGAGTGAGAGACAGAGAGAGAAAGAGAAGCTGTGTGTGAGAGAGAGTGTGATAAGCACTGTGTGTGAGAGAGAGAGAAGCTATGAGTGAGAGAAAGAGAAAGAGAAGCTGTGAGTGAGAGAGAGAGAGAAGCTGTGAGTGAGAGAGAGAAAGAGAAGCTGTGAGTGAGAGACAGAGATAGAAAGAAAGGGTGTGAGTGAGAGACAGAGAGAAAGAGAAGCTGTGTGTGTGAGAGAGAAAGAGAAGCTGTGAGTGAGAGAGAGAGAAGCTGTGAGTGAAAGTGAGAAAGAGAAGCTGATAGAGAGAGAGAGAGAAGCTGTGAGTGAGAGAAAGATAAAGAGAAGCTGTGAGTAAGAGAGAAAGAGAGAAATAGAAGCTATGAGTGAGAGACAGAGAGAGAAGCTGTGAGTGAGTGAGAGAGAGAGAAGCTGTGAGTAAGAGACAGAGAGAGAATGAGAAGTTGTTAGTGTGAGAGAGAGAGAGAGAAAGAGAAGCTGTGTGAGAGAGAGAGAAACTATGAGTGAGAGAGAGAGAGAAGCTGTGAGTGAGAGACAGAGAGATAAAGAGAAGCTGTGAGAGAGAGAGAGAAAGAGAAGCTGTGAGAGAGAGAGAGAATGAGAAGCTTTGAGTGAGAGAGAGAAAGAGAGAGAGAAGCTGTGAGTGTGAGAGAGAGACAGATAAAGAGAAGCTGTGAGTGAGAGAGAGAGAGAGAGAAGCTGTGAGTGAAAGTGAGAAAGAGAAGCTGATAGTGAGAGAGAGAGAGAAGCTGTGAGTAAGAGAAAGAGAAGCTGTGAGTAAGAGAGAAAGAGAGAAATAGAAGCTATGAGTGAGAGACAGAGAGAGAAGCTGTGAGTGAGTGAGAGAGAGAGAAGTTGTGTGAGAGAGAGAGAAAAAGAGAAGCTGTGAGTGTGTGAGAGAGAGAAAGAGAAGCTGTAAGTGAGTGAGAGAAAGAGAAGCTGTGAGTGTGTGAGAGAGAAAGAGAAGCTGTGAGTGAGAGAGAGAGTGAGAAGCTGTGAGAGAGAGAGAGAGAGAAAGAGATGCTGTGAGTGAGAGACAGAGAAAGAGAAGTTGTTAGTGAGAGAGAGAGAGAGAAGCTGTGAGAGAGAGAGAGAAAGAGAAGCTGTGAGAGAGAGAGAGAGAAGCTGTGAGTGAGAGACAGAGAGATAAAGAGAAGCTGTGAGAGAGAGAGAATGAAAAGGTGTGTGTGAGAGAGAAAGAGAAGTTGTTATTGAGAGAGAGAGAGAGAGAGAAAGAGCTGTGAGAGAGAGAAAGAGAAAGAGAAGCTGTGTGTGAGAGAGAAAGAGAAGCTGTGAGTGAGAGAGAGAGAGAGAAAGAGAAGCTGTGAGAGAGAGAAAGAGAAGCTGTGAGTGAGAGACAGAGAGAGAAAGAGAAGCTGTGTGAGAGAGAGAGTGATAAGCTGTGAGGGAGAGAGAGAGAGAAAGAGAAGCTGTGAGTGAGAGACAGTGAGAGAGAGTAGCTGTGAGAGAGAGAGAGCAAGAGAAGCTGTGAGTGTGTGTGTCAGAGAGAAAGAAAGCTGTGAGTGAGAGAGAGAGAGAGAAAGAGAAGCTGTGAGTGAGAGAGAGAGAAGGAGAAGTTGTGTGAGAGAGAGAGATAGAGAAAGAGAAGCTGTGTGAGAGAGAGAAAGAGAAGCTGTGAGTGTGTGTGAGAGAGAAAGTGAAGTTGTGAGAGAGAGAGAAAAAGAGAAGCTATGAGTGAGAGTGAAAGAGAGAAATAGAAGCTACGAGTGAGAGAGAGAGAGAAGCTGTGAGTGTGTGAGAGAGAGGAAGTGAAGCTGTGAGTGAAAAAGAGAGAAAGTGAAGCTGTGAGTGAGAGATAGAGAGAGAAAGAGAAGCTGTGAGTTAGAGAGAGAGAGAGAACGAGAAGCTGTGTGTGTGAGAGAGAGAATCTGTGAGTGAGAGAGAGAGAGAAAGAGAAGCTATGAGTGAGAGAGAGAAACTGTGAGTGAGAGAGAGAGAGAGAGAAGCTGTGTGTGTCTGTGAGAGAGAGAGAAGCTGTTTGTGAGAGAGAGAGAGAAGCTGTGTGATAGAGAGAGAGAGAAGCTGTGAGTGTGAGACAGAGTGAGATAAAGAGAAGTTGTGAGTGAGAGAGAGAGAGAGAAGCTGTGAGTGAGAGACAGAGAGAGAAAGAGAAGCTGTGTGTGAGAGAGAGAGTGATAAGCTGTGTGTGTGTGAGAGAGAAGCTGTGAGTGAGTGAGAGAGAAAGAGAAGCTGTGAGTGAGTGAGAGAGAGAAGCTGTGAGTGAGAGAGAGAAAGAGAAGCTGTGAGTGAGAGACAGAGGGAGAAAGAAAGGGGGTGAGTGCGAGAGAGAGAAAGAGAAGCTGTGAGAGAGAGAGAGAAAGAGAAGCTGTGAGTGAGAAAGAGAGAGAAAGAGAAGCTGTGAGTGAGAGACAGAGAGAGAAAGAGAAGCTGTGTGTGTGAGAGAGAAAGAGAAGCTGTGAGTGAGAGAGAGAGTAGCTGTGAGTGAAAGTGAGAAATAGAAGCTGATAGTGTGAGAGAGAGAGAGAAGCTGTGAGTGAGAGAAAGAGAAAGAGAAGCTGTGAGTAAGAGAGAAAAAGAGAAATAGAAGCTATGAGTGAGAGACAGAGAGAGAAGCTGTGAGTGAGTGAGAGAGAGAGAAGCTGTGTGAGAGAGAGAGAGAAAAAGAGAAGCTGTGAGAGAGAGAGAGAGAGAAGCTGTAAGTGAGTGAGAGAAGGAGAAGCTGTGAGTGTGAGAGAGAGAAAGAGAAGCTGTGAGTGAGAGAGAGGGAGAGAGAAAGAAAGAGAAGTTGTTAGTGAGAGAGAGAGAGAGAGAGAAGCTTTGAGAGAGAGAGAGAGAGAAGCTGTGAGTGAGAGAGAGAAGCTGTGAGTGAGAGACAGAGAGATAAAGAGAAGCTGAGAGAGAGAGTGAGAAAGAGAAGCTGTGAGAGAGAGAGAATGAGAAGCTGTGTGAGAGGGAGAGAGAAAGAGAGAAATAGAAGCTACGAGTGAGAGAGAGAGAGAAGCTGTGAGTGTGTGAGAGAGAGGGTGAAGCTGTGAGTGAAAAAGAGAGAAAGTGAAGCTGTGAGTGAGAGATAGAGAGAGAAAGAGAAGCTGTGAGTTAGAGAGAGAGAGAACGAGAAGCTGTGTGTGTGAGATAAAGAGAAGCTGTGAGTGAGAGAGAGAGAGAGAAAGAGAAGCTGTGAGTGAGAGATAGAGAGAAAGAGAAGCTGTGAGTGAGAGAGACAGAGAGAATCTGTAAGTGAGAGAGAGAGAGAGAAAGAGAAGCTATGAGTGAGATAGAGAGAAGCTGTGAGTGAGAGAGAGAAGCTGTACGTGAGAGAGAGAGAGAGAAGCTGTGTGTGTGTGTGTGAGAGAGAGAAGCTGTGAGTGAGAGAGAGAGAGAGAAAGAGAAGCTGTGTGATAGAGAGAGAGAGAAGCTGTGAGTGTGAGAGAGAGTGAGATAAAGAGAAGTTGTGAGTGAGTGAGTGAGTGAGAGAAGCTGTGAGTGAAAGAGAGAAAGAGAAGCTGTGAGTGAGAGAGAGAGAGAAGCTGTGAGTGAGAGACAGAGAGAGAAAGAGAAGCTGTGTGTGAGAGAGAGAGTGATAAGCTGTGTGTGTGAGAGAGAGAAGCTGTGAGTGAGAGAGAGAGAAAGAGAAGCTGTGAGTGAGAGAGAGAGAAGCTGAGAGTGAGAGAGAGAAAGAGAAGCTGTGAGTGAGAGACAGAGGGAGAAAGAAAGTGTGTGAGTGCGAGAGAGAGAAATAGAAGCTGTGAGAGAGAGAGAAAGAGAAGCTGTGAGTGAGAAAGAGAGAGAAAGAGAAGCTGTGTGTGTGAGAGAGAAAGAGAAGCTGATAGTGAGAGAGAGAGAAGCTGTGAGTGAGAGAAAGAGAAAGAGAAGCTGTGAGTAAGAGAGAAAGAGAGAAATAGAAGCTATGAGTGAGAGACAGAGAGAGAAGCTGTGAGTGAGTGAGAGAGAGAGAAGCTGTGTGAGAGAGAGAGAGAAAAAGAGAAGCTGTGAGAGAGAGAGAGAAAGAGAAGCTGTAAGTGAGTGAGAGAAGGAGAAGCTGTGAGTGTGAGAGAGAGAAAGAGAAGCTGTGTGTGAGAGAGAGAGAGAGAGAAAGAGAAGTTGTTAGTGAGAGAGAGAGAGAGAAAGAAAGAGAAGCTTTGAGAGAGAGAGAGAGAGAGAAGCTGTGAGTGAGAGAGAGAGAAGCTGTGAGTGAGAGACAGAGAGATATAGAGAAGCTGTGAGAGAGAGTGAGAAAGAGAAGCTGTGTGAGAGAGAGAATGAGAAGCTGTGTGAGGGAGAGAGAAAGAGAATTTGTTAGTGAGAGAGAGAGAGAAGGAGCTGTGAGAGAGAGAGAGCAAGAGAATCTGTGAGTGAGAGGGAGAGAGAAAGAGAAGCTGTGAGTGAGAGAAAAAGAGAGAAAGAGAAGCTGTGAGAGAGAGAGAGTGAGAAGCTATGAGAGAGAGAGAGAAAGAGAAGCTGTGAGTGAGAGAGAGAAAGAGAAGCTGTGAGAAATAGAGAGGAAGAGAAGCTGTGAGTGAGAAGACAGAGAGAGAAAGAGAAGCTGTGTGAGAGAGAGAGAGAGAAAGTGAAGCTGTGAGTGAGAAGGATGAGAAATAAAGAGAAGCTGTGAGTGTGTGTGAGAGAGAACGAGAAGCTGTGAGAGAGAGAGAAAAAGAGAAGCTGTGAGTGAGAGTGAAAGAGAGAAATAGAAGCTATGAGTGAGAGAGAGAGAGAAGCTGTGAGTGAGAGAAAGAGAGAGAAAGAGAAGTTGTTAGTGAGAGAGAGAGAAAGAGAAGCTTTGAGAGAGAGAGAGAGAAAAAGAGAAGCTGTGAGTGAGAGAGAGAGAGAAGCTGTGAGTGAGAGACAGAGAGATAAAGAGAAGCTGTGTGAGAGAGAGAAAGAGAAGCTGTGAGTGAGAGAGAGAGAGAGAATGAGAAGCTGTGTGAGAGGGAGAGAGAAAGAGAAGCTGTGAGAGAGAGAAAAAAAGAGAAGCTGTGAGTGAGAGAGAGAGAGAGAACGAGAAGCTGTGTGTGAGAGAGAGTGATAAGCTGTGTGTGTGAGAGAGAGAAGCTGTGAGTGAGAGAGAGAGAGAAAGAGAAGCTGTGAGTGAGAGAGAGAGAGAAGCTGAGAGTGAGAGAGAGAAAGAGAAGCTGTGAGTGACAGACAGAGGGAGAAAGAAAGTGTGTGAGTGCGAGAGAGAGAAATAGAAGCTGTGAGAGAGAGAGAAAGAGAAGCTGTGAGTGAGAAAGAGAGAGAGAGAGAAGCTGTGAGTGAGAGAGAGAGAAGCTGTGAGTGAGAGACAGAGAGATATAGAGAAGCTGTGAGAGAGTGAGAAAGAGAAGCTGTGTGAGAGAGAGAATGAGAAGCTGTGTGAGGGAGAGAGAAAGAGAATTTGTTAGTGAGAGAGAGAGAGAAGGAGCTGTGAGAGAGAGAGAGAGCAAGAGAATCTGTGAGTGAGAGGGAGAGAGAAAGAGAAGCTGTGAGTGAGAGAGAAAGAGAGAAAGAGAAGCTGTGAGAGAGAGAGAGTGAGAAGCTATGAGAGAGAGAGAGCAAGAGAAGCTGTGAGTGAGAGAGAGAAAGAGAAGCTGTGAGAAATAGAGAGGAAGAGAAGCTGTGAGTGAGAAGACAGAGAGAGAAAGAGAAGCTGTGTGAGAGAGAGAGAGAGAAAGTGAAGCTGTGAGTGAGAAGGATGAGAAATAAAGAGAAGCTGTGAGTGTGTGTGAGAGAGAAAGAGAAGCTGTGAGAGAGAGAGAAAAAGAGAAGCTGTGAGTGAGAGTGAAAGAGAGAAATAGAAGCTATGAGTGAGAGAGAGAGAGAAGCTGTGAGTGAGAGAAAGAGAGAGAAAGAGAAGTTGTTAGTGAGAGAGAGAGAGAAAGAGAAGCTTTGAGAGAGAGAGAGAGAGAAAGAGAAGCTGTGAGTGAGAGAGAGAGAGAAGCTGTGAGTGAGAGACAGAGAGATAAAGAGAAGCTGTGTGAGAGAGAGAAAGAGAAGCTGTGAGTGAGAGAGAGAGAGAATGAGAAGCTGTGTGAGAGGGAGAGAGAAAGAGAAGCTGTGAGAGAGAGAGAAAAAGAGAAGCTGTGAGTGAGAGAGAGAGAGAGAACGAGAAGCTGTGTGTGAGAGAGAAAGAGAAGCTGTGAGTGAGAGAGAGAGAGAAAGAGAAGCTGTGAGTGAGAGATAGAGAGAGAAAGAGAAGCTGTGAGTGAGTGAGAGAGAGAGAATGAGAAGCTGTGTGTGTGAGATTAAGAGAAACTTTGAGTGAGAGAGAGAGAGAAAGAGAAGCTGTGAGTGAGAGAGAGAAAGAGAAGCTGTGAGAGAGAGAGAATGAGAAGCTGTGAGTGAGAGAGAGAAAGAGAGAGAGAAGCTGTGAGTGTGAGAGAGAGTGAGATAAAGAGAAGCTGTGAGTGAGTGTGTGAGAGAGAGAAGCTGTGAGTGAAAGTGAGAAAGAGAAGCTGATAGTGAGAGAGAGAGAAGCTGTGAGTGAGAGAAAGAGAAAGAGAAGATGTGAGTAAGAGAGAAAGAGAGAAATAGAAGCTATGAGTGAGAGACAGAGAGAGAAGCTGTGAGTGAGTGAGAGAGAGAGAAGTTGTGTGAGAGAGAGAGAGAAAAAGAGAAGCTGTGAGTGAGAGAGAGAGAGAAAGAGAAGCTGTAAGTGAGTGAGAGAAAGAGAAGCTGTGAGTGTGTGAGAGAGAAAGAGAAGCTGTGAGTGAGAGAGAGAGTGAGAAGCTGTGAGTGAGAGAGAGAGAAAGAGATGCTGTGAGTGAGAGACAGAGAGAGAAAGAGAAGTTGTTAGTGAGAGAGAGAGAGAGAGAGAAAGAGAAGCTGTGAGAGAGAGAGAGAAAGAGAAGCTGTGAGAGAGAGAGATAGAAGCTGTGAGTGAGAGACAGAGAGAGAAAGAGAAGCTGTGTGTGTGAGAGAGAGAGAAGCTGTGTGTGAGAGAGAAAGAGAATCTGTGAGTGAGAGAGAGAGAAAGAGAATCTGTGAGTGAGAGAGAGAGAGAAAGAGAAGCTGTGAGAGAGAGAGAAAGAGAAGCTGTGAGTGAGAGACAGAGAGAGAAAGAGAAGCTGTGTGTGTGTGTGTGAGAGAGAAAGAAAGCTGTGAGTGAGAGAGAGAGAGAGAAAGAGAAGGTGTGAGTGTGTGAGAGAGAGAAGGAGAAGCTGTGAGAGAGAGAGAAAGAGAAGCTGTGAGTGAGAAAGAGAGAGAAAGAGAAGCTGTGTGTGTGAGAGAGAAAGAGAAGCTGTGAGTGAGAGAGAGAGAAGCTGTGAGTGAAAGTGAGAAAGAGAAGCTGATAGTGAGAGAGAGAGAGAAGCTGTGAGTGAGAGAAAGAGAAAGAGAAGCTGTGAGTAAGAGAGAAAGAGAGAAATAGAAGCTATGAGTGAGAGACAGAGAGAGAAGTTGTGAGTGAGTGAGTGAGAGAGAAGCTGTGTGTGAGAGAGAGAGAAAAAAAGAGAAGCTGTGAGTGAGGGAGAGAAGCTGTGCGTGAGAGAGAGAGAGAGAAGCTGTGTGTGTGTGTGAGAGAGAGAGAAGCTGTGAGTGAGAGAGAGAGAGAGAAAGAGAAGCTGTGTGATTGAGAGAGAGAGAAGCTGTGAGTGTGAGAGAGAGTGAGATAAAGAGAAGTTGTGAGTGAGTGAGTGAGTGAGAGAAGCTGTGAGTGAAAGAGAGAAAGAGAAGCTGTGAGTGAAAGAGAGAGAGAGAAGCTGTGAGTGTGTGAGAGAGAGGAAGTGAAGCTGTGAGTGAAAAAGAGAGAAAGTGAAGCTGTGACTGAGAGATAGAGAGAGAAAGAGAAGCTGTGAGTTAGAGAGAGAGAGAGAACGAGAAGCTGTGTGTGTGAGATAAAGAGAAGCTGTGAGTGAGAGAGAGAGAGAGAAAGAGAAGCTGTGAGTGAGAGAGAAAGAGAGAATCTGTGAGTGAGAGAGAGGGAGAAAGAGAAGCTATGAGTGAGAGAGAGAGAAGCTGTGAGTGAGAGAGAGAAGCTGTGCGTGAGAGAGAGAGAGAGAAGCTGTGTGTGTGTGTGAGAGAGAGAGAAGCTGTGAGTGAGAGAGAGAGAGAGAAAGAGAAGCTCTGTGATAGAGAGAGAGAGAAGCTGTGAGTGTGAGAGAGAGTGAGATAAAGAGAAGTTGTGAGTGAGTGAGTGAGAGAAGCTGTGAGTGAAAGAGAGAAAGAGAAGCTGTGAGTGAGAGAGAGAGAGCTGTGAGTGAGAGACAGAGAGAGAAAGAGAAGCTGTGTGTGAGAGAGAGAGTGATAAGCTCTGAGTGTGTGAGAGAGAAGCTGTGAGTGAGAGAGAGAGAAAGAGAAGCTGTGAGTGAGAGAGAGAGAGATGCTGTGAGTGAGAGAGAGAAAGAGAAGCTGTGAGTGAGAGACAGAGGGAGAAAGAAAGGGTGTGAGTGCGAGAGAGAGAAAGAGAAGCTGTGAGAGAGAGAGAAAGAGAAGCTGTGAGTGAGAAAGAGAGAGAAAGAGAAGCTGTGTGTGTGAGAGAGAAAGAGAAGCTGTGAGTGAGAGAGAGAGAAGCTGTGAGTGAAAGTGAGAAAGAGAAGCTGATAGTGAGAGAGAGAGAGAGAAGCTGTGAGTGACAGAAAGAGAAAGAAAAGCTGTGAGTAAGAGACAAAGAGAGAAATAGAAGCTATGAGTGAGAGACAGAGAGAGAAGCTGTGAGTGAGTGAGAGAGAGAGAAGCTGTGTGAGAGAGAGAAAGAGAAAAAGAGAAGCTGTGAGAGAGAGAGAGAGAAAGAGAAGCTGTAAGTGAGTGAGAGAAGGAGAAGCTGTGAGTGTGAGAGAGAGAAAGAGAAGCTGTGTGTGTGAGAGAGAGAGAGAAAGAGAAGTTGTTAGTGAGAGAGAGAGAGAAAGAAAGAGAAGCTTTGAGAGAGAGAGAACAGCTGTGAGTGAGAGAGAGAGAAGCTGTGAGTGAGAGACAGAGAGATATAGAGTAGCTGTGAGAGAGAGTGAGAAAGAGAAGCTGTGAGAGAGAGAGAGAATGAGAAGCTGTGTGAGAGGGAGAGAGAAAGAGAATTTGTTAGTGAGAGAGAGAGAGAAAGAGCTGTGTGAGAGAGAGAGAGCAAGAGAAGCTGTGAGTTAGAGAGTGAGAGAGAAAGAGAAGCTGTGTGTGTGAGATAAAGAGAAGCTGTGAGTGAGAGAGAGAGAGAAAGAGAAGCTGTGAGTGAGAGATAGAGAGAGAAAGAGAAGCTGTGAGTGAGAGAGAAAGAGAGAATCTGTGAGTGAGAGAGAGGGAGAAAGAGAAGCTATGAGTGAGAGAGAGAGAAGCTGTGAGTGAGAGAGAGAAGCTGTGCGTGAGAGAGAGAGAGAGAAGCTGTGTGTGTGAGTGAGAGAGAGAGAAGCTGTGAGTGAGAGAGAGAGAGAGAAAGAGAATCTCTGTGATAGAGAGAGAGAGAAGCTGTGAGTGTGAGAGAGAGTGAGATAAAGAGAAGTGAGTGAGTGAGTGAGAGAAGCTGTGAGTGAAGGAGAGAAAGAGAAGCTGTGAGTGAGAGAGAGAGAGAGAAGCTGTGAGTGAGAGACAGAGAGAGAAAGAGAAGCTGTGTGTGAGAGAGAGAGTGATAAGCTGTGTGTGTGTGAGAGAGAAGCTGTGAGTGAGAGAGAGAGAAAGAGAAGCTGTGAGTGAGTGAGAGAGAGAAGCTGTGAGTGAGAGAGAGAAAGAGAAGCTGTGAGTGAGAGACAGAGGGAGAAAGAAAGGGTGTGAGTGCGAGAGAGAGAAAGAGAAGCTGTGAGAGAGAGAGAAAGAGAAGCTGTGAGTGAGAAAGAGAGAGAAAGAGAAGCTGTGAGTGAGAGAGAGAGAAGCTGTGAGTGAAAGTGAGAAAGAGAAGCTGATAGTGAGAGAGAGAGAGAGAAGCTGTGAGTGACAGAAAGAGAAAGAAAAGCTGTGAGTAAGAGACAAAGAGAGAAATAGAAGCTATGAGTGAGAGACAGAGAGAGAAGCTGTGAGTGAGTGAGAGAGAGAGAAGCTGTGTGAGAGAGAGAGAGAAAAAGAGAAGCTGTGAGAGAGAGAGAGAGAAAGAGAAGCTGTAAGTGAGTGAGAGAAGGAGAAGCTGTGAGTGTGAGAGAGAGAAAGAGAAGCTGTGTGTGAGAGAGAGAGAGAGAGAAAGAGAAGTTGTTAGAGAGAGAGAGAGAGAAAGAAAGAGAAGCTTTGAGAGAGAGAGAGAGAACAGCTGTGAGTGAGAGAGAGAGAAGCTGTGAGTGAGAGACAGATAGATATAGAGAAGCTGTGAGAGAGAGTGAGAAAGAGAAGCTGTGAGAGAGAGAGAGAATGAGAAGCTGTGTGAGAGGGAGAGAGAAAGAGAATTTGTTAGTGAGAGAGAGAGAGAAAGAGCTGTGAGAGAGAGAGAGCAAGAGAATCTGTGAGTGAGAGAGAGAGAGAAAGAGAAGCTGTGAGTGAGAGAGAAAGAGAGAAAGAGAAGCTGTGAGAGAGAGAGAGAGTGAGAAGCTATGAGAGAGAGAGAGCAAGAGAAGCTGTGAGTGAGAGAGAGAAAGAGAAGCTGTGAGAAATAGAGAGAAAGAGAAGCTTTGAGTGAGAAGACAGAGAGAGAAAGAGAAGCTGTGTGAGAGAGAGATAGAGAAAGTGAAGCTGTGAGTGAGAGAGAGAGAAAAAGAGAAGCTGTGAGTGTGTGTGTGAGAGAAAGAGAAGCTGTGAGAGAGAGAGAAAAAGAGAAGCTGTGAGTGAGAGTGAAAGAGAGAAATAGAAGCTATGAGTGAGAGAGAGAGAGAAGCTGTGAGTGAGAGAAAGAGAGAGAAAGAGAAGTTGTTAGTGAGAGAGAGAGAGAAAGAGAAGCTTTGAGAGAGAGAGAGAGAGAAAGAGAAGCTGTGAGTGAGAGAGAGAGAGAAGCTGTGAGTGAGAGACAGAGAGATAAAGAGTAGCTGTGTGAGAGAGAGAAAGAGAAGCTGTGAGTGAGAGAGAGAATGAGAAGCTGTGTGAGAGGGAGAGAGAAAGAGAAGATTTTAGTGAGAGAGAGAGAGAGAGAGAAAGAGCTGTGAGAGAGAGAGAGAGAAAGAGAAGCTGTGTGAGAGAGAAAGAGAAGCTGTGAGTGAGAGAGAGAGAAAGTGAAGCTGTGAGTGAGAGAGAGAGAGAGAGAAGGGAACCTGTGAGTGAGAGAAAGAGAGAAAGAGAAGCTGTGAGTGAGAGACAGAGAGAGAAAGAGAAGCTGTGTGTGAGAGAGAGAGTGATAAGCTGTGAATGAGAGAGAGAGAGAAAGAGAAGCTGTGAGTGAGAGACAGAGAGAGAGAGTAGCTCTGTGTGTGAGAGAGAGAGAGAGAGCAAGAGAATCTGTGAGTGAGAGAGAGAGAAAAAGAGAAGCTGTGAGTGACAGAGAAAGAGAGAAAGAGAAGCTGTGAGTGAGAGAGAGTGAGAAGCTGTGAGAGAGAGAGAGCAAGAGAAGCTGTGAGTGAGAGAGAGAAAGAGAAGCTGTGAGTGAGAAAGAGAGAGAAAGAGAAGCTGTGAGTGAGAAGACAGAGAGAGAAAGAGAAGCTGTGTGAGAGATAGAGATAGAGAAAGAGAAGCTGTGAGTGAGAAAAAAAGAGAAGCTGTGAGTGTGTGTGAGAGAGAAAGAGAAGCTGTGAGAGAGAGAAAAAGAGAAGCTGTGAGTGAGAGAGAGAGAGAGAGAGAACGAGAAGCTGTGTGTGAGAGAGAAAGAGAAGCTGTGAGTGAGAGAGAGAGAGAAAGAGAAGCTGTGAGTGAGAGATAGAGAGAGAAAGAGAAGCTGTGAGTCAGTGAGAGAGAGAGAATGAGAAGCTGTGTGTGTGAGATTTAGAGAAGCTGTGAGTGAGAGAGAGAGAGAAAGAGAAGCTGTGAGTGAGAGAGAGAAAGAGAAGCTGTGAGAGAGAGAGAATGAGAAGCTGTGAGTGAGAGAGAGAAAGAGAGAGAGAAGCTGTGAGTGTGAGAGAGAGTGAGATAAAGAGAAGCTGTGAGTGAGTGTGAGAGAGAGAGAAGCTGTGAGTGAAAGTGAGAAAGAGAAGCTGATAGTGAGAGAGAGAGAAGCTGTGAGTGAGAGAAAGAGAAAGAGAAGCTGTGAGTAAGAGAGAAAAAGAGAAATAGAAGCTATGAGTGAGAGACAGAGAGAGAGAAGCTGTGAGTGAGTGAGAGAGAGATGTTGTGTGAGAGAGAGAGAGAAAAAGAGAAGCTGTGAGTGAGAGAGAGAGAGAAAGAGAAGCTGTAAGTGAGTGAGAGAAAGAGAAGCTGTGAGTGTGAGAGAGAGAAAGAGAAGCTGTGAGTGAGAGAGAGAGTGAGAAGCTGTGAGTGAGAGAGAGAGAAAGAGATGCTGTGAGTGAGAGACAGAGAGAGAAAGAGAAGTTGTTAGTGAGAGAGAGAGAGAGAAAGAGAAGCTGTGAGAGAGAGAGAGAAAGAGAAGCTGTGAGAGAGAGATAGAAGCTGTGAGTGAGAGACAGAGAGAGAAAGAGAAGCTGTGTGAGAGAGAGAAAGAGAAGCTGTGAGTGAGAGAGAGAATGAGAAGCTGTGTGAGAGGGAGAGAGAAAGAGAAGATTTTAGTGAGAGAGAGAGAGAGAGAGAAAGAGCTGTGAGAGAGAGAGAGAGAAAGAGAAGCTGTGTGAGAGAGAAAGAGAAGCTGTGAGTGAGAGAGAGAGAAAGTGAAGCTGTGAGTGAGAGAGAGAGAGAGAGAAAGGGAACCTGTGAGTGAGAGAAAGAGAGAAAGAGAAGCTGTGAGTGAGAGACAGAGAGAGAAAGAGAAGCTGTGTGTGAGAGAGAGAGTGATAAGCTGTGAATGAGAGAGAGAGAGAAAGAGAAGCTGTGAGTGAGAGACAGAGTGAGAGAGTAGCTCTGTGTGTGAGAGAGAGAGAGAGCAAGAGAATCTGTGAGTGAGAGAGAGAGAAAAAGAGAAGCTGTGAGTGACAGAGAAAGAGAGAAAGAGAAGCTGTGAGTGAGAGAGAGTGAGAAGCTGTGAGAGAGAGAGAGCAAGAGAAGCTGTGAGTGAGAGAGAGAAAGAGAAGCTGTGAGTGAGAAAGAGAGAGAAAGAGAAGCTGTGAGTGAGAAGACAGAGAGAGAAAGAGAAGCTGTGTGAGAGATAGAGATAGAGAAAGAGAAGCTGTGAGTGAGAAAAAAAGAGAAGCTGTGAGTGTGTGTGAGAGAGAAAGAGAAGCTGTGAGAGAGAGAAAAAGAGAAGCTGTGAGTGAGAGAGAGAGAGAGAGAGAACGAGAAGCTGTGTGTGAGAGAGAAAGAGAAGCTGTGAGAGAGAGAGAGAGAAAGAGAAGCTGTGTGAGAGAGAAAGAGAAGCTGTGAGTGAGAGAGAGAGAAAGTGAAGCTGTGAGTGAGAGAGAGAGAGAGAGAAAGGGAACCTGTGAGTGAGAGAAAGAGAGAAAGAGAAGCTGTGAGTGAGAGACAGAGAGAGAAAGAGAAGCTGTGTGTGAGAGAGAGAGTGATAAGCTGTGAATGAGAGAGAGAGAGAAAGAGAAGCTGTGAGTGAGAGACAGAGAGAGAGAGTAGCTCTGTGTGTGAGAGAGAGAGAGAGAGCAAGAGAATCTGTGAGTGAGAGAGAGAGAAAAAGAGAAGCTGTGAGTGACAGAGAAAGAGAGAAAGAGAAGCTGTGAGTGAGAGAGAGTGAGAAGCTGTGAGAGAGAGAGAGCAAGAGAAGCTGTGAGTGAGAGAGAGAAAGAGAAGCTGTGAGTGAGAAAGAGAGAGAAAGAGAAGCTGTGAGTGAGAAGACAGAGAGAGAAAGAGAAGCTGTGTGAGAGATAGAGATAGAGAAAGAGAAGCTGTGAGTGAGAAAAAAAGAGAAGCTGTGAGTGTGTGTGAGAGAGAAAGAGAAGCTGTGAGAGAGAGAAAAAGAGAAGCTGTGAGTGAGAGAGAGAGAGAGAGAGAACGAGAAGCTGTGTGTGAGAGAGAAAGAGAAGCTGTGAGTGAGAGAGAGAGAGAAAGAGAAGCTGTGAGTGAGAGATAGAGAGAGAAAGAGAAGCTGTGAGTCAGTGAGAGAGAGAGAATGAGAAGCTGTGTGTGTGAGATTTAGAGAAGCTGTGAGTGAGAGAGAGAGAGAAAGAGAAGCTGTGAGTGAGAGAGAGAAAGAGAAGCTGTGAGAGAGAGAGAATGAGAAGCTGTGAGTGAGAGAGAGAAAGAGAGAGAGAAGCTGTGAGTGTGAGAGAGAGTGAGATAAAGAGAAGCTGTGAGTGAGTGTGAGAGAGAGAGAAGCTGTGAGTGAAAGTGAGAAAGAGAAGCTGATAGTGAGAGAGAGAGAAGCTGTGAGTGAGAGAAAGAGAAAGAGAAGCTGTGAGTAAGAGAGAAAAAGAGAAATAGAAGCTATGAGTGAGAGACAGAGAGAGAGAAGCTGTGAGTGAGTGAGAGAGAGATGTTGTGTGAGAGAGAGAGAGAAAAAGAGAAGCTGTGAGTGAGAGAGAGAGAGAAAGAGAAGCTGTAAGTGAGTGAGAGAAAGAGAAGCTGTGAGTGTGAGAGAGAGAAAGAGAAGCTGTGAGTGAGAGAGAGAGTGAGAAGCTGTGAGTGAGAGAGAGAGAAAGAGATGCTGTGAGTGAGAGACAGAGAGAGAAAGAGAAGTTGTTAGTGAGAGAGAGAGAGAGAAAGAGAAGCTGTGAGAGAGAGAGAGAAAGAGAAGCTGTGAGAGAGAGATAGAAGCTGTGAGTGAGAGACAGAGAGAGAAAGAGAAGCTGTGTGAGAGAGAGAAAGAGAAGCTGTGAGTGAGAGAGAGAATGAGAAGCTGTGTGAGAGGGAGAGAGAAAGAGAAGATTTTAGTGAGAGAGAGAGAGAGAGAGAAAGAGCTGTGAGAGAGAGAGAGAGAAAGAGAAGCTGTGTGAGAGAGAAAGAGAAGCTGTGAGTGAGAGAGAGAGAAAGTGAAGCTGTGAGTGAGAGAGAGAGAGAGAGAAAGGGAACCTGTGAGTGAGAGAAAGAGAGAAAGAGAAGCTGTGAGTGAGAGACAGAGAGAGAAAGAGAAGCTGTGTGTGAGAGAGAGAGTGATAAGCTGTGAATGAGAGAGAGAGAGAAAGAGAAGCTGTGAGTGAGAGACAGAGAGAGAGAGTAGCTCTGTGTGAGAGAGAGAGAGAGAGCAAGAGAATCTGTGAGTGAGAGAGAGAGAAAAAGAGAAGCTGTGAGTGACAGAGAAAGAGAGAAAGAGAAGCTGTGAGTGAGAGAGAGTGAGAAGCTGTGAGAGAGAGAGAGCAAGAGAAGCTGTGAGTGAGAGAGAGAAAGAGAAGCTGTGAGTGAGAAAGAGAGAGAAAGAGAAGCTGTGAGTGAGAAGACAGAGAGAGAAAGAGAAGCTGTGTGAGAGATAGAGATAGAGAAAGAGAAGCTGTGAGTGAGAAAAAAAGAGAAGCTGTGAGTGTGTGTGAGAGAGAAAGAGAAGCTGTGAGAGAGAGAAAAAGAGAAGCTGTGAGTGAGAGAGAGAGAGAGAGAGAACGAGAAGCTGTGTGTGAGAGAGAAAGAGAAGCTGTGAGTGAGAGAGAGAGAGAAAGAGAAGCTGTGAGTGAGAGATAGAGAGAGAAAGAGAAGCTGTGAGTCAGTGAGAGAGAGAGAATGAGAAGCTGTGTGTGTGAGATTTAGAGAAGCTGTGAGTGAGAGAGAGAGAGAAAGAGAAGCTGTGAGTGAGAGAGAGAAAGAGAAGCTGTGAGAGAGAGAGAATGAGAAGCTGTGAGTGAGAGAGAGAAAGAGAGAGAGAAGCTGTGAGTGTGAGAGAGAGTGAGATAAAGAGAAGCTGTGAGTGAGTGTGAGAGAGAGAGAAGCTGTGAGTGAAAGTGAGAAAGAGAAGCTGATAGTGAGAGAGAGAGAAGCTGTGAGTGAGAGAAAGAGAAAGAGAAGCTGTGAGTAAGAGAGAAAAAGAGAAATAGAAGCTATGAGTGAGAGACAGAGAGAGAAGCTGTGAGTGAGTGAGAGAGAGATGTTGTGTGAGAGAGAGAGAGAAAAAGAGAAGCTGTGAGTGAGAGAGAGAGAGAAAGAGAAGCTGTAAGTGAGTGAGAGAAAGAGAAGCTGTGAGTGTGAGAGAGAGAAAGAGAAGCTGTGAGTGAGAGAGAGAGTGAGAAGCTGTGAGTGAGAGAGAGAGAAAGAGATGCTGTGAGTGAGAGACAGAGAGAGAAAGAGAAGTTGTTAGTGAGAGAGAGAGAGAGAAAGAGAAGCTGTGAGAGAGAGAGAGAAAGAGAAGCTGTGAGAGAGAGATAGAAGCTGTGAGTGAGAGACAGAGAGAGAAAGAGAAGCTGTGTGTGTGTGTGTGAGAGAGAAGCTGTGTGTGAGAGAGAAAGAGAAGCTGTGAGTGAGAGAGAGAGAGAAAGAGAATCTGCGAGTGAGAGAGAGAGAGAAAGAGAAGCTGTGTGAGAGAGAGAGTGATAAGCTGTGAGTGAGAGAGAGAGAGAGAAAGAAAAGCTGTGAGTGTGTGTGTGAGAGAGAAAGAAAGCTGTGAGTGAGAGAGAGAGAGAGAAAGAGAAGGTGTGAGTGTGTGAGAGAGAGAAGGAGAAGTTGTGTGAGAGAGAGATAGAGAAAGAGTAGCTGTGAGAGAGAGAGAGAAAGATAAGCTGTGAGTGTGTGTGAGAGAGAAAGAGAAGTTGTGAGAGAGAGAGAAAAAGAGAAGCTGTGAGTGAGAGTGAAAGAGAGAAATAGAAGCTACGAGTGAGAGAGAGAGAGCTGTGAGTGTGTGAGAGAGAGGAAGTGAAGCTGTGAGTGAAAAAGAGAGAAAGAGAATCTGTGAGTGAGAGATAGAGAGAGAAAGAGAAGCTGTGAGTTAGAGAGAGAGAGAGAATGAGAAGCTGTGTGTGTGAGATAAAGAGAAGCTGTGAGTGAGAGAGTGAGAGAAAGAGAAGCTGTGAGTGAGAGATAGAGAGAGAAAGAGAAGCTGTGAGTGAGAGAGAGAGAGAAAGAGAAGCTATGAGTGAGAGAGAGAGAGAAGCTGTGAGTGAGAGAGAGAAGTTGTGCGTGAGAGAGAGAGAAGCTGTGTGTGTGTGAGAGAGAGAGAAGCTGTGAGTGAGAGAGAGAGAAAGAAAGAGAAGCTGTGTGATAGAGAGAGAAGCTGTGAGTGTGAGAGAGAGTGAGATAAAGAGAAGTTGTGAGTGAGTGAGAGAGAGAAAGAGAAGCTGTAAGTGAGTTTGAGAAAGAGAAGCTGTGAGTGTGTGAGAGAGAAAGAGAAGCTGTGAGTGAGAGAGAGAGTGAGAAGCTGTGAGTGAGAGAGGGAGAGAAAGAGATGCTGTGAGTGAGAGACAGAAAGAAAGAGAAGTTGTTAGTGAGAGAGAGAGAGAGAGAGAAGCTGTGAGAGAGAGAGAGAGAAAGAGAAGCTGTGAGTGAGAGAGAGAGTGAGAAGCTGTGAGTGAGAGAGAGAGAGAAAGAGATGCTGTGAGTGAGAGACAGAGAGAAAGAGAAGTTGTTAGTGAGAGAGAGAGAGAGAGAAGCTGTGAGAGAGAGAGAATGAGAAGCTGTGAGAGAGAGAGAGAAAGAGAAGTTATTATTGAGAGAGAGAGAGAAATAGCTGTGAGAGAGAGAAAGAGAAAGAGAAGCTGTGTGTGAGAGAGAAAGAGAAGCTGTGAGTGAGAGAGAGAGAGAGAGAAAGAGAAGCTGTGTGAGAGAGAGAAAGAGAAGCTGTGAGTGAGAGACAGAGAGAGAAAGAGAAGCTGTGTGAGAGAGAGAGTGATAAGCTGTGAGGGAGAGAGAGAGAGAAAGAGAAGCTGTGAGTGAGAGACAGTGAGAGAGTAGCTGTGAGAGACAGAGAGAGCAAGAGAAGCTGTGAGTGTGTGTGTGAGAGAGAAAGAAAGCTGTGAGTGAGAGAGAGAGAGAAAGAGAAGCTGTGAGAGAGAGAGAAAGAGAAGCTGTGAGTGTGTGTGTGAGAGAAAGTGAAGTTGTGAGAGAGAGAGAAAAAGAGAAGCTGTGAGTGAGAGTGAAAGAGAGAAATAGAAGCTACGAGTGAGAGAGAGAGAGAAGCTGTGAGTGTGTGAGAGAGAGGAAGTGAAGCTGTGAGTGAAAAAGAGAGAAAGTGAAGCTGTGAGTGAGAGATAGAGAGAGAAAGAGAAGCTGTGAGTTAGAGAGAGAAAGAGAACGAGAAGCTGTGTGTGTGAGATAAAGAGAAGCTGTGAGTGAGAGAGAGAGAGAAATAGAAGCTGTGAGTGAGAATTAGAGAGAGAAAGAGAAGCTGTGAGTGAGAGAGAGAGAGAATCTGTGAGTGAGAGAGAGAGAGAGAAAGAGAAGCTATGAGTGAGAGAGAGAGAGAAGCTGTGAGTGAGAGAGAGAAGCTGTGCGTGAGAGAGAGAGAGAGAAGCTGTGTGTGTGTGTGAGAGAGAGAGAAGCTGTGAGTGAGAGAGAGAGAGAAAGAGAAGCTGTGTGATAGAGAGAGAAGCTGTGAGTGAGTGAGAGAGAGAAGTTCTGAGTGAGAGAGTAAGAGAAGCTTTGAGTGAGAGACAGAGGGAGAAAGAAAGGGTGTGAGTGCGAGAGAGAGAAAGAGAAGCTGTGAGAGAGAGAGAGAAAGAGAAGCTGTGAGTGAGAAAGAGAGAGAAAGAGAAGCTGTGAGTGAGAGACAGAGAGAGAAAGAGAAGCTGTGTGTGTGAGAGAGAAAGAGAAGCTGTGAGTGAGAGAGAAAGAGAGAAATAGAAGCTATGAGTGAGAGACAGAGAGAGAAGCTGTGAGTGAGTGAGAGAGAGAGAAGCTGTGTGAGAGAGAGAGAAAAAAAGAGAAGCTGAGAGAGAGAGAGAGAGAAGCTGTAAGTGAGTGAGAGAAGGAGAAGCTGTGAGTGTGTGAGAGAGAAAGAGAAGCTGTGAGTGAGAGAGAGAGAGAGAGAAAGGGGTTGTTAGTGAGAGAGAGAGAGAAAGAGAAGCTTTGAGAGAGAGAGAGAGAGAGAAGCTGTGAGTGAGAGAGAGAGAGAAGCTGTGAGTGAGAGACAGAGAGATAAAGAGAAGCTGTGAGAGAGAGTGAGAAAGAGAAGCTGTGTGAGAGAGAGAATGAGAAGCTGTGTGAGAGGGAGAGAGAAAGAGAGAAATAGAAGCTACGAGTGAGAGAGAGAGAAGCTGTGAGTGTGTGAGAGAGAGGAAGTGAAGCTGTGAGTGAAAAAGAGAGAAAGTGAAGCTGTGAGTGAGAGATAGAGAGAGAAAGAGAAGCTGTGAGTTAGAGAGAGAGAGAGAAAGAGAAGCTGTGTGTGAGAGATAAAGAGAAGCTGTGAGTGAGAGAGAGAGAGAGAAAGAGAAGCTGTGAGTGAGAGATAGAGAGAGAAAGAGAAGCTGTGAGTGAGAGAGACAGAGAGAATCTGTGAGAGAGAGAGAGAGAAAGAGAAGCTATGAGTGAGAGAGAGAGAAGCTGTGAGTGAGAGAGAGAAGCTGTGCGTGAGAGAGAGAGAGAGAGAAGCTGTGTGTGTGTGTGAGAGAGAGAGAAGCTGTGAGTGAGAGAGAGAGAAAGAGAAGCTGTGTGATAGAGAGAGAGAAGCTGTGAGTGTGAGAGAGAGTGAGATAAAGAGAAGTTGTGAGTGAGTGAGTGAGTGAGAGAAGCTGTGAGTGAAAGAGAGAATGAGAAGCTGTGAGTGAGAGAGAGAGAGAAGCTGTGAGTGAGAGACAGAGAGAGAAAGAGAAGCTGTGTGTGTGAGAGAGAGTGATAAGCTGTGTGTGTGAGAGAGAGAAGCTGTGAGTGAGAGAGAGAGAAAGAGAAGCTGTGAGTGAGAGAGAGAGGGAAGCTGTGAGTGAGAAAGAGAAAGAGAAGCTGTGAGTGAGAGACAGAGGGAGAAAGAAAGGGTGTGAGTGCGAGAGAGAGAAAGAGAAGCTGTGAGAGAGAGAGAGAGAGAAGCTGTGAGTGAGAAAGAGAGAGAAAGAGAAGCTGTGTGTGTGAGAGAGAAAGAGAAGCTGTGAGTGAGAGAGAGAGAAGCTGTGAGTGAAAGTGAGAAAGAGAAGCTGATAGTGAGAGAGAGAGGGAAGCTGTGAGTGAGAGAAAGAGAAAGAGAAGCTGTGAGTAAGAGAGAAAGAGAGAAATAGAAGCTATGAGTGAGAGACAGAGAGAGAAGCTGTGAGTGAGTGAGAGAGAGAGAAGCTGTGTGTGAGAGAGAGAGAGAAAAAGAGAAGCTGTAAGTGAGTGAGAGAGAAGCTGTGAGTGAGAGACAGAGAGATATAGAGAAGCTGTGAGAGAGAGTGAGAAAGAGAAGCTGTGAGAGAGAGAGAATGAGAAGCTGTGTGAGAGGGAGAGAGAAAGAGAATTTGTTAGTGAGAGAGAGAGAGAAAGAGCTGTGTGAGAGAGAGAGAGCAAGAGAATCTGTGAGTGAGAGAGAGAGAAAGAGAAGCTGTGAAAGAGAGAGAGTGGGAAGCTATGAGAGGGAGAGAGCAAGAGAAGCTGTGAGTGAGAGAGAGAAAGAGAAGCTGTGAGAAATAGAGAGAAAGAGAAGCAGTGAGTGAGAAGACAGAGAGAGAAAGAGAAGCTGTGTGTGAGAGAGAGAGAGAAAGTGAAGCTGTGAGTGAGAGAGAGAGAGAAAGAGAAGCTGTGAGTGTGTGTGAGAGAGAAAGAGAAGCTGTGAGTGAGAGACAGAGAGATAAAGAGAAGCTGTGAGAGAGAGTGAGAAAGAGAAGCTGTGAGAGAGAGAGAATGAGAAGCTGTGTGAGAGGGAGAGAGAAAGAGAGAAATAGAAGCTACGAGTGAGAGAGAGAGAGAAGCTGTGAGTGTGTGAGAGAGAGGAAGTGAAGCTGTGAGTGAAAAAGAGAGAAAGTGAAGCTGTGAGTGAGAGATAGAGAGAGAAAGAGAAGCTGTGAGTTAGAGAGAGAGAGAACGAGAAGCTGTGTGTGTGAGATAAAGAGAAGCTGTGAGTGAGAGAGAGAGAGAAAGAGAAGCTGTGAGTGATAGAGAGAGAAAGAGAAGCTGTGAGTGAGAGAGAAAGAGAGAATCTGTGAGTGGGAGAGAGGGAGAAAGAGAAGCTATGAGTGAGAGAGAGAGAAGCTGTGAGTGAGAGAGAGAAGCTGTGCGTGAGAGAGAGAGAGAGAGAAGCTGTGTGTGTGTGAGAGAGAGAGAGAAGCTGTGAGTGAGAGAGAGAGAAAGAGAAGCTGTGTGATAGAGAGAGAGAAGCTGTGAGTGTGAGAGAGAGTGAGATAAAGATAAGTTGTGAGTGAGAGAGAGAGAGAAGCTGTGAGTGAGACAGAGAAAGAGAAGCTGTGAGTGAGAGACAGAGGGAGAAAGCAAGGGGGTGAGTGCGAGAGAGAGAAAGAGAAGCTGTGTGTGAGAGAGAGAGTGATAAGCTGTGTGTGTGAGAGAGAAGCTGTGAGTGAGTGAGAGAGAAAGAGAAGCTGTGAGTGAGTGAGAGAGAGAAGCTGTGAGTGAGACAGAGAAAGAGAAGCTGTGAGTGAGAGACAAAGGGAGAAAGAAAGGGGGTGAGTGCGAGAGAGAGAAAGAGAAGCTGTGAGAGAGAGTGAGAAAGAGAAGCTGTGTGAGAGAGAGAATGAGAAGCTGTGTGAGAGGGAGAGAGAAAGAGAGAAATAGAAGCTACGAGTGAGAGAGAGAGAAGCTGTGAGTGTGTGAGAGAGAGGAAGTGAAGCTGTGAGTGAAAAAGAGAGAAAGTGAAGCTGTGAGTGAGAGATAGAGAGAGAAAGAGAAGCTGTGAGTTAGAGAGAGAGAGAGAAAGAGAAGCTGTGTGTGAGAGATAAAGAGAAGCTGTGAGTGAGAGAGAGAGAGAGAAAGAGAAGCTGTGAGTGAGAGATAGAGAGAGAAAGAGAAGCTGTGAGTGAGAGAGACAGAGAGAATCTGTGAGAGAGAGAGAGAGAAAGAGAAGCTATGAGTGAGAGAGAGAGAAGCTGTGAGTGAGAGAGAGAAGCTGTGCGTGAGAGAGAGAGAGAGAGAAGCTGTGTGTGTGTGTGAGAGAGAGAGAAGCTGTGAGTGAGAGAGAGAGAAAGAGAAGCTGTGTGATAGAGAGAGAGAAGCTGTGAGTGTGAGAGAGAGTGAGATAAAGAGAAGTTGTGAGTGAGTGAGTGAGTGAGAGAAGCTGTGAGTGAAAGAGAGAATGAGAAGCTGTGAGTGAGAGAGAGAGAGAGAAGCTGTGAGTGAGAGACAGAGAGAGAAAGAGAAGCTGTGTGTGAGAGAGAGAGTGATAAGCTGTGTGTGTGAGAGAGAGAAGCTGTGAGTGAGAGAGAGAGAAAGAGAAGCTGTGAGTGAGAGAGAGAGGGAAGCTGTGAGTGAGAAAGAGAAAGAGAAGCTGTGAGTGAGAGACAGAGGGAGAAAGAAAGGGTGTGAGTGCGAGAGAGAGAAAGAGAAGCTGTGAGAGAGAGAGAAAGAGAAGCTGTGAGTGAGAAAGAGAGAGAAAGAGAAGCTGTGTGTGTGTGAGAGAAAGAGAAGCTGTGAGTGAGAGAGAGAGAAGCTGTGAGTGAAAGTGAGAAAGAGAAGCTGATAGTGAGAGAGAGAGGGAAGCTGTGAGTGAGAGAAAGAGAAAGAGAAGCTGTGAGTAAGAGAGAAAGAGAGAAATAGAAGCTATGAGTGAGAGACAGAGAGAGAAGCTGTGAGTGAGTGAGAGAGAGAGAAGCTGTGTGTGAGAGAGAGAGAGAAAAAGAGAAGCTGTAAGTGAGTGAGAGAGAAGCTGTGAGTGAGAGACAGAGAGATATAGAGAAGCTGTGAGAGAGAGTGAGAAAGAGAAGCTGTGAGAGAGAGAGAATGAGAAGCTGTGTGAGAGGGAGAGAGAAAGAGAATTTGTTAGTGAGAGAGAGAGAGAAAGAGCTGTGTGAGAGAGAGAGAGCAAGAGAATCTGTGAGTGAGAGAGAGAGAAAGAGAAGCTGTGAAAGAGAGAGAGTGGGAAGCTATGAGAGGGAGAGAGCAAGAGAAGCTGTGAGTGAGAGAGAGAAAGAGAAGCTGTGAGAAATAGAGAGAAAGAGAAGCAGTGAGTGAGAAGACAGAGAGAGAAAGAGAAGCTGTGTGTGAGAGAGAGAGAGAAAGTGAAGCTGTGAGTGAGAGAGAGAGAGAAAGAGAAGCTGTGAGTGTGTGTGAGAGAGAAAGAGAAGCTGTGAGTGAGAGACAGAGAGATAAAGAGAAGCTGTGAGAGAGAGTGAGAAAGAGAAGCTGTGAGAGAGAGAGAATGAGAAGCTGTGTGAGAGGGAGAGAGAAAGAGAGAAATAGAAGCTACGAGTGAGAGAGAGAGAGAAGCTGTGAGTGTGTGAGAGAGAGGAAGTGAAGCTGTGAGTGAAAAAGAGAGAAAGTGAAGCTGTGAGTGAGAGATAGAGAGAGAAAGAGAAGCTGTGAGTTAGAGAGAGAGAGAGAACGAGAAGCTGTGTGTGTGAGATAAAGAGAAGCTGTGAGTGAGAGAGAGAGAGAAAGAGAAGCTGTGAGTGATAGAGAGAGAAAGAGAAGCTGTGAGTGAGAGAGAAAGAGAGAATCTGTGAGTGGGAGAGAGGGAGAAAGAGAAGCTATGAGTGAGAGAGAGAGAAGCTGTGAGTGAGAGAGAGAAGCTGTGCGTGAGAGAGAGAGAGAGAGAAGCTGTGTGTGTGTGAGAGAGAGAGAGAAGCTGTGAGTGAGAGAGAGAGAAAGAGAAGCTGTGTGATAGAGAGAGAGAAGCTGTGAGTGTGAGAGAGAGTGAGATAAAGATAAGTTGTGAGTGAGAGAGAGAGAGAAGCTGTGAGTGAGACAGAGAAAGAGAAGCTGTGAGTGAGAGACAGAGGGAGAAAGAAAGGGGGTGAGTGCGAGAGAGAGAAAGAGAAGCTGTGTGTGAGAGAGAGAGTGATAAGCTGTGTGTGTGAGAGAGAAGCTGTGAGTGAGTGAGAGAGAAAGAGAAGCTGTGAGTGAGTGAGAGAGAGAAGCTGTGAGTGAGACAGAGAAAGAGAAGCTGTGAGTGAGAGACAGAGGGAGAAAGAAAGGGGGTGAGTGCGAGAGAGAGAAAGAGAAGCTGTGAGAGAGAGAGAGAAAGAGAAGGTGTGAGTGAGAAAGAGAGAGAAAGAGAAGCTGTGAGTGAGAGACAGAGAGAGAAAGAGAAGCTGTGTTTGTGAGAGAGAAAGAGAAGCTGTGAGTGAGAGAGAGAGTAGCTGTTAGTGAAAGTGAGAAATAGAAGCTGTGAGTGAGAGAGAGAGAAGCTGTGAGTGAGAGAAAGAGAAAGAGAAGCTGTGAGTAAGAGAGAAAGAGAGAAATAGAAGGTATGAGTGAGAGACAGAGAGAGAAGCTGTGAGTGAGTGAGCGAGAGAAGCTGTGTGTGAGAGAGAGAAAAAGAGAAGCTGTGTGTGTGTGTGTGAGAGAGAGAAGCTGTAAGTGAGTGAGAGAAGGAGAAGCTGTGAGTGTGTGAGAGAGAGAGAGAAGCTGTGAGTGAGAGAGAGAGAGAGAGAAAGAGAAGTTGTTAGTGAGAGAGAGAGAGAAAGAGAAGCTTTGAGAGAGAGAGAGAGAAGCTGTGAGTGAGAGAGAGACAGAAGCTGTGAGTGAGAGACAGAGAGATAAAGAGAAGCTGTGAGAGAGAGTGAGAAAGAGAAGCTGTGAGAGAGAGAGAATGAGAAGCTGTGTGAGAGGGAGAGAGAAAGAGAGAAATAGAAGCTACGAGTGAGAGAGAGAGAGAAGCTGTGAGTGTGTGAGAGAGAGGAAGTGAAGCTGTGAGTGAAAAAGAAAGTGAAGCTGTGAGTGAGAGATAGAGAGAGAAAGAGATAGAGAAGCTGTGTGTGAGAGATAAAGAGAAGCTGTGAGTGAGAGAGAGAGAAAGAGAAGCTGTGAGTGAGAGATAGAGAGAGAAAGAGAAGCTGTGAGTGAGAGAGACAGAGAGAATCTGTGAGTGAGAGAGAGAGAGAAAGAGAAGCTATGAGTGAGAGAGAGAGAAGCTGTGAGTGTGAGAGAGAAGCTGTGCGTGAGAGAGAGAGAGAGAGAAGCTGTGTGTGTGTGTGTGTGAGAGAGAAGCTGTGAGTGAGAGAGAGAGAGAGAGAGAAAGAGAAGCTGTGTGATAGAGAGAGAGAGAGAAGCTGTGAGTGTGAGAGAGAGTGAGATAAAGAGAAGTTGTGAGTGAGTGAGTGAGTGAGAGAAGCTGTGAGTGAAAGAGAGAAAGAGAAGCTGTGAGTGAGAGGGAGAGAGAGAAGCTGTGAGTGTGTGAGAGAGAGGAAGTGAAGCTGTGAGTGAAAAAGAGAGAAAGTGAAGCTGTGAGTGAGAGATAGAGAGAGAAAGAGAAGCTGTGAGTTAGAGAGAGAGAGAGAACGAGAAGCTGTGTGTGTGAGATAAAGAGAAGCTGTGAGTGAGAGAGAGAGAGCGAAAGAGAAGCTGTGAGTGAGAGATAGAGAGAGAAAGAGAACTGTGAGTGAGAGAGAAAGAGAGAATCTGTGAGAGAGAGAGGGAGAAAGAGAAGCTATGAGTGAGAGTGAGAGAAGCTGTGAGTGAGAGAGAGAAGCTGTGCTCGAGAGAGAGAGAGAGAAGCTGTGTGTGTGTGTGTGAGAGAGAGAAGCTGTGAGTGAGAGAGAGAGAGAGAAAGAGAAGCTCTGTGATAGAGAGAGAGAGAAGCTGTGAGTGTGAGAGAGAGTGAGATAAAGAGAAGTTGTGAGTGAGTGAGTGAGTGAGAGAAGCTGTGAGTGAAAGAGAGAAAGAGAAGCTGTGAATGAGAGAGAGAGAAGCTGTGAGTGAGAGACAGAGAGAGAAAGAGAAGCTGTGTGTGTGAGAGAGAGTGATAAGCTGTGTGTGTGTGTGAGAGAGAAGCTGTGAGTGAGAGAGAGAGAAAGAGAAGCTGTGAGTGAGAGAGAGAGAGAAGCTGTGAGTGAGAGAGAGAAAGAGAAGCTGTGAGTGAGAGACAGAGGGAGAAAGAAAGGGTGTGAGTGCGAGAGAGAGAAAGAGAAGCTGTGAGAGAGAGAGAGAAAGAGAAGCTGTGAGTGAGAAAGAGAGAGAAAGAGAAGCTGTGTGTGTGAGAGAGAAAGAGAAGCTGTGAGTGAGAGAGAGAGAAGCTGTGAGTGAAAGTGAGAAAGAGAAGCTGATAGTGAGAGAGAGAGAGAGAAGCTGTGAGTGACAGAAAGAGAAAGAAAAGCTGTGAGTAAGAGACAAAGAGAGAAATAGAAGCTATGAGTGAGAGACAGAGAGAGAAGCTGTGAGTGAGTGAGAGAGAGAGAAGCTGTGTGAGAGAGAGAGAGAAAAAGAGAAGCTGTGAGAGAGAGAGAGAGAAAGAGAAGCTGTAAGTGAGTGAGAGAAGGAGAAGCTGTGAGTGTGTGAGAGAGAAAGAGAAGCTGTGTGTGTGAGAGAGAGAGAGAAGGTGTGAGTGAGAAAGAGAGAGAAAGAGAAGCTGTGAGTGAGAGACAGAGAGAGAAAGAGAAGCTGTGTTTGTGAGAGAGAAAGAGAAGCTGTGAGTGAGAGAGAGAGTAGCTGTTAGTGAAAGTGAGAAATAGAAGCTGTGAGTGAGAGAGAGAGAAGCTGTGAGTGAGAGAAAGAGAAAGAGAAGCTGTGAGTAAGAGAGAAAGAGAGAAATAGAAGGTATGAGTGAGAGACAGAGAGAGAAGCTGTGAGTGAGTGAGCGAGAGAAGCTGTGTGTGAGAGAGAGAAAAAGAGAAGCTGTGTGTGTGTGTGAGAGAGAGAGAAGCTGTAAGTGAGTGAGAGAAGGAGAAGCTGTGAGTGAGAGAAAGAGAAAGAGAAGCTGTGAGTAAGAGAGAAAGAGAGAAATAGAAGGTATGAGTGAGAGACAGAGAGAGAAGCTGTGAGTGAGTGAGCGAGAGAAGCTGTGTGTGAGAGAGAGAAAAAGAGAAGCTGTGTGTGTGTGTGAGAGAGAGAGAAGCTGTAAGTGAGTGAGAGAAGGAGAAGCTGTGAGTGTGAGAGAGAGAGAGAGAAGCTGTGAGTGAGAGAGAGAGAGAGAAAGAGAAGTTGTTAGTGAGAGAGAGAGAGAAAGAGAAGCTTTGAGAGAGAGAGAGAGAAGCTGTGAGTGAGAGAGAGACAGAAGCTGTGAGTGAGAGACAGAGAGATAAAGAGAAGCTGTGAGAGAGAGTGAGAAAGAGAAGCTGTGAGAGAGAGAGAATGAGAAGCTGTGTGAGAGGGAGAGAGAAAGAGAGAAATAGAAGCTACGAGTGAGAGAGAGAGAGAAGCTGTGAGTGTGTGAGAGAGAGGAAGTGAAGCTGTGAGTGAAAAAGAAAGTGAAGCTGTGAGTGAGAGATAGAGAGAGAAAGAGATAGAGAAGCTGTGTGTGAGAGATAAAGAGAAGCTGTGAGTGAGAGAGAGAGAAAGAGAAGCTGTGAGTGAGAGATAGAGAGAGAAAGAGAAGCTGTGAGTGAGAGAGACAGAGAGAATCTGTGAGTGAGAGAGAGAGAGAAAGAGAAGCTATGAGTGAGAGAGAGAGAAGCTGTGAGTGTGAGAGAGAAGCTGTGCGTGAGAGAGAGAGAGAGAGAAGCTGTGTGTGTGTGTGTGTGAGAGAGAAGCTGTGAGTGAGAGAGAGAGAGAGAGAGAAAGAGAAGCTGTGTGATAGAGAGAGAGAGAGAAGCTGTGAGTGTGAGAGAGAGTGAGATAAAGAGAAGTTGTGAGTGAGTGAGTGAGTGAGAGAAGCTGTGAGTGAAAGAGAGAAAGAGAAGCTGTGAGTGAGAGGGAGAGAGAGAAGCTGTGAGTGTGTGAGAGAGAGGAAGTGAAGCTGTGAGTGAAAAAGAGAGAAAGTGAAGCTGTGAGTGAGAGATAGAGAGAGAAAGAGAAGCTGTGAGTTAGAGAGAGAGAGAACGAGAAGCTGTGTGTGTGAGATAAAGAGAAGCTGTGAGTGAGAGAGAGAGAGCGAAAGAGAAGCTGTGAGTGAGAGATAGAGAGAGAAAGAGAACTGTGAGTGAGAGAGAAAGAGAGAATCTGTGAGAGAGAGAGGGAGAAAGAGAAGCTATGAGTGAGAGTGAGAGAAGCTGTGAGTGAGAGAGAGAAGCTGTGCTCGAGAGAGAGAGAGAGAAGCTGTGTGTGTGTGTGTGAGAGAGAGAAGCTGTGAGTGAGAGAGAGAGAGAGAAAGAGAAGCTCTGTGATAGAGAGAGAGAGAAGCTGTGAGTGTGAGAGAGAGTGAGATAAAGAGAAGTTGTGAGTGAGTGAGTGAGTGAGAGAAGCTGTGAGTGAAAGAGAGAAAGAGAAGCTGTGAATGAGAGAGAGAGAAGCTGTGAGTGAGAGACAGAGAGAGAAAGAGAAGCTGTGTGTGAGAGAGAGTGATAAGCTGTGTGTGTGTGTGAGAGAGAAGCTGTGAGTGAGAGAGAGAGAAAGAGAAGCTGTGAGTGAGAGAGAGAGAGAAGCTGTGAGTGAGAGAGAGAAAGAGAAGCTGTGAGTGAGAGACAGAGGGAGAAAGAAAGGGTGTGAGTGCGAGAGAGAGAAAGAGAAGCTGTGAGAGAGAGAGAGAAAGAGAAGCTGTGAGTGAGAAAGAGAGAGAAAGAGAAGCTGTGTGTGTGAGAGAGAAAGAGAAGCTGTGAGTGAGAGAGAGAGAAGCTGTGAGTGAAAGTGAGAAAGAGAAGCTGATAGTGAGAGAGAGAGAGAGAAGCTGTGAGTGACAGAAAGAGAAAGAAAAGCTGTGAGTAAGAGACAAAGAGAGAAATAGAAGCTATGAGTGAGAGACAGAGAGAGAAGCTGTGAGTGAGTGAGAGAGAGAGAAGCTGTGTGAGAGAGAGAGAGAAAAAGAGAAGCTGTGAGAGAGAGAGAGAGAAAGAGAAGCTGTAAGTGAGTGAGAGAAGGAGAAGCTGTGAGTGTGTGAGAGAGAAAGAGAAGCTGTGTGTGTGAGAGAGAGAGAGAGAAAGAGAAGTTGTTAGTGAGAGAGAGAGAGAAAGAAAGAGAAGCTTTGAGAGAGAGAGAGAGAGAACAGGTGTGAGTGAGAGAGAGAGAAGCTGTGAGTGAGAGACAGAGAGATATAGAGAAGCTGTTAGAGAGAGTGAGAAAGAGAAGCTGTGAGAGAGAGAGAATGAGAAGCTGTGTGAAAGGGAGAGAGAAAGAGAATTTGTTAGTGAGAGAGAGAGAGAAAGAGCTGTGAGAGAGAGAGAGAGCAAGAGAAGCTGTGAGTTAGAGAGAGAGAGAGAAAGAGAAGCTGTGTGTGTGAGATAAAGAGAAGCTGTGAGTGAGAGAGAGAGAGAGAAAGAGAAGCTGTGAGTGAGAGATAGAGAGAGAAAGAGAAGCTGTGAGTGAGAGAGAAAGAGAGAATCTGTGAGTGAGAGAGAGGGAGAAAGAGAAGCTATGAGTGAGAGAGAGAGAAGCTGTGAGTGAGAGAGAGAAGCTGTGCGTGAGAGAGAGAGAGAGAAGCTGTGTGTGTGTGAGAGAGAGAGAGAAGCTGTGAGTGAGAGAGAGAGAGAGAAAGAGAATCTCTGTGATAGAGAGAGAGAGAAGCTGTGAGTGTGAGAGAGAGTGAGATAAAGAGAAGTTGTGAGTGAGTGAGTGAGAGAAGCTGTGGATGAAAGAGAGAAAGAGAAGCTGTGAGTGAGAGAGAGAGAGAAGCTGTGAGTGAGAGACAGAGAGAGAAAGAGAAGCTGTGTGTGTGAGAGAGAGTGATAAGCTGTGTGTGTGAGAGAGAGAAGCTGTGAGTGAGTGAGAGAAAGAGAAGCTGTGAGTGAGAGAGAGAGAGAAGCTGTGAGTGAGAGAGAGAAAGAGAAGCTGTGAGTGAGAGACAGAGGGAGAAAGAAAGGGTGTGAGTGCGAGAGAGAGAAAGAGAAGCTGTGAGAGAGAGAGAAAGAGAAGCTGTGAGTGAGAAGGAGAGAGAAAGAGAAGCTGTGTGTGTGAGAGAGAAAGAGAAGCTGTGAGTGAGAGAGAGAGAAGCTGTGAGTGAAAGTGAGAAAGAGAAGCTGATAGTGAGAGAGAGAGAGAGAAGCTGTGAGTGACAGAAAGAGAAAGAAAAGCTGTGAGTAAGAGACAAAGAGAGAAATAGAAGCTATGAGTGAGAGACAGAGAGAGAAGCTGTGAGTGAGTGAGAGAGAGAAGCTGTGTGTGAGAGAGAGAAAGAGAAGCTGTGTGTGAGAGAGAGAGAGAGAGAAAGAGAAGTTGTTAGTGAGAGAGAGAGAGAAAGAAAGAGAAGCTTTGAGAGAGAGAGAGAGAGAACAGCTGTGAGTGAGAGAGAGAGAAAGAGAAGCTGTAAGTGAGTGAGAGAAGGAGAAGCTGTGAGTGTGAGAGAGAGAAAGAGAAGCTGTGTGTGTGAGAGAGAGAGAGAGAAAGAGAAGTTGTTAGTGAGAGAGAGAGAGAAAGAAAGAGAAGCTTTGAGAGAGAGAGAGAGAGAACAGCTGTGAGTGAGAGAGAGAGAAGATGTGAGTGAGAGACAGAGAGATATAGAGAAGCTGTGAGAGAGAGTGAGAAAGAGAAGCTGTGAGAGAGAGAGAGAATGAGAAGCTGTGTGAGAGGGAGAGAGAAAGAGAATTTGTTAGTGAGAGAGAGAGAGAAAGAGCTGTGAGAGAGAGAGAGAGCAAGAGAAGCTGTGAGTTAGAGAGAGAGAGAGAAAGAGAAGCTGTGTGTGTGAGATAAAGAGAAGCTGTGAGTGAGAGAGAGAGAGAAAGAGAAGCTGTGAGTGAGAGATAGAGAGAGAAAGAGAAGCTGTGAGTGAGAGAGAAAGAGAGAATCTGTGAGTGAGAGAGAGGGAGAAAGAGAAGCTATGAGTGAGAGAGAGAGAAGCTGTGAGTGAGAGAGAGAAGCTGTGCGTGAGAGAGAGAGAGAGAAGCTGTGTGTGTGTGAGAGAGAGAGAGAAGCTGTGAGTGAGAGAGAGAGAGAGAGAAAGAGAATCTCTGTGATAGAGAGAGAGAGAAGCTGTGAGTGTGAGAGAGAGTGAGATAAAGAGAAGTTGTGAGTGAGTGAGTGAGAGAAGCTGTGAGTGAAAGAGAGAAAGAGAAGCTGTGAGTGAGAGAGAGAGAGAAGCTGTGAGTGAGAGACAGAGAGAGAAAGAGAAGCTGTGTGTGAGAGAGAGAGTGATAAGCTGTGTGTGTGTGAGAGAGAAGCTGTGAGTGAGAGAGAGAGAAAGAGAAGCTGTGAGTGAGTGAGAGAGAGAAGCTGTGAGTGAGAGAGAGAAAGAGAAGCTGTGAGTGAGAGACAGAGGGAGAAAGAAAGGGTGTGAGTGCGAGAGAGAGAAAGAGAAGCTGTGAGAGAGAGAGAAAGAGAAGCTGTGAGTGAGAAAGAGAGAGAAAGAGAAGCTGTGTGTGTGAGAGAGAAAGAGAAGCTGTGAGTGAGAGAGAGAGAAGCTGTGAGTGAAAGTGAGAAAGAGAAGCTGATAGTGAGAGAGAGAGAGAGAAGCTGTGAGTGACAGAAAGAGAAAGAAAAGCTGTGAGTAAGAGACAAAGAGAGAAATAGAAGCTATGAGTGAGAGACAGAGAGAAGCTGTGAGTGAGTGAGAGAGAGAGAAGCTGTGTGAGAGAGAGAGAGAGAAAAAGAGAAGCTGTGAGAGAGAGAGAGAAAGAGAAGCTGTAAGTGAGTGAGAGAAGGAGAAGCTGTGAGTGTGAGAGAGAGAAAGAGAAGCTGTGTGTGTGTGTGTGAGAGAGAGAAAGAGTTGTTAGTGAGAGAGAGAGAGAAAGAAAGAGAAGCTTTGAGAGAGAGAACAGCTGTGAGTGAGAGAGAGAGAAGCTGTGAGTGAGAGACAGGGAGATATAGAGAAGCTGTGAGAGAGAGTGAGAAAGAGAAGCTGTGAGGGAGAGAGAGAATGAGAAGCTGTGTGAGAGGGAGAGAGAAAGAGAATTTGTTAGTGAGAGAGAGAGAGAAAGAGCTGTGAGAGAGAGAGAGAGCAAGAGAATCTGTGAGTGAGAGAGAGAGAGAAAGAGAAGCTGTGAGTGAGAGAGAAAGAGAGAAAGAGAAGCTGTGAGAGAGAGAGTGAGAAGCTATGAGAGAGAGAGAGAGCAAGAGAATCTGTGAGTGAGAGAGAGAGAGAAAGAGAAGCTTTGAGTGAGAAGACAGAGAGAGAAAGAGAAGCTGTGTGAGAGAGAGATAGAGAAAGTGAAGCTGTGAGTGAGAGAGAGAGAGAAAGAGAAGCTGTGAGTGTGTGTGTGAGAGAAAGAGAAGCTGTGAGAGAGAAAAAGAGAAGCTGTGAGTGAGAGTGAAAGAGAGAAATAGAAGCTATGAGTGAGAGAGAGAGAGAAGCTGTGAGTGAGAGAAAGAGAGAGAAAGAGAAGTTGTTAGTGAGAGAGAGATTGAAAGAGAAGCTTTGAGAGAGAGAGAGAGAGAAAGAGAAGCTGTGAGTGAGAGAGAGAGAGAAGCTGTGAGTGAGAGACAGAGAGATAAAGAGAAGCTGTGAGAGAGAGAGAAAGAGAAGCTGTGAGTGAGAGAGAGAATGAGAAGCTGTGTGAGAGGGAGAGAGAAAGAGAAGATTTTAGTGAGAGAGAGAGAGAAAGAGCTGTGAGGGAGAGAGAGAGAAAGAGAAGCTGTGTGAGAGAGAAAGAGAAGCTGTGAGTGAGAGAGAGAGAGAAAGTGAAGCTGTGAGTGAGAGAGAGAGAGAAAGAGAACCTGTGAGTGAGAGAAAGAGAGAAAGAGAAGCTGTGAGTGAGAGACAGAGAGAGAAAGAGAAGCTGTGTGTGAGAGAGAGAGTGATAAGCTGTGAATGAGAGAGAGAGAGAAAGAGAAGCTGTGAGTGAGAGACAGAGAGAGAGAGTAGCTCTGTGTGAGAGAGAGAGAGAGCAAGAGAATCTGTGAGTGAGAGAGAGAGAAAAAGAGAAGCTGTGAATGACAGAGAAAGAGAGAAAGAGAAGCTGTGAGTGAGAGAGAGTGAGAAGCTATGAGAGAGAGAGAGCAAGAGAAGCTGTGAGTGAGAGAGAGAAAGAGAAGCTGTGAGTGAGAAAGAGAGAGAAAGAGAAGCTGTGAGTGAGAAGACAGAGAGAGAAAGAGAAGCTGTGTGAGAGAGAGAGATAGAGAAAGAGAAGCTGTGAGTGAGAGAAAGAGAAGCTGTGAGTGTGTGTGAGAGAGAAAGAGAAGCTGTGAGAGAGAGAAAAAGAGAAGCTGTGAGTGAGAGAGAGAGAGAGAACGAGAAGCTGTGTGTGAGAGAGAAAGAGAAGCTGTGAGTGAGAGAGAGAGAGAAAGAGAAGCTGTGAGTGAGAGATAGAGAGAGAAAGAGAAGCTGTGAGTCAGTGAGAGAGAGAGAATGAGAAGCTGTGTGTGTGAGATTTAGAGAAGCTGTGAGTGTGAGAGAGAGTGAGATAAAGAGAAGCTGTGAGTGAGTGTGAGAGAGAGAGAAGCTGTGAGTGAAAGTGAGAAAGAGAAGCTGATAGTGAGAGAGAGAGAAGCTGTGAGTGAGAGAAAGAGAAAGAGAAGCTGTGAGTAAGAGAGAAAAAGAGAAATAGAAGCTATGAGTGAGAGACAGAGAGAGAAGCTGTGAGTGAGTGAGAGAGAGAAGTTGTGTGAGAGAGAGAGAGAAAAAGAGAAGCTGTGAGTGAGAGAGAGAGAGAAAGAGAAGCTGTAAGTGAGTGAGAGAAAGAGAAGCTGTGAGTGTGAGAGAGAGAAAGAGAGGCTGTGAGTGAGAGAGAGAGAAAGAGATGCTGTGAGTGAGAGACAGAGAGAGAAAGAGAAGTTGTTAGTGAGAGAGAGAGAGAGAGAAAGAGAAGCTGTGAGAGAGAGAGAAAGAGAAGCTGTGAGAGAGAGAGATAGAAGCTGTGAGTGAGAGACAGAGAGAGAAAGAGAAGCTGTGTGTGTGTGAGAGAGAGAAGCTGTGTGTGAGAGAGAAAGAGAAGCTGTGAGTGAGTGAGAGAGAAAGAGAATCTGTGAGTGAGAGAGAGAGAGAAAGAGAAGCTGTGAGAGAGAGAGAAAGAGAAGCTGTGAGTGAGAGACAGAGAGAGAAAGAGAAGCTGTGAGTGTATGTGTGTGAGAGAAAGAAAGCTGTGAGTGAGAGAGAGAGAGAGAAAGAGAAGGTGTGAGTGTGTGTGAGAGAGAAGGAGAAGTTGTGTGAGAGAGAGATAGAGAAAGAGTAGCTGTGAGAGAGAGAGAGAGATAAAGATAAGCTGTGAGTGTGTGTGAGAGAGAAAGAGAAGTTGTGAGAGAGAGAGAAAAAGAGAAGCTGTGAGTGAGAGTGAAAGAGAGAAATAGAAGCTACGAGTGAGAGAGAGAGAGCTGTGAGTGTGTGTGAGAGAGGAAGTGAAGCTGTGAGTGAAAAAGAGAGAAAGAGAATCTGTGAGTGAGAGATAGAGAGAGAAAGAGAAGCTGTGAGTGAGTGAGAGAGAGAAGCTGTGAGTGAGAGAGAGAAAGAGAAGCTGTGAGTGAGAGACAGAGGGAGAAAGAAAGGGTGTGAGTGCGAGAGAGAGAAAGAGAAGCTGTGAGAGAGAGAGAAAGAGAAGCTGTGAGTGAGAAAGAGAGAGAAAGAGAAGCTGTGTGTGTGAGAGAGAAAGAGAAGCTGTGAGTGAGAGAGAGAGAAGCTGTGAGTGAAAGTGAGAAAGAGAAGCTGATAGTGAGAGAGAGAGAGAGAAGCTGTGAGTGACAGAAAGAGAAAGAAAAGCTGTGAGTAAGAGACAAAGAGAGAAATAGAAGCTATGAGTGAGAGACAGAGAGAAGCTGTGAGTGAGTGAGAGAGAGAGAAGCTGTGTGAGAGAGAGAGAGAGAAAAAGAGAAGCTGTGAGAGAGAGAGAGAAAGAGAAGCTGTAAGTGAGTGAGAGAAGGAGAAGCTGTGAGTGTGAGAGAGAGAAAGAGAAGCTGTGTGTGTGTGAGAGAGAGAGAGAAAGAGAAGTTGTTAGTGAGAGAGAGAGAGAAAGAAAGAGAAGCTTTGAGAGAGAGAGAACAGCTGTGAGTGAGAGAGAGAGAAGCTGTGAGTGAGAGACAGAGAGATATAGAGAAGCTGTGAGAGAGAGTGAGAAAGAGAAGCTGTGAGAGAGAGAGAGAATGAGAAGCTGTGTGAGAGGGAGAGAGAAAGAGAATTTGTTAGTGAGAGAGAGAGAGAAAGAGCTGTGAGAGAGAGAGAGAGCAAGAGAATCTGTGAGTGAGAGAGAGAGAGAAAGAGAAGCTGTGAGTGAGAGAGAAAGAGAGAAAGAGAAGCTGTGAGAGAGAGAGTGAGAAGCTATGAGAGAGAGAGAGCAAGAGAAGCTGTGAGTGAGAGAGAGAAAGAGAAGCTGTGAGAAATAGAGAGAAAGAGAAGCTTTGATTGAGAAGACAGAGAGAGAAAGAGAAGCTGTGTGAGAGAGAGATAGAGAAAGTGAAGCTGTGAGTGAGAGAGAGAGAGAAAGAGAAGCTGTGAGTGTGTGTGTGAGAGAAAGAGAAGCTGTGAGAGAGAAAAAGAGAAGCTGTGAGTGAGAGTGAAAGAGAGAAATAGAAGCTATGAGTGAGAGAGAGAGAGAAGCTGTGAGTGAGAGAAAGAGAGAGAAAGAGAAGTTGTTAGTGAGAGAGAGAGAGAAAGAGAAGCTTTGAGAGAGAGAGAGAGAGAAAGAGAAGCTGTGAGTGAGAGAGAGAGAGAAGCTGTGAGTGAGAGACAGAGAGATAAAGAGAAGCTGTGAGAGAGAGAGAAAGAGAAGCTGTGAGTGAGAGAGAGAATGAGAAGCTGTGTGAGAGGGAGAGAGAAAGAGAAGATTTTAGTGAGAGAGAGAGAGAGAGAGAGAAAGAGCTGTGAGAGAGAGAGAGAGAAAGAGAAGCTGTGTGAGAGAGAAAGAGAAGCTGTGAGTGAGAGAGAGAGAAAGTGAAGCTGTGAGTGAGAGAGAGAGAGAAAGAGAACCTGTGAGTGAGAGAAAGAGAGAAAGAGAAGCTGTGAGTGAGAGACAGAGAGAGAAAGAGAAGCTGTGTGTGAGAGAGAGAGTGATAAGCTGTGAATGAGAGAGAGAGAGAAAGAGAAGCTGTGAGTGAGAGACAGAGAGAGAGAGTAGCTCTGTGTGAGAGAGAGAGAGAGAGCAAGAGAATCTGTGAGTGAGAGAGAGAGAAAAAGAGAAGCTGTGAGTGACAGAGAAAGAGAGAAAGAGAAGCTGTGAGTGAGAGAGAGTGAGAAGCTATGAGAGAGAGAGCAAGAGAAGCTGTGAGTGAGAGAGAGAAAGAGAATCTGTGAGTGAGAAAGAGAGAGAAAGAGAAGCTGTGAGTGAGAAGACAGAGAGAGAAAGAGAAGCTGTGTGAGAGAGAGAGATAGAGAAAGAGAAGCTGTGAGTGAGAGAAAGAGAAGCTGTGAGTGTGTGTGTGAGAGAAAGAGAAGCTGTGAGAGAGAGAAAAAGAGAAGCTGTGAGTGAGTGAGAGAGAGAGAACGAGAAGCTGTGTGTGAGAGAGAAAGAGAAGCTGTGAGTGAGAGAGAGAGAGAAAGAGAAGCTGTGAGTGAGAGATAGAGAGAGAAAGAGAAGTTGTGAGTCAGTGAGAGAGAGAGAATGAGAAGCTGTGTGTGTGAGATTTAGAGAAGCTGTGAGTGTGAGAGAGAGTGAGATAAAGAGAAGCTGTGAGTGAGTGTGAGAGAGAGAGAAGCTGTGAGTGAAAGTGAGAAAGAGAAGCTGATAGTGAGAGAGAGAGAAGCTGTGAGTGAGAGAAAGAGAAAGAGAAGCTGTGAGTAAGAGAGAAAAAGAGAAATAGAAGCTATGAGTGAGAGACAGAGAGAGAAGCTGTGAGTGAGTGAGAGAGAGAAGTTGTGTGAGAGAGAGAGAGAAAAAGAGAAGCTGTGAGTGAGAGAGAGAGAGAAAGAGAAGCTGTAAGTGAGTGAGAGAAAGAGAAGCTGTGAGTGTGAGAGAGAGAAAGAGAAGCTGTGAGTGAGAGAGAGAGAAAGAGATGTTGTGAGTGAGAGACAGAGAGAGAAAGAGAAGTTGTTAGTGAGAGAGAGAGAGAGAGAAAGAGAAGCTGTGAGAGAGAGAGAGAAAGAGAAGCTGTGAGAGAGAGAGATAGAAGCTGTGAGTGAGAGACAGAGAGAGAAAGAGAAGCTGTGTGTGTGAGAGAGAGAGAAGCTGTGTGTGAGAGAGAAAGAGAAGCTGTGAGTGAGTGAGAGAGAAAGAGAATCTGTGAGTGAGAGAGAGAGAGAAAGAGAAGCTGTGAGAGAGAGAGAAAGAGAAGCTGTGAGTGAGAGACAGAGAGAGAAAGAGAAGCTGTGAGTGTATGTGTGTGAGAGAAAGAAAGCTGTGAGTGAGAGAGAGAGAGAGAAAGAGAAGGTGTGAGTGTGTGTGAGAGAGAAGGAGAAGTTGTGTGAGAGAGAGATAGAGAAAGAGTAGCTGTGAGAGAGAGAGAGAGAGAAAGATAAGCTGTGAGTGTGTGTGAGAGAGAAAGAGAAGTTGTGAGAGAGAGAGAAAAAGAGAAGCTGTGAGTGAGAGTGAAAGAGAGAAATAGAAGCTACGAGTGAGAGAGAGAGAGCTGTGAGTGTGTGAGAGAGAGGAAGTGAAGCTGTGAGTGAAAAAGAGAGAAAGAGAATCTGTGAGTGAGAGATAGAGAGAGAAAGAGAAGCTGTGACTTAGAGAGAGAGAGAGAATGAGAAGCTGTGTGTGTGAGATAAAGAGAAGCTGTGAGTGAGAGAGTGAGAGAAAGAGAAGCTGTGAGTGAGAGATAGAGAGAGAAAGAGAAGCTGTGAGTGAGAGAGAGAGAGAAAGAGAAGCTATGAGTGAGAGAGAGAGAGAAGCTGTGAGAGAGAGAAGTTGTGCGTGAGAGAGAGAGAGAAGCTGTGTGTGTGTGAGAGAGAGAGAAGCTGTGAGTGAGAGAGAGAGAAAGAAAGAGAAGCTGTGTGATAGAGAGAGAGAAGCTGTGAGTGTGAGAGAGAGTGAGATAAAGAGAAGTTGTGAGTGAGTGAGTGAGTGAGAGAAGCTGTGAGTGAAAGAGAGAAAGGGAAGCTGTGAGTGAGAGAGAGAGAGAAGCTGTGAGTGAGAGACAGAGAGAGAAAGAGAAGCTGTGTGTGAGAGAGAGTGTGATAAGCTGTGTGTGTGTGAGAGAGAAGCTATGAGTGAGAGAAAGAGAAAGAGAAGCTGTGAGTGAGAGAGAGAGAAGCTGTGAGTGAGAGAGAGAACGAGAAGCTGTGAGTGAGAGACAGAGAGAGAAAGAAAGGGTGTGAGTGAGAGACAGAGAGAGAAAGAGAAGCTGTGTGTGTGAGAGAGAAAGAGAAGCTGTGAGTGAGAGAGAGAGAAGCTGTGAGTGAAAGTGAGAAAGAGAAGCTGATAGAGAGAGAGAGAGAGAAGCTGTGAGTGAGAGAGAAAGAGAGAAATAGAAGCTATGAGTGAGAGACAGAGAGAGAAGCTGTGAGTGAGTGAGAGAGAGAGAAGCTGTGAGTGAGAGACAGAGAGAGAAAGAGAAGTTGTTAGTGAGAGAGAGAGAGAGAGAAAGAGAAGCTGTGAGAGAGAGAGAGAAGCTGTGAGTGAGAGAGAGAGAGAAGCTGAGAGTGAGAGACAGAGAGATAAAGAGAAGCTGTGAGAGAGAGAGAAAGAGAAGCTGTGAGAGAGAGAGAGAATGAGAAGCTGTGAGTGAGAGAGAGAAAGAGAGAGAGAAGCTGTGAGTGTGAGAGAGAGTGAGATAAAGAGAAGCTGTGAGTGAGTGAGAGAGAGAGAGAAGCTGAGTGAAAGTGAGAAAGAGAAGCTGATAGTGAGAGAGAGAGAGAAGCTGTGAGTGAGAGAAAGAGAAGCTGTGAGTAAGAGAGAAAGAGAGAAATAGAAGCTATGAGTGAGAGACAGAGAGAGAAGCAGTGAGTGAGTGAGAGAGAGAGAAGTTGTGTGAGAGAGAGAGAAAAAAGAGAAGCTGTGAGTGTGTGTGAGAGAGAAAGAGAAGCTGTGAGTGAGAGAAAGAGAAGCTGTGAGTGTGTGAGAGAGAAAGAGAAGCTGTGAGTGAGAGAGAGAGTGAGAAGCTGTGAGTGAGAGAGGGAGAGAAAGAGATGCTGTGAGTGAGAGACAGAGAGAAAGAGAAGTTGTTAGTGAGAGAGAGAGAGAGAGAGAAGCTGTGAGAGAGAGAGAATGAGAAGCTGTGTGAGAGAGAGAGAAAGAGAAGTAGTTATTGAGAGAGAGAGAGAAATAGCTGTGAGAGAGAGAAAGAGAAAGAGAAGCTGTGTGTGAGAGAGAAAGAGAAGCTGTGAGTGAGAGAGAGAGAGAGAGAAAGAGAAGCTGTGTGAGAGAGAGAAAGAGAAGCTGTGAGTGAGAGACAGAGAGAGAAAGAGAAGCTGTGTGAGAGAGAGAGTGATAAGCTGTGAGGGAGAGAGAGAGAGAAAGAGAAGCTGTGAGTGAGAGACAGTGAGAGAGAGTAGCTGTGAGAGACAGAGAGAGCAAGAGAAGCTGTGAGTGTGTGTGTGAGAGAGAAAGAAAGCTGTGAGTGAGAGAGAGAGAGAGAAAGAGAAGCTGTGAGAGAGAGAGAAAGAGAAGCTGTGAGTGTGTGTGAGAGAGAAAGTGAAGTTGTGAGAGAGAGAGAAAAAGAGAAGCTGTGAGTGAGAGTGAAAGAGAGAAATAGAAGCTACGAGTGAGAGAGAGAGAAGCTGTGAGTGTGTGAGAGAGAGGAAGTGAAGCTGTGATTGAAAAAGAGAGAAAGTGAAGCTGTGAGTGAGAGATAGAGAGAGAAAGAGAAGCTGTGAGTTAGAGAGAGAGAGAGAACGAGAAGCTGTGTGTGTGAGATAAAGAGAAGCTGTGAGTGAGAGAGAGAGAGAAATAGAAGCTGTGAGTGAGAATTAGAGAGAGAAAGAGAAGCTGTGAGTGAGAGAGAGAGAGAATCTGTTAGTGAGAGAGAGAGAGAAAGAGAAGCTATGAGTGAGAGAGAGAGAGAAGCTGTGAGTGAGAGAGAGAAGCTGTGCGTGAGAGAGAGAGAGAAGCTGTGAGTGAGAGACAGAGAGAGAAAGAGAAGCTGTGTGTGAGAGAGAGTGTGATAAGCTGTGTGTGTGTGAGAGAGAGAAGCTATGAGTGAGAGAAAGAGAAAGAGAAGCTGTGAGTGAGAGAGAGATAGAAGCTGTGAGTGAGAGAGAGAAAGAGAAGCTGTGAGTGAGAGACAGAGAGAGAAAGAAAGCGTGTGAGTGAGAGACAGAGAGAGAAAGAGAAGCTGTGTGAGAGAGAGAGAAGCTGTGAGTGAAAGTGAGAAAGAGAAGCTGATAGAGAGAGAGAGAAGCTGTGAGTGAGAGAAAGAGAAAGAGAAGCTGTGAGCAAGAGAGAAAGAGAGAAATAGAAGCTATGAGTGAGAGACAGAGAGAGAAGCTGTGAGTGAGTGAGAGAGAGAGAAGCAGTGAGTGAGAGACAGAGAGAGAAAGAGAAGTTGTTAGTGAGAGAGAGAGAGAGAGAGAGAAAGAGAAGCTGTGTGTGAGAGAGAGAGAGAAGCTGTGAGTCAGAGAGAGAGAAGCTGTGAGTGAGAGACAGAGAGATAAAGAGAAGCTGTGAGAGAGAGAGAGAAAGAGAAGCTGTGAGAGAGAGAGAATGAGAAGCTGTGAGTGAGAGAGAGAAAGAGAGAGAGAAGCTGTGAGTGTGAGAGAGAGTGAGATAAAGAGAAGCTGTGAGTGAGTGAGAGAGAGAGAGAAGCTGTGAGTGAAAGTGAGAAAGAGAAGCTGATAGTGTGAGAGAGAGAGAAGCTGTGAGTGATAGAAAGAGAAAGAGAAGCTGTGAGTAAGAGAGAAAGAGAGAAATAGAAGCTATGAGTGAGAGACAGAGAGAGAAGCTGTGAGTGAGTGAGAGAGAGAGAAGTTGTGTGAGAGAGAGAGAGAGAAAGAGAAGCTGTGAGTGTGTGAGAGAGAGAAAGAGAAGCTGTAAGTGAGTGAGAGAAAGAGAAGCTGTGAGTGTGAGAGAGAGAAAGAGAAGCTGTGAGTGAGAGACAGAGAGAGAAAGAGAAGTTGTTAGTGAGAGATAGAGAGAAGCTGTGAGAGAGAGAGAGAAAGAGAAGCTGTTATTGAGAGAGAGAGAGAAAGAAAGAGCTGTGTGAGAGAGAGAGAAAGAGAAGCTGTGTGTGTGAGAGAAAGAGAAGCTGTGAGTGAGTGAGAGAGAGAGAGAAAGAGAAGCTGTGAGAGAGGAGAGAAAGAGAAGCTGTAAGTGAGAGACAGAGAGAGAAAGAGAAGCTGTGTGAGAGAGAAAGTGATAAGCTGTGAGGGAGAGAGAGAGAAAGAGAAACTGTGAGTGAGAGACAGTGAGAGAGAGTAGCTGTGTGAGAGAGAGAGAGCAAGAGAAGCTGTGAGTGTGTGTGTGAGAGAGAAAGAAAGCTGTGAGTGAGAGAGAGAGAGAGAAAGAGAAGCTGTGAGTGAGAGAGAGAGAGAAGCTGTGAGTGTGTGTGAGAGAGAAAGTGAAGTTGTGAGAGAGAGAGAAAAAGAGAAGCTGTGAGTGAGAGTGAAAGAGAGAAATAGAAGCTACGAGTGAGAGAGAGAGAGAAGCTGTGAGTGTGTGAGAGAGAGGAAGTGAAGCTGTGAGTGAAAAAGAGAGAAAGTGAAGCTGTGAGTGAGAGATAAGAGAGAAAGAGAAGCTGTGAGTTAGAGAGAGAGAGAGAACGAGAAGCTGTGTGTGTGAGATAAAGAGAAGCTGTGAGTGAGAGAGAGAGAGAAAGAGAAGCTGTGAGTGAGAGATAGAGAGAGAAAGAGAAGCTGTGAGTGAGAGAGAGAATCTGTGAGTGATAGAGAGAGAGAAAGAGAAGCTATGAGTGAGAGAGAGAGAGAAGCTGTGAGTGAGAGAGAGAATCTGTGCGTGAGAGAGAAAGAGAGAAGCTGTGTGTGTGTGTGAGAGAGAGAGAAGCTGTGAGTGAGAGAGAGAGAGAAAGAGAAGCTGTGTGATAGAGAGAGAGAGAAGCTGTGAGTGTGAGAGAGAGTGAGATAAAGAGAAGTTGTGAGTGAGAGAGAGAGAGAGAGAAGCTGTGAGTGAGAGACAGAGAGAGAAAGAGAAGCTGTGTGTGAGAGAGAGAGTGATAAGCTGTGTGTGTGAGAGAGAGAAGCTGTGAGTGAGTGAGAGAGAAAGAGAAGGTGTGAGTGAGTGAGAGAGAGAAGCTGTGAGTGAAAGTGAGAAATAGAAGCTGATAGTGAGAGAGAGAGAAGCTGTGAGTGATAGAAAGAGAAATAGAAGCTATGAGTGAGAGACAGAGAGAGAAGCTGTGAGTGAGAGAGAAAGAGAGAAGCTGTGAGTGAGAGACAGAGAGATAAAGAGAAGCTGTGAGTGAAAAAGAGAGAAAGTGAAGCTGTGAGTGAGAGATAGAGAGAGAAAGAGAAGCTGTGAGTTAGAGAGAGAGAGAGAATGAGAAGCTGTGTGTGTGAGATAAAGAGAAGCTGTGAGTGAGAGAGAGAGAGAAAGAGAAGCTGTGAGTGAGAGAGAGAGAGAAAGAGAAGCTATGAGTGAGAGAGAGAAGCTGTGAGTGAGAGAGAGAAGCTGTGCGTGAGAGAGAGAGAGAGGAGAAGCTGTGTGTGTGTGTGTGAGAGAGAGAAGCTGTGAGTGAGAGAGAGAGAGAAAGAGAAGCTGTGTGATAGAGATAGAGAGAAGCTGTGAGTGTGAGAGAGAGTGAGATAAAGAGAAGTTGTGAGTGAGTGAGTGAGTGAGAGAAGCTGTGAGTGAAAGAGAGAAAGAGAAGCTGTGAGTGAGAGAGAGAGAGAAGCTGTGAGTGAGAGACAGAGAGAGAAAGAGAAGCTGTGTGTGAGAGAGAGAGTGATAAGCTGTGTGTGTGTGAGAGAGAAGCTGTGAGTGAGAGAGAGAGAAAGAGAAGCTGTGAGTGAGAGAGAGAGAGAAGCTGTGAGTGAGAGAGAGAAAGAGAAGCTGTGAGTGAGAGACAGAGGGAGAAAGAAAGGGTGTGAGTGCGAGAGAGAGAAAGAGAAGCTGTGAGAGAGAGAGAAAGAGAAGCTGTGAGTGAGAAAGAGGGAGAAAGAGAAGCTGTGTGTGTGAGAGAGAAAGAGAAGCTGTGAGTGAGAGAGAGAGAAGCTGTGAGTGAAAGTGAGAAAGAGAAGCTGATAGTGTGAGAGAGAGAGAAGCTGTGAGTGAGAGAAAGAGAAAGAGAAGATGTGAGTAAGAGAGAAAGAGAGAAATAGAAGCTATGAGTGAGAGACAGAGAGAGAAGCTGTGAGTGAGTGAGAGAGAGAGAAGCTGTGTGAGAGAGAGAGAGAGAAAAAGAGAAGCTGTGAGAGAGAGAGAGAGAAAGAGAAGCTGTAAGTGAGTGAGAGAAGGAGAAGCTGTGAGTGTGAGAGAGGGAAAGAGAAGCTGTGTGTGTGTGAGAGAGAGATAGAAAGAGAAGTTGTTAGTGAGAGAGAGAGAGAAAGAAAGAGAAGCTTTGAGAGAGAGAGAGAGAGAGAGAAGCTGTGAGTGAGAGAGAAAGAAGCTGTGAGTGAGAGACAGAGAGATATAGAGAAGCTGTGAGAGAGAGTGAGAAAGAGAAGCTGTGAGAGAGAGAGAATGAGAAGCTGTGTGAGAGGGAGAGAGAAAGAGAATTTGTTAGTGAGAGAGAGAGAGAAAGAGCTGTGTGAGAGAGAGAGAGCAAGAGAATCTGTGAGTGAGAGAGAGAGAGAAAGAGAAGCTGTGAGTGAGAGAGAAAGAGAGAAAGAGAAGCTGTGAGAGAGAGAGAGTGAGAAGCTATGAGAGAGAGAGCAAGAGAAGCTGTGAGTGAGAGAGAGAAAGAGAAGCTGTGATAAATAGAGAGAAAGAGAAGCTGTGAGTGAGAAGACAGAGAGAGAAAGAGAAGCTGTGTGAGAGAGAGATAGAGAAAGTGAAGCTGTGAGTGAGAGAGAGAGAGAAAGAGAAGCTGTGAGTGTGTGTGAGAGAGAAAGAGAAGCTTTGAGAGACAGAAAAAGAGAAGCTGTGAGTGAGAGGGAAAGAGAGAAAGAGAAGCTGTGAGTGAGAGAGAGAGAATGAGAAGCTGTGTGAGAGGGAGAGAGAAAGAGAAGATTTTAGTGAGAGAGAGAAAGAGAGAAAGAGCTGTGAGAGAGAGAGAGAAAGAGAAGCTGTGTGAGAGAGAAAGAGAAGCTGTGAGTGAGAGAGAGAGAGAAAGTGAAGCTGTGAGTGAGAGAGAGAGAGAAAGAGAACCTGTGAGTGAGAGAAAGAGAGAAAGAGAAGCTGTGAGTGAGAGACAGAGAGAGAAAGAGAAGCTGTGTGTGTGAGAGAGAGTGATAAGCTGTGAGTGAGAGAGAGAGAGAAAGAGAAGCTGTGAGTGAGAGACAGAGAGAGAGAGTAGCTGTGTGTGTGAGAGAGAGAGAGCATGAGAATCTGTGAGTGAGAGAGAGAGAAAAAGAGAAGCTGTGAGTGACAGAGAAAGAGAGAAAGAGAAGCTGTGAGTGAGAGAGTGTGAGAAGCTATGAGAGAGAGAGAGCAAGAGAAGCTGTGAGTGAGAGAGAGAAAGAGAAGCTGTGAGTGAGAAAGAGAGAGAAAGAGAAGCTGTGAGTGAGAAGACAGAGAGAGAAAGAGAAGCTGTGTGAGAGAGACAGATAGAGAAAGAGAAGCTGTGAGTGAGAGAGAGAGAGAAAGAGAAGCTGTGAGTGTGTGTGAGAGAGAAAGAGAAGCTGTGAGAGAGAGAGAAAAAGAGAAGCTGTGAGTGAGAGAGAGAGAGAACGAGAAGCTGTGTGTGAGAGAGAAAGAGAAGCTGTGAGTGAGAGAGAGAGAAAAAGAGAAGCTGTGAGTGAGAGATAGAGAGAGAAAGAGAAGCTGTGAGTGAGTGAGAGAGAGAGAATGAGAAGCTGTGTGTGTGAGATTAAGAGAAGCTGTGAGTGAGAGAGAGAGAAAGAGAAGCTGTGAGTGAGAGAGAGAAAGAGAAGCTGTGTGAGAGAGAGAATGAGAAGCTGTGAGTGAGAGAGAGAAAGAGAGAGAGAAGCTGTGAGTGTGAGAGGGAGTGAGATAAAGAGAAGCTGTGAGTGAGTGTGTGAGAGAGAGAAGCTGTGAGTGAAAGTGAGAAAGAGAAGCTGATAGTGAGAGAGAGAAGCTGTGAGTGAGAGAAAGAGAAAGAGAAGCTGTGAGTAAGAGAGAAAGAGAGAAATAGAAGCTATGAGTGAGAGACAGAGAGAGAAGCTGTGAGTGAGTGAGAGAGAGAGAAGTTGTGTGAGAGAGAGAGAGAAAAAGAGAAGCTGTGAGTGAGAGAGAGAGAGAAAGAGAAGCTGTAAGTGAGTGAGAGAAAGAGAAGCTGTGAGTGTGAGAGAGAGAAAGAGAAGCTGTGAGAGAGAGAGAGAAAGAGAAGCTGTGTGAGAGAGAGATAGAAGCTGTGAGTGAGAGACAGAGAGAGAAAGAGAAGCTGTGTGTGTGAGAGAGAGAGAAGCTGTGTGTGAGAGAGAAGGAGAAGATGTGAGTGAGAGAGAGAGAAAGAGAATCTGTGAGTGAGAGAGAGAGAGAAAGAGAAGCTGTGAGAGAGAGAGAAAGAGAAGCTGTGAGTGAGAGACAGAGAGAGAAAGAGAAGCTGTGTGAGAGAGAGAGTGATAAGCTGTGAGTGAGAGAGAGAGAAAGAGAAGCTGTGAGTGAGAGAGAGAGAGAAAGAGAAGCTATGAGTGAGAGAGAGAGAGAAGCTGTGAGTGAGAGAGAGAAGCTGTGCGTGAGAGAGAGAGAGAAGCTGTGTGTGTGAGAGAGAGAGAGAAGCTGTGAGTGAGAGAGAAAGAAAGAAAGAGAAGCTGTGTGATAGAGAGAGAGAAGCTGTGAGTGTGAGAGAGAGTGAGATAAAGAGAAGTTGTGAGTGAGTGAGTGAGTGAGAGAAGCTGTGAGTGAAAGAGAGAAAGGGAAGCTGTGAGTGAGAGAGAGAGAGAAGCTGTGAGTGAGAGACAGAGAGAGAAAGAGAAGCTGTGTGTGAGAGAGAGTGTGATAAGCTGTGTGTGTGTGAGAGAGAGAAGCTATGAGTGAGAGAAAGAGAAAGAAAGAGAAGCTGTGTGATAGAGAGAGAGAAGCTGTGAGTGTGAGAGAGAGTGAGATAAAGAGAAGTTGTGAGTGAGTGAGTGAGTGAGAGAAGCTGTGAGTGAAAGAGAGAAAGGGAAGCTGTGAGTGAGAGAGAGATAGAAGCTGTGAGTGAGAGAGAGAAAGAGAAGCTGTGAGTGAGAGACAGAGAGAGAAAGAAAGGATGTGAGTGAGAGACAGAGAGAGAAAGAGAAGCTGTGTGTGTGAGAGAGAAAGAGAAGCTGTGTGTGAGAGAGAGAAGCTGTGAGTGAAAGTGAGAAAGAGAAGCTGATAGAGAGAGAGAGAGAAGCTGTGAGTGAGAGAAAGAGAAAGAGAAGCTGTGAGTAAGAGAGAAAGAGAGAAATAGAAGCTATGAGTGAGAGACAGAGAGAGAAGCTGTGAGTGAGTGAGAGACAGAGAAGCTGTGAGTGAGAGACAGAGAGAGAAAGAGAAGTTGTTAGTGAGAGAGAGAGAGAGAAAGAGAAGCTGTGTGAGAGAGAGAGAGAAGCTGTGAGTGAGAGAGAGAGAAGCTGTGAGTGAGAGACAGAGAGATAAAGAGAAGCTGTGAGAGAGAGAGAGAGAAAGAGAAGCTGTGAGAGAGAGAGAGAATGAGAAGCTGTGAGTGAGAGAGAGAAAGAGAGAGAGAAGCTGTGAGTGTGAGAGAGAGTGAGATAAAGAGAAGCTGTGAGTGAGTGAGAGAGAGAGAGAAGCTGTGAGTGAAAGTGAGAAAGAGAAGCTGATAGTGAGAGAGAGAGAGAGAAGCTGTGAGTGATAGAAAGAGAAAGAGAAGCTGTGAGTAAGAGAGAAAGAGAGAAATAGAAGCTTTGAGTGAGAGACAGAGAGAGAAGCTGTGAGTGAGTGAGAGAGAGAGAAGTTGTGTGAGAGAGAGAGAGAAAAAGAGAAGCTGTGAGTGTGTGAGAGAGAGAAAGAGAAGCTGTAAGTGAGTGAGAGAAAGAGAAGCTGTGAGTGTGAGAGAGAGAAAGAGAAGCTGTGAGTGAGAGAGAGAGTGAGAAGCTGTGAGTGAGAGAGAGAGAGAAAGAGATGCTGTGAGTGAGAGACAGAGAGAGAAAGAGAAGTTGTTAGTGAGAGAGAGAGAGAAGCTGTGAGAGAGAGAGAAGCTGTGAGTGAGAGACAGAGAGATAAAGAGAAGCTGTGTGAGAGAGAGAGAATGAGAAGGGGTGAGAAAGAGAGAGAAGGAGAAGTTGTTATTGAGAGAGAGAGAGAAAGAAAGAGCTGTGAGAGGGAGAGAGAAAGAGAAGCTGTTTGTGAGAGAGAAAGAGAAGCTGTGAGTGAGTGAGAGAGAGAGAGAAAGAGAAGCTGTGTGAGAGAGAGAAAGAGAAGCTGTGAGTGAGAGACAGAGAGAGAAAGAGAAGCTGTGTGAGAGAGAAAGTGATAAGCTGTGAGGGAGAGAGAGAGAAAGAGAAGCTGTGAGTGAGAGACAGTGAGAGAGAGTAGCTGTGAGAGAGAGAGAGAGCAAGAGAAGCTGTGAGTGTGTGTGTGAGAGAGAAAGAAAACTGTGAGTGAGAGAGAGAGAGAAAGAGAAGCTGTGAGTGAGAGAGAGAGAGAAGCTGTGAGTGTGTGTGAGAGAGAAAGTGGTTGTGAGAGAGAGAGAAAAAGAGAAGCTGTGAGTGAGAGTGAAAAAGAGAAATAGAAGCTACGAGTGAGAGAGAGAGAGAAGCTGTGAGTGTGTGAGAGAGAGGAAGTGAAGGTGTGAGTGAAAAAGAGAGAAAGTGAAGCTGTGAGTGAGAGATAAGAGAGAAAGAGAAGCTGTGTGAGAGAGAGAGAGAACGAGAAGCTGTGTGTGTGAGATAAAGAGAAGCTGTGAGTGAGAGAGAGAGAAAGAGAAGCTGTGAGTGAGAGATAGAGAGAGAAAGAGAAGCTGTGAGTGAGAGAGAGAATCTGTGAGTGATAGAGAGAGAGAAAGAGAAGCTATGAGTGAGAGAGAGAGAGAAGCTGTGAGTGAGAGAGAGAAGCTGTGCGTGAGAGAGAGAGAGAGAAGCTGTGTGTGTGTGTGAGAGAGAGAGAAGCTGTGAGTGAGAGAGAGAGAGAAAGAGAAGCTGTGTGATAGAGAGAGAGAGAAGCTGTGAGTGTGAGAGAGAGTGAGATGAAGAGAAGTTGTGAGTTAGAGAGAGAGAGGGAGAAGCTGTGAGTGAGAGACAGAGAGAGAAAGAGAAGCTGTGAGAGAGAGAGAGAGTGATAAGCTGTGTGTGTGAGAGAGAAGCTGTGAGTGAGTGAGAGAGAAAGAGAAGCTGTGAGTGAGTGAGAGAGAGAAGCTGTGAGTGAGAGAGAGAAAGAGAAGCTGTGAGTGAGAGACAGAGGGTGAAAGAAAGGGTGTGAGTGCGAGAGAGAGAAAGAGAAGCTGTGAGAGAGTGAGAGACAGAGAGAGAGAGTAGCTGTGTGTGTGTGTGAGAGAGAGAGCAATAGAAACTATGAGTGAGAGAGATAGATAGATAGATAGAAGCTGTGAGTGAGAGAGAGAAGCTTTTTGAGAGAGAGAGAAAAAAAGAGAAGCTGTGAGAGAGAGAGAGAAAGAGAAGCTGTAAGTGAGTGAGAGAAAGAGAAGCTGTGAGTGTGTGATGGAGAAAGAGAAGCTGTGAGTGAGAGACAGAGAGAGAAAGAGAAGCTGTGAGTGAGAGACAGAGAGAGAAAGAGAAGCTGTATGAGAGAGAGAGAGTGATAAGCTGTGAGTGAGAAAGAGAAGCTGTGAGTGAGAGACAGAGAAAGAGAGAGTAGCTGTGAGAGTGAGAGAGAGAGAGAAGCTGTGAGTGAGAGAGAGAGAGAAAGAGAAGCTGTGAGTGAGAGAGAGAAATAGAGAAAAGCTGTGAGTGAAAGAAAGAGAAGCTGTGAGTGAGAGAGAGAAAGAAAGAGAAGCTGTGAGTGAGAGAGAAAGAGACGGTGTAGGAGAGAGAGAGAGAAAAAGAGAAGCTGTGAGAGAGAGAGAGAAAAAAAGAGAAGCTGTGAGAGAGAGAGAGAAAGAGAGAGAAGCTGTGAGTGTGAGAGAAAGTGAGAGAAAGAGAAGCTGTGAGTGTGAGAGAGAGTGAGAGGAAGAGATGCTGTGAGTTTGAGAGAGAGAGAAAGAGAAGCTGTGAGTGAGATAGAGAGAGAGAAAGAGAAGCTGTGAGTGAGAGAGAGTGAGAAGCTGTGAGTGAGAGAGAGAGAAAGAGAAGCTGTGACTGACAGAGAGACAGAGAAAGAGAAGCTGTGAGTGAGAGTGAGTGAAGCTATGATTGAGCGAGAGAGAGTGATAAGCTGTGAGTGAGAGAGAGAGAGAGAAAGAGAAGCTGTGAGTGAGAGACAGAGAGAGAAAGAGAAGCTGAGAGAGAGAGAGAAAGAGAAGCTGTAAGTGAGAGAGAGAGAACAAGAGAAGCTGTGAGTGAGAGAGAGAGAAAGAGAAGCTGTGAGTGAGAGAGAGTGAAGCTGAATGAGAGAGAGAGAGAGAAAGAGAAGCTATGAGTGAGAGAGAGAGAAAAAGAAGCTGTGAGTGAGAGAGAGAGAGAAAGAGAAGGTGTGAGTGAGAGACAGAGAGAGAAAGAGAAGCTGTGTGTGAGAGAGAGTGATACGCTGTGAGTGAGAGAGAGAGAGAAAGAGAAGCTGTGAGTGAGGGACACAGAGAGAGAGTAGCTGTGAGAGAGAGAGAGAAAGAGCTGTGAGTGAGAGAGAGAGAGAAAGAGACGCTGTGAGTGAGAGAGAGAGAGAAAGAGAATGTGAAAGAGAGAGTGAGAAGCAATGAGAGAGAGAGAGAGAAAGAGAAGCTGTGAGTGAGAGACAGAGAGAGAATGAGAAGCTGTGTGAGAGAGAGAGATAGAGAAAGAGAAGCTGTGAGTGAGAGAGAGAGAGAGAGAAGCTGTGAGTGTCTGAGAGAGAAAGAGAAGCTGTGTGAGAAAGAGAAAAAGAGAAGCTGTGAGTGAGAGTGAAAGAGAGAAATAGAAGCTATGAGTGAGAGAGAGAGAAGCTGTGAGTGAGAGAGAGGGGGAAGTGAGGCTGAGAGTGAAAGAGAGAGAAAGAGAAGCAGTGAGTGAGAGAGAGAGAGAAAGAGAAGCTGTGAGTGAGTGAGAGAGAGAGAACGAGAAGCTGTGTGTGAGAGAGAAAGAGAAGCTGTGAGTGAGAGAGAGAGAGAAAGAGAAGCTGTGAGTGAGAGAGAGAGAGAAAGAGAAGCTGTGAGTGTGTGAGAGAGAGAGAGAACGAGACGCTGTGTGTGTGAGATAAAGAGAAGCTGTGAGTGAGTGAGAGAGAGAGAAAGAGAAGCTGTGAGTGATTGATAGAGAGAGAAAGAGAAGCTGTGAGTGAGTGAGAGAGAAAGGGAATCTGTGAGTGAGTGAGAGAGAGAAAGAGAAGCTATGAGTGAGAGAGAGAGAGAAGCTGTGAGTGATAGTGAAGCTGTGAGTAAGAATGAGAGAGAGAAAGAAGCTGTGAGTGAGAGAGAGAGAGTGAAAGAGAAGCTGTGAGTGAGGGAGAGAGAGAGTGAAAGAGAAGCTGTGAGTGAGAGAGAGAGAAAGAGAAGCTGTGAGTGAGAGAGAGAGAGAAGCTGTGTGAGAGAGAGTGAGAGAAAGAGAAGTTGTGAGTGAGTGAGAGAGAGAGAGAAGCTGTGAGTGAAAGAGAGAAAAGAAGCTGTGAGTGAGAGAGAGAGAGAGAGAAGCTGTGAGTGAGAGAAAGAGAAAGAGAAGCTGTGAGTAAGAGAGAAAGAGAGAAATAGAAACTATGAGTGAGAGACAGAGAGAGAAGCAGTGAGTGAGTGAGAGAGAGAGAAGTTGTGTGAGAGAGAGAGAGAAAAAGAGAAGCTGTGAGTGTGTGAGAGAGAGAAAGAGAAGCTGTGAGTGAGAGAAAGAGAAGCTGTGAGTGTGTGAGAGAGAAAGAGAAGCTGTATGAGAGAGAGAGAGTGATAAGCTGTGAGTGAGAAAGAGAAGCTGTGAGTGAGAGACAGAGAAAGAGAGAGTAGCTGTGAGAGTGAGAGAGAGAGAGAAGCTGTGAGTGAGAGAGAGAGAGAAAGAGAAGCTGTGAGTGAGAGAGAGAAATAGAGAAAAGCTGTGAGTGAAAGAAAGAGAAGCTGTGAGTGAGAGAGAGAAAGAAAGAGAAGCTGTGAGTGAGAGAGAAAGAGACGGTGTAGGAGAGAGAGAGAGAAAAAGAGAAGCTGTGAGAGAGAGAGAGAAAAAAAGAGAAGCTGTGAGAGAGAGAGAGAAAGAGAGAGAAGCTGTGAGTGTGAGAGAAAGTGAGAGAAAGAGAAGCTGTGAGTGTGAGAGAGAGTGAGAGGAAGAGATGCTGTGAGTTTGAGAGAGAGAGAAAGAGAAGCTGTGAGTGAGATAGAGAGAGAGAAAGAGAAGCTGTGAGTGAGAGAGAGTGAGAAGCTGTGAGTGAGAGAGAGAGAGAGAAAGAGAAGCTGTGACTGACAGAGAGACAGAGAAAGAGAAGCTGTGAGTGAGAGTGAGTGAAGCTATGATTGAGAGAGAGAGAGTGATAAGCTGTGAGTGAGAGAGAGAGAGAGAAAGAGAAGCTGTGAGTGAGAGACAGAGAGAGAAAGAGAAGCTGAGAGAGAGAGAGAAAGAGAAGCTGTAAGTGAGAGAGAGAGAACAAGAGAAGCTGTGAGTGAGAGAGAGAGAAAGAGAAAGAGAAGCTGTGAGTGAGAGAGAGTGAAGCTGAATGAGAGAGAGAGAGAGAAAGAGAAGCTATGAGTGAGAGAGAGAGAAAAAGAAGCTGTGAGTGAGAGAAAGAGAAAGAGAAGCTGTGAGTAAGAGAGAAAGAGAGAAATAGAAACTATGAGTGAGAGACAGAGAGAGAAGCAGTGAGTGAGTGAGAGAGAGAGAAGTTGTGTGAGAGAGAGAGAGAAAAAGAGAAGCTGTGAGTGTGTGAGAGAGAGAAAGAGAAGCTGTGAGTGAGAGAAAGAGAAGCTGTGAGTGTGTGAGAGAGAAAGAGAAGCTGTATGAGAGAGAGAGAGTGATAAGCTGTGAGTGAGAAAGAGAAGCTGTGAGTGAGAGACAGAGAAAGAGAGAGTAGCTGTGAGAGTGAGAGAGAGAGAGAAGCTGTGAGTGAGAGAGAGAGAGAAAGAGAAGCTGTGAGTGAGAGAGAGAAATAGAGAAAAGCTGTGAGTGAAAGAAAGAGAAGCTGTGAGTGAGAGAGAGAAAGAAAGAGAAGCTGTGAGTGAGAGAGAAAGAGACGGTGTAGGAGAGAGAGAGAAAAAGAGAAGCTGTGAGAGAGAGAGAGAGAAAAAGAGAAGCTGTGAGAGAGAGAGAGAAAGAGAGAGAAGCTGTGAGTGTGAGAGAAAGTGAGAGAAAGAGAAGCTGTGAGTGTGAGAGAGAGTGAGAGGAAGAGATGCTGTGAGTTTGAGAGAGAGAGAAAGAGAAGCTGTGAGTGAGATAGAGAGAGAGAAAGAGAAGCTGTGAGTGAGAGAGAGTGAGAAGCTGTGAGTGAGAGAGAGAGAGAAAGAGAAGCTGTGACTGACAGAGAGACAGAGAAAGAGAAGCTGTGAGTGAGAGTGAGTGAAGCTATGATTGAGAGAGAGAGAGTGATAAGCTGTGAGTGAGAGAGAGAGAGAGAAAGAGAAGCTGTGAGTGAGAGACAGAGAGAGAAAGAGAAGCTGAGAGAGAGAGAGAAAGAGAAGCTGTAAGTGAGAGAGAGAGAACAAGAGAAGCTGTGAGTGAGAGAGAGAGAAAGAGAAAGAGAAGCTGTGAGTGAGAGAGAGTGAAGCTGAATGAGAGAGAGAGAGAGAAAGAGAAGCTATGAGTGAGAGAGAGAGAAAAAGAAGCTATGAGTGAGAGAGAGAGAGAAAGAGAAGGTGTGAGTGAGAGACAGAGAGAGAAAGAGAAGCTGTGTGTGAGAGAGAGTGATACGCTGTGAGTGAGAGAGAGAGAGAAAGAGAAGCTGTGAGTGAGGGACACAGAGAGAGAGTAGCTGTGAGAGAGAGAGAGAAAGAGCTGTGAGTGAGAGAGAGAGAGAAAGAGACGCTGTGAGTGAGAGAGAGAGAGAAAGAGAATGTGAGTGAAAGAGAGAGTGAGAAGCTATGAGAGAGAGAGAGAGAAAGAGAAGCTGTGAGTGAGAGACAGAGAGAGAATGAGAAGCTGTGTGAGAGAGAGAGATAGAGAAAGAGAAGCTGTGAGTGAGAGAGAGAGAGAGAGAGAGAGAAGCTGTGAGTGTGTGAGAGAGAAAGAGAAGCTGTGTGAGAAAGAGAAAAAGAGAAGCTGTGAGTGAGAGTGAAAGAGAGAAATAGAAGCTATGAGTGAGAGAGAGAGAAGCTGTGAGTGAGAGAGAGGGGGAAGTGAGGCTGAGAGTGAAAGAGAGAGAAAGAGAAGCAGTGAGTGAGAGAGAGAGAGAAAGAGAAGCTGTGAGTGAGTGAGAGAGAGAGAACGAGAAGCTGTGTGTGAGAGAGAAAGAGAAGCTGTGAGTGAGAGAGAGAGAGAAAGAGAAGCTGTGAGTGAGAGAGAGAGAAAGAGAAGCTGTGAGTGTGTGAGAGAGAGAGAGAACGAGACGCTGTGTGTGTGAGATAAAGAGAAGCTGTGAGTGAGTGAGAGAGAGAGAAAGAGAAGCTGTGAGTGATTGATAGAGAGAGAAAGAGAAGCTGTGAGTGAGAGAGAGAGAAAGGGAATCTGTGAGTGAGTGAGAGAGAGAAAGAGAAGCTATGAGTGAGAGAGAGAGAGAAGCTGTGAGTGATAGTGAAGCTGTGAGTAAGAATGAGAGAGAGAAAGAAGCTGTGAGTGAGAGAGAGAGAGTGAAAGAGAAGCTGTGAGTGAGAGAGAGAGAGAGTGAAAGAGAAGCTGTGAGTGAGAGAGAGAGAAAGAGAAGCTGTGAGTGAGAGAGAGAGAGAAGCTGTGTGAGAGAGAGTGAGAGAAAGAGAAGTTGTGAGTGAGTGAGAGAGAGAGAGAAGCTGTGAGTGAAAGAGAGAAAAGAAGCTGTGAGTGAGAGAGAGAGAGAGAAGCTGTGAGTGAGAGAAAGAGAAAGAGAAGCTGTGAGTAAGAGAGAAAGAGAGAAATAGAAACTATGAGTGAGATAGATAGATAGAGAGAGAGAAGCTGTGAGTGAGAGAGGGAGAGAAGCTTTTTGAGAGAGAGAGAAAAAGAGAAGCTGTGAGAGAGAGAGAGAAAGAGAAGCTGTAAGTGAGTGAGAGAAAGAGAAGCTGTGACTGTGTGATGGAGAAAGAGAAGCTGTGTGTGAGAGACAGAGAGAGAAAGAGAAGCTGTGAGTGAGAGACAGAGAGAGAAAGAGAAGCTGTGTGTGAGAGAGAGAGTGATAAGCTGTGAGTGAGTGAGAGAGAAAGAGAATCTGTGAGTGAGAGAGAGAGAGAGAAGCTGTGAGTGATAGAGAGAGAGAGAAGCTGTGAGTGAGAGAGTGAGAAGCTGTGAGTGAGAGACAGAGAGAGAATGAGAAGCTGTGTGAGAGAGAGAGATAGAGAAAGAGAAGCTGTGAGTGAGAGAGAGAGAGAGAGAAGCTGTGAGTGTCTGAGAGAGAAAGAGAAGCTGTGTGAGAAAGAGAAAAAGAGAAGCTGTGAGTGAGAGTGAAAGAGAGAAATAGAAGCTATGAGTGAGAGAGAGAGAAGCTGTGAGTGAGAGAGAGGGGGAAGTGAGGCTGAGAGTGAAAGAGAGAGAAAGAGAAGCAGTGAGTGAGAGAGAGAGAGAAAGAGAAGCTGTGAGTGAGTGAGAGAGAGAGAACGAGAAGCTGTGTGTGAGAGAGAAAGAGAAGCTGTGAGTGAGAGAGAGAGAGAAAGAGAAGCTGTGAGTGAGAGAGAGAGAGAAAGAGAAGCTGTGAGTGTGTGAGAGAGAGAGAGAACGAGACGCTGTGTGTGTGAGATAAAGAGAAGCTGTGAGTGAGTGAGAGAGAGAGAAAGAGAAGCTGTGAGTGATTGATAGAGAGAGAAAGAGAAGCTGTGAGTGAGTGAGAGAGAAAGGGAATCTGTGAGTGAGTGAGAGAGAGAAAGAGAAGCTATGAGTGAGAGAGAGAGAGAAGCTGTGAGTGATAGTGAAGCTGTGAGTAAGAATGAGAGAGAGAAAGAAGCTGTGAGTGAGAGAGAGAGAGTGAAAGAGAAGCTGTGAGTGAGGGAGAGAGAGAGTGAAAGAGAAGCTGTGAGTGAGAGAGAGAGAAAGAGAAGCTGTGAGTGAGAGAGAGAGAGAAGCTGTGTGAGAGAGAGTGAGAGAAAGAGAAGTTGTGAGTGAGTGAGAGAGAGAGAGAAGCTGTGAGTGAAAGAGAGAAAAGAAGCTGTGAGTGAGAGAGAGAGAGAGAGAAGCTGTGAGTGAGAGAAAGAGAAAGAGAAGCTGTGAGTAAGAGAGAAAGAGAGAAATAGAAACTATGAGTGAGAGACAGAGAGAGAAGCAGTGAGTGAGTGAGAGAGAGAGAAGTTGTGTGAGAGAGAGAGAGAAAAAGAGAAGCTGTGAGTGTGTGAGAGAGAGAAAGAGAAGCTGTGAGTGAGAGAAAGAGAAGCTGTGAGTGTGTGAGAGAGAAAGAGAAGCTGTATGAGAGAGAGAGAGTGATAAGCTGTGAGTGAGAAAGAGAAGCTGTGAGTGAGAGACAGAGAAAGAGAGAGTAGCTGTGAGAGTGAGAGAGAGAGAGAAGCTGTGAGTGAGAGAGAGAGAGAAAGAGAAGCTGTGAGTGAGAGAGAGAAATAGAGAAAAGCTGTGAGTGAAAGAAAGAGAAGCTGTGAGTGAGAGAGAGAAAGAAAGAGAAGCTGTGAGTGAGAGAGAAAGAGACGGTGTAGGAGAGAGAGAGAGAAAAAGAGAAGCTGTGAGAGAGAGAGAGAAAAAAAGAGAAGCTGTGAGAGAGAGAGAGAAAGAGAGAGAAGCTGTGAGTGTGAGAGAAAGTGAGAGAAAGAGAAGCTGTGAGTGTGAGAGAGAGTGAGAGGAAGAGATGCTGTGAGTTTGAGAGAGAGAGAAAGAGAAGCTGTGAGTGAGATAGAGAGAGAGAAAGAGAAGCTGTGAGTGAGAGAGAGTGAGAAGCTGTGAGTGAGAGAGAGAGAGAAAGAGAAGCTGTGACTGACAGAGAGACAGAGAAAGAGAAGCTGTGAGTGAGAGTGAGTGAAGCTATGATTGAGAGAGAGAGAGTGATAAGCTGTGAGTGAGAGAGAGAGAGAGAAAGAGAAGCTGTGAGTGAGAGACAGAGAGAGAAAGAGAAGCTGAGAGAGAGAGAGAAAGAGAAGCTGTAAGTGAGAGAGAGAGAACAAGAGAAGCTGTGAGTGAGAGAGATAGAAAGAGAAAGAGAAGCTGTGAGTGAGAGAGAGTGAAGCTGAATGAGAGAGAGAGAGAGAAAGAGAAGCTATGAGTGAGAGAGAGAGAAAAAGAAGCTGTGAGTGAGAGAAAGAGAAAGAGAAGCTGTGAGTAAGAGAGAAAGAGAGAAATAGAAACTATGAGTGAGAGACAGAGAGAGAAGCAGTGAGTGAGTGAGAGAGAGAGAAGTTGTGTGAGAGAGAGAGAGAAAAAGAGAAGCTGTGAGTGTGTGAGAGAGAGAAAGAGAAGCTGTGAGTGAGAGAAAGAGAAGCTGTGAGTGTGTGAGAGAGAAAGAGAAGCTGTATGAGAGAGAGAGAGTGATAAGCTGTGAGTGAGAAAGAGAAGCTGTGAGTGAGAGACAGAGAAAGAGAGAGTAGCTGTGAGAGTGAGAGAGAGAGAGAAGCTGTGAGTGAGAGAGAGAGAGAAAGAGAAGCTGTGAGTGAGAGAGAGAAATAGAGAAAAGCTGTGAGTGAAAGAAAGAGAAGCTGTGAGTGAGAGAGAGAAAGAAAGAGAAGCTGTGAGTGAGAGAGAAAGAGACGGTGTAGGAGAGAGAGAGAAAAAGAGAAGCTGTGAGAGAGAGAGAGAGAAAAAGAGAAGCTGTGAGAGAGAGAGAGAAAGAGAGAGAAGCTGTGAGTGTGAGAGAAAGTGAGAGAAAGAGAAGCTGTGAGTGTGAGAGAGAGTGAGAGGAAGAGATGCTGTGAGTTTGAGAGAGAGAGAAAGAGAAGCTGTGAGTGAGATAGAGAGAGAGAAAGAGAAGCTGTGAGTGAGAGAGAGTGAGAAGCTGTGAGTGAGAGAGAGAGAGAAAGAGAAGCTGTGACTGACAGAGAGACAGAGAAAGAGAAGCTGTGAGTGAGAGTGAGTGAAGCTATGATTGAGAGAGAGAGAGTGATAAGCTGTGAGTGAGAGAGAGAGAGAGAAAGAGAAGCTGTGAGTGAGAGACAGAGAGAGAAAGAGAAGCTGAGAGAGAGAGAGAAAGAGAAGCTGTAAGTGAGAGAGAGAGAACAAGAGAAGCTGTGAGTGAGAGAGAGAGAAAGAGAAAGAGAAGCTGTGAGTGAGAGAGAGTGAAGCTGAATGAGAGAGAGAGAGAGAAAGAGAAGCTATGAGTGAGAGAGAGAGAAAAAGAAGCTATGAGTGAGAGAGAGAGAGAAAGAGAAGGTGTGAGTGAGAGACAGAGAGAGAAAGAGAAGCTGTGTGTGAGAGAGAGTGATACGCTGTGAGTGAGAGAGAGAGAGAAAGAGAAGCTGTGAGTGAGGGACACAGAGAGAGAGTAGCTGTGAGAGAGAGAGAGAAAGAGCTGTGAGTGAGAGAGAGAGAGAAAGAGACGCTGTGAGTGAGAGAGAGAGAGAAAGAGAATGTGAGTGAAAGAGAGAGTGAGAAGCTATGAGAGAGAGAGAGAGAAAGAGAAGCTGTGAGTGAGAGACAGAGAGAGAATGAGAAGCTGTGTGAGAGAGAGAGATAGAGAAAGAGAAGCTGTGAGTGAGAGAGAGAGAGAGAGAGAAGCTGTGAGTGTGTGAGAGAGAAAGAGAAGCTGTGTGAGAAAGAGAAAAAGAGAAGCTGTGAGTGAGAGTGAAAGAGAGAAATAGAAGCTATGAGTGAGAGAGAGAGAAGCTGTGAGTGAGAGAGAGGGGGAAGTGAGGCTGAGAGTGAAAGAGAGAGAAAGAGAAGCAGTGAGTGAGAGAGAGAGAGAAAGAGAAGCTGTGAGTGAGTGAGAGAGAGAGAACGAGAAGCTGTGTGTGAGAGAGAAAGAGAAGCTGTGAGTGAGAGAGAGAGAGAAAGAGAAGCTGTGAGTGAGAGAGAGAGAAAGAGAAGCTGTGAGTGTGTGAGAGAGAGAGAGAACGAGACGCTGTGTGTGTGAGATAAAGAGAAGCTGTGAGTGAGTGAGAGAGAGAGAAAGAGAAGCTGTGAGTGATTGATAGAGAGAGAAAGAGAAGCTGTGAGTGAGAGAGAGAGAAAGGGAATCTGTGAGTGAGTGAGAGAGAGAAAGAGAAGCTATGAGTGAGAGAGAGAGAGAAGCTGTGAGTGATAGTGAAGCTGTGAGTAAGAATGAGAGAGAGAAAGAAGCTGTGAGTGAGAGAGAGAGAGTGAAAGAGAAGCTGTGAGTGAGAGAGAGAGAGAGTGAAAGAGAAGCTGTGAGTGAGAGAGAGAGAAAGAGAAGCTGTGAGTGAGAGAGAGAGAGAAGCTGTGTGAGAGAGAGTGAGAGAAAGAGAAGTTGTGAGTGAGTGAGAGAGAGAGAGAAGCTGTGAGTGAAAGAGAGAAAAGAAGCTGTGAGTGAGAGAGAGAGAGAGAAGCTGTGAGTGAGAGAAAGAGAAAGAGAAGCTGTGAGTAAGAGAGAAAGAGAGAAATAGAAACTATGAGTGAGATAGATAGATAGAGAGAGAGAAGCTGTGAGTGAGAGAGGGAGAGAAGCTTTTTGAGAGAGAGAGAAAAAGAGAAGCTGTGAGAGAGAGAGAGAAAGAGAAGCTGTAAGTGAGTGAGAGAAAGAGAAGCTGTGACTGTGTGATGGAGAAAGAGAAGCTGTGTGTGAGAGACAGAGAGAGAAAGAGAAGCTGTGAGTGAGAGACAGAGAGAGAAAGAGAAGCTGTGTGTGAGAGAGAGAGTGATAAGCTGTGAGTGAGTGAGAGAGAAAGAGAATCTGTGAGTGAGAGAGAGAGAGAGAAGCTGTGAGTGATAGAGAGAGAGAGAAGCTGTGAGTGAGAGAGTGAGAAGCTGTGAGTGAGAAAGAGAGAGAGAGAGAAGCTGTGAGTGAGAGAGAGAGAAAGAGAAGATGTGAGTGAGAGAAAGAAAGAGAGAGAAGCTGTTAGTGTGAGAGAGTGAGATAAAGAGAAGCTGTGAGTGTGAGAGAGAGAGAGAAAGAGAAGCTGTGAGAGAGAGAGAGAGAAAGAGAAGCTGTGTGTGTGAGAGAGAAAGAGAAGATGTGAGTGAGAGAGAGAGAGAAAGAGAATCTGTGAGTGTGTGTGAGAGAGAGAGAAGCTGTGAGTGAGAGAGAAAGAGAAGCTGTGAGTGAGAGAGAAAGAAAGAAAAGCTGTGAGTGTCTGTGTGTGTGAGAGAGAGAGAAGCTGTGATGGAGAGAGAGAGAAGCTGTGAGTGAGAGAGAGAAAGAGAAGACATGAGTGAGAGAGACAAAAAGAAGCTGTGAGTGAGAGAGAGAAAGAGAAGCTGTGAGTGAGAGAGAGAAAGAGAAGCTGTATGTGTGAGAGATAGAGAAGCTGTGAGTGAGAGAGAGAGAGAAATTGTGAGTGAGAGAGTGAGAGAGAAGCTGTGAGTGAGAGAGATAGAGAGAAAGAGAAGCTGCATGAGAGAGAATTAGAAGCTTTGAGTGAGAGAGAGAATGAGAAGCTGTGAGTGAGTGAGAGAGAGAGAAAAAGAAAAGCTGTGAGTGAGAGTGAAAGAGAGAAATAGAAGCTATGAGTGAGATAGAGAGAAGCTGTGAGCGAAAGAGAGAGAGGAAGAGAAGCTGTGAGTGAAAGAGAGAGAAAGGGAAGCTGTGAGAGAGAGAGAGAGAAAAGCTGTGAGTGAGAGAGAGAGAGAGAACGAGAAGCTGTATGTGTGAGAGAAAGATAAGCTGTGAGTGAGGGAGAGAGAGAAAGAGAAGCTGTGAGTGAGAGATAGAGAGAGAGAAAGAGATGCTGTGAGTTAGAGAGAGAGAAAGAGAAGCTGTGAGTGAGAGAGAGAGAGAAAGAGAAGCTGTGAGTGAGAGAGAAAGAAGCTGTGAGTGAAAGAGAGAAAGGGAAAGAGAAGCTGTGAGTGAGAGAGAGAGAAAGAAAGAAAGAAAGAAAGGGAAGCTGTGAGTGAAAGAGAGAGAGAGATGCTGTGAGTGAGAGTGAGAGAGAAAGAGAAGCTGTGACTGAGAGACAGAGAGAGAAAGAAAAGTTGTGTGTGTGTGAGAGAGAGAAGCTGTGAGTGAGAGAGGGAGAAACAGAAGTTGTGAGAGAGAGAGAGAAAGAGAAGCTGTGAGAGAGAGTGGGAGAAAAAAAAGAGAAGCTGTGAGAGAGAGAGAAAAAAAAGAAGCTGTGAGACAGAGAGAGAAAGAGAGAGAAGCTGTGAGTGTGAGAGAAAGTGAGAGAAAGAGAAGGTGTGAGTGTGAGAGAGAGTGAGAGGAAGAGATGCTGTGAGTTTGAGAGAGAGAGAAAGAGAAGCTGTGAGTGAGAGAGAGAGAGAGAAAGAGAAGCTGTGAGTGAGAGACAGTGAGAAGCTGTGAGTGAGAGAGAGAGAGAAAGAGAAGCTGTGAGTGAGAGAGAGACATAGAAAGAGAAGCTGTGAGTGAGAGAGTGTGAAGCTATGATTGAGAGAGAGAGTGATAAGCTGTGAGTGAGAGAGGGAGAGAAAGAGAAGCTGTGAGGGAGAGACAGAGAGAGAAAGAGAAGCTGTGTGTGTGTGAGAGAGAAAGAGAAGCTGTGAGTGAGAGAGAGAGAGAAAGAGAAGCTGTGAGTGAGAGACAGAGAGAGAAAGAGAAGCTGTGTGTGAGAGAGAGAGTGATAAGCTGTGAGTGAGAGAGAGAGAAAGAGAAGCTGTGAGTGAGATGAGAGAGAAAGAGAAGCTGTGAGTGAGAGAGAGAGAGAAAAATAGAAGCTGTGAGTGAGAGAGAGTGGGAAGCTATGAGAGAGAGAGAGAAAGAGAAGCTGTGAGTGAGAGAGAGAAAGAGAAGCTGTGAGTGAGAAAGAGAGAGAAAGAGAAGCTGTGAGTGAGAGACAGAGAGAAAGAGAAGCTGTGTATGAGAGAGAGAGAGAAAGAGAAGCTGTGAGTGAGAGAGAGAGAGAAAGAGAAGCTGTGAGTGTGTGTGTGAGAGAAAGAGAAGCTGTGAGAGAGAGAGAAAAAGAGAAGCTGTGAGTGAGAGTGAAAGAGAGAAATAGAAGCTATGAGTGAGAGAGAGAGAGAAGCTGTGAGTGAGAGAGAGAGGACGTGAAGCTGTGAGTGAAAGAGAGAGAAAGAGAAGGTGTGAGTGAGAGAGAGAGAAAGAGAAGCTGTGAGTGAGTGAGAGAGAGAGAACGAGAAGCTGTGTGTGTGAGAGAAAGAGAAGCTGTGAGTGAGTGAGAGAGAGAAAGAGAATCTGTGAGTGATAGAGAGAAAGAGAATCTGTGAGTGAGAAAGAGAGAGAAAGAGAAGCTGTGAGTGAGAGATAGAGAGAGAAAGAGAAGCTCTGTTGAGAGAGAGAAAGAGAAGATGTGAGTGAGAGAGAAAGAGTAGCTGTGAGTGTGTGAAAGAGAGAAAGAGAAGCTGTGAGTGAGAGAGAAAGAGATGCTGTGAGTGAGAGAGAAAGAATGAAAAGCTGTGAGTGTGTGTGTGTGAGAGAGAGAGAGAAACTGTGATGGAGAGAGAGAGAGAAAAGCTGTGAGTGAGAGAGAGAAAGAGAAGATGTGAGTGAAAGAGAGAAAAGAAGCTGTGAGTGAGAGAGAGAGAAGCTGTGAGTGAGAGAAAGAGAAAGAGAAGCTGTGAGTAAGAGAGAAAGAGAGAAATAGAAACTATGAGTGAGAGAGATAGATAGAGAGAGAAGCTGTGAGTGAGAGAGAGAAAGAGAAGCTATGAGAGAGTGAGAAGCTTTGAGTGAGAGAGAGAGAAGAGAAGCTGTGATTGAGAGAGAGAGAAAGAGAAGCTGTGAGTGAGAGAGAGAGAGAGAAAGAAAAGCTATGTGAGAGACAGAGAGAGAGAAATCGAAGCGGTGAGTGAGAGAGAGAGAGAGAAATTAAAGCTGTGAGTGAGAGAAAGAGTGAGAAGCTGTGAGTGAGAGAGAGAAAGAAAGAGAAGCTGAGTGAGAGAGAGAGAGAGAGAGAACCTGTGAGTGAGAGAGATAGAAAAATGATGCTGTGAGTGAGTGAGAGAGAGAGAGAAATTGAAGCTGTGAGTGAGGGAGAGAGAGAATGAGAAGCTGTGAGTGAGAGAGAGACAGAAAAAAGAGAAGCTGTGTGTGTGAGAGAGAGAGAAGAGAAGCTGTGTGAGAGAGAGACAAAGAGAAGCTGTGAGTGAGAGAGAGAGAAGAGAAAGAGCTGTGAGAGAGAGAGAGATGCTGTGAGTGAGTGAGAGAGAGAAGCTGTGAGTGAGTGAGAGAGAGAGAAAGAGAATCTGTGAGTGAGAGAGAGAGAGAAAAAGAGAAGCTGTGAGTGAGAGAGAGAGAGAGAAAGAGAAGCTGTGAGTGAGTAAGAGAGAGAGGAAATCTGAGTGAGTGAGAGAGAAATAGATGCTGTGAGAGAGAGAGAAAGAGAAGTTGTGAGTGAGAGAGAGAGAAATAGAAGCTGCATTTGAGAGAGAGAAAGAAGCTGTGAGTGTGTGTGTGAGAGAAAGAGAAGCTGTGAGCGAGAGAGAGAGAGAAAGAGAAGCTGTGATTGAGAAAGAGAGAGAGAAAGAGAAGCTGTGAGGGAGAGAGAGAGAAAGACAACCTGTGAGTGAGAGAGCGAGAGAGAGAAAGAGAAGCTGTGAGTGAGAGAGAGAGAAAGAGAAGCTATGTGAGAGACAGAGAGAGAGAAATCGAAGCTGTGAGTGAGAGAGAGAGAAATTAAAGCTGTGAGAGAGAGAGTGAGAAGCTGTGAGTGAGAGAGAGAGAGAGAAAGAAAAGCTGTGAGTGAGAGACAGAGAGAGAAAGAGAAGCTATGAGTCAGTGTGAGAGAGAAAGAGAAGCTACGAGAGAGAGAAGCTTTGAGTGAGAGAGAGAGAAAGAGAAGCTGTGAGTGAGAGAGAGAAAAAGAGAAGCTGTGAGTGAGAGAGAGAGAAAGAGAAGCTGTGAGTGTGTGTGTGAGAGAAAGAGAAGCTGTGAGTGAGAGAGAGATTGAGAAGCTGTAAGTGAGAGAGGGAGAGAAAGAGAAGCTGTGAGTGAGAGAAAGTGTGAAGCTGTGAGTGAGAGAGAAAGAGAAAGAGAAGCTGTGACAGAGAGAGAGAGAAGCTGTGAGTGAGAGAGAGAGTGAGAAGCTATGAGTGAAAGAGAGAGAGAAAGCGAAGCTGTGAGTGAGAGAGAGAGAGAAGCTGTGAGTGAGAGAGAGAAAGAGAAGCTGTGAGTGAGAGACAGAGAAAGAAAGAAAGGGTGTGAGTGAGAGACAGAGAGAGAAAGAGAAGCTGTGTGTGAGAGAGAGAAAGAGAAGCTGTGAGTGAGAGAGAGAGAAGCTGTGAGTGAAAGTGAGAAAGAGAAGCTGATAGAGAGAGAGAGAGAAGCTGTGAGTGAGAGAAAGATAAAGAGAATCTGTGAGTAAGAGAGAAAGAGAGAAATAGAAGCTATGAGTGAGAGACAGAGAGAGAAGCTGTGAGTGAGTGAGAGAGAGAGAAGCTGTGAGTGAGAGACAGAGAGAGAAAGAGAAGTTGTTAGTGAGAGAGAGAGAGAGAGAGAGAAAGAGAAGCTGTGAGAGAGAGAGAGAGAAACTATGAGTGAGAGAGAGAGAGAAGCTGTGAGTGAGAGACAGAGAGATAAAGAGAAGCTGTGAGAGAGAGAGAGAGAAAGAGAAGCTGTGAGAGAGAGAGAATGAGAAGCTTTGAGTGAGAGAGAGAAAGAGAGAGAGAAGCTGTGAGTGTGAGAGAGAGTCAGATAAAGAGAAGCTGTGAGTGAGTGAGAGAGAGAGAGAAGCTGTGAGTGAAAGTGGGAAAGAGAAGCTGATAGTGAGAGAGAGAGAGAGAAGCTGTGAGTGAGAGAAAGAGAAAGAGAAGCTGTGAGTAAGAGAGAAAGAGAGAAATAGAAGCTATGAGTGAGAGACAGAGAGAGAAGCTGTGAGTGAGTGAGAGAGAGAGAAGTTGTGTGAGAGAGAGAGAAAAAGAGAAGCTGTGAGTGTGTGAGAGAGAGAAAGAGAAGCTGTAAGTAAGTGAGAGAAAGAGAAGCTGTGAGTGTGTGAGAGAGAAAGAGAAGCTGTGAGTGAGAGAGAGAGAGAAAGAGAAGCTGTGAGTGTGTGTGTGAGAGAAAGAGAAGCTGTGAGAGAGAGAGAAAAAGAGAAGCTGTGAGTGAGAGTGAAAGAGAGAAATAGAAGCTATGAGTGAGAGAGAGAGAGAGAAGCTGTGAGTGTGAGAGAGAGGACGTGAAGCTGTGAGTGAAAGAGAGAGAAAGAGAAGGTGTGAGTGAGAGAGAGAGAAAGAGAAGCTGTGAGTGAGTGAGAGAGAGAGAACGAGAAGCTGTGTGTGTGAGAGAAAGAGAAGCTGTGAGTGAGTGAGAGAGAGAAAGAGAAGCTGTGAGTGATAGAGAGAAAGAGAATCTGTGAGTGAGAAAGAGAGAGAAAGAGAAGCTGTGAGTGAGAGATAGAGAGAGAAATAGAAGCTCTGTTGAGAGAGAGAAAGAGAAGATGTGAGTGAGAGAGAAAGAGTAGCTGTGAGTGTGTGAAAGAGAGAAAGAGAAGCTGTGAGTGAGAGAGAAAGAGATGCTGTGAGTGAGAGAGAAAGAATGAAAAGCTGTGAGTGTGTGTGTGTGAGAGAGAGAGAGAAACTGTGATGGAGAGAGAGAGAGAAAAGCTGTGAGTGAGAGAGAGAAAGAGAAGATGTGAGTGAAAGAGAGAAAAGAAGCTGTGAGTGAGAGAGAGAGAGAGAAGCTGTGAGTGAGAGAAAGAGAAAGAGAAGCTGTGAGTAAGAGAGAAAGAGAGAAATAGAAACTATGAGTGAGAGAGATAGATAGAGAGAGAAGCTGTGAGTGAGAGAGTGAGAGAAGCTTTTTGAGAGAGAGAGAAAAAGAGAAGCTGTGAGAGAGAGAGAGAAAGAGAAGCTGTAAGTGAGTGAGAGAAAGAGAAGCTGTGACTGTGTGATGGAGAAAGAGAAGCTGTGAGTGAGAGACAGAGAGAGAAAGAGAAGCTGTGAGTGAGAGACAAAGAGAGAAAGAGAAGCTGTGTGTGTGAGAGAGAGTGATAAGCTGTGAGTGAGAGAGAGAGAAAGAGAATCTGTGAGTGAGAGACAGAGAAAGAGAGAGTAGCTGTGAGAGTGAGAGAGAGAAGCTGTGAGTGAGAGAGAGAGAAAGAGAAGCTGTGAGTGAGAGAGAGAGAGAAGCTGTGAGTGATAGAGAGAGAGAGAAGCTGTGAGTGAGAGAGTGAGAAGCTGTGAGTGAGAAAGAGAGAGAGAGAAGCTGTGAGTGAGAGAGAGAGAAAGAGAAGCTGTGAGTGAGAGAAAGAAAGAGAGAGAAGCTGTTAGTGTGAGAGAGTGAGAGAAAGAGAAGCTGTGAGTGTGAGAGAGAGAAAGAGAAGCTGTGTGAGAGAGAGAGAGAAAGAGAAGCTGTGTGTGAGAGAGAGAAAGAGAAGATGTGAGTGAGAGAGAGAGAGAGAAAGAGAAGCTGTGAGTGTGTGTGTGAGAGAGAGAAGCTGTGAGTGAGAGAGAAAGAGAAGCTGTGAGTGAGAGAGAAAGAAAGAAAAGCTGTGAGTGTGTGTGTGTGAGAGAGAGAGAGAAGCTGTGATGGAGAGAGAGAGAAGCTGTGAGTGAGAGAGAGAGAAAGAGAAGACATGAGTGAGAGAGAGAAAGAGAAGCTGTGAGTGAGAGAGAGAAAGAGAAGCTGTATGTGTGAGAGATAGAGAAGCTGTGAGTGAGAGAGAGAGAAATTGTGAGTGAGAGAGTGAGAGAGAAGCTGTGAGTGAGAGAGATAGAGAGAAAGAGAAGCTGCATGAGAGAGAATTAGAAGCTTTGAGTGAGAGAGAGAGAATGAGAAGCTGTGAGTGAGTGAGAGAGAGAGAAAAAGAAAAGCTGTGAGTGAGAGTGAAAGAGAGAAATAGAAGCTATGAGTGAGAGAGAGAGAAGCTGTGAGCGAAAGAGAGAGCGGAAGAGAAGCTGTGAGTGGAAGAGAGAGAAAGGGAAGCTGTGTGTGTGAGAGAGAGAAAAGCTGTGAGTGAGAGAGAGAGAGAGAGAACGAGAAGCTGTATGTGTGAGAGAAAGAGAAGCTGTGAGTGAGAGAGAGAGAGAAAGAGAAGCTGTGAGTGAGAGATAGAGAGAGAGAAAGAGATGCTGTGAGTTAGAGAGAGAGAGAAAGAGAAGCTGTGAGTGAGAGAGAGAGAGATAAAGAGAAGCTGTGAGTGAGAGAGAAAGAAGCTGTGAGTGAAAGAGAGAAAGGGAAAGAGAAGCTGTGAGTGAGAGAGAGAGAAAGAAAGAAAGAAAGAGAAGCTGTGAGTGAAAGAGAGAGAGAGATGCTGTGAGTGAGAGTGAGAGAAGGAATAGCTGTGAGTGAGAGAGAGAGAGAAAGAGAAGCTGTGACTGAGAGACAGAGAGAGAAAGAGAAGTTGTGTGTGTGAGAGAGAGAGAAGCTGTGAGTGAGAGAGGGAGAAACAGAAGTTGTGTGTGAGAGAGAGAAAGAGACGCTGTGAGAGAGAGTGGGAGAAAAAAAGAGAAGCTGTGAGAGAGAGAGAAAAAAAGAGAAGCTTTGAGAGAGAGAGCGAAAGAGAGAGAAGCTGTGAGTGTGAGAGAAAGTGAGAGAAAGAGAAGGTGTGAGTGTGAGAGAGAGTGAGAGGAAGAGATGCTGTGAGTTTGAGAGAGAGAGAAAGAGAAGCTGTGAGTGAGAGAGAGAGAGAAAGAGAAGCTGTGAGTGAGAGAGAGTGAGAAGCTGTGAGTGAGAGAGAGAGAGAAAGAGAAGCTGTGAGTGAGAGAGAGACATAGAAAGAGAAGCTGTGAGTGAGAGAGTGTGAAGCTATGATTGAGAGAGAGAGTGATAAGCTGTGAGTGAGAGAGGGAGAGAAAGAGAAGCTGTGAGTGAGAGACAGAGAGAGAAAGAGAAGTTGTGTGTGTGAGAGAGAGAAAGAGAAGCTGTGAGTGAGAGAGAGAGAGAAAGAGAAGCTGTGAGCGAGAGAGAGAGAGAAAGAGAAGCTGTGAGTGTGAGAGAGTGAAGCTATGATTGAGAGAGAGAGAGAGAGAAAGAGAAGCTGTGAGTGAGATGAGAGAAAGAGAAGCTGTGAGTGAGAGAGAGAGAGAGAAATAGAAGCTGTGAGTGAGAGAGAGTGGGAAGCTATGAGAGAGAGAGAGAGAGAAGCTGTGAGTGAGAGAGAGAAAGAGAAGCTGTGAGTGAGAAAGAGAGAGATAGAGAAGCTGTGAGTGAGAGACAGAGAGAAAGAGAAGCTGTGTATGAGAGAGAGAGAGAAAGACAAGCTGTGAGTGAGAGAGAGAGAGAAAGAGAAGCTGTGAGTTTGTGTGAGAGAGAAAGAGAAGCTGTGAGAGAGAGAGAAAAAGAGAAGCTGTGAGTGAGAGTGAAAGAGAGAAATAGAAGCTATGAGTGAGAGAGAGAGAGAAGCTGTGAGTGAGAGAGAGAGGAAGTGAAGCTGTGAGTGAAAGAGAGAGAAAGAGAAGGTGTGAGTGAGAGAGAGAGAAAGAGAAGCTGTGAGTGAGTGAGAGAGAGAGAACGAGAAGCTGTGTGTGTGAGAGAAAGAGAAGCTGTGAGTGAGTGAGAGAGAGAAAGAGAAGCTGTGAGTGATAGAGAGAAAGAGAATCTGTGAGTGAGAAAGATAGAGAAAGAGAAGCTGTGAGTGAGAGATAGAGAGAGAAAGAGAAGCTCTGTTGAGAGAGAGAAAGAGAAGATGTGAGTGAGAGAGAAAGAGTAGCTGTGAGTGTGTGAAAGAGAGAAAGAGAAGCTGTGAGTGAGAGAGAAAGAGATGCTGTGAGTGAGAGAGAAAGAATGAAAAGCTGTGAGTGTGTGTGTGTGTGAGAGAGAGAAACTGTGATGGAGAGAGAGAGAGAAAAGCTGTGAGTGAGAGAGAGAAAGAGAAGATGTGAGAGAGAGAGAAAGAGAAGCTGTGAGTGAGAGAGAGAAAGAGAAGCTGTATGTGTGAGAGAGAGAGAAGCTGTGAGTGAGAGAGAGAGAGAAACTGTGAGTGAGAGAGTGAGAGAGAGAAGCTGTGAGTGAGAGAGATAGAGAGAGAAAGAGAAGCTGTGTGAGAGAGAATTAGAAGCTTTGAGTGAGAGGGAGAGAATGAGAAGCTGTGAGTGAATGAGAGAGAGAGAAAAAGAGAAGCTCTGAGTGAGAGTGAAAGAGAGAAATAGAAGCTATGAGTGAGAGATAGAGAGAAGCTGTGAGTGAAAGAGAGAGAGGAAGAGAAGCTGTGAGTGAAAGAGAGAGAAAGAGAAGCTGTGCGTGAGAGAGAGAGATAAGCTGTGAGTGAGAGAGAGAGAGAGAGAACGAGAAGCTGTGTGTGTGAGAGAAAGAGAAGCTGTGAGTGAGAGAGAGAGAGAAAGAGAAGCTGTGAGTGAGAGATAGAGAGAGAAAGAGAAGCTGTTAGTGTGAGAGAGTGAGATAAAGAGAAGCTGTGAGTGAGAGAGAGAGAAGCTGTGAGTGAAAGAGAGAAAGGGAAAGAGAAGCTGTGAGTGAGAGAGAGAGAGAAAGAGAAGCTGTGAGTGAGAGACAGAGAGAGAAAGAGAAGCTGTGTGTGAGAGAGAGAGTGATAAGCTGTGAGTGAGAGAGAGAGAAAGAGAAGCTGTGAGTGAGATGAGAGAGAATGAGAAGCTGTGAGTGAGTGAGAGAGAGAAATAGAAGCTGTGAGTGAGAGAGAGTGGGAAGCTATGAGAGAGAGAGAGAAAGAGAAGCTGTGAGTGAGAGAGAGAAAGAGAAGCTGTGAGTGAGAAAGAGAGAGAAAGAGAAGCTGTGAGTGAGAGACAGAGAGAAAGAGAAGCTGTGTATGAGAGAGAGAGAGAAAGAGAAGCTGTGAGTGTGTGTGAGAGAGAAAGAGAAGCTGTGAGAGAGAGAGAAAAAGAGAAGCTGTGAGTGAGAGTGAAAGAGAGAAATAGAAGCTATGAGTGAGAGAGAGAGAGAGAAGCTGTGAGTGAGAGAGAGAGGAAGTGAAGCTGTGAGTGAAAGAGAGAGAAAGAGAAGGTGTGAGTGAGAGAGAGAGGAAGAGAAGCTGTGAGTGAGTGAGAGAGAGAGAACGAGAAGCTGTGTGTGTGAGAGAAAGAGAAGCTGTGAGTGAGTGAGAGAGAGAAAGAGAAGCTGTGAGTGATAGAGAGAAAGAGAATCTGTGAGTGAGAAAGAGAGAGAAAGAGAAGCTGTGAGTGAGAGATAGAGAGAGAAAGAGAAGCTCTGTTGAGAGAGAGAAAGAGAAGATGTGAGTGAGAGAGAAAGAGTAGCTGTGAGTGTGTGAAAGAGAGAAAGATAAGCTGTGAGTGAGAGAGAAAGAGATGCTGTGAGTGAGAGAGAAAGAATGAAAAGCTGTGAGTGTGTGTGTGTGTGAGAGAGAGAGAAACTGATGGAGAGAGAGAGAGAAGCTGTGAGTGAGAGAAAGAGAAAGAGAAGCTGTTAGTAAGAGAGAAAGAGAGAAATAGAAGCTATGAGTGAGAGACAGAGAGAAGCTGTGAGTGAGTGAGAGAGAGAGAAGTTGTGTGTGTGAGAGAGAGAAAAAGAGACGATGTGAGAGAGAGAGAGAGAAAGAGAAGCTGTAAGTGAGTGAGAGAAAGAGAAGCTGTGAGTGTGTGAGAGAGAAAGAGAAGCTGTGAGTGAGAGAGAGAGTGAGAAGCTGTGAGTGAGAGAGAGAGAGAAAGAGATGCTGTGAGTGAGAGACAGAGAGAGAAAGAGAAGTTGTTAGTGAGAGAGAGAGAGAGAGAGAGAGAGAGAGAGAAGCTGTGAGAGAGAGAGAAAGAGAAGCTGTGTGTGAGAGAGAGAAGCTGTGAGTGAGAGACAGAGAGATAAAGAGAAGCTGTGTGAGAGAGAGAGAGAGAATGAGAAGCTGTGAGAGAGAGAGAGAAAGAGTTGTTATTGAGAGAGAGAGAGAAAGAGCTGTGAGAGAGAGAGAAAGAGAAGCTGTGTGTGAGAGAGAAAGAGAAGCTGTGAGTGAGAGAGAGAGAAAGAGAAGCCGTGAGTGTGAGAGAGAGAGAAAGAGAAGCTGTGAGTGAGAGAGAGAGAGAAAGAGAAGCTGTGAGTGAGAGACAGAGAGAGAAAGAGAAGCTGTGTGTGTGAGAGAGAGAGAAGCTGTGAGTGAGAGACATAGAGAGTGTAGCTGTGCGTGAGAGAGAGAGAGCAAGAGAAGCTGTGAGTGTGTGTGTGAGAGAGAAAGAAAGCTGTGAGTGAGAGAGAGAGAGAGAGAGAAAAAGCTGTGAGTGAGAGACAGAGAGAAGGAGAAGTTGTGTGAGAGAGATAGTGAAAGATGCTGTGAGAGAGAGAGAGAGAGAAAGATAAGCCGTGAGTGTGTGAGAGAGAGAAAGAGAAGCTGTGAGTGAGAGAGAGAGAAAGAGAAGCTGTGAGTGAGAGAGAGAGAGAGAATCTGTGAGTGAGAGAGAGAGAGAAAGAGAAGCTATGAGTGAGAGAGAGAGAAAGAGAAGCTGTGAGTGAGAGAGAGAGAGAGAATCTGTGAGTGAGAGAGAGAGAGAAAGAGAAGCTATGAGTGAGAGAGAGAGAGAAGCTGTGAGTGAGAGAGAGAAGCTGTGCGTGAGAGAGAGAGAGAAGCTGTGTGTGTGAGAGAGAGAGAAGCTGTGAGTGAGAGAGAGAGAGAGAGAGAAGCTGTGTGATAGAGAGAGAGAAGCTGTGAGAGAGAGTGAGATATAGAGAAGTTGTGAGTGAGTGAGTGAGTGAGAGAAGCTGTGAGTGAAAGAGAGAAAGAGAAGCTGTGAGTGAGAGAGAGAGAGAGAGAAGCTGTGAGTGAGAGACAGTGAGAGAAAGAGAAGCTGTGTGTGAGAGAGAGAGTGATAAGCTTTGTGAGTGTGAGAGAGAGAACTTGTGAGTGAGAGAGAGAGAAAGAAAAGCTGTGAGTGAGAGAGAGAGTGAGAAGCTGTGAGTGAGTGAGAGAGAGAGAGAAGCTGTGAGTGAGAGACAGAGAGAGAAAGAGAAGTTGTTAGTGAGAGAGAGAGAGAGAGAAAGAGAAGCTGTGAGAGAGAGAGAGAGAAGCTGTGAGTGAGAGAGAGAGAGAAGCTGTGAGTGAGAGACAGTGAGATAAAGAGAAGCTGTGAGAGAGAGAGAGAAAGAGAAGCTGTGTGAGAGAGAGAGAAAGAGAAGCTGTGAGTGAGAGAGAAAGAGATGCTGTGAGTGAGAGAGAAAGAATGAAAAGCTGTGAGTGTGTGTGTGTGTGTGAGAGAGAGAAACTGTGATGGAGAGAGAGAGAGAAAAGCTGTGAGTGAGAGAGAGAAAGAGAAGATGTGAGAGAGAGAGAAAGAGAAGCTGTGAGTGAGAGAGAGAAAGAGAAGCTGTATGTGTGAGAGAGAGAGAAGCTGTGAGTGAGAGAGAGAGAGAAACTGTGAGTGAGAGAGTGAGAGAGAGAAGCTGTGAGTGAGAGAGATAGAGAGAGAAAGAGAAGCTGTGTGAGAGAGAATTAGAAGCTTTGAGTGAGAGAGAGAGAATGAGAAGCTGTGAGTGAATGAGAGAGAGAGAAAAAGAGAAGCTCTGAGTGAGAGTGAAAGAGAGAAATAGAAGCTATGAGTGAGAGATAGAGAGAAGCTGTGAGTGAAAGAGAGAGAGGAAGAGAAGCTGTGAGTGAAAGAGAGAGAAAGAGAAGATGTGTGTGTGAGAGAGAGATAAGCTGTGAGTGAGAGAGAGAGAGAGAGAACGAGAAGCTGTGTGTGAGAGAGAAAGAGAAGCTGTGAGTGAGAGAGAGAGAGAAAGAGAAGCTGTGAGTGAGAGATAGAGAGAGAAAGAGAAGCTGTTAGTGTGAGAGAGTGAGATAAAGAGAAGCTGTGAGTGAGAGAGAGAGAAGCTGTGAGTGAAAGAGAGAAAGGGAAAGAGAAGCTGTGAGTGAGAGAGAGAGAGAAAGAGAAGCTGTGAGTGAGAGACAGAGAGAGAAAGAGAAGCTGTGTGTGAGAGAGAGAGTGATAAGCTGTGAGTGAGAGAGAGAGAAAGAGAAGCTGTGAGTGAGATGAGAGAGAAAGAGAAGCTGTGAGTGAGCGAGAGAGAGAGAAATAGAAGCTGTGAGTGAGAGAGAGTGGGAAGCTATGAGAGAGAGAGAGAAAGAGAAGCTGTGAGTGAGAGAGAGAAAGAGAAGCTGTGAGTGAGAAAGAGAGAGAAAGAGAAGCTGTGAGTGAGAGACAGAGAGAAAGAGAAGCTGTGTATGAGAGAGAGAGAGAAAGAGAAGCTGTGAGTGTGTGTGAGAGAGAAAGAGAAGCTGTGAGAGAGAGAGAAAAAGAGAAGCTGTGAGTGAGAGTGAAAGAGAGAAATAGAAGCTATGAGTGAGAGAGAGAGAGAAGCTGTGAGTGAGAGAGAGAGGAAGTGAAGCTGTGAGTGAAAGAGAGAGAAAGAGGTGTGAGTGAGAGAAAGAGAAAGAGAAGCTGTGAGTGAGTGAGAGAGAGAGAACGAGAAGCTGTGTGTGTGAGAGAAAGAGAAGCTGTGAGTGAGTGAGAGAGAGAAAGAGAAGCTGTGAGTGATAGAGAGAAAGAGAATCTGTGAGTGAGAAAGAGAGAGAAAGAGAAGCTGTGAGTGAGAGATAGAGAGAGAAAGAGAAGCTCTGTTGAGAGAGAGAAAGAGAAGATGTGAGTGAGAGAAAGAGTAGCTGTGAGTGTGTGAAAGAGAGAAAGATAAGCTGTGAGTGAGAGAGAAAGAGATGCTGTGAGTGAGAGAGAAAGAATGAAAAGCTGTGAGTGTGTGTGTCTGTGAGAGAGAGAAACTGATGGAGAGAGAGAGAGAAGCTGTGAGTGAGAGAAAGAGAAAGAGAAGCTGTTAGTAAGAGAGAAAGAGAGAAATAGAAGCTATGAGTGAGAGACAGAGAGAGAAGCTGTGAGTGAGTGAGAGAGAGAGAAGTTGTGTGTGAGAGAGAGAGAAAAAGAGACGATGTGAGAGAGAGAGAGAGAAAGAGAAGCTGTAAGTGAGTGAGAGAAAGAGAAGCTGTGAGTGAGAAAGAGAGAGAAAGAGAAGCTGTGAGTGAGAGACAGAGAGAAAGAGAAGCTGTGTATGAGAGAGAGAGAAAGAGAAGCTGTGAGTGTGTGTGAGAGAGAAAGAGAAGCTGTGAGAGAGAGAGAAAAAGAGAAGCTGTGAGTGAGAGTGAAAGAGAGAAATAGAAGCTATGAGTGAGAGAGAGAGAGAGAAGCTGTGAGTGAGAGAGAGAGGAAGTGAAGCTGTGAGTGAAAGAGAGAGAAAGAGGTGTGAGTGAGAGAAAGAGAAAGAGAAGCTGTGAGTGAGTGAGAGAGAGAGAACGAGAAGCTGTGTGTGTGAGAGAAAGAGAAGCTGTGAGTGAGTGAGAGAGAGAAAGAGAAGCTGTGAGTGATAGAGAGAAAGAGAATCTGTGAGTGAGAAAGAGAGAGAAAGAGAAGCTGTGAGTGAGAGATAGAGAGAGAAAGAGAAGCTCTGTTGAGAGAGAGAAAGAGAAGATGTGAGTGAGAGAAAGAGTAGCTGTGAGTGTGTGAAAGAGAGAAAGATAAGCTGTGAGTGAGAGAGAAAGAGATGCTGTGAGTGAGAGAGAAAGAATGAAAAGCTGTGAGTGTGTGTGTCTGTGAGAGAGAGAAACTGATGGAGAGAGAGAGAAGCTGTGAGTGAGAGAAAGAGAAAGAGAAGCTGTTAGTAAGAGAGAAAGAGAGAAATAGAAGCTATGAGTGAGAGACAGAGAGAGAAGCTGTGAGTGAGTGAGAGAGAGAGAAGTTGTGTGTGTGAGAGAGAGAAAAAGAGACGATGTGAGAGAGAGAGAGAGAAAGAGAAGCTGTAAGTGAGTGAGAGAAAGAGAAGCTGTGAGTGTGTGAGAGAGAAAGAGAAGCTGTGAGTGAGAGAGAGAGTGAGAAGCTGTGAGTGAGAGAGAGAGAGAAAGAGATGCTGTGAGTGAGAGACAGAGAGAGAAAGAGAAGTTGTTAGTGAGAGAGAGAGAGAGAGAGAGAAAGAGAAGCTGTGAGAGAGAGAGAGAAAGAGAAGCTGTGTGAGAGAGAGAGAAGCTGTGAGTGAGAGACAGAGAGATAAAGAGAAGCTGTGTGTGAGAGAGAGAGAGAATGAGAAGCTGTGAGAGAGAGAGAGAAAGAGAAGTTGTTATTGAGAGAGAGAGAGAAAGAGCTGTGTGAGAGAGAGAAAGAGAAGCTGTGTGTGAGAGAGAAAGAGAAGCTGTGAGTGAGAGAGAGAGAGAAAGAGAAGCCGTGAGTGTGAGAGAGAGAGAAAGAGAAGCTGTGAGTGAGAGAGAGAGAGAAAGAGAAGCTGTGAGTGAGAGACAGAGAGAGAAAGAGAAGCTGTGTGTGTGTGAGAGAGAGAAGCTGTGAGTGAGAGACATAGAGAGAGTAGCTGTGCGTGAGAGAGAGAGAGCAAGAGAAGCTGTGAGTGTGTGTGTGAGAGAGAAAGAAAGCTGTGAGTGAGAGAGAGAGAGAGAGAGAAAGCTGTGAGTGAGAGACAGAGAGAAGGAGAAGTTGTGTGAGAGAGATAGAGAAAGATGCTGTGAGAGAGAGAGAGAGAAAGATAAGCTGTGAGTGTGTGAGAGAGAGAAAGAGAAGCTGTTAGTGAGAGTGAAAGAGAGAAATAGAAGATTCGAGTGAGAGAGAGTGAGAAGCTGTGAGTGTGAGAGAGAGAGAAAGAGAAGCTGTGAGTGAGAGAGAGAGAGAGAAAGAGAAGCTGTGAGTGAGAGAGAGAGAGAGAATCTGTGAGTGAGAGAGAGAGAGAAAGAGAAGCTATGAGTGAGAGAGAGAGAAGCTGTGAGTGAGAGAGAGAAGCTGTGCGTGAGAGAGAGAGAGAAGCTGTGTGTGTGAGAGAGAGAGAAGCTGTGAGTGAGAGAGAGAGAGAGAAAGAGAAGCTGTGTGATAGAGAGAGAGAGAGAAGCTGTGAGTGTGAGAGAGAGTGAGATATAGAGAAGTTGTGAGTGAGTGAGTGAGTGAGAGAAGCTGTGAGTGAAAGAGAGAAAGAGAAGCTGTGAGTGAGAGAGAGAGAGAGAGAACCTGTGAGTGAGAGACAGTGAGAGAAAGAGAAGCTGTGTGTGAGAGAGAGAGTGATAAGCTTTGTGAGTGTGAGAGAGAGAACTTGTGAGTGAGAGAGAGAGAAAGAAAAGCTGTGAGTGAGAGAGAGAGTGAGAAGCTGTGAGTGAGAGAGAGAGAGAGAGAAGCTGTGAGTGAGAGACAGAGAGAGAAAGAGAAGTTGTTAGTGAGAGAGAGAGAGAGAGAGAAAGAGAAGCTGTGAGAGAGAGAGAGAGAGAAGCTGTGAGTGAGAGAGAGAGAGAAGCTGTGAGTGAGAGACAGTGAGATAAAGAGAAGCTGTGAGAGAGAGAGAGAAAGAGAAGCTGTGAGAGAGAGAGAGAATGAGAAGCTGTGAGTGAGAGAGAGAAAGAGAGAGAAGCTGTGAGTGTGAGAGAGAGTGAGATAAAGAGAAGCTGTGAGTGAGTGAGAGAGAGAGAGAAGCTGTGAGTGAAAGTGAGAAAGAGAAGCTGATAGTGAGAGAGAGAGAGAGAAGCTGTGAGTGAGAGAAAGAGAAAGAGAAGCTGTGAGTAAGAGAGAAAGAGAGAAATAGAAGCTATGAGTGAGAGACAGAGAGAGAAGCTGTGAGTGAGTGAGAGAGAGAGTTGTGTGAGAGAGAGAGAAAAAGAGAAGCTGTGAGTGAGAGAGAGAGAGAAAGAGAAGCTGTGAGTGAGAGTGAAAGAGAGAAATAGAAGCTACGAGTGAGAGAGAAAGAGAAGCTGTGAGTGAGAGAGAGAGAGAAAGAGAATCTGTGAGTGAGAGATAGAGAGAGAAAGAGAAGCTGTGAGTGAGTGAGAGAGAGAACGAGAAGCTGTGAGTGTGTGAGAGAGAAAGAGAAGCTGTGAGTGAGAGAGAGAGTGAGAAGCTGTGAGTGAGAGAGAGAGAGAAAGAGATGCTGTGAGTGAGAGACAGAGAGAGAAAGAGAAGTTGTTAGTGAGATAGAGAGAGAGATAGAGAGAGAAGCTGTGAGAGAGAGAGAGAGAGAAAGAGAAGCTGTGTGTGAGAGAGAGAGAAGCTGTGAGTGAGAGACAGAGAGATAAAGAGAAGCTGTGAGAGAGAGAGAATGAGAAGCTGTGTGTGTGAGAGAGAAAGAGAAGTTGTTATTGAGAGAGAGAGAGAGAAAGAGCTGTGAGAGAGAGAAATAGAAGCTGTGTGTGAGAGAGAAAGAGAAGCTGTGAGTGAGAGAGAGAGAGAGAGAAAGAGAAGCTGTGAGAGAGAGAGAAAGAGAAGCTGTGAGTGAGAGACAGAGAGAGAAAGAGAAGCTGTGTGTGAGAGAGAGTGATAAGCTGTGAGGGAGAGAGAGAGAGAAAGAGAAGCTGTGAGTGAGAGACAGTGAGAGAGAGTAGCTGTGAGAGAGAGAGAGCAAGACAAGCTGTGAGTGTGTGTGTGAGAGAGAAAGAAAACTGTGAGTGAGAGAGAGAGAGAGAAAGAGAAGCTGAGAGTGAGAGAGAGAGAGAAGGAGAAGTTGTGTGAGAGAGAGATAGAGAAAGAGAAGCTGTGAGAGAGAGAGAAAGAGAAGCTGTGAGTGTGAGTGAGAGAGAAAGTGAAGTTGTGAGAGAGAGAGAAAAAGAGAAGGTGTGAGTGAGAGTGAAAGAGAGAAATAGAAGCTACGAGTGAGAGAGAGAGAGAAGCTGTGAGTGAAAAAGAGAGAAAGTGAAGCTGTGAGTGAGAGATAGAGAGAGAAAGAGAAGCTGTGAGTTAGAGAGAGAGAGAACGAGAAGCTGTGTGTGTGAGATAAAGAGAAGCTGTGAGTGAGAGAGAGAGAGAAAGAGAAGCTGTGAGTGAGAGAGAGAAGCTGTGCGTGAGAGAGAGAGAGAGAAGTTGTGTGTGTGAGAGAGAGAAAAAGAGACGATGTGAGAGAGAGAGAGAGAAAGAGAAGCTGTAAGTGAGTGAGAGAAAGAGAAGCTGTGAGTGTGTGAGAGAGAAAGAGAAGCTGTGAGTGAGAGAGAGAGTGAGAAGCTGTGAGTGAGAGAGAGAGAGAAAGAGATGCTGTGAGTGAGAGACAGAGAGAGAAAGAGAAGTTGTTAGTGAGAGAGAGAGAGAGAGAGAGAGAGAGAGAGAAGCTGTGAGAGAGAGAGAAAGAGAAGCTGTGTGTGAGAGAGAGAAGCTGTGAGTGAGAGACAGAGAGATAAAGAGAAGCTGTGTGAGAGAGAGAGAGAGAATGAGAAGCTGTGAGAGAGAGAGAGAAAGAGAAGTTGTTATTGAGAGAGAGAGAGAAAGAGCTGTGAGAGAGAGAGAAAGAGAAGCTGTGTGTGAGAGAGAAAGAGAAGCTGTGAGTGAGAGAGAGAGAAAGAGAAGCCGTGAGTGTGAGAGAGAGAGAAAGAGAAGCTGTGAGTGAGAGAGAGAGAGAAAGAGAAGCTGTGAGTGAGAGACAGAGAGAGAAAGAGAAGCTGTGTGTGTGAGAGAGAGAGAAGCTGTGAGTGAGAGACATAGAGAGTGTAGCTGTGCGTGAGAGAGAGAGAGCAAGAGAAGCTGTGAGTGTGTGTGTGAGAGAGAAAGAAAGCTGTGAGTGAGAGAGAGAGAGAGAGAAAAAGCTGTGAGTGAGAGACAGAGAGAAGGAGAAGTTGTGTGAGAGAGATAGTGAAAGATGCTGTGAGAGAGAGAGAGAAAGATAAGCTGTGAGTGTGTGAGAGAGAGAAAGAGAAGCTGTGAGTGAGAGAGAGAGAAAGAGAAGCTGTGAGTGAGAGAGAGAGAGAATCTGTGAGTGAGAGAGAGAGAGAAAGAGAAGCTATGAGTGAGAGAGAGAGAAAGAGAAGCTGTGAGTGAGAGAGAGAGAGAGAATCTGTGAGTGAGAGAGAGAGAGAAAGAGAAGCTATGAGTGAGAGAGAGAGAGAAGCTGTGTGAGAGAGAGAAGCTGTGCGTGAGAGAGAGAGAAGCTGTGTGTGAGTGAGAGAGAGAAGCTGTGAGTGAGAGAGAGAGAGAGAAAGAGAAGCTGTGTGATAGAGAGAGAGAAGCTGTGAGTGTGAGAGAGAGTGAGATATAGAGAAGTTGTGAGTGAGTGAGTGAGTGAGAGAAGCTGTGAGTGAAAGAGAGAAAGAGAAGCTGTGAGTGAGAGAGAGAGAGAGAGAAGCTGTGAGTGAGAGACAGTGAGAGAAAGAGAAGCTGTGTGTGAGAGAGAGAGTGATAAGCTTTGTGAGTGTGAGAGAGAGAACTTGTGAGTGAGAGAGAGAGAAAGAAAAGCTGTGAGTGAGAGAGAGAGTGAGAAGCTGTGAGTGAGAGAGAGAGAGAGAGAAGCTGTGAGTGAGAGACAGAGAGAGAAAGAGAAGTTGTTAGTGAGAGAGAGAGAGAGAGAAAGAGAAGCTGTGTGAGAGAGAGAGAGAAGCTGTGAGTGAGAGAGAGAGAGAAGCTGTGAGTGAGAGACAGTGAGATAAAGAGAAGCTGTGAGAGAGAGAGAGAAAGAGAAGCTGTGTGAGAGAGAGAGAAAGAGAAGCTGTGAGTGAGAGAGAAAGAGATGCTGTGAGTGAGAGAGAAAGAATGAAAAGCTGTGAGTGTGTGTGTGTGTGTGAGAGAGAGAAACTGTGATGGAGAGAGAGAGAGAAAAGCTGTGAGTGAGAGAGAGAAAGAGAAGATGTGAGAGAGAGAGAAAGAGAAGCTGTGAGTGAGAGAGAGAAAGAGAAGCTGTATGTGTGAGAGAGAGAGAAGCTGTGAGTGAGAGAGAGAGAGAAACTGTGAGTGAGAGAGTGAGAGAGAGAAGCTGTGAGTGAGAGAGATAGAGAGAGAAAGAGAAGCTGTGTGAGAGAGAATTAGAAGCTTTGAGTGAGAGAGAGAGAATGAGAAGCTGTGAGTGAATGAGAGAGAGAGAAAAAGAGAAGCTCTGAGTGAGAGTGAAAGAGAGAAATAGAAGCTATGAGTGAGAGATAGAGAGAAGCTGTGAGTGAAAGAGAGAGAGGAAGAGAAGCTGTGAGTGAAAGAGAGAGAAAGAGAAGATGTGTGTGTGAGAGAGAGATAAGCTGTGAGTGAGAGAGAGAGAGAGAACGAGAAGCTGTGTGTGTGAGAGAAAGAGAAGCTGTGAGTGAGAGAGAGAGAGAAAGAGAAGCTGTGAGTGAGAGATAGAGAGAGAAAGAGAAGCTGTTAGTGTGAGAGAGTGAGATAAAGAGAAGCTGTGAGTGAGAGAGAGAGAAGCTGTGAGTGAAAGAGAGAAAGGGAAAGAGAAGCTGTGAGTGAGAGAGAGAGAGAAAGAGAAGCTGTGAGTGAGAGACAGAGAGAGAAAGAGAAGCTGTGTGTGAGAGAGAGAGTGATAAGCTGTGAGTGAGAGAGAGAGAAAGAGAAGCTGTGAGTGAGATGAGAGAGAAAGAGAAGCTGTGAGTGAGAGAGAGAGAGAGAAATAGAAGCTGTGAGTGAGAGAGAGTGGGAAGCTATGAGAGAGAGAGAGAAAGAGAAGCTGTGAGTGAGAGAGAGAAAGAGAAGCTGTGAGTGAGAAAGAGAGAGAAAGAGAAGCTGTGAGTGAGAGACAGAGAGAAAGAGAAGCTGTGTATGAGAGAGAGAGAGAAAGAGAAGCTGTGAGTGTGTGTGAGAGAGAAAGAGAAGCTGTGAGAGAGAGAGAAAAAGAGAAGCTGTGAGTGAGAGTGAAAGAGAGAAATAGAAGCTATGAGTGAGAGAGAGAGAGAGAAGCTGTGAGTGAGAGAGAGAGGAAGTGAAGCTGTGAGTGAAAGAGAGAGAAAGAGGTGTGAGTGAGAGAAAGAGAAAGAGAAGCTGTGAGTGAGTGAGAGAGAGAGAACGAGAAGCTGTGTGTGTGAGAGAAAGAGAAGCTGTGAGTGAGTGAGAGAGAGAAAGAGAAGCTGTGAGTGATAGAGAGAAAGAGAATCTGTGAGTGAGAAAGAGAGAGAAAGAGAAGCTGTGAGTGAGAGATAGAGAGAGAAAGAGAAGCTCTGTTGAGAGAGAGAAAGAGAAGATGTGAGTGAGAGAAAGAGTAGCTGTGAGTGTGTGAAAGAGAGAAAGATAAGCTGTGAGTGAGAGAGAAAGAGATGCTGTGAGTGAGAGAGAAAGAATGAAAAGCTGTGAGTGTGTGTGTCTGTGAGAGAGAGAAACTGATGGAGAGAGAGAGAGAAGCTGTGAGTGAGAGAAAGAGAAAGAGAAGCTGTTAGTAAGTGAGAAAGAGAGAAATAGAAGCTATGAGTGAGAGACAGAGAGAGAAGCTGTGAGTGAGTGAGAGAGAGAGAAGTTGTGTGTGTGAGAGAGAGAAAAAGAGACGATGTGAGAGAGAGAGAGAGAAAGAGAAGCTGTAAGTGAGTGAGAGAAAGAGAAGCTGTGAGTGAGAAAGAGAGAGAAAGAGAAGCTGTGAGTGAGAGACAGAGAGAAAGAGAAGCTGTGTATGAGAGAGAGAGAAAGAGAAGCTGTGAGTGTGTGTGAGAGAGAAAGAGAAGCTGTGAGAGAGAGAGAAAAAGAGAAGCTGTGAGTGAGAGTGAAAGAGAGAAATAGAAGCTATGAGTGAGTGAGAGAGAGAGAAGCTGTGAGTGAGAGAGAGAGGAAGTGAAGCTGTGAGTGAAAGAGAGAGAAAGAGGTGTGAGTGAGAGAAAGAGAAAGAGAAGCTGTGAGTGAGTGAGAGAGAGAGAACGAGAAGCTGTGTGTGTGAGAGAAAGAGAAGCTGTGAGTGAGTGAGAGAGAGAAAGAGAAGCTGTGAGTAATAGAGAGAAAGAGAATCTGTGAGTGAGAAAGAGAGAGAAAGAGAAGCTGTGAGTGAGAGATAGAGAGAGAAAGAGAAGCTCTGTTGAGAGAGAGAAAGAGAAGATGTGAGTGAGAGAAAGAGTAGCTGTGAGTGTGTGAAAGAGAGAAAGATAAGCTGTGAGTGAGAGAGAAAGAGATGCTGTGAGTGAGAGAGAAAGAATGAAAAGCTGTGAGTGTGTGTGTCTGTGAGAGAGAGAAACTGATGGAGAGAGAGAGAAGCTGTGAGTGAGAGAAAGAGAAAGAGAAGCTGTTAGTAAGAGAGAAAGAGAGAAATAGAAGCTATGAGTGAGAGACAGAGAGAGAAGCTGTGAGTGAGTGAGAGAGAGAGAAGTTGTGTGTGTGAGAGAGAGAAAAAGAGACGATGTGAGAGAGAGAGAGAGAAAGAGAAGCTGTAAGTGAGTGAGAGAAAGAGAAGCTGTGAGTGTGTGAGAGAGAAAGAGAAGCTGTGAGTGAGAGAGAGAGTGAGAAGCTGTGAGTGAGAGAGAGAGAGAAAGAGATGCTGTGAGTGAGAGACAGAGAGAGAAAGAGAAGTTGTTAGTGAGAGAGAGAGAGAGAGAGAGAAAGAGAAGCTGTGAGAGAGAGAGAGAAAGAGAAGCTGTGTGAGAGAGAGAGAAGCTGTGAGTGAGAGACAGAGAGATAAAGAGAAGCTGTGTGTGAGAGAGAGAGAGAATGAGAAGCTGTGAGAGAGAGAGAGAGAAAGAGAAGTTGTTATTGAGAGAGAGAGAGAAAGAGCTGTGTGTGAGAGAGAAAGAGAAGCTGTGTGTGAGAGAGAAAGAGAAGCTGTGAGTGAGAGAGAGAGAGAAAGAGAAGCCGTGAGTGTGAGAGAGAGAGAAAGAGAAGCTGTGAGTGAGAGAGAGAGAGAAAGAGAAGCTGTGAGTGAGAGACAGAGAGAGAAAGAGAAGCTGTGTGTGTGTGAGAGAGAGAAGCTGTGAGTGAGAGACATAGAGAGAGTAGCTGTGCGTGAGAGAGAGAGAGCAAGAGAAGCTGTGAGTGTGTGTGTGAGAGAGAAAGAAAGCTGTGAGTGAGAGAGAGAGAGAGAGAAAAAGCTGTGAGTGAGAGACAGAGAGAAGGAGAAGTTGTGTGAGAGAGATAGAGAAAGATGCTGTGAGAGAGAGAGAGAGAAAGATAAGCTGTGAGTGTGTGAGAGAGAGAAAGAGAAGCTGTTAGTGAGAGTGAAAGAGAGAAATAGAAGATTCGAGTGAGAGAGAGTGAGAAGCTGTGAGTGTGAGAGAGAGAGAAAGAGAAGCTGTGAGTGAGAGAGAGAGAGAGAAAGAGAAGCTGTGAGTGAGAGAGAGAGAGAGAATCTGTGAGTGAGAGAGAGAGAGAAAGAGAAGCTATGAGTGAGAGAGAGAGAAGCTGTGAGTGAGAGAGAGAAGCTGTGCGTGAGAGAGAGAGAGAAGCTGTGTGTGTGTGAGAGAGAGAAGCTGTGAGTGAGAGAGAGAGAGAGAAAGAGAAGCTGTGTGATAGAGAGAGAGAGAGAAGCTGTGAGTGTGAGAGAGAGTGAGATATAGAGAAGTTGTGAGTGAGTGAGTGAGTGAGAGAAGCTGTGAGTGAAAGAGAGAAAGAGAAGCTGTGAGTGAGAGAGAGAGAGAGAGAAGCTGTGAGTGAGAGACAGTGAGAGAAAGAGAAGCTGTGTGTGAGAGAGAGAGTGATAAGCTTTGTGAGTGTGAGAGAGAGAGAACTTGTGAGTGAGAGAGAGAGAAAGAAAAGCTGTGAGTGAGAGAGAGAGTGAGAAGCTGTGAGTGAGAGAGAGAGAGAGAGAAGCTGTGAGTGAGAGACAGAGAGAGAAAGAGAAGTTGTTAGTGAGAGAGAGAGAGAGAGAGAAAGAGAAGCTGTGAGAGAGAGAGAGAGAGAAGCTGTGAGTGAGAGAGAGAGAGAAGCTGTGAGTGAGAGACAGTGAGATAAAGAGAAGCTGTGAGAGAGAGAGAGAAAGAGAAGCTGTGAGAGAGAGAGAGAATGAGAAGCTGTGAGTGAGAGAGAGAAAGAGAGAGAAGCTGTGAGTGTGAGAGAGAGTGAGATAAAGAGAAGCTGTGAGTGAGTGAGAGAGAGAGAGAAGCTGTGAGTGAAAGTGAGAAAGAGAAGCTGATAGTGAGAGAGAGAGAGAGAAGCTGTGAGTGAGAGAAAGAGAAAGAGAAGCTGTGAGTAAGAGAGAAAGAGAGAAATAGAAGCTATGAGTGAGAGACAGAGAGAGAAGCTGTGAGTGAGTGAGAGAGAGAGTTGTGTGAGAGAGAGAGAAAAAGAGAAGCTGTGAGTGAGAGAGAGAGAGAAAGAGAAGCTGTGAGTGAGAGTGAAAGAGAGAAATAGAAGCTACGAGTGAGAGAGAAAGAGAAGCTGTGAGTGAGAGAGAGAGAGAAAGAGAATCTGTGAGTGAGAGATAGAGAGAGAAAGAGAAGCTGTGAGTGAGTGAGAGAGAGAACGAGAAGCTGTGAGTGTGTGAGAGAGAAAGAGAAGCTGTGAGTGAGAGAGAGAGTGAGAAGCTGTGAGTGAGAGAGAGAGAGAAAGAGATGCTGTGAGTGAGAGACAGAGAGAGAAAGAGAAGTTGTTAGTGAGATAGAGAGAGAGATAGAGAGAGAAGCTGTGAGAGAGAGAGAGAGAAAGAGAAGCTGTGTGTGAGAGAGAGAGAAGCTGTGAGTGAGAGACAGAGAGATAAAGAGAAGCTGTGAGAGAGAGAGAATGAGAAGCTGTGTGTGTGAGAGAGAAAGAGAAGTTGTTATTGAGAGAGAGAGAGAGAAAGAGCTGTGAGAGAGAGAAATAGAAGCTGTGTGTGAGAGAGAAAGAGAAGCTGTGAGTGAGAGAGAGAGAGAGAAAGAGAAGCTGTGAGAGAGAGAGAAAGAGAAGCTGTGAGTGAGAGACAGAGAGAGAAAGAGAAGCTGTGTGTGAGAGAGAGTGATAAGCTGTGAGGGAGAGAGAGAGAGAAAGAGAAGCTGTGAGTGAGAGACAGTGAGAGAGAGTAGCTGTGAGAGAGAGAGAGCAAGACAAGCTGTGAGTGTGTGTGTGAGAGAGAAAGAAAACTGTGAGTGAGAGAGAGAGAGAGAAAGAGAAGCTGAGAGTGAGAGAGAGAGAGAAGGAGAAGTTGTGTGAGAGAGAGATAGAGAAAGAGAAGCTGTGAGAGAGAGAGAGAGAGAAGCTGTGAGTGTGAGTGAGAGAGAAAGTGAAGTTGTGAGAGAGAGAGAAAAAGAGAAGGTGTGAGTGAGAGTGAAAGAGAGAAATAGAAGCTACGAGTGAGAGAGAGAGAGAAGCTGTGAGTGAAAAAGAGAGAAAGTGAAGCTGTGAGTGAGAGATAGAGAGAGAAAGAGAAGCTGTGAGTTAGAGAGAGAGAGAACGAGAAGCTGTGTGTGTGAGATAAAGAGAAGCTGTGAGTGAGAGAGAGAGAGAAAGAGAAGCTGTGAGTGAGAGAGAGAAGCTGTGCGTGAGAGAGAGAGAGAGAAGCTGTGTGTGTGTGTGACAGAGAGAGAAGCTGTGAGTGAGAGAGAGAGAAAGAGAAGCTGTGTGAAAGAGAGAGAGAGAAGCTGTGAGTGTGAGAGAGTGAGATAAAGAGAAGTTGTGAGTGAGAGAGAGAGAGAGAGAAGCTGTGAGTGAGAGACAGAGAGAGAAAGAGAAGCTGTGTGTGAGAGAGAGAGTGATAAGCTGTGTGTGTGTGAGAGAGAAGCTGTGAGTGAGTGAGAGAGAAAGAGAAGCTGTGAGTGTGAGAGAGAGAAGCTGTGAGTGAGAGAGAGAAAGAGAAGCTGTGAGTGAGAGACAGAGGGAGAAAGAAAGGGTGTGAGTGCGAGAGAGAGAAAGAGAGGCTGTGAGAGAGAGAGAGAAAGAGAAGCTGTGAGTGAGAAAGAGAGAGAAAGAGAAGCTGTGAGTGAGAGACAGAGAGAGAAAGAGACGCTGTGTGTGTGAGAGATAAAGAGAAGCTGTGAGTGAGAGAGAGAGAAGCTGTGAGTGAAAGTGAGAAATAGAAGCTGATAGTGAGAGAGAGAGAGAAGCTGTTTGTGAGAGAAAGAGAAAGAGAAGCTGTGAGTAAGAGAGAAAGAGAGAAATAGAAGCTATGAGTGAGAGACAGAGAGAGAAGCTGTGAGTGAGTGAGAGAGAGAGAAGCTGTGTGAGAGAGAGAAAAAGAGAAGCTGTGAGAGAGAGAGAGAGAGAAGCTGTAAGTGAGTGAGAGAAGGAGAAGCTGTGAGTGTGAGAGAGAGAAAGAGAAGCTTTGAGTGAGAGAGAGAGAGAGAGAGAGAAGTTGTTAGTGAGAGAGAGAGAGAGAGAAAGAGAAGCTTTGAGAGAGAGAGAGAGAGAGAGAGAAGCTGTGAGTGAGAGATAGAGAGAAGCTGTGAGTGAGAGACAGAGAGATAAAGAGAAGCTGTGAGAGAGAGTGAGAAAGAGAAGCTGTGAGAGAGAGAGAATGAGAAGCTGTGTGAGAGGGAGAGAGAAAGAGAGAAATAGAAGCTACGAGTGAGAGAGAGAGAGAGAATCTGTGAGTGAGTGAGAGAGAGAAAGAGAAGCTATGAGTGAGAGAGAGAGAAGCTGTGAGTAAGAGAGAGAAGCTGTGCGTGAGAGAGAGAGAGAGAGAGAAGCTGTGTGTGTGTGTGAGAGAGAGAGAAGCTGTGAGTGAGAGGGAGAGAGAGAAAGAGAAGCTGTGTGATAGAGAGAGAGAGAAGCTGTGAGTGTGAGAGAGAGTGAGATAAAGAGAAGTTGTGAGTGAGTGAGAGAAGCTGTGAGTGAAAGAGAGAAAGAGAAGCTGTGAGTGAGAGAGAGAGAGAGAAGCTGTGAGTGAGAGACAGAGAGAGAAAGAGAAGCTGTGTGTGAGAGAGAGAGTGATAAGCTGTGTGTGTGAGAGAGAGAAGCTGTCAGTGAGAGAGAGGGAAAGAGAAGCTGTGAGTGAGAGAGAGAGAGAAGCTGTGAGTGAGAGAGAGAAAGAGAAGCTGTGAGTGAGAGACAGAGGGAGAAAGAAAGGGTGTGAGTGCGAGAGAGAGAAAGAGAAGCTGTGAGAGAGAGAGAAAGAGAAGCTGTGAGTGAGAGATAGAGAGAGAAAGAGAAGCTGTGAGTGAGGGAGAGAGAGAGAAGCTGTGAGTGAGAGGGATAGAGAGAGAAAGAGAAACTGTGTGTGTGAGAGAGAAAGAGAAGCTGTGAGTGAGAGAGAGAAGCTGTGAGTGAAAGTGAGAAAGAGAAGGTGATAGTGAGAGAGAGAGAGAGAGAAGCTATGAGTGAGAGAAAGAGAAAGAGAAGCTGTGAGTAAGAGAGAAAGAGAGAAATAGAAGCTATGAGTGAGAGACAGAGAGAGAAGCTGTGAGTGAGTAAGAGAGAAAGCTGTGTGAGAGAGAGAGAGAGAAAAAGAGAAGCTGTGTGAGAGAGAGAGAGAAAGAGAAGCTGTAAGTGAGTGAGAGAAGGAGAAGCTGTGAGTGTGTGAGAGAGAAAGAGAAGCTGTGTGTGTGAGAGAGAGAGAGAGAGAAAGAGAAGTTGTTAGTGAGAGAGAGAGAGAGAGAGCTGTGAGAGAGAGAGAGCAAGAGAATCTGTGAGTGAGAGAGAGAGAGAAAGAGAAGCTGTAAGTGAGTGAGAGAAGGAGAAGCTGTGAGTGTGAGAGAGAGAAAGAGAAGCTGTGTGTGTGAGAGAGAGAGAGAGAGAAAGAGAAGTTGTTAGTGAGAGAGAGAGAGAGAAAGAGAAGCTTTGAGAGAGAGAGAGAGAGAAGCTGTGAGTGAGAGAGAGAGTAGCTGTGAGTGAGAGACAGAGAGATATAGAGAAGCTGTGAGAGAGAGTGAGAAAGAGAAGCTGTGTGAGAGAGAGAGAATGAGAAGCTGTGTGAGAGGGAGAGAGAAAGAGAAGTTGTTAGTGAGAGAGAGAGAGAAAGAGCTGTGAGAGTGAGAGAGCAAGAGAATCTGTGAGTGAGAGAGAGAGAGAAAGAGAAGCTGTGAGTGAGAGAGAAAGAGAGAAAGAGAAGCTGTGAGTGAGAGAGAGTGAGAAGCTATGAGAGAGAGAGAGCAAGAGAAGCTGTGAGTGAGAGAGAGAAAGAGAAGTTGTGAGAAATAGAGAGAAAGAGAAGCTGTGAGTGAGAAGACAGAGAGAGAAAGAGAAGCTGTGTGAGAGAGAGATAGAGAAAGTGAAGCTGTGAGTGAGAGAGAGAGAGAAAGAGAAGCTGTGAGTGTGTGTGATAGAGAAAGAGAAGCTGTGAGTGTGTGTGATAGAGAAAGAGAAGCTGTGAGAGAGAGAGAAAAAGAGAAGCTGTGAGTGAGAGTGAAAGAGAGAAATAGAAGCTATGAGTGAGAGAGAGAGAGAAGCTGTGAGTGAGAGACAGAGAGATAAAGAGAAGCTGTGAGAGAGAGAGAAAGAGAAGCTGTGAGTGAGAGACAGAGAGAGAAAGAGAATCTGTGAGTGAGAGAGAGAAAAAGAGAAGCTGTGAGTGACAGAGAAAGAGAGAAAGAGAAGCTGTGAGTGAGAGAGAGTGAGAAGCTATGAGAGAGAGAGAGCAAGAGAAGCTGTGAGTGAGAGAGAGAAAGAGAAGCTGTGAGTGAGAAAGTGAGAGAAAGAGAAGCTGTGAGTGAGAAGACAGAGAGAGAAAGAGAAGCTGTGTGAGAGAGAGAGAGAGAGAAAGAGAAGCTGTGAGTGTGTGTGAGAGAGAAAGAGAATCTGTGAGTGTGTGTGTGAGAGAAAGAGAAGCTGTGAGAGAGAGAGAAAAAGAGAAGCTGTGAGTGAGAGAGAGAGAGAACAAGAAGCTGTGTGTGAGAGAGAAAGAGAAGCTGTGAGTGAGAGAGAGAGAAAGAGAAGCTGTGAGTGAGAAGACAGAGAGAGAAAGAGAAGCTGTGTGAGAGAGAGAGATAGAGAAAGAGAAGCTGTGAGTGAGACAGAGAGAGAAAGAGAAGCTGTGAGTGTGTGTGAGAGAGAAAGAGAAGCTGTGAGAGAGAGAGAAAAAGAGAAGCTGTGAGTGAGAGAGAGAGAGAGAACGAGAAGCTGTGAGAGAGAGAGAGAAAGAGAAGCTGTGTGAGAGAGAGAAAATGAGAAGCTGTGAGTGAGAGAGAGAAAGAGAGAGAGAAGCTGTGAGTGTGAGAGAGAGTGAGATAAAGAGAAGCTGTGAGTGAGTGAGAGAGAGAGAGAAGCTGTGAGTGAAAGTGAGAAAGAGAAGCTGATAGTGAGAGAGAGAGAGAGAAGCTGTGAGTGAGAGAAAGAGAAAGAGAACCTGTGAGTAAGAGAGAAAGAGAGAAATAGAAGCTATGAGTGAGAGACAGAGAGAGAAGCTGTGAGTGAGTGAGAGAGAGAAGTTGTGTGAGAGAGAGTGAGAAAAAGAGAAGCTGTGAGTGAGAGAGAGAGAGAGAAAGAGAAGCTGTGAGTGAGAGTGAAAGAGAGAAATAGAAGCTACGAGTGAGAGAGAAAGAGAAGCTGTGAGTGAGAGAGAGAGAGAAAGAGAATCTGTGAGTGAGAGATAGAGAGAGAAAGAGAAGCTGTGAGTGAGTGAGAGAGAGAGAACGAGAAGCTGTGTGTGTGAGATTAAGAGAAGCTGTGAGTGAGAGAGAGAGAGAAAGAGAAGCTGTGAGTGAGATATAGAGACAGAAAGAGAAGCTGTGAGTGAGAGAGAGAGAGAGAGAAAGAGAATCTGTAAGAGAGAGAGAGAGAAAGAGAAGCTATGAGTGAGAGCGAGAGAGAGAAAGAAAGGGTGTGAGTGCGAGACAGAGAGAAAGAGAAGCTGTGAGAGAGAGAGAAAGAGAAGCTGTGACTGAAAGAGAGAGAAAGAGAAGCTGTGAGTGAGAGAGAGAAGCTGTGAGTGAAAGTGAGAAAGAGAAGCTGATAGTGAGAGAGAGAGAGAGAAGCTGTGAGTGAGAGAAAGAGAAAGAGAAGCTGTGAGTAAGAGAGAAATAGAGAAATAGAATCTATGAGTGAAGAGACAGAGAGAGAAGCTGTGAGTGAGTGAGAGAGAGATAAGCTGTGTGTGAGAGAGAGAAAAAAAGAGCTGTGAGTGAGAGAGAGAGAAAGAGAAGTTGTAAGTGAGTGAGAGAAAGTGAAGCTGTGAGTGTGAGAGAGAGAAAGAGAAGCTCTGAGTGAGAGAGAGAGTGAGAAGCTGTGAGTGAGAGAGAGAGAAAGAGAAGCTGTGAGTGAGAGACAGAGAGAGAAAGAGAAGTTGTTAGTGAGAGAGAGAGAGAGAGAGAAAGAGAAGCTGTGTGAGAGAGAGAGAGAGAGAAGCTGTGAGTGAGAGAGAGAAGCTGTGAGTGAGAGACATAGAGATAAAGAGAAGCTGTGTGAGAGAGAGAGAAGCTGAGAGAGAGAGAATGAGAAGCTGTGAGTGAGAGAGAGAAAGAGAGAAGCTGTGAGTTTGAGAGAGAGTGAGATAGAGAAGCTGTGAGTGAGTGAGAGAGAGAGAGAGAAGCTGTGAGTGGAAGTGAGAAAGAGAAGCTGATAGTGAAAGAGAGAGAGAGAAGCTGTGAGTGAAAGAAAGAGAAAGAGAAGCTGTGAGAGAGAGAGAAAGAGAAGCTGTGACTGAAAGAGAAAGAGAAGCTGTGAGTGAGAGAGAGAGAAGCTGTGAGTGAAAGTGAGAAAGAGAAGCTGATAGTGAGAGAGAGAGAGAGAAGCTGTGAGTGAGAGAAAGAGAAAGAGAAGCTGTGAGTAAGAGAGAAATAGAGAAATAGAATCTATGAGTGAAGAGACAGAGAGAGAAGCTGTGAGTGAGTGAGAGAGAGATAAGCTGTGTGTGAGAGAGAGAAAAAAAGAGCTGTGAGTGAGAGAGAGAGAAAGAGAAGTTGTAAGTGAGTGAGAGAAAGTGAAGCTGTGAGTGTGAGAGAGAGAAAGAGAAGCTCTGAGTGAGAGAGAGAGTGAGAAGCTGTGAGTGAGAGAGAGAGAAAGAGAAGCTGTGAGTGAGAGACAGAGAGAGAAAGAGAAGTTGTTAGTGAGAGAGAGAGAGAGAAAGAGAAGCTGTGAGAGAGAGAGAAAGAGAAGCTGTGAGTGAGAGAGAGAGAATGAGAAGCTGTGTGAGAGGGAGAGAGAAAGAGAAGATTTTAGTGAGAGAGAGAGAGAGAAAGAGCTGTGTGAGAGAGAGAGAGAGAGAAGCTGTGTGAGAGAGAAAGAGAAGCTGTGAGTGAGAGAGAGAGAGAAAGTGAAGCTGTGAGTGAGAGAGAGAGAGAAAGAGAACCTGTGAGTGAGAGAAAGAGAGAAAGAGAAGCTGTGAGTGAGAGACAGAGAGAGAAAGAGAAGCTGTGTGTGTGAGAGAGAGTGATAAGCTGTGAGTGAGAGAGAGAGAGAAAGAGAAGCTGTGAGTGAAAGACAGAGAGAGAGAGTAGCTGTGTGTGTGTGAGAGAGAGAGAGCAAGAGAATCTGTGAGTGAGAGAGAGAGAAAAAGAGAAGCTGTGAGTGACAGAGAAAGAGAGAAAGAGAAGCTGTGAGTGAGAGAGAGTGAGAAGCTATGGGAGAGAGAGAGCAAGAGAAGCTGTGAGTGAGAGAGAGAAAGAGAAGCTGTGAGTGAGAAAGAGAGAGAAAGAGATGCTGTGAGTGAGAAGACAGAGAGAGAAAGAGAAGCTGTGTGAGAGAGAGAGATAGAGAAAGAGAAGCTGTGAGTGTGTGTGAGAGAGAAAGAGAATCTGTGAGTGTGTGTGAGAGAGAAAGAGAAGCTGTGAGAGAGAGAGAAAAAAGAGAAGCTGTGAGTGAGAGAGAGAGAGAACGAGAAGCTGTGTGTGAGAGAGAAAGAGAAGCTGTGAGTGAGAGAGAGAGAGAAAGAGAAGCTGTGAGTGAGAGATAGAGAGACAAAGAGAAGCTGTGAGTGAGTGAGAAAGAGAGAATGAGAAGCTGTGTGTGTGAGATTAAGAGAAGCTGTGAGTGAGAGAGAGAGAGAAAGAGAAGCTGTGAGTGAGAGACAGAGAGATAAAGAGAAGCTGTGAGAGAGAGTGAGAAAGAGAAGCTGTGAGAGAGAGAGAATGAGAAGCTGTGTGAGAGGGAGAGAAAAAGAGAGAAATAGAAGCTACAAGTGAGAGAGAGAGAGAAGCTGTGAGTGTGTGAGAGAGGGGAAGTGAAGCTGTGAGTGAAAAAGAGAGAAAGTGAAGCTGTGAGTGAGAGGTAGAGAGAGGAAGAGAAGCTGTGAGTTAGAGAGAGAGGGAGAACGAGAAGCTGTGTGTGTGAGATAAAGAGAAGCTGTGAGTGAGAGAGAGAGAGAGAAAGAGAAGCTGTGAGTGAGAGAGAGAGAGAAAGAGAAGCTATGAGTGAGAGAGAGAGAATCTGTGAGTGAGAGAGAGAAGCTGTGCGTGAGAGAGAGAGAGAGAGAGAGAGAAGCTGTGTGTGTGTGTGAGAGAGAGAGAAGCTGTGAGTGAGAGAGAAAGAGAGAAAGAGAAGCTGTGTGACAGAGAGAGAGAGAAGCTGTGAGTGTGAGAGAGAGTGAGATAAAGAGAAGTTGTGAGTGAGTGAGTGACTGAGAGAAGCTGTGAGTGAAAGAGAGAAAGAGAAGCTGTGAGTGAGAGAGAGAGAAGCTGTGAGTGAGAGACAGAGAGAGAAAGAGAAGCTGTGTGTGAGAGAGAGAGTGATAAGCTGTGTGTGTGAGAGAGAGAAGCTGTGAGTGAGAGAGAGAGAAAGAGAAGCTTTGAGTGAGAGAGAGAGAGAAGCTGTGAGTGAGAGAGAGAAAGAGAAGCTGTGAGTGAGAGACAGAGGGAGAAAGAAAGGGTGTGAGTGCGAGAGAGAGAAAGAGAAGCTGTGTGAGAGAGAGAAAGAGAAGCTGTGAGTGAGAAAGAGAGAGAAAGAGAAGCTGTGTGTGAGAGAGAGAAAGAGAAGCTGTGAGTGAGAGAGAGAGAAGCTGTGAGTGAAAGTGAGAAGGAGAAGCTGATAGTGAGAGAGAGAGAGAAGCTGTGAGTGAGAGAAAGAGAAAGAGAAGCTGTGAGTAAGAGAGAAAGAGAGAAATAGAAGCTATGAGTGAGAGACAGAGAGAGAAGCTGTGAGTGAGTGAGTGAGAGAGAAGCTGTGAGTGAGAGACAGAGAGAGAAAGAGAAGTTGTTAGTGAGAGAGAGAGAGAAAGAGAAAGAGAAGCTGTGAGAGAGAGAGAGAGAGAAGCTGTGAGTGAGAGAGAGAGAAGCTGTGAGTGAGAGACAGAGAGATAAAGAGAAGCTGTGAGAGAGAGAGAGAAAGAGAAGCTGTGAGAGAGAGAGAGAATGAGAAGCTTTGAGTGAGAAAGAGAAAGAGAGAGAGAAGCTGTGAGTGTGAGAGAGAGTGAGATAAAGAGAAGCTGTGAGTGAGTGAGAGAGAGAGAGAAGCTGTGAGTGAAAGTGAGAAAGAGAAGCTGATAGTGAGAGAGAGAGAGAGAAGCTGTGAGTGAGAGAAAGAGAAAGAGAAGCTGTGAGTAAGAGAGAAAGAGAGAAATAGAAGCTATGAGTGAGAGACAGAGAGAGAAGCTGTGAGTGAGTGAGAGAGAGAGAAGTTGTGTGAGAGAGAGAGAGAAAAAGAGAAGCTGTGAGTGTGAGAGAGAGAGAAAGAGAAGCTGTGAGTGAGAGAAAGAGAAGCTGTGAGTGTGTGAGAGAGAAAGAGAAGCTGTGAGTGAGAGAGAGAGTGAGAAGCTGTGAGTGAGAGAGAGAGAGAAAGAGATGCTGTGAGTGAGAGAGAGAGAAAGAGAAGTTGTTAGTGAGAGAGAGAGAGAGAAGCTGTGAGTGAGAGAGAGAAAGAGTAGCTGTGTGAGAGAGAGAGAAGCTGTGAGTGAGAGACAGAGAGATAAAGAGAAGCTGTGAGAAAGAGAGAGAAAGAGAAGCTGAGAGAGAGAGAGAGAGAAGCTGTGAGTGAGAGAGAGAGAAGCTGTGAGTGAGAGACAGAGAGATAAAGAGAAGCTGTGAGAGAGAGAGAGAAAGAGAAGCTGTGAGAGAGAGAGAGAATGAGAAGCTTTGAGTGAGAAAGAGAAAGAGAGAGAGAAGCTGTGAGTGTGAGAGAGAGTGAGATAAAGAGAAGCTGTGAGTGAGTGAGAGAGAGAGAGAAGCTGTGAGTGAAAGTGAGAAAGAGAAGCTGATAGTGAGAGAGAGAGAGAAGCTGTGAGTGAGAGAAAGAGAAAGAGAAGCTGTGAGTAAGAGAGAAAGAGAGAAATAGAAGCTATGAGTGAGAGACAGAGAGAGAAGCTGTGAGTGAGTGAGAGAGAGAGAAGTTGTGTGAGAGAGAGAGAGAAAAAGAGAAGCTGTGAGTGTGTGAGAGAGAGAAAGATAAGCTGTGAGTGAGAGAAAGAGAAGCTGTGAGTGTGAGAGAGAGAAAGAGAAGCTGTGAGTGAGAGAGAGAGTGAGAAGCTGTGAGTGAGAGAGAGAGAGAAAGAGATGCTGTGAGTGAGAGACAGAGAGAGAAAGAGAAGTTGTTAGTGAGAGAGAGAGAGAGAAAGAGAAGCTGTGAGTGAGAGAGAGAAAGAGTAGCTGTGTGTGAGAGAGAGAGAAGCTGTGAGTGAGAGACAGAGAGATAAAGAGAAGCTGTGAGAAAGAGAGAGAATGAGAAGCTGTGTGTGAGAGAGAAAGAGAAGTTGTTATTGAGAGAGAGAGAGAGAGAAAGAGCTGTGAGAGAGAGAAAGAGAAAGAGAAGCTGTGTGTGAGAGAGAAAGAGAAGCTGTGAGTGAGAGAGAGAGAGAAAGAGAAGCTGTGAGAGAGAGAAAGAGAAGCTGTGAGTGAGAGACAGAGAGAGAAAGAGAAGCTGTGTGAGAGAGAGAGAGTGATAAGCTGTGAGGGAGAGAGAGAGAAAGAGAAGCTGTGAGTGACAGACAGTGAGAGAGAGTAGCTGTGAGAGAGAGAGAGAAAGAGAAGCTGTGAGTGTGTGTGAGAGAGAGAAAGAAAGCTGTGAGTGAGAGAGAGAGAAAGAGAAAGAGAAGCTGTGAGTGAGAGAGAGAGAGAAGGAGAAGTTGTGTGTGAGAGAGAGATAGAGAAAGAGAAGCTGTGTGAGAGAGAGAGTGATAAGCTGTGAGGGAGAGAGAGAGAGAAAGAGAAGCTGTGAGTGAGAGACAGTGAGAGAGAGTAGCTGTGAGAGAGAGAGAGAAAGAGAACCTGTGAGTGAGAGAAAGAGAGAAAGAGAAGCTGTGAGTGAGAGACAGAGAGAGAAAGAGAAGCTGTGTGTGTGAGAGAGAGTGATAAGCTGTGAGTGAGAGAGAGAGAGAAAGAGAAGCTGTGAGTGAGAGACAGAGAGAGAGAGTAGCTGTATGTGTGTGTGAGAGAGAGAGCAAGAGAATCTGTGAGTGAGAGAAAGAGAAAAAGAGAAGCTGTGAGTGACAGAGAAAGAGAGAAAGAGAAGCTGTGAGTGAGAGAGAGTGAGAAGCTATGAGAGAGAGAGCAAGAGAAGCTGTGAGTGAGAGAGAGAAAGAGAAGCTGTGAGTGAGAAAGAGAGAGAAAGAGAAGCTGTGAGTGAGAAGACAGAGAGAGAAAGAGAAGCTGTTGAGAGAGAGAGATAGAGAAAGAGAAGCTGTGAGTGAGAGAGAGAGAGAAAGAGAAGCTGTGAGTGTGTGTGTGAGAGAAAGAGAAGCTGTGAGAGAGAGAGAAAAAGAGAAGCTGTGAGTGAGAGAGAGAGAGAACGAGAAGCTGTGTGTGAGAGAGAAAGAGAAGCTGTGAGTGAGAGAGAGAGAGAAAGAGAAGCTGTGAGTGCGAGATAGAGAGAGAAAGAGAAGCTGTGAGTGAGTGAGAGAGAGAGAATGAGAAGCTGTGTGTTTGAGATTAAGAGAAGCTGTGAGTGAGAGAGAGAGAGAAAGAGAAGCTGTGAGTGAGAGAGAGAAAGAGAAGCTGTGAGAGAGAGAGAATGAGAAGCTGTGAGTGAGAGAGAGAAAGAGAGAGAGAAGCTGTGAGTGTGAGAGAGAGTGAGATAAAGAGAAGCTGTGAGTGAGTGTGAGAGAGAGAGAAGCTGTGAGTGAAAGTGAGAAAGAGAAGCTGATAGTGAGAGAGAGTGAAGCTGTGAGTGAGAGAAAGAGAAAGAGAAGCTGTGAGTAAGAGAGAAAGAGAGAAATAGAAGCTATGAGTGAGAGACAGAGAGAGAAGCTGTGAGTGAGTGAGAGAGAGAGAAGTTGTGTGAGAGAGAGAGAAAAAGAGAAGCTGTGAGTGAGAGAGAGAGAGAAAGAGAAGCTGTAAGTGAGTGAGAGAAAGAGAAGCTGTGAGTGTGAGAGAGAGAAAGAGAAGCTGTGAGTGAGAGAGAGTGAGAAGCTGTGAGTGAGAGAGAGAGAAAGAGATGCTGTGAGTGAGAGACAGAGAGAGAAAGAGAAGTTGTTAGTGAGAGAGAGAGAGAGAAAGAGAAGCTGTGAGAGAGAGAGAGAGAAAGAGAAGCTGTGTGAGAGAGAGATAGAAGCTGTGAGTGAGAGACAGAGAGAGAAAGAGAAGCTGTGTGTGTGTGAGAGAGAGAAGCTGTGTGTGAGAGAGAAAGAGAAGCTGTGAGTGAGAGAGAGAGAGAAAGAGAATCTGTGAGTGAGAGAGAGAGAGAAAGAGAAGCTGTGAGAGAGAGAGAAAGAGAAGCTGTGAGTGAGAAACAGAGAGAGAAAGAGAAGCTGTGTGAGAGAGAGAGAGTGATAAGCTGTGAGTGAGAGAGAGAGAAAGAGAAGCTGTGAGTGTGTGTGTGAGAGAGAAAGAAAGCTGTGAGTGAGAGAGAGAGAGAAAGAGAAGGTGTGAGTGTGTGAGAGAGAGAAGGAGAAGTTGTGTGAGAGAGAGATAGAGAAAGAGTAGCTGTGAGAGAGAGAGAGAGAGAGAGAAAGAGAAGCTGTGAGTGTGTGAGAGAGAGAAAGAGAAGTTGTGTGAGAGAGAGAAAAAGAGAAGCTGTGCGTGAGAGTGAAAGAGAGAAATAGAAGCTACGAGTGAGAGAGAGAGAGAAGCTGTGAGTGTGTGAGAGAGAGGAAGTGAAGCTGTGAGTGAAAAAGAGAGAAAGAGAAGCTGTGAGTGAGAGATAGAGAGAGAAAGAGAAGCTGTGAGTTAGAGAGAGAGAGAGAGAATGAGAAGCTGTGTGTGTGAGATAAAGAGAAGCTGTGAGTGAGAGAGAGAGAAAGAGAAGCTGTGAGTGAGAGATAGAGAGAGAAAGAGAAGCTGTGAGTGAGAGAGAGAGAGAAAGAGAAGCTATGAGTGAGAGAGAGAGAGAAGCTGTGAGTGAGAGAGAGAAGCTGTGCGTGAGAGAGAGAGAGAAGCTGTGTGTGTGTGAGAGAGAGAGAAGCTGTGAGTGAGAGAGAGAGAAAGAAAGAGAAGCTGTGTGATAGAGAGAGAGAAGCTGTGAGTGTTAGAGAGAGTGAGATAAAGAGAAGTTGTGAGTGAGTGAGTGAGTGAGAGAAGCTGTGAGTGAAAGAGAGAAAGGGAAGCTGTGAGTGAGAGAGAGAGAGAGAAGCTGTGAGTGAGAGACAGAGAGAGAAAGAGAAGCTGTGTGTGAGAGAGAGTGTGATAAGCTCTGTGTGTGAGAGAGAGAGAAGCTATGAGTGAGAGAAAGAGAAAGAGAAGCTGTGAGTGAGAGAGAGAGAGAAGCTGTGAGTGAGAGAGAGAAAGAGAAGCTGTGAGTGAGAGACAGAGAGAGAAAGAAAGGGTGTGAGTGAGAGACAGAGAGAGAAAGAGAAGCTGTGTGTGTGAGAGAGAAAGAGAAGCTGTGAGTGAGAGAGAGAGAAGCTGTGAGTGAAAGTGAGAAAGAGAAGCTGATAGAGAGAGAGAGGGAGAGAAGCTGTGAGTGAGAGAAAGATAAAGAGAAGCTGTGAGTAAGAGAGAAAGAGAGAAATAGAAGATATGAGTGAGAGACAGAGAGAGAAGCTGTGAGTGAGTGAGAGAGAGAGAAGCTGTGAGTGAGAGACAGAGAGAGAAAGAGAAGTTGTTAGTGAGAGAGAGAGAGAGAGAGATTGAAAGAGAAGCTGTGTGTGAGAGAGAGAGAGAAACTATGAGTGAGAGAGAGAGAAAGAGATGCTGTGAGTGAGAGACAGAGAGAGAAAGAGAAGTTGTTAGTGAGAGAGAGAGAGAGAAAGAGAAGCTGTGAGAGAGAGAGATAGAAGCTGTGAGTGAGAGACAGAGAGAGAAAGAGAAGCTGTGTGTGTGAGAGAGAGAGAAGCTGTGTGTGTGAGAGAAAGAGAAGCTGTGAGTGAGAGAGAGAGAGAAAGAGAATCTGTGAGTGAGAGAGAGAGAGAAAGAGAAGCTGTGAGAGAGAGAGAAAGAGAAGCTGTGAGTGAGAAACAGAGAGAGAAAGAGAAGCTGTGTGAGAGAGAGAAAGTGATAAGCTGTGAGTGAGAGAGAGAGAAAGAGAAGCTGTGAGTGTGTGTGTGTGAGAGAAAGAAAGCTGTGAGTGAGAGAGAGAGAAAGAGAAGGTGTGAGTGTGTGAGAGAGAGAAGGAGAAGTTGTGTGAGAGAGAGATAGAGAAAGAGTAGCTGTGAGAGAGAGAGAGAGAAAGAGAAGCTGTGAGTGTGTGTGAGAGAGAAAGAGAAGTTGTGTGAGAGAGAGAAAAAGAGAAGCTGTGAGTGAGAGTGAAAGAGAGAAATAGAAGCTACGAGTGAGAGAGAGAGACAAGCTGTGAGTGTGTGTGAGAGAGGAAGTGAAGCTGTGAGTGAAAAAGAGAGAAAGAGAAGCTGTGAGTGAGAGATAGAGAGAGAAAGAGAAGCTGTGAGTTAGAGAGAGAGAGAATGAGAAGCTGTGTGTGTGAGATAAAGAGAAGCTGTGAGTGAGAGAGAGAAAGAGAAGCTGTGAGTGAGAGATAGAGAGAGAAAGAGAAGCTGTGAGTGAGAGAGAGAGAGAAAGAGAAGCTATGAGTGAGAGAGAGAGAAGCTGTGAGTGAGAGAGAGAAGCTGTGCATGAGAGAGAGAGAAGCTGTGTGTGTGTGTGAGAGAGAGAAGCTGTGAGTGAGAGAGAGAGAAAGAAAGAGAAGCTGTGTGATAGAGAGAGAGAAGCTGTGAGTGTGAGAGAGAGTGAGATAAAGAGAAGTTGTGAGTGAGTGAGTGAGTGAGAGAAGCTGTGAGTGAAAGAGAGAAAGGGAAGCTGTGAGTGAGAGAGAGAGAGAGAAGCTGTGAGTGAGAGACAGAGAGAGAAAGAGAAGCTGTGTGTGAGAGAGAGTGTGATAAGCTCTGTGTGTGTGAGAGAGAGAAGCTATGAGTGAGAGAAAGAGAAAGAGAAGCTGTGAGTGAGAGAGAGAGAGAAGCTGTGAGTGAGAGAGAGAAAGAGAAGCTGTGAGTGAGAGACAGAGAGAGAAAGAAAGGGTGTGAGTGAGAGACAGAGAGAGAAAGAGAAGCTGTGTGTGTGAGAGAGAAAGAGAAGCTGTGAGTGAGAGAGAGAGAAGCTGTGAGTGAAAGTGAGAAAGAGAAGCTGATAGAGAGAGAGAGAGAGAGAAGCTGTGAGTGAGAGAAAGATAAAGAGAAGCTGTGAGTAAGAGAGAAAGAGAGAAATAGTAGCTATGAATGAGAGACAGAGAGAGAAGCTGTGAGTGAGTGAGAGAGAGAGAAGCTGTGAGTGAGAGACAGAGAGAGAAAGAGAAGTTGTTAGTGAGAGAGAGAGAGAGAGAAAGAGAAGCTGTGAGAGAGAGAGAGAGAAACTATGAGTGAGAGAGAGAAGCTGTGAGTGAGAGACAGAGAGATAAAGAGAAGCTGTGAGAGAGAGAGAGAAAGAGAAGCTGTGAGAGAGAGAGAGAATGAGAAGATTTGAGTGAGAGAGAGAAAGAGAGAGAGAAGCTGTGAGTGTGAGAGAGAGTCAGATAAAGAGAAGCTGTGAGTGAGTGAGAGAGAGAGAGAAGCTGTGAGTGAAAGTGAGAAAGAGAAGCTGATAGTGAGAGAGAGAGAGAGAAGCTATGAGTGAGAGACAGAGGGAGAAGCTGTGAGTGAGTGAGAGAGAGAGAAGTTGTGTGAGAGAGAGAGAAAAAGAGAAGCTGTGAGTGTGAGAGAGAGAGAAAGAGAAGCTGTAAGTGAGTGAGAGAAAGAGAAGTTGTGAGTGTGTGAGAGAGAAAGAGAAGCTGTGAATGAGAGAGAGAGTGAGAAGCTGTGAGTGAGAGAGAGAGAGAAAGAGATGCTGTGAGTGAGAGACAGAGAAAGAGACGTTGTTAGTGAGAGAGAGAGAGAGAGAGAAGCTGTGAGAGAGAGAGAGAAAGAGAAGCTGTGTGAGAGAGAGAGAGAGAGAAGCTGTGAGTGAGAGACAGAGAGATAAAGAGATGCTGTGTGAGAGAGAGAGAATGAAAAGGTGTGTGTGAGAGAGAAAGAGAAGTTGTTATTGAGAGAGAGAGAGAGAGAAAGAAAGAGCTGTGAGAGAGAGAAAGAGAAGCTGTGTGTGAGAGAGAAAGAGAAGCTGTGAGTGAGAGAGAGAGAGAAAGAGAAGCTGTGAGAGAGAGAGAAAGAGAAGCTGTGAGTGAGAGACAGAGAGAGAAAGAGAAGCCGTGTGTGAGAGAGAGTGATAAACTGTGAGGGAGAGAGTGAGAGAAAGAGAAGCTGTGAGTGAGAGACAGTGAGAGAGAGTAGCTGTGAGAGAGAGAGAGAGCAAGAGAAGCTGTGAGTGTGTGTGAGAGAGAGAAAGAAAGCTGTGAGTGAGAGAGAGAGAGAGAAAGAGAAGCTGTGAGTGAGAGAGAGAGAGAAGGAGAAGTTGTGTGAGAGAGAGAGATAGAGAAAGAGAAGCTGTGTGAGAGAGAGAAAGAGAAGCTGTGAGTGTGTGTGAGAGAGAAAGTGAAGTTGTGAGAGATAGAGAAAAAGAGAAGCTGTGAGTGAGAGTGAAAGAGAGAAATAGAAGCTACGAGTGAGAGAGAGAGAGAAGCTGTGAGTGTGTGAGAGAGAGGAAGTGAAGCTGTGAGTGAAAAAGAGAGAAAGTGAAGCTGTGAGTGAGAGATAGAGAGAGAAAGAGAAGCTGTGAGTTAGAGAGAGAGAGAGAACGAGAAGCTGTGTGTGTGAGAGAGAGAGAATCTGTGAGTGAGAGAGAGAGAGAAAGAGAAGCTATGAGTGAGAGAGAGAGAAACTGTGAGTGAGAGAGAGAAGCTGTGCGTGAGAGAGAGAGAGAGAGAGAGAAGCTGTGTGTGTCTGTGAGAGAGAGAGAAGCTGTGAGAGAGAGAGAGAGAAGCTGTGTGATAGAGAGAGAGAAGCTGTGAGTGTGAGACTGAGTGAGATAAAGAGAAGTTGTGAGTGAGTGAGAGAGAGAGAGAAGCTGTGAGTGAGAGACAGAGAGAGAAAGAGAAGCTGTGTGTGTGAGAGAGAGTGATAAGCTGTGTGTGTGTGAGAGAGAAGCTGTGAGTGAGTGAGAGAGAAAGAGAAGCTGTGAGTGAGTGAGAGAGAGAAGCTGTGAGTGAGAGAGAGAAAGAGAAGCTGTGAGTGAGAGACAGAGGGAGAAAGAAAGGGGGTGAGTGCGAGAGAGAGAAAGAGAAGCTGTGAGAGAGAGAGAGAAAGAGAAGCTGTGAGTGAGAAAGAGAGAGAAAGAGAAGCTGTGAGTGAGAGACAGAGAGAGAAAGAGAAGCTGTGTGTGAGAGAGAGAAAGAGAAGCTGTGAGTGAGAGAGAGAGTAGCTGTGAGTGAAAGTGAGAAATAGAAGCTGATAGTGTGAGAGAGAGAGAAGCTGTTAGTGAGAGAAAGAGAAAGAGAAGCTGTGAGTAAGAGAGAAAAAGAGAAATAGAAGCTATGAGTGAGAGACAGAGAGAGAAGCTGAGTGAGTGAGAGAGAGAAGCTGTGTGAGAGAGAGAGAGAAAAAGAGAAGCTGTGAGAGAGAGAGAGAGAAGCTGTAAGTGAGTGAGAGAAGGAGAAGCTGTGAGTGTGTGAGAGAGAAAGAGAAGCTGTGAGTGAGAGAGAGAGAGAAAGAGAAGTTGTTAGTGAGAGAGAGAGAGAGAGAGAAAGAGAAGCTTTGAGAGAGAGAGAGAGAGAGAGAAGCTGTGAGTGAGAGAGAGAAGCTGTGAGTGAGAGACAGAGAGATAAAGAGAAGCTGAGAGAGAGAGTGAGAAAGAGAAGCTGTGAGAGGGAGAGAATGAGAAGCTGTGTGAGAGGGAGAGAGAAAGAGAGAAATAGAAGCTACGAGTGAGAGAGAGAGAGAAGCTGTGAGTGTGTGAGAGAGAGGGTGAAGCTGTGAGTGAAAAAGAGAGAAAGTGAAGCTGTGAGTGAGAGATAGAGAGAGAAAGAGAAGCTGTGAGTTAGAGAGAGAGAGAACGAGAAGCTGTGTGTGTGAGATAAAGAGAAGCTGTGAGTGAGAGAGAGAGAGAGAAAGAGAAGCTGTGAGTGAGAGATAGAGAGAGAAAGAGAAGCTGTGAGTGAGAGAGACAGAGAGAATCTGTGAGTGAGAGAGAGAGAGAAAGAGAAGCTATGAGTGAGATAGAGAGAAGCTGTGAGTGAGGGAGAGAAGCTGTGCGTGAGAGAGAGAGAGAGAAGCTGTGTGTGTGTGTGTGAGAGAGAGAAGCTGTGAGTGAGAGAGAGAGAGAGAAAGAGAAGCTGTGTGATAGAGAGAGAGAGAAGCTGTGAGTGTGAGAGAGAGTGAGATAAAGAGAAGTTGTGAGTGAGTGAGTGAGTGAGAGAAGCTGTGAGTGAAAGAGAGAAAGAGAAGCTGTGAGTGAGAGAGAGAGAGAAGCTGTGAATGAGAGACAGAGAGAGAAAGAGAAGCTGTGTGTGAGAGAGAGAGTGATAAGCTCTGTGTGTGAGAGAGAGAAGCTGTGAGTGAGAGAGAGAGAAAGAGAAGCTGTGAGTGAGAGAGAGAGAGAAGCTGAGAGTGAGAGAGAGAAAGAGAAGCTGTGAGTGAGAGACAGAGGGAGAAAGAAAGTGTGTGAGTGCGAGAGAGAGAAAGAGAAGCTGTGAGAGAGAGAGAAAGAGAAGCTGTGAGTGAGAAAGAGAGAGAAAGAGAAGCTGTGTGTGTGAGAGAGAAAGAGAAGCTGTGAGTGAGAGAGAGAGAAGCTGTGAGTGAAAGTGAGAAAGAGAAGCTGATAGTGAGAGAGAGAGAGAAGCTGTGAGTGAGAGAAAGAGAAAGAGAAGCTGTGAGTAAGAGAGAAAGAGAGAAATAGAAGCTATGAGTGAGAGACAGAGAGAGAAGCTGTGAGTGAGTGAGAGAGAGAGAAGCTGTGTGAGAGAGAGAGAGAAAAAGAGAAGCTGTGAGAGAGAGAGAGAGAGAAAGAGAAGCTGTAAGTGAGTGAGAGAAGGAGAAGCTGTGAGTGTGTGAGAGAGAAAGAGAAGCTGTGTGTGAGAGAGAGAGAGAGAAAGAGAAGTTGTTAGTGAGAGAGAGAGAAAGAAAGAGAAGCTTTGAGAGAGAGAGAGAGAAGCTGTGAGTGAGAGAGAGAGAAGCTGTGAGTGAGAGACAGAGAGATATAGAGAAGCTGTGAGAGAGAGTGAGAAAGAGAAGCTGTGAGAGAGAGAGAATGAGAAGCTGTGTGAGGGAGAGAGAAAGAGAATTTGTTAGTGAGAGAGAGAGAGAAGGAGCTGTGAGAGAGAGAGAGCAAGAGAATCTGTGAGTGAGAGAGAGAGAGAAAGAGAAGCTGTGAGAGAGAGAGAGTGAGAAGCTATGAGAGAGAGAGAGCAAGAGAAGCTGTGAGTGAGAGAGAGAAAGAGAAGCTGTGAGAAATAGAGAGAAAGAGAAGCTGTGAGTGAGAAGACAGAGAGAGAAAGAGAAGCTGTGTGAGAGAGAGATAGAGAAAGTGAAGCTGTGAGTGAGAAGGATGAGAAATAAAGAGAAGCTGTGAGTGTGTGTGAGAGAGAAAGAGAAGCTGTGAGAGAGAGAGAAAAAGAGAAGCTGTGAGTGAGAGTGAAAGAGAGAAATAGAAGCTATGAGTGAGAGAGAGGAGAAGCTGTGAGTGAGAGAAAGAGAGAGAAAGAGAAGTTGTTAGTGAGAGAGAGAGAGAAAGAGAAGCTTTGAGAGAGAGAGAGAGATAAAGAGAAGCTGTGAGAGAGAGAGAAAGAGAAGCTGTGAGTGAGAGAGAGAGAGAATGAGAAGCTGTGTGAGAGGGAGAGAGAAAGAGAAGATTTTAGTGAGCAAGAGAGAGAGAGAAAGAGCTGTGAGAGAGAGAGAGAGAGAAGCTGTGTGAGAGAGAAAGAGAAGCTGTGAGTGAGAGAGAGAAAGTGAAGCTGTGAGTGAGAGAGAGAGAGAAAGAGAACCTGTGAGTGAGAGAAAGAGAGAAAGAGAAGCTGTGAGTGAGAGACAGAGAGAGAAAGAGAAGCTGTGTGTGTGAGAGAGAGTGATAAGCTGTAAGTGAGAGAGAGAGAGAAAGAGAAGCTGTGAGTGAGAGACAGAGAGAGAGTAGCTGTGTGTGTGTGAGAGAGAGAGAGCAAGAGAATCTGTGAGTGAGAGAGAAAAAGAGAAGCTGTGAGTGACAGAGATAGAGAGAAAGAGAAGCTGTGAGTGAGAGAGAGTGAGAAGCTATGAGAGAGAGAGCAAGAGAAGCTGTGAGTGAGAGAGAGAAAGAGAAGCTGTGAGTGAGAAAGAGAGAGAAAGAGAAGCTGTGAGTGAGAAGACAGAGAGAGAAAGGGAAGCTGTGTGAGAGAGAGAGATAGAGAAAGAGAAGCTGTGAGTGAGAGAGAGAGAGAAAGAGAAGCTGTGAGTGTGTGTGAGAGAGAAAGAGAAGCTGTGAGAGAGAGAGAAAAAGACAAGCTGTGAGAGAGAGAGAGAGAGAGAACGAGAAGCTGTGTGTGAGAGAGAAAGAGAAGCTGTGAGTGAGAGAGAGAGAGAAAGAGAAGCTGTGAGTGAGAGAGAGAGAGAAAGAGAAGCTGTGAGTGAGTGAGAGAGAGAGAATGAGAAGCTGTTTGTGTGAGATTAAGAGAAGCTTTGAGTGAGAGAGAGAGAAAGAGAAGCTGTGAGTGAGAGAGAGAAAGAGAAGCTGTGAGAGAGAGAATGAGAAGCTGTGAGTGAGAGAGAGAAAGAGAGAGAGAAGCTGTGAGTGTGAGAGAGAGTGAGATAAAGAGAAGCTGTGAGTGAGTGTGTGAGAGAGAGAAGCTGTGAGTGAAAGTGAGAAAGAGAAGCTGATAGTGAGAGAGAGAGAAGCTGTGAGTGAGAGAAAGAGAAAGAGAAGCTGTGAGTAAGAGAGAAAGAGAGAAATAGAAGCTATGAGTGAGAGACAGAGAGAGAAGCTGTGAGTGAGTGAGAGAGAGAGAAGTTGTGTGAGAGAGAGTGAGAAAAAGAGAAGCTGTGAGTGAGAGAGAGAGAGAAAGAGAAGCTGTAAGTGAGTGAGAGAAAGAGAAGCTGTGAGTGTGTGAGAGAGAAAGAGATGCTGTGAGTGAGAGACAGAGAGAGAAAGAGAAGTTGTTAGTGAGAGAGAGAGAGAGAAAGAGAAGCTGTGAGAGAGAGAGAGAAAGAGAAGTGTGAGAGAGAGAGAGATAGAAGCTGTGAGTGAGAGACAGAGAGAGAAAGAGAAGCTGTGTGTGTGTGAGAGAGAGAAGCTGTGTGAGAGAGAGAAAGAGAAGCTGTGAGTGAGAGAGAGAGAAAGAGAATCTGTGAGTGAGAGAGAGAGAGAAAGAGAAGCTGTGAGAGAGAGAGAAAGAGAAGCTGTGAGTGAGAGACAGAGAGAGAAAGAGAAGCTGTGTGAGAGAGAGAGTGATAAGCTGTGAGTGAGAGAGAGAGAAAGAGAAGCTGTGAGTGTGTGTGTGAGAGAGAAAGAAAGCTGTGAGTGAGTGAGAGAGAGAGAAAGAGAAGGTGTGAGTGTGTGTGAGAGAGAAGGAGAAGTTGTGTGAGAGAGAGATAGAGAAAGAGTAGCTGTGAGAGAGAGAGAGAGAAAGAGAAGCTGTGAGTGTGTGTGAGAGAGAAAGAGAAGTTGTGAGAGAGAGAGAAAAAGAGAAGCTGTGAGTGAGAGTGAAAGAGAGAAATAGAAGCTACGAGTGAGAGAGAGAGAGAGAAAGAGAAGCTGTGAGTTAGAGAGAGAGAGAGAATGAGAAGCTGTGTGTGTGAGATAAAGAGAAGCTGTGAGTGAGAGAGTGAGAGAAAGAGAAGCTGTGAGTGAGAGATAGAGAGAGAAAGAGAAGCTGTGAGTGAGAGAGAGAGAGAAAGAGAAGCTATGAGTGATAGAGAGAGAGAAGCTGTGAGTGAGAGAGAGAAGCTGTGCGTGAGAGAGAGAGAGAAGCTGTGTGTGTGTGTGTGTGAGAGAGAAGCTGTGAGTGAGAGAGAGAGAAAGAAAGAGAAGCTGTGTGATAGAGAGAGAGAAGCTGTGAGTGTGAGAGAGAGTGAGATAAAGAGAAGTTGTGAGTGAGTGAGTGAGAGAAGCTGTGAGTGAAAGAGAGAAAGGGAAGCTGTGAGTGAGAGAGAGAGAGAAGCTGTGAGTGAGAGACAGAGAGAGAAAGAGAAGCTGTGTGTGAGAGAGAGTGTGATAAGCTGTGTGTGTGAGAGAGAGAGAAGCTATGAGTGAGAGAAAGAGAAGCTGTGAGTGAGAGAGAGAGAAGCTGTGAGTGAGAGAGAGAAAGAGAAGCTGTGAGTGAGAGACAGAGAGAGAAAGAAAGGGTGTGAGTGAGAGACAGAGAGAGAAAGAGAAGCTGTGTGTGTGAGAGAGAAAGAGAAGCTGTGAGTGAGAGAGAGAGAAGCTGTGAGTGAAAGTGAGAAAGAGAAGCTGATAGAGAGAGAGAGAGAAGCTGTGAGTGAGAGAGAAAGAGAGAAATAGAAGCTATGAGTGAGAGACAGAGAGAGAAGCTGTGAGTGAGTGAGAGAGAGAGAAGCTGTGAGTGAGAGACAGAGAGAGAAAGAGAAGTTGTTAGTGAGAGAGAGAGAGAGAAAGAGAAGCTGTGTGTGTGAGAGAGAGAAGCTGTGAGTGAGAGAGAGAGAGAAGCTGTGAGTGAGAGACAGAGAGATAAAGAGAAGCTGTGAGTGAGAGACAGAGAGATAAAGAGAAGCTGTGTGAGAGAGAGAGAAAGAGAAGCTGTGAGAGAGAGAGAATGAGAAGCTGTGAGTGAGAGAGAGAAAGAGAGAGAGAAGCTGTGAGTGTGAGAGAGAGTGAGATAAAGAGAAGCTGTGAGTGAGTGAGAGAGAGAGAGAGAGAAGCTGTGAGTGAAACTGAGAAAGAGAAGCTGATAGTGAGAGAGAGAGAGAGAAGCTGTGAGTGAGAGAAAGAGAAAGAGAAGCTGTGAGTAAGAGAGAAAGAGAGAAATAGAAGCTATGAGTGAGAGACAGAGAGAGAAGCACTGAGTGAGTGAGAGAGAGAGAAGTTGTGTGAGAGAGAGAGAGAGAAAGAGATGCTGTGAGTGAGAGACAGAGAGAAAGAGAAGTTGTTAGTGAGAGAGAGAGAGAGAGAGAGAAGCTGTGAGAGAGAGAGAGAAAGAGAAGCTGTGTGTGTGTGAGAGAGAGAAGCTGTGAGTGAGAGACAGAGAGATAAAGAGAAGCTGTGAGAGAGAGAGAGAATGAGAAGCTGTGTGAGAGAGAGAGAAAGAGAAGTTGTTATTGAGAGAGAGAGAGAGAAAGAGCTGTGAGAGAGAGAAAGCGAAAGAGAAGCTGTGTGAGAGAGAGAAAGAGAAGCTGTGAGTGAGAGAGAGAGAGAGAGAGAGAAGCTGTGTGTGAGAGAGAAAGAGAAGCTGTGAGTGAGAGACAGAGAGAGAAAGAGAAGCTGTGTGAGAGAGAGAGTGATAAGCTGTGAGGGAGAGAGAGAGAGAAAGAGAAGCTGTGAGTGAGAGACAGTGAGAGAGAGTAGCTGTGAGAGAGAGAGCAAGAGAAGCTGTGAGTGTGTGTGTGAGAGAGAAAGAAAGCTGTGAGTGAGAGAGAGAGAGAGAAAGAGAAGCTGTGAGTGAGAGAGAGAGAGAAGGAGAAGTTGTGTGAGAGAGAGAGATAGAGAAAGAGAAGCTGTGTGAGAGAGAGAAAGAGAAGCTGTGAGTGTGTGTGAGAGAGAAAGTGAAGTTGTGAGAGAGAGAGAAAAAGAGAAGCTGTGAGTGAAAGTGAAAGAGAGAAATAGAAGCTACGAGTGAGAGAGAGAGAGAAGCTGTGAGTGTGTGAGAGAGAGGAAGTGAAGCTGTGAGTGAAAAAGAGAGAAAGAGAAGCTGTGAGTTAGAGAGAGAGAGAATGAGAAGCTGTGTGTGTGAGATAAAGAGAAGCTGTGAGTGAGAGAGAGAGAGAGAAAGAGAAGCTGTGAGTGAGAGAGAGAGAGAATCTGTGAGTGAGAGAGAGAGAGAAAGAGAAGCTATGAGTGAGAGAGAGAGAGAAGCTGTGAGTGAGAGAGAGAAGCTGTGAGTGAGAGAGAGAGAGAAAGAGAAGATGTGTGATAGAGAGAGAGAGAAGCTGTGAGTGTGAGAGAGAGTGAGATAAAGAGAAGTTGTGAGTGAGAGAGAGAGAGAGAGAAGCTGTGAGTGAGAGACAGAGAGAGAAAGAGAAGCTGTGTGTGAGAGAGAGTGATAAGCTGTGTGTGTGTGAGAGAGAAGCTGTGAGTGAGTGAGAGATAAAGAGAAGCTGTGAGTGAGTGAGAGAGAGAAGCTGTGAGTGAGAGAGAGAAAGAGAAGCTGTGAGTAAGAGACAGAGGGAGAAAGAGAAGCTGTGAGTGAGAGACAGAGAGAGAAAGAGAAGCTGTGTGTGAGAGAGAGAAAGAGAAGCTGTGAGTGAGAGAGAAAGAGAGAAATAGAAGCTATGAGTGAGAGACAGAGAGAGAAGCTGTGAGTGAGTGAGTGAGAGAGAAGCTGTGTGAGAGAGAGAGAGAAAAAGAGAAGCTGTGTGTGTGAGAGAGAGAGAAGCTGTAAGTGAGTGAGAGAAGGAGAAGCTGTGAGTGTGTGAGAGAGAAAGAGAAGCTGTGTGTGAGAGAGAGAGAGAGAAAGAGAAGTTGTTAGTGAGAGAGAGAGAGAGAAAGAGAAGCTTTGAGAGAGAGAGAGAGAAGCTGTGAGTGAGAGAGAGAGAAGCTGTGAGTGAGAGACAGAAAGATAATGAGAAGCTGTGAGAGAGAGTGAGAAAGAGAATCTGTGTGAGAGAGAGAATGAGAAGCTGTGTGAGAGGGAGAGAGAAAGAGAGAAATAGAAGCTACGAGTGAGAGAGAGAGAAGCTGTGAGTGTGTGAGAGAGAGGAAGTGAAGCTGTGAGTGAAAAAGAGAGAAAGTGAAGCTGTGAGTGAGAGATAGAGAGAGAAAGAGAAGCTGTGAGCTAGAGAGAGAGAGAGAACGAGAAGCTGTATGTGTGAGATAAAGAGAAGCTGTGAGTGAGAGAGAGAGGAAGAGAAGCTGTGAGTGAGAGATAGAGAGAGAAAGAGAAGCTGTGAGTGAGAGAGACAGAGAGAATCTGTGAGTGAGAGAGAGAGAGAAAGAGAAGCTATGAGTGAGAGAGAGAGAAGCTGTTTGTGAGAGAGAGAAGCTCTGCGTGAGAGAGAGAGAGAGAAGCTGTGTGTGTGTGTGTGAGAGAGAGAAGCTGTGAGTGAGAGAGAGAGAGAAAGAGAAGCTGTGTGATAGAGAGAGAGAAGCTGTGAGTGTGAGAGAGAGTGAGATAAAGAGAAGTTGTGAGTGAGTGAGTGAGTGAGAGAAGCTGTGAGTGAAAGAGAGAAAGAGAAGCTGTGAGTGAGAGAGAGAGAGAGAAAGAGAAGCTGTGAGTGAGAGAGAGAGAGAAAGAGAAGCTATGAGTGAGAGAGAGAGAGAAGCTGTGAGTGAGAGAGAGAAGCTGTGCGTGAAAGAGAGAGAGAAGCTGTGTGTGTGTGTGAGAGAGAGAGAAGCTGTGAGTGAGAGAGAAAGAAACAAAGAGAAGCTGTGTGATAGAGAGAGAGAAGCTGTGAGTGTGAGAGAGAATGAGATAAAGAGAAGTGAGTGAGTGAGTGAGTGAGAGAAGCTGTGAGTGAAAGAGAGAAAGGGAAGCTGTGAGTGAGAGAGAGAGAGAGAAGCTGTGAGTGAGAGACAGAGAGAGAAAGAGAAAATGTGTGTGAGAGAGTGTGTGATAAGCTGTGTGTGTGAGAGAGAGAGAAGCTATGAGTGAGAGAAAGAGAAAGAGAAGCTGTGAGTGAGAGAGAGAGAGAAGCTGTGAGTGAGAGAGAGAGAAGCTGTGAGTGAAAGTGAGAAAGAGAAGCTGATAGAGAGAGAGAGAGAGAGAAGCTGTGAGTGAGAGAGAAAGAGAGAAATAGAAGCTATGAGTGAGAGACAGAGAGAGAAGCTGTGAGTGAGTGAGAGAGAGAGAAGCTGTGAGTGAGAGACAGAGAGAGAAAGAGAAGTTGTTAGTGAGAGAGAGAGAGAGAGAAAGAGAAGCTGTGAGAGAGAGAGAGAGAAGCTGTTAGTGAGAGAGAGAGAGAAGCTGTGAGTGTGAGACAGAGAGATAAAGAGAAGCTGTGAGAGAGAGAAAGAGAAGCTGTGAGAGAGAGAGAATGAGAAGCTGTGAGTGAGAGAGAGAAAGAGAGTGAGAAGCTGTGAGTGTGAGAGAGAGTGAGATAAAGAGAAGCTGTGAGTGAGTGAGAGAGAGAGAGAAGCTGTGAGTGAAAGTGAGAAAGAGAAGCTGATAGTGAGAGAGAGAGAGAGAAGCTGTGAGTGAGAGAAAGAGAAAGAGAAGCTGTGAGTAAGAGAGAAAGAGAGAAATAGAAGCTATGAGTGAGAGTCAGAGAGAGAAGCAGTGACTGAGTGAGAGAGAGAGAAGTTGTGTGAGAGAGAGAGAGAAAAAGAGAATCTGTGAGTGTGTGAGAGAGAGAAAGAGAAGCTGTAAGTGAGTGAGAGAAAGAGAAGCTGTGAGTGTGTGAGAGAAAGAGAAGCTGTGAGTGAGAGAGAGAGTGAGAAGCTGTGAGTGAGAGAGAGAGAGAAAGAGATGCTGTGAGTGAGAGAGACAGAGAAAGAGAAGTTGTTATTGAGGGAGAGAGAGAGAGAAAGAGCTGTGAGAGAGAGAAAGAGAAAGAGAAGCTGTGTGTGAGAGAGAAAGAGAAGCTGTGAGTGAGAGAGAGAGAGAGAAAGAGAAGCTGTGTGAGAGAGAGAAAGAGAAGCTGTGAGTGAGAGACAGAGAAAGAGAAGCTGTGTGAGAGAGAGAGTGATAAGCTGTGAGGGAGAGAGAGAGAGAAAGAGAAGCTGTGAGTGAGAGACATTGAGAGAGAGTAGCTGTGAGAGAGAGAGAGAGCAAGAGAAGCTGTGAGTGTGTGTGTGAGAGAGAAAGAAAGCTGTGAGTGAGAGAGAGAGAGAAAGAGAAGCTGTGAGTGAGAGAGAGAGAGAAGGAGAAGTTGTGTGAGAGAGAGATATAGAGAAAGAGAAGCTGTGAGAGAGAGAGAAAGAGAAGCTGTGAGTGTGTGTGAGAGAGAAAGTGAAGTTGTGAGAGAGAGAGAAAAAGAGAAGCTGTGAGTGAGAGTGAAAGAGAGAAATAGAAGCTATGAGTGAGAGAGAGAGAGAAGCTGTGAGTGTGTGAGAGAGAGGAAGTGAAGCTGTGAGTGAAAAAGAGAGAAAGTGAAGCTGTGAGTGAGAGATAGAAAGGAAGCTGTGAGTTAGAGAGAGAGAGAGAACGAGAAGCTGTGAGTGAGAGATAGAGAGAGAAAGAGAAGCTGTGAGTGAGAGAGAGAGAGAATCTGTGAGTGAGAGAGAGAGAGAAAGAGAAGCTATGAGTGAGAGAGAGAGAGAAGCTGTGAGTGAGAGAGAGAAGCTGTGCGTGAGAGAGAGAGAGAGAAGCTGTGTGTGTGAGAGAGAGAGAAGCTGTGAGTGAGAGAGAGAGAGAAAGAGAAGCTGTGTGATAGAGAGAGAGAGAAGCTGTGAGTGTGAGAGAGAGTGAGATAAAGAGAAGTTGTGAGTGAGAGAGAGAGAGAGAAGCTGTGAGTGAGAGACAGAGAGAGAAAGAGAAGCTGTGTGTGTGAGAGAGAGTGATAAGCTGTGTGTGTGTGAGAGAGAAGCTGTGAGTGAGTGAGAGAGAAAGAGAAGCTGTGAGTGAGTGAGAGAGAGAAGCTTTGAGTGAGAGAGAGAAAGAGAAGCTGTGAGTGAGAGACAGAGGGAGAAAGAAAGGGTGTGAGTGTGAGAGAGAGAAAGAGAAGCTGTGTGAGAGAGAGAGAAAGAGAAGCTGTGTGTGAGAGAGAGAAAAAGCTGTGAGTGAGAGAGAAAGAGAGAAATAGAAGCTATGAGTGAGAGACAGAGAGAGAAGCTGTGAGTGAGTGAGAGAGAGCGATGCTGTGTGAGAGAGAGAGAAAAAGAGAAGCTGTGAGAGAGAGAGAGAGAGAAGCTGTAAGTGAGTGAGAGAAGGAGAAGCTGTGAGTGTGAGAGAGAAAAGCTGTGAGTGAGAGAGAGAGAGAGAGAAAGAGAAGTTGTTAGTGAGAGAGAGAGAGAGAAAGAGAAGCTTTGAGAGAGAGAGAGAGAAGCTGTGAGTGAGAGAGAGAGAGAAGCTGTGAGTGAGAGACAGAGAGATAAAGAGAAGCTGTGAGAGAGAGTGAGAAAGAGAAGCTGTGTGAGAGAGAGAATGAGAAGCTGTGTGAGAGGGAGAGAGAAAGAGAGAAATAGAAGCTACGAGTGAGAGAGAGAGAGAAGCTTTGAGTGTGTGAGAGAGAGGAAGTGAAGCTGTGAGTGAAAAAGAGAGAAAGTGAAGCTGTGAGTGAGAGATAGAGAGAGAAAGAGAAGCTGTGAGTTAGAGAGAGAGAGAGAACGAGAAGCTGTGTGTGTGAGATAAAGAGAAGCTGTGAGTCAGAGAGAGAGAGAGAGAAAGAGAAGCTGTGAGTGAGAGATAGAGAGAGAAAGAGAAGCTGTGAGTGAGAGAGACAGAGAGAATCTGTGAGTGAGACAGAGAGAGAAAGAGAAGCTATGAGTGAGAGAGAGAGAAGCTGTGAGTGAGAGAGAGAAGCTGTGCATGAGAGAGAGAGAGAGAAGCTGTGTGTGTGTGTGTGAGAGAGAGAAGCTGTGAGTGAGAGAGAGAGAGAGAAAGAGAAGCTGTGTGATAGAGAGAGAGAGACGCTGTGAGTGTGAGAGAGAGTGAGATAAAGAGAAGTTGTGAGAGAGAGAGAGAGAGAGAAGCTGTGAGAGAGAGAGAGAAAGAGAAGCTGTGTGTGTGTGAGAGAGAGAAGCTGTGAGTGAGAGACAGAGAGATAAAGAGAAGCTGTGAGAGAGAGAGAGAATGAGAAGCTGTGTGTGAGAGAGAGAAAGAGAAGTTGTTATTGAGAGAGAGAGAGAGAGAAAGAGCTGTGAGAGAGAGAAAGAGAAAGAGAAGCTGTGTGAGAGAGAGAAAGAGAAGCTGTGAGTGAGAGAGAGAGAGAGAGAGAGAAGCTGTGTGAGAGAGAGAAAGAGAAGCTGTGAGTGAGAGACAGAGAGAGAAAGAGAAGCTGTGTGAGAGAGAGAGTGATAAGCTGTGAGGGAGAGAGAGAGAGAAAGAGAAGCTGTGAGTGAGAGACAGTGAGAGAGAGTAGCTGTGAGAGAGAGAGAGCAAGAGAAGCTGTGAGTGTGTGTGTGTGAGAGAAAGAAAGCTGTGAGTGAGAGAGAGAGAGAGAAAGAGAAGCTGTGAGTGAGAGAGAGAGAGAAGGAGAAGTTGTGTGAGAGAGAGAGATAGAGAAAGAGAAGCTGTGTGAGAGAGAGAAAGAGAAGCTGTGAGTGTGTGTGAGAGAGAAAGTGAAGTTGTGAGAGAGAGAGAAAAAGAGAAGCTGTGAGTGAAAGTGAAAGAGAGAAATAGAAGCTACGAGTGAGAGAGAGAGAGAAGCTGTGAGTGTGTGAGAGAGAGGAAGTGAAGCTGTGAGTGAAAAAGAGAGAAAGAGAAGCTGTGAGTTAGAGAGAGAGAGAATGAGAAGCTGTGTGTGTGAGATAAAGAGAAGCTGTGAGTGAGAGAGAGAGAGAGAAAGAGAAGCTGTGAGTGAGAGAGAGAGAGAATCTGTGAGTGAGAGAGAGAGAGAAAGAGAAGCTATGAGTGAGAGAGAGAGAGAAGCTGTGAGTGAGAGAGAGAAGCTGTGAGTGAGAGAGAGAGAGAAAGAGAAGATGTGTGATAGAGAGAGAGAGAAGCTGTGAGTGTGAGAGAGAGTGAGATAAAGAGAAGTTGTGAGTGAGAGAGAGAGAGAGAGAAGCTGTGAGTGAGAGACAGAGAGAGAAAGAGAAGCTGTGTGTGAGAGAGAGTGATAAGCTGTGTGTGTGAGAGAGAGAAGCTGTGAGTGAGTGAGAGATAAAGAGAAGCTGTGAGTGAGTGAGAGAGAGAAGCTGTGAGTGAGAGAGAGAAAAAGAAGCTGTGAGTGAGAGACAGAGGGAGAAAGAGAAGCTGTGAGTGAGAGACAGAGAGAGAAAGAGAAGCTGTGTGTGAGAGAGAGAAAGAGAAGCTGTGAGTGAGAGAGAAAGAGAGAAATAGAAGCTATGAGTGAGAGACAGAGAGAGAAGCTGTGAGTGAGTGAGTGAGAGAGAAGCTGTGTGAGAGAGAGAGAGAAAAAGAGAAGCTGTGTGTGAGAGAGAGAGAGAAGCTGTAAGTGAGTGAGAGAAGGAGAAGCTGTGAGTGTGAGAGAGAGAAAGAGAAGCTGTGAGAGAGAGAGAGAGAGAGAAAGAGAAGTTGTTAGTGAGAGAGAGAGAGAGAAAGAGAAGCTTTGAGAGAGAGAGAGAAGCTGTGAGTGAGAGAGAGAGAAGCTGTGAGTGAGAGACAGAAAGATAAAGAGAAGCTGTGAGAGAGAGTGAGAAAGAGAATCTGTGTGAGAGAGAGAATGAGAAGCTGTGTGAGAGGGAGAGAGAAAGAGAGAAATAGAAGCTACGAGTGAGAGAGAGAGAAGCTGTGAGTGTGTGAGAGAGAGGAAGTGAAGCTGTGAGTGAAAAAGAGAGAAAGTGAAGCTGTGAGTGAGAGATAGAGAGAGAAAGAGAAGCTGTGAGCTAGAGAGAGAGAGAGAACGAGAAGCTGTGTGTGTGAGATAAAGAGAAGCTGTGAGTGAGAGAGAGAGGAAGAGAAGCTGTGAGTGAGAGATAGAGAGAGAAAGAGAAGCTGTGAGTGAGAGAGACAGAGAGAATCTGTGAGTGAGAGAGAGAGAGAAAGAGAAGCTATGAGTGAGAGAGAGAGAAGCTGTTTGTGAGAGAGAGAAGCTGTGCGTGAGAGAGAGAGAGAGAGAAGCTGTGTGTGTGTGTGAGAGAGAGAGAAGCTGTGAGTGAGAGAGAGAGAGAAAGAGAAGCTGTGTGATAGAGAGAGAGAAGCTGTGAGTGTGAGAGAGAGTGAGATAAAGAGAAGTTGTGAGTGAGTGAGTGAGTGAGAGAAGCTGTGAGTGAAAGAGAGAAAGAGAAGCTGTGAGTGAGAGAGAGAGAGAGAAAGAGAAGCTGTGAGTGAGAGAGAGAGAGAGAGAGAAGCTATGAGTGAGAGACAGAGAGAGAAGCTGTGAGTGAGTGAGAGAGAGAGAAGCTGTGAGTGAGAGACAGAGAGAGAAAGAGAAGTTGTTAGTGAGAGAGAGAGAGAGAGAAAGAGAAGCTGTGAGAGAGAGAGAGAGAAGCTGTTAGTGAGAGAGAGAGAGAAGCTGTGAGTGTGAGACAGAGAGATAAAGAGAAGCTGTGAGAGAGAGAAAGAGAAGCTGTGAGAGAGAGAGAATGAGAAGCTGTGAGTGAGAGAGAGAAAGAGAGTGAGAAGCTGTGAGTGTGAGAGAGAGAGATAAAGAGAAGCTGTGAGTGAGAGAGAGAGAGAGAGAAGCTGTGAGTGAAAGTGAGAAAGAGAAGCTGATAGTGAGAGAGAGAGAGAAGCTGTGAGTGAGAGAAAGAGAAAGAGAAGCTGTGAGTAAGAGAGAAAGAGAGAAATAGAAGCTATGAGTGAGAGTCAGAGAGAGAAGCAGTGACTGAGTGAGAGAGAGTGAAGTTGTGTGAGAGAGAGAGAGAAAAAGAGAATCTGTGAGTGTGTGAGAGAGAGAAAGAGAAGCTGTAAGTGAGTGAGAGAAAGAGAAGCTGTGAGTGTGTGAGAGAAAGAGAAGCTGTGAGTGAGAGAGAGAGTGAGAAGCTGTGAGTGAGAGAGAGAGAGAAAGAGATGCTGTGAGTGAGAGAGACAGAGAAAGAGAAGTTGTTATTGAGGGAGAGAGAGAGAGAAAGAGCTGTGAGAGAGAGAAAGAGAAAGAGAAGCTGTGTGTGAGAGAGAGAGAGAGAAAGAGAAGCTGTGTGAGAGAGAGAAAGAGAAGCTGTGAGTGAGAGACAGAGAAAGAGAAGCTGTGTGAGAGAGAGAGTGATAAGCTGTGAGGGAGAGAGAGAGAGAAAGAGAAGCTGTGAGTGAGAGACAGTGAGAGAGAGTAGCTGTGAGAGAGAGAGAGAGCAAGAGAAGCTGTGAGTGTGTGTGTGAGAGAGAAAGAAAGCTGTGAGTGAGAGAGAGAGAGAAAGAGAAGCTGTGAGTGAGAGAGAGAGAGAAGGAGAAGTTGTGTGAGAGAGAGATATAGAGAAAGAGAAGCTGTGAGAGAGAGAGAAAGAGAAGCTGTGAGTGTGTGTGAGAGAGAAAGTGAAGTTGTGAGAGAGAGAGAAAAAGAGAAGCTGTGAGTGAGAGTGAAAGAGAGAAATAGAAGCTATGAGTGAGAGAGAGAGAGAAGCTGTGAGTGTGTGAGAGAGAGGAAGTGAAGCTGTGAGTGAAAAAGAGAGAAAGTGAAGCTGTGAGTGAGAGATAGAGAGAGAAAGAGAAGCTGTGAGTTAGAGAGAGAGAGAACGAGAAGCTGTGAGTGAGAGATAGAGAGAGAAAGAGAAGCTGTGAGTGAGAGAGAGAGAGAATCTGTGAGTGAGAGAGAGAGAGAAAGAGAAGCTATGAGTGAGAGAGAGAGAGAAGCTGTGAGTGAGAGAGAGAAGCTGTGCGTGAGAGAGAGAGAGAGAAGCTGTGTGTGTGTGAGAGAGAGAGAAGCTGTGAGTGAGAGAGAGAGAGAGAAAGAGAAGCTGTGTGATAGAGAGGGAGAGAAGCTGTGAGTGTGAGAGAGAGTGAGATAAAGAGAAGTTGTGAGTGAGAGAGAGAGAGAGAAGCTGTGAGTGAGAGACAGAGAGAGAAAGAGAAGCTGTGTGTGTGAGAGAGAGTGATAAGCTGTGTGTGTGTGAGAGAGAAGCTGTGAGTGAGTGAGAGAGAAAGAGAAGCTGTGAGTGAGTGAGAGAGAGAAGCTTTGAGTGAGAGAGAGAAAGAGAAGCTGTGAGTGAGAGACAGAGGGAGAAAGAAAGGGTGTGAGTGTGAGAGAGAGAAAGAGAAGCTGTGTGAGAGAGAGAGAAAGAGAAGCTGTGTGTGAGAGAGAGAAAGAGAAGCTGTGAGTGAGAGAGAAAGAGAGAAATAGAAGCTATGAGTGAGAGACAGAGAGAGAAGCTGTGAGTGAGTGAGAGAGAGCGATGCTGTGTGAGAGAGAGAGAGAAAAAGAGAAGCTGTGAGAGAGAGAGAGAGAGAGAGAAGCTGTAAGTGAGTGAGAGAAGGAGAAGCTGTGAGTGTGAGAGAGAAAAAGAGAAGCTGTGAGTGAGAGAGAGAGAGAGAGAAATAGAAGTTGTTAGTGAGAGAGAGAGAGAGAAAGAGAAGCTTTGAGAGAGAGAGAGAGAAGCTGTGAGTGAGAGAGAGAGAGAAGCTGTGAGTGAGAGACAGAGAGATAAAGAGAAGCTGTGAGAGAGAGTGAGAAAGAGAAGCTGTGTGAGAGAGAGAATGAGAAGCTGTGTGAGAGGGAGAGAGAAAGAGAGAAATAGAAGCTACGAGTGAGAGAGAGAGAGAAGCTTTGAGTGTGTGAGAGAGAGGAAGTGAAGCTGTGAGTGAAAAAGAGAGAAAGTGAAGCTGTGAGTGAGAGATAGAGAGAGAAAGAGAAGCTGTGAGTTAGAGAGAGAGAGAGAACGAGAAGCTGTGTGTGTGAGATAAAGAGAAGCTGTGAGTCAGAGAGAGAGAGAGAGAAAGAGAAGCTGTGAGTGAGAGATAGAGAGAGAAAGAGAAGCTGTGAGTGAGAGAGACAGAGAGAATCTGTGAGTGAGACAGAGAGAGAAAGAGAAGCTATGAGTGAGAGAGAGAGAAGCTGTGAGTGAGAGAGAGAAGCTGTGCATGAGAGAGAGAGAGAGAGAAGCTGTGTGTGTGTGTGTGAGAGAGAGAAGCTGTGAGTGAGAGATAGAGAGAGAAAGAGAAGCTGTGTGATAGAGAGAGAGAGACGCTGTGAGTGTGAGAGAGAGTGAGATAAAGAGAAGTTGTGAGTGAGTGAGTGAGTGAGAGAAGCTGTGAGTGAAAGAGAGAAAGAGAAGCTGTGAGTGAGAGAGAGAGAGAAAGAGAAGCTGTGAGTGAGAGAGAGAGAGAAAGAGAAGATGTGAGTGAGAGAGAGAGAGAAGCTGTGAGTGAGAGAGAGAAGCTGTGCGTGAGAGAGAGAGAGAAGCTGTGTGTGTGTGTGTGAGAGAGAGAGAAGCTGTGAGTGAGAGAGAAAGAAAGAAAGAGAAGCTGTGTGATAGAGAGAGAGAAGCTGTGAGTGTGAGAGAGAGTGAGATAAAGAGAAGTTGTGAGTGAGTGAGTGAGTGAGAGAAGCTGTGAGTGAAAGAGAGAAAGGGAAGCTGTGAGTGTGAGAGAGAGAGAGAAGCTGTGAGTGAGAGACAGAGAGAGAAAGAGAAACTGTGTGTGAGAGAGAGTGTGATAAGCTGTGTGTGTGTGAGAGAGAGAAGCTATGAGTGAGAGAAAGAGAAAGAGAAGCTGTGAGTGAGAGAGAGAGAGAAGCTGTGAGTGAGAGAGAGAAAGAGAAGCTGTGAGTGAGAGACAGAGAGAGAAAGAAAGGGTGTGAGTGAGAGACAGAGAGAGAAAGAGAAGCTGTGTGTGTGAGAGAGAAAGAGAAGCTGTGAGTGAGAGAGAGAGAAGCTGTGAGTGAAAGTGAGAAAGAGAAGCTGATAGAGAGAGAGAGAGAAGCTGTGAGTGAGAGAAAGAGAAAGAGAAGCTGTGAGTAAGAGAGAAAGAGAGAAATAGAAGCTATGAGTGAGAGACAGAGAGAGAAGCTGTGAGTGAGTGAGAGAGAGAGAAGCTGTGAGTGAGAGACAGAGAGAGAAAGAGAAGTTGTTAGTGAGAGAGAGAGAGAGAAAGAGAAGCTGTGAGAGAGAGAGAGAGAAGCTGTGAGTGAGAGAGAGAGAGCTGTGAGTGAGAGAGAGAGAGATAAAGAGAAGCTGTGAGAGAGAGAGAGAAAGAGAAGCTGTGTGAGAGAAAGAGAATGAGAAGCTGTGAGTGAGAGAGAGAAGGAGAGAGAGAAGCTGTGAGTGAAAGTGAGAAAGAGAAGCTGATAGTGAGAGAGAGAGAGAGAAGCTGTGAGTGAGAGAAAGAGAAAGAGAAGCTGTGAGTAAGAGAAAGAGAGAAATGGAAGCTATGAGTGAGAGACAGAGAGAGAAGCTGTGAGTGAGTGAGAGAGAGAGAAGTTGTGTGTGAGAGAGAGAGAAAAAGAGAAGCTGTGAGTGTGTGAGAGAGAGAAAGAGAAGCTGTAAGTGAGTGAGAGAAAGAGAAGCTGTGAGTGTGAGAAAGAGAAAGAGAAGCTGTGAGTGAGAGAGAGAGTGAGAAGCTGTGAGTGAGAGAGAGAGAGAAAGAGATGCTGTGAGTGAGAGACAGAGAGAGAAAGAGAAGTTGTTAGTGAGAGAGAGAGAAGCTGTGAGAGAGAGAGAGAAAGAGAAGCTGTGAGAGAGAAAGAGAGAAGCTGTGAGTGAGAGACAGAGAGATAAAGAGAAGCTGTGAGAGAGAGAGAGAATGAGAAGCTGTGAGAGAGAGAGAAAGAGAAGTTGTTATTGAGAGAGAGAGAGAGAGAAAGAGCTGTGAGAGAGAGAAAGAGAAGCTGTGTGTGAGAGAGAAAGAGAAGCTGTGAGTGAGAGAGAGAGAGAAACAGAAGCTGTGTGTGAGAGAGAAAGAGAAGCTGTGAGTGAGAGACAGAGAGAGAAAGAGAAGCTGTGTGAGAGAGAGAGTGATAAGCTGTGAGGGAGAGAGAGAAAGACAAGCTGTGAGTGAGAAAGAGAGAGAAAGAGAAGCTGTGAGTGAGAAGACAGAGAGAGAAAGAGAAGCTGTGTGAGAGAGAGAGAGAGAAAGAGAAGCTGTGAGTGTGAGAGAGAGAAAGAGAATCTGTGAGTGTGTGTGAGAGAGAAAGAGAAGCTGTGAGAGAGAGAGAAAAAGAGAAGCTGTGAGTGAGAGAGAGAGAGAACGAGAAGCTGTGTGTGAGAGAGAAAGAGAAGCTGTGAGTGAGAGAGAGAGAGAAAGAGAAGCTGTGAGTGAGAGATAGAGAGAGAAAGCGAAGCTGTGAGTGAGTGAGTGAGAGAGAGAGAATGAGAAGCTGTGTGTCTGAGATTAAGAGAAGCTGTGAGTGAGAGAGAGAGAAAGAGAAGCTGTGAGTGAGAGAGAGAAAGAGAAGCTGTGTGAGAGAGAGAATGAGAAGCTGTGAGTGAGAGAGAGAAAGAGAGAGAGAAGCTGTGAGTGTGAGAGAGAGTGAGATAAAGAGAAGCTGTGAGTGAGTGTGAGAGAGAGAGAAGCTGTGAGTGAAAGTGAGAAAGAGAAGCTGATAGTGAGAGAGAGTGAAGCTGTGAGTGAGAGAAAGAGAAAGAGAAGCTGTGAGTAAGAGAGAAAGAGAGAAATAGAAGCTATGAGTGAGAGACAGAGAGAGAAGCTGTGAGTGAGTGAGAGAGAGAGAAGTTGTGTGAGAGAGAGAGAAAAAGAGAAGCTGTGAGTGAGAGAGAGAAAGAGAAGCTGTAAGTGAGTGAGAGAAAGAGAAGCTGTGAGTGTGTGAGAGAGAAAGAGAAGCTGTGAGTGAGAGAGAGAGAGTGAGAAGCTGTGAGTGAGAGAGAGAGAAAGAGATGCTGTGAGTGAGAGACAGAGAGAGAAAGAGAAGTTGTTAGTGAGAGAGAGAGAGAAAGAGAAGCTGTGTGTGAGAGAGAGAAAGTGAAGCTGTGAGAGAGAGAGATAGAAGCTGTGAGTGAGAGACAGAGAGAGAAAGAGAAGCTGTGTGTGTGTGAGAGAGAGAATCTGTGTGTGAGAAAGAGAAGCTGTGAGTGAGAGAGAGAGAGAAAGAGAATCTGTGAGTGAGAGAGAGAGAGAAAGAGAAGCTGCGAGAGAGAGAAAGAGAAGCTGTGAGTGAGAAACAGAGAGAGAAAGAGAAGCTGTGTGAGAGAGAGAGTGATAAGCTGTGAGTGAGAGAGAGAGAAAGAGAAGCTGTGAGTGTGTGTGTGAGAGAGAAAGAAAGCTGTGAGTGAGAGAGAGAGAGAAAGAGAAAGAGAAGGTGTGAGTGTGTGAGAGAGAGAAGGAGAAGTGTGAGAGAGAGATAGAGAAAGAGTAGCTGTGAGAGAGAGAGAAAGAGCTGTGAGTGTGTGTGAGAGAGAAAGAGAAGTTGTGTGAGAGAGAGAAAAAGAGAAGCTGTGAGTGAGAGTGAAAGAGAGAAATAGAAGCTACGAGTGAGAGAGAGAGAGAAGCTGTGAGTGTGTGTGAGAGAGGAAGTGAAGCTGTGAGTGAAAAAGAGAGAAAGAGAAGCTGTGAGTGAGAGATAGAGAGAGAAAGAGAAGCTGTGAGTTAGAGAGAGAGAGAGAGAGAATGAGAAGCTGTGTGTGTGAGATAAAGAGAAGCTGTGAGTGAGAGAGAGAGAGAGAGAAAGAGAAGCTGTGAGTGAGAGATAGAGAGAGAAAGAGAAGCTGTGAGTGTGTGAGAGAGAGAAAGAAAGAGAAGCTATGAGTGAGAGAGAGAGAAGCTGTGAGTGAGAGAGAGAAGCTGTGCGTGAGAGAGAGAGAGAAGCTGTGTGTGTGTGTGTGTGAGAGAGAAGCTGTGAGTGAGAGAGAGAGAAAGAAAGAGAACCTGTGTGATAGAGAGAGAAGCTGTGAGTGTGAGAGAGAGTGAGATAAAAAGAAGTTGTGAGTGAGTGAGTGAGTGAGTGAGAGAAGCTGTGAGTGAAAGAGAGAAAGGGAAGCTGTGAGTGAGAGAGAGAGAAGCTGTGAGTGAGAGACAGAGAGAGAAAGAGAAGCTGTGTGTGAGAGAGAGTGTGATAAGCTGTGTGTGTGTGAGAGAGAGAAGCTATGAGTGAGAGAAAGAGAAAGAGAAGCTGTGAGTGAGAGAGAGAGAGAAGCTGTGAGTGAGAGAGAGAAAGAAAGAGAAGCTGTGAGTGAGAGATAGAGAGAGAAAGAAAGGGTGTGAGTGAGAGACAGAGAGAGAAAGAGAAGCTGTGTGTGTGAGAGAAAGAGAGAAATAGAAGCTATGAGTGAGAGACAGAGAGAGAAGCTGTGAGTGAGTGAGAGAGAGAGAAGCTGTGAGTGAGAGACAGAGAGAAAGAGAAGTTGTTAGTGAGAGAGAGAGAGAGAGAGAGAGAAAGAGAAGCTGTGAGAGAGAGAGAGAGAAGCTGTGAGTGAGAGAGAGAGAAGCTGTGAGTGAGAGACAGAGAGATAAAGAGAAGCTGTGAGAGAGAGAGAGAAAGGGAAGCTGTGAGAGAGAGAGAATGAGAAGCTTTGAGTGAGAGAGAAAGAGAGAGAGAAGCTGTGAGTGTGAGAGAGAGTGATAAAGAGAAGCTGTGAGTGAGTGAGAGAGAGAGAACCTGTGAGTGAAAGTGAGAAAGAGAAGCTGATAGTGAGAGAGAGAGAGAGAAGCTGTGAGTGATAGAAAGAGAAAGAGAAGCTGTGAGTAAGAGAGAAAGAGAGAAATAGAAGCTATGAGTGAGAGACAGAGAGAGAAGCTGTGAGTGAGTGAGAGAGAGAGAAGTTGTGTGAGAGAGAGAGAGAAAAAGAGAAGCTGTGAGCGTGTGAGAGAGAGAAAGAGAAGCTGTAAGTGAGTGAGAGAAAGAGAAGCTGTGAGTGTGAGAGAGAGAAAGAGAAGCTGTGAGTGAGAGAGAGAGTGAGAAGCTGTGAGTGAGAGAGAGAGAAAGAGATGCTGTGAGTGAGAGACAGAGAGAGAAAGAGAAGTTGTTAGTGAGAGAGAGAGAGAGAGAGAGAAGCTGTGTGAGAGAGAGAGAAAGAGTAGCTGTGAGAGAGAGAGAGAAGCTGCGAGTGAGAGACAGAGAGATAAAGAGAAGCTGTGAGAGAGAGAGAGAATGAGAAGCTGTGAGAGAGAGAGAAAGAGAAGTTGTTATTGAGAGAGAGAGTGAAGGAGAAGTTGTGTGTGAGAGAGAGATAGAGAAAGAGAAGCTGTGTGTGAGAGAGAGTGATAAGCTGTGAGGGAGAGAGAGAGAGAAAGAGAAGCTGTGAGTGAGAGACAGTGAGAGAGAGTAGCTGTGTGTGTGAGAGAGAAAGAGAACCTGTGAGTGAGAGAAAGAGAGAAAGAGAAGCTGTGAGTGAGAGACAGAGAGAGATAGAGAAGCTGTGTGTGTGTGAGAGAGTGATAAACTGTGAATGAGAGAGAGAGAGAAAGAGAAGCTGTGAGTGAGAGACAGAGAGAGAGAGTAGCTGTGTGTGTGAGAGAGAGAGAGAGAGCAAGAGAATCTGTGAGTGAGAGAGAGAGAAAAAGAGAAGCTGTGAGTGACAGAGAAAGAGAGAAAGAGAAGCTGTGAGTGAGAGAGAGTGAGAAGCTATGAGAGAGAGAGAGCAAAAGAAGCTGTGAGTGAGAGAGAGAAAGAGAAGCTGTGAGTGAGAAAGAGAGAGAAAGAGAAGCTGTGAGTGAGAAGACAGAGAGAGAAAGAGAAGCTGTGTGAGAGAGAGAGATAGAGAAAGAGAAGCTGTGAGTGAGAGAGAGAGAAAGAGAAGCTGTGAGTGTGTGTGAGAGAGAAAGAGAAGCTGTGAGTGAGAGAGAGAGAGCAAGAGAAGCTGTGAGTGAGAGATAGAGAGAGAAAGAGAAGCTGTGAGTTAGTGAGAGAGAGAGAATGAGAAGCTGTGTGTGTGAGATTAAGAGAAGCTGTGAGTGAGAGAGAGAGAGAAAGAGAAGCTGTGAGTGAGAGAGAGAAAGAGAAGCTGTGAGAGAGAGAGAATGAGAAGCTGTGAGTGAGAGAGAGAAAGAGAGAGAGAAGCTGTGTGTGAGAGAGAGAAAGTGAAGCTGTGAGAGAGAGAGATAGAAGCTGTGAGTGAGAGACAGAGAGAGAAAGAGAAGCTGTGTGTGTGTGAGAGAGAGAATCTGTGTGTGAGAAAGAGAAGCTGTGAGTGAGAGAGAGAGAGAAAGAGAATCTGTGAGTGAGAGAGAGAGAGAAAGAGAAGCTGCGAGAGAGAGAAAGAGAAGCTGTGAGTGAGAAACAGAGAGAGAAAGAGAAGCTGTGTGAGAGAGAGAGTGATAAGCTGTGAGTGAGAGAGAGAGAAAGAGAAGCTGTGTGTGTGTGAGAGAGAGAAAGAAAGCTGTGAGTGAGAGAGAGAGAGAAAGAGAAGGTGTGAGTGTGTGAGAGAGAGAAGGAGAAGTGTGAGAGAGAGATAGAGAAAGAGTAGCTGTGAGAGAGAGAGAAAGAGCTGTGAGTGTGTGTGAGAGAGAAAGAGAAGTTGTGTGAGAGAGAGAAAAAGAGAAGCTGTGAGTGAGAGTGAAAGAGAGAAATAGAAGCTACGAGTGAGAGAGAGAGAGAAGCTGTGAGTGTGTGTGAGAGAGGAAGTGAAGCTGTGAGTGAAAAAGAGAGAAAGAGAAGCTGTGAGTGAGAGATAGAGAGAGAAAGAGAAGCTGTGAGTTAGAGAGAGAGAGAGAGAATGAGAAGCTGTGTGTGTGAGATAAAGAGAAGCTGTGAGTGAGAGAGAGAGAGAGAAAGAGAAGCTGTGAGTGAGAGATAGAGAGAGAAAGAGAAGCTGTGAGTGTGTGTGAGAGAGAAAGAGAAGCTATGAGTGAGAGAGAGAGAAGCTGTGAGTGAGAGAGAGAAGCTGTGCGTGAGAGAGAGAGAGAAGCTGTGTGTGTGTGTGTGTGAGAGAGAAGCTGTGAGTGAGAGAGAGAGAAAGAAAGAGAAGCTGTGTGATAGAGAGAGAAGCTGTGAGTGTGAGAGAGAGTGAGATAAAAAGAAGTTGTGAGTGAGTGAGTGAGTGAGAGAAGCTGTGAGTGAAAGAGAGAAAGGGAAGCTGTGAGTGAGAGAGAGAGAGAAGCTGTGAGTGAGAGACAGAGAGAGAAAGAGAAGCTGTGTGTGAGAGAGAGTGTGATAAGCTGTGTGTGTGTGAGAGAGAGAAGCTATGAGTGAGAGAAAGAGAAAGAGAAGCTGTGAGTGAGAGAGAGAGAGAAGCTGTGAGTGAGAGAGAGAAAGAAAGAGAAGCTGTGAGTGAGAGATAGAGAGAGAAAGAAAGGGTGTGAGTGAGAGACAGAGAGAGAAAGAGAAGCTGTGTGTGAGAGAGAAAGAGAGAAATAGAAGCTATGAGTGAGAGACAGAGAGAGAAGCTGTGAGTGAGTGAGAGAGAGAGAAGCTGTGAGTGAGAGACAGAGAGAAAGTGAAGTTGTTAGTGAGAGAGAGAGAGAGAGAGAGAGAAAGAGAAGCTGTGAGAGAGAGAGAGAGAAGCTGTGAGTGAGAGAGAGAGAGAAGCTGTGAGTGAGAGACAGAGAGATAAAGAGAAGCTGTGAGAGAGAGAGAAAGGGAAGCTGTGAGAGAGAGAGAATGAGAAGCTTTGAGTGAGAGAGAAAGAGAGAGAGAAGCTGTGAGTGTGAGAGAGAGTGATAAAGAGAAGCTGTGAGTGAGTGAGAGAGAGAGAGAACCTGTGAGTGAAAGTGAGAAAGAGAAGCTGATAGTGAGAGAGAGAGAGAGAAGCTGTGAGTGATAGAAAGAGAAAGAGAAGCTGTGAGTAAGAGAGAAAGAGAGAAATAGAAGCTATGAGTGAGAGACAGAGAGAGAAGCTGTGAGTGAGTGAGAGAGAGAGAAGTTGTGTGAGAGAGAGAGAGAAAAAGAGAAGCTGTGAGTGTGAGAGAGAGAGAAAGAGAAGCTGTAAGTGAGTGAGAGAAAGAGAAGCTGTGAGTGTGAGAGAGAGAAAGAGAAGCTGTGAGTGAGAGAGAGAGTGAGAAGCTGTGAGTGAGAGAGAGAGAAAGAGATGCTGTGAGTGAGAGACAGAGAGAGAAAGAGAAGTTGTTAGTGAGAGAGAGAGAGAGAGAAGCTGTGAGAGAGAGAGAGAAAGAGTAGCTGTGAGAGAGAGAGAGAAGCTGTGAGTGAGAGACAGAGAGATAAAGAGAAGCTGTGAGAGAGAGAGAGAATGAGAAGCTGTGTGAGAGAGAGAAAGAGAAGTTGTTATTGAGAGAGAGAGTGAAGGAGAAGTTGTGTGTGAGAGAGAGATAGAGAAAGAGAAGCTGTGTGAGAGAGAGAGTGATAAGCTGTGAGGGAGAGAGAGAGAGAAAGAGAAGCTGTGAGTGAGAGACAGTGAGAGAGAGTAGCTGTGTGTGTGTGAGAGAAAGAGAACCTGTGAGTGAGAGAAAGAGAGAAAGAGAAGCTGTGAGTGAGAGACAGAGAGAGAAAGGAGAAGCTGTGTGTGTGTGAGAGAGTGATAAACTGTGAATGAGAGAGAGAGAGAGAGAAGCTGTGAGTGAGAGACAGAGAGAGAGTAGCTGTGTGTGTGAGAGAGAGAGAGAGCAAGAGAATCTGTGAGTGAGAGAGAGAGAAAAAGAGAAGCTGTGAGTGACAGAGAAAGAGAGAAAGAGAAGCTGTGAGTGAGAGAGAGTGAGAAGCTATGAGAGAGAGAGAGCAAAAGAAGCTGTGAGTGAGAGAGAGAAAGAGAAGCTGTGAGTGAGAAAGAGAGAGAAAGAGAAGCTGTGAGTGAGAAGACAGAGAGAAAGAGAAGCTGTGTGAGAGAGAGAGATAGAGAAAGAGAAGCTGTGAGTGAGAGAGAGAGAGAAAGAGAAGCTGTGAGTGTGTGTGAGAGAGAAAGAGAAGCTGTGAGTGAGAGAGAGAGAGCAAGAGAAGCTGTGAGTGAGAGATAGAGAGAGAAAGAGAAGCTGTGAGTTAGTGAGAGAGAGAGAATGAGAAGCTGTGTGTGTGAGATTAAGAGAAGCTGTGAGTGAGAGAGAGAGAGAAAGGGAAGCTGTGAGTGAGAGAGAGAAAGAGAAGCTGTGAGAGAGAGAGAATGAGAAGCTGTGAGTGAGAGAGAGAAAGAGAGAGAGAAGCTGTGAGTGTGAGAGAGAGTGAGATAAAGAGAAGCTGTGAGTGAGTGAGAGAGAGAGAGAGAGAAGCTGTGAGTGAAAGTGAGAAAGAGAAACTGATAGTGAGAGAGAGTGAAGCTGTGAGTGAGAAAGAGAAAGAGAAGCTGTGTGTAAGAGAGAAAGAGAGAAATAGAAGCTATGAGTGAGAGACAGAGAGAGAAGCTGTGAGTGAGTGAGAGAGAGAGAAGTTGTGTGAGAGAGAGAGAAAAAGAGAAGCTGTGAGTGAGAGAGAGAGAGAAAGAGAAGCTGTAAGTGAGTGAGAGAAAGAGAAGCTGTGAGTGTGAGAGAGAGAAAGAGAAGCTGTGAGTGAGAGAGAGAGTGAGAAGCTGTGAGTGTGAGAGAGAGAAAGAGATGCTGTGAGTGAGATACAGAGAGAGAAAGAGAAGTTGTTAGTGAGAGAGAGAGAGAGAGAGAAAAAGAAGCTGTGTGTGTGTGTGAGAGAGAGAAACTGTGAGTGAGAGAGAGAGAGAAGCTGTGAGTGAGAGACAGAGAGATAAAGAGAAGCTGTGAGAGAGAGAGATAAAGAGAAGCTGTGAGAGAGAGAGAGAATGAGAAGCTTTGAGTGAGAGAGAGAAAGAGAGTGAGAAGCTGTGAGTGTGAGAGAGAGTGAGATAAAGAGAAGCTGTGAGTGAGTGAGAGAGAGAGAAGCTGTGAGTGAAAGTGAGAAAGAGAAGCTGATCGTGAGAGAGAGAGAGAGAAGGTGTGAGTGAGAGAAAGAGAAAGAGAGGCTGTGAGTAAGAGAGAAAGAGAGAAATAGAAGCTATGAGTGAGAGACAGAGAGAGAAGTTGTGTGAGAGAGAGAGAGAGAAAGAGAAGCTGTGAGTGAGAAAGAGAGAGAAAGAGAAGCTGTGAGTGAGAAGACAGAGAGAGAAAGACAAGCTGTGTGAGAGAGAGAGATAGAGAAAGAGAAGCTGTGAGTGAGAGAGAGAGAGAAAGAGAAGCTGTGAGTGTGTGTGAGAGAGAAAGAGAAGCTGTGAGTGAGAGAGAGAGAGCAAGAGAAGCTGTGAGTGAGAGATAGAGAGAGAAAGAGAAGCTGTGAGTTAGTGAGAGAGAGAGAATGAGAAGCTGTGTGTGTGAGATTAAGAGAAGCTGTGAGTGAGAGAGAGAGAGAAAGAGAAGCTGTGAGTGAGAGAGAGAAAGAGAAGCTGTGAGAGAGAGAGAATGAGAAGCTGTGAGTGAGAGAGAGAAAGAGAGAGAGAAGCTGTGAGTGTGAGAGAGAGTGAGATAAAGAGAAGCTGTGAGTGAGTGAGAGAGAGAGAGAGAGAAGCTGTGAGTGAAAGTGAGAAAGAGAAGCTGATAGTGAGAGAGAGTGAAGCTGTGAGTGAGAAAGAGAAAGAGAAGCTGTGTGTAAGAGAGAAAGAGAGAAATAGAAGCTATGAGTGAGAGACAGAGAGAGAAGCTGTGAGTGAGTGAGAGAGAGAGAAGTTGTGTGAGAGAGAGAGAAAAAGAGAAGCTGTGAGTGAGAGAGAGAGAGAAAGAGAAGCTGTAAGTGAGTGAGAGAAAGAGAAGCTGTGAGTGTGAGAGAGAGAAAGAGAAGCTGTGAGTGAGAGAGAGAGTGAGAAGCTGTGAGTGTGAGAGAGAGAAAGAGATGCTGTGAGTGAGATACAGAGAGAGAAAGAGAAGTTGTTAGTGAGAGAGAGAGAGAGAGAGAGAAAAAGAAGCTGTGAGAGAGAGAGAGATAAACTGTGAGTGAGAGAGAGAGAGAAGATGTGAGTGAGAGACAGAGAGATAAAGAGAAGCTGTGAGAGAGAGAGAGAGAAAGAGAAGCTGTGAGAGAGAGAGAGAATGAGAAGCTTTGAGTGAGAGAGAGAGAGAGTGAGAAGCTGTGAGTGTGAGAGAGAGTGAGATAAAGAGAAGCTGTGAGTGAGTGAGAGAGAGAGAAGCTGTGAGTGAAAGTGAGAAAGAGAAGCTGATAGTGAGAGAGAGAGAGAGAAGGTGTGAGTGAGAGAAAGAGAAAGAGAGGCTGTGAGTAAGAGAGAAAGAGAGAAATAGAAGCTATGAGTGAGAGACAGAGAGAGAAGTTGTGTGAGAGAGAGAGAGAAAAAGAGAAGCTGTGAGTGTGTGAGAGAGAGAAAGAGAAGCTGTAAGTGAGTGAGAGAAAGAGAAGCTGTGAGTGTGAGAGAGAGAAAGAGAAGCTATGAGTGAGAGAGAGAGTGAGAAGCCGTGAGTGAGAGAGAGAGAAAGAGATGCTGTGAGTGAGAGACAGAGAGAGAAAGAGAAGTTGTTAGTGAGAGAGAGAGAGAGAGAGAAGCTGTGAGAGAGAGAGAGAAAGAAAGAGAAGCTGTGAGAGAGAGAGAGAATGAGAAGGTGTGAGAGAGAGAGAAAGAGAAGTTGTTATTGAGAGAGAGAGAGAGAAAGACCTGTGAGAGAGAGAAAGAGAAAGAGAAGCTGTGTGTGTGAGAGAAAGAGAAGCTGTGAGTGAGAGAGAGAGAGAGAGAAAGAGAAGCTGTGAGAGAGAGAGAAAGAGAAGCTGTGAGTGAGAGACAGAGAGAGAAAGAGAAGCTGTGTGTGAGAGAGAGTGATAAGCTGTGAGGGAGAGAGAGAGAGAAAGAGAAGCTGTGAGTGAGAGACAGTGAGAGAGAGTAGCTGTGAGAGAGAGAGAGAGCAAGAGAAGCTGTGAGTGTGTGTGTGAGAGAGAAAGAAAGCTGTGAGTGAGAGAGAGAGAGAGAAAGAGAAGCTGTGAGTGAGAGAGAGAGAGAAGGAGAAGTTGTGTGAGAGAGAGAGATAGAGAAAGAGAAGCTGTGTGAGAGAGAGAAAGAGAAGCTGTGAGTGTGTGTGAGAGAGAAAGTGAAGTTGTGAGAGAGAGAGAAAAAGAGAAGCTGTGAGTGAGAGTGAAAGAGAGAAATAGAAGCTACGAGTGAGTGAGAGAGAGAGAAGCTGTGAGTGTGTGAGAGAGGAAGTGAAGCTGTGAGTGAAAAAGAGAGAAAGTGAAGCTGTGAGTGAGAGATAGAGAGAGAAAGAGAAGCTGTGAGTTAGAGAGAGAGAGAGAGAATGAGAAGCTGTGTGTGTGAGATAAAGAGAAGCTGTGAGTGAGAGAGAGAGAGAGAAAGAGAAGCTGTGAGTGAGAGATAGAGAGAGAAAGAGAAGCTGTGAGTGAGAGACAGAGAGAGAAAGAGAAGCTGTGTGTGTGAGAGAGAAAGAGAAGCTGTGAGTGAGAGAGAGAGTAGCTGTGAGTGAAAGTGAGAAATAGAAGCTGATAGTGAGAAAGAGAGAGAGAAGCTGTGAGTGAGAGAAAGAGAAAGAGAAGCTGTGAGTAAGAGAGAAAGAGAGAAATAGAAGCTATGAGTGAGAGACAGAGAGAGAAGCTGTGAGTGAGTGAGAGAGAGAGAAGCTGTGTGTGTGTGTGAGAGAGAGAGAAAGAGAAGTTGTTAGTGAGTGAGAGAGAGAGAAAGAGAAGCTTTGAGAGAGAGAGAGAGAGAGAAGCTGTGAGTGAGAGAGAGAGAGAGAAGCTGTGAGTGAGAGACAGAGAGATAAAGAGAAGCTGTGAGAGAGAGTGAGAAAGAGAAGCTGTGAGAGAGAGAGAATGAGAAGCTGTGTGAGAGGGAGAGAGAAAGAGAGAAATATAAGCTACGAGTGAGAGAGAGAGAAGCTGTGAGTGTGTGAGAGAGAGGAAGTGAAGCTGTGAGTGAAAAAGAGAGAAAGTGAAGCTGTGAGTGAGAGATAGAGAGAGAAAGAGAAGCTGTGAGTTAGAGAGAGAGAGAGAAAGAGAAGCTGTGTGTGAGAGATAAAGAGAAGCTGTGAGTGAGAGAGAGAGAGAGAAAGAGAAGCTGTGAGTGAGAGATAGAGAGAGAAAGAGAAGCTGTGAGTGAGAGAGACAGAGAGAATCTGTGAGTGAGAGAGAGAGAGAAAGAGAAGCTATGAGTGAGAGAGAGAGAAGCTGTGAGTGAGAGAGAGAAGCTGTGCGTGAGAGAGAGAGAGAGAAGCTATGAGTGTGAGAGAGAGTGAGATAAAGAGAAGTTGTGAGTGAGAGAGAAGCTGTGAGTGAGACAGAGAGAGAAAGAGAAGCTGTGTGTGAGAGAGAGAGTGATAAGCTGTGTGTGTGAGAGAGAAGCTGTGAGTGAGAGAGAAAGAGAAGCTGTGAGTGAGTGAGAGAGAGAAAGAGAAGCTGTGAGTGAGAGACAGAGGGAGAAAGAAAGGGGGTGAGTGCGAAAGAGAGAAAGAGAAGCTGTGAGAGAGAGAGAGAAAGAGAAGCTGTGAGTGAGAAAGAGAGAGAAAGAGAAGCTGTGAGTGAGAGACAGAGAGAGAAAGAGAAGCTGTGTGTGTGAGAGAGAAAGAGAAGCTGTGAGTGAGAGAGAGAGTAGCTGTGAGTGAAAGTGAGAAATAGAAGCTGATAGTGAGAAAGAGAGAGAGAAGCTGTGAGTGAGAGAAAGAGAAAGAGAAGCTGTGAGTAAGAGAGAAAGAGAGAAATAGAAGCTATGAGTGAGAGACAGAGAGAGAAGCTGTGAGTGAGTGAGAGAGAGAGAAGCTGTGTGTGTGTGAGAGAGAGAGAGAAAGAGAAGTTGTTAGTGAGTGAGAGAGAGAGAAAGAGAAGCTTTGAGAGAGAGAGAGAGAGAAGCTGTGAGTGAGAGAGAGAGAGAGAAGCTGTGAGTGAGAGACAGAGAGATAAAGAGAAGCTGTGAGAGAGAGTGAGAAAGAGAAGCTGTGAGAGAGAGAGAATGAGAAGCTGTGTGAGAGGGAGAGAGAAAGAGAGAAATATAAGCTACGAGTGAGAGAGAGAGAAGCTGTGAGTGTGTGAGAGAGAGGAAGTGAAGCTGTGAGTGAAAAAGAGAGAAAGTGAAGCTGTGAGTGAGAGATAGAGAGAGAAAGAGAAGCTGTGAGTTAGAGAGAGAGAGAGAAAGAGAAGCTGTGTGTGAGAGATAAAGAGAAGCTGTGAGTGAGAGAGAGAGAGAGAAAGAGAAACTGTGAGTGAGAGATAGAGAGAGAAAGAGAAGCTGTGAGTGAGAGAGACAGAGAGAATCTGTGAGTGAGAGAGAGAGAGAAAGAGAAGCTATGAGTGAGAGAGAGAGAAGCTGTGAGTGAGAGAGAGAAGCTGTGCGTGAGAGAGAGAGAGAGAAGCTGTGTGTGTGAGTGTGAGAGAGAAGCTGTGAGTGAGAGAGAGAGAGAGAAAGAGAAGCTGTGTGATAGAGAGAGAGAGAAGCTGTGAGTGTGAGAGAGAGAAAGAGAAGCTGTGAGTGAGAGAGAGAGTGAGAAGCTGTGAGTGTGAGAGAGAGAAAGAGATGCTGTGAGTGAGATACAGAGAGAGAAATAGAAGTTGTTAGTGAGAGAGAGAGAGAGAGAGAAAAAGAAGCTGTGAGAGAGAGAGAGAAACTGTGAGTGAGAGAGAGAGAAGCTGTGAGTGAGAGACAGAGAGATAAAGAGAAGCTGTGAGAGAGAGAGAGAAAGAGAAGCTGTGAGAGAGAGAGAGAATGAGAAGCTTTGAGTGAGAGAGAGAAAGAGAGTGAGAAGCTGTGAGTGTGAGAGAGAGTGAGATAAAGAGAAGCTGTGAGTGAGTGAGAGAGAGAGAAGCTGTGAGTGAAAGTGAGAAAGAGAAGCTGATAGTGAGAGAGAGAAATAGAAGCTATGAGTGAGAGACAGAGAGAGAAGTTGTGTGAGAGAGAGAGAGAAAGAGAAGCTGTGAGTGAGAAAGAGAGAGAAAGAGAAGCTGTGAGTGAGAAGACAGAGAGAGAAAGAGAAGCTGTGTGAGAGAGAGAGATAGAGAAAGAGAAGCTGTGAGTGAGAGAGAGAGAGAAAGAGAAGCTGTGAGTGTGTGTGAGAGAGAAAGAGAAGCTGTGAGTGAGAGAGAGAGCAAGAGAAGCTGTGAGTGAGAGATAGAGAGAGAAAGAGAAGCTGTGAGTTAGTGAGAGAGAGAGAATGAGAAGCTGTGTGTGTGAGATTAAGAGAAGCTGTGAGTGAGAGAGAGAGAGAAAGAGAAGCTGTGAGTGAGAGAGAGAAAGAGAAGCTGTGAGAGAGAGAGAATGAGAAGCTGTGAGTGAGAGAGAGAAAGAGAGAGAGAAGCTGTGAGTGTGAGAGAGAGTGAGATAAAGAGAAGCTGTGAGTGAGTGAGAGAGAGAGAGAGAGAAGCTGTGAGTGAAAGTGAGAAAGAGAAGCTGATAGTGAGAGAGAGTGAAGCTGTGAGTGAGAAAGAGAAAGAGAAGCTGTGTGTAAGAGAGAAAGAGAGAAATAGAAGCTATGAGTGAGAGACAGAGAGAGAAGCTGTGAGTGAGTGAGAGAGAGAGAAGTTGTGTGAGAGAGAGAGAAAAAGAGAAGCTGTGAGTGAGAGAGAGAGAGAAAGAGAAGCTGTAAGTGAGTGAGAGAAAGAGAAGCTGTGAGTGTGAGAGAGAGAAAGAGAAGCTGTGAGTGAGAGAGAGAGTGAGAAGCTGTGAGTGTGAGAGAGAGAAAGAGATGCTGTGAGTGAGATACAGAGAGAGAAAGAGAAGTTGTTAGTGAGAGAGAGAGAGAGAGAGAAAAAGAAGCTGTGTGTGTGTGAGAGAGAGAGAAACTGTGAGTGAGAGAGAGAGAGAAGCTGTGAGTGAGAGACAGAGAGATAAAGAGAAGCTGTGAGAGAGAGAGATAAAGAGAAGCTGTGAGAGAGAGAGAGAATGAGAAGCTTTGAGTGAGAGAGAGAAAGAGAGTGAGAAGCTGTGAGTGTGAGAGAGAGTGAGATAAAGAGAAGCTGTGAGTGAGTGAGAGAGAGAGAAGCTGTGAGTGAAAGTGAGAAAGAGAAGCTGATCGTGAGAGAGAGAGAGAGAAGGTGTGAGTGAGAGAAAGAGAAAGAGAGGCTGTGAGTAAGAGAGAAAGAGAGAAATAGAAGCTATGAGTGAGAGACAGAGAGAGAAGTTGTGTGAGAGAGAGAGAGAGAAAGAGAAGCTGTGAGTGAGAAAGAGAGAGAAAGAGAAGCTGTGAGTGAGAAGACAGAGAGAGAAAGAGAAGCTGTGTGAGAGAGAGAGATAGAGAAAGAGAAGCTGTGAGTGAGAGAGAGAGAGAAAGAGAAGCTGTGAGTGTGTGTGAGAGAGAAAGAGAAGGTGTGAGTGAGAGAGAGAGAGCAAGAGAAGCTGTGAGTGAGAGATAGAGAGAGAAAGAGAAGCTGTGAGTTAGTGAGAGAGAGAGAATGAGAAGCTGTGTGTGTGAGATTAAGAGAAGCTGTGAGTGAGAGAGAGAGAGAAAGAGAAGCTGTGAGTGAGAGAGAGAAAGAGAAGCTGTGAGAGAGAGAGAATGAGAAGCTGTGAGTGAGAGAGAGAAAGAGAGAGAGAAGCTGTGAGTGTGAGAGAGAGTGAGATAAAGAGAAGCTGTGAGTGAGTGAGAGAGAGAGAGAGAGAAGCTGTGAGTGAAAGTGAGAAAGAGAAGCTGATAGTGAGAGAGAGTGAAGCTGTGAGTGAGAAAGAGAAAGAGAAGCTGTGTGTAAGAGAGAAAGAGAGAAATAGAAGCTATGAGTGAGAGACAGAGAGAGAAGCTGTGAGTGAGTGAGAGAGAGAGAAGTTGTGTGAGAGAGAGAGAAAAAGAGAAGCTGTGAGTGAGAGAGAGAGAGAAAGAGAAGCTGTAAGTGAGTGAGAGAAAGAGAAGCTGTGAGTGTGAGAGAGAGAAAGAGAAGCTGTGAGTGAGAGAGAGAGTGAGAAGCTGTGAGTGTGAGAGAGAGAAAGAGATGCTGTGAGTGAGATACAGAGAGAGAAAGAGAAGTTGTTAGTGAGAGAGAGAGAGAGAGAGAGAGAAAGAAGCTGTGAGAGAGAGAGAGATAAACTGTGAGTGAGAGAGAGAGAGAAGCTGTGAGTGAGAGACAGAGAGATAAAGAGAAGCTGTGAGAGAGAGAGAGAAAGAGAAGCTGTGAGAGAGAGAGAGAATGAGAAGCTTTGAGTGAGAGAGAGAGAGAGAGTGAGAAGCTGTGAGTGTGAGAGAGAGTGAGATAAAGAGAAGCTGTGAGTGAGTGAGAGAGAGAGAAGCTGTGAGTGAAAGTGAGAAAGAGAAGCTGATAGTGAGAGAGAGAGAGAGAAGGTGTGAGTGAGAGAAAGAGAAAGAGAGGCTGTGAGTAAGAGAGAAAGAGAGAAATAGAAGCTATGAGTGAGAGACAGAGAGAGAAGTTGTGTGAGAGAGAGAGAGAAAAAGAGAAGCTGTGAGTGTGTGAGAGAGAGAAAGAGAAGCTGTAAGTGAGTGAGAGAAAGAGAAGCTGTGAGTGTGAGAGAGAGAAAGAGAAGCTATGAGTGAGAGAGAGAGTGAGAAGCCGTGAGTGAGAGAGAGAGAAAGAGATGCTGTGAGTGATAGACAGAGAGAGAAAGAGAAGTTGTTAGTGAGAGAGAGAGAGAGAGAGAAGCTGTGAGAGAGAGAGAGAAAGAGAAGCTGTGAGAGAGAGAGAGAATGAGAAGGTGTGAGAGAGAGAGAAAGAGAAGTTGTTATTGAGAGAGAGAGAGAGAAAGACCTGTGAGAGAGAGAAAGAGAAAGAGAAGCTGTGTGTGTGAGAGAAAGAGAAGCTGTGAGTGAGAGAGAGAGAGAGAGAAAGAGAAGCTGTGAGAGAGAGAGAAAGAGAAGCTGTGAGTGAGAGACAGAGAGAGAAAGAGAAGCTGTGTGTGAGAGAGAGTGATAAGCTGTGAGGGAGAGAGAGAGAGAAAGAGAAGCTGTGAGTGAGAGACAGTGAGAGAGAGTAGCTGTGAGAGAGAGAGAGAGCAAGAGAAGCTGTGAGTGTGTGTGTGAGAGAGAAAGAAAGCTGTGAGTGAGAGAGAGAGAGAGAAAGAGAAGCTGTGAGTGAGAGAGAGAGAGAAGGAGAAGTTGTGTGAGAGAGAGAGATAGAGAAAGAGAAGCTGTGTGAGAGAGAGAAAGAGAAGCTGTGAGTGTGTGTGAGAGAGAAAGTGAAGTTGTGAGAGAGAGAGAAAAAGAGAAGCTGTGAGTGAGAGTGAAAGAGAGAAATAGAAGCTACGAGTGAGTGAGAGAGAGAGAAGCTGTGAGTGTGTGAGAGAGGAAGTGAAGCTGTGAGTGAAAAAGAGAGAAAGTGAAGCTGTGAGTGAGAGATAGAGAGAGAAAGAGAAGCTGTGAGTTAGAGAGAGAGAGAGAGAATGAGAAGCTGTGTGTGTGAGATAAAGAGAAGCTGTGAGTGAGAGAGAGAGAGAGAAAGAGAAGCTGTGAGTGAGAGATAGAGAGAGAAAGAGAAGCTGTGAGTGAGAGAGAGAGAGAATATGTGAGTGAGAGAGAGAAAGAGAAGCTATGAGTGAGAGAGAGAGAGAAACTGTGAATGAGAGAGAGAAGCTGTGCGTGAGAGAGAGAGAGAGAAGCTGTGTGTGTGTGAGAGAGAGAGAGAAGCTGTGAGTGAGAGAGAGAAAGAGAAGCTGTGTGATAGAGAGAGAGAGAAGCTATGAGTGTGAGAGAGAGTGAGATAAAGAGAAGTTGTGAGTGAGAGAGAAGCTGTGAGTGAGACAGAGAGAGAAAGAGAAGCTGTGTGTGAGAGAGAGAGTGATAAGCTGTGTGTGTGAGAGAGAAGCTGTGAGTGAGAGAGAAAGAGAAGCTGTGAGTGAGTGAGAGAGAGAAAGAGAAGCTGTGAGTGAGAGACAGAGGGAGAAAGAAAGGGGGTGAGTGTGAAAGAGAGAAAGAGAAGCTGTGAGAGAGAGAGAGAAAGAGAAGCTGTGAGTGAGAAAGAGAGAGAAAGAGAAGCTGTGAGTGAGAGACAGAGAGAGAAAGAGAAGCTGTGTGTGTGAGAGAGAAAGAGAAGCTGTGAGTGAGAGAGAGAGTAGCTGTGAGTGAAAGTGAGAAATAGAAGCTGATAGTGAGAAAGAGAGAGAGAAGCTGTGAGTGAGAGAAAGAGAAAGAGAAGCTGTGAGTAAGAGAGAAAGAGAGAAATAGAAGCTATGAGTGAGAGACAGAGAGAGAAGCTGTGAGTGAGTGAGAGAGAGAGAAGCTGTGTGTGTGTGAGAGAGAGAGAGAGAGAAAGAGAAGTTGTTAGTGAGTGAGAGAGAGAGAAAGAGAAGCTTTGAGAGAGAGAGAGAGAGAGAAGCTGTGAGTGAGAGAGAGAGAGAGAAGCTGTGAGTGAGAGACAGAGAGATAAAGAGAAGCTGTGAGAGAGAGTGAGAAAGAGAAGCTGTGAGAGAGAGAGAATGAGAAGCTGTGTGAGAGGGAGAGAGAAAGAGAGAAATATAAGCTACGAGTGAGAGAGAGAGAAGCTGTGAGTGTGTGAGAGAGAGGAAGTGAAGCTGTGAGTGAAAAAGAGAGAAAGTGAAGCTGTGAGTGAGAGATAGAGAGAGAAAGAGAAGCTGTGAGTTAGAGAGAGAGAGAGAAAGAGAAGCTGTGTGTGAGAGATAAAGAGAAGCTGTGAGTGAGAGAGAGAGAGAGAAGAGAAGCTGTGAGTGAGAGATAGAGAGAGAAAGAGAAGCTGTGAGTGAGAGAGACAGAGAGAATCTGTGAGTGAGAGAGAGAGAGAAAGAGAAGCTATGAGTGAGAGAGAGAGAAGCTGTGAGTGAGAGAGAGAAGCTGTGCGTGAGAGAGAGAGAGAGAAGCTATGAGTGTGAGAGAGAGTGAGATAAAGAGAAGTTGTGAGTGAGAGAGAAGCTGTGAGTGAGACAGAGAGAGAAAGAGAAGCTGTGTGTGAGAGAGAGAGTGATAAGCTGTGTGTGTGAGAGAGAAGCTGTGAGTGAGAGAGAAAGAGAAGCTGTGAGTGAGTGAGAGAGAGAAAGAGAAGCTGTGAGTGAGAGACAGAGGGAGAAAGAAAGGGGGTGAGTGCGAAAGAGAGAAAGAGAAGCTGTGAGAGAGAGAGAGAAAGAGAAGCTGTGAGTGAGAAAGAGAGAGAAAGAGAAGCTGTGAGTGAGAGACAGAGAGAGAAAGAGAAGCTGTGTGTGTGAGAGAGAAAGAGAAGCTGTGAGTGAGAGAGAGAGTAGCTGTGAGTGAAAGTGAGAAATAGAAGCTGATAGTGAGAAAGAGAGAGAGAAGCTGTGAGTGAGAGAAAGAGAAAGAGAAGCTGTGAGTAAGAGAGAAAGAGAGAAATAGAAGCTATGAGTGAGAGACAGAGAGAGAAGCTGTGAGTGAGTGAGAGAGAGAGAAGCTGTGTGTGTGTGAGAGAGAGAGAGAAAGAGAAGTTGTTAGTGAGTGAGAGAGAGAGAAAGAGAAGCTTTGAGAGAGAGAGAGAGAGAGAAGCTGTGAGTGAGTGAGAGAGAGAGAAGCTGTGAGTGAGAGACAGAGAGATAAAGAGAAGCTGTGAGAGAGAGTGAGAAAGAGAAGCTGTGAGAGAGAGAGAATGAGAAGCTGTGTGAGAGGGAGAGAGAAAGAGAGAAATATAAGCTACGAGTGAGAGAGAGAGAAGCTGTGAGTGTGTGAGAGAGAGGAAGTGAAGCTGTGAGTGAAAAAGAGAGAAAGTGAAGCTGTGAGTGAGAGATAGAGAGAGAAAGAGAAGCTGTGAGTTAGAGAGAGAGAGAGAAAGAGAAGCTGTGTGTGAGAGATAAAGAGAAGCTGTGAGTGAGAGAGAGAGAGAGAAAGAGAAGCTGTGAGTGAGAGATAGAGAGAGAAAGAGAAGCTGTGAGTGAGAGAGACAGAGAGAATCTGTGAGTGAGAGAGAGAGAGAAAGAGAAGCTATGAGTGAGAGAGAGAGAAGCTGTGAGTGAGAGAGAGAAGCTGTGCGTGAGAGAGAGAGAGAGAAGCTGTGTGTGTGAGTGTGAGAGAGAAGCTGTGAGTGAGAGAGAGAGAGAGAGAAAGAGAAGCTGTGTGATAGAGAGAGAGAGAAGCTGTGAGTGTGAGAGAGAGGAAGAGAAGCTGTGAGTGTGAGAGAGAGAAAGAGATGCTGTGAGTGAGATACAGAGAGAGAAATAGAAGTTGTTAGTGAGAGAGAGAGAGAGAGAGAAAAAGAAGCTGTGAGAGAGAGAGAGAAACTGTGAGTGAGAGAGAGAGAGAAGCTGTGAGTGAGAGACAGAGAGATAAAGAGAAGCTGTGAGAGAGAGAGAGAAAGAGAAGCTGTGAGAGAGAGAGAGAATGAGAAGCTTTGAGTGAGAGAGGGAAAGAGAGTGAGAAGCTGTGAGTGTGAGAGAGAGTGAGATAAAGAGAAGCTGTGAGTGAGTGAGAGAGAGAGAAGCTGTGAGTGAAAGTGAGAAAGAGAAGCTGATAGTGAGAGAGAGAAATAGAAGCTATGAGTGAGAGACAGAGAGAGAAGTTGTGTGAGAGAGAGAGAGAAAGAGAAGCTGTGAGTGAGAAAGAGAGAGAAAGAGAAGCTGTGAGTGAGAAGACAGAGAGAGAAAGAGAAGCTGTGTGAGAGAGAGAGATAGAGAAAGAGAAGCTGTGAGTGAGAGAGAGAGAGAAAGAGAAGCTGTGAGTGTGTGTGAGAGAGAAAGAGAAGCTGTGAGTGAGAGAGAGAGCAAGAGAAGCTGTGAGTGAGAGATAGAGAGAGAAAGAGAAGCTGTGAGTTAGTGAGAGAGAGAGAATGAGAAGCTGTGTGTGTGAGATTAAGAGAAGCTGTGAGTGAGAGAGAGAGAGAAAGAGAAGCTGTGAGTGAGAGAGAGAAAGAGAAGCTGTGAGAGAGAGAGAATGAGAAGCTGTGAGTGAGAGAGAGAAAGAGAGAGAGAAGCTGTGAGTGTGAGAGAGAGTGAGATAAAGAGAAGCTGTGAGTGAGTGAGAGAGAGAGAGAGAGAAGCTGTGAGTGAAAGTGAGAAAGAGAAGCTGATAGTGAGAGAGAGTGAAGCTGTGAGTGAGAAAGAGAAAGAGAAGCTGTGTGTAAGAGAGAAAGAGAGAAATAGAAGCTATGAGTGAGAGACAGAGAGAGAAGCTGTGAGTGAGTGAGAGAGAGAGAAGTTGTGTGAGAGAGAGAGAAAAAGAGAAGCTGTGAGTGAGAGAGAGAGAGAAAGAGAAGCTGTAAGTGAGTGAGAGAAAGAGAAGCTGTGAGTGTGAGAGAGAGAAAGAGAAGCTGTGAGTGAGAGAGAGAGTGAGAAGCTGTGAGTGTGAGAGAGAGAAAGAGATGCTGTGAGTGAGATACAGAGAGAGAAAGAGAAGTTGTTAGTGAGAGAGAGAGAGAGAGAGAAAAAGAAGCTGTGAGAGAGAGAGAGAGAGAGATAAACTGTGAGTGAGAGAGAGAGAGAAGCTGTGAGTGAGAGACAGAGAGATAAAGAGAAGCTGTGAGAGAGAGAGAGAAAGAGAAGCTGTGAGAGAGAGAGAGAATGAGAAGCTTTGAGTGAGAGAGAGAAAGAGAGTGAGAAGCTGTGAGTGTGAGAGAGAGTGAGATAAAGAGAAGCTGTGAGTGAGTGAGAGAGAGAGAAGCTGTGAGTGAAAGTGAGAAAGAGAAGCTGATAGTGAGAGAGAGAGAGAGAAGGTGTGAGTGAGAGAAAGAGAAAGAGAGGCTGTGAGTAAGAGAGAAAGGGAGAAATAGAAGCTATGAGTGAGAGACAGAGAGAGAAGTTGTGTGAGAGAGAGAGAAAAAAAGAGAAGCTGTGAGTGTGTGAGAGAGAGAAAGAGAAGCTGTAAGTGAGTGAGAGAAAGAGAAGCTGTGAGTGTGAGAGAGAGAAAGAGAAGCTGTGAGTGAGAGAGAGAGTGAGAAGCTGTGAGTGAGAGAGAGAGAAAGAGATGCTGTGAGTGAGAGACAGAGAGAGAAAGAGAAGTTGTTAGTGAGAGAGAGAGAGAGAGAGAAGCTGTGAGAGAGAGAGAGAAAGAGAAGCTGTGAGAGAGAGAGAGAAGCTGTGAGTGAGAGACAGAGAGATAAAGAGAAGCTGTGAGAGAGAGAGAATGAGAAGGTGTGAGAGAGAGAGAAAGAGAAGTTGTTATTGAGAGAGAGAGAGAGAGAAAGACCTGTGAGAGAGAGAAAGAGAAAGAGAAGCTGTGTGTGTGAGAGAAAGAGAAGCTGTGAGTGAGAGAGAGAGAGAGAGAGAAAGAGAAGCTGTGAGAGAGAGAGAAAGAGAAGCTGTGAGTGAGAGACAGAGAGAGAAAGAGAAGCTGTGTGAGAGAGAGAGTGATAAGCTGTGAGGGAGAGAGAGAGAGAAAGAGAAGCTGTGAGTGAGAGACAGTGAGAGAGAGTAGCTGTGAGAGAGAGAGAGAGCAAGAGAAGCTGTGAGTGTGTGTGTGAGAGAGAAAGAAAGCTGTGAGTGAGAGAGAGAGAGAGAAAGAGAAGCTGTGAGTGAGAGAGAGAGAGAAGGAGAAGTTGTGTGTGAGAGAGAGATAGAGAAAGAGAAGCTGTGTGAGAGAGAGAAAGAGAAGCTGTGAGTGTGTGTGAGAGAGAAAGTGAAGTTGTGAGAGAGAGAGAAAAAGAGAAGCTGTGAGTGAGAGTGAAAGAGAGAAATAGAAGCTACGAGTGAGTGAGAGAGAGAGAAGCTGTGAGTGTGTGAGAGAGGAAGTGAAGCTGTGAGTGAAAAAGAGAGAAAGTGAAGCTGTGAGTGAGAGATAGAGAGAGAAAGAGAAGCTGTGAGTTAGAGAGAGAGAGAGAGAATGAGAAGCTGTGTGTGTGAGATAAAGAGAAGCTGTGAGTGAGAGAGAGAGAGAGAAAGAGAAGCGAGTGAGAGATAGAGAGAGAAAGAGAAGCTGTGAGTGAGAGAGAGAGAGAATCTGTGAGTGAGAGAGAGAAAGAGAAGCTATGAGTGAGAGAGAGAAACTGTGAATGAGAGAGAGAAGCTGTGCGTGAGAGAGAGAGAGAGAGAAGCTGTGTGTGTGTGTGAGAGAGAGAAGCTGTGAGTGAGAGAGAGAAAGAGAAGCTGTGTGATAGAGAGAGAGAGAAGCTGTGAGTGTGAGAGAGAGTGAGATAAAGAGAAGTTTTGAGTGAGAGAGAAGCTGTGAGTGAGACAGAGAGAGAAAGAGAAGCTGTGTGTGAGAGAGAGAGTGATAAGCTGTGTGTGTGAGAGAGAAGCTGTGAGTGAGTGAGAGAGAAAGAGAAGCTGTGAGTGAGTGAGAGAGAGAAAGAGAAGCTGTGAGTGAGAGACAGAGGGAGAAAGAAAGGGGGTGAGTGCGAGAGAGAGAAAGAGAAGCTGTGAGAGAGAGAGAGAAAGAGAAGCTGTGAGTGAGAAAGAGAGAGAAAGAGAAGCTGTGAGTGAGAGACAGAGAGAGAAAGAGAAGCTGTGTGTGTGAGAGAAAGAGAAGCTGTGAGTGAGAAAGAGAGTAGCTGTGAGTGAAAGTGAGAAATAGAAGCTGATAGTGAGAAAGAGAGAGAGAAGCTGTGAGTGAGAGAAAGAGAAAGAGAAGCTGTGAGTAAGAGAGAAAGAGAGAAATAGAAGCTATGAGTGAGAGACAGAGAGAGAAGCTGTGAGTGAGTGAGAGAGAGAGAAGCTGTGTGTGTGTGAGAGAGAGAGAAGCTGTAAGTGAGTGAGAGAAGGAGAAGCTGTGAGTGTAAGAGAGAGAGAGAGTAGCTGTGAGTGAGAGAGAGAGAGAGAGAAAGAGAAGTTGTTAGTGAGTGAGAGAGAGAGAAAGAGAAGCTTTGAGAGAGAGAGAGAGAAGCTGTGAGTGAGAGAGAGAGAGAGAAGCTGTGAGTGAGAGACAGAGAGATAAAGAGAAGGTGTGAGAGAGAGTGAGAAAGAGAAGCTGTGAGAGAGAGAGAATGAGAAGCTGTGTGAGAGGGAGAGAGAAAGAGAGAAATATAAGCTACGAGTGAGAGAGAGAGAGAAGCTGTGAGTGTGTGAGAGAGAGGAAGTGAAGCTGTGAGTGAAAAAGAGAGAAAGTGAAGCTGTGAGTGAGAGATAGAGAGAGAAAGAGAAGCTGTGAGTTAGAGAGAGAGAGAGAAAGAGAAGCTGTGTGTGAGAGATAAAGAGAAGCTGTGAGCGAGAGAGAGAGAGAAAGAGAAGCTGTGAGTGAGAGATAGAGAGAGAAAGAGAAGCTGTGAGTGAGAGAGACAGAGAGAATCTGTGAGTGAGAGAGAGAGAGAAAGAGAAGCTATGAGTGAGAGAGAGAGAAGCTGTGAGTGAGAGAGAGAAGCTGTGCGTGAGAGAGAGAGAGAGAGAAGCTGTGTGTGTGTGAGAGAGAGAGAGAAGCTGTGAGTGAGAGAGAGAGAGAGAAAGAGAAGCTGTGTGATAGAGAGAGAGAGAAGCTGTGAGTGTGAGAGAGAGTGAGATAAAGAGAAGTTGTGAGTGAGTGAGTGAGTGAGAGAAGCTGTGAGTGAAAGAGAGAAAGAGAGGCTGTGAGTGAGAGAGAGAGAGAAGCTGTGAGTGAGAGACAGAGAGAGAAAGAGAAGCTGTGTGTGAGAGAGAGAGTGATAAGCTGTGTGTGTGAGAGAGAGAAGCTGTGAGTGAGAGAGAGAGAAAGAGAAGCTGTGAGTGAGAGAGAGAGAGAGAAGCTGTGAGTGAGAGACAGAGAGAGAAAGAGAAGCTGTGTGTGTGAGAGAGAGTGATAAGCTGTGTGTGTGTGAGAGACAAGGTGTGAGTGAGAGAGAGAGAAAGAGAAGCTGTGAGTGAGAGAGAGAGAGAAGCTGTGAGTGAGAGAGAGAAAGAGAAGCTGTGAGTGAGAGACAGAGGGAGAAAGAAAGGGTGTGAGTGCGAGAGAGAGAAAGAGAAGCTGTGAGAGAGAGAGAAAGAGAAGCTGTGAGTGAGAAAGAGAGAGAAAGAGAAGCTGTGTGTGTGAGAGAGAAAGAGAAGCTGTGAGTGAGAGAGAGAGAAGCTGTGAGTGAAAGTGAGAAAGGGAAGCTGATAGTGAGAGAGAGAGAGAGAAGCTGTGAGTGACAGAAAGAGAAAGCAAAGCTGTGAGTAAGAGACAAAGAGAGAAATAGAAGCTATGAGTGAGAGACAGAGAGAGAAGCTGTGAGTGAGTGAGAGAGAGAGAAGCTGTGTGAGAGAGAGAGAGAGAAAAAGAGAAGCTGTGTGTGAGAGAGAGAGAAAGAGAAGCTGTAAGTGAGTGAGAGAAGGAGAAGCTGTGAGTGTGTGAGAGAGAAAGAGAAGCTGTGTGTGTGTGAGAGAGAGAGAAAAAGAGAAGTTGTTAGTGAGAGAGAGAGAGAAAGAAAGAAAGAGAAGCTTTGAGAGAGAGAGAGAGAACAGCTGTGAGTGAGAGAGAGAGAAGCTGTGAGTGAGAGACAGAGAGATATAGAGAAGCTGTGAGAGAGAGTGAGAAAGAGAAGCTGTGAGAGAGAGAGAGAATGAGAAGCTGTGTGAGAGGGAGAGAGAAAGAGAATTTGTTAGTGAGAGAGAGAGAGAAAGAGCTGTGAGAGAGAGAGAGAGCAAGAGAAGCTGTGAGTTAAAGAGAGAGAGAGAAAGAGAAGCTGTGTATGTGAGATAAAGAGAAGCTGTGAGTGAGAGAGAGAGAGAGAAAGAGAAGCTGTGAGTGAGAGGTAGAGAGAGAAAGAGAAGCTGTGAGTGAGAGAGAAAGAGAGAATCTGTGAGTGAGAGAGAGGGAGAAAGAGAAGCTATGAGTGAGAGAGAGAGAAGCTGTGAGTGAGAGAGAGAAGCTGTGCGTGAGAGAGAGAGAGAGAAGCTGTGTGTGTGTGTGTGAGAGAGAAGCTGTGAGTGAGAGAGAGAGAGAGAAAGAGAATCTCTGTGATAGAGAGAGAGAGAAGCTGTTGAGTGTGAGAGAGAGTGAGATAAAGGGAAGTTGTGAGTGAGTGAGTGAGTGAGAGAAGCTGTGAGTGAAAGAGAGAAAGAGAAGCTGTGAGTGAGAGAGAGAGAGAGAAGCTGTGAGTGAGAGACAGAGAGAGAAAGAGAAGCTGTGTGTGAGAGAGAGAGTGATAAGCTGTGTGTGTGTGAGAGAGAAGCTGTGAGTGAGAGAGAGAGAAAGAGAAGCTGTGAGTGAGAGAGAGAGAAGCTGTGAGTGAGAGAGAGAGAAAGAGAAGCTGTGAGTGAGAGACAGAGGGAGAAAGAAAGGGTGTGAGTGCGAGAGAGAGAAAGAGAAGCTGTGAGAGAGAGAGAAAGAGAAGCTGTGAGTGAGAAAGAGAGAGAAAGAGAAGCTGTGTGTGTGAGAGAGAAAGAGAAGCTGTGAGTGAGAGAGAGAGAAGCTGTGAGTGACAGAAAGAGAAAGAAAAGCTGTGAGTAAGAGACAAAGAGAGAAATAGAAGCTATGAGTGAGAGACAGAGAGAGAAGCTGTGAGTGAGTGAGAGAGAGAGAAGCTGTGTGAGAGAGAGAGAGAAAAAGAGAAGCTGTGAGAGAGAGAGAGAGAAAGAGAAGCTGTAAGTGAGTGAGAGAAGGAGAAGCTGTGAGTGTGAGAGAGAGAAAGAGAAGCTGTGTGTGAGAGAGAGAGAGAGAAAGAGAAGTTGTTAGTGAGAGAGAGAGAGAAAGAAAGAGAAGCTTTGAGAGAGAGAGAGAACAGCTGTGAGTGAGAGAGAGAGAAGCTGTGAGTGAGAGACAGAGAGATATAGAGAAGCTGTGAGAGAGAGTGAGAAAGAGAAGCTGTGAGAGAGAGAGAGAATGAGAAGCTGTGTGAGAGGGAGAGAGAAAGAGAATTTGTTAGTGAGAGAGAGAGAGAAAGAGCTGTGAGAGAGAGAGAGAGCAAGAGAATCTGTGAGTGAGAGAGAGAGATAAAGAGAAGCTGTGAGTGAGAGAGAAAGAGAGAAAGAGAAGCTGTGCGAGAGAGAGAGTGAGAAGCTATGAGAGAGAGAGAGCAAGAGAAGCTGTGAGTGAGAGAGAGAAAGAGAAGCTGTGAGAAATAGAGAGAAAGAGAAGCTTTGAGTGAGAAGATAGAGAGAGAAAGAGAAGCTGTGTGAGAGAGAGATAGAGAAAGTGAAGCTGTGAGTGAGAGAGAGAGAGAAAGAGAAGCTGTGAGTGTGTGTGAGAGAGAAAGAGAAGCTGTGTGAGAGAGAGAAAAAGAGAAGCTGTGAGTGAGAGTGAAAGTGACAAATAGAAGCTATGAGTGAGAGAGAGAGAGAAGCTGTGAGTGAGAGAAAGAGAGAGAAAGAGAAGTTGTTAGTGAGAGAGAGAGAGAAAGAGAAGCTTTGAGAGAGAGAGAGAGAAAGAGAAGCTTTGAGTGAGAGAGAGAGAAGCTGTGAGTGAGAGACAGAGAGATAAAGAGAAGCTGTGAGAGAGAGAGAAAGAGAAGCTGTGAGTGAGAGAGAGAATGAGAAGCTGTGTGAGAGGGAGAGAGAAAGAGAAGATTTTAGTGAGAGAGAGAGAGAGAGAGAAAGAGCTGTGAGAGAGAGAGAGAGAAAGAGAAGCTGTGTGAGAGAGAAAGAGAAGCTGTGAGTGAGAGAGAGAGAGAAAGTGAAGCTGTGAGTGAGAGAGAGAGAGAAAGAGAACCTGTGAGTGAGAGAAAGAGAGAAAGAGAAGCTGTGAGTGAGAGACAGAGAGAGAAAGAGAAGCTGTGTGTGTGAGAGAGAGTGATAAGAGGTGAATGAGAGAGAGAGAGAAAGAGAAGCTGTGAGTGAGAGACAGAGAGAGAGTAGCTCTGTGTGAGAGAGAGAGAGAGAACAAGAGAATCTGTGAGTGAGAGATAGAGAGAGAAAGAGAAGCTGTGAGTGAGAGAGAGAGAGAGAAAGAGAAGCTGTGAGTCAGTGAGAGAGAGAGAATGAGAAGCTGTGTGTGTGAGATTTAGAGAAGCTGTGAGTGAGAGAGAGAGAGAAAGAGAAGCTGTGAGTGAGAGAGAGAAAGAGAAGTTGTGAGAGAGAGAGAATGAGAAGCTGTGAGTAAGAGAGAGAAAGAGAGAGAGAAGCTGTGAGTGTGAGAGAGAGTGAGATAAAGAGAAGCTGTGAGTGAGTGTGAGAGAGAGAGAAGCTGTGAGTGAAAGTGAGAAAGAGAAGCTGATAGTGAGAGAGAGAGAAGCTGTGAGTGAGAGAAAGAGAAAGAGAAGCTGTGAGTAAGAGAGAAAAAGAGAAATAGAAGCTATGAGTGAGAGACAGAGAGAGAAGCTGTGAGTGAGTGAGAGAGAGAAGTTGTGTGAGAGAGAGAGAGAAAAAGAGAAGCTGTGAGTGAGAGAGAGAGAGAAAGAGAAGCTGTAAGTGAGTGAGAGAAAGTGAAGCTGTGAGTGTGAGAGAGAGAAAGAGATGCTGTGAGTGAGAGACAGAGAGAGAAAGAGAAGTTGTTAGTGAGAGAGAGAGAGAGAAAGAGAAGCTGTGAGAGAGAGAGAGAAAGAGAAGCTGTGAGAGAGAGATAGAAGCTGTGAGTGAGAGACAGAGAGAGAAAGAGAAGCTGTGTGTGTGTGAGAGAGAGAAGCTGTGTGTGAGAGAGAAAGAGAAGCTGTGAGTGAGTGAGAGAGAAAGAGAATCTGTGAGTGAGAGAGAGAGAGAAAGAGAAGCTGGGAGAGAGAGAGAAAGAGAAGCTGTGAGTGAGAGACAGAGAGAGAAAGAGAAGCTGTGTGAGAGAGAGAGTGATAAGCTGTGAGTGAGAGAGAGAGAAAGAGAAGCTGTGAGTGTGTGTGTGAGAGAGAAAGAAAGCTGTGAGTGAGAGAGAGAGAGAAAGAGAAGGTGTGAGTGTGTGTGAGAGAGAAGGAGAAGTTGTGTGAGAGAGAGATAGAGAAAGAGTAGCTGTGAGAGAGAGAGAGAAAGATAAGCTGTGAGTGTGTGTGAGAGAGAAAGAGAAGTTGTGAGAGAGAGAGAAAAAGAGAAGCTGTGAGTGAGAGTGAAAGAGAGAAATAGAAGCTACGAGTGAGAGAGAGAGAGCTGTGAGTGTGTGAGAGAGAGGAAGTGAAGCTGTGAGTGAAAAAGAGAGAAAGAGAATCTGTGAGTGAGAGATAGAGAGAGAAAGAGAAGCTGTGAGTTAGAGAGAGAGAGAGAATGAGAAGCTGTGTGTGTGAGATAAAGAGAAGCTGTGAGTGAGAGAGTGAGAGAGTGAGAGAAAGAGAAGCTGTGAGTGAGAGATAGAGAGAGAAAGAGAAGCTGTGAGTGAGAGAGAGAGAGAAAGAGAAGCTATGAGTGAGAGAGAGAGAAGCTGTGAGTGAGAGAGAGAAGTTGTGCGTGAGAGAGAGAGAGAAGCTGTGTGTGTGAGAGAGAGTGAGATAAAGAGAAGTTGTGAGTGAGTGAGTGAGTGAGAGAAGCTGTGAGTGAAAAAGAGAGAAAGAGAATCTGTGAGTGAGAGATAGAGAGAGAAAGAGAAGCTGTGAGTTAGAGAGAGAGAGAGAATGAGAAGCTGTGTGTGTGAGATAAAGAGAAGCTGTGAGTGAGAGAGTGAGAGAGTGAGAGAAAGAGAAGCTGTGAGTGAGAGATAGAGAGAGAAAGAGAAGCTGTGAGTGAGAGAGAGAGAGAGAGAGAAGCTGTGAGTGAGAGAGAGAGAAAGAAAGAGAAGCTGTGTGATAGAGAGAGAGAAGCTGTGAGTGTGAGAGAGAGTGAGATAAAGAGAAGTTGTGAGTGAGTGAGTGAGTGAGAGAAGCTGTGAGTGAAAGAGAGAGAGAAGCTGTGAGTGAGAGACAGAGAGAGAAAGAGAAGCTGTGTGTGAGAGAGAGTGTGATAAGCTGTGTGTGTGAGAGAGAGAAGCTATGAGTGAGAGAAAGAGAAAGAGAAGCTGTGAGTGAGAGAGAGAGAGAAGCTGTGAGTGAGAGAGAGAACGAGAAGCTGTGAGTGAGAGACAGAGAGAGAAAGAAAGGGTGTGAGTGAGAGACAGAGAGAGAAAGAGAAGCTGTGTGTGTGAGAGAGAAAGAGAACCTGTGAGTGAGAGAGAGAGAAGCTGTGAGTGAAAGTGAGAAAGAGAAGCTGATAGAGAGAGAGAGAGAAGCTGTGAGTGAGAGAGAAAGAGAGAAATAGAAGCTATGAGTGAGAGACAGAGAGAGAAGCTGTGAGTGAGTGAGAGAGGGAGAAGCTGTGAGTGAGAGACAGAGAGAGAAAGAGAAGTTGTTAGTGAGAGAGAGAGAGAGAGAAAGAGAAGCTGTGTGAGAGAGAGAAGCTGTGAGTGAGAGAGAGAGAGAAGCTGTGAGTGAGAGACAGAGAGATAAAGAGAATCTGTGAGAGAGAGAGAGAAAGAGAAGCTGTGTGAGAGAGAGAGAATGAGAAGCTGTGAGTGAGAGAGAGAGTGAGATAAAGAGAAGCTGTGAGTGAGTGAGAGAGAGAGAGAAGCTGTGAGTGAAAGTGAGAAAGAGAAGCTGATAGTGAGAGAGAGAGAGAAGCTGTGAGTGAGAGAAAGAGAAAGAGAAGCTGTGAGTAAGAGAGAAAGAGAGAAATAGAAGCTATGAGTGAGAGACAGAGAGAGAAGCAGTGAGTGAGTGAGAGAGAGAGAAGTTGTGTGAGAGAGAGAGAGAAAAAGAGAAGCTGTGAGTGTGTGTGTGAGAGAAAGAGAAGCTGTAAGTGAGTGAGAGAAAGAGAAGCTGTGAGTGTGTGAGAGAGAAAGAGAAGCTGTGAGTGAGAGAGAGAGTGAGAAGCTGTGAGTGAGAGAGGGAGAGAAAGAGATGCTGTGAGTGAGAGACAGAGAGAAAGAGAAGTTGTTAGTGAGAGAGAGAGAGAAGCTGTGAGAGAGAGAGAGAAAGAGAAGCTGTGAGTGAGAGAGAGAGTGAGAAGCTGTGAGTGAGAGAGAGAGAGAAAGAGATGCTGTGAGTGAGAGACAGAGAGAAAGAGAAGTTCTTAGAGAGAGAGAGAGAGAGAGAGAGAGAGAGAAGCTGTGTGAGAGAGAGAATGAGAAGCTGTGTGAGAGAGAGAGAAAGAGAAGTTGTTATTGAGAGAGAGAGAGAAATAGCTGTGAGAGAGAGAAAGAGAAAGAGAAGCTGTGTGTGAGAGAGAAAGAGAAGCTGTGAGTGAGAGAGAAAGAGAAGCTGTGTGTGAGAGAGAAAGAGAAGCTGTGAGTGAGAGACAGAGAGAGAAAGAGAAGCTGTGTGAGAGAGAGAGTGATAAGCTGTGAGGGAGAGAGAGAGAGAAAGAGAAGCTGTGAGTGAGAGACAGTGAGAGAGAGTAGCTGTGAGAGACAGAGAGAGCAAGAGAAGCTGTGAGTGTGTGTGTGAGAGAGAAAGAAAGCTGTGAGTGAGAGAGAGAGAGAGAAAGAGAAGCTGTGAGAGAGAGAGAAAGAGAAGCTGTGAGTGTGTGTGTGAGAGAAAGTGAAGTTGTGAGAGAGAGAGAAAAAGAGAAGCTGTGAGTGAGAGTGAAAGAGAGAAATAGAAGCTACGAGTGAGTTAGAGAGAGAAGCTGTGAGTGTGTGAGAGAGAGGAAGTGAAGCTGTGAGTGAAAAAGAGAGAAAGTGAAGCTGTGAGTGAGAGATAGAGAGAGAAAGAGAAGCTGTGAGTTAGAGAGAGAGAGAGAACGAGAAGCTGTGTGTGTGAGATAAAGAGAAGCTGTGAGTGAGAGAGAGAGAGAAATAGAAGCTGTGAGTGAGAATTAGAGAGAGAAAGAGAAGCTGTGAGTGAGAGAGAGAGAGAATCTGTGAGTGAGAGAGAGAGAGAAAGAGAAGCTATGAGTGAGAGAGAGAGAGAAGCTGTGAGTGAGAGAGAGAAGCTGTGCGTGAGAGAGAGAGAGAAGCTGTGTGTGTGTGTGAGAGAGAGAGAAGCTGTGAGTGAGAGAGAGAGAGAAAGAGAAGCTGTGTGATAGAGAGTGAGAGAAGCTGTGAGTGTGAGAGAGAGTGAGATAAAGAGAAGTTGTGAGAGAGAGAGAGAGAAGCTGTGAGTGAGAGACAGAGAGAGAAAGAGAAGCTGTGTGTGAGAGAGAGAGTGATAAGCTGTGTGTGTGAGAGAGAGAAGCTGTGAGTGAGTGAGAGAGAGAGAAGCTGTGAGTGAGTGAGAGAGAGAAGTTCTGAGTGAGAGAGAGAAAGAGAAGCTTTGAGTGAGAGACAGAGGGAGAAAGAAAGGGTGTGAGTGCGAGAGAGAGAAAGAGAAGCTGTGAGAGAGAGAGAGAAAGAGAAGCTGGGAGAGAGAGAGAAAGAGAAGCTGTGAGTGAGAGACAGAGAGAGAAAGAGAAGCTGTGTGAGAGAGAGAGTGATAAGCTGTGAGTGAGAGAGAGAGAAAGAGAAGCTGTGAGTGTGTGTGAGAGAGAGAAAGAAAGCTGTGAGTGAGAGAGAGAGAGAGAAAGAGAAGGTGTGAGTGTGTGTGAGAGAGAAGGAGAAGTTGTGTGAGAGAGAGATAGAGAAAGAGTAGCTGTGAGAGAGAGAGAGAAAGATAAGCTGTGAGTGTGTGTGAGAGAGAAAGAGAAGTTGTGAGAGAGAGAGAAAAAGAGAAGCTGTGAGTGAGAGTGAAAGAGAGAAATAGAAGCTACGAGTGAGAGAGAGAGAGCTGTGAGTGTGTGAGAGAGAGGAAGTGAAGCTGTGAGTGAAAAAGAGAGAAAGAGAATCTGTGAGTGAGAGATAGAGAGAGAAAGAGAAGCTGTGAGTTAGAGAGAGAGAGAGAATGAGAAGCTGTGTGTGTGAGATAAAGAGAAGCTGTGAGTGAGAGAGTGAGAGAGTGAGAGAAAGAGAAGCTGTGAGTGAGAGATAGAGAGAGAAAGAGAAGCTGTGAGTGAGAGAGAGAGAGAAAGAGAAGCTATGAGTGAGAGAGAGAGAGAAGCTGTGAGTGAGAGAGAGAAGTTGTGCGTGAGAGAGAGAGAGAAGCTGTGTGTGTGAGAGAGAGTGAGATAAAGAGAAGTTGTGAGTGAGTGAGTGAGTGAGAGAAGCTGTGAGTGAAAAAGAGAGAAAGAGAATCTGTGAGTGAGAGATAGAGAGAGAAAGAGAAGCTGTGAGTTAGAGAGAGAGAGAGAATGAGAAGCTGTGTGTGTGAGATAAAGAGAAGCTGTGAGTGAGAGAGTGAGAGAGTGAGAGAAAGAGAAGCTGTGAGTGAGAGATAGAGAGAGAAAGAGAAGCTGTGAGTGAGAGAGAGAGAGAGAGAGAAGCTGTGAGTGAGAGAGAGAGAAAGAAAGAGAAGCTGTGTGATAGAGAGAGAGAAGCTGTGAGTGTGAGAGAGAGTGAGATAAAGAGAAGTTGTGAGTGAGTGAGTGAGTGAGAGAAGCTGTGAGTGAAAGAGAGAGAGAAGCTGTGAGTGAGAGACAGAGAGAGAAAGAGAAGCTGTGTGTGAGAGAGAGTGTGATAAGCTGTGTGTGTGAGAGAGAGAAGCTATGAGTGAGAGAAAGAGAAAGAGAAGCTGTGAGTGAGAGAGAGAGAGAAGCTGTGAGTGAGAGAGAGAACGAGAAGCTGTGAGTGAGAGACAGAGAGAGAAAGAAAGGGTGTGAGTGAGAGACAGAGAGAGAAAGAGAAGCTGTGTGTGTGAGAGAGAAAGAGAACCTGTGAGTGAGAGAGAGAGAAGCTGTGAGTGAAAGTGAGAAAGAGAAGCTGATAGAGAGAGAGAGAGAAGCTGTGAGTGAGAGAGAAAGAGAGAAATAGAAGCTATGAGTGAGAGACAGAGAGAGAAGCTGTGAGTGAGTGAGAGAGAGAGAAGCTGTGAGTGAGAGACAGAGAGAGAAAGAGAAGTTGTTAGTGAGAGAGAGAGAGAGAGAAAGAGAAGCTGTGTGAGAGAGAGAAGCTGTGAGTGAGAGAGAGAGAGAAGCTGTGAGTGAGAGACAGAGAGATAAAGAGAATCTGTGAGAGAGAGAGAGAAAGAGAAGCTGTGAGAGAGAGAGAGAATGAGAAGCTGTGAGTGAGAGAGAGAAAGAGAGAAAGAGAAGCTGTGAGTGTGAGAGAGAGTGAGATAAAGAGAAGCTGTGAGTGAGTGAGAGAGAGAGAGAAGCTGTGAGTGAAAGTGAGAAAGAGAAGCTGATAGTGAGAGAGAGAGAGAAGCTGTGAGTGAGAGAAAGAGAAAGAGAAGCTGTGAGTAAGAGAGAAAGAGAGAAATAGAAGCTATGAGTGAGAGACAGAGAGAGAAGCAGTGAGTGAGTGAGAGAGAGAGAAGTTGTGTGAGAGAGAGAGAGAAAAAGAGAAGCTGTGAGTGTGTGTGAGAGAGAAAGAGAAGCTGTAAGTGAGTGAGAGAAAGAGAAGCTGTGAGTGTGTGAGAGAGAAAGAGAAGCTGTGAGTGAGAGAGAGAGTGAGAAGCTGTGAGTGAGAGAGGGAGAGAAAGAGATGCTGTGAGTGAGAGACAGAGAGAAAGAGAAGTTGTTAGTGAGAGAGAGAGAGAGAAGCTGTGAGAGAGAGAGAGAAAGAGAAGCTGTGAGTGAGAGAGAGAGTGAGAAGCTGTGAGTGAGAGAGAGGGAGAAAGAGATGCTGTGAGTGAGAGAGAGAGAAAGAGAAGTTCTTAGAGAGAGAGAGAGAGAGAGAGAGAGAGAAGCTGTGTGAGAGAGAGAATGAGAAGCTGTGTGAGAGAGAGAGAAAGAGAAGTTGTTATTGAGAGAAAGAGAGAAATAGCTGTGAGAGAGAGAAAGAGAAAGAGAAGCTGTGTGTGAGAGAGAAAGAGAAGCTGTGAGTGAGAGAGAAAGAGAAGCTGTGTGAGAGAGAGAAAGAGAAGCTGTGAGTGAGAGACAGAGAGAGAAAGAGAAGCTGTGTGAGAGAGAGAGTGATAAGCTGTGAGGGAGAGAGAGAGAGAAAGAGAAGCTGTGAGTGAGAGACAGTGAGAGAGAGTAGCTGTGAGAGACAGAGAGAGCAAGAGAAGCTGTGAGTGTGTGTGAGAGAGAGAAAGAAAGCTGTGAGTGAGAGAGAGAGAGAGAAAGAGAAGCTGTGAGAGAGAGAGAAAGAGAAGCTGTGAGTGTGTGTGTGAGAGAAAGTGAAGTTGTGAGAGAGAGAGAAAAAGAGAAGCTGTGAGTGAGAGTGAAAGAGAGAAATAGAAGCTACGAGTGAGAGAGAGAGAGAAGCTGTGAGTGTGTGAGAGAGAGGAAGTGAAGCTGTGAGTGAAAAAGAGAGAAAGTGAAGCTGTGAGTGAGAGATAGAGAGAGAAAGAGAAGCTGTGAGTTAGAGAGAGAGAGAGAACGAGAAGCTGTGTGTGTGAGATAAAGAGAAGCTGTGAGTGAGAGAGAGAGAGAAATAGAAGCTGTGAGTGAGAATTAGAGAGAGAAAGAGAAGCTGTGAGTGAGAGAGAGAGAGAATCTGTGAGTGAGAGAGAGAGAGAAAGAGAAGCTATGAGTGAGAGAGAGAGAGAAGCTGTGAGTGAGAGAGAGAAGCTGTGCGTGAGAGAGAGAGAGAGAAGCTGTGTGTGTGTGAGAGAGAGAGAGAAGCTGTGAGTGAGAGAGAGAGAGAAAGAGAAGCTGTGTGATAGAGAGTGAGAGAAGCTGTGAGTGTGAGAGAGAGTGAGATAAAGAGAAGTTGTGAGAGAGAGAGAGAGAAGCTGTGAGTGAGAGACAGAGAGAGAAAGAGAAGCTGTGTGTGAGAGAGAGAGTGATAAGCTGTGTGTGTGAGAGAGAGAAGCTGTGAGTGAGTGAGAGAGAAAGAGAAGCTGTGAGTGAGTGAGAGAGAGAAGTTCTGAGTGAGAGAGAGAAAGAGAAGCTTTGAGTGAGAGACAGAGGGAGAAAGAAAGGGTGTGAGTGCGAGAGAGAGAAAGAGAAGCTGTGAGAGAGAGAGAGAAAGAGAAGCTGTGAGTGAGAAAGAGAGAGAAAGAGAAGCTGTGAGTGAGAGACAGAGAGAGAAAGAGAAGCTGTGTGTGTGAGAGAGAAAGAGAAGCTGTGAGTGAGAGAGAAAGAGAGAAATAGAAGCTATGAGTGAGAGACAGAGAGAGAAGCTGTGAGTGAGTGAGAGAGAGAGAAGCTGTGAGAGAGAGAGAGAGAAAAAGAGAAGCTGTGAGAGAGAGAGAGAGAAGCTGTAAGTGAGTAAGAGAAGGAGAAGCTGTGAGTGTGAGAGAGAAAGAGAAGCTGTGAGTGAGAGAGAGAGAGAGAAAGAGAAGTTGTTAGTGAGAGAGAGAGAGAAAGAGAAGCTTTGAGAGAGAGAGAGAGAGAAGCTGTGAGTGAGAGAGAGAGAGAAGCTGTGAGTGAGAGACAGAGAGATAAAGAGAACCTGTGAGAGAGAGTGAGAAAGAGAAGCTGTGTGAGAGAGAGAAAATGAGAAGCTGTGTGAGAGGGAGAGAGAAAGAGAGAAATAGAAGCTACGAGTGAGAGAGAGAGAAGCTGTGAGTGTGTGAGAGAGAGGAAGTGAAGCTGTGAGTGAAAAAGAGAGAAAGTGAAGCTGTGAGTGAGAGATAGAGAGAGAAAGAGAAGCTGTGAGTTAGAGAGAAAGAGAGAACGAGAAGCTGTGTGTGTGAGATAAAGAGAAGCTGTGAGTGAGAGAGAGAGAGAAAGAGAAGCTGTGAGTGAGAGACAGAGAGAGAAAGAGAAGCTGTGAGTGAGAGAGACAGAGAGAATCTGTGAGTGAGAGAAAGAGAGAAAGAGAAGCTATGAGTGAGAGAGAGAGAAGCTGTGAGTGAGAGAGAGAAGCTGTGCATGAGAGAGAGAGAGAGAGAAGCTGTGTGTGTGTGTGTGAGAGAGAGAAGCTGTGAGTGAGAGAGAGAGAGAGAAAGGGAAGCTGTGTGATAGAGAGAGAGAGAAGCTGTGAGTGTGAGAGAGAGTGAGATAAAGAGAAGTTGTGAGTGAGTGAGTGAGTGAGAGAAGCTGTGAGTGAAAGAGAGAAAGAGAAGCTGTGAGTGAGAGAGAGAGAGAAAGAGAAGCTGTGAGTGAGAGAGAGAGAGAAAGAGAAGCTATGAGTGAGAGAGAGAGAGAAGCTGTGAGTGAGAGAGAGAAGCTGTGCATGAGAGAGAGAGAGAAGCTGTGTGTGTGTGTGAGAGAGAGAGAGAAGCTGTGAGTGAGAGAGAAAGAAAGAAAGAGAAGCTGTGTGATAGAGAGAGAGAAGCAGTGAGTGTGAGAGAGAGTGAGATAAAGAGAAGTTGTGAGTGAGTGAGTGAGTGAGAGAAGCTGTGAGTGAAAGAGAGAAAGGGAAGCTGTGAGTGAGAGAGAGAGAGAGAAGCTGTGAGTGAGAGACAGAGAGAGAAAGAGAAGCTGTGTGTGAGAGTGTGATAAGCTGTGTGTGTGAGAGAGAGAGAAGCTATGAGTGAGAGAAAGAGAAAGAGAAGCTGTGAGTGAGAGAGAGATAGAAGCTGTGAGTGAGAGAGAGAAAGAGAAGCTGTGAGTGAGAGACAGAGAGAGAAAGAAAGGGTGTGAGTGAGAGACAGAGAGAGAAAGAGAAGCTGTGTGAGAGAGAGAGAAGCTGTGAGTGAAAGTGAGAAAGAGAAGCTGATAGAGAGAGAGAGAGAGAAGCTGTGAGTGAGAGAAAGAGAAGAGAAGCTGTGAGCAAGAGAGAAAGAGAGAAATAGAAGCTATGAGTGAGAGACAGAGAGAGAAGCTGTGAGTGAGTGAGAGAGAAGCTGTGAGTGAGAGACAGAGAGAGAAAGAGAAGTTCTTAGTGAGAGAGAGAGAGAGAGAGAAAGAGAAGCTGTGAGAGAGAGAGAGAAGCTGTGAGTCAGAGAGAGAGAGAAGCTGTGAGTGAGAGACAGAGAGATAAAGAGAAGCTGTGTGAGAGAGAGAGAAAGAGAAGCTATGAGAGAGAGAGAGAATGAGAAGCTGTGAGTGAGAGAGAGAAAGAGAGAGAGAAGCTGTGAGTGTGAGAGAGAGTGAGATAAAGGGAAGCTGTGAGTGAGTGAGTGAGAGAGAGAAGCTGTGAGTGAAAGTGAGAAAGAGAAGCTGATAGTGAGAGAGAGAGAGAGAGAAGCTGTGAGTGATAGAAAGAGAAAGAGAAGCTGTGAGTAAGAGAGAAAGAGAGAAATAGAAGCTATGAGTGAGAGACAGAGAGAGAAGCTGTGAGTGAGTGAGAGAGAGAGAAGTTGTGTGAGAGAGAGAGAGAAAAAGAGAAGCTGTGAGTGTGTGTGAGAGAGAAAGAGAAGCTGTAAGTGAGTGAGAGAAAGAGAAGCTGTGAGTGTGAGAGAGAGAAAGAGAAGCTGTGAGTGAGAGAGAGAGTGAGAAGCTGTGAGTGAGAGAGAGAGAGAAAGAGATGCTGTGAGTGAGAGACAGAGAGAGATAGAGAAGTTGTTAGTGAGAGAGAGAGAGAAGCTGTGAGAGAGAGAGAGAAAGAGAAGCTGTGAGAGAGAGAAGCTGTGAGTGAGAGACAGAGAGATAAAGAGAAGCTGTGAGAGAGAGAGAGAATGAGAAGCTGTGAGAGAGAGAGAGAAAGAGAAGTTGTTATTGAGAGAGAGAGAGAAAGAAAGAGCTGTGAGAGAGAGAGAAATAGAAGCTGTGTGTGAGAGAGAAAGAGAAGCAGTGAGTGAGTGAGAGAGAGAGAGAAAGAGAAGCTGTGAGAGAGGAGAGAAAGAGAAGCTGTAAGTGAGAGACAGAGAGAGAAAGAGAAGCTGTGTGAGAGAGAAAGTGATAAGCTGTGAGGGAGAGAGAGAGAAAGAGAAGCTGTGAGTGAGAGACAGTGAGAGAGAGTAGCTGTGTGAGAGACAGAGAGCAAGAGAAGCTGTGAGTGTGTGTGTGAGAGAGAAAGAAAGCTGTGAGTGAGAGAGAGAGAGAGAAAGAGAAGCTGTGAGTGAGAGAGAGAGAGAAGCTGTGAGTGTGTGTGAGAGAGAAAGTGAAGTTGTGAGAGAGAGAGAAAAAGAGAAGCTGTGAGTGAGAGTGAAAGAGAGAAATAGAAGCTACGAGTGAGAGAGAGAGAGAAGCTGTGAGTGTGTGAGAGAGAGGAAGTGAAGCTGTGAGTGAAAAAGAGAGAAAGTGAAGCTGTGAGTGAGCGATAAGAGAGAAAGAGAAGCTGTGAGTTAGAGAGAGAGAGAGAATGAGAAGCTGTGTGTGAGAGATAAAGAGAAGCTGTGAGTGAGAGAGAGAGAGAAAGAGAAGATGTGAGTGAGAGATAGAGAGAGAAAGAGAAGCTGTGAGTGAGAGAGAGAATCTGTGAGTGATAGAGAGAGAAAGAGAAGCTATGAGTGAGAGAGAGAGAGAAGCTGTGAGTGAGAGAGAGAAGCTGTGCGTGAGAGAGAAAGAGAGAAGCTGTGTGTGTGTGTGTGAGAGAGAGAAGCTGTGAGTGAGAGAGAGAGAGAAAGAGAAGCTGTGTGATAGAGAGAGAGAGAAGCTGTGAGTGTGAGAGAGAGTGAGATAAAGAGAAGTTGTGAGTGAGAGAGAGAGAGAGAGAAGCTGTGAGTGAGAGACAGAGAGAGAAAGAGAAGCTGTGAGTGAGAGAGAGAGTGATAAGCTGTGTGTGTGAGAGAGAGAAGCTGTGAGTGAGTGAGAGAGAAAGAGAAGCTGTGAGTGAGTGAGAGAGAGAAGCTGTGAGTGAGAGAGAGAAATAGAAGCTGTGAGTGAGAGACAGAGGGAGAAAGAAAGGGAGTGAGTGCGAGAGAGAGAAAGAGAAGCTGTGAGAGAGAGAGAGAAAGAGAAGCTGTGAGTGAGAAAGAGAGAGAAAGAGAAGCTGTGAGTGAGAGACAGAGAGAGAAAGAGAAGCTGTGTGTGAGAGAGAGAAAGAGAAGCTGTGAGTGAGAGAGAGAGAAGCTGTGAGTGAAAGTGAGAAATAGAAGCTGATAGTGAGAGAGAGTGAGAAGCTGTGAGTGATAGAAAGAGAAATAGAAGCTATGAGTGAGAGACAGAGAGAGAAGCTGTGAGTGAGAGAGAAAGAGAGAAGCTGTGAGTGAGAGACAGAGAGATAAAGAGAAGCTGTGAGTGAAAAAGAGAGAAAGTGAAGCTGTGAGTGAGAGATAGAGAGAGAAAGAGAAGCTGTGAGTTAGAGAGAGAGAGAGAATGAGAAGCTGTGTGTGTGAGATAAAGAGAAGCTGTGAGTGAGAGAGAGAGAGAAAGAGAAGCTGTGAGTGAGAGATAGAGAGAGAAAGAGAAGCTGTGAGTGAGAGAGACAGAGAGAATCTGTGAGTGAGAGAGAGAGAGAAAGAGAAGCTATGAGTGAGAGAGAGAAGCTGTGAGTGAGTGAGAGAGAGAGAAAGAGAAGCTGTGTGATAGAGATAGAGAGAAGCTGTGAGTGTGAGAGAGAGTGAGATAAAGAGAAGTTGTGAGTGAGTGAGTGAGTGAGAGAAGTTGTGAGTGAAAGAGAGAAAGAGAAGCTGTGAGTGAGAGAGAGAGAGAAGCTGTGAGTGAGAGAGAGAAAGAGAAGCTGTGAGTGAGAGACAGAGGGAGAAAGAAAGGGTGTGAGTGCGAGAGAGAGAAAGAGAAGCTGTGAGAGAGAGAGAAAGAGAATCTGTGAGTGAGAAAGAGGGAGAAAGAGAAGCTGTGTGTGTGAGAGAGAAAGAGAAGCTGTGAGTGAGAGAGAGAAGCTGTGAGTGAAAGTGAGAAAGAGAAGATGATAGTGTGAGAGAGAGAGAAGCAGTGAGTGAGAGAAAGAGAAAGAGAAGCTGTGAGTAAGAGAGAAAGAGAGAAATAGAAGCTATGAGTGAGAGACAGAGAGAGAAGCTGTGAGTGAGTGAGAGAGAGAGAAGCTGTGTGAGAGAGAGAGAGAGAAAAAGAGAAGCTGTGAGAGAGAGAGAGAGAAAGAGAAGCTGTAAGTGAGTGAGAGAAGGAGAAGCTGTGAGTGTGAGAGAGGGAAAGAGAAGCTGTGTGTGTGAGAGAGAGAGATAGAAAGAGAAGTTGTTAGTGAGAGAAAGAGAGAAAGAAAGAGAAGCTTTGAGAGAGAGAGAGAGAGAGAGAGAGAAGCTGTGAGTGAGAGAGAAAGAAGCTGTGTGAGAGACAGAGAGATATAGAGAAGCTGTGAGAGAGAGTGAGAAAGAGAAGCTGTGAGAGAGAGAATGAGAAGCTGTGTGAGAGGGAGAGAGAAAGAGCTGTGTGTGAGAGAGAGAGCAAGAGAATCTGTGAGAGTGAGAGAGAAAGAGAAGCTGTGAGTGAGAGAGAAAGAGAGAAAGAGAAGCTGTGAGAGAGAGAGAGTGAGAAGCTATGAGAGAGAGAGAGCAAGAGAAGCTGTGAATGAGAGAGAGAAAGAGAAGCTGTGAGAAATAGAGAGAAAGAGAAGCTGTGAGTGAGAAGACAGAGAGAGAAAGAGAAGCTGTGTGAGAGAGAGATAGAGAAAGTGAAGCTGTGAGTGAGAGAGAGAGAGAAAGAGAAGCTGTGAGTGTGTGTGAGAGAGAAAGAGAAGCTTTGAGAGAGAGAGAAAAAGAGAAGCTGTGAGTGAGAGTGAAAGAGAGAAATAGAAGCTATGAGTGAGAGAGAGAGAAGCTGTGAGTGAGAGAAAGAGAGAGAAAGAGAAGTTGTTAGTGAGAGAGAGAGAGAAAGAGAAGCTTTGAGAGAGAGAGAGAGAAAGAGAAGCTGTGAGTGAGAGAGAGAGAGAAGCTGTGAGTGAGAGACAGAGAGATAAAGAGAAGCTGTGAGAGAGAGAGAAAGAGAAGCTGTGAGTGAGAGAGAGAGAGAATGAGAAGCTGTGTGAGAGGGAGAGAGAAAGAGAAGATTTTAGTGAGAGAGAGAGAGAGAAAGAGCTGAGAGAGAGAGAGAGAAAGAGAAGCTGTGTGAGAGAGAAAGAGAAGCTGTGAGTGAGAGAGAGAGAAAGAGAAAGTGAAGCTGTGAGTGAGAGAGAGAGAGAAAGAGAACCTGTGAGTGAGAGAATGAGAGAAAGAGAAGCTGTGAGTGAGAGACAGAGAGAGAAAGAGAATCTGTGTGTGTGAGAGAGAGTGATAAGCTGTGAGTGAGAGAGAGAGAGAAAGAGAAGCTGTGAGTGAGAGACAGAGAGAGAGAGTAGCTGTGTGTGTGAGAGAGAGAGAGAGAGCAAGAGAATCTGTGAGTGAGAGAGAGAGAAAAAGAGAAGCTGTGAGTGACAGAGAAAGAGAGAAAGAGAAGCTGTGAGTGAGAGAGTGTGAGAAGCTATGAGAGAGAGAGAGCAAGAGAAGCTGTGAGTGAGAGAGAGAAAGAAAGAGAAGCTGTGAGTGAGAAAGAGAGAGAAAGAGAAGCTGTGAGTGAGATATAGAGACTGAAAGAGAAGCTGTGAGTGAGAGAGAGAGAGAGAGAAAGAGAATCTGTAAGTGAGAGAGAGAGAAAGAGAAGCTATGAGTGAGAGCGAGAGAGAGAAAGAAAGGGTGTGAGTGCGAGACAGAGAGAAAGAGAAGCTGTGAGAGAGAGAGAAAGAGAAGCTGTGACTGAAAGAGAGAGAAAGAGAAGCTGTGAGTGAGAGAGAGAGAAGCTGTGAGTGAAAGTGAGAAAGAGAAGCTGATAGTGAGAGAGAGAGAGAGAAGCTGTGAGTGAGAGAAAGAGAAAGAGAAGCTGTGAGTAAGAGAGAAATAGAGAAATAGAATCTATGAGTGAGAGACAGAGGGAGAAGCTGTGAGTGAGTGAGAGAGAGATAAGCTGTGTGTGTGAGAGAGAAAAAAAGAGCTGTGAGTGAGAGAGAGAGAAAGAGAAGTTGTAAGTGAGTGAGAGAAAGTGAAGCTGTGAGTGTGAGAGAGAGAAAGAGAAGCTCTGAGTGAGAGAGAGAGTGAGAAGCTGTGAGTGAGAGAGAGAGAAAGAGAAGCTGTGAGTGAGAGACAGAGAGAGAAAGAGAAGTTGTTAGTGAGAGAGAGAGAAAGAGAAAGAGAAGCTGTGAGTGAGAGACAGAGAGAGAAAGAGAAGTTGTTAGTGAGAGAGAGAGAGAGAGAGAGAAAGAGAAGCTGAGAGAGAGAGAGAGAGAGAGAAGCTGTGAGTGAGAGAGAGAAGCTGTGAGTGAGAGACATAGAGATAAAGAGAAGCTGTGTGAGAGAGAGAGAAGCTGAGAGAGAGAGAATGAGAAGCTGTGAGTGAGAGAGAGAAAGAGAGAGAGAAGCTGTGAGTTTGAGAGAGAGTGAGATAAAGAGAAGCTGTGAGTGAGTGAGAGAGAGAGAGAGAGAAGCTGTGAGTGAAAGTGAGAAAGAGAAGCTGATAGTGAAAGAGAGAGAGAGAAGCTGTGAGTGAGAGAAAGAGAAAGAGAAGCTGTGAGTAAGAGAGAAAGAGAGAAATAGAAGCTATGAGTGAGAGACAGAGAGAGAAGCTGTGAGTGAGTGAGAGAGAGAGAAGTTGTGAGAGAGAGAGAGAAAAAGAGACGCTGTGAGTGAGAGAGAGAGAGAAAGAGAAGCTGTGAGTGAGAGATAGAGAGAGAAAGAGAAGCTGTGAGAAAGAGAGAGAATGAGAAGCTGTGAGTGTGAGAGAGAGAAAGAGAAGCTGTGAGTGAGAGAGAGAGTGAGAAGCTGTGAGTGAGAGAGAGAGAGAAAGAGATGCCTTTGAGTGAGAGACAGAGAGAGAAAGAGAAGTTGTTAGTGAGAGAGAGAGAGAGAGAGAGAAGCTGTGAGTGAGAGAGAGAAGGAGTAGCTGTGAGTGTGTGTGTGAGAGAAAGAGAAGCTGTGAGAGAGAGAGAAAAAGAGAAGCTGTGAGTGAGAGAGAGAGAGAACGAGAAGCTGTGTGTGAGAGAGAAAGAGAAGCTGTGAGTGAGAGAGAGAGAGAAAGAGAAGCTGTGAGTGAGAGATAGAGAGAGAAAGAGAAGCTGTGAGAAAGAGAGAGAATGAGAAGCTGTGAGAGAGAGAGAAAGAGAAGTTGTTATTGAGAGAGAGAGAGAGAAAGAGCTGTGAGAGAGAGAAAGAGAAAGAGAAGCTGTGTGTGAGAGAGAAAGAGAAGCTGTGAGTGAGAGAGAGAGAGAGAGAAAGAGAAGCTGTGAGAGAGAGAAAGAGAAGCTGTGAGCGAGAGACAGTGAGAGAAAGAGAAGCTGTGTGTGAGAGAGAGAGTGATAAGCTGTGTGAGTGTGAGAGAGAGAACTTGTGAGTGAGAGAGAGAGAAAGAAAAGCTGTGAGTGAGAGAGAGAGAGAGAGAGAAAGAGAAGTTGTTAGTGAGAGAGAGAGAGAAAGAGAAGCTGTGTGAGAGGGAGAGAGAAAGAGAAGATTTTAGTGAGAGAGAGAGAGAGAGAAAGAGCTGTGAGAGAGAGAGAGAAAGAGAAGCTGTGTGAGAGAGAAAGAGAAGCTGTGAGTGAGAGAGAGAGAGAAAGTGAAGCTGTGAGTGAGAGAGAGAGAGAAAGAGAACCTGTGAGTGAGAGAAAGAGAGAAAGAGAAGCTGTGAGTGAGAGACAGAGAGAGAAAGAGAAGCTGTGTGTGAGAGAGAGAGTGATAAGAGTGAGTGAGAGAGAGAGAAAGAGAAGCTGTGAGTGAAAGACAGAGAGAGAGAGTAGCTGTGTGTGTGAGAGAGAGAGAGAGCAAGAGAATCTGTGAGTGAGAGAGAGAGAAAAAGAGAAGCTGTGAGTGACAGAGAAAGAGAGAAAGAGAAGCTGTGAGTGAGAGAGAGTGAGAAGCTATGGGAGAGAGAGAGCAAGAGAAGCTGTGAGTGAGAGAGAGAAAGAGAAGCTGTGAGTGAGAAAGAGAGAGAAAGAGAAGCTGTGAGTGAGAAGACAGAGAGAGAAAGAGAAGCTGTGTGAGAGAGAGAGAGAGAAAGAGAAGCTGTGAGTGTGTGTGAGAGAGAAAGAGAATCTGTGAGTGTGTGTGTGAGAGAAAGAGAAGCTGTGAGAGAGAGAGAAAAAGAGAAGCTGTGAGTGAGAGAGAGAGAACGAGAAGCTGTGTGTGAGAGAGAAAGAGAAGCTGTGAGTGAGAGAGAGAGAGAAAGAGAAGCTGTGAGTGAGAGATAGAGAGAGAAAGAAAAGCTGTGAGTGAGTGAGAGAGAGAGAATGAGAAGCTGTGTGTGTGAGATTAAGAGAAGCTGTGAGTGAGAGAGAGAGAGAAAGAGAAGCTGTGAGTGAGAGACAGAGAGATAAAGAGAAGCTGTGAGAGAGAGTGAGAAAGAGAAGCTGTGAGAGAGAGAGAATGAGAAGCTGTGTGAGAGGGAGAGAAAAAGAGAGAAATAGAAGCTACAAGTGAGAGAGAGAGAGAAGCTGTGAGTGTGTGAGAGAGGGGAAGTGAAGCTGTGAGTGAAAAAGAGAGAAAGTGAAGCTGTGAGTGAGAGGTAAAGAGAGAAAGAGAAGCTGTGAGTTAGAGAGAGAGGGAGAACGAGAAGCTGTGTGTGTGAGATAAAGAGAAGCTGTGAGTAAGAGAGAGAGAGAGAAAGAGAAGCTGTGAGTGAGAGATAGAGAGAGAAAGAGAAGCTGTGAGTGAGAGAGACAGAGAGAATCTGTGAGTGAGAGAGAGAGAGAAAGAGAAGCTATGAGTGAGAGAGAGAGAAGCTGTGAGTGAGAGAGAGAAGCTGTGCGTGAGAGAGAGAGAGAGAGAAGCTGTGTGTGTGTGTGTGTGAGAGAGAGAAGCTGTGAGTGAGAGAGAAAGAGAGAAAGAGAAGCTGTGTGATAGAGAGAGAGAAGCTGTGAGTGTGAGAGAGAGTGAGATAAAGAGAAGTTGTGAGTGAGTGAGTGACTGAGAGAAGCTGTGAGTGAAAGAGAGAAAGAGAAGCTGTGAGTGAGAGAGAGAAGCTGTGAGTGAGAGACAGAGAGAGAAAGAGAAGCTGTGTGTGAGAGAGGGAGTGATAAGCTGTGTGTGTGAGAGAGAGAAGCTGTGAGTGAGAGAGAGAGAGAAAGAGAAGCTTTGAGTGAGAGAGAGAGAGAAGCTGTGAGTGAGAGAGAGAAAGAGAAGCTGTGAGTGAGAGACAGAGGGAGAAAGAAAGGGTGTGAGTGTGAGAGAGAGAGAGAAGCTGTGTGAGAAAGAGAAAGAGAAGCTGTGAGTGAAAAAGAGAGAGAAAGAGAAGCTGTGTGTGTGATAGAGAAAGAGAAGCTGTGAGTGAGAGAGAGAGAAGCAGTGAGTGAAAGTGAGAAAGAGAAGCTGATAGTGAGAGAGAGAGAGAAGCTGTGAGTGAGAGAAAGAGAAAGAGAAGCTGTGAGTAAGAGAGAAAGAGAGAAATAGAAGCAATGAGTGAGAGACAGAGAGAGAAGCTGTGAGTGAGTGAGAGAGAGAGAAGCTGTGAGTGAGAGACAGAGAGAGAAAGAGAAGTTGTTAGTGAGAGAGAGAGAGAAAGAGAAAGAGAAGCTGTGAGAGAGAGAGAGAGAGAAGCTGTGAGTGAGAGAGAGAGAAGCTGTGAGTGAGAGACAGAGAGATAAAGAGAAGCTGTGAGAGAGAGAGAGAAAGAGAAGCTGTGAGAGAGAGAGAGAGAGAATGAGAAGCTTTGAGTGAGAGAGAGAAAGAGAGAGAGAAGCTGTGAGTGTGAGAGAGAGTGAGATAAAGAGAAGCTGTGAGTGAGTGAGAGAGAGAGAGAAGCTGTGAGTGAAAGTGAGAAAGAGAAGCTGATAGTAAGAGAGAGAGAGAGAAGCTGTGAGTGAGAGAAAGAGAAAGAGAAGCTGTGAGTAAGAGAGAAAGAGAGAAATAGCAGCTATGAGTGAGAGACAGACAGAGAAGCTGTGAGTGAGTGAGAGAGAGAGAAGTTGTGTGAGAGAGAGAGAAAAAGAGAAGCTGTGAGTGTGAGAGAGAGAGAAAGAGAAGCTGTAAGTGAGTGAGAGAAAGAGAAGCTGTGAGTGTGTGAGAGAGAAAGAGAAGCTGTGAGTGAGAGAGAGAGTGAGAAGCTGTGAGTGAGAGAGAGAGAGAAAGAGATGCTGTGAGTGAGAGACAGAGAGAGAAAGAGAAGTTGTTAGTGAGAGAGAGAGAGAAGCTGTGAGTGAGAGAGAGAAAGAGTAGCTGTGTGAGAGAGAGAGAGAAGCTGTGAGTGAGAGACAGAGAGATAAAGAGAAGCTGTGAGAAAGAGAGAGAATGAGAAGCTGTGTGTGAGAGAGAAAGAGAAGTTGTTATTGAGAGAGAGAGAGAGAGAAAGAGCTGTGAGAGAGAGAAAGAGAAAGAGAAGCTGTGTGTGAGAGTGAAAGAGAAGCTGTGAGTGAGAGAGAGAGAGAGAAAGAGAAGCTGTGAGAGAGAGAGAAAGAGAAGCTGTGAGTGAGAGACAGAGAGAGAAAGAGAAGCTGTGTGAGAGAGAGAGTGATAAGCTGTGAGGGAGAGAGAGAGAAAGAGAAGCTGTGAGTGACAGACAGTGAGAGAGAGTAGCTGTGTGAGAGAGAGAGAGCAAGAGAAGCTGTGAGTGTGTGTGAGAGAGAGAAAGAAAGCTGTGAGTGAGAGAGAGAGAAAGAGAAAGAGAAGCTGTGAGTGAGAGAGAGAGAGAAGGAGAAGTTGTGTGTGAGAGAGAGATAGAGAAAGAGAAGCTGTGTGAGAGAGAGAGTGATAAGCTGTGAGGGAGAGAGAGAGAGAAAGAGAAGCTGTGAGTGAGAGACAGTGAGAGAGAGTAGCTGTGTGAGAGAGAGAGAAAGAGAACCTGTGAGTGAGAGAAAGAGAGAAAGAGAAGCTGTGAGTGAGAGACAGAGAGAGAAAGAGAAGCTGTGTGTGAGAGAGAGAGTGATAAGCTGTGAGTGAGAGAGAGAGAGAAAGAGAAGCTGTGAGTGAGAGACAGAGAGAGAGTAGCTGTATGTGTGTGTGAGAGAGAGAGCAAGAGAATCTGTGAGTGAGAGAGAGAGAAAAAGAGAAGCTGTGAGTGACAGAGAAAGAGAGAAAGAGAAGCTGTGAGTGAGAGAGAGTGAGAAGCTATGAGAGAGAGAGCAAGAGAAGCTGTGAGTGAGAGAGAGAAAGAGAAGCTGTGAGTGAGAAAGAGAGAGAAAGAGAAGCTGTGAGTGAGAAGACAGAGAGAGAAAGTGAAGCTGTTGAGAGAGAGAGAGAGAGAGAAAGAGAAGCTGTGAGTGAGAGAGAGAGAGAAAGAGAAGCTGTGAGTGTGTGTGAGAGAGAAAGAGAAGCTGTGAGAGAGAGAGAAAAAGAGAAGCTGTGAGTGAGAGAGAGAGAGAGAGAACGAGAAGCTGTGTGTGAGAGAGAAAGAGAAGCTGTGAGTGAGAGAGAGAGAGAAAGAGAAGCTGTGAATGCGAGATAGAGAGAGAAAGAGAAGCTGTGAGTGAGTGAGAGAGAGAGAATGAGAAGCTGTGTGTGTGAGATTAAGAGAAGCTGTGAGTGAGAGAGAGAGAGAGAAAGAGAAGCTGTGAGTGAGAGAGAGAAAGAGAAGCTGTGAGAGAGAGAGAATGAGAAGCTGTGAGTGAGAGAGAGAAAGAGAGAGAAGCTGTGAGTGTGAGAGAGAGTGAGATAAAGAGAAGCTGTGAGTGAGTGTGAGAGAGAGAGAAGCTGTGAGTGAAAGTGAGAAAGAGAAGCTGATAGTGAGAGAGAGTGAAGCTATGAGTGAGAGACAGAGAGAGAAGCTGTGAGTGAGTGAGAGAGAGAGAAGTTGTGTGAGAGAGAGAGAAAAAGAGAAGCTGTGAGTGAGAGAGAGAGAGAAAGAGAAGCTGTAAGTGAGTGAGAGAAAGAGAAGTGAGTGTGAGAGAGAGAAAGAGAAGCTGTGAGTGAGAGAGAGAGTGAGAAGCTGTGAGTGAGAGAGCGAGAAAGAGATGCTGTGAGTGAGAGACAGAGAGAGAAAGAGAAGTTGTTAGTGAGAGAGAGAGAGAGAAAGAGAAGCTGTGAGAGAGAGAGAGAGAGAGAGAAGCTGTGAGAGAGAGAGATAGAAGCTGTGAGTGAGAGACAGAGAGAGAAAGAGAATCTGTGTGTGTGTGAGAGAGAGAAGCTGTGTGTGAGAGAGAAAGAGAAGCTGTGAGTGAGAGAGAGAGAGAAAGAGAATCTGTGAGTGAGAGAGAGGGAGAAAGAGAAGCTGTGTGAGAGAGAGAAAGAGAAGCTGTGAGTGAGAAACAGAGAGAGAAAGAGAAGCTGTGTGTGAGAGAGAGAGTGATAAGCTGTGAGTGAGAGAGAGAGAAAGAGAAGCTGTGAGTGTGTGTGTGAGAGAGAAAGAAAGCTGTGAGTGAGAGAGAGAGAGAAAGAGAAGGTGTGAGTGTGTGTGAGAGAGAAGGAGAAGTTGTGTGAGAGAGAGATAGAGAAAGAGTAGCTGTGAGAGAGAGAGAGAGAGAAAGAGAAGCTGTGAGTGTGTGAGAGAGAGAAAGAGAAGTTGTGAGAGAGAGAGAGAGAAAAAGAGAAGCTGTGAGTGAGAGTGAAAGAGAGAAATAGAAGCTACGAGTGAGAGAGAGAGAGAAGCTGTGAGTGTGTGAGAGAGAGGAAGTGAAGCTGTGAGTGAAAAAGAGAAAGAGAAGCTGTGAGTGAGAGATAGAGAGAGAAAGAGAAGCTGTGAGTTAGAGAGAGAGAGAGAATGAGAAGCTGTGTGTGTGAGATAAAGAGAAGCTGTGAGTGAGAGAGAGAGAAAGAGAAGCTGTGAGTGAGAGATAGAGAGAGAAAGAGAAGCTGTGAGTGAGAGAGAGAGAGAAAGAGAAGCTATGAGTGAGAGAGAGAGAAGCTGTGAGTGAGAGAGAGAAGCTGTGCGTGAGAGAGAGAGAGAAGCTGTGTGTGTGTGAGAGAGAAGCTGTGAGTGAGAGAGAGAGAAAGAAAGAGAAGCTGTGTGATAGAGAGAGAGAAGCTGTGAGTGTGAGAGAGAGTGAGATAAAGAGAAGTTGTGAGTGAGTGAGTGAGTGAGAGAAGCTGTGAGTGAAAGAGAGAGAGAAGCTGTGAGTGAGAGACAGAGAGAGAAAGAGAAGCTGTGTGTGAGAGAGAGTGTGATAAGCTGTGTGTGTGAGAGAGAGAAGCTATGAGTGAGAGAAAGAGAAAGAGAAGCTGTGAGTGAGAGAGAGAGAGAAGCTGTGAGTGAGAGAGAGAACGAGAAGCTGTGAGTGAGAGACAGAGAGAGAAAGAAAGGGTGTGAGTGAGAGACAGAGAGAGAAAGAGAAGCTGTGTGTGTGAGAGAGAAAGAGAACCTGTGAGTGAGAGAGAGAGAAGCTGTGAGTGAAAGTGAGAAAGAGAAGCTGATAGAGAGAGAGAGAGAAGCTGTGAGTGAGAGAGAAAGAGAGAAATAGAAGCTATGAGTGAGAGACAGAGAGAGAAGCTGTGAGTGAGTGAGAGAGGGAGAAGCTGTGAGTGAGAGACAGAGAGAGAAAGAGAAGTTGTTAGTGAGAGAGAGAGAGAGAGAAAGAGAAGCTGTGTGAGAGAGAGAAGCTGTGAGTGAGAGAGAGAGAGAAGCTGTGAGTGAGAGACAGAGAGATAAAGAGAATCTGTGAGAGAGAGAGAGAAAGAGAAGCTGTGTGAGAGAGAGAGAATGAGAAGCTGTGAGTGAGAGAGAGAGTGAGATAAAGAGAAGCTGTGAGTGAGTGAGAGAGAGAGAGAAGCTGTGAGTGAAAGTGAGAAAGAGAAGCTGATAGTGAGAGAGAGAGAGAAGCTGTGAGTGAGAGAAAGAGAAAGAGAAGCTGTGAGTAAGAGAGAAAGAGAGAAATAGAAGCTATGAGTGAGAGACAGAGAGAGAAGCAGTGAGTGAGTGAGAGAGAGAGAAGTTGTGTGAGAGAGAGAGAGAAAAAGAGAAGCTGTGAGTGTGTGTGAGAGAGAAAGAGAAGCTGTAAGTGAGTGAGAGAAAGAGAAGCTGTGAGTGTGTGAGAGAGAAAGAGAAGCTGTGAGTGAGAGAGAGAGTGAGAAGCTGTGAGTGAGAGAGGGAGAGAAAGAGATGCTGTGAGTGAGAGACAGAGAGAAAGAGAAGTTGTTAGTGAGAGAGAGAGAGAAGCTGTGAGAGAGAGAGAGAAAGAGAAGCTGTGAGTGAGAGAGAGAGTGAGAAGCTGTGAGTGAGAGAGAGAGAGAAAGAGATGCTGTGAGTGAGAGACAGAGAGAAGGAGAAGTTCTTAGAGAGAGAGAGAGAGAGAGAGAGAGAGAGAGAGAGAAGCTGTGTGAGAGAGAGAATGAGAAGCTGTGTGAGAGAGAGAGAAAGAGAAGTTGTTATTGAGAGAGAGAGAGAAATAGCTGTGAGAGAGAGAAAGAGAAAGAGAAGCTGTGTGTGAGAGAGAAAGAGAAGCTGTGAGTGAGAGAGAAAGAGAAGCTGTGTGTGAGAGAGAAAGAGAAGCTGTGAGTGAGAGACAGAGAGAGAAAGAGAAGCTGTGTGAGAGAGAGAGTGATAAGCTGTGAGGGAGAGAGAGAGAGAAAGAGAAGCTGTGAGTGAGAGACAGTGAGAGAGAGTAGCTGTGAGAGACAGAGAGAGCAAGAGAAGCTGTGAGTGTGTGTGTGAGAGAGAAAGAAAGCTGTGAGTGAGAGAGAGAGAGAGAAAGAGAAGCTGTGAGAGAGAGAGAAAGAGAAGCTGTGAGTGTGTGTGTGAGAGAAAGTGAAGTTGTGAGAGAGAGAGAAAAAGAGAAGCTGTGAGTGAGAGTGAAAGAGAGAAATAGAAGCTACGAGTGAGTTAGAGAGAGAAGCTGTGAGTGTGTGAGAGAGAGGAAGTGAAGCTGTGAGTGAAAAAGAGAGAAAGTGAAGCTGTGAGTGAGAGATAGAGAGAGAAAGAGAAGCTGTGAGTTAGAGAGAGAGAGAGAACGAGAAGCTGTGTGTGTGAGATAAAGAGAAGCTGTGAGTGAGAGAGAGAGAGAAATAGAAGCTGTGAGTGAGAATTAGAGAGAGAAAGAGAAGCTGTGAGTGAGAGAGAGAGAGAATCTGTGAGTGAGAGAGAGAGAGAAAGAGAAGCTATGAGTGAGAGAGAGAGAGAAGCTGTGAGTGAGAGAGAGAAGCTGTGCGTGAGAGAGAGAGAGAGAAGCTGTGTGTGTGTGTGAGAGAGAGAGAAGCTGTGAGTGAGTGAGAGAGAGAAAGAGAAGCTGTGTGATAGAGAGTGAGAGAAGCTGTGAGTGTGAGAGAGAGTGAGATAAAGAGAAGTTGTGAGAGAGAGAGAGAGAAGCTGTGAGTGAGAGACAGAGAAAGAGAAGCTGTGTGTGAGAGAGAGAGTGATAAGCTGTGTGTGTGAGAGAGAGAAGCTGTGAGTGAGTGAGAGAGAAAGAGAAGCTGTGAGTGAGTGAGAGAGAGAAGTTCTGAGTGAGAGAGAGAAAGAGAAGCTTTGAGTGAGAGACAGAGGGAGAAAGAAAGGGTGTGAGTGCGAGAGAGAGAAAGAGAAGCTGTGAGAGAGAGAGAGAAAGAGAAGCTGGGAGAGAGAGAGAAAGAGAAGCTGTGAGTGAGAGACAGAGAGAGAAAGAGAAGCTGTGTGAGAGAGAGAGTGATAAGCTGTGAGTGAGAGAGAGAGAAAGAGAAGCTGTGAGTGTGTGTGTGAGAGAGAAAGAAAGCTGTGAGTGAGAGAGAGAGAGAGAAAGAGAAGGTGTGAGTGTGTGTGAGAGAGAAGGAGAAGTTGTGTGAGAGAGAGATAGAGAAAGAGTAGCTGTGAGAGAGAGAGAGAAAGATAAGCTGTGAGTGTGTGTGAGAGAGAAAGAGAAGTTGTGAGAGAGAGAGAAAAAGAGAAGCTGTGAGTGAGAGTGAAAGAGAGAAATAGAAGCTACGAGTGAGAGAGAGAGAGCTGTGAGTGTGTGAGAGAGAGGAAGTGAAGCTGTGAGTGAAAAAGAGAGAAAGAGAATCTGTGAGTGAGAGATAGAGAGAGAAAGAGAAGCTGTGAGTTAGAGAGAGAGAGAGAATGAGAAGCTGTGTGTGTGAGATAAAGAGAAGCTGTGAGTGAGAGAGTGAGAGAGTGAGAGAAAGAGAAGCTGTGAGTGAGAGATAGAGAGAGAAAGAGAAGCTGTGAGTGAGAGAGAGAGAGAAAGAGAAGCTATGAGTGAGAGAGAGAGAGAAGCTGTGAGTGAGAGAGAGAAGTTGTGCGTGAGAGAGAGAGAGAAGCTGTGTGTGTGAGAGAGAGTGAGATAAAGAGAAGTTGTGAGTGAGTGAGTGAGTGAGAGAAGCTGTGAGTGAAAAAGAGAGAAAGAGAATCTGTGAGTGAGAGATAGAGAGAGAAAGAGAAGCTGTGAGTTAGAGAGAGAGAGAGAATGAGAAGCTGTGTGTGTGAGATAAAGAGAAGCTGTGAGTGAGAGAGTGAGAGAGTGAGAGAAAGAGAAGCTGTGAGTGAGAGATAGAGAGAGAAAGAGAAGCTGTGAGTGAGAGAGAGAGAGAGAGAGAAGCTGTGAGTGAGAGAGAGAGAAAGAAAGAGAAGCTGTGTGATAGAGAGAGAGAAGCTGTGAGTGTGAGAGAGAGTGAGATAAAGAGAAGTTGTGAGTGAGTGAGTGAGTGAGAGAAGCTGTGAGTGAAAGAGAGAGAGAAGCTGTGAGTGAGAGACAGAGAGAGAAAGAGAAGCTGTGTGTGAGAGAGAGTGTGATAAGCTGTGTGTGTGAGAGAGAGAAGCTATGAGTGAGAGAAAGAGAAAGAGAAGCTGTGAGTGAGAGAGAGAGAGAAGCTGTGAGTGAGAGAGAGAACGAGAAGCTGTGAGTGAGAGACAGAGAGAGAAAGAAAGGGTGTGAGTGAGAGACAGAGAGAGAAAGAGAAGCTGTGTGTGTGAGAGAGAAAGAGAACCTGTGAGTGAGAGAGAGAGAAGCTGTGAGTGAAAGTGAGAAAGAGAAGCTGATAGAGAGAGAGAGAGAAGCTGTGAGTGAGAGAGAAAGAGAGAAATAGAAGCTATGAGTGAGAGACAGAGAGAGAAGCTGTGAGTGAGTGAGAGAGAGAGAAGCTGTGAGTGAGAGACAGAGAGAGAAAGAGAAGTTGTTAGTGAGAGAGAGAGAGAGAGAAAGAGAAGCTGTGTGAGAGAGAGAAGCTGTGAGTGAGAGAGAGAGAGAAGCTGTGAGTGAGAGACAGAGAGATAAAGAGAATCTGTGAGAGAGAGAGAGAAAGAGAAGCTGTGAGAGAGAGAGAGAATGAGAAGCTGTGAGTGAGAGAGAGAAAGAGAGAAAGAGAAGCTGTGAGTGTGAGAGAGAGTGAGATAAAGAGAAGCTGTGAGTGAGTGAGAGAGAGAGAGAAGCTGTGAGTGAAAGTGAGAAAGAGAAGCTGATAGTGAGAGAGAGAGAGAAGCTGTGAGTGAGAGAAAGAGAAAGAGAAGCTGTGAGTAAGAGAGAAAGAGAGAAATAGAAGCTATGAGTGAGAGACAGAGAGAGAAGCAGTGAGTGAGTGAGAGAGAGAGAAGTTGTGTGAGAGAGAGAGAGAAAAAGAGAAGCTGTGAGTGTGTGTGAGAGAGAAAGAGAAGCTGTAAGTGAGTGAGAGAAAGAGAAGCTGTGAGTGTGTGAGAGAGAAAGAGAAGCTGTGAGTGAGAGAGAGAGTGAGAAGCTGTGAGTGAGAGAGGGAGAGAAAGAGATGCTGTGAGTGAGAGACAGAGAGAAAGAGAAGTTGTTAGTGAGAGAGAGAGAGAGAAGCTGTGAGAGAGAGAGAGAGAAAGAGAAGCTGTGAGTGAGAGAGAGAGTGAGAAGCTGTGAGTGAGAGAGAGGGAGAAAGAGATGCTGTGAGTGAGAGAGAGAGAAAGAGAAGTTCTTAGAGAGAGAGAGAGAGAGAGAGAGAGAGAAGCTGTGTGAGAGAGAGAATGAGAAGCTGTGTGAGAGAGAGAGAAAGAGAAGTTGTTATTGAGAGAAAGAGAGAAATAGCTGTGAGAGAGAGAAAGAGAAAGAGAAGCTGTGTGTGAGAGAGAAAGAGAAGCTGTGAGTGAGAGAGAAAGAGAAGCTGTGTGAGAGAGAGAAAGAGAAGCTGTGAGTGAGAGACAGAGAGAGAAAGAGAAGCTGTGTGAGAGAGAGAGTGATAAGCTGTGAGGGAGAGAGAGAGAGAAAGAGAAGCTGTGAGTGAGAGACAGTGAGAGAGAGTAGCTGTGAGAGACAGAGAGAGCAAGAGAAGCTGTGAGTGTGTGTGAGAGAGAGAAAGAAAGCTGTGAGTGAGAGAGAGAGAGAGAAAGAGAAGCTGTGAGAGAGAGAGAAAGAGAAGCTGTGAGTGTGTGTGTGAGAGAAAGTGAAGTTGTGAGAGAGAGAGAAAAAGAGAAGCTGTGAGTGAGAGTGAAAGAGAGAAATAGAAGCTACGAGTGAGAGAGAGAGAGAAGCTGTGAGTGTGTGAGAGAGAGGAAGTGAAGCTGTGAGTGAAAAAGAGAGAAAGTGAAGCTGTGAGTGAGAGATAGAGAGAGAAAGAGAAGCTGTGAGTTAGAGAGAGAGAGAGAACGAGAAGCTGTGTGTGTGAGATAAAGAGAAGCTGTGAGTGAGAGAGAGAGAGAAATAGAAGCTGTGAGTGAGAATTAGAGAGAGAAAGAGAAGCTGTGAGTGAGAGAGAGAGAGAATCTGTGAGTGAGAGAGAGAGAGAAAGAGAAGCTATGAGTGAGAGAGAGAGAGAAGCTGTGAGTGAGAGAGAGAAGCTGTGCGTGAGAGAGAGAGAGAGAAGCTGTGTGTGTGTGTGAGAGAGAGAGAAGCTGTGAGTGAGAGAGAGAGAGAAAGAGAAGCTGTGTGATAGAGAGTGAGAGAAGCTGTGAGTGTGAGAGAGAGTGAGATAAAGAGAAGTTGTGAGAGAGAGAGAGAGAAGCTGTGAGTGAGAGACAGAGAGAGAAAGAGAAGCTGTGTGTGAGAGAGAGAGTGATAAGCTGTGTGTGTGAGAGAGAGAAGCTGTGAGTGAGTGAGAGAGAAAGAGAAGCTGTGAGTGAGTGAGAGAGAGAAGTTCTGAGTGAGAGAGAGAAAGAGAAGCTTTGAGTGAGAGACAGAGGGAGAAAGAAAGGGTGTGAGTGCGAGAGAGAGAAAGAGAAGCTGTGAGAGAGAGAGAAAGAGAAGCTGTGAGTGAGAAAGAGAGAGAAAGAGAAGCTGTGAGTGAGAGACAGAGAGAGAAAGAGAAGCTGTGTGTGTGAGAGAGAAAGAGAAGCTGTGAGTGAGAGAGAAAGAGAGAAATAGAAGCTATGAGTGAGAGACAGAGAGAGAAGCTGTGAGTGAGTGAGAGAGAGAGAAGCTGTGAGAGAGAGAGAGAGAAAAAGAGAAGCTGTGAGAGAGAGAGAGAGAAGCTGTAAGTGAGTAAGAGAAGGAGAAGCTGTGAGTGTGAGAGAGAGAAAGAGAAGCTGTGAGTGAGAGAGAGAGAGAGAAAGAGAAGTTGTTAGTGAGAGAGAGAGAGAAAGAGAAGCTTTGAGAGAGAGAGAGAGAGAAGCTGTGAGTGAGAGAGAGAGAGAAGCTGTGAGTGAGAGACAGAGAGATAAAGAGAACCTGTGAGAGAGAGTGAGAAAGAGAAGCTGTGTGAGAGAGAGAAAATGAGAAGCTGTGTGAGAGGGAGAGAGAAAGAGAGAAATAGAAGCTACGAGTGAGAGAGAGAGAAGCTGTGAGTGTGTGAGAGAGAGGAAGTGAAGCTGTGAGTGAAAAAGAGAGAAAGTGAAGCTGTGAGTGAGAGATAGAGAGAGAAAGAGAAGCTGTGAGTTAGAGAGAAAGAGAGAACGAGAAGCTGTGTGTGTGAGATAAAGAGAAGCTGTGAGTGAGAGAGAGAGAGAAAGAGAAGCTGTGAGTGAGAGACAGAGAGAGAAAGAGAAGCTGTGAGTGAGAGAGACAGAGAGAATCTGTGAGTGAGAGAAAGAGAGAAAGAGAAGCTATGAGTGAGAGAGAGAGAAGCTGTGAGTGAGAGAGAGAAGCTGTGCATGAGAGAGAGAGAGAGAGAAGCTGTGTGTGTGTGTGTGAGAGAGAGAAGCTGTGAGTGAGAGAGAGAGAGAGAAAGGGAAGCTGTGTGATAGAGAGAGAGAGAAGCTGTGAGTGTGAGAGAGAGTGAGATAAAGAGAAGTTGTGAGTGAGTGAGTGAGTGAGAGAAGCTGTGAGTGAAAGAGAGAAAGAGAAGCTGTGAGTGAGAGAGAGAGAGAAAGAGAAGCTGTGAGTGAGAGAGAGAGAGAAAGAGAAGCTATGAGTGAGAGAGAGAGAGAAGCTGTGAGTGAGAGAGAGAAGCTGTGCATGAGAGAGAGAGAGAAGCTGTGTGTGTGTGTGAGAGAGAGAGAGAAGCTGTGAGTGAGAGAGAAAGAAAGAAAGAGAAGCTGTGTGATAGAGAGAGAGAAGCAGTGAGTGTGAGAGAGAGTGAGATAAAGAGAAGTTGTGAGTGAGTGAGTGAGTGAGAGAAGCTGTGAGTGAAAGAGAGAAAGGGAAGCTGTGAGTGAGAGAGAGAGAGAGAAGCTGTGAGTGAGAGACAGAGAGAGAAAGAGAAGCTGTGTGTGAGAGAGAGTGTGATAAGCTGTGTGTGTGTGAGAGAGAGAAGCTATGAGTGAGAGAAAGAGAAAGAGAAGCTGTGAGTGAGAGAGAGATAGAAGCTGTGAGTGAGAGAGAGAAAGAGAAGCTGTGAGTGAGAGACAGAGAGAGAAAGAAAGGGTGTGAGTGAGAGACAGAGAGAGAAAGAGAAGCTGTGTGAGAGAGAGAGAAGCTGTGAGTGAAAGTGAGAAAGAGAAGCTGATAGAGAGAGAGAGAGAGAAGCTGTGAGCAAGAGAGAAAGAGAGAAATAGAAGCTATGAGTGAGAGACAGAGAGAGAAGCTGTGAGTGAGTGAGAGAGAAGCTGTGAGTGAGAGACAGAGAGAGAAAGAGAAGTTCTTAGTGAGAGAGAGAGAGAGAGAGAAAGAGAAGCTGTGAGAGAGAGAGAGAAGCTGTGAGTCAGAGAGAGAGAGAAGCTGTGAGTGAGAGACAGAGAGATAAAGAGAAGCTGTGAGAGAGAGAGAGAAAGAGAAGCTATGAGAGAGAGAGAGAATGAGAAGCTGTGAGTGAGAGAGAGAAAGAGAGAGAGAAGCTGTGAGTGTGAGAGAGAGTGAGATAAAGGGAAGCTGTGAGTGAGTGAGTGAGAGAGAGAAGCTGTGAGTGAAAGTGAGAAAGAGAAGCTGATAGTGAGAGAGAGAGAGAGAAGCTGTGAGTGATAGAAAGAGAAAGAGAAGCTGTGAGTAAGAGAGAAAGAGAGAAATAGAAGCTATGAGTGAGAGACAGAGAGAGAAGCTGTGAGTGAGTGAGAGAGAGAGAAGTTGTGTGAGAGAGAGAGAGAAAAAGAGAAGCTGTGAGTGTGTGTGAGAGAGAAAGAGAAGCTGTAAGTGAGTGAGAGAAAGAGAAGCTGTGAGTGTGAGAGAGAGAAAGAGAAGCTGTGAGTGAGAGAGAGAGTGAGAAGCTGTGAGTGAGAGAGAGAGAGAAAGAGATGCTGTGAGTGAGAGACAGAGAGAGATAGAGAAGTTGTTAGTGAGAGAGAGAGAGAAGCTGTGAGAGAGAGAGAGAAAGAGAAGCTGTGAGAGAGAGAAGCTGTGAGTGAGAGACAGAGAGATAAAGAGAAGCTGTGAGAGAGAGAGAGAATGAGAAGCTGTGAGAGAGAGAGAGAAAGAGAAGTTGTTATTGAGAGAGAGAGAGAAAGAAAGAGCTGTGAGAGAGAGAGAAATAGAAGCTGTGTGTGAGAGAGAAAGAGAAGCAGTGAGTGAGTGAGAGAGAGAGAGAAAGAGAAGCTGTGAGAGAGGAGAGAAAGAGAAGCTGTAAGTGAGAGACAGAGAGAGAAAGAGAAGCTGTGTGAGAGAGAAAGTGATAAGCTGTGAGGGAGAGAGAGAGAAAGAGAAGCTGTGAGTGAGAGACAGTGAGAGAGAGTAGCTGTGTGAGAGACAGAGAGCAAGAGAAGCTGTGAGTGTGTGTGTGAGAGAGAAAGAAAGCTGTGAGTGAGAGAGAGAGAGAGAAAGAGAAGCTGTGAGTGAGAGAGAGAGAGAAGCTGTGAGTGTGTGTGAGAGAGAAAGTGAAGTTGTGAGAGAGAGAGAAAAAGAGAAGCTGTGAGTGAGAGTGAAAGAGAGAAATAGAAGCTACGAGTGAGAGAGAGAGAAGCTGTGAGTGTGTGAGAGAGAGGAAGTGAAGCTGTGAGTGAAAAAGAGAGAAAGTGAAGCTGTGAGTGAGCGATAAGAGAGAAAGAGAAGCTGTGAGTTAGAGAGAGAGAGAGAATGAGAAGCTGTGTGTGAGAGATAAAGAGAAGCTGTGAGTGAGAGAGAGAGAGAAAGAGAAGATGTGAGTGAGAGATAGAGAGAGAAAGAGAAGCTGTGAGTGAGAGAGAGAATCTGTGAGTGATAGAGAGAGAAAGAGAAGCTATGAGTGAGAGAGAGAGAGAAGCTGTGAGTGAGAGAGAGAAGCTGTGCGTGAGAGAGAAAGAGAGAAGCTGTGTGTGTGTGTGTGAGAGAGAGAAGCTGTGAGTGAGAGAGAGAGAGAAAGAGAAGCTGTGTGATAGAGAGAGAGAGAAGCTGTGAGTGTGAGAGAGAGTGAGATAAAGAGAAGTTGTGAGTGAGAGAGAGAGAGAGAGAAGCTGTGAGTGAGAGACAGAGAGAGAAAGAGAAGCTGTGAGTGAGAGAGAGAGTGATAAGCTGTGTGTGTGTGAGAGAGAAGCTGTGAGTGAGTGAGAGAGAAAGAGAAGCTGTGAGTGAGTGAGAGAGAGCTGTGAGTGAGAGAGAGAAATAGAAGCTGTGAGTGAGAGACAGAGGGAGAAAGAAAGGGAGTGAGTGCGAGAGAGAGAAAGAGAAGCTGTGAGAGAGAGAGAGAAAGAGAAGCTGTGAGTGAGAAAGAGAGAGAAAGAGAAGCTGTGAGTGAGAGACAGAGAGAGAAAGAGAAGCTGTGTGTGAGAGAGAGAAACAGAAGCTGTGAGTGAGAGAGAGAGAAGCTGTGAGTGAAAGTGAGAAATAGAAGCTGATAGTGAGAGAGAGTGAGAAGCTGTGAGTGATAGAAAGAGAAATAGAAGCTATGAGTGAGAGACAGAGAGAGAAGCTGTGAGTGAGAGAGAAAGAGAGAAGCTGTGAGTGAGAGACAGAGAGATAAAGAGAAGCTGTGAGTGAAAAAGAGAGAAAGTGAAGCTGTGAGTGAGAGATAGAGAGAGAAAGAGAAGCTGTGAGTTAGAGAGAGAGAGAATGAGAAGCTGTGTGTGTGAGATAAAGAGAAGCTGTGAGTGAGAGAGAGAGAGATAGAGAAGCTGTGAGTGAGAGATAGAGAGAGAAAGAGAAGCTGTGAGTGAGAGAGACAGAGAGAATCTGTGAGTGAGAGAGAGAGAGAAAGAGAAGCTATGAGTGAGAGAGAGAAGCTGTGAGTGAGAGAGAGAAGCTGTGCGTGAGAGAGAGAGAGAGAGAAGCTGTGTGTGTGTGTGTGAGAGAGAGAAGCTGTGAGTGAGATATAGAGACTGAAAGAGAAGCTGTGAGTGAGAGAGAGAGAGAGAGAAAGAGAATCTGTAAGTGAGAGAGAGAGAGAGAGAAGCTATGAGTGAGAGCGAGAGAGAGAAAGAAAGGGTGTGAGTGCGAGACAGAGAGAAAGAGAAGCTGTGAGAGAGAGAGAAAGAGAAGCTGTGACTGAAAGAGAGAGAAAGAGAAGCTGTGAGTGAGAGAGAGAGAAGCTGTGAGTGAAAGTGAGAAAGAGAAGCTGATAGTGAGAGAGAGAGAGAGAAGCTGTGAGTGAGAGAAAGAGAAAGAGAAGCTGTGAGTAAGAGAGAAATAGAGAAATAGAATCTATGAGTGAGAGACAGAGGGAGAAGCTGTGAGTGAGTGAGAGAGAGATAAGCTGTGTGTGTGAGAGAGAAAAAAAGAGCTGTGAGTGAGAGAGAGAGAAAGAGAAGTTGTAAGTGAGTGAGAGAAAGTGAAGCTGTGAGTGTGAGAGAGAGAAAGAGAAGCTCTGAGTGAGAGAGAGAGTGAGAAGCTGTGAGTGAGAGAGAGAGAAAGAGAAGCTGTGAGTGAGAGACAGAGAGAGAAAGAGAAGTTGTTAGTGAGAGAGAGAGAAAGAGAAAGAGAAGCTGTGAGTGAGAGACAGAGAGAGAAAGAGAAGTTGTTAGTGAGAGAGAGAGAGAGAGAGAGAAAGAGAAGCTGAGAGAGAGAGAGAGAGAGAGAAGCTGTGAGTGAGAGAGAGAAGCTGTGAGTGAGAGACATAGAGATAAAGAGAAGCTGTGTGAGAGAGAGAGAAGCTGAGAGAGAGAGAATGAGAAGCTGTGAGTGAGAGAGAGAAAGAGAGAGAGAAGCTGTGAGTTTGAGAGAGAGTGAGATAAAGAGAAGCTGTGAGTGAGTGAGAGAGAGAGAGAGAGAAGCTGTGAGTGAAAGTGAGAAAGAGAAGCTGATAGTGAAAGAGAGAGAGAGAAGCTGTGAGTGAGAGAAAGAGAAAGAGAAGCTGTGAGTAAGAGAGAAAGAGAGAAATAGAAGCTATGAGTGAGAGACAGAGAGAGAAGCTGTGAGTGAGTGAGAGAGAGAGAAGTTGTGAGAGAGAGAATGAAAAAGAGACGCTGTGAGTGAGAGAGAGAGAGAAAGAGAAGCTGTGAGTGAGAGATAGAGAGAGAAAGAGAAGCTGTGAGAAAGAGAGAGAATGAGAAGCTGTGAGTGTGAGAGAGATAAAGAGAAGCTGTGAGTGAGAGAGAGAGTGAGAAGCTGTGAGTGAGAGAGAGAGAGAAAGAGATGCCTTTGAGTGAGAGACAGAGAGAGAAAGAGAAGTTGTTAGTGAGAGAGAGAGAGAGAGAGAAGCTGTGAGTGAGAGAGAGAAGGAGTAGCTGTGAGTGTGTGTGTGAGAGAAAGAGAAGCTGTGAGAGAGAGAGAAAAAGAGAAGCTGTGAGTGAGAGAGAGAGAGAACGAGAAGCTGTGTGTGAGAGAGAAAGAGAAGCTGTGAGTGAGAGAGAGAGAGAAAGAGAAGCTGTGAGTGAGAGATAGAGAGAGAAAGAGAAGCTGTGAGAAAGAGAGAGAATGAGAAGCTGTGAGAGAGAGAGAAAGAGAAGTTGTTATTGAGAGAGAGAGAGAGAAAGAGCTGAGAGAGAGAGAAAGAGAAAGAGAAGCTGTGTGTGAGAGAGAAAGAGAAGCTGTGAGTGAGAGAGAGAGAGAGAGAAAGAGAAGCTGTGAGAGAGAGAAAGAGAAGCTGTGAGCGAGAGACAGTGAGAGAAAGAGAAGCTGTGTGTGAGAGAGAGAGTGATAAGCTGTGTGAGTGTGAGAGAGAGAACTTGTGAGTGAGAGAGAGAGAAAGAAAAGCTGTGAGTGAGAGAGAGAGAGAGAGAGAAAGAGAAGTTGTTAGTGAGAGAGAGAGAGAAAGAGAAGCTGTGTGAGAGGGAGAGAGAAAGAGAAGATTTTAGTGAGAGAGAGAGAGAGAGAAAGAGCTGTGAGAGAGAGAGAGAAAGAGAAGCTGTGTGAGAGAGAAAGAGAAGCTGTGAGTGAGAGAGAGAGAGAAAGTGAAGCTGTGAGTGAGAGAGAGAGAGAAAGAGAACCTGTGAGTGAGAGAAAGAGAGAAAGAGAAGCTGTGAGTGAGAGACAGAGAGAGAAAGAGAAGCTGTGTGTGAGAGAGAGAGTGATAAGAGTGAGTGAGAGAGAGAGAAAGAGAAGCTGTGAGTGAAAGACAGAGAGAGAGAGTAGCTGTGTGTGTGAGAGAGAGAGAGAGAGCAAGAGAATCTGTGAGTGAGAGAGAGAGAAAAAGAGAAGCTGTGAGTGACAGAGAAAGAGAGAAAGAGAAGCTGTGAGTGAGAGAGAGTGAGAAGCTATGGGAGAGAGAGAGCAAGAGAAGCTGTGAGTGAGAGAGAGAAAGAGAAGCTGTGAGTGAGAAAGAGAGAGAAAGAGAAGCTGTGAGTGAGAAGACAGAGAGAGAAAGAGAAGCTGTGTGAGAGAGAGAGAGAGAAAGAGAAGCTGTGAGTGTGTGTGAGAGAGAAAGAGAATCTGTGAGTGTGTGTGTGAGAGAAAGAGAAGCTGTGAGAGAGAGAGAAAAAGAGAAGCTGTGAGTGAGAGATAGAGAACGAGAAGCTGTGTGTGAGAGAGAAAGAGAAGCTGTGAGTGAGAGAGAGAGAGAAAGAGAAGCTGTGAGTGAGAGATAGAGAGAGAAAGAAAAGCTGTGAGTGAGTGAGAGAGAGAGAATGAGAAGCTGTGTGTGTGAGATTAAGAGAAGCTGTGAGTGAGAGAGAGAGAGAAAGAGAAGCTGTGAGTGAGAGACAGAGAGATAAAGAGAAGCTGTGAGAGAGAGTGAGAAAGAGAAGCTGTGAGAGAGAGAGAATGAGAAGCTGTGTGAGAGGGAGAGAAAAAGAGAGAAATAGAAGCTACAAGTGAGAGAGAGAGAGAAGCTGTGAGTGTGTGAGAGAGGGGAAGTGAAGCTGTGAGTGAAAAAGAGAGAAAGTGAAGCTGTGAGTGAGAGGTAAAGAGAGAAAGAGAAGCTGTGAGTTAGAGAGAGAGGGAGAACGAGAAGCTGTGTGTGTGAGATAAAGAGAAGCTGTGAGTAAGAGAGAGAGAGAGAAAGAGAAGCTGTGAGTGAGAGATAGAGAGAGAAAGAGAAGCTGTGAGTGAGAGAGACAGAGAGAATCTGTGAGTGTTAGAGAGAGAGAAAGAGAAGCTATGAGTGAGAGAGAGAGAAGCTGTGAGTGAGAGAGAGAAGCTGTGCGTGAGAGAGAGAGAGAGAGAAGCTGTGTTTGTGTGTGTGAGAGAGAGAGAAGCTGTGAGTGAGAGAGAAAGAGAGAAAGAGAAGCTGTGTGATAGAGAGAGAGAGAAGCTGTGAGTGTGAGAGAGAGTGAGATAAAGAGAAGTTGTGAGTGAGTGAGTGACTGAGAGAAGCTGTGAGTGAAAGAGAGAAAGAGAAGCTGTGAGTGAGAGAGAGAGAAGCTGTGAGTGAGAGACAGAGAGAGAAAGAGAAGCTGTGTGTGAGAGAGAGAGTGATAAGCTGTGTGTGTGAGAGAGAGAAGCTGTGAGTGAGAGAGAGAGAGAAAGAGAAGCTTTGAGTGAGAGAGAGAGAGAAGCTGTGAGTGAGAGAGAGAAAGAGAAGCTTTGAGTGAGAGACAGAGGGAGAAAGAAAGGGTGTGAGTGCGAGAGAGAGAAAGAGAAGCTGTGTGAGAGAGAGAAAGAGAAGCTGTGAGTGAAAAAGAGAGAGAAAGAGAAGCTTTGTGTGTGATAGAGAAAGAGAAGCTGTGAGTGAGAGAGAGAGAAGCAGTGAGTGAAAGTGAGAAAGAGAAGCTGATAGTGAGAGAGAGAGAGAGAAGCTGTGAGTGAGAGAAAGAGAAAGAGAAGCTGTGAGTAAGAGAGAAAGAGAGAAATAGAAGCAATGAGTGAGAGACAGAGAGAGAAGCTGTGAGTGAATGAGAGAGAGAGAAGCTGTGAGTGAGAGACAGAGAGAGAAAGAGAAGTTGTTAGTGAGAGAGAGAGAGAAAGAGAAAGAGAAGCTGTGTGTGAGAGAGAGAGAGAAGCTGTGAGTGAGAGAGAGAGAGAAGCTGTGAGTGAGAGACAGAGAGATAAAGAGAAGCTGTGTGAGAGAGAGAGAAAGAGAAGCTGTGTGAGAGAGAGAGAGAATGAGAAGCTTTGAGTGAGAGAGAGAAAGAAAGAGAGAGAGAAGCTGTGAGTGTGAGAGAGAGTGAGATAAAGAGAAGCTGTGAGTGAGTGAGAGAGAGAGAGAAGCTGTGAGTGAAAGTGAGAAAGAGAAGCTGATAGTGAGAGAGAGAGAGAAGCTGTGAGTGAGAGAAAGAGAAAGAGAAGCTGTGAGTAAGAGAGAAAGAGAGAAATAGAAGCTATGAGTGAGAGACAGACAGAGAAGCTGTGAGTGAGTGAGAGAGAGAGAAGTTGTGTGAGAGAGAGAGAAAAAGAGAAGCTGTGAGTGTGTGAGAGAGAGAAAGAGAAGCTGTAAGTGAGTGAGAGAAAGAGAAGCTGTGAGTGTGAGAGAGAGAAAGAGAAGCTGTGAGTGAGAGAGAGAGTGAGAAGCTGTGAGTGAGAGAGAGAGAGAAAGAGATGCTGTGAGTGAGAGACAGAGAGAGAAAGAGAAGTTGTTAGTGAGAGAGAGAGAGAGAGAGAGAAGCTGTGAGTGAGAGAGAGAAAGAGTAGCTGTGTGAGAGAGAGAGAGAAGCTGTGAGTGAGAGACAGAGAGATAAAGAGAAGCTGTGAGAAAGAGAGAGAATGAGAAGCTGTGTGTGAGAGAGAAAGAGAAGTTGTTATTGAGAGAGAGAGAGAGAGAAAGAAAGAGCTGTGAGAGAGAGAAAGAGAAAGAGAAGCTGTGTGTGAGAGAGAAAGAGAAGCTGTGAGTGAGAGAGAGAGAGAGAAAGAGAAGCTGTGTGAGAGAGAGAGTGATAAGCTGTGAGGGAGAGAGAGAGAAAGAGAAGCTGTGAGTGACAGACAGTGAGAGAGAGTAGCTGTGTGAGAGAGAGAGAGCAAGAGAAGCTGTGAGTGTGTGAGAGAGAGAGAAAGAAAGCTGTGAGTGAGAGAGAGAGAGAAGGAGAAGTTGTGTGTGAGAGAGAGATAGAGAAAGAGAAGCTGTGTGAGAGAGAGAGTGATAAGCTGTGAGGGAGAGAGAGAGAGAAAGAGAAGCTGTGAGTGAGAGACAGTGAGAGAGAGTAGCTGTGAGAGAGAGAGAGAAAGAGAACCTGTGAGTGAGAGAAAGAGAGAAAGAGAAGCTGTGAGTGAGAGACAGAGAGAGAAAGAGAAGCTGTGTGTGAGAGAGAGAGTGATATGCTGTGAGTGAGAGAGAGAGAGAAAGAGAAGCTGTGAGTGAGAGACAGAGAGAGAGTAGCTGTATGTGTGTGTGAGAGAGAGAGCAAGAGAATCTGTGAGTGAGAGAGAGAGAAAAAGAGAAGCTGTGAGTGACAGAGAAAGAGAGAAAGAGAAGCTGTGAGTGAGAGAGAGTGAGAAGCTATGAGAGAGAGAGCAAGAGAAGCTGTGAGTGAGAGAGAGAAAGAGAAGCTGTGAGTGAGAAAGAGAGAGAAAGAGAAGCTGTGAGTGAGAAGACAGAGAGAGAAAGAGAAGCTGTTGAGAGAGAGAGAGAGAGAAAGAGAAGCTGTGAGTGAGAGAGAGAGAGAAAGAGAAGCTGTGAGTGTGTGTGAGAGAGAAAGAGAAGCTGTGAGAGAGAGAGAAAAAGAGAAGCTGTGAGTGAGAGAGAGAGAGAGAGAACGAGAAGCTGTGTGTGAGAGAGAAAGAGAAGCTGTGAGTGAGAGAGAGAGAGAAAGAGAAGCTGTGAATGCGAGATAGAGAGAGAAAGAGAAGCTGTGAGTGAGTGAGAGAGAGAGAATGAGAAGCTGTGTGTGTGAGATTAAGAGAAGCTGTGAGTGAGAGAGAGAGAGAAAGAGAAGCTGTGAGTGAGAGAGAGAAAGAGAAGCTGTGAGAGAGAGAGAATGAGAAGCTGTGAGTGAGAGAGAGAAAGAGAGAGAGAAGCTGTGAGTGTGAGAGAGAGTGAGATAAAGAGAAGCTGTGAGTGAGTGTGAGAGAGAGAGAAGCTGTGAGTGAAAGTGAGAAAGAGAAGCTGATAGTGAGAGAGAGTGAAGCTATGAGTGAGAGACAGAGAGAGAAGCTGTGAGTGAGTGAGAGAGAGAGAAGTTGTGTGAGAGAGAGAGAAAAAGAGAAGCTGTGAGTGAGAGAGAGAGAGAAAGAGAAGCTGTAAGTGAGTGAGAGAAAGAGAAGTGAGTGTGAGAGAGAGAAAGAGAAGCTGTGAGTGAGAGAGAGAGTGAGAAGCTGTGAGTGAGAGAGCGAGAAAGAGATGCTGTGAGTGAGAGACAGAGAGAGAAAGAGAAGTTGTTAGTGAGAGAGAGAGAGAGAAAGAGAAGCTGTGAGAGAGAGAGAGAGAAAGAGAAGCTGTGAGAGAGAGAGATAGAAGCTGTGAGTGAGAGACAGAGAGAGAAAGAGAATCTGTGTGTGTGTGAGAGAGAGAAGCTGTGTGTGAGAGAGAAAGAGAAGCTGTGAGTGAGAGAGAGAGAGAAAGAGAATCTGTGAGTGAGAGAGAGGGAGAAAGAGAAGCTGTGTGAGAGAGAGAAAGAGAAGCTGTGAGTGAGAAACAGAGAGAGAAAGAGAAGCTGTGTGTGAGAGAGAGAGTGATAAGCTGTGAGTGAGAGAGAGAGAAAGAGAAGCTGTGAGTGTGTGTGTGAGAGAGAAAGAAAGCTGTGAGTGAGAGAGAGAGAGAAAGAGAAGGTGTGAGTGTGTGTGAGAGAGAAGGAGAAGTTGTGTGAGAGAGAGATAGAGAAAGAGTAGCTGTGAGAGAGAGAGAGAGAGAAAGAGAAGCTGTGAGTGTGTGAGAGAGAGAAAGAGAAGTTGTGAGAGAGAGAGAGAGAAAAAGAGAAGCTGTGAGTGAGAGTGAAAGAGAGAAATAGAAGCTACGAGTGAGAGAGAGAGAGAAGCTGTGAGTGTGTGAGAGAGAGGAAGTGAAGCTGTGAGTGAAAAAGAGAAAGAGAAGCTGTGAGTGAGAGATAGAGAGAGAAAGAGAAGCTGTGAGTTAGAGAGAGAGAGAGAATGAGAAGCTGTGTGTGTGAGATAAAGAGAAGCTGTGAGTGAGAGAGAGAGAAAGAGAAGCTGTGAGTGAGAGATAGAGAGAGAAAGAGAAGCTGTGAGTGAGAGAGAGAGAGAAAGAGAAGCTATGAGTGAGAGAGAGAGAAGCTGTGAGTGAGAGAGAGAAGCTGTGCGTGAGAGAGAGAGAGAAGCTGTGTGTGTGTGAGAGAGAAGCTGTGAGTGAGAGAGAGAGAAAGAAAGAGAAGCTGTGTGATAGAGAGAGAGAAGCTGTGAGTGTGAGAGAGAGTGAGATAAAGAGAAGTTGTGAGTGAGTGAGTGAGTGAGAGAAGCTGTGAGTGAAAGAGAGAAATGGAAGCTGTGAGTGAGAGAGAGAGAGAGAAGCTGTGAGTGAGAGACAGAGAGAGAAAGAGAAGCTGTGTGTGAGAGAGAGTGTGATAAGCTCTGTGTATGTGAGAGAGAGAAGCTATGAGTGAGAGATAGAGAAAGAGAAGCTGTGAGTGAGAGAGAGAGAAGCTGTGAGTGAGAGAGAGAAAGAGAAGCTGTGAGTGAGAGACAGAGAGAGAAAGAAAGGGTGTGAGTGAGAGACAGAGAGAGAAAGAGAAGCTGTGTGTGTGAGAGAGAAAGAGAAGCTGTGAGTGAGAGAGAGAGAAGCTGTGAGTGAAAGTGAGAAAGAGAAGCTGATAGAGAGAGAGAGAAGCTGTGAGTGAGAGAAAGATAAAGAGAAGTTGTGAGTAAGAGAGAAAGAGAGAAATAGAAGCTATGAGTGAGAGACAGAGAGAGAAGCTGTGAGTGAGTGAGAGAGAAAGAGAAGTTGTTAGTGAGAGAGAGAGAGAGATTGAAAGAGAAGCTGTGTGTGAGAGAGAGAGAAACTATGAGTGAGAGAGAGAAAGAGATGCTGTGAGTGAGAGACAGAGAGAGAAAGAGAAGTTGTTAGTGAGAGAGAGAGAGAGAAAGAGAAGCTGTGAGAGAGAGAGATAGAAGCTGTGAGTGAGAGACAGAGAGAGAAAGAGAAGCTGTGTGTGTGAGAGAGAGAGAAGCTGTGTGTGAGAGAGAAAGAGAAGCTGTGAGTGAGAGAGAGAGAGAAAGAGAATCTGTGAGTGAGAGAGAGAGAGAAAGAGAAGCTGTGAGAGAGAGAGAAAGAGAAGCTGTGAGTGAGAAACAGAGAGAGAAAGAGAAGCTGTGTGAGAGAGAGAAAGTGATAAGCTGTGAGTGAGAGAGAAAGAGAAGCTGTGAGTGTGTGTGAGAGAGAGAAAGAAAGCTGTGAGTGAGAGAGAGAGAAAGAGAAGGTGTGAGTGTGTGAGAGAGAGAAGGAGAAGTTGTGTGAGAGAGAGATAGAGAAAGAGTAGCTGTGAGAGAGAGAGAGAGAAAGAGAAGCTGTGAGTGTGTGTGTGAGAGAAAGAGAAGTTGTGTGAGAGAGAGAAAAAGAGAAGCTGCGAGTGAGAGTGAAAGAGAGAAATAGAAGCTACGAGTGAGAGAGAGAGACAAGCTGTGAGTGTGTGTGAGAGAGGAAGTGAAGCTGTGAGTGAAAAAGAGAGAAAGAGAAGCTGTGAGTGAGAGATAGAGAGAGAAAGAGAAGCTGTGAGTTAGAGAGAGAGAGACAATGAGAAGCTGTGTGTGTGAGATAAAGAGAAGCTGTGAGTGAGAGAGAGAGAAAGAGAAGCTGTGAGTGAGAGATAGAGAGAGAAAGAGAAGCTGTGAGTGAGAGAGAGAGAGAAAGAGAAGCTATGAGTGAGAGAGAGAGAGAAGCTGTGAGTGAGAGAGAGAAGCTGTGCGTGAGAGAGAGAGAAAGAAAGAGAAGCTGTGTGATAGAGAGAGAGAAGCTGTGAGTGTGAGAGAGAGTGAGATAAAGAGAAGTTGTGAGTGAGTGAGTGAGTGAGAGAAGCTGTGAGTGAAAGAGAGAAAGGGAAGCTGTGAGTGAGAGAGAGAGAGAGAAGCTGTGAGTGAGAGACAGAGAGAGAAAGAGAAGCTGTGTGTGAGAGAGAGTGTGATAAGCTCTGTGTGTGTGAGAGAGAGAAGCTATGAGTGAGAGAAAGAGAAAGAGAAGCTGTGAGTGAGAGAGAGAGAAGCTGTGAGTGAGAGAGAGAAAGAGAAGCTGTGAGTGAGAGACAGAGAGAGAAAGAAAGGGTGTGAGTGAGAGACAGAGAGAGAAAGAGAAGCTGTGTGTGTGTGAGAGAAAGAGAAGCTGTGAGTGAGAGAGAGAGAAGCTGTGAGTGAAAGTGAGAAAGAGAAGCTGATAGAGAGAGAGAGAGAGAAGCTGTGAGTGAGAGAAAGATAAAGAGAAGCTGTGAGTAAGAGAGAAAGAGAGAAATAGAAGCTATGAGTGAGAGACAGAGAGAGAAGCTGTGAGTGAGTGAGAGAGAGAGAAGCTGTGAGTGAGAGACAGAGAGAGAAAGAGAAGTTGTTAGTGAGAGAGAGAGAGAGAGAGAGAGAGAAAGAGAAGCTGTGTGTGAGAGAGAAAGAGAAGCTGTGAGTAAGTGAGAGAGAGAGAGAAAGAGAAGCTGTGAGTGATAGAAAGAGAAATAGAAGCTATGAGTGAGAGACAGAGAGAGAAGCTGTGAGTGAGAGAGAAAGAGAGAAGCTGTGAGTGAGAGACAGAGAGATAAAGAGAAGCTGTGAGTGAAAAAGAGAGAAAGTGAAGCTGTGAGTGAGAGATAGAGAGAGAAAGAGAAGCTGTGAGTTAGAGAGAGAGAGAATGAGAAGCTGTGTGTGTGAGATAAAGAGAAGCTGTGAGTGAGAGAGAGAGAGAGAAGCTGTGAGTGAGAGATAGAGAGAGAAAGAGAAGCTGTGAGTGAGAGAGACAGAGAGAATCTGTGAGTGAGAGAGAGAGAGAAAGAGAAGCTATGAGTGAGAGAGAGAAGCTGTGAGTGAGAGAGAGAAGCTGTGCGTGAGAGAGAGAGAGAGAGAAGCTGTGTGTGTGTGTGTGTGAGAGAGAAGCTGTGAGAGAGAGAGAGAGAGAAAGAGAAGCTGTGTGATAGAGATAGAGAGAAGCTGTGAGTGTGAGAGAGAGTGAGATAAAGAGAAGTTGTGAGTGAGTGAGTGAGTGAGAGAAGCTGTGAGTGAAAGAGAGAAAGAGAAGCTGTGAGTGAGAGAGAGAGAGAAGCTGTGAGTGAGAGAGAGAAAGAGAAGCTGTGAGTGAGAGACAGAGGGAGAAAGAAAGGGTTTGAGTGCGAGAGAGAGAAAGAGAAGCTGTGAGAGAGAGAGAAAGAGAATCTGTGAGTGAGAAAGAGGGAGAAAGAGAAGCTGTGTGTGTGAGAGAGAAAGAGAAGCGAGTGAGAGAGAGAGAAGCTGTGAGTGAAAGTGAAAAAGAGAAGCTGATAGTGTGAGAGAGAGAGAAGCTGTGAGTGAGAGAAAGAGAAAGAGAAGCTGTGAGTAAGAGAGAAAGAGAGAAATAGAAGCTATGAGTGAGAGACAGAGAGAGAAGCTGTGAGTGAGTGAGAGAGAGAGAAGCTGTGTGAGAGAGAGAGAGAGAAAAAGAGAAGCTGTGAGAGAGAGAGAGAGAAAGAGAAGCTGTAAGTGAGTGAGAGAAGGAGAAGCTGTGAGTGTGAGAGAGAGAAAGAGAAGCTGTGTGTGAGAGAGAGAGAGAGAGAAAGAGAAGTTGTTAGTGAGAGAGAGAGAGAGATTGAAAGAGAAGCTGTGTGTGAGAGAGAGAGAGAAACTATGAGTGAGAGAGAGAAAGAGATGCTGTGAGTGAGAGACAGAGAGAGAAAGAGAAGTTGTTAGTGAGAGAGAGAGAGAGAAAGAGAAGCTGTGAGAGAGAGAGATAGAAGCTGTGAGTGAGAGACAGAGAGAGAAAGAGAAGCTGTGTGTGTGAGAGAGAGAGAAGCTGTGTGTGAGAGAGAAAGAGAAGCTGTGAGTGAGAGAGAGAGAGAAAGAGAATCTGTGAGTGAGAGAGAGAGAGAAAGAGAAGCTGTGAGAGAGAGAGAAAGAGAAGCTGTGAGTGAGAAACAGAGAGAGAAAGAGAAGCTGTGTGAGAGAGAGAAAGTGATAAGCTGTGAGTGAGAGAGAAAGAGAAGCTGTGAGTGTGTGTGAGAGAGAGAAAGAAAGCTGTGAGTGAGAGAGAGAGAAAGAGAAGGTGTGAGTGTGTGTGAGAGAGAAGGAGAAGTTGTGTGAGAGAGAGATAGAGAAAGAGTAGCTGTGAGAGAGAGAGAGAGAAAGAGAAGCTGTGAGTGTGTGTGTGAGAGAAAGAGAAGTTGTGTGAGAGAGAGAAAAAGAGAAGCTGCGAGTGAGAGTGAAAGAGAGAAATAGAAGCTACGAGTGAGAGAGAGAGACAAGCTGTGAGTGTGTGTGAGAGAGGAAGTGAAGCTGTGAGTGAAAAAGAGAGAAAGAGAAGCTGTGAGTGAGAGATAGAGAGAGAAAGAGAAGCTGTGAGTTAGAGAGAGAGAGACAATGAGAAGCTGTGTGTGTGAGATAAAGAGAAGCTGTGAGTGAGAGAGAGAGAAAGAGAAGCTGTGAGTGAGAGATAGAGAGAGAAAGAGAAGCTGTGAGTGAGAGAGAGAGAGAAAGAGAAGCTATGAGTGGGAGAGAGAGAGAAGCTGTGAGTGAGAGAGAGAAGCTGTGCGTGAGAGAGAGAGAAAGAAAGAGAAGCTGTGTGATAGAGAGAGAGAAGCTGTGAGTGTGAGAGAGAGTGAGATAAAGAGAAGTTGTGAGTGAGTGAGTGAGTGAGAGAAGCTGTGAGTGAAAGAGAGAAAGGGAAGCTGTGAGTGAGAGAGAGAGAGAGAAGCTGTGAGTGAGAGACAGAGAGAGAAAGAGAAGCTGTGTGTGAGAGAGAGTGTGATAAGCTCTGTGTGTGTGAGAGAGAGAAGCTATGAGTGAGAGAAAGAGAAAGAGAAGCTGTGAGTGAGAGAGAGAGAAGCTGTGAGTGAGAGAGAGAAAGAGAAGCTGTGAGTGAGAGACAGAGAGAGAAAGAAAGGGTGTGAGTGAGAGACAGAGAGAGAAAGAGAAGCTGTGTGTGTGTGAGAGAAAGAGAAGCTGTGAGTGAGAGAGAGAGAAGCTGTGAGTGAAAGTGAGAAAGAGAAGCTGATAGAGAGAGAGAGAGAGAAGCTGTGAGTGAGAGAAAGATAAAGAGAAGCTGTGAGTAAGAGAGAAAGAGAGAAATAGAAGCTATGAGTGAGAGACAGAGAGAGAAGCTGTGAGTGAGTGAGAGAGAGAGAAGCTGTGAGTGAGAGACAGAGAGAGAAAGAGAAGTTGTTAGTGAGAGAGAGAGAGAGAGAGAGAGAGAAAGAGAAGCTGTGTGTGAGAGAGAAAGAGAAGCTGTGAGTAAGTGAGAGAGAGAGAGAAAGAGAAGCTGTGAGTGATAGAAAGAGAAATAGAAGCTATGAGTGAGAGACAGAGAGAGAAGCTGTGAGTGAGAGAGAAAGAGAGAAGCTGTGAGTGAGAGACAGAGAGATAAAGAGAAGCTGTGAGTGAAAAAGAGAGAAAGTGAAGCTGTGAGTGAGAGATAGAGAGAGAAAGAGAAGCTGTGAGTTAGAGAGAGAGAGAATGAGAAGCTGTGTGTGTGAGATAAAGAGAAGCTGTGAGTGAGAGAGAGAGAGATAGAGAAGCTGTGAGTGAGAGATAGAGAGAGAAAGAGAAGCTGTGAGTGAGAGAGACAGAGAGAATCTGTGAGTGAGAGAGAGAGAGAAAGAGAAGCTATGAGTGAGAGAGAGAAGCTGTGAGTGAGAGAGAGAAGCTGTGCGTGAGAGAGAGAGAGAGAGAAGCTGTGTGTGTGTGTGTGTGAGAGAGAAGCTGTGAGAGAGAGAGAGAGAAAGAGAAGCTGTGTGATAGAGATAGAGAGAAGCTGTGAGTGTGAGAGAGAGTGAGATAAAGAGAAGTTGTGAGTGAGTGAGTGAGTGAGAGAAGCTGTGAGTGAAAGAGAGAAAGAGAAGCTGTGAGTGAGAGAGAGAGAGAAGCTGTGAGTGAGAGAGAGAAAGAGAAGCTGTGAGTGAGAGACAGAGGGAGAAAGAAAGGGTTTGAGTGCGAGAGAGAGAAAGAGAAGCTGTGAGAGAGAGAGAAAGAGAATCTGTGAGTGAGAAAGAGGGAGAAAGAGAAGCTGTGTGTGAGAGAGAGAAAGAGAAGCGAGTGAGAGAGAGAGAAGCTGTGAGTGAAAGTGAAAAAGAGAAGCTGATAGTGTGAGAGAGAGAGAAGCTGTGAGTGAGAGAAAGAGAAAGAGAAGCTGTGAGTAAGAGAGAAAGAGAGAAATAGAAGCTATGAGTGAGAGACAGAGAGAGAAGCTGTGAGTGAGTGAGAGAGAGAGAAGCTGTGTGAGAGAGAGAGAGAGAAAAAGAGAAGCTGTGAGAGAGAGAGAGAAAGAGAAGCTGTAAGTGAGTGAGATAAGGAGAAGCTGTGAGTGTGAGAGAGGGAAAGAGAAGCTGTGTGTGTGAGAGAGAGAGATAGAAAGAGAAGTTGTTAGTGAGAGAGAGAGAGAAAGAAAGAGAAGCTTTGAGAGAGAGAGAGAGATAGAGAGAAGCTGTGAGTGAGAGAGAAAGAAGCTGTGAGTGAGAGACAGAGAGATATAGAGAAGCTGTGAGAGAGAGTGAGAAAGAGAAGCTGTGAGAGAGAGAGAATGAGAAGCTGTGTGAGAGGGAGAGAGAAAGAGCTGTGTGTGAGAGAGAGAGCAAGAGAATCTGTGAGAGAGAGAGAGAGAAAGAGAAGCTGTGAGTGAGAGAGAAAGAGAGAAAGAGAAGCTGTGAGAGAGAGAGAGTGAGAAGCTATGAGAGAGAGAGAGCAAGAGAAGCTGTGAGTGAGAGAGAGAAAGAGAAGCTGTGAGAAATAGAGAGAAAGAGAAGCTGTGAGTGAGAAGACAGAGAGAGAAAGAGAAGCTGTGTGAGAGAGAGAGAGTGATAAGCTGTGTGAGTGTGAGAGAGAGAACTTGTGAGTGAGAGAGAGAGAAAGAAAAGCTGTGAGTGAGAGAGAGAGAGAGAGAAAGAGAAGTTGTTAGTGAGAGAGAGAGAGAAAGAGAAGCTGTGTGAGAGGGAGAGAGAAAGAGAAGATTTTAGTGAGAGAGAGAGAGAGAAAGAGCTGTGAGAGAGAGAGAGAAAGAGAAGCTGTGTGAGAGAGAAAGAGAAGCTGTGAGTGAGAGAGAGAGAGAAAGTGAAGCTGTGAGTGAGAGAGAGAGAGAAAGAGAACCTGTGAGTGAGAGAAAGAGAGAAAGAGAAGCTGTGAGTGAGAGACAGAGAGAGAAAGAGAAGCTGTGTGTGTGAGAGAGAGTGATAAGCTGTGAGTGTGAGAGAGAGAGAAAGAGAAGCTGTGAGTGAAAGACAGAGAGAGAGAGTAGCTGTGTGTGTGAGAGAGAGAGAGAGCAAGAGAATCTGTGAGTGAGAGAGAGAGAAAAAGAGAAGCTGTGAGTGACAGAGAAAGAGAGAAAGAGAAGCTGTGAGTGAGAGAGAGTGAGAAGCTATGGGAGAGAGAGAGCAAGAGAAGCTGTGAGTGAGAGAGAGAAAGAGAAGCTGTGAGTGAGAAAGAGAGAGAAAGAGAAGCTGTGAGTGAGAAGACAGAGAGAGAAAGAGAAGCTGTGTGAGAGAGAGAGAGAGAAAGAGAAGCTGTGAGTGTGTGTGAGAGAGAAAGAGAATCTGTGAGTGTGTGTGTGAGAGAAAGAGAAGCTGTGAGAGAGAGAGAAAAAGAGAAGCTGTGAGTGAGAGAGAGAGAACGAGAAGCTGTGTGTGAGAGAGAAAGAGAAGCTGTGAGTGAGAGAGAGAGAGAAAGAGAAGCTGTGAGTGAGAGATAGAGAGAGAAAGAAAAGCTGTGAGTGAGTGAGAGAGAGAGAATGAGAAGCTGTGTGTGTGAGATTAAGAGAAGCTGTGAGTGAGAGAGAGAGAGAAAGAGAAGCTGTGAGTGAGAGACAGAGAGAGAGATAAAGAGAAGCTGTGAGAGAGAGTGAGAAAGAGAAGCTGTGAGAGAGAGAGAATGAGAAGCTGTGTGAGAGGGAGAGAAAAAGAGAGAAATAGAAGCTACAAGTGAGAGAGAGAGAGAAGCTGTGAGTGTGTGAGAGAGGGGAAGTGAAGCTGTGAGTGAAAAAGAGAGAAAGTGAAGCTGTGAGTGAGAGGTAAAGAGAGAAAGAGAAGCTGTGAGTTAGAGAGAGAGGGAGAACGAGAAGCTGTGTGTGTGAGATAAAGAGAAGCTGTGAGTAAGAGAGAGAGAGAGAAAGAGAAGCTGTGAGTGAGAGATAGAGAGAGAAAGAGAAGCTGTGAGTGAGAGAGACAGAGAGAATCTGTGAGTGTTAGAGAGAGAGAAAGAGAAGCTATGAGTGAGAGAGAGAGAAGCTGTGAGTGAGAGAGAGAAGCTGTGCGTGAGAGAGAGAGAGAGAGAAGCTGTGTTTGTGTGTGTGAGAGAGAGAGAAGCTGTGAGTGAGAGAGAAAGAGAGAAAGAGAAGCTGTGTGATAGAGAGAGAGAGAAGCTGTGAGTGTGAGAGAGAGTGAGATAAAGAGAAGTTGTGAGTGAGTGAGTGACTGAGAGAAGCTGTGAGTGAAAGAGAGAAAGAGAAGCTGTGAGTGAGAGAGAGAGAAGCTGTGAGTGAGAGACAGAGAGAGAAAGAGAAGCTGTGTGTGAGAGAGAGAGTGATAAGCTGTGTGTGTGAGAGAGAGAAGCTGTGAGTGAGAGAGAGAGAGAAAGAGAAGCTTTGAGTGAGAGAGAGAGAGAAGCTGTGAGTGAGAGAGAGAAAGAGAAGCTTTGAGTGAGAGACAGAGGGAGAAAGAAAGGGTGTGAGTGCGAGAGAGAGAAAGAGAAGCTGTGTGAGAGAGAGAAAGAGAAGCTGTGAGTGAAAAAGAGAGAGAAAGAGAAGCTTTGTGTGTGATAGAGAAAGAGAAGCTGTGAGTGAGAGAGAGAGAAGCAGTGAGTGAAAGTGAGAAAGAGAAGCTGATAGTGAGAGAGAGAGAGAGAAGCTGTGAGTGAGAGAAAGAGAAAGAGAAGCTGTGAGTAAGAGAGAAAGAGAGAAATAGAAGCAATGAGTGAGAGACAGAGAGAGAAGCTGTGAGTGAATGAGAGAGAGAGAAGCTGTGAGTGAGAGACAGAGAGAGAAAGAGAAGTTGTTAGTGAGAGAGAGAGAGAAAGAGAAAGAGAAGCTGTGTGTGAGAGAGAGAGAGAAGCTGTGAGTGAGAGAGAGAGAGAAGCTGTGAGTGAGAGACAGAGAGATAAAGAGAAGCTGTGTGAGAGAGAGAGAAAGAGAAGCTGTGTGAGAGAGAGAGAGAATGAGAAGCTTTGAGTGAGAGAGAGAAAGAAAGAGAGAGAGAAGCTGTGAGTGTGAGAGAGAGTGAGATAAAGAGAAGCTGTGAGTGAGTGAGAGAGAGAGAGAAGCTGTGAGTGAAAGTGAGAAAGAGAAGCTGATAGTGAGAGAGAGAGAGAAGCTGTGAGTGAGAGAAAGAGAAAGAGAAGCTGTGAGTAAGAGAGAAAGAGAGAAATAGAAGCTATGAGTGAGAGACAGACAGAGAAGCTGTGAGTGAGTGAGAGAGAGAGAAGTTGTGTGAGAGAGAGAGAAAAAGAGAAGCTGTGAGTGTGTGAGAGAGAGAAAGAGAAGCTGTAAGTGAGTGAGAGAAAGAGAAGCTGTGAGTGTGAGAGAGAGAAAGAGAAGCTGTGAGTGAGAGAGAGAGTGAGAAGCTGTGAGTGAGAGAGAGAGAGAAAGAGATGCTGTGAGTGAGAGACAGAGAGAGAAAGAGAAGTTGTTAGTGAGAGAGAGAGAGAGAGAGAGAAGCTGTGAGTGAGAGAGAGAAAGAGTAGCTGTGTGAGAGAGAGAGAGAAGCTGTGAGTGAGAGACAGAGAGATAAAGAGAAGCTGTGAGAAAGAGAGAGAATGAGAAGCTGTGTGTGAGAGAGAAAGAGAAGTTGTTATTGAGAGAGAGAGAGAGAGAAAGAAAGAGCTGTGAGAGAGAGAAAGAGAAAGAGAAGCTGTGTGTGAGAGAGAAAGAGAAGCTGTGAGTGAGAGAGAGAGAGAGAAAGAGAAGCTGTGTGAGAGAGAGAGTGATAAGCTGTGAGGGAGAGAGAGAGAAAGAGAAGCTGTGAGTGACAGACAGTGAGAGAGAGTAGCTGTGTGAGAGAGAGAGAGCAAGAGAAGCTGTGAGTGTGTGAGAGAGAGAGAAAGAAAGCTGTGAGTGAGAGAGAGAGAAAGAGAAAGAGAAGCTGTGAGTGAGAGAGAGAGAGAAGGAGAAGTTGTGTGTGAGAGAGAGATAGAGAAAGAGAAGCTGTGTGAGAGAGAGAGTGATAAGCTGTGAGGGAGAGAGAGAGAGAAAGAGAAGCTGTGAGTGAGAGACAGTGAGAGAGAGTAGCTGTGAGAGAGAGAGAGAAAGAGAACCTGTGAGTGAGAGAAAGAGAGAAAGAGAAGCTGTGAGTGAGAGACAGAGAGAGAAAGAGAAGCTGTGTGTGAGAGAGAGAGTGATATGCTGTGAGTGAGAGAGAGAGAGAAAGAGAAGCTGTGAGTGAGAGACAGAGAGAGAGTAGCTGTATGTGTGTGTGAGAGAGAGAGCAAGAGAATCTGTGAGTGAGAGAGAGAGAAAAAGAGAAGCTGTGAGTGACAGAGAAAGAGAGAAAGAGAAGCTGTGAGTGAGAGAGAGTGAGAAGCTATGAGAGAGAGAGCAAGAGAAGCTGTGAGTGAGAGAGAGAAAGAGAAGCTGTGAGTGAGAAAGAGAGAGAAAGAGAAGCTGTGAGTGAGAAGACAGAGAGAGAAAGAGAAGCTGTTGAGAGAGAGAGAGAGAGAAAGAGTAGCTGTGAGTGAGAGAGAGAGAGAAAGAGAAGCTGTGAGTGTGTGTGAGAGAGAAAGAGAAGCTGTGAGAGAGAGAGAAAAAGAGAAGCTGTGAGTGAGAGAGAGAGAGAGAACGAGAAGCTGTGTGTGAGAGAGAAAGAGAAGCTGTGAGTGAGAGAGAGAGAGAAAGAGAAGATGTGAGTGCGAGATAGAGAGAGAAAGAGAAGCTGTGAGTGAGTGAGAGAGAGAGAATGAGAAGCTGTGTGTGTGAGATTAAGAGAAGCTGTGAGTGAGAGAGAGAGAGAAAGAGAAGCTGTGAGTGAGAGAGAGAAAGAGAAGCTGTGAGAGAGAGAGAATGAGAAGCTGTGAGTGAGAGAGAGAAAGAGAGAGAGAAGCTGTGAGTGTGTGAGAGAGTGAGATAAAGAGAAGCTGTGAGTGAGTGTGAGAGAGAGAGAAGCTGTGAGTGAAAGTGAGAAAGAGAAGCTGATAGTGAGAGAGAGTGAAGCTATGAGTGAGAGACAGAGAGAGAAGCTGTGAGTGAGTGAGAGAGAGAGAAGTTGTGTGAGAGAGAGAGAAAAAGAGAAGCTGTGAGTGAGAGAGAGAAAGAGAAGCTGTAAGTGAGTGAGAGAAAGAGAAGTTGTGAGGGTGAGAGAGAGAAAGAGAAGCTGTGAGTGAGAGAGAGAGTGAGAAGCTGTGAGTGAGAGAGAGAGAAAGAGATGCTGTGAGTGAGAGACAGACAGAGAAAGAGAAGTTGTTAGTGAGAGAGAGAGAGAGAAAGAGAAGCTGTGAGAGAGAGAGAGAAAGAGAAGCTGTGAGAGAGAGATAGAAGCTGTGAGTGAGAGACAGAGAGAGAAAGAGAATCTGTGTGTGTGTGAGAGAGAGAAGCTGTGTGTGAGAGAGAAAGAGAAGCTGTGAGTGAGAGAGAGAGAGAAAGAGAATCTGTGAGTGAGAGAGAGGGAGAAAGAGAAGCTGTGAGAGAGAGAGAAAGAGAAGCTGTGAGTGAGAAACAGAGAGAGAAAGAGAAGCTGTGTGAGAGAGAGAGAGTGATAAGCTGTGAGTGAGAGAGAGAGAAAGAGAAGCTGTGAGTGTGTGTGTGAGAGAGAAAGAAAGCTGTGAGTGAGAGAGAGAGAGAAAGAGAAGGTGTGAGTGTGTGAGAGAGAGAAGGAGAAGTTGTGTGAGAGAGAGATAGAGAAAGAGTAGCTGTGAGAGAGAGAGAGAGAGAGAGAAAGAGAAGCTGTGAGTGTGTGAGAGAGAGAAAGAGAAGTTGTGAGAGAGAGAGAGAAAAAGAGAAGCTGTGAGTGAGAGTGAAAGAGAGAAATAGAAGCTACGAGTGAGAGAGAGAGAGAAGCTGTGAGTGTGTGAGAGAGAGGAAGTGAAGCTGTGAGTGAAAAAGAGAGAAAGAGAAGCTGTGAGTGAGAGATAGAGAGAGAAAGAGAAGCTGTGAGTTAGAGAGAGAGAGAGAGAATGAGAAGCTGTGTGTGTGAGATAAAGAGAAGCTGTGAGTGAGAGAGAGAGAAAGAGAAGCTGTGAGTGAGAGATAGAGAGAGAAAGAGAAGCTGTGAGTGAGAGAGACAGAGAGAATCTGTGAGTGTTAGAGAGAGAGAAAGAGAAGCTATGAGTGAGAGAGAGAGAAGCTGTGAGTGAGAGAGAGAAGCTGTGCGTGAGAGAGAGAGAGAGAGAAGCTGTGTTTGTGTGTGTGAGAGAGAGAGAAGCTGTGAGTGAGAGAGAAAGAGAGAAAGAGAAGCTGTGTGATAGAGAGAGAGAGAAGCTGTGAGTGTGAGAGAGAGTGAGATAAAGAGAAGTTGTGAGTGAGTGAGTGACTGAGAGAAGCTGTGAGTGAAAGAGAGAAAGAGAAGCTGTGAGTGAGAGAGAGAGAAGCTGTGAGTGAGAGACAGAGAGAGAAAGAGAAGCTGTGTGTGAGAGAGAGAGTGATAAGCTGTGTGTGTGAGAGAGAGAAGCTGTGAGTGAGAGAGAGAGAGAAAGAGAAGCTTTGAGTGAGAGAGAGAGAGAAGCTGTGAGTGAGAGAGAGAAAGAGAAGCTTTGAGTGAGAGACAGAGGGAGAAAGAAAGGGTGTGAGTGCGAGAGAGAGAAAGAGAAGCTGTGTGAGAGAGAGAAAGAGAAGCTGTGAGTGAAAAAGAGAGAGAAAGAGAAGCTTTGTGTGTGATAGAGAAAGAGAAGCTGTGAGTGAGAGAGAGAGAAGCAGTGAGTGAAAGTGAGAAAGAGAAGCTGATAGTGAGAGAGAGAGAGAGAAGCTGTGAGTGAGAGAAAGAGAAAGAGAAGCTGTGAGTAAGAGAGAAAGAGAGAAATAGAAGCAATGAGTGAGAGACAGAGAGAGAAGCTGTGAGTGAATGAGAGAGAGAGAAGCTGTGAGTGAGAGACAGAGAGAGAAAGAGAAGTTGTTAGTGAGAGAGAGAGAGAAAGAGAAAGAGAAGCTGTGTGTGTGAGAGAGAGAGAAGCTGTGAGTGAGAGAGAGAGAGAAGCTGTGAGTGAGAGACAGAGAGATAAAGAGAAGCTGTGTGAGAGAGAGAGAAAGAGAAGCTGTGTGAGAGAGAGAGAGAATGAGAAGCTTTGAGTGAGAGAGAGAAAGAAAGAGAGAGAGAAGCTGTGAGTGTGAGAGAGAGTGAGATAAAGAGAAGCTGTGAGTGAGTGAGAGAGAGAGAGAAGCTGTGAGTGAAAGTGAGAAAGAGAAGCTGATAGTGAGAGAGAGAGAGAAGCTGTGAGTGAGAGAAAGAGAAAGAGAAGCTGTGAGTAAGAGAGAAAGAGAGAAATAGAAGCTATGAGTGAGAGACAGACAGAGAAGCTGTGAGTGAGTGAGAGAGAGAGAAGTTGTGTGAGAGAGAGAGAAAAAGAGAAGCTGTGAGTGTGTGAGAGAGAGAAAGAGAAGCTGTAAGTGAGTGAGAGAAAGAGAAGCTGTGAGTGTGAGAGAGAGAAAGAGAAGCTGTGAGTGAGAGAGAGAGTGAGAAGCTGTGAGTGAGAGAGAGAGAGAAAGAGATGCTGTGAGTGAGAGACAGAGAGAGAAAGAGAAGTTGTTAGTGAGAGAGAGAGAGAGAGAGAGAAGCTGTGAGTGAGAGAGAGAAAGAGTAGCTGTGTGAGAGAGAGAGAGAAGCTGTGAGTGAGAGACAGAGAGATAAAGAGAAGCTGTGAGAAAGAGAGAGAATGAGAAGCTGTGTGTGAGAGAGAAAGAGAAGTTGTTATTGAGAGAGAGAGAGAGAGAAAGAAAGAGCTGTGAGAGAGAGAAAGAGAAAGAGAAGCTGTGTGTGAGAGAGAAAGAGAAGCTGTGAGTGAGAGAGAGAGAGAGAAAGAGAAGCTGTGTGAGAGAGAGAGTGATAAGCTGTGAGGGAGAGAGAGAGAAAGAGAAGCTGTGAGTGACAGACAGTGAGAGAGAGTAGCTGTGTGAGAGAGAGAGAGCAAGAGAAGCTGTGAGTGTGTGAGAGAGAGAGAAAGAAAGCTGTGAGTGAGAGAGAGAGAAAGAGAAAGAGAAGCTGTGAGTGAGAGAGAGAGAGAAGGAGAAGTTGTGTGTGAGAGAGAGATAGAGAAAGAGAAGCTGTGTGAGAGAGAGAGTGATAAGCTGTGAGGGAGAGAGAGAGAGAAAGAGAAGCTGTGAGTGAGAGACAGTGAGAGAGAGTAGCTGTGAGAGAGAGAGAGAAAGAGAACCTGTGAGTGAGAGAAAGAGAGAAAGAGAAGCTGTGAGTGAGAGACAGAGAGAGAAAGAGAAGCTGTGTGTGAGAGAGAGAGTGATATGCTGTGAGTGAGAGAGAGAGAGAAAGAGAAGCTGTGAGTGAGAGACAGAGAGAGAGTAGCTGTATGTGTGTGTGAGAGAGAGAGCAAGAGAATCTGTGAGTGAGAGAGAGAGAAAAAGAGAAGCTGTGAGTGACAGAGAAAGAGAGAAAGAGAAGCTGTGAGTGAGAGAGAGTGAGAAGCTATGAGAGAGAGAGCAAGAGAAGCTGTGAGTGAGAGAGAGAAAGAGAAGCTGTGAGTGAGAAAGAGAGAGAAAGAGAAGCTGTGAGTGAGAAGACAGAGAGAGAAAGAGAAGCTGTTGAGAGAGAGAGAGAGAGAAAGAGTAGCTGTGAGTGAGAGAGAGAGAGAAAGAGAAGCTGTGAGTGTGTGTGAGAGAGAAAGAGAAGCTGTGAGAGAGAGAGAAAAAGAGAAGCTGTGAGTGAGAGAGAGAGAGAGAACGAGAAGCTGTGTGTGAGAGAGAAAGAGAAGCTGTGAGTGAGAGAGAGAGAGAAAGAGAAGATGTGAGTGCGAGATAGAGAGAGAAAGAGAAGCTGTGAGTGAGTGAGAGAGAGAGAATGAGAAGCTGTGTGTGTGAGATTAAGAGAAGCTGTGAGTGAGAGAGAGAGAGAAAGAGAAGCTGTGAGTGAGAGAGAGAAAGAGAAGCTGTGAGAGAGAGAGAATGAGAAGCTGTGAGTGAGAGAGAGAAAGAGAGAGAGAAGCTGTGAGTGTGAGAGAGAGTGAGATAAAGAGAAGCTGTGAGTGAGTGTGAGAGAGAGAGAAGCTGTGAGTGAAAGTGAGAAAGAGAAGCTGATAGTGAGAGAGAGTGAAGCTATGAGTGAGAGACAGAGAGAGAAGCTGTGAGTGAGTGAGAGAGAGAGAAGTTGTGTGAGAGAGAGAGAAAAAGAGAAGCTGTGAGTGAGAGAGAGAAAGAGAAGCTGTAAGTGAGTGAGAGAAAGAGAAGTTGTGAGGGTGAGAGAGAGAAAGAGAAGCTGTGAGTGAGAGAGAGAGTGAGAAGCTGTGAGTGAGAGAGAGAGAAAGAGATGCTGTGAGTGAGAGACAGACAGAGAAAGAGAAGTTGTTAGTGAGAGAGAGAGAGAGAAAGAGAAGCTGTGAGAGAGAGAGAGAAAGAGAAGCTGTGAGAGAGAGATAGAAGCTGTGAGTGAGAGACAGAGAGAGAAAGAGAATCTGTGTGTGTGTGAGAGAGAGAAGCTGTGTGTGAGAGAGAAAGAGAAGCTGTGAGTGAGAGAGAGAGAGAAAGAGAATCTGTGAGTGAGAGAGAGGGAGAAAGAGAAGCTGTGAGAGAGAGAGAAAGAGAAGCTGTGAGTGAGAAACAGAGAGAGAAAGAGAAGCTGTGTGAGAGAGAGAGAGTGATAAGCTGTGAGTGAGAGAGAGAGAAAGAGAAGCTGTGAGTGTGTGTGTGAGAGAGAAAGAAAGCTGTGAGTGAGAGAGAGAGAGAAAGAGAAGGTGTGAGTGTGTGAGAGAGAGAAGGAGAAGTTGTGTGAGAGAGAGATAGAGAAAGAGTAGCTGTGAGAGAGAGAGAGAGAGAGAGAAAGAGAAGCTGTGAGTGTGTGAGAGAGAGAAAGAGAAGTTGTGAGAGAGAGAGAGAAAAAGAGAAGCTGTGAGTGAGAGTGAAAGAGAGAAATAGAAGCTACGAGTGAGAGAGAGAGAGAAGCTGTGAGTGTGTGAGAGAGAGGAAGTGAAGCTGTGAGTGAAAAAGAGAGAAAGAGAAGCTGTGAGTGAGAGATAGAGAGAGAAAGAGAAGCTGTGAGTTAGAGAGAGAGAGAGAGAATGAGAAGCTGTGTGTGTGAGATAAAGAGAAGCTGTGAGTGAGAGAGAGAGAAAGAGAAGCTGTGAGTGAGAGATAGAGAGAGAAAGAGAAGCTGTGAGTGAGAGAGAGAGAGAAAGAGAAGCTATGAGTGAGAGAGAGAGAAGCTGTGAGTGAGAGAGAGAAGCTGTGCGTGAGAGAGAGAGAGAAGCTGTGTGTGTGTGTGAGAGAGAAGCTGTGAGTGAGAGAGAGAGAAAGAAAGAGAAGCTGTGTGATAGAGAGAGAGAAGCTGTGAGTGTGAGAGAGAGTGAGATAAAGAGAAGTTGTGAGTGAGTGAGTGAGTGAGAGAAGCTGTGAGTGAAAGAGAGAAAGGGAAGCTGTGAGTGAGAGAGAGAGAAGCTGTGAGTGAGAGAGAGAAAGAGAAGCTGTGAGTGAGAGACAGAGAGAGAAAGAAAGGGTGTGAGTGAGAGACAGAGAGAGAAAGAGAAGCTGTGTGTGTGAGAGAGAAAGAGAAGCTGTGAGTGAGAGAGAGAGAAGCTGTGAGTGAAAGTGAGAAAGAGAAGCTGATAGAGAGAGAGAGAGAAGCTGTGAGTGAGAGAAAGATAAAGAGAAGCTGTGAGTAAGAGAGAAAGAGAGAAATAGAAGCTATGAGTGAGAGACAGAGAGAGAAGCTGTGAGTGAGTGAGAGAGAGAGAAGCTGTGAGTGAGAGACAGAGAGAGAAAGAGAAGTTGTTAGTGAGAGAGAGAGAGAGATTGAAAGAGAAGCTGTGTGTGAGAGAGAGAGAGAAACTATGAGTGAGAGAGAGAGAAAGAGATGCTGTGAGTGAGAGACAGAGAGAGAAAGAGAAGTTGTTAGTGAGAGAGAGAGAGAGAAAGAGAAGCTGTGAGAGAGAGAGATAGAAGCTGTGAGTGAGAGACAGAGAGAGAAAGAGAAGCTGTGTGTGTGAGAGAGAGAGAAGCTGTGTGTGAGAGAGAAAGAGAAGCTGTGAGTGAGAGAGAGAGAGAAAGAGAATCTGTGAGTGAGAGAGAGAGAGAGAAAGAGAAGCTGTGTGAGAGAGAGAAAGAGAAGCTGTGAGTGAGAAACAGAGAGAGAAAGAGAAGCTGTGTGAGAGAGAGAAAGTGATAAGCTGTGAGTGAGAGAGAAAGAGAAGCTGTGAGTGTGTGTGTGAGAGAGAAAGAAAGCTGTGAGTGAGAGAGAGAGAAAGAGAAGGTGTGAGTGTGTGAGAGAGAGAAGGAGAAGTTGTGTGTGAGAGAGATAGAGAAAGAGTAGCTGTGAGAGAGAGAGAGAGAAAGAGAAGCTGTGAGTGTGTGTGAGAGAGAAAGAGAAGTTGTGTGAGAGAGAGAAAAAGAGAAGCTGTGAGTGAGAGTGAAAGAGAGAAATAGAAGCTACGAGTGAGAGAGAGAGACAAGCTGTGAGTGTGTGTGAGAGAGGAAGTGAAGCTGTGAGTGAAAAAGAGAGAAAGAGAAGCTGTGAGTGAGAGATAGAGAGAGAAAGAGAAGCTGTGAGTTAGAGAGAGAGAGAGAATGAGAAGCTGTGTGTGTGAGATAAAGAGAAGCTGTGAGTGAGAGAGAGAGAAAGAGAAGCTGTGAGTGAGAGATAGAGAGAGAAAGAGAAGCTGTGAGTGAGAGAGAGAGAGAAAGAGAAGCTATGAGTGAGAGAGAGAGAGAAGCTGTGAGTGAGAGAGAGAAGCTGTGCGTGAGAGAGAGAGAAAGAAAGAGAAGCTGTGTGATAGAGAGAGAGAAGCTGTGAGTGTGAGAGAGAGTGAGATAAAGAGAAGTTGTGAGTGAGTGAGTGAGTGAGAGAAGCTGTGAGTGAAAGAGAGAAAGGGAAGCTGTGAGTGAGAGAGAGAGAGAGAAGCTGTGAGTGAGAGACAGAGAGAGAAAGAGAAGCTGTGTGTGAGAGAGAGTGTGATAAGCTCTGTGTGTGTGTGAGAGAGAAGCTATGAGTGAGAGAAAGAGAAAGAGAAGCTGTGAGTGAGAGAGAGAGAAGCTGTGAGTGAGAGAGAGAGAAAGAGAAGCTGTGAGTGAGAGACAGAGAGAGAAAGAAAGGGTGTGAGTGAGAGACAGAGAGAGAAAGAGAAGCTGTGTGTGTGAGAGAGAAAGAGAAGCTGTGAGTGAGAGATGGAGAAGCTGTGAGTGAAAGTGAGAAAGAGAAGCTGATAGAGAGAGAGAGAGAAGCTGTGAGTGAGAGAAAGATAAAGAGAAGCTGTGAGTAAGAGAGAAAGAGAGAAATAGAAGCTATGAGTGAGAGACAGAGAGAGAAGCTGTGAGTGAGTGAGAGAGAGAGAAGCTGTGAGTGAGAGACAGAGAGAGAAAGAGAAGTTGTTAGTGAGAGAGAGAGAGAGAGAGAGAAAGAGAAGCTGTGTGTGAGAGAGAAAGAGAAGCTGTGAGTGAGTGAGAGAGAGAGAGAGAAAGAGAAGCTGTGAGAGAGGAGAGAAAGAGAAGCTGTAAGTGAGAGACAGAGAGAGAAAGAGAAGCTGTGTGAGAGAGAAAGTGATAAGCTGTGAGGGAGAGAGAGAGAAAGAGAAGCTGTGAGTGAGAGACAGTGAGAGAGAGTAGCTGTGTGAGAGAGAGAGAGCAAGAGAAGCTGTGAGTGTGTGTGTGAGAGAGAAAGAAAGCTGTGATTGAGAGAGAGAGAGAAAGAGAAGCTGTGAGTGAGAGAGAGAGAAGCTGTGAGTGTGTGTGAGAGAGAAAGTGAAGTTGTGAGAGAGAGAGAAAAAGAGAAGCTGTGAGTGAGAGTGAAAGAGAGAAATAGAAGCTACGAGTGAGAGAGAGAGAAGCTGTGAGTGTGTGAGAGAGAGGAAGTGAAGCTGTGAGTGAAAAAGAGAGAAAGTGAAGCTGTGAGTGAGAGATAAGAGAGAAAGAGAAGCTGTGAGTTAGAGAGAGAGAAAGAGAAGCTGTGAGTGAGAGAGAGAATCTGTGAGTGATAGAGAGAGAGAAAGAGAAGCTATGAGTGAGAGAGAGAGAGAAGCTGTGAGTGAGAGAGAGAAGCTGTGCGTGAGAGAGAAAGAGAGAAGCTGTGTGTGTGTGTGAGAGAGAGAAGCTGTGAGTGAGAGAGAGAGAGAAAGAGAAGCTGTGTGATAGAGAGAGAGAGAAGCTGTAAGTGTGAGAGAGAGTGAGATAAAGAGAAGTTGTGAGTGAGAGAGAGAGAGAGAGAAGCTGTGAGTGAGAGACAGAGAGAGAAAGAGAAGCTGTGTGTGTGAGAGAGAGTGATAAGCTGTGTGTGTGAGAGAGAGAAGCTGTGAGTGAGAGAGAGAAGCTGTGTGTGAGAGAGAGAGAGAGAAGCTGTGTGTGTGTGTGTGAGAGAGAGAAGCTGTGAGTGAGAGAGAGAGAGAGAAAGAGAAGCTGTGTGATAGGGATAGAGAGAAGCTGTGAGTGTGAGAGAGAGTGAGATAAAGAGAAGTTTCGAGTGAGTGAGTGAGTGAGAGAAGCTGTGAGTGAAAGAGAGAAAGAGAAGCTGTGAGTGAGAGAGAGAGAGAAGCTGTGAGTGAGAGAGAGAAAGAGAAGCTGTGAGTGAGAGACAGAGGGAGAAAGAAAGTGTGTGAGTGCGAGAGAGAGAAAGAGAAGCTGTGAGAGAGAGAGAAAGAGAATCTGTGAGTGAGAAAGAGGGAGAAAGAGAAGCTGTGTGTGAGAGAGAAAGAGAAGCTGTGAGTGAGAGAGAGAGAAGCTGTGAGTGAAAGTGAGAAAGAGAAGCTGATAGTGTGAGAGAGAGAGAAGCTGTGAGTGAGAGAAAGAGAAAGAGAAGGTGTGAGTAAGAGAGAAAGAGAGAAATAGAAGCTATGAGTGAGAGACAGAGAGAGAAGCTGTGAGTGAGTGAGAGAGAGAGAAGCTGTGTGAGAGAGAGAGAGAGAAAAAGAGAAGCTGTGAGAGAGAGAGAGAGAAAGAGAAGCTGTAAGTGAGTGAGAGAAGGAGAAGCTGTGAGTGTGTGAGAGGGAAAGAGAAGCTGTGTGTGTGAGAGAGAGAGATAGAAAGAAAAGTTGTTAGTGAGAGAGAGAGAGAAAGAAAGAGAAGCTTTGAGAGAGAGAGAGAGAGAGAGAGAAGCTGTGAGTGAGAGAGAAAGAAGCTGTGAGTGAGAGACAGAGAGATATAGAGAAGCTGTGAGAGAGAGTGAGAAAGAGAAGCTGTGTGAGAGAGAGAATGAGAAGCTGTGTGAGAGGGAGAGAGAAAGAGCTGTGTGAGAGAGAGAGAGCAAGAGAATCTGTGAGTGAGAGAGTGAGAGAAAGAGAAGCTGTGAGTGAGAGAGAAAGAGAGAAAGAGAAGCTGTGAGAGAGAGAGAGTGAGAAGCTATGAGAGAGAGAGAGCAAGAGAAGCTGTGAGTGAGAGAGAGAAAGAGAAGCTGTGAGAAATAGAGAGAAAGAGAAGCTGTGAGTGAGAAGACAGAGAGAGAAAGAGAAGCTGCGTGAGAGAGAGAGAGAGAAAGTGAAGCTGTGAGTGAGAGAGAGAGAGAGAAAGAGAAGCTGTGAGTGTGTGTGAGAGAGAAAGAGAAGCTTTGAGAGAGAGAGAAAAAGAGAAGCTGTGAGTGAGAGTGAAAGAGAGAAATAGAAGCTATGAGTGAGAGAGAGAGAAGCTGTGAGTGAGAGAAAGAGAGAGAAAGAGAAGTTGTTAGTGAGAGAGAGAGAGAGAAAGAGAAGCTTTGAGAGAGAGAGAGAGAGAGAAAGAGAAGCTGTGAGTGAGAGAGAGAGAGAAGCTGTGAGTGAGAGACAGAGAGATAAAGAGAAGCTGTGAGAGAGAGAGAAAGAGAAGCTGTGAGTGAGAGAGAGAGAGAATGAGAAGCTGTGTGAGAGGGAGAGAGAAAGAGAAGATTTTAGTGAGAGAGAGAGAGAGAGAAAGAGTTGTGAGAGAGAGAGAGAAAGAGAAGCTGTGTGAGAGAGAAAGAGAAGCTGTGAGTGAGAGAGAGAGAGAAAGAGAAAGTGAAGCTGTGAGTGAGAGAGAGAGAGAAAGAGAACCTGTGAGTGAGAGAAAGAGAGAAAGAGAAGCTGTGAGTGAGAGACAGAGAGAGAAAGAGAAGCTGTGTGTGTGAGAGAGAGTGATAAGCTGTGAGTGAGAGAGAGAGAAAGAGAAGCTGTGAGTGCGAGACAGAGAGAGAGAGTAGCTGTGTGTGAGAGAGAGAGAGCAAGAGAATCTGTGAGTGAGAGAGAGAGAAAAAGAGAAGCTGTGAGTGACAGAGAAAGAGAGAAAGAGAAGCTGTGAGTGAGAGAGTGTGAGAAGCTATGAGAGAGAGAGAGCAAGAGAAGCTGTGAGTGAGAGAGAGAAAGAGAAGCTGTGAGTGAGAAAGAGAGAGAAAGAGAAGCTGTGAGTGAGATATAGAGACAGAAAGAGAAGCTGTGAGTGAGAGAGAGAGAAAGAGAATCTGTAAGTGAGAGAGAGAGAAAGAGAAGCTATGAGTGAGAGCGAGAGAGAGAAAGAAAGGGTGTGAGTGCGAGACAGAGAGAAAGAGAAGCTGTGTCTGAAAGAGAGAGAAAGAGAAGCTGTGAGTGAGAGAGAGAGAAGCTGTGAGTGAAAGTGAGAAAGAGAAGCTGATAGTGAGAGAGAGAGAGAGAAGCTGTGAGTGAGAGAAAGAGAAAGAGAAGCTGTGAGTAAGAGAGAAATAGAGAAATAGAATCTATGAGTGAGAGACAGAGAGAGAAGCTGTGAGTGAGTGAGAGAGAGATAAGCTGTGTGAGAGAGAGAGAAAAAAAGAGCTGTGAGTGAGAGAGAGAGAAAGAGAAGTTGTAAGTGAGTGAGAGAAAGTGAAGCTGTGAGTGTGAGAGAGAGAAAGAGAAGCTCTGAGTGAGAGAGAGAGTGAGAAGCTGTGAGTGTGAGAGAGAGAAAGAGAAGCTGTGAGTGAGAGACAGAGAGAGAAAGAGAAGTTGTTAGTGAGAGAGAGAGAGAGAGAGAAGCTGTGAGAGAGAGAGAGAGAGAGAGAGAGAAGCTGTGAGTGAGAGAGAGAAGCTGTGAGTGAGAGACATAGAGATAAAGAGAAGCTGTGTGAGAGAGAGAGGCTGAGAGAGAGAGAATGAGAAGCTGTGAGTGAGAGAGAGAAAGAGAGAGAGAAGCTGTGAGTTTGAGAGAGAGTGAGAAAAAGAGTAGCTGTGAGTGAGTGAGAGAGAGAGAGAGAGAAGCTGTGAGTGAAAGTGAGAAAGAGAAGCTGATAGTGAAAGAGAGAGAGAGGAGCTGTGAGTGAGAGAAAGAGAAAGAGAAGCTGTGAGTAAGAGAGAAAGAGAGAAATAGAAGCTATGAGTGAGAGACAGAGAGGGAAGCTGTGAGTGAGTGAGAGAGAGAGAAGTTGTGTGTGAGAGAGAAAAAGAGACGCTGTGAGTGAGAGAGAGAGAGAAAGAGAAGCTGTGAGTGAGAGATAGAGAGAGAAAGAGAAGCTGTGAGAAAGAGAGAGAATGAGAAGCTGTGAGTGTGAGAGAGAGAAAGAGAAGCTGTGTGAGAGAGAGAGTGAGAAGCTGTGAGTGAGAGAGAGAGAGAAAGAGATGCCTTTGAGTGAGAGACAGAGAGAGAAAGAGAAGTTGTTAGTGAGAGAGAGAGAGAGAGAGAGAAGCTGTGAGTGAGAGAGAGAAAGAGTAGCTGTGAGTGTGTGTGTGAGAGAAAGAGAAGCTGTGAGAGAGAGAGAAAAAGAGAAGCTGTGAGTGAGAGAGAGAGAGAACGAGAAGCTGTGTGTGAGAGAGAAAGAGAAGCTGTGAGTGAGAGAGAGAGAGAAAGAGAAGCTGTGAGTGAGAGATAGAGAGAGAAAGAGAAGCTGTGAGAAAGAGAGAGAATGAGAAGCTGTGAGAGAGAGAGAAAGAGAAGTTGTTATTGAGAGAGAGAGAGAGAGAAAGAGCTGTGAGAGAGAGAAAGAGAAAGAGAAGCTGTGTGTGAGAGAGAAAGAGAAGCTGTGAGTGAGAGAGAGAGAGAGAGAAAGAGAAGCTGTGAGAGAGAGAAAGAGAAGCTGTGAGCGAGAGACAGTGAGAGAAAGAGAAGCTGTGTGTGAGAGAGAGAGTGATAAACTGTGTGAGTGTGTGAGAGAGAACTTGTGAGTGAGAGAGAGAGAAAGAAAAGCTGTGAGTGAGAGAGAGAGTGAGAAGCTGTGAGTGAGAGAGAGAGAGAGAGAAGCTGTGAGTGAGAGACAGAGAGAGAAAGAGAAGTTGTTAGTGAGAGAGAGAGAGAGAAAGAGAAGCTGTGAGAGAGAGAGAAAGAGAAGCTGTGAGTGAGAGAGAGAATGAGAAGCTGTGTGAGAGGGAGAGAGAAAGAGAAGATTTTAGTGAGAGAGAGAGAGAGAAGCTGTGAGTGAGTGAGAGAGAGAGAAGCTGTGAGTGAGAGACAGAGAGAGAAAGAGAAGCTGTGTGTGTGAGAGAGAGTGATAAGCTGTGAGTGAGAGACAGAGAGAAAGAGAAGCTGTGAGTGAAAGACAGAGAGAGAGAGTAGCTGTGTGTGTGTGAGAGAGAGAGAGCAAGAGAATCTGTGAGTGAGAGAGAGAGAAAAAGAGAAGCTGTGAGTGACAGAGAAAGAGAGAAAGAGAAGCTGTGAGTGAGAGAGAGTGAGAAGCTATGGGAGAGAGAGAGCAAGAGAAGCTGTGAGTGAGAGAGAGAAAGAGAAGCTGTGAGTGAGAAAGAGAGAGAAAGAGAAGCTGTGAGTGAGAAGACAGAGAGAGAAAGAGAAGCTGTGTGTGTGAGAGAGAGAGAAAGAGATGCTGTGTGAGAGAGAGAGAAAGTGAATCTGTGATTGTGTGTGTGAGAGAAAGAGAAGCTGTGAGAGAGAGAGAAAAAGAGAAGCTGTGAGTGAGAGAGAGAGAGAACGAGAAGCTGTGTGTGAGAGAGAAAGAGAAGCTGTGAGTGAGAGAGAGAGAGAAAGAGAAGCTGTGAGTGAGAGATAGAGAGAGAAAGAAAAGCTGTGAGTGAGTGAGAGAGAGAGAATGAGAAGCTGTGTGTGTGAGATTAAGAGAAGCTGTGAGTGAGAGAGAGAGAGAAAGAGAAGCTGTGAGTGAGAGACAGAGAGATAAAGAGAAGCTGTGAGAGAGAGTGAGAAAGAGAAGCTGTGAGAGAGAGAGAATGAGAAGCTGTGTGAGAGGGAGAGAAAAAGAGAGAAATAGAAGCTACAAGTGAGAGAGAGAGAGAAGCTGTGAGTGTGTGAGAGAGGGGAAGTGAAGCTGTGAGTGAAAAAGAGAGAAAGTGAAGCTGTGAGTGAGAGGTAGAGAGAGAAAGAGAAGCTGTGAGTTAGAGAGAGAGGGAGAACGAGAAGCTGTGTGTGTGAGATAAAGAGAAGCTGTGAGTAAGAGAGAGAGAGAGAAAGAGACGCTGTGAGTGAGAGATAGAGAGAGAAAGAGAAGCTGTGAGTGAGAGAGACAGAGAGAATCTGTGAGTGAGAGAGAGAGAGAAAGAGAAGCTATGAGTGAGAGAGAGAGAAGCTGTGAGTGAGAGAGAGAAGCTGTGCGTGAGAGAGAGAGAGAGAAGCTGTGTGTGTGTGTGAGAGAGAAGCTGTGAGTGAGAGAGAAAGAGAGAAAGAGAAGCTGTGTGATAGAGAGAGAGATAAGCTGTGAGTGTGAGAGAGAGTGAGATAAAGAGAAGTTGTGAGTGAGTGAGTGACTGAGAGAAGCTGTGAGTGAAAGAGAGAAAGAGAAGCTGTGAGTGAGAGAGAGAGAAGCTGTGAGTGAGAGACAGAGAGAGAAAGAGAAGCTGTGTGTGAGAGAGAGAGTGATAAGCTGTGTGTGTGAGAGAGAGAAGCTGTGAGTGAGAGAGAGAGAGAAAGAGAAGCTTTGAGTGAGAGAGAGAGAGAAGCTGTGAGTGAGAGAGAGAAAGAGAAGCTGTGAGTGAGAGACAGAGGGAGAAAGAAAGGGTGTGAGTGCGAGAGAGAGAAAGAGAAGCTGTGTGAGAGAGAGAAAGAGAAGCTGTGAGTGAGAAAGAGAGAGAAAGAGAAGCTGTGTGTGTGATAGAGAAAGAGAAGCTGTGAGTGAGAGAGAGAGAAGCTGTGAGTGAAAGTGAGAAAGAGAAGCTGATAGTGAGAGAGAGAGAGAAGCTGTGAGTGAGAGAAAGAGAAAGAGAAGCTGTGAGTAAGAGAGAAAGAGAGAAATAGAAGCTATGAGTGAGAGACAGAGAGAGAAGCTGTGAGTGAGTGAGAGAGAGAGAAGCTGTGAGTGAGAGACAGAGAGAGAAAGAGAAGTTGTTAGTGAGAGAGAGAGAGAAAGAGAAAGAGAAGCTGTGAGAGAGAGAGAGAGAGAAGCTGTGAGTGAGAGAGAGAGAGAAGCTGTGAGTGAGAGACAGAGAGATAAAGAGAAGCTGTGAGAGAGAGAGAGAAAGAGAAGCTGTGAGAGAGAGAGAGAATGAGAAGCTTTGAGTGAGAGAGAGAAAGAGAGAGAGAAGCTGTGAGTGTGAGAGAGAGTGAGATAAAGAGAAGCTGTGAGTGAGTGAGAGAGAGAGAGAAGCTGTGAGTGAAAGTGAGAAAGAGAAGCTGATAGTGAGAGAGAGAGAGAGAAGCTGTGAGTGAGAGAAAGAGAAAGAGAAGCTGTGAGTAAGAGAGAAAGAGAGAAATAGAAGCTATGAGTGAGAGACAGAGAGAGAAGCTGTGAGTGAGTGAGAGAGAGAGAAGTTGTGTGAGAGAGAGAGAGAAAAAGAGAAGCTGTGAGTGTGAGAGAGAGAGAAAGAGAAGCTGTAAGTGAGTGAGAGAAAGAGAAGCTGTGAGTGTGAGAGAGAGAAAGAGAAGCTGTGAGTGAGAGAGAGAGTGAGAAGCTGTGAGTGAGAGAGAGAGAGAGAAAGAGATGCTGTGAGTGAGAGACAGAGAGAGAAAGAGAAGTTGTTAGTGAGAGAGAGAGAGAGAGAGAGAAGCTGTGAGTGAGAGAGAGAAAGAGTAGCTGTGTGAGAGAGAGAGTGAAGCTGTGAGTGAGAGACAGAGAGATAAAGAGAAGCTGTGAGAAAGAGAGAGAATGAGAAGCTGTGTGAGAGAGAGAAAGAGAAGTTGTTATTGAGAGAGAGAGAGAGAGAAAGAGCTGTGAGAGAGAGAAAGAGAAAGAGAAGCTGTGAGAGAGAGAGAAAGAGAAGCTGTGAGTGAGAGACAGAGAGAGAAAGAGAAGCTGTGTGAGAGAGAGAGTGATAAGCTGTGAGGGAGAGAGAGAGAAAGAGAAGCTGTGAGTGACAGACAGTGAGAGAGAGTAGCTGTGTGAGAGAGAGAGAGCAAGAGAAGCTGTGAGTGTGTGTGTGAGAGAGAAAGAAAGCTGTGAGTGAGAGAGAGAGAAAGAGAAAGAGAAGCTGTGAGTGAGAGAGAGAGAGAAGGAGAAGTTGTGTGTGAGAGAGAGATAGAGAAAGAGAAGCTGTGTGAGAGAGAGAGTGATAAGCTGTGAGGGAGAGAGAGAGAGAAAGAGAAGCTGTGAGTGAGAGACAGTGAGAGAGAGTAGCTGTGAGAGAGAGAGAGAAAGAGAACCTTTGAGTGAGAGAAAGAGAGAAAGAGAAGCTGTGAGTGAGAGACAGAGAGAGAAAGAGAAGCTGTGTGTGAGAGAGAGAGTGATAAGCTGTGAGTGAGAGAGAGAGAGAAAGAGAAGCTGTGAGTGAGAGACAGAGAGAGAGAGTAGCTGTATGTGTGTGTGTGAGAGAGAGCAAGAGAATCTGTGAGTGAGAGAGAGAGAAAAAGAGAAGCTGTGAGTGACAGAGAAAGAGAGAAAGAGAAGCTGTGAGTGAGAGAGAGTGAGAAGCTATGAGAGAGAGAGCAAGAGAAGCTGTGAGTGAGAGAGAGAGAGAAAGAGAAGCTGTGAGTGTGTGTGAAAGAGAAAGAGAAGCTGTGAGAGAGAGAGAAAAAGAGAAGCTGTGAGTGAGAGAGAGAGAGAGAATGAGAAGCTGTGTGTGAGAGAGAAAGAGAAGCTGTGAGTGAGAGAGAGAGAGAAAGAGAAGCTGTGAGTGCGAGATAGAGAGAGAAAGAGAAGCTGTGAGTGAGTGAGTGAGAGAGAATGAGAAGCTGTGTGTGTGAGATTAAGAGAAGCTGTGAGTGAGAGAGAGAGAGAAAGAGAAGCTGTGAGTGAGAGAGAGAAAGAGAAGCTGTGAGAGAGAGAGAATGAGAAGCTGTGAGTGAGAGAGAGAAAGAGAGAGAGAAGCTGTGAGTGTGAGAGAGAGTGAGATAAAGAGAAGCTATGAGTGAGTGTGAGAGAGAGAGAAGCTGTGAGTGAAAGTGAGAAAGAGAAGCTGATAGTGAGAGAGAGTGAAGCTATGAGTGAGAGACAGAGAGAGAAGCTGTGAGTGAGTGAGAGAGAGAGAAGTTGTGTGAGAGAGAGAGAAAAAGAGAAGCTGTGAGTGAGAGAGAGAGAGAAAGAGAAGCTGTAAGTGAGTGAGAGAAAGAGAAGTTGTGAGTGTGAGAGAGAGAAAGAGAAGCTGTGAGTGAGAGAGAGAGTGAGAAGCTGTGAGTGAGAGAGAGAGAAAGAGATGCTGTGAGTGAGAGACAGAGAGAGAAAGAGAAGTTGTTAGTGAGAGAGAGAGAGAGAAAGAGAAGCTGTGAGAGTGAGAGAGAGAAAGAGAAGCTGTGAGAGAGAGAGATAGAAGCTGTGAGTGAGAGACAGAGAGAGAAAGAGAATCTGTGTGTGTGTGAGAGAGAGAAGCTGTGTGTGAGAGAGAAAGAGAAGCTGTGAGTGAGAGAGAGAGAGAAAGAGAATCTGTGAGTGAGAGAGAGAGAGAAAGAGAAGCTGTGAGAGAGAGAGAAAGAGAAGCTGTGAGTGAGAAACAGAGAGAGAAAGAGAAGCTGTGTGAGAGAGAGAGAGTGATAAGCTGTGAGTGAGAGAGAGAGAAAGAGAAGCTGTGAGTGTGTGTGTGAGAGAGAAAGAAAGCTGTGAGTGAGAGAGAGAGAGAAAGAGAAGGTGTGAGTGTGTGAGAGAGAGAAGGAGAAGTTGTGTGAGAGAGAGATAGAGAAAGAGTAGCTGTGAGAGAGAGAGAGAGAAAGAGAAGCTGTGAGTGTGTGTGAGAGAGAAAGAGAAGTTGTGAGAGAGAGAGAGAAAAAGAGAAGCTGTGAGTGAGAGTGAAAGAGAGAAATAGAAGCTACGAGTGTGTGAGAGAGAGAAGCTGTGAGTGTGTGAGAGAGAGGAAGTGAAGCTGTGAGTGAAAAAGAGAGAAAGAGAAGCTGTGAGTGAGAGATAGAGAGAGAAAGAGAAGCTGTGAGTTAGAGAGAGAGAGAATGAGAGGCTGTGTGTGTGAGATAAAGAGAAGTTGTGAGTGAGAGAGAGAGAAAGAGAAGCTGTGAGTGAGAGATAGAGAGAGAAAGAGAAGCTGTGAGTGAGAGAGAGAGAGAAAGAGAAGCTATGAGTGAGAGAGAGAGAAGCTGTGAGAGAGAGAGAGAAGCTGTGCGTGAGAGAGAGAGAGAGAAGCTGTGTGTGTTTGTGTGAGAGAGAGAAGCTGTGAGTGAGAGAGAGAGAAAAAAAGAGAAGCTGTGTGATAGAGAGAGAGAAACTGTGAGTGTGAGAGAGAGTGAGATAAAGAGAAGTTGTGAGTGAGTGAGTGAGTGAGAGAAGCTGTGAGTGAAAGAGAGAAAGGGAAGCTGTGAGTGAGAGAGAGAGAGAAGCTGTGAGTGAGAGACAGAGAGAGAATGAGAAGCTGTGTGTGAGAGAGAGTGTGATAAGCTCTGTGTATGTGAGAGAGAGAAGCTATGAGTGAGAGAAAGAGAAAGAGAAGCTGTGAGTGAGAGACAGAGAGAGAAAGAAAGGGTGTGAGTGAGAGACAGAGAGAGAAAGAGAAGCTGTGTGTGTGAGAGAGAAAGAGAAGCTGTGAGTGAGAGAGAGAGAAGCTGTGAGTGAAAGTGAGAAAGAGAAGCTGATAGAGAGAGAGAGAGAAGCTGTGAGTGAGAGAAAGATAAAGAGAAGCTGTGAGTAAGAGAGAAAGAGAGAAATAGAAGCTATGAGTGAGAGACAGAGAGAGAAGCTGTGAGTGAGTGAGTGAGAGAGAGAGAAGCTGTGAGTGAGAGACAGAGAGAGAAAGAGAAGTTGTTAGTGAGAGAGAGAGAGAGATTGAAAGAGAAGCTGTGTGTGAGAGAGAGAGAGAAACTATGAGTGAGAGAGAGAGAAAGAGATGCTGTGAGTGAGAGACAGAGAGAGAAAGAGAAGTTGTTAGTGAGAGAGAGAGAGAGAGAGAGAGAAAGAGAAGCTGTGAGAGAGAGAGATAGAAGCTGTTAGTGAGAGACAGAGAGAGAAAGAGAAGCTGTGTGTGTGTGAGAGAGAGAAGCTGTGTGTGAGAGAGAAAGAGAAGCTGTGAGTGAGAGAGAGAGAAAGAGAATCTGTGAGTGAGAGAGAGAGAGAAAGAGAAGCTGTGTGAGAGAGAGAAAGAGAAGCTGTGAGTGAGAAACAGAGAGAGAAAGAGAAGCTGTGTGAGAGAGAGAAAGTGATAAGCTGTGAGTGAGAGAGAGAGAAAGAGAAGCTGTGAGTGTGTGTGAGAGAGAGAAAGAAAGCTGTGAGTGAGAGAGAGAGAAAGAGAAGGTGTGAGTGTGTGTGTGAGAGAAGGAGAAGTTGTGTGAGAGAGAGATAGAGAAAGAGTAGCTGTGAGAGAGAGAGAGAGAAAGAGAAGCTGTGAGTGTGTGTGAGAGAGAAAGAGAAGTTGTGTGAGAGAGAGAAAAAGAGAAGCTGTGAGTGAGAGTGAAAGAGAGAAATAGAAGCTACGAGTGAGAGAGAGAGACAAGCTGTGAGTGTGTGTGAGAGAGGAAGTGAAGCTGTGAGTGAAAAAGAGAGAAAGAGAAGCTGTGAGTGAGAGAGAGAGAGAAGCTGTGAGTGAGAGAGAGAAGCAGTGCGTGAGAGAGAGAGAGAAGCTGTGTGTGTGTGTGTGTGAGAGAGAAGCTGTGAGTGAGAGAGAGAGAAAGAAAGAGAAGCTGTGTGATAGAGAGAGAGAAGCTGTGAGTGTGAGAGAGAGTGAGATAAAGAGAAGTTGTGAGTGAGTGAGTGAGTGAGAGAAGCTGTGAGTGAAAGAGAGAAAGGGAAGCTGTGAGTGAGAGAGAGAGAGAGAAGCTGTGAGTGAGAGACAGAGAGAGAAAGAGAAGCTATGAGTGAGAGAGAGAGAGAAGCTGTGAGTGAGAGAGAGAAGCTGTGCGTGAGAGAGAGAGAGAAGCTGTGTGTGTGTGTGAGAGAGAGAAGCTGTGAGTGAGAGAGAGAGAAAGAAAGAGAAGCTGTGTGATAGAGAGAGAGAAGCTGTGAGTGTGAGAGAGAGTGAGATAAAGAGAAGTTGTGAGTGAGTGAGTGAGTGAGAGAAGCTGTGAGTGAAAGAGAGAAAGGGAAGCTGTGAGTGAGAGAGAGAGAGAAGCTGTGAGTGAGAGACAGAGAGAGAAAGAGAAGCTGTGTGTGAGAGAGAGTGTGATAAGCTCTGTGTGTGTGAGAGAGAAGCTATGAGTGAGAGAAAGAGAAAGAGAAGCTGTGAGTGAGAGAGAGAGAAGCTGTGAGTGAGAGAGAGAGAGAGAAGCTGTGAGTGAGAGACAGAGAGAGAAAGAAAGGGTGTGAGTGAGAGACAGAGAGAGAAAGAGAAGCTGTGTGTGTGTGTGAGAGAAAGAGAAGCTGTGAGTGAGAGAGAGAGAGAAGCTGTGAGTGAAAGTGAGAAAGAGAAGCTGATAGAGAGAGAGAGAGAGAGAAGCTGTGAGTGAGAGAAAGATAAAGAGAAGCTGTGAGTAAGAGAGAAAGAGAGAAATAGAAGCTATGAGTGAGAGACAGAGAGAGAAGCTGTGAGTGAGTGAGAGAGAGAAGCTGTGAGTGAGAGACAGAGAGAGAAAGAGAAGTTGTTAGTGAGAGAGAGAGAGAGAGAGAGAAAGAGAAGCTGTGAGAGAGAGAGAGAGAAACTATGAGTGAGAGAGAGAGAGAAGCTGTGAGTGAGAGACAGAGAGATAAAGAGAAGCTGTGAGAGAGAGAGAGAGAGAGAAAGAGAAGCTGTGAGAGAGAGAGAAAGAGAAGCTGTGAGTGAGAGACAGAGAGAGAAAGAGAAGCTGTGTGAGAGAGAGAGTGAGTAAGCTGTGAGGGAGAGAGAGAGAGAAAGAGAAGCTGTGAGTGAGAGACAGTGAGAGAGAGTAGCTGTGAGAGAGAGAGAGAGCAAGAGAAGCTGTGAGTGTGTGTGAGAGAGAGAAAGAAAGCTGTGAGTGAGAGAGAGAGAGAGAAAGAGAAGCTGTGAGTGAGAGAGAGAGAGAAGGAGAAGTTGTGTGAGAGAGAGAGATAGAGAAAGAGAAGCTGTGTGAGAGAGAGAAAGAGAAGCTGTGAGTGTGTGTGAGAGAGAAAGTGAAGTTGTGAGAGAGAGAGAAAAAGAGAAGCTGTGAGTGAGAGTGAAAGAGAGAAATAGAAGCTACGAGTGAGAGAGAGAGAGAAGCTGTGAGTGTGTGAGAGAGAGGAAGTGAAGCTGTGAGTGAAAAAGAGAGAAAGTGAAGCTGTGAGTGAGAGATAGAGAGAGAAAGAGAAGCTGTGAGTTAGAGAGAGAGAGAGAACGAGAAGCTGTGTGTGTGAGAGAGAGAGAATCTGTGAGTGACAGAGAGAGAGAAAGAGAAGCTATGAGTGAGAGAGAGAGAAACTGTGAGTGAGAGAGAGAAGCTGTGCGTAAGAGAGAGAGAGAGAGAGAGAAGCTGTGTGTGTCTGTGAGAGAGAGAGAAGCTGTGAGAGAGAGAGAGAGAGAGAAGCTGTGTGATAGAGAGAGAGAGAAGCTGTGAGTGTGAGACAGAGTGAGATAAAGAGAAGTTGTGAGTGAGAGAGAGAGAGAGAGAGAAGCTGTGAGTGAGAGACAGAGAGAGAAAGAGAAGCTGTGTGTGAGAGAGAGAGTGATAAGCTGTGTGTGTGTGAGAGAGAAGCTGTGAGTGAGTGAGAGAGAAAGAGAAGCTGTGAGTGAGTGAGAGAGAGAAGCTGTGAGTGAGAGAGAGAAAGAGAAGCTGTGAGTGAGAGACAGAGGGAGAAAGAAAGGGGGTGAGTGCGAGAGAGAGAAAGAGAAGCTGTGAGAGAGAGAGAGAAAGAGAAGCTGTGAGTGAGAAAGAGAGAGAAAGAGAAGCTGTGAGTGAGAGACAGAGAGAGAAAGAGAAGCTGTGTGTGTGAGAGAGAAAGAGAAGCTGTGAGTGAGAGAGAGAGTAGCTGTGAGTGAAAGTGAGAAATAGAAGCTGATGGTGTGAGAGAGAGAGAGAAGCTGTGAGTGAGAGAAAGAGAAAGAGAAGCTGTGAGTAAGAGAGAAAAAGAGAAATAGAAGCTATGAGTGAGAGACAGAGAGAGAAGCTGTGAGTGAGTGAGAGAGAGAGAAGCTGTGTGAGAGAGAGAGAGAAAAAGAGAAGCTGTGAGAGAGAGGGAGAGAGAGAAGCTGTAAGTGAGTGAGAGAAGGAGAAGCTGTGAGTGTGTGAGAGAGAAAGAGAAGCTGTGAGTGAGAGAGAGAGAGAGAAAGAGAAGTTGTTAGTGAGAGAGAGAGAGAAAGAGAAGCTTTGAGAGAGAGAGAGAGAGAGAGAAGCTGTGAGTGAGAGAGAGAAGCTGTGAGTGAGAGACAGAGAGATAAAGAGAAGCTGAGAGAGAGAGTGAGAAAGAGAAGCTGTGAGAGAGAGAGAATGAGAAGCTGTGTGAGAGGGAGAGAGAAAGAGAGAAATAGAAGCTACGAGTGAGAGAGAGGGAGAAGCTGTGAGTGTGTGAGAGAGAGGGTGAAGCTGTGAGTGAAAAAGAGAGAAAGTGAAGCTGTGAGTGAGAGATAGAGAGAGAAAGAGAAGCTGTGAGTTAGAGAGAGAGAACGAGAAGCTGTGTGTGTGAGATAAAGAGAAGCTGTGAGTGAGAGAGAGAGAGATAAAGAGAAGCTGTGAGTGAGAGATAGAGAGAGAAAGAGAAGCTGTGAGTGAGAGAGACAGAGAGAATCTGTGAGTGAGAGAGAGAGAGAAAGAGAAGCTATGAGTGAGATAGAGAGAAGCTGTGAGTGAGAGAGAGAAGCTGTGCGTGAGAGAGAGAGACAGAAGCTGTGTGTGTGTGTGAGAGAGAGAGAAGCTGTGAGTGAGAGAGAGAGAGAAAGAGAAGATGTGTGATAGAGAGAGAGAAGCTGTGAGTGTGAGAGAGAGTGAGATAAAGAGAAGTTGTGAGTGAGTGAGTGAGTGAGAGAAGCTGTGAGTGAAAGAGAGAAAGAGAAGCTGTGAGTGAGAGAGAGAGAGAGAAGCTGTGAGTGAGAGACAGAGAGAGAAAGAGAAGCTGTGTGTGAGAGAGAGAGTGATAAGCTATGAGAGAGAGAGCAAGAGAAGCTGTGAGTGAGAGAGAGAGGGTGAAGCTGTGAGTGAAAAAGAGAGAAAGTGAAGCTGTGAGTGAGAGACAGAGGGAGAAAGAAAGGGTGTGAGTGCGAGAGAGAGAAAGAGAAGCTGTGTGAGAGAGAGAAAGAGAAGCTGTGAGTGAGAAAGAGAGAGAAAGAGAAGCTGTGAGTGAGAGACAGAGGGAGAAAGAAAGGGTGTGAGTGCGAGAGAGAGAGTGATAAGCTGTGTGTGTGAGAGAGAGAAGCTGTGAGTGAGAGAGAGAGAAAGAGAAGCTTTGAGTGAGAGAGAGAGAGAAGCTGTGAGTGAGAGAGAGAAAGAGAAGCTGTGAGTGAGAGACAGAGGGAGAAAGAAAGGGTGTGAGTGCGAGAGAGAGAAAGAGAAGCTGTGTGAGAGAGAGAAAGAGAAGCTGTGAGTGAGAAAGAGAGAGAAAGAGAAGCTGTGTGTGTGATAGAGAAAGAGAAGCTGTGAGTGAGAGAGAGAGAAGCTGTGAGTGAAAGTGAGAAAGAGAAGCTGATAGTGAGAGAGAGAGAGAAGCTGTGAGTGAGAGAAAGAGAAAGAGAAGCTGTGAGTAAGAGAGAAAGAGAGAAATAGAATCTATGAGTGAGAGACAGAGAGAGAAGCTGTGAGTGAGTGAGAGAGAGAGAAGCTGTGAGTGAGAGACAGAGAGAGAAAGAGAAGTTGTTAGTGAGAGAGAGAGAGAGAAAGAGAAAGAGAAGCTGTGAGAGAGAGAGAGAGAAGCTGTGAGTGAGAGAGAGAGAGAAGCTGTGAGTGAGAGACAGAGAGATAAAGAGAAGCTGTGAGAGAGAGAGAGAAAGAGAAGCTGTGAGAGAGAGAGAATGAGAAGCTTTGAGTGAGAGAGAGAAAGTGAGAGAGAAGCTGTGAGTGTGAGAGAGAGTGAGATAAAGAGAAGCTGTGAGTGAGTGAGAGAGAGAGAGAGAAGCTGTGAGTGAAAGTGAGAAAGAGAAGCTGATAGTGAGAGAGAGAGAGAAGCTGTGAGTGAGAGAAAGAGAAAGAGAAGCTGTGAGTAAGAGAGAAAGAGAGAAATAGAAGCTATGAGTGAGAGACAGAGAGAGAAGCTGTGAGTGAGTGAGAGAGAGAGAAGTTGTGTGAGAGAGAGAGAGAAAAAGAGAAGCTGTGAGTGTGAGAGAGAGAGAAAGAGAAGCTGTAAGTGAGTGAGAGAAAGAGAAGCTGTGAGTGTGAGAGAGAGAAAGAGAAGCTGTGAGTGAGAGAGAGAGTGAGAAGCTGTGAGTGAGAGAGAGAGAGAAAGAGATGCTGTGAGTGAGAGACAGAGAGAGAAAGAGAAGTTGTTAGTGAGAGAGAGAGAGAGAGAAGCTGTGAGTGAGAGAGAGAAAGAGTAGCTGTGTGAGAGAGAGAGTGAAGCTGTGAGTGAGAGACAGAGAGATAAAGGGAAGCTGTGAGAAAGAGAGAGAATGAGAAGCTGTGTGAGAGAGAGAAAGAGAAGTTGTTATTGAGAGAGAGAGAGAGAGAAAGAGCTGTGAGAGAGAGAAAGAGAAAGAGAAGCTGTGTGTGAGAGAGAAAGAGAAGCTGTGAGTGAGAGAGAGAGAGAGAAAGAGAAGCTGTGAGAGAGAGAGAAAGAGAAGCTGTGAGTGAGAGACAGAGAGAGAAAGAGAAGCTGTGAGAGAGAGAGAGTGATAAGCTGTGAGGGAGAGAGAGAGAAAGAGAAGCTGTGAGTGACAGACAGTGAGAGAGAGTAGCTGTGTGAGAGAGAGAGAGCAAGAGAAGCTGTGAGTGTGTGTGAGAGAGAGAAAGAAAGCTGTGAGTGAGAGAGAGAGAAAGAGAAAGAGAAGCTGTGAGTGAGAGAGAGAGAAAAGGAGAAGTTGTGTGTGTGAGAGAGAGAGAGAAAGAGAAGCTGTGTGAGAGAGAGAGTGATAAGCTGTGAGGGAGAGAGAGAGAGAAAGAGAAGCTGTGAGTGAGAGACAGTGAGAGAGAGTAGCTGTGTGTGAGAGAGAGAAAGAGAACCTGTGAGTGAGAGAAAGAGAGAAAGAGAAGCTGTGAGTGAGAGACAGAGAGAGAAAGAGAAGCTGTGTGTGTGAGAGAGAGTGATAAGCTGTGAGTGAGAGAGAGAGAGAAAGAGAAGCTGTGAGTGAGAGAGAGAGAGAGAACGAGAAGGTGTGTGTGAGAGAGAAAGAGAAGCTGTGAGTGAGAGAGAGAGAGAAAGAGAAGCTGTGAGTGCGAGATAGAGAGAGAAAGAGAAGCTGTGAGTGAGTGAGAGAGAGAGAATGAGAAGCTGTGTGTGTGAGATTAAGAGAAGCTGTGAGTGAGAGAGAGAGAGAAAGAGAAGCTGTGAGTGAGAGAGAGAAAGAGAAGCTGTGAGAGAGAGAGAATGAGAAGCTGTGAGTGAGAGAGAGAAAGAGAGAGAGAAGCTGTGAGTGTGAGAGAGAGTGAGATAAAGAGAAGCTGTGAGTGAGTGTGAGAGAGAGAGAAGCTGTGAGTGAAAGTGAGAAAGAGAAGCTGATAGTGAGAGAGAGTGAAGCTATGAGTGAGAGACAGAGAGAGAAGCTGTGAGTGAGTGAGAGAGAGAGAAGTTGTGTGAGAGAGAGAGAAAAAGAGAAGCTGTGAGTGAGAGAGAGAGAGAAAGAGAAGCTGTAAGTGAGTGAGAGAAAGAGAAGTTGTGAGTGTGAGAGAGAGAAAGAGAAGCTGTGAGTGAGAGAGAGAGTGAGAAGCTGTGAGTGAGAGAGAGAGAAAGAGATGCTGTGAGTGAGAGACAGAGAGAAAGAGAAGTTGTTAGTGAGAGAGAGAGAGAGAAAGAGAAGCTGTGAGAGTGAGAGAGAGAAAGAGAAGCTGTGAGAGAGAGAGATAGAAGCTGTGAGTGAGAGACAGAGAGAGAAAGAGAATCTGTGTGTGTGAGAGAGAGAGAGAAGCTGTGTGTGAGAGAGAAAGAGAATCTGTGAGTGAGAGAGAGAGAGAAAGAGAAGCTGTGAGAGAGAGAGAAAGAGAAGCTGTGAGTGAGAAACAGAGAGAGAAAGAGAAGCTGTGTGAGAGAGAGTGATAAGCTGTGAGTGAGAGAGAGAGAAAGAGAAGCTGTGAGTGTGTGTGTGAGAGAGAAAGAAAGCTGTGAGTGAGAGAGAGAGAGAAAGAGAAGGTGTGAGTGTGTGAGAGAGAGAAGGAGAAGTTGTGTGAGAGAGAGATAGAGAAAGAGTAGCTGTGAGAGAGAGAGAGAGAAAGAGAAGCTGTGAGTGTGTGAGAGAGAGAAAGAGAAGTTGTGAGAGAGAGAGAGAAAAAGAGAAGCTGTGAGTGAGAGTGAAAGAGAGAAATAGAAGCTACGAGTGAGAGAGAGAGAGAAGCTGTGAGTGTGTGAGAGAGAGGAAGTGAAGCTGTGAGTGAAAAAGAGAGAAAGAGAAGTTGTGAGTGAGAGATAGAGAGAGAAAGAGAAGCTGTGAGTTAGAGAGAGAGAGAGAGAATGAGAAGCTGTGTGTGTGAGATAAAGAGAAGCTGTGAGTGAGAGAGAGAGAAAGAGAAGCTGTGAGTGAGAGATAGAGAGAGAAAGAGAAGCTGTGAGTGAGAGAGAGAGAAAGAGAAGCTATGAGTGAGAGAGAGAGAGAAGCTGTGAGTGAGAGACAGAGAGAGAAAGAGAAGCTGTGTGTGAGAGAGAGTGTGATAAGCTCTGTGTATGTGAGAGAGAGAAGCTATGAGTGAGAGAAAGAGAAAGAGAAGCTGTGAGTGAGAGAGAGAGAGAAGCTGTGAGTGAGAGAGAGAAAGAGAAGCTGTGAGTGAGAGACAGAGAGAGAAAGAAAGGGTGTGAGTGAGAGACAGAGAGAGAAAGAGAAGCTGTGTGTGTGAGAGAGAAAGAGAAGCTGTGAGTGAGAGAGAGAGAAGCTGTGAGTGAAAGTGAGAAAGAGAAGCTGATAGAGAGAGAGAGAGAGAAGCTGTGAGTAAGAGAGAAAGAGAGAAATAGAAGCTATGAGTGAGAGACAGAGAGAGAAGCTGTGAGTGAGTGAGAGAGAGAAGCTGTGAGTGAAAGTGAGAAAGAGAAGCTGATAGAGAGAGATAAAGAGAAGCTGTGAGTAAGAGAGAAAGAGAGAAATAGAAGCTATGAGTGAGAGACAGAGAGAGAAGCTGTGAGTGAGTGAGAGAGAGAAGCTGTGAGTGAGAGACAGAGAGAGAAAGAGAAGTTGTTAGTGAGAGAGAGAGAGAGAGATTGAAAGAGAAGCTGTGTGTGAGAGAGAGAGAGAAACTATGAGTGAGAGAGAGAGAAAGAGATGCTGTGAGTGAGAGACAGAGAGAGAAAGAGAAGTTGTTAGTGAGAGAGAGAGAGAGAAAGAGAAGCTGTGAGAGAGAGATAGAAGCAGTGAGTGAGAGACAGAGAGAGAAAGAGAAGCTGTGTGTGTGTGAGAGAGAGAAGCTGTGTGTGAGAGAGAAAGAGAAGCTGTGAGTGAGAGAGAGAGAGAAAGAGAATCTGTGAGTGAGAGAGAGAGAGAAAGAGAAGCTGTGTGAGAGAGAGAAAGAGAAGCTGTGAGTGAGAAACAGAGAGAGAAAGAGAAGCTGTGTGAGAGAGAGAAAGTGATAAGCTGTGAGTGAGAGAGAGAGAAAGAGAAGCTGTGAGTGTGTGTGAGAGAGAGAAAGAAAGCTGTGAGTGAGAGAGAGAGAAAGAGAAGATGTGAGTGTGTGAGAGAGAGAAGGAGAAGTTGTGTGAGAGAGAGATAGAGAAAGAGTAGCTGTGAGAGAGAGAGAGAGAAAGAGAAGCTGTGAGTGTGTGTGAGAGAGAAAGAGAAGTTGTGTGAGAGAGAGAAAAAGAGAAGCTGTGAGTGAGAGTGAAAGAGAGAAATAGAAGCTACGAGTGAGAGAGAGAGACAAGCTGTGAGTGTGTGTGAGAGAGGAAGTGAAGCTGTGAGTGAAAAAGAGAGAAAGAGAAGCTGTGAGTGAGAGATAGAGAGAGAAAGAGAAGCTGTGAGTTAGAGATTGAGAGAGAATGAGAAGCTGTGTGTGTGAGATAAAGAGAAGCTGTGAGTGAGAGAGAGAGAAAGAGAAGCTGTGAGTGAGAGATAGAGAGAGAAAGAGAAGCTGTGAGTGAGAGAGAGAGAAAGAGAAGCTATGAGTGAGAGAGAGAGAGAAGCTGTGAGTGAGAGAGAGAAGCTGTGCGTGAGAGAGAGAGAGAAGCTGTGTGTGTGTGTGAGAGAGAGAGAAGCTGTGAGTGAGAGAGAGAGAAAGAAAGAGAAGCTGTGTGATAGAGAGAGAGAAGCTGTGAGTGTGAGAGAGAGTGAGATAAAGAGAAGTTGTGAGTGAGTGAGTGAGTGAGAGAAGCTGTGAGTGAAAGAGAGAAAGGGAAGCTGTGAGTGAGAGAGAGAGAGAGAAGCTGTGAGTGAGAGACAGAGAGAGAAAGAGAAGCTGTGTGTGAGAGAGAGTGTGATAAGCTCTGTGTGTGTGTGAGAGAGAAGCTATGAGTGAGAGAAAGAGAAAGAGAAGCTGTGAGTGAGAGAGAGAGAAGCTGTGAGTGAGAGAGAGAAAGAGAAGCTGTGAGTGAGAGACAGAGAGAGAAAGAAAGGGTGTGAGTGAGAGACAGAGAGAGAAAGAGAAGCTGTGTGTGTGTGAGAGAAAGAGAAGCTGTGAGTGAGAGAGAGAGAAGCTGTGAGTGAAAGTGAGAAAGAGAAGCTGATAGAGAGAGAGAGAGAGAGAAGCTGTGAGTGAGAGAAAGATAAAGAGAAGCTGTGAGTAAGAGAGAAAGAGAGAAATAGAAGCTATGAGTGAGAGACAGAGAGAGAAGCTGTGAGTGAGTGAGAGAGAGAGAAGCTGTGAGTGAGAGACAGAGAGAGAAAGAGAAGTTGTTAGTGAGAGAGAGAGAGAGAGAGAAAGAGAAGCTGTGAGAGAGAGAGAGAGAGAAACTATGAGTGAGAGAGAGAGAGAAGCTGTGAGTGAGAGACAGAGAGATAAAGAGAAGCTGTGAGAGAGAGAGAGAAAGAGAAGCTGTGAGAGAGAGAGAATGAGAAGCTTTGAGTGAGAGAGAGAAAGAGAGAGAGAAGCTGTGTGTGTGAGAGAGAGTCAGATAAAGAGAAGCTGTGAGTGAGTGAGAGAGAGAGAGAAGCTGTGAGTGAAAGTGAGAAAGAGAAGCTGATAGTGAGAGAGAGAGAGAGAAGCTGTGAGTGAGAGAAAGAGAAAGAGAAGCTGTGAGTAAGAGAGAAAGAGAGAAATAGAAGCTATGAGTGAGAGACAGAGAGAGAAGCTGTGAGTGAGTGAGAGAGAGAGAAGTTGTGTGAGAGAGAGAGAAAAAGAGAAGCTGTGAGTGTGTGAGAGAGAGAAAGAGAAGCTGTAAGTGAGTGAGAGAAAGAGAAGCTGTGAGTGTGTGAGAGAGAAAGAGAAGCTGTGAGTGAGAGAGAGAGTGAGAAGCTGTGAGTGAGAGAGAGAGAGAAAGGGATGCTGTGAGTGAGAGACAGAGAAAGAGAAGTTGTTAGTGAGAGAGAGAGAGAGAGAAGCTGTGAGAGAGAGAGAGAAAGAGAAGCTGTGAGAGAGAGAGAGAGAAGCTGTGAGTGAGAGACAGAGAGATAAAGAGAAGCTGTGAGAGAGAGAGAGAATGAAAAGGTGTGTGTGAGAGAGAAAGAGAAGTTATTGAGAGAGAGAGAGAGAAAGAAAGAGCTGTGAGAGAGAGAAAGAGAAAGAGAAGCTGTGTGTGAGAGAGAAAGAGAAGCTGTGAGTGAGAGAGAGAGAGAGAAAGAGAAGCTGTGAGAGAGAGAAAGAGAAGCTGTGAGTGAGAGACAGAGAGAGAAAGAGAAGCTGTGTGAGAGAGAGAGTGATAAGCTGTGAGGGAGAGAGAGAGAGAAAGAGAAGCTGTGAGTGAGAGACAGTGAGAGAGAGTAGCTGTGAGAGAGAGAGAGAGCAAGAGAAGCTGTGAGTGTGTGTGTGAGAGAGAAAGAAAGCTGTGAGTGAGAGAGAGAGAGAAAGAGAAGCTGTGAGTGAGAGAGAGAGAGAAGGAGAAGTTGTGTGAGAGAGAGAGATAGAGAAAGAGAAGCTGTGTGAGAGAGAGAAAGAGAAGCTGTGAGTGTGTGTGAGAGAGAAAGTGAAGTTGTGAGAGAGAGAGAAAAAGAGAAGCTGTGAGTGAGAGTGAAAGAGAGAAATAGAAGCTACGAGTGAGAGAGAGAGAGAAGCTGTGAGTGTGTGAGAGAGAGGAAGTGAAGCTGTGGGTGAAAAAGAGAGAAAGTGAAGCTGTGAGTGAGAGATAGAGAGAGAAAGAGAAGCTGTGAGTTAGAGAGAGAGAGAGAACGAGAACCTGCGTGTGTGTGAGAGAGAGAATCTGTGAGTGACAGAGAGAGAGAAAGAGAAGCTATGAGTGAGAGAGAGAGAAACTGTGAGTGAGAGAGAGAAGCTGTGCGTGAGAGAGAGAGAGAGAGAGAAGCTGTTTGTGTCTGTGAGAGAGAGAGAAGCTGTGAGAGAGAGAGAGAGAGAGAAGCTGTGTGATAGAGAGAGAGAAGCTGTGAGTGTGAGACAGAGTGAGATAAAGAGAAGTTGTGAGTGAGAGAGAGAGAGAGAGAGAAGCTGTGAGTGAGAGACAGAGAGAGAAAGAGAAGCTGTGTGTGAGAGAGAGAGTGATAAGCTGTGTGTGTGTGAGAGAGAGAAGCTGTGAGTGAGTGAGAGAGAAAGAGAAGCTGTGAGTGAGTGAGAGAGAGAAGCTGTGAGTGAGAGAGAGAAAGAGAAGCTGTGAGTGAGAGACAGAGGGAGAAAGAAAGGGGGTGAGTGCGAGAGAGAGAAAGAGAAGCTGTGAGAGAGAGAGAAAAAGAGAAGCTGTGAGTGAGAAAGAGAGAGAAAGAGAAGCTGTGAGTGAGAGACAGAGAGAGAAGCTGTGAGTGAGTGAGAGAGAGAGAAGCTGTGTGTGAGAGAGAGAGAGAGAAGCTGTAAGTGAGTGAGAGAAGGAGAAGCTGTGAGTGTGTGAGAGAGAAAGAGAAGCTGTGAGTGAGAGAGAGAGAGAGAAAGAGAAGTTGTTAGTGAGAGAGAGAGAGAAAGAGAAGCTTTGAGAGAGAGAGAGAGAGAGAGAGAAGCTGTGAGTGAGAGAGAGAAGCTGTGAGTGAGAGACAGAGAGATAAAGAGAAGCTGAGAGAGAGAGTGAGAAAGAGAAGCTGTGAGAGAGAGAGAATGAGAAGCTGTGTGAGAGGGAGAGAGAAAGAGAGAAATAGAAGCTACGAGTGAGAGAGAGGGAGAAGCTGTGAGTGTGTGAGAGAGAGGGTGAAGCTGTGAGTGAAAAAGAGAGAAAGTGAAGCTGTGAGTGAGAGATAGAGAGAGAAAGAGAAGCTGTGAGTTAGAGAGAGAGAGAACGAGAAGCTGTGTGTGTGAGATAAAGAGAAGCTGTGAGTGAGAGAGAGAGAGATAAAGAGAAGCTGTGAGTGAGAGATAGAGAGAGAAAGAGAAGCTGTGAGTGAGAGAGACAGAGAGAATCTGTGAGTGAGAGAGAGAGAGAAAGAGAAGCTATGAGTGAGATAGAGAGAAGCTGTGAGTGAGAGAGAGAAGCTGTGCGTGATAGAGAGAGACAGAAGCTGTGTGTGTGTGTGAGAGAGAGAGAAGCTGTGAATGAGAGAGAGAGAGAGAAAGAGAAGATGTGTGATAGAGAGAGAGAGAAGCTGTGAGAGAGAGTGAGATAAAGAGAAGTTGTGAGTGAGTGAGTGAGTGAGAGAAGCTGTGAGTGAAAGAGAGAAAGAGAAGCTGTGAGTGAGAGAGAGAGAGAGAAGCTGTGAGTGAGAGACAGAGAGAGAAAGAGAAGCTGTGTGTGAGAGAGAGAGTGATAAGCTGTGTGTGTGAGAGAGAGAGAAGCTGTGAGTGAGAGAGAGAGAAAGAGAAGCTGTGAGTGAGAGAGAGAGAGAAGCTTAGAGTGAGAGAGAGAAAGAGAAGCTGTGAGTGAGAGGCAGAGGGAGAAAGAAAGTGTGTGAGTGCGAGAGAGAGAAAGAGAAGCTGTGAGAGAGAGAGAAAGAGAAGCTGTGAGTGAGAAAGAGAGAGAAAGAGAAGCTGTGAGTGAGAGAGAGAGAAGCTGTGAGTGAAAGTGAGAAAGAGAAGCTGATAGTGAGAGAGAGAGAGAAGCTGTGAGTGAGAGAAAGAGAAAGAGAATCTGTGAGTAAGAGAGAAAGAGAGAAATAGAAGCTATGAGTGAGAGACAGAGAGAGAAGCTGTGAGTGAGTGAGAGAGAGAGAAGCTGTGTGTGTGAGAGAGAGAAAGAGAAGCTGTGAGAGAGAGAGAAAGAGAAGCTGTAAGTGAGTGAGAGAAGGAGAAGCTGTGAGTGTGAGAGAGAGAAAGAGAAGCTGTGTGTGAGAGAGAGAGAGAGAGAAAGAGAAGTTGTTAGTGAGAGAGAGAGAGAAAGAAAGAGAAGCTTTGAGAGAGAGAGAGAGAGAGAGAGAAGCTGTGAGTGAGAGAGAGAGAAGCTGTGAGTGAGAGACAGAGAGATATAGAGAAGCTGTGAGAGAGAGTGAGAAAGAGAAGCTGTGAGAGAGAGAATGAGAAGCTGTGTGAGGGAGAGAGAAAGAGAATTTGTTAGTGAGAGAGAGAGAAGGAGCTGTGAGAGAGAGAGAGAGCAAGAGAATCTGTGAGTGAGAGAGAGAGAGAAAGAGAAGCTGTGAGTGAGAGAGAAAGAGAGAAAGAGAAGCTGTGAGAGAGAGAGAGTGAGAAGCTATGAGAGAGTGAGAGCAAGAGAAGCTGTGAGTGAGAGAGAGAAAGAGAAGCTGAGAAATAGAGAGAAAGAGAAGCTGTGAGTGAGAAGACAGAGAGAGAAAGAAAGAGAAGCTGTGTGAGAGAGAGATAGAGAAAGTGAAGCTGTGAGTGAGAAGGATGAGAAATAAAGAGAAGCTGTGAGTGTGTGTGAGAGAGAAAGAGAAGCTGTGAGAGAGAGAGAAAAAGAGAAGCTGTGAGTGAGAGTGAAAGAGAGAAATAGAAGCTATGAGTGAGAGAGAGAGAGAAGCTGTGAGTGAGAGAAAGAGAGAGAAAGAGAAGTTGTTAGTGAGAGAGAGAGAGAAAGAGAAGCTTTGAGTGAGAGACAGTGAGAGAGAGTAGCTGTGAGAGAGAGAGAGAGCAAGAGTAGCTGTGAGTGAGAGAGAGAGAGAGAAAGAGAAGCTGTGAGTGAGAGAGAGAGAGAAGGAGAAGTTGTGTGAGAGAGAGAGATAGAGAAAGAGAAGCTGTGTGAGAGAGAGAAAGAGAAGCTGTGAGTGTGTGTGAGAGAGAAAGTGAAGTTGTGAGAGAGAGAGAAAAAGAGAAGCTGTGAGTGAGAGTGAAAGAGAGAAATAGAAGCTACGAGTGAGAGAGAGAGAGAAGCTGTGAGTGTGTGAGAGAGAGGAAGTGAAGCTGTGAGTGAGAGATAGAGAGAGAAAGAGAAGCTGTGTGAGAGAGAGATAGAGAAAGTGAAGCTGTGAGTGAGAAGGATGAGAAATAAAGAGAAGCTGTGAGTGTGTGTGAGAGAGAAAGAGAAGCTGTGAGAGAGAGAGAGAAAAAGAGAAGCTGTGAGTGAGAGTGAAAGAGAGAAATAGAAGCTATGAGTGAGAGAGAGAGAGAAGCTGTGAGTGAGAGAAAGAGAAGTTGTTAGTGAGAGAGAGAGAGAAAGAGAAGCTTTGAGAGAGAGAGAGAGAGAAAGAGAAGCTGTGAGTGAGAGAGAGAGAGAAGCTGTGAGTGAGAGACAGAGAGATAAAGAGAAGCTGTGTGTGTGAGAGAAAGAGAAGCTGTGAGTGAGAGAGAGAGAGAATGAGAAGCTGTGTGAGAGGGAGAGAGAAAGAGAAGATTTTAGTGAGCGAGAGAGAGAGAGAAAGAGCTGTGAGAGAGAGAGAGTGAAAGAGAAGCTGTGTGAGAGAGAAAGAGAAGCTGTGAGTGAGAGAGAGAGAGAAAGTGAAGCTGTGAGTGAGAGAGAGAGAGAAAGAGAACCTGTGACTGAGAGAAAGAGAAGCTGTGAGTGAGAGAGAGAGAAGCTGTGAGTGAAAGTGAGAAAGAGAAGCTGATAGTGAGAGAGAGAGAGAGAAGCTGTGAGTGAGAGAAAGAGAAAGAGAAGCTGTGAGTAAGAGAGAAAGAGAGAAATAGAAGCTATGAGTGAGAGACAGAGAGAGAAGCTGTGAGTGAGTGAGAGAGAGAGAGAGAAGCTGTGAGTGAGAGACAGAGAGAGAAAGAGAAGTTGTTAGTGAGAGAGAGAGAGAAAGAGAAAGAGAAGCTGTGAGAGAGAGAGAGAAGCTGTGAGTGAGAGAGAGAGAAGCTGTGAGTGAGAGACAGAGAGATAAAGAGAAGCTGTGAGAGAGAGAGAGAAAGAGAAGCTGTGAGAGAGAGAGAGAATGAGAAGCTTTGAGTGAGAGAGAGAAAGAGAGAGAGAAGCTGTGTGTGAGTGTGAGAGAGAGTGAGATAAAGAGAAGCTGTGAGTGAGTGAGAGAGAGAGAGAAGCTGTGAGTGAAAGTGAGAAAGAGAAGCTGATAGTGAGAGAGAGAGAGAAGCTGTGAGTGAGAGAAAGAGAAGCTGTGAGTAAGAGAGAAAGAGAGAAATAGAAGCTATGAGTGAGAGACAGAGAGAGAAGCTGTGAGTGAGTGAGAGAGAGAGAAGTTGTGTGAGAGAGAGAGAGAAAAAGAGAAGCTGTGAGTGTGTGAGAGAGAGAAAGAGAAGCTGTAAGTGTGAGAGAAAGAGAAGCTGTGAGTGTGAGAGAGAGAAAGAGAAGCTGTGAGTGAGAGAGAGAGTGAGAAGCTGTGAGTGAGAGAGAGAGAGAAAGAGATGCTGTGAGTGAGAGACAGAGAGAGAAAGAGAAGTTGTTAGTGAGAGAGAGAGAGAGAGAGAGAAGCTGTGAGTGAGAGAGAGAAAGAATAGCTGTGTGTGAGAGAGAGAGAAGCTGTGAGTGAGAGACAGAGAGATAAAGAGAAGCTGTGAGAAAGAGAGAGAATGAGAAGCTGTGTGAGAGAGAGAAAGAGAAGTTGTTATTGAGAGAGAGAGAGAAAGAGCTGTGAGAGAGAGAAAGAGAAAGAGAAGCTGTGTGTGAGAGAGAAAGAGAAGCTCTGAGTGAGAGAGAGAGAGAGAAAGAGAAGCTGTGAGAGAGAAAGAAAGAGCTGTGAGTGAGAGACAGATAGAGAAAGAGAAGCGGTGTGAGAGAGAGAGTGATAAGCTGTGAGGGAGAGAGAGAGAAAGAGAAGCTGTGAGTGACAGACAGTGAGAGAGAGTAGCTGTGAGAGAGAGAGAGAGCAAGAGAAGCTGTGAGTGTGTGTGTGAGAGAGAAAGAAAGCTGTGAGTGAGAGAGAGAGAAAGAGAAAGAGAAGCTGTGAGTGAGAGAGAGAGAGAAGGAGAAGTTGTGTGTGAGAGAGAGATAGAGAAAGAGAAGCTGTGAGAGAGAGAGAGTGATAAGCTGTGAGGGAGAGAGAGAGAGAAAGAGAAGCTGTGAGTGAGAGACAGTGAGAGAGAGTAGCTGTGAGAGAGAGAGAGAAAGAGAACCTGTGAGTGAGAGAAAGAGAGAAAGAGAAGCTGTGAGTGAGAGACAGAGAAAGAAAGAGAAGCTGTGTGTGAGAGAGAGAGTGATAAGCTGTGAGTGAGAGAGAGAGAGAAAGAGAAGCTGTGAGTGAGAGACAGAGAGAGAGAGTAGCTGTATGTGTGTGTGAGAGAGAGAGCAAGAGAATCTGTGAGTGAGAGAGAGAGAAAAAGAGAAGCTGTGAGTGACAGAGAAAGAGAGAAAGAGAAGCTGTGAGTGAGAGAGAGTGAGAAGCTATGAGAGAGAGAGCAAGAGAAGCTGTGAGTGAGAGAGAGAAAGAGAAGCTGTGAATGAGAAAGAGAGAGAAAGAGAAGCTGTGAGTGAGAAGACAGAGAGAGAAAGAGAAGCTGTTGAGAGAGAGAGAGAGAGAAAGAGACGCTGTGAGTGAGAGAGAGAGAGAAAGAGAAGCTGTGAGTGTGTGTGAGAGAGAAAGAGAAGCTGTGAGAGAGAGAGAAAAAGAGAAGCTGTGAGTGAGAGAGAGAGAGAGAACGAGAAGCTGTGTGTGAGAGAGAAAGAGAAGCTGTGAGTGAGAGAGAGAGAGAAAGAGAAGCTGTGAGTGCGAGATAGAGAGAGAAAGAGAAGCTGTGAGTGAGTGTGAGAGAGAGAATGAGAAGCTGTGTGTGTGAGATTAAGAGAAGCTGTGAGTGAGAGAGAGAGAGAAAGAGAAGCTGTGAGTGAGAGAGAGAAAGAGAAGCTGTGAGAGAGAGAGAATGAGAAGCTGTGAGTGAGAGAGAGAAAGAGAGAGAGAAGCTGTGAGTGTGAGAGAGAGTGAGATAAAGAGAAGCTGTGAGTGAGTGTGAGAGAGAGAGAAGCTGTGAGTGAAAGTGAGAAAGAGAAGCTGATAGTGAGAGAGAGTGAAGCTGTGAGTGAGAGAAAGAGAAAGAGAAGCTGTGAGTAAGAGAGAAAGAGAGAAATAGAAGCTATGAGTGAGAGACAGAGAGAGAAGCTGTGAGTGAGTGAGAGAGAGAGAAGTTGTGTGAGAGAGAGAGAAAAAGAGAAGCTGTGAGTGAGAGAGAGAGAGAAAGAGAAGCTGTAAGTGAGTGAGAGAAAGAGAAGCTGTGAGTGTGTGAGAGAGAAAGAGAAGCTGTGAGTGAGAGAGAGAGTGAGAAGCTGTGAGTGAGAGAGAGAGAAAGAGATGCTGTGAGTGAGAGACAGAGAGAAAGAGAAGTTGTTAGTGAGAGAGAGAGAGAGAGAGAAAGAGAAGCTGTGAGAGAGAGAGAGAGAAAGAGAAGCTGTGAGAGAGAGAGATAGAAGCTGTGAGTGAGAGACAGAGAGAGAAAGAGAAGCTGTGTGTGTGAGAGAGAGAGAAGCTGTGTGTGAGAGAGAAAGAGAAGCTGTGAGTGAGAGAGAGAGAGAAAGAGAATCTGTGAGTGAGAGAGAGAGAAAGAGAAGCTGTGAGAGAGAGTGAAAGAGAAGCTGTGAGTGAGAAACAGAGAGAGAAAGAGAAGCTGTGTGAGAGAGAGAGAGTGATAAGCTGTGAGTGAGAGAGAGAGAAAGAGAAGCTGTGAGTGTGGGAGAGAGAGAAGGAGAAGTTGTGTGTGTGAGAGAGAGAGAAAGAGTAGCTGTGAGAGAGAGAGAGAAAGAGAAGCTGTGAGTGTGTGTGAGAGAGAAAGAGAAGTTGTGTGAGAGAGAGAAAAAGAGAAGCTGTGAGTGAGAGTGAAAGAGAGAAATAGAAGCTACGAGTGAGAGAGAGAGAGAAGCTGTGAGTGTGTGAGAGAGAGGAAGTGAAGCTGTGAGTGAAAAAGAGAGAAAGAGAAGCTGTGAGTGAGAGATAGAGAGAGAAAGAGAAGCTGTGAGTTAGAGAGAGAGAGAGAATGAGAAGCTGTGTGTGTGAGATAAAGAGAAGCTGTGAGTGAGAGAGAGAGAAAGAGAAGTTGTGAGTGAGAGATAGAGAGAGAAAGAGAAGCTGTGAGTGAGAGAGAGAGAAAGAGAAGCTATGAGTGAGAGAGAGAGAGAAGCTGTGAGTGAGAGAGAGAAGCTGTGCGTGAGAGAGAGAGAGAAGCTGTGTGTGTGTGAGAGAGAGAGAAGCTGTGAGTGAGAGAGAGAGAAAGAAAGAGAAGCTGTGTGATAGAGAGAGAGAAGCTGTGAGTGTGAGAGAGAGTGAGATAAAGAGAAGTTGTGAGTGAGTGAGTGAGTGAGAGAAGCTGTGAGTGAAAGAGAGAAAGGGAAGCTGTGAGTGAGAGAGAGAGAGAGAGAAGCTGTGAGTGAGAGTCGGAGAGAGAAAGAGAAGCTTGTGTGAGAGAGAGTGTGATAAGCTCTGTGTGTGTGTGAGAGAGAAGCTATGAGTGAGAGAAAGTGAAAGAGAAGCTGTGAGTAAGAGAGAAAGAGAGAAATAGAAGCTATGAGTGAGAGACAGAGAGAGAAGCTGTGAGTGAGTGAGAGAGAGAGAAGCTGTGAGTGAGAGACAGAGAGAGAAAGAGAAGTTGTTAGTGAGAGAGAGAGAGAGATTGAAAGAGAAGCTGTGTGTGAGAGAGAGAGAGAAACTATGAGTGAGAGAGAGAGAAAGAGATGCTGTGAGTGAGAGACAGAGAGAGAAAGAGAAGTTGTTAGTGAGAGAGAGAGAGAGAAAGAGAAGCTGTGTGTGTGTGAGAGAGAGAAGCTGTGTGTGAGAGAGAAAGAGAAGCTGTGAGTGAGAGAGAGAGAGAAAGAGAATCTGTGAGTGAGAGAGAGAGAGAAAGAGAAGCTGTGAGAGAGAGAGAAAGAGAAGCTGTGAGTGAGAAACAGAGAGAGAAAGAGAAGCTGTGTGAGAGAGAGAAAGTGATAAGCTGTGAGTGAGATAGAGAGAAAGAGAAGCCGTGAGTGTGTGTGTGAGAGAGAAAGAAAGCTGTGAGTGAGAGAGAGAGAAAGAGAAGGTGTGAGTGTGTGAGAGAGAGAAGGAGAAGTTGTGTGAGAGAGAGATAGAGAAAGAGTAGCTGTGAGAGAGAGAGAGAGAAAGAGAAGCTGTGAGTGTGTGTGAGAGAGAAAGAGAAGTTGTGTGAGAGAGAGAAAAAGAGAAGCTGTGTGTGAGAGTGAAAGAGAGAAATAGAAGCTACGAGTGAGAGAGAGAGACAAGCTGTGAGTGTGTGTGAGAGAGGAAGTGAAGCTGTGAGTGAAAAAGAGAGAAAGAGAAGCTGTGAGTGAGAGATAGAGACAGAAAGAGAAGCTGTGAGTTAGAGAGAGAGAGAATGAGAAGCTGTGTGTGTGAGATAAAGAGAAGCTGTGAGTGAGAGAGAGAGAAAGAGAAGCTGTGAGTGAGAGATAGAGAGAGAAAGAGAAGCTGTGAGTGAGAGAGAGAAAGAGAAGCTATGAGTGAGAGAGAGAGAGAAGCTGTGAGTGAGAGAGAGAAGCTGTGCGTGAGAGAGAGAGAGAAGCTGTGTGTGTGTGTGAGAGAGAGAAGCTGTGAGTGAGAGAGAGAGAAAGAAAGAGAAGCTGTGTGATAGAGAGAGAGAAGCTGTCAGTGTGAGAGAGAGTGAGATAAAGAGAAGTTGTGAGTGAGTGAGTGAGTGAGAGAAGCTGTGAGTGAAAGAGAGAATGGGAAGCTGTGAGTGAGTGAGAGAGAGAGAAGCTGTGAGTGAGAGACAGAGAGAGAAAGAGAAGCTGTGTGTGAGAGAGAGTGTGATAAGCTCTGTGTGTGTGTGAGAGAGAAGCTATGAGTGAGAGAAAGAGAAAGAGAAGCTGTGAGTGAGAGAGAGAGAAGCTGTGAGTGAGAGAGAGAAAGAGAAGCTGTGAGTGAGAGACAGAGAGAGAAAGAAAGGGTGTGAGTGAGAGACAGAGAGAGAAAGAGAAGCTGTGTGTGTGAGAGAGAAAGAGAAGCTGTGAGTGAGAGAGAGAGAAGCTGTGAGTGAAAGTGAGAAAGAGAAGCTGATAGAGAGAGAGAGAGAGAAGCTGTGAGTGAGAGAAAGATAAAGAGAAGCTGTGAGTAAGAGAGAAAGAGAGAAATAGAAGCTATGAGTGAGAGACAGAGAGAGAAGCTGTGAGTGAGTGAGAGAGAGAGAAGCTGTGAGTGAGAGACAGAGAGAGAAAGAGAAGTTGTTAGTGAGAGAGAGAGAGAGAGAGAGAGAGAAAGAGCTGTGAGAGAGAGAGAGAGAGAAACTATGAGTGAGAGAGAGAGAAGCTGTGAGTGAGAGACAGAGAGATAAAGAGAAGCTGTGAGAGAGAGAGAGAAAGAGAAGCTGTGTGTGAGAGAGAGAATGAGAAGCTTTGAGTGAGAGAGAGAAAGAGAGAGAGAAGCTGTGAGTGTGAGAGAGAGTCAGATAAAGAGAAGCTGTGAGTGAGTGAGTGAGAGAGAGAAGCTGTGAGTGAAAGTGAGAAAGAGAAGCTGATAGTGAGAGAGAGAGAAGCTGTGAGTGAGAGAAAGAGAAAGAGAAGCTGTGAGTAAGAGAGAAAGAGAGAAATAGAAGCTATGAGTGAGAGACAGAGAGAGAAGCTGTGAGTGAGTGAGTGAGAGAGAAGTTGTGTGAGAGAGAGAGAAAAAGAGAAGCTGTGAGTGTGTGAGAGAGAGAAAGAGAAGCTGTAAGTGAGTGAGAGAAAGAGAAGCTGTGAGTGTGTGAGAGAGAAAGAGAAGCTGTGAGTGAGAGAGAGAGTGAGAAGCTGTGAGTGAGAGAGAGAGAGAAAGAGATGCTGTGAGTGAGAGACAGAGAAAGAGAAGTTGTTAGTGAGAGAGAGAGAGAGAGAGAAGCTGTGAGAGAGAGAGAGAAAGAGAAGCTGTGTGAGAGAGAGAGAGAAGCTGTGAGTGAGAGACAGAGAGATAAAGAGAAGCTGTGAGAGAGAGAGAATGAAAAGGTGTGTGTGAGAGAGAAAGAGAAGTTGTTATTGAGAGAGAGAGAGAGAAAGAAAGAGCTGTGAGAGAGAGAAAGAGAAAGAGAAGCTGTGTGTGAGAGAGAAAGAGAAGCTGTGAGTGAGAGAGAGAGAGAAAGAGAAGCTGTGAGTGAGAGACAGAGAGAGAAAGAGAAGCTGTGTGAGAGAGAGAGTGATAAGCTGTGAGGGAGAGAGAGAGAGAAAGAGAAGCTGTGAGTGAGAGACAGTGAGAGAGAGTAGCTGTGAGAGAGAGAGAGAGCAAGAGAAGCTGTGAGTGTGTGTGAGAGAGAGAGAAAGAAAGCTGTGAGTGAGAGAGAGAGAGAGAAAGAGAAGCTGTGAGTGAGAGAGAGAGAGAAGGACTTGTGTGAGAGAGAGAGATAGAGAAAGAGAAGCTGTGTGAGAGAGAGAAAGAGAAGCTGTGAGTGTGTGTGAGAGAGAAAGTGAAGTTGTGAGAGAGAGAGAAAAAGAGAAGCTGTGAGTGAGAGTGAAAGAGAGAAATAGAAGCTACGAGTGAGAGAGAGAGAGAAGCTGTGAGTGTGTGAGAGAGAGGAAGTGAAGCTGTGAGTGAAAAAGACAGAAAGTGAAGCTGTGAGTGAGAGATAGAGAGAGAAAGAGAAGCTGTGAGTTAGAGAGAGAGAGAGAACGAGAAGCTGTGTGTGTGAGAGAGAGAGAATCTGTGAGTGAGAGAGAGAGAGAAAGAGAAGCTATGAGTGAGAGAGAGAGAAACTGTGAGTGAGAGAGAGAAGCTGTGCGTGAGAGAGAGAGAGAGAAGCTGTGTGTGTCTGTGAGAGAGAGAGAAGCTGTGAGAGAGAGAGAGAGAAGCTGTGTGATAGAGAGAGAGAGAAGCTGTGAGTGTGAGACAGAGTGAGATAAAGAGAAGTTGTGAGTGAGAGAGAGAGAGAGAAGCTGTGAGTGAGAGACAGAGAGAGAAAGAGAAGCTGTGTGTGTGAGAGAGAGTGATAAGCTGTGTGTGTGTGAGAGAGAAGCTGTGAGTGAGTGAGAGAGAAAGAGAAGCTGTGAGTGAGTGAGAGAGAGAAGCTGTGAGTGAGAGAGAGAAAGAGAAGCTGTGAGTGAGAGACAGAGGGAGAAAGAAAGGGGGTGAGTGCGAGAGAGAGAAAGAGAAGCTGTGAGAGAGAGAGAGAAAGAGAAGCTGTGAGTGAGAAAGAGAGAGAAAGAGAAGCTGTGAGTGAGAGACAGAGAGAGAAAGAGAAGCTGTGTGTGTGAGAGAGAAAGAGAAGCTGTGAGTGAGAGAGAGAGTAGCTGTGAGTGAAAGTGAGAAATAGAAGCTGATAGTGTGAGAGAGAGAGAGAGAAGCTGTGAGTGAGAGAAAGAGAAAGAGAAGCTGTGAGTAAGAGAGAAAAAGAGAAATAGAAGCTATGAGTGAGAGGCAGAGAAAGAAGCTGTGAGTGAGTGAGAGAGAGAGAAGCTGTGTGAGAGAGAGAGAGAAAAAGAGAAGCTGTGAGAGAGAGAGAGAGAGAAGCTGTAAGTGAGTGAGAGAAGGAGAAGCTGTGAGTGTGTGAGAGAGAAAGAGAAGCTGTGAGTGAGAGAGAGAGAGAGAAAGAGAAGTTGTTAGTGAGTGAGAGAAAGAGAAGCTGTGAGTGTGTGAGAGAGAAAGAGAAGCTGTGAGTGAGAGAGAGAGTGAGAAGCTGTGAGTGAGAGAGAGAGAGAAAGAGATGCTGTGAGTGAGAGACAGAGAAAGAGAAGTTGTTAGTGAGAGAGAGAGAGAGAGAGAGAGAAGCTGTGAGAGAGAGAGAGAAAGAGAAGCTGTGTGAGAGAGAGAGAGAAGCTGTGAGTGAGAGACAGAGAGATAAAGAGAAGCTGTGAGAGAGAGAGAGAATGAAAAGGTGTGTGTGAGAGAGAAAGAGAAGTTGTTATTGAGAGAGAGAGAGAGAGAAAGAAAGAGCTGTGAGAGAGAGAAAGAGAAAGAGAAGCTGTGTGTGAGAGAGAAAGAGAAGCTGTGAGTGAGAGAGAGAGAGAAAGAGAAGCTGTGAGTGAGAGACAGAGAGAGAAAGAGAAGCTGTGTGAGAGAGAGAGTGATAAGCTGTGAGGGAGAGAGAGAGAGAAAGAGAAGCTGTGAGTGAGAGACAGTGAGAGAGAGTAGCTGTGAGAGAGAGAGAGAGCAAGAGAAGCTGTGAGTGTGTGTGAGAGAGAGAGAAAGAAAGCTGTGAGTGAGAGAGAGAGAGAGAAAGAGAAGCTGTGAGTGAGAGAGAGAGAGAAGGACTTGTGTGAGAGAGAGAGATAGAGAAAGAGAAGCTGTGTGAGAGAGAGAAAGAGAAGCTGTGAGTGTGTGTGAGAGAGAAAGTGAAGTTGTGAGAGAGAGAGAAAAAGAGAAGCTGTGAGTGAGAGTGAAAGAGAGAAATAGAAGCTACGAGTGAGAGAGAGAGAGAAGCTGTGAGTGTGTGAGAGAGAGGAAGTGAAGCTGTGAGTGAAAAAGACAGAAAGTGAAGCTGTGAGTGAGAGATAGAGAGAGAAAGAGAAGCTGTGAGTTAGAGAGAGAGAGAGAACGAGAAGCTGTGTGTGAGAGAGAGAGAGAATCTGTGAGTGAGAGAGAGAGAGAAAGAGAAGCTATGAGTGAGAGAGAGAGAAACTGTGAGTGAGAGAGAGAAGCTGTGCGTGAGAGAGAGAGAGAGAAGCTGTGTGTGTCTGTGAGAGAGAGAGAAGCTGTGAGAGAGAGAGAGAGAAGCTGTGTGATAGAGAGAGAGAGAAGCTGTGAGTGTGAGACAGAGTGAGATAAAGAGAAGTTGTGAGTGAGAGAGAGAGAGAGAAGCTGTGAGTGAGAGACAGAGAGAGAAAGAGAAGCTGTGTGTGTGAGAGAGAGTGATAAGCTGTGTGTGTGTGAGAGAGAAGCTGTGAGTGAGTGAGAGAGAAAGAGAAGCTGTGAGTGAGTGAGAGAGAGAAGCTGTGAGTGAGAGAGAGAAAGAGAAGCTGTGAGTGAGAGACAGAGGGAGAAAGAAAGGGGGTGAGTGCGAGAGAGAGAAAGAGAAGCTGTGAGAGAGAGAGAGAAAGAGAAGCTGTGAGTGAGAAAGAGAGAGAAAGAGAAGCTGTGAGTGAGAGACAGAGAGAGAAAGAGAAGCTGTGTGTGTGAGAGAGAAAGAGAAGCTGTGAGTGAGAGAGAGAGTAGCTGTGAGTGAAAGTGAGAAATAGAAGCTGATAGTGTGAGAGAGAGAGAGAAGCTGTGAGTGAGAGAAAGAGAAAGAGAAGCTGTGAGTAAGAGAGAAAAAGAGAAATAGAAGCTATGAGTGAGAGGCAGAGAAAGAAGCTGTGAGTGAGTGAGAGAGAGAGAAGCTGTGTGAGAGAGAGAGAGAAAAAGAGAAGCTGTGAGAGAGAGAGAGAGAGAAGCTGTAAGTGAGTGAGAGAAGGAGAAGCTGTGAGTGTGTGAGAGAGAAAGAGAAGCTGTGAGTGAGAGAGAGAGAGAGAAAGAGAAGTTGTTAGTGAGAGAGAGAGAGAAAGAGAAGCTTTGAGAGAGAGAGAGAGAGAGAGAAGCTGTGAGTGAGAGAGAGAAGCTGTGAGTGAGAGACAGAGAGATAAAGAGAAGCTGAGAGAGAGAGTGAGAAAGAGAAACTGTGAGAGAGAGAGAATGAGAAGCTGTGTGAGAGGGAGAGAGAAAGAGAGAAATAGAAGCTACGAGTGAGAGAGAGAGAAGCTGTGAGTGTGTGAGAGAGAGGGTGAAGCTGTGAGTGAAAAAGAGAGAAAGTGAAGCTGTGAGTGAGAGATAGAGAGAGAAAGAGAAGCTGTGAGTTAGAGAGAGAACAAGAAGCTGTGTGTGTGAGATAAAGAGAAGCTGTGAGTGAGAGAGAGAGAGAAAGAGAAGCTGTGAGTGAGAGATAGAGAGAGAAAGAGAATCTGTGAGTGAGAGAGAGAGAGAAAGAGAAGCTATGAGTGAGATAGAGAGAAGCTGTGAGTGAGTGAGAGAAGCTGTGAGTGAAAGAGAGAAAGAGAAGCTGTGAGTGAGAGAGAGAGAGAGAAGCTGTGAGTGAGAGACAGAGAGAGAAAGAGAAGCTGTGTGTGTGAGAGAGAGTGATAAGCTGTGTGTGTGAGAGAGAGAAGCTGTGAGTGAGAGAGAGAGAAAGAGAAGCTGTGAGTGAGAGAGAGAAGCTGAGAGTGCGAGAGAGAAAGAGAAGCTGTGAGTGAGAGACAGAGGGAGAAAGAAAGTGTGTGAGTGCGAGAGAGAGAAAGAGAAGCTGTGAGAGAGAGAGAAAGAGAAGCTGTGAGTGAGAAAGAGAGAGAAAGAGACGCTGTGTGTGTGAGAGAGAAAGAGAAGCTGTGAGTGAGAGAGAGAGAAGCTGTGAGTGAAAGTGAGAATGAGAAGCTGATAGTGAGAGAGAGAGAGAAGCTGTGAGTGAGAGAAAGAGAAAGAGAAGCTGTGAGTAAGAGAGAAAGAGAGAAATAGAAGCTATGAGTGAGAGACAGAGAGAGAAGCTGTGAGTGAGTGAGAGAGAGAGAAGCTGTGTGAGAGAGAGAGAGAAAAAGAGAAGCTGTGAGAGAGAGATAGAGAAAGAGAAGCTGTAAGTGAGTGAGAGAAGGAGAAGCTGTGAGTGTGAGAGAGAGAAAGAGAAGCTGTGTGTGAGAGAGAGAGAGAGAAAGAGAAGTTGTTAGTGAGAGAGAGAGAAAGAAAGAGAAGCTTTGAGAGAGAGAGAGAGAGAGAGAAGCTGTGAGTGAGAGAGAGAGAAGCTGTGAGTGAGAGACAGAGAGATATAGAGAAGCTGTGAGAGAGAGTGAGAAAGAGAAGCTGTGAGAGAGAGAGAATGAGAAGCTGTGTGAGGGAGAGAGAAAGAGAATTTGTTAGTGAGAGAGAGAGAGAAGGAGCTGTGAGTGAGAGAGAAAGAGAGAAAGAGAAGCTGTGAGAGAGAGAGAGTGAGAAGCTATGAGAGAGAGAGAGCAAGAGAAGCTGTGAGTGAGAGAGAGAAAGAGAAGCTGTGAGAAATAGAGAGAAAGAGAAGCTGTGAGTGAGAAGACAGAGAGAGAAAGAGAAGCTGTGAGAGAGAGAGAGAGAAAGTGAAGCTGTGAGTGAGAAGGATGAGAAATAAAGAGAAGCTGTGAGTGTGTGTGTGAGAGAAAGAGAAGCTGTGAGTGAGAGACAGAGGGAGAAAGAAAGGGGGTGAGTGCGAGAGAGAGAAAGAGAAGCTGTGAGAGAGAGAGAAAAAGAGAAGCTGTGAGTGAGAAAGAGAGAGAAAGAGAAGCTGTGAGTGAGAGACAGAGAGAGAAGCTGTGAGTGAGTGAGAGAGAGAGAAGCTGTGTGAGAGAGAGAGAGAGAGAAGCTGTAAGTGAGTGAGAGAAGGAGAAGCTGTGAGTGTGTGAGAGAGAAAGAGAAGCTGTGAGTGAGAGAGAGAGAGAGAAAGAGAAGTTGTTAGTGAGAGAGAGAGAGAAAGAGAAGCTTTGAGAGAGAGAGAGAGAGAGAGAGAAGCTGTGAGTGAGAGAGAGAAGCTGTGAGTGAGAGACAGAGAGATAAAGAGAAGCTGAGAGAGAGAGTGAGAAAGAGAAGCTGTGAGAGAGAGAGAATGAGAAGCTGTGTGAGAGGGAGAGAGAAAGAGAGAAATAGAAGCTACGAGTGAGAGAGAGGGAGAAGCTGTGAGTGTGTGAGAGAGAGGGTGAAGCTGTGAGTGAAAAAGAGAGAAAGTGAAGCTGTGAGTGAGAGATAGAGAGAGAAAGAGAAGCTGTGAGTTAGAGAGAGAGAGAACGAGAAGCTGTGTGTGTGAGATAAAGAGAAGCTGTGAGTGAGAGAGAGAGAGATAAAGAGAAGCTGTGAGTGAGAGATAGAGAGAGAAAGAGAAGCTGTGAGTGAGAGAGACAGAGAGAATCTGTGAGTGAGAGAGAGAGAGAAAGAGAAGCTATGAGTGAGATAGAGAGAAGCTGTGAGTGAGAGAGAGAAGCTGTGCGTGATAGAGAGAGACAGAAGCTGTGTGTGTGTGTGAGAGAGAGAGAAGCTGTGAATGAGAGAGAGAGAGAGAAAGAGAAGATGTGTGATAGAGAGAGAGAGAAGCTGTGAGAGAGAGTGAGATAAAGAGAAGTTGTGAGTGAGTGAGTGAGTGAGAGAAGCTGTGAGTGAAAGAGAGAAAGAGAAGCTGTGAGTGAGAGAGAGAGAGAGAAGCTGTGAGTGAGAGACAGAGAGAGAAAGAGAAGCTGTGTGTGAGAGAGAGAGTGATAAGCTGTGTGTGTGAGAGAGAGAGAAGCTGTGAGTGAGAGAGAGAGAAAGAGAAGCTGTGAGTGAGAGAGAGAGAGAAGCTTAGAGTGAGAGAGAGAAAGAGAAGCTGTGAGTGAGAGGCAGAGGGAGAAAGAAAGTGTGTGAGTGCGAGAGAGAGAAAGAGAAGCTGTGAGAGAGAGAGAAAGAGAAGCTGTGAGTGAGAAAGAGAGAGAAAGAGAAGCTGTGAGTGAGAGAGAGAGAAGCTGTGAGTGAAAGTGAGAAAGAGAAGCTGATAGTGAGAGAGAGAGAGAAGCTGTGAGTGAGAGAAAGAGAAAGAGAATCTGTGAGTAAGAGAGAAAGAGAGAAATAGAAGCTATGAGTGAGAGACAGAGAGAGAAGCTGTGAGTGAGTGAGAGAGAGAGAAGCTGTGTGTGTGAGAGAGAGAAAGAGAAGCTGTGAGAGAGAGAGAAAGAGAAGCTGTAAGTGAGTGAGAGAAGGAGAAGCTGTGAGTGTGAGAGAGAGAAAGAGAAGCTGTGTGTGTGAGAGAGAGAGAGAGAAAGAGAAGTTGTTAGTGAGAGAGAGAGAGAAAGAAAGAGAAGCTTTGAGAGAGAGAGAGAGAGAGAGAGAAGCTGTGAGTGAGAGAGAGAGAAGCTGTGAGTGAGAGACAGAGAGATATAGAGAAGCTGTGAGAGAGAGTGAGAAAGAGAAGCTGTGAGAGAGAGAATGAGAAGCTGTGTGAGGGAGAGAGAAAGAGAATTTGTTAGTGAGAGAGAGAGAAGGAGCTGTGAGAGAGAGAGAGAGCAAGAGAATCTGTGAGTGAGAGAGAGAGAGAAAGAGAAGCTGTGAGTGAGAGAGAAAGAGAGAAAGAGAAGCTGTGAGAGAGAGAGAGTGAGAAGCTATGAGAGAGTGAGAGCAAGAGAAGCTGTGAGTGAGAGAGAGAAAGAGAAGCTGAGAAATAGAGAGAAAGAGAAGCTGTGAGTGAGAAGACAGAGAGAGAAAGAAAGAGAAGCTGTGTGAGAGAGAGATAGAGAAAGTGAAGCTGTGAGTGAGAAGGATGAGAAATAAAGAGAAGCTGTGAGTGTGTGTGAGAGAGAAAGAGAAGCTGTGAGAGAGAGAGAAAAAGAGAAGCTGTGAGTGAGAGTGAAAGAGAGAAATAGAAGCTATGAGTGAGAGAGAGAGAGAAGCTGTGAGTGAGAGAAAGAGAGAGAAAGAGAAGTTGTTAGTGAGAGAGAGAGAGAAAGAGAAGCTTTGAGTGAGAGACAGTGAGAGAGAGTAGCTGTGAGAGAGAGAGAGAGCAAGAGTAGCTGTGAGTGAGAGAGAGAGAGAGAAAGAGAAGCTGTGAGTGAGAGAGAGAGAGAAGGAGAAGTTGTGTGAGAGAGAGAGATAGAGAAAGAGAAGCTGTGTGAGAGAGAGAAAGAGAAGCTGTGAGTGTGTGTGAGAGAGAAAGTGAAGTTGTGAGAGAGAGAGAAAAAGAGAAGCTGTGAGTGAGAGTGAAAGAGAGAAATAGAAGCTACGAGTGAGAGAGAGAGAGAAGCTGTGAGTGTGTGAGAGAGAGGAAGTGAAGCTGTGAGTGAGAGATAGAGAGAGAAAGAGAAGCTGTGTGAGAGAGAGATAGAGAAAGTGAAGCTGTGAGTGAGAAGGATGAGAAATAAAGAGAAGCTGTGAGTGTGTGTGAGAGAGAAAGAGAAGCTGTGAGAGAGAGAGAAAAAGAGAAGCTGTGAGTGAGAGTGAAAGAGAGAAATAGAAGCTATGAGTGAGAGAGAGAGAGAAGCTGTGAGTGAGAGAAAGAGAAGTTGTTAGTGAGAGAGAGAGAGAAAGAGAAGCTTTGAGAGAGAGAGAGAGAGAAAGAGAAGCTGTGAGTGAGAGAGAGAGAGAAGCTGTGAGTGAGAGACAGAGAGATAAAGAGAAGCTGTGTGTGTGAGAGAAAGAGAAGCTGTGAGTGAGAGAGAGAGAGAATGAGAAGCTGTGTGAGAGGGAGAGAGAAAGAGAAGATTTTAGTGAGCGAGAGAGAGAGAGAAAGAGCTGTGAGAGAGAGAGAGTGAAAGAGAAGCTGTGTGAGAGAGAAAGAGAAGCTGTGAGTGAGAGAGAGAGAGAAAGTGAAGCTGTGAGTGAGAGAGAGAGAGAAAGAGAACCTGTGACTGAGAGAAAGAGAAGCTGTGAGTGAGAGAGAGAGAAGCTGTGAGTGAAAGTGAGAAAGAGAAGCTGATAGTGAGAGAGAGAGAGAGAAGCTGTGAGTGAGAGAAAGAGAAAGAGAAGCTGTGAGTAAGAGAGAAAGAGAGAAATAGAAGCTATGAGTGAGAGACAGAGAGAGAAGCTGTGAGTGAGTGAGAGAGAGAGAGAAGCTGTGAGTGAGAGACAGAGAGAGAAAGAGAAGTTGTTAGTGAGAGAGAGAGAGAAAGAGAAAGAGAAGCTGTGAGAGAGAGAGAGAAGCTGTGAGTGAGAGAGAGAGAGAAGCTGTGAGTGAGAGACAGAGAGATAAAGAGAAGCTGTGAGAGAGAGAGAGAAAGAGAAGCTGTGAGAGAGAGAGAGAATGAGAAGCTTTGAGTGAGAGAGAGAAAGAGAGAGAGAAGCTGTGTGTGAGTGTGAGAGAGAGTGAGATAAAGAGAAGCTGTGAGTGAGTGAGAGAGAGAGAGAAGCTGTGAGTGAAAGTGAGAAAGAGAAGCTGATAGTGAGAGAGAGAGAGAAGCTGTGAGTGAGAGAAAGAGAAGCTGTGAGTAAGAGAGAAAGAGAGAAATAGAAGCTATGAGTGAGAGACAGAGAGAGAAGCTGTGAGTGAGTGAGAGAGAGAGAAGTTGTGTGAGAGAGAGAGAGAAAAAGAGAAGCTGTGAGTGTGTGAGAGAGAGAAAGAGAAGCTGTAAGTGTGAGAGAAAGAGAAGCTGTGAGTGTGAGAGAGAGAAAGAGAAGCTGTGAGTGAGAGAGAGAGTGAGAAGCTGTGAGTGAGAGAGAGAGAGAAAGAGATGCTGTGAGTGAGAGACAGAGAGAGAAAGAGAAGTTGTTAGTGAGAGAGAGAGAGAGAAGCTGTGAGTGAGAGAGAGAAAGAATAGCTGTGTGTGAGAGAGAGAGAAGCTGTGAGTGAGAGACAGAGAGATAAAGAGAAGCTGTGAGAAAGAGAGAGAATGAGAAGCTGTGTGAGAGAGAGAAAGAGAAGTTGTTATTGAGAGAGAGAGAGAAAGAGCTGTGAGAGAGAGAAAGAGAAAGAGAAGCTGTGTGTGAGAGAGAAAGAGAAGCTCTGAGTGAGAGAGAGAGAGAGAAAGAGAAGCTGTGAGAGAGAAAGAAAGAGCTGTGAGTGAGAGACAGATAGAGAAAGAGAAGCGGTGTGAGAGAGAGAGTGATAAGCTGTGAGGGAGAGAGAGAGAAAGAGAAGCTGTGAGTGACAGACAGTGAGAGAGAGTAGCTGTGAGAGAGAGAGAGAGCAAGAGAAGCTGTGAGTGTGTGTGTGAGAGAGAAAGAAAGCTGTGAGTGAGAGAGAGAGAAAGAGAAAGAGAAGCTGTGAGTGAGAGAGAGAGAGAAGGAGAAGTTGTGTGTGAGAGAGAGATAGAGAAAGAGAAGCTGTGAGAGAGAGAGAGTGATAAGCTGTGAGGGAGAGAGAGAGAGAAAGAGAAGCTGTGAGTGAGAGACAGTGAGAGAGAGTAGCTGTGAGAGAGAGAGAGAAAGAGAACCTGTGAGTGAGAGAAAGAGAGAAAGAGAAGCTGTGAGTGAGAGACAGAGAAAGAAAGAGAAGCTGTGTGTGAGAGAGAGAGTGATAAGCTGTGAGTGAGAGAGAGAGAGAAAGAGAAGCTGTGAGTGAGAGACAGAGAGAGAGTAGCTGTATGTGTGTGTGAGAGAGAGAGCAAGAGAATCTGTGAGTGAGAGAGAGAGAAAAAGAGAAGCTGTGAGTGACAGAGAAAGAGAGAAAGAGAAGCTGTGAGTGAGAGAGAGTGAGAAGCTATGAGAGAGAGAGCAAGAGAAGCTGTGAGTGAGAGAGAGAAAGAGAAGCTGTGAATGAGAAAGAGAGAGAAAGAGAAGCTGTGAGTGAGAAGACAGAGAGAGAAAGAGAAGCTGTTGAGAGAGAGAGAGAGAGAAAGAGACGCTGTGAGTGAGAGAGAGAGAGAAAGAGAAGCTGTGAGTGTGTGTGAGAGAGAAAGAGAAGCTGTGAGAGAGAGAGAAAAAGAGAAGCTGTGAGTGAGAGAGAGAGAGAGAACGAGAAGCTGTGTGTGAGAGAGAAAGAGAAGCTGTGAGTGAGAGAGAGAGAGAAAGAGAAGCTGTGAGTGCGAGATAGAGAGAGAAAGAGAAGCTGTGAGTGAGTGTGAGAGAGAGAATGAGAAGCTGTGTGTGTGAGATTAAGAGAAGCTGTGAGTGAGAGAGAGAGAGAAAGAGAAGCTGTGAGTGAGAAAGAGAAAGAGAAGCTGTGAGAGAGAGAGAATGAGAAGCTGTGAGTGAGAGAGAGAAAGAGAGAGAGAAGCTGTGAGTGTGAGAGAGAGTGAGATAAAGAGAAGCTGTGAGTGAGTGTGAGAGAGAGAGAAGCTGTGAGTGAAAGTGAGAAAGAGAAGCTGATAGTGAGAGAGAGTGAAGCTGTGAGTGAGAGAAAGAGAAAGAGAAGCTGTGAGTAAGAGAGAAAGAGAGAAATAGAAGCTATGAGTGAGAGACAGAGAGAGAAGCTGTGAGTGAGTGAGAGAGAGAGAAGTTGTGTGAGAGAGAGAGAAAAAGAGAAGCTGTGAGTGAGAGAGAGAGAGAAAGAGAAGCTGTAAGTGAGTGAGAGAAAGAGAAGCTGTGAGTGTGTGAGAGAGAAAGAGAAGCTGTGAGTGAGAGAGAGAGTGAGAAGCTGTGAGTGAGAGAGAGAGAAAGAGATGCTGTGAGTGAGAGACAGAGAGAAAGAGAAGTTGTTAGTGAGAGAGAGAGAGAGAGAGAAAGAGAAGCTGTGAGAGAGAGAGAGAGAAAGAGAAGCTGTGAGAGAGAGAGATAGAAGCTGTGAGTGAGAGACAGAGAGAGAAAGAGAAGCTGTGTGTGTGAGAGAGAGAGAAGCTGTGTGTGAGAGAGAAAGAGAAGCTGTGAGTGAGAGAGAGAGAGAAAGAGAATCTGTGAGTGAGAGAGAGAGAAAGAGAAGCTGTGAGAGAGAGTGAAAGAGAAGCTGTGAGTGAGAAACAGAGAGAGAAAGAGAAGCTGTGTGAGAGAGAGAGAGTGATAAGCTGTGAGTGAGAGAGAGAGAAAGAGAAGCTGTGAGTGTGTGTGAGAGAGAGAAAGAAAGCTGTGAGTGAGAGAGAGAGAGAAAGAGAAGGTGTGAGTGTGGGAGAGAGAGAAGGAGAAGTTGTGTGTGTGAGAGAGAGAGAAAGAGTAGCTGTGAGAGAGAGAGAGAAAGAGAAGCTGTGAGTGTGTGTGAGAGAGAAAGAGAAGTTGTGTGAGAGAGAGAAAAAGAGAAGCTGTGAGTGAGAGTGAAAGAGAGAAATAGAAGCTACGAGTGAGAGAGAGAGAGAAGCTGTGAGTGTGTGAGAGAGAGGAAGTGAAGCTGTGAGTGAAAAAGAGAGAAAGAGAAGCTGTGAGTGAGAGATAGAGAGAGAAAGAGAAGCTGTGAGTTAGAGAGAGAGAGAGAATGAGAAGCTGTGTGTGTGAGATAAAGAGAAGCTGTGAGTGAGAGAGAGAGAAAGAGAAGTTGTGAGTGAGAGATAGAGAGAGAAAGAGAAGCTGTGAGTGAGAGAGAGAGAAAGAGAAGCTATGAGTGAGAGAGAGAGAGAAGCTGTGAGTGAGAGAGAGAAGCTGTGCGTGAGAGAGAGAGAGAAGCTGTGTGTGTGTGAGAGAGAGAGAAGCTGTGAGTGAGAGAGAGAGAAAGAAAGAGAAGCTGTGTGATAGAGAGAGAGAAGCTGTGAGTGTGAGAGAGAGTGAGATAAAGAGAAGTTGTGAGTGAGTGAGTGAGTGAGAGAAGCTGTGAGTGAAAGAGAGAAAGGGAAGCTGTGAGTGAGAGAGAGAGAGAGAGAAGCTGTGAGTGAGAGTCGGAGAGAGAAAGAGAAGCTTGTGTGAGAGAGAGTGTGATAAGCTCTGTGTGTGTGTGAGAGAGAAGCTATGAGTGAGAGAAAGTGAAAGAGAAGCTGTGAGTAAGAGAGAAAGAGAGAAATAGAAGCTATGAGTGAGAGACAGAGGGAGAAGCTGTGAGTGAGTGAGAGAGAGAGAAGCTGTGAGTGAGAGACAGAGAGAGAAAGAGAAGTTGTTAGTGAGAGAGAGAGAGAGATTGAAAGAGAAGCTGTGTGTGAGAGAGAGAGAGAAACTATGAGTGAGAGAGAGAGAAAGAGATGCTGTGAGTGAGAGACAGAGAGAGAAAGAGAAGTTGTTAGTGAGAGAGAGAGAGAGAAAGAGAAGCTGTGTGTGTGTGAGAGAGAGAAGCTGTGTGTGAGAGAGAAAGAGAAGCTGTGAGTGAGAGAGAGAGAGAAAGAGAATCTGTGAGTGAGAGAGAGAGAGAAAGAGAAGCTGTGAGAGAGAGAGAAAGAGAAGCTGTGAGTGAGAAACAGAGAGAGAAAGAGAAGCTGTGTGAGAGAGAGAAAGTGATAAGCTGTGAGTGAGATAGAGAGAAAGAGAAGCCGTGAGTGTGTGTGTGAGAGAGAAAGAAAGCTGTGAGTGAGAGAGAGAGAAAGAGAAGGTGTGAGTGTGTGAGAGAGAGAAGGAGAAGTTGTGTGAGAGAGAGATAGAGAAAGAGTAGCTGTGAGAGAGAGAGAGAGAAAGAGAAGCTGTGAGTGTGTGTGAGAGAGAAAGAGAAGTTGTGTGAGAGAGAGAAAAAGAGAAGCTGTGTGTGAGAGTGAAAGAGAGAAATAGAAGCTACGAGTGAGAGAGAGAGACAAGCTGTGAGTGTGTGTGAGAGAGGAAGTGAAGCTGTGAGTGAAAAAGAGAGAAAGAGAAGCTGTGAGTGAGAGATAGAGACAGAAAGAGAAGCTGTGAGTTAGAGAGAGAGAGAATGAGAAGCTGTGTGTGTGAGATAAAGAGAAGCTGTGAGTGAGAGAGAGAGAAAGAGAAGCTGTGAGTGAGAGATAGAGAGAGAAAGAGAAGCTGTGAGTGAGAGAGAGAAAGAGAAGCTATGAGTGAGAGAGAGAGAGAAGCTGTGAGTGAGAGAGAGAAGCTGTGCGTGAGAGAGAGAAAGCTGTGTGTGTGTGTGAGAGAGAGAAGCTGTGAGTGAGAGAGAGAGAAAGAAAGAGAAGCTGTGTGATAGAGAGAGAGAAGCTGTCAGTGTGAGAGAGAGTGAGATAAAGAGAAGTTGTGAGTGAGTGAGTGAGTGAGAGAAGCTGTGAGTGAAAGAGAGAATGGGAAGCTGTGAGTGAGTGAGAGAGAGAGAAGCTGTGAGTGAGAGACAGAGAGAGAAAGAGAAGCTGTGTGTGAGAGAGAGTGTGATAAGCTCTGTGTGTGTGTGAGAGAGAAGCTATGAGTGAGAGAAAGAGAAAGAGAAGCTGTGAGTGAGAGAGAGAGAAGCTGTGAGTGAGAGAGAGAAAGAGAAGCTGTGAGTGAGAGACAGAGAGAGAAAGAAAGGGTGTGAGTGAGAGACAGAGAGAGAAAGAGAAGCTGTGTGTGTGAGAGAGAAAGAGAAGCTGTGAGTGAGAGAGAGAGAAGCTGTGAGTGAAAGTGAGAAAGAGAAGCTGATAGAGAGAGAGAGAGAGAAGCTGTGAGTGAGAGAAAGATAAAGAGAAGCTGTGAGTAAGAGAGAAAGAGAGAAATAGAAGCTATGAGTGAGAGACAGAGAGAGAAGCTGTGAGTGAGTGAGAGAGAGAGAAGCTGTGAGTGAGAGACAGAGAGAGAAAGAGAAGTTGTTAGTGAGAGAGAGAGAGAGAGAGAGAGAGAAAGAGCTGTGAGAGAGAGAGAGAGAGAAACTATGAGTGAGAGAGAGAGAAGCTGTGAGTGAGAGACAGAGAGATAAAGAGAAGCTGTGAGAGAGAGAGAGAAAGAGAAGCTGTGTGTGAGAGAGAGAATGAGAAGCTTTGAGTGAGAGAGAGAAAGAGAGAGAGAAGCTGTGAGTGTGAGAGAGAGTCAGATAAAGAGAAGCTGTGAGTGAGTGAGTGAGAGAGAGAAGCTGTGAGTGAAAGTGAGAAAGAGAAGCTGATAGTGAGAGAGAGAGAAGCTGTGAGTGAGAGAAAGAGAAAGAGAAGCTGTGAGTAAGAGAGAAAGAGAGAAATAGAAGCTATGAGTGAGAGACAGAGAGAGAAGCTGTGAGTGAGTGAGTGAGAGAGAAGTTGTGTGAGAGAGAGAGAAAAAGAGAAGCTGTGAGTGTGTGAGAGAGAGAAAGAGAAGCTGTAAGTGAGTGAGAGAAAGAGAAGCTGTGAGTGTGTGAGAGAGAAAGAGAAGCTGTGAGTGAGAGAGAGAGTGAGAAGCTGTGAGTGAGAGAGAGAGAGAAAGAGATGCTGTGAGTGAGAGACAGAGAAAGAGAAGTTGTTAGTGAGAGAGAGAGAGAGAGAGAGAGAAGCTGTGAGAGAGAGAGAGAAAGAGAAGCTGTGTGAGAGAGAGAGAGAAGCTGTGAGTGAGAGACAGAGAGATAAAGAGAAGCTGTGAGAGAGAGAGAGAATGAAAAGGTGTGTGTGAGAGAGAAAGAGAAGTTGTTATTGAGAGAGAGAGAGAGAAAGAAAGAGCTGTGAGAGAGAGAAAGAGAAAGAGAAGCTGTGTGTGAGAGAGAAAGAGAAGCTGTGAGTGAGAGAGAGAGAGAAAGAGAAGCTGTGAGTGAGAGACAGAGAGAGAAAGAGAAGCTGTGTGAGAGAGAGAGTGATAAGCTGTGAGGGAGAGAGAGAGAGAAAGAGAAGCTGTGAGTGAGAGACAGTGAGAGAGAGTAGCTGTGAGAGAGAGAGAGAGCAAGAGAAGCTGTGAGTGTGTGTGAGAGAGAGAGAAAGAAAGCTGTGAGTGAGAGAGAGAGAGAGAAAGAGAAGCTGTGAGTGAGAGAGAGAGAGAAGGACTTGTGTGAGAGAGAGAGATAGAGAAAGAGAAGCTGTGTGAGAGAGAGAAAGAGAAGCTGTGAGTGTGTGTGAGAGAGAAAGTGAAGTTGTGAGAGAGAGAGAAAAAGAGAAGCTGTGAGTGAGAGTGAAAGAGAGAAATAGAAGCTACGAGTGAGAGAGAGAGAGAAGCTGTGAGTGTGTGAGAGAGAGGAAGTGAAGCTGTGAGTGAAAAAGACAGAAAGTGAAGCTGTGAGTGAGAGATAGAGAGAGAAAGAGAAGCTGTGAGTTAGAGAGAGAGAGAGAACGAGAAGCTGTGTGTGAGAGAGAGAGAGAATCTGTGAGTGAGAGAGAGAGAGAAAGAGAAGCTATGAGTGAGAGAGAGAGAAACTGTGAGTGAGAGAGAGAAGCTGTGCGTGAGAGAGAGAGAGAGAAGCTGTGTGTGTCTGTGAGAGAGAGAGAAGCTGTGAGAGAGAGAGAGAGAAGCTGTGTGATAGAGAGAGAGAGAAGCTGTGAGTGTGAGACAGAGTGAGATAAAGAGAAGTTGTGAGTGAGAGAGAGAGAGAGAAGCTGTGAGTGAGAGACAGAGAGAGAAAGAGAAGCTGTGTGTGTGAGAGAGAGTGATAAGCTGTGTGTGTGTGAGAGAGAAGCTGTGAGTGAGTGAGAGAGAAAGAGAAGCTGTGAGTGAGTGAGAGAGAGAAGCTGTGAGTGAGAGAGAGAAAGAGAAGCTGTGAGTGAGAGACAGAGGGAGAAAGAAAGGGGGTGAGTGCGAGAGAGAGAAAGAGAAGCTGTGAGAGAGAGAGAGAAAGAGAAGCTGTGAGTGAGAAAGAGAGAGAAAGAGAAGCTGTGAGTGAGAGACAGAGAGAGAAAGAGAAGCTGTGTGTGTGAGAGAGAAAGAGAAGCTGTGAGTGAGAGAGAGAGTAGCTGTGAGTGAAAGTGAGAAATAGAAGCTGATAGTGTGAGAGAGAGAGAGAGAAGCTGTGAGTGAGAGAAAGAGAAAGAGAAGCTGTGAGTAAGAGAGAAAAAGAGAAATAGAAGCTATGAGTGAGAGGCAGAGAAAGAAGCTGTGAGTGAGTGAGAGAGAGAGAAGCTGTGTGAGAGAGAGAGAGAAAAAGAGAAGCTGTGAGAGAGAGAGAGAGAGAAGCTGTAAGTGAGTGAGAGAAGGAGAAGCTGTGAGTGTGTGAGAGAGAAAGAGAAGCTGTGAGTGAGAGAGAGAGAGAGAAAGAGAAGTTGTTAGTGAGTGAGAGAAAGAGAAGCTGTGAGTGTGTGAGAGAGAAAGAGAAGCTGTGAGTGAGAGAGAGAGTGAGAAGCTGTGAGTGAGAGAGAGAGAGAAAGAGATGCTGTGAGTGAGAGACAGAGAAAGAGAAGTTGTTAGTGAGAGAGAGAGAGAGAGAGAGAAGCTGTGAGAGAGAGAGAGAAAGAGAAGCTGTGTGTGAGAGAGAGAGAAGCTGTGAGTGAGAGACAGAGAGATAAAGAGAAGCTGTGAGAGAGAGAGAGAATGAAAAGGTGTGTGTGAGAGAGAAAGAGAAGTTGTTATTGAGAGAGAGAGAGAGAGAAAGAAAGAGCTGTGAGAGAGAGAAAGAGAAAGAGAAGCTGTGTGTGAGAGAGAAAGAGAAGCTGTGAGTGAGAGAGAGAGAGAAAGAGAAGCTGTGAGTGAGAGACAGAGAGAGAAAGAGAAGCTGTGTGAGAGAGAGAGTGATAAGCTGTGAGGGAGAGAGAGAGAGAAAGAGAAGCTGTGAGTGAGAGACAGTGAGAGAGAGTAGCTGTGAGAGAGAGAGAGAGCAAGAGAAGCTGTGAGTGTGTGTGAGAGAGAGAGAAAGAAAGCTGTGAGTGAGAGAGAGAGAGAGAAAGAGAAGCTGTGAGTGAGAGAGAGAGAGAAGGACTTGTGTGAGAGAGAGAGATAGAGAAAGAGAAGCTGTGTGAGAGAGAGAAAGAGAAGCTGTGAGTGTGTGTGAGAGAGAAAGTGAAGTTGTGAGAGAGAGAGAAAAAGAGAAGCTGTGAGTGAGAGTGAAAGAGAGAAATAGAAGCTACGAGTGAGAGAGAGAGAGAAGCTGTGAGTGTGTGAGAGAGAGGAAGTGAAGCTGTGAGTGAAAAAGACAGAAAGTGAAGCTGTGAGTGAGAGATAGAGAGAGAAAGAGAAGCTGTGAGTTAGAGAGAGAGAGAGAACGAGAAGCTGTGTGTGTGAGAGAGAGAGAATCTGTGAGTGAGAGAGAGAGAGAAAGAGAAGCTATGAGTGAGAGAGAGAGAAACTGTGAGTGAGAGAGAGAAGCTGTGCGTGAGAGAGAGAGAGAGAAGCTGTGTGTGTCTGTGAGAGAGAGAGAAGCTGTGAGAGAGAGAGAGAGAAGCTGTGTGATAGAGAGAGAGAGAAGCTGTGAGTGTGAGACAGAGTGAGATAAAGAGAAGTTGTGAGTGAGAGAGAGAGAGAGAAGCTGTGAGTGAGAGACAGAGAGAGAAAGAGAAGCTGTGTGTGTGAGAGAGAGTGATAAGCTGTGTGTGTGTGAGAGAGAAGCTGTGAGTGAGTGAGAGAGAAAGAGAAGCTGTGAGTGAGTGAGAGAGAGAAGCTGTGAGTGAGAGAGAGAAAGAGAAGCTGTGAGTGAGAGACAGAGGGAGAAAGAAAGGGGGTGAGTGCGAGAGAGAGAAAGAGAAGCTGTGAGAGAGAGAGAGAAAGAGAAGCTGTGAGTGAGAAAGAGAGAGAAAGAGAAGCTGTGAGTGAGAGACAGAGAGAGAAAGAGAAGCTGTGTGTGTGAGAGAGAAAGAGAAGCTGTGAGTGAGAGAGAGAGTAGCTGTGAGTGAAAGTGAGAAATAGAAGCTGATAGTGTGAGAGAGAGAGAGAAGCTGTGAGTGAGAGAAAGAGAAAGAGAAGCTGTGAGTAAGAGAGAAAAAGAGAAATAGAAGCTATGAGTGAGAGGCAGAGAAAGAAGCTGTGAGTGAGTGAGAGAGAGAGAAGCTGTGTGAGAGAGAGAGAGAAAAAGAGAAGCTGTGAGAGAGAGAGAGAGAGAAGCTGTAAGTGAGTGAGAGAAGGAGAAGCTGTGAGTGTGTGAGAGAGAAAGAGAAGCTGTGAGTGAGAGAGAGAGAGAGAAAGAGAAGTTGTTAGTGAGAGAGAGAGAGAAAGAGAAGCTTTGAGAGAGAGAGAGAGAGAGAGAAGCTGTGAGTGAGAGAGAGAAGCTGTGAGTGAGAGACAGAGAGATAAAGAGAAGCTGAGAGAGAGAGTGAGAAAGAGAAACTGTGAGAGAGAGAGAATGAGAAGCTGTGTGAGAGGGAGAGAGAAAGAGAGAAATAGAAGCTACGAGTGAGAGAGAGAGAAGCTGTGAGTGTGTGAGAGAGAGGGTGAAGCTGTGAGTGAAAAAGAGAGAAAGTGAAGCTGTGAGTGAGAGATAGAGAGAGAAAGAGAAGCTGTGAGTTAGAGAGAGAACAAGAAGCTGTGTGTGTGAGATAAAGAGAAGCTGTGAGTGAGAGAGAGAGAGAAAGAGAAGCTGTGAGTGAGAGATAGAGAGAGAAAGAGAATCTGTGAGTGAGAGAGAGAGAGAAAGAGAAGCTATGAGTGAGATAGAGAGAAGCTGTGAGTGAGTGAGAGAAGCTGTGAGTGAAAGAGAGAAAGAGAAGCTGTGAGTGAGAGAGAGAGAGAGAAGCTGTGAGTGAGAGACAGAGAGAGAAAGAGAAGCTGTGTGTGTGAGAGAGAGTGATAAGCTGTGTGTGTGAGAGAGAGAAGCTGTGAGTGAGAGAGAGAGAAAGAGAAGCTGTGAGTGAGAGAGAGAAGCTGAGAGTGCGAGAGAGAAAGAGAAGCTGTGAGTGAGAGACAGAGGGAGAAAGAAAGTGTGTGAGTGCGAGAGAGAGAAAGAGAAGCTGTGAGAGAGAGAGAAAGAGAAGCTGTGAGTGAGAAAGAGAGAGAAAGAGACGCTGTGTGTGTGAGAGAGAAAGAGAAGCTGTGAGTGAGAGAGAGAGAAGCTGTGAGTGAAAGTGAGAAAGAGAAGCTGATAGTGAGAGAGAGAGAGAAGCTGTGAGTGAGAGAAAGAGAAAGAGAAGCTGTGAGTAAGAGAGAAAGAGAGAAATAGAAGCTATGAGTGAGAGACAGAGAGAGAAGCTGTGAGTGAGTGAGAGAGAGAGAAGCTGTGTGAGAGAGAGAGAGAAAAAGAGAAGCTGTGAGAGAGAGATAGAGAAAGAGAAGCTGTAAGTGAGTGAGAGAAGGAGAAGCTGTGAGTGTGAGAGAGAGAAAGAGAAGCTGTGTGTGAGAGAGAGAGAGAGAAAGAGAAGTTGTTAGTGAGAGAGAGAGAAAGAAAGAGAAGCTTTGAGAGAGAGAGAGAGAGAGAGAAGCTGTGAGTGAGAGAGAGAGAAGCTGTGAGTGAGAGACAGAGAGATATAGAGAAGCTGTGAGAGAGAGTGAGAAAGAGAAGCTGTGAGAGAGAGAGAATGAGAAGCTGTGTGAGGGAGAGAGAAAGAGAATTTGTTAGTGAGAGAGAGAGAGAAGGAGCTGTGAGTGAGAGAGAAAGAGAGAAAGAGAAGCTGTGAGAGAGAGAGAGTGAGAAGCTATGAGAGAGAGAGAGCAAGAGAAGCTGTGAGTGAGAGAGAGAAAGAGAAGCTGTGAGAAATAGAGAGAAAGAGAAGCTGTGAGTGAGAAGACAGAGAGAGAAAGAGAAGCTGTGAGAGAGAGAGAGAGAGAAAGTGAAGCTGTGAGTGAGAAGGATGAGAAATAAAGAGAAGCTGTGAGTGTGTGTGTGAGAGAAAGAGAAGCTGTGAGAGAGAGAGAAAAAGAGAAGCTGTGAGTGAGAGTGAAAGAGAGAAATAGAAGCTATGAGTGAGAGAGAGAGAGAAGCTGTGAGTGAGAGAAAGAGAGAGAAAGAGAAGTTGTTAGTGAGAGAGAGAGAGAAAGAGAAGCTTTGAGAGAGAGAGAGAGAGAAAGAGAAGTTGTGAGTGAGAGAGAGAGAGAAGCTGTGAGTGAGAGACAGGGAGATAAAGAGAAGCTGTGTGAGAGAGAGAAAGAGAAGCTGTGAGTGAGAGAGAGAGAGAATGAGAAGCTGTGTGAGAGGGAGAGAGAAAGAGAAGATTTTAGTGAGCGAGAGAGAGAGAGAAAGAGCTGTGAGAGAGAGAGAAAGAGAAGCTGTGTGAGAGAGAAAGAGAAGGTGTGAGTGAGAGAGAGAGAGAAAGTGAAGCTGTGAGTGAGAGAGAGAGAGAAAGAGAACCTGTGAGTGAGAGAAAGAGAGAAAGAGAAGCTGTGAGTGAGAGACAGAGAGAGAAAGAGAAGCTATGGGTGAGAGAGAGAGTGATAAGCTGTGAGTGAGAGAGAGAGAGAAAGAGAAGCTGTGAGTGAGAGACAGAGAGAGAGAGTAGCTGTGTGTGTGTGAGAGAGAGAGAGCAAGAGAATCTGTGAGTGAGAGAGAGAGAAAAAGAGAAGCTGTGAGTGACAGAGAAAGAGAGAAAGAGAAGCTGTGAGTGAGAGAGAGTGAGAAGCTATGAGAGAGAGAGCAAGAGAAGCTGTGAGTGAGAGAGAGAAAGAGAAGCTGTGAGTGAGAAAGAGAGAGAAAGAGAAGCTGTGAGTGAGAAGACAGAGAGAGAAAGAGAAGCTGTGTGAGAGAGAGAGAGAGAGAAAGAGAAGCTGTGAGTGAGAGAGAGAGAGAGAAAGAGAAGCTGTGAGTGTGTGTGAGAGAGAAAGAGAAGCTGTGAGAGAGAGAGAAAAAGAGAAGCTGTGAGTGAGAGAGAGAGAGAACGAGAAGCTGTGTGTGAGAGAGAAAGAGAAGCTGTGAGTGAGAGAGAGAGAGAAAGAGAAGGTGTGAGTGAGAGATAGAGAGAGAAAGAGAAGCTGTGAGTGAGTGAGAGAGAGAGAATGAGAAGCTGTGTGTGTGAGATTAAGAGAAGCTTTGAGTGAGAGAGAGAGAGAAAGAGAAGCTGTGAGTGAGAGAGAGAAAGAGAAGCTGTGAGAGAGAGAGAATGAGAAGCTGTGAGTGAGAGAGAGAAAGAGAGAGAGAAGCTGTGAGTGTGAGAGAGAGTGAGATAAAGAGAAGCTGTGAGTGAGTGTGTGAGAGAGAGAAGCTGTGAGTGAAAGTGAGAAAGAGAAGCTGATAGTGAGAGAGAGAGAAGCTGTGAGTGAGAGAAAGAGAAAGAGAAGCTGTGAGTAAGAGAGAAAGAGAGAAATAGAAGCTATGAGTGAGAGACAGAGAGAGAAGCTGTGAGTGAGTGAGAGAGAGAGAAGTTGTGTGTGAGAGAGAGAGAAAAAGAGAAGCTGTGAGTGAGAGAGAGAGAGAAAGAGAAGCTGTAAGTGAGTGAGAGAAAGAGAAGCTGTGAGTGTGTGAGAGAGAAAGAGAAGCTGTGAGTGAGAGAGAGAGTGAGAAGCTGTGAGTGAGAGAGAGAGAAAGAGATGCTGTGAGTGAGAGACAGAGAGAGAAAGAGAAGTTGTTAGTGAGAGAGAGAGAGAGAAAGAGAAGCTGTGAGAGAGAGAGAGAAAGAGAAGCTGTGTGAGAGAGAGATAGAAGCTGTTAGTGAGAGACAGAGAGAGAAAGAGAAGCTGTGTGTGTGAGAGAGAGAGAAGCTGTGTGTGAGAGAGAAAGAGAATTTGTGAGTGAGAGAGAGAGAAAGAGAATCTGTGAGTGAGAGAGAGAGAGAAAGAGAAGCTGTGAGAGAGAGAGAAAGAGAAGCTGTGAGTGAGAGACAGAGAGAGAAAGAGAAGCTGTGTGAGAGAGAGAGTGATAAGCTGTGAGTGAGAGAGAGAGAAAGAGAAGCTGTGAGTGTGTGTGTGAGAGAGAAAGAAAGCTGTGAGTGAGAGAGAGAGAGAGAAAGAGAAGGTGTGAGTGTGTGAGAGAGAGAAGGAGAAGTTGTGTGAGAGAGAGATAGAGAAAGAGTAGCTGTGAGAGAGAGAGAGAGAAAGAGAAGCTGTGAGTGTGTGTGAGAGAGAAAGAGAAGTTGTGAGAGAGAGAGAAAAAGAGAAGCTGTGAGTGAGAGTGAAAGAGAGAAATAGAAGCTACGAGTGAGAGAGAGAGAGAGAAAGAGAAGCTGTGAGTTAGAGAGAGAGAGAGAATGAGAAGCTGTGTGTGTGAGATAAAGAGAAGCTGTGAGTGAGAGAGTGAGAGAAAGAGAAGCTGTGAGTGAGAGATAGAGAGAGAAAGAGAAGCTGTGAGTGAGAGAGAGAGAGAAAGAGAAGCTATGAGTGAGAGAGAGAGAGAAGCTGTGAGTGAGAGAGAGAAGCTGTGCGTGAGAGAGAGAGAGAAGCTGTGTGTGTGTGTGTGAGAGAGAAGCTGTGAGTGAGAGAGAGAGAAAGAAAGAGAAGCTGTGTGATAGAGAGAGAGAAGCTGTGAGTGTGAGAGAGAGTGAGATAAAGAGAAGTTGTGAGTGAGTGAGTGAGAGAAGCTGTGAGTGAAAGAGAGAAAGGGAAGCTGTGAGTGAGAGAGAGAGAAGCTGTGAGTGAGAGACAGAGAGAGAAAGAGAAGCTGTGTGTGAGAGAGAGTGTGATAAGCTGTGTGTGTGAGAGAGAGAGAAGCTATGAGTGAGAGAAAGAGAAAGAGAAGCTGTGAATGAGAGAGAGAGAAGCTGTGAGTGAGAGAGAGAAAGAGAAGCTGTGAGTGAGAGACAGAGAGAGAAAGAAAGGGTGTGAGTGAGAGACAGAGAGAGAAAGAGAAGCTGTGTGTGTGTGAGAGAAAGAGAAGCTGTGAGTGAGAGAGAGAGAAGCTGTGAGTGAAAGTGAGAAAGAGAAGCTGATAGAGAGAGAGAGAGAAGCTGTGAGTGAGAGAGAAAGAGAGAAATAGAAGCTATGAGTGAGAGACAGAGACAGAAGCTGTGAGTGAGTGAGAGAGAGAGAAGCTGTGAGTGAGAGACAGAGAGAGAAAGAGAAGTTGTTAGTGAGAGAGAGAGAGAGAGAGAGAGAGAGAGAGAAGCTGTGTGTGTGAGAGAGAGAAAGAGAAGCTGTGAGAGAGAGAGAATGAGAAGCTGTGAGTGAGAGAGAGAAAGAGAGAGAGAAGCTGTGAGTGAAAGTGAGAAAGAGAAGCTGATAGTGAGAGAGAGAGAGAGAAGCTGTGAGTGAGAGAAAGAGAAAGAGAAGCTGTGAGTAAGAGAGAAAGAGAGAAATAGAAGCTATGAGTGAGAGACAGAGAGAGAAGCAGTGAGTGAGTGAGAGAGAGAGAAGTTGTGTGAGAGAGAGAGAGAAAAAGAGAAGCTGTGAGTGTGTGTGAGAGAGAAAGAGAAGCTGTGAGTGAGAGAGAGTGAGAAGCTGTGAGTGAGAGAGAGAGAAAGAGATGCTGTGAGTGAGAGACAGAGAGAAAGAGAAGTTGTTAGTGAGAGAGAGAGAGAGAGAAGCTGTGAGAGAGAGAGAGAAAGAGAAGCTGTGTGTGTGAGAGAGAGAGAAGCTGTGAGTGAGAGACAGAGAGATAAAGAGAAGCTGTGAGAGAGAGAGAATGAGAAGCTGTGTGTGTGAGAGAGAAAGAGAAGTTGTTATTGAGAGAGAGAGAGAGAAAGAGCTGTGAGAGAGAGAAAGAGAAAGAGAAGCTGTGTGTGAGAGAGAAAGAGAAGCTGTGAGTGAGAGAGAGAGAGAGAGAGAAGCTGTGTGTGAGAGAGAAAGAGAAGCTGTGAGTGAGAGACAGAGAGAGAAAGAGAAGCTGTGTGAGAGAGAGAGTGATAAGCTGTGAGGGAGAGAGAGAGAGAAAGAGAAGCTGTGAGTGAGAGACAGTGAGAGAGAGTAGCTGTGAGAGAGAGAGAGAGCAAGAGAAGCTGTGAGTGTGTGTGTGAGAGAGAAAGAAAGCTGTGAGTGAGAGAGAGAGAGAGAAAGAGAAGCTGTGAGTGAGAGAGAGAGAGAAGGAGAAGTTGTGTGAGAGAGAGAGATAGAGAAAGAGAAGCTGTGTGAGAGAGAAAGTGAAGTTGTGAGAGGGATAGAAAAAGAGAAGCTGTGAGTGAAAGTGAAAGAGAGAAATAGAAGCTACGAGTGAGAGAGAGAGAGAAGCTGTGAGTGTGTGAGAGAGAGGAAGTGAAGCTGTGAGTGAAAAAGAGAGAAAGTGAAGCTGTGAGTGAGAGATAGAGAGAGAAAGAGAAGCTGTGAGTTAGAGAGAGAGAGAACGAGAAGCTGTGTGTGTGAGATAAAGAGAAGCTGTGAGTGAGAGAGAGAGAGAAATAGAAGCTGTGAGTGAGAGATAGAGAGAGAAAGAGAAGCTGTGAGTGAGAGAGAGAGAGATTCTGTGAGTGAGAGAGAGAGAGAAAGAGAAGCTATGAGTGAGAGAGAGAGAGAAGCTGTGAGTGAGAGAGAGAAGCTGTGCGTGAGAGAGAGAGAGAGAGAAGCTGTGTGTGTGTGTGAGAGAGAGAGAAGCTGTGAGTGAGAGAGAGAGAGAAAGAGAAGATGTGTGATAGAGAGAGAGAGAGAAGCTGTGAGTGTGAGAGAGAGTGAGATAAAGAGAAGTTGTGAGTGAGAGAGAGAGAGAGAGAAGCTGTGAGTGAGAGACAGAGAGAGAAAGAGAAGCTGTGTGTGTGAGAGAGAGTGATAAGCTGTGTGCGTGAGAGAGAGAAGCTGTGAGTGAGTGAGAGATAAAGAGAAGCTGTGAGTGAGTGAGAGAGAGAAGCTGTGAGTGAGAGAGAGAAAGAGAAGCTGTGAGTGAGAGACAGAGGGAGAAAGAGAAGCTGTGAGTGAGAGACAGAGAGAGAAAGAGAAGCTGTGTGTGTGAGAGAGAAAGAGAAGCTGTGAGTGAGAGAGAAAGAGAGAAATAGAAGCTATGAGTGAGAGACAGAGAGAGAAGCTGTGAGTGAGTGAGAGAGAGAAGCTGTGAGAGAGAGAGAAAGAGAAGCTGTAAGTGAGTGAGAGAAGGAGAAGCTGTGAGTGTGAGAGAGAGAAAGAGAAGCTGTGTGAGAGAGAGAGAGAGAGAAAGAGAAGTTGTTAGTGAGAGAGAGAGAGAGAAAGAGAAGCTTTGAGAGAGAGAGAGAGAAGCTGTGAGTGAGAGAGAGAGAAGCTGTGAGTGAGAGACAGAAAGATAAAGAGAAGCTGTGAGAGAGAGTGAGAAAGAGAATCTGTGTGAGAGAGAGAATGAGAAGCTGTGTGAGAGGGAGAGAGAAAGAGAGAAATAGAAGCTACTAGTGAGAGAGAGAGAAGCTGTGAGTGTGTGAGAGAGAGGAAGTGAAGTTGTGAGTGAAAAAGAGAGAAAGTGAAGCTGTGAGTGAGAGATAGAGAGAGAAAGAGAAGCTGTGAGATAGAGAGAGAGAGAGAGAACGAGAAGCTGTGTGTGTGAGATAAAGAGAAGCTGTGAGTGAGAGAGAGAGGAAGAGAAGCTGTGAGTGAGAGATAGAGAGAGAAAGAGAAGCTGTGAGTGAGAGAGACAGAGAGAATCTGTGAGTGAGAGAGAGAGAGAAAGAGAAGCTATGAGTGAGAGAGAGAGAAGCTGTTTGTGAGAGAGAGAAGCTGTGTGTGAGAGAGAGAGAGAGAAGCTGTGTGTGTGTGTGTGAGAGAGAGAAGCTGTGAGTGAGAGAGAGAGAGAGAAAGAGAAGCTGTGTGATAGAGAGAGAGAGAAGCTGTGAGTGTGAGAGAGAGTGAGATAAAGAGAAGTTGTGAGTGAGTGAGTGAGTGAGAGAAGCTGTGAGTGAAAGAGAGAAAGAGAAGCTGTGAGTGAGAGAGAGAGAGAGAAAGAGAAGCTGTGAGTGAGAGAGAGAGAGAAAGAGAAGCTATGAGTGAGAGAGAGAGAGAAGCTGTGAGTGAGAGAGAGAAGCTGTGCGTGAGAGAGAGAGAGAAGCTGTGTGTGTGTGTGAGAGAGAGAGAAGCTGTGAGTGAGAGAGAAAGAAACAAAGAGAAGCTGTGTGATAGAGAGAGAGAAGCTGTGAGTGTGAGAGAGAGTGAGATAAAGAGAAGTTGTGAGTGAGTGAGTGAGTGAGAGAAGCTGTGAGTGAGAGAGAAAGGGAAGCTGTGAGTGAGAGAGAGAGAGAGAAGCTGTGAGTGAGAGACAGAGAGAGAAAGAGAAGCTGTGTGAGAGAGAGAGTGTGATAAGCTGTGTGTGTGTGAGAGAGAGAAGCTATGAGTGAGAGAAAGAGAAAGAGAAGCTGTGAGTGAGAGAGAGAGAGAAGCTGTGAGTGAGAGATAGAAAGAGAAGCTGTGAGTGAGAGACAGAGAGAGAAAGAAAGGGTGTGAGTGAGAGACAGAGAGAGAAAGAGAAGCTGTGTGTGAGAGAGAGAAAGGGAAGCTGTGAGTGAGAGAGAGAAGCTGTGAGTGAAAGTGAGAAAGAGAAGCTGATAGAGAGAGAGAGAGAGAGAGAAGCTGTGAGTGAGAGAGAAAGAGAGAAATAGAAGCTATGAGTGAGAGACAGAGAGAGAAGCTGTGAGTGAGTGAGAGAGAGAGAAGCTGTGAGTGAGAGACAGAGAGAGAAAGAGAAGTTGTTAGTGAGAGAGAGAGAGAGAGAAAGAGAAGCTGTGAGAGAGAGAGAGAGAAGCTGTTAGTGAGAGAGAGAAGCTGTGAGTGTGAGACAGAGAGATAAAGAGAAGCTGTGAGAGAGAGAAAGAGAAGCTGTGAGAGAGAGAGAGAGAGAATGAGAAGCTGTGAGTGAGAGAGAGAAAGAGAGTGAGAAGCTGTGAGTGTGAGAGAGAGTGAGATAAAGAGAAGCTGTGAGTGAGTGAGAGAGAGAGAGAAGCTGTGAGTGAAAGTGAGAAAGAGAAGCTGATAGTGAGAGAGAGAGAAGCTGTGAGTGAGAGAAAGAGAAAGAGAAGCTGTGAGTAAGAGAGAAAGAGAGAAATAGAAGCTATGAGTGAGAGACAGAGAGAGAAGCAGTGAGTGAGTGAGAGAGAGAGAAGTTGTGTGAGAGAGAGAGAGAAAAAGAGAAGCTGTGAGTGTGTGTGAGAGAGAAAGAGAAGCTGTAAGTGAGTGAGAGAAAGAGAAGCTGTGAGTGTGTGAGAGAAAGAGAAGCTGTGAGTGAGAGAGAGAGTGAGAAGCTGTGAGTGAGAGAGAGAGAGAAAGAGATGCTGTGAGTGAGAGACAGAGAAAGAGAAGTTGTTAGTGAGAGAGAGAGAGAGAGAAGCTGTGAGAGAGAGAGAGAAAGAGAAGCTGTGTGAGAGAGAGAGAGAAGCTGTGAGTGAGAGACAGAGAGATAAAGAGAAGCTGTGAGAGAGAGAGAATGAGAAGCTGTGAGAGAGAGAGAGAAAGAGAAGTTGTTATTGAGAGAGAGAGAGAGAGAAAGAGCTATGAGAGAGAGAAAGAGAAAGAGAAGCTGTGTGTGAGAGAGAAAGAGAAGCTGTGAGTGAGAGAGAGAGAGAGAAAGAGAAGCTGTGTGAGAGAGAGAAAGAGAAGCTGTGAGTGAGAGACAGAGAGAGAAAGAGAAGCTGTGTGTGAGAGAGAGTGAAGCTGTGAGGGAGAGAGAGAGAGAAAGAGAAGCTGTGAGTGAGAGACAGTGAGAGAGAGTAGCTGTGAGAGAGAGAGAGAGAGCAAGAGAAGCTGTGAGTGTGTGTGTGAGAGAGAAAGAAAGCTGTGAGTGAGAGAGAGAGAGAGAAAGAGAAGCTGTGAGTGAGAGAGAGAGAGAAGGAGAAGTTGTGTGAGAGAAAGATATAGAGAAAGAGAAGCTGTGAGAGAGAGAGAAAGAGAAGCTGTGAGTGTGTGTGAGAGAGAAAGTGAAGTTGTGAGAGAGAGAGAAAAAGAGAAGCTGTGAGTGAGAGTGAAAGAGAGAAATAGAAGCTACGAGTGAGAGAGAGAGAGAAGCTGTGAGTGTGTGAGAGAGAGGAAGTGAAGCTGTGAGTGAAAAAGAGAGAAAGTGAAGCTGTGAGTGAGAGACAGAGAGAGAAAGAGAAGCTGTGAGTTAGAGAGAGAGAGAACGAGAAGCTGTGAGTGAGAGATAGAGAGAGAAAGAGAAGCTGTGAGTGAGAGAGAGAGAGAATCTGTGAGTGAGAGAGAGAGAGAAAGAGAAGCTATGAGTGAGAGAGAGAGAGAAGCTGTGAGTGAGAGAGAGAAGCTGTGCGTGAGAGAGAGAGAGAAGCTGTGTGTGTGTGAGAGAGAGAGAAGCTGTGAGTGAGAGAGAGAGAGAAAGAGAAGCTGTGTGATAGAGAGAGAGAAGCTGTGAGTGTGAGAGAGAGTGAGATAAAGAGAAGTTGTGAGTGAGAGAGAGAGAGAGAAGCTGTGAGTGAGAGACAGAGAGAGAAAGAGAAGCTGTGTGTGTGAGAGAGAGTGATAAGCTGTGTGTGTGAGAGAGAGAAGCTGTGAGTGAGTGAGAGAGAAAGAGAAGCTGTGAGTGAGTGAGAGAGAGAAGCTGTGAGTGAGAGAGAGAAAGAGAAGCTGTGAGTGAGAGACAGAGGGAGAAAGAAAGGGTGTGAGTGCGAGAGAGAGAAAGAGAAGCTGTGTGTGAGAGAGAGAAAGAGAAGCTGTGAGTGAGAAAGAGAGAGAAAGAGAAGCTGTGAGTGAGAGACAGAGAGAGAAAGAGAAGCTGTGTGTGTGAGAGAGAAAGAGAAGCTGTGAGTGAGAGAGAAAGAGAGAAATAGAAGCTATGAGTGAGAGACAGAGAGAGAAGCTGTGAGTGAGTGAGAGAGAGAGAAGCTGTGTGAGAGAGAGAGAGAAAAAGAGAAGCTGTGAGAGAGAGAGAGAGAGAGAAGCTGTAAGTGAGTGAGAGAAGGAGAAGCTGTGAGTGTGAGAGAGAGAAAGAGAAGCTGTGAGTGAGAGAGAGAGAAAGAGAAGTTGTTAGTGAGAGAGAGAGAGAGAAAGAGAAGCTTTGAGAGAGAGAGAGAGAGAAGCTGTGAGTGAGAGAGAGAGAGAAGCTGTGTGAGAGGGAGAGAGAAAGAGAGAAATAGAAGCTACGAGTGAGAGAGAGAGAAGCTGTGAGTGTGTGAGAGAGAGGAAGTGAAGCTGTGAGTGAAAAAGAGAGAAAGTGAAGCTGTGAGTGAGAGATAGAGAGAGAAAGAGAAGCTGTGAGTTAGAGAGAGAGAGAGAACAAGAAGCTGTGTGTGTGAGATAGAGAAGCTGTGAGACAGAGAGAGAGAGAAAGAGAAGCTGTGAGTGAGAGATAGAGAGAGAAAGAGAAGCTGTGAGTGAGAGAGACAGAGAGAATCTGTGAGTGAGAGAGAGAGAGAAAGAAGCTATGAGTGAGAGAGAGAGAAGCTGTGAGTGAGAGAGAGAAGCTGTGTGTGTGTGTGAGAGAGAGAGAAGCTGTGTGTGTGTGTGTGAGAGAGAGAAGCTGTGAGTGAGAGAGAGAGAGAAAGAGAAGCTGTGTGATAGAGAGAGAGATGCTGTGAGTGTGAGAGAGAGTGAGATAAAGAGAAGTTGTGAGTGAGTGAGTGAGTGAGAGAAGCTGTGAGTGAAAGAGAGAAAGAGAAGCTGTGAGTGAGAGAGAGAGAGAGAAAGAGAAGCTGTGTGTGAGAGAGAGTGTGATAAGCTGTGTGTGTGTGAGAGAGAGAAGCTATGAGTGAGAGAAAGAGAAAGAGAAGCTGTGAGTGAGAGAGAGAGAGAAGCTGTGAGTGAGAGAGAGAAAGAGAAGCTGTGAGTGAGAGACAGAGAGAGAAAGAAAGGGTGTGAGTGAGAGACAGAGAGAGAAAGAGAAGCTGTGTGTGTGAGAGAGAAAGAGAAGCTGTGAGTGAGAGAGAGAGAAGCTGTGAGTGAAAGTGAGAAAGAGAAGCTGATAGAGAGAGAGAGAGAGAGAAGCTGTGAGTGAGAGAAAGAGAAAGAGAAGCTGTGAGTAAGAGAGAAAGAGAGAAATAGAAGCTATGAGTGAGAGACAGAGAGAGAAGCTGTGAGTGAGTGAGAGAGAGAGAAGCTGTGTGTGAGAGAGAGAAAGAAAAGCTGTGAGTGAGAGAGAGAGTGAGAAGCTGTGAGTGAGAGAGAGAGAGAAAGAGATGCTGTGAGTGAGAGACAGAGAGAGAAAGAGAAGTTGTTAGTGAGAGAGAGAAGCTGTGTGTGAGAGAGAGAAAGAGAAGCTGTGAGAGAGAAAGAGAGAAGCTGTGAGTGAGAGACAGAGATAAAGAGAAGCTGTGAGAGAGAGAGAGAATGAGAAGCTGTGAGAGAGAGAGAAAGAGAAGTTGTTATTGAGAGAGAGAGGGAGAGAAAGAGCTGTGAGAGAGAGAAAGAGAAAGAGAAGCTGTGTGTGAGAGAGAAAGAGAAGCTGTGAGTGAGAGAGAGAGAGAGAGAAAGAGAAGCTGTGTGTGAGAGAGAAAGAGAAGCTGTGAGTGAGAGACAGAGAGAGAAAGAGAAGCTGTGTGAGAGAGAGAGTGATAAGCTGTGAGGGAGAGAGAGAAAGACAAGCTGTGAGTGAGAAAGAGAGAGAAAGAGAAGCTGTGAGTGAGAAGACAGAGAGAGAAAGAGAAGCTGTGTGAGAGAGAGAGAGAGAAAGAGAAGCTGTGAGTGTGTGAGAGAGAAGGAGAATCTGTGAGTGTGTGTGAGAGAGAAAGAGAAGCTGTGAGAGAGAGAGAAAAAGAGAAGCTGTGAGTGAGAGAGAGAGAGAGAACGAGAAGCTGTGTGTGAGAGAGAAAGAGAAGCTGTGAGTGAGAGAGAGAGAGAAAGAGAAGCTGTGAGTGAGAGATAGAGAGAGAAAGCGAAGCTGTGAGTGAGTGAGAGAGAGAGAATGAGAAGCTGTGTGTCTGAGATTAAGAGAAGCTGTGAGTGAGAGAGAGAGAAAGAGAAGCTGTGAGTGAGAGAGAGAAAGAGAAGCTGTGTGAGAGAGAGAATGAGAAGCTGTGAGTGAGAGAGAGAAAGAGAGAGAGAAGCTGTGAGTGTGAGAGAGAGTGAGATAAAGAGAAGCTGTGAGTGAGTGTGAGAGAGAGAGAAGCTGTGAGTGAAAGTGAGAAAGAGAAGCTGATAGTGAGAGAGAGTAAAGCTGTGAGTGAGAGAAAGAGAAAGAGAAGCTGTGAGTAAGAGAGAAAGAGAGAAATAGAAGCTATGAGTGAGAGACAGAGAGAGAAGCTGTGAGTGAGTGAGAGAGAGAGAAGTTGTGTGAGAGAGAGAGAAAAAGAGAAGCTGTGAGTGAGAGAGAGAGAGAAAGAGAAGCTGTAAGTGAGTGAGAGAATGAGAAGCTGTGAGTGTGAGAGAGAGAAAGAGAAGCTGTGAGTGAGAGAGAGAGTGAGAAGCTGTGAGTGAGAGAGAGAGAAAGAGATGCTGTGAGTGAGAGACAGAGAGAGAAAGAGAAGTTGTTAGTGAGAGAGAGAGAGAAAGAGAAGCTGTGTGTCAGAGAGAGAAAGTGAAGCTGTGAGAGAGAGAGATAGAAGCTGTGAGTGAGAGACAGAGAGAGAAAGAGAAGCTGTGTGTGAGAGAGAGAGAGAATCTGTGTGTGAGAGAGAAAGAGAAGCTGTGAGTGAGAGAGAGAGAAAGAGAATCTGTGAGTGAGAGAGAGAGAGAAAGAGAAGCTGTGAGAGAGAGAAAGAGAAGCTGAGTGAGAAACAGAGAGAGAAAGAGAAGCTGTGTGAGAGAGAGAGTGATAAGCTGTGAGTGAGAGAGAGAGAAAGAGAAGCTGTGAGTGTGTGTGTGAGAGAGAAAGAAAGCTGTGAGTGAGAGAGAGAGAGAAAGAGAAGGTGTGAGTGTGTGTGAGAGAGAAGGAGAAGTTGTGTGAGAGAGAGAGAGAGAGAAAGAGTAGCTGTGAGAGAGAGAGAGAAAGAGAAGCTGTGAGTGTGTGAGAGAGAGAAAGAGAAGTTGTGTGAGAGAGAGAAAAAGAGAAGCTGTGAGTGAGAGTGAAAGAGAGAAATAGAAGCTACGAGTGAGAGAGAGAGAGAAGCTGTGAGTGTGTGTGAGAGAGGAAGTGAAGCTGTGAGTGAAAAAGAGAGAAAGAGAAGCTGTGAGTGAGAGATAGAGAGAGAAAGAGAAGCTGTGAGTTAGAGAGAGAGAGAGAATGAGAAGCTGTGTGTGTGAGATAAAGAGAAGCTGTGAGTGAGAGAGAGAGAGAGAGAAAGAGAAGCTGTGAGTGAGAGATAGAGAGAGAAAGAGAAGCTGTGAGTGTGTGAGAGAGAGAAAGAGAAGCTATGAGTGAGAGAGAGAGAAGCTGTGAGTGAGAGAGAGAAGCTGTGCGTGAGAGAGAGAGAGAAGCTGTGTGTGTGAGTGTGTGAGAGAGAAGCTGTGAGTGAGAGAGAGAGAAAGAAAGAGAAGCTGTGTGATAGAGAGAGAAGCTGTGAGTGTGAGAGAGAGTGAGATAAAGAGAAGTTGTGAGTGAGTGAGTGAGTGAGAGAAGCTGTGAGTGAAAGAGAGAAAGGGAAGCTGTGTGTGTGTGAGAGAGAGAAGCTATGAGTGAGAGAAAGAGAAAGAGAAGCTGTGTGTGTGAGAGAGAGAGAAGCTGTGAGTGAGAGAGAGAAAGAGAAGCTGTGAGTGAGAGACAGAGAGAGAAAGAAAGGGTGTGTGAGAGACAGAGAGAGAAAGAGAAGCTGTGTGTGTGAGAGAAAGAGAGAAATAGAAGCTATGAGTGAGAGACAGAGAGAGAAGCTGTGAGTGAGTGAGAGAGAGAGAAGCTGTGAGTGAGAGACAGAGAGAGAAAGAGAAGTTGTTAGTGAGAGAGAGAGTGAGAGAGAGAAAGAGAAGCTGTGAGAGAGAGAGAGAGAAGCTGTGAGTGAGAGAGAGAGAGAAGCTGTGAGTGAGAGACAGAGAGATAAAGAGAAGCTGTGAGAGAGAGAGAGAAAGAGAAGCTGTAAGAGAGAGAGAATGAGAAGCTTTGAGTGAGAGAGAAAGAGAGAGAGAAGCTGTGAGTGTGAGAGAGAGTGAGATAAAGAGAAGCTGTGAGTGAGTGAGAGAGAGAGAGAACCTGTGAGTGAAAGTGAGAAAGAGAAGCTGATAGTGAGAGAGAGAGAGAGAAGCTGTGAGTGATAGAAAGAGAAAGAGAAGCTGTGAGTAAGAGAGAAAGAGAGAAATAGAAGCTATGAGTGAGAGACAGAGAGAGAAGCTGTGAGTGTGAGAGAGAGAGAAGTTGTGTGAGAGAGAGAGAGAAAAAGAGAAGCTGTGAGTGTGTGTGAGAGAGAAAGAGAAGCTGTAAGTGAGTGAGAGAAAGAGAAGCTGTGAGTGTGAGAGAGAGAAAGAGAAGCTTGAGTGAGAGAGAGAGTGAGAAGCTGTGAGTGAGAGAGAGAGAGAAAGAGATGCTGTGAGTGAGAGACAGAGAGAGAAAGAGAAGTTGTTAGTGAGAGAGAGAGAGAGAGAAGCTGTGAGAGAGAGAGAGAAAGAGTGGCTGTGAGAGAGAGAGAGAAGCTGTGAGTGAGAGACAGAGAGATAAAGAGAAGCTGTGAGAGAGAGAGAGAATGAGAAGCTGTGAGAGAGAGAGAAAGAGAAGTTGTTATTGAGAGAGAGAGAGAAGGAGAAGTTGTGTGTGAGAGAGAGATAGAGAAAGAGAAGCTGTGTGAGAGAGAGAGTGATAAGCTGTGAGGGAGAGAGAGAGAGAAAGAGAAGCTGTGAGTGAGAGACAGTGAGAGAGAGTAGCTGTGTGAGAGAGAGAGAAAGAGAACCTGTGAGTGAGAGAAAGAGAGAAAGAGAAGCTGTGAGTGAGAGACAGAGAGAGAAAGAGAAGCTGTGTGTGAGAGAGAGAGTGATAAACTGTGAATGAGAGAGAGAGAGAAAGAGAAGCTGTGAGTGAGAGACAGAGAGAGAGAGTAGCTGTGTGTGTGTGAGAGAGCAAAAGAAGCTGTGAGTGAGAGAGAGAAAGAGAAGCTGTGAGTGAGAAAGAGAGAGAAAGAGAAGCTGTGAGTGAGAAGACAGAGAGAGAAAGAGAAGCTGTGTGAGAGAGAGAGAGAGAAAGAAAAGCTGTGAGTGAGAGAGAGAGAGAAATAGAAGCTGTGAGTGTGTGTGAGAGAGAAAGAGAAGCTGTGAGTGAGAGAGAGAGAGAGCAAGAGAAGCTGTGAGTGAGAGATAGAGAGAGAAAGAGAAGCTGTGAGTTAGTGAAAGAGAGAGAATGAGAAGTTGTGTGTGTGAGATTAAGAGAAGCTGTGAGTGAGAGAGAGAGAGAAAGAGAAGCTGTGAGTGAGAAAGAGAAGCTGTGAGAGAGAGAGAATGAGAAGCTGTGAGTGAGAGAGAGAAAGAGAGAGAGAAGCTGTGAGTGTGAGAGAGAGTGAGATAAAGAGAAGCTGTGAGTGAGTGAGAGAGAGAGAGAGAGAAGCTGTGAGTGAAAGTGAGAAAGAGAAGCTGATAGTGAGAGAGAGTGAAGCTGTGAGTGAGAAAGAGAAAGAGAAGCTGTGTGTAAGAGAGAAAGAGAGAAATAGAAGCTATGAGTGAGAGACAGAGAGAGAAGCTGTGAGTGAGTGAGAGAGAGAGAAGTTGTGTGAGAGAGAGAGAAAAAGAGAAGCTGTGAGTGAGAGAGAGAGAGAAAGAGAAGCTGTAAGTGAGTGAGAGAAAGAGAAGCTGTGAGTGTGAGAGAGAGAAAGAGAAGCTGTGAGTGAGAGAGAGAGTGAGAAGCTGTGAGTGTGAGAGAGAGAAAGAGATGCTGTGAGTGAGAGACAGACAGAGAAAGAGAAGTTGTTAGTGAGAGAGAGAGAGAGAAAGAGAAGCTGTGCGAGAGCGAGAGAAAGAGAAGCTGTGAGAGAGAGAGATAGAAGCTGTGAGTGAGAGACAGAGAGAGAAAGAGAAGCTGTGTGTGTGTGAGAGAGAGAAGCTGTGTGTGAGAGAGAAAGAGAAGCTGTGAGTGAGAGAGAGAGAGAAAGAGAATCTGTGAGTGAGAGAGAGAGAGAAAGAGAAGCTGTGAGAGAGAGAGAGAAAGAGAAGCTGTGAGTGAGAAACAGAGAGAGAAAGAGAAGCTGTGTGAGAGAGAGAGAGTGATAAGCTGTGAGTGAGAGAGAAAGAAAGAGAAGCTGTGAGTGTGTGTGTGAGAGAGAAAGAAAGCTGTGAGTAAGAGAGAGAGAGAAAGAGAAAGTGTGAGTGTGTGAGAGAGAAAAGGAGAAGTTGTGTGAGAGAGAGATAGAGAAAGAGTAGCTGTGAGAGAAAGAGAGAGAAAGAGAAGCTGTGAGTGTGTGTGAGAGAGAAAGAGAAGTTGTGTGAGAGAGAGAAAAAGAGAAGCTGTGAGTGAGAGTGAAAGAGAGAAATAGAAGCTACGAGTGTAAGAGAGAGAGAAGCTGTGAGTGTGTGTGAGAGAGGAAGTGAAGCCGTGAGTGAAAAAGAGAGAAAGAGAAGCTGTGAGTGAGAGATAGAGAGAGAAAGAGAAGCTGTGAGTTAGAGAGAGAGAGAATGAGAAGCTGTGTGTGTGAGATAAAGAGAAGCTGTGAGTGAGAGAGAGAGAGAAAGAGAAGCTGTGAGTGAGAGATAGAGAGAGAAAGAGAAGCTGTGAGTGAGAGAGAGAGAGAAAGAGAAGCTATGAGTGAGAGAGAGAAGCTGTGTGTGTGAGAGAGAGAGAAGCTGTATGTGTGTGTGTGACAGAGAGAAGCTGTGAGTGAGAGAGAGAGAAAGAAAGAGAAGCTGTGTGATAGAGAGAGAGAAGCTGTGAGTGTGAGAGAGAGTGAGATAAAGAGAAGTTGTGAGTGAGTGAGTGAGTGAGTGAGAGAAGCTGTGAGTGAAAGAGAGAAAGGGAAGCTGTGAGTGAGAGAGAGAGAGAGAAGCTGTGAGTGAGAGACAGAGAGAGAAAGAGAAGCTGTGTGTGAGAGAGAGTGTGATAAGCTGTGTGTGTGAGAGAGAGAGAAGCTATGAGTGAGAGAAAGAGAAAGAGAAGCTGTGAGTGAGAGAGAGAGAAGCTGTGAGTGAGAGAGAGAAAGAGAAGCTGTGAGTGAGAGACAGAGAGAGAAAGAAAGGGTGTGAGTGAGAGACAGAGAGAGAAAGAGAAGCTGTGTGTGTGAGAGAGAAAGAGAAGCTGTGAGTGAGAGAGAGAGAAGCTGTGAGTGAAAGTGAGAAAGAGAAGCTGATAGAGAGAGAGAGGGAGAAGCTGTGAGTGAGAGAAAGAGAAAGAGAAGCTGTGAGTAAGAGAGAAAGAGAGAAATAGAAGCTATGAGTGAGAGACAGAGAGAGAAGCTGTGAGTGAGTGAGAGAGAGAGAAGCTGTGAGTGAGAGACAGAGAGAGAAAGAGAAGTTGTTAGTGAGAGAGAGAGAGAGAGAGAGAAAGAGAAGCTGTGAGAGAGAGAGAGAGAGAGAGAAACTGTGAGTGAGAGAGAGAGAGAAGCTGTGAGTGAGAGACAGAGAGATAAAGAGAAGCTGTGAGAGAGAGAGAGAGAAAGAGAAGCTGTGAGAGAGAGAGAGAATGAGAAGCTTTGAGTGAGAGAGAGAAAGAGAGTGAGAAGCTGTGAGTGTGAGAGAGAGTGAGATAAAGAGAAGCTGTGAGTGAGTGAGAGAGAGAGAAGCTGTGAGTGAAAGTGAGAAAGAGAAGCTGATAGTGAGAGAGAGAGAGAAGGTGTGAGTGAGAGAAAAAGAAAGAGAAGCTGTGAGTAAGAGAGAAAGAGAGAAATAGAAGCTATGAGTGAGAGACAGAGAGAGAAGTTGTGTGAGAGAGAGAGAGAAAAAGAGAAGCTGTGAGTGTGTGAGAGAGAGAAAGAGAAGCTGTAAGTGAGTGAGAGAAAGAGAAGCTGTGAGTGTGAGAGAGAGAAAGAGAAGCTGTGAGTGAGAGAGAGAGTGAGAAGCTGTGAGTGAGAGAGAGAGAGAAAGAGATGCTGTGAGTGAGAGACAGAGAGAGAAAGAGAAGTTGTTAGTGAGAGAGAGAGAGAGAGAAGCTGTGTGAGAGAGAGAGAAAGAGAAGCTGTGTGAGAGAGAGAGAAGCTGTGAGTGAGAGACAGAGAGATAAAGAGAAGCTGTGAGAGAGAGAGAGAATGAGAAGCTGTGAGAGAGAGAGAAAGAGAAGTTGTTATTGAGAGAGAGAGAGAAAGACCTGTGAGAAAGAGAAAGAGAAAGAGAAAGAGAAGCTGTGTGTGTGAGAGAAAGAGAAGCTGTGAGTGAGAGAGAGAGAGAGAAAGAGAAGCTGTGAGAGAGAGAGAAAGAGAAGCTGTGAGTGTGTGTGAGAGAGAAAGTGAAGTTGTGAGAGAGAGAGAAAAAGAGAAGCTGTGAGTGAGAGTGAAAGAGAGAAATAGAAGCTACGAGTGAGAGAGAGAGAGAGAAGCTGTGAGTGTGTGAGAGAGAGGAAGTGAAGCTGTGAGTGAAAAAGAGAGAAAGTGAAGCTGTGAGTGAGAGATAGAGAGAGAAAGAGAAGCTGTGAGTTAGAGAGAGAGAGAGAATGAGAAGCTGTGAGTGAGAGAGAGAAAGAGAAGCTGTGAGTGAGAGAGAGAGAGAAAGAGAAGCTGTGAGTGAGAGATAGAGAGAGAAAGAGAAGCTGTGAGTGAGAGAGAGAGAGAATCTGTGAGTGAGAGAGAGAGAGAAAGAGAAGCTATGAGTGAGAGAGAGAGAGAAACTGTGAATGAGAGAGAGAAGCTGTGCGTGAGAGAGAGAGAGAGAAGCTGTGTGTGTGTGAGAGAGAGAGAGAAGCTGTGAGTGAGAGAGAGAGAAAGAGAAGCTGTATGATAGAGAGAGAGAAGCTGTGAGTGTGAGAGAGAGTGAGATAAAGAGAAGTTGTGAGTGAGAGAGAGAGAGAGAGAAGCTGTGAGTGAGAGACAGAGAGAGAAAGAGAAGCTGTGTGTGTGAGAGAGAGTGATAAGCTGTGTGTGTGAGAGAGAAGCTGTGAGTGAGTGAGAGAGAAAGAGAAGCTGTGAGTGAGTGAGAGGGAGAAGCTGTGAGTGAGAGAGAGAAAGAGAAGCTGTGAGTGAGAGACAGAGGGAGAAAGAAAGGGGGTGAGTGCGAGAGAGAGAAAGAGAAGCTGTGTGAGAGAGAGAGAAAGAGAAGCTGTGAGTGAGAAAGAGAGAGAAAGAGAAGCTGTGAGTGAGAGACAGAGAGAGAAAGAGAAGCTGTGTGTGTGAGAGAGAAAGAGAAGCTGTGAGTGAGAGAGAGAGTAGCTGTGAGTGAAAGTGAGAAATAGAAGCTGATAGTGAGAGAGAGAGAGAGAGAAGCTGTGAGTGAGAGAAAGAGAAAGAGAAGCTGTGAGTAAGAGAGAAAGAGAGAAATAGAAGCTATGAGTGAGAGACAGAGAGAGAAGCTGTGAGTGAGTGAGAGAGAGAGAAGCTGTGTGAGAGAGAGAGAGAAAAAGAGAAGCTGTGAGAGAGAGAGAGAGAGAGAAGCTGTAAGTGAGTGAGAGAAGGAGAAGCTGTGAGTGTGTGAGAGAGAGAGAAGCTGTGAGTGAGAGAGAGAGAGAAAGAGAAAGAGAAGTTGTTAGTGAGAGAGAGAGAAAGAGAAGCTTTGAGAGAGAGAGAGAGAGAGAGAGAAGCTGTGAGTGAGAGAGAGAGAGAAGCTGTGAGTGAGAGACAGAGAGATAAAGAGAAGCTGTGAGAGAGAGTGAGAAAGAGAAGCTGTGAGAGAGAGAGACAGAATCTGTGAGTGAGAGAGAGAGAGAAAGAGAAGCTTTGAGTGAGAGAGAGAGAAGCTGTGAGTGAGAGAGAGAAGCTGTGTGTGTGTGAGAGAGAGAGAGAAGCTGTGTGTGTGAGAGAGAGAGAGAAGCTGTGAGTGAGAGAGAGAGAGAGAAAGAGAAGCTGTGTGATAGAGAGAGAGAGAAGCTGTGTGTGTGAGAGAGAGTGAGATAAAGAGAAGTTGTGAGTGAGTGAGTGAGTGAGTGAGAGAAGCTGTGAGTGAAAGAGAGAAAGAGAAGCTGTGAGTGAGAGAGAGAGAGAGAAGCTGTGAGTGAGAGACAGAGAGTGAAAGAGAAGCTGTGTGTGTGAGAGAGAGAAGCTGTGTGTGTGAGAGAGAGAAGCTGTGAGTGAGAGAGAGAGAAAGAGAAGCTGTGAGTGAGAGAGAGAGAGAAGCTGTGAGTGAGAAAGAGAAAGAGAAGCTGTGAGTGAGAGACAGAGGGAGAAAGAAAGGGTGTGAGTGCGAGAGAGAGAAAGAGAAGCTGTGAGAGAGAGAGAAAGAGAAGCTGTGAGTGAGAAAGAGAGAGAAAGAGAAGCTGTGTGTGTGAGAGAGAAAGAGAAGCTGTGAGTGAGAGAGAGAGAAGCTGTGAGTGAAAGTGAGAATGAGAAGCTGATAGTGAGAGAGAGAGAGAAGCTGTGAGTGAGAGAAAGAGAAAGAGAAGCTGTGAGTAAGAGAGAAAGAGAGAAATAGAAGCTATGAGTGAGAGACAGAGAGAGAAGCTGTGAGTGAGTGACAGAGAGAGAAGTTGTGTGAGAGAGAGAGAGAGAAAAAGAGAAGCTGTGAGTGTGAGAGAGAGAAAGAGAAGCTGTGAGTGAGAGAGAGAGTGAGAAGCTGTGAGTGAGAGAGAGAGAAAGAGATGCTGTGAGTGAGAGACAGAGAGAGAAAGAGAAGTTGTTAGTGAGAGAGAGAGAGAGAGAGAGAAGCTGTGAGAGAGAGAGAGAGAAGCTGTGAGTAAGAGACAGAGAGATAAAGAGAAGCTGTGAGAGAGAGAGAATGAGAAGCTGTGAGAGAGAGAGAAAGAGAAGTTGTTATTGAGAGAGAGAGAGAAGGAGAAGTTGTGTGTGAGAGAGAGATAGAGAAAGAGAAGCTGTGTGAGAGAGAGAGTGATAAGCTGTGAGGGAGAGAGAGAGAGAAAGAGAAGCTGTGAGTGAGAGACAGTGAGAGAGAGTAGCTGTGTGTGTGAGAGAGAAAGAGAACCTGTGAGTGAGAGAAAGAGAGAAAGAGAAGCTGTGAGTGAGAGACAGAGAGAGAAAGAGAAGCTGTGTGTGAGAGAGAGAGTGATAAACTGTGAATGAGAGAGAGAGAGAGAAAGAGAAGCTGTGAGTGAGAGACAGAGAGAGAGAGTAGCTGTGTGTGTGTGAGAGAGAGAGAGCAAGAGAAGCTGTGAGTGAGGGAGAGAGAAAAAGAGAAGCTGTGAGTGACAGAGAAAGAGAGAAAGAGAAGCTGTGAGTGAGAGAGAGTGAGAAGCTATGAGAGAGAGAGAGCAAAAGAAGCTGTGAGTGAGAGAGAGAAAGAGAAGCTGTGAGTGAGAAAGAGAGAGAAAGAGAAGCTGTGAGTGAGAAGACAGAGAGAGAAAGAGAAGCTGTGTGAGAGAGAGAGATAGAGAAAGAGAAGCTGTGAGTGAGAGAGAGAGAGAAAGAGAAGCTGTGAGTGTGTGTGAGAGAGAAAGAGAACCTGTGAGTGAGAGAAAGAGAGAAAGAGAAGCTGTGAGTGAGAGACAGAGAGAGAAAGAGAAGCTGTGTGTGAGAGAGAGAGTGATAAACTGTGAATGAGAGAGAGAGAGAGAAAGAGAAGCTGTGAGTGAGAGACAGAGAGAGAGAGTAGCTGTGTGTGTGAGAGAGAGAGAGCAAGAGAAGCTGTGAGTGAGAGAGAGAGAAAAAGAGAAGCTGTGAGTGACAGAGAAAGAGAGAAAGAGAAGCTGTGAGTGAGAGAGAGTGAGAAGCTATGAGAGAGAGAGAGCAAAAGAAGCTGTGAGTGAGAGAGAGAAAGAGAAGCTGTGAGTGAGAAAGAGAGAGAAAGAGAAGCTGTGAGTGAGAAGACAGAGAGAGAAAGAGAAGCTGTGTGAGAGAGAGAGATAGAGAAAGAGAAGCTGTGAGTGAGAGAGAGAGAGAAAGAGAAGCTGTGAGTGTGTGTGAGAGAGAAAGAGAAGCTGTGAGTGAGAGAGAGAGAGGAAGAGAAGCTGTGAGTGAGAGATAGAGAGAGAAAGAGAAGCTGTGAGTTAGTGAGAGAGAGAGAATGAGAAGCTGTGTGTGTGAGATTAAGAGAAGCTGTGAGTGAGAGAGAGAGAGAAAGAGAAGCTGTGAGTGAGAGAGAGAAAGAGAAGCTGTGTGAGAGAGAGAATGAGAAGCTGTGAGTGAGAGAGAGAAAGAGAGAGAGAAGCTGTGAGTGTGAGAGAGAGTGAGATAAAGAGAAGCTGTGAGTGAGTGAGAGAGAGAGAGAGAAGCTGTGAGTGAAAGTGAGAAAGAGAAGCTGATAGTGAGAGAGAGTGAAGCTGTGAGTGAGAAAGAGAAAGAGAAGCTGTGTGTAAGAGAGAAAGAGAGAAATAGAAGCTATGAGTGAGAGACAGAGAGAGAAGCTGTGAGTGAGAGAGAGAGAGAAAGAGAAGCTGTAAGTGAGTGAGAGAAAGAGAAGCTGTGAGTGTGAGAGAGAGAAAGAGAAGCTGTGAGTGAGAGAGAGAGTGAGAAGCTGTGAGTGTGTAAGAGAGAAAGAGATGCTGTGAGTGAGAGACAGACAGAGAAAGAGAAGTTGTTAGTGAGAGAGAGAGAAAGAGAAGCTGTGCGAGAGAGAGAGAAAGAGAAGCTGTGAGAGAGAGAGATAGAAGCTGTGAGTGAGAGACAGAGAGAGAAAGAGAAGCTGTGTGTGTGTGAGAGAGAGAAGCTGTGTGTGAGAGAGAAAGAGAAGCTGTGAGTGAGAGAGAGAGAGAAAGAGAATCTGTGAGTGAGAGAGAGAGAGAAAGAGAAGCTGTGAGAGAGAGAGAAAGAGAAGCTGTGAGTGAGAAACAGAGAGAGAAAGAGAAGCTGTGTGAGAGAGAGAGAGTGATAAGCTGTGAGTGAGAGAGAGAGAAAGAGAAGCTGTGAGTGTGTGTGTGAGAGAGAAAGAAAGCTGTGAGTAAGAGAGAGAGAGAAAGAGAAGGTGTGAGTGTGTGAGAGAGAAAAGGAGAAGTTGTGTGAGAGAGAGATAGAGAAAGAGTAGCTGTGAGAGAAAGAGAAAGAGAAGCTGTGAGTGTGTGTGAGAGAGAAAGAGAAGTTGTGTGAGAGAGAGAAAAAGAGAAGCTGTGAGTGAGAGTGAAAGAGAGAAATAGAAGCTACGAGTGTGAGAGAGAGAGAAGCTGTGAGTGTGTGTGAGAGAGGAAGTGAAGCTGTGAGTGAAAAAGAGAGAAAGAGAAGCTGTGAGTGAGAGATAGAGAGAGAAAGAGAAGCTGTGAGTTAGAGAGAGAGAGAGAATGAGAAGCTGTGTGTGTGAGATAAAGAGAAGCTGTGAGTGAGAGAGAGAGAGAAAGAGAAGCTGTGAGTGAGAGATAGAGAGAGAAAGAGAAGCTGTGAGTGAGAGAGAGAGAGAAAGAGAAACTATGAGTGAGAGAGAGAGAGAAGCTGTGAGTGAGAGAGAGAAGCTGTGCGTGAGAGAGAGAGAGAAGCTGTGTGTGTGTGTGAGAGAGAGAAGATGTGAGTGAAAGAGAGAAAGGGAAGCTGTGAGTGAGAGAGAGAGAGAGAAGCTGTGAGTGAGAGACAGAGAGAGAAAGAGAAGCTGTGTGTGAGAGAGAGTGTGATAAGCTGTGTGTGTGTGTGAGAGAGAAGCTATGAGTGAGAGAAAGAGAAAGAGAAGCTGTGAGTGAGAGAGAGAGAGAAGCTGTGAGTGAGAGAGAGAAAGAGAAGCTGTGAGTGAGAGACAGAGAGAGAAAGAGAAGTTGTTAGTGAGAGAGAGAGAGAGAATAAGAGAAGCTGTGTGTGAGAGAGAGAGAGAGAAACTGTGAGTGTGAGAGAGAGAGAAGCTGTGAGTGAAAGTGAGAAAGAGAAGCTGATAGAGAGAGAGAGAGAGAGAAGCTGTGAGTGAGAGAAAGAGAAATAGAAGCTGTGAGTAAGAGAGAAAGAGAGAAATAGAAGCTATGAGTGAGAGACAGAGAGAGAAGCTGTGAGTGAGTGAGAGAGAGAGAAGCTGTGAGTGAGAGACAGAGGGAGAAAGAGAAGTTGTTAGTGAGAGAGAGAGAGAGAATAAGAGAAGCTGTGTGTGAGAGAGAGAGAGAGAAACTGTGAGTGTGAGAGAGAGAGAAGCTGTGAGTGAGAGACAGAGAGATAAAGAGAAGCTGTGAGAGAGAGAGAGAAAGAGAAGCTGTGAGAGAGAGAGAGAATGAGAAGCTTTGAGTGAGAGAGAGAAAGAGAGAAGCTGTGAGTGTGAGAGAGAGTGAGATAAAGAGAATCTGTGAGTGAGTGAGAGAGAGAGAAGCTGTGAGTGAAAGTGAGAAAGAGAAGCTGATAGTGAGAGAGAGAGAGAAGGTGTGAGTGAGAGAAAGAGAAAGAGAAGCTGTGAGTAAGAGAGAAAGAGAGAAATAGAAGCTATGAGTGAGAGACAGAGAGGGAAGTTGTGTGAGAGAGAGAGAGAAAAAGAGAAGCTGTGAGTGTGTGAGAGAGAGAAAGAGAAGCTGTAAGAGAGTGAGAGAAAGAGAACCTGTGAGTGTGAGAGAGAGAAAGAGAAGCTGTGAGTGAGAGAGAGAGTGAGAAGCTGTGAGTGAGAGAGAGAGAGAAAGAGATGCTGTGAGTGAGAGACAGAGAGAGAAAGAGAAGTTGTTAGTGAGAGAGAGAGAGAGAGAAGCTGTGTGAGAGAGAGAGAAAGAGAAGCTGTGAGAGAGAGAGAGAAGCTGTGAGTGAGAGACAGAGAGATAAAGAGAAGCTGTGAGAGAGAGAGAATGAGAAGCTGTGAGAGAGAGAGAAAGAGAAGTTGTTATTGAGAGAGAGAGAGAGAGAGAGAAAGACCTGTGAGAGAGAGAAAGAGAAAGAGAAGCTGTGTGTGTGAGAGAAAGAGAAGCTGTGAGTGAGAGAGAGAGAGAGAGAAAGAGAAGCTGTGAGAGAGAGAGAAAGAGAAGCTGTGAGTGAGAGACAGAGAGAGAAAGAGAAGCTGTGTGAGAGAGAGAGTGATAAGCTGTGAGGGAGAGAGAGAGAGAAAGAGAAGCTGTGAGTGAGAGACCGTGAGAGAGAGTAGCTGTGAGAGAGAGAGAGAGCAAGAGAAGCTGTGAGTGTGTGTGTGAGAGAGAAAGAAAGCTGTGAGTGAGAGAGAGAGAGAGAAAGAGAAGCTGTGAGTGAGAGAGAGAGAGAAGGAGAAGTTGTTATTGAGAGAGAGAGAGAGAGAAGGAGAAGTTGTTATTGAGAGAGAGAGAGAGAAAGACCTGTGAGAGAGAAAGAGAAAGAGAAGCTGTGTGTGTGAGAGAAAGAGAAGCTGTGAGTGAGAGAGAGAGAGAGAGAAAGAGAAGCTGTGAGAGAGAGAGAAAGAGAAGCTGTGAGTGAGAGACAGAGAGAGAAAGAGAAGCTGTGTGAGAGAGAGAGTGATAAGCTGTGAGGGAGAGAGAGAGAGAAAGAGAAGCTGTGAGTGAGAGACAGTGAGAGAGAGTAGCTGTGAGAGAGAGAGAGCAAGAGAAGCTGTGAGTGTGTGTGAGAGAGAGAAAGAAAGCTGTGAGTGAGAGAGAGAGAGAGAAAGTGAAGCTGTGAGTGAGAGATAGAGAGAGAAAGAGAAGCTGTGAGTTAGAGAGAGAGATAGAGAGAATGAGAAGCTGTGTGTGTGAGATAAAGAGAAGCTGTGAGTGAGAGAGAGAGAGAGAAAGAGAAGCTGTGAGTGAGAGATAGAGAGAGAAAGAGAAGCTGTGAGTGAGAGAGAGAATCTGTGAGTGAGAGAGAGAGAAAGAGAAGCTATGAGTGAGAGAGAGAGAAGCTGTGAGTGAGAGAGAGAAGCTGTGCGTGAGAGAGAGAGAGAGAAGCTGTGTGTGTGTGAGAGAGAGAGAAGCTGTGAGTGAGAGAGAGAGAGAGAAAGAGAAGCTGTGTGATAGAGAGAGAGAGAGAGAGAGAAGCTGTGAGTGTGAGAGAGAGTGAGATAAAGAGAAGTTGTGAGTGATTGAGTGAGTGAGAGAAGCTGTGAGTGAAAGAGAGAAAGAGAAGCTGTGAGTGAGAGAGAGAGAGAGAAGCTGTGAGTGTGTGAGAGAGAGGAAGTGAAGCTGTGAGTGAAAAAGAGAGAAAGTGAAGCTGTGAGTGAGAGATAGAGAGAGAAAGAGAAGCTGTGAGTTAGAGAGAGAGAGAACGAGAAGCTGTGTGTGTGAGATAAAGAGAAGCTGTGAGTGAGAGAGAGAGAGAGAGAGAGAAAGAGAAGCTGTGAGTGAGAGATAGAGAGAGAAAGAGAAGCTGTGCGTGAGAGGGAAAGAGAGAATCTGTGAGTGAGAGAGAGGGAGAAAGAGAAGCTATGAGTGAGAGAGAGAGAAGCTGTGAGTGAGAGAGAGAAGCTGTGCGTGAGAGAGAGAGAGAAGCTGTGTGTGTGTGAGAGAGAGAGAGAAGCTGTGAGTGAGAGAGAGAGAGAGAAAAAGAGAAGCTCTGTGATAGAGAGAGAGAGAAGCTGTGAGTGTGAGAGAGAGTGAGATAAAGAGAAGTTGTGAGTGAGTGAGTGAGTGAGAGAAGCTGTGAGTGAAAGAGAGAAAGAGAAGCTGTGAGTGAGAGAGAGAGAGAGAAGCTGTGAGTGAGAGACAGAGAGAGAAAGAGAAGCTGTGTGTGAGAGAGAGAGTGATAAGCTGTGTGTGTGTGAGAGAGAAGCTGTGAGTGAGAGAGAGAGAAAGAGAAGCTGTGAGTGAGAGAGAGAGAGAAGCTGTGAGTGAGAGAGAGAAAGAGAAGCTGTGAGTGAGAGACAGAGGGAGAAAGAAAGGGTGTGAGTGCGAGAGAGAGAAAGAGAAGCTGTGAGAGAGAGAGAAAGAGAAGCTGTGAGTGAGAAACAGAGAGAGAAAGAGAAGCTGTGTGTGTGAGAGAGAAAGAAGCTGTGAGTGAAAGTGAGAAAGAGAAGCTGATAGTGAGAGAGAGAGAGAGAAGCTGTGAGTGACAGAGAGAAAGAAAAGCTGTGAGTAAGAGACAAAGAGAGAAATAGAAGCTATGAGTGAGAGACAGAGAGAGAAGCTGTGAGTGAGTGAGAGAGAGAGAAGCTGTGTGAGAGAGAGAGAGAGAAAAAGAGAAGCTGTGAGAGAGAGAGAGAGAAAGAGAACCTGTAAGTGAGTGAGAGAAGGAGAAGCTGTGAGTGTGAGAGAGAGAAAGAGAAGCTGTGTGTGTGAGAGAGAGAGAGAGAAAGAGAAGTTGTTAGTGAGAGAGAGAGAGAAAGAAAGAGAAGCTTTGAGAGAGAGAACAGCTGTGAGTGAGAGAGAGAGAAGCTGTGAGTGAGAGACAGAGAGATATAGAGAAGCTGTGAGAGAGAGTGAGAAAGAGAAGCTGTGAGAGAGAGAGAGAGAATGAGAAGCTGTGTGAGAGGGAGACAGAAAGAGAATTTGTTAGTGAGAGAGAGAGAGAAAGAGCTGTGAGAGAGAGAGAGAGCAAGAGAAGCTGTGAGTTAGAGAGAGAGAGAGAAAGAGAAGCTGTGTGTGTGAGATAAAGAGAAGCTGTGAGTGAGAGAGAGAGAGAGAAAGAGAAGCTGTGAGTGAGAGATAGAGAGAGAAAGAGAAGCTGTGAGTGAGAGAGAAAGAGAGAATCTGTGAGTGAGAGAGAGGGAGAAAGAGAAGCTATGAGTGAGAGAGAGAGAAGCTGTGAGTGAGAGAGAGAAGCTGTGCGTGAGAGAGAGAGAGAGAAGCTGTGTGTGTGTGTGAGAGTGAGAGAAGCTGTGAGTGAGAGAGAGAGAGAAAGAGAATCTCTGTGATAGAGAGAGAGAGAAGCTGTGAGTGTGAGAGAGAGTGAGATAAAGAGAATTTGTGAGTGAGTGAGTGGGAGAAGCTGTGAGTGAAAGAGAGAAAGAGAAGCTGTGAGTGAGAGAGAGAGAGAAGCTGTGAGAGAGAGACAGAGAGAGAAAGAGAAGCTGTGTGTGAGAGAGAGAGTGATAAGCTGTGTGTGTGTGAGAGAGAAGCTGTGAGTGAGAGAGAGAGAAAGAGAAGCTGTGAGTGAGAGAGAGAGAAGCTGTGAGTGAGAGAGAGAATGAGAAGCTGTGAGTGAGAGACAGAGGGAGAAAGAAAGGGTGTGAGTGCGAGAGAGAGAAAGAGAAGCTGTGAGAGAGAGAGAAAGAGAAGCTGTGAGTGAGAAAGAGAGAGAAAGAGAAGCTGTGTGTGTGAGAGAGAAAGAGAAGCTGTGAGTGAGAGAGAGAGAAGCTGTGAGTGAAAGTGAGAAAGAGAAGCTGATAGTGAGAGAGAGAGAGAGAAGCTGTGAGTGACAGAAAGAGAAAGAAAAGCTGTGAGTAAGAGACAAAGAGAGAAATAGAAGCTATGAGTGAGAGACAGAGAGAGAAGCTGTGAGTGAGTGAGAGAGAGAGAAGCTGTGTGAGAGAGAGAAAAAGAGAAGCTGTGAGAGAGAGAGAGAAAGAGAAGCTGTAAGTGAGTGAGAGAAGGAGAAGCTGTGAGTGTGAGAGAGAGAAAGAGAAGCTGTGTGTGAGAGAGAGAGAGAGAAAGAGAAGTTGTTAGTGAGAGAGAGAGAGAAAGAAAGAGAAGCTTTGAGAGAGAGAGAGAGAGAGAACAGCTGTGAGTGAGAGAGAGAGAAGCTGTGAGTGAGAGACAGAGAGATATAGAGAAGCTGTGAGAGAGAGTGAGAAAGAGAAGCTGTGAGAGAGAGAGAATGAGAAGCTGTGTGAGAGGGAGAGAGAAAGAGAATTTGTTAGTGAGTGTGAGAGAGAAAGAGCTGTGAGAGACAGAGAGAGCAAGAGAATCTGTGAGTGAGAGAGAGAGAGAAAGAGAAGCTGTGAGTGAGAGAGAAAGAGAGAAAGAGAAGCTGTGAGAGAGAGAGAGTGAGAAGCTATGAGAGAGAGAGAGCAAGAGAAGCTGTGAGTGAGAGAGAGAAAGAGAAGCTGTGAGAAATAGAGAGAAAGAGAAGCTTTGAGTGAGAAGACAGAGAGAGAAAGAGAAGCTGTGTGAGAGAGAGACAGAGAAAGTGAAGCTGTGAGTGAGAGAGAGAGAGAAGGAGAAGCTGTGAGTGTGTGTGTGAGAGAAAGAGAAGCTGTGAGAGAGAGAAAAAGAGAAGCTGTGAGTGAGAGTGAAAGAGAGAAATAGAAGCTATGAGTGAGAGAGAGAGAGAAGCTGTGAGTGAGAGAAAGAGAGAGAAAGAGAAGTTGTTAGTGAGAGAGAGAGAGAAAGAGAAGCTTTGAGAGAGAGAGAGAGAGAAAGAGAAGCTGTGAGTGAGAGAGAGAGAAGCTGTGAGTGAGAGACAGAGAGATAAAGAGAAGCTGTGAGAGAGAGAGAAAGAGAAGCTGTGAGTGAGAGAGAGAATGAGAAGCTGTGTGAGAGGGAGAGAGAAAGAGAAGATTTTAGTGAGAGAGAGAGAGAGAGAGAAAGAGCTGTGTGAGAGAGAGAGAGAAAGAGAAGCTGTGTGAGAGAGAAAGAGAAGCTGTGAGTGAGAGAGAGAGAGAAAGTGAAGCTGTGAGTGAGAGAGAGAGAGAAAGAGAACCTGTGAGTGAGAGAGAAAGAGAGAAAGAGAAGCTGTGAGAGAGAGAGAGTGAGAAGCTATGAGAGAGAGAGAGCAAGAGAAGCTGTGAGTGAGAGAGAGAAAGAGAAGCTGTGAGAAATAGAGAGAAAGAGAAGCTTTGAGTGAGAAGACAGATAGAGAAAGAGAAGCTGTGTGAGAGAGAGATAGAGAAAGTGAAGCTGTGAGTGAGAGAGAGAGAGAAAGAGAAGCTGTGAGTGTGTGTGTGAGAGAAAGAGAAGCTGTGAGAGAGAGAGAAAAAGAGAAGCTGTGAGTGAGAGTGAAAGAGAGAAATAGAAGCTATGAGTGAGAGAGAGAGAGAAGCTGTGAGTGAGAGAAAGAGAGAGAAAGAGAAGTTGTTAGTGAGAGAGAGAGAAAGAGAAGCTTTGAGAGAGAGAGAGAGAGAAAGAGAAGCTGTGAGTGAGAGAGAGAGAAGCTGTGAGTGAGAGACAGAGAGATAAAGAGAAGCTGTGAGTGAGAGAGAGAATGAGAAGCTGTGTGAGAGGGAGAGAGAAAGAGAAGATTTTAGTGAGAGAGAGAGAGAGAAAGAGCTGTGAGAGAGAGAGAGAGAAAGAGAAGCTGTGTGAGAGAGAAAGAGAAGCTGTGAGTGAGAGAGAGAGAGAAAGTGAAGCTGTGAGTGAGAGAGAGAGAGAAAGAGAACCTGTGAGTGAGAGAGAAAGAGAGAAAGAGAAGCTGTGAGAGAGAGAGAGAGTGAGAAGCTATGAGAGAGAGAGAGCAAGAGAAGCTGTGAGTGAGAGAGAGAAAGAGAAGCTGTGAGAAATAGAGAGAAAGAGAAGCTTTGAGTGAGAAGACAGAGAGAGAAAGAGAAGCTGTGTGAGAGAGAGATAGAGAAAGTGAAGCTGTGAGTGAGAGAGAGAGAGAAAGAGAAGCTGTGAGTGTGTGTGTGAGAGAAAGAGAAGCTGTGAGAGAGAGAGAAAAAGAGAAGCTGTGAGTGAGAGTGAAAGAGAGAAATAGAAGCTATGAGTGAGAGAGAGAGAGAAGCTGTGAGTGAGAGAAAGAGAAGTTGTTAGTGAGAGAGAGAGAGAAAGAGAAGCTTTGAGAGAGAGAGAGAGAGAGAAAGAGAAGCTGTGAGTGAGAGAGAGAGAGAAGCTGTGAGTGAGAGACAGAGAGATAAAGAGAAGCTGTGAGAGAGAGAGAAAGAGAAGCTGTGAGTGAGAGAGAGAATGAGAAGCTGTGTGAGAGGGAGACAGAAAGAGAAGATTTTAGTGAGAGAGAGAGAGAGAGCGAAAGAGCTGTGAGAGAGAGAGAGAGAAAGAGAAGCTGTGTGAGAGAGAAAGAGAAGCTGTGAGAGAGAGAGAGAGAGAAAGTGAACCTGTGAGTGTGAGAGAGAGAGAAAGAGAACCTGTGAGTGAGAGAAAGAGAAAGAGAAGCTGTGAGTGAGAGACAGAGAGAGGAAGAGAAGCTGTGTTTGAGAGAGAGAGTGATAAGCTGTGAATGAGAGAGAGAAAGAGAAGCTGTGAGTGAGAGACAGAGAGAGAGAGTAGCTCTGTGTGAGAGAGAGAGAGAGCAAGAGAATCTGTGAGTGAGAGAGAGAGAAAAAGAGAAGCTGTGAGTGACAGAGAAAGAGAGAAAGAGAAGCTGTGAGTGAGAAGACAGAGAGAGAAAGAGAAGCTGTGTGAGAGAGAGAGATAGAGAAAGAGAAGCTGTGAGTGAGAGAAAGAGAAGCTGTGAGTGTGTGTGAGAGAGAAAGAGAAGCTGTGAGAGAGAGAGAAAAAGAGAAGCTGTGAGTGAGAGAGAGAGAGAGAACGAGAAGCTGTGTGTGAGAGAGAAAGAGAAGCTGTGAGTGAGAGAGAGAGAGAAAGAGAAGCTGTGAGTGAGAGATAGAGAGAGAAAGAGAAGCTGTGAGTCAGTGAGAGAGTGAATGAGAAGCTGTGTGTGTGAGATTTAGAGAAGCTGTGAGTGAGAGAGAGAGAGAAGGAGAAGCTGTGAGTGAGAGAGAGAAAGAGAAGCTGTGAGAGAGAGAATGAGAAGCTGTGAGTGAGAGAGAGAAAGAGGGAGAGAAGCTGTGAGTGTGAGAGAGAGTGAGATAAAGAGAAGCTGTGAGTGAGTGTGTGAGAGAGAGAAGCTGTGAGTGAAAGTGAGAAAGAGAAGCTGATAGTGAGAGAGAGAAGCTGTGAGTGAGAGAAAGAGAAAGAGAAGCTGTGAGTAAGAGAGAAAAAGAGAAATAGAAGCTATGAGTGAGAGACAGAGAGAGAAGCTGTGAGTGAGTGAGAGAGAGAAGTTGTGTGAGAGAGAGAGAGAAAAAGAGAAGCTGTGAGTGAGAGAGAGAGAGAAAGAGAAGCTGTAAGTGAGTGAGAGAAAGAGAAGCTGTGAGTGTGAGAGAGAGAAAGAGAAGCTGTGAGTGAGAGAGAGAGTGAGAAGCTGTGAGTGAGAGAGAGAAAGAGATGCTGTGAGTGAGAGACAGAGAGAGAAAGAGAAGTTGTTAGTGAGAGAGAGAGAGAGAGAGAGAAGCTGTGAGAGAGAGAGAAAGAGAAGCTGTGAGAGAGAAAGATAGAAGCTGTGAGTGAGAGACAGAGAGAGAAAGAGAAGCTGTGTGTGTTAGAGAGAGAGAAGCTGTGTGTGAGAGAGAAAGAGAAGCTGTGAGTGAGAGAGAGAGAAAGAGAATCTGTGAGTGAGAGAGAGAGAGAAAGACAAGCTGTGAGAGAGAGAGAAAGAGAAGCTGTGAGTGAGAGACAGAGAGAGAAAGAGCTGTGTGAGAGAGAGAGTGATAAGCTGTGAGTGAGAGAGAGAAAGAGAAGCTGTGAGTGTGTGTGTGAGAGAGAAAGAAAGCTGTGAGTGAGAGAGAGAGAGAGAAAGAGAAGGTGTGAGTGTGTGAGAGAGAGAAGGAGAAGTTGTGTGTGTGTGAGAGAGAGAAAGAGTAGCTGTGTGAGAGAGAGAGAGAAAGATAAGCTGTGAGTGTGTGTGAGAGAGAAAGAGAAGTTGTGAGAGAGAGAGAAAAAGAGAAGCTGTGAGTGAGAGTGAAAGAGAGAAATAGAAGCTACGAGTGAGAGAGAGAGAGCTGTGAGTGTGTGAGAGAGAGAGGAAGTGAAGCTGTGAGTGAAAAAGAGAGAAAGAGAATCTGTGAGTGAGAGATAGAGAGAGAAAGAGAAGCTGTGAGTTAGAGAGAGAGAGAGAGAATGAGAAGCTGTGTGTGAGATAAAGAGAAGCCGTGAGTGAGAGAGTGAGAGAAAGAGAAGCTGTGAGTGAGAGATAGAGAGAGAAAGAGAAGCTGTGAGTGAGAGAGAGAGAGAGAAGCTGTAAGTGAGTGAGAGAAGGAGAAGCTGTGAGTGTGAGAGAGAGAAAGAGAAGCTGTGTGTGAGAGAGAGAGAGAGAAAGAGAAGTTGTTAGTGAGAGAGAGAGAGAAAGAAAGAGAAGCTTTGAGAGAGAGAGAGAGAGAGAACAGCTGTGAGTGAGAGAGAGAGAAGCTGTGAGTGAGAGACAGAGAGATATAGAGAAGCTGTGAGAGAGAGTGAGAAAGAGAAGCTGTGAGAGAGAGAGAATGAGAAGCTGTGTGAGAGGGAGAGAGAAAGAGAATTTGTTAGTGAGTGTGAGAGAGAAAGAGCTGTGAGAGACAGAGAGAGCAAGAGAATCTGTGAGTGAGAGAGAGAGAGAAAGAGAAGCTGTGAGTGAGAGAGAAAGAGAGAAAGAGAAGCTGTGAGAGAGAGAGAGTGAGAAGCTATGAGAGAGAGAGAGCAAGAGAAGCTGTGAGTGAGAGAGAGAAAGAGAAGCTGTGAGAAATAGAGAGAAAGAGAAGCTTTGAGTGAGAAGACAGAGAGAGAAAGAGAAGCTGTGTGAGAGAGAGACAGAGAAAGTGAAGCTGTGAGTGAGAGAGAGAGAGAAGGAGAAGCTGTGAGTGTGTGTGTGAGAGAAAGAGAAGCTGTGAGAGAGAGAAAAAGAGAAGCTGTGAGTGAGAGTGAAAGAGAGAAATAGAAGCTATGAGTGAGAGAGAGAGAGAAGCTGTGAGTGAGAGAAAGAGAGAGAAAGAGAAGTTGTTAGTGAGAGAGAGAGAGAAAGAGAAGCTTTGAGAGAGAGAGAGAGAGAAAGAGAAGCTGTGAGTGAGAGAGAGAGAAGCTGTGAGTGAGAGACAGAGAGATAAAGAGAAGCTGTGAGAGAGAGAGAAAGAGAAGCTGTGAGTGAGAGAGAGAATGAGAAGCTGTGTGAGAGGGAGAGAGAAAGAGAAGATTTTAGTGAGAGAGAGAGAGAGAGAGAAAGAGCTGTGTGAGAGAGAGAGAGAAAGAGAAGCTGTGTGAGAGAGAAAGAGAAGCTGTGAGTGAGAAAGAGAGAGAAAGTGAAGCTGTGAGTGAGAGAGAGAGAGAAAGAGAACCTGTGAGTGAGAGAGAAAGAGAGAAAGAGAAGCTGTGAGAGAGAGAGAGTGAGAAGCTATGAGAGAGAGAGAGCAAGAGAAGCTGTGAGTGAGAGAGAGAAAGAGAAGCTGTGAGAAATAGAGAGAAAGAGAAGCTTTGAGTGAGAAGACAGAGAGAGAAAGAGAAGCTGTGTGAGAGAGAGATAGAGAAAGTGAAGCTGTGAGTGAGAGAGAGAGAGAAAGAGAAGCTGTGAGTGTGTGTGTGAGAGAAAGAGAAGCTGTGAGAGAGAGAGAAAAAGAGAAGCTGTGAGTGAGAGTGAAAGAGAGAAATAGAAGCTATGAGTGAGAGAGAGAGAGAAGCTGTGAGTGAGAGAAAGAGAGAGAAAGAGAAGTTGTTAGTGAGAGAGAGAGAAAGAGAAGCTTTGAGAGAGAGAGAGAGAGAAAGAGAAGCTGTGAGTGAGAGAGAGAGAGAAGCTGTGAGTGAGAGACAGAGAGATAAAGAGAAGCTGTGAGTGAGAGAGAGAATGAGAAGCTGTGTGAGAGGGAGAGAGAAAGAGAAGATTTTAGTGAGAGAGAGAGAGAGAAAGAGCTGTGAGAGAGAGAGAGAGAAAGAGAAGCTGTGTGAGAGAGAAAGAGAAGCTGTGAGTGAGAGAGAGAGAGAAAGTGAAGCTGTGAGTGAGAGAGAGAGAGAAAGAGAACCTGTGAGTGAGAGAGAAAGAGAGAAAGAGAAGCTGTGAGAGAGAGAGAGAGTGAGAAGCTATGAGAGAGAGAGAGCAAGAGAAGCTGTGAGTGAGAGAGAGAAAGAGAAGCTGTGAGAAATAGAGAGAAAGAGAAGCTTTGAGTGAGAAGACAGAGAGAGAAAGAGAAGCTGTGTGAGAGAGAGATAGAGAAAGTGAAGCTGTGAGTGAGAGAGAGAGAGAAAGAGAAGCTGTGAGTGTGTGTGTGAGAGAAAGAGAAGCTGTGAGAGAGAGAGAAAAAGAGAAGCTGTGAGTGAGAGTGAAAGAGAGAAATAGAAGCTATGAGTGAGAGAGAGAGAGAAGCTGTGAGTGAGAGAAAGAGAAGTTGTTAGTGAGAGAGAGAGAGAAAGAGAAGCTTTGAGAGAGAGAGAGAGAGAGAAAGAGAAGCTGTGAGTGAGAGAGAGAGAGAAGCTGTGAGTGAGAGACAGAGAGATAAAGAGAAGCTGTGAGAGAGAGAGAAAGAGAAGCTGTGAGTGAGAGAGAGAATGAGAAGCTGTGTGAGAGGGAGACAGAAAGAGAAGATTTTAGTGAGAGAGAGAGAGAGAGCGAAAGAGCTGTGAGAGAGAGAGAGAGAAAGAGAAGCTGTGTGAGAGAGAAAGAGAAGCTGTGAGAGAGAGAGAGAGAGAAAGTGAACCTGTGAGTGTGAGAGAGAGAGAAAGAGAACCTGTGAGTGAGAGAAAGAGAGAAAGAGAAGCTGTGAGTGAGAGACAGAGAGAGAAAGAGAAGCTGTGTTTGAGAGAGAGAGTGATAAGCTGTGAATGAGAGAGAGAAAGAGAAGCTGTGAGTGAGAGACAGAGAGAGAGAGTAGCTCTGTGTGAGAGAGAGAGAGAGCAAGAGAATCTGTGAGTGAGAGAGAGAGAAAAAGAGAAGCTGTGAGTGACAGAGAAAGAGAGAAAGAGAAGCTGTGAGTGAGAAGACAGAGAGAGAAAGAGAAGCTGTGTGAGAGAGAGAGAGAGAGAAAGAGAAGCTGTGAGTGAGAGAAAGAGAAGCTGTGAGTGTGTGTGAGAGAGAAAGAGAAGCTGTGAGAGAGAGAGAAAAAGAGAAGCTGTGAGTGAGAGAGAGAGAGAGAACGAGAAGCTGTGTGTGAGAGAGAAAGAGAAGCTGTGAGTGAGAGAGAGAGAGAAAGAGAAGCTGTGAGTGAGAGATAGAGAGAGAAAGAGAAGCTGTGAGTCAGTGAGAGAGTGAATGAGAAGCTGTGTGTGTGAGATTTAGAGAAGCTGTGAGTGAGAGAGAGAGAGAAGGAGAAGCTGTGAGTGAGAGAGAGAAAGAGAAGCTGTGAGAGAGAGAATGAGAAGCTGTGAGTGAGAGAGAGAAAGAGGGAGAGAAGCTGTGAGTGTGAGAGAGAGTGAGATAAAGAGAAGCTGTGAGTGAGTGTGTGAGAGAGAGAAGCTGTGAGTGAAAGTGAGAAAGAGAAGCTGATAGTGAGAGAGAGAAGCTGTGAGTGAGAGAAAGAGAAAGAGAAGCTGTGAGTAAGAGAGAAAAAGAGAAATAGAAGCTATGAGTGAGAGACAGAGAGAGAAGCTGTGAGTGAGTGAGAGAGAGAAGTTGTGTGAGAGAGAGAGAGAAAAAGAGAAGCTGTGAGTGAGAGAGAGAGAGAAAGAGAAGCTGTAAGTGAGTGAGAGAAAGAGAAGCTGTGAGTGTGAGAGAGAGAAAGAGAAGCTGTGAGTGAGAGAGAGAGTGAGAAGCTGTGAGTGAGAGAGAGAGAAAGAGATGCTGTGAGTGAGAGACAGAGAGAGAAAGAGAAGTTGTTAGTGAGAGAGAGAGAGAGAGAGAAGCTGTGAGAGAGAGAGAAAGAGAAGCTGTGAGAGAGAAAGATAGAAGCTGTGAGTGAGAGACAGAGAGAGAAAGAGAAGCTGTGTGTGTTAGAGAGAGAGAAGCTGTGTGTGAGAGAGAAAGAGAAGCTGTGAGTGAGAGAGAGAGAAAGAGAATCTGTGAGTGAGAGAGAGAGAGAAAGAGAAGCTGTGAGAGAGAGAGAAAGAGAAGCTGTGAGTGAGAGACAGAGAGAGAAAGAGCTGTGTGAGAGAGAGAGTGATAAGCTGTGAGTGAGAGAGAGAAAGAGAAGCTGTGAGTGTGTGTGTGAGAGAGAAAGAAAGCTGTGAGTGAGAGAGAGAGAGAGAAAGAGAAGGTGTGAGTGTGTGAGAGAGAGAAGGAGAAGTTGTGTGTGTGTGAGAGAGAGAAAGAGTAGCTGTGTGAGAGAGAGAGAGAGAAAGATAAGCTGTGAGTGTGTGTGAGAGAGAAAGAGAAGTTGTGAGAGAGAGAGAAAAAGAGAAGCTGTGAGTGAGAGTGAAAGAGAGAAATAGAAGCTACGAGTGAGAGAGAGAGAGCTGTGAGTGTGTGAGAGAGAGAGGAAGTGAAGCTGTGAGTGAAAAAGAGAGAAAGAGAATCTGTGAGTGAGAGATAGAGAGAGAAAGAGAAGCTGTGAGTTAGAGAGAGAGAGAGAGAATGAGAAGCTGTGTGTGAGATAAAGAGAAGCCGTGAGTGAGAGAGTGAGAGAAAGAGAAGCTGTGAGTGAGAGATAGAGAGAGAAAGAGAAGCTGTGAGTGAGAGAGAGAGAGAAAGAGAAGCTATGAGTGAGAGAGAGAGAGAAGCTGTGAGTGAGAGAGAGAAGTTGTGCGTGAGAGAGAGAGAGAAGCTGTGTGTGTGTGAGAGAGAGAGAAGCTGTGAGTGAGAGAGAGTGAAAGAAAGAGAAGCTGTGTGATAGAGAGAGAGAAGCTGTGAGTGTGAGAGAGAGTGAGATAAAGAGAAGTTGTGAGTGAGTGAGTGAGTGAGAGAAGCTGTGAGTGAAAGAGAGAAAGGGAAGCTGTGAGTGAGAGAGAGAGAGAAAGAGAACCTGTGAGTGAGAGAGAAAGAGAGAAAGAGAAGCTGTGAGAGAGAGAGAGTGAGAAGCTATGAGAGAGAGAGAGCAAGAGAAGCTGTGAGTGAGAGAGAGAAAGAGAAGCTGTGAGAAATAGAGAGAAAGAGAAGCTTTGAGTGAGAAGACAGAGAGAGAAAGAGAAGCTGTGTGAGAGAGAGATAGAGAAAGTGAAGCTGTGAGTGAGAGAGAGAGAGAAAGAGAAGCTGTGAGTGTGTGTGTGAGAGAAAGAGAAGCTGTGAGAGAGAGAGAAAAAGAGAAGCTGTGAGTGAGAGTGAAAGAGAGAAATAGAAGCTATGAGTGAGAGAGAGAGAGAAGCTGTGAGTGAGAGAAAGAGAGAGAAAGAGAAGTTGTTAGTGAGAGAGAGAGAGAAAGAGAAGCTTTGAGAGAGAGAGAGAGAGAAAGAGAAGCTGTGAGTGAGAGAGAGAGAGAAGCTGTGAGTGAGAGACAGAGAGATAAAGAGAAGCTGTGAGAGAGAGAGAAAGAGAAGCTGTGAGTGAGAGAGAGAATGAGAAGCTGTGTGAGAGGGAGACAGAAAGAGAAGATTTTAGTGAGAGAGAGAGAGAGAGAGAGCGAAAGAGCTGTGAGAGAGAGAGAGAGAAAGAGAAGCTGTGTGAGAGAGAAAGAGAAGCTGTGAGTGAGAGAGAGAGAGAAAGTGAACCTGTGAGTGAGAGAGAGAGAGAAAGAGAACCTGTGAGTGAGAGAAAGAGAGAAAGAGAAGCTGTGAGTGAGAGACAGAGAGAGAAAGAGAAGCTGTGTTTGAGAGAGAGAGTGATAAGCTGTGAATGAGAGAGAGAAAGAGAAGCTGTGAGTGAGAGACAGAGAGAGAGAGTAGCTCTGTGTGAGAGAGAGAGAGAGCAAGAGAATCTGTGAGTGAGAGAGAGAGAAAAAGAGAAGCTGTGAGTGACAGAGAAAGAGAGAAAGAGAAGCTGTGAGTGAGAGAGAGTGAGAAGCTATGAGAGAGAGAGAGAGCAAGAGAAGCTGTGAGTGAGAGAGAGAAAGAGAAGCTGTGAGTGAGAAGACAGAGAGAGAAAGAGAAGCTGTGTGTGAGAGAGAGATAGAGAAAGAGAAGCTGTGAGTGAGAGAAAGAGAAGCTGTGAGTGTGTGTGAGAGAGAAAGAGAAGCTGTGAGAGAGAGAGAAAAAGAGAAGCTGTGAGTGAGAGAGAGAGAGAGAACGAGAAGCTGTGTGTGAGAGAGAAAGAGAAGCTGTGAGTGAGAGAGAGAGAGAAAGAGAAGCTGTGAGTGAGAGATAGAGAGAGAAAGAGAAGCTGTGAGTCAGTGAGAGAGTGAATGAGAAGCTGTGTGTGTGAGATTTAGAGAAGCTGTTGGTGAGAGAGAGAGAGAAAGAGAAGCTGTGAGTGAGAGAGAGAAAGAGAAGCTGTGAGAGAGAGAGAATGAGAAGCTGTGAGTGAGAGAGAGAAAGAGGGAGAGAAGCTGTGAGTGTGAGAGAGAGTGAGATAAAGAGAAGCTGTGAGTGAGTGTGTGAGAGAGAGAAGCTGTGAGTGAAAGTGAGAAAGAGAAGCTGATAGTGAGAGAGAGAAGCTGTGAGTGAGAGAAAGAGAAAGAGAAGCTGTGAGTAAGAGAGAAAAAGAGAAATAGAAGCTATGAGTGAGAGACAGAGAGAGAAGCTGTGAGTGAGTGAGAGAGAGAGAAAGAGAAGCTGTGAGAGAGAGAGATAGAAGCTGTGAGTGAGAGACAGAGAGAGAAAGAGAAGCTGTGTGTGTGAGAGAGAGAGAAGCTGTGTGTGAGAGAGAAAGAGAAGCTGTGAGTAAGAGAGAGAGAAAGAGAATCTGTGAGAGAGAGAGAGAAAGAGAAGCTGTGAGAGAGAGAGAAAGAGAAGCTGTGAGTGAGAGACAGAGAGAGAAAGAGAAGCTGTGTGTGAGAGAGAGTGATAAGCTGTGAGTGAGAGAGAGAAAGAGAAGCTGTGAGTGTGTGTGTGAGAGAGAAAGAAAGCTGTGAGTGAGAGAGAGAGAGAAAGAGAAGGTGTGAGTGTGTGTGAGAGAGAAGGAGAAGTTGTGTGTGTGTGAGAGAGAGAAAGAGTAGCTGTGTGAGAGAGAGAGAGAAAGATAAGCTGTGAGTGTGTGTGAGAGAGAAAGAGAAGTTGTGAGAGAGAGAGAAAAAGAGAAGCTGTGAGTGAGAGTGAAAGAGAGAAATAGAAGCTACGAGTGAGAGAGAGAGAGCTGTGAGTGTGTGAGAGAGAGAGGAAGTGAAGCTGTGAGTGAAAAAGAGAGAAAGAGAATCTGTGAGTGAGAGATAGAGAGAGAAAGAGAAGCTGTGAGTTAGAGAGAGAGAGAAAGAGAAGCTGTGAGTGAGAGAGAGAGAGAAAGAGAAGTTGTGCATGAGAGAGAGAGAGAAGCTGTGTGTGTGTGAGAGAGAGAGAAGCTGTGAGTGAGAGAGAGTGAAAGAAAGAGAAGCTGTGTGATAGAGAGAGAGAAGCTGTGAGTGTGAGAGAGAGTGAGATAAAGAGAAGTTGTGAGTGAGTGAGTGAGTGAGAGAAGCTGTGAGTGAAAGAGAGAAAGGGAAGCTGTGAGTGAGAGAGAGAGAGAAGCTGTGAGTGAGAGACAGAGAGAGAAAGAGAAGCTGTGTGAGAGAGAGAGTGTGATAAGCTGTGTGTGTAAGAGAGAGAAGCTATGAGTGAGAGAAAGAGAAAGATAAGCTGTGAGTGAGAGAGAGAGAGAAGCTGTGAGTGAGAGACAGAGAGAGAAAGAAAGGGTGTGAGTGAGAGACAGAGAGAGAAAGAGAAGCTGTGTGTGTGAGAGAGAAAGAGAAGCTGTGAGTGAGAGAGAGAGAAGCTGTGAGTGAAAGTGAGAAAGAGAAGCTGATAGAGAGAGAGAGAGAAGCTGTGAGTGAGAGAGAAAGAGAGAAATAGAAGCTATGAGTGAGAGACAGAGAGAGAAGCTGTGAGTGAGTGAGAGAGAGAGAAGCTGTGAGTGAGAGACAGAGAGAGAAAGAGAAGTTGTTAGTGAGAGAGAGAGAGAGAGAAAGAGAAGCTGTGTGAGAGAGAGAGAAGCTGTGAGTGAGAGAGAGAGAGAAGCTGTGAGTGAGAGACAGAGAGATAAAGAGAAGCTGTGAGAGAGAGAGAGAAAGAGAAGCTGTGAGAGAGAGAGAGAATGAGAAGCTGTGTGAGAGAGAGAAAGAGAGAGAGAAGCTGTGAGTGTGAGAGAGAGTGAGATAAAGAGAAGCTGTGAGTGAGTGAGAGAGAGAGAGAAGCTGAGTGAAAGTGAGAAAGAGAAGCTGGTAGTGAGAGAGAGAGAAGCTGTGAGTGAGAGAAAGAGAAAGAGAAGCTGTGAGTAAGAGAGAAAGAGAGAAATAGAAGCTATGAGTGAGAGACAGAGAGAGAAGCAGTGAGTGAGTGTGAGAGAGAGAGAGAAGTTGTGTGAGAGAGAGAGAGAAAAAGAGAAGCTGTGAGTGTGTGTGAGAGAGAAAGAGAAGCTGTAAGTGAGTGAGAGAAAGAGAAGCTGTGAGTGTGTGAGAGAGAAAGAGAAGCTGTGAGTGAGAGAGAGAGTGAGAAGCTGTGAGTGGGAGAGGGAGAGAAAGAGATGCTGTGAGTGAGAGACAGAGAGAAAGAGAAGTTGTTAGTGAGAGAGAGAGAGAGAGAGAAGCTGTGAGAGAGAGAGAGAGAGAAAGAGAAGCTGTGAGTGAGAGAGAGAGTGAGAAGCTGTGAGTGAGAGAGAGAGAGAAAGAGATGCTGTGAGTGAGAGACAGAGAGAAAGAGAAGTTGTTAGTGAGAGAGAGAGAGAGAGAGAAGCTGTGAGAGAGGGAGAATGAGAAGCTGTGAGAGAGAGAGAGAAAGAGAAGTTGTTATTGAGAGAGAGAGAGAAATAGCTGTGAGAGAGAGAAAGAGAAAGAGAAGCTGTGTGTGAGAAAGAAAGAGAAGCTGTGAGTGAGAGAGAGAGAGAGAGAAAGAGAAGCTGTGTGAGAGAGAGAAAGAGAAGCTGTGAGTGAGAGACAGAGAGAGAAAGAGAAGCTGTGTGAGAGAGAGAGTGATAAGCTGTGAGGGAGAGAGAGAGAGAAAGAGAAGCTGTGAGTGAGAGACAGTGAGAGAGAGTAGCTGTGAGAGACAGAGAGAGCAAGAGAAGCTGTGAGTGTGTGTGTGAGAGAGAAAGAAAGCTGTGAGTGAGAGAGAGAGAAAGAGAAGCTGTGTGTGAGAGAGAAAGAGAAGCTGTGAGTGTGTGTGAGAGAGAAAGTGAAGTTGTGAGAGAGAGAGAAAAAGAGAAGCTGTGAGTGAGAGTGAAAGAGAGAAATAGAAGCTACGAGTGAGAGAGAGAGAGAAGCTGTGAGTGTGTGAGAGAGAGGAAGTGAAGCTGTGAGTGAAAAAGAGAGAAAGTGAAGCTGTGAGTGAGAGATAGAGAGAGAAAGAGAAGCTGTGAGTTAGAGAGAGAGAGAGAACGAGAAGCTGTGTGTGTGAGATAAAGAGAAGCTGTGAGTGAGAGAGAGAGAAATAGAAGCTGTGAGTGAGAATTAGAGAGAGAAAGAGAAGCTGTGAGTGAGAGAGAGAGAGAATCTGTGAGTGAGAGAGAGAGAAAGAGAAGCTATGAGTGAGAGAGAGAGAGAAGCTGTGAGTGAGAGAGAGAAAGGGATGCTGTGAGTGAGAGAGAGAGAGAAGCTGTGAGTGAGAGACAGAGAGAGAAAGAGAAGCTGTGTGTGAGAGAGAGTGTGATAAGCTGTGTGTGTGAGAGAGAGAAGCTATGAGTGAGAGAAAGAGAAAGAGAAGCTGTGAGTGAGAGAGAGATAGAAGCTGTGAGTGAGAGAGAGAAAGAGAAGCTGTGAGTGAGAGACAGAGAGAGAAAGAAAGGGTGTGAGTGAGAGACAGAGAGAAAAAGAGAAGCTGTGTGAGAGAGAGAGAAGCTGTGAGTGAAAGTGAGAAAGAGAAGCTGATAGAGAGAGAGAGAGAGAAGCTGTGAGTGAGAGAAAGAGAAAGAGAAGCTGTGAGCAAGAGAGAAAGAGAGAAATAGAAGCTATGAGTGAGAGACAGAGAGAAGCTGTGAGTGAGTGAGAGAGAGAGAAGCTGTGAGTGAGAGACAGAGAGAGAAAGAGAAGTTGTTAGTGAGAGAGAGAGAGAGAGAGAAAGAGAAGCTGTGTGTGTGAGAGAGAGAGAAGCTGTGAGTCAGAGAGAGAGAGAAGCTGTGAGTGAGAGACAGAGAGATAAAGAGAAGCTGTGAGATAGAGAGAAAGAGAAGCTGTGAGAGAGAGAGAATGAGAAGCTGTGAGTGAGAGAGAGAAAGAGAGAGAGAAGCTGTGAGTGTGAGAGAGAGTGAGATAAAGAGAAGTTGTGAGTGAGTGAGTGAGTGAGAGAAGCTGTGAGTGAAAGAGAGAAAGAGAAGCTGTGAGTGAGAGAGAGAGAGAGAAAGAGAAGCTGTGAGTGAGAGAGAGAGAGAAAGAGAAGCTATGAGTGTGAGAGAGAGAGAAGCTGTGAGTGAGAGAGAGAAGCTGTGCGTGAGAGAGAGAGAGAAGCTGTGTGTGTGAGAGAGAGTGAGAGAGAGAGAAGCTGTGAGTGAGAGAGAAAGAGAGAAAGAGAAGCTGTGTGATAGAGAGAGAGAAGCTGTGAGTGTGAGAGAGAGTGAGATATAGAGAAGTTGTGAGTGAGTGAGTGAGAGAAGCTGTGAGTGAGAGAGAGAGAGAGAAGCTGTGAGTGAGAGACAGAGAGAGAAAGAGAAGCTGTGTGTGAGAGAGAGTGTGATAAGCTGTGTGTGTGAGAGAGAGAAGCTATGAGTGAGAGAAAGAGAAAGAGAAGCTGTGAGTGAGAGAGAGATAGAAGCTGTGAGTGAGAGAGAGAAAGAGAAGCTGTGAGTGAGAGACAGAGAGAGAAAGAAAGGGTGTGAGTGAGAGACAGAGAGAGAAAGAGAAGCTGTGTGAGAGAGAGAGAAGCTGTGAGTGAAAGTGAGAAAGAGAAGCTGATAGAGAGAGAGAGAGAGAAGCTGTGAGTGAGAGAAAGAGAAAGAGAAGCTGTGAGCAAGAGAGAAAGAGAGAAATAGAAGCTATGAGTGAGAGACAGAGAGAGAAGCTGTGAGTGAGTGAGAGAGAGAGAAGCTGTGAGTGAGAGACAGAGAGAGAAAGAGAAGTTGTTAGTGAGAGAGAGAGAGAGAGAAAGAGAAGCTGTGTGTGTGAGAGAGAGAGAAGCTGTGAGTCAGAGAGAGAGAGAAGCTGTGAGTCAGAGACAGAGAGATAAAGAGAAGCTGTGAGAGAGAGAGAAAGAGAAGCTGTGAGAGAGAGAGAATGAGAAGCTGTGAGTGAGAGAGAGAAAGAGAGAGAGAAGCTGTGAGTGTGAGAGAGAGTGAGATAAAGAGAAGCTGTGAGTGAGTGAGAGAGAGAGAGAAGCTGTGAGTGAAAGTGAGAAAGAGAAGCTGATAGTGAGAGAGAGAGAGAAGCTGTGAGTGATAGAAAGAGAAAGAGAAGCTGTGAGTAAGAGAGAAAGAGAGAAATAGAAGCTATGAGTGAGAGACAGAGAGAGAAGCTGTGAGTGAGTGAGAGAGAGAAGTTGTGTGAGAGAGAGAGAGAAAAAGAGAAGCTGTGAGTGTGTGTGAGAGAGAAAGAGAAGCTGTAAGTGAGTGAGAGAAAGAGAAGCTGTGAGTGTGAGAGAGAGAATGAGAAGCTGTGAGTGAGAGAGAGAGTGAGAAGCTGTGAGTGAGAGAGAGAGAGAAAGAGATGCTGTGAGTGAGAGACAGAGAGAGAAAGAGAAGTTGTTAGTGAGAGAGAGAGAGAAGCTGTGAGAGAGAGAGAAAGAGAAGCTGTGAGAGAGAGAGAGAAGCTGTGAGTGAGAGACAGAGAGATAAAGAGAAGCTGTGAGAGAGAGAGAGAATGAGAAGCTGTGAGAGAGAGAGAGAAAGAGAAGTTGTTATTGAGAGAGAGAGAGAAAGAAAGAGCTGTGAGAGAGAGAGAAAGAGAAGCTGTGTGTGAGAGAGAAAGAGAAGCTGTGAGTGAGTGAGAGAGAGAGAGAAAGAGAAGCTGTGAGAGAGGAGAGAAAGAGAAGCTGTAAGTGAGAGACAGAGAGAGAAAGAGAAGCTGTGTGAGAGAGAAAGTGATAAGCTGTGAGGGAGAGAGAGAGAAAGAGAAGCTGTGAGTGAGAGACAGTGAGAGAGAGTAGCTGTGTGAGAAAGAGAGAGCAAGAGAAGCTGTGAGTGTGTGTGTGAGAGAGAAAGAAAGCTGTGAGTGAGAGAGAGAGAGAAAGAGAAGCTGTGAGTGAGAGAGAGAGAGAAGCTGTGAGTGAGAGACAGAGAGAGAAAGAGAAGCTGTGTGTGAGAGAGAGAGTGATAAGCTGTGTGTGTGAGAGAGAGAAGCTGTGAGTGAGTGAGAGAGAAAGAGAAGCTGTGAGTGAGTGAGAGAGAGAAGCTGTGAGTGAGAGAGAGAAATAGAAGCTGTGAGTGAGAGACAGAGGGAGAAAGAAAGGGTGTGAGTGCGAGAGAGAGAAAGAGAAGCTGTGTGTGAGAGAGAGAAAGAGAAGCTGTGAGTGAGAAAGAGAGAGAAAGAGAAGCTGTGAGTGAGAGACAGAGAGAGAAAGAGAAGCTGTGTGTGTGAGAGAGAAAGAGAAGCTGTGAGTGAGAGAGAGAGAAGCTGTGAGTGAAAGTGAGAAATAGAAGCTGATAGTGAGAGAGAGAGAAGCTGTGAGTGATAGAAAGAGAAATAGAAGCTATGAGTGAGAGACAGAGAGAGAAGCTGTGAGTGAGAGAGAAAGAGAGAAGCTGTGAGTGAGAGACAGAGAGATAAAGAGAAGCTGTGAGTGAAAAAGAGAGAAAGTGAAGCTGTGAGTGAGAGATAGAGAGAGAAAGAGAAGCTGTGAGTTAGAGAGAGAGAGAGAATGAGAAGCTGTGTGTGAGAGATAAAGAGAAGCTGTGAGTGAGAGAGAGAGAGAAAGAGAAGCTGTGAGTGAGAGATAGAGAGAGAAAGAGAAGCTGTGAGTGAGAGAGACAGAGAGAATCTGTGAGTGAGAGAGAGAGAAAGAGAAGCTATGAGTGAGAGAGAGAAGCTGTGAGTGAGAGAGAGAAGCTGTGCGTGAGAGAGAGAGAGAGAGAAGCTGTGTGTGTGTGTGTGAGAGAGAGAAGCTGTGAGTGAGAGAGAGAGAAAGAGAAGCTGTGTGATAGAGATAGAGAGAAGCTGTGAGTGTGAGAGAGAGTGAGATAAAGAGAAGTTGTGAGTGAGTGAGTGAGTGAGAGAAGCTGTGAGTGAAAGAGAGAAAGAGAAGCTGTGAGTGAGAGAGAGAGAGAAGCTGTGAGTGAGAGACAGAGAGAGAAAGAGAAGCTGTGTGTGAGAGAGAGAGTGATAAGCTGTGTGTGTGTGAGAGAGAAGCTGTGAGTGAGAGAGAGAGAAAGAGAAGCTGTGAGTGAGAGAGAGAGAGAAGCTGTGAGTGAGAGAGAGAAAGAGAAGCTGTGAGTGAGAGACAGAGGGAGAAAGAAAGTGTGTGAGTGCGAGAGAGAGAAAGAGAAGCTGTGAGAGAGAGAGAAAGAGAAGCTGTGAGTGAGAAAGAGGGAGAAAGAGAAGCTGTGTGTGTGAGAGAGAAAGAGAAGCTGTGAGTGAGAGAGAGAGAAGCTGTGAGTGAAAGTGAGAAAGAGAAGCTGATAGTGTGAGAGAGAGAGAAGCTGTGAGTGAGAGAAAGAGAAAGAGAAGCTGTGAGTAAGAGAGAAAGATAGAAATAGAAGCTATGAGTGAGAGACAGAGAGAGAAGCTGTGAGTGAGTGAGAGAGAGAGAAGCTGTGTGAGAGAGAGAGAGAGAGAAAAAGAGAAGCTGTGAGAGAGAGAGAGAGAAAGAGAAGCTGTAAGTGAGTGAGAGAAGGAGAAGCTGTGAGTGTGAGAGAGGGAAAGAGAAGCTGTGTGTGAGAGAGAGAGATAGAAAGAGAAGTTGTTAGTGAGAGAGAGAGAGAAAGAAAGAGAAGCTTTGAGAGAGAGAGAGAGAGAGAGAAGCTGTGAGTGAGAGAGAAAGAAGCTGTGAGTGAGAGACAGAGAGATATAGAGAAGCTGTGAGAGAGAGTGAGAAAGAGAAGCTGTGAGAGAGAGAGAATGAGAAGCTGTGTGAGAGGGAGAGAGAAAGAGAATTTGTTAGTGAGAGAGAGAGAGAAAGAGCTGTGTGAGAGAGAGAGAGCAAGAGAATCTGTGAGTGAGAGAGAGAGCAAGAGAAGCTGTGAGTGAGAGAGAAAGAGAGAAAGAGAAGCTGTGAGAGAGAGAGAGAGTGAGAAGCTATGAGAGAGAGAGCAAGAGAAGCTGTGAGTGAGAGAGAGAAAGAGAAGCTGTGAGAAATAGAGAGAAAGAGAAGCTGTGAGTGAGAAGACAGAGAGAGAAAGAGAAGCTGTGTGAGAGAGAGATAGAGAAAGTGAAGCTGTGAGTGTGAGAGAGAGAGAAAGAGAAGCTGTGAGTGTGTGTGAGAGAGAAAGAGAAGCTTTGAGAGAGAGAGAAAAAGAGAAGCTGTGAGTGAGAGTGAAAGAGAGAAATAGAAGCTATGAGTGAGAGAGAGAGAAGCTGTGAGTGAGAGAAAGAGAGAGAAAGAGAAGTTGTTAGTGAGAGAGAGAGAGAGAAAGAGAAGCTTTGAGAGAGAGAGAGAGAGAAAGAGAAGCTGTAAGTGAGAGAGAGAGAGAAGCTGTGAGTGAGAGACAGAGAGATAAAGAGAAGCTGTGAGAGAGAGAGAAAGAGAAGCTGTGAGTGAGAGAGAGAGAGAATGAGAAGCTGTGTGAGAGGGAGAGAGAAAGTGAAGCTGTGAGTGTGAGAGAGAGAGAAAGAGAACCTGTGAGTGAGAGAAAGAGAGAAAGAGAAGTTGTGAGTGAGAGACAGAGAGAGAAAGAGAAGCTGTGTGTGTGAGAGTGATAAGCTGTGAGTGAGAGAGAGAGAGAAAGAGAAGCTGTGAGTGAGAGACAGAGAGAGAGAGAGTAGCTGTGTGTGAGAGAGAGAGAGAGCAAGAGAATCTGTGAGTGAGAGAGAGAGAAAAAGAGAAGCTGTGAGTGACAGAGAAAGAGAGAAAGAGAAGCTGTGAGTGAGAGAGTGTGAGAAGCTATGAGAGAGAGAGCAAGAGAAGCTGTGAGTGAGAGAGAGAAAGAGAAGCTGTGAGTGAGAAAGAGAGAGAAAGAGAAGCTGTGAGTGAGAAGACAGAGAAAGAGAAGCTGTGTGAGAGAGACAGATAGAGAAAGAGAAGCTGTGAGTGAGAGAGAGAGAGAAAGAGAAGCTGTGAGTGTGTGTGAGAGAGAAAGAGAAGCTGTGAGAGAGAGAGAAAAAGAGAAGCTGTGAGTGAGAGAGAGAGAGAACGAGAAGCTGTGTGTGAGAGAGAAAGAGAAGCTGTGAGTGAGAGAGAGAGAAAAAGAGAAGCTGTGAGTGAGAGATAGAGAGAGAAAGAGAAGCTGTGAGTGAGTGAGAGAGAGAATGAGAAGCTGTGTGTGTGAGATTAAGAGAAGCTGTGAGTGAGAGAGAGAGAGAAAGAGAAGCTGTGAGTGAGAGAGAGAAAGAGAAGCTGTGTGAGAGAGAGAATGAGAAGCTGTGAGTGAGAGAGAGAAAGAGAGAGAGAAGCTGTGAGTGTGAGAGAGAGTGAGATAAAGAGAAGCTGTGAGTGAGTGTGAGAGAGAGAGAAGCTGTGAGTGAAAGTGAGAAAGAGAAGCTGATAGTGAGAGAGAGAGAAGCTGTGAGTGAGAGAAAGAGAAAGAGAAGCTGTGAGTAAGAGAGAAGGAGAGAAATAGAAGCTATGAGTGAGACACAGAGAGAGAAGCTGTGAGTGAGTGAGAGAGAGAGAAGTTGTGTGAGAGAGAGAGAGAAAAAGAGAAGCTGAGAGAGAGAGAGAGAGAGAAGCTGTAAGTGAGTGAGAGAAGGAGAAGCTGTGAGTGTAAGAGAGAGAGAGAGAAGCTGTGAGTGAGAGAGAGAGAGAGAAAGAGAAGTTGTTAGTGAGAGAGAGAGAGAGAAAGAGAAGCTTTGAGAGAGAGAGAGAGAGAAGCTGTGAGTGAGAGAGAAAGAGAAGCTGTGAGTGTGAGAGAGAGAAAGAGAAGCTGTGAGAGAGAGAGAGAAAGAGAAGCTGTGAGAGAGAGAGATAGAAGCTGTGAGTGAGAGACAGAGAGAGAAAGAGAAGCTGTGTGTTAGAGAGAGAGAGAAGCTGTGTGTGAGAGAGAAGGAGAAGCTGTGAGTGAGAGAGAGAGAAAGAGAATCTGTGAGTGAGAGAGAGAGAGAAAGAGAAGCTGTGAGAGAGAGAGAAAGAGAAGCTGTGAGTGGGAGACAGAGAGAGAAAGAGAAGCTGTGTGTGAGAGAGAGTGATAAGCTGTGAGTGAGAGAGAGAGAAAGAGAAGCTGTGAGTGAGAGAGAGAGAAAGAGAAGCTATGAGTGAGAGAGAGAGAGAAGCTGTGAGTGAGAGAGAGAAGCTGTGCGTGAGAGAGAGAGAGAAGCTGTGTGTGTGTGAGAGAGAGAGAAGCTGTGAGTGAGAGAGAAAGAAAGAAAGAGAAGCTGTGTGATAGAGAGTGAGAAGCTGTGAGTGTGAGAGAGAGTGAGATAAAGAGAAGTTGTGAGTGAGTGAGTAAGTGAGAGAAGCTGTGAGTGAAAGAGAGAAAGGGAAGCTGTGAGTGAGAGAGAGAGAGAAGCTGTGAGTGAGAGACAGAGAGAGAAAGAGAAGCTGTGTGTGAGAGAGAGTGTGATAAGCTGTGTGTGTGTGAGAGAGAGAAGCTATGAGTGAGAGAAAGAGAAAGAAAGAGAAGCTGTGTGATAGAGAGAGAGAAGCTGTGAGTGTGAGAGAGAGTAAGATAAAGAGAAGTTGTGAGTGAGTGAGTGAGTGAGAGAAGCTGTGAGAGAAAGAGAGAAAGGGAAGCTGTGAGTGAGAGAGAGATAGAAGCTGTGAGTGAGAGAGAGAAAGAGAAGCTGTGAGTGAGAGACAGAGAGAGAAAGAAAGGGTGTGAGTGAGAGACAGAGAGAAAGAGAAGCTGTGTGTGAGAGAGAGAAAGAGAAGCTGTGTGAGAGAGAGAGAAGCTGTGAGTGAAAGTGAGAAAGAGAAGCTGATAGAGAGAGAGAGAGAAGCTGTGAGTGAGAGAAAGAGAAAGAGAAGCTGTGAGTAAGAGAGAAAGAGAGAAATAGAAGCTATGAGTGAGAGACAGAGAGAGAAGCTGTGAGTGAGTGAGAGACAGAGAAGCTGTGAGTGAGAGACAGAGAGAGAAAGAGAAGTTGTTAGTGAGAGAGAGAGAGAGAGAGAGAAAGAGAAGCTGTGAGAGAGAGAGAGAGAAGCTGTGAGTGAGAGAGAGAGAAGCTGTGAGTGAGAGACAGAGAGATAAAGAGAAGCTGAGAGAGAGAGAGAGAAAGAGAAGCTGTGAGAGAGAGAGAGAATGAGAAGCTGTGAGTGAGAGAGAGAAAGAGAGAGAGAAGCTGTGAGTGTGAGAGAGAGTGAGATAAAGAGAAGCTGTGAGTGAGTGAGAGAGAGAGAGAAGCTGTGAGTGAATGTGAGAAAGAGAAGCTGATAGTGAGAGAGAGAGAGAAGCTGTGAGTGATAGAAAGAGAAAGAGAAGCTGTGAGTAAGAGAGAAAGAGAGAAATAGAAGCTTTGAGTGAGAGACAGAGAGAGAAGCTGTGAGTGAGTGAGAGAGAGAGAAGTTGTGTGAGAGAGAGAGAGAAAAAGAGAAGCTGTGAGTGTGTGAGACAGAGAAAGAGAAGCTGTGAGTGAGAGAGAGAGTGAGAAGCTGTGAGTGAGAGAGAGAGAGAAAGAGATGCTGTGAGTGAGAGACAGAGAGAGAAAGAGAAGTTGTTAGTGAGAGAGAGAGAGAAGCTGTGAGAGAGAGAGAGAAAGAGAAGCTGTGAGAGAGAGAGAGAAGCTGTGAGTGAGAGACAGAGAGATAAAGAGAAGCTGTGTGAGAGAGAGAGAATGAGAAGCTGTGAGAGAGAGAGAGAAAGAGAAGTTGTTATTGAGAGAGAGAGAGAGAGAAAGAAAGAGCTGTGTGAGAGAGAGAGAAAGAGAAGCTGTTTGTGAGAGAGAAAGAGAAGCTGTGAGTGAGTGAGAGAGAGAGAGAAAGAGAAGCTGTGTGAGAGAGAGAAAGAGAAGCTGTGAGTGAGAGACAGAGAGAGAAAGAGAAGCTGTGTGAGAGAGAAAGTGATAAGCTGTGAGGGAGAGAGAGAGAAAGAGAAGCTGTGAGTGAGAGACAGTGAGAGAGAGTAGCTGTGAGAGAGAGAGAGAGCAAGAGAAGCTGTGAGTGTGTGTGTGAGAGAGAAAGAAAACTGTGAGTAAGAGAGAGAGAGAAAGAGAAGCTGTGAGTGAGAGAGAGAGAGAAGCTGTGAGTGTGTGTGAGAGAGAAAGTGGTTGTGAGAGAGAGAGAAAAAGAGAAGCTGTGAGTGAGAGTGAAAGAGAGAAATAGAAGCTACGAGTGAGAGAGAGAGAGAAGCTGTGAGTGTGTGAGAGAGAGGAAGTGAAGCTGTGAGTGAAAAAGAGAGAAAGTGAAGCTGTGAGTGAGAGATAAGAGAGGAAGAGAAGCTGAGAGAGAGAGAGAGAGAACGAGAAGCTGTGTGTGTGAGATAAAGAGAAGCTGTGAGTGAGAGAGAGAGGGAAAGAGAAGCTGTGAGTGAGAGATAGAGAGAGAAAGAGAAGCTGTGAGTGAGAGAGAGAATCTGTGAGTGATAGAGAGAGAGAAAGAGAAGCTATGAGTGAGAGAGAGAGAAGCTGTGAGTGAGAGAGAGAAGCTGTGTGTGTGTGAGAGAGAGAGAAGCTGTGTGTGTGTGTGAGAGAGAGAGAAGCTGTGAGTGAGAGAGAGAGAGAAAGAGAAGCTGTGTGATAGAGAGAGAGAAGCTGTGAGTGTGAGAGAGAGTGAGATGAAGAGAAGTTGTGAGTGAGAGAGAGAGAGAGAGAGAAGCTGTGAGTGAGAGACAGAGAGAGAGAGAGAAGCTGTGTGAGAGAGAGAGAGTGATAAGCTGTGTGTGTGTGAGAGAGAAGCTGTGAGTGAGTGAGAGAGAAAGAGAAGCTGTGAGTGAGTGAGAGAGAGAAGCTGTGAGTGAGAGAGAGAAAGAGAAGCTGTGAGTGAGAGACAGAGGGAGAAAGAAAGGGTGTGAGTGCGAGAGAGAGAAAGAGAAGCTGTGTGTGAGAGAGAGAAAGAGAAGCTGTGAGTGAGAAAGAGAGAGAAAGAGAAGCTGTGAGTGAGAGACAGAGAGAGAAAGAGAAGCTGTGTGTGAGAGAGAGAAAGAGAAGCTGTGAGTGAGAGAGAGAGAAGCTGTGAGTGAAAGTGAGAAATAGAAGCTGATAGTGAGAGAGAGAGAAGCTGTGAGTGATAGAAAGAGAAATAGAAGCTATGAGTGAGAGACAGAGAGAGAAGCTGTGAGTGAGAGAGAAAGAGAGAAGCTGTGAGTGAGAGACAGAGAGATAAAGAGAAGCTGTGAGTGAAAAAGAGAGAAAGTGAAGCTGTGAGTGAGAGATAGAGAGAGAAAGAGAAGCTGTGAGTTAGAGAGAGAGAGAGAATGAGAAGCTGTGTGTGAGAGATAAAGAGAAGCTGTGAGTGAGAGAGAGAGAGAAAGAGAAGCTGTGAGTGAGAGATAGAGAGAGAAACAGAAGCTGTGAGTGAGAGACAGAGAGAATCTGTGAGTGAGAGAGAGAGAAAGAGAAGCTATGAGTGAGAGAGAGAAGCTGTGAGTGAGAGAGAGAAGCTGTGCGTGAGAGAGAGAGAGAGAGAAGCTGTGTGTGTGTGTGTGTGAGAGAGAAGCTGTGAGTGAGAGAGAGAGAGAAAGAGAAGCTGTGTGATAGAGATAGAGAGAAGCTGTGAGTGTGAGAGAGAGTGAGATAAAGAGAAGTTGTGAGTGAGTGAGTGAGAGAAGCTGTGAGTGAAAGAGAGAAAGAGAAGCTGTGAGTGAGAGAGAGAGAGAAGCTGTGAGTGAGAGACAGAGAGAGAAAGAGAAGCTGTGTGTGAGAGAGAGAGTGATAAGCTGTGTGTGTGTGAGAGAGAAGCTGTGAGTGAGAGAGAGAGAAAGAGAAGCTGTGAGTGAGAGAGAGAGAGAAGCTGTGAGTGAGAGAGAGAAAGAGAAGCTGTGAGTGAGAGACAGAGGGAGAAAGAAAGTGTGTGAGTGCGAGAGAGAGAAAGAGAAGCTGTGAGAGAGAGAGAAAGAGAAGCTGTGAGTGAGAAAGAGGGAGAAAGAGAAGCTGTGTGTGTGAGAGAGAAAGAGAAGCTGTGAGTGAGAGAGAGAGAAGCTGTGAGTGAAAGTGAGAAAGAGAAGCTGATAGTGTGAGAGAGAGAGAAGCTGTGAGTGAGAGAAAGAGAAAGAGAAGCTGTGAGTAAGAGAGAAAGATAGAAATTGAAGCTATGAGTGAGAGACAGAGAGAGAAGCTGTGAGTGAGTGAGAGAGAGAGAAGCTGTGTGAGAGAGAGAGAGAGAGAAAAAGAGAAGCTGTGAGAGAGAGAGAGAGAAAGAGAAGCTGTAAGTGAGTGAGAGAAGGAGAAGCTGTGAGTGTGAGAGAGGGAAAGAGAAGCTGTGTGTGTGAGAGAGAGATAGAAAGAGAAGTTGTTAGTGAGAGAGAGAGAGAAAGAAAGAGAAGCTTTGAGAGAGAGAGAGAGAGAGAGAGAGAAGCTGTGAGTGAGAGAGAAAGAAGCTGTGAGTGAGAGACAGAGAGATATAGAGAAGCTGTGAGAGAGAGTGAGAAAGAGAAGCTGTGAGAGAGAGAGAATGAGAAGCTGTGTGAGAGGGAGAGAGAAAGAGAATTTGTTAGTGAGAGAGAGAGAGAAAGAGCTGTGTGAGAGAGAGAGAGCAAGAGAATCTGTGAGTGAGAGAGAGAGAAAGAGAAGCTGTGAGTGAGAGAGAAAGAGAGAAAGAGAAGCTGTGAGAGAGAGAGAGTGAGAAGCTATGTGAGAGAGAGCAAGAGAAGCTGTGAGTGAGAGAGAGAAAGAGAAGCTGTGAGAAATAGAGAGAAAGAGAAGCTGTGAGTGAGAAGACAGAGAGAGAAAGAGAAGCTGTGTGAGAGAGAGATAGAGAAAGTGAAGCTGTGAGTGTGAGAGAGAGAGAAAGAGAAGCTGTGAGTGTGTGTGAGAGAGAAAGAGAAGCTTTGAGAGAGAGAGAAAAAGAGAAGCTGTGAGTGAGAGTGAAAGAGAGAAATAGAAGCTATGAGTGAGAGAGAGAGAAGCTGTGAGTGAGAGAAAGAGAGAGAGAAGTTGTTAGTGAGAGAGAGAGAGAGAAAGAGAAGCTTTGAGAGAGAGAGAGAGAGAAAGAGAAGCTGTAAGTGAGAGAGAGAGAGAAGCTGTGAGTGAGAGACAGAGAGATAAAGAGAAGCTGTGAGAGAGAGAGAAAGAGAAGCTGTGAGTGAGAGAGAGAGAGAATGAGAAGCTGTGTGAGAGGGAGAGAGAAAGTGAAGCTGTGAGTGAGAGAGAGAGAGAAAGAGAACCTGTGAGTGAGAGAAAGAGAGAAAGAGAAGCTGTGAGTGAGAGACAGAGAGAGAGAGAGTAGCTGTGTGAGAGAGAGAGAGAGAGCAAGAGAATCTGTGAGTGAGAGAGAGAGAAAAAGAGAAGCTGTGAGTGACAGAGAAAGAGAGAAAGAGAAGCTGTGAGTGAGAGAGTGTGAGAAGCTGTGAGAGAGAGAGAGCAAGAGAAGCTGTGAGTGAGAGAGAGAAAGAGAAGCTGTGAGTGAGAAAGAGAGAGAAAGAGAAGCTGTGAGTGAGAAGACAGAGAGAGAAAGAGAAGCTGTGTGAGAGAGACAGATAGAGAAAGAGAAGCTGTGAGTGAGAGAGAGAGAGAAAGAGAAGCTGTGAGTGTGTGTGAGAGAGAAAGAGAAGCTGTGAGAGAGAGAGAAAAAGAGAAGCTGTGAGTGAGAGAGAGAGAGAACGAGAAGCTGTGTGTGAGAGAGAAAGAGAAGCTGTGAGTGAGAGAGAGAGAAAAAGAGAAGCTGTGAGTGAGAGATAGAGAGAGAAAGAGAAGCTGTGAGTGAGTGAGAGAGAGAATGAGAAGCTGTGTGTGTGAGATTAAGAGAAGCTGTGAGTGAGAGAGAGAGAGAAAGAGAAGCTGTGAGTGAGAGAGAGAAAGAGAAGCTGTGTGAGAGAGAGAATGAGAAGCTGTGAGTGAGAGAGAGAAAGAGAGAGAGAAGCTGTGAGTGTGAGAGAGAGTGAGATAAAGAGAAGCTGTGAGTGAGTGTGAGAGAGAGAGAAGCTGTGAGTGAAAGTGAGAAAGAGAAGCTGATAGTGAGAGAGAGAGAAGCTGTGAGTGAGAGAAAGAGAAAGAGAAGCTGTGAGTAAGAGAGAAGGAGAGAAATAGAAGCTATGAGTGAGACACAGAGAGAGAAGCTGTGAGTGAGTGAGAGAGAGAGAAGTTGTGTGAGAGAGAGAGAGAAAAAGAGAAGCTGTGAGAGAGAGAGAGAGAGAGAAGCTGTGAGTGAGAGAGAAAGAGAAGCTGTGAGTGTGAGAGAGAGAAAGAGAAGCTGTGAGAGAGAGAGAGAAAGAGAAGCTGTGAGAGAGAGAGATAGAAGCTGTGAGTGAGAGACAGAGAGAGAAAGAGAAGCTGTGTGTTAGAGAGAGAGAGAAGCTGTGTGTGAGAGAGAAGGAGAAGCTGTGAGTGAGAGAGAGAGAAAGAGAATCTGTGAGTGAGAGAGAGAGAGAAAGAGAAGCTGTGAGAGAGAGAGAAAGAGAAGCTGTGAGTGAGAGACAGAGAGAGAAAGAGAAGCTGTGTGTGAGAGAGAGTGATAAGCTGTGAGTGAGAGAGAGAGAAAGAGAAGCTGTGAGTGAGAGAGAGAGAGAAAGAGAAGCTATGAGTGAGAGAGAGAGAGAAGCTGTGAGTGAGAGAGAGAAGCTGTGCGTGAGAGAGAGAGAGAAGCTGTGTGTGTGTGAGAGAGAGAGAGAAGCTGTGAGTGAGAGACAGAGAGAGAAAGAGAAGCTGTGTGTGAGAGAGAGTGTGATAAGCTGTGTGTGTGTGAGAGAGAGAAGCTATGAGTGAGAGAAAGAGAAAGAAAGAGAAGCTGTGTGATAGAGAGAGAGAAGCTGTGAGTGTGAGAGAGAGTAAGATAAAGAGAAGTTGTGAGTGAGTGAGTGAGTGAGAGAAGCTGTGAGTGAAAGAGAGAAAGGGAAGCTGTGAGTGAGAGAGAGATAGAAGCTGTGAGTGAGAGAGAGAAAGAGAAGCTGTGAGTGAGAGACAGAGAGAGAAAGAAAGGGTGTGAGTGAGAGACAGAGAGAAAGAGAAGCTGTGTGTGAGAGAGAGAAAGAGAAGCTGTGTGAGAGAGAGAGAAGCTGTGAGTGAAAGTGAGAAAGAGAAGCCGATAGAGAGAGAGAGAGAAGCTGTGCGTGAGAGAAAGAGAAAGAGAAGCTGTGAGTAAGAGAGAAAGAGAGAAATAGAAGCTATGAGTGAGAGACAGAGAGAGAAGCTGTGAGTGAGTGAGAGACAGAGAAGCTGTGAGTGAGAGACAGAGAGAGAAAGAGAAGTTGTTAGTGAGAGAGAGAGAGAGAGAAAGAGAAGCTGTGAGAGAGAGAGAGAGAAGCTGTGAGTGAGAGAGAGAGAAGCTGTGAGTGAGAGACAGAGAGATAAAGAGAAGCTGTGAGAGAGAGAGAGAAAGAGAAGCTGTGAGAGAGAGAGAGAATGAGAAGCTGTGAGTGAGAGAGAGAAAGAGAGAGAGAAGCTGTGAGTGTGAGAGAGAGTGAGATAAAGAGAAGCTGATAGTGAGAGAGAGAGAGAGAAGCTGTGAGTGATAGAAAGAGAAAGAGAAGCTGTGAGTAAGAGAGAAAGAGAGAAATAGAAGCTTTGAGTGAGAGACAGAGAGAGAAGCTGTGAGTGAGTGAGAGAGAGAGAAGTTGTGTGAGAGAGAGAGAGAAAAAGAGAAGCTGTGAGTGTGTGAGACAGAGAAAGAGAAGCTGTGAGTGTGTGAGAGAGAAAGAGAAGCTGTGAGTGAGAGAGAGAGTGAGAAGCTGTGAGTGAGAGAGAGAGAGAAAGAGATGCTGTGAGTGAGAGACAGAGGGAGAAAGAGAAGTTGTTAGTGAGAGAGAGAGAGAAGCTGTGAGAGAGAGAGAGAAAGAGAAGCTGTGAGAGAGAGAGAGAAGCTGTGAGTGAGAGACAGAGAGATAAAGAGAAGCTGTGTGTGAGAGAGAGAATGAGAAGCTGTGTGAGAGAGAGAGAAAGAGAAGCTGTTTGTGAGAGAGAAAGAGAAGCTGTGAGTGAGTGAGAGAGAGAGAGAAAGAGAAGCTGTGTGAGAGAGAGAAAGAGAAGCTGTGAGTGAGAGACAGAGAGAGAAAGAGAAGCTGTGTGAGAGAGAAAGTGATAAGCTGTGAGGGAGAGAGAGAGAAAGAGAAGCTGTGAGTGAGAGACAGTGAGAGAGAGTAGCTGTGAGAGAGAGAGAGAGCAAGAGAAGCTGTGAGTGTGTGTGTGAGAGAGAAAGAAAACTGTGAGTGAGAGAGAGAGAGAAAGAGAAGCTGTGAGTGAGAGAGAGAGAGAAGCTGTGAGTGTGTGTGAGAGAGAAAGTGGTTGTGAGAGAGAGAGAAAAAGAGAAGCTGTGAGTGAGAGTGAAAGAGAGAAATAGAAGCTACGAGTGAGAGAGAGAGAGAAGCTGTGAGTGTGTGAGAGAGAGGAAGTGAAGCTGTGAGTGAAAAAGAGAGAAAGTGAAGCTGTGAGTGAGAGATAAGAGAGGAAGAGAAGCTGTGAGAGAGAGAGAGAGAGAACGAGAAGCTGTGTGTGTGAGATAAAGAGAAGCTGTGAGTGAGAGAGAGAGAGAAAGAGAAGCTGTGAGTGAGAGATAGAGAGAGAAAGAGAAGCTGTGAGTGAGAGAGAGAATCTGTGAGTGATAGAGAGAGAGAGAGAAGCTATGAGTGAGAGAGAGAGAAGCTGTGAGTGAGAGAGAGAAGCTGTGTGTGTGTGTGAGAGAGAGAAGCTGTGTGTGAGTGTGAGAGAGAGAGAAGCTGTGAGTGAGAGAGAGAGAGAAAGAGAAGCTGTGTGATAGAGAGAGAGAGAAGCTGTGAGTGTGAGAGAGAGTGAGATGAAGAGAAGTTGTGAGTGAGAGAGAGAGAGAGAGAGAGAAGCTGTGAGTGAGAGACAGAGAGAGAGAGAGAAGCTGTGTGTGAGAGAGAGAGTGATAAGCTGTGTGTGTGTGAGAGAGAAGCTGTGAGTGAGTGAGAGAGAAAGAGAAGCTGTGAGAGAGTGAGAGAGAGAAGCTGTGAGTGAGAGAGAGAAAGAGAAGCTGTGAGTGAGAGACAGAGGGAGAAAGAAAGGGTGTGAGTGCGAGAGAGAGAAAGAGAAGCTGTGAGAGAGTGAGAGACAGAGAGAGAGAGTAGCTGTGTGTGTGTGAGAGAGAGAGAGCAATAGAAACTATGAGTGAGAGAGATAGATAGATAGAGAGAAGCTGTGAGTGAGAGAGAGAAGCTTTTTGAGAGAGAGAGAGAAAAAGAGAAGCTGTGTGTGAGAGAGAGAAAGAGAAGCTGTAAGTGAGTGAGATAGAGAAAGAGAAGCTGTGAGTGAGACACAGAGAAAGAGAGAGTAGCTGTGAGAGTGAGAGTGAGAGAGAAGCTGTGAGTGAGAGAGAGAGAAAGAGAAGCTGTGAGTGAGAGAGAGAAATAGAGAAAAGCTGTGAGTGAAAGAAAGAGAAGCTGTGAGTGAGAGAGAGAAAGAAAGAGAAGCTGTGAGTGAGAGAGAAAGAGACGGTGTAGGAGAGAGAGAGAGAGAAAGAGAAGCTGTGAGAGAGAGAGAGAAAAAAAAGAGAAGCTGTGAGAGAGAGAGAGAAAGAGAGAGAAGCTGTGAGTGTGAGAGAAAGTGAGAGAAAGAGAAGCTGTGAGTGTGAGAGAGAGTGAGAGGAAGAGATGCTGTGAGTTTGAGAGAGAGAGAAAGAGAAGCTGTGAGTGAGATAGAGAGAGAGAAAGAGAAGCTGTGAGTGAGAGAGAGTGAGAAGCTGTGAGTGAGAGAGAGAGAGAAAGAGAAGCTGTGACTGACAGAGAGACAGAGAAAGAGAAGCTGTGAGTGAGAGTGAGTGAAGCTATGATTGAGAGAGAGAGAGAGTGATAAGCTGTGAGTGAGAGAGAGAGAGAAAGAGAAGCTGTGAGTGAGAGAGAAAGAGAAGCTGTAAGTGAGAGAGAGAGAACAAGAGAAGCTGTGAGTGAGAGATAGAGAAAGAGAAGCTGTGAGTGAGAGAGAGTGAAGCTGAATGAGAGAGAGAGAGAGAAAGAGAAGCTATGAGTGAGTGAGAGAGAAAAAGAAGCTGTGAGTGAGAGAGAGAGAGAAAGAGAAGGTGTGAGTGAGAGACAGAGAGAGAAAGAGAAGCTGTGTGTGAGAGAGAGTGATACGCTGTGAGTGAGAGAGAGAGAGAAAGAGAAGCTGTGAGTGAGGGACAGAGAGAGAGAGTAGCTGTGTGAGAGAGAGAGAAAGAGCTGTGAGTGAGAGAGAGAGAGAAAGAGAAGCTGTGTGATAGAGAGAGAGAGAAGCTGTGAGTGTGAGCTGTGAGTGAGAGAGAGAGAGAAAGAGAATGTGAGTGAAAGAGAGAGTGAGAAGCTATGAGAGAGAGAGAGAGAAAGAGAAGCTGTGAGTGAGAGACAGAGAGAGAATGAGAAGCTGTGTGTGAGAGAGAGATAGAGAAAGAGAAGCTGTGAGTGAGAGAGAGAGAGAGAGAGAGAAGCTGTGAGTGTGTGTGAGAGAAAGAGAAGCTGTGTGAGAAAGAGAAAAAGAGAAGCTGTGAGTGAGAGTGAAAGAGAGAAATAGAAGCTATGAGTGAGTGAGAGAGAGAGAAGCTGTGAGTGAGAGAGAGGGGGAAGTGAAGCTGAGAGTGAAAGAGAGAGAAAGAGAAGCTGTGAGTGAGAGAGAGAGAAAGAGAAGCTGTGAGTGAGTGAGAGAGAGAGAACGAGAAGCTGTGTGTGAGAGAGAAAGAGAAGCTGTGAGTGAGAGAGAGAGAGAGAACGAGACGCTGTGTGTGTGAGATAAAGAGAAGCTGTGAGTGAGTGAGAGAGAGAGAAAGAGAAGCTGTGAGTTATTGATAGAGAGAGAAAGAGAAGCTGTGAGTGAGAGAGAGAGAAAGAGAATCTGTGAGTGAGTGAGAGAGAGAAAGAGAAGCTATGAGTGAGAGAGAGAGAGAAGCTGTGAGTGAGAGAGAGAAGCTGTGGGTAAGAATGAGAGAGAGAAAGAAGCTGTGAGTGAGAGAGAGAGTGAAAGAGAAGCTGTGAGTGAGAGAGAGAGAGAGTGAATGAGAAGCTGTGAGTGAGAGAGAGAGAAAGAGAAGCTGTGAGTGAGAGAGAGAGAGAAGCTGTGTGAGAGAGAGTGAGAGAAAGAGAAGTTGTGAGTGAGTGAGAGAGAGAGAGAAGCTGTGAGTGAAAGAGAGAAAAGAAGCTGTGAGTGAGAGAGAGAGAGAGAGAAGCTGTGAGTGAGAGAAAGAGAAAGAGAAGCTGTGAGTAAGAGAGAAAGAGAGAAATAGAAACTATGAGTGAGGGAGATAGATAGAGAGAGAGAAGCTGTGAGTGAGAGAGGGAGAGAAGCTTTTTGAGAGAGAGAGAAAAAGAGAAGCTGTGAGAGAGAGAGAGAAAGAGAAGCTGTAAGTGAGTGAGAGAAAGAGAAGCTGTGACTGTGTGATGGAGAAAGAGAAGCTGTGAGTGAGAGACAGAGAGAGAAAGAGAAGCTGTGAGTGAGAGACAGAGAGAGAAAGAGAAGCTGTGTGTGAGAGAGAGAGTGATAAGCTGTGAGTGAGAGAGAGAGAAAGAGAATCTGTGAGTGAGAGACAGAGAAAGAGATAGTAGCTGTGAGAGTGAGAGAGAGAAGCTGTGAGTGAGAGAGAGTGAAAGAGAAGCTGTGAGTGAGAGAGAGAGAGAGAGAAGCTGTGAGAGATAGAGAGAGAGAGAAGCTGTGAGTGAGAGAGTGAGAAGCTGTGAGTGAGAAAGAGAGAGAGAGAGAGAAGCTGTGAGTGAGAGAGAGAGAAAGAGAAGCTGTGAGTGAGAGAAAGAAAGAGAGAGAAGCTGTTAGTGTGAGAGAGTGAGATAAAGAGAAGCTGTGAGTGTGAGAGAGAGAGAAAGAGAAGCTGTGTGAGAGAGAGAAAGAGAAGCTGTGTGTGTGAGAGAGAAAGAGAAGATGTGAGTGAGAGAGAGAGAGAGAAAGAGAAGCTGTGAGTGTGTGTGAGAGAGAGAAGCTGTGAGTGAGAGAGAAAGAGAAGCTGTGAGTGAGAGAGAAAGAAAGAAAAGCTGTGAGTGTGTGTGTGTGTGAGAGAGAGAGAAGCTGTGATGGAGAGAGAGAGAAGCTGTGAGTGAGAGAGAGAGAAAGAGAAGACATGAGTGAGAGAGAGAAAGAGAAGCTGTGAGTGAGAGAGAGAAAGAGAAGCTGTGAGTGAGAGAGAGAAAGAGAAGCTGTATGTGTGAGAGATAGAGAAGCTGTGAGTGAGAGAGAGAGAGAAATTGTGAGTGAGAGAGTGAGAGAGAAGCTGTGAGTGAGAGAGATAGAGAGAAAGAGAAGCTGCGTGAGAGAGAATTAGAAGCTTTGAGTGAGAGAGAGAGAATGAGAAGCTGTGAGTGAGTGAGAGAGAGAGAAAAAGAAAAGCTGTGAGTGAGAGTGAAAGAGAGAAATAGAAGCTATGAGTGAGAGAGAGAGAAGCTGTGAGCGAAAGAGAGAGAGGAAGAGAAGCTGTGAGTGAAAGAGAGAGAAAGGGAAGCTGTGAGAGAGAGAGAGAGAAAAGCTGTGAGAGAGAGAGAGAGAGAACGAGAAGCTGTATGTGTGAGAGAAAGAGAAGCTGTGAGTGAGAGAGAGAGAGAAAGAGAAGCTGTGAGTGAGAGATAGAGAGAGAGAGAAAGAGATGCTGTGAGTTAGAGAGAGAGAAAGAGAAGCTGTGAGTGAGAGAGAGAGAGAAAGAGAAGCTGTGAGTGAGAGAGAAAGAAGCTGTGAGTGAAAGAGAGAAAGGGAAAGAGAAGCTGTGAGTGAGAGAGAGAGAAAGAAAGAAAGAGAAGCTGTGAGTGAAAGAGAGAGAGAGATGCTGTGAGTGAGAGTGAGAGAGAAAGAGAAGCTGTGACTGAGAGACAGAGAGAGAAAGAGAAGTTGTGTGTGTGAGAGAGAGAGAAGCTGTGAGTGAGAGAGGGAGAAACAGAAGTTGTGAGAGAGAGAGAGAAAGAGAAGCTGTGAGAGAGAGTGGGAGAAAAAAAGAGAAGCTGTGAGAGAGAGAGAAAAAAAAGAAGCTGTGAGAGAGAGAGAGAAAGAGAGAGAAGCTGTGAGTGTGAGAGAAAGTGAGAGAAAGAGAAGGTGTGAGTGTGAGAGAGAGTGAGAGGAAGAGATGCTGTGAGTTTGAGAGAGAGAGAAAGAGAAGCTGTGAGTGAGAGAGAGAGAGAGAAAGAGAAGCTGTGAGTGAGAGAGAGTGAGAAGCTGTGAGTGAGAGAGAGAGAGAAAGAGAAGCTGTGAGTGAGAGAGAGACATAGAAAAAGAAGCTGTGAGTGAGAGAGTGTGAAGCTATGATTGAGAGAGAGAGTGATAAGCTGTGAGTGAGAGAGGGAGAGAAAGAGAAGCTGTGAGTGAGAGACAGAGAGAGAAAGAGAAGCTGTGTGTGTGAGAGAGAGAAAGAGAAGCTGTGAGTGAGAGAGAGAGAAAGAGAAGCTGTGAGTGAGAGAGAGAGAAAGAGAAGCTGTGAGTGTGAGAGAGTGAAGCTATGATTGAGAGAGAGAGAGAGAAAGAGAAGCTGTGAGATAGAGAGAGAGAGAGAAAGAGAAGCTGTGAGTGAGAGAGAGAGAGAAAGAGAAGCTGTGAGTGAGATACAGAGAGAGAAAGAGAAGCTGTGTGTGAGAGAGAGAGTGATAAGCTGTGAGTGAGAGAGAGAGAAAGAGAAGCTGTGAGTGAGATGAGAGAGAAAGAGAAGCTGTGAGTGAGAGAGAGAGAAAAATAGAAGCTGTGAGTGAGAGAGAGTGGGAAGCTATGAGAGAGAGAGAGAGAAAGAGAAGCTGTGAGTGAGAGAGAGAAAGAGAAGCTGTGAGTGAGAAAGAGAGAGAAAGAGAAGCTGTGAGTGAGAGACAGAGAGAAAGAGAAGCTGTGTATAAGAGAGAGAGAGAAAGAGAAGCTGTGAGTGAGAGAGAGAGAGAAAGAGAAGCTGTGAGTGTGTGTGAGAGAGAAAGAGAAGCTGTGAGAGAGAGAGAAAAAGAGAAGCTGTGAGTGAGAGTGAAAGAGAGAAATAGAAGCTGTGAGTGAGAGAGAGAAGCTGTGCGTGAGAGAGAGAGAGAGAAGCTGTGTGTGTGTGAGAGAGAGAGAAGCTGTGAGTGAGAGAGAGAGAGAAAGAGAAGCTGTGTGATAGAGAGAGAGAGAAGCTGTGAGTGTGAGAGAGAGTGAGATAGAGAAGTTGTGAGTGAGAGAGAGAGAAGCTGTGAGTGAGAGACAGAGAGAGAAAGAGAAGCTGTGTGTGAGAGAGAGTGATAAGCTGTGTGTGTGAGAGAGAGAAGCTGTGAGTGAGTGAGAGAGAAAGAGAAGCTGTGAGTGAGTGAGAGAGAGAAGTTCTGAGTGAGAGAGAGAAAGAGAAGCTTTGAGTGAGAGACAGAGGGAGAAAGAAAGGGTGTGAGTGCGAGAGAGAGAAAGAGAAGCTGTGAGAGAGAGAGAGAAAGAGAAGCTGTGAGTGAGAAAGAGAGAGAAAGAGAAGCTGTGAGTGAGAGACAGAGAGAGAAATAGAAGCTGTGTGTGTGAGAGAGAAAGAGAAGCTGTGAGTGAGTGAGAGAGAGAGAAGCTGTGTGAGAGAGAGAGAGAAAAAGAGAAGCTGTGAGAGAGAGAGAGAGAAGCTGTAAGTGAGTGAGAGAAGGAGAAGCTGTGAGTGTGAGAGAGAGAAAGAGAAGCTGTGAGTGAGAGAGAGAGAAAGAAAGAGAAGTTGTTAGTGAGAGAGAGAGAGAGAAAGAGAAGCTTTGAGAGAGAGAGAGAGAGAGAAGCTGTGAGTGAGAGAGAGAGAGAAGCTGTGAGTGAGAGACAGAGAGATAAAGAGAAGCTGTGAGAGAGAGTGAGAAAGAGAAGCTGTGTGAGAGAGAGAATGAGAAGCTGTGTGAGAGGGAGAGAGAAAGAGAGAAATAGAAGCTACGAGTGAGAGAGAGAGAAGCTGTGAGTGTGTGAGAGAGAGGAAGTGAAGCTGTGAGTGAAAAAGAGAGAAAGTGAAGCTGTGAGTGAGAGATAGAGAGAGAAAGAGAAGCTGTGAGTTAGAGAGAGAGAGAGAAAGAGAAGCTGTGTGTGAGAGATAAAGAGAAGCTGTGAGTGAGAGAGAGAGAGAGAAAGAGAAGCTGTGAGTGAGAGATAGAGAGAGAAAGAGAAGCTGTGAGTGAGAGAGACAGAGAGAATCTGTGAGTGAGAGAGAGAGAGAAAGAGAAGCTATGAGTGAGAGAGAGAGAAGCTGTGAGTGAGAGAGAGAAGCTGTGCGTGAGAGAGAGAGAGAGAAGCTGTGTGTGTGTGTGTGAGAGAGAGAATCTGTGAGTGAGAGAGAGAGAGAAAGAGAAGCTGTGTGATAGAGAGAGAGAGAAGCTGTGAGTGTGAGAGAGAGTGAGATAAAGAGAAGTTGTGAGTGAGTGAGTGAGTGAGAGAAGCTGTGAGTGAAAGAGAGAATGAGAAGCTGTGAGTGAGAGAGAGAGAGAGAAGCTGTGAGTGAGAGACAGAGAGAGAAAGAGAAGCTGTGTGTGAGAGAGAGAGTGATAAGCTGTGTGTGTGAGAGAGAGAAGCTGTGAGTGAGAGAGAGAGAAAGAGAAGCTGTGAGTGAGAGAGAGAGAGAAGCTGTGAGTGAGAAAGAGAAAGAGAAGCTGTGAGTGAGAGACAGAAGGAGAAAGAAAGGGTGTGAGTGCGAGAGAGAGAAAGAGAAGCTGAGAGAGAGAGAGAGAGAGAAGCTGTGAGTGAGAAAGAGAGAGAAAGAGAAGCTGTGTGTGAGAGAGAGAAAGAGAAGCTGTGAGTGAGAGAGAGAAGCTGTGAGTGAAAGTGAGAAAGAGAAGCTGATAGTGAGAGAGAGAGAGAAGCTGTGAGTGAGAGAAAGAGAAAGAGATGCTGTGAGTAAGAGAGAAAGAGAGAAATAGAAGCTATGAGTGAGAGACAGAGAGAGAAGCTGTGAGTGAGTGAGAGAGAGAGAAGCTGTGTGTGAGAGAGAGAGAGAAAGAGAAGCTGTAAGTGAGTGAGAGAGAAGCTGTGAGTGAGAGACAGAGAAATATAGAGAAGCTGTGAGAGAGAGTGAGAAAGAGAAGCTGTGAGAGAGAGAGAATGAGAAGCTGTGTGAGAGGGAGAGAGAAAGAGAATTTGTTAGTGAGAGAGAGAGAGAAAGAGCTGTGTGAGAGAGAGAGAGCAAGAGAATCTGTGAGTGAGAGAGAGAGAGAAAGAGAAGCTGTGAAAGAGAGAGAGTGAGAAGCTATGAGAGGGAGAGAGCAAGAGAAGCTGTGAGTGAGAGAGAGAAAGAGAAGCTGTGAGAAATAGAGAGAAAGAGAAGCAGTGAGTGAGAAGACAGAGAGAGAAAGAGAAGCTGTGTGTGTGTGAGAGAGAGAAAGTGAAGCTGTGAGTGAGAGAGAAAGAGAAGCTGTGAGTGTGTGAGAGAGAGAAAGAGAAGCTGTGAGTGAGAGACAGAGAGATAAAGAGAAGCTGTGAGAGAGAGTGAGAAAGAGAAGCTGTGAAAGAGAGAGAATGAGAAGCTGTGTGAGAGAAATAGAAGCTACGAGTGAGAGAGAGAGAGAAGCTGTGAGTGTGTGAGAGAGAGGAAGTGAAGCTGTGAGTGAAAAAGAGAGAAAGTGAAGCTGTGAGTGAGAGATAGAGAGAGAAAGAGAAGCTGTGAGTTAGAGAGAGAGAGAGAACGAGAAGCTGTGTGAGTGAGATAAAGAGAAGCTGTGAGTGAGAGAGAGAGAGAAAGAGAAGCTGTGAGTGAGAGATAGAGAGAGAAAGAGAAGCTGTGAGTGAGAGAGAAAGAGAGAATCTGTGAGTGGGAGAGAGGGAGAAAGAGAAGCTATGAGTAAGAGAGAGAGAAGCTGTGAGTGAGAGAGAGAAGCTGTGCGTGAGAGAGAGAGAGAGAGAAGCTGTGTGTGTGTGTGTGAGAGAGAGAAGCTGTGAGTGAGAGAGAGAGAAAGAGAAGCTGTGTGATAGAGAGAGAGAAGCTGTGAGTGTGAGAGAGAGTGAGATAAAGATAAGTTGTGAGTGAGAGAGAGAGAGAGAGAAGCTGTGAGGGAGAGACAGAGAGAGAAAGAGAAGCTGTGTGTGTGAGAGAGAGTGATAAGCTGTGTGTGTTAGAGAGAAGCTGTGAGTGAGTGAGAGAGAAAGAGAAGCTGTGAGTGAGTGAGAGAGAGAAGCTGTGAGTGAGAGAGAGAAAGAGAAGCTGTGAGTGAGAGACAGAGGGAGAAAGAAAGGGGGTGAGTGCGAGAGAGAGAAAGAGAAGCTGTGAGAGAGAGAGAGAAAGAGAAGCTGTGAGTGAGAAAGAGAGAGAAAGAGAAGCTGTGAGTGAGAGGCAGAGAGAGAAAGAGAAGCTGTGTTTGTGAGAGAGAAAGAGAAGCTGTGAGTGAGAGAGAGAGTAGCTGTGAGTGAAAGTGAGAAATAGAAGCTGATAGTGAGAGAGAGAGAAGCTGTGAGTGAGAGAAAGAGAAAGAGAAGCTGTGAGTAAGAGAGAAAGAGAGAAATAGAAGCTATGAGTGAGAGACAGAGAGAGAAGCTGTGAGTGAGAGACAGAGAGAGAAAGAGAAGCTGTGTGTGAGAGAGAGAGTGATAAGCTGTGTGTGTGTGAGAGAGAAGCTGTGAGTGAGAGAGAGAGAAAGAGAAGCTGTGAGTGAGAGAGAGAGAGAAGCTGTGAGTGAGAGAGAGAAAGAGAAGCTGTGAGTGAGAGACAGAGGGAGAAAGAAAGGGTGTGAGTGCGAGAGAGAGAAAGAGAAGCTGTGAGAGAGAGAGAAAGAGAAGCTGTGAGTGAGAAAGAGAGAGAAAGAGAAGCTGTGTGTGTGAGAGAGAAAGAGAAGCTGTGAGTGAGAGAGAGAGAAGCTGTGAGTGAAAGTGAGAAAGAGAAGCTGATAGTGAGAGAGAGAGAGAGAAGCTGTGAGTGACAGAAAGAGAAAGAAAAGCTGTGAGTAAGAGACAAAGAGAGAAATAGAAGCTATGAGTGAGAGAGAGAAGCTGTGAGTGAGTGAGAGAGAGAGAAGCTGTGTGAGAGAGAGAGAGAGAAAAAGAGAAGCTGTGAGAGAGAGAGAGAGAAAGAGAAGCTGTAAGTGAGTGAGAGAAGGAGAAGCTGTGAGTGTGAGAGAGAGAAAGAGAAGCTGTGTGTGAGAGAGAGAGAGAGAGAAAGAGAAGTTGTTAGTGAGAGAGAGAGAGAAAGAAAGAGAAGCTTTGAGAGAGAGAGAGAGAACAGCTGTGAGTGAGAGAGAGAGAAGCTGTGAGTGAGAGACAGAGAGATATAGAGAAGCTGTGAGAGAGAGTGAGAAAGAGAAGCTGTGTGAGAGAGAGAGAATGAGAAGCTGTGTGAGAGGGAGAGAGAAAGAGAATTTGTTAGTGAGAGAGAGAGAGAAAGAGCTGTGAGAGAGAGAGAGCAAGAGAATCTGTGAGTGAGAGAGAGAGAGAAAGAGAAGCTGTGAGTGAGAGAGAAAGAGAGAAAGAGAAGCTGTGAGAGAGAGAGAGTGAGAAGCTATGAGAGAGAGAGAGAAAGAGAAGCTTTGAGTGAGAAGACAGAGAGAGAAAGAGAAGTTGTTAGTGAGAGAGAGAGAGAGAGAAAGAGAAGCTTTGAGAGAGAGAGAGAGAGAAAGAGAAGCTGTGAGTGAGAGAGAGAGAGAAGCTGTGAGTGAGAGACAGAGAGATAAAGAGAAGCTGTGAGAGAGAGAGAAAGAGAAGCTGTGAGTGAGAGAGAGAATGAGAAGCTGTGTGAGAGGGAGAGAGAAAGAGAAGATTTTAGTGAGAGAGAGAGAGAGAGAGAAAGAGCTGTGAGAGAGAGAGAGAGAAAGAGAAGCTGTGTGAGAGAGAAAGAGAAGCTGTGAGTGAGAGAGAGAGAGAAAGTGAAGCTGTGAGTGAGAGAGAGAGAGAAAGAGAACCTGTGAGTGAGAGAAAGAGAGAAAGAGAAGCTGTGAGTGAGAGACAGAGAGAGAAAGAGAAGCTGTGTGTGAGAGAGAGAGTGATAAGCTGTGAATGAGAGAGAGAGAGAAAGAGAAGCTGTGTGTGAGAGAGAGAGTGATAAGCTGTGAATGAGAGAGAGAGAGCAAGAGAATCTGTGAGTGAGAGAGAGAGAAAAAGAGAAGCTGTGAGTGACAGAGAAAGAGAGAAAGAGAAGCTGTGAGTGAGAGAGAGTGAGAAGCTATGAGAGAGAGAGAGCAAGAGAAGCTGTGAGTGAGAGAGAGAAAGAGAAGCTGTTAGTGAGAAAGAGAGAGAAAGAGAAGCTGTGAGTGAGAAGACAGAGAGAGAAAGAGAAGCTGTGTGAGAGAGAGAGATAGAGAAAGAGAAGCTGTGAGTGAGAGAAAGAGAAGCTGTGAGTGTGTGTGAGAGAGAAAGAGAAGCTGTGAGAGAGAGAGAAAAAGAGAAGCTGTGAGTGAGAGAGAGAGAGAGAACGAGAAGCTGTGTGTGTGAGAGAAAGAGAAGCTGTGAGTGAGAGAGAGAGAGAAAGAGAAGCTGTGAGTGAGAGATAGAGAGAGAAAGAGAAGCTGTGAGTCAGTGAGAGAGAGAGAATGAGAAGCTGTGTGTGTGAGATTTAGAGAAGCTGTGAGTGAGAGAGAGAGAAAAAGAGAAGCTGTGAGTGAGAGAGAGAAAGAGAAGCTGTGAGAGAGAGAATGAGAAGCTGTGAGTGAGAGAGAGAAAGAGAGAGAGAAGCTGTGAGGGTGAGAGAGAGTGAGATAAAGAGAAGCTGTGAGTGAGTGTGAGAGAGAGAAGCTGTGAGTGAAAGTGAGAAAGAGAAGCTGATAGTGAGAGAGAGAGAAGCTGTGAGTGAGAGAAAGAGAAAGAGAAGCTGTGAGTAAGAGAGAAAAAGAGAAATAGAAGCTATGAGTGAGAGACAGAGAGAGAAGCTGTGAGTGAGTGAGAGAGAGAAGTTGTGTGAGAGAGAGAGAGAAAAAGAGAAGCTGTGAGTGAGAGAGAGAGAGAAAGAGAAGCTGTAAGTGAGTGAGAGAAAGAGAAGCTGTGAGTGTGAGAGAGAGAAAGAGAAGCTGTGAGTGAGAGAGAGAGTGAGAAGATATGAGTGAGAGAGAGATAAAGAGATGCTGTGAGTGAGAGACAGAGAGAGAAAGAGAAGTTGTTAGTGAGAGAGAGAGAGAGAGAAAGAGAAGCTGTGAGAGAGAGAGAGAAAGAGAAGCTGTGAGAGAGAGAGATAGAAGCTGTGAGTGAGAGACAGAGAGAGAAAGAGAAGCTGTGTGTGTGTGAGAGAGAGAAGCTGTGTGTGAGAGAGAAAGAGAAGCTGTGAGTGAGAGAGAGAGAAAGAGAATCTGTGAGTGAGAGAGAGAGAGAAAGAGAAGCTGTGTGAGAGAGAGAAAGAGAAGCTGTGAGTGAGAGACAGAGAGAGAAAGAGAAGCTGTGTGAGAGAGAGAGTGAAAAGCTGTGAGTGAGAGAGAGAGAAAGAGAAGCTGTGAGTGTGTGTGAGAGAGAGAAAGAAAGCTGTGAGTTAGAGAGAGAGAGAGAAAGAGAAAGAGAAGGTGTGAGTGTGTGAGAGAGAGAAGGAGAAGTTGTGTGAGAGAGAGATAGAGAAAGAGTAGCTGTGAGAGAGAGAGAGAGAAAGATAAGCTGTGAGTGTGAGAGAGAGAGAAAGAGAAGTTGTGAGAGAGAGAGAAAAAGAGAAGCTGTGAGTGAGAGTGAAAGAGAGAAATAGAAGCTACGAGTGAGAGAGAGAGCTGTGAGTGTGTGAGAGAGAGGAAGTGAAGCTGTGAGTGAAAAAGAGAGAAAGAGAATCTGTGAGTGAGAGATAGAGAGAGAAAGAGAAGCTGTGAGTTAGAGAGAGAGAGAATGAGAAGCTGTGTGTGTGAGATAAAGAGAAGCTGTGAGTGAGAGAGTGAGAGAAAGAGAAGCTGTGAGTGAGAGATAGAGAGAGAAAGAGAAGCTGTGAGTGAGAGAGAGAGAGAAAGAGAAGCTATGAGTGAGAGAGAGAGAGAAGCTGTGAGTGAGAGAGAGAAGTTGTGCGTGAGAGAGAGAGAGAAGCTGTGTGTGTGTGAGAGAGAGAGAAGCTGTGAGTGAGAGAGAGAGAAAGAAAGAGAAGCTGTGTGATAGAGAGAGAGAAGCTGTGAGTGTGAGAGAGAGTGAGATAAAGAGAAGTTGTGAGTGAGTGAGTTAGTGAGAGAAGCTGTGAGTGAAAGAGAGAAAGGGAAGCTGTGAGTGAGAGAGAGAGAGAAGCTGTGAGTGAGAGACAGAGAGAGAAAGAGAAGCTGTGTGTGTGAGAGAGTGTGATAAGCTGTGTGTGTGAGAGAGAGAAGCTATGAGTGAGAGAAAGAGAAAGAGAAGCTGTGAGTGAGAGAGAGAGAGAAGCTGTGAGTGAGAGAGAGAACGAGAAGCTGTGAGTGAGAGACAGAGAGAGAAAGAAAGGGTGTGAGTGAGAGACAGAGAGAGAAAGAGAAGCTGTGTGTGTGAGAGAGAAAGAGAAGCTGTGAGTGAGAGAGAGAGAAGCTGTGAGTGAAAGTGAGAAAGAGAAGCTGATAGAGAGAGAGAGAGAGAAGCTGTGAGTGAGAGAGAAAGAGAGAAATAGAAGCTATGAGTGAGAGACAGAGAGAGAAGCTGTGAGTGAGTGAGAGAGAGAGAAGCTGTGAGTGAGAGACAGAGAGAGAAAGAGAAGTTGTTAGTGAGAGAGAGAGAGAGAAAGAGAAGCTGTGAGAGAGAGAGAGAAGCTGTGAGTGAGAGACAGAGAGAAGCTGTGAGTGAGAGACAGAGAGATAAAGAGAAGCTGTGAGAGAGAGAGAGAAAGAGAAGCTGTGAGTGAGAGAGAGAAAGAGAGAGAGAAGCTGTGAGTGTGAGAGAGAGTGAGATAAAGAGAAGCTGTGAGTGAGTGAGAGAGAGAGAGAAGCTGAGTGAAAGTGAGAAAGAGAAGCTGATAGTGAGAGAGAGAGAGAAGCTGTGAGTGAGAGAAAGAGAGAGAAGCAGTGAGTGAGTGAGAGAGAGAGAAGTTGTGTGAGAGAGAGAGAGAAAAGGAGAAGCTGTGAGTGTGTGAGAGAGAGAAAGAGAAGCTGTAAGTGAGTGAGAGAAAGAGAAGCTGTGAGTAAGAGAGAAAGAGAGAAATAGAAGCTATGAGTGAGAGACAGAGAGAGAAGCAGTGAGTGAGTGAGAGAGAGAGAAGTTGTGTGAGAGAGAGAGAGAAAAGGAGAAGCTGTGAGTGTGTGAGAGAGAGAAAGAGAAGCTGTAAGTGAGTGAGAGAAAGAGAAGCTGTGAGTGTGTGAGAGAGAAAGAGAAGCTGTGAGTGAGAGAGAGAGTGAGAAGCTGTGAGTGAGAGAGGGAGAGAAAGAGATGCTGTGAGTGAGAGACAGAGAGAAAGAGAAGTTGTTAGTGAGAGAGAGAGAGAGAGAGAAGCTGTGAGAGAGAGAGAGAGAAAGAGAAGCTGTGAGTGAGAGAGAGAGTGAGAAGCTGTGAGTGAGAGAGAGAGAGAAAGAGATGCTGTGAGTGAGAGACAGAGAGAAAGAGAAGTTGTTAGTGAGAGAGAGAGAGAGAGAGAAGCTGTGAGAGAGAGAGAATGAGAAGCTGTGAGAGAGAGAGAGAAAGAGAAGTTGTTATTGAGAGAGAGAGAGAAATAACTGTGAGAGAGAGAAAGAGAAAGAGAAGCTGTGTGTGAGAGAGAAAGAGAAGCTGTGAGTGAGAGAGAGAGAGAGAGAGAGAGAAGCTGTGTGAGAGAGAGAAAGAGAAGTTGTGAGTGAGAGACAGAGAGAGAAAGAGAAGCTGTGTGAGAGAGAGAGTGATAAGCTGTGAGGGAGAGAGAGAGAGAAAGAGAAGCTGTGAGTGAGAGACAGTGAGAGAGAGTAGCTGTGAGAGACAGAGAGAGCAAGAGAAGCTGTGAGTGAGAGAGAGAGAGAGAGAAAGAGAAGCTGTGTGAGAGAGAGAAAGAGAAGCTGTGAGTGAGAGACAGAGAGAGAAAGAGAAGCTGTGTGAGAGAGAGAGTGATAAGCTGTGAGGGAGAGAGAGAGAAAGAGAAGCTGTGAGTGAGAGACAGTGAGAGAGAGTAGCTGTGAGAGACAGAGAGAGCAAGAGAAGCTGTGAGTGTGTGTGTGAGAGAGAAAGAAAGCTGTGAGTGAGAGAGAGAGAGAGAAAGAGAAGCTGTGTGTGTGAGATAAAGAGAAGCTGTGAGTGAGAGAGAGAGAGAAATAGAAGCTGTGAGTGAGAATTAGAGAGAGAAAGAGAAGCTGTGAGTGAGAGAGAGAGAGAATCTGTGAGTGAGAGAAAGAGAGAAAGAGAAGCTATGAGTGAGAGAGAGAGAGAAGCTGTGAGTGAGAGAGAGAAGCTGTGCGTGAGAGAGAGAGAAGCTGTGTGTGTGTGTGAGAGAGAGAGAAGCTGTGAGTGTGAGAGAGAGTGAGATAAAGAGAAGTTGTGAGTGAGAGAGAGAGAGAGAGAGAGAGAAGCTGTGAGTGAGAGACAGAGAGAGAAAGAGAAGCTGTGTGTGAGAGAGAGAGTGATAAGCTGTGTGTGTGAGAGAGAGAAGCTGTGAGTGATTGAGTGTGAAAGAGAAGCTGTGAGTGAGTGAGAGAGAGAAGTTCTGATTGAGAGAGAGAAAGAGAAGCTTTGAGTGAGAGACAGAGGGAGAAAGAAAGGGTGTGAGTGCGAGAGAGAGAAAGAGAAGCTGTGTGAGAGAGAGAGAAAGAGAAGCTGTGAGTGAGAAAGAGAGAGAAAGAGAAGCTGTGAGTGAGAGACAGAGAGAGAAAGAGAAGCTGTGTGTGTGAGAGAGAAAGAGAAGCTGTGAGTGAGAGAGAAAGAGAGAAATAGAAGCTATGAGTGAGAGACAGAGAGAGAAGCTGTGAGTGAGTGAGAGAGAGAAGCTGTGTGAGAGAGAGAGAGAAAAAGAGAAGCTGTGAGAGAGAGAGAAGCTGTAAGTGAGTGAGAGAAGGAGAAGCTGTGAGTGTGAGAGAGAGAAAGAGAAGCTGTGAGTGAGAGAGAGAGAGAGAGAAAGAGAAGTTGTTAGTGAGAGAGAGAGAGAGAAAGAGAAGCTTTGAGAGAGAGAGAGAGAGAGAAGCTGTGAGTGAGAGAGAGAGAGAAGCTGTGAGTGAGAGACAGAGAGATAAAGAGAAGCTGTGAGAGAGAGTGAGAAAGAGAAGCTGTGTGAGAGAGAGAATGAGAAGCTGTGTGAGAGGGAGAGAGAAAGAGAGAAATAGAAGCTCCGAGTGAGAGAGAGAGAAGCTGTGAGTGTGTGAGAGAGAGGAAGTGAAGATGTGAGTGAAAAAGAGAGAAAGTGAAGCTGTGAGTGAGAGATAGAGAGAGAAAGAGAAGCTGTGAGTGAGAGAGACAGAGAGAATCTGTGAGTGAGAGAAAGAGAGAAAGAGAAGCTACGAGTGAGAGAGAGAGAAGCTGTGAGTGTGTGAGAGAGAGGAAGAGAAGATGTGAGTGAAAAAGAGAGAAAGTGAAGCTGTGAGTGAGAGAGAGAGAGAAAGAGAAGCTGTGAGTGAGAGATAGAAAGAGAAAGAGAAGCTGTGAGTGAGAGAGACAGAGAGAATCTGTGAGTGAGAGAAAGAGAGAAAGAGAAGCTATGAGTGAGAGAGAGAGAAGCTGTGAGTGAGAGAGAGAAGCTGTGCGTGAGAGAGAGAGAGAGAAGCTGTGTGTGTGTGTGAGAGAGAGAAGCTGTGAGTGAGAGAGAGAGAGAGAAAGGGAAGCTGTGTGATAGAGAGAGAGAGAAGCTGTGAGTGTGAGAGAGAGTGAGATAAAGAGAAGTTGTGAGTGAGTGAGTGAGTGAGAGAAGCTGTGAGTGAAAGAGAGAAAGAGAAGCTGTGAGTGAGAGAGAGAGAGAAAGAGAAGCTGTGAGTGAGAGAGAGAGAGAAAGAGAAGCTATGAGTGTGAGAGAGAGAAGCTGTGAGTGAGAGAGAGAAGCTGTGCGTGAGAGAGAGAGAAGCTGTGTGTGAGAGAGAGAGTGAGAGAGAGAGAAGCTGTGAGTGAGAGATAAAGAGAGAAAGAGAAGCTGTGTGATAGAGAGAGAGAAGCTGTGAGTGTGAGAGAGAGTGAGATATAGAGAAGTTGTGAGTGAGTGAGTGAGAGAAGCTGTGAGTGAAAGAGAGAAAGGGAAGCTGTGAGTGAGAGAGAGAGAGAGAAGCTGTGAGTGAGAGACAGAGAGAGAAAGAGAAGCTGTGTGTGAGAGAGAGTGTGATAAGCTGTGTGTGTGTGTGAGAGAGAAGCTATGAGTGAGAGAAAGAGAAAGAAAGAGAAGCTGTGTGATAGAGAGAGAGAAGCTGTGAGTGTGAGAGAGAGTAAGATAAAGAGAAGTTGTGAGTGAGTGAGTGAGTGAGAGAAGCTGTGAGTGAAAGAGAGAAAGGGAAGCTGTGAGTGAGAGAGAGATAGAAGCTGTGAGTGAGAGAGAGAAAGAGAAGCTGTGAGTGAGAGACAGAGAGAGAAAGAAAGGGTGTGAGTGAGAGACAGAGAGAAAGAGAAGCTGTGTGTGTGAGAGAGAAAGAGAAGCTGTGTGAGAGAGAGAGAAGCTGTGAGTGACAGTGAGAAAGAGAAGCTGATAGAGAGAGAGAGAGAAGCTGTGAGTGAGAGAAAGAGAAAGAGAAGCTGTGAGTAAGAGAGAAAGAGAGAAATAGAAGCTATGAGTGAGAGACAGAGAGAGAAGCTGTGAGTGAGTGAGAGACAGAGAAGCTGTGAGTGAGAGACAGAGAGAGAAAGAGAAGTTGTTAGTGAGAGAGAGAGAGAGAGAAAGAGAAGCTGTGAGAGAGAGAGAGAGAAGCTGTGAGTGAGAGAGAGAGAAGCTGTGAGTGAGAGACAGAGAGATAAAGAGAAGCTGTGAGAGAGAGAGAGAAAGAGAAGCTGTGAGAGAGAGAGAGAATGAGAAGCTGTGAGTGAGAGAGAGAAAGAGAGAGAGAAGCTGTGAGTGTGAGAGAGAGTGAGATAAAGAGAAGCTGTGAGTGAGTGAGAGAGAGAGAAGCTGTGAGTGAAAGTGAGAAAGAGAAGCTGATAGTGAGAGAGAGAGAGAGAAGCTGTGAGTGATAGAAAGAGAAAGAGAAGCTGTGAGTAAGAGAGAAAGAGAGAAATAGAAGCTTTGAGTGAGAGACAGAGAGAGAAGCTGTGAGTGAGTGAGAGAGAGAGAAGTTGTGTGAGAGAGAGAGAGAAAAAGAGAAGCTGTGAGTGTGTGAGAGAGAGAAAGAGAAGCTGTAAGTGAGTGAGAGAAAGAGAAGCTGTGAGTGTGAGAGAGAGAAAGAGAAGCTGTGAGTGAGAGAGAGAGTGAGAAGCTGTGAGTGAGAGAGAGAGAGAAAGAGATGCTGTGAGTGAGAGACAGAGAGAGAAAGAGAAGTTGTTAGTGAGAGAGAGAGAGAAGCTGTGAGAGAGAGAGAGAAAGAGAAGCTGTGTGAGAGAGAGAGAAGCTGTGAGTGAGAGACAGAGAGATAAAGAGAAGCTGTGTGAGAGAGAGAGAATGAGAAGCTGTGAGAGAGAGAGAGAAAGAGAAGTTGTTATTGAGAGTGAGAGAGAAAGAAAGAGCTGTGAGAGAGAGAGAGAAAGAGAAGCTGTTTGTGAGAGAGAAAGAGAAGCTGTGAGTGAGTGAGAGAGAGAGAGAAAGAGAAGCTGTGTGAGAGAGAGAAAGAGAAGCTGTGAGTGAGAGACAGAGAGAGAAAGAGAAGCTGTGTGAGAGAGAAAGTGATAAGCTGTGAGGGAGAGAGAGAGAAAGAGAAGCTGTGAGTGAGAGACAGTGAGAGAGAGTAGCTGTGAGAGAGAGAGCGAGCAAGAGAAGCTGTGAGTGTGTGTGTGAGAGAGAAAGAAAACTGTGAGTGAGAGAGAGAGAGAAAGAGAAGCTGTGAGTGAAAGAGAGAGAGAAGCTGTGAGTGTGTGTGAGAGAGAAAGTGGTTGTGAGAGAGAGAGAAAAAGAGAAGCTGTGAGTGAGAGTGAAAGAGAGAAATAGAAGCTACGAGTGAGAGAGAGAGAGAAGCTGTGAGTGTGTGAGAGAGAGGAAGTGAAGCTGTGAGTGAAAAAGAGAGAAAGTGAAGCTGTGAGTGAGAGATAAGAGAGAAAGAGAAGCTGTGAGAGAGAGAGAGAGAGAACGAGAAGCTGTGTGTGTGAGATAAAGAGAAGCTGTGAGTGAGAGAGAGAGAGAAAGAGAAGCTGTGAGTGAGAGATAGAGAGAGAAAGAGAAGCTGTGAGTGAGAGAGAGAATCTGTGAGTGATAGAGAGAGAGAAAGAGAAGCTATGAGTGAGAGAGAGAAGCTTTTTGAGAGAGAGAGAGAGAAAAAGAGAAGCTGTGTGATAGAGAGAGAGAGAAGCTGTGAGTGTGAGAGAGAGTGAGATGAAGAGAAGTTGTGAGTGAGAGAGAGAGAGAGAGAGAAGCTGTGAGTGAGAGACAGAGAGAGAGAGAGAAGCTGTGCGTGAGAGAGAGAGAGAAGCTGTGTGTGTGTGAGAGAGAGAGAAGCTGTGAGTGAGAGAGAGAGAAAGAGAAGCTGTGTGATAGAGAGAGAGAGAAGCTGTGAGTGTGAGAGAGAGTGAGATGAAGAGAAGTTGTGAGTGAGAGAGAGAGAGAGAGTGAAGCTGTGAGTGAGAGACAGAGAGAGAGAGAAGCTGTGTGTGAGAGAGAGAGTGATAAGCTGTGTGTGTGTGAGAGAGAAGCTGTGAGTGAGTGAGAGAGAAAGAGAAGCTGTGAGTGAGTGAGAGAGAGAAGCTGTGAGTGAGAGAGAGAAAGAGAAGCTGTGAGTGAGAGACAGAGAGATAAAGAGAAGCTGTGAGAGAGAGTGAGAAAGAGAAGCTGTGTGAGAGAGAGAATGAGAAGCTGTGTGAGAGGGAGAGAGAAAGAGAGAAATAGAAGCTCCGAGTGAGAGAGAGAGAAGCTGTGAGTGTGTGAGAGAGAGGAAGTGAAGATGTGAGTGAAAAAGAGAGAAAGTGAAGCTGTGAGTGAGAGATAGAGAGAGAAAGAGAAGCTGTGAGTGAGAGAGACAGAGAGAATCTGTGAGTGAGAGAAAGAGAGAAAGAGAAGCTACGAGTGAGAGAGAGAGAAGCTGTGAGTGTGTGAGAGAGAGGAAGAGAAGATGTGAGTGAAAAAGAGAGAAAGTGAAGCTGTGAGTGAGAGAGAGAGAGAAAGAGAAGCTGTGAGTGAGAGATAGAGAGAGAAAGAGAAGCTGTGAGTGAGAGAGACAGAGAGAATCTGTGAGTGAGAGAAAGAGAGAAAGAGAAGCTATGAGTGAGAGAGAGAGAAGCTGTGAGTGAGAGAGAGAAGCTGTGCGTGAGAGAGAGAGAGAGAAGCTGTGTGTGTGTGTGAGAGAGAGAAGCTGTGAGTGAGAGAGAGAGAGAGAAAGGGAAGCTGTGTGATAGAGAGAGAGAGAAGCTGTGAGTGTGAGAGAGAGTGAGATAAAGAGAAGTTGTGAGTGAGTGAGTGAGTGAGAGAAGCTGTGAGTGAAAGAGAGAAAGAGAAGCTGTGAGTGAGAGAGAGAGAGAAAGAGAAGCTGTGAGTGAGAGAGAGAGAGAAAGAGAAGCTATGAGTGTGAGAGAGAGAGAAGCTGTGAGTGAGAGAGAGAAGCTGTGCGTGAGAGAGAGAGAGAAGCTGTGTGTGAGAGAGAGAGTGAGAGAGAGAGAAGCTGTGAGTGAGAGAGAAAGAGAGAAAGAGAAGCTGTGTGATAGAGAGAGAGAAGCTGTGAGTGTGAGAGAGAGTGAGATATAGAGAAGTTGTGAGTGAGTGAGTGAGAGAAGCTGTGAGTGAAAGAGAGAAAGGGAAGCTGTGAGTGAGAGAGAGAGAGAGAAGCTGTGAGTGAGAGACAGAGAGAGAAAGAGAAGCTGTGTGTGAGAGAGAGTGTGATAAGCTGTGTGTGTGTGTGAGAGAGAAGCTATGAGTGAGAGAAAGAGAAAGAAAGAGAAGCTGTGTGATAGAGAGAGAGAAGCTGTGAGTGTGAGAGAGAGTAAGATAAAGAGAAGTTGTGAGTGAGTGAGTGAGTGAGAGAAGCTGTGAGTGAAAGAGAGAAAGGGAAGCTGTGAGTGAGAGAGAGATAGAAGCTGTGAGTGAGAGAGAGAAAGAGAAGCTGTGAGTGAGAGACAGAGAGAGAAAGAAAGGGTGTGAGTGAGAGACAGAGAGAAAGAGAAGCTGTGTGTGTGAGAGAGAAAGAGAAGCTGTGTGAGAGAGAGAGAAGCTGTGAGTGAAAGAGAGAAAGAGAAGCTGATAGAGAGAGAGAGAGAAGCTGTGAGTGAGAGAAAGAGAAAGAGAAGCTGTGAGTAAGAGAGAAAGAGAGAAATAGAAGCTATGAGTGAGAGACAGAGAGAGAAGCTGTGAGTGAGTGAGAGACAGAGAAGCTGTGAGTGAGAGACAGAGAGAGAAAGAGAAGTTGTTAGTGAGAGAGAGAGAGAGAGAAAGAGAAGCTGTGAGAGAGAGAGAGAGAAGCTGTGAGTGAGAGAGAGAGAAGCTGTGAGTGAGAGACAGAGAGATAAAGAGAAGCTGTGAGAGAGAGAGAGAAAGAGAAGCTGTGAGAGAGAGAGAGAATGAGAAGCTGTGAGTGAGAGAGAGAAAGAGAGAGAGAAGCTGTGAGTGTGAGAGAGAGTGAGATAAAGAGAAGCTGTGAGTGAGTGAGAGAGAGAGAGAAGCTGTGAGTGAAAGTGAGAAAGAGAAGCTGATAGTGAGAGAGAGAGAGAGAAGCTGTGAGTGATAGAAAGAGAAAGAGAAGCTGTGAGTAAGAGAGAAAGAGAGAAATAGAAGCTTTGAGTGAGAGACAGAGAGAGAAGCTGTGAGTGAGTGAGAGAGAGAGAAGTTGTGTGAGAGAGAGAGAGAAAAAGAGAAGCTGTGAGTGTGTGAGAGAGAGAAAGAGAAGCTGTAAGTGAGTGAGAGAAAGAGAAGCTGTGAGTGTGTGAGAGAGAAAGAGAAGCTGTGAGTGAGAGAGAGAGTGAGAAGCTGTGAGTGAGAGAGAGAGAGAAAGAGATGCTGTGAGTGAGAGACAGAGAGAGAAAGAGAAGTTGTTAGTGAGAGAGAGAGAGAAGCTGTGAGAGAGAGAGAGAAAGAGAAGCTGTGTGAGAGAGAGAGAAGCTGTGAGTGAGAGACAGAGAGATAAAGAGAAGCTGTGTGAGAGAGAGAGAATGAGAAGCTGTGAGAGAGAGAGAGAAAGAGAAGTTGTTATTGAGAGTGAGAGAGAAAGAAAGAGCTGTGAGAGAGAGAGAGAAAGAGAAGCTGTTTGTGAGAGAGAAAGAGAAGCTGTGAGTGAGTGAGAGAGAGAGAGAAAGAGAAGCTGTGTGAGAGAGAGAAAGAGAAGCTGTGAGTGAGAGACAGAGAGAGAAAGAGAAGCTGTGTGAGAGAGAAAGTGATAAGCTGTGAGGGAGAGAGAGAGAAAGAGAAGCTGTGAGTGAGAGACAGTGAGAGAGAGTAGCTGTGAGAGAGAGAGAGAGCAAGAGAAGCTGTGAGTGTGTGTGTGAGAGAGAAAGAAAACTGTGAGTGAGAGAGAGAGAGAAAGAGAAGCTGTGAGTGAGAGAGAGAGAGAAGCTGTGAGTGTGTGTGAGAGAGAAAGTGGTTGTGAGAGAGAGAGAAAAAGAGAAGCTGTGAGTGAGAGTGAAAGAGAGAAATAGAAGCTACGAGTGAGAGAGAGAGAGAAGCTGTGAGTGTGTGAGAGAGAGGAAGTGAAGCTGTGAGTGAAAAAGAGAGAAAGTGAAGCTGTGAGTGAGAGATAAGAGAGAAAGAGAAGCAGTGAGAGAGAGAGAGAGAGAACGAGAAGCTGTGTGTGTGAGATAAAGAGAAGCTGTGAGTGAGAGAGAGAGAGAAAGAGAAGCTGTGAGTGAGAGATAGAGAGAGAAAGAGAAGCTGTGAGTGAGAGAGAGAATCTGTGAGTGATAGAGAGAGAGAAAGAGAAGCTATGAGTGAGAGAGAGAAGCTTTTTGAGAGAGAGAGAGAGAAAAAGAGAAGCTGTGTGATAGAGAGAGAGAGAAGCTGTGAGTGTGAGAGAGAGTGAGATGAAGAGAAGTTGTGAGTGAGAGAGAGAGAGAGAGAAGCTGTGAGTGAGAGACAGAGAGAGAGAGAAGCTGTGCGTGAGAGAGAGAGAGAAGCTGTGTGTGTGTGAGAGAGAGAGAAGCTGTGAGTGAGAGAGAGAGAAAGAGAAGCTGTGTGATAGAGAGAGAGAGAAGCTGTGAGTGTGAGAGAGAGTGAGATGAAGAGAAGTTGTGAGTGAGAGAGAGAGAGAGAGAGAAGCTGTGAGTGAGAGACAGAGAGAGAGAGAGAAGCTGTGTGAGAGAGAGAGAGTGATAAGCTGTGTGTGTGTGAGAGAGAAGCTGTGAGTGAGTGAGAGAGAAAGAGAAGCTGTGAGTGAGTGAGAGAGAGAAGCTGTGAGTGTGTGTGTGAGAGAGAAAGAAAACTGTGAGTGAGAGAGAGAGAGAGAAAGAGAAGCTGTGAGTGAAAGAGAGAGAGAAGCTGTGAGTGTGTGTGAGAGAGAAAGTGGTTGTGAGAGAGAGAGAAAAAGAGAAGCTGTGAGTGAGAGTGAAAGAGAGAAATAGAAGCTACGAGTGAGAGAGAGAGAGAAGCTGTGAGTGTGTGAGAGAGAGGAAGTGAAGCTGTGAGTGAAAAAGAGAGAAAGTGAAGCTGTGAGTGAGAGATAAGAGAGAAAGAGAAGCTGTGAGAGAGAGAGAGAGAGAACGAGAAGCTGTGTGTGTGAGATAAAGAGAAGCTGTGAGTGAGAGAGATAGAGAAAGAGAAGCTGTGAGTGAGAGATAGAGAGAGAAAGAGAAGCTGTGAGTGAGAGAGAGAATCTGTGAGTGATAGAGAGAGAGAAAGAGAAGCTATGAGTGAGAGAGAGAAGCTTTTTGAGAGAGAGAGAGAGAAAAAGAGAAGCTGTGTGATAGAGAGAGAGAGAAGCTGTGAGTGTGAGAGAGAGTGAGATGAAGAGAAGTTGTGAGTGAGAGAGAGAGAGAGAGAAGCTGTGAGTGAGAGACAGAGAGAGAGAGAGAAGCTGTGCGTGAGAGAGAGAGAGAAGCTGTGTGTGTGTGAGAGAGAGAGAAGCTGTGAGTGAGAGAGAGAGAAAGAGAAGCTGTGTGATAGAGAGAGAGAGAAGCTGTGAGTGTGAGAGAGAGTGAGATGAAGAGAAGTTGTGAGTGAGAGAGAGAGAGAGAGAAGCTGTGAGTGAGAGACAGAGAGAGAGAGAGAAGCTGTGTGTGAGAGAGAGAGTGATAAGCTGTGTGTGTGTGAGAGAGAAGCTGTGAGTGAGTGAGAGAGAAAGAGAAGCTGTGAGTGAGTGAGAGAGAGAAGCTGTGAGTGAGAGAGAGAAAGAGAAGCTGTGAGTGAGAGACAGAGGGAGAAAGAAAGGGTGTGAGTGCGAGAGAGAGAAAGAGAAGCTGTGAGAGAGTGAGAGACAGAGAGAGTAGCTGTGTGTGTGAGATAGAGAGAGAGCAATAGAAATTATGAGTGAGAGAGATAGATAGATAGAGAGAAGCTGTGAGTGAGAGAGAGAAGCTTTTTGAGAGAGAGAGAGAAAAAGAGAAGCTGTGTGTGAGAGAGAGAAAGAGAAGCTGTAAGTGAGTGAGATAGAGAAAGAGAAGCTGTGAGTGAGAGACAGAGAAAGAGAGAGTAGCTGTGAGAGTGAGAGAGAGAGAGAAGCTGTGAGTGAGAGAGAGAGAGAAAGAGAAGCTGTGAGTGAGAGAGAGAAATAGAGAAAAGCTGTGAGTGAAAGAAAGAGAAGCTGTGAGTGAGAGAGAGAAAGAAAGAGAAGCTGTGAGTGAGAGAGAAAGAGACGGTGTAGGAGAGAGAGAGAGAAAAAGAGAAGCTGTGAGAGAGAGAGAGAAAAAAAGAGAAGCTGTGAGAGAGAGAGAGAAAGAGAGAGAAGCTGTGAGTGTGAGAGAAAGTGAGAGAAAGAGAAGCTGTGAGTGTGAGAGAGAGTGAGAGGAAGAGATGCTGTGAGTTTGAGAGAGAGAGAAAGTGAAGCTGTGAGTGAGATAGAGAGAGAGAAAGAGAAGCTGTGAGTGAGAGAGAGTGAGAAGCTGTGAGTGAGAGAGAGAGAGAAAGAGAAGCTGTGACTGACAGAGAGACAGAGAAAGAGAACCTGTGAGTGAGAGTGAGTGAAGCTATGATTGAGAGAGAGAGAGTGATAAGCTGTGAGTGAGAGAGAGAGAGAAAGAGAAGCTGTGAGTGAGAGACAGAGAGAGAAAGAGAAGCTGAGAGAGAGAGAGAAAGAGAAGCTGTAAGTGAGAGAGAGAGAACAAGAGAAGCTGTGAGTGAGAGATAGAGAAAGAGAAGCTGTGAGTGAGAGAGAGTGAAGCTGAATGAGAGAGAGAGAGAGAAAGAGAAGCTATGAGTGAGAGAGAGAGAAAAAGAAGCTGTGAGTGAGAGAGAGAGAAAGAGAAGGTGTGAGTGAGAGACAGAGAGAGAAAGAGAAGCTGTGTGTGAGAGAGAGTGATACGCTGTGAGTGAGAGAGAGAGAAAGAGAAGCTGTGAGTGTGTGTGTGTGAGAGAGAGAAAGCTGTGAGTGAGAGAGAGAGAGAAAGAGACGCTGTGAGTGAGAGAGAGAGAGAAAGAGAATGTGAGTGAAAGAGAGAGTGAGAAGCTATGAGAGAGAGAGAGAGAAAGAGAAGCTGTGAGTGAGAGACAGAGAGAGAATGAGAAGCTGTGTGAGAGAGAGAGATAGAGAAAGAGAAGCTGTGAGTGAGAGAGAGAGAGAGAGAGAAGCTGTGAGTGTGTGTGAGAGAAAGAGAAGCTGTGTGAGAAAGAGAAAAAGAGAAGTTGTGAGTGAGAGTGAAAGAGTGAAATAGAAGCTATGAGTGAGTGAGAGAGAGAGAAGCTGTGAGTGAGAGAGAGGGGGAAGTGAAGCTGAGAGTGAAAGAGAGAGAAAGAGAAGCTGTGAGTGAGAGAGAGAGAAAGAGAAGCTGTGAGTGAGTGAGAGAGAGAACGAGAAGCTGTGTGTGAGAGAGAAAGAGAAGCTGTGAGTGAGAGAGAGAGAGAGAACGAGACGCTGTGTGTGTGAGATAAAGAGAAGCTGTGAGTGAGTGAGAGAGAGAGAAAGAGAAGCTGTGAGTTATTGATAGAGAGAGAAAGAGAAGCTGTGAGTGAGAGAGAGAGAAAGAGAATCTGTGAGTGAGTGAGAGAGAGAAAGAGAAGCTATGAGTGAGAGAGAGAGAGAAGCTGTGAGTGAGAGAGAGAAGCTGTGAGTAAGAATGAGAGAGAGAAAGAAGCTGTGAGTGAGAGAGAGAGAGTGAAAGAGAAGCTGTGAGTGAGAGAGAGAGATAGTGAAAGAGAAGCTGTGAGTGAGAGAGAGAGAAAGAGAAGCTGTGAGTGAGAGAGAGAGAGAGAAGCTGTGTGAGAGAGAGTGAGAGAAAGAGAAGTTGTGAGTGAGTGAGAGAGAGAGAAGCTGTGAGTGAAAGAGAGAAAAGAAGCTGTGAGTGAGAGAGAGAGAAAGAGAAGCTGTGAGTGAGATAAAGAGAAAGAGAAGCTGTGAGTAAGAGAGAAAGAGAGAAATAGAAACTATGAGTGAGAGAGATAGATAGAGAGAGAGAAGCTGTGAGTGAGAGAGGGAGAGAAGCTTTTTGAGAGAGAGAGAAAAAGAGAAGCTGTGAGAGAGAGAGAGAAAGAGAAGCTGTAAGTTAGTGAGAGAAAGAGAAGCTGTGACTGTGTGATGGAGAAAGAGAAGCTGTGAGTGAGAGACAGAGAGAGAAAGAGAAGCTGTGAGTGAGAGACAGAGAGAGAAAGAGAAGCTGTGTGTGAGAGAGAGAGTGATAAGCTGTGAGTGAGAGAGAGAGAAAGAGAATCTGTGAGTGAGAGACAGAGAAAGAGATAGTAGCTGTGAGAGTGAGAGAGAGAAGCTGTGAGTGAGAGAGAGAGAAAGAGAAGCTGTGAGTGAGAGAGAGAGAGAGAGAAGCTGTGAGTGATAGAGAGAGAGAAGCTGTGAGTGAGAGAGTGAGAAGCTGTGAGTGAGAAAGAGAGAGAGAGAGAAGCTGTGTGAGAGAGAGAGAAAGAGAAGCTGTGAGTGAGAGAAAGAAAGAGAGAGAAGCTGTTAGTGTGAGAGAGTGAGATAAAGAGAAGCTGTGAGTGTGAGAGAGAGAGAAAGAGAAGCTGTGAGAGAGAGAGAAAGAGAAGCTGTGTGTGTGAGAGAGAAAGAGAAGATGTGAGTGAGAGAGAGAGAGAGAAAGAGAAGCTGTGAGTGTGTGTGAGAGAGAGAAGCTGTGAGTGAGAGAGAAAGAGAAGCTGTGAGTGAGAGAGAAAGAAAGAAAAGCTGTGAGTGTGTGTGTGTGTGTGTGAGAGAGAAGCTGTGATGGAGAGAGAGAGAAGCTGTGAGTGAGAGAGAGAGAAAGAGAAGACATGAGTGAGAGAGAGAAAGAGAAGCTGTGAGTGAGAGAGAGAAATAGAAGCTGTGAGTGAGAGAGAGAAAGAGAAGCTGTATGTGTGAGAGATAGAGAATCTGTGAGTGAGAGAGAGAGAGAAATTGTGAGTGAGAGAGTGAGAGAGAAGCTGTGAGTGAGAGAGATAGAGAGAAAGAGAAGCTGCGTGAGAGAGAATTAGAAGCTTTGAGTGAGAGAGAGAGAATGAGAAGCTGTGAGTGAGTGAGAGAGAGAGAAAAAGGAAAGCTGTGTGAGAGTGAAAGAGAGAAATAGAAGCTATGAGTGAGAGAGAGAGAAGCTGTGAGCGAAAGAGAGAGAGGAAGAGAAGCTGTGAGTGAAAGAGAGAGAAAGGGAAGCTGTGAGAGAGAGAGAGAAAAGCTGTGAGTGAGAGAGAGAGAGAGAACGAGAAGCTGTATGTGTGAGAGAAAGAGAAGCTGTGAGTGAGAGAGAGAGAGAAAGAGAAGCTGTGAGTGAGAGATAGAGAGAGAGAAAGAGATGCTGTGAGTTAGAGAGAGAGAAAGAGAAGCTGTGAGTGAGAGAGAGAGAGAAAGAGAAGCTGTGAGTGAGAGAGAAAGAAGCTGTGAGTGAAAGAGAGAAAGGTAAAGAGAAGCTGTGAGTGAGAGAGAGAGAAAGAAAGAAAGAAAGAGAAGCTGTGAGTGAAAGAGAGAGAGAGATGCTGTGAGTGAGAGTGAGAGAGAAAGAGAAGCTGTGACTGAGAGACAGAGAGAGAAAGAGAAGTTGTGTGTGTGAGAGAGAGAGAAGCTGTGAGTGAGAGAGGGAGAAACAGAAGTTGTGAGAGAGAGAGAGAAAGAGAAGCTGTGAGAGAGAGTGGGAGAAAAAAAGAGAAGCTGTGAGAGAGAGAGAAAAAAAGAAGCTGTGAGAGAGAGAGAGAAAGAGAGAGAAGCTGTGAGTGTGAGAGAAAGTGAGAGAAAGAGAAGGTGTGAGTGTGAGAGAGAGTGAGAGGAAGAGATGCTGTGAGTTTGAGAGAGAGAGAAAGAGAAGCTGTGAGTGAGAGAGAGAGAGAGAAAGAGAAGCTGTGAGTGAGAGAGAGTGAGAAGCTGTGAGTGAGAGAGAGAGAAAGAGAAGCTGTGAGTGAGAGAGAAACATAGAAAAAGAAGCTGTGAGTGAGAGAGTGTGAAGCTATGATTGAGAGAGAGAGTGATAAGCTGTGAGTGAGAGAGGGAGAGAAAGAGAAGCTGTGAGTGAGAGACAGAGAGAGAAAGAGAAGCTGTGTGTGTGTGAGAGAGAAAGAGAAGCTGTGAGTGAGAGAGAGAGAGAAAGAGAAGCTGTGAGTGAGAGAGAGAGAAAGAGAAGCTGTGAGTGTGAGAGAGTGAAGCTATGATTGAGAGAGAGAGAGAGAAAGAGAAGCTGTGAGATAGAGAGAGAGAGAGAAAGAGAAGCTGTGAGTGAGAGAGAGAGAGAAAGATAAGCTGTGAGTGAGAGACAGAGAGAGAAAGAGAAGCTGTGTGTGAGAGAGAGAGTGATAAGCTGTGAGTGAGAGAGAGAGAAAGAGAAGCTGTGAGTGAGATGAGAGAGAAAGAGAAGCTGTGAGTGAGAGAGAGAGAAAAATAGAAGCTGTGAGTAAGAGAGAGTGGGAAGCTATGAGAGAGAGAGAGAAAGAGAAGCTGTGAGTGAGAGAGAGAAAGAGAAGCTGTGAGTGAGAAAGAGAGAGAAAGAGAAGCTGTGAGTGAGAGACAGAGAGAAAGAGAAGCTGTGTATGAGAGAGAGAGAGAAAGAGAAGCTGTGAGTGAGAGAGAGAGAGAAAGAGAAGCTGTGAGTGTGTGTGTGAGAGAAAGAGAAGCTGTGAGAGAGAGAGAAAAAGAGAAGCTGTGAGTGAGAGTGAAAGAGAGAAATAGAAGCTATGAGTGAGAGAGAGAGAGAGAAGCTGTGAGTGAGAGAGAGAGGACGTGAAGCTGTGAGTGAAAGAGAGAGAAAGAGAAGGTGTGAGTGAGAGAGAGAGAAAGAGAAGCTGTGAGTGAGTGAGAGAGAGAGAACGAGAAGCTGTGTGTGTGAGAGAAAGAGAAGCTGTGAGTGAGTGAGAGAGAGAAAGAGAAGCTGTGAGTGATAGAGAGAAAGAGAATCTGTGAGTGAGAAAGAGAGAGAAAGAGAAGCTGTGAGTGAGAGATAGAGAGAGAAAGAGAAGCTCTGTTGAGAGAGAGAAAGAGTAGATGTGAGTGAGAGAGAAAGAGTAGCTGTGAGTGTGTGAAAGAGAGAAAGAGAAGCTGTGAGTGAGAGAGAAAGAGATGCTGTGAGTGAGAGAGAAAGAATGAAAAGCTGTGAGTGTGTGTGTGAGAGAGAGAGAGAGAAACTGTGATGGAGAGAGAGAGAGAAAAGCTGTGAGTGAGAGAGAGAAAGAGAAGATGTGAGTGAAAGAGAGAAAAGAAGCTGTGAGTGAGAGAGAGAGAGAGAGAAGCTGTGAGTGAGAGAAAGAGAAAGAGAAGCTGTGAGTAAGAGAGAGAGAAAGAGAAGCTGTGTTGTGAGAGAGAGAAAGAGAAGCTGTAAGTGAGTGAGAGAAAGAGAAGCTGTGACTGTGTGATGGAGAAAGAGAAGCTGTGAGTGAGAGACAGAGAGAGAAAGAGAAGCTGTGAGTGAGAGACAAAGAGAGAAAGAGAAGCTGTGTGTGAGAGAGAGAGTGATAAGCTGTGAGTGAGAGAGAGAGAAAGAGAATCTGTGAGTGAGAGACAGAGAAAGAGAGAGTAGCTGTGAGAGTGAGAGAGAGAAGCTGTGAGTGAGAGAGAGAGAAAGAGAAGCTGTGAGTGAGAGAGAGAGAGAGAAGCTGTGAGTGATAGAGAGAGAGAGAAGCTGTGAGTGAGAGAGTGAGAAGCTGTGAGTGAGAAAGAGAGAGAGAGAAGCTGTGAGTGAGAGAGAGAGAAAGAGAAGCTGTGAGTGAGAGAAAGAAAGAGAGAGAAGCTGTTAGTGTGAGAGAGTGAGAGAAAGAGAAGCTGTGAGTGTGAGAGAGAGAAAGAGAAGCTGTGAGAGAGAGAGAGAGAGAAAGAGAAGCTGTGTGTGTGAGAGAGAAAGAGAAGATGTGAGAGAGAGAGAGAGAAAGAGAAGCTGTGAGTGTGTGTGTGAGAGAGAGAAGCTGTGAGTGAGAGAGAAAGAGAAGCTGTGAGTGAGAGAGAAAGAAAGAAAAGCTGTGAGTGTGTGTGTGTGTGTGAGAGAGAAGCTGTGATGGAGAGAGAGAGAAGCTGTGAGTGAGAGAGAGAGAGAAAGAGAAGACATGAGTGAGAGAGAGAAAGAGAAGCTGTGTTGTGAGAGAGAGAAAGAGAAGCTGTGAGTGAGAGAGAGAAAGAGAAGCTGTATGTGTGAGAGATAGAGAAGCTGTGAGTGAGAGAGAGAGAAATTGTGAGTGAGAGAGTGAGAGAGAAGCTGTGAGTGAGAGAGATAGAGAGAAAGAGAAGCTGTGTGAGAGAGAATTAGAAGCTTTGAGTGAGAGAGAGAGAATGAGAAGCTGTGAGTGAGTGAGAGAGAGAGAAAAAGAAAAGCTGTGAGTGAGAGTGAAAGAGAGAAATAGAAGCTATGAGTGAGAGAGAGAGAAGCTGTGAGCGAAAGAGAGAGCGGAAGAGAAGCTGTGAGTGAAGAGAGAGAAAGGGAAGCTGTGTGTGTGTGAGAGAGAAAAGCTGTGAGTGAGAGAGAGAGAGTGAGAACGAGAAGCTGTATGTGTGAGAGAAAGAGAAGCTGTGAGTGAGAGAGAGAGAGAAAGAGAAGCTGTGAGTGAGAGATAGAGAGAGAGAAAGAGATGCTGTGAGTTAGAGAGAGAGAGAAAGAGAAGCTGTGAGTGAGAGAGAGAGAGAAAAAGAGAAGCTGTGAGTGAGAGAGAAAGAAGCTGTGAGTGAAAGAGAGAAAGGGAAAGAGAAGCTGTGAGTGAGAGAGAGAGAAAGAAAGAAAGAAAGAAAGAGAAGCTGTGAGTGAAAGAGAGAGAGAGATGCTGTGAGTGAGAGTGAGAGAATGAATAGCTGTGAGTGAGAGAGAGAGAGAAAGAGAAGCTGTGACTGAGAGACAGAGAGAGAAAGAGAAGTTGTGTGTGTGTGAGAGAGAGAAGCTGTGAGTGAGAGAGGGAGAAACAGAAGTTGTGAGAGAGAGAGAGAAAGAGACGCTGTGAGAGAGAGTGGGAGAAAAAAAGAGAAGCTGTGAGAGAGAGAAAAAAAAAGAGAAGCTGTGAGAGAGAGAGCGAAAGAGAGAGAAGCTGTGAGTGTGAGAGAAAGTGTGAGAAAGAGAAGGTGTGAGTGTGAGAGAGAGTGAGAGGAAGAGATGCTGTGAGTTTGAGAGAGAGAGAAAGAGAAGCTGTGAGTGAGAGAGAGAGAGAAAGAGAAGCTGTGAGTGAGAGAGAGTGAGAAGCTGTGAGTGAGAGAGAGAGAAAGAGAAGCTGTGAGTGAGAGAGAGACATAGAAAGAGAAGCTGTGAGTGAGAGAGTGTGAAGCTATGATTGAGAGAGAGAGTGATAAGCTGTGAGTGAGAGAGGGAGAGAAAGAGAAGCTGTGAGTGAGAGACAGAGAGAGAAAGAGAAGCTCTGTGTGTGAGAGAGAGAATGAGAAGCTGTGAGTGAGAGAAAGAGAGAAAGAGAAGCTGTGAGTGAGAGAGAGAGAAAGAGAAGCTGTGAGTGTGAGAGAGTGAAGCTATGATTGAGAGAGAGAAAGAGAAGCTGTGAGTGAGATGAGAGAGAAAGAGAAGCTGTGAGTGAGAGAGAGAGAAATAGAAGCTGTGAGTGAGAGAGAGTGGGAAGCTATGAGAGAGAGAGAGAAAGAGAAGCTGTGAGTGAGAGAGAGAAAGAGAAGCTGTGAGTGAGAATGAGAGAGAAAGAGAAGCTGTGAGTGAGAGACAGAGAGAAAGAGAAGCTGTGTATGAGAGAGAGAGAGAAAGAGAAGCTGGGAGTGAGAGAGAGAGAGAAAGAGAAGCTGTGAGTGTGTGTGAGAGAGAAAGAGAAGCTGTGAGAGAGAGAGAAAAAGAGAAGCTGTGAGTGAGAGTGAAAGAGAGAAATAGAAGCTATGAGTGAGAGAGAGAGAGAGAGAAGCTGTGAGTGAGAGAGAGAGGAAGTGAAGCTGTGAGTGAAAGAGAGAGAAAGAGAAGGTGTGAGTGAGAGAGAGAGAAAGAGAAGCTGTGAGTGAGTGAGAGAGAACGAGAAGCTGTGTGTGTGAGAGAAAGAGAAGCTGTGAGTGAGTGAGAGAGAGAAAGAGAAGCTGTGAGTGATAGAGAGAAAGAGAATCTGTGAGTGAGAAAGATAGAGAAAGAGAAGCTGTGAGTGAGAGATAGAGAGAGAAAGAGAAGCTCTGTTGAGAGAGAGAAAGAGAAGATGTGAGTGAGAGAGAAAGAGTAGCTGTGAGTGTGTGAAAGAGAGAAAGAGAAGCTGTGAGTGAGAGAGAAAGAGATGCTGTGAGTGAGAGAGAAAGAATGAAAAGCTGTGAGTGTGTGTGTGTGAGAGAGAGAGAGAAACTGTGATGGAGAGAGAGAGAGAAAAGCTGTGAGTGAGAGAGAGAAAGAGAAGATGTGAGAGAGAGAGAGAAAGAGAAGCTGTGAGTGAGAGAGAGAAAGAGAAGCTGTATGTGTGAGAGAGAGAGAAGCTGTGAGTGAGAGAGAGAGAGAAACTGTGAGTGAGAGAGTGAGAGATAGAAGCTGTGAGTGAGAGAGATAGAGAGAGAAAGAGAAGCTGTGTGAGAGAGAATTAGAAGCTTTGAGTGAGAGAGAGAGAATGAGAAGCTGTGAGTGAATGAGAGAGAGAGAAAAAGAGAAGCTCTGAGTGAGAGTGAAAGAGAGAAATAGAAGCTATGAGTGAGAGATAGAGAGAAGCTGTGAGTGAAAGAGAGAGAGGAAGAGAAGCTGTGAGTGAAAGAGAGAGAAAGAGAAGCTGTGTGTGAGAGAGAGAGATAACCTGTGAGTGAGAGAGAGAGAGAGAACGAGAAGCTGTGTGTGTGAGAGAAAGAGAAGCTGTGAGTGAGAGAGAGAGAGAAAGAGAAGCTGTGAGTGAGAGATAGAGAGAGAAAGAGAAGCTGTTAGTGTGAGAGAGTGAGATAAAGAGAAGCTGTGAGTGAGAGAGAGAGAAGCTGTGAGTGAAAGAGAGAAAGGGAAAGAGAAGCTGTGAGTGCGAGAGAGAGAGAAAGAGAAGCTGTGAGTGAGAGACAGAGAGAGAAAGAGAAGCTGTGTGTGAGAGAGAGAGTGATAAGCTGTGAGTGAGAGAGAGAGAAAGAGAAGCTGTGAGTGAGATGAGAGAGAAAGAGAAGCTGTGAGTGAGAGAGAGAGAGAGAGAAATAGAAGCTGTGAGTGAGAGAGAGTGGGAAGCTATGAGAGAGAGAGAGAAAGAGAAGCTGTGAGTGAGAGACAGAGAGAAAGAGAAGCTGTGTATGAGAGAGAGAGAGAAAGAGAAGCTGTGAGTGTGTGTGAGAGAGAAAGAGAAGCTGTGAGAGAGAGAGAAAAAGAGAAGCTGTGAGTGAGAGTGAAAGAGAGAAATAGAAGCTATGAGTGAGAGAGAGAGAGAGAGGAAGCTGTGAGTGAAAGAGAGAGAAAGAGAAGGTGTGAGTGAGAGAGAGAGAAAGAAAGAGAAGCTGTGAGTGAGTGAGAGAGAGAGAACGAGAAGCTGTGTGTGTGAGAGAAAGAGAAGCTGTGAGTGAGTGAGAGAGAGAAAGAGAAGCTGTGAGTGATAGAGAGAAAGAGAATCTGTGAGTGAGAAAGAGAGAGAAAGAGAAGCTGTGAGTGAGAGATAGAGAGAGAAAGAGAAGCTCTGTTGAGAGAGAGAAAGAGAAGATGTGAGTGAGAGAGAAAGAGTAGCTGTGAGTGTGTGAAAGAGAGAAAGATAAGCTGTGAGTGAGAGAGAAAGAGATGCTGTGAGTGAGAGAGAAAGAATGAAAAGCTGTGAGTGTGTGTGTGTGTGAGAGAGAGAGAAACTGATGGAGAGAGAGAGAAAAGCTGTGAGTGAGAGAGAGAAAGAGAAGATGTGAGTGAGAGAGAGAAAGAGAAGCTGTGAGTGAGAGAGAGAAAGAGAAGCTATATGTGTGTGAGAGAGAGAAGCTGTGAGTGAGAGAGAGAGAGAAACTGTGAGTGAGAGAGTGAGAGAGAGAAGCTGTGAGTGAGAGAGATAGAGAGAGAAAGAGAAGCTGTGTGAGAGAGAATTAGAAGCTTTGAGTGAGAGAGAGAGAATGAGAAGCTGTGAGTGAATGAGAGAGAGAGAAAAAGAGAAGCTCTGAGTGAGAGTGAAAGAGAGAAATAGAAGCTATGAGTGAGAGATAGAGAGAAGCTGTGAGTGAAAGAGAGAGAGGAAGAGAAGCTGTGAGTGAAAGAGAGAGAAAGAGAAGCTGTGTGTGTGAGAGAGAGAGAAGCTGTGAGTGAGAGAGAGAGAGAGAGAACGAGAAGCTGTGTGTGTGAGAGAAAGAGAAGCTGTTAGTGAGAGAGAGAGAGAAAGAGAAGCTGTGAGTGAGAGACAGAGAGAGAAAGAGAAGCTGTGTGTGAGAGAGAGAGTGATAAGCTGTGAGTGAGAGAGAGAGAAAGAGAAGCTGTGAGTGAGATGAGAGAGAAAGAGAAGCTGTGAGTGAGAGACAGAGAGAGAAAGAGAAGCTGTGTGTTTGTGAGAGAAAGAGAAGTTGTGAGTGAGAGAGAGTGAAGCTGAATGAGAGAGAGAGAGAGAAAGAGAAGCTATGAGTGAGAGAGAGAGAAAAAGAAGCTGTGAGTGAGAGAGAGAGAGAAAGAGAAGGTGTGAGTGAGAGACAGAGAGAGAAAGAGAAGCTGTGTGTGAGAGAGAGTGATACGCTGTGAGTGAGAGAGAGAGAAAGAGAAGCTGTGAGTGTGTGTGTGTGAGAGAGAGAAAGCTGTGAGTGAGAGAGAGAGAGAAAGAGACGCTGTGAGTGAGAGAGAGAGAGAAAGAGAATGTGAGTGAAAGAGAGAGTGAGAAGCTATGAGAGAGAGAGAGAGAAAGAGAAGCTGTGAGTGAGAGACAGAGAGAGAATGAGAAGCTGTGTGAGAGAGAGAGATAGAGAAAGAGAAGCTGTGAGTGAGAGAGAGAGAGAGAGAGAGAAGCTGTGAGTGTGTGTGAGAGAAAGAGAAGCTGTGTGAGAAAGAGAAAAAGAGAAGTTGTGAGTGAGAGTGAAAGAGTGAAATAGAAGCTATGAGTGAGTGAGAGAGAGAGAAGCTGTGAGTGAGAGAGAGGGGGAAGTGAAGCTGAGAGTGAAAGAGAGAGAAAGAGAAGCTGTGAGTGAGAGAGAGAGAAAGAGAAGCTGTGAGTGAGTGAGAGAGAGAGAACGAGAAGCTGTGTGTGAGAGAGAAAGAGAAGCTGTGAGTGAGAGAGAGAGAGAGAACGAGACGCTGTGTGTGTGAGATAAAGAGAAGCTGTGAGTGAGTGAGAGAGAGAGAAAGAGAAGCTGTGAGTTATTGATAGAGAGAGAAAGAGAAGCTGTGAGTGAGAGAGAGAGAAAGAGAATCTGTGAGTGAGTGAGAGAGAGAAAGAGAAGCTATGAGTGAGAGAGAGAGAGAAGCTGTGAGTGAGAGAGAGAAGCTGTGAGTAAGAATGAGAGAGAGAAAGAAGCTGTGAGTGAGAGAGAGAGAGTGAAAGAGAAGCTGTGAGTGAGAGAGAGAGATAGTGAAAGAGAAGCTGTGAGTGAGAGAGAGAGAAAGAGAAGCTGTGAGTGAGAGAGAGAGAGAGAAGCTGTGTGAGAGAGAGTGAGAGAAAGAGAAGTTGTGAGTGAGTGAGAGAGAGAGAAGCTGTGAGTGAAAGAGAGAAAAGAAGCTGTGAGTGAGAGAGAGAGAGAGAAGCTGTGAGTGAGATAAAGAGAAAGAGAAGCTGTGAGTAAGAGAGAAAGAGAGAAATAGAAACTATGAGTGAGAGAGATAGATAGAGAGAGAGAAGCTGTGAGTGAGAGAGGGAGAGAAGCTTTTTGAGAGAGAGAGAAAAAGAGAAGCTGTGAGAGAGAGAGAGAAAGAGAAGCTGTAAGTTAGTGAGAGAAAGAGAAGCTGTGATTGTGTGATGGAGAAAGAGAAGCTGTGAGTGAGAGACAGAGAGAGAAAGAGAAGCTGTGAGTGAGAGACAGAGAGAGAAAGAGAAGCTGTGTGTGAGAGAGAGAGTGATAAGCTGTGAGTGAGAGAGAGAGAAAGAGAATCTGTGAGTGAGAGACAGAGAAAGAGATAGTAGCTGTGAGAGTGAGAGAGAGAAGCTGTGAGTGAGAGAGAGAGAAAGAGAAGCTGTGAGTGAGAGAGAGAGAGAGAAGCTGTGAGTGATAGAGAGAGAGAAGCTGTGAGTGAGAGAGTGAGAAGCTGTGAGTGAGAAAGAGAGAGAGAGAGAAGCTGTGAGTGAGAGAGAGAGAAAGAGAAGCTGTGAGTGAGAGAAAGAAAGAGAGAGAAGCTGTTAGTGTGAGAGAGTGAGATAAAGAGAAGCTGTGAGTGTGAGAGAGAGAGAAAGAGAAGCTGTGAGAGAGAGAGAAAGAGAAGCTGTGTGTGTGAGAGAGAAAGAGAAGATGTGAGTGAGAGAGAGAGAGAGAAAGAGAAGCTGTGAGTGTGTGTGAGAGAGAGAAGCTGTGAGTGAGAGAGAAAGAGAAGCTGTGAGTGAGAGAGAAAGAAAGAAAAGCTGTGAGTGTGTGTGTGTGTGTGTGAGAGAGAAGCTGTGATGGAGAGAGAGAGAAGCTGTGAGTGAGAGAGAGAGAAAGAGAAGACATGAGTGAGAGAGAGAAAGAGAAGCTGTGAGTGAGAGAGAGAAATAGAAGCTGTGAGTGAGAGAGAGAAAGAGAAGCTGTATGTGTGAGAGATAGAGAATCTGTGAGTGAGAGAGAGAGAGAAATTGTGAGTGAGAGAGTGAGAGAGAAGCTGTGAGTGAGAGAGATAGAGAGAAAGAGAAGCTGCGTGAGAGAGAATTAGAAGCTTTGAGTGAGAGAGAGAGAATGAGAAGCTGTGAGTGAGTGAGAGAGAGAGAAAAAGGAAAGCTGTGAGTGAGAGTGAAAGAGAGAAATAGAAGCTATGAGTGAGAGAGAGAGAAGCTGTGAGCGAAAGAGAGAGAGGAAGAGAAGCTGTGAGTGAAAGAGAGAGAAAGGGAAGCTGTGAGAGAGAGAGAGAAAAGCTGTGAGTGAGAGAGAGAGAGAGAACGAGAAGCTGTATGTGTGAGAGAAAGAGAAGCTGTGAGTGAGAGAGAGAGAGAAAGAGAAGCTGTGAGTGAGAGATAGAGAGAGAGAAAGAGATGCTGTGAGTTAGAGAGAGAGAAAGAGAAGCTGTGAGTGAGAGAGAGAGAGAAAGAGAAGCTGTGAGTGAGAGAGAAAGAAGCTGTGAGTGAAAGAGAGAAAGGTAAAGAGAAGCTGTGAGTGAGAGAGAGAGAAAGAAAGAAAGAAAGAGAAGCTGTGAGTGAAAGAGAGAGAGAGATGCTGTGAGTGAGAGTGAGAGAGAAAGAGAAGCTGTGACTGAGAGACAGAGAGAGAAAGAGAAGTTGTGTGTGTGAGAGAGAGAGAAGCTGTGAGTGAGAGAGGGAGAAACAGAAGTTGTGAGAGAGAGAGAGAAAGAGAAGCTGTGAGAGAGAGTGGGAGAAAAAAAGAGAAGCTGTGAGAGAGAGAGAAAAAAAAGAATCTGTGAGAGAGAGAGAGAAAGAGAGAGAAGCTGTGAGTGTGAGAGAAAGTGAGAGAAAGAGAAGGTGTGAGTGTGAGAGAGAGTGAGAGGAAGAGATGCTGTGAGTTTGAGAGAGAGAGAAAGAGAAGCTGTGAGTGAGAGAGAGAGAGAGAAAGAGAAGCTGTGAGTGAGAGAGAGTGAGAAGCTGTGAGTGAGAGAGAGAGAAAGAGAAGCTGTGAGTGAGAGAGAGACATAGAAAAAGAAGCTGTGAGTGAGAGAGTGTGAAGCTATGATTGAGAGAGAGAGTGATAAGCTGTGAGTGAGAGAGGGAGAGAAAGAGAAGCTGTGAGTGAGAGACAGAGAGAGAAAGAGAAGCTGTGTGTGTGAGAGAGAGAAAGAGAAGCTGTGAGTGAGAGAGAGAGAGAAAGAGAAGCTGTGAGTGAGAGAGAGAGAAAGAGAAGCTGTGAGTGTGAGAGAGTGAAGCTATGATTGAGAGAGAGAGAGAGAAAGAGAAGCTGTGAGATAGAGAGAGAGAGAGAAAGAGAAGCTGTGAGTGAGAGAGAGAGAGAAAGATAAGCTGTGAGTGAGAGACAGAGAGAGAAAGAGAAGCTGTGTGTGAGAGAGAGAGTGATAAGCTGTGAGTGAGAGAGAGAGAAAGAGAAGCTGTGAGTGAGATGAGAGAGAAAGAGAAGCTGTGAGTGAGAGAGAGAGAAAAATAGAAGCTGTGAGTAAGAGAGAGTGGGAAGCTATGAGAGAGAGAGAGAAAGAGAAGCTGTGAGTGAGAGAGAGAAAGAGAAGCTGTGAGTGAGAAAGAGAGAGAAAGAGAAGCTGTGAGTGAGAGACAGAGAGAAAGAGAAGCTGTGTATGAGAGAGAGAGAGAAAGAGAAGCTGTGAGTGAGAGAGAGAGAGAAAGAGAAGCTGTGAGTGTGTGTGTGAGAGAAAGAGAAGCTGTGAGAGAGAGAGAAAAAGAGAAGCTGTGAGTGAGAGTGAAAGAGAGAAATAGAAGCTATGAGTGAGAGAGAGAGAGAAGCTGTGAGTGAGAGAGAGAGGACGTGAAGCTGTGAGTGAAAGAGAGAGAAAGAGAAGGTGTGAGTGAGAGAGAGAGAAAGAGAAGCTGTGAGTGAGTGAGAGAGAGAGAACGAGAAGCTGTGTGTGTGAGAGAAAGAGAAGCTGTGAGTGAGTGAGAGAGAGAAAGAGAAGCTGTGAGTGATAGAGAGAAAGAGAATCTGTGAGTGAGAAAGAGAGAGAAAGAGAAGCTGTGAGTGAGAGATAGAGAGAGAAAGAGAAGCTCTGTTGAGAGAGAGAAAGAGTAGATGTGAGTGAGAGAGAAAGAGTAGCTGTGAGTGTGTGAAAGAGAGAAAGAGAAGCTGTGAGTGAGAGAGAAAGAGATGCTGTGAGTGAGAGAGAAAGAATGAAAAGCTGTGAGTGTGTGTGTGAGAGAGAGAGAGAGAAACTGTGATGGAGAGAGAGAGAGAAAAGCTGTGAGTGAGAGAGAGAAAGAGAAGATGTGAGTGAAAGAGAGAAAAGAAGCTGTGAGTGAGAGAGAGAGAGAGAGAAGCTGTGAGTGAGAGAAAGAGAAAGAGAAGCTGTGAGTAAGAGAGAGAGAAAGAGAAGCTGTGTTGTGAGAGAGAGAAAGAGAAGCTGTAAGTGAGTGAGAGAAAGAGAAGCTGTGACTGTGTGATGGAGAAAGAGAAGCTGTGAGTGAGAGACAGAGAGAGAAAGAGAAGCTGTGAGTGAGAGACAAAGAGAGAAAGAGAAGCTGTGTGTGAGAGAGAGAGTGATAAGCTGTGAGTGAGAGAGAGAGAAAGAGAATCTGTGAGTGAGAGACAGAGAAAGAGAGAGTAGCTGTGAGAGTGAGAGAGAGAAGCTGTGAGTGAGAGAGAGAGAAAGAGAAGCTGTGAGTGAGAGAGAGAGAGAGAAGCTGTGAGTGATAGAGAGAGAGAGAAGCTGTGAGTGAGAGAGTGAGAAGCTGTGAGTGAGAAAGAGAGAGAGAGAAGCTGTGAGTGAGAGAGAGAGAAAGAGAAGCTGTGAGTGAGAGAAAGAAAGAGAGAGAAGCTGTTAGTGTGAGAGAGTGAGAGAAAGAGAAGCTGTGAGTGTGAGAGAGAGAAAGAGAAGCTGTGAGAGAGAGAGAGAGAGAAAGAGAAGCTGTGTGTGTGAGAGAGAAAGAGAAGATGTGAGAGAGAGAGAGAGAAAGAGAAGCTGTGAGTGTGTGTGTGAGAGAGAGAAGCTGTGAGTGAGAGAGAAAGAGAAGCTGTGAGTGAGAGAGAAAGAAAGAAAAGCTGTGAGTGTGTGTGTGTGTGAGAGAGAGAAGCTGTGATGGAGAGAGAGAGAAGCTGTGAGTGAGAGAGAGAGAGAAAGAGAAGACATGAGTGAGAGAGAGAAAGAGAAGCTGTGTTGTGAGAGAGAGAAAGAGAAGCTGTGAGTGAGAGAGAGAAAGAGAAGCTGTATGTGTGAGAGATAGAGAAGCTGTGAGTGAGAGAGAGAGAAATTGTGAGTGAGAGAGTGAGAGAGAAGCTGTGAGTGAGAGAGATAGAGAGAAAGAGAAGCTGTGTGAGAGAGAATTAGAAGCTTTGAGTGAGAGAGAGAGAATGAGAAGCTGTGAGTGAGTGAGAGAGAGAGAAAAAGAAAAGCTGTGAGTGAGAGTGAAAGAGAGAAATAGAAGCTATGAGTGAGAGAGAGAGAAGCTGTGAGCGAAAGAGAGAGCGGAAGAGAAGCTGTGAGTGAAGAGAGAGAAAGGGAAGCTGTGTGTGTGTGAGAGAGAAAAGCTGTGAGTGAGAGAGAGAGAGTGAGAACGAGAAGCTGTATGTGTGAGAGAAAGAGAAGCTGTGAGTGAGAGAGAGAGAGAAAGAGAAGCTGTGAGTGAGAGATAGAGAGAGAGAAAGAGATGCTGTGAGTTAGAGAGAGAGAGAAAGAGAAGCTGTGAGTGAGAGAGAGAGAAAAAAAGAGAAGCTGTGAGTGAGAGAGAAAGAAGCTGTGAGTGAAAGAGAGAAAGGGAAAGAGAAGCTGTGAGTGAGAGAGAGAGAAAGAAAGAAAGAAAGAAAGAGAAGCTGTGAGTGAAAGAGAGAGAGAGATGCTGTGAGTGAGAGTGAGAGAATGAATAGCTGTGAGTGAGAGAGAGAGAGAAAGAGAAGCTGTGACTGAGAGACAGAGAGAGAAAGAGAAGTTGTGTGTGTGTGAGAGAGAGAAGCTGTGAGTGAGAGAGGGAGAAACAGAAGTTGTGAGAGAGAGAGAGAAAGAGACGCTGTGAGAGAGAGTGGGAGAAAAAAAGAGAAGCTGTGAGAGAGAGAAAAAAAAAGAGAAGCTGTGAGAGAGAGAGCGAAAGAGAGAGAAGCTGTGAGTGTGAGAGAAAGTGTGAGAAAGAGAAGGTGTGAGTGTGAGAGAGAGTGAGAGGAAGAGATGCTGTGAGTTTGAGAGAGAGAGAAAGAGAAGCTGTGAGTGAGAGAGAGAGAGAAAGAGAAGCTGTGAGTGAGAGAGAGTGAGAAGCTGTGAGTGAGAGAGAGAGAAAGAGAAGCTGTGAGTGAGAGAGAGACATAGAAAGAGAAGCTGTGAGTGAGAGAGTGTGAAGCTATGATTGAGAGAGAGAGTGATAAGCTGTGAGTGAGAGAGGGAGAGAAAGAGAAGCTGTGAGTGAGAGACAGAGAGAGAAAGAGAAGCTGTGTGTGTGTGAGAGAGAAACAGAAGCTGTGAGTGAGAGAAAGAGAGAAAGAGAAGCTGTGAGTGAGAGAGAGAGAAAGAGAAGCTGTGAGTGTGAGAGAGTGAAGCTATGATTGAGAGAGAGAGAAAGAGAAGCTGTGAGTGAGATGAGAGAGAAAGAGAAGCTGTGAGTGAGAGAGAGAGAGAAATAGAAGCTGTGAGTGAGAGAGAGTGGGAAGCTATGAGAGAGAGAGAGAGAAAGAGAAGCTGTGAGTGAGAGAGAGAAAGAGAAGCTGTGAGTGAGAATGAGAGAGAAAGAGAAGCTGTGAGTGAGAGACAGAGAGAAAGAGCTGTGTATGAGAGAGAGAGAGAAAGAGAAGCTGTGAGTGAGAGAGAGAGAGAAAGAGAAGCTGTGAGTGTGTGTGAGAGAGAAAGAGAAGCTGTGAGAGAGAGAGAAAAAGAGAAGCTGTGAGTGAGAGTGAAAGAGAGAAATAGAAGCTATGAGTGAGAGAGAGAGAGAGAGAAGCTGTGAGTGAGAGAGAGAGGAAGTGAAGCTGTGAGTGAAAGAGAGAGAAAGAGAAGGTGTGAGTGAGAGAGAGAGAAAGAGAAGCTGTGAGTGAGTGAGAGAGAACGAGAAGCTGTGTGTGTGAGAGAAAGAGAAGCTGTGAGTGAGTGAGAGAGAGAAAGAGAAGCTGTGAGTGATAGAGAGAAAGAGAATCTGTGAGTGAGAAAGATAGAGAAAGAGAAGCTGTGAGTGAGAGATAGAGAGAGAAAGAGAAGCTCTGTTGAGAGAGAGAAAGAGAAGATGTGAGTGAGAGAGAAAGAGTAGCTGTGAGTGTGTGAAAGAGAGAAAGAGAAGCTGTGAGTGAGAGAGAAAGAGATGCTGTGAGTGAGAGAGAAAGAATGAAAAGCTGTGAGTGTGTGTGTGTGAGAGAGAGAGAGAAACTGTGATGGAGAGAGAGAGAGAAAAGCTGTGAGTGAGAGAGAGAAAGAGAAGATGTGAGAGAGAGAGAGAAAGAGAAGCTGTGAGTGAGAGAGAGAAAGAGAAGCTGTATGTGTGAGAGAGAGAGAAGCTGTGAGTGAGAGAGAGAGAGAAACTGTGAGTGAGAGAGTGAGAGATAGAAGCTGTGAGTGAGAGAGATAGAGAGAGAAAGAGAAGCTGTGTGAGAGAGAATTAGAACCTTTGAGTGAGAGAGAGAGAATGAGAAGCTGTGAGTGAATGAGAGAGAGAGAAAAAGAGAAGCTCTGAGTGAGAGTGAAAGAGAGAAATAGGAGCTATGAGTGAGAGATAGAGAGAAGCTGTGAGTGAAAGAGAGAGAGGAAGAGAAGCTGTGAGTGAAAGAGAGAGAAAGAGAAGCTGTGTGTGAGAGAGAGAGATAACCTGTGAGTGAGAGAGAGAGAGAGAACGAGAAGCTGTGTGTGTGAGAGAAAGAGAAGCTGTGAGTGAGAGAGAGAGAGAAAGAGAAGCTGTGAGTGAGAGATAGAGAGAGAAAGAGAAGCTGTTAGTGTGAGAGAGTGAGATAAAGAGAAGCTGTGAGTGAGAGAGAGAGAAGCTGTGAGTGAAAGAGAGAAAGGGAAAGAGAAGCTGTGAGTGAGAGAGAGAGAGAAAGAGAAGCTGTGAGTGAGAGACAGAGAGAGAAAGAGAAGCTGTGTGTGAGAGAGAGAGTGATAAGCTGTGAGTGAGAGAGAGAGAAAGAGAAGCTGTGAGTGAGATGAGAGAGAAAGAGAAGCTGTGAGTGAGAGAGAGAGAGAGAGAAATAGAAGCTGTGAGTGAGAGAGAGTGGGAAGCTATGAGAGAGAGAGAGAAAGAGAAGCTGTGAGTGAGAGACAGAGAGAAAGAGAAGCTGTGTATGAGAGAGAGAGAGAAAGAGAAGCTGTGAGTGTGTGTGAGAGAGAAAGAGAAGCTGTGAGAGAGAGAGAAAAAGAGAAGCTGTGAGTGAGAGTGAAAGAGAGAAATAGAAGCTATGAGTGAGAGAGAGAGAGAGAGGAAGCTGTGAGTGAAAGAGAGAGAAAGAGAAGGTGTGAGTGAGAGAGAGAGAAAGAAAGAGAAGCTGTGAGTGAGTGAGAGAGAGAGAACGAGAAGCTGTGTGTGTGAGAGAAAGAGAAGCTGTGAGTGAGTGAGAGAGAGAAAGAGAAGCTGTGAGTGATAGAGAGAAAGAGAATCTGTGAGTGAGAAAGAGAGAGAAAGAGAAGATGTGAGTGAGAGATAGAGAGAGAAAGAGAAGCTCTGTTGAGAGAGAGAAAGAGAAGATGTGAGTGAGAGAGAAAGAGTAGCTGTGAGTGTGTGAAAGAGAGAAAGATAAGCTGTGAGTGAGAGAGAAAGAGATGCTGTGAGTGAGAGAGAAAGAATGAAAAGCTGTGAGTGTGTGTGTGTGTGTGAGAGAGAGAAACTGATGGAGAGAGAGAGAAAAGCTGTGAGTGAGAGAGAGAAAGAGAAGATGTGAGTGAGAGAGAGAAAGAGAAGCTGTGAGTGAGAGAGAGAAAGAGAAGCTATATGTGTGTGAGAGAGAGAAGCTGTGAGTGAGAGAGAGAGAGAAACTGTGAGTGAGAGAGTGAGAGAGAGAAGCTGTGAGTGAGAGAGATAGAGAGAGAAAGAGAAGCTGTGTGAGAGAGAATTAGAAGCTTTGAGTGAGAGAGAGAGAATGAGAAGCTGTGAGTGAATGAGAGAGAGAGAAAAAGAGAAGCTCTGAGTGAGAGTGAAAGAGAGAAATAGAAGCTATGAGTGAGAGATAGAGAGAAGCTGTGAGTGAAAGAGAGAGAGGAAGAGAAGCTGTGAGTGAAAGAGAGAGAAAGAGAAGCTGTGTGTGAGAGAGAGAGAGAAGCTGTGAGTGAGAGAGAGAGAGAGAGAACGAGAAGCTGTGTGTGTGAGAGAAAGAGAAGCTGTTAGTGAGAGAGAGAGAGAAAGAGAAGCTGTGAGTGAGAGACAGAGAGAGAAAGAGAAGCTGTGTGTGAGAGAGAGAGTGATAAGCTGTGAGTGAGAGAGAGAGAAAGAGAAGCTGTGAGTGAGATGAGAGAGAAAGAGAAGCTGTGAGTGAGAGAGAGAGAGAGAAATAGAAGCTGTGAGTGAGAGAGAGAGAAAGAAAGAGAAGCTGTGTGAGAGAGAGATGCTGTGAGTGAGAGTGAGAGAAGGAATAGCTGTGAGTGAGAGAGAGAGAGAGAAGCTGTGACTGAGAGACAGAGAGAGAGAGAGAAGTTGTGAGTGAGAGAGGGAGAAAGAGAAGCTGTGTGTGAGAGAGAAAGAGAAGCTGTGAGAGAGAGAGAGAAAAAAAGAGAAGCTGTGAGAGAGAGAGAAAGAGAGAGAAGCTGTGAGTGTGTGTGAGAGAGAAAGAGAAGCTGTGAGTGAGAGAGAGAGAGAAGCTGGGAGTGAGAGAGGGAGAAAGAGAAGCTTTGAGAGAGAGAGAAAGAGAAGCTGTGAGAGAGAGAGAAAAAAGAGAAGCTGTGAAAGAGAGAGAAAGAGAGAGAAGCTATGAGTGTGAGAGAAAGTGAGAGAAAGAGAAGCTGTGAGTGTGAGAGAGAGTGAGAGGAAGAGATGCTGTGATTTTTCGAGAGAGAGAAAGAGAAGCTGTGAGTGAGAGAGAGAGAGAAAGAGATGCTGTGAATTAGAGAGAGAGTGAGAAGCTGTGAGTGAGAGAGAGAGAGAGAAAGAGAAGCTGTGAGTGAGAGAGTGTGAAGCTATGATTGAGAGAGAGAGAGTGATAAGCTGTGAGTGAGAGAGAGAGAAAGAGAAGCTGTGAGTGAGAGACAGAGAGAGAAAGAGAAGCTGTGAGAGAGAGAGAGTGATAAGCTGTGAGTGAGAGAGAGAGAGAAAGAGAATCTGTGAGTGAGAGACAGAGAAAGAGAGAGTAGCTGTGAGAGTGAGAGAGAGAGAGAAGCTGTGAGTGAGAGAGAGAGAAAGAGAAGCTGTGTGAGAGAGAGAGAAGATGTGAGTGATAGAGAGAGAGAGAAGCTGTGAGTGAGAGAGGGAGAAGCTGTGAGTGAGAAAGAGAGAGAGAGAGAAGCTGTGAGTGTGAGAGAGAGAAAGAGAAGCTGTGAGTGAGAGAGAGAAAGAGAGAGAAGGTGTGTGTGAGAGTGAGATAAGAGAAGCTGTGAGTGAGAGAGAGAGAAGCTGTGAGTGAAAGAGAGAAAGGGAAAGAGAAGCTGTGAGTAAGAGAGAGAGAAAGAAAGAGAAGCTGTGAGTGAGAGAGAGATGCTCTGAGTGAGAGTGAGAGAAGAAATAGCTGTGAGTGAGAGAGAAAGAGAGAGAGAAGCTGTCACTGAGAGACAGAGAGAGAAAGAGAAGTTGTGAGTGAGAGAGAGAGAGAGAGAAGCTGTGAGTGAGAGAGGGAGAAAGAGAAGCTGTGTGTGAGAGAAAAGAGAAGCTGTGAGAGAGAGAAAGAGAGAGAAGCTGTGAGTGTGTGTGAGAGAGAAAGAGAAGCTGTGAGTGAGTGAGAGAGAGAGAAGCTGTGAGTGAGAGAGGGAGAAAGAGAAGCTGTGAGAGAGAGAGAAAGAGAAGCTGTGAGAGAGAGAAAAAAAAGAGAAGCCGTGAAAGAGAGAGAAAGAGAGAGAAGCTGTGAGTGTGAGAGAAAGTGAGAGAAAGAGAAGCTGTGAGTGTGAGAGAGAGTGAGAGGAAGAGATGCTGTGAGTTTGAGAGAGAGCGAAAGAGAAGCTGTGAGTGAGAGAGAGAGAGAAAGAGAAGCTGTGAGGGAGAGAGAGAGAGAGAAAGAGAAGCTGTGAGTGAGAGAGTGTGAAGCTATGATTGAGAGAGAGAGAGAGTGATAAGCTGTGAGTGAGAGAGAGAGAGAAAGAGAAGCTATGAGTGAAAGACAGAGAGAGAAAGAGAAGCTGTGAGAGAGAGAGAGAAGCTGTGAGTGAGAGAGAGAGAAAGAGAAGCTGTGAGTGAGAGAGAGAGAGAGAGAGAAGCTGTGAGTGTGAGAGAGTGAAGCTATTATTGAGAGAGAGAAAGAGAAAGAGAAGCTGTGAGTGAGAGAGAGAGAGAGAAAGAGAAGCTGTGAGTGAAAGACAGAGAGAGAAAGAGAAGCTGTGTGTGAGAGAGAGAGTGATAGGCTGTGAGTGAGAGAGAGAGAGAGAAGCTGTGAGTGAGAGACAGAGAGAGAGAGTAGCTGTGAGAGAGAGAGAGAGAGAGAAAGAGAAGCTGTGAGTGAGATGAGAGAGAAAGAGAAGCTGTGAGTGAGAGAGAGAGAGAAAGAGAAGCTGTGAGTGAGAGAGAGAGTGAGAAGCTATGAGAGAGAGAAAGCGAAGCTGTGAGTGAGAGAGAGAAAGAGAAGCTGTGAGTGAGAAAGAGAGAAAGAGAAGCTGTGAGTGAGACAGAGAGAGAAAGAGAAGCTGTGTGAGAGACAGAGAGAGAAAGAGAAGCTGTGAGTGTGTGTGAGAGAACGAGAATCTGTGAGAGAGAGAGAAAAAGAGAAGCTGTGAGTGAAAGTGAAAGAGAGAAATAGAAGATATGAGTGAGAGAGAGAGAAGCTGTGAGTGAGAGAGAGAGGAAGTGAAGCTGTGAGTGAAAGAGAGAGAAAGAGAAGGTGTGAGTGAGAGAGAGAGAGAAAGAGAAGCTGTGAGTGAGAAAGAGAGAGAAAGAGAAGCTGTGTGTGTGAGAGAGAAAGAGAAGATGTGAGTGAGAGAGAGAGAGAGGGAAGCTGTGAGTGAGAGACAGAGAGAGAAAGAGAAGCTGTGTGTGAGAGAGAGAAAGAGAAGATGTGAGTGAGAGAGAGAGAGAGAGAAGCTGTGAGTGAGAGGGAAAGAGAAGCTGTGAGTGAGAGAGAAAGAAAGAAAAGCTGTGAGTGTGTGTGTGTGTGTGAGAGAGAGAAGCTGTGATGGAGAGAGAGAGAGAAGCTGTGAGTGAGAGAGAGAGAAAGAGAAGATGTGAGTGAGAGAGAGAAAGAGAAGCTGTGAGTGAGAGAGAGAAAGAGAAGCTGTGAGTGAGAGAGAGAAAGAGAAGCTGTATGTGTGAGAGAGAGAGAAGCTGTGAGTGAGAGAGAGAGAGAGAAACTGTGAGTGAGAATGTGAGAGAGAATCTGTGAGTGAGAGAGATAGAGAGAGAAAGAGAAGCTGCGTGAGAGAGAATTAGAAGCTTTGAGTGTGAGAGAGAGAATGAGAAGCTGTGAGTGAGTGAGAGAGAGAGAAAAAGAAAAGCTGTGAGTGAGAGAGAGAGAAGCTGTGAGTGAAAGAGAGAAAGAGAAGCTGTGAGTGAGAAAGAGAGAAAGAGAAGCTGTGAGTGAGACAGAAAGAGAAAGAGAAGCTGTGTGAGAGACAGAGAGAGAAAGAGAAGCTGTGAGTGTGTGTGAGAGAACGAGAATCTGTGAGAGAGAGAGAAAAAGAGAAGCTGTGAGTGAAAGTGAAAGAGAGAAATAGAAGATATGAGTGAGAGAGAGAGAAGCTGTGAGTGAGAGGGAGAGGAAGTGAAGCTGTGAGTGAAAGAGAGAGAAAGAGAAGCTGTGAGTGAGAGAGAGAGAGAAAGAGAAGCTGTGAGTGAGAAAGAGAGAGAAAGAGAAGCTATGTGTGTGAGAGAGAAAGAGAAGATGTGAGTGAGAGAGAGAGAGAGAGAAGCTGTGAGTGAGAGACAGAGAGAGAAAGAGAAGCTGTGTGTGTGAGAGAGAAAGAGAAGATGTGAGTGAGAGAGAGAGAGAGAGAGAAGCTGTGAGTGAGAGGGAAAGAGAAGCTGTGAGTGAGAGAGAAAGAAAGAAAAGCTGTGACTGTGTGTGTGTGAGAGAGAGAGAAGCTGTGATGGAGAGAGAGAGAGAGAAGCTGTGAGTGAGAGAGAGAGAAAGAGAAGATGTGAGTGAGAGAGAGAAAGAGAAGCTGTGAGTGAGAGAGAGAAAGAGAAGCTGTGAGTGAGAGAGAGAAAGAGAAGCTGTATGTGTGTGAGAGAGAGAAGCTGTGAGTGAGAGAGAGAGAGAGAAACTGTGAGTGAGAATGTGAGAGAATCTGTGAGTGAGAGAGATAGAGAGAGAAAGAGAAGCTGCGTGAGAGAGAATTAGAAGCTATGAGTGAGAGAGAGAGAAGCTGTGAGCGAAAGAGAGAGAGGAAGAGAAGCTGTGAGTGAAAGAGAGAGAAAGGGAAGCTGTCTGTGTGTGAGAGAGAGAAAAGCTGTGAGTGAGAGAGAGAGAGAAAGAGAAGCTGTGAGTGAGAGATAGAGAGAGAAAGAGAAGCTGTGAGTTAGAGAGAGAGAGAAAGAGAAGCTGTGAGTGAGAGAGAGAGAGAAAGAGAAGCTGTGAGTGAGAGAGAGAGAAGCTGTGAGTGAAAGAGAGAAAGAGAAAGAGAAGCTGTGAGTGAGAGAGAGAGAAAGAAAGAAAGAGAAGCTGTGAGTGAGAGACAGAGAGAGAAAGAGAAGTTGTGTGAGAGAGAGAGAGAGAGAGAGAAGCTGTGAGTGAGAGAGGGAGAAAGAGAAGTTGTGAGAGAGAGAAAGAGAAGCTGTGAGAGAGAGAGAGAGAAAAAAGAGAAGCTGTGAGAGAGAGAGAAAGAGAGACCAACTGTGAGTGTGTGTGAGAGAGAAAGAGAAGTTGTGAGTGAGAGAGAGAGAGAGAGAAGCTGTGAGTGAGAGAGGGAGAAAGAGAAGCTGTGTGAGAGAGAGAAAGAGAAGCTGTGTGAGAGAGAGAGAAAAAAAAGAGAAGCTGTGAGTGAGTGAGAGAGAGAGAACTTGAAGCTGTGTGTGTGAGAGAAAGAGAAGCTGTGAGTGAGTGAGAGAGAGAAAGAGAAGCTGTGAGTGAGAGAAAGAGAAGCTGTGAGTGAGAAAGAGAGAGAAAGAGAAGCTGTGAGTGAGAGACAGAGAGAGAAAGAGAAGCTGTGTGTGTGAGAGAGAAAGAGAAGCTGTGAGTGAGAGAGAGAGAGAAAGAGAAGCTGTGAGTGTGTGTGAGAGAGAGAGAAACTGTGAGTGAGAGAGAAAGAGAAGCTGTGAGTGAGAGAGAAAGAAAGAGAAGCTGTGAGTGTGTGTGTGTGTGAGAGAGAGAGAAGCTGTGATGGAGAGAGAGAGAGAAGCTGTGAGTGAGAGAGAGAGAAAGAGAAGACATGAGTGAGAGAGAGGAAGAGAAGCTGTGAGTGAGAGAGAGAAAGAGAAGCTGTGAGTGAGAGAGAGAAAGAGAAGCTGTATGTGTGAGAGAGAGAGAAGCTGTGAGTGAGAGAGAGAGAGAAACTGTGTGAGAGAGAGTGAGAGAGAAGCTGTGAGTGAGAGAGATAGAGAGAAAGAGAAACTGCGTGAGAGAGAATTAGAAGCTTTGAGTGAGAGTGAGAGAATGAGAAGCTGTGAGTGAGTGAGAGAGAGAGAAAAAGAAAAGCTGTGAGTGAGAGTGAAAGAGAGAAATAGAAGCTATGAGTGAGAGAGAGAGAAGCTGTGAGCAAAAGAGAGAGAGGAAGAGAAGCTGTGAGTGAAAGAGAGAGAAAGGGAAGCTGTGAGAGAGAGAGAGAGAAAAGCTGTGAGTGAGAGAGAGAGAGAGAACGAGAAGCTGTATGTGTGAGAGAAAGAGAAGCTGTGAGTGAGAGAGAGAGAAAGAGAAGCTGTGAGTGAGAGATAGAGAGAGAGAAAGTGAAGCTGTGAGTTAGAGAGAGAGAGAAAGTGAAGCTGTGAGTGAGAGAGAGAGAAAGAGAAGCTGTGAGTGAGAGAGAGAGAGAAGCTGTGAGTGAAAGAGAGAAAGGGAAAGAGAAGCTGTGAGTGAGAGAGAGAGAAAGAAAGAAAGAGAAGCTGTGAATGAAAGAGAGAGAGATATCTGTGAGTGAGAGTGAGAGAAGGAATAGCTGTGACTGAGAGAGAGAGAGAGAAAGAGAAGCTGTGACTGAGAGACAGAGAGAGAAAGAGAAGTTGTGTGTGTGAGAGAGAGAGAAGCTGTGAGTGAGAGAGGGAGAAACAGAAGTTGTGTGAGAGAGAGAAAGAGAAGCTGTGAGAGAGAGAGAGAGAGAAAAAAGAAGCTGTGAGAGAGAGAGAAAGAGAGACTAGCTGTGAGTGTGTGTGAGAGAGAAAGAGAAGCTGTGAGTGAGAGAGAGAGAGAAGCTGTGAGTGAGAGAGGGAGAAAGAGAAGCTGTGTGAGAGAGAGAGAAAGAGAAGCTGTGAGAGAGAGAGAGAAAAAAAAGAGAAGCTGTGAGAGAGAGAGAGAAAGAGAGAGAAGCTATGAGTGTGAGAGAAAGTGAGAGAAAGAGAATGTGTGAGTGTGAGAGAGAGTGAGAGGAAGAGATGCTGTGAGTTTGAGAGAGAGAGAAAGAGAAGCTGTGAGTGAGAGAGAGAGAGAAAGAGAAGCTGTGAGTGAGAGAGAGAGAAGCTATGAGTGAGAGAGAGAGAGAGAAGCTGTGAGTGAGAGAGAGAGGAAGTGAAGCTGTGAGTGAAAGAGAGAGAAAGAGAAGGTGTGAGTGAGAGAGAGAGAAAGAGAAGCTGTGAGTGAGTGAGAGAGAGAGAACGAGAAGCTGTGTGTGAGAGAGAAAGAGAAGCTGTGAGTGAGTGAGAGAGAGAAAGAGAAGCTGTGAGTGATAGAGAGAAAGAGAATCTGTGAGTGAGAAAGAGAGAGAAAGAGAAGCTGTGAGTGAGAGATAGAGAGAGAAAGAGAAGCTGTGAGTGAGAGACAGAGAGAGTAGCTGTGAGAGAGAGAGAGAGAAAGAGAAGCTGTGAGTGAGATGAGAGAGAAGGAGAAGCTGTGAGTGAGAGAGAGAGAGAAAGAGAAGCTGTGAGTGAGAAAGAGAGAAAGAGAAGCTGTGAGTGAGAGACAGAGAGAGAAAGAGAAGCTGTGTGAGAGAGAGAGAGAAAGAGAAGCTTTGAGTGTGTGTGAGAAAGAGAAGCTGTGAGTGAGAGAGAGAGAGAGAAAGAGAAGCTGTGTGATAGAGAGAGAGAGAAGCTGTGAGTGTGAGAGAGAGTGAGATAAAGAGAAGTTGTGAGTGAGAGAGAGAGAGAAGCTGTGAGTGAGAGACAGAGAGAGAAAGAGAAGCTGTGTGTGAGAGAGAGAACCTGTGAGTGAGTGAGAGAGAAAGAGAATATGTGAGTGAGTGAGAGAGAGAAGCTGTGAGTGAGAGAGAGAAAGAGAAGCTGTGAGTGAGAGACAGAGGGAGAAAGAAAGGGTGTGAGTGCGAGAGAGAGAAAGAGAAGCTGTGAGAGAGAGAGAGAGAGAAGCTGTGAGTGAGAAAGAGAGAGAAAGAGAAGCTGTGAGTGAGAGACAGAGAGAGAAAGAAAAGCTGTGTGTGTGAGAGAGAAAGAGAAGCTGTGAGTGAGAGAGAGAGAAGCGGTGAGTGAAAGTGAGAAATAGAAGCTGATAGTGAGAGAGAGAGAGAAGCTGTGAGTGAGAGAAAGAGAAAGAGAAGCTGTGAGTAAGAGAGAAAGAGAGAAATAGAAGCTATGAGTGAGAGACAGAGAGAGAAGCTGTGAGTGAGTGAGAGAGAGAGAAGCTGTGTGAGAGAGAGAGAGAAAAAGAGAAGCTGTGAGAGAGAGAGAGAGAAGCTGTAAGTGAGTGAGAGAAGTAGAAGCTGTGAGTGTGTGAGAGAGAAAGAGAAGCTGTGAGTGAGAGAGAGAGAGAGAAAGAGAAGTTGTTAGTGAGAGAGAGAGACAGAAAGAGAAGCTTTGAGAGAGAGAGAGAGAAGCTGTGAGTGAGAGAGAGAGAGAAGCTGTGAGTGAGAGACAGAGAGATAAAGAGAAGCTGTGAGAGAGAGTGAGAAAGAGAAGCTGTGTGAGAGAGAGAATGAGAAGCTGTGTGAGAGGGAGAGAGAAAGAGAGAAATAGAAGCTACGAGTGAGAGAGAGAGAGAAGCTGTGAGTGTGTGAGAGAGAGGAAGTGAAGCTGTGAGTGAAAAAGAGAGAAAGTGAAGCTGTGTGTGAGAGATAGAGAGAGAAAGAGAAGCTGTGAGTTAGAGAGAGAGAGAGAACGAGAAGCTGTGTGTGTGAGATAAAGAGAAGCTGTGAGTGAGAGAGAGAGAGAGAAAGAGAAGCTGTGAGTGAGAGATAGAGAGAGAAAGAGAAGCTGTGAGTGAGAGAGACAGAGAATCTGTGAGTGAGAGAGAGAGAGAAAGAGAAGCTATGAGTGAGAGAGAGAGAGAGAGAGAAAGAGAAGCTGTGAGTGAGAGATAGAGAGAGAAAGAGAAGCTGTGAGTGAGAGAGACAGAGAATCTGTGAGTGAGAGAGAGAGAAAGAGAAGCTATGAGTGAGAGAGAGAGAAGCTGTGAGTGAGAGAGAGAAGCTGTGCGTGTGTGAGAGAGAGAGAGAAGCTGTGTGTGTGTGTGAGAGAAGCTGTGAGTGAGAGAGAGAGAGAAAGAGAAGCTGTGTCATAGAGAGAGAGAGAAGCTGTGAGTGTGAGAGAGAGTGAGATAAAGAGAAGTTGTGAGTGAGTGAGTGAGTGAGAGAAGCTGTGAGTGAAAGAGAGAAAGAGAAGCTGTGAGTGAGAGAGAGAGAGAAAGAGAAGCTGTGAGTGAGAGAGAGAGAGAAAGAGAAGCTATGAGTGAGAGAGAGAGAACCTGTGAGTGAGAGAGAGAAGCTGTGCGTGAGAGAGAGAGAGAAGCTGTGTGTGTGTGTGTGTGAGAGAGAAGCTGTGAGTGAGAGAGAAAGAAAGAAAGAGAAGCTGTGAGTGAGAGAGAGAGAGAGAAAGAGAAGTTGTTAGTGAGAGAGAGAGAGAGAAAGAGAAGCTTTGAGAGAGAGAGAGAAGCTGTGAGTGAGAGAGAGAGAAAAGCTGTGAGTGAGAGACAGAGAGATAAAGAGAAGCTGTGAGAGAGAGTGAGAAAGAGAAGCTGTGTGAGAGAGAGAATGAGAAGCTGTGTGAGAGGGAGAGAGAAAGAGAGAAATAGAAGCTACGAGTGAGAGAGAGAGAGAAGCTGTGAGTGTGTGAGAGAGAGGAAGTGAAGCTGTGAGTGAAAAAGAGAGAAAGTGAAGCTGTGAGTGAGAGATAGAGAGAGAAAGAGAAGCTGTGAGTTAGAGAGAGAGAGAGAACGAGAAGCTGTGTGTGTGATATAAAGAGAATCTGTGAGTGAGAGAGAGAGAGAAAGAGAAGCTGAGAGTGAGAGATAGAGAGAGAAAGAGAAGCTGTGAGTGAGAGAGACAGAGAATCTGTGAGTGAGAGAGAGAGAGAAAGAGAAGCTATGAGTGAGAGAGAGAGAAGCTGTGAGTGAGAGAGAGAAGCTGTGCGTGAGAGAGAGAGAGAGAAGCTGTGTGTGTGTGTGAGAGAGAGAAGCTGTGAGTGAGAGAGAAAGAAAGAAAGAGAAGCTGTGTGATAGAGAGAGAGAAGCTGTGAGTGTGAGAGAGAGTGAGATAAAGAGAAGTTGTGAGTGAGTGAGTGAGTGAGTGAGAGAAGCTGTGAGTGAAAGAGAGAAAGAGAAGCTGTGAGTTAGAGAGAGAGAGAGAAAGAGAAGCTGTGAGTGAGAGAGAGAGAGAAAGAGAAGCTATGAGTGAGAGAGAGAGAACCTGTGAGTGAGAGAGAGAAGCTGTGCGTGAGAGAGAGAGAGAAGCTGTGTGTGTGTGTGAGAGAGAGTGAAGCTGTGAGTGAGAGAGAAAGAAAGAAAGAGAAGCTGTGAGTGAGAGAGAGAGAGAAAGAGAAGTTGTTAGTGAGAGAGAGAGAGAGAAAGAGAAGCTTTGAGAGAGAGAGAGAAGCTGTGAGTGAGTGAGAGAGAGAAGCTGTGAGTGAGAGACAGAGAGATAAAGAGAAGCTGTGAGAGAGAGTGAGAAAGAGAAGCTGTGTGAGAGAGAGAATGAGAAGCTGTGTGAGAGGGAGAGAGAAAGAGAGAAATAGAAGCTACGAGTGAGAGAGAGAGAGAAGCTGTGAGTGTGTGAGAGAGAGGAAGTGAAGCTGTGAGTGAAAAAGAGAGAAAGTGAAGCTGTGAGTGAGAGATAGAGAGAGAAAGAGAAGCTGTGAGTTAGAGAGAGAGAGAGAACGAGAAGCTGTGTGTGTGAGATAAAGAGAAGCTGTGAGTGAGAGAGAGAGAGAGAAAGAGAAGCTGTGAGTGAGAGATAGAGAGAGAAAGAGAAGCTGTGAGTGAGAGAGACAGAGAATCTGTGAGTGAGAGAGAGAGAAAGAGAAGCTATGAGTGAGAGAGAGAGAAGCTGTGAGTGAGAGAGAGAAGCTGTGCGTGAGAGAGAGAGAGAGAAGCTGTGTGTGTGTGTGAGAGAGAGAGAAGCTGTGAGTGAGAGAGAAAGAAAGAAAGAGAAGCTGTGTGATAGAGAGAGAGAAGCTGTGAGTGTGAGAGAGAGTGAGATAAAGAGAAGTTGTGAGTGAGTGAGTGAGTGAGAGAAGCTGTGAGTGAAAGAGAGAAAGGGAAGCTGTGAGTGAGAGAGAGAGAGAGAAGCTGTGAGTGAGAGACAGAGAGAGAAAGAGAAGCTGTGTGTGAGAGAGAGTGTGATAAGCTCTGAGTGTGTGAGAGAGAAAAGCTATGAGTGAGAGAAAGAGAAAGAGAAGCTGTGAGTGAGAGAGAGAGAGAAGCTGTGAGTGAGAGAGAGAAAGAGAAGCTGTGAGTGAGAGACAGAGAGGGAAAGAAAGGGTGTGAGTGAGAGACAGAGAGAGAAAGAGAAGCTATGTGTGTGAGAGAGAAAGAGAAGCTGTGAGTGAGAGAGAGAGAAGCTGTGAGTGAAAGTGAGAAAGAGAAGCTGTTAGAGAGAGAGAGAGAGAAGCTGTGAGTGAGAGAAAGAGAAAGAGAAGCTGTGAGTAAGAGAGAAAGAGAGAAATAGAAGCTATGAGTGAGAGACAGAGAGAGAAGCTGTGAGTGAGTGAGAGAGAGAGAAGCTGTGAGTGAGAGACAGAGAGAGAAAGAGGTTATTAGTGAGAGAGAGAGAGAGAGAAGCTGTGTGTGAGAGAGAGAAGCTGTGAGTGTGTGAGAGAGAGAAGCTGTGAGTGAGAGACAGAGAGATAAAGAGAAGCTGTGAGAGAGAGAGAGAAAGAGAAGCTGTGAGAGAGAGAGAGAATGAGAAGGTGTGAGTGAGAGAGAGAAAGAGAGAGAGAAGCTGTGAGTGTGAGAGAGAGTGAGATAAAGAGAAGCTGTGAGTGAGTGAGAGAGAGAGAGAAGCTGTGAGTGAAAGTGAGAAAGAGAAGCTGATAGTGAGAGAGAGAGAGAAGCTGTGAGTGAGAGAAAGAGAAAGAGAAGCTGTGAGTAAGAGAGAAAGAGAGAAATAGAAGCTATGAGTGAGAGACAGAGAGAGAAGCTGTGAGTGAGTGAGTGAGAGAGAGAGAAGTTGTGTGAGAGAGAGAGAGAAAAAGAGAAGCTGTGAGTGTGAGAGAAAGAGAAAGAGAAGCTGTAAGTGAGTGAGAGAAAGAGAAGCTGTGAGTGTGAGAGAGAGAAAGAGAAGCTGTGAGTGAGAGAGAGAGTGAGAAGCTGTGAGTGAGAGAGAGAGAAAGAGATGCTGTAAGTGAGAGACAGAGAGAGAAAGAGAAGTTGTTAGTGAGAGAGAGAGAGAAGCTGTGAGAGAGAGAGAGAAAGAGAAGCTGTGAGAGAGAGAGAGAGAAGCTGTGAGTGAGAGACAGAGAGATAAAGAGAAGCTGTGAGAGAGAGAGAGAATGAGAAGCTGTGTGTGAGAGAGAGAAAGAGGTTATTGAGAGAGAGAGAGAGAAAAAGCTGTGTGAGAGAGAAAGAGAAAGAGAAGCTGTGTGTGAGAGAGAAAGAGAAGCTGTGAGTGAGAGAGAGAGAGAGAGAAAGAGAAGCTGTGAGAGAGAGAGAGAGAGAAGCTGTGAGTGAGAGACAGAGAGAGAGAAAGAGAAGCTGTGAGTGAGAGACAGAGAGAGAAAGAGAAGCTGTGTGAGAGAGAGAGTGATAAGCTGTGAGGGAGAGAGAGAGAAAGAGAAGCTGTGAGTGAGAGACAGTGAGAGAGAGTAGCTGTGAGAGAGAGAGAGAGAAAGAGAAGCTGTGAGTGTGTGTGTGAGAGAGAAAGAAAGCTGTGAGTGAGAGAGAGAGAGAGAAAGAGAAGCTGTGAGTGAGAGAGAGAGAGAGGAGCTTTGAGTGCGTGTGAGAGAGAAAGTGAAGTTGTGAGAGAGAGAAAAAGAGAAGCTGTGAGTGAGAGTGAAAGAGAGAAATAGAAGCTACGAGTGAGAGAGAGAGAGAAGCTGTGAGTGTGTGAGAGAGAGGAAGTGAAGCTGTGAGTGAAAAAGAGAGAAAGTGAAGCTGTGAGTGAGAGATAAGAGAGAAAGAGAAGCTGTGAGTTAGAGAGAGAGAGAGAACGAGAAGCTGTGTGTGTGAGATAAAGAGAAGCTGTGAGTGAGTGAGAGAGAGAAAGAGAAGCTATTTTCCCGAAATTGGTGAAGTTATATAATCATATACTAGATGGAGGATCAATCCCGACTTCATGGTATAACACTACAATTGTTCTTTTGCCAAAACTTGGTAAGAATTTGGAAAGAGTGGATTCGTACAGACCAATTTCGCTTATAAATCAAGATGCGAAGATCTTCACGGCAATATTGGCTAGCCGTTTAAATAGTTTTATGGGGGAATATATAAATGTTGATCAAGTTGGGTTTCTAAAAGGACGACACATGGCGGATTTGACTAGAAGGGTATTAGATTTAATAGACAATGTTAATCAAACAAAGGAAAAAGTGGGATTACTATCATTGTATATTTTTAAGGCATTTGATTCATTGCAGTGGTCTTCAATTAAGGAAATAGTTAGAAAATATTGGTTTGGAGATAAATTTAATAGGGTTATAGATTTACTATATCAAAAAGGAAATGCCAGGGTTAGAGTAAACGAGGAGCTCACGGATGTGATAAAGCTAGAGGCAGGCACTAGGCAGGGTTGCCCATTATCTCCTATCTTGTTTATAATGGCAATGGAGATTTTAGCTAAAAGTATAAGGGAGGATTCAAATATAGAAGGGATCATGGGTAATAAAGTGAGCATGTACGCTGATGATACATTGCTTATGGTGAAGCACCCGGAACAGGTAATGGACAGGATTAAAGATCATCTACAAGTATTTCAAGCTATAACTGGATTAAAGATAAATTGGGATAAATCTGAATTGATGTTGTGTAATTTGAAATTGAGCGAGATGGGTAGGATGGTGTTGACACTTAATATACAAATTAAAGATAAGTTGAAGTATTTAGGGATAATTATTTCAAACAAATTAGAAGAACTTAAACGATTGAATTATGACAGCTTGAGAATTGAATTTAGGAATAAAATACGAGAACTTCAGAAGTTAAAGCTGTCATGGTTCGGAAGGATTGCCATGTGTAAAATGATACTGTTACCAAAGATTAACTTTTTATTTGATACGCTCGCGATTCACTTAAAAGAGAAAGAAATTAATGAGTTTCAAAAAATGTTTAATGATTTTTGTAATGGAGGAAAAAAACCTAGGCTTCCAAAGAAACTATGGTATTTGTCTCAGAAAAAAGGGGGGTTGGGTATGCCAAATCTGTTAGTATATTACCGAGCATTTCAAGTCAAGAATGTTGTGAAGATCTTGGCAAGAGAAAAGGTAATTTGGGAACAATTGGAAATGAAAGAATACAGAAATATTGGAAACTTGAATTTTCTGGGAATGAAGGATAAGGTGAAAAGGTCAAATAATACTATGATGAAAGGTCTCATGGAGGTGTGGAAGAAGGTAAAAAAAGATATGGTTCCGAATCTCTCCCCAATCTTGGAATTGACTGATATGTTGTGTTTCCCAATAAAATTAGACAAAGAAAAAAGTAGAAATATTGGATAAAAATGGGACGTTGTTACTGAAAGATTGGTTAAAAGCATGTGATGTTGATGCCGAGCGGAAAAAAATGTTTGAGATACTAAATTTGAATTGGTTTCAGAAGTTAAAGGGGGACAATTGGAATAAAAAATATAAAAGAGAACTAGGGTCAGACAGAGTACTTACGGAATTTGAGGAATTGGTAAGGAAGATTAGAAAAGGGGAAAGTAGTATTAAGGGTCTTGTAAGTAAGCTTTATAATATATTGAATAGAGGTGCAGATCCACAGGAGGATTTGATACGGAAGTGGGAACAAAATTTGAATATAAAAATTGGGGAGATTGAATGGAAAAATAAATGGAAAAAGAGAATTATGAGAACAATGTCTGTAAGGATTAAAGAACATAATTTCAAGATGTTGTGGCAATGGTACCTGACACCATTAAGACTTTACCAGATGGATAATAAAAGAGATAAGTTATGTTGGAGATGTAAAGAATTTGATGGAACATATGAACATATGTGGTGGAGTTGTAAAAAAATAAGGGATTTTTGGGGAAGAATAGAAAATGAATTTGGTGAAATATTGGGTAAAAGTGTTAAGTTGGTGTCGGGTACTATTCTTTTAACGAATGTGGAAGATCTGGGTTTAAACAAGGAGGAAAAAGAATTACTGGAAATTGTACTGACAACGGGTAGACAATGTATAGCCAGACATTGGAAAAACGATGTAGATATTCAGGTTGGAGAATGGTATAAAGAAATGTGGAGTTTAGCATTGAACGATAAATTGACATGGGAGATTAAAGTCAAAAGAGATAATTTAAAAGAGAATAGATTTTGGAATATATGGAAACCGTTCGTGGATCACTCTATTATGGCAAGTGATAGTTCAGGACCAGTACCATCTCAAAGAAGCTTCTGGAGTTGAGTAGAAAATAAACTCTCCGGGCATTGTATATATTCACAGGGTGATTTTTATTGGTTTAAAAGATTAGTGGTAGTACAGAAAGTTTCTTTCTATTATTTTGGACTTTGAAATAATGGTTCTTAATATTTGGTGGCTAAATAGTAGTTAATGAATATAGATATTGTTATGTGCTAGCATATAGTAATGTTTGTTAGTATGATATTATGGACTTCTTAGTGTAATGTATTGTTAATGTACTGTTAATGTTTTCTTTTCTTTTTCTGTATGTCTATTAAAAACATTTAATAAAAAATTAAAAAAAAGAAAAAGAAAAAAAGAAAGAGAAGCTGTGAGTGAGATGAGAGAGAAGGAGAAGCTGTGAGTGAGAGAGAGGGAAAGAGAAGCTGTGAGTGAGAAAGAGAGAAAGAGAAGCTGTGAGTGAGAGACAGAGAGAGAAAGAGAAGCTGTGAGAGAGAGAGAGAGAGAAAGAGAAGCTGTGAGTGTGTGTGAGAAAGAGAAGCTGTGAGTGAGAGAGAGAGAGAAAGAGAAGCTGTGTGATAGAGAGAGAGAGAAGCTGTGAGTGTGAGAGAGAGTGAGATAAAGAGAAGTTGTGAGTGAGAGAGAGAGAGAAGCTGTGAGTGAGAGACAGAGAGAGAAAGAGAAGCTGTGTGTGTGAGAGAGAGTGATAAGCTGTGTGTGTGAGAGAGAGAAGCTGTGAGTGAGTGAGAGAGAAAGAGAAGCTGTGAGTGAGAGAGAGAAGCTGTGAGTGAGAGAGAGAAAGAGAAGCTGTGAGTGAGAGACAGAGGAAGAAAGAAAGGGTGTGAGTGCGAGAGAGAGAGAGAGAAGCTGTGAGAGAGAGAGAGAGAGAAAGAGAAGCTGTGAGTGAGAAAGAGAGAGAAAGAGAAGCTGTGAGTGAGAGACAGAGAGAGAAAGAAAAGCTGTGTGTGTGAGAGAGAAAGAGAAGCTGTGAGTGAGAGAGAGAGAAGCTGTGAGTGAAAGTGAGAAATAGAAGCTGATAGTGAGAGAGAGAGAGAAGCTGTGAGTGAGAGAAAGAGAAAGAGAAGCTGTGAGTAAGAGAGAAAGAGAGAAATAGAAGCTATGAGTGAGAGACAGAGAGAGAAGCTGTGAGTGAGTGAGAGAGAGAGAAGCTGTGTGAGAGAGAGAGAGAAAAAGAGAAGCTGTGAGAGAGAGAGAGAGAGAGAAGCTGTAAGTGAGTGAGAGAAGGAGAAGCTGTGAGTGTGTGAGAGAGAAAGAGAAGCTGTGAGTGAGAGAGAGAGAGAAAGAGAAGTTGTTAGTGAGAGAGAGAGAGAGAGAAAGAGAAGCTTTGAGAGAGAGAGAGAGAGAGAAGCTGTGAGTGAGAGAGAGAGAAAGAGATGCTGTGAGTGAGAGACAGAGAGAAAGAGAAGTTGTTAGTGAGAGAGAGAGAGAGAAGCTGTGAGAGAGAGAGAGAAAGAGAAGCTGTGTGAGAGAGAGATAGAAGCTGAGAGTGAGAGACAGAGAGAGAAAGAGAAGCTGTGTGTGAGAGAGAGAAGCTGTGTGTGAGAGAGAAAGAGAAGCTGTGAGTGAGAGAGAGAGAAAGAGAATCTGTGAGTGATAGAGAGAGAGAAAGAGAAGCTGTGAGAGAGAGAGAGAAAGAGAAGCTGTGAGTGAGAGACAGAGAGAGAAAGAGAAGCTGTGTGAGAGAGAGAGTGATAAGCTGTGAGTGAGAGAGAGAGAAAGAGAAGCTGTGAGTGAGTGAGAGAGAGAGAATGAGAAGCTGTGTGTGTGAGATTAAGAGAAGCTGTGAGTGAGAGAGAGAGAGAAAGAGAAGCTGTGAGTGAGAGAGAGAAAGAGAAGCTGTGAGAGAGAGAGAATGAGAAGCTGTGAGTGAGAGAGAGAAAAAGAGAGAGAAGCTTTGAGTGTGAGAGAGAGTGAGATAATGAGAAGCTGTGAGTGAGTGTGTGAGAGAGAGAAGCTGTGAGTGAAAGTGAGAAAGAGAAGCTGATAGTGAGAGAGAGAGAAGCTGTGAGTGAGAGAAAGAGAAAGAGAAGCTGTGAGTAAGAGAGAAAGAGAGAAATAGAAGCTATGAGTGAGAGACAGAGAGAGAAGCTGTGAGTGAGTGAGAGAGAGAGAAGTTGTGTGAGAGAGAGAGAGAAAAAGAGAAGCTGTGAATGAGAGAGAGAGAAAGAGAAGCTGTAAGTGAGTGAGAGAAAGAGAAGCTGTGAGTGTGTGAGAGAGAAAGAGAAGCTGTGAGTGAGAGAGAGAGTGAGAAGCTGTGAGTGAGAGAGAGAGAAAGAGATGCTGCGAGTGAGAGACAGAGAGAGAGAGAAAGAGAAGTTGTTAGTGAGAGAGAGAGAGAGAGAGAAAGAAAGAGAAGCTGTGAGAGAGAGAGAGAAAGAGAAGCTGTGTGAGAGAGAGATAGAAGCTGTGAGTGAGAGACAGAGAGAGAAAGAGAAGCTGTGTGTGTGTGAGAGAGAGAAGCTGTGTGTGAGAGAGAAAGAGAAGCTGTGAGTGAGAGAGAGAGAGAAAGAGAATCTGTGATAGAGAGAGAGAAAGAGAAGCTGTGAGAGAGAGAGAAAGAGAAGCTGTGAGTGAGAGACAGAGAGAGAACGAGAAGCTGTGTGAGAGAGAGAGTGATAAGCTGTGAGTGAGAGAGAGAGAAAGAGAAGCTGTGAGTGTGTGTGTGAGAGAGAAAGAAAGCTGTGAGTGAGAGAGAGAGAGAGAGAGAAAGAGAAGGTGTGAGTGTGTGTGAGAGAAGGAGAAGTTGTGTGTGAGAGAGAGAGAGAAAGAGTAGCTGTGAGAGAGAGAGAGAAAGAGAAGCTGTGAGTGTGTGTGAGAGAGAAAGAGTTGTGAGAGAGAGAGAAAAAGAGAAGCTGTGAGTGAGAGTGAAAGAGAGAAATAGAAGCTACGAGTGAGAGAGAGAGAGCTGTGAGTGTGTGAGAGAGAGGAAGTGAAGCTGTGAGTGAAAAAGAGAGAAAGAGAAGCTGTGAGTGAGAGATAGAGAGAGAAAGAGAAGCTGTGAGTTAGAGAGAGAGAGAGAATGAGAAGCTGTGTGTCTGAGATAAAGAGAAGCTGTTAGTGTGAGAGAGAGAGAAAGAGAAGCTGTGAGTGAGAGACAGAGAGAGAAAGAAAAGCTGTGTGTGTGAGAGAGAAAGAGAAGCTGTGAGTGAGAGAGAGAGAAGCTGTGAGTGAAAGTGAGAAATAGAAGCTGATAGTGAGAGAGAGAGAGAGAAGCTGTGAGTGAGAGAAAGAGAAAGAGAAGCTGTGAGTAAGAGAGAAAGAGAGAAATAGAAGCTATGAGTGAGAGACAGAGAGAGAAGCTGTGAGTGAGTGAGAGAGAGAGAAGCTGTGTGAGAGAGAGAGAGAAAAAGAGAAGCTGTGAGAGAGAGAGAGAGAGAAGCTGTAAGTGAGTGAGAGAAGGAGAAGCTGTGAGTGTGTGAGAGAGAAAGAGAAGCTGTGAGTGAGAGAGAGAGAGAGAAAGAGAAGTTGTTAGTGAGGGAGAGAGAGAAAGAGAAGCATTGAGAGAGAGAGAGAGAGAGAAAAGCTGTGAGTGAGAGAGAGAGAAGCTGTGAGTGAGAGACAGAGAGATAAAGAGAAGCTGTGTGTGTGAGAGAGAGAGAGTGATAAGCTGTGTGTGTGAGAGAGAGAAGCTGTGAGTGAGAGAGAAAGAAAGAGAAGCTGTGAGTGAGAGAGAGAGAGAAGCTGTGAGTGAGTGAGAGAGAGAGAAGTTGTGTGAGAGAGAGAGAGAAAAAGAGAAGCTGTGAGTGAGAGAGAGAAAGAGAAGCTGTAAGTGAGTGAGAGAAAGAGAAGCTGTGAGTGTGTGAGAGAGAAAGAGAAGCTGTGAGTGAGAGAGAGAGAGTGAGAAGCTGTGAGTGAGAGAGAGAGAAAGAGATGCTGTGAGTGAGAGACAGAGAGAGAGAAAGAGAAGTTGTTAGTGAGAGAGAGAGAGAGAGAAGCTGTGAGAGAGAGAGAGAAAGAGAAGCTGTGAGAGAGAGAGATAGAAGCTGAGAGTGAGAGACAGAGAGAGAAAGAGAAGCTGTGTGTGTGTGAGAGAGAGAAGCTGTGTGTGAGAGAGAAAGAGAAGCTGTGAGTGAGAGAGAGAGAAAGAGAATCTGTGAGTGATAGAGAGAGAGAAAGAGAAGCTGTGAGAGAGAGAGAAAGAGAAGCTGTGAGTGAGAGACAGAGAGAGAAAGAGAAGCTGTGTGAGAGAGAGAGTGATAAGCTGTGAGTGAGAGAGAGAGAAAGAGAAGCTGTGAGTGAGTGAGAGAGAGAGAATGAGAAGCTGTGTGTGTGAGATCAAGAGAACCTGTGAGTGAGAGAGAGAGAGAAAGAGAAGCTGTGAGTGAGAGAGAGAAAGAGAAGCTGTGAGAGAGAGAGAATGAGAAGCTGTGAGTGAGAGAGAGAAAAAGAGAGAGAAGCTTTGAGTGTGAGAGAGAGTGAGATAATGAGAAGCTGTGAGTGAGTGTGTGAGAGAGAGAAGCTGTGAGTGAAAGTGAGAAAGAGAAGCTGATAGTGAGAGAGAGAAGCTGTGAGTGAGAGAAAGAGAAAGAGAAGCTGTGAGTAAGAGAGAAAGAGAGCAATAGAAGCTATGAGTGAGAGACAGAGAGAGAAGCTGTGAGTGAGTGTGAGAGAGAGAGGTTGTGTGAGAGAGAGAGAAAAAGAGAAGCTGTGAATGAGAGAGAGAGAGAAAGAGAAGCTGTAAGTGAGTGAGAGAAAGAGAAGCTGTGAGAGTGAGAGAGAGAAAGAGAAGCTGTGAGTGAGAGAGAGAGTGAGAAGCTGTGAGTGAGAGAGAGAGAAAGAGATGCTGCGAGTGAGAGACAGAGAGAGAGAGAGAAAGAGAAGTTGTTAGTGAGAGAGAGAGAGAGAGAAAGAGAAGCTGTGAGAGAGAGAGAGAAAGAGAAGCTGTGAGAGAGAGAGATAGAAGCTGTGAGTGAGAGACAGAGAGAGAAAGAGAAGCTGTGTGTGTGTGAGAGAGAGAAGCTGTGTGTGAGAGAGAAAGAGAAGCTGTGAGTGAGAGAGAGAGAAAGAGAATCTGTGATAGAGAGAGAGAAAGAGAAGCTGTGAGAGAGAGAGAAAGAGAAGCTGTGAGTGAGAGACAGAGAGAGAACGAGAAGCTGTGCGAGAGAGAGAGTGATAAGCTGTGAGTGAGAGAGAGAGAAAGAGAAGCTGTGAGTGTGTGTGAGAGAGAAAGAAAGCTGTGAGTGAGAGAGAGAGAGAGAAAGAGAAGGTGTGAGTGTGTGTGAGAGAGAAGGAGAAGTTGTGTGAGAGAGATAGAGAAAGAGTAGCTGTGAGAGAGAGAGAGAAAGAGATGCTGTGAGTGTGTGTGAGAGAGAAAGAGTTGTGTGAGAGAGAGAAAAAGAGAAGCTGTGAGTGAGAGTGAAAGAGAGAAATAGAAGCTACGAGTGAGAGAGAGAGAGCTGTGAGTGTGTGAGAGAGAGGAAGTGAAGCTGTGAGTGAAAAAGAGAGAAAGAGAAGCTGTGAGTGAGAGATAGAGAGAGAAAGAGAAGCTGTGAGTTAGAGAGAGAGAGAGAATGAGAAGCTGTGTGTCTGAGATAAAGAGAAGCTGTTAGTGAGAGAGAGAGAGAAAGAGAAGCTGTGAGTGAGAGATAGAGAGAGAAAGAGAAGCTGTGAGTGAGAGAGAGATAGAAAGAGAAGCTATGAGTGAGAGAGAGAGAGAAGCTGTGAGTGAGAGAGAGAAGCTGTGCGTGAGAGAGAGAGAGAAGCTGTGTGTGTGTGAGAGAGAGAGAAGCTGTGAGTGAGAGAGAGCTAAAGAAAGAGAAGCTGTGTGATAGAGAGAGAGAAGCTGTGAGTGTGAGAGAGAGTGAGATAAAGAGAAGTTGTGAGTGAGTGAGTGAGTGAGTGAGTGAAGCTGTGAGTGAAAGAGAGAAAGGGAAGCTGTGAGTGAGAGAGAGAGAGAGAAGCTGTGAGTGAGAGACAGAGAGAGAAAGAGAAGCTGTGTGTGAGAGAGAGTGTGATAAGCTGTGTGTGTGTGAGAGAGAGAAGCTATGAGTGAGAGAAAGAAAGAAAAAAAGAAGAAAAAGAAAAAGAGAGAGAAAAAAAAGAGAAGCTGTGAGTGAGAGAGAGAGAAAGACAAGCTGTGAGTGAGAGAGAGAGAACGAGAAGCTGTGTGTGAGAGAGAAAGAGAAGCTGTGAGTGAGAGAGACAGAGAGAAAGAGAAACTGTGAGTGAGAGTGAAAGAGAGAAATAGAAGCGATGAGTGAGAGAGAGAGAGAAAGAGAAGCTGTGAGTGAGAGAGAGAAAGAGAAGCTGTGAGTGAGAGACAGAGAGAGAAAGAAAGGGTGTGAGTGAGAGACAGAGAGAGAAAGAGAAGCTGTGTGTGTGAGAGAGAAAGAGAAGCTGTGAGTGAGAGAGAGAGAAGCTGTGAGTGAAAGTGAGAAAGCGAAGCTGATAGAGAGAGAGAGAGAAGCTGTGAGTGAGAGAAAGAGAAAGAGAAGCTGTGAGTAAGAGAGAAAGAGAGAAATAGAAGCTATGAGTGAGAGACAGAGAGAGAAGCTGTGAGTGAGTGAGAGAGAGAGAAGCTGTGAGTGAGTGAGAGAGAGAGAAGCTGTGAGAGAGAGAGAGAAAAAGAGAAGCTGTGAGTGTGAGAGAGAGAAAGAGAAGCTGTGAGTGAGAGAGAGAGAGAAAGAGAAAGAGAAGTTGTTAGTGAGAGAGAGAGAGAAAGAGAAGCTTTTAGAGAGAGAGAGAGAAGCTGTGAGTGAGAGACAGAGAGATAAAGAGAAGCTGTGTGTGAGAGAGAGAAAGATAAGCTGTGTGTGTGAGAGAGAATGAGAAGCTGTGTGAGAGGGAGAGAGAAAGAGAAGTTGTTAGAGAGAGAGAGAGAGAAAGAGAAGCTGTGAGAGACAGAGAGAATGAGAAGCTGTGTGAGAGGGAGAGAGAAAGAGAAGTTGTTAGTGAGAGAGAGAGAGAGAGAGAAAGAGCTGTGTGTGTGTGTGAGAGAGAGAAGCTGTGTGAGAGAGAAAGAGAAGCTGTGAGTGAGTGAGAGAGAGAAAGAGAACATGTGAGTGAGAGAAAGAGAGAAAGAGAAGCTGTGAGTGAGAGACAGAGAGAGAAAGAGAAGCTGTGTGTGAGAGAGAGAGTGATAAGCTGTGAGTGTGAGAGAGAGAAAGAGAAGCTGTGAGTGAGAGACAGATAGAGAGTAGCTGTGTGTGAGAGAGAGAGAGAGCAAGAGAACCTGTGAGTGAGAGAGAGAGAGAAAGAGAAGCTGTGAGTGAGAGAGAAAGAGAGAAAGAGAAGCTGTGAGTGAGAGAGAGTGAGAAGCTATGAGAGAGAGAGAGCAAGAGAAGCTGTGAGTGAGAGAGAGAAAGAGAAGCTGTGAGTGAGAAGACAGAGAGAGAAAGAGAAGCTGTGAGTGAGAAGACAGAGAAAGAGAAGCTGTGTGAGAGAGAGAGACAGAGAAAGAGAAGCTGTGAGTGAGAGAGAGAGAAAGAGAAGCTGTGAGTGTGTGTGAGAGAGAAAGAGAAGCTGTGAGAGAGAGAGAAAAAAAGAAGCTGTGAGTGAGAGTGAAAGAGAGAAATAGAAGCTATGAGTGAGAGAGAGAGAGAAGCTGTGAGTGAGAGAGAGAGAGGAAGTGAAGCTGTGAGTGAAAAAGAGAGAAAGAGAAGCTGTGAGAGAGAGAGAGAAAGAGAAGCTGTGAGTGAGAGAGAGAGAGAACGAGAAGCTGTGTGTGAGAGAGAAAGAGAAGCTGTGAGTGACAGAGAGAGAGAAAGAGAAGCTGTGAGTGAGTGAGAGAGAGAGATCGAGAAGCTGTGTGTGTGAGATTAAGAGAAGCTGTGAGTGAGAGAGAGAGAGTGAAAGAGAATCTGTAAGTGAGAGAGAGAGAAAGAGAAGCTATGAGTGAGAGAGAGAGAGAAAGAAAGGGTGTGAGTGAGAGAGAGAGAGAGAGAAAGAGAAGCTGTGTGAGAAAGAGAGAAAGAGAAGCTGTGAGTGAGAAAGAGAGAGAAAGAGAAGCTGTGAGTGAGTGAGAGAGAAGCTGTGAGTGAAAGTGAGAGAGAGAAGCTGATAGTGAGAGAGAGAGAGAGAAGCTGTGAGTGAGAGAAAGAGAAAGAGTAGCTGTGAGTAAGAGAGAAAGAGAGAAATAGAATCTATGAGTGAGAGACAGAGAGAGAAGCTGTGAGTGAGTGAGAGAGAGAGAAGCTGTGTGAGAGAGAGAGAAAAAAAGAGAAGCTGTGAGAGAGAGAGAGAAAGAGAAGTTGTAAGTGAGTGAGAGAAAGAGAAGCTGTGTGTGAGAGAGAGAAAGAGAAGCTGTGAGTGAGAGAGAGAGTGAGAAGCTGTGAGTGAGATAGAGAGAGAGAGAAGTTGTTAGTGAGAGAGAGAGAGAGAGAAGCTGTGAGAGAGAGAGAGAGAAGCTGTGAGTGAGAGAGGGAGATAAGCTGTGAGTGAGAGACAGAGAGATAAAGAGAAGCTGTGTGTGTGAGAGAGAAAGAGAAGCTATCTGAGAGAGTGAGAATGAGAAGCTGTGTGTGAGAGAGAGAGAAAGAGAAGCTGTGAGTGAGAGAGAGAGAAAGAGAATCTGTGATAGAGAGAGAGAAAGAGAAGCTGTGAGAGAGAGAGAAAGAGAAGCTGTGAGTGAGAGACAGAGAGAGAACGAGAAGCTGTGTGAGAGAGAGAGTGATAAGCTGTGAGTGAGAGAGAGAGAAAGAGAAGCTGTGAGTGTGTGTGAGAGAGAGAAAGAAAGCTGTGAGTGAGAGAGAGAGAGAAAGAGAAGGTGTGAGTGTGTGAGAGAGAGAAGGAGAAGTTGTGTGAGAGAGATAGAGAAAGAGTAGCTGTGAGAGAGAGAGAGAAAGAGATGCTGTGAGTGTGTGTGAGAGAGAAAGAGTTGTGAGAGAGAGAGAAAAAGAGAAGCTGTGAGTGAGAGTGAAAGAGAGAAATAGAAGCTACGAGTGAGAGAGAGAGAGCTGTGAGTGTGTGAGAGAGAGGAAGTGAAGCTGTGAGTGAAAAAGAGAGAAAGAGAAGCTGTGAGTGAGAGATAGAGAGAGAAAGAGAAGCTGTGAGTTAGAGAGAGAGAGAGAATGAGAAGCTGTGTGTCTGAGATAAAGAGAAGCTGTTAGTGAGAGAGAGAGAGAAAGAGAAGCTGTGAGTGAGAGATAGAGAGAGAAAGAGAAGCTGTGAGTGAGAGAGAGATAGAAAGAGAAGCTATGAGTGAGAGAGAGAGAAGCTGTGAGTGAGAGAGAGAAGCTGTGCGTGAGAGAGAGAGAGAAGCTGTGTGTGTGTGTGAGAGAGAGAGAAGCTGTGAGTGAGAGAGAGCTAAAGAAAGAGAAGCTGTGTGATAGAGAGAGAGAAGCTGTGAGTGTGAGAGAGAGTGAGATAAAGAGAAGTTGTGAGTGAGTGAGTGAGTGAGTGAAGCTGTGAGTGAAAGAGAGAAAGGGAAGCTGTGAGTGAGAGAGAGAGAGAGAAGCTGTGAGTGAGAGACAGAGAGAGAAAGAGAAGCTGTGTGTGAGAGAGAGTGTGATAAGCTGTGTGTGTGTGAGAGAGAAGCTATGAGTGAGAGAAAGAAAGAAAAAAAGAAGAAAAAGAAAAAGAGAGAGAGAGAAAAAAGAGAATCTGTGAGTGAGAGAGAGAGAAAGACAAGCTGTGAGTGAGAGAGAGAGAACGAGAAGCTGTGTGTGAGAGAGAAAGAGAAGCTGTGAGTGAGAGAGACAGAGAGAAAGAGAAACTGTGAGTGAGAGTGAAAGAGAGAAATAGAAGCGATGAGTGAGTGAGAGAGAGAAAGAGAAGCTGTGAGTGAGAGAGAGAAAGAGAAGCTGTGAGTGAGAGACAGAGAGAGAAAGAAAGGGTGTGAGTGAGAGACAGAGAGAGAAAGAGAAGCTGTGTGTGAGAGAGAGAAAGAGAAGCTGTGAGTGAGAGAGAGAAGCTGTGAGTGAAAGTGAGAAAGCGAAGCTGATAGAGAGAGAGAGAGAGAAGCTGTGAGAGAAAGAGAAAAAGAAGCTGTGAGTAAGAGAGAAAGAGAGAAATAGAAGCTATGAGTGAGAGACAGAGAGAGAAGCTGTGAGTGAGTGAGAGAGAGAGAAGCTGTGAGAGAGAGAGAGAGAAAAAGAGAAGCTGTGAGTGTGAGAGAGAGAAAGAGAAGCTGTGAGTGAGAGAGAGAGAGAAAGAGAAAGAGAAGTTGTTAGTGAGAGAGAGAGAGAAAGAGAAGCTTTGAGAGAGAGAGAGAGAAGCTGTGAGTGAGAGACAGAGAGATAAAGAGAAGCTGTGTGTGAGAGAGAGAAAGATAAGCTGTGTGTGTGAGAGAGAATGAGAAGCTGTGTGAGAGGGAGAGAGAAAGAGAAGTTGTTAGAGAGAGAGAGAGAGAAAGAGAAGCTGTGAGAGAGAGAGAGAATGAGAAGCTGTGTGAGAGGGAGAGAGAAAGAGAAGTTGTTAGTGAGAGAGGGAGAGAGAGAGAGAGAAAGAGCTGTGTGTGTGTGAGAGAGAGAGAAGCTGTGTGAGAGAGAAAGAGAAGCTGTGAGTGAGTGAGAGAGAGAAAGAGAACATGTGAGTGAGAGAAAGAGAGAAAGAGAAGCTGTGAGTGAGAGACAGAGAGAGAAAGAGAAGCTGTGTGTGAGAGAGAGAGTGATAAGCTGTGAGTGAGAGAGAGAGAAAGAGAAGCTGTGAGTGAGAGACAGAGAGAGAGTAGCTGTGTGTGTGAGAGAGAGAGAGCAAGAGAATCTGTGAGTGAGAGAGAGAGAGAAAGAGAAGCTGTGAGTGAGAGAGAAAGAGAGAAAGAGAAGCTGTGAGTGAGAGAGAGTGAGAAGCTATGAGAGAGAGAGAGCAAGAGAAGCTGTGAGTGAGAGAGAGAAAGAGAAGCTGTGAGTGAGAAGACAGAGAGAGAAAGAGAAGCTGTGAGTGAGAAGACAGATAGAGAAAGAGAAGCTGTGTGAGAGAGAGAGACAGAGAAAGAGAAGCTGTGAGTGAGAGAGAGAGAAAGAGAAGCTGTGAGTGTGTGTGAGAGAGAAAGAGAAGCTGTGAGAGAGAGAGAAAAAGAGAAGCTGTGAGTGAGAGTGAAAGAGAGAAATAGAAGCTATGAGTGAGAGAGAGAGAGAAGCTGTGAGTGAGAGAGAGAGAGGAAGTGAAGCTGTGAGTGAAAAAGAGAGAAAGAGAAGCTGTGAGAGAGAGAGAGAAAGAGAAGCTGTGAGTGAGAGAGAGAGAGAACGAGAAGCTGTGTGTGAGAGAGAAAGAGAAGCTGTGAGTGACAGAGAGAGAGAGAAAGAGAAGCTGTGAGTGAGTGAGAGAGAGAGATCGAGAAGCTGTGTGTGTGAGATTAAGAGAAGCTGTGAGTGAGAGAGAGAGAGTGAAAGAGAATCTGTAAGTGAGAGAGAGAAAAAGAGAAGCTATGAGTGAGAGAGAGAGAGAAAGAAAGGGTGTGAGTGAGAGAGAGAGAGAGAGAAAGACAAGCTGTGTGAGAAAGAGAGAAAGAGAAGCTGTGAGTGAGAAAGAGAGAGAAAGAGAAGCTGTGAGTGAGTGAGAGAGAAGCTGTGAGTGAAAGTGAGAGAGAGAAGCTGATAGTGAGAGAGAGAGAGAGAGAAGCTGTGAGTGAGAGAAAGAGAAAGAGTAGCTGTGAATAAGAGAGAAAGAGAGAAATAGAATCTATGAGTGAGAGACAGAGAGAGAAGCTGTGAGTGAGTGAGAGAGAGAGAAGCTGTGTGAGAGAGAGAGAAAAAAAGAGAAGCTGTGAGAGAGAGAGAGAAAGAGAAGTTGTAAGTGAGTGAGAGAAAGAGAAGCTGTGTGTGAGAGAGAGAAAGAGAAGCTGTGAGTGAGAGAGAGAGTGAGAAGCTGTGAGTGAGATAGAGAGAGAGAAGTTGTTAGTGAGAGAGAGAGAGAGAGAGAAGCTGTGAGAGAGAGAGAGAGAAGCTGTGAGTGAGAGAGGGAGATAAGCTGTGAGTGAGAGACAGAGAGATAAAGAGAAGCTGTGTGTGTGAGAGAGAAAGAGAAGCTATCTGAGAGAGTGAGAATGAGAAGCTGTGTGTGTGTGAGAGAGAAAGAGAAGCTGTGAGTGAGAGAGAGAGAAAGAGAATCTGTGATAGAGAGAGAGAAAGAGAAGCTGTGAGAGAGAGAGAAAGAGAAGCTGTGAGTGAGAGACAGAGAGAGAACGAGAAGCTGTGTGAGAGAGAGTGATAAGCTGTGAGTGAGAGAGAGAGAGAAAGAGAAGCTGTGAGTGTGTGTGTGAGAGAGAAAGAAAGCTGTGAGTGAGAGAGAGAGAGAGAGAAAGAGAAGGTGTGAGTGTGTGAGAGAGAGAAGGAGAAGTTGTGTGAGAGAGATAGAGAAAGAGTAGCTGTGTGTGAGAGAGAGAAAGAGATGCTGTGAGTGTGTGTGAGAGAGAAAGAGTTGTGAGAGAGAGAGAAAAAGAGAAGCTGTGAGTGAGAGTGAAAGAGAGAAATAGAAGCTACGAGTGAGAGAGAGAGAGCTGTGAGTGTGTGAGAGAGAGGAAGTGAAGCTGTGAGTGAAAAAGAGAGAAAGAGAAGCTGTGAGTGAGAGATAGAGAGAGAAAGAGAAGCTGTGAGTTAGAGAGAGAGAGAGAAGGAGAAGCTGTGTGTCTGAGATAAAGAGAAGCTGTTAGTGAGAGAGAGAGAGAAAGAGAAGCTGTGAGTGAGAGATAGAGAGAGAAAGAGAAGCTGTGAGTGAGAGAGAGATAGAAAGAGAAGCTATGAGTGAGAGAGAGAGAAGCTGTGAGTGAGAGAGAGAAGCTGTGCGTGAGAGAGAGAGAGAAGCTGTGTGTGTGTGAGAGGGAGAGAGAAGCTGTGAGTGAGAGAGAGCTAAAGAAAGAGAAGCTGTGTGATAGAGAGAGAGAAGCTGTGAGTGTGAGAGAGAGTGAGATAAAGAGAAGTTGTGAGTGAGTGAGTGAGTGAGTGAAGCTGTGAGTGAAAGAGAGAAAGGGAAGCTGTGAGTGAGAGAGAGAGAGAGAAGCTGTGAGTGAGAGACAGAGAGAGAAAGAGAAGCTGTGTGTGAGAGAGAGTGTGATAAGCTGTGTGTGTGTGAGAGAGAGAAGCTATGAGTGAGAGAAAGAAAGAAAAGAAGAAGAAAAAGAAAAAGAGAGAGAGAAAAAAAAGAGAAGCTGTGAGTGAGAGAGAGAGAAAGACAAGCTGTGAGTGAGAGAGAGAGAACGAGAAGCTGTGTGTGAGAGAGAAAGAGAAGCTGTGAGTGAGAGAGACAGAGAGAAAGAGAAACTGTGAGTGAGAGTGAAAGAGAGAAATAGAAGCGATGAGTGAGAGAGAGAGAGAAAGAGAAGCTGTGAGTGAGAGAGAGAAAGAGAAGCTGTGAGTGAGAGACAGAGAGAGAAAGAAAGGGTGTGAGTGAGAGACAGAGAGAGAAAGAGAAGCTGTGTGTGAGAGAGAGAAAGAGAAGCTGTGAGTGAGAGAGAGAGAAGCTGTGAGTGAAAGTGAGAAAGCGAAGCTGATAGAGAGAGAGAGAGAGAAGCTGTGAGTGAGAGAAAGAGAAAGAGAAGCTGTGAGTAAGAGAGAAAGAGAGAAATAGAAGCTATGAGTGAGAGACAGAGAGAGAAGCTGTGAGTGAGTGAGTGAGAGAGAGAAGCTGTGAGTGAGTGAGAGAGAGAGAAGCTGTGAGAGAGAGAAAGAAAAAGAGAAGCTGTGAGTGTGAGAGAGAGAAAGAGAAGCTGTGAGTGAGAGAGAGAGAGAAAGAGAAGCTGTGAGTGAGAGACAGAGAGAGAAAGAAAGGGTGTGAGTGCGAGAGAGAGAAAGAGAAGCTGTGAGAGAGAGAGAAAGAGAAGCTGTGATTGAGAAAGAGAGAGAAAGAGAAGTTGTAAGTGAGTGAGAGAAAGAGAAGCTGTGAGTGTGTGAGAGAGAAAGAGAAGCTGTGAGTGAGAGAGAGTGAGAAGCTGTGAGTGAGATTGAGAGAGAGAGAAGTTGTTAGTGAGAGAGAGAGAGAGAGAGAGAGAGAGAAGCTGTGAGAGAGAGAGAAGCTGTGAGTGAGAGAGGGAGATAAGCTGTGAGTGAGAGACAGAGAGATAAAGAGAAGCTGTGTGTGTGAGAGAGAAAGAGAAGCTATCTGAGAGAGTGAGAATGAGAAGCTGTGTGTGTGAGAGAGAGAATGAGAAGTTGTTAGTGAGAGAGAGAGAGAAAGAGCTGTGAGAGAGAGAGAGAAAGAGAAGCTATGTGTGAGAGAGCAAGAGAAGCTGTGAGTGAGAGAGAGAGAGAAAGAGAAGCTGTGAGTGAGTGAGAGAGAGAAAGAGAAGCTGTGAGTGAGAGTGAAAGAGAGAAATAGAAGCTATGAGTGAGAGAGAGAGAGAGAAGGTGTGAGTGAGAGAGAGAGAAAGTGAAGCTGTGAGTAAAAAAGAGAGAAAGAGAAGCTGTGTGAGAGAGAGAAAGAGAAGCTGTGAGTGAGTGAGAGAGAGAGAGAACGAGAAGCTGTGTGTGAGAGAGAAAGAGAAGCTGTGAGTGAGAGAGAGAGAGAAAGAGAAGCTGTGAGTGAGAGATAGAGAGAGAAAGAGAAGATGTGAGTGAGAGAGAGAGAGAACGAGAAGCTGTGTGTGAGAGATAAACAGAAGCTGTGAGTGAGTGAGTGAGAGAAGCTGTGAGTGAAAGAGAGAAAGAGAAGCTGTGAGTGAGAGAGAGAGGGAAAGAAGCTGTGAGTGAGAGACAGGGAGAGAAAGAGAAGCTGTGTGTGAGAGAGAGAGTGATAAGCTGTGTGTGTGTGAGAGAGAGAGAAGCTGTGAGTGAGAGAGAAAGAGAAGCTGTGATTGAGAAAGAGAGAGAAAGAGAAGCTGTGAGTGAGAGACAGAGAGAGAAAGAAAGGGTGTGAGTGCGAGAGAGAGAAAGAGAAGCTGTGAGAGAGAGAGAAAGAGAAGCTGTGATTGAGAAAGAGAGAGAAAGAGAAGCTGTGAGTGAGAGATAGAGAGAGAAAGAGAAGCTGTGAGTAAGAGAGAAAGAGAGAAATAGAAGCTATGAGTGAGAGACAGAGAGAGAAGCTGTGAGTGAGTGAGAGAGAGAGAAGCTGTGTGAGAGAGAGAGAGAAAAAGAGAAGCTGTGAGTGAGAGAGAGAGATAAAGAGAAGCTGTAAGTGAGTGAGAGAAAGAGAAGCTGTGAGTGTGTGAGAGAGAAAGAGAAGCTGTGAGTGAGAGAGAGAGAGAGAAAGAGAAGTTGTTAGTGAGAGAGAGAGAAAGAGAAGCTTTGAGAGAGAGAGAGAGAGAAGCTGTGTGAGAGAGAGAGAGAGTAAGAGAAGCTGTGAGTGAGAGACAGAGAGAGAAAGAGAAGCTGTGTGAGAGATAGAGATAGAGAAAGAGAAGCTGTGAGTGAGAGAGAGAGAAAGAGAAGCTGTGAGTGTGTGTGAGAGAGAAAGAGAAAAAGAAGGTGTGTGTGAGAGAGAAAAAGAGAAGCTGTGAGTGAGAGAGAGAGAGTGAGAAGCTGTGAGTGAGACAGAGAGAGAGAGAAGTTGTTAGTGAGAGAGAGAGAGAGAGAGAGAAGCTGTGTGAGAGAGAGAGAGAAGCTGTGAGTGAGAGAGGGAGATAAGCTGTGAGTGAGAGACAGAGAGATAAAGAGAAGCTGTGTGTGTGAGAGAGAAAGAGAAGCTATCTGAGAGAGTGAGAATGAGAAGCTGTGTGTGAGAGAGAGAGAAAGAGAAGTTGTTAGTGAGAGAGAGAGAGAAAGAGCTGTGAGAGAGAGAGAGAAAGAGAAGCTGTGTGTGAGAGAGCAAGAGAAGCTGTGAGTGAGAGAGAGAGAGAAAGAGAAGCCGTGAGTGAGTGAGAGAGAGAAAGAGAAGCTGTGAGTGAGAGTGAAAGAGAGAAATAGAAGCTATGAGTGAGAGAGAGAGAGAAGGTGTGAGTGAGAGAGAGAGAAAGTGAAGCTGTGAGTAAAAAAGAGAGAAAGAGAAGCTGTGTGAGAGAGAGAAAGAGAAGCTGTGAGTGAGTGAGAGAGAGAGAGAACGAGAAGCTGTGTGTGAGAGAGAAAGAGAAGCTGTGAGTGAGAGAGAGAGAGAAAGAGAAGCTGTGAGTGAGAGATAGAGAGAGAAAGAGAAGATGTGAGTGAGAGAGAGAGAGAACGAGAAGCTGTGTGTGAGAGATAAACAGAAGCTGTGAGTGAGTGAGTGAGAGAAGCTGTGAGTGAAAGAGAGAAAGAGAAGCTGTGAGTGAGAGAGAGAGGGAAAGAAGCTGTGAGTGAGAGACAGGGAGAGAAAGAGAAGCTGTGTGTGAGAGAGAGAGTGATAAGCTGTGTGTGTGTGAGAGAGAGAGAAGCTGTGAGTGAGAGAGAAAAAGAAGCTGTGATTGAGAAAGAGAGAGAAAGAGAAGCTGTGAGTGAGAGACAGAGAGAGAAAGAAAGGGTGTGAGTGCGAGAGAGAGAAAGAGAAGCTGTGTGAGAGAGAGAAAGAGAAGCTGTGATTGAGAAAGAGAGAGAAAGAGAAGCTGTGAGTGAGAGACAGAGAGAGAAAGAGAAGCTGTGAGTAAGAGAGAAAGAGAGAAATAGAAGCTATGAGTGAGAGACAGAGAGAGAAGCTGTGAGTGAGTGAGAGAGAGAGAAGCTGTGTGAGAGAGAGAGAGAAAAAGAGAAGCTGTGAGTGAGAGAGAGAGATAAAGAGAAGCTGTAAGTGAGTGAGAGAAAGAGAAGCTGTGAGTGAGTGAGAGAGAAAGAGAAGCTGTGAGTGAGAGAGAGAGAGAGAGAAAGAGAAGTTGTTAGTGAGAGAGAGAGAGAAAGAGAAGCTTTGAGAGAGAGAGAAGCTGTGAGAGAGAGAGAGAGAGAAAGAGAAGCTGTGAGTGAGAGACAGAGAGAGAAAGAGAAGCTGTGTGAGAGATAGAGATAGAGAAAGAGAAGCTGTGAGTGAGAGAGAGAGAAAGAGAAGCTGTGAGTGTGTGTGAGAGAGAAAGAGAAAGAGAAGGTGTGTGTGAGAGAGAAAAAGAGAAGCTGTGAGTGAGAGTGAAAGAGAGAAATAGAAGCTATGAGTGAGAGAGAGAGAGAGAAGGTGTGAGTGAGAGGGAGAGAGAAAGTGAAGCTGTGAGTGAAAAAGAGAGAACGAGAAGCTGTGTGAGAGAGAGAAAGAGAAGCTGTGAGTGAGTGAGAGAGAGAGAGAACGAGAAGCTGTGTGTGTGAGAGAAAGAGAAGCTGTGAGTGAGAGAGAGAGAAAGAGAAGCTGTGAGTGAGAGATAGAGAGAGAAAGAGAAGATGTGAGTGAGAGAGAGAGAGAACGAGAAGCTGTGTGTGAGAGATAAAGAGAAGCTGTGAGTGAGAGAGAGAGGGAAAGAAGCTGTGAGTGAGAGACAGGGAGAGAAAGAGAAGCTGTGTGTGAGAGAGAGAGTGATAAGCTGTGTGTGTGTGTGTGTGAGAGAAGCTGTGATTGAGAGAGAGAGAAAGAGAAGCTGTGAGTGAGTGAGAGAGAGAGAGAACGAGAAGCTGTGTGTGAGAGAGAAAGAGAAGCTGTGAGTGAGAGAGAGAGAGAAAGAGAAGCTGTGAGTGAGAGATAGAGAGAGAAAGAGAAGATGTGAGTGAGAGAGAGAGAACGAGAAGCTGTGTGTGAGAGATAAAGAGAAGCTGTGAGTGAGTGAGTGAGAGAAGCTGTGAGTGAAAGAGAGAAGGAGAAGCTGTGAGTGAGAGAGAGAGGGAAAGAAGCTGTGAGTGAGAGACAGGGAGAGAAAGAGAAGATGTGTGTGAGAGAGAGAGTGATAAGCTGTGTGTGTGTGAGAGAGAGAGAAGCTGTGAGTGAGAGAGAAAGAGAAGCTGTGATTGAGAAAGAGAGAGAAAGAGAAGCTGTGAGTGAGAGACAGAGAGAGAAAGAAAGGGTGTGAGTGCGAGAGAGAGAAAGAGAAGCTGTGAGAGAGAGAGAAAGAGAAGCTGTGATTGAGAAAGAGAGAGAAAGAGAAGCTGTGAGTGAGAGACAGAGAGAGAAAGAGAAGCTGTGAGTAAGAGAGAAAGAGAGAAATAGAAGCTATGAGTGAGAGACAGAGAGAGAAGCTGTGAGTGAGTGTGAGAGAGAGAAGCTGTGTGAGAGAGAGAGAGAAAATGAGAAGCTGTGAGTGAGAGAGAGAGATAAAGAGAAGCTGTAAGTGGGTGAGAGAAAGAGAAGCTGTGAGTGTGTGAGAGAGAAAGAGAAGCTGTGAGTGAGAGAGAGAGAGAGAGAGAGAAAGAGAAGTTGTTAGTGAGAGAGAGAGAGAAAGAGAAGCTTTGAGAGAGAGAGAGAGAAGCTGTGAGTGAGAGAGAGAAAGAGAAGCTGTGAGTGAGAGACAGAGAGAGAAAGAAAGGGTGTGAGTGCGAGAGAGAGAAAGAGAAGCTGTGTGAGAGAGAGAAAGAGAAGCTGTGAGTGAGAAAGAGAGAGAAAGAGAAGCTGTGAGTGAGAGACAGAGAGAGAAAGAGAAGCTGTGTGTGTGTGAGAGAAAGAGAAGCTGTGAGTGAGAGAGAGAGAAAGAGAAGCTGTGAGTGAGATAGAGAAAGAGAAGCTGTGAGTGAGAAAGATAGAGAAAGAGAAGCTGTGAGTGAGAGACAGAGAGAGAAAGAGAAGCTGTGTGACAGATAGAGATAGAGAAATAGAAGCTGTGAGTGAGAGAGAGAGAAAGAGAAGCTGTATGTGAGTGAGAGAAAGAGAAGCTGTGAGTGTGTGAGAGAGAAAGAGAAGCTGTGAGTGAGAGAGAGAGAGAAAGAGAAGCTGTGAGTGAGAGAGAGAGAGAAAGAGAAGCTGTGAGTGAGAGAGAGAGAGAAAGAGAAGCTGTGAGTGAGAGACAAAGAGAGAGTAGCTGCGTGTGTGTGAGAGAGAGAAGCTGTGAGTGAGAGAGAAAGAGAAGCTGTGTGAGAGACAGAGAGAGAAAGAAAGAGTGTGAGTGCGAGAGAGAGAGAGAAAGAGAAGCTGTGTGTGAGAGAGAAAGAGAAGCTGTGAGAAAGAGAGAAATAATAGCTGTGAGTGAGAGAGAGAGAGAGAAGCTGTGAGTGAGAGAGAGAAAGAGAAGCTGTGAGTGAGAGACAGAGAGAGAAAGAAAGGGTGTGAGTGCGAGAGAGAGAAAGAGAAAGAGAAGCTGTGTGAGAGAGAGAAAGAGAAGCTGTGAGAAAGAGAGAGAAAGAGAAGCTGTGAGTGAGAGACAGAGAGAGAAAGAGAAGCTGTGTATGAGAGAGAGAAAGAGAAGCTGTGAGTGAGAGAGAGAGAGAAAGAGAAGTTGTAAGTGTGTGAGAGAGAGAAAGAGAAGCTGTGAGTGAGAGAGAGAGAAAAAGAGAAGCTGTGAGTGAGAGTGAAAGAGAGAAATAGAAGCGATGAGTGAGTGAGAGAGAAAGAGAAGCTGTGAGTGAGAGAGAGAAAGACAAGCTGTGAGTGAGAGAGAGAGAGAACGAGAAGCTGTGTGTGTGAGAGAAAGAGAAGCTGTGAGTGTGAGAGAGAGAGAAAGAGAACATGTGAGTGAGAGATAGAGAGAGAAAGAGAAGCTGTGAGTGAGAGAGAGAGAGAAAGAGAATCTGTGAGTGAGTGAGAGAGAGAGAGAGAAGCTATGAGTGAGAGTGAGAGAGAGAAGCTGTGAGTGAGAGAGAGAAGCTGTGAGTGAGAGAGAGAGAGAGAAAGAAAGAGAAGCTGTGAGAGAGAGAGAGAGAAAGTGAAGCTGTGTGTGTGAGAGAAAGAGAAGCTGTGAGTGAGAGAGAGAGAAAGAGAAGCTGTGAGTGAGAGAGAGAGAGAAAGAGAAGCTGTGAGTGAGAGACAGAGATAGAAAGAGAAGCTGTGTGTGAGAGAGAAAGATAGAGCAAGAGAAGATGTGAGTGAGAGAGAGAGAGTAAGAGAAGCTGTGAGTGAGAGAGAGAGAGAAAGAGAAGCTGTGAGTGAGAGATAGAGTGAGAAGCTATGAGAGAGAGAGAGAAAGAGAAGCTGTGAGTGAGAGAGAGAAAGAGAAGCTGTGAGTGAGAGACAGAGATAGAAAGAGAAGCTGTGAGTGAGAGAGAGAGAGAAAGAGAAGCTGTGAGTGAGAGACAGAGATAAAAAGAGAAGCTGTGAGTGAGAGAGAAAGATAGAGCAAGAGAAGCTGTGAGTGAGAGAGAGAGAAAGAGAAGCTGTGAGAGAGAGAGAGAGAGAAGCTGTGAGTGAGAGAAACAGAAAGAGAAGCTGTGAGTAAAAGAGAAAGAGAGAAATAGAAGCTATGAGTGAGAGAGAGAGAAAGAGAAGCTGAATGTGAGTGAGAGAAAGAGAAGCTGTGAGTGTGTGAGAGAGAAAGAGAAGCTGTGAGTGAGAGAGAGAGAGAAAGAGAAGCTGTGAGTGAGAGAGAGAGAAAGAGAAGCTGTGAGTGAGAGAGAGAGAGAAAGTGAAGCTGTGTGTGAGAGAGAAAGAGAAGCTGTGAGTGAGAGAGAGAGAGAAAGAGAAGCTGTGAGTGAGAGAGAGAGAGAAAGAGAAGCTGTGAGTGAGAGACAGAGAGAGAGAGTAGCTGCGTGTGTGTGTGAGAGAGAAGCTGTGAGTGAGAGAGAAAGAGAAGCTGTGAGTGAGAGACAGAGAGAGAAAGAAAGGGTGTGAGTGCGAGAGAGAGAGAGAAAGAGAAGCTGTGAGAGAGAGAGAAAGAGAAGCTGTGAGAAAGAGAGAGATAATAGTAGTGAGTGAGAGAGAGAGAGAGAAGCTGTGAGTGAGAGAGAGAAAGAGAAGCTGTGAGTGAGAGACAGAGAGAGAAAGAAAGGGTGTGAGTGCGAGAGAGAGAAAGAGAAAGAGAAGCTGTGTGAGAGAGAGAAAGAGAAGCTGTGAGAAAGAGAGAGAAAGAGAAGCTGTGAGTGAGAGACAGAGAGAGAAAGAGAAGCTGTGTATGAGAGAGAGAAAGAGAAGCTGTGAGTGAGAGAGAGAGAGAAAGAGAAGTTGTAAGTGTGTGTGTGAGAGAAAGAGAAGCTGTGAGTGAGTGAGAGAGAAAAAGAGAAGCTGTGAGTGAGAGTGAAAGAGAGAAATAGAAGCGATGAGTGAGTGAGAGAGAGAAAGAGAAGCTGTGAGTGAGAGAGAGAGAAAGACAAGCTGTGAGTGAGAGAGAGAGAGAACGAGAAGCTGTGTGTGTGAGAGAAAGAGAAGCTGTGAGTGAGAGAGAGAGAGAAAGAGAAGCTGTGAGTGAGAGAGAGAGAGAAAGAGAACATGTGAGTGAGAGACAGAGAGAGAAAGAGAAGCTCTGAGTGAGAGAGAGAGAGAAAGAGAATCTGTGAGTGAGTGAGAGAGAGAGAAGCTATGAGTGAGAGTGAGAGAGAGAAGCTGTGAGTGAGAGAGAGAAGCTGTGAGTGAGAGAGAGAGAGAAAGAGAAGCTGTGAGAGAGAGAGAGAGAGAAAGTGAAGCTGTGTGTGTGAGAGAAAGAGAAGCTGTGAGTGAGAGAGAGAGAAAGAGAAGCTGTCAGTGAGAGAGAGAGAGAAAGAGAAGCTGTGAGTGAGAGACAGAGAGAGAGAGAGTAGCTGTGTGTGTGAGAGAGAGAGAAGCTGTGAGTGAGAGAGAAAGAGAAGTTGTGAGTGAGAGACAGAGAGAGAAAGAAAGGGTGTGAGTGCGAGAGAGAGAGAAAGAGAAGCTGTGTGAGAGAGAGAAAGAGAAGCTGTGAGAAAGAGAGAGATAATAGCTGTGAGTGAGAGAGAGAGAGAGAAGCTGTGAGTGAGAGAGAGAAAGAGAAGCTGTGAGTGAGAGACAGAGAGAGAAAGAAAGGGTGTGAGTGCAAGAGAGAGAAAGAGAAAGAGAAGCTGTGTGAGAGAGAGAAAGAGAAGCTGTGAGAAAGAGAGAGAAAGAGAAGCTGTGAGTGATTGACAGAGAGAGAAAGAGAAGCTGTGTATGAGAGAGAGAAAGAGAAGCTGTGAGTGAGAGAGAGAGAGAAAGAGAAGTTGTAAGTGTGTGAGAGAGAGAAAGAGAAGCTGTGAGTGAGAGAGAGAGAAAAAGAGAAGCTGTGAGTGAGAGTGAAAGAGAGAAATAGAGAAATAGAAGCGATGAGTGAGTGAGAGAGAGAAAGAGAAGCTGTGAGTGAGAGAGAGAGAACGAGAAGCTGTGTGTGTGAGAGAAAGAGAAGCTGTGAGTGAGAGAGAGAGAAAGAGAAGCTGTGAGGTAGAGAGAGAGAGAAAGAGAACATGTGAGTGAGAGACAGAGAGAGAAAGAGAAGTTGTGAGTGAGTGAGAGAGAGAAAGAGAACATGTGAGTGAGAGATAGAGAGAGAAATAGAAGCTGTGAGTGAGAGAGAGAGAGAAAGAGAATCTGTGAGTGAGTGAGAGAGAAAGAGAAGCTATGAGTGAGAGTGAGAGAGAGAAGCTGTGAGTGAGAGAGAGAAGCTGTGAGTGAGAAAGAGAGAGAGAAAGAGAAGCTGTGAGAGAGAGAGAGAAGCTGTGTGATAGAGAGAGAGAGAAAGAGAAGCTCTGAGAGAGAGAGAGAAAGAGAAGCTGTGAGTAAGAGAGAGAGAGAGAGAGAAGCTGTGAGTGTTAGAGAGAGTGAGATAAATAGAAGCTGTGAGTGAGTGAGAGAGAGAAGCTATGAGTGAAAGAGAGAAAGAGAAGCTGTTAGTGAGAGAGAGAGAGAGAAGCTGTGAGTGAGAGAAAAAGAAAGAGAAGCTGTGAGTAAGAGAGAAAGAGAGAAATAGAAGCTATGAGTGAGAGACAGAGAGAGAAGCTGTAAGTGAGTGAGAGAAAGAGAAGCTGTGAGTGTGTGAGAGAGAAAGAGAAGCTGAGTGAGAGAGAGAGTGAGAAGCTGTGAGTGAGAGAGAGTGAGAAGCTGTGAGTGAGAGAGTGAGAGAAAGAGAAGTTTTTAGTGAGAGTGAGAGATAGAGAAAGAGCTGTGAGAGAAGCTGTGAGTGAGAGAGAGAAGCTGTGAGTGAGAGACAGAGAGAGAAAGAGAAGCTGTGTGTGTGTGAGAGAAAGAGAAGCTGTGTGTGAGAGAGAAAATGAGAACCTGTGAGTGAGAGAGAGAGAGAGAAAGAGAAGCTGTGAGTGAGAGAGAGAGTGATGATGTGAGTGAGAGAGAGAGAAAGAGAAGCTGCGAGTGAGAGACAGAGAGAAAGAGCAGCTGTGTGTGTGAGAGAGAGAGAGAACGAGAAGCTGTGAATGAGAGAGAGAAAGAGAAGCTGTTAGTGAGAGAGAGAGAATGAAAGAGAAGCTGTGAGTGATAGAGAGAGAGAAGCTGTGAGTGAGAGAGTGAGAAGCTGTGAGTGAGAAAGAGAGAGAGAAAGAGAAGCTGTGAGTGAGAGAGACAGAGAGAACGAGAAACTGTGAGTGAGAGTGAAAGAGAGAAATCGAAGCGATGAGTGAGTGAGAGAGAGAAAGAGAAGCTGTGAGTGAGAGAGAGAAAGACAAGCTGTGAGTGAGGGAGAGAGAGAACGAGAAGCTGTGTGTGTGAGAGAAAGAGAAGCTGTGAGTGAGAGAGAGAGGGTAAGAGAAGCTGTGAGTGTGAGAGAGAGAGAAAGAGAACATGTGAGTGAGAGATAGAGAGAGAAAGAAAGAGAAGCTGTGAGTGAGAGAGAGAGAGAAAGAGAATCTGTGAGTGAGTGAGAGAGAGAGAGAGAGAAGCTATGAGTGAGAGTGAGAGAGAGAAGCTGTGAGTGAGAGAGAGAAGCTGTGAGTGAGAGAGAGAGAAAGAGAAGCTGTGAGAGAGAGAGAGAGAAAGTGAAGCTGTGTGTGAGAGAGAAAGAGAAGCTATGAGTGAGAGAGAGAGAAAGAGAAGCTGTGAGTGAGAGAGAGAGAAAGAGAAGCTGTGAGAGACAGAGAGAGAGAGTAGCTGTGTGTGTGTGTGAGAGAGAAGCTGTGAGTGTGAGAGAAAGAGAAGCTGTGAGTGAGAGACAGAGAGAGAAAGAAAGGGTGTGAGTGCAAGAGAGAGAGAGAGAAAGAAAAGCTGTGTGAGAGAGAAAGAGAAGCTGTTAGAAAAAGAGATATAATAGCTGTGAGTGAGAGAGAGAGAGAGAGAAGCTGTGAGTGAGAGAGAGAAAGAGAAGCTGTGAGTGAGAGACAGAGAGAGAAAGAAAGGGTGTGAGTGTGAGAGAGAGAAAGAGAAAGAGAAGCTGTGAGAGAGAGAGAAAGAGAAGCTGTGAGAAAGAGAGAGAAAGAGAAGCTGTGAGTGAGTGACAGAGAGAGAAAGAGAAGCTGTGTATGAGAAAGAGAAAGAGAAGCTGTGAGTGAGAGAGAGAGAGAAAGAGAAGTTGTAAGTGTGTGTGAGAGAGAAAGAGAAGCTGTGAGTGAGAGAGAGAGAAAAAGAGAAGCTGTGAGTGTTAGAGAGAGTGAGATAAAGAGAAGCTGTGAGTGAGTGAGAGAGAGAAGCTATGAGTGAAAGAGAGAAAGAGAAGCTGTTAGTGTGTGTGAGAGAGAGAGAAGCTGTGAGTGAGAGAAAAAGAAAGAGAAGCTGTGAGTAAGAGAGAAAGAGAGAAATAGAAGCTATGAGTGAGAGACAGAGAGAGAAGCTGTAAGTGAGTGAGAGAAAGAGAAGCTGTGAGTGTGTGAGAGAGAAAGAGAAGCTGTGTGAGAGAGAGAGAGAAGCTGTGAGTGAGAGAGAGTGAGAAGCTGTGAGTGAGAGAGTGAGAGAAAGAGAAGTTTTTAGTGAGAGTGAGAGAGAGAGAAAGAGAAGCTGTGAGAGAAAGAGAGAGAAAGAGAAGCTGTGAGTGAGAGAGAGAAGCTGTGAGTGAGAGACAGAGAGAGAAAGAGAAGCTGTGTGTGTGAGAGAGAAAGAGAAGCTGTGTGAGAGAGAGAGAAAATGAGAAGCTGTGAGTGAGAGAGAGAGAGAAAGAGAAGCTGTGAGTGAGAGAGAGAGTGATGATGTGAGTGAGAGAGAGAGAAAGAGAAGCTGCGAGTGAGATACAGAGAGAAAGAGCAGCTGTGAGAGAGAGAGAGAGAACGAGATGCTGTGAATGAGAGAGAGAAAGAGAAGCTGTTAGTGAGAGAGAGAGAATGAAAGAGAAGCTGTGAGTGATAGAGAGAGAGAGAAGCTGTGAGTGAGAGAGTGAGAAGCTGTGAGTGAGAAAGAGAGAGAGAAAGAGAAGCTGTGAGTGAGAGAGACAGAGAGAAAGAGAAACTGTGAGTGAGTGAGAGAGCGAGAGAAGCTGTGAGTGAGAGAGAGAGAACGAGAAGTTGTGAGTGAGAGAGAGAAAGAGAAGCTATGAGTGTGAGAGAGAGAGAAGCTGTGAGTGAGAGAGAGAACCTGTGAGTGAGAGAGAGAGAGAAAGAGAAGCTGTGTGTTAGAGACAGAGAGAAAGAGATGCTGTGAGTGATAGAAAGAGAAAGAGAAGCTGTGAGTGAGAGGGAGTGAAAGAGAAGCTGTGTGAGAGAGAGAAAGAAAAGCTGTGAGTGAGAGAGAGAGTGAGAAGCTATGAGTGAGAGAGAGAGAGAGAAGCTGTGAGAGAGAGAGAGAGAAAGATAAGCTGTGAGTGAGAGAGAGAGAAAGAGAAGCTGTGAGTGAAAGACCGAGAGAGAATGAGAAGCTGTGTGTGTGAGAGAGAGTGATAAGCTGTGAGTGAGAGAGTGAGAGAAAGAGTAGCTGTGAGTGAGAGACAGAGAGAGAAAGAAAGGGTGTGAGTGCGAGAGAGAGAGAGAAAAAGCTGTGAGAGAGAGAGAAAGAGAAGCTGTGAGTGAGAAAGAGAGAGAAAGAGAAGCTGTGACTGAGAGACAGAGAGAGAAAGAGAAGCTGTGTATGAGAGAGAGAAAGAGAAGCTGAGAGTGAGAGAGAGAGAGAAAGAGAAGCTGTAAGTGTGTGAGAGAGAGAAAGAGAAGCTGTGAGTGAGAGAGAAAAAAAGAGATGCTGTGAGTGTGTGAGAGAGAGAGAGAGAAGCTGTGAGTGAGAGAGAGAGAGAGAAAGAGAATCTGTGAGTGTGTGAGAGAGAGGAAGTGAAGCTGTGAGTGAAAAAGAGAGAAAGAGCAGCTGTGTGTGTGAGAGAGAAAGAGAAGCTGTGAGTGAGAGAGAGAGAGAACGAGAAGCTGTGTGTGAGAGAGAAAGAGAAGCTGTGAGTGAGAGAGAGAGAAAGAGAAGCTGTGAGTGAGAGATAGAGAGAAAAAGAGAAGCTGTGAGTTAGAGAGAGAGAGAATGAGAAGCTGGGTGTGTGAGATAAAGAGAAGCTGTGAGTGAGAGAGAAAGAGAAAGAGAAGCTGTGAGTGAGAGATAGAGAGAGAAAGAGAAGCTGTGAGTGAGAGAGAGAGAGAGAAAGAGAAGCTGTGAGTGAGAGAGAGAGAAAGAGAAGCTATGAGTGAGAGAGAGAGAGAGAAGCTGTGAGTGAGAGAGAGAAGCTGTGCATGAGAGAGAGAGAAAGAGAAGTTGTGTGTGTGTGAGAGAGAGAAGCTGTGAGTGAGAGAGGGAGAGAGAAAGAGAAGCTGTGTGATAGAGAGAGAGAAGCTGTGAGTGTGAGAGAGAGTGAGATAAAGAGGTTGTGAGTGTGTGAGTGAGTGAGAGAAGCTGTGAGTGAAAGAGAGAAAGAGAAGCTGTGAGTGAGTGAGAGAGAGAGAGAAGCTGTGAGTGAGAGACAGAGAGAGAAAGAAAGAGAAACTGTGTGTGTGAGAGAGAGTGATAAGCTGTGTGTGTGCGAGAGAGAGAAGCTGTGAGTGAGAGAGAGAGAAAGAGAAGCTGTGAGTGAGAGAGAGAGAAGCTGTGAGTGAGAGAGAGAAAGAGAAGCTGTGAGTGAGAGACAGAGAGAGAAAGAAAGGGTCTGAGTGCGAGAGAGAGAAAGAGAAGCTGTGTGTGAGAGAGAAAGAGAAGTTGTGAGTGAGAATGAGAGAGAAAGAGAAGCTGTGTGTGAGAGAGAGAAAGAGAAGATGTGAGTGAGAGAGAGAGAAGCTGTGAGTGAAAGTGAGAAAGAGAAGCTGATAGTGAGAGAGAGAGAGAGAGAGAGAGAAGTTGTGAGTGAGAGAAAGAGAAAGAGAAGCTGTGAGTAAGAGAGAAAGAGAGAAATAGAAGCTATGAGTGAGAGACAGAGAGAGAAGCTGTGAGTGAGTGAGAGAGAGAAAGAGAAGCTGTGAGTGAGAGACAGAGAGAGATAGAGTAGCTGTGTGTGTGTGAGAGAGAGAAGCTGTGAGTGAGAGAGAAAGAGAAGCTGTGAGTGAGAGACAGAGAGAGAAAGAAAGGGTGTGAGTGCGAGAGAGAGAGAGAGAAAGAGAAGCTGTGAGAGAGAGAGAAAGAGAAGCTGTGAGAAAGAGAGAGAGATAATAGCTGTGAGTGAGAGAGAGAGAGAAGCTGTGAGTGAGAGAGAGAAAGAGAAGCTGTGAGTGAGAGACAGAGAGAGAAAGAAAGGGTGTGAGTGCGAGAGAGAGAAAGAGAAAGAGAAGCTGTGAGAGAGAGAGAAAGAGAAGCTGTGAGAAAGAGAGAGAAAGAGAAGTTGTGAGTGAGAGACAGAGAGAGAAAGAGAAGCTGTGTATGAGAGAGAGAAAGAGAAGCTGTGAGTGAGAGAGAGAGAGAAAGAGAAGTTGTAAGTGTGTGTGAGAGAGAAAGAGAAGCTGTGAGTGAGAGAGAGAGAAAAAGAGAAGCTGTGAGTGAGAGTGAAAGAGAGAAATAGAAGCGATGAGTGAGTGAGACAGAGAAAGAGAAGCTGTGAGTGAGAGAGAGAGAGAACGAAAAGCTGTGTGTGTGAGAGAAAGAGAAGCTGTGAGTGTGTGTGAGAGAGAAAGAGAATCTGTGAGTGAGAGATAGAGAGAGAAAGAGAAGCTGTGAGTTAGAGAGAGAGAGAAAGAGAACATGTGAGTGAGAGAGAGAGAGAAAGAGAGAAGCTGTGAGTGTTAGAGAGAGTGAGATAAATAGAAGCTGTGAGTGAGTGAGAGAGAGAGAAGCTATGAGTGAAAGAGAGAAAGAGAAGCTGTTAGTGAGAGAGAGAGAGAAGCTGTGAGTGAGAGAAAAAGAAAGAGAAGCTGTGAGTAAGAGAGAAAGAGAGAAATAGAAGCTATGAGTGAGAGACAGAGAGAGAAGCTGTAAGTGAGTGAGGGAAAGAGAAGCTGTGAGTGTGTGAGAGAGAAAGAGAAGCTGAGTGAGAGAGAGAGTGAGAAGCTGTGAGTGAGAGAGAGTGAGAAGCTGTGAGTGAGAGAGTGAGAGAAAGAGAAGTTTTTAGTGAGAGTGAGAGAGAGAGAAAGAGAAGCTGTGAGAGAAAGAGAGAGAAAGAGAAGCTGTGAGTGAGAGAGAAGCTGTGAGTGAGAGACAGAGAGAGAAAGAGAAGCTGTGTGTGTGAGAGAGAAAGAGAAGCTGTGTGTGAGAGAGAGAAAATGAGAAGCTGTGAGTGAGAGAGAGAGAGAAAGAGAAGCTGTGAGTGAGAGAGAGAGTGATGATGTGAGTGAGAGAGAGAGAAAGAGAAGCTGCGAGTGAGAGACAGAGAGAAAGAGCAGCTGTGAGAGAGAGAGAGAGAACGAGAAGCTGTGAATGAGAGAGAAAGAGAAGCTGTTAGTGAGAGAGAGAGAATGAAAAATCTGTGAGTGATAGAGAGAGAGAGAAGCTGTGAGTGAGAGAGTGAGAAGCTGTGAGTGAGAAAGAGAGAGAGAAAGAGAAGCTGTGAGTGAGAGAGACAGAGAAAAAGAGAAACTGTGAGTGAGAGTGAAAGAGAGAAATAGAAGCGATGATTGAGTGAGAGAGAGAAAGAGAAGCTGTGAGTGAGAGAGAGAGAAAGACAAGCTGTGAGTGAGAGAGAGAGAGAACGAGAAGCTGTGTGTGTGAGAGAAAGAGAAGCTGTGAGTGAGAGAGAGAGAGAAAGAGAAGCTGTGAGTGAGAGAGAGAGAGAAAGAGAACATGTGAGTGAGAGATAGAGAGAGAAAGAAAGAGAAGCTGTGAGTGAGTGAGAGAGAGAAAGAGAATCTGTGAGTGAGTGAGAGAGAGAGAGAAGCTATGAGTGAGAGTGAGAGAGAGAAGCTGTGAGTGAGAGAGAGAAGCTGTGAGTGAGAGAGAGAGAGAGAAAGAGAACCTGTGAGAGAGAGAGAGAGAGAAAGTGAAGCTGTGTGTGAGAGAGAAAGAGAAGCTGTGAGTGAGAGAGAGAGAAAGAGAAGCTGTGAGTGAGAGAGAGAGAGAAAGAGAAGCTGTGAGTGAGAGACAGAGAGAGTAGCTGTGTGTGTGTGTGAGAGAGAAGCTGTGAGTGAGAGAGAAAGAGAAGCTGTGAGTGAGAGACAGAGAGAGAAAGAAAGGGTGTGAGTGCGAGAGAGAGGGAAAGAGAAGCTGTGTGAGAGAGAGCAAGAGAAGCTGTGAGAAAGAGAGAGATAATAGCTATGAGTGAGAGAGAGAGAGAAGCTGTGAGTGAGAGAGAGAAAGAGAAGCTGTGAGTGAGAGACAGAGAGAGAAAGAAAGGGTGTGAGTGTGAGAGAGAGAAAGAGAAAGAGAAGCTGTGAGAGAGAGAGAAAGAGAAGGTGTGAGAAAGAGAGAGAAAGAGAAGCTGTGAGTGAGTGACAGAGAGAGAAAGAGAAGCTGTGTATGAGAGAGAGAAAGAGAAGCTGTGAGTGAGAGAGAGAGAGAAAGAGAAGTTGTAAGTGTGTGTGTGAGAGAAAGAGAAGCTGTGAGTGAGAGAGAGAAAAGGAGAAGCTGTGAGTGAGAGTGAAAGAGAGAAATAGAAGCGATGAGTGAGTGAGAGAGAGAAAGAGAAGCTGTGAGTGAGAGAGAGAGAGAGAACGAGAAGCTGTGTGTGAGAGAGAAAGAGAAGCTGTGAGTGAGAGAGAGAGAGAGAGAAAGAGAATCTGTGAGTGATAGATAGAGAGAGAAAGAGAAGCTGTGAGTTAGAGACAGAGAGAGAGAGTAGCTGTGTGTGTGAGAGAGAGAGAGAAGCTGTGAGTGAGAGAGAAAGAGAAGCTGTGAGTGAGAGACAGAGAGAGAAAGAAAGGGTGTGAGTGCGAGAGAGAGAGAGAGAGAAAGAGAAGCTGTGTGTGTGAGAGAAAGAGAAGCTGTGAGAAAGAGAGATAATAGCTGTGAGTGAGAGAGAGAGAGAGAGAAGCTGTGAGTGAGAGAGAGAAAGAGAAGCTGTGAGTGAGAGACAGAGAGAGAAAGAAAGGGTGTGAGTGCGAGAGAGAGAAAGAGAAAGAGAAGCTGTGAGAGAGAGAGAAAGAGAAGCTGTGAGAAAGAGAGAAAGAGATGCTGTGAGTGAGTGACAGAGAGAGAAAGAGGAGCTGTGTATGAGAGAGAGAAAGAGAAGCTGTGAGTGAGAGAGAGAGAGAAAGAGAAGTTGTAAGTGTGTGAGAGAGAGAAAGAGAAGCTGTGAGTGAGAGAGAGAAAAAGAGAAGCTGTGAGTGAGAGTGAAAGAGAGAAATAGAAGCGATGAGTGAGTGAGAGAGAGAAAGAGAAGCTGTGAGTGAGAGAGAGAGAGAACGAGAAGCTGTGTGTGTGAGAGAAAGAGAAGCTGTGAGTGAGAGAGAGAGAGAGAGAAAGAGAATCTGTGAGTGAGAGATAGAGAGAGAAAGAGAAGCTGTGAGTTAGAGACAGAGAGAGAGAGTAGCTGTGTGTGTGTGTGAGAGAGAAGCTGTGAGTGAGAGAGAAAGAGAAGCTGTGAGTGAGAGACAGAGAGAGAAAGAAAGGGTGTGAGTGCGAGAGAGAGAGAGAGAAAGAGAAGCTGTGTGAGAGAGAGAAAGAGAAGCTGTGAGAAAGAGAGAGATAATAGCTGTGAGTGAGAGAGAGAGAGAGAGAAGCTGTGAGTGAGAGAGAGAAAGAGAAGCTGTGAGTGAGAGACAGAGAGAGAAAGAAAGGGTGTGAGTGCGAGAGAGAGAAAGAGAAAGAGAAGCTGTGTGAGAGAGAGAAAGAGAAGCTGTGAGAAAGAGAGAGAAAGAGAAGCTGTGAGTGAGTAACAGAGAGAGAAAGAGAAGCTGTGTATGAGAGAGAGAAAGAGAAGCTGTGAGTGAGAGTGAGAGAGAAAGAGAAGTTGTAAGTGTGTGAGAGAGAGAAAGAGAAGCTGTGAGTGAGAGAGAGAGAAAAAGAGAAGCTGTGAGTGAGAGTGAAAGTGAGAAATAGAAGCGATGAGTGAGTGAGAGAGAGAAAGAGAAGCTGTGAGTGAGAGAGAGAAAGAGAAGCTATGAGTGTGAGAGAGAGAGAAGCTGTGAGTGAGAGAGAGAACCTGTGAGTGAGAGAGAGAGAGAAAGAGAAGCTGTGTGTTAGAGACAGAGAGAAAGAGAAGCTGTGAGTGATAGAAAGAGAAAGAGAAGCTGTGAGTGAGAGGGAGAGAAAGAGAAGCTGTGAGTGAGAGAGAGAGAAAGAAAAGCTGTGAGTGAGAGAGAGAGTGAGAAGCTATGAGTGAGAGAGAGAGAGAAGCTGTGAGAGAGAGAGAGAGAAAGATAAGCTGTGAGTGAGAGAGAGAGAAGGAGAAGCTGTGAGTGAGAGACCGAGAGAGAATGAGAAGCTGTGTGTGTGAGAGAGAGTGATAAGCTGTGAGTGAGAGAGTGAGAGAAAGAGAAGCTGTGAGTGAGAGACAGAGAGAGAAAGAAAGGGTGTGAGTGCGAGAGAGAGAGAGAGAGAAAAAGCTGTGTGAGAGAGAGAAAGAGAAGCTGTGAGTGAGAAAGAGAGAGAAAGAGAAGCTGTGACTGAGAGACAGAGAGAGAAAGAGAAGCTGTGTATGAGAGAGAGAAAGAGAAGCTGAGAGTGAGAGAGAGAGAGAAAGAGAAGCTGTAAGTGTGTGAGAGAGAGAAAGAGAAGCTGTGAGTGAGAGAGAGAAAAAAAGAGAAGCTGTGAGTGTGTGTGAGAGAAAGAGAAGCTGTGAGTGTGTGTGTGAGAGAGAAAGAGATTCTGTGAGTGAGAGAGAGAAGGAGAAGTTGTGTGAGAGAGAGAGATAGAGAAAGAGAATCTGTGAGTGAGAGAGAGAGAGAGAAAGAGAAGCTATGAGTGAGAGAGAGAGAGAGAAGCTGTGAGTGAGAGAGAGAAGCTGTGCGTGAGAGAGAGAGAGAAAGAGAAGCTGTGTGTGTGTGTGAGAGAGAGAAGCTGTGAGAGAGAGAGAGAGAGAAAGAGAAGCTGTGTGATAGAGAGAGAGAAGCTGTGAGTGTGAGAGAGAGTGAGATAAAGAGGTTGTGAGTGTGTGAGTGAGTGAGAGAAGCTGTGAGTGAAAGAGAGAAAGAGAAGCTGTGAGTGAGTGAGAGAGAGAGAGAAGCTGTGAGTGAGAGACAGAGAGAGAAAGAGAAGCTGTGTGTGTAAGAGAGAGTGATAAGCTGTGTGTGTGCGAGAGAGAGAAGCTGTGAGTGAGAGAGAGAGAGAAAGAGAACATGTGAGTGAGAGATAGAGAGAGAAAGAAAGAGAAGCTGTGAGTGAGTGAGAGAGAGAAAGAGAATCTGTGAGTGAGTGAGAGAGAGAGAGAAGCTATGAGTGAGAGTGAGAGAGAGAAGCTGTGAGTGAGAGAGAGAAGCTGTGAGTGAGAGAGAGAGAGAGAAAGAGAACCTGTGAGAGAGAGAGAGAGAGAAAGTGAAGCTGTGTGTGAGAGAGAAAGAGAAGCTGTGAGTGAGAGAGAGAGAAAGAGAAGCTGTGAGTGAGAGAGAGAGAGAAAGAGAAGCTGTGAGTGAGAGACAGAGAGAGTAGCTGTGTGTGTGTGTGAGAGAGAAGCTGTGAGTGAGAGAGAAAGAGAAGCTGTGAGTGAGAGACAGAGAGAGAAAGAAAGGGTGTGAGTGCGAGAGAGAGGGAAAGAGAAGCTGTGTGAGAGAGAGCAAGAGAAGCTGTGAGAAAGAGAGAGATAATAGCTATGAGTGAGAGAGAGAGAGAAGCTGTGAGTGAGAGAGAGAAAGAGAAGCTGTGAGTGAGAGACAGAGAGAGAAAGAAAGGGTGTGAGTGTGAGAGAGAGAAAGAGAAAGAGAAGCTGTGAGAGAGAGAGAAAGAGAAGGTGTGAGAAAGAGAGAGAAAGAGAAGCTGTGAGTGAGTGACAGAGAGAGAAAGAGAAGCTGTGTATGAGAGAGAGAAAGAGAAGCTGTGAGTGAGAGAGAGAGAGAAAGAGAAGTTGTAAGTGTGTGTGTGAGAGAAAGAGAAGCTGTGAGTGAGAGAGAGAAAAGGAGAAGCTGTGAGTGAGAGTGAAAGAGAGAAATAGAAGCGATGAGTGAGTGAGAGAGAGAAAGAGAAGCTGTGAGTGAGAGAGAGAGAGAGAACGAGAAGCTGTGTGTGAGAGAGAAAGAGAAGCTGTGAGTGAGAGAGAGAGAGAGAGAAAGAGAATCTGTGAGTGATAGATAGAGAGAGAAAGAGAAGCTGTGAGTTAGAGACAGAGAGAGAGAGTAGCTGTGTGTGTGAGAGAGAGAGAGAAGCTGTGAGTGAGAGAGAAAGAGAAGCTGTGAGTGAGAGACAGAGAGAGAAAGAAAGGGTGTGAGTGCGAGAGAGAGAGAGAGAGAAAGAGAAGCTGTGTGTGTGAGAGAAAGAGAAGCTGTGAGAAAGAGAGATAATAGCTGTGAGTGAGAGAGAGAGAGAGAGAAGCTGTGAGTGAGAGAGAGAAAGAGAAGCTGTGAGTGAGAGACAGAGAGAGAAAGAAAGGGTGTGAGTGCGAGAGAGAGAAAGAGAAAGAGAAGCTGTGAGAGAGAGAGAAAGAGAAGCTGTGAGAAAGAGAGAAAGAGATGCTGTGAGTGAGTGACAGAGAGAGAAAGAGGAGCTGTGTATGAGAGAGAGAAAGAGAAGCTGTGAGTGAGAGAGAGAGAGAAAGAGAAGTTGTAAGTGTGTGAGAGAGAGAAAGAGAAGCTGTGAGTGAGAGAGAGAAAAAGAGAAGCTGTGAGTGAGAGTGAAAGAGAGAAATAGAAGCGATGAGTGAGTGAGAGAGAGAAAGAGAAGCTGTGAGTGAGAGAGAGAGAGAACGAGAAGCTGTGTGTGTGAGAGAAAGAGAAGCTGTGAGTGAGAGAGAGAGAGAGAGAAAGAGAATCTGTGAGTGAGAGATAGAGAGAGAAAGAGAAGCTGTGAGTTAGAGACAGAGAGAGAGAGTAGCTGTGTGTGTGTGTGAGAGAGAAGCTGTGAGTGAGAGAGAAAGAGAAGCTGTGAGTGAGAGACAGAGAGAGAAAGAAAGGGTGTGAGTGCGAGAGAGAGAGAGAGAAAGAGAAGCTGTGTGAGAGAGAGAAAGAGAAGCTGTGAGAAAGAGAGAGATAATAGCTGTGAGTGAGAGAGAGAGAGAGAGAAGCTGTGAGTGAGAGAGAGAAAGAGAAGCTGTGAGTGAGAGACAGAGAGAGAAAGAAAGGGTGTGAGTGCGAGAGAGAGAAAGAGAAAGAGAAGCTGTGTGAGAGAGAGAAAGAGAAGCTGTGAGAAAGAGAGAGAAAGAGAAGCTGTGAGTGAGTAACAGAGAGAGAAAGAGAAGCTGTGTATGAGAGAGAGAAAGAGAAGCTGTGAGTGAGAGTGAGAGAGAAAGAGAAGTTGTAAGTGTGTGAGAGAGAGAAAGAGAAGCTGTGAGTGAGAGAGAGAGAAAAAGAGAAGCTGTGAGTGAGAGTGAAAGTGAGAAATAGAAGCGATGAGTGAGTGAGAGAGAGAAAGAGAAGCTGTGAGTGAGAGAGAGAAAGAGAAGCTATGAGTGTGAGAGAGAGAGAAGCTGTGAGTGAGAGAGAGAACCTGTGAGTGAGAGAGAGAGAGAAAGAGAAGCTGTGTGTTAGAGACAGAGAGAAAGAGAAGCTGTGAGTGATAGAAAGAGAAAGAGAAGCTGTGAGTGAGAGGGAGAGAAAGAGAAGCTGTGAGTGAGAGAGAGAGAAAGAAAAGCTGTGAGTGAGAGAGAGAGTGAGAAGCTATGAGTGAGAGAGAGAGAGAAGCTGTGAGAGAGAGAGAGAGAAAGATAAGCTGTGAGTGAGAGAGAGAGAAGGAGAAGCTGTGAGTGAGAGACCGAGAGAGAATGAGAAGCTGTGTGTGTGAGAGAGAGTGATAAGCTGTGAGTGAGAGAGTGAGAGAAAGAGAAGCTGTGAGTGAGAGACAGAGAGAGAAAGAAAGGGTGTGAGTGCGAGAGAGAGAGAGAGAGAAAAAGCTGTGTGAGAGAGAGAAAGAGAAGCTGTGAGTGAGAAAGAGAGAGAAAGAGAAGCTGTGACTGAGAGACAGAGAGAGAAAGAGAAGCTGTGTATGAGAGAGAGAAAGAGAAGCTGAGAGTGAGAGAGAGAGAGAAAGAGAAGCTGTAAGTGTGTGAGAGAGAGAAAGAGAAGCTGTGAGTGAGAGAGAGAAAAAAAGAGAAGCTGTGAGTGTGTGTGAGAGAAAGAGAAGCTGTGAGTGTGTGTGTGAGAGAGAAAGAGATTCTGTGAGTGAGAGAGAGAAGGAGAAGTTGTGTGAGAGAGAGAGATAGAGAAAGAGAATCTGTGAGTGAGAGAGAGAGAGAGAAAGAGAAGCTATGAGTGAGAGAGAGAGAGAGAAGCTGTGAGTGAGAGAGAGAAGCTGTGCGTGAGAGAGAGAGAGAAAGAGAAGCTGTGTGTGTGTGTGAGAGAGAGAAGCTGTGAGAGAGAGAGAGAGAGAAAGAGAAGCTGTGTGATAGAGAGAGAGAAGCTGTGAGTGTGAGAGAGAGTGAGATAAAGAGGTTGTGAGTGTGTGAGTGAGTGAGAGAAGCTGTGAGTGAAAGAGAGAAAGAGAAGCTGTGAGTGAGTGAGAGAGAGAGAGAAGCTGTGAGTGAGAGACAGAGAGAGAAAGAGAAGCTGTGTGTGTAAGAGAGAGTGATAAGCTGTGTGTGTGCGAGAGAGAGAAGCTGTGAGTGAGAGAGAGAGAAAGAGAAGCTGTGAGTGAGAGAGAGAGAAGCTGTGAGTGAGAGAGAGAAAGAGAAGCTGTGAGTGAGAGACAGAGAGAGAAAGAAAGGGTCTGAGTGCGAGAGAGAGAAAGAGAAGCTGTGTGAGAGAGAGAAAGAGAAGTTGTGAGTGAGAATGAGAGAGAAAGAGAACCTGTGAGTGAGAGACAAAGAGAGAAAGAGAAGCTGTGTGTGAGAGAGAGAAAGAGAAGCTGTGAGTGAGAGAGAGAGAAGCTGTGAGTGAAAGTGAGAAAGAGAAGCTGATAGTGAGAGAGAGAGAGAGAGAAGCTGTGAGAGAGAGAAAGAGAAAGAGAAGCTGTGAGTGAGAGACAGAGAGAGAGAGAGTAGCTGTGTGTGTGTGAGAGAGAGAAGCTGTGAGTGAGAGAGAAAGAGAAGCTGTGAGTGAGAGACAGAGAGAGAAAGAAAGGGTGTGAGTGCGAGAGAGAGAGAGAAAGAGAAGCTGTGTGTGAGAGAGAAAGAGAAGCTGTGAGAAAGAGAGAGAGATAATAGCTGTGAGTGAGAGAGAGAGAGAAGCTGTGAGTGAGAGAGAGAAAGAGAAGCTGTGAGTGAGAGACAGAGAGAGAAAGAAAGGGTGTGAGTGCGAGAGAGAGAAAGAGAAAGAGAAGCTGTGAGAGAGAAAGAAAGAGAAGCTGTGAGAAAGAGAGAGAAAGAGAAGCTGTGAGTGAGAGACAGAGAGAGAAAGAGAAGCTGTGTATGAGAGAGAGAAAGAGAAGCTGTGAGTGAGAGAGAGAGAGAAAGAGAAGTTGTAAGTGTGTGTGAGAGAGAAAGAGAAGCTGTGAGTGAGTGAGAGAGAGAAAGAGAAGCTGTGAGTGAGAGAGAGAGAGAACGAGAAGCTGTGTGTGTGAGAGAAAGAGAAGCTGTGAGTGAGAGAGAGAGAGAAAGAGAATCTGTGAGTGAGAGATAGAGAGAGAAAGAGAAGCTGTGAGTTAGAGAGAGAGAGAAAGAGAACATGTGAGTGAGAGAGAGAGAGAGAAAGAGAGAAGCTGTGAGTGTTAGAGAGAGTGAGATAAATAGAAGCTGTGAGTGAGTGAGAGAGAGAGAAGCTATGAGTGAAAGAGAGAAAGAGAAGCTGTTAGTGAGAGAGAGAGAGAAGCTGTGAGTGAGAGAAAAAGAAAGAGAAGCTGTGAGGAAGAGAGAAAGAGAGAAATAGAAGCTATGAGTGAGAGACAGAGAGAGAAGCTGTAAGAGAGTGAGAGAAAGAGAAGCTGTGAGTGTGTGAGAGAGAAAGAGAAGCTGAGTGAGTGAGAGAGTGAGAAGCTGTGAGTGAGAGACAGTGAGAAGCTGTGAGTGAGAGAGTGAGAGAAAGAGAAGTTTTTAGTGAGAGTGAGAGAGAGAGAAAGAAAAGCTGTGAGTGAGAGAGAGAGTGAGAAGCTATGAGTGAGAGAGAGAGAAGCTGTGTGAGAGAGAGAGAGAAAGATAAGCTGTGAGTGAGAGAGAGAGAAAGAGAAGCTGTGAGTGAGAGACCGAGAGAGAATGAGAAGCTGTGTGTGTGAGAGAGAGTGATAAGCTGTGAGTGAGAGAGTGAGAGAAAGAGAAGCTGTGAGTGAGAGACAGAGAGAGAAAGAAAGGGTGTGAGTGCGAGAGAGAGAGAGAAAAAGCTGTGAGAGAGAGAGAAAGAGAAGCTGTGAGTGAGAAAGAGAGAGAAAGAGAAGCTGTGACTGAGAGACAGAGAGAGAAAGAGAAGCTGTGTATGAGAGAGAGAAAGAGAAGCTGAGAGATAGAGAGAGAGAAAGAGAAGCTGTAAGTGAGAGAGAGAGAGAAAGAGAAGCTGTGAGTGAGAGAGGAAAAAAAAGAGAAGCTGTGAGTGTGTGTGAGAGAGAAAGAGAAGCTGTGAGTGAGAGAGAGAGAGAAAGAGAATCTGTGAGTGAGAGAGAGAGAAGGAGAAGTTGTGTGAGAGAGAGAGATAGAGAAAGAGAAGCTGTGAGTGAGAGAGAGAGAGAGAAAGAGAAGCTGTGAGTGTGTGAGTGAGAGGAAGTGAAGCTGTGAGTGAAAAAGAGAGAAAGAGCAGCTGTGTGTGAGAGAGAGAAAGAGAAGCTGTGAGTGAGTGAGAGAGAGAGAACGAGAAGCTGTGTGTGAGAGAGAAAGAGAAGCTGTGAGTGAGAGAGAGAGAAAGAGAAGCTGTGAGTGAGAGATAGAGAGAGAAAGAGAAGCTGTGAGTTAGAGAGAGAATGAGAAGCTGTGTGTGTGAGATAAAGAGAAGCTGTGAGTGAGAGAGAAAGAGAAAGAGAAGCTGTGAGTGAGAGATAGAGAGAGAAAGAGAATCTGTGAGTGAGAGAGAGAGAGAAAGAGAAGCTATGAGTGAGAGAGAGAGAGAGAAGCTGTGAGTGAGAGAGAGAAGCTGTGCGTGAGAGAGAGAGTGAAAGAGAAGCTTTGTGTGTGTGAGAGAGAGAGAGAAGCTGTGAGTGAGAGAGAGAGAGAGAAAGAGAAGCTGTGTGATATAGAGAGAGAAGCTGTGAGTGTGAGAGAGAGTGAGATAAAGAGGTTGTGAGTGTGTGAGTGAGTGAGAGAAGCTGTGAGTGAAAGAGAGAAAGAGAAGCTGTGAGTGAGTGAGTGAGAGAGAGAAGCTGTGAGTGAGAGACAGAGAGAGAAAGAGAAGCTGTGAGTGAGAGACAGAGAGAGAAAGAGAAGCTGTGTGTGTGAGAGAGAGTGATAAGCTGTGTGTGTGCGAGAGAGAGAAGCTGTGAGTGAGAATGAGAGAGAAAGAGAAGCTGTGAGTGAGAGACAAAGAGAGAAAGAGAAGCTGTGTGTGTGAGAGAGAAAGAGAAGCTGTGAGTGAGAGAGAGAGAAGCTGTGAGTGAAAGTGAGAAAGAGAAGCTGATAGTGAGAGAGAGAGAGAGAGAAGCTGTGAGTGAGAGAAAGAGAAAGAGAAGCTGTGAGTAAGAGAGAAAGAGAGAAATAGAAGCTATGAGTGAGAGACAGAGAGAGAAGCTGTGAGTGAGAGAGAGAGAGAAAGAGAAGCTGTGAGTGAGAGACAGAGAGAGAGAGAGAGTAGCTGTGTGTGTGTGAGAGAGAGAAGCTGTGAGTGAGAGAGAAAGAGAAGCTGGGAGTGAGAGACAGAGAGAGAAAGAAAGGGTGTGAGTGCGAGAGAGAGAGAGAGAAAGAGAAGCTGTGAGAGAGAGAGAAAGAGAAGCTGTGAGAAAGAGAGAGAGATAATAGCTGTGAGTGAGAGAGAGAGAAGCTGTGAGTGAGAGAGAGAAAGAGAAGCTGTGAGTGAGAGACAGAGAGAGAAAGAAAGGGTGTGAGTGCGAGAGAGAGAAAGAGAAAGAGAAGCTGTGTGTGAGAGAGAAAGAGAAGCTGTGAGAAAGAGAGAGAAAGAGAAGCTGTGAGTGAGAGACAGAGTGAGAAAGAGAAGCTGTGTATGAGGGAGAGAAAGAGAAGCTGTGAGTGAGAGAGAGAGAGAAGCTGTGAGTGTGTGTGAGAGAGAAAGTGAAGTTGTGTGAGAGAGAGAAAAAGAGAAGCTGTGAGTGAGAGTGAAAGAGAGAAATAGAAGCTACGAGTGAGAGAGAGAGAGAAGCTGTGAGTGTGTGAGAGAGAGGAAGTGAAGCTGTGAGTGAAAAAGAGAGAAAGTGAAGCTGTGAGTGAGAGATAAGAGAGAAAGAGAAGCTGTGAGTTAGAGAGAGAGAGAACGAGAAGCTGTGTGTGTGAAATAAAGAAAAGCTGTGAGTGAGAGAGAGAGAGAAAGAGAAGCTGTGAGTGAGAGATAGAGAGAGAAAGAGAAGCTGTGAGTGAGAGAGAGAGAGAATCTGTGAGTGAGAGAGAGAGAGAAAGAGAAGCTGTTAGTGAGAGAGAGAGAGAAGCTGTGAATGAGAGAGAGAATCTGTGCGTGAGAGAGAGAGAGAGAGAAGCTGTGTGTGTGTGTGTGAGAGAGACAGAGAAGCTGTGAGTGAGAGAGAGAGAGAGAAAGAGAAGCTGTGTGATAGAGAGAGAGAAGCTGTGAGTGTGAGAGAGAGTGGGATAAAGAGAAGTTGTGAGTGAGTGAGTGAGTGAGAGAAGCTGTGAGTGAAAGAGAGAAAGAGAAGCTGTGAGTGAGAGAGAGAGAGAAGCTGTGAGTGAGAGAGAGAAAGAGAAGCTGTGAGTGAGAGACAGAGGGAGAAAGAAAGGGTGTGAGTGCGAGAGAGAGAAAGAGAAGCTGTGTGTGAGAGAGAAAGAGAAGCTGTGAGTGAGAAAGAGAGAGAAAGAGAAGCTGTGTGTGTGAGAGAGAAAGAGAAGCTGTGAGTGAGAGAGAGAGAAGCTGTGAGTGAAAGTGAGAAAGAGAAGCTGATAGTGAGAGAGAGAGAAGCTGTGTGAGAGAGAGAGAGAAAAAGAGAAGCTGTGAGAGAGTGAGAGAGAGAAGCTGTAAGTGAGTGAGAGAAGGAGAAGCTGTGAGTGTGAGAGAGAGAAAGAGAAGCTGTGAGAGAGAGAGAGAGAAAGAGAAGTTGTTAGTGAGAGAGAGAGAGAGAAAGAGAAGCTTTGAGAGAGAGAGAGAGAGAGAAGCTGTGATTGAGAGAGAGAGAGAAGCTGTGAGTGAGAGACAGAGAGATAAAGAGAAGCTGTGAGAGAGAGTGAGAAAGAGAAGCTGTGAGAGAGAGAGAATGAGAAGCTGTTTGAGTGGGAGAGTGAAAGAGAGAAATAGAAGCTACGAGTGAGAGAGAGAGAGAAGCTGTGAGTGTGTGAGAGAGAGGAAGTGAAGCTGTGAGTGAAAAAGAGAGAAAGTGAAGCTGTGAGTGAGAGATAGAGAGAGAAAGAGAAGCTGTGAGAGAGAGAATGAGAAGCTGTGTGTGTGTGAGAGAGAGAGAAGTTGTTATTGAGAGAGAGAGAGAGAGAGAGAGAGAGAGAAAGAGGTGTGAGAGAGAGAAAGAGAAAGAGAAGCTGTGTATGAGAGAGAAAGAGAAGCTGTGAGTGAGAGAGAGAGAGAGAGAAAGAGAAGCTGTGAGAGAGAGAATGAGAAGCTGTGTGTGAGAGAGAGAGAGAGAAGTTGTTATTGAGAGAGAGAGAGAGAGAAAGAGGTGTGAGAGAGAGAAAGAGAAAGAGAAGCTGTGTATGAGAGAGAAAGAGAAGCTGTGAGTGAGAGACAGAGAGAGAAAGAGAAGCTGTGTGAGAGAGAGAGTGATAAGCTGTGAGGGAGAGAGAGAGAGAAAGAGAAGCTGTGAGTGAGAGAAAGTGAGAGAGAGTAGCTGTGAGAGAGAGAGAGCAAGAGAAGCTGTGAGTGTGTGTGAGAGAGAGAAAGAAAGCTGTGAGTGAGAGAGAGAGAGAGAAAGAGAAGCTGTGAGTGAGAGAGAGAGAGAAGGAGAAGTTGTGTGAGAGAGAGAGATAGAGAAAGAGAAGCTGTGAGAGAGAGAGAAAGAGAAGCTGTGAGTGTGTGTGTGAGAGAAAGTGAAGTTGTGAGAGAGAGAAAAAGAGAAGCTGTGAGTGAGAGTGAAAGAGAGAAATAGAAGCTACTAGTGAGAGAGAGAGAGAAGCTGTGAGTGTGTGAGAGAGAGGAAGTGAAGCTGTGAGTGAAAAAGAGAGAAAGTGAAGCTGTGAGTGAGAGATAGAGAGAGAAAGAGAAGCTGTGAGTTAGAGAGAGAGAGAGAACGAGAAGCTGTGTGTGTGAGATAAAGAGAAGCTGTGAGTGAGAGAGAGAGAAAGAGAAGCTGTGAGTGAGAGATAGAGAGAGAAAGAGAAGCTGTGAGTGAGAGAGAGAGAGAATCTGTGAGTGAGAGAGAGAGAAAGAGAAGCTATCAGTGAGAGAGAGAGAAGCTGTGAGTGAGAGAGAGAGTGAGATAAAGAGAAGTTGTGAGTGAGAGAGAGAGAGAAGCTGTGAGTGAGAGACAGAGAGAGAAAGAGAAGCTGTGTGTGAGAGAGAGATTGATAAGCTGTGTGTGTGAGAGAGAGAAGCTGTGAGTGAGTGAGAGAGAAAGAGAAGCTGTGAGTGAGTGAGAGAGAGAAGCTGTGAGTGAGAGAGAGAAAGAGAAGCTGTGAGTGAGAGACAGAGGGAGAAAGAAAGGGTGTGAGTGCGAGAGAGAGAAAGAGAAGCTGTGAGAGAGAGAGAGAAAGAGAAGCTGTGAGTGAGAAAGAGAGAGAAAGAGAAGCTGTGAGTGAGAGACAGAGAGAGAAAGAGAAGCTGTGTGTGTGAGAGAGAAAGAGAAGCTGTGAGTGAGAGAGAGAAGCTGTGAGTGAAAGTGAGAAATAGAAGCTGATAGTGAGAGAGGGAGAGAAGCTGTGAGTGAGAGAAAGAGAAAGAGAAGCTGTGAGTAAGAGAGAAAGAGAGAAATAGAAGCTATGAGTGAGAGACAGAGAGAGAAGCTGTGAGTGAGTGAGTGAGAGAGAGAGAAGCTGTGTGAGAGAGAGAGAGAAAAAGAGAAGCTGTGAGTGAGAGATAGAGAGAGAAAGAGAAGCTATGAGTGAGAGAGAGAGAGAGAAGCTGTGAGTGAGACAGAGAGATAAAGAGAACCTGTGAGAGAGAGTGAGAAAGAGAAGCTGTGAGAGAGAGAGAATGAGAAGCTGTGTGAGAGGGAGAGAGAAAGAGAGAAATAGAAGCTACGAGTGAGAGAGAGAGAGAAGCTGTGAGTGTGTGAGAGAGAGGAAGTGAAGCTGTGAGTGAAAAAGAGAGAAAGTGAAGCTGTGAGTGAGAGATAGAGAGAGAGAGAGAAGCTGTGAGTTAGAGAGAGAGAGAACGAGAAGCTGTGTGTGTGAGATAAAGAGAAGCTGTGAGTGAGAGAGAGAGAGAAAGAGAAGCTGTGAGTGAGAGATAGAGAGAGAAAGAGAAGCTATGAGTGAGAGAGAGAGAAGCTGTGAGTGAGAGAGAGAAGCTGTGCGAGAGAGAGAGAGAGAGAAGCTGTGTGTGTGTGTGAGAGAGAGAGAAGCTGTGAGTGAGAGAGAGAGAGAAAGAGAAGCTGTGTGATAGAGAGAGAGAGAGAAGCTGTGAGTGTGAGAGAGAGTGAGATAAAGAGAAGTTGTGAGTGAGTGAGTGAGTGAGTGAGAGAAGCTGTGAGTGAGAGACAGAGAGAGAAAGAGAAGCTGTGTGTGAGAGAGAGAGTGATAAGCTGTGTGTGTGTGAGAGAGAAGCTGTGAGTGAGAGAGAGAGAAAGAGAAGCTGTGAGTGTGAGAGAGAGAGAAGCTGTGAGTGAGAGAGAGAAAGAGAAGCTGTGAGTGAGAGACAGAGGGAGAAAGAAAGGTGTGAGTGCGAGAGAGAGAAAGAGAAGCTGTGTGTGAGAGAGAAAGAGAAGCTGTGAGTGAGAAAGAGAGAGAAAGAGAAGCTGTGTGTGTGAGAGAGAAAGAGAAGCTGTGAGTGAGAGAGAGAGAAGCTGTGAGTGAAAGTGAGAAAGAGAAGCTGATAGTGAGAGAGAGAAGCTGTGAGTGAGAGAAAGAGAAAGAGAAGCTGTGAGTAAGAGAGAAAGAGAGAAATAGAAGCTATGAGTGAGAGACAGAGAGAGAAGCTGTGAGTGAGTGAGAGAGAGAGAAGCTGTGTGAGAGAGAGAGAGAAAAAGAGAAGCTGTGAGAGAGTGAGAGAGAGAGAAGCTGTAAGTGAGTGAGAGAAGGAGAAGCTGTGAGTGTGAGAGAGAGAAAGAGTAGATGTGAGTGAGAGAGAGAGAGAAAGAGAAGTTGTTAGTGAGAGAGAGAGAGAGAAAGAGAAGCTTTGAGAGAGAGAGAGAGAAGCTGTGATTGAGAGAGAGAGAGAAGCTGTGAGTGAGAGACAGAGAGATAAAGAGAAGCTGTGAGAGAGAGTGAGAAAGAGAAGCTGTGAGAGAGAGAGAATGAGAAGCTGTGTGAGAGGGAGAGAGAAAGAGAGAAATAGAAGCTACGAGTGAGAGAGAGAGAAGCTGTGAGTGTGTGAGAGAGAGGAAGTGAAGCTGTGAGTGAAAAAGAGAGAAAGTGAAGCTGTGAGTGAGAGATAGAGAGAGAAAGAGAAGCTGTGAGAGAGAGAATGAGAAGCTGTGTGTGTGAGAGAGAAAGAGAAGTTGTTATTGAGAGAGAGAGAGAGAGAAAGAGGTGTGAGAGAGAGAATGAGAAAGAGAAGCTGTGTGTGAGAGAGAAAGAGAAGCTGTGAGTGAGAGAGAGAGAGAGAGAGAAAGAGAAGCTGTGAGAGAGAGAGAAAGAGAAGCTGTGAGTGAGAGACAGAGAGACAGAGAGAGAAAGAGAAGCTGTGTGTGAGAGAGAGTGATAAGCTGTGAGGGAGAGAGAGAGAGAAAGAGAAGCTGTGAGTGAGAGACAGTGAGAGAGAGTAGCTGTGAGAGAGAGAGCAAGAGAAGCTGTGAGTGTGTGTGTGAGAGAGAAAGAAAGCTGTGAGTGAGAGAGAGAGAGAGAAAGAGAAGCTGTGAGTGAGAGAGAGAGAGAAGGAGAAGTTGTGTGAGAGAGGGAGATAGAGAAAGAGAAGCTGTGAGAGAGAGAGAAAGAGAAGCTGTGAGTGTGTGTGAGAGAGAAAGTGAAGTTGTGAGAGAGAGAGAAAAAGAGAAGATGTGAGTGAGAGTGAAAGAGAGAAATTGAAGCTACTAGTGAGAGAGAGAGAGAAGCGGTGAGTGTGTGAGAGAGAGGAAGTGAAGCTGTGAGTGAAAAAGAGAGAAAGTGAAGCTGTGAGTGAGAGATAGAGAGAGAAAGAGAAGCTGTGAGTGAGAGAGAGAGAGAATCTGTGAGTGAGAGAGAGAGAGAAAGAGAAGCTATGAGTGAGAGAGAGAGAAGCTGTGAGTGAGAGAGAGAAGCTGTGTGTGTGTGTGTGAGAGAGAGAAGCTGTGTGTGTGTGAGAGAGAGAGAAGCTGTGTGATAGAGAGAGAGAGAAGCTGTGAGTGTGAGAGAGAGTGAGATAAAGAGAAGTTGTGAGTGAGAGAGAGAGAGAAGCTGTGAGTGAGAGACAGAGAGAGAAAGAGAAGCTGTGTGAGAGAGAGAGATTGATAAGCTGTGTGTGTGTGAGAGAGAAGCTGTGAGTGAGAGAGAGAAAGAGAAGCTGTGAGTGAGAGACAGAGGGAGAAAGAAAGGGTGTGAGTGCGAGAGAGAGAAAGAGAAGCTGTGAGAGAGAGAGAGAAAGAGAAGCTGTGAGTGAGAAAGAGAGAGAAAGAGAAGCTGTGAGTGAGAGACAGAGAGAGAAAGAGAAGCTGTGTGTGTGAGAGAGAAAGAGAAGCTGTGAGAGAGAGAGAGAGAAGCTGTGAGTGAAAGTGAGAAATAGAAGCTGATAGTGAGAGAGAGAGAAGCTGTGAGTGAGAGAAAGAGAAAGAGAAGCTGTGAGTAAGAGAGAAAGAGAGAAATAGAAGCTATGAGTGAGAGACAGAGAGAGAAGCTGTGAGTGAGTGAGAGAGAGAGAAGCTGTGTGAGAGAGAGAGAGAAAAAGAGAAGCTGTGAGAGAGAGAGAGAGAAGCTGTAAGTGAGTGAGAGGAGAAGCTGTGAGTGTGAGAGAGAGAAAGAGAAGCTGTGAGTGAGAGAGAGAGAGAGAGAAAGAGAAGTTGTTAGTGAGAGAGAGAGAAAGAGAAGCTTTGAGAGAGAGAGAGAGAGAAGCTGTGAGTGAGAGAGAGAGAGAAGCTGTGAGTGAGACAGAGAGATAAAGAGAACCTGTGAGAGAGAGTGAGAAAGAGAAGCTGTGAGAGAGAGAGAATGAGATAGAGAGAGAGAGAGAAGCTGTGAGTTAGAGAGAGAGAGAACGAGAAGCTGTGTGTGTGAGATAAAGAGAAGCTGTGAGTGAGAGAGAGAGAGAAAGAGAAGCTGTGAGTGAGAGATAGAGAGAGAAAGAGAAGCTATGAGTGAGAGAGAGAGAAGCTGTGAGTGAGAGAGAGAAGCTGTGCGTGAGAGAGAGAGAGAGAAGCTGTGTGTGTGTGAGAGGGAGAGAAGCTGTTAGTGAGAGAGAGAGAGAAAGAGAAGCTGTGTGATAGAGAGAGAGAGAGAGAAGCTGTGAGTGTGAGAGAGAGTGAGATAAAGAGAAGTTGTGAGTGAGTGAGAGAGAGAGAGAAGCTGTGAGTGAGAGACAGAGAGATAAAGAGAAGCTGTGAGAGAGAAAGAGAAGCTGTGAGTGAGAGAGAGAGAGAATGAGAAGCTGTGTGAGAGGGAGAGAGAAAGAGAAGATTTTAGTGAGAGAGAGAGAGAGAAAGAGCTGTGAGAGAGAGAGAGAGAACGAGAAGCTGTGAGTGAGAGAGAGAGAGAAGCTGTGAGTGAGAGACAGAGAGATATAGAGAAGCTCTGAGAGAGAGTGAGAAAGAGAAGCTGTGTGAGAGAGAGAATGAGAATGAGAAGCTGTGTGAGAGGGAGAGAGAAAGAGAAGTTGTTAGTGAGAGAGAGAGAGAGAGAGAGCTGTGTGTGAGAGAGAGAGCAAGAGAATCTGTGAGTGAGAGAGAGAGAGAAAGAGAAGCTGTGAGAGAGAAAGAGAGAAAGAGAAGCTGTGAGTGAGAGAGAGTGAGAAGCTATGAGAGAGAGAGAGCAAGAGAAGCTGTGAGTGAGAGAGAGAAAGAGAAGCTGTGAGAAATAGAGAGAAAGAGAAGCTGTGAGTGAGAAGACAGAGAGAGAAAGAGAAGCTGTGTGTGAGAGAGAGAGAGAAAGTGAAGCTGTGAGTGAGAGAGAGAGAGAAAGAGAAGCTGTGAGTGTGTGTGAGAGAGAAAGAGAAGCTGTGAGAGAGAGAGAAAAAGAGAAGCTGTGAGTGAGTGAAAGAGAGAAATAGAAGCTATGAGTGAGAGAGAGAGAGAAGCTGTGAGTGAGAGAAAGAGAGAGAAAGAGAAGTTGTTAGTGAGAGAGAGAGAGAGTAAGAGAAGCTTTGAGAGAGAGAGAGAGAAAGAGAAGCTGTGAGTGAGAGACAGAGAGATAAAGAGAAGCTGTGTGAGAGAGAGAAAGAGAAGCTGTGAGTGAGAGAGAGAGAGAATGAGAAGCTGTGTGAGAGGGAGAGAGAAAGAGAAGATTTTAGTGAGAGAGAGAGAGAAAGAGCTGTGAGAGAGAGAGAGAGAAAGAGAAGCTGTGTGAGAGAGAAAGAGAAGCTGTGAGTGAGAGAGAGAGAGAAAGTGAAGCTGTGAGTGAGTGAGAGAGAGAAAGAGAACCTGTGAATGAGAGAAAGAGAGAAAGAGAAGCTGTGAGTGAGAGACAGAGAGAGAAAAAGAAGCTGTGTGTGTGAGAGAGAGTGATAAGCTGTGAGTGAGAGAGAGAGAGAGAAAGAAAAGCTGTGAGTGAGAGACAGAGAGAGAGTAGCTGTGTGTGTGTGAGAGAGAGAGAGAGCAAGAGAATCTGTGAGTGAGAGAGAGAGAGAAAAAGAGAAGCTGTGAGTGACAGAGAAAGAGAGAAAGAGAAGCTGTGAGTGAGAGAGAGTGAGAAGTTATGAGAGAGAGAGCAAGAGAAGCTGTGAGTGAGAGAGAGAAAGAGAGAGAGAAGCTGTGAGTGTGAGAGAGAGTGAGATAAAGAGAAGCTGTGAGTGAGTGTGAGAGAGAGAGAAGCTGTGAGTGAAAGTGAGAAAGAGAAGCTGATAGTGAGAGAGAGAGAAGCTGCGAGTGAGAGAAAGAGAAAGAGAAGCTGTGAGTAAGAGAGAAAGAGAGAAATAGAAGCTATGAGTGAGAGACAGAGAGAGAAGCTGTGAGTGAGTGAGAGAGAGAGAAGCTGTGTGAGAGAGAGAGAGAGAAAAAGAGAAGCTGTGAGAGAGAGAGAGAGAGAAGCTGTAAGTGAGTGAGAGAAAGAGAAGCTGTGAGTGTGAGAGAGAGAAGCTGTGTGTGAGAGAGAGAGAGAGAAAGAGAAGTTGTTAGTGAGAGAGAGAGAGAGAGAAAAAGAAGCTTTGAGAGAGAGAGAGAGAGAGAGAAGCTGTGAGTGAGAGAGAGAGAGAAGCTGTGAGTGAGAGACAGAGAGATATAGAGAAGCTGTGAGAGAGAGTGAGAAAGAGAAGCTGTGTGAGAGAGAGAATGAGAACCTGTTTGAGAGGGAGAGAGAAAGAGAAGTTGTTAGTGAGAGAGAGAGAGAGAATGAGAAGCTGTGTGTGTGAGATTAAGAGAAGCTGTGAGTGTGAGAGAGAGAAAGAGAAGCTGTGAGTGAGAGAGAGAAAGAGAAGCTATGAGAGAGAGAGAGCAAGAGAAGCTGTGAGTGAGAGAGAGAAAGAGAGAGAGAAGCTGTGAGTGTGAGAGAGAGTGAGAGAAAGAGAAGCTGTGAGTGAGAGACAGAGAGAGAAAGAGAAGCTGTGTGTGAGAGAGAGAGTGATAAGCTGTGAGTGAGAGAGATAGAGAGAAAGAAAAGCTGTGAGTGAGAGACAGAGAGAGAGAGTAGCTGTGTGTGTGTGAGAGAGAGAGAGAGCAAGAGAATCTGTGAGTGAGAGAGAGAGAAAAAGAGAAGCTGTGAGTGACAGAGAAAGAGAGAAAGAGAAGCTGTGAGTGAGAGAGAGTGAGAAGCTATGAGAGAGAGAGAGCAAGAGAAGCTGTGAGTGAGAGAGAGAAAGAGAGAGAGAAGCTGTGAGTGTGAGAGAGAGTGAGATAAAGAGAAGCTGTGAGTGAGTGTGAGAGAGAGAGAAGCTGTGAGTGAAAGTGAGAAAGAGAAGCTGATAGTGAGAGAGAGAGAAGCTGCGAGTGAGAGAAAGAGAAAGAGAAGCTGTGAGTAAGAGAGAAAGAGAGAAATAGAAGCTATGAGTGAGACACAGAGAGAGAAGCTGTGAGTGAGTGAGAGAGAGAGAAGTTGTGTGAGAGAGAGAGAAAAAGAGAAGCTGTGAGTGAGAGAGAGAGAGAGAGAAGCTGTAAGTGAGTGAGAGAAAGAGAAGCTGTGAGTGTGAGAGAGAGAAAGAGAAGCTGTGAGTGAGAGAGAGAGTGAGAAGCTGTGAGTGAGAGAGAGAGAAAGAGATGCTGTGAGTGAGAGACAGAGAGAGAACGAGAAGTTGTTAGTGAGAGAGAGAGAGAGAAAGAGAAGCTGTGTGAGAGAGAGAAAGAGAAGCTGTCAGAGAGAGAGATAGAAGCTGTGAGTGAGAGACAGAGAGAGAAAGAGAAGCTGTGAGTGAGAAGACAGAGAGAGAAAGAGAAGCTGTGTGTGTGAGAGAGAGAAAGAGAAGCTGTGAGTGAGAGAGAGAGAGAAAGAAAGAGAAGCTGTGAGTGTGTGTGAGAGAGAAAGAGAAGCTGCGAGAGAGAGAGAGAAAAAGAGAAGCTGTGAGTGAGAGAGAGAGAAAGAGAAGCTGTGAGTGAGAGATAGAGAGAGAAAGAGAAGCTGTGAGTGAGTGAGAGAGAGAGAATGAGAAGCTGTGTGTGTGAGATTAAGAGAAGCTGTGAGTGAGAGAGAGAGAGAAAGAGAAGCTGTGAGTGAGAGAGAGAGAGAAACAGAAGCTGTAAGTGAGTGAGAGAAAGAAAAGCTGTGAGTGAGAGAGAGAGTGAGAAGCTGTGAGTGAGAGAGAGAGAAAGAGATGCTGTGAGTGAGACAGAGAGAGAGAAAGAGAAGTTGTTAGTGAGAGGGAGAGAGAGAGAAAGAGAAGCTGTGTGAGAGAGAGAGAAAGAGAAGCTGTGAGAGAGAGAGATAGAAGCTGTGAGTGAGAGACAGAGAGAGAAAGAGAAGCTGTGTGTGTGTGAGAGAGAGAAGCTGTGTGTGTGAGAGAAAGAGAATCTGTGAGTGAGTGAGAGAGAAAGAGAATCTGTGAGTGATAGAGAGAGAGAAAGAGAAGCTGTGAGAGAGAGAGAAAGAGAAGCTGTGAGTGAGAGACAGAGAGAGAAGCTGTGAGTGAGTGAGAGAGAGAGAAGTTGTGTGAGAGAGAGAGAGAAAAAGAGAAGCTGCGAGTGAGAGAGAGAGAGAGAAGCTGTGAGTGAGTAAGAGAGAGAGAAGTTGTGTGAGTGAGAGAAAGAGAGAGAGAAGCTGTGAGTAAGAGAGAAAGAGAGAAATAGAAGCTATGAGTGAGAGACAGAGAGAGAAGCTGTGAGTGAGTGAGAGAGAGAAGTTGTGTGTGAGAGAGAGAGAAAAAGAGAAGCTGTGAGTGAGAGAGAGAGAGAAACAGAAGCTGTAAGTGAGTGAGAGAAAGAGAAGCTGTGAGTGTGAGAGAGAAAGAGAAGCTGTGAGTGAGAGAGAGAGTGAGAAGCTGTGAGTGAGAGAGAGAGAAAGAGATGCTGTGAGTGAGAGACAGAGAGAGAGAGAAAGAGAAGTTGTTAGTGAGAGAGAGAGAGAGAGAAAGAGAAGCTGTGAGAGAGAGAGAAAGAGAAGCTGTGAGAGAGAGAGATAGAAGCTGTGAGTGAGAGACAGAGAGAGAAAGAGAAGCTGTGTGTGTGTGAGAGAGAGAAGCTGTGTGTGTGAGAGAAAGAGAAGCTGTGAGTGAGTGAGAGAGAAAGAGAATCTGTGAGTGATAGAGAGAGAGAAAGAGAAGCTGTGTGAGAGAGAGAAAGAGAAGCTGTGAGTGAGAGACAGAGAGAGAAAGAGAAGCTGTGTGAGAGAGAGAGTGATAAGCTGTGAGTGAGAGAGAGAGAAAGAGAAGCTGTGAGTGAGAGAGAGAAAGAGAAGCTGTGAGAGAGAGAGAATGAGAAGCTGTGAGTGAGAGAGAGAAAGAGAGAGAGAAGCTGTGAGTGTGAGAGAGAGTGAGATAAAGAGAAGCTGTGAGTGAGTGTGAGAGAGAGAGAGAAGCTGTGAGTGAAAGTGAGAAAGAGAAGCTGATAGTGAGAGAGAGAGAAGCTGTGAGTGAGAGACAGAGAGAGAAAGAGAAGCTGTGAGTAAGAGAGAGAGTGATAAGCTGTGAGTGAGAGAGATAGAGAGAAAGAAAAGCTGTGAGTGAGAGACAGAGAGAGAGAGTAGCTGTGTGTGTGTGAGAGAGAGAGAGAGCAAGAGAATCTGTGAGTGAGAGAGAGAGAAAAAGAGAAGCTGTGAGTGACAGAGAAAGAGAAGCTGTGAGTGAGAAAGAGAGAGAAAGAGAAGCTGTGAGTGAGAGACAGAGAGAGAAAGAGAAGCTGTGTGTGTGAGAGAGAAAGAGAAGCTGTGAGAGAGAGAGAGAGAAGCTGTGAGTGAAAGTGAGAAATAGAAGCTGATAGTGAGAGAGAGAGAAGCTGTGAGTGAGAGAAAGAGAAAGAGAAGCTGTGAGTAAGAGAGAAAGAGAGAAATAGAAGCTATGAGTGAGAGACAGAGAGAGAAGCTGTGAGTGAGTGAGAGAGAGAGAAGCTGTGTGAGAGAGAGAGAGAAAAAGAGAAGCTGTGAGAGAGAGAGAGAGAAGCTGTAAGTGAGTGAGAGGAGAAGCTGTGAGTGTGAGAGAGAGAAAGAGAAGCTGTGAGTGAGAGAGAGAGAGAGAGAAAGAGAAGTTGTTAGTGAGAGAGAGAGAAAGAGAAGCTTTGAGAGAGAGAGAGAGAGAGAAGCTGTGAGTGAGAGAGAGAGAGAAGCTGTGAGTGAGACAGAGAGATAAAGAGAACCTGTGAGAGAGAGTGAGAAAGAGAAGCTGTGAGAGAGAGAGAATGAGATAGAGAGAGAGAGAGAAGCTGTGAGTGAGAGAGAGAGAGAAAGAGAAGCTGTGAGTGAGAGATAGAGAGAGAAAGAGAAGCTATGAGTGAGAGAGAGAGAAGCTGTGAGTGAGAGAGAGAAGCTGTGCGTGAGAGAGAGAGAGAGAAGCTGTGTGTGTGTGAGAGGGAGAGAAGCTGTTAGTGAGAGAGAGAGAGAAAGAGAAGCTGTGTGATAGAGAGAGAGAGAGAGAAGCTGTGAGTGTGAGAGAGAGTGAGATAAAGAGAAGTTGTGAGTGAGTGAGAGAGAGAGAGAAGCTGTGAGTGAGAGACAGAGAGATAAAGAGAAGCTGTGAGAGAGAAAGAGAAGCTGTGAGTGAGAGAGAGAGAGAATGAGAAGCTGTGTGAGAGGGAGAGAGAAAGAGAAGATTTTAGTGAGAGAGAGAGAGAGAAAGAGCTGTGAGAGAGAGAGAGAGAACGAGAAGCTGTGAGTGAGAGAGAGAGAGAAGCTGTGAGTGAGAGACAGAGAGATATAGAGAAGCTCTGAGAGAGAGTGAGAAAGAGAAGCTGTGTGAGAGAGAGAATGAGAATGAGAAGCTGTGTGAGAGGGAGAGAGAAAGAGAAGTTGTTAGTGAGAGAGAGAGAGAGAGCTGTGTGTGAGAGAGAGAGCAAGAGAATCTGTGAGTGAGAGAGAGAGAGAAAGAGAAGCTGTGAGAGAGAAAGAGAGAAAGAGAAGCTGTGAGTGAGAGAGAGTGAGAAGCTATGAGAGAGAGAGAGCAAGAGAAGCTGTGAGTGAGAGAGAGAAAGAGAAGCTGTGAGAAATAGAGAGAAAGAGAAGCTGTGAGTGAGAAGACAGAGAGAGAAAGAGAAGCTGTGTGTGAGAGAGAGAGAGAAAGTGAAGCTGTGAGTGAGAGAGAGAGAGAAAGAGAAGCTGTGAGTGTGTGTGAGAGAGAAAGAGAAGCTGTGAGAGAGAGAGAAAAAGAGAAGCTGTGAGTGAGTGAAAGAGAGAAATAGAAGCTATGAGTGAGAGAGAGAGAGAAGCTGTGAGTGAGAGAAAGAGAGAGAAAGAGAAGTTGTTAGTGAGAGAGAGAGAGAGTAAGAGAAGCTTTGAGAGAGAGAGAGAGAAAGAGAAGCTGTGAGTGAGAGACAGAGAGATAAAGAGAAGCTGTGTGAGAGAGAGAAAGAGAAGCTGTGAGTGAGAGAGAGAGAGAATGAGAAGCTGTGTGAGAGGGAGAGAGAAAGAGAAGATTTTAGTGAGAGAGAGAGAGAAAGAGCTGTGAGAGAGAGAGAGAGAAAGAGAAGCTGTGTGAGAGAGAAAGAGAAGCTGTGAGTGAGAGAGAGAGAGAAAGTGAAGCTGTGAGTGAGTGAGAGAGAGAAAGAGAACCTGTGAATGAGAGAAAGAGAGAAAGAGAAGCTGTGAGTGAGAGACAGAGAGAGAAAAAGAAGCTGTGTGTGTGAGAGAGAGTGATAAGCTGTGAGTGAGAGAGAGAGAGAGAAAGAAAAGCTGTGAGTGAGAGACAGAGAGAGAGTAGCTGTGTGTGTGAGAGAGAGAGAGAGAGCAAGAGAATCTGTGAGTGAGAGAGAGAGAGAAAAAGAGAAGCTGTGAGTGACAGAGAAAGAGAGAAAGAGAAGCTGTGAGTGAGAGAGAGTGAGAAGTTATGAGAGAGAGAGCAAGAGAAGCTGTGAGTGAGAGAGAGAAAGAGAGAGAGAAGCTGTGAGTGTGAGAGAGAGTGAGATAAAGAGAAGCTGTGAGTGAGTGTGAGAGAGAGAGAAGCTGTGAGTGAAAGTGAGAAAGAGAAGCTGATAGTGAGAGAGAGAGAAGCTGCGAGTGAGAGAAAGAGAAAGAGAAGCTGTGAGTAAGAGAGAAAGAGAGAAATAGAAGCTATGAGTGAGAGACAGAGAGAGAAGCTGTGAGTGAGTGAGAGAGAGAGAAGCTGTGTGAGAGAGAGAGAGAGAAAAAGAGAAGCTGTGAGAGAGAGAGAGAGAGAAGCTGTAAGTGAGTGAGAGAAAGAGAAGCTGTGAGTGTGAGAGAGAGAAGCTGTGTGTGAGAGAGAGAGAGAGAAAGAGAAGTTGTTAGTGAGAGAGAGAGAGAGAGAAAAAGAAGCTTTGAGAGAGAGAGAGAGAGAGAGAAGCTGTGAGTGAGAGAGAGAGAGAAGCTGTGAGTGAGAGACAGAGAGATATAGAGAAGCTGTGAGAGAGAGTGAGAAAGAGAAGCTGTGTGAGAGAGAGAATGAGAACCTGTTTGAGAGGGAGAGAGAAAGAGAAGTTGTTAGTGAGAGAGAGAGAGAGAATGAGAAGCTGTGTGTGTGAGATTAAGAGAAGCTGTGAGTGTGAGAGAGAGAAAGAGAAGCTGTGAGTGAGAGAGAGAAAGAGAAGCTATGAGAGAGAGAGAGCAAGAGAAGCTGTGAGTGAGAGAGAGAAAGAGAGAGAGAAGCTGTGAGTGTGAGAGAGAGTGAGAGAAAGAGAAGCTGTGAGTGAGAGACAGAGAGAGAAAGAGAAGCTGTGTGTGAGAGAGAGAGTGATAAGCTGTGAGTGAGAGAGATAGAGAGAAAGAAAAGCTGTGAGTGAGAGACAGAGAGAGAGAGTAGCTGTGTGTGTGTGAGAGAGAGAGAGAGCAAGAGAATCTGTGAGTGAGAGAGAGAGAAAAAGAGAAGCTGTGAGTGACAGAGAAAGAGAGAAAGAGAAGCTGTGAGTGAGAGAGAGTGAGAAGCTATGAGAGAGAGAGAGCAAGAGAAGCTGTGAGTGAGAGAGAGAAAGAGAGAGAGAAGCTGTGAGTGTGAGAGAGAGTGAGATAAAGAGAAGCTGTGAGTGAGTGTGTGAGAGAGAGAAGCTGTGAGTGAAAGTGAGAAAGAGAAGCTGATAGTGAGAGAGAGAGAAGCTGCGAGTGAGAGAAAGAGAAAGAGAAGCTGTGAGTAAGAGAGAAAGAGAGAAATAGAAGCTATGAGTGAGACACAGAGAGAGAAGCTGTGAGTGAGTGAGAGAGAGAGAAGTTGTGTGAGAGAGAGAGAAAAAGAGAAGCTGTGAGTGAGAGAGAGAGAGAGAGAAGCTGTAAGTGAGTGAGAGAAAGAGAAGCTGTGAGTGTGAGAGAGAGAAAGAGAAGCTGTGAGTGAGAGAGAGAGTGAGAAGCTGTGAGTGAGAGAGAGAGAAAGAGATGCTGTGAGTGAGAGACAGAGAGAGAACGAGAAGTTGTTAGTGAGAGAGAGAGAGAGAAAGAGAAGCTGTGTGAGAGAGAGAAAGAGAAGCTGTCAGAGAGAGAGATAGAAGCTGTGAGTGAGAGACAGAGAGAGAAAGAGAAGCTGTGAGTGAGAAGACAGAGAGAGAAAGAGAAGCTGTGTGTGTGAGAGAGAGAAAGAGAAGCTGTGAGTGAGAGAGAGAGAGAAAGAAAGAGAAGCTGTGAGTGTGTGTGAGAGAGAAAGAGAAGCTGCGAGAGAGAGAGAGAAAAAGAGAAGCTGTGAGTGAGAGAGAGAGAAAGAGAAGCTGTGAGTGAGAGATAGAGAGAGAAAGAGAAGCTGTGAGTGAGTGAGAGAGAGAGAATGAGAAGCTGTGTGTGTGAGATTAAGAGAAGCTGTGAGTGAGAGAGAGAGAGAAAGAGAAGCTGTGAGTGAGAGAGAGAGAGAAACAGAAGCTGTAAGTGAGTGAGAGAAAGAAAAGCTGTGAGTGAGAGAGAGAGTGAGAAGCTGTGAGTGAGAGAGAGAGAAAGAGATGCTGTGAGTGAGAGACAGAGAGAGAGAAAGAGAAGTTGTTAGTGAGAGGGAGAGAGAGAGAAAGAGAAGCTGTGAGAGAGAGAGAGAAAGAGAAGCTGTGAGAGAGAGAGATAGAAGCTGTGAGTGAGAGACAGAGAGAGAAAGAGAAGCTGTGTGTGTGTGAGAGAGAGAAGCTGTGTGTGTGAGAGAAAGAGAATCTGTGAGTGAGTGAGAGAGAAAGAGAATCTGTGAGTGATAGAGAGAGAGAAAGAGAAGCTGTGAGAGAGAGAGAAAGAGAAGCTGTGAGTGAGAGACAGAGAGAGAAGCTGTGAGTGAGTGAGAGAGAGAGAAGTTGTGTGAGAGAGAGAGAGAAAAAGAGAAGCTGCGAGTGAGAGAGAGAGAGAGAAGCTGTGAGTGAGTAAGAGAGAGAGAAGTTGTGTGAGTGAGAGAAAGAGAGAGAGAAGCTGTGAGTAAGAGAGAAAGAGAGAAATAGAAGCTATGAGTGAGAGACAGAGAGAGAAGCTGTGAGTGAGTGAGAGAGAGAAGTTGTGTGTGAGAGAGAGAGAAAAAGAGAAGCTGTGAGTGAGAGAGAGAGAGAAACAGAAGCTGTAAGTGAGTGAGAGAAAGAGAAGCTGTGAGTGTGAGAGAGAAAGAGAAGCTGTGAGTGAGAGAGAGAGTGAGAAGCTGTGAGTGAGAGAGAGAGAAAGAGATGCTGTGAGTGAGAGACAGAGAGAGAGAGAAAGAGAAGTTGTTAGTGAGAGAGAGAGAGAGAGAAAGAGAAGCTGTGAGAGAGAGAGAAAGAGAAGCTGTGAGAGAGAGAGATAGAAGCTGTGAGTGAGAGACAGAGAGAGAAAGAGAAGCTGTGTGTGTGTGAGAGAGAGAAGCTGTGTGTGTGAGAGAAAGAGAAGCTGTGAGTGAGTGAGAGAGAAAGAGAATCTGTGAGTGATAGAGAGAGAGAAAGAGAAGCTGTGTGAGAGAGAGAAAGAGAAGCTGTGAGTGAGAGACAGAGAGAGAAAGAGAAGCTGTGTGAGAGAGAGTGATAAGCTGTGAGTGAGAGAGAGAGAAAGAGAAGCTGTGAGTGAGAGAGAGAAAGAGAAGCTGTGAGAGAGAGAGAATGAGAAGCTGTGAGTGAGAGAGAGAAAGAGAGAGAGAAGCTGTGAGTGTGAGAGAGAGTGAGATAAAGAGAAGCTGTGAGTGAGTGTGAGAGAGAGAGAGAAGCTGTGAGTGAAAGTGAGAAAGAGAAGCTGATAGTGAGAGAGAGAGAAGCTGTGAGTGAGAGACAGAGAGAGAAAGAGAAGCTGTGAGTAAGAGAGAGAGTGATAAGCTGTGAGTGAGAGAGATAGAGAGAAAGAAAAGCTGTGAGTGAGAGACAGAGAGAGAGAGTAGCTGTGTGTGTGTGAGAGAGAGAGAGAGCAAGAGAATCTGTGAGTGAGAGAGAGAGAAAAAGAGAAGCTGTGAGTGACAGAGAAAGAGAGAAAGAGAAGCTGTGAGTGAGAGAGAGTGAGAAGCTATGAGAGAGAGAGAGCAAGAGAAGCTGTGAGTGAGAGAGAGAAAGAGAGAGAGAAGCTGTGAGTGTGAGAGAGAGTGAGATAAAGAGAAGCTGTGAGTGAGTGTGAGAGAGAGAGAAGCTGTGAGTGAAAGTGAGAAAGAGAAGCTGATAGTGAGAGAGAGAGAAGCTGCGAGTGAGAGAAAGAGAAAGAGAAGCTGTGAGTAAGAGAGAAAGAGAGAAATAGAAGCTATGAGTGAGAGACAGAGAGAGAAGCTGTGAGTGAGTGAGAGAGAGAGAAGTTGTGTGAGAGAGAGAGAAAAAGAGAAGCTGTGAGTGAGAGAGAGAGAGAGAGAAGCTGTAAGTGAGTGAGAGAAAGAGAAGCTGTGAGTGTGAGAGAGAGAAAGAGAAGCTGTGAGTGAGAGAGAGAGTGAGAAGCTGTGAGTGAGAGAGAGAGAAAGAGATGCTGTGAGTGAGAGACAGAGAGAGAACGAGAAGTTGTTAGTGAGAGAGAGAGAGAGAAAGAGAAGCTGTGTGAGAGAGAGAAAGAGAAGCTGTCAGAGAGAGAGATAGAAGCTGTGAGTGAGAGACAGAGAGAGAAAGAGAAGCTGTGAGTGAGAAGACAGAGAGAGAAAGAGAAGCTGTGTGTGTGAGAGAGAGAAAGAGAAGCTGTGAGTGAGAGAGAGAGAGAAAGAAAGAGAAGCTGTGAGTGTGTGTGAGAGAGAAAGAGAAGCTGCGAGAGAGAGAGAGAAAAAGAGAAGCTGTGAGTGAGTGAGAGAGAGCGAACGAGAAGCTGTGTGTGAGAGAAAAAGAGAAGCTGTGAGTGAGAGAGAGAGAAAGAGAAGCTGTGAGTGAGAGATAGAGAGAGAAAGAGAAGCTGTGAGTGAGTGAGAGAGAGAGAATGAGAAGCTGTGTGTGAGAGATTAAGAGAAGCTGTGAGTGAGAGAGAGAGAGAAAGAGAAGCTGTGAGTGAGAGAGAGAGAGAAACAGAAGCTGTAAGTGAGTGAGAGAAAGAGAAGCTGTGAGTGAGAGAGAGAGTGAGAAGCTGTGAGTGAGAGAGAGAGAAAGAGATGCTGTGAGTGAGAGACAGAGAGAGAGAAAGAGAAGTTGTTAGTGAGAGGGAGAGAGAGAGAAAGAGAAGCTGTGAGAGAGAGAGAGAAAGAGAAGCTGTGAGAGAGAGAGATAGAAGCTGTGAGTGAGAGACAGAGAGAGAAAGAGAAGCTGTGTGTGTGTGAGAGAGAGAAGCTGTGTGTGTGAGAGAAAGAGAATCTGTGAGTGAGTGAGAGAGAAAGAGAATCTGTGAGTGATAGAGAGAGAGAAAGAGAAGCTGTGAGAGAGAGAGAAAGAGAAGCTGTGAGTGAGAGACAGAGAGAGAAGCTGTGAGTGAGTGAGAGAGAGAGAAGTTGTGTGAGAGAGAGAGAGAAAAAGAGAAGCTGCGAGTGAGAGAGAGAGAGAGAGAAGCTGTGAGTGAGTAAGAGAGAGAGAAGTTTTGTGAGTGAGAGAAAGAGAGAGAGAAGCTGTGAGTAAGAGAGAAAGAGAGAAATAGAAGCTATGAGTGAGAGACAGAGAGAGAAGCTGTGAGTGAGTGAGAGAGAGAAGTTGTGTGTGAGAGAGAGAGAAAAAGAGAAGCTGTGAGTGAGAGAGAGAGAGAAACAGAAGCTGTAAGTGAGTGAGAGAAAGAGAAGCTGTGAGTGTGAGAGAGAAAGAGAAGCTGTGAGTGAGAGAGAGAGTGAGAAGCTGTGAGTGAGAGAGAGAGAAAGAGATGCTGTGAGTGAGAGACAGAGAGAGAGAGAAAGAGAAGTTGTTAGTGAGAGAGAGAGAGAGAGAAAGAGAAGCTGTGAGAGAGAGAGAAAGAGAAGCTGTGAGAGAGAGAGATAGAAGCTGTGAGTGAGAGACAGAGAGAGAAAGAGAAGCTGTGTGTGTGTGAGAGAGAGAAGCTGTGTGTGTGAGAGAAAGAGAAGCTGTGAGTGAGTGAGAGAGAAAGAGAATCTGTGAGTGATAGAGAGAGAGAAAGAGAAGCTGTGTGAGAGAGAGAAAGAGAAGCTGTGAGTGAGAGACAGAGAGAGAAAGAGAAGCTGTGTGAGAGAGAGAGTGATAAGCTGTGAGTGAGAGAGAGAGAAAGAGAAGCTGTGAGTGAGTGAGAGAGAGAGAATGAGAAGCTGTGTGTGTGAGATTAAGAGAAGCTGTGAGTGTGAGAGAGAGAAAGAGAAGCTGTGAGTGAGAGAGAGAAAGAGAAGCTGTGAGAGAGAGAGAATGAGAAGCTGTGAGTGAGAGAGAGAAAGAGAGAGAGAAGCTGTGAGTGTGAGAGAGAGTGAGATAAAGAGAAGCTGTGAGTGAGTGTGAGAGAGAGAGAGAAGCTGTGAGTGAAAGTGAGAAAGAGAAGCTGATAGTGAGAGAGAGAGAAGCTGTGAGTGAGAGAAAGAGAAAGAGAAGCTGTGAGTAAGAGAGAAAGAGAGAAATAGAAGCTATGAGTGAGAGACAGTGAGAGAAGCTGTGAGTGGGTGAGAGAGAGAGAAGTTGTGTGAGAGAGAGAGAGAAAAAGAGAAGCTGTGAGTGAGAGAGAGAGAAAGAGAAGCTGTAAGTGAGTGAGAGAAAGAGAAGCTGTGACTGTGAGAGAGAGAAAGAGAAGCTGTGAGTGAGAGAGAGAGTGAAAAGCTGTGAGTGAGAGAGAGAGAAAGAGATGCTGTGAGTGAGAGACAGAGAGAGAGAGAAAGAGAAGTTGTTAGTGAGAGAGAGAGAGAGAGAAAGAGAAGCTGTGAGAGAGAGAGAGAAAGAGAAGCTGTGAGAGAGAGAGATAGAAGCTGTGAGTGAGAGACAGAGAGAGAAAGAGAAGCTGTGTGTGTGAGAGAGAGAGAAGCTGTGTGTGAGAGAGAAAGAGAAGCTGTGAGTGAGAGAGAGAGAAAGAGAATCTGTGATAGAGAGAGAGAAAGAGAAGCTGTGAGAGAGAGAAAGAGAAGGTGTGAGTGTGTGAGAGAGAGAAGGAGAAGTTGTGTGAGAGTGAGATAGAGAAAGAGTAGCTGTGAGAGAGAGAGAGAAAGAGAAGCTGTGAGTGAGAGTGAAAGAGAGAAATAGAAGCTACGAGTGAGAGAGAGAGAGAGAATGAGAAGCTGTGTGTGTGAGATAAAGAGAAGCTGTGAGTGAGAGAGAGAGAAAGAGAAGCTGTGAGTGAGTGAGAGAGAGAGAAGCTGTGAGAGAGAGAGAGAGAGAAAGAGAAGCTGTGAGTGAGAGAGAGAGAGAAAGAGAATCTGTAAGTGAGTGAAGAAAGAGAAGCTGTGAGTGTGTGTGAGAGAGAGAGAAGCTGTGAGTGAGAGAGAGAGAGAAAGAGAAAGAGAAGTTGTTAGTGAGAGAGAGAGAGAAAGAGAAGCTTTGAGAGAGAGAGAGAGAAGCTGTGAGTGAGAGACAGAGAGATAAAGAGAAGCTGTGTGAGAGAGAGAGAAAGATAAGCTGTGTGTGAGAGAGAGAATGAGAAGCTGTGTGAGAGGGAGAGAGAAAGAGAAGTTGTTAGAGAGAGAGAGAGAAAGAGAAGCTGTGAGAGAGAGAGAGAATGAGGAGCTGTGTGAGAGGGAGAGAGAAAGAGAAGTTGTTAGTGAGAGAGAGAGAGAGAAAGAGCTGTGTGTGTGTGAGAGAGAGAGAAGCTGTGTGAGAGAGAAAGAGAAGCTGTGAGTGAGAGAGAGAGAGAAAGAGAAGCTGTGAGTGAGTGAGAGAGAGAAAGAGAACCTGTGAGTGAGAGAAAGAGAGAAAGAGAAGCTGTGAGTGAGAGACAGTGAGAGAAAGAGAAGCTGTGTGTGTGTGAGAGAGTGATAAGCTGTGTGAGAGAGAGAGAGAAAGAGAAGCTGTGAGTGAGAGACAGAGAGAGAGTAGCTGTGTGTGTGTGAGAGAGAGAGCAAGAGAATCTGTGAGTGAGAGAGAGAGAGAAAGAGAAGCTGTGAGTGAGAGAGAGAGTGAAAAGCTGTGAGTGAGAGAGAGAGAAAGAGATGCTGTGAGTGAGAGACAGAGAGAGAGAGAAAGAGAAGTTGTCAGTGAGAGAGAGAGAGAGAGAGAAAGAGAAGCTGTGTGAGAGAGAGAAAGTGAAGCTGTGTGAGAGAGAGAGATAGAAGCTGTGAGTGAGAGACAGAGAGAGAAAGAGAAGCTGTGTGTGTGAGAGAGAGAGAAGCTGTGTGTGAGAGAGAAAGAGAAGCTGTGAGTGAGAGAGAGAGAAAGAGAATCTGTGATAGAGAGAGAGAAAGAGAAGCTGTGAGAGAGAGAAAGAGAAGCTGAGAGTGAGAGACAGAGAGAGAAAGAGAAGCTGTGAGTGTGTGTGTGAGAGAGAAAGAAAGCTGTGAGTGAGAGAGAGAGAGAGAAAGAGAAGGTGTGAGTGTGTGTGAGAGAGAAGGAGAAGTTGTGTGAGAGTGAGATAGAGAAAGAGTAGCTGTGAGAGAGAGAGAGAAAGAGAAGCTGTGAGTGTGTGTGAGAGAGAAAGAGAAGTTGTGAGAGAGAGAAAAAGAGAAGCTGTGAGTGAGAGTGAAAGAGAGAAATAGTAGCTACAGGTGAGAGAGAGAGAGAGAATGAGAAGCTGTGTGTGTGAGATAAAGAGAAGCTGTGAGTGAGTGAGAGAGAGAGAAGCTGTGAGAGAGAGAGAGAGAAAAAGAGAAGCTGTGAGTGAGAGAGAGAGAGAAAGAGAAAGAGAAGTTGTTAGTGAGAGAGAGAGAGAGAGAAGCTTTGAGAGAGAGAGAGAGAGAAGCTGTGAGTGAGAGACAGAGAGATAAAGAGAAGCTGTGTGAGAGAGAGAAAGATAAGCTGTGTGTGAGAGAGAGAATGAGAAGCTGTGTGAGAGGGAGAGAGAAAGAGAAGTTGTTAGAGAGAGAGAGAGAAAGAGAAGCTGTGAGAGAGAGAGAGAGAATGAGAAGCTGTGTGAGGGAGAGAGAAAGAGAAGTTGTTAGTGAGAGAGAGAGAGAGAGAAAGAGCTGTGTGTGTGTGAGAGAGAGAGAAGCTGTTTGAGAGAGAAAGAGAAGCTGTGAGTGAGAGAGAGAGAGAAAGAGAAGCTGTGAGTGAGTGAGAGAGAGAAAGAGAACCTGTGAGTGAGAGAAAGAGAGAAAGAGAAGCTGTGAGTGAGAGACAGTGAGAGAAAGAGAAGCTGTGTGTGTGAGAGAGAGTGATAAGCTGTGAGTTAGAGAGAGAGAGAAAGAGAAGCTGTGAGTGAGAGACAGAGAGAGAGTAGCTGTGTGTGAGAGAGAGAGAGAGCAAGAGAATCTGTGAGTGAGAGAGAGAGAAAGAGAAGCTGTGAGTGAGAGAGAAAGAGAGAAAGAGAAGCTGTGAGTGAGAGAGAGTGAGAAGCTATGAGAGAGAGAGAGCATGAGAAGCTGTGAGTGAGAGAGAGAAAGAGAAGCTGTGAGTGAGAAGACAGAGAGAGAAAGAGAAGCTGTGAGTGAGAAGACAGAGAGAGAAAGAGAAGCTGTGTGAGAGAGAGAGAGAGAGAAAGAGAAGCTGTGAGTGAGAGAGAGAGAAAGAGAAGCTGTGAGTGAGAGAGAGAGAAGCTGTGAGTGAAAGTGACAGAGAGAAGCTGATAGTGAGAGAGAGAGAGAGAAGCTGTGAGTGAGAGAAAGAGAAAGAGTAGCTGTGAGTAAGAGAGAAAGAGAGAAATAGAATCTATGAGTGAGAGACAGAGAGAGAAGCTGTGAGTGAGTGAGAGAGAGAGAAGCTGTGTGAGAGAGAGAGAGAAAAAAAGAGAAGCTGTGAGTGAGAGAGAGAGTGAGAAGCTGTGAGTGAGAGAGTGAGAGAAAGAGAAGTTTTTAGTGAGAGTGAGAGAAAGAGAAGCTGTGAGAGAAAGAGAGAGAAAGAGAAGCTGTGAGTGAGAGAGAGAGAGAGAAGCTGTGAGTGACAGACAGAGAGAGAAAGAGAAGCTGTGAGTGTGTGAGAGAGAAAGAGAAGCTGTGAGTGAGAGAGAGAGTGAGAAGCTGTGAGAGAGAGAGAGAGAGAGAAATTGTTCGTGAGAGAGAGACAGAAAGAGAAGCTGTGAGAGAGAGAAAGAAGCTGTGAGTGAGAGAGGGAGATAAGCTGTGAGTGAGAGACAGAGAGATAAAGAGAAGCTGTGTGTGTGAGAGAAAGAGAAGCTGTCTGAGAGAGAGAGAATGAGAAGCTGTGTGTGTGAGAGAGAGAAAGAGAAGTTGTTAGTGAGAGAGAGAGAGAAAGAGCTGTGAGAGAGAGAGAGAAAGAGAAGCTGTGTGTGAGAGAGCAAGAGAAGCTGTGAGTGAGAGAGAGAGAGAAAGAGAAGCTGTGAGTGAGTGAGAGAGAGAAAGAGAAGCTGTGAGTGAGAGAGAGAGAGAAAGAGAAGCTGTGAGAGAGAGACAGAGAGAGAAACAGAAGCTGTGTGAGAGATAGCGAGAGAGCAAGAGAAGCTGTGAGTGAGAGAGAGAGAGAAAGAGAAGCTGTGAGTGAGAGAGAGAGAGAAAGAGAAGCTGTGAATGAGAGAGAGTGAGAAGCTATGAGAGAGAGAGAGAAACAGGAGCTGTGAGTGAGAGAGAGAAAGAGAAGCTGTGAGTGAGAAAGAGAGAGAAAGAGAAGCTGTGAGTGAGAGACAGAGAGAGAAAGAGAAGCTGTGTGTGAGAGAGAGAGAGAGGAAGAGAAGCTGTGAGTGAGAGAGAGAGTGAGAGCAAGAGATGCTGTGAGTGAGAGAGAGAGAGAGAGAGAAGCTGTGAGTGAGAGAGAGAAAGAGAAGCTGTGAGTGAGAAAGAGAGAGAAAGCGAAGCTGTGAGTGAGAGACAGAGAGAGAAAGAGAAGCTGTGTGAGAGATAGAGATAGAGAAAGAGAAGCTGTGAGTGAGAGAGAGAGATAGAAAGAGAAGCTGTGTGTGTGTGAGAGAGAAAGAGAAGGTGTGTGTGAGAGAGAAAAAGAGAAGCTGTGAGTGAGAGTGAAAGAGAGAAATAGAAGCTATGAGTGAGAGAGAGAGAGAAGGTGTGAGTGAGAGAGAGAGAAAGTGAAGCTGTGAGTGAAAAAGAGAGAAAGAGAAGCTGTGTGAGAGAGAGAAAGAGAAGCTGTGAGTGAGTGAGAGAGAGAGAGAACGAGAAGCTGTGTGTGAGAGAGAAAGTGAAGCTGTGAGTGAGAGAGAGAGAGAAAGAGAAGCTGTGAGTGAGAGATAGAGAGAGAAAGAGAAGATGTGAGTGAGTGAGAGAGAACGAGAAGCTGTGTGTGAGAGATAAAGAGAAGCTGTGAGTGAGTGAGTGAGAGAAGCTGTGAGTGAAAGAGAGAAAGAGAAGCTGTGAGTGAGAGAGAGAGGGAAAGAAGCTGTGAGTGAGAGACAGGGAGAGAAAGAGAAGCTGTGTGAGAGAGAGAGAGTGATAAGCTGTGTGTGTGTGTGAGAGAGAGAAGCTGTGAGTGAGAGAGAGAGAAAGAGAAGCTGTGAGTGAGAGAGAGAGAGAAGCTGTGAGTGAGAGAGAGAAAGAGAAGCTGTGAGTGAGAGACAGAGAGAGAAAGAAAGGGTGTGAGTGTTTGAGAGAGAAAGAGAAGCTGTGAGAGAGAGAGAAAGAGAAGCTGTGAGTGAGAAAGAGAGAGAAAGAGAAGCTGTGAGTGAGAGACAGAGAGAGAAAGAGAAGCTGTGTGTGTGTGAGAGAAAGAGAAGTTGTGAGTGAGAGAGAGAAGCTGTGAGTGAAAGTGAGAAAGAGAAGCTGATAGTGAGAGAGAGAGAGAAGCTGTGTGTGAGAGAAAGAGAAAGAGAAGCTGTGAGTAAGAGAGAAAGAGAGAAATAGAAGCTATGAGTGAGAGACAGAGAGAGAAGCTGTGAGTGAGTGAGAGAAAGAGAAGCTGTGAGTGAGAGAGAGAAATAAAAAGAGAAGCTGTGAGTGTGAGAGAGAGATAAAGAGAAGCTGTAAGTGAGTGAGAGAAAGAGAAGCTGTGAGTGTGTGTGAGAGAAAGAGAAGCTGTGAGTGAGAGAGAGAGAGAGAAAGAGAAGTTGTTAGTGAGGGAGAGAGAGAGAAGCTTTGAGAGAGAGAGAGAGAAGCTGTGAGAGAGAGAGAAAGAGAAGCTGTGTGTGTGTGAGAGAGAGAGAATGAGAAGCTGTGTGAGAGGGAGAGAGAAAGAGAAGTTGTTAGTGAGAGAGAGAGAGAGAAAGAGCTGTGAGAGAGAGAGAAAGAGAAGCTGTGTGAGAGAGCAAGAGAAGCTGTGAGAGAGAGAGAGAGAGAAAGAGAAGCTGTGAGTGTGTGTGAGAGAGAAAGAGAACCTGTGAGGAAGAGAGAAAGAGAGAAATAGAATCTATGAGTTGAGACAGAGAGAGAAGCTGTGAGTGAGAAAGAGAGAGAAGCTGTGTGAGAGAGAGAGAGAAAAAGAGAAGCTGTGAGTGAGAGAGAGAGAGAAAGAGAAGTTGTGAGTGAGAGAAAGAGAAGCTGTGAGTGTGTGAGAGAGAAAGAGAAGCTGTGAGTGAGAGAGAGAGTGAGAAGCTGTGAGTGAGTGAGAGAGAGAAAGAGAAGCTGTGAGTGAGAGACAGAGAGAGAAAGAGAAGTTGTTAGTGAGAGAGAGAGAGACAGAGAAAGAGAAGCTGTGAGAGGGAGAGAGAAGCTGTGAGTGAGAGACAGAGAGATAAAGAGAAGCTGTGAGAGAGAGAGAGAAAGAGAAGCTGTGAGAAAGAGAGAGAATGAGAAGCTGTGTGTGTGAGAGAGAGAGAAAGAGAAGTTGTTAGTGAGAGAGAGATAGAAAGAGCTGTGAGTGAAAGTGAGAAAGAGAAGCTGATAGTGAGGGAGAGAGAGAAGCTGTGAGTGAGAGAAAGAGAAAGAGAAGCTGTGAGTAAGAGAGAAAGAGAGAAACAGAATCTATGAGTGAGAGACAGAGAGAGAAGCTGTGAGTGAGTGAGAGAGAGAGAAGCTGTGTGAGAGAGAGAGAAAAAAAAGAGAAGCTGTGAGTGAGAGAGAGAGAAAGAGAAAGAGAAGTTGTAAGTGAATGAGAGAAAGAGAAGCTGTGAGTGTGTGAGAGAGAAAAAGAAGCTGTGAGTGAGAGAGAGAGTGAGAAGCTGTGAGTGAGAGAGAGAGAGAAAGAGAAGCTGTGAGTGAGAGACAGAGAGAGAAAGAGAAGTTGTTAGTGAGTGAGCGAGAGAGAAAGAGAAGAAGTGAGAGAGAGAGAAGCTGTGAGTGAGAGAGAGAGAAGCTGTGAGTGAGAGACAGAGAGATAAAGAGAAGCTGTGAGAGAGAGAGAAAGAGAAGCTGTGAGAGAGAGAGAGAGAATGAGAAGCTGTGTGCGAGAGAGAGAGAAACAGAAGTTGTTAGTGAGAGAGAGAGAGAAACAGCTGTGAGGGAGAGAGTGAGAAAGAGAAGCTGTGTGTGAGAGAGCAAGAGAAGCTGTGAGTGAGAGAGAGAGAAAGAGAAGCCGTGAGTGAGAGAGAGAGAGAAAGAGAAGCTGTGAGTGAGAGAAGAGAGAGAAAGAGAAGCTGTGATACAGAGAGAGACAAAGAGAAGCTGTGAGTGAGAGAGAGAGAGAAACCGAATCAGTGAGTTAGAGAGAGAGAGAGAGAAGGAGAAGCTGTGAGTGAGAGAGAGAGAAAGAGAAGCTGTGAGTGAGAGAAGAGAGAAAGAGAAGCTGTGATTGAGAGAGAGAGACAAAGAGAAGCTGAGAGAGAGAGAAAGAGAACCTGTGAGTGAGAGAGAGAGAGAGAGAGAGAGAGAGAGAAAGAGAAGCTGTGAGTGAAAGACAGAGAGAGAGAAAGAGAAGCTGTGAGTGAGAGAGAGAGAAAGAGAAGCTGTGAGTGACAGAGAAAGAGAAAGAGAAGCTGTGAGTGACAGAGATAGAGAAAGAGAACCTGTGAGTGAGAGAGAGAGAAAAATTGATGCTGTGAGTGAGTGAGAGAGAGAGAAATTGAAGCTGGGAGTGAGAGAGAGAGAGAGAAAGAGAAGCTGTGTGTGAGAGAGAAAGAGAACCTGTGAGTGAGAGAGGGAGAGTGAAAGAGAAGCTGTGAGTGAAAGACAGAGAGAGAGAAAGAGAAGCTATGAGTGAGAGAGAGAGAAAGAGAAGCTGTGAGTAAGAGAGATAGAGAAAGAGAAGCTGCGAGTGACAGAGATAGAGAAAGAGAACCTGTGAGTGAGAGAGAGAGAAAAACTGATGCTGTGAGTGAGTGAGAGAGAGAGAAATTGAAGCTGTGCTTGAGAGAGTGAGAGAGAAAGTGAAGCTGTGAGTGAGAGAGAGAGGAAAAAAGAGAAGCTGTGAGAGAGAGAGAAAGAGAAGCTGTGAGTGTGAGAGAGAGAGAGAGCGAAAGAGCTGTAAGTGAGAGAGAAAGAGAGAAAGAGAATCTGTGACTGAGAGAGAGAGAAAGAGAAGCTGTGTGTGTGTGAGAGAGAGAGAAACAGAAGCTGTGAGTGAGAGAGAGAAAAAGAGATGCTGTGAGTGAGAGAGAGAGAGAAAGAGAAGCTGTGAGTGTGTGAGAGAGAGAAACAGAATCAGTGAGTGAGAGAGAGAGAGAAAGTTAAGCTGTGAGTGAGAGAGAGCGAGAGAATGATAAGCTGTGAGTGAGAGAAGAGAGAGAAAGAGAAGCTGTGAGTGACAGAGAGAGACAAAGAGAAGCTGTACGTGAGAGAGAGAAAAAGAGCTGTGAGTGAGAGAGGGAAAGAGTAGCTGTGAGTGAGAGAGAGAGAGAGAAAGAGAAGCTGTGAGTGAGAGAGACAGAAGCTGTGACAGAGAGAAAGCGAAGGTGTGAGTGAGAGAGAGAAAGAGGAAGAAGGTGTGAGTGAGAGAGAGAGAGAAAGAGAAGCTGTGAGAGTGTGTGTGAGAGAGAAAGAGAAGCTGTGAGTGAGAGACAGAGATAGAAAGAGAAGCTGTGTGTGTGAGAGAGAGTGATAAGCTGTGAGTTAGAGAGAGAGAGAAAGAGAAGCTGTGAGTGAGAGACAGAGAGAGAGTAGCTGTGTGTGTGTGAGAGAGAGAGCAAGAGAATCTGTGAGTGAGAGAGAGAGAAAGAGAAGCTGTGAGTGAGAGAGAAAGAGAGAAAGAGAAGCTGTCAGTGAGAGAGAGTGAGAAGCTATGAGAGAGAGAGAGCAAGAGAAGCTGTGAGTGAGAGAGAGAAAGAGAAGCTGTGAGTGAGAAGACAGAGAGAGAAAGAGAAGCTGTGAGTGAGAAGACAGAGAGAGAAAGCTGTGTGAGAGAGAGAGAGAGAGAAAGAGAAGCTGTGAGTGAGAGAGAGAGAAAGAGAAGCTGTGAGTGAGAAAGAGAGAGAAAGAGAAGCTGTGAGTGAGAGAGAGAGAAGCTGTGAGTGAAAGTGACAGAGAGAAGCTGATAGTGAGAGAGAGAGAGAGAAGCTGTGAGTGAGAGAAAGAGAAAGAGTAGCTGTGAGTAAGAGAGAAAGAGAGAAATAGAATCTATGAGTGAGAGACAGAGAGAGAAGCTGTGAGTGAGTGAGAGAGAGAGAAGCTGTGTGAGAGAGAGAGAGAAAAAAGAGAAGCTGTGAGTGAGAGAGAGAGTGAGAAGCTGTGAGTGAGAGAGTGAGAGAAAGAGAAGTTTTTAGTGAGAGTGAGAGAAAGAGAAGCTGTGAGAGAAAGAGAGAGAAAGAGAAGCTGTGAGTGAGAGAGAGAGAGAGAAGCTGTGAGTGAGAGACAGAGAGAGAAAGAGAAGCTGTGAGTGTGAGAGAGAGAAAGAGAAGCTGTGAGTGAGAGAGAGAGTGAGAAGCTGTGAGTGAGAGAGAGAGAGAGAAGTTGTTTGTGAGAGAGAGAGAGAAAGAGAAGCTGTGTGAGAGAGAGAGAAGCTGTGAGTGAGAGAGGGAGATAAGCTGTGAGTGAGAGACAGAGAGATAAAGAGAAGCTGTGTGTGTGAGAGAAAGAGAAGCTGTCTGAGAGAGAGAGAATGAGAAGCTGTGTGTGTGAGAGAGAGAAAGAGAAGTTGTTAGTGAGAGAGAGAGAGAAAGAGCTGTGAGAGAGAGAGAGAAAGAGAAGCTGTGTGTGAGAGAGCAAGAGAAGCTGTGAGTGAGAGAGAGAGAGAAAGAGAAGCTGTGAGTGAGTGAGAGAGAGAAAGAGAAGCTGTGAGTGAGAGAGAGAGAGAAAGAGAAGCTGTGAGAGAGAGACAGAGAGAGAAACAGAAGCTGTGTGAGAGATAGCGAGAGAGCAAGAGAAGCTGTGAGTGAGAGAGAGAGAAAGAGAAGCTGTGAGTGAGAGAGAGAGAGAGAAAGAGAAGCTGTGAATGAGAGAGAGTGAGAAGCTATGAGAGAGAGAGAGAAACAGGAGCTGTGAGTGAGAGAGAGAAAGAGAAGCTGTGAGTGAGAAAGAGAGAGAAAGAGAAGCTGTGAGTGAGAGACAGAGAGAGAAAGAGAAGCTGTGTGAGAGAGAGAGAGAGAGGAAGAGAAGCTGTGAGTGAGAGAGAGAGTGAGAGCAAGAGATGCTGTGAGTGAGAGAGAGAGAGAGAGAGAAGCTGTGAGTGAGAGAGAGAAAGAGAAGCTGTGAGTGAGAAAGAGAGAGAAAGAGAAGCTGTGAGTGAGAGACAGAGAGAGAAAGAGAAGCTGTGTGAGAGATAGAGATAGAGAAAGAGAAGCTGTGAGTGAGAGAGAGAGATAGAAAGAGAAGCTGTGTGTGTGTGAGGGAGAAAGAGAAGGTGTGTGTGAGAGAGAAAAAGAGAAGCTGTGAGTGAGAGTGAAAGAGAGAAATAGAAGCTATGAGTGAGAGAGAGAGAGAGAAGGTGTGAGTGGGAGAGAGAGAAAGTGAAGCTGTGAGTGAAAAAGAGAGAAAGAGAAGCTGTGTGAGAGAGAGAAAGAGAAGCTGTGAGTGAGTGAGAGAGAGAGAGAACGAGAAGCTGTGAGTGAGAGAGAGAGAGAAAGAGAAGCTGTGAGTGAGAGAGAGAGAGAAAGAGAAGCTGTGAATGAGAGAGAGTGAGAAGCTATGAGAGAGAGAGAGAAACAGGAGCTGTGAGTGAGAGAGAGAAAGAGAAGCTGTGAGTGAGAAAGAGAGAGAAAGAGAAGCTGTGAGTGAGAGACAGAGAGAGAAAGAGAAGCTGTGTGAGAGAGAGAGAGAGAGGAAGAGAAGCTGTGAGTGAGAGAGAGAGTGAGAGCAAGAGATGCTGTGAGTGAGAGAGAGAGAGAGAGAAGCTGTGAGTGAGAGAGAGAAAGAGAAGCTGTGAGTGAGAAAGAGAGAGAAAGAGAAGCTGTGAGTGAGAGACAGAGAGAGAAAGAGAAGCTGTGTGAGAGATAGAGATAGAGAAAGAGAAGCTGTGAGTGAGAGAGAGAGATAGAAAGAGAAGCTGTGTGTGTGTGAGAGAGAAAGAGAAGGTGTGTGTGAGAGAGAAAAAGAGAAGCTGTGAGTGAGAGTGAAAGAGAGAAATAGAAGCTATGAGTGAGAGAGAGAGAGAAGGTGTGAGTGAGAGAGAGAGAAAGTGAAGCTGTGAGTGAAAAAGAGAGAAAGAGAAGCTGTGTGAGAGAGAGAAAGAGAAGCTGTGAGTGAGTGAGAGAGAGAGAGAACGAGAAGCTGTGTGTGAGAGAGAAAGTGAAGCTGTGAGTGAGAGAGAGAGAGAAAGAGAAGCTGTGAGTGAGAGATAGAGAGAGAAAGAGAAGATGTGAGTGAGTGAGAGAGAACGAGAAGCTGTGTGTGAGAGATAAAGAGAAGCTGTGAGTGAGTGAGTGAGAGAAGCTGTGAGTGAAAGAGAGAAAGAGAAGCTGTGAGTGAGAGAGAGAGGGAAAGAAGCTGTGAGTGAGAGACAGGGAGAGAAAGAGAAGCTGTGTGAGAGAGAGAGAGTGATAAGCTGTGTGTGTGTGTGTGAGAGAGAAGCTGTGAGTGAGAGAGAGAGAAAGAGAAGCTGTGAGTGAGAGAGAGAGAGAAGCTGTGAGTGAGAGAGAGAAAGAGAAGCTGTGAGTGAGAGACAGAGAGAGAAAGAAAGGGTGTGAGTGTGAGAGAGAGAAAGAGAAGCTGTGAGAGAGAGAGAAAGAGAAGCTGTGAGTGAGAAAGAGAGAGAAAGAGAAGCTGTGAGTGAGAGACAGAGAGAGAAAGAGAAGCTGTGTGTGTGTGAGAGAAAGAGAAGTTGTGAGTGAGAGAGAGAAGCTGTGAGTGAAAGTGAGAAAGAGAAGCTGATAGTGAGAGAGAGAGAGAAGCTGTGTGTGAGAGAAAGAGAAAGAGAAGCTGTGAGTAAGAGAGAAAGAGAGAAATAGAAGCTATGAGTGAGAGGCAGAGAGAGAAGCTGTGAGTGAGTGAGAGAAAGAGAAGCTGTGCGTGAGAGAGAGAAATAAAAAGAGAAGCTGTGAGTGTGAGAGAGAGATAAAGAGAAGCTGTAAGTGAGTGAGAGAAAGAGAAGCTGTGAGTGTGTGTGAGAGAAAGAGAAGCTGTGAGTGAGAGAGAGAGAGAGAAAGAGAAGTTGTTAGTGAGGGAGAGAGAGAGAAGCTTTGAGAGAGAGAGAGAGAAGCTGTGAGAGAGAGAGAGAAAGAGAAGCTGTGTGTGTGTGAGAGAGAGAGAATGAGAAGCTGTGTGAGAGGGAGAGAGAAAGAGAAGTTGTTAGTGAGAGAGAGAGAGAGAAAGAGCTGTGAGAGAGAGAGAAAGAGAAGCTGTGTGAGAGAGCAAGAGAAGCTGTGAGAGAGAGAGAGAGAGAAAGAGAAGCTGTGAGTGTGTGTGAGAGAGAAAGAGAACCTGTGAGGAAGAGAGAAAGAGAGAAATAGAATCTATGAGTTGAGACAGAGAGAGAAGCTGTGAGTGAGAAAGAGAGAGAAGCTGTGTGAGAGAGAGAGAGAAAAAGAGAAGCTGTGAGTGAGAGAGAGAGAGAAAGAGAAGTTGTGAGTGAGAGAAAGAGAAGCTGTGAGTGTGTGAGAGAGAAAGAGAAGCTGTGAGTGAGAGAGAGAGTGAGAAGCTGTGAGTGAGTGAGAGAGAGAAAGAGAAGCTGTGAGTGAGAGACAGAGAGAGAAAGAGAAGTTGTTAGTGAGAGAGAGAGAGACAGAGAAAGAGAAGCTGTGAGAGGGAGAGAGAAGCTGTGAGTGAGAGACAGAGAGATAAAGAGAAGCTGTGAGAGAGAGAGAGAAAGAGAAGCTGTGAGAAAGAGAGAGAATGAGAAGCTGTGTGTGTGAGAGAGAGAGAAAGAGAAGTTGTTAGTGAGAGAGAGATAGAAAGAGCTGTGAGTGAAAGTGAGAAAGAGAAGCTGATAGTGAGGGAGAGAGAGAAGCTGTGAGTGAGAGAAAGAGAAAGAGAAGCTGTGAGTAAGAGAGAAAGAGAGAAACAGAATCTATGAGTGAGAGACAGAGAGAGAAGCTGTGAGTGAGTGAGAGAGAGAGAAGCTGTGTGAGAGAGAGAGAAAAAAAAGAGAAGCTGTGAGTGAGAGAGAGAGAAAGAGAAAGAGAAGTTGTAAGTGAATGAGAGAAAGAGAAGCTGTGAGTGTGTGAGAGAGAAAAAGAAGCTGTGAGTGAGAGAGAGAGTGAGAAGCTGTGAGTGAGAGAGAGAGAGAAAGAGAAGCTGTGAGTGAGAGACAGAGAGAGAAAGAGAAGTTGTTAGTGAGTGAGCGAGAGAGAAAGAGAAGAAGTGAGAGAGAGAGAAGCTGTGAGTGAGAGAGAGAGAAGCTGTGAGTGAGAGACAGAGAGATAAAGAGAAGCTGTGAGAGAGAGAGAAAGAGAAGCTGTGAGAGAGAGAGAGAGAATGAGAAGCTGTGTGCGAGAGAGAGAGAAACAGAAGTTGTTAGTGAGAGAGAGAGAGAAACAGCTGTGAGGGAGAGAGTGAGAAAGAGAAGCTGTGTGTGAGAGAGCAAGAGAAGCTGTGAGTGAGAGAGAGAGAAAGAGAAGCCGTGAGTGAGAGAGAGAGAGAAAGAGAAGCTGTGAGTGAGAGAAGAGAGAGAAAGAGAAGCTGTGATACAGAGAGAGACAAAGAGAAGCTGTGAGTGAGAGAGAGAGAGAAACCGAATCAGTGAGTTAGAGAGAGAGAGAGAGAAGGAGAAGCTGTGAGTGAGAGAGAGAGAAAGAGAAGCTGTGAGTGAGAGAAGAGAGAAAGAGAAGCTGTGATTGAGAGAGAGAGACAAAGAGAAGCTGAGAGAGAGAGAAAGAGAACCTGTGAGTGAGAGAGAGAGAGAGAGAGAAAGAGAAGCTGTGAGTGAAAGACAGAGAGAGAGAAAGAGAAGCTGTGAGTGAGAGAGAGAGAAAGAGAAGCTGTGAGTGACAGAGAAAGAGAAAGAGAAGCTGTGAGTGACAGAGATAGAGAAAGAGAACCTGTGAGTGAGAGAGAGAGAAAAATTGATGCTGTGAGTGAGTGAGAGAGAGAGAAATTGAAGCTGGGAGTGAGAGAGAGAGAGAGAAAGAGAAGCTGTGTGTGAGAGAGAAAGAGAACCTGTGAGTGAGAGAGGGAGAGTGAAAGAGAAGCTGTGAGTGAAAGACAGAGAGAGAGAAAGAGAAGCTATGAGTGAGAGAGAGAGAAAGAGAAGCTGTGAGTAAGAGAGATAGAGAAAGAGAAGCTGCGAGTGACAGAGATAGAGAAAGAGAACCTGTGAGTGAGAGAGAGAGAAAAACTGATGCTGTGAGTGAGTGAGAGAGAGAGAAATTGAAGCTGTGCTTGAGAGAGTGAGAGAGAAAGTGAAGCTGTGAGTGAGAGAGAGAGGAAAAAAGAGAAGCTGTGAGAGAGAGAGAAAGAGAAGCTGTGAGTGTGAGAGAGAGAGAGAGCGAAAGAGCTGTAAGTGAGAGAGAAAGAGAGAAAGAGAATCTGTGACTGAGAGAGAGAGAAAGAGAAGCTGTGTGTGTGTGAGAGAGAGAGAAACAGAAGCTGTGAGTGAGAGAGAGAAAAAGAGATGCTGTGAGTGAGAGAGAGAGAGAAAGAGAAGCTGTGAGTGTGTGAGAGAGAGAAACAGAATCAGTGAGTGAGAGAGAGAGAGAAAGTTAAGCTGTGAGTGAGAGAGAGCGAGAGAATGATAAGCTGTGAGTGAGAGAAGAGAGAGAAAGAGAAGCTGTGAGTGACAGAGAGAGACAAAGAGAAGCTGTACGTGAGAGAGAGAAAAAGAGCTGTGAGTGAGAGAGGGAAAGAGTAGCTGTGAGTGAGAGAGAGAGAGAGAAAGAGAAGCTGTGAGTGAGAGAGACAGAAGCTGTGACAGAGAGAAAGCGAAGGTGTGAGTGAGAGAGAGAAAGAGGAAGAAGGTGTGAGTGAGAGAGAGAGAGAAAGAGAAGCTGTGAGAGTGTGTGTGAGAGAGAAAGAGAAGCTGTGAGTGAGAGACAGAGATAGAAAGAGAAGCTGTGTGTGTGAGAGAGAGTGATAAGCTGTGAGTTAGAGAGAGAGAGAAAGAGAAGCTGTGAGTGAGAGACAGAGAGAGAGTAGCTGTGTGTGTGTGAGAGAGAGAGCAAGAGAATCTGTGAGTGAGAGAGAGAGAAAGAGAAGCTGTGAGTGAGAGAGAAAGAGAGAAAGAGAAGCTGTCAGTGAGAGAGAGTGAGAAGCTATGAGAGAGAGAGAGCAAGAGAAGCTGTGAGTGAGAGAGAGAAAGAGAAGCTGTGAGTGAGAAGACAGAGAGAGAAAGAGAAGCTGTGAGTGAGAAGACAGAGAGAGAAAGAGAAGCTGTGTGAGAGAGAGAGAGAGAGAAAGAGAAGCTGTGAGTGAGAGAGAGAGAAAGAGAAGCTGTGAGTGAGAAAGAGAGAGAAAGAGAAGCTGTGAGTGAGAGAGAGAGAAGCTGTGAGTGAAAGTGACAGAGAGAAGCTGATAGTGAGAGAGAGAGAGAGAAGCTGTGAGTGAGAGAAAGAGAAAGAGTAGCTGTGAGTAAGAGAGAAAGAGAGAAATAGAATCTATGAGTGAGAGACAGAGAGAGAAGCTGTGAGTGAGTGAGAGAGAGAGAAGCTGTGTGAGAGAGAGAGAGAAAAAAGAGAAGCTGTGAGTGAGAGAGAGAGTGAGAAGCTGTGAGTGAGAGAGTGAGAGAAAGAGAAGTTTTTAGTGAGAGTGAGAGAAAGAGAAGCTGTGAGAGAAAGAGAGAGAAAGAGAAGCTGTGAGTGAGAGAGAGAGAGAGAAGCTGTGAGTGAGAGACAGAGAGAGAAAGAGAAGCTGTGAGTGTGAGAGAGAGAAAGAGAAGCTGTGAGTGAGAGAGAGAGTGAGAAGCTGTGAGTGAGAGAGAGAGAGAGAAGTTGTTTGTGAGAGAGAGAGAGAAAGAGAAGCTGTGAGAGAGAGAGAGAAGCTGTGAGTGAGAGAGGGAGATAAGCTGTGAGTGAGAGACAGAGAGATAAAGAGAAGCTGTGTGTGTGAGAGAAAGAGAAGCTGTCTGAGAGAGAGAGAATGAGAAGCTGTGTGTGTGAGAGAGAGAAAGAGAAGTTGTTAGTGAGAGAGAGAGAGAAAGAGCTGTGAGAGAGAGAGAGAAAGAGAAGCTGTGTGTGAGAGAGCAAGAGAAGCTGTGAGTGAGAGAGAGAGAGAAAGAGAAGCTGTGAGTGAGTGAGAGAGAGAAAGAGAAGCTGTGAGTGAGAGAGAGAGAGAAAGAGAAGCTGTGAGAGAGAGACAGAGAGAGAAACAGAAGCTGTGTGAGAGATAGCGAGAGAGCAAGAGAAGCTGTGAGTGAGAGAGAGAGAAAGAGAAGCTGTGAGTGAGAGAGAGAGAGAGAAAGAGAAGCTGTGAATGAGAGAGAGTGAGAAGCTATGAGAGAGAGAGAGAAACAGGAGCTGTGAGTGAGAGAGAGAAAGAGAAGCTGTGAGTGAGAAAGAGAGAGAAAGAGAAGCTGTGAGTGAGAGACAGAGAGAGAAAGAGAAGCTGTGTGAGAGAGAGAGAGAGAGGAAGAGAAGCTGTGAGTGAGAGAGAGAGTGAGAGCAAGAGATGCTGTGAGTGAGAGAGAGAGAGAGAGAGAAGCTGTGAGTGAGAGAGAGAAAGAGAAGCTGTGAGTGAGAAAGAGAGAGAAAGAGAAGCTGTGAGTGAGAGACAGAGAGAGAAAGAGAAGCTGTGTGAGAGATAGAGATAGAGAAAGAGAAGCTGTGAGTGAGAGAGAGAGATAGAAAGAGAAGCTGTGTGTGTGTGAGGGAGAAAGAGAAGGTGTGTGTGAGAGAGAAAAAGAGAAGCTGTGAGTGAGAGTGAAAGAGAGAAATAGAAGCTATGAGTGAGAGAGAGAGAGAGAAGGTGTGAGTGGGAGAGAGAGAAAGTGAAGCTGTGAGTGAAAAAGAGAGAAAGAGAAGCTGTGTGAGAGAGAGAAAGAGAAGCTGTGAGTGAGTGAGAGAGAGAGAGAACGAGAAGCTGTGTGTGAGAGAGAAAGTGAAGCTGTGAGTGAGAGAGAGAGAGAAAGAGAAGCTGTGAGTGAGAGATAGAGAGAGAAAGAGAAGATGTGAGTGAGTGAGAGAGAACAAGAAGCTGTGTGTGAGAGATAAAGAGAAGCTGTGAGTGAGTGAGTGAGAGAAGCTGTGAGTGAAAGAGAGAAAGAGAAGCTGTGAGTGAGAGAGAGAGGGAAAGAAGCTGTGAGTGAGAGACAGGGAGAGAAAGAGAAGCTGTGTGAGAGAGAGAGAGTGATAAGCTGTGTGTGTGTGTGAGAGAGAGAAGCTGTGAGTGAGAGAGAGAGAAAGAGAAGCTGTGAGTGAGAGAGAGAGAGAAGCTGTGAGTGAGAGAGAGAAAGAGAAGCTGTGAGTGAGAGACAGAGAGAGAAAGAAAGGGTGTGAGTGTGAGAGAGAGAAAGAGAAGCTGTGAGAGAGAGAGAAAGAGAAGCTGTGAGTGAGAAAGAGAGAGAAAGAGAAGCTGTGAGTGAGAGACAGAGAGAGAAAGAGAAGCTGTGTGTGTGTGAGAGAAAGAGAAGTTGTGAGTGAGAGAGAGAAGCTGTGAGTGAAAGTGAGAAAGAGAAGCTGATAGTGAGAGAGAGAGAGAAGCTGTGAGTGAGAGAAAGAGAAAGAGAAGCTGTGAGTAAGAGAGAAAGAGAGAAATAGAAGCTATGAGTGAGAGACAGAGAGAGAAGCTGTGAGTGAGTGAGAGAAAGAGAAGCTGTGAGTGAGAGAGAGAGATAAAAAGAGAAGCTGTGAGTGTGAGAGAGAGATAAAGAGAAGCTGTAAGTGAGTGAGAGAAAGAGAAGCTGTGAGTGTGTGTGAGAGAAAGAGAAGCTGTGAGTGAGAGAGAGAGAGAGAGAAAGAGAAGTTGTTAGTGAGAGAGAGAGAGAGAAGCTTTGAGAGAGAGAGAGAAGCTGTGAGAGAGAGAGAAAGAGAAGCTGTGTGTGTGAGAGAGAGAGAGAATGAGAAGCTGTGTGAGAGGGAGAGAGAAAGAGAAGTTGTTAGTGAGAGAGAGAGAGAGAGAAAGAGCTGTGAGAGAGAGAGAAAGAGAAGCTGTGTGAGAGAGCAAGAGAAGCTGAGAGAGAGAGAGAGAAAGAGAAGCTGTGAGTGTGTGTGAGAGAGAAAGAGAACCTGTGAGGAAGAGAGAAAGAGAGAAATAGAATCTATGAGTTGAGACAGAGAGAGAAGCTGTGAGTGAGAAAGAGAGAGAAGCTGTGTGAGAGAGAGAGAGAAAAAGAGAAGCTGTGAGTGAGAGAGAGAGAGAAAGAGAAGTTGTGAGTGAGAGAAAGAGAAGCTGTGAGTGTGTGAGAGAGAAAGAGAAGCTGTGAGTGAGAGAGAGAGTGAGAAGCTGTGAGTGAGTGAGAGAGAGAAAGAGAAGCTGTGAGTGAGAGAGGGAGATAAGCTGTGAGTGAGAGACAGAGAGATAAAGAGAAGCTGTGTGTGTGAGAGAAAGAGAAGCTGTCTGAGAGAGAGAGAATGAGAAGCTGTGTGTGTGAGAGAGAGAAAGAGAAGTTGTTAGTGAGAGAGAGAGAGAAAGAGCTGTGAGAGAGAGAGAGAAAGAGAAGCTGTGTGTGAGAGAGCAAGAGAAGCTGTGAGTGAGAGAGAGAGAGAAAGAGAAGCTGTGAGTGAGTGAGAGAGAGAAAGAGAAGCTGTGAGTGAGAGAGAGAGAGAAAGAGAAGCTGTGAGAGAGAGACAGAGAGAGAAACAGAAGCTGTGTGAGAGATAGCGAGAGAGCAAGAGAAGCTGTGAGTGAGAGAGAGAGAAAGAGAAGCTGTGAGTGAGAGAGAGAGAGAAAGAGAAGCTGTGAATGAGAGAGAGTGAGAAGCTATGAGAGAGAGAGAGAAACAGGAGCTGTGAGTGAGAGAGAGAAAGAGAAGCTGTGAGTGAGAAAGAGAGAGAAAGAGAAGCTGTGAGTGAGAGACAGAGAGAGAAAGAGAAGCTGTGTGAGAGAGAGAGAGAGAGGAAGAGAAGCTGTGAGTGAGAGAGAGAGTGAGAGCAAGAGATGCTGTGAGTGAGAGAGAGAGAGAGAGAGAAGCTGTGAGTGAGAGAGAGAAAGAGAAGCTGTGAGTGAGAAAGAGAGAGAAAGAGAAGCTGTGAGTGAGAGACAGAGAGAGAAAGAGAAGCTGTGTGAGAGATAGAGATAGAGAAAGAGAAGCTGTGAGTGAGAGAGAGAGATAGAAAGAGAAGCTGTGTGTGTGTGAGGGAGAAAGAGAAGGTGTGTGTGAGAGAGAAAAAGAGAAGCTGTGAGTGAGAGTGAAAGAGAGAAATAGAAGCTATGAGTGAGAGAGAGAGAGAGAAGGTGTGAGTGGGAGAGAGAGAAAGTGAAGCTGTGAGTGAAAAAGAGAGAAAGAGAAGCTGTGTGAGAGAGAGAAAGAGAAGCTGTGAGTGAGTGAGAGAGAGAGAGAACGAGAAGCTGTGTGTGAGAGAGAAAGTGAAGCTGTGAGTGAGAGAGAGAGAGAAAGAGAAGCTGTGAGTGAGAGATAGAGAGAGAAAGAGAAGATGTGAGTGAGTGAGAGAGAACGAGAAGCTGTGTGTGAGAGATAAAGAGAAGCTGTGAGTGAGTGAGTGAGAGAAGCTGTGAGTGAAAGAGAGAAAGAGAAGCTGTGAGTGAGAGAGAGAGGGAAAGAAGCTGTGAGTGAGAGACAGGGAGAGAAAGAGAAGCTGTGTGAGAGAGAGAGAGTGATAAGCTGTGTGTGTGTGTGAGAGAGAGAAGCTGTGAGTGAGAGAGAGAGAAAGAGAAGCTGTGAGTGAGAGAGAGAAGCTGTGAGTGAGAGAGAGAAAGAGAAGCTGTGAGTGAGAGACAGAGAGAGAAAGAAAGGGTGTGAGTGTGAGAGAGAGAAAGAGAAGCTGTGAGAGAGAGAGAAAGAGAAGCTGTGAGTGAGAAAGAGAGAGAAAGAGAAGCTGTGAGTGAGAGACAGAGAGAGAAAGAGAAGCTGTGTGTGTGTGAGAGAAAGAGAAGTTGTGAGTGAGAGAGAGAAGCTGTGAGTGAAAGTGAGAAAGAGAAGCTGATAGTGAGAGAGAGAGAGAAGCTGTGAGTGAGAGAAAGAGAAAGAGAAGCTGTGTGTAAGAGAGAAAGAGAGAAATAGAAGCTATGAGTGAGAGACAGAGAGAGAAGCTGTGAGTGAGTGAGAGAAAGAGAAGCTGTGAGTGAGAGAGAGAGATAAAAAGAGAAGCTGTGAGTGTGAGAGAGAGATAAAGAGAAGCTGTAAGTGAGTGAGAGAAAGAGAAGCTGTGAGTGTGTGTGAGAGAAAGAGAAGCTGTGAGTGAGAGAGAGAGAGAGAGAAAGAGAAGTTGTTAGTGAGAGAGAGAGAGAGAAGCTTTGAGAGAGAGAGAGAAGCTGTGAGAGAGAGAGAAAGAGAAGCTGTGTGTGTGTGAGAGAGAGAATGAGAAGCTGTGTGAGAGGGAGAGAGAAAGAGAAGTTGTTAGTGAGAGAGAGAGAGAGAAAGAGCTGTGAGAGAGAGAGAAAGAGAAGCTGTGTGAGAGAGCAAGAGAAGCTGTGAGAGAGAGAGAGAGAGAAAGAGAAGCTGTGAGTGTGTGTGAGAGAGAAAGAGAACCTGTGAGGAAGAGAGAAAGAGAGAAATAGAATCTATGAGTTGAGACAGAGAGAGAAGCTGTGAGTGAGAAAGAGAGAGAAGCTGTGTGAGAGAGAGAGAGAAAAACAGAAGCTGTGAGTGAGAGAGAGAGAGAAAGAGAAGTTGTGAGTGAGAGAAAGAGAAGCTGTGAGTGTGTGAGAGAGAAAGAGAAGCTGTGAGTGAGAGAGAGAGTGAGAAGCTGTGAGTGAGTGAGAGAGAGAAAGAGAAGCTGTGAGTGAGAGACAGAGAGAGAAAGAGAAGTTGTTAGTGAGAGAGAGAGAGACAGAGAAAGAGAAGCTGTGAGAGGGAGAGAGAAGCTGTGAGTGAGAGACAGAGAGATAAAGAGAAGCTGTGAGAGAGAGAGAGAAAGAGAAGCTGTGAGAAAGAGAGAGAATGAGAAGCTGTGTGTGTGAGAGAGAGAGAAAGAGAAGTTGTTAGTGAGAGAGAGATAGAAAGAGCTGTGAGTGAAAGTGAGAAAGAGAAGCTGATAGTGAGGGAGAGAGAGAAGCTGTGAGTGAGAGAAAGAGAAAGAGAAGCTGTGAGTAAGAGAGAAAGAGAGAAACAGAATCTATGAGTGAGAGACAGAGAGAGAAGCTGTGAGTGAGTGAGAGAGAGAGAAGCTGTGTGAGAGAGAGAGAGAAAAAAGAGAAGCTGTGAGTGAGAGAGAGAGAAAGAGAAAGCGAAGTTGTAAGTGAATGAGAGAAAGAGAAGCTGTGAGTGTGTGAGAGAGAAAGAGAAGCTGTGAGTGAGAGAGAGAGTGAGAAGCTGTGAGTGAGAGAGAGAGAGAAAGAGAAGCTGTGAGTGAGAGACAGAGAGAGAAAGAGAAGTTGTTAGTGAGTGAGCGAGAGAGAAAGAGAAGAAGTGAGAGAGAGAGAAGCTGTGAGTGAGAGAGAGAGAAGCTGTGAGTGAGAGACAGAGAGATAAAGAGAAGCTGTGAGAGAGAGAGAAAGAGAAGCTGTGAGAGAGAGAGAGAGAATGAGAAGCTGTGTGCGAGAAAGAGAGAAAAAGAAGTTGTTAGTGAGAGAGAGAGAGAAACAGCTGTGAGGGAGAGAGTGAGAAAGAGAAGCTGTGTGTGAGAGAGCAAGAGAAGCTGTGAGTGAGAGAGAGAGAAAGAGAAGCCGTGAGTGAGAGAGAGAGAGAAAGAGAAGCTGTGAGTGAGAGAAGAGAGAGAAAGAGAAGCTGTGATACAGAGAGAGACAAAGAGAAGCTGTGAGTGAGAGAGAGAGAGAAACCGAATCAGTGAGTTAGAGAGAGAGAGAGAGAAGGAGAAGCTGTGAGTGAGAGAGAGAGAAAGAGAAGCTGTGAGTGAGAGAAGAGAGAAAGAGAAGCTGTGATTGAGAGAGAGAGACAAAGAGAAGCTGAGAGAGAGAGAAAGAGAACCTGTGAGTGAGAGAGAGAGAGAGAGAGAGAGAGAGAGAGAAAGAGAAGCTGTGAGTGAAAGACAGAGAGAGAGAAAGAGAAGCTGTGAGTGAGAGAGAGAGAAAGAGAAGCTGTGAGTGACAGAGAAAGAGAAAGAGAAGCTGTGAGTGACAGAGATAGAGAAAGAGAACCTGTGAGTGAGAGAGAGAGAAAAATTGATGCTGTGAGTGAGTGAGAGAGAGAGAAATTGAAGCTGGGAGTGAGAGAGAGAGAGAGAAAGAGAAGCTGTGTGTGAGAGAGAAAGAGAACCTGTGAGTGAGAGAGGGAGAGTGAAAGAGAAGCTGTGAGTGAAAGACAGAGAGAGAGAAAGAGAAGCTATGAGTGAGAGAGAGAGAAAGAGAAGCTGTGAGTAAGAGAGATAGAGAAAGAGAAGCTGCGAGTGACAGAGATAGAGAAAGAGAACCTGTGAGTGAGAGAGAGAGAAAAACTGATGCTGTGAGTGAGTGTGAGAGAGAGAAATTGAAGCTGTGCTTGAGAGAGTGAGAGAGAAAGTGAAGCTGTGAGTGAGAGAGAGAGGAAAAAAGAGAAGCTGTGAGAGAGAGAGAAAGAGAAGCTGTGAGTGTGAGAGAGAGAGAGAGCGAAAGAGCTGTAAGTGAGAGAGAAAGAGAGAAAGAGAATCTGTGACTGAGAGAGAGAGAAAGAGAAGCTGTGTGTGTGTGAGAGAGAGAGAAACAGAAGCTGTGAGTGAGAGAGAGAAAAAGAGATGCTGTGAGTGAGAGAGAGAGAGAAAGAGAAGCTGTGAGTGTGTGAGAGAGAGAAACAGAATCAGTGAGTGAGAGAGAGAGAGAAAGTTAAGCTGTGAGTGAGAGAGAGCGAGAGAATGATAAGCTGTGAGTGAGAGAAGAGAGAGAAAGAGAAGCTGTGAGTGACAGAGAGAGACAAAGAGAAGCTGTACGTGAGAGAGAGAAAAAGAGCTGTGAGTGAGAGAGGGAAAGAGTAGCTGTGAGTGAGAGAGAGAGAGAGAGAGAGAGAAGCTGTGAGTGAGAGAGACAGAAGCTGTGACAGAGAGAAAGCGAAGGTGTGAGTGAGAGAGAGAAAGAGGAAGAAGGTGTGAGTGAGAGAGAGAGAGAAAGAGAAGCTGTGAGAGTGTGTGAGAGAGAGAAAGAGAAGCTGTGAGTGAGAGACAGAGATAGAAAGAGAAGCTGTGTGTGTGAGAGAGAGTGATAAGCTGTGAGTTAGAGAGAGAGAGAAAGAGAAGCTGTGAGTGAGAGACAGAGAGAGAGTAGCTGTGTGTGTGAGAGAGAGAGAGCAAGAGAATCTGTGAGTGAGAGAGAGAGAAAGAGAAGCTGTGAGTGAGAGAGAAAGAGAGAAAGAGAAGCTGTCAGTGAGAGAGAGTGAGAAGCTATGAGAGAGAGAGAGCAAGAGAAGCTGTGAGTGAGAGAGAGAAAGAGAAGCTGTGAGTGAGAAGACAGAGAGAGAAAGAGAAGCTGTGAGTGAGAAGACAGAGAGAGAAAGAGAAGCTGTGTGAGAGAGAGAGAGAGAGAAAGAGAAGCTGTGAGTGAGAGAGAGAGAAAGAGAAGCTGTGAGTGAGAAAGAGAGAGAAAGAGAAGCTGTGAGTGAGAGAGAGAGAAGCTGTGAGTGAAAGTGACAGAGAGAAGCTGATAGTGAGAGAGAGAGAGAGAAGCTGTGAGTGAGAGAAAGAGAAAGAGTAGCTGTGAGTAAGAGAGAAAGAGAGAAATAGAATCTATGAGTGAGAGACAGAGAGAGAAGCTGTGAGTGAGTGAGAGAGAGAGAAGCTGTGTGAGAGAGAGAGAGAAAAAAGAGAAGCTGTGAGTGAGAGAGAGTGTGAGAAGCTGTGAGTGAGAGAGTGAGAGAAAGAGAAGTTTTTAGTGAGAGTGAGAGAAAGAGAAGCTGTGAGAGAAAGAGAGAGAAAGAGAAGCTGTGAGTGAGAGAGAGAGAGAGAAGCTGTGAGTGAGAGACAGAGAGAGAAAGAGAAGCTGTGAGTGTGAGAGAGAGAAAGAGAAGCTGTGAGTGAGAGAGAGAGTGAGAAGCTGTGAGTGAGAGAGAGAGAGAGAAGTTGTTTGTGAGAGAGAGAGAGAAAGAGAAGCTGTGAGAGAGAGAGAGAAGCTGTGAGTGAGAGAGGGAGATAAGCTGTGAGTGAGAGACAGAGAGATAAAGAGAAGCTGTGTGTGAGAGAGAAAGAGAAGCTGTCTGAGAGAGAGAGAATGAGAAGCTGTGTGTGTGAGAGAGAGAAAGAGAAGTTGTTAGTGAGAGAGAGAGAGAAAGTGCTGTGAGAGAGAGAGAGAAAGAGAAGCTGTGTGTGAGAGAGCAAGAGAAGCTGTGAGTGAGAGAGAGAGAGAAAGAGAAGCTGTGAGTGAGTGAGAGAGAGAAAGAGAAGCTGTGAGTGAGAGAGAGAGAGAAAGAGAAGCTGTGAGAGAGAGACAGAGAGAGAAACAGAAGCTGTGTGAGAGATAGTGAGAGAGCAAGAGAAGCTGTGAGTGAGAGAGAGAGAAAGAGAAGCTGTGAGTGAGAGAGAGAGAGAGAAAGAGAAGCTGTGAATGAGAGAGAGTGAGAAGCTATGAGAGAGAGAGAGAAACAGGAGCTGTGAGTGAGAGAGAGAAAGAGAAGCTGTGAGTGAGAAAGAGAGAGAAAGAGAAGCTGTGAGTGAGAGACAGAGAGAGAAAGAGAAGCTGTGTGAGAGAGAGAGAGAGGAAGAGAAGCTGTGAGTGAGAGAGAGAGTGAGAGCAAGAGATGCTGTGAGTGAGAGAGAGAGAGAGAGAGAGAAGCTGTGAGTGAGAGAGAGAAAGAGAAGCTGTGAGTGAGAAAGAGAGAGAAAGAGAAGCTGTGAGTGAGAGACAGAGAGAGAAAGAGAAGCTGTGTGAGAGATAGAGATAGAGAAAGAGAAGCTGTGAGTGAGAGAGAGAGATAGAAAGAGAAGCTGTGTGTGTGTGAGGGAGAAAGAGAAGGTGTGTGTGAGAGAGAAAAAGAGAAGCTGTGAGTGAGAGTGAAAGAGAGAAATAGAAGCTATGAGTGAGAGAGAGAGAGAGAAGGTGTGAGTGGGAGAGAGAGAAAGTGAAGCTGTGAGTGAAAAAGAGAGAAAGAGAAGCTGTGTGAGAGAGAGAAAGAGAAGCTGTGAGTGAGTGAGAGAGAGAGAGAACGAGAAGCTGTGTGTGAGAGAGAAAGTGAAGCTGTGAGTGAGAGAGAGAGAGAAAGAGAAGCTGTGAGTGAGAGATAGAGAGAGAAAGAGAAGATGTGAGTGAGTGAGAGAGAACGAGAAGCTGTGTGTGAGAGATAAAGAGAAGCTGTGAGTGAGTGAGTGAGAGAAGCTGTGAGTGAAAGAGAGAAAGAGAAGCTGTGAGTGAGAGAGAGAGGGAAAGAAGCTGTGAGTGAGAGACAGGGAGAGAAAGAGAAGCTGTGTGAGAGAGAGAGAGTGATAAGCTGTGTGTGTGTGTGAGAGAGAGAAGCTGTGAGTGAGAGAGAGAGAAAGAGAAGCTGTGAGTGAGAGAGAGAGAGAAGCTGTGAGTGAGAGAGAGAAAGAGAAGCTGTGAGTGAGAGACAGAGAGAGAAAGAAAGGGTGTGAGTGTGAGAGAGAGAAAGAGAAGTTGTGAGAGAGAGAGAAAGAGAAGCTGTGAGTGAGAAAGAGAGAGAAAGAGAAGCTGTGAGTGAGAGACAGAGAGAGAAAGAGAAGCTGTGTGTGTGTGAGAGAAAGAGAAGTTGTGAGTGAGAGAGAGAAGCTGTGAGTGAAAGTGAGAAAGAGAAGCTGATAGTGAGAGAGAGAGAGAAGCTGTGAGTGAGAGAAAGAGAAAGAGAAGCTGTGTGTAAGAGAGAAAGAGAGAAATAGAAGCTATGAGTGAGAGACAGAGAGAGAAGCTGTGAGTGAGTGAGAGAAAGAGAAGCTGTGAGTGAGAGAGAGAGATAAAAAGAGAAGCTGTGAGTGTGAGAGAGAGATAAAGAGAAGCTGTAAGTGAGTGAGAGAAAGAGAAGCTGTGAGTGTGTGTGAGAGAAAGAGAAGCTGTGAGTGAGAGAGAGAGAGAGAGAAAGAGAAGTTGTTAGTGAGAGAGAGAGAGAAGCTTTGAGAGAGAGAGAGAAGCTGTGAGAGAGAGAGAAAGAGAAGCTGTGTGTGTGAGAGAGAGAGAGAATGAGAAGCTGTGTGAGAGGGAGAGAGAAAGAGAAGTTGTTAGTGAGAGAGAGAGAGAGAAAGAGCTGTGAGAGAGAGAGAAAGAGAAGCTGTGTGAGAGAGCAAGAGAAGCTGTGAGAGAGAGAGAGAGAGAAAGAGAAGCTGTGAGTGTGTGTGAGAGAGAAAGAGAACCTGTGAGGAAGAGAGAAAGAGAGAAATAGAATCTATGAGTTGAGACAGAGAGAGAAGCTGTGAGTGAGAAAGAGAGAGAAGCTGTGTGAGAGAGAGAGAGAAAAAGAGAAGCTGTGAGTGAGAGAGAGAGAGAAAGAGAAGTTGTGAGTGAGAGAAAGAGAAGCTGTGAGTGTGTGAGAGAGAAAGAGAAGCTGTGAGTGAGAGAGAGAGTGAGAAGCTGTGAGTGAGTGAGAGAGAGAAAGAGAAGCTGTGAGTGAGAGACAGAGAGAGAAAGAGAAGTTGTTAGTGAGAGAGAGAGACAGAGAAAGAGAAGCTGTGAGAGGGAGAGAGAAGCTGTGAGTGAGAGACAGAGAGATAAAGAGAAGCTGTGAGAGAGAGAGAGAAAGAGAAGCTTGAGAAAGAGAGAGAATGAGAAGCTGTGTGTGTGAGAGAGAGAGAAAGAGAAGTTGTTAGTGAGAGAGAGATAGAAAGAGCTGTGAGTGAAAGTGAGAAAGAGAAGCTGATAGTGAGGGAGAGAGAGAAGCTGTGAGTGAGAGAAAGAGAAAGAGAAGCTGTGAGTAAGAGAGAAAGAGAGAAACAGAATCTATGAGTGAGAGACAGAGAGAGAAGCTGTGAGTGAGTGAGAGAGAGAGAAGCTGTGTGAGAGAGAGAGAGAAAAAAGAGAAGCTGTGAGTGAGAGAGAGAGAAAGAGAAAGCGAAGTTGTAAGTGAATGAGAGAAAGAGAAGCTGTGAGTGTGTGAGAGAGAAAGAGAAGCTGTGAGTGAGAGAGAGAGTGAGAAGCTGTGAGTGAGAGAGAGAGAGAAAGAGAAGCTGTGAGTGAGAGACAGAGAGAGAAAGAGAAGTTGTTAGTGAGTGAGCGAGAGAGAAAGAGAAGAAGTGAGAGAGAGAGAAGCTGTGAGTGAGAGAGAGAGAAGCTGTGAGTGAGAGACAGAGAGATAAAGAGAAGCTGTGAGAGAGAGAGAAAGAGAAGCTGTGAGAGAGAGAGAGAGAATGAGAAGCTGTGTGCGAGAAAGAGAGAAAAAGAAGTTGTTAGTGAGAGAGAGAGAGAAACAGCTGTGAGGGAGAGAGTGAGAAAGAGAAGCTGTGTGTGAGAGAGCAAGAGAAGCTGTGAGTGAGAGAGAGAGAAAGAGAATCCGTGAGTGAGAGAGAGAGAGAAAGAGAAGCTGTGAGTGAGAGAAGAGAGAGAAAGAGAAGCTGTGATACAGAGAGAGACAAAGAGAAGCTGTGAGTGAGAGAGAGAGAGAAACCGAATCAGTGAGTTAGAGAGAGAGAGAGAGAAGGAGAAGCTGTGAGTGAGAGAGAGAGAAAGAGAAGCTGTGAGTGAGAGAAGAGAGAAAGAGAAGCTGTGATTGAGAGAGAGAGACAAAGAGAAGCTGAGAGAGAGAGAAAGAGAACCTGTGAGTGAGAGAGAGAGAGAGAGAGAGAGAGAGAGAGAAAGAGAAGCTGTGAGTGAAAGACAGAGAGAGAGAAAGAGAAGCTGTGAGTGAGAGAGAGAGAAAGAGAAGCTGTGAGTGACAGAGAAAGAGAAAGAGAAGCTGTGAGTGACAGAGATAGAGAAAGAGAACCTGTGAGTGAGAGAGAGAGAAAAATTGATGCTGTGAGTGAGTGAGAGAGAGAGAAATTGAAGCTGGGAGTGAGAGAGAGAGAGAGAAAGAGAAGCTGTGTGTGAGAGAGAAAGAGAACCTGTGAGTGAGAGAGGGAGAGTGAAAGAGAAGCTGTGAGTGAAAGACAGAGAGAGAGAAAGAGAAGCTATGAGTGAGAGAGAGAGAAAGAGAAGCTGTGAGTAAGAGAGATAGAGAAAGAGAAGCTGCGAGTGACAGAGATAGAGAAAGAGAACCTGTGAGTGAGAGAGAGAGAAAAACTGATGCTGTGAGTGAGTGTGAGAGAGAGAAATTGAAGCTGTGCTTGAGAGAGTGAGAGAGAAAGTGAAGCTGTGAGTGAGAGAGAGAGGAAAAAAGAGAAGCTGTGAGAGAGAGAGAAAGAGAAGCTGTGAGTGTGAGAGAGAGAGAGAGCGAAAGAGCTGTAAGTGAGAGAGAAAGAGAGAAAGAGAATCTGTGACTGAGAGAGAGAGAAAGAGAAGCTGTGTGTGTGAGAGAGAGAGAGAAACAGAAGCTGTGAGTGAGAGAGAGAAAAAGAGATGCTGTGAGTGAGAGAGAGAGAGAAAGAGAAGCTGTGAGTGTGTGAGAGAGAGAAACAGAATCAGTGAGTGAGAGAGAGAGAGAAAGTTAAGCTGTGAGTGAGAGAGAGCGAGAGAATGATAAGCTGTGAGTGAGAGAAGAGAGAGAAAGAGAAGCTGTGAGTGACAGAGAGAGACAAAGAGAAGCTGTACGTGAGAGAGAGAAAAAGAGCTGTGAGTGAGAGAGGGAAAGAGTAGCTGTGAGTGAGAGAGAGAGAGAGAGAGAAAGAGAAGCTGTGAGTGAGAGAGACAGAAGCTGTGACAGAGAGAAAGCGAAGGTGTGAGTGAGAGAGAGAAAGAGGAAGAAGGTGTGAGTGAGAGAGAGAGAGAAAGAGAAGCTGTGAGAGTGTGTGTGAGAGAGAAAGAGAAGCTGTGAGTGAGAGACAGAGATAGAAAGAGAAGCTGTGTGTGTGAGAGAGAGTGATAAGCTGTGAGTTAGAGAGAGAGAGAAAGAGAAGCTGTGAGTGAGAGACAGAGAGAGAGTAGCTGTGTGTGTGAGAGAGAGAGCAAGAGAATCTGTGAGTGAGAGAGAGAGAAAGAGAAGCTGTGAGTGAGAGAGAAAGAGAGAAAGAGAAGCTGTCAGTGAGAGAGAGTGAGAAGCTATGAGAGAGAGAGAGCAAGAGAAGCTGTGAGTGAGAGAGAGAAAGAGAAGCTGTGAGTGAGAAGACAGAGAGAGAAAGAGAAGCTGTGAGTGAGAAGACAGAGAGAGAAAGAGAAGCTGTGTGAGAGAGAGAGAGAGAGAAAGAGAAGCTGTGAGTGAGAGAGAGAGAAAGAGAAGCTGTGAGTGAGAAAGAGAGAGAAAGAGAAGCTGTGAGTGAGAGAGAGAGAAGCTGTGAGTGAAAGTGACAGAGAGAAGCTGATAGTGAGAGAGAGAGAGAGAAGCTGTGAGTGAGAGAAAGAGAAAGAGTAGCTGTGAGTAAGAGAGAAAGAGAGAAATAGAATCTATGAGTGAGAGACAGAGAGAGAAGCTGTGAGTGAGTGAGAGAGAGAGAAGCTGTGTGAGAGAGAGAGAGAAAAAAGAGAAGCTGTGAGTGAGAGAGAGTGTGAGAAGCTGTGAGTGAGAGAGTGAGAGAAAGAGAAGTTTTTAGTGAGAGTGAGAGAAAGAGAAGCTGTGAGAGAAAGAGAGAGAAAGAGAAGCTGTGAGTGAGAGAGAGAGAGAGAAGCTGTGAGTGAGAGACAGAGAGAGAAAGAGAAGCTGTGAGTGTGAGAGAGAGAAAGAGAAGCTGTGAGTGAGAGAGAGAGTGAGAAGCTGTGAGTGAGAGAGAGAGAGAGAAGTTGTTTGTGAGAGAGAGAGAGAAAGAGAAGCTGTGAGAGAGAGAGAGAAGCTGTGAGTGAGAGAGGGAGATAAGCTGTGAGTGAGAGACAGAGAGATAAAGAGAAGCTGTGTGTGAGAGAGAAAGAGAAGCTGTCTGAGAGAGAGAGAATGAGAAGCTGTGTGTGTGAGAGAGAGAAAGAGAAGTTGTTAGTGAGAGAGAGAGAGAAAGAGCTGTGAGAGAGAGAGAGAAAGAGAAGCTGTGTGTGAGAGAGCAAGAGAAGCTGTGAGTGAGAGAGAGAGAGAAAGAGAAGCTGTGAGTGAGTGAGAGAGAGAAAGAGAAGCTGTGAGTGAGAGAGAGAGAGAAAGAGAAGCTGTGAGAGAGAGACAGAGAGAGAAACAGAAGCTGTGTGAGAGATAGCGAGAGAGCAAGAGAAGCTGTGAGTGAGAGAGAGAGAAAGAGAAGCTGTGAGTGAGAGAGAGAGAGAGAAAGAGAAGCTGTGAATGAGAGAGAGTGAGAAGCTATGAGAGAGAGAGAGAAACAGGAGCTGTGAGTGAGAGAGAGAAAGAGAAGCTGTGAGTGAGAAAGAGAGAGAAAGAGAAGCTGTGAGTGAGAGACAGAGAGAGAAAGAGAAGCTGTGTGAGAGAGAGAGAGAGGAAGAGAAGCTGTGAGTGAGAGAGAGAGTGAGAGCAAGAGATGCTGTGAGTGAGAGAGAGAGAGAGAGAGAGAAGCTGTGAGTGAGAGAGAGAAAGAGAAGCTGTGAGTGAGAAAGAGAGAGAAAGAGAAGCTGTGAGTGAGAGACAGAGAGAGAAAGAGAAGCTGTGTGAGAGATAGAGATAGAGAAAGAGAAGCTGTGAGTGAGAGAGAGAGATAGAAAGAGAAGCTGTGTGTGTGTGAGGGAGAAAGAGAAGGTGTGTGTGAGAGAGAAAAAGAGAAGCTGTGAGTGAGAGTGAAAGAGAGAAATAGAAGCTATGAGTGAGAGAGAGAGAGAAGGTGTGAGTGGGAGAGAGAGAAAGTGAAGCTGTGAGTGAAAAAGAGAGAAAGAGAAGCTGTGTGAGAGAGAGAAAGAGAAGCTGTGAGTGAGTGAGAGAGAGAGAGAACGAGAAGCTGTGTGTGAGAGAGAAAGTGAAGCTGTGAGTGAGAGAGAGAGAGAAAGAGAAGCTGTGAGTGAGAGATAGAGAGAGAAAGAGAAGATGTGAGTGAGTGAGAGAGAACGAGAAGCTGTGTGTGAGAGATAAAGAGAAGCTGTGAGTGAGTGAGTGAGAGAAGCTGTGAGTGAAAGAGAGAAAGAGAAGCTGTGAGTGAGAGAGAGAGGGAAAGAAGCTGTGAGTGAGAGACAGGGAGAGAAAGAGAAGCTGTGTGTGAGAGAGAGAGTGATAAGCTGTGTGTGTGTGTGAGAGAGAGAAGCTGTGAGTGAGAGAGAGAGAAAGAGAAGCTGTGAGTGAGAGAGAGAGAGAAGCTGTGAGTGAGAGAGAGAAAGAGAAGCTGTGAGTGAGAGACAGAGAGAGAAAGAAAGGGTGTGAGTGTGAGAGAGAGAAAGAGAAGCTGTGAGAGAGAGAGAAAGAGAAGCTGTGAGTGAGAAAGAGAGAGAAAGAGAAGCTGTGAGTGAGAGACAGAGAGAGAAAGAGAAGCTGTGTGTGTGTGAGAGAAAGAGAAGTTGTGAGTGAGACAGAGAAGCTGTGAGTGAAAGTGAGAAAGAGAAGCTGATAGTGAGAGAGAGAGAGAAGCTGTGAGTGAGAGAAAGAGAAAGAGAAGCTGTGAGTAAGAGAGAAAGAGAGAAATAGAAGCTATGAGTGAGAGACAGAGAGAGAAGCTGTGAGTGAGTGAGAGAAAGAGAAGCTGTGAGTGAGAGAGAGAGATAAAAAGAGAAGCTGTGAGTGTGAGAGAGAGATAAAGAGAAGCTGTAAGTGAGTGAGAGAAAGAGAAGCTGTGAGTGTGTGTGAGAGAAAGAGAAGCTGTGAGTGAGAGAGAGAGAGAGAGAAAGAGAAGTTGTTAGTGAGAGAGAGAGAGAGAAGCTTTGAGAGAGAGAGAGAAGCTGTGAGAGAGAGAGAAAGAGAAGCTGTGTGTGTGAGAGAGAGAGAGAATGAGAAGCTGTGTGAGAGGGAGAGAGAAAGAGAAGTTGTTAGTGAGAGAGAGAGAAAGAGCTGTGAGAGAGAGAGAAAGAGAAGCTGTGTGAGAGAGCAAGAGAAGCTGTGAGAGAGAGAGAGAGAGAAAGAGAAGCTGTGAGTGTGTGTGAGAGAGAAAGAGAACCTGTGAGGAAGAGAGAAAGAGAGAAATAGAATCTATGAGTTGAGACAGAGAGAGAAGCTGTGAGTGAGAAAGAGAGAGAAGCTGTGTGAGAGAGAGAGAGAAAAAGAGAAGCTGTGAGTGAGAGAGAGAGAGAAAGAGAAGTTGTGAGTGAGAGAAAGAGAAGCTGTGAGTGTGTGAGAGAGAAAGAGAAGCTGTGAGTGAGAGAGAGAGTGAGAAGCTGTGAGTGAGTGAGAGAGAGAAAGAGAAGCTGTGAGTGAGAGACAGAGAGAGAAAGAGAAGTTGTTAGTGAGAGAGAGAGAGACAGAGAAAGAGAAGCTGTGAGAGGGAGAGAGAAGCTGTGAGTGAGAGACAGAGAGATAAAGAGAAGCTGTGAGAGAGAGAGAGAAAGAGAAGCTGTGAGAAAGAGAGAGAATGAGAAGCTGTGTGTGTGAGAGAGAGAGAAAGAGAAGTTGTTAGTGAGAGAGAGATAGAAAGAGCTGTGAGTGAAAGTGAGAAAGAGAAGCTGATAGTGAGGGAGAGAGAGAAGCTGTGAGTGAGAGAAAGAGAAAGAGAAGCTGTGAGTAAGAGAGAAAGAGAGAAACAGAATCTATGAGTGAGAGACAGAGAGAGAAGCTGTGAGTGAGTGAGAGAGAGAGAAGCTGTGTGAGAGAGAGAGAAAAAAAGAGAAGCTGTGAGTGAGAGAGAGAGAAAGAGAAAGAGAAGTTGTAAGTGAATGAGAGAAAGAGAAGCTGTGAGTGTGTGAGAGAGAAAGAGAAGCTGTGAGTGAGAGAGAGAGTGAGAAGCTGTGAGTGAGAGAGAGAGAGAAAGAGAAGCTGTGAGTGAGAGACAGAGAGAGAAAGAGAAGTTGTTAGTGAGTGAGCGAGAGAGAAAGAGAAGAAGTGAGAGAGAGAGAAGCTGTGAGTGAGAGAGAGAGAAGCTGTGAGTGAGAGACAGAGAGATAAAGAGAAGCTGTGAGAGAGAGAGAAAGAGAAGCTGTGTGAGAGAGAGAGAGAATGAGAAGCTGTGTGCGAGAGAGAGAGAAAGAGAAGTTGTTAGTGAGAGAGAGAGAGAAACAGCTGTGAGGGAGAGAGTGAGAAAGAGAAGCTGTGTGTGAGAGAGCAAGAGAAGCTGTGAGTGAGAGAGAGAGAAAGAGAAGCCGTGAGTGAGAGAGAGAGAGAAAGAGAAGCTGTGAGTGAGAGAGAGAGAGAAAGAGAAGCTGTGAGCGAGAGAGAGAGAGAAGGAGAAGCTGTGAGTGAGGGAGAGAAAGAGAAGCTGTGAGTGAGAGAAGAGAGAGAAAGAGAAGCTGTGATACAGAGAGAGACAAAGAGAAGCTGTGAGTGAGAGAGAGAGAGAAACCGAATCAGTGAGTTAGAGAGAGAGAGAGAGAAGGAGAAGCTGTGAGTGAGAGAGAGAGAAAGAGAAGCTGTGAGTGAGAGAAGAGAGAAAGAGAAGCTGTGATTGAGAGAGAGAGACAAAGAGAAGCTGAGAGAGAGAGAAAGAGAACCTGTGAGTGAGAGAGAGAGAGAGAGAGAGAGAGAGAGAGAAAGAGAAGCTGTGAGTGAAAGACAGAGAGAGAGAAAGAGAAGCTGTGAGTGAGAGAGAGAGAAAGAGAAGCTGTGAGTGACAGAGAAAGAGAAAGAGAAGCTGTGAGTGACAGAGATAGAGAAAGAGAACCTGTGAGTGAGAGAGAGAGAAAAATTGATGCTGTGAGTGAGTGAGAGAGAGAGAAATTGAAGCTGGGAGTGAGAGAGAGAGAGAGAAAGAGAAGCTGTGTGTGAGAGAGAAAGAGAACCTGTGAGTGAGAGAGGGAGAGTGAAAGAGAAGCTGTGAGTGAAAGACAGAGAGAGAGAAAGAGAAGCTATGAGTGAGAGAGAGAGAAAGAGAAGCTGTGAGTAAGAGAGATAGAGAAAGAGAAGCTGCGAGTGACAGAGATAGAGAAAGAGAACCTGTGAGTGAGAGAGAGAGAAAAACTGATGCTGTGAGTGAGTGAGAGAGAGAGAAATTGAAGCTGTGCTTGAGAGAGTGAGAGAGAAAGTGAAGCTGTGAGTGAGAGAGAGAGGAAAAAAGAGAAGCTGTGAGAGAGAGAGAAAGAGAAGCTGTGAGTGTGTGAGAGAGAGAGAGCGAAAGAGCTGTAAGTGAGAGAGAAAGAGAGAAAGAGAATCTGTGACTGAGAGAGAGAGAAAGAGAAGCTGTGTGTGTGTGAGAGAGAGAGAAACAGAAGCTGTGAGTGAGAGAGAGAAAAAGAGATGCTGTGAGTGAGAGAGAGAGAGAAAGAGAAGCTGTGAGTGTGAGAGAGAGAGAAACAGAATCAGTGAGTGAGAGAGAGAGAGAAAGTTAAGCTGTGAGTGAGAGAGAGCGAGAGAATGATAAGCTGTGAGTGAGAGAAGAGAGAGAAAGAGAAGCTGTGAGTGACAGAGAGAGACAAAGAGAAGCTGTACGTGAGAGAGAGAAAAAGAGCTGTGAGTGAGAGAGGGAAAGAGTAGCTGTGAGTGAGAGAGAGAGAGAAAGAGAAGCTGTGAGTGAGAGAGACAGAAGCTGTGACAGAGAGAAAGCGAAGGTGTGAGTGAGAGAGAGAAAGAGGAAGAAGGTGTGAGTGAGAGAGAGAGAGAAAGAGAAGCTGTGAGATTGTGTGTGAGAGAGAAAGAGAAGCTGTGAGTGAGAGACAGAGATAGAAAGAGAAGCTGTGTGAGAGAGAGAGAGAGAAAGAGAAGCTGTGAGTGAGAGAGAAAGATAGAGCAAGAGAAGCTGTGAGTGTGTGAGAGAGAGAAAGAGAAGCTGTGAGTGAGAGAGAGAGAGAAAGAGAAGCTGTGAGTGAGAGATAGAGTGAGAAGCTATGAGAGAGAGAGAGAAAGAGAAGCTGTGAGTGAGCTAGAGAAAGAGAAGCTGTGAGTGAGAAAGATAGAGAAAGAGAAGCTGTGAGTGAGAGACAGAGAGAGAAAGAGAATCTGTGTGAGAGATAGAGATAGAGAAATAGAAGCTGTGAGTGAGAGAGAGAGAGAGAAAGAGAAGCTGTGAGTGTGTGTGAGAGAGAAAGAGAAGCTGTGAGAGAGAGAAAAAAAGAGAAGCTGTGAGTGAGAGTGAAAGATAGAAATTGAAGCTATGAGAGAGAGGGAGAGAGAGAAGCTGTGAGTGAGAGAGAGAGAGAGGAAGTGAAGCTGTGAGTGAAAAAGAGAGAAAGAGAAGCTGTGAGAGAGAGAGAGAAAGAGAAGCTGTGAGTGAGTGAGAGAGAGAGAGAATGAGAAGCTGTGTGTGAGAGAGAAAGAGAAGCTGTGAGTAAGAGAGAGAGAAAGAGAAGCTGTGAGTGAGAGATAGAGAGAGAAAGAGAAGCTGTGAGTGAGAGAGAGAGAGAGAAAGAGAAGCTGTGAGTCTGTGTGAGAGAGAAAGAGAAGCTGTGAGAGAGAGAAAAAAAGAGAAGCTGTGAGTGAGAGTGAAAGATAGAAATTGAAGCTATGAGAGAGAGGGAGAGAGAGAAGCTGTGAGTGAGAGAGAGAGAGGAAGTGAAGCTGTGAGTGAAAAAGAGAGAAAGAGAAGCTGTGAGAGAGAGAGAGAAAGAGAAGCTGTGAGTGAGTGAGAGAGAGAGAGAATGAGAAGCTGTGTGTGAGACAGAAAGAGAAGCTGTGAGTAAGAGAGAGAGAGAAAGAGAAGCTGTGAGTGAGAGATAGAGAGAGAAAGAGAAGCTGTGTGTGTGAGAGAGAGAGAGAGAAGCTGTGAGTGAGAGAGAGAGAGAAAAAGAGAAGCTGTGTGATAGAGAGAGAGAGAGAAGCTGTGTGTGAGAGAGAGATTGAGATAAAGAGTTGTGAGTGAGTGAGTGTGAGAGAGAAGCTGTGAGTGAAAGACAGAAAGAGAAGCTGTGAGTGAGAGAGAGAGAGAGAGAAACTGTGAGTGAGAGAAACAGAAAGAGAAGCTGTGAGTAAGAGAGAAAGAGAGAAATAGAAGCTATGAGTGAGAGAGAGTGAAAGAGAAGCTGTATGTGAGTGAGAGAAAGAGAAGATGTGAGTGTGTGAGAGAGAAAGAGAAGCTGTGAGTGAGAGAGAGAGAGAAAGAAAGAGAAGCTGTTAGTGAGAGAGAGAGAGAAAGTGAAGCTGTGTGTGTGAGAGAAAGAGAAGCTGTGAGTGAGAGAGAGAGAGAAAGAGAAGCTGTGAGTGAGAGAGAGAGAGAAAGAGAAGCTGTGAGTGAGAGACAGAGAGAGAGAGTAGCTGCGTGTGTGTGAGAGAGAAGCTGTGAGTGAGTGACAGAGAGAGAAAGAAAGGGTGTGAGTGCGAGAGAGAGAGAGAGAAAGAGAAGCTGTGAGAGAGAAATAGAAGCTGTGAGAAAGGGAGAGATAATAGCTGTGAGTGAGAGAGAGAGAGAGTAGCTGTGAGTGAGAGAGAGAAAGAGAAGCTGTGAGAAAGAGAGAGAAAGAGAAGCTGTGAGTGAGAGACAGAGAGAGAAAGAGAAGCTGTGTATGAGAGAGAGAAAGAGAAGCTGTGAGTGAGAGAGAGAGAAAGAGAAGTTGTAAGTGTGTGTGAGAGAGAAAGAGAAGCTGTGAGTGAGAGAGAGAGAAAAAGAGAAGCTGTGAGTGAGAGTGAAAGAGAGAAATAGAAGCGATGAGTGAGTGTGAGAGAGAAAGAGAAGCTGTGAGTGAGAGAGAGAAAGACAAGCTGTGAGTGAGAGAGAGAGAGAACGAGAAGCTGTGTGTGTGAGAGAAAGAGAAGCTGTGAGTGAGTGAGAGAGAGAAAGAGAAGCTGTGAGTGAGAGAGAGAGAAAGAGAACATGTGAGTGAGAGATAGAGAGAGAAAGAGAAGCTGTGAGTGAGAGAGAGAGAAAGAGAATCTGTGAGTGAGTGAGAGAGAGAGAGAAGCTATGAGTGAGAGTGAGAGAGAGAAGCTATGAGTGAGAGAGAGGAGCTGTGAGTGAGAGAGAGAGAGAGAAAGAAAGAGAAGCTGTGAGTGAGAGATAGAGAGAGAAAGAGAAGATGTGAGTGAGAGAGAGAAAGAGAAGCTGTGAGAGAGAGAGAGAGAAAGAGAAGCTGTGAGTGTGTGAGAGAGAGAAAGAGAAGCTGTGAGTGAGAGAGAGAGAGAAAGAGAAGCTGTGAGTGAGAGATAGAGTGAGAAGCTATGAGAGAGAGAGAGAAAGAGAAGCTGTGAGTGAGATAGAGAAAGAGAAGCTGTGAGTGAGAAAGATAGAGAAAGAGAAGCTGTGAGTGAGAGACAGAGAGAGAAAGAGAAGCTGTGTGAGAGATAGAGATAGAGAAATAGAAGCTGTGAGAGAGAGAGAGAGAGAGAGAAAGAGAAGCTGTGAGTGTGTGTGAGAGAGAAAGAGAAGCTGTGAGAGAGAGAGAAAAAGAGAAGCTGTGAGTGAGAGTGAAAGATAGAAATTGAAGCTATGAGAGAGAGGGAGAGAGAGAAGCTGTGAGTGAGAGAGAGAGAGAGGAAGTGAAGCTGTGAGTGAAAAAGAGAGAAAGAGAAGCTGTGAGAGAGAGAGAGAAAGAGAAGCTGTGAGTGAGTGAGAGAGAGAGAGAATGAGAAGCTCTGTGTGAGAGAGAAAGAGAAGCTGTGAGTGAGAGAGAGAGAGAAAGAGAAGCTGTGAGTGAGAGATAGAAAGAGAAAGAGAAGCTGTGTGTGTGTGAGAGAGAGAGAGAAGCTGTGAGTGAGAGAGAGAGAAAAAGAGAAGCTGTGTGATAGAGAGAGAGAGAAGCTGTGTGTGTGAGAGAGATTGAGATAAAGAGTTGTGAGTGAGTGAGTGTGAGAGAGAAGCTATGAGTGAAAGAGAGAAAGAGAAGCTGTGAGTGAGAGAGAGAGAAACTGTGAGTGAGAGAAACAGAAAGAGAAGCTGTGAGTAAGAGAGAAAGAGAGAAATAGAAGCTATGAGTGAGAGAGAGAGAAAGAGAAGCTGTATGTGAGTGAGAGAAAGAGAAGCTGTGAGTGTGTGAGAGAGAAAGAGAAGCTGTGAGTGAGAGAGAGAGAGAAAGAAAAGCTGTGAGTGAGAAAGAGAGAGAAAGAGAAGCTGTTAGTGAGAGAGAGAGAGAAAGTGAAGCTGTGTGTGTGAGAGAAAGAGAAGCTGTGAGTGAGAGAGAGAGAAAAAGAGAAGCTGTGAGTGAGAGAGAGAGAGAAAGAGAAGCTGTGAGTGAGAGACAGAGAGAGAGAGTAGCTGCGTGTGTGTGAGAGAGAGAAGCTGTGAGTGAGAGGGAAAGAGAAGCTGGGAGTGAGAGACAGAGAGAGAAAGAAAGGGTGTGAGTGCGAGAGAGAGAGAGAAAGAGAAGCTGTGAGAGAGAAATAGAAGCTGTGAGAAAGAGAGAGATAATAGCTGTGAGTGAGAGAGAGAGAGAGAGAAGCTGTGAGTGAGAGAGAGAAAGAGAAGCTGTGAGTGAGAGACAGAGAGAGAAAGAAAGGGTGTGAGTGCGAGAGAGAGAAAGAGAAGCTGTGTGAGAGAGAGAAAGAGAAGCTGTGAGAAAGAGAGAGAAAGAGAAGCTGTGAGTGAGAGACAGAGAGAGAAAGAGAAGCTGTGTATGAGAGAGAGAAAGAGAAGCTGTGAGTGAGAGAGAGAGAAAGAGAAGTTGTAAGTGTGTGAGAGAGAGAAAGAGAAGCTGTGAGTGAGAGAGAGAGAAAAAGAGAAGCTGTGAGTGAGAGTGAAAGAGAGAAATAGAAGCGATGAGTGAGTGAGAGAGAGAAAGAGAAGCTGTGAGTGAGAGAGAGAAAGAGAAGCTGTGAGTGAGAGAGAGAAAGACAAGCTGTGAGTGAGAGAGAGAGAGAACGAGAAGCTGTGTGTGTGAGAGAAAGAGAAGCTGTGAGTGAGTGAGAGAGAGAAAGAGAAGCTGTGAGTGAGAGAGAGAGAAAGAGAACATGTGAGTGAGAGATAGAGAGAGAAAGAGAAGCTGTGAGTGAGAGAGAGAGAGAAAGAGAATCTGTGAGTGAGTGAGAGAGAGAGAGAAGCTATGAGTGAGAGTGAGAGAGAGAAGCTATGAGTGAGAGAGAGAAGCTGTGAGTGAGAGAGAGAGAGAGAAAGAAAGAGAAGCTGTGAGTGAGAGATAGAGAGAGAAAGAGAAGCTGTGAGTGAGAGAGAGAGAGAAAGAGAAGCTGTGAGAGAGAGAGAGAGAAAGAGAAGCTGTGAGTGAGAGATAGAGTGAGAAGCTATGAGAGAGAGAGAGAAAGAGAAGCTGTGAGTGAGAGAGAGAAAGAGAAGCTGTGAGTGAGAGACAGAGATAGAAAGAGAAGCTGTGAGCGAGAGAGAGAGAGAAAGAGAAACTGTGAGTGAGAGACAAAGATAGAAAGAGAAGCTGTGAGTGAGAGAGAAAGATAGAGCAAGAGAAGCTGTGAGTGAGAGAGAGAGAGAAAGAGAAGCTGTGAGTGAGAGAGAGAGAGAGAAAGAGAAGCTGTGAGTGAGAGATAGAGTGAGAAGCTATGAGAGAGAGAGAGAAAGAGAAGCTGTGAGTGAGAGAGAGAAAGAGAAGCTGTGAGTGAGAAAGATAGAGAAATAGAAGCGATGAGTGAGTGAGAGAGAGAAAGAGAAGCTGTGAGTGAGAGAGAGAAAGAGAAGCTGTGAGTGAGAGAGAGAAAGACAAGCTGTGAGTGAGAGAGAGAGAGAACGAGAAGCTGTGTGTGTGAGAGAAAGAGAAGCTGTGAGTGAGTGAGAGAGAGAAAGAGAAGCTGTGAGTGAGAGAGAGAGAAAGAGAACATGTGAGTGAGAGATAGAGAGAGAAAGAGAAGCTGTGAGTGAGAGAGAGAGAGAAAGAGAATCTGTGAGTGAGTGAGAGAGAGAGAGAAGCTATGAGTGAGAGTGAGAGAGAGAAGCTATGAGTGAGAGAGAGAAGCTGTGAGTGAGAGAGAGAGAGAGAAAGAAAGAGAAGCTGTGAGTGAGAGATAGAGAGAGAAAGAGAAGCTGTGAGTGAGAGAGAGAGAGAAAGAGAAGCTGTGAGAGAGAGAGAGAGAAAGAGAAGCTGTGAGTGAGAGATAGAGTGAGAAGCTATGAGAGAGAGAGAGAAAGAGAAGCTGTGAGTGAGAGAGAGAAAGAGAAGCTGTGAGTGAGAGACAGAGATAGAAAGAGAAGCTGTGAGCGAGAGAGAGAGAGAAAGAGAAACTGTGAGTGAGAGACAAAGATAGAAAGAGAAGCTGTGAGTGAGAGAGAAAGATAGAGCAAGAGAAGCTGTGAGTGAGAGAGAGAGAGAAAGAGAAGCTGTGAGTGAGAGAGAGAGAGAGAAAGAGAAGCTGTGAGTGAGAGATAGAGTGAGAAGCTATGAGAGAGAGAGAGAAAGAGAAGCTGTGAGTGAGAGAGAGAAAGAGAAGCTGTGAGTGAGAAAGATAGAGAAAGAGAAGCTGTGAGTGAGAGAAAGAGAGAGAAAGAGAAGCTGTGTGAGAGATAGAGATAGAGAAATAGAAGCTGTGAGTGAGAGAGAGAGAGAAAGAGAAGCTGTGAGTGTGTGTGTGAGAGAAAGAGAAGCTGTGAGAGAGAGAGAAAAAGAGAAGCAGTGAGAGTGAAAAATAGATATAGAAGCTATGAGTGAGAGAGGGAGAGAGAGAAGCTGTGAGTGAGAGAGAGAGAGGAAGTGCAGCTGTGAGTGAAAAAGAGAGAAAGAGAAGCTGTGAGAGAGAGAGAAATAGAAGCTGTGAGTGAGTGAGAGAGAGAGAATGAGAAGCTGTGTGTGTGAGAGAAAGAGAAGCTGTGAGTGAGAGAGAGAGAGAAAGAGAAGCTGTGAGTGAGAGATAGAGAGAGAAAGAAGCTGTGTGTGTGTGTGTGAGAGAGAGAGAAGCTGTGTGTGTGAGAGAGATTGAGATAAAGAGTTGTGAGTGAGTGAGTGAGAGAGAGAAGCTGTGAGTGAAAGAGAGAAAGAGAAGCTGTGAGTGAGAGAGAGAGAGAGAAGCTGTAAGTGAGAGAAACAGAAAGAGAAGCTGTGAGTAAGAGAGAAAGAGAGAAATAGAAGCTGTGTGAGAGAGAGAAAGAGAAGCTGTGAGAAAGAGAGAGATAATAGCTGTGAGTGAGAGAGAGAGAGAGAAAGAGAAGCTGTGTATGAGAGAGAGAAAGAGAAGCTGTGAGTGAGAGAGAGAGAGAAAGAGAAGTTGTAAGTGTGTGTGAGAGAGAAAGAGAACCTGTGAGTGAGAGAGAGAGAAAAAGAGAAGCTGTGAGTGAGAGTGAAAGAGAGAAATAGAAGCGATGAGTGAGTGAGAGAGAGAAAGAGAAGCTGTGAGTGAGAGAGAGAAAGACAAGCTGTGAGTGAGAGAGAGAGAGAAAGAGAACATGTGAGTGAGAGATAGAGAGAGAAAGAGAAGCTGTGAGTGAGAGAGAGAGAGAAAGAGAATCTGTGAATGAGTGAGAGAGAGAGAGAGAAGCTGTGAGTGAGAGAGAGAAGCTGTGAGTGAGAGAGAGAGAGAAAGAAAGAGAAGCTGTGTGTGTGAGAGAGAGAGAAAGTGAAGCTGTGTGTGTGAGAGAAAGAGAAGCTGTGAATGAGAGAGAGAGAAAGAGAAGCTGTGAGTGAGAGAGAGAGAAAGAGAAACTGTGAGTGAGAGACAGAGATAGAAAGAGAAGCTGTGTGTGAGAGAGAAAGATAGAGCAAGAGAAGCTGTGAGTGAGAGAGAGAGAGAAAGAGAAGCTGTGAGTGAGAGAGAGAGAGAAAGAGAAGCTGTGAGTGAGAGATAGAGTGAGAAGCTATGAGAGAGAGAGAGAAAGAGAAGCTGTGAGTGAGAGAGAGAAAGAGAAGCTGTGAGTGAGAGACAGAGATAGAAAGAGAAGCTGTGAGCGAGAGAGATAGAGAAAGAGAAGCTGTGAGTGAGAGAGAGATAGAAAGAGAAGCTGTGAGTGAGAGAGAAAGATAGAGCAAGAGAAGCTGTGAGTGAGAGAGAGAGAGAAAGAGAAGCTGTGAGTGAGAGAGAGAGAGAGAAAGAGAAGCTGTGAGTGAGAGATAGAGTGAGAAGCTATGAGAGAGAGAGAAAGAGAAGCTGTGAGTGAGAGAGAGAAAGAGAAGCTGTGAGTGAGAAAGAGAGAGAAAGAGAAGCTGTGAGTGAGAGAAAGAGAGAGAAAGAGAAGCTGTGTGAGAGATAGAGATAGAGAAATAGAAGCTGTGAGTGAGAGAGAAAGAGAAGCTGTGAGTGTGTGTGAGAGAGAAAGAGAAGCTGTGAGAGAGAGAGAAAAAGAGAAGCAGTGAGAGTGAAAGATAGAAATAGAAGCTATGAGTGAGAGAGGGAGAGAGAGAAGCTGTGAGTGAGAGAGAGAGAGGAAGTGCAGCTGTGAGTGAAAAAGAGAGAAAGAGAAGCTGTGAGAGAGAGAGAAAGAGAAGCTGTGAGTGAGTGAGAGAGAGAGAATGAGAAGCTGTGTGTGTGAGAGAAAGAGAAGCTGTGAGTGAGAGAGAGAGAAAGAGAAGCTGTGAGTGAGAGATAGAGAGAGAAAGAGAAGCTGTGTGTGTGTGTGAGAGAGAGAGAAGCTGTGAGTGAGAGAGAGAGAGAAAAAGAGAAGCTGTGTGATAGAGGGAGAGAGAGAAGCTGTGTGTGAGAGAGAGATTGAGATAAAGAGTTGTGAGTGAGTGAGTGAGAGAGAGAAGCTGTGAGTGAAAGAGAGAAAGAGAAGCTGTGAGTGAGAGAGAGAGAGAGAAGCTGTGAGTGAGAGAAACAGAAAGAGAAGCTGTGAGTAAGAGAGAAAGAGAGAAATAGAAGCTGTGAGAGAGAGAGAGAAGCTGTGAGTGAGAGAGAGAAAGAGAAGCTGTGAGTGAGAGACAGAGAGAGAAAGAAAGGGTGTGAGTGTGAGAGAGAGAGAAAGAGAAGCTGTGAGAGAGAGAGAAAGAGAAGCTGTGAGAAAGAGAGAGATAATAGCTGTGAGTGAGAGAGAGAGAGAGAAGCTGTGAGTGAGAGAGAGAAAGAGAAGCTGTGAGTGAGAGACAGAGAGAGAAAGAAAGGGTGTGAGTGCGAGAGAGAGAAAGAGAAGCTGTGAGAGAGAGAGAAAGAGAAGCTGTGAGAAAGAGAGAGAAAGAGAAGCTGTGAGTGAGAGACAGAGAGAGAAAGAGAAGCTGTGTATGAGAGAGAGAAAGAGAAGCTGTGAGTGAGAGAGAGAGAGAAAGAGAAGTTGTAAGTGTGTGTGAGAGAGAAAGAGAAGCTGTGAGTGAGAGAGAGAGAAAAAGAGAAGCTGAGTGAGAGTGAAAGGGAGAAATAGAAGCGATGAGTGAGTGAGAGAGAGAAACAGACGCTGTGAGTGAGAGAGAGAGAAAGAGAAGCTGTGAGTGAGAGAGAGAGAGAATGAGAAGCTGTGTGTGTGAGAGAAAGAGAAGCTGTGAGTGAGAGAGAGAGAAAGAGAATCTGTGAGTGAGAGATAGAGAGAGAAAGAGAAGCTGTGAGTTAGAGAGAGAGAAAGAGAACATGTGAGTGAGTGATAGAGAGAGAAAGAGAAGCTGTGAGTGAGAGAGAGAGAGAAAGAGAACATGTGAGTGAGAGATAGAGAGAGAAAGAGAAGCTGTGAGTGAGAGAGAGAGAGAAAGAGAATCTGTGAGTGAGTGAGAGAGAGAAAGAGAAGCTATGAGTGAGAGTGAGAGAGAGAAGCTGTGAGTGAGAGAGAGAAGCTGTGAGTGAGAGAGAGAGAGAGAAAGAGAAGCTGTGAGAGACAGAGAGAGAGAAGCTGTGAGTGAGAGAGAGAGAGAGAATGGGAAGCTGTGTGTGTGAGAGAAAGAGAAGCTGTGAGTGAGAGAGAGAGAGAAAGAGAAGCTGTGAGTGAGAGATAGAGAGAGAAAGATAAGCTGTGTGTGTGTGTGTGAGAGAGAGAAGCTGTGAGTGAGAGAGAGAGAGAAAAAGAGAAGCTGTGTGATAGAGAGAGAGAGAGAAGCTGTGTGTGTGAGAGAGATTGAGATAAAGAGTTGTGAGTGAGTGAGTGAGAGAGAGAAGCTGTGAGTGAAAGAGAGAAAGAGAAGCTGTGAGTGAGAGAGAGAGAGAGAGAAGCTGTGAGTGAGAGAAACAGAAAGAGAAGCTGTGAGTAAGAGAGAAAGAGAGAATTAGAAGCTATGAGTGAGAGAGAGAAAGAGAAGCTGTGAGTGAGAGAGAAAGAGAAGCTGTGAGTGAGAAAGAGAGAGAAAGAGAAGCTGTGAGTGAGAGAAAGAGAGAGAAAGAGAAGCTGTGTGAGAGATAGAGATAGAGAAATAGAAGCTGTGAGTGAGAGAGAAAGAGAAGCTGTGAGTGTGTGTGAGAGAGAAAGAGAAGCTGTGAGAGAGAGAGAAAAAGAGAAGCAGTGAGAGTGAAAGATAGAAATAGAAGCTATGAGTGAGAGAGGGAGAGAGAGAAGCTGTGAGTGAGAGAGAGAGAGGAAGTGCAGCTGTGAGTGAAAAAGAGAGAAAGAGAAGCTGTGAGAGAGAGAGAGAAAGAGAAGCTGTGAGTGAGTGAGAGAGAGAGAATGAGAAGCTGTGTGTGTGAGAGAAAGAGAAGCTGTGAGTGAGAGAGAGAGAAAGAGAAGCTGTGAGTGAGAGATAGAGAGAGAAAGAGAAGCTGTGTGTGAGTGAGAGAGAGAGAGAAGCTGTGAGTGAGAGAGAGAGAGAAAAAGAGAAGCTGTGTGATAGAGAGAGAGAGAGAAGCTGTGTGTGTGAGAGAGATTGAGATAAAGAGTTGTGAGTGAGTGAGTGAGAGAGAGAAGCTGTGAGTGAAAGAGAGAAAGAGAAGCTGTGAGTGAGAGAGAGAGAGAGAAGCTGTGAGAGAGAAACAGAAAGAGAAGCTGTGAGTAAGAGAGAAAGAGAGAAATAGAAGCTGTGAGAGAGAGAGAAAGAGAAGCTGTGAGAAAGAGAGAGATAATAGCTGTGAGTGAGAGAGAGAGAGAAGCTGTGAGTGAGAGAGAGAAAGAGAAGCTGTGAGTGAGAGACAGAGAGAGAAAGAAAGTGTGTGAGTGTGAGAGAGAGAGAAAGAGAAGCTGTGAGAGAGAGAGAAAGAGAAGCTGTGAGAAAGAGATAATAGCTGTGAGTGAGAGAGAGAGAGAGAGAAGCTGTGAGTGAGAGAGAGAAAGAGAAGCTGTGAGTGAGAGACAGAGAGAGAAAGAAAGGGTGTGAGTGCGAGAGAGAGAAAGAGAAGCTGTGTGCGAGAGAGAAAGAGAAGCTGTGAGTGAGAGATAGAGAGAGAAAGATAAGCTGTGTGTGTGTGAGAGAGAGAGAGAGAAGCTGTGAGTGAGAGAGAGAGAGAAAAAGAGAAGCTGTGTGATAGAGAGAGACAGAGAAGCTGTGTGTGTGAGAGAGATTGAGATAAAGAGTTGTGAGTGAGTGAGTGAGAGAGAGAAGCTGTGAGTGAAAGAGAGAAAGAGAAGCTGTGAGTGAGAGAGAGAGAGAGAGAAGCTGTGAGTGAGAGAAACAGAAAGAGAAGCTGTGAGTAAGAGAGAAAGAGAGAAATAGAAGCTATGAGTGAGAGAGAGAAAGAGAAGCTGTGAGTGAGAGAGAAAGAGAAGCTGTGAGTGAGAAAGAGAGAGAAAGAGAAGCTGTGAGTGAGAGAAAGAGAGAGAAAGAGAAGCTGTGTGAGAGATAGAGATAGAGAAATAGAAGCTGTGAGTGAGAGAGAAAGAGAAGCTGTGAGTGTGTGTGAGAGAGAAAGAGAAGCTGTGAGAGAGAGAGAAAAAGAGAAGCAGTGAGAGTGAAAGATAGAAATAGAAGCTATGAGTGAGAGAGGGAGAGAGAGAAGCTGTGAGTGAGAGAGAGAGAGGAAGTGCAGCTGTGAGTGAAAAAGAGAGAAAGAGAAGCTGTGAGAGAGAGAGAGAAAGAGAAGCTGTGAGTGAGTGAGAGAGAGAGAATGAGAAGCTGTGTGTGTGAGAGAAAGAGAAGCTGTGAGTGAGAGAGAGAGAAAGAGAAGCTGTGAGTGAGAGATAGAGAGAGAAAGAGAAGCTGTGTGTGAGTGAGAGAGAGAGAAGCTGTGAGTGAGAGAGAGAGAGAAAAAGAGAAGCTGTGTGATAGAGAGAGAGAGAGAAGCTGTGTGTGTGAGAGAGATTGAGATAAAGAGTTGTGAGTGAGTGAGTGAGAGAGAGAAGCTGTGAGTGAAAGAGAGAAAGAGAAGCTGTGAGTGAGAGAGAGAGAGAGAAGCTGTGAGAGAGAAACAGAAAGAGAAGCTGTGAGTAAGAGAGAAAGAGAGAAATAGAAGCTGTGAGAGAGAGAGAAAGAGAAGCTGTGAGAAAGAGAGAGATAATAGCTGTGAGTGAGAGAGAGAGAGAAGCTGTGAGTGAGAGAGAGAAAGAGAAGCTGTGAGTGAGAGACAGAGAGAGAAAGAAAGTGTGTGAGTGTGAGAGAGAGAGAAAGAGAAGCTGTGAGAGAGAGAGAAAGAGAAGCTGTGAGAAAGAGATAATAGCTGTGAGTGAGAGAGAGAGAGAGAGAAGCTGTGAGTGAGAGAGAGAAAGAGAAGCTGTGAGTGAGAGACAGAGAGAGAAAGAAAGGGTGTGAGTGCAAGAGAGAGAAAGAGAAGCTGTGTGAGAGAGAGAAAGAGAAGCTGTGAGAAAGAGAGAGAAAGAGAAGCTGTGAGTGAGAGACAGAGAGAGAAAGAGAAGCTGTGTATGAGAGAGAGAAAGAGAAGCTGTGAGTGAGAGAGAGAGAGAAAGAGAAGTTGTAAGTGTGTGAGAGAGAGAAAGAGAAGCTGTGAGTGAGAGAGAGAGAAAAAGAGAAGCTGAGTGAGAGTGAAAGGGAGAAATAGAAGCGATGAGTGAGTGAGAGAGAGAAACAGACGTTGTGAGTGAGAGAGAGAGAAAGAGAAGCTGTGAGTGAGAGAGAGAGAGAACGAGAAGCTGTGTGTGTGAGAGAAAGAGAAGCTGTGAGTGAGAGAGAGAGAAAGAGAATCTGTGAGTGAGAGATAGAGAGAGAAAGAGAAGCTTTGAGTTAGAGAGAGAGAAAGAGAACATGTGAGTGAGTGATAGAGAGAGAAAGAGAAGCTGTGAGTGAGTGAGAGAGAGAAAGAGAACATGTGAGTGAGAGATAGATAGAGAGAGAAGCTGTGAGTGTGTGAGAGAGAGAAAGAGAATCTGTGAGTGAGTGAGAGAGAGAAAGAGAAGCTATGAGTGAGAGTGAGAGAGAGAAGCTGTGAGTGAGAGAGAGAAGCTGTGAGTGAGAGAGAGAGAGAGAAAGAGAAGCTGTGAGAGACAGAGAGAGAGAAGCTGTGAGTGAGAGAGAGAGAGAGAATGAGAAGCTGTGTGTGTGAGAGAAAGAGAAGCTGTGAGTGAGAGAGAGAGAGAAAGAGAAGCTGTGAGTGAGAGATAGAGAGAGAAAGATAAGCTGTGTGTGTGTGTGAGAGAGAGAGAAGCTGTGAGTGAGAGAGAGAGAGAAAAAGAGAAGCTGTGTGATAGAGAGAAAGAGAGAAGCTGTGTGTGTGAGAGAGATTGAGATAAAGAGTTGTGAGTGAGTGAGTGAGAGAGAGAAGCTGTGAGTGAAAGAGAGAAAGAGAAGCTGTGAGTGAGAGAGAGAGAGAGAGAAGCTGTGAGTGAGAGAAACAGAAAGAGAAGCTGTGAGTAAGAGAGAAAGAGAGAAATAGAAGCTATGAGTGAGAAAGAGAGAAAGAGAAGCTGTATGTGAGTGAGAGAAAGAGAAGCTGTGAGTGTGTGAGAGAGAAAGAGAAGCTGTGAGTGTGTGAGAGAGAGAAAGAGAAGCTGTGAGTGAGAGAGAGAGAGAAAGAGAAGCTGTGTGTGTGAGAGAGAGAAGCTGTGAGTGAGAGAGAGAAAAAAAGAGAAGCTGTGTGATAGAGAGAGAGAGAAGCTGTGTGTGTGAGAGAGATTGAGATAAAGAGTTGTGAGTGAGTGAGTGAGAGAGAGAAGCTGTGATTGAAAGAGAGAAAGAGAAGCTGTGAGTGAGAGAGAGAGAGAGAAGCTGTGAGTGAGAGAAACAGAAAGAGAAGCTGTGAGTAAGAGAGAAAGAGAGAAATAGAAGCTATGAGTGAGAGAGAGAGAAAGAGAAGCTGTATGTGAGTGAGAGAAAGAGAAGCTGTGAGTGTATGAGAGAGAAAGAGAAGCTGTGAGTGAGAGAGAGAGAGAAAGAGAAGCTGTGAGTGAGAGAGAGAGAGAAAGAGAAGCTGTGAGTGAGAGAGAGAGAAAGTGAAGCTGTGTGTGTGAGAGAAAGAGAAGCTGTGAGTGAGAGAGAGAGAGAAAGAGAAGCTGTGAGTGAGAGAGAGAGAGAAAGAGAAGCTGTGAGTGAGAGACAGAGAGAGAGAGTAGCTGCGTGTGTGTGAGATAGAGAAGCTGTGAGTGAGAGAGAAAGAGAAGCTGTGAGTGAGAGACAGAGAGAGAAAGAAAGGGTGTGAGTGCGAGAGAGAGAGAAAGAGAAGCTGTGAGAGAGAGAGAAAGAGAAGCTGTGAGAAAGAGAGAGATAATAGCTGTGAGTGAGAGAGAGAGAGAGAAGCTGTGTGTGAGAGAGAGAAAGAGAAGCTGTGAGTGAGAGACAGAGATAGAAAGAAAGGGTGTGAGTGCGAGAGAGAGAAAGAGAAAGAGAAGCTGTGTGAGAGAGAGAAAGAGAAGCTGTGAGAGAGAGAGAAAGAGAAGCTGTGAGTGAGAGACAGAGAGAGAAAGAGAAGCTGTGTGTGAGAGAGAGAAAGAGAAGCTGTGAGTGAGAGAGAGAGAAAAAGAGAAGCTGTGAGTGAGAGTGAAAGAGAGAAATAGAAGCGATGAGTGAGTGAGAGAGAGAAAGAGAAGCTGTGAGTGAGAGAGAGAGAAAGACAAGCTGTGAGTGAGAGAGAGAGAACAAGAAGCTGTGTGTGTGAGAGAAAGAGAAGCTGTGAGTGAGAGAGAGAGAGAAAGAGAAGCTGTGAGTGAGAGAGAGAGAGAAAGAGAACATGTGAGTGAGAGATAGAGAGAGAAAGAGAAGCTCTGAGTGAGAGAGAGAGAGAAAGAGAATCTGTGAGTGAGTGAGAGAGAGAGAGAGAAGCTATGAGTGAGAGTGAGAGAGAGAAGCTGTGAGTGAGAGAGAGAAGCTGTGAGTGAGAGAGAGAGAGAGAAAGAGAAGCTGTGAGAGAGAGAGAGAGAAAGAGAAGCTGTGTGTGTGAGAGAAAGAGAAGCTGTGAGTGAGAGAGAGAGAAAGAGAAGCTGTGAGTGAGAGAGAGAGAGAAAGAGAAGCTGTGAGTGAGAGACAGAGAGAGAGAGAGTAGCTGTTTGTGTGTGAGAGAGAGAAGCTGTGAATGAGAGAGAAAGAGAAGTTGTGAGTGAGAGACAGAGAGAGAAAGAAAGGGTGTGAGTGCGAGAGAGAGAGAGAAAGAGAAGCTGTGAGAGAGAGAGAAAGAGAAGCTGTGAGAAAGAGAGAGATAATAGCTGTGAGTGAGAGAGAGAGAGAAGCTGTGAGTGAGAGAAAGAGAAGCTGTGAGTGTGAGACATAGAAAGAAAGGGTGTGAGTGCGAGAGAGAGAAAGTGAAAGAGAAGCTGTGAGAGAGAGAGAAAGAGAAGCTGTGAGAAAGAGAGAGAAAGAGAAGCTGTGAGTGAGTGACAGAGAGAGAAAGAGAAGCTGTGTATGAGAGAGAGAAAGAGAAGCTGTGAGTGAGAGAGAGAGAGAGAAGCTGTGAGAGAGAAACAGAAAGAGAAGCTGTGAGTAAGAGAGAAAGAGAGAAATAGAAGCTGTGAGAGAGAGAGAAAGAGAAGCTGTGAGAAAGAGAGAGATAATAGCTGTGAGTGAGAGAGAGAGAGAAGCTGTGAGTGAGAGAGAGAAAGAGAAGCTGTGAGTGAGAGACAGAGAGAGAAAGAAAGTGTGTGAGTGTGAGAGAGAGAGAAAGAGAAGCTGTGAGAGAGAGAGAAAGAGAAGCTGTGAGAAAGAGATAATAGCTGTGAGTGAGAGAGAGAGAGAGAGAAGCTGTGAGTGAGAGAGAGAAAGAGAAGCTGTGAGTGAGAGACAGAGAGAGAAAGAAAGGGTGTGAGTGCGAGAGAGAGAAAGAGAAGCTGTGTGCGAGAGAGAAAGAGAAGCTGTGAGTGAGAGATAGAGAGAGAAAGATAAGCTGTGTGTGTGTGAGAGAGAGAGAGAAGCTGTGAGTGAGAGAGAGAGAGAAAAAGAGAAGCTGTGTGATAGAGAGAGAGAGAGAAGCTGTGTGTGTGAGAGAGATTGAGATAAAGAGTTGTGAGTGAGTGAGTGAGAGAGAGAAGCTGTGAGTGAAAGAGAGAAAGAGAAGCTGTGAGTGAGAGAGAGAGAGAGAGAAGCTGTGAGTGAGAGAAACAGAAAGAGAAGCTGTGAGTAAGAGAGAAAGAGAGAAATAGAAGCTATGAGTGAGAGAGAGAAAGAGAAGCTGTGAGTGAGAGAGAAAGAGAAGCTGTGAGTGAGAAAGAGAGAGAAAGAGAAGCTGTGAGTGAGAGAAAGAGAGAGAAAGAGAAGCTGTGTGAGAGATAGAGATAGAGAAATAGAAGCTGTGAGTGAGAGAGAAAGAGAAGCTGTGAGTGTGTGTGAGAGAGAAAGAGAAGCTGTGAGAGAGAGAGAAAAAGAGAAGCAGTGAGAGTGAAAGATAGAAATAGAAGCTATGAGTGAGAGAGGGAGAGAGAGAAGCTGTGAGTGAGAGAGAGAGAGGAAGTGCAGCTGTGAGTGAAAAAGAGAGAAAGAGAAGCTGTGAGAGAGAGAGAGAAAGAGAAGCTCTGAGTGAGTGAGAGAGAGAGAATGAGAAGCTGTGTGTGTGAGAGAAAGAGAAGCTGTGAGTGAGAGAGAGAGAAAGAGAAGCTGTGAGTGAGAGATAGAGAGAGAAAGAGAAGCTGTGTGTGAGTGAGAGAGAGAGAAGCTGTGAGTGAGAGAGAGAGAGAAAAAGAGAAGCTGTGTGATAGAGAGAGAGAGAGAAGCTGTGTGTGTGAGAGAGATTGAGATAAAGAGTTGTGAGTGAGTGAGTGAGAGAGAGAAGCTGTGAGTGAAAGAGAGAAAGAGAAGCTGTGAGTGAGAGAGAGAGAGAGAAGCTGTGAGAGAGAAACAGAAAGAGAAGCTGTGAGTAAGAGAGAAAGAGAGAAATAGAAGCTGTGAGAGAGAGAGAAAGAGAAGCTGTGAGAAAGAGAGAGATAATAGCTGTGAGTGAGAGAGAGAGAGAAGCTGTGAGTGAGAGAGAGAAAGAGAAGCTGTGAGTGAGAGACAGAGAGAGAAAGAAAGTGTGTGAGTGTGAGAGAGAGAGAAAGAGAAGCTGTGAGAGAGAGAGAAAGAGAAGCTGTGAGAAAGAGATAATAGCTGTGAGTGAGAGAGAGAGAGAGAGAAGCTGTGAGTGAGAGAGAGAAAGAGAAGCTGTGAGTGAGAGACAGAGAGAGAAAGAAAGGGTGTGAGTGCAAGAGAGAGAAAGAGAAGCTGTGTGAGAGAGAGAAAGAGAAGCTGTGAGAAAGAGAGAGAAAGAGAAGCTGTGAGTGAGAGACAGAGAGAGAAAGAGAAGCTGTGTATGAGAGAGAGAAAGAGAAGCTGTGAGTGAGAGAGAGAGAGAAAGAGAAGTTGTAAGTGTGTGAGAGAGAGAAAGAGAAGCTGTGAGTGAGAGAGAGAGAAAAAGAGAAGCTGAGTGAGAGTGAAAGGGAGAAATAGAAGCGATGAGTGAGTGAGAGAGAGAAACAGACGTTGTGAGTGAGAGAGAGAGAAAGAGAAGCTGTGAGTGAGAGAGAGAGAGAACGAGAAGCTGTGTGTGTGAGAGAAAGAGAAGCTGTGAGTGAGAGAGAGAGAAAGAGAATCTGTGAGTGAGAGATAGAGAGAGAAAGAGAAGCTTTGAGTTAGAGAGAGAGAAAGAGAACATGTGAGTGAGTGATAGAGAGAGAAAGAGAAGCTGTGAGTGAGTGAGAGAGAGAAAGAGAACATGTGAGTGAGAGATAGATAGAGAGAGAAGCTGTGAGTGTGTGAGAGAGAGAAAGAGAATCTGTGAGTGAGTGAGAGAGAGAAAGAGAAGCTATGAGTGAGAGTGAGAGAGAGAAGCTGTGAGTGAGAGAGAGAAGCTGTGAGTGAGAGAGAGAGAGAGAAAGAGAAGCTGTGAGAGACAGAGAGAGAGAAGCTGTGAGTGAGAGAGAGAGAGAGAATGAGAAGCTGTGTGTGTGAGAGAAAGAGAAGCTGTGAGTGAGAGAGAGAGAGAAAGAGAAGCTGTGAGTGAGAGATAGAGAGAGAAAGATAAGCTGTGTGTGTGTGTGAGAGAGAGAGAAGCTGTGAGTGAGAGAGAGAGAGAAAAAGAGAAGCTGTGTGATAGAGAGAAAGAGAGAAGCTGTGTGTGTGAGAGAGATTGAGATAAAGAGTTGTGAGTGAGTGAGTGAGAGAGAGAAGCTGTGAGTGAAAGAGAGAAAGAGAAGCTGTGAGTGAGAGAGAGAGAGAGAGAAGCTGTGAGTGAGAGAAACAGAAAGAGAAGCTGTGAGTAAGAGAGAAAGAGAGAAATAGAAGCTATGAGTGAGAAAGAGAGAAAGAGAAGCTGTATGTGAGTGAGAGAAAGAGAAGCTGTGAGTGTGTGAGAGAGAAAGAGAAGCTGTGAGTGTGTGAGAGAGAGAAAGAGAAGCTGTGAGTGAGAGAGAGAGAGAAAGAGAAGCTGTGTGTGTGAGAGAGAGAAGCTGTGAGTGAGAGAGAGAAAAAAAGAGAAGCTGTGTGATAGAGAGAGAGAGAAGCTGTGTGTGTGAGAGAGATTGAGATAAAGAGTTGTGAGTGAGTGAGTGAGAGAGAGAAGCTGTGATTGAAAGAGAGAAAGAGAAGCTGTGAGTGAGAGAGAGAGAGAGAAGCTGTGAGTGAGAGAAACAGAAAGAGAAGCTGTGAGTAAGAGAGAAAGAGAGAAATAGAAGCTATGAGTGAGAGAGAGAGAAAGAGAAGCTGTATGTGAGTGAGAGAAAGAGAAGCTGTGAGTGTATGAGAGAGAAAGAGAAGCTGTGAGTGAGAGAGAGAGAGAAAGAGAAGCTGTGAGTGAGAGAGAGAGAGAAAGAGAAGCTGTGAGTGAGAGAGAGAGAAAGTGAAGCTGTGTGTGTGAGAGAAAGAGAAGCTGTGAGTGAGAGAGAGAGAGAAAGAGAAGCTGTGAGTGAGAGAGAGAGAGAAAGAGAAGCTGTGAGTGAGAGACAGAGAGAGAGAGTAGCTGCGTGTGTGTGAGATAGAGAAGCTGTGAGTGAGAGAGAAAGAGAAGCTGTGAGTGAGAGACAGAGAGAGAAAGAAAGGGTGTGAGTGCGAGAGAGAGAGAAAGAGAAGCTGTGAGAGAGAGAGAAAGAGAAGCTGTGAGAAAGAGAGAGATAATAGCTGTGAGTGAGAGAGAGAGAGAGAAGCTGTGTGTGAGAGAGAGAAAGAGAAGCTGTGAGTGAGAGACAGAGATAGAAAGAAAGGGTGTGAGTGCGAGAGAGAGAAAGAGAAAGAGAAGCTGTGTGAGAGAGAGAAAGAGAAGCTGTGAGAGAGAGAGAAAGAGAAGCTGTGAGTGAGAGACAGAGAGAGAAAGAGAAGCTGTGTGTGAGAGAGAGAAAGAGAAGCTGTGAGTGAGAGAGAGAGAAAAAGAGAAGCTGTGAGTGAGAGTGAAAGAGAGAAATAGAAGCGATGAGTGAGTGAGAGAGAGAAAGAGAAGCTGTGAGTGAGAGAGAGAGAAAGACAAGCTGTGAGTGAGAGAGAGAGAACAAGAAGCTGTGTGTGTGAGAGAAAGAGAAGCTGTGAGTGAGAGAGAGAGAGAAAGAGAAGCTGTGAGTGAGAGAGAGAGAGAAAGAGAACATGTGAGTGAGAGATAGAGAGAGAAAGAGAAGCTCTGAGTGAGAGAGAGAGAGAAAGAGAATCTGTGAGTGAGTGAGAGAGAGAGAGAGAAGCTATGAGTGAGAGTGAGAGAGAGAAGCTGTGAGTGAGAGAGAGAAGCTGTGAGTGAGAGAGAGAGAGAGAAAGAGAAGCTGTGAGAGAGAGAGAGAGAAAGAGAAGCTGTGTGTGTGAGAGAAAGAGAAGCTGTGAGTGAGAGAGAGAGAAAGAGAAGCTGTGAGTGAGAGAGAGAGAGAAAGAGAAGCTGTGAGTGAGAGACAGAGAGAGAGAGAGTAGCTGTTTGTGTGTGAGAGAGAGAAGCTGTGAATGAGAGAGAAAGAGAAGTTGTGAGTGAGAGACAGAGAGAGAAAGAAAGGGTGTGAGTGCGAGAGAGAGAGAGAAAGAGAAGCTGTGAGAGAGAGAGAAAGAGAAGCTGTGAGAAAGAGAGAGATAATAGCTGTGAGTGAGAGAGAGAGAGAAGCTGTGAGTGAGAGAAAGAGAAGCTGTGAGTGTGAGACATAGAAAGAAAGGGTGTGAGTGCGAGAGAGAGAAAGTGAAAGAGAAGCTGTGAGAGAGAGAGAAAGAGAAGCTGTGAGAAAGAGAGAGAAAGAGAAGCTGTGAGTGAGTGACAGAGAGAGAAAGAGAAGCTGTGTATGAGAGAGAGAAAGAGAAGCTGTGAGTAAGAGAGAGAGAAAAAGAGAAGTTGTAAGTGTGTGTGAGAGAGAAAGAGAAGCTGTGAGTGAGAGAGAGAGAAAAAGAGAAGCTGTGAGTGAGAGTGAAAGAGAAAAATAGAAGCGATGATTGAGTGAGAGAGAGAAAGAGAAGCTATGAGTGAGAGTGAGAGAGAGAAGCTGTGAGTGAGAGAGAGAAGCTGTGAGTGAGAGAGAGAGAGAGAAAGAGAAGCTGTGAGAGACAGAGAGAGAGAAGCTGTGAGTGAGAGAGAGAGAGAGAATGGGAAGCTGTGTGTGTGAGAGAAAGAGAAGCTGTGAGTGAGAGAGAGAGAGAAAGAGAAGCTGTGAGTGAGAGATAGAGAGAGAAAGATAAGCTGTGTGTGTGTGTGTGAGAGAGAGAAGCTGTGAGTGAGAGAGAGAGAGAAAAAGAGAAGCTGTGTGATAGAGAGAGAGAGAGAAGCTGTGTGTGTGAGAGAGATTGAGATAAAGAGTTGTGAGTGAGTGAGTGAGAGAGAGAAGCTGTGAGTGAAAGAGAGAAAGAGAAGCTGTGAGTGAGAGAGAGAGAGAGAGAAGCTGTGAGTGAGAGAAACAGAAAGAGAAGCTGTGAGTAAGAGAGAAAGAGAGAAATAGAAGCTATGAGTGAGAGAGAGAAAGAGAAGCTGTGAGTGAGAGAGAAAGAGAAGCTGTGAGTGAGAAAGAGAGAGAAAGAGAAGCTGTGAGTGAGAGAAAGAGAGAGAAAGAGAAGCTGTGTGAGAGATAGAGATAGAGAAATAGAAGCTGTGAGTGAGAGAGAAAGAGAAGCTGTGAGTGTGTGTGAGAGAGAAAGAGAAGCTGTGAGAGAGAGAGAAAAAGAGAAGCAGTGAGAGTGAAAGATAGAAATAGAAGCTATGAGTGAGAGAGGGAGAGAGAGAAGCTGTGAGTGAGAGAGAGAGAGGAAGTGCAGCTGTGAGTGAAAAAGAGAGAAAGAGAAGCTGTGAGAGAGAGAGAGAAAGAGAAGCTGTGAGTGAGTGAGAGAGAGAGAATGAGAAGCTGTGTGTGTGAGAGAAAGAGAAGCTGTGAGTGAGAGAGAGAGAAAGAGAAGCTGTGAGTGAGAGATAGAGAGAGAAAGAGAAGCTGTGTGTGAGTGAGAGAGAGAGAGAAGCTGTGAGTGAGAGAGAGAGAGAAAAAGAGAAGCTGTGTGATAGAGAGAGAGAGAGAAGCTGTGTGTGTGAGAGAGATTGAGATAAAGAGTTGTGAGTGAGTGAGTGAGAGAGAGAAGCTGTGAGTGAAAGAGAGAAAGAGAAGCTGTGAGTGAGAGAGAGAGAGAGAAGCTGTGAGAGAGAAACAGAAAGAGAAGCTGTGAGTAAGAGAGAAAGAGAGAAATAGAAGCTGTGAGAGAGAGAGAAAGAGAAGCTGTGAGAAAGAGAGAGATAATAGCTGTGAGTGAGAGAGAGAGAAGCTGTGAGTGAGAGAGAGAAAGAGAAGCTGTGAGTGAGAGACAGAGAGAGAAAGAAAGTGTGTGAGTGTGAGAGAGAGAGAAAGAGAAGCTGTGAGAGAGAGAGAAAGAGAAGCTGTGAGAAAGAGATAATAGCTGTGAGTGAGAGAGAGAGAGAGAGAAGCTGTGAGTGAGAGAGAGAAAGAGAAGCTGTGAGTGAGAGACAGAGAGAGAAAGAAAGGGTGTGAGTGCAAGAGAGAGAAAGAGAAGCTGTGTGCGAGAGAGAAAGAGAAGCTGTGAGTGAGAGATAGAGAGAGAAAGATAAGCTGTGTGTGTGTGTGAGAGAGAGAGAAGCTGTGAGTGAGAGAGAGAGAGAAAAAGAGAAGCTGTGTGATAGAGAGAGAGAGAGAAGCTGTGTGTGTGAGAGAGATTGAGATAAAGAGTTGTGAGTGAGTGAGTGAGAGAGAGAAGCTGTGAGTGAAAGAGAGAAAGAGAAGCTGTGAGTGAGAGAGAGAGAGAGAGAAGCTGTGAGTGAGAGAAACAGAAAGAGAAGCTGTGAGTAAGAGAGAAAGAGAGAAATAGAAGCTATGAGTGAGAGAGAGAAAGAGAAGCTGTGAGTGAGAGAGAAAGAGAAGCTGTGAGTGAGAAAGAGAGAGAAAGAGAAGCTGTGAGTGAGAGAAAGAGAGAGAAAGAGAAGCTGTGTGAGAGATAGAGATAGAGAAATAGAAGCTGTGAGTGAGAGAGAAAGAGAAGCTGTGAGTGTGTGTGAGAGAGAAAGAGAAGCTGTGAGAGAGAGAGAAAAAGAGAAGCAGTGAGAGTGAAAGATAGAAATAGAAGCTATGAGTGAGAGAGGGAGAGAGAGAAGCTGTGAGTGAGAGAGAGAGAGGAAGTGCAGCTGTGAGTGAAAAAGAGAGAAAGAGAAGCTGTGAGAGAGAGAGAGAAAGAGAAGCTGTGAGTGAGTGAGAGAGAGAGAATGAGAAGCTGTGTGTGTGAGAGAAAGAGAAGCTGTGAGTGAGAGAGAGAGAAAGAGAAGCTGTGAGTGAGAGATAGAGAGAGAAAGAGAAGCTGTGTGTGAGTGAGAGAGAGAGAAGCTGTGAGTGAGAGAGAGAGAGAAAAAGAGAAGCTGTGTGATAGAGAGAGAGAGAGAAGCTGTGTGTGTGAGAGAGATTGAGATAAAGAGTTGTGAGTGAGTGAGTGAGAGAGAGAAGCTGTGAGTGAAAGAGAGAAAGAGAAGCTGTGAGTGAGTGAGAGAGAGAGAAGCTGTGAGAGAGAAACAGAAAGAGAAGCTGTGAGTAAGAGAGAAAGAGAGAAATAGAAGCTGTGAGAGAGAGAGAAAGAGAAGCTGTGAGAAAGAGAGAGATAATAGCTGTGAGTGAGAGAGAGAGAGAGAAGCTGTGAGTGAGAGAGAGAAAGAGAAGCTGTGAGTGAGAGACAGAGAGAGAAAGAAAGTGTGTGAGTGTGAGAGAGAGAGAAAGAGAAGCTGTGAGAGAGAGAGAAAGAGAAGCTGTGAGAAAGAGATAATAGCTGTGAGTGAGAGAGAGAGAGAGAGAAGCTGTGAGTGAGAGAGAGAAAGAGAAGCTGTGAGTGAGAGACAGAGAGAGAAAGAAAGGGTGTGAGTGCAAGAGAGAGAAAGAGAAGCTGTGTGAGAGAGAGAAAGAGAAGCTGTGAGAAAGAGAGAGAAAGAGAAGCTGTGAGTGAGAGACAGAGAGAGAAAGAGAAGCTGTGTATGAGAGAGAGAAAGAGAAGCTGTGAGTGAGAGAGAGAGAGAAAGAGAAGTTGTAAGTGTGTGAGAGAGAGAAAGAGAAGCTGTGAGTGAGAGAGAGAGAAAAAGAGAAGCTGAGTGAGAGTGAAAGGGAGAAATAGAAGCGATGAGTGAGTGAGAGAGAGAAACAGACGTTGTGAGTGAGAGAGAGAGAAAGAGAAGCTGTGAGTGAGAGAGAGAGAGAACGAGAAGCTGTGTGTGTGAGAGAAAGAGAAGCTGTGAGTGAGAGAGAGAGAAAGAGAATCTGTGAGTGAGAGATAGAGAGAGAAAGAGAAGCTTTGAGTTAGAGAGAGAGAAAGAGAACATGTGAGTGAGTGATAGAGAGAGAAAGAGAAGCTGTGAGTGAGTGAGAGAGAGAAAGAGAACATGTGAGTGAGAGATAGATAGAGAGAGAAGCTGTGAGTGTGTGAGAGAGAGAAAGAGAATCTGTGAGTGAGTGAGAGAGAGAAAGAGAAGCTATGAGTGAGAGTGAGAGAGAGAAGCTGTGAGTGAGAGAGAGAAGCTGTGAGTGAGAGAGAGAGAGAGAAAGAGAAGCTGTGAGAGACAGAGAGAGAGAAGCTGTGAGTGAGAGAGAGAGAGAGAATGAGAAGCTGTGTGTGTGAGAGAAAGAGAAGCTGTGAGTGAGAGAGAGAGAGAAAGAGAAGCTGTGAGTGAGAGATAGAGAGAGAAAGATAAGCTGTGTGTGTGTGTGAGAGAGAGAGAAGCTGTGAGTGAGAGAGAGAGAGAAAAAGAGAAGCTGTGTGATAGAGAGAAAGAGAGAAGCTGTGTGTGTGAGAGAGATTGAGATAAAGAGTTGTGAGTGAGTGAGTGAGAGAGAGAAGCTGTGAGTGAAAGAGAGAAAGAGAAGCTGTGAGTGAGAGAGAGAGAGAGAAGCTGTGAGTGAGAGAAACAGAAAGAGAAGCTGTGAGTAAGAGAGAAAGAGAGAAATAGAAGCTATGAGTGAGAAAGAGAGAAAGAGAAGCTGTATGTGAGTGAGAGAAAGAGAAGCTGTGAGTGTGTGAGAGAGAAAGAGAAGCTGTGAGTGTGTGAGAGAGAGAAAGAGAAGCTGTGAGTGAGAGAGAGAGAGAAAGAGAAGCTGTGTGTGTGAGAGAGAGAAGCTGTGAGTGAGAGAGAGAAAAAAAGAGAAGCTGTGTGATAGAGAGAGAGAGAAGCTGTGTGTGTGAGAGAGATTGAGATAAAGAGTTGTGAGTGAGTGAGTGAGAGAGAGAAGCTGTGAGTGAAAGAGAGAAAGAGAAGCTGTGAGTGAGAGAGAGAGAGAGAAGCTGTGAGTGAGAGAAACAGAAAGAGAAGCTGTGAGTAAGAGAGAAAGAGAGAAATAGAAGCTATGAGTGAGAGAGAGAGAAAGAGAAGCTGTATGTGAGTGAGAGAAAGAGAAGCTGTGAGTGTATGAGAGAGAAAAGAAGCTGTGAGTGAGAGAGAGAGAGAAAGAGAAGCTGTGAGTGAGAGAGAGAGAGAAAGAGAAGCTGTGAGTGAGAGAGAGAGAAAGTGAAGCTGTGTGTGTGAGAGAAAGAGAAGCTGTGAGTGAGAGAGAGAGAGAAAGAGAAGCTGTGAGTGAGAGAGAGAGAGAAAGAGAAGCTGTGAGTGAGAGACAGAGAGAGAGAGTAGCTGCGTGTGTGTGAGATAGAGAAGCTGTGAGTGAGAGAGAAAGAGAAGCTGTGAGTGAGAGACAGAGAGAGAAAGAAAGGGTGTGAGTGCGAGAGAGAGAGAAAGAGAAGCTGTGAGAGAGAGAGAAAGAGAAGCTGTGAGAAAGAGAGAGATAATAGCTGTGAGTGAGAGAGAGAGAGAGAAGCTGTGTGTGAGAGAGAGAAAGAGAAGCTGTGAGTGAGAGACAGAGATAGAAAGAAAGGGTGTGAGTGCGAGAGAGAGAAAGAGAAAGAGAAGCTGTGTGAGAGAGAGAAAGAGAAGCTGTGAGAGAGAGAGAAAGAGAAGCTGTGAGTGAGAGACAGAGAGAGAAAGAGAAGCTGTGTGTGAGAGAGAGAAAGAGAAGCTGTGAGTGAGAGAGAGAGAAAAAGAGAAGCTGTGAGTGAGAGTGAAAGAGAGAAATAGAAGCGATGAGTGAGTGAGAGAGAGAAAGAGAAGCTGTGAGTGAGAGAGAGAGAAAGACAAGCTGTGAGTGAGAGAGAGAGAACAAGAAGCTGTGTGTGTGAGAGAAAGAGAAGCTGTGAGTGAGAGAGAGAGAGAAAGAGAAGCTGTGAGTGAGAGAGAGAGAGAAAGAGAACATGTGAGTGAGAGATAGAGAGAGAAAGAGAAGCTCTGAGTGAGAGAGAGAGAGAAAGAGAATCTGTGAGTGAGTGAGAGAGAGAGAGAGAAGCTATGAGTGAGAGTGAGAGAGAGAAGCTGTGAGTGAGAGAGAGAAGCTGTGAGTGAGAGAGAGAGAGAGAAAGAGAAGCTGTGAGAGAGAGAGAGAGAAAGAGAAGCTGTGTGTGTGAGAGAAAGAGAAGCTGTGAGTGAGAGAGAGAGAAAGAGAAGCTGTGAGTGAGAGAGAGAGAGAAAGAGAAGCTGTGAGTGAGAGACAGAGAGAGAGAGAGTAGCTGTTTGTGTGTGAGAGAGAGAAGCTGTGAATGAGAGAGAAAGAGAAGTTGTGAGTGAGAGACAGAGAGAGAAAGAAAGGGTGTGAGTGCGAGAGAGAGAGAGAAAGAGAAGCTGTGTGAGAGAGAGAAAGAGAAGCTGTGAGAAAGAGAGAGATAATCGCTGTGAGTGAGAGAGAGAGAGAAGCTGTGAGTGAGAGAAAGAGAAGCTGTGAGTGTGAGACATAGAAAGAAAGGGTGTGAGTGCGAGAGAGAGAAAGTGAAAGAGAAGCTGTGAGAGAGAGAGAAAGAGAAGCTGTGAGAAAGAGAGAGAAAGAGAAGCTGTGAGTGAGTGACAGAGAGAGAAAGAGAAGCTGTGTATGAGAGAGAGAAAGAGAAGCTGTGAGTAAGAGAGAGAGAAAAAGAGAAGTTGTAAGTGTGTGTGAGAGAGAAAGAGAAGCTGTGAGTGAGAGAGAGAGAAAAAGAGAAGCTGTGAGTGAGAGTGAAAGAGAAAAATAGAAGCGATGATTGAGTGAGAGAGAGAAAGAGAAGCTATGAGTGAGAGTGAGAGAGAGAAGCTGTGAGTGAGAGAGAGAAGCTGTGAGTGAGAGAGAGAGAGAGAAAGAGAAGCTGTGAGAGACAGAGAGAGAGAAGCTGTGAGTGAGAGAGAGAGAGAGAATGGGAAGCTGTGTGTGTGAGAGAAAGAGAAGCTGTGAGTGAGAGAGAGAGAGAAAGAGAAGCTGTGAGTGAGAGATAGAGAGAGAAAGATAAGCTGTGTGTGTGTGTGTGAGAGAGAGAAGCTGTGAGTGAGAGAGAGAGAGAAAAAGAGAAGCTGTGTGATAGAGAGAGAGAGAGAAGCTGTGTGTGTGAGAGAGATTGAGATAAAGAGTTGTGAGTGAGTGAGTGAGAGAGAGAAGCTGTGAGTGAAAGAGAGAAAGAGAAGCTGTGAGTGAGAGAGAGAGAGAGAGAAGCTGTGAGTGAGAGAAACAGAAAGAGAAGCTGTGAGTAAGAGAGAAAGAGAGAAATAGAAGCTATGAGTGAGAGAGAGAAAGAGAAGCTGTGAGTGAGAGAGAAAGAGAAGCTGTGAGTGAGAAAGAGAGAGAAAGAGAAGCTGTGAGTGAGAGAAAGAGAGAGAAAGAGAAGCTGTGTGAGAGATAGAGATAGAGAAATAGAAGCTGTGAGTGAGAGAGAAAGAGAAGCTGTGAGTGTGTGTGAGAGAGAAAGAGAAGCTGTGAGAGAGAGAGAAAAAGAGAAGCAGTGAGAGTGAAAGATAGAAATAGAAGCTATGAGTGAGAGAGGGAGAGAGAGAAGCTGTGAGTGAGAGAGAGAGAGGAAGTGCAGCTGTGAGTGAAAAAGAGAGAAAGAGAAGCTGTGAGAGAGAGAGAGAAAGAGAAGCTGTGAGTGAGTGAGAGAGAGAGAATGAGAAGCTGTGTGTGTGAGAGAAAGAGAAGCTGTGAGTGAGAGAGAGAGAAAGAGAAGCTGTGAGTGAGAGATAGAGAGAGAAAGAGAAGCTGTGTGTGAGTGAGAGAGAGAGAGAAGCTGTGAGTGAGAGAGAGAGAGAAAAAGAGAAGCTGTGTGATAGAGAGAGAGAGAGAAGCTGTGTGTGTGAGAGAGATTGAGATAAAGAGTTGTGAGTGAGTGAGTGAGAGAGAGAAGCTGTGAGTGAAAGAGAGAAAGAGAAGCTGTGAGTGAGAGAGAGAGAAGCTGTGAGAGAGAAACAGAAAGAGAAGCTGTGAGTAAGAGAGAAAGAGAGAAATAGAAGCTGTGTGAGAGAGAGAAAGAGAAGCTGTGAGAAAGAGAGAGATAATAGCTGTGAGTGAGAGAGAGAGAGAAGCTGTGAGTGAGAGAGAGAAAGAGAAGCTGTGAGTGAGAGACAGAGAGAGAAAGAAAGTGTGTGAGTGTGTGAGAGAGAGAAAGAGAAGCTGTGAGAGAGAGAGAAAGAGAAGCTGTGAGAAAGAGATAATAGCTGTGAGTGAGAGAGAGAGAGAGAGAAGCTGTGAGTGAGAGAGAGAAAGAGAAGCTGTGAGTGAGAGACAGAGAGAGAAAGAAAGGGTGTGAGTGCGAGAGAGAGAAAGAGAAGCTGTGTGAGAGAGAGAAAGAGAAGCTGTGAGAAAGAGAGAGAAAGAGAAGCTGTGAGTGAGAGACAGAGAGAGAAAGAGAAGCTGTGTATGAGAGAGAGAAAGAGAAGCTGTGAGTGAGAGAGAGAGAGAAAGAGAAGTTGTAAGTGTGTGAGAGAGAGAAAGAGAAGCTGTGAGTGAGAGAGAGAGAAAAAGAGAAGCTGAGTGAGAGTGAAAGGGAGAAATAGAAGCGATGAGTGAGTGAGAGAGAGAAACAGACGTTGTGAGTGAGAGAGAGAGAAAGAGAAGCTGTGAGTGAGAGAGAGAGAGAACGAGAAGCTGTGTGTGTGAGAGAAAGAGAAGCTGTGAGTGAGAGAGAGAGAAAGAGAATCTGTGAGTGAGAGATAGAGAGAGAAAGAGAAGCTTTGAGTTAGAGAGAGAGAAAGAGAACATGTGAGTGAGTGATAGAGAGAGAAAGAGAAGCTGTGAGTGAGTGAGAGAGAGAAAGAGAACATGTGAGTGAGAGATAGATAGAGAGAGAAGCTGTGAGTGTGTGTGAGAGAGAAAGAGAATCTGTGAGTGAGTGAGAGAGAGAAAGAGAAGCTATGAGTGAGAGTGAGAGAGAGAAGCTGTGAGTGAGAGAGAGAAGCTGTGAGTGAGAGAGAGAGAGAGAAAGAGAAGCTGTGAGAGACAGAGAGAGAGAAGCTGTGAGTGAGAGAGAGAGAGAGAATGAGAAGCTGTGTGTGTGAGAGAAAGAGAAGCTGTGAGTGAGAGAGAGAGAGAAAGAGAAGCTGTGAGTGAGAGATAGAGAGAGAAAGATAAGCTGTGTGTGTGTGAGAGAGAGAGAGAAGCTGTGAGTGAGAGAGAGAGAGAAAAAGAGAAGCTGTGTGATAGAGAGAAAGAGAGAAGCTGTGTGTGTGAGAGAGATTGAGATAAAGAGTTGTGAGTGAGTGAGTGAGAGAGAGAAGCTGTGAGTGAAAGAGAGAAAGAGAAGCTGTGAGTGAGAGAGAGAGAGAGAGAAGCTGTGAGTGAGAGAAACAGAAAGAGAAGCTGTGAGTAAGACAGAAAGACAGAAATAGAAGCTATGAGTGAGAAAGAGAGAAAGAGAAGCTGTATGTGAGTGAGAGAAAGAGCAGCTGTGAGTGTGTGAGAGAGAAAGAGAAGCTGTGAGTGTGTGAGAGAGAGAAAGAGAAGCTGTGAGTGAGAGAGAGAGAGAAAGAGAAGCTGTGTGTGTGAGAGAGAGAAGCTGTGAGTGAGAGAGAGAAAAAAAGAGAAGCTGTGTGATAGAGAGAGAGAGAAGCTGTGTGTGTGAGAGAGATTGAGATAAAGAGTTGTGAGTGAGTGAGTGAGAGAGAGAAGCTGTGAGTGAAAGAGAGAAAGAGAAGCTGTGAGTGAGAGAGAGAGAGAGAAGCTGTGAGTGAGAGAAACAGAAAGAGAAGCTGTGAGTAAGAGAGAAAGAGAGAAATAGAAGCTATGAGTGAGAGAGAGAGAAAGAGAAGCTGTATGTGAGTGAGAGAAAGAGAAGCTGTGAGTGTATGAGAGAGAAAGAGAAGCTGTGAGTGAGAGAGAGAGAGAAAGAGAAGCTGTGAGTGAGAGAGAGAGAGAAAGAGAAGCTGTGAGTGAGAGAGAGAGAAAGTGAAGCTGTGTGTGTGAGAGAAAGAGAAGCTGTGAGTGAGAGAGAGAGAGAAAGAGAAGCTGTGAGTGAGAGAGAGAGAGAAAGAGAAGCTGTGAGTGAGAGACAGAGAGAGAGAGTAGCTGCGTGTGTGTGAGATAGAGAAGCTGTGAGTGAGAGAGAAAGAGAAGCTGTGAGTGAGAGACAGAGAGAGAAAGAAAGGGTGTGAGTGCGAGAGAGAGAGAAAGAGAAGCTGTGAGAGAGAGAGAAAGAGAAGCTGTGAGAAAGAGAGAGATAATAGCTGTGAGTGAGAGAGAGAGAGAGAAGCTGTGTGTGAGAGAGAGAAAGAGAAGCTGTGAGTGAGAGACAGAGATAGAAAGAAAGGGTGTGAGTGCGAGAGAGAGAAAGAGAAAGAGAAGCTGTGTGAGAGAGAGAAAGAGAAGCTGTGAGAGAGAGAGAAAGAGAAGCTGTGAGTGAGAGACAGAGAGAGAAAGAGAAGCTGTGTGTGAGAGAGAGAAAGAGAAGCTGTGAGTGAGAGAGAGAGAAAAAGAGAAGCTGTGAGTGAGAGTGAAAGAGAGAAATAGAAGCGATGAGTGAGTGAGAGAGAGAAAGAGAAGCTGTGAGTGAGAGAGAGAGAAAGACAAGCTGTGAGTGAGAGAGAGAGAACAAGAAGCTGTGTGTGAGAGAGAAAGAGAAGCTGTGAGTGAGAGAGAGAGAGAAAGAGAAGCTGTGAGTGAGAGAGAGAGAGAAAGAGAACATGTGAGTGAGAGATAGAGAGAGAAAGAGAAGCTCTGAGTGAGAGAGAGAGAGAAAGAGAATCTGTGAGTGAGTGAGAGAGAGAGAGAGAAGCTATGAGTGAGAGTGAGAGAGAGAAGCTGTGAGTGAGAGAGAGAAGCTGTGAGTGAGAGAGAGAGAGAGAAAGAGAAGCTGTGAGAGAGAGAGAGAGAGAGAAGCTGTGTGTGTGACAGAAAGAGAAGCTGTGAGTGAGAGAGAGAGAAAGAGAAGCTGTGAGTGAGAGAGAGAGAGAAAGAGAAGCTGTGAGTGAGAGACAGAGAGAGAGAGAGTAGCTGTTTGTGTGTGAGAGAGAGAAGCTGTGAATGAGAGAGAAAGAGAAGTTGTGAGTGAGAGACAGAGAGAGAAAGAAAGGGTGTGAGTGCGAGAGAGAGAGAGAAAGAGAAGCTGTGAGAGAGAGAGAAAGAGAAGCTGTGAGAAAGAGAGAGAAAGAGAAGCTGTGAGTGAGTGACAGAGAGAGAAAGAGAAGCTGTGTATGAGAGAGAGAAAGAGAAGCTGTGAGTAAGAGAGAGAGAAAAAGAGAAGTTGTAAGTGTGTGTGAGAGAGAAAGAGAAGCTGTGAGTGAGAGAGAGAGAAAAAGAGAAGCTGTGAGTGAGAGTGAAAGAGAAAAATAGAAGCGATGATTGAGTGAGAGAGAGAAAGAGAAGCTGTGAGTGAGAGAGAGAGAGAACGAGAAGCTGTGTGTGAGAGAGAAAGAGAAGCTGTGAGTGAGAGAGAGAGAAAGAGAATCTGTGAGTGAGAGATAGAGAGAGAAAGAGAAGCTGTGAGTTAGAGAGAGAGAAAGAGAACATGTGAGTGAGAGATAGAGGGAGAAAGAGAAGCTGTGAGTGAGTGAGAGAGAGAAAGAGAACATGTGAGTGAGAGATAGAGAGAGAAAGAGAAGCTGTGAGTGAGAGAGAGAGAGAAAGAGAATCTGTGAGTGAGTGAGAGAGAGAAAGAGAAGCTATGAGTGAGAGTGAGAGAGAGAAGCTGTGAGTGAGAGAGAGAGAGAGAAAGAGAAGCTGTGTGTGAGAGAGAGAGAGAAGCTGTGTGATAGAGAGAGAGAGAAAGAGAAGCTCTGAGAGAGAGAGAGAAAGAGAAGCTGTGAGTAAGAGAGAGAGAGAGAAAGAGAGAAGCTGTGAGTGTTAGAGAGAGTGAGATAAAGAGAAGCTGTGAGTGAGTGAGAGAGAGAGAAGCTATGAGTGAAAGAGAGAAAGAGAAGCTGTTAGTGAGAGAGAGAGAGAAGCTGTGAGTGAGAGAAAAAGAAAGAGAAGCTGTGAGTAAGAGAGAAAGAGAGAAATAGAAGCTATGAGTGAGAGACAGAGAGAGAAGCTGTAAGTGAGTGAGAGAAAGAGAAGCTGTGAGTGTGTGAGAGAGAAAGAGAAGCTGAGTGAGAGAGAGAGTGAGAAGCTGTGAGTGAGAGAGAGTGAGAAGCTGTGAGTGAGAGAGTGAGAGAAAGAGAAGTTTTTACTGAGAGAGAGAAAGAGAAGCTGTGAGAGAAAGAGAGAGAAAGAGAAGCTGTGAGTGAGAGAGAGAAGCTGTGAGTGAGAGACAGAGAGAGAAAGAGAAGCTGTGTGTGAGAGAGAGAGTGATGATGTGAGTGAGAGAGAGAGAAAGAGAAGCTGCGAGTGAGAGACAGAGAGAAAGAGCAGCTGTGAGAGAGAGAGAGAGAGAACGAGAAGCTGTGAATGAGAGAGAGAAAGAGAAGCTGTTAGTGAGAGAGAGAGAATGAAAGAGAAGCTGTGAGTGATAGAGAGAGAGAGAAGCTGTGAGTGAGAGAGTGAGAAGCTGTGAGTGAGAAAGAGAGAGAGAAAGAGAAGCTGTGAGTGAGAGAGACAGAGAGAAAGAGAAACTGTGAGTGAGAGTGAAAGAGAGAAATCGAAGCGATGAGTGAGTGAGAGAGAGAAAGAGAAGCTGTGAGTGAGAGAGAGAGAAAGACAAGCTGTGAGTGAGAGAGAGAGAGAACGAGAAGCTGTGTGTGTGAAAGAGAAGCTGTGAGTGAGAGAGAGAGAGAAAGAGAACATGTGAGTGAGAGATAGAGAGAGAAAGAGAAGCTGTGAGTGAGAGAGAGAGAGAAAGAGAATCTGTGAGTGAGTGAGAGAGAGAGAGAGAAGCTATGAGTGAGAGTGAGAGAGAGAAGCTGTGAGTGAGAGAGAGAAGCTGTGAGTGAGAGAGAGAGAGAGAAAGAGAAGCTGTGAGAGAGAGAGAGAGAAAGTGAAGCTGTGTGTGTGAGAGAAAGAGAAGCTGTGAGTGAGAGAGAGAGAAAGAGAAGCTGTGAGTGAGAGACAGAGAGAGAGAGTAGCTGTGTGTGTGTGAGAGAGAGAAGCTGTGAGTGAGAGAGAAAGAGAAGCTGTGAGTGAGAGACAGAGAGAGAAAGAAAGGGTGTGAGTGCGAGAGAGAGAGAGAAAGAGAAGCTGTGTGAGAGAGAGAAAGAGAAGCTGTGAGAAAGAGAGAGATAATAGCTGTGAGTGAGAGATAGAGAGAGAAGCTGTGAGTGAGAGAGAGGAAGAGAAGCTGTGAGTGAGAGACAGAGAGAGAAAGAAAGGGTGTGAGTGCGAGAGAGAGAAAGAGAAAGAGAATGTGTGTGTGAGAGAGAAAGAGAAGCTGTGAGAAAGAGAGAGAAAGAGAAGCTGTGAGTGAGTGACAGAGAGAGAAAGAGAGAAGCTGTGAGTGTTAGAGAGAGTGAGATAAAGAGAAGCTGTGAGTGAGTGAGAGAGAGAGAAGCTATGAGTGAAAGAGAGAAAGAGAAGCTGTTAGTGAGAGAGAGAGAGAAGCTGTGAGTGAGAGAAAAAGAAAGAGAAGCTGTGAGTAAGAGAGAAAGAGAGAAATAGAAGCTATGAGTGAGAGACAGAGAGAGAAGCTGTAAGTGAGTGAGAGAAAGAGAAGCTGTGAGTGTGTGAGAGAGAAAGAGAAGCTGAGTGAGAGAGAGAGTGAGAAGCTGTGAGTGAGAGAGAGTGAGAAGCTGTGAGTGAGAGAGTGAGAGAAAGAGAAGTTTTTACTGAGAGAGAGAAAGAGAAGCTGTGAGAGAAAGAGAGAGAAAGAGAAGCTGTGAGTGAGAGAGAGAAGCTGTGAGTGAGAGACAGAGAGAGAAAGAGAAGCTGTGTGTGAGAGAGAGAGTGATGATGTGAGTGAGAGAGAGAGAAAGAGAAGCTGCGAGTGAGAGACAGAGAGAAAGAGCAGCTGTGAGAGAGAGAGAGAGAGAACGAGAAGCTGTGAATGAGAGAGAGAAAGAGAAGCTGTTAGTGAGAGAGAGAGAATGAAAGAGAAGCTGTGAGTGATAGAGAGAGAGAGAAGCTGTGAGTGAGAGAGTGAGAAGCTGTGAGTGAGAGAGACAGAGAGAAAGAGAAACTGTGAGTGAGAGTGAAAGAGAGAAATCGAAGCGATGAGTGAGTGAGAGAGAGAAAGAGAAGCTGTGAGTGAGAGAGAGAGAAAGACAAGCTGTGAGTGAGAGAGAGAGAGAACGAGAAGCTGTGTGTGTGAAAGAGAAGCTGTGAGTGAGAGAGAGAGAGAAAGAGAACATGTGAGTGAGAGATAGAGAGAGAAAGAGAAGCTGTGAGTGAGAGAGAGAGAGAAAGAGAATCTGTGAGTGAGTGAGAGAGAGAGAGAGAAGCTATGAGTGAGAGTGAGAGAGAGAAGCTGTGAGTGAGAGAGAGAAGCTGTGAGTGAGAGAGAGAGAGAGAAAGAGAAGCTGTGAGAGAGAGAGAGAAAGTGAAGCTGTGTGTGTGAGAGAAAGAGAAGCTGTGAGTGAGAGAGAGAGAAAGAGAAGCTGTGAGTGAGAGACAGAGAGAGAGAGTAGCTGTGTGTGTGTGAGAGAGAGAAGCTGTGAGTGAGAGAGAAAGAGAAGCTGTGAGTGAGAGACAGAGAGAGAAAGAAAGGGTGTGAGTGCGAGAGAGAGAGAGAAAGAGAAGCTGTGTGAGAGAGAGAAAGAGAAGCTGTGAGAAAGAGAGAGATAATAGCTGTGAGTGAGAGATAGAGAGAGAAGCTGTGAGTGAGAGAGAGGAAGAGAAGCTGTGAGTGAGAGACAGAGAGAGAAAGAAAGGGTGTGAGTGCGAGAGAGAGAAAGAGAAAGAGAATGTGTGTGTGAGAGAGAAAGAGAAGCTGTGAGAAAGAGAGAGAAAGAGAAGCTGTGAGTGAGTGACAGAGAGAGAAAGAGAAGCTGTGTATGAGAGAGAGAAAGAGAAGCTGTGAGTGAGAGAGAGAGAGAGAGAAAGAGAAGTTGTAAGTGTGTGAGAGAGAGAAAGTGAAGCTGTGAGTGAGAGAGAGAGAAAAAGAGAAGCTGTGAGTGAGAGTGAAAGAGAGAAATAGAAGCGATGAGTGAGTGAGAGAGAGAAAGAGAAGCTGTGAGTGAGAGAGAGAGAGAACGAGAAGCTGTGTGTGTGAGAGAAAGAGAAGCTGTGAGTGAGAGAGAGAGGAAGAGAATCTGTGAGTGAGAGATAGAGAGAGAAAGAGAAGCTGTGAGTTAGAGAGAGAGAGAAAGAGAACATGTGAGTGAGAGATAGAGAGAGAAAGAGAAGCTGTGAGTGAGTGAGAGAGAGAAAGCGAACATGTGAGTGAGAGATAGAGAGAGAAAGAGAAGCTGTGAGTGAGAGAGAGAGAAAGAGAATCTGTGAGTGAGTGAGAGAGAGAAAGAGAAGCTATGAGTGAGAGTGAGAGAGAGAAGCTTTGAGTGAGAGAGAGAAGCTGTGAGTGAGAGAGAGAGAGAAAGAGAAGCTGTGAGAGAGAGAGAGTGAGAAGCTGTGTGATAGAGAGAGAGAAAGAGAAGCTCTGAGAGAGATAGAGAAAGAGAAGCTGTGAGTAAGAGAGAGAGAGAAAGAGAGAAGCTGTGAGTGTTAGAGAGAGTGAGATAAAGAGAAGCTGTGAGTGAGTGAGAAAGAGAAGCTATGAGTGAAAGAGAGAAAGAGCTGTTAGTGAGAGAGAGAGAGAAGCTGTGAGTGAGAGAAAAAGAAAGAGAAGCTGTGAGTAAGAGAGAAAGAGAGAAATAGAATCTATGAGTGAGAGACAGAGAGAGAAGCTGTAAGTGAGTGAGAGAAAGAGAAGCTGTGAGTGTGTGAGAGATAAGGAGAAGCTGAGTGAGAGAGAGTGAGAAGCTGTGAGTGAGAGAGAGTGAGAAGCTGTGAGTGAGAGAGTGAGAGAAAGAGAAGCTGTGAGTGAGAGAGAGAGTGATGATGTGAGTGAGAGAGAGAGAAAGAGAAGCTGCGAGTGAGAGACAGAGAGATAGAGCAGCTGTTTGAGAGAGAGAGAGAGAGAACGAGAAGCTGTGAATGAGAGAGAGAAAGAGAAGCTGTTAGTGAGAGAGAGAGAATGAAAGAGAAGCTGTGAGTGATAGAGAGAGAGAGAAGCTGTGAGTGAGAGAGTGAGAAGCTGTGAGTGAGAAAGAGAGAGAGAAAGAGAAGCTGTGAGTGAGAGAGAGAGAGAGAAGCTGTGAGACAGAGAGAGAGAGAAAGAGAAGCTGTGAGTGAGAGAGAGAGAAAGAGAAGCTGTGAGTGAGAGAGAGAGAATGAGAAGCTGTGAGTGAGAGAGAGAGAAAGAGAAGCTATGAGTGTGTGAGAGAGAGAAGCTGTGAGTGAGAGAGAGAAGCTGTGAGTGAGAGAGAGAAAGAGAAGCTGTGTGTTAGAGACAGAGAGAAAGAGAAGCTGTGAGTGATAGAAAGAGAAAGAGAAGCTGTGAGTGAGAGGGAGAGAAAGAGAAGCTGTGAGTGAGAGAGAGAGAAAGAAAAGCTGTGAGTGAGAGAGAGAGTGAGACGCTATGAGTGAGAGAGAGAGAAGCTGTGAGAGAGAGAGAGAGAGAAAGATAAGCTGTGAGTGAGAGAGAGAGAAAGAGAAGCTGTGAGTGAGAGACCGAGAGAGAATGAGAAGCTGTGTGTGTGAGAGAGAGTGATAAGCTGTGAGTGAGAGAGTGAGAGAAAGAGAAGCTGTGAGTGAGAGACAGAGAGAGAAAGAAAGGGTGTGAGTGCGAGAGAGAGAGAGAAAAAGCTGTGAGAGAGAGAGAGAAAGAGAAGCTGTGAGTGAGAAAGAGAGAGAAAGAGAAGCTGTGACTGAGAGACAGAGAGAGAAAGAGAAGCTGTGTATGAGAGAGAGAAAGAGAAGCTGAGAGTGAGAGAGAGAGAGAAAGAGAAGCTGTAAGTGTGAGAGAGAGAGAAAGAGAAGCTGGGAGTGAGAGAGAAAAAAAAAGAGAAGCTGTGAGTGTGAGAGAGAGAGAAAGAGAAGCTGTGAGTGAGAGAGAGAAAAAAAGAGAAGCTGTGAGTGTGTGTGAGAGAGAAAGAGAAGCTGTGAGTGAGAGAGAGAGAGAGAAAGAGAATCTGTGAGTGAGAGAAAGAGGAGAAGTTGTGTGAGAGAGAGAGATAGAGAAAGAGAAGCTGTGAGTGAGTGAGAGAGAAAGAGAAGCTGTGAGTGAGAGATAGAGAGAAAGAGAAGCTGTGAGTGAGTGAGAGAGAAAGAGAAGCTGTAAGTGTGTGAGAGAGAGAAAGAGAAGCTGTGAGTGAGAGAGAGAAAAAAAGAGAAGCTGTGAGTGTGTGTGAGAGAGAAAGAGAAGCTGTGAGTGAGAGAGAGAGAGAGAAAGAGAATCTGTGAGTGAGAGAGAGAGGAGAAGTTGTGTGAGAGAGAGAGATAGAGAAAGAGAAGCTGTGAGTGAGAGAGAGAGAGAGAGAAAGAGAAGCTGTGAGTGTGTGAGAGAGAGGAAGTGAAGCTGTGAGTGAAAAAGAGAGAAAGAGCAGCTGTGTGTGAGAGAGAGAAAGAGAAGCTGTGAGTGAGAGAGAAAGAGAACGAGAAGCTGTGTGTGAGAGAGAAAGAGAAGCTGTGAGTGAGTGAGAGAGAAAGAGAAGCTGTGAGTGAGAGATAGAGAGAGAAAGAGAAGTTGTGAGTTAGAGAGAGAGAGAGAATGAGAAGCTGTGTGTGTGAGATAAAGAGAAGCTGTGAGTGAGAGAGATAGAGAAAGAGAAGCTGTGAGTGAGAGATAGAGAGAGAAAGAGAGAGATAGAAGCTGTGAGTGAGAGAGAGAAGCTGTGCGTGAGAGAGAGAGAGAAAGAGAAGCTGTGTGATAGAGAGAGAGAAGCTGTGAGTGTGAGAGAGAGTGAGATAAAGAGGTTGTGAGTGTGTGAGTGAGTGAGAGAAGCTGTGAGTGAAAGAGAGAAAGAGAAGCTGTGAGTGAGTGAGAGAGAGAGAGAAGCTGTGAGTGAGAGACAGAGAGAGAAAGAGAAGCTGTGTGTGTGAGAGAGAGTGATAAGCTGTGTGTGTGCAAGAGAGAGAAGCTGTGAGTGAGTGAGAGAGAAAGAGAAGCTGTGAGTGAGAGAGAGAGAGAGAAGCTGTGAGTGAGAGAGAGAAAGAGAAGCTGTGAGTGAGAGACAGAGAGAGAAAGAAAGGGTCTGAGTGCGAGAGAGAGAAAGAGAAGCTGTGTGAGAGAGAGAAAGAGAAGTTGTGAGTGAGAATGAGAGAGAAAGAGAAGCTGTGAGTGAGAGACAAAGAGAGAAAGAGAAGCTGTGTGTGTGAGAGAGAAAGAGAAGCTGTGAGTGAGAGAGAGAGAAGCTGTGAGTGAAAGTGAGAAAGAGAAGCTGATAGTGAGAGAGAGAGAGAGAGAGAAGCTGTGAGTGAGAGAAAGAGAAAGAGAAGCTGTGAGTAAGAGAGAAAGAGAGAAATAGAAGCTATGAGTGAGAGACAGAGAGAGGAGCTGTGAGTGAGTGAGAGAGAGGGAGAGAGTAGCTGTGTGTGTGTGTGAGAGAGAAGCTGTGAGTGAGAGAGTAAGAGAAGCTGTGAGTGAGAGACAGAGAGAGAAAGAAAGGGTGTGAGTTTGAGAGAGAGAGAGAAAGAGAAGCTGTGTGAGAGAGAAAGAGAAGCTGTGAGAAAGAGAGAGAGAACGAGAAGCTGTGTGTGTGAGAGAAAGAGAAGCTGTGAGTGAGAGAGAGAGAGAAAGAGAATCTGTGAGTGAGAGATAGAGAGAGAAAGAGAAGCTGTGAGTTAGAGAGAGAGAGAAAGAGAACATGTGAGTGAGAGATAGAGAGAGAAAGAGAAGCTGTGAGTGAGTGAGAGAGAGAAAGAGAACATGTGAGTGAGAGATAGAGAGAGAAAGAGAAGCTGTGAGTGAGAGAGAGAGAGAGAGAAAGAGAATCTGTGATTGAGTGAGAGAGAGAAAGAGAAGCTATGAGTGAGAGTGAGAGAGAAGCTGTGAGTGAGAGAGAAAAAATGAGAAGCTGTGAGTGAGAGAGAGAGAGAAAGAGAAGCTGTGAGTGAGAGAGAGAGTGATGATGTGAGTGAGAGAGAGAGAAAGAGAAGCTGCGAGTGAGAGACAGAGAGAAAGAGCAGCTGTGAGAGAGAGAGAGAGAGAACGAGAAGCTGTGAATGAGAGAGAGAAAGAGAAGCTGTTAGTGAGAGAGAGAGAATGAAAGAGAAGCTGTGAGTGATAGAGAGAGAGAGAAGCTGTGAGTGAGAGAGTGAGAAGCTGTGAGTGAGAAAGAGTGAGAGAAAGAGAAGCTGTGAGTGAGAGAGACAGAGAGAAAGAGAAACTGTGAGTGAGAGTGAAAGAGAGAAATCGAAGCGATGAGTGAGTGAGAGAGAGAAAGAGAAGCTGTGAGTGAGAGAGAGAGAGAGAAAGACAAGCTGTGAGTGAGAGAGAGAGAGAACGAGAAGCTGTGTGTGTGAGAGAAAGAGAAGCTGTGAGTGAGAGAGAGAGAGAGAGAAAGAGAACATGTGAGTGAGAGATAGAGAGAGAAAGAAAGAGAAGCTGTGAGTGAGAGAGAGAGAGAAAGAGAATCTGTGAGTGAGTGAGAGAGAGAGAGAGAAGCTATGAGTGAGAGTGAGAGAGAGAAGCTGTGAGTGAGAGAGAGAAGCTGTGAGTGAGAGAGAGAGAGAGAAAGAGAAGCTGTGAGAGAGAGAGAGAGAAAGTGAAGCTGTGAGTGTGTGAGAGAGAGAAAGAGAAGCTGTGAGTGAGAGACAGAGAGAGAGAGAGTAGCTGTGTGTGTGTGAGAGAGAGAAGCTGTGAGTGAGAGAGAAAGAGAAGCTGTGAGTGAGAGACAGAGAGAGAAAGAAAGGGTGTGAGTGCGAGAGAGAGAGAGAGAAAGAGAAGCTGTGTGAGAGAGAGAAAGAGAAGCTGTGAGAAAGAGAGAGATAATAGCTGTGAGTGAGAGAGAGAGAGAGAAGCTGTGAGTGAGAGAGAGGAAGAGAAGCTGTGAGTGAGAGACAGAGAGAGAAAGAAAGGGTGTGAGTGCGAGAGAGAGAAAGAGAAAGAGAATGTGTGTGTGAGAGAGAAAGAGACGCTGTGAGAAAGAGAGAGAAAGAGAAGCTGTGAGTGAGTGACAGAGAGAGAAAGAGAAGCTGTGTATGAGAGAGAAAAAGAGAAGCTGTGAGTGAGAGTGAAAGAGAGAAATAGAAGCGATGAGTGAGTGAGAGAGAGAAAGAGAAGCTGTGAGTGAGAGAGAGAGAGAACGAGAAGCTGTGTGTGTGAGAGAAAGAGAAGCTGTGAGTGAGAGAGAGAGGAAGAGAATCTGTGAGTGAGAGATAGAGAGAGAAAGAGAAGCTGTGAGTTAGAGAGAGAGAGAAAGAGAACATGTGAGTGAGAGATAGAGAGAGAAAGAGAAGCTGTGAGTGAGTGAGAGAGAGAAAGAGAACATGTGAGTGAGAGAGAGAGAGAAAGAGAAGCTGTGAGTGAGAGAGAGAGAGAAAGAGAATCTGTGAGTGAGTGAGAGAGAGAAAGAGAAGCTATGAGTGAGAGTGAGAGAGAGAAGCTTTGAGTGAGAGAGAGAAGCTGTGGGTGAGAGAGAGAGAGAGAAAGAGAAGCTGTGAGAGAGAGAGTGAGAAGCTGTGTGATAGAGAGAGAGAGAAAGAGAAGCTCTGAGAGAGATAGAGAAAGAGAAGCTGTGAGTAAGAGAGAGAGAGAAAGAGAGAAGCTGTGAGTGTTAGAGAGAGTGAGATAAAGAGAAGCTGTGAGTGAGTGAGAAAGAGAAGCTATGAGTGAAAGAGAGAAAGAGAAGCTGTTAGTGAGAGAGAGAGAGAGAAGCTGTGAGTGAGAGAAAAAGAAAGAGAAGCTGTGAGTAAGAGAGAAAGAGAGAAATAGAATCTATGAGTGAGAGACAGAGAGAGAAGCTGTAAGTGAGTGAGAGAAAGAGAAGCTGTGAGTGTGTGTGAGAGAAAGAGAAGCTGAGTGAGAGAGAGAGTGAGAAGCTGTGAGTGAGAGAGAGTGAGAAGCTGTGAGTGAGAGAGAGAGAAAGAGAAACTGCGAGTGAGAGACAGAGAGATAGAGCAGCTGTGTGAGAGAGAGAGAGAGAACGAGAAGCTGTGAATGAGAGAGAGAAAGAGAAGCTGTTAGTGAGAGAGAGAGAATGAAAGAGAAGCTGTGAGTGATAGAGAGAGAGAGAAGTTGTGAGTGAGAGAGTGAGAAGCTGTGAGTGAGAAAGAGAGAGAGAAAGAGAAGCTGTGAGTGAGAGAGAGAGAGAGAAGCTGTGAGACAGAGAGAGAGAGAAAGAGAAGCTGTGAGTGAGAGAGAGAGAAAGAGAAGCTGTGAGTGAGAGAGAGAGAATGAGAAGCTGTGAGTGAGAGAGAGAGAAAGAGAAGCTATGAGTGTGAGAGAGAGAGAAGCTGTGAGTGAGAGAGAGAACCTGTGAGTTAGAGAGAGAGAGAAAGAGAAGCTGTGTGTTAGAGACAGAGAGAAAGAGAAGCTGTGAGTGATAGAAAGAGAAAGAGAAGCTGTGAGTGAGGGAGAGAAAGAGAAGCTGTGAGTGAGAGAGAGAGAAAGAAAAGCTGTGAGTGAGAGAGAGAGTGAGAAGCTATGAGTGAGAGAGAGAGAAGCTGTGAGAGAGAGAGAGAGAAAGATAAGCTGTGAGTGAGAGAGAGAGAAAGAGAAGCTGTGAGTGAGAGACCGAGAGAGAATGAGAAGCTGTGTGTGTGAGAGAGAGTGATAAGCTGTGAGTGAGAGAGTGAGAGAAAGAGAAGATGTGAGTGAGAGACAGAGAGAGAAAGAAAGGGTGTGAGTGCGAGAGAGAGAGAGAAAAAGCTGTGAGAGAGAGAGAGAAAGAGAAGCTGTGAGTGAGAAAGAGAGAGAAAGAGAAGCTGTGACTGAGAGACAGAGAGAGAAAGAGAAGCTGTGTATGAGAGAGAGAAAGAGAAGCTGAGAGTGAGAGAGAGAGAGAAAGAGAAGCTGTAAGTGTGTGAGAGAGAGAAAGAGAAGCTGTGAGTGAGAGAGAGAAAAAAAGAGAAGCTGTGAGTGTGTGTGAGAGAGAAAGAGAAGCTGTGAGTGAGAGAGAGAGAGAAAGAGAATCTGTGAGTGAGAGAGAGAGGAGAAGTTGTGTGAGAGAGAGAGATAGAGAAAGAGAAGCTGTGAGTGAGAGAGAGAGAGAGAGAAAGAGAAGCTGTGAGTGTGTGAGAGAGAGGAAGTGAAGCTGTGAGTGAAAAAGAGAGAAAGAGCAGCTGTGTGTGTGAGAGAGAAAGAGAAGCTGTGAGTGAGAGAGAAAGAGAACGAGAAGCTGTGTGTGAGAGAGAAAGAGAAGCTGTGAGTGAGTGAGAGAGAAAGAGAAGCTGTGAGTGAGAGATAGAGAGAGAAAGAGAAGTTGTGAGTTAGAGAGAGAGAGAGAATGAGAAGCTGTGTGTGTGAGATAAAGAGAAGCTGTGAGTGAGAGAGATAGAGAAAGAGAAGCTGTGAGTGAGAGATAGAGAGAGAAAGAGAGAGATAGAAGCTGTGAGTGAGAGAGAGAAGCTGTGCGTGAGAGAGAGAGAGAAAGAGAAGCTGTGTGATAGAGAGAGAGAAGCTGTGAGTGTGAGAGAGAGTGAGATAAAGAGGTTGTGAGTGTGTGAGTGAGTGAGAGAAGCTGTGAGTGAAAGAGAGAAAGAGAAGCTGCGAGTGAGTGAGAGAGAGAGAGAAGCTGTGAGTGAGAGACAGAGAGAGAAAGAGAAGCTGTGTGTGTGAGAGAGAAAGAGAAGCTGTGAGTGAGAGAGAGAGAAGCTGTGAGTGAAAGTGAGAAAGAGAAGCTGATAGTGAGAGAGAGAGAGAGAGAGACTGTGAGTGAGAGAAAGAGAAAGAGAAGCTGTGAGTAAGAGAGAAAGAGAGAAATAGAAGCTATGAGTGAGAGACAGAGAGAGAAGCTGTGAGTGAGTGAGAGAGAGAGAGAGAGTAGCTGTGTGTGTGTGAGAGAGAGAAGCTGTGAGTGAGAGAGAAAGAGAAGCTGTGAGTGAGAGACAGAGAGAGAAAGAAAGGGTGTGAGTTCGAGAGAGAGAGAGAAAGAGAAGCTGTGTGAGAGAGAGAAAGAGAAGCTGTGAGAAAGAGAGAGAGAACGAGAAGCTGTGTGTGAGAGAGAAAGAGAAGCTGTGAGTGAGAGAGAGAGAGAAAGAGAATCTGTGAGTGAGAGATAGAGAGAGAAAGAGAAGCTGTGAGTTAGAGAGAGAGAAAGAGAACATGTGAGTGAGAGATAGAGAGAGAAAGAGAAGCTGTGAGTGAGTGAGAGAGAGAGAGAGAACATGTGAGTGAGAGATAGAGAGAGAAAGAGAAGCTGTGAGTGAGAGAGAGAGAGAAAGAGAATCTGTGAGTGAGTGAGAGAGAGAAAGAGAAGCTATGAGTGAGAGTGAGAGAGAAGCTGTGAGTGAGAGAGAGAAGCTGTGAGTGAGAGAGAGAGAGAAAGAGAAGCTGTGTGAGAGAGAGAGAGAAGCTGTGTGATAGAGAGAGAGAGAAAGAGAAGCTCTGAGAGAGAGAGAGAAAGAGAAGCTGTGAGTAAGAGAGAGAAAGAAAGAGAGAAGCTGTGTTAGAGAGAGTGAGATAAAGAGAAGCTGTGAGTGAGTGAGAGAGAGAGATAAGCTATGAGTGAAAGAGAGAAAGAGAAGCTGTTAGTGAGAGAGAGAGAGAGAGAAGCTGTGAGTGAGAGAAAAAGAAAGAGAAGCTGTGAGTAAGAGAGAAAGAGAGAAATAGAAGCTATGAGTGAGAGACAGAGAGAGAAGCTGTAAGTGAGTGAGAGAAAGAGAAGCTGTGAGTGTGTGAGAGAGAACGAGAAGCTGAGTGAGAGAGAGAGTGAGAAGCTGTGAGTGAGAGAGAGAGAGTGAGAAGCTGTGAGTGAGAGAGTGAGAGAAAGAGAAGTTTTTAGTGAGAGTGAGAGAAAGAGAAGCTGTGAGAGAAAGAGAGAGAAAGAGAAGCTGTGAGTGAGAGAGAGAGAGAGAAGCTGTGAGTGAGAGACAGAGAGAGAAAGAGAAGCTGTGTGTGTGTGAGAGAGAAAGAGAAGCTGTGTGAGAGAGAGAGAAAATGAGAAGCTGTGAGTGAGAGAGAGAAAGAGAAGCTGTGAGTGAGAGAGAGAGTGATGATGTGAGTGAGAGAGAGAGAAAGAGAAGCTGCGAGTGAGAGACAGAGAGAAAGAGCAGCTGCGAGTGAGAGAGAGAGAGAGACCGAGAAGCTGTGAATGAGAGAGAGAAAGAGAAGCTGTTAGTGAGAGAGAGAGAATGAAAGAGAAGCTGTGAGTGATAGAGAGAGAGAGAAGCTGTGAGTGAGAGTGTGAGAAGCTGTGAGTGAGAAAAAGAGAGAAAGAGAAGCTGTGAGTGAGAGAGACAGAGAGAAAGAGAAACTGTGAGTGAGAGAGAGAGAGAGAGAATCTGTGAGACAGAGAGAGAGAAAAAGAGAAGCTGTGAGTGAGAGAGAGAGAGAAGCTGTGAGTGAGAGAGAGAGAACGAGAAGCTGTGAGTGAGAGAGAGAGAAAGAGAAGCTATGAGTGTGAGAGAGAGAGAAGCTGTGAGTGAGAGAGAGAAGCTGTGAGTGAGAGAGCGAGAGAAAGAGAAGCTGTGTGTTAGAGACAGAGAGAAAGAGAAGCTGTGAGTGATAGAAAGAGAAAGAGAAGCTGTGAGTGAGAGGGAGAGAAAGAGAAACTGTGAGTGAGAGAGAGTGAGAAGCTATGAGTGAGTGAGAGAGAGAGAGAGAGAGAAGCTGTGAGTGAGAGAGAGAGAGAAAGATAAGCTGTGAGTGAGAGAGAGAGAGAAAGAGAAGTTGTTAGTGAGAGAGAGAAAGAGAAGCTGTGTGTGAGAGAGAGAGAGAGAAGCTGTGAGTGAGAGAGAGAGAAGCTGTGAGTGAGAGGCAGAGAGATAAAGAGAAGCTGTGAGAGAGAGAGAGAAAGAGAAGCTGTGAGAGAGAGAGAGAGAGAGAATGAGAAGCTGTGTGAGAGGGAGAGAGAAAGAGAAGCTGTGTGTGAGAGAAAGAGAAGCTGTGAGTGAGTGAGAAAGAGAAAGAGAAGTTGTGAGTGAGAGAGAGAGAGAAAGAGAACCTGTGAGTGAGAGAAAGAGAAAGAGAAGCTGTGAGTGAGAGACAGAGAGAGAAAGAGAAGCTGTGTGTGAGAGAGAGTGATAAGCTGTGAGTGAGAGAGAGAGAGAAGCTGTGAGTGAGAGACAGAGAGAGAGTAGCTGTGAGAGAGAGAGAGAAAGAGAAGCTGTGAGTGAGAGAGAGAGAGAAAGAGAAGCTGTGAGTGAGAGAGAAAGAGAGAAAGAGAAGCTGTGAGAGAGTGTGAGAAGCTATGAGAGAGAGAGAGAAAGAGAACCTGTGAGTGAGAGAGAGAAAGGGTAGCTGTGAGAGAGAGAGAAAGGGAAGCTGTGAGTGAGAAAGAGAGAGAAAGAGAAGCTGTGAGTGAGAGACAGAGAGAGAAAGAGAAGCTGTGTGAGAGAGAGAGATAGAGAAAGAGAAGCTGTGAGTGAGATAGAGAGAGAAAGAGAAGCTGTGAGTGTTTGAGAGAGAGAAAGAGAAGGTGTGAGAGAGAGAGAAAAAGAGAAGCTTTGAGTGAGAGTGAAAGAGAGAAATAGAAGCTATGAGTGAGAGAGAGAGAGAAGCTGTGAGTGAGAGAGAGAGAGGAAGTGAAGCTGTGAGTGAAAAAGAGAGAAAGAGAAGTTGTGAGTGAGAGAGAGAGAGTAAGAGAAGCTGTGAGTGAGTGAGAGAGAGAACGAGAAGCTGTGTGTGTGATAGAAAGAGAAGCTGTGAGTGAGGGAGAGAGAAAGAGAAGCTGTGAGTGAGAGATAGAGAGAAAAAGAGAAGCTGTGAGTGAGTGAGAGAGAGAGAATGAGAAGCTGTGTGTGAGAGATAAAGAGAAGCTGTGAGTGAGAGAGAGAAAGAAAGAGAAGCTGTGAGTGAGAGACACAGAGAGAAGGAGAATCTGTGAGTGAGAGAGAGAGAGAGTGAAAGAGAATCTGTGTGTGAGAGAGAGAGTAAGAGAAGCTATGAGTGAGAGAGAGAGAGAAAGAAAGGGTGTGAGTGCGAGAGTGAGAGAAAGAGAAGCTGTGAGAGAGATAGAAAGAGAAGCTGTGAGTGAGAAAGAGAGAGAAAGAGAAGCTGTGAGTGAAAGAGAGAGAAGCTGTGAGTGAAAGTGAGAAAGAGAAGCTGATAGTGAGAGAGAGAGAGAGAAGCTGTGAGTGAGAGAAAGAGAAATAGAAGCTGTGAGTAAGAGAGAAAGAGAGAAATAGAATCTATGAGTGTGAGACAGAGAGAGAAGTTGTGAGTGAGTGAGAGAGAGAGTAACTGTGTGAGAGAGAGAGAAAAAGAGAAGCTGTGAGTGAGAGAGAGAGAGAAAGAGAAGCTGTAAGTGAGTGAGAGAAAGAGAAGCTGTGAGTGTGAGAGAGAGAAAGAGAAGCTGTGAGTGAGAGAGAGAGGGAGAAGCTGTGAGTGAGAGAGAGAGAGAAAGAGAATCTGTGAGTGAGAGACAGAGAGAGAAAGAGAAGTTGTTAGTGAGAGAGAGAGAGAAAGGGAAACTGTGTGTGAGAGAGAGAAAGAGAAGCTCTGAGTGAGAGAGAGAGAGAAGCTGTGAGTGAGAGACAGAGAGAAAAGGAGAAGCTGTGTGTGTGAGAGAGAAAGAGAAGCTGTGTGAGAGAGAGAATGAGAAGCTGTGTGTGTGTGAGAGAGAAAGAGAAGTTGTTAGTGAGAGAGAGAGAGAGAGAGAGAGAGAAAGAGCTGTGAGAGAGAGGGAGAGAAAGAGAAGCTGTGTGTGAGAGAGCAAGAGAAGCTGTGAGTGAGAGAGAGAGAGAAAGAGAAGCTGTGAGTGAGAGACAGAGAGAGAAAGAGAAGCTGTGTGTGAGAGAGAGAGTGATAAGCTGTGAGTGAGAGACAGAGAGAGAAAGAGAAGCTGTGTGAGTGAGAGAGAGTGATAAGCTGTGAGTGAGAGAGAGAGAAAGAGAAGCTGTGAGTGAGAGACAGAGAGAGTAGCTGTGTGAGAGAGAGAGAGAGCAAGAGAAGCTGTGAGTGAGAGAGAGAGAGAAAGAGAAGCTGTGAGTGAGAGAGAAAGAGAGAAAGAGAACTGTGAGTGAGAGAGAGTGAGAAGCTATGAGAGAGAGAGAGAAAGAGAAGCTGTGAGTGAGAAAGAGAGAGAAAGAGAACCTGTGAGTGAGAAAGAGAGAGAAAGAGAAGCTGTGAGTGAGTGACAGAGAGAGAAAGAGAAGCTGTGTGTGAGAGAGAGAGAGTGAAAGAGAAGCTGTGAGTGAGAGAGAGAAAGAGAAGCTGTGAGTATGTGTGAGAGAGAAAGAGAAGCTGTGAGAGAGAGAGAAAAAGAGAAGCTGTGAGTGAGAGTGAAAGAGAGAAATAGAAGCTATGAGTGAGAGAGAGAGAAGCTGTGAGTGAGAGAGAGAGAGGAAGTGAAGCTGTGAGTGAAAAAGAGAGAAAGAGAAGCTGTGAGAGAGAGAGAGAAAGAGAAGCTGTGTGTGTGAGAGAAAGAGAAGCTGTGAGTGAGAGAGAGAGAGAAAGAGAAGCTGTGTGTGAGAGAGAGAGTGATAAGCTGTGAGTGAGAGACAGAGAGAGAAAGAGAAGCTGTGTGAGTGAGAGAGAGTGATAAGCTATGAGTGAGAGAGAGAGAAAGAGAAGCTGTGAGTGAGAGACAGAGAGAGTAGCTGTGTGAGAGAGAGAGAGCAAGCAAGAGAAGCTGTGAGTGAGAGAGAGAGAGAAAGAGAAGCTGTGAGTGAGAGAGAAAGAGAGAAAGAGAAGCTGTGAGTGAGAGAGAGTGAGAAGCTGTGAGAGAGAGAGAAAGAGAAGCTGTGAGTGAGAAAGAGAGAGAAAGAGAACCTGTGAGTGAGAAAGAGAGAGAAAGAGAAGCTGTCAGTGAGTGACAGAGAGAGAAAGAGAAGCTTTGAGAGAGAGAGAGAAAGAGAAGCTGTGTGTGTGAGAGAAAGAGAAGCTGTGAGTGAGAGAGAGAGAAAGAGAAGCTGTGTGAGAGATAGAGAGAGAAAGAGAAGCTGTGAGTGAGTGAGAGAGAGAACGAGAAGCTGTGTGTGAGAGATTAAGAGAAGCTGTGAGTAAGAGAGAGAGAGAAAGAGAAGCTGTGAGTGAGAGATAGAGAGAGAAAGAGAAGCTGTGAGTGAGAGAGAGAGAGTGAAAGAGAATCTGTGAGTGAGAGAGAGAGAAAGAGAAGCTATGAGTGAGAGAGAGAGAGAAAGAAAGGGTGTGAGTGCGTGCGCGAGAGAGAAAGAGAAGTTGTGTGAGAGAGAGAGAAAGAAGCTTTGAGTGAGAAAGAGAGAGAAAGAGAAGCTGTGAGTGAGAGAGAGAGAAGCTGTGAGTGAAAGTGAGAAAGAGAAGCTGATAGTGAGAGAGAGAGAAGCTGTGAGTGAGAGAAAGAGAAAGAGAAGCTGTGAGTAAGAGAGAAAGAGAGAAATAGAATCTATGAGAGAGAGACAGAGAGAGAAGCTGTGAGTGAGTGAGAGAGAGAGAAGCTGTGTGAGAGAGAGAGAGAAAAAGAGAAGCTGTGAGTGAGAGAGAGAGAGAAAGAGAAGCTGTGTGAGAGAGAGAGATAGAGAAAGAGAAGCTGTGAGTGAGATAGAGAGAGAGAAAGAGAAGCTGTGAGTGTTTGAGAGAGAGAAAGAGAAGGTGTGAGAGAGAGAGAAAAAGAGAAGCTTTGAGTGAGAGTGAAAGAGAGAAATAGAAGATATGAGTGAGAGAGAGAGAGAAGCTGTGAGTGAGAGAGAGAGAGGAAGTGAAGCTGTGAGTGAAAAAGAGAGAAAGAGAAGTTGTGAGTGAGAGAGAGAGAGAGTAAGAGAAGCTGTGAGTGAGTGAGAGAGAGAGAACGAGAAGCTGTGTGTGTGATAGAAAGAGAAGCTGTGAGTGAGGGAGAGAGAAAGAGAAGCTGTGAGTGAGAGATAGAGAGAGAAAGAGAAGCTGTGAGTGAGTGAGAGAGAGAGAACGCGAAGCTGTGTGTGAGAGATAAAGAGAAGCTGTGAGTGAGAGAGAGAAAGAAAGAGAAGCTGTGAGTGAGAGACACAGAGAGAAGGAGAATCTGTGAGTGAGAGAGAGAGAGTGAAAGAGAATCTGTGAGTGAGAGAGAGAGAAAGAAGCTGTGAGAGAGATAGAAAGAGAAGCTGTGAGAGAGATAGAAAGAGAAGCTGTGAGTGAGAAAGAGAGAGAAAGAGAAGCTGTGAGTGAGAGAGAGAGAAGCTGTGAGTGAAAGTGAGAAAGAGAAGCTGATAGTGAGAGAGAGAGAGAAGCTGTGAGTGAGAGAAAGAGAAGCTGTGAGTAAGAGAGAAAGAGAGAAATAGAATCTATGAGTGTGAGACAGAGAGAGAAGCTGTGAGTGAGTGAGAGAGAGAGTAACTGTGTGAGAGAGAGAGAAAAAGAGAAGCTGTGAGTGAGAGAGAGAGAGAAAGAGAAGCTGTAAGTGAGTGAGAGAAAGAGAAGCTGTGAGTGTGAGAGAGAGAAAGAGAAGCTGTGAGTGAGAGAGAGAGGGAGAAGCTGTGAGTGAGAGAGAGAGAGAAAGAGAATCTGTGAGTGAGAGACAGAGAGAGAAAGAGAAGTTGTTAGTGAGAGAGAGAGAGAAAGGGAAACTGTGTGTGAGAGAGAGAAAGAGAAGCTGTGAGTGAGAGAGAGAGAGAAGCTGTGACTGAGAGACAGAGAGATAAAGAGAAGCTGTGTGTGTGAGAGAGAAAGAGAAGCTGTGTGAGAGAGAGAATGAGAAGCTGTGTGTGTGTGAGAGAGAAAGAGAAGTTGTTAGTGAGAGAGAGAGAGAGAGAGAGAAAGAGCTGTGAGAGAGAGGGAGAGAAAGAGAAGCTGTGTGTGAGAGAGCAAGAGAAGCTGTGAGTGAGAGAGAGAGAGAAAGAGAAGCTGTGAGTGAGAGACAGAGAGAGAAAGAGAAGCTGTGTGTGTGAGAGAGAGTGATAAGCTGTGAGTGAGAGACAGAGAGAGAAAGAGAAGCTGTGTGAGTGAGAGAGAGTGATAAGCTGTGAGTGAGAGAGAGAGAAAGAGAAGCTGTGAGTGAGAGACAGAGAGAGTAGCTGTGTGAGAGAGAGAGCAAGAGAAGCTGTGAGAGAGAGAGAGAGAGAAAGAGAAGCTGTGAGTGAGAGAGAAAGAGAGAAAGAGAACTGTGAGTGAGAGAGAGTGAGAAGCTATGAGAGAGAGAGAGAAAGAGAAGCTGTGAGTGAGAAAGAGAGAGAAAGAGAACCTGTGAGTGAGAAAGAGAGAGAAAGAGAAGCTGTGAGTGAGTGACAGAGAGAGAAAGAGAAGCTGTGTGAGAGAGAGAGAGAGAGAAAGAGAAGCTGTGAGTGAGAGAGAAAGAGAAGCTGTGAGTGAGAGAGAGAGAGAAAGAGAAGCTGTGTGTGTGAGAGAGAGTGATAAGCTGTGAGTGAGAGACAGAGAGAGAAAGAGAAGCTGTGTGAGTGAGAGAGAGTGATAAGCTATGAGTGAGAGAGAGAGAAAGAGAAGCTGTGAGTGAGAGACAGAGAGAGTAGCTGTGTAAGAGAGAGATAGAGCAAGAGAAGCTGTGAGTGAGAGAGAGAGAGAAAGAGAAGCTGTGAGTGAGAGAGAAAGAGAGAAAGAGAAGCTGTGAGTGAGAGAGAGTGAGAAGCTATGAGAGAGAGAGAGAAAGAGAAGCTGTGAGTGAGAAAGAGAGAGAAAGAGAACCTGTGAGTGAGAAAGAGAGAGAAAGAGAAGCTGTCAGTGAGTGACAGAGAGAGAAAGAGAAGCTGTGAGAGAGAGAGAGAGAGAGAAAGAGAAGCTGTGAGTGTGTGTGAGAGAGAAAGAGAAGCTGTGAGAGAGAGAGAAAAAGAGAAGCTGTGAGTGAGAGTGAAAGAGAGAAATAGAAGCTATGAGTGAGAGAGAGAGAAGCTGTGAGTGAGAGAGAGAGAGGAAGTGAAGCTGTGAGTGAAAAAGAGAGAAAGAGAAGCTGTGAGAGAGAGAGAGAAAGAGAAGCTGTGTGTGTGAGAGAAAGAGAAGCTGTGAGTGAGAGAGAGAGAAAGAGAAGCTGTGTGAGAGATAGAGAGAGAAAGAGAAGCTGTGAGTTAGTGAGAGAGAGAGAACGAGAAGCTGTGTTTGAGAGATAAAGAGAAGCTGTGAGTGAGAGTGAGAGAGAAAGAGAAGCTGTGAGTGAGAGATAGAGAGAGAAAGAGAAGCTGTGAGTGAGAGAGAGAGAGTGAAAGAGAATCTGTGAGTGAGAGAGAGAGAAAGAGAAGCTATGAGTGAGAGAGAGAGAGAAAGAAAGGGTGTGAGTGCGTGTGCGAGAGAGAAAGAGAAGCTGTGTGAGAGAGAGAGAAAGAAGCTGTGAGTGAGAAAGAGAGAGAAAGAGAAGCTGTGAGTGAGAGAGAGAGAAGCTGTGAGTGAAAGTGAGAAAGAGAAGCTGATAGTGAGAGAGAGAGAGAGAACCTGTGAGTGAGAGAAAGAGAAAGAGAAGCTGTGAGTAAGAGAGAAAGAGAGAAATAGAATCTATGAGAGAGAGACAGAGAGAGAAGCTGTGAGTGAGTGTGAGAGAGAGAAGCTGTGTGAGAGAGAGAGAGAAAAAGAGAAGCTGTGAGTGAGAGAGAGAGAGAAAGAGAAGCTGTAAGTGAGTGAGAGAAAGAGAAGCTGTGAGTGTGAGAGAGAGAAAGAGAAGCTGTGAGTAAGAGAGAGAGTGAGAAGCTGTGAGTGAGAGAGAGAGAGAAAGAGAAGCTGTGAGTGAGAGACAGAGAGAGAAAGAGAAGTTGTTAGTGAGAGAGAGAGAAAGAGAAGCTGTGAGAGAGAGAGAGAAAGAGAGAAAGAGAAGCTGTGAGAGAAAGAGAAGCTATGAGTGAGAGAGAGAGAAGCTGTGAGTGAGAGACGGAGAGATAAAGAGAAGCTGTGAGAGAGAAAGAGAAGCTGTGAGAGAGGGAGAGAATGAGAAGCTGTGCGTGTGTGTGAGAGAAAGAGAAGTTATTAGTGAGAGAGAGAGAGAGAGCTGTGAGAGAGAGAGAGAGAAAGAGAAGCGGTGTGTGAGAGAGCAAGAGAAGCTGTGAGTGAGAGAGAGAGAGAAAGAGAAGCTGTGAGTGAGAGAGAGAGAAAAAGAGAAGCTGTGTGTGTGAGAGAGAGAAAGGGAAGTTGTGAGTGAGAGACAGAGAGAGAAAGAGAAGCTGTGTGTGTGTGAGAGAGAGAGAGAGCAAGAGAAGCCGTGAGTGAGAGAGAGAGAGAAAGAGAAGCTGTGAGTGAGAGAGAGAGAGAAAGAGAAGCTGTGAGTGAGAGAGAGAGTGAGAAGCTATGAGAGAGAGAGAGAGAAAGAGAAGCTGTGAGTGAGAGAGAGAAAGAGAAGCTGTGAGTAAGATAGAGAGAGAAAGAGAAGCTGTGAGTGAGAGACAGAGAGAGAAAGAGAAGCTGTGTGAGAGATAGAGATAGAGAAATAGAAGCTGTGTGAGAGAGAAAGAGAGAAAGAGAAGCTGTGAGTGTGAGAGAGAGAAAGAGAAGCTGTGAGAGAGAGAGAAAAAGAGAAGCTGTGAGTGAGAGTAAAAGAGAGAAATAGAAGCCATGAGTGAGAGATTGAGAGAAGCTGTGAGTGAGAGAGAGAGAGAGAACGAGAAGCTGTGTGTGTGAGAGAAAGAGAAGCTGTGAGTGAGAGAGAGAGAGAAAGAGAAGTTGTTAGTGAGAGAGAAAGAGAAGCTGTGAGAGAGAGAGAGAAAGAGAGAAAGAGAAGCTGTGAGTGAGAGAGAGAGAGAGAGAAGCTGTGAGTGAGAGATAGAGAGAGAAAGAGAATCTGTGAGTGAGAGAGAGAGAAAGAGAAGCTATGAGTGAGAGAGAGAGAGAGAAAGAAAGAAAGGGTGTGAGTGCGCATGCGAGTGAGAAAGAGAAGCTGTGAGAGAGAGAGAGAAAGAGAAGCTGTGAGTGAGAGAGAGAGAAGCTGTGAGTGAAAGTGAGAAAGAGAAGCTGATAGTGAGAGATAGAGAGAAAACCTGTGAGTGAGAGAAAGAGAAAGAGAAGCTGTGAGTAAGAGAGAAAGAGAGAAATAGAATCTATGAGTGAGAGACAGAGAGAGAAGCTGTGAGTGAGTGAGAGAGAGAGAAGCTGTGTGAGAGAGAGAGAGAGAAAGAGAAGCTGTGAGTGAGAGAGAGAGAGAGAGAAAGAGAAGCTGTAAGTGAGTGAGAGAAAGAGAAGCTGTGAGTGTGTGAGAGAGAAAGAGAAGCTGTGAGTGAGAGAGAGAGTGAGAAGCTGTGAGTGAGAGAGAGAAAGAGAAGTTGTGAGTGAGAGACAGAGAGAGAAAGAGAAGTTGTTAGTGAGAGAGAAAGAGAAGCTGTGAGAGAGAGAGAGAAAGAGAGAAAGAGAAGCTGTGTGAGAGAGAGAAAGAGAAGCTATGAGTGTGTGAGAGAGAGAAGCTGTGAGTGAGAGACAGAGAGATAAAGAGAAGATGTGAGAGAGAGAGAGAGAAAGAGAAGCTGTGAGAGAGGGAGAGAATGAGAAGCTGTGTGTGTGTGTGAGAGAAAGAGAAGTTATTAGTGAGAGAGAGAGAGAGATAAAGAGCTGTGTGAGAGAGAGAGAAAGAGAAGCTGTGAGTGAGAGAGAGAGAGAGAAAGAGAAGCTGTGAGTGAGAGAGAGAGAGAGAAAGAGAAGCTGTGTGTGTGTGAGAGAGAAAGGGAAGTTGTGAGTGAGAGAAAGAGTGAGAAAGAGAAGCTGTGTGTATGAGAGAGAGAGAGAGAGCAAGAGAAGCCGTGAGTGAGAGAGAGAGAGAAAGAGAAGCTGTGAGTGTGAGAGAGAGAAAGAGAAGATGTTAGTGTGTGAGAGAGAGAGAAAGAGCTGTGAGAGAGAGAGAGAAAGAGAAGCTGTGTGAGAGAGAGAATGAGAAGCTGTGTGTGTGAGAGAGAGAAAGAGAAGTTGTTAGTGAGAGAGAGAGAGAGAGAGCTGTGAGAGAGAGAGAGAAAGAGAAGCTGTGTGTGAGAGAGCAAGAGAAGCTGTGAGTGAGAGAGAGAAAGAGAAGCTGTGAGTGAGAGACACAGAGAGAAAGAGAAGCTGTGTGTGTGAGAGAGAGTGATAAGCTGTGAGTGAGAGACAGAGAGAGAAAGAGAAGCTGTGTGAGCGAGAGAGAGTGATAAGCTGTGAATGAGAGAGAGAGAGAGAAAGAGAAGCTGTGAATGAGAGAGAGAGAGAGTCGCTGTGAGAGAGAGAAAGAGAAGCTGTGAGTGAGAGAGAGAGAGAGAAAGAGAAGCTGTGAGTGAGAGAGAAAGAGAGAAAGAGAAGCTGTGAGTGAGAGAGAGTGAGAAGCTATGAGAGAGAGAGAGAAAGAGAAGCTGTGAGTGAGAAAGAGAGAGAAAGAGAAGCTGTGAGTGAGAAAGAGAGAGAAAGAGAAGCTGTGAGTGAGAGACAGAGAGAGAAAGAGAAGCTGTGTGAGAGAGAGAGAGAAAGAGAAGCTGTGAGTGAGTGAGAGAGAGAGAGAGAAGCTGTGAGTGTGTGTGAGAGAGAAAGAGAAGCTGTGAGAGAGAAGCTGTGAGTGAGAGTGAAAGAGAAATAGAAGCTATGAGTGAGAGAGAGAGAGAAGCTGTGAGTGAGAGAGAGAGGAAGTGAAGCTGTCAGTGAAAAAGAGAGAAAGAGAAGCTGTGAGAGAGAGAGAGAAAGAGAAGCTGTGAGTGTGAGAGAAAGAGAAGCTGTGAGTAAGAGAGAGAGAGAAAGAGAAGCTGTGAGTGAGAGATAGTGAGAGAAAGAGAAGATGTGAGTGAGAGAGAGAGAGTGAAAGAGAATCTGTGAGTGAGAGAGAGAGAAAGAGAAGCTATGTGTGAGAGAGAGAGAGAGAGAAAGGGTGTGAGTGCGCGCGAGAGAGAGAAAGAGAAGCTGAGAGAGAGAGAGAGAAAGAGAAGCTGTGAGTGAGAAAGAGAGAGAAAGAGAAGCTGTGAGTGAGAGAGAGAGAAGCTGTGAGTGAAAGTGAGAAAGAGAAGCTGATAGTGAGAGAGAGAGAGAGAGAGAACCTGTGAGTGAGAGAAAGAGAAAGAGAAGCTGTGAGTAAGAGAGAAAGAGAGAAATAGAATCTATGAGTGAGAGACAGAGAGAGAAGCTGTGAGTGAGTGAGAGAGAGAGAGAAGCTGTGTGTGAGAGAGAGAGAAAAAGAGAAGCTGTGAGTGACAGAGAGAGAGAGAGAAGTTGTAAGTGAGTGAGAGAAAGAGAAGCTGTGAGTGAGAGAGAGAGTGAGAAGCTGTGAGTGTGAGAGAAAGAGAAGCTGTGAGTAAGAGAGAGAGAGAAAGAGAAGCTGTGAGTGAGAGATAGTGAGAGAAAGAGAAGCTGTGAGTGAGAGAGAGAGAGTGAAAGAGAATCTGTGAGTGAGAAAGAGAGAAAGAGAAGCTATGTGTGAGAGAGAGAGAGAGAGAAAGGGTGTGAGTGCGCGCGCGAGAGAGAAAGAGAAGCTGAGAGAGAGAGAGAGAAAGAGAAGCTGTGAGTGAGAAAGAGAGAGAAAGAGAAGCTGTGAGTGAGAGAGAGAGAAGCTGTGAGTGAAAGTGAGAAAGAGAAGCTGATAGTGAGAGAGAGAGAGAGAGAGAGAACCTGTGAGTGAGAGAAAGAGAAAGAGAAGCTGTGAGTAAGAGAGAAAGAGAGAAATAGAATCTATGAGTGAGAGACAGAGAGAGAAGCTGTGAGTGAGTGAGAGAGAGAGAGAAGCTGTGTGTGAGAGAGAGAAAAAGAGAAGCTGTGAGTGACAGAGAGAGAGAGAAGTTGTAAGTGAGTGAGAGTTAGAGAAGCTGTGAGTGAGAGAGAGAGTGAGAAGCTGTGAGTGAGAAAGAGAGAGAAAGAGAAGCTGTGAGTGAGAGACAGAGAGAGAAAGAGAAGTTGTTAGTGAGAGAGAGAGAGAAAGAGAAGGTGTGAGAGAGAGAGAGAAAGAGAAGCTGTGAGTGACAGATAGAGAGAGAAAGAGAAGCTGTGAGTGAGTGAGAGAGAGTGAAAGAGAATCTGTGAGTGAGAGAGAGAGAAAGAGAAGCTATGAGTGAGAGAGAGAGAGAAAGAAAGGGTGTGAGTGCGCGCAAGAGAGAGAAAGAGAAGCTGTGAGAGAGAGAGAGAAAGAGAAGCTGTGAGTGAGAAAGAGAGAGAAAGAGAAGCTATGAGTGAGAGAGAGAGAAGCTGTGAGTGAAAGTGAGAAAGAGAAGCTGATAGTGAGAGAGAGAGAGAAAAAACCTGTGAGTGAGAGAAAGAGAAAGAGAAGCTGTGAGTAAGAGAGAAAGAGAGAAATAGAATCTATGAGTGAGAGACAGAGAGAGAAGCTGTGAGTGAGTGAGAGAGAGAGAAGCTGTGTGAGAGAGAGAGAGAAAAAGAGAAGCTGTGAGTGAGAGAGAGAAAGAGAAGCTGTAAGTGAGTGAGAGAATGAGAAGCTGTGAGTGTGAGAGAGAGAAAGAGAAGCTGTGAGTGAGAGAGAGAGTGAGAAGCTGTGAGTGAGAGAGAGAGAGAGAGAGAAAGAGAAGCTGTGAGTGAGAGACAGAGAGAGAAAGAGAAGTTGTTAGTGAGAGAGAGAGAAAAAGAGAAGCTGTGAGAGAGAGAGAGAAAGAGAGAAAGAGAAGCTGTGAGAGAGAGAGAAAGAGAAGCTATGAGTGAGAGAGAGAGAGAGAAGCTGTGAGTGAGAGACAGAGAGATAAAGAGAAGCTGTGAGAGAGAGAGAGAAAGAGAAGCTGTGAGAGACGGAGAGAATGAGAAGCTGTGTGTGTGAGAGAGAGAAAGAGAAGTTATTAGTGAGAGAGAGAAGAGAGAGAGAGAAAGAGCTGTGTGAGAGAGAGAGAGAAAGAGAAGCTGTGAGAGAGAGAGAGAGAGAAAGAGAAGCTGTGAGTGAGAGAGAGAGAGAAAGAGAAGCTGTGTGTGTGTGAGAGAGAAAGGGAAGTTGTGAGTGAGAGAAAGAGAGAGAAAGAGAAGCTGTGTGTATGAGAGAGAGAGAGAGAGCAAGAGAAGCCGTGAGTGAGAGAGAGAGAGAAAGAGAAGCTGTGAGTGAGAGAGAGAGAGAGAGAAGCTGTGAGTGAGAGAGAGAGAGTGAGAAGCTATGAGAGAGTGAGAGAAAGAGAAGCTGTGTGTGAGAGAGAGATAGAGAAAGAGAAGCTGTGAGTGAGAGAGAGAGAGAGCAAGAGAAGCTGTGAGTGAGAGAGAGAGAGCAAGAGAAGCTGTGAGTGAGTGAGAGAGAAAGAGAAGATGTGAGTGAGAGAGAGAGAGAACGAGAAGCTGTGTGTGTGAGATAAAGAGAAGCTGTGAGTGAGAGAGAGAGAGAAAGAGAAGCTGTGAGTGAGAGATAGAGAGAGAAAGAGAAGCTGTGAGTGAGTGAGAGAGAGAAAGAGAAGCTGTGAGTGAGAGAGAGAGAGAGAAAGAGAAGCTGTGAGTGAGAGAGAGAGTGAGAAGCTATGAGAGAGAGAGAGATGGACACTTCTCCAAGTGGAGGGAAGCAAAGAGTGGGGTCCCCCAAGGTTCAGTACTGGGACCCCTGCTTTTCAACCTCTTCATAAATGATCTAGAGGTAGGAGTAAAAAGCAAGGTAGCCAAATTTGCTGACGACACTAAATTATACAGGGTAGTGAAAACTGTGAGAGATTGTGAGGAGCTCCAGAGGGATCTCTCGACACTGGGGGAGTGGGCAAAACAGTGGCAAATGAGTTTCAACATTAGTAAGTGCAGAGTGATGCATGTTGGGGCAAAGAACCCCAATTATATTTATAAACTGATGGGGTCTGAACTCTCTGCGACAAACCAGGAAAGGGACCTTGGTGTCCTGGTGGACAACTCAATGAAGTTGTCAACCCAGTGTGCCTCAGCAGTGAAAAAAGCAAACTCAATGCTAGGGATCATTAGGAAGGGTATAGAAAATAAGTCAGCAAGTGTCATTTTGCCTCTTTATAAATCTATGGTGAGGCCCCATCTGGAATACTGTGTACAGTTCTGGTCGCCATACCTCCAGAAGGATATTATGGAGCTGGAAAAAGTGCAGAGGAGGGCAACCAGAATGATTAGGGGACTGGAACACCTTCCTTACCATCTGAGGCTGCAACGGTTGGGCCTCTTCACTCTTGAACGACGACGTCTAAGAGGTGACCTGATTGAAGTTTATAAAATCATGCACGGTGTGGACAAAGAAGATAAGGAAAAACTGTTTTCCCTATCGCATAACACTAGAACTAGGGGACACTCCATGAAACTTTTGGGTACTAGTTCTCAAACAAATAAGAGAAAGTACTTTTTCACCCAGAGGATTACTGGTCTATGGAACTCCCTGCCAGAAGAAGTGGTGACAGCTGTCAGTCTTGACAGCTTTAAGAAAGGATTAGACAAGTTCATGGAGGACAAGGGTATCAATGGCTATAATTATGGATACTTAAGGACAACCTCCAGGTTGGATAGATAGGAAGGATGTCTCGCAATATCATTTCCAGGGAATCCTAAGCAGGCATCTCCTTGGGAATACCCTGAAGGAAATGGTGAGCCACTGTGTGAGACAGAATGCTGGACTGGATGGGCTGTGGCCTGTTCCAGCAAGGCTGTTCTTATGTTCTTATGAGAGAGAGAGAAAGAGAATGTGAGTGAGAGAGAGAGAGACAGAGAAGCTATGAGTGAGAGAGAGAGAGAGAAGCTGTGAGTGTGAGAGAGAAGCTGTGTGTGAGAGAGAGAAAGAGAAGCTGTGTTTGTGTGTGTGTGAGAGAGAAGCTGTGAGTGTGAGAGAGAGAAAGAGAAGCTGTGTGATAGAGAGAGAGAGAGAAGCTGTGAGTGTGAGAGAGATTGAGATAAAGAGAAGTTGTGAGTGAGTGAGTGAGAGAGAGAAGCTGTGAGTGAAAGACAGAAAGAGAAGCTGTGAGTGAGAGAGAGAGAGAGAGAGAGAAGCTGTGAGTGAGACAAACAGAAAGAGAAGCTGTGAGTAAGAGAGAAAGAGAGAAATAGAAGCTATGAGTGAGAGAGAGAGAAAGAGAAGCTGTATGTGAGTGAGAGAAAGACAAGCTGTGAGTGTGTGAGAGAGAAAGAGAAGCTGTGAGTGAGAGAGAGAGAGAAAGAGAAGCTGTGAGAGAGAGAGAGAGAAAGAGAAGCTGTGAGTGAGAGAGAGAGAAAGAGAAGCTGTGTGTGTGAGAGAAAGAGAAGCTGTGAGTGAGAGAGAGAGAGAAAGAGAAGCTGTGAGTGAGAGACAGAGAGAGAGAGAGTAGCTGTGTGTGTGTGTGAGAGAGAAGCTGTGAGTGAGAGAGAAAGAGAAGCTGTGAGTGAGAGAGAGAGAGAGAAAGAGAAGCTGTGAGTGAGAGACAGAGAGAGAGAGAGTAGCTGTGTGTGTGTGAGAGAGAGAAGCTGTGTGTGTGAGAGAAAGAGAAGCTGTGAGTGAGAGAGAGAGAGAATCTGTGAGTGAGAGAGAGAGAGAAAGAGAAGCTATGAGTGAGAGAGAGAGAGAGAGAAGCTGTGAGTGAGAGAGAGAAGCTGTGAGTGAGAGAGAGAGAGAGAGAAGCTCTGAAATAGAGAGAGAAAGAGAAGCTGTGAGTGAGAGAGAGAAAGAAAGAGAGAAGCTGTGAGTGTGAGAGAGTGAGATAAAGAGAAGCTGTGAGTGAGTGAGAGAGAGAGAGAAGCTATGAGTGAAAGAGAGAAAGAGAAGCTGTTAGTGAGAGAGAGAGAGAGAGAGAAGCTGTGAGTGAGAGACCGAGAGAGAATGAGAAGCTGTGTGTGTGAGAGAGTGATAAGCTGTGAGTGAGAGTGAGAGAAAGAGAAGCTGTGAGTGAGAGACAGAGAGAGAGAGAGTAGCTGTGTGAGAGACAGAGAAGCTGTGAGTGAGAGAGAGAAAGAGAAGCTGTGAGTGAGAGACAGAGAGAGAAAGAAAGGGTGTGAGTGCGAGAGAGAGAGAGAGAAAGAGAAGCTGTGTGTGAGAGAGAGAGAGAGAAGCTGTGAGTGAGAAAGAGAGAGAAAGAGAAGCTGTGACTGAGAGACAGAGAGAGAAAGAGAAGCTGTGTATGTGAGAGAGAAAGAGAAACTGTGAGTGAGAGAGAGAGAGAAAGAGAAGCTGTAAGTGTGTGTGAGAGAGAAAGAGAAGCTGTGAGTGAGAGAGAGAAAAAAAGAGAAGCTGTGAGTGTGTGAGAGAGAGAAAGAGAAGCTGTGAGTGAGAGAGAGAGAGAGAAAGAGAAGCTGTGAGTGAGAGAGAGAGAGAGAGAAGGAGAAGTTGTGTGAGAGACGGATATAGAGAAAGAGAAGCTGTGAGTGAGAGAGAGAGAAAGAGAAGCTGTGAGTGTGTGAGAGAGAGAAAGAGAAGTTGTGAGAGAGAGAGAAAAAGAGAAGCTGTGAGTGAGAGTGAAAGAGAGAAATAGAAGCTATGAGTGAGTGAGAGAGAGAGAAGCTGTGAGTGTGAGAGAGAGAGGAAGTGAACCTGTGAGTGAAAAAGAGAGAAAGAGCAGCTGTGTGTGTGAGAAAGAAAGAGAAACTGTAAGTGAGAGAGAGAGAGAGAACGAGAAGCTGTGTGTGAGAGAGAAAGAGAAGCTGTGAGTGAGAGAGAGAGAAAGAGAAGGTGTGAGTGAGAGATAGAGAGAGAAAGAGAAACGGTGAGTTAGAGAGAGAGAGAGAATGAGAAGCTGTGTGTGTGAGATAAAGAGAAGCTGTGAGTGAGAGAGAGAGAAAGAGAAGCTGTGAGTGAGAGACAGAGAGAGAAAGAAAGGGTGTGAGTGCGAGAGAGAGAGAGAGAGAAAGAGAACCTGTGAGAGAGAGAGAAAGAGTAGCTGTGAGTGAGAAAGAGAGAGAAAGAGAAGCTGTGACTGAGAGACAGAGAGAGAAAGAGAAGCTGTGTATGAGAGAGAGAAAGAGAAGCTGTGAGAGAGAGAGAAAGAGAAGCTGTAAGTGTGAGAGAGATAGAAAGAGAAGCTGTGAGTGAGAGAGAGAGAAAAAATCTGTGAGTGTGTGAGAGAGAGAAAGAGAAGCTGTGAGTGAGAGAGTGAGAGAGAGAAAGAGAAGCTGTGAGTGAGAGAGAGAGAGAAGGAGAAGTTGTGTGAGAGAGAGATAGAGAAAGAGAAGCTGTGAGTGAGAGAGAGAGAAAGAGAAGCTTTGAGTGTGTGAGAGAGAGAAAGAGAAGTTGTGAGAGAGCGAGAAAAAGAGAAGCTGTGAGTGAGTGAAAGAGAGAATTAGAAGCTATGAGTGAGTGAGAGAGAGAGAAGCTGTGAGTGTGTGAGAGAGAGGAAGTGAAGCTGTGAGTGGAAAAGAGAGAAAGAGCAGCTGTGTGTGTGAGAGAGAAAGAGAAGCTGTGAGTGAGAGAGAGAGAGAACGAGAAGCTGTGTGTGAGAGAGAAAGAAGCTGTGAGTGAGAGAGAGAGAAAGAGAAGCTGTGAATTAGAGAGAGAGAGAGATCGAGAAGCTGTGTGTGTGAGATAAAGAGAAGCTGTGAGTGAGAGAGAGAGAGAAAGAGAATCTGTGAGTGAGAGATAGACAGAGAAAGAGAAGCTGTGAGTGAGAGAGAGAGAGAAAGAGAATCTGTGAGTGAGAGAGAGAGAGGAAGAGAAGCTAAGAGAGTGAGAGAGAGAGAGAAGCTGTGCGTGAGAGAGAGAGAGAAAGAGAAGCTGTGTGTGTGTGTGTGAGAGAGAGAGAAGCTGTGAGTGAGAGAGAGAGAGAGAAAGAGAAGCTGTGATTGTGAGAGCGAGTGAGATAAAAAGAAGTTGTGAGTGAGTGAGTGAGTGAGAGAAGCTGTGAGTGAAAGAGAGAAAGAGAAGCTGTGAGTGAGTGAGAGAGAGAGAAGCTGTGAGTGAGACAGAGAGAGACAGAGAAGGTGTGTGTGAGAGAGAGAGTGATAAGCTGTGTGTGTGTGTGTGTGAGAGAGAGAAGCTGTGAGTGAGAGAGAGAAAGAGAAGCTGTGAGTGAGAGAGAAAGAGAGATGCTGTGAGTGAGAGAGAGAAAGAGAAGCTGTGAGTGAGAGACAGAGAGAGAAAGAAAGGGTGTGAGTGCGAGAGAGAGAAAGAGAAGTTGTGAGAGAGAGAGAGAAAGAGAAGTTGTGAGTGAGAATGAGAGAGAAAGAGAAGCTGTGAGTGAGAGACAAAGAGAGAAAGAGAAGCTGTGTGTGTGAGAGAGAAAGAAAAGCTGAGAGTGAGAGAGAGAGAAGGTGTGAGTGAAAGTGAGAAAGAGAAGCTGATAGTGAGAGAGCGAGAGAGAGAGAAGCTGTGGTTGAGAGAAAGAGAAAGAGAAGCTTGAGTAAGAGAGAAAGAGAGAAATAGAAGCTATGAGTGACAGACAGAGAGAGAAGCTGTGAGTGAGTGAGTGAGAGAGAAGCTGTGTGAGAGAGAGAGAAAAAGAGAAGCTGTGAGTGAGAGAGAGAGAGAAAGAGAAGCTGTAAGTGAGTGAGAGAAAGAGAAGCTGTGAGTGTGTGAGAGAGAAAGAGAAGCTGTGAATGAGAGAGAGAGAGAAAGAGAAGTTGTTAGTGAAAGAGAGAGAAAGAGAAGCTGTGAGAGAGAGAGAGAGAAAGAGAAGCTGTGAGTGAGAGAGAGAGAGAAGCTGTGAGTGAGAGACAGAGAGATAAAGAGAAGCTGTGAGAGAGAGAGAGAAATAGAAGCTGTGAGAGAGAGAGAATGAGAAGCTGTGTGAGAGAGAAAGAGAAGCTGTGAGTGAGAGAGAGAGAAAGAGAAGCTGTGTGAGAGAGAGAGAAAGAGAACCTGTGAGTGAGAGAGAGAGAAAGAGAAGCTGTGAGTGAGAAACAGAGAGAGAAAGAGAAGCTGTGTGAGAGAGAGAGAGAAAGAGAAGCTGTGAGTGAGAGAGAGAAAGAGAAAGAGAAGCTGAGTGTGTGTGTGAGAGAAAGAGAAGCTGTGAGAGAGAGAGAAAAAGAGAAGCTGTGAGTGAGAGTGAAAGAGAGAAATAGAAGCTATGAGTGAGAGAGAGAGAGAAGCTGTGAGTGAGAGAGAGAGAGGAAGTGAAGCTGTGAGTGAAAAAGACAGAAAGAGAAGCTGTGTGTGAGAGAGAGAAAGAGAAGCTGTGAGTGAGAGAGAGAGAGAGAGAACGAGAAGCTGTGTGTGAGAGAAAGAGAAGCTGTGAGTGAGAGAGAGAGAGAAAGAGAAGCTGTGAGTGAGAGATAGAGAGAGAAAGAGAAGCTGTGAGTGAGTGAGAGAGAGAGAACGAGAATCTGTGAGTGAGAGAGAGAGAAAGAGAAGCTATGAGTGAGAGAGAGAGAGAAAGAGAAGCTGTGAGAGAGAGAAAGAGAAGCTGTGAGTGAGAGAGTGAGAAGCTGTCAGTGAAAGTGAAAGAGAAGCTGATAGTGTGAGAGAGAACCTGTGAGTGAGAGAAAGAGAAGGAGAAGCTGTGAGTAAGAGAGAAAGAGAGAAATAGAATCTATGAGTGAGAGACAGAGAGAGAAGCTGTGAGTGAGTGAGAGAGAGAGAAGCTCTGTGTGAGAGAGAGAGAAAGAGAAGCTGTGAGTGAGAGACAGAGAGAGAAAGAGAAGTTGTTAGTGAGAGAGAGAGAGAAAGAGAAGCTGTGAGAGAGAGAGAGAAAGAGAGAGAGAGAAGCTGTGAGAGAGAGAGTAAGAGAAGCTATGAATGAGAGATAGAGAGAAGCTGTGAGTGAGAGACAGAGAGATAAAGAGAAGCTGTGTGTGTGTGAGAGAAAGAGAAGCTGTGAGAGAGGGAGAGAATGAGAAGCTGTGTGTGTGAGAGAGAGAAAGAGAAGTTATTAGTGAGAGAGAGAGAGAAAGAGCTGTGAGAGAGAGAGAGAGAAAGAGAAGCGGTGTGTGAGAGAGCAAGAGAAGCTGTGAGTGAGAGAGAGAGAGAGAGAGAGAAAGAGAAGCTGTGAGTGAGAGAGAGAGAGAAAGAGAAGCTGTGTGTGTGTGAGAGAGAAAGGGAAGCTGTGAGTGAGAGACAGAGAGAGAAAGAGAAGTTGTGTGTGTGTGTGAGAGAGAGAGAGCAAGAGATGCTGTGAGTGAGAGAGAGAGAGAGAAAGAGAAGCTGTGAATGAGAGAGAGAGAGAAAGAGAAGCTGTGAGTGAGAGAGAGAGTGAGAAGCTATGAGAGAGAGAGAAAGAGAAGCTGTGAGTGAGAGAGAGAAAGAGAAGCTGTGAGTGAGAAAGAGAGAGAAAGAGAAGCTGTGAGTGAGAGACAGAGAGAGAAAGAGAAGCTGTGTGAGAGAGAGATAAAGAAAGAGAAGCTGTGAGTGAGAGAGAGAGAGAGAGAGCAAGAGAAGCTGTGAGTGAGAGAGAGAGAGAGAGAAAGAGAAGCTGTGAGTGAGAGAGAGAGAAAGAGAAGCTGTGAGTGAGAGATAGAGTGAGAAGCTATGAGAGAGAGAGAGAGAAAGAGAAGCTGTGAGTGAGAGAGAGAAAGAGAAGCTGTCAGTGAGAAAGAGAGAGAAAGAGAAGCTGTGAGTGAGAGACAGAGTGAGAAAGAGAATATGTGTGAGAGAGAGAGATAGAGAAAGAGAAGCTGTGAGTGAGAGAGAGAAAGAGAGAAAGAGAAGCTGTGAGTGTGTGAGAGAAAGAGAAGCTGTGACAGAGAGAGAAAAAGAGAAGCTGTGAGTGAGAGTGAAAGAGAGAAATAGAAGCTATAAGTGAGAGAGAGAGAGAAGCTGTGAGTGAGAGAGAGAGAGGAAGTGAAGCTGTGAGTGAAAAAGAGAGAAAGAGAAGCTGTGAGAGAGAGAAAGAGAAGCTGTGATTGAGAGATAGAGAGAGAAAGAGAAGATGTGAGTGAGAGAGAGAGAGAACGAGAAGCTGTGTGTGTGAGATAAAGAGAAGCTGTGAGTGAGAGAGAGAGAGAAGCTGTGAGTGAGAGACAGAGAGATAAAGAGAAGCTGTGTGTGTGAGAGAGAAAGAGAAGCTGTGTGAGAGAGAGAATGGGAAGCTGTGTGTGTGTGAGAGAGAAAGAAAAGTTGTTAGTGAGAGAGAGAGAGAGAGAGAGAGAAAGAGCTGTGAGAGAGATGGAGAGAAAGAGAAGCTGTGTGTGAGAGAGCAACAGAAGCTGTGAGTGAGAGAGAGAGAAAGAGAAGCTGTGAGTGAGAGACAGAGAGAGAAAGAGAAGCTGTGTGTGTGAGAGAGAGTGATAAGCTGTGAGTGAGAGACAGAGAGAGAAAGAGAAGCTGTGTGAGTGAGAGAGAGAAGCTGTGAGTGAGAGACAGAGAGATAAAGAGAAGCTGTGAAATAGAGAGAGAAAGAGAAGCTGTGAGTGAGAGAGAGAAAGAAAGAGAGAAGCTGTGAGTGTGAGAGAGTGAGATAAAGAGAAGCTGTGAGTGAGTGAGAGAGAGAGAAAGAGAAGCTGTGAGTGAGAGAGAGAGAGAGAGAAGGAGAAGTTGTGTGAGAGAGGGATATAGAGAAAGAGAAGCTGTGAGTGAGAGAGAGAGAAAGAGAAGCTGTGAGTGTGTGTGAGAGAGAAAGAGAAGTTGTGAGAGAGAGAGAAAAAGAGAAGCTGTGAGTGAGAGTGAAAGAGAGAAATAGAAGCTATGAGTGAGTGACAGAGAGAGAAGCTGTGAGTGTGTGAGAGAGAGGAAGTGAACCTGTGAGTGAAAAAGAGAGAAAGAGCAACTGTGTGTGTGAGAGAGAAAGAGAAGCTGTAAGTGAGAGAGAGAGAGAGAGAACGAGAAGCTGTGTGTGAGAGAGAAAGAGAAGCTGTGAGTGAGAGAGAGAGAAAGAGAAGGTGTGAGTGAGAGATAGAGAGAGAAAGAGAAACGGTGAGTTAGAGAGAGAGAGAGAATGAGAAGCTGTGTGTGTGAGATAAAGAGAAGCTGTGAGTGAGAGAGAGAGAAAGAGAAGCTGTGAGTGAGAGACAGAGAGAGAAAGAAAGGGTGTGAGTGCGAGAGAGAGAGAGAGAAAGAGAACCTGTGAGAGAGAGAGAAAGAGTAGCTGTGAGTGAGAAAGAGAGAGAAAGAGAAGCTGTGACTGAGAGACAGAGAGAGAAAGACGAGCTGTGTATGAGAGAGAAAAAGAAAGCTGTGAGTGAGAGAGAGAGAAAGAGAAGCTGTAAGTGTGAGAGAGATAGAAAGAGAAGCTGTGAGTGAGAGAGAGAGAAAAAATCTGTGAGTGTGTGAGAGAGAGAAAGAGAAGATGTGAGTGAGAGAGTGAGAGAGAGAAAGAGAAGCTGTGAGTGAGAGAAAGAGAGAAGGAGAAGTTGTGTGAGAGAGAGATAGAGAAAGAGAAGCTGTGAGTCAGAGAGAGAGAAAGAGAAGCTTTGAGTGTGTGTGAGAGAGAAAGAGAAGTTGTGAGAGAGCGAGAAAAAGAGAAGCTGTGAGTGAGTGAAAGAGAGAAATAGAAGCTATGAGTGAGTGAGAGAGAGAAGCTGTGAGTGTGTGAGAGAGAGGAAGTGAAGCTGTGAGTGAAAAAGAGAGAAAGAGCAGCTGTGTGTGTGAGAGAGAAAGAGAAGCTGTGAGTGAGAGAGAGAGAACGAGAAGCTGTGTGTGAGAGAGAAAGAAGCTGTGAGTGAGAGAGAGAGAAAGAGAAGCTGTGAGTGAGAGATAGAGAGAGAAAGAGAAGCTGTGAGTTAGAGAGAGAGAGATCGAGAAGCTGTGTGTGTGAGATAAAGAGAAGCTGTCAGCGAGAGAGAGAGAGAAAGAGAATCTGTGAGTGAGAGATAGAGAGAGAAAGAGAAGCTGTGAGTGAGAGAGAGAGAAAGAGAATCTGTGAGTGAGAGAGAGAGAGAAAGAGAAGCTAAGAGAGTGAGAGAGAGAGAGAAGCTGTGCATGAGAGAGAGAGAGAAAGAGAAGCTGTGTGTGTGTGTGTGAGAGAGAGAAGCTGTGAGTGAGAGAGAGAGAGAGAAAGAGAAGCTGTGATTGTGAGAGAGAGTAAGATAAAAAGAAGTTGTGAGTGAGTGAGTGAGTGAGAGAAGCTGTGAGTGAAAGAGAGAAAGAGAAGCTGTGAGTGAGTGAGAGAGAGAGAAGCTGTGAGTGAGACAGAGAGAGAAAGAGAAGCTGTGTGTGTGAGAGAGAGAGTGATAAGCTGTTTGTGTGTGTGTGTGTGAGAGAGAAGCTGTGAGTGAGAGAGAGAAAGAGAAGCTGTGAGTGAGAGAGAAAGAGAGATGCTGTGAGTGAGAGAGAGAAAGAGAAGCTGTGAGTGAGAGACAGAGAGAGAAAGAAAGGGTGTGAGTGCGAGAGAGAGAAAGAGAAGTTGTGAGAGAGAGAGAGAAAGAGAAGTTGTGAGTGAGAATGAGAGAGAAAGAGAAGCTGTGAGTGAGAGACAAAGAGAGAAAGAGAAGCTGTGTGTGAGAGAGAAAGAGAAGCTGAGAGTGAGAGAGAGAGAAGGTGTGAGTGAAAGTGAGAAAGAGAAGCTGATAGTGAGAGAGCGAGAGAGAGAGAAGCTGTGGTTGAGAGAAAGAGAAAGAGAAGCTTGAGTAAGAGAGAAAGAGAGAAATAGAAGCTATGAGTGACAGACAGAGAGAGAAGCTGTGAGTGAGTGAGTGAGAGAGAAGCTGTGTGAGAGAGAGAGAAAAAGAGTAGCTGTGAGTGAGTGAGAGAGAGAAAGAGAAGCTGTAAGTGAGTGAGAGAAAGAGAAGTGTGAGTGTGTGAGAGAGAAAGAGAAGCTGTGAGTGAGAGAGAGAGAGAAAGAGAAGTTGTTAGTGAAGGAGAGAGAAAGAGAAGCTGTGAGAGAGAGAGAGAAAGAGAAGCTGTGAGTGAGAGAGAGAGAGAAGCTGTGAGTGAGAGACAGAGAGATAAAGAGAAGCTGTGAGAGAGAGAGAAATAGAAGCTGTGAGAGAGAGAGAATGAGAAGCTGTGTGAGAGAGAAAGAGAAGCTGTGAGTGAGAGAGAGAGAAAGAGAAGCTGTGTGTGTGAGAGAGAAAGAGAACCTGTGAGTGAGAGAAAGAGAGAAAGAGAAGCTGTGAGTGAGAGACAGAGAGAGAAAGAGAAGCTGTGTGAGAGAGAGAGAGAGAAAGAGAAGCTGTGAGTGAGAGAGAGAAAGAGAAAGAGAAGCTGTGAGTGAAAGAGAGAAAGAGAGAAAGAGAAGGTGAGTGTGTGAGAGAAAGAGAAGCTGTGACAGAGAGAGAAAAAGAGAAGCTGTGAGTGAGAGTGAAAGAGAGAAATAGAAGCTATAAGTGAGAGAGAGAGAGAAGCTGTGAGTGAGAGAGAGAGAGGAAGTGAAGCTGTGAGTGAAAAAGAGAGAAAGAGAAGCTGTGAGAGAGAGAAAGAGAAGCTGTGATTGAGAGATAGAGAGAGAAAGAGAAGATGTGAGTGAGAGAGAGAGAGAACGAGAAGCTGTGTGTGTGAGATAAAGAGAAGCTGTGAGTGAGAGAGAGAGAGAAGCTGTGAGTGAGAGACAGAGAGATAAAGAGAAGCTGTGTGTGTGAGAGAGAAAGAGAAGCTGTGTGAGAGAGAGAATGGGAAGCTGTGTGTGTGTGAGAGAGAAAGAAAAGTTGTTAGTGAGAGAGAGAGAGAGAGAGAGAGAAAGAGCTGTGAGAGAGATGGAGAGAAAGAGAAGCTGTGTGTGAGAGAGCAACAGAAGCTGTGAGTGAGAGAGAGAGAAAGAGAAGCTGTGAGTGAGAGACAGAGAGAGAAAGAGAAGCTGTGTGTGTGAGAGAGAGTGATAAGCTGTGAGTGAGAGACAGAGAGAGAAAGAGAAGCTGTGTGAGTGAGAGAGAGAAGCTGTGAGTGAGAGACAGGGAGATAAAGAGAAGCTATGAGTGAGAGAGAGAGAGAGAGAAGCTGTGAGTGAGAGAGAGAAACTGTGAGTGAGAGAGAGAGAGAGAAAGAGAAGCTGTGAAATAGAGAGAGAAAGAGAAGCTGTGAGTGAGAGAGAGAAAGAAAGAGAGAAGCTGTGAGTGTGAGAGAGTGAGATAAAGAGAAGCTGTGAGTGAGTGAGAGAGAGAGAAAGAGAAGCTGTGAGTGAGAGAGAGAGAGAGAGAAGGAGAAGTTGTGTGAGAGAGGGATATAGAGAAAGAGAAGCTGTGAGTGAGAGAGAGAGAAAGAGAAGCTGTGAGTGTGTGTGAGAGAGAAAGAGAAGTTGTGAGAGAGAGAGAAAAAGAGAAGCTGTGAGTGAGAGTGAAAGAGAGAAATAGAAGCTATGAGTGAGTGAGAGAGAGAGAAGCTGTGAGTGTGAGAGAGAGAGGAAGTGAACCTGTGAGTGAAAAAGAGAGAAAGAGCAGCTGTGTGTGTGAGAGAGAAAGAGAAGCTGTAAGTGAGAGAGAGAGAGAGAGAGAGAACGAGAAGCTGTGTGTGAGAGAGAAAGAGAAGCTGTGAGTGAGAGAGAGAGAAAGAGAAGGTGTGAGTGAGAGATAGAGAGAGAAAGAGAAACGGTGAGTTAGAGAGAGAGAGAGAATGAGAAGCTGTGTGTGTGAGATAAAGAGAAGCTGTGAGTGAGAGAGAGAGAAAGAGAAGCTGTGAGTGAGAGACAGAGAGAGAAAGAAAGGGTGTGAGTGCGAGAGAGAGAGAGAGAGAAAGAGAACCTGTGAGAGAGAGAGAAAGAGTAGCTGTGAGTGAGAAAGAGAGAGAAAGAGAAGCTGTGACTGAGAGACAGAGAGAGAAAGAGAAGCTGTGTATGAGAGAGAGAAAGAGAAGCTGTGAGTGAGAGAGAGAGAAAGAGAAGCTGTAAGTGTGAGAGAGATAGAAAGAGAAGCTGTGAGTGAGAGAGAGAGAAAAAATCTGTGAGTGTGTGAGAGAGAGAAAGAGAAGATGTGAGTGAGAGAGTGAGAGAGAGAAAGAGAAGCTGTGAGTGAGAGAGAGAGAGAAGGAGAAGTTGTGTGAGAGAGAGATAGAGAAAGAGAAGCTGTGAGTGAGAGAGAGAGAAAGAGAAGCTTTGAGTGTGTGTGAGAGAGAAAGGGAAGTTGTGAGAGAGCGAGAAAAAGAGAAGCTGTGAGTGAGTGAAAGAGAGAAATAGAAGCTATGAGTGAGTGAGAGAGAGAGAAGCTGTGAGTGTGTGAGAGAGAGGAAGTGAAGCTGTGAGTGAAAAAGAGAGAAAGAGCAGCTGTGTGTGTGAGAGAGAAAGAGAAGCTGTGAGTGAGAGAGAGAGAGAACGAGAAGCTGTGTGTGAGAGAGAAAGAAGCTGTGAGTGAGAGAGAGAGAAAGAGAAGCTGTGAGTGAGAGATAGAGAGAGAAAGAGAAGCTGTGAGTTAGAGAGAGAGAGAGATCGAGAAGCTGTGTGTGTGAGATAAAGAGAAGCTGTGAGTGAGAGAGAGAGAGAAAGAGAATCTGTGAGTGAGAGATAGAGAGAGAAAGAGAAGCTGTGAGTGAGAGAGAGAGAGAAAGAGAATCTGTGAGTGAGAGAGAGAGAAAGAGAAGCTAAGAGAGTGAGAGAGAGAGAGAAGCTGTGCATGAGAGAGAGAGAGAAAGAGAAGCTGTGTGTGTGTGTGTGAGAGAGAGAAGCTGTGAGTGAGAGAGAGAGAGAGAAAGAGAAGCTGTGATTGTGAGAGAGAGTGAGATAAAAAGAAGTTGTGAGTGAGTGAGTGAGTGAGTGAGAGAAGCTGTGAGTGAAAGAGAGAAAGAAAAGCTGTGAGTGAGTGAGAGAGAGAGAAGCTGTGAGTGAGACAGAGAGAGAAAGAGAAGCTGTGTGTGAGAGAGAGAGTGATAAGCTGTGTGTGTGTGTGTGTGTGAGAGAGAGAGAAGCTGTGAGTGAGAGAGAGAAAGAGAAGCTGTGAGTGAGAGAGAAAGAGAGATGCTGTGAGTGAGAGAGAGAAAGAGAAGCTGTGAGTGAGAGACAGAGAGAGAAAGAAAGGGTGTGAGTGCGAGAGAGAGAAAGAGAAGTTGTGAGAGAGAGAGAGAAAGAAAGCTGTGAGTGAGAATGAGAGAGAAAGAGAAGCTGTGAGTGAGAGACAAAGAGAGAAAGAGAAGCTGTGTGTGTGAGAGAGAAAGAGAAGCTGAGAGTGAGAGAGAGAGAAGGTGTGAGTGAAAGTGAGAAAGAGAAGCTGATAGTGAGAGAGCGAGAGAGAGAGAAGCTGTGGTTGAGAGAAAGAGAAAGAGAAGCTTGAGTAAGAGAGAAAGAGAGAAATAGAAGCTATGAGTGACAGACAGAGAGAGAAGCTGTGAGTGAGTGAGTGAGAGAGAAGCTGTGTGAGAGAGAGAGAAAAAGAGAAGCTGTGAGTGAGAGAGAGAGAAAGAGAAGCTGTAAGTGAGTGAGAGAAAGAGAAGCTGTGAGTGTGTGAGAGAGAAAGAGAAGCTGTGAATGAGAGAGAGAGAGAAAGAGAAGTTGTTAGTGAAAGAGAGAGAAAGAGAAGCTGTGAGAGAGAGAGAGAGAGAGAGAAGCTGTGAGTGAGAGAGAGAGAGAAGCTGTGAGTGAGAGACAGAGAGATAAAGAGAAGCTGTTTGAGAGAGAGAGAAATAGAAGCTGTGAGAGAGAGAGAATGAGAAGCTGTGTGAGAGAGAAAGAGAAGCTGTGAGTGAGAGAGAGAGAAAGAGAAGCTGTGTGTGTGAGAGAGAAAGAGAACCTGTGAGTGAGAGAAAGAGAGAAAGAGAAGCTGTGAGTGAGAGACAGAGAGAGAAAGAGAAGCTGTGTGTGAGAGAGAGAGAAAGAGAAGCTGTGAGTGAGAGAGAGAAAGAGAAAGAGAAGCTGTGAGTGTGTGTGAGAGAGAAAGAGAAGCTGTGAGAGAGAGAGAAAAAGAGAAGCTGTGAGTGAGAGTGAAAGAGAGAAATAGAAGCTATGAGTGAGAGAGAGAGAGAAGCTGTGAGTGAGAGAGAGAGAGGAAGTGAAGCTGTGAGTGAAAAAGACAGAAAGAGAAGCTGTGTGAGAGAGAGAGAAAGAGAAGCTGTGAGTGAGAGAGAGAGAGAGAATGAGAAGCTGTGTGTGTGAGAGAAAGAGAAGCTGTGAGTGAGAGAGAGAGAGAGAGAGAAAGAGAAGCTGTGAGTGAGAGATAGAGAGAGAAAGAGAAACGGTGAGTTAGAGAGAGAGAGAATGAGAAGCTGTGTGTGTGAGATAAAGAGAAGCTGTGAGTGAGAGAGAGAGAAAGAGAAGCTGTGAGTGAGAGACAGAGAGAGAAAGAAAGGGTGTGAGTGCGAGAGAGAGAGAGAGAAAGAGAACCTGTGAGAGAGAGAGAAAGAGTAGCTGTGAGTGAGAAAGAGAGAGAAAGAGAAGCTGTGACTGAGAGACAGAGAGAGAAAGAGAAGCTGTGTATGAGAGAGAGAAAGAGAAGCTGTGAGTGAGAGAGAGAGAAAGAGAAGCTGTAAGTGTGAGAGAGATAGAAAGAGAAGCTGTGAGTGAGAGAGAGAGAAAAAATCTGTGAGTGTGTGAGAGAGAGAAAGAGAAGATGTGAGTGAGAGAGTGAGAGAGAGAAAGAGAAGCTGTGAGTGAGAGAGAGAGAGAAGGAGAAGTTGTGTGAGAGAGAGATAGAGAAAGAGAAGCTGTGAGTGAGAGAGAGAGAAAGAGAAGCTTTGAGTGTGTGAGAGAGAGAAAGAGAAGTTGTGAGAGAGCGAGAAAAAGAGAAGCTGTGAGTGAGTGAAAGAGAGAAATAGAAGCTATGAGTGAGTGAGAGAGAGAAGCTGTGAGTGTGTGAGAGAGAGGAAGTGAAGCTGTGAGTGAAAAAGAGAGAAAGAGCAGCTGTGTGTGAGAGAGAGAAAGAGAAGCTGTGAGTGAGAGAGAGAGAGAACGAGAAGCTGTGTGTGAGAGAGAAAGAAGCTGTGAGTGAGAGAGAGAGAAAGAGAAGCTGTGAGTGAGAGATAGAGAGAGAGAAAGAAGCTGTGAGTTAGAGAGAGAGAGAGATCGAGAAGCTGTGTGTGTGAGATAGAGAAGCTGTGAGTGAGAGAGAGAGAGAAAGAGAATCTGTGAGTGAGAGATAGAGAGAGAAAAAGAAGCTGTGAGTGAGAGAGAGAGAGAAAGAGAATCTGTGAGTGAGAGAGAGAGAGAAAGAGAAGCTAAGAGAGTGAGAGAGAGAGAGAAGTTGTGCGTGAGAGAGAGAGAGAAAGAGAAGCTGTGTGTGTGTGAGAGAGAGAGAAGCTGTGAGTGAGAGAGAGAGAGAAAGAGAAGCTGTGATTGTGAGAGAGAGTGAGATAAAAAGAAGTTGTGAGTGAGTGAGTGAGTGAGTGAGAGAAGCTGTGAGTGAAAGAGAGAAAGAGAAGCTGTGAGTGAGTGAGAGAGAGAGAAGCTGTGAGTGAGACAGAGAGAGAAAGAGAAGCTGTGTGTGAGAGAGAGAGTGATAAGCTGTGTGTGTGTGTGTGTGTGAGAGAGAGAAGCTGTGAGCGAGAGAGAGAAAGAGAAGCTGTGAGTGAGAGAGAAAGAGAGATGCTGTGAGTGAGAGAGAGAAAGAGAAGCTGTGAGTGAGACAAAGAGAGAAAGAGAAGCTGTGTGTGTGAGAGAGAAAGAGAAGCTGAGAGTGAGAGAGAGAGAAGGTGTGAGTGAAAGTGAGAAAGAGAAGCTGATAGTGAGAGAGCGAGAGAGAGAGAAGCTGTGGTTGAGAGAAAGAGAAAGAGAAGCTTGAGTAAGAGAGAAAGAGAGAAATAGAAGCTATGAGTGACAGACAGAGAGAGAAGCTGTGAGTGAGTGAGTGAGAGAGAAGCTGTGTGAGAGAGAGAGAAAAAGAGAAGCTGTGAGTGAGAGAGAGAGAAAGAGAAGCTGTAAGTGAGTGAGAGAAAGAGAAGCTGTGAGTGTGTGAGAGAGAAAGAGAAGCTGTGAATGAGAGAGAGAGAGAAAGAGAAGTTGTTAGTGAAAGAGAGAGAAAGAGAAGCTGTGAGAGAGAGAGAGAGAGAAAGAGAAGCTGTGAGTGAGAGAGAGAGAAGCTGTGAGTGAGAGACAGAGAGATAAAGAGAAGCTGTGAGAGAGAGAAATAGAAGCTGTGAGAGAGAGAGAATGAGAAGCTGTGTGAGAGAGAAAGAGAGAAAGAGAAGCTGTGAGTGAGAGACAGAGAGAGAAAGAGAAGCTGTGTGAGAGAGAGAGAGAAAGAGAAGCTGTGAGTGAGAGAGAGAAAGAGAAAGAGAAGCTGAGAGTGTGTGTGAGAGAGAAAGAGAAGCTGTGAGAGAGAGAGAAAAAGAGAAGCTGTGAGTGAGAGTGAAAGAGAGAAATAGAAGCTATGAGTGAGAGAGAGAGAGAAGCTGTGAGTGAGAGAGAGAGAGGAAGTGAAGCTGTGAGTGAAAAAGACAGAAAGAGAAGCTGTGTGTGAGAGAGAGAAAGAGAAGCTGTGAGTGAGAGAGAGAGAGAGAACGAGAAGCTGTGTGTGTGAGAGAAAGAGAAGCTGTGAGTGAGAGAGAGAGAGAGAAAGAGAAGCTGTGAGTGAGAGATAGAGAGAGAAAGAGAAGCTGTGAGTGAGTGAGAGAGAGAGAACGAGAATCTGTGAGTGAGAGAGAGAGAAAGAGAAGCTATGAGTGAGAGAGAGAGAAAGAGAAGCTGTGAGAGAGAGAAAGAGAAGCTGTGAGTGAGAGAGTGAGAAGCTGTCAGTGAAAGTGGAAGAGAAGCTGATAGTGTGAGAGAGAACCTGTGAGTGAGAGAAAGAGAAGGAGAAGCTGTGAGTAAGAGAGAAAGAGAGAAATAGAATCTATGAGTGAGAGACAGAGAGAGAAGCTGTGAGTGAGTGAGAGAGAGAGAAGCTGTGTGTGTGTGAGAGAGAAAGAGAAGCTGTGAGTGAGAGACAGAGAGAGAAAGAGAAGTTGTTAGTGAGAGAGAGAGAGAAAGAGAAGCTGTGAGAGAGAGAGAGAAAGAGAGAAAGAGAAGCTGTGAGAGAGAGAGTAAGAGAAGCTATGAGTGAGAGAGAGAGAGAAGCTGTGAGTGAGAGGCAGAGAGATAAAGAGAAGCTGTGTCTGTGAGAGAGAAAGAGAAGCTGTGAGAGAGGGAGAGAATGAGAAGCTGTGTGTGTGTGAGAGAGAAAGAGAAGTTATTAGTGAGAGAGAGAGAGAGAAAGAGCTGTGAGAGAGAGAGAGAGAAAGAGAAGCGGTGTGTGAGAGAGCAAGAGAAGCTGTGAGTGAGAGAGAGAGAGAGAGAAAGAGAAGCTGTGAGTGAGAGAGAGAGAGAAAGAGAAGCTGTGTGTGTGTGAGAGAGAAAGGGAAGCTGTGAGTGAGAGACAGAGAGAGAAAGAGAAGTTGTGTGTGTGTGAGAGAGAGAGAGAGCTCGAGAAGCTGTGAGTGAGAGAGAGAGAGAGAAAGAGAAGCTGTGAATGAGAGAGAGAGAGAAAGAGAAGCTGTGAGTGAGAGAGAGAGTGAGAAGCTATGAGAGAGAGAGAAAGAGAAGCTGTGAGTGAGAGAGAGAAAGAGAAGCTGTGAGTGAGAAAGAGAGAGAAAGAGAAGCTGTGAGTGAGAGACAGAGAGAGAAAGAGAAGCTGTGTGAGAGAGAGATAAAGAAAGAGAAGCTGTGAGTGAGAGAGAGAGAGAGAGAGCAAGAGAAGCTGTGAGTGAGAGAGAGAGAGAAAGAGAAGCTGTGAGTGAGAGAGAGAGAAAGAGAAGCTGTGAGTGAGAGATAGAGTGAGAAGCTATGAGAGAGAGAGAGAGAAAGAGAAGCTGTGAGTGAGAGAGAGAAAGAGAAGCTGTCAGTGAGAAAGAGAGAGAAAGAGAAGCTGTGAGTGAGAGACAGAGTGAGAAAGAGAATATGCGTGAGAGAGAGAGATAGAGAAAGAGAAGCTGTGAGTGAGAGAGAGAAAGAGAGAAAGAGAAGCTGTGAGTGTGTGAGAGAAAGAGAAGCTGTGACAGAGAGAGAAAAAGAGAAGCTGTGAGTGAGAGTGAAAGAGAGAAATAGAAGCTATAAGTGAGAGGGAGAGAGAAGCTGTGAGTGAGAGAGAGAGAGGAAGTGAAGCTGTGAGTGAAAAAGAGAGAAAGAGAAGCTGTGTGAGAGAGAAAGAGAAGCTGTGATTGAGAGATAGAGAGAGAAAGAGAAGATGTGAGTGAGAGAGAGAGAGAACGAGAAGCTGTGTGTGTGAGATAAAGAGAAGCTGTGAGTGAGAGAGAGAGAGAAGCTGTGAGTGAGAGACAGAGAGATAAAGAGAAGCTGTGTGTGTGAGAGAGAAAGAGAAGCTGTGTGAGAGAGAGAATGGGAAGCTGTGTGTGTGAGAGAGAAAGAAAAGTTGTTAGTGAGAGAGAAAGAGAGAGAGAGAAAGAGCTGTGAGAGAGATGGAGAGAAAGAGAAGCTGTGTGTGAGAGAGCAAGAGAAGCTGTGAGTGAGAGAGAGAGAAAGAGAAGCTGTGAGTGAGAGACAGAGAGAGAAAGAGAAGCTGTGTGTGAGAGAGAGAGTGATAAGCTGTGAGTGAGAGACAGAGAGAGAAAGAGAAGCTGTGTGAGTGAGAGAGAGAGAAGCTGTGAGTGAGAGACAGAGAGATAAAGAGAAGCTATGAGTGAGAGAGAGAGAGAGAAGCTGTGAGTGAGAGAGAGAAGCTGTGAGTGAGAGAGAGAGAGAGAAAGAGAAGCTCTGAAATAGAGAGAGAAAGAGAAGCTGTGAGTGAGAGAGAGAAAGAAAGAGAGAAGCTGTGAGTGTGAGAGAGTGAGATAAAGAGAAGCTGTGAGTGAGTGAGTGAGAGAGAGAAGCTATGAGTGAAAGAGAGAAAGAGAAGCTGTTAGTGAGAGAGAGAGAGAGAGAAGCTGTGAGTGAGAGACCGAGAGAGAATGAGAAGCTGTGTGTGAGAGAGAGAGTGATAAGCTGTGAGTGAGAGTGAGAGAAAGAGAAGCTGTGAGTGAGAGACAGAGAGAGAGAGAGAGAGTAGCTGTGTGAGAGACAGAGAAGCTGTGAGTGAGAGAGAGAAAGAGAAGCTGTGAGTGTGTGAGAGAGAGAAGCTGTGTGAGAGAGAAAGAGAAGCTGTGAGTGAGAGACAGAGAGAGAAAGAAAGGGTGTGAGTGCGAGAGAGAGAGAGAGAAAGAGAAGCTGTGAGAGAGAGAGAGAGAAGCTGTGAGTGAGAAAGAGAGAGAAAGAGAAGCTGTGACTGAGAGACAGAGAGAGAAAGAGAAGCTGTAAGTGTGTGTGAGAGAGAAAGAGAAGCTGTGAGTGAGAGAGAGAAAAAAAGAGAAGCTGTGAGTGTGTGAGAGAGAGAAAGAGAAGCTGTGAGTGAGAGAGGGATATAGAGAAAGAGAAGCTGTGAGTGAGAGAGAGAGAAAGAGAAGCTGTGAGTGTGTGAGAGAGAAAGAGAAGTTGTGAGAGAGAGAGAAAAAGAGAAGCTGTGAGTGAGAGTGAAAGAGAGAAATAGAAGCTATGAGTGAGTGAGAGAGAGAGAAGCTGTGAGTGTGAGAGAGAGAGGAAGTGAAGCTGTGAGTGAAAAAGAGAGAAAGAGCAGCTGTGTGTGTGAGAGAGAAAGAGAAGCTGTGAGTGAGAGAGAGAGAGAACGAGAAGCTGTGTGTGAGAGAGAAAGAGAAGCTGTGAGTGAGAGAGAAAGAGAAGGTGTGAGTGAGAGATAGAGCGAGAAAGAGAAACGGTGAGTTAGAGAGAGAGAGAATGAGAAGCTGTGGGTGTGAGAAAAAGAGAAGCTGTGAGTGAGAGAGAGAGAGTAGCTGTGAGTGAGAGAGAGAAGCTGTGTGTGAGAGAGAAAGAGAAGCTGTGAGTGAGAGACAGAGAGAGAAAGAAAGGGTGTGAGTGCGAGAGAGAGAGAGAGAGAAAGAGAACCTGTGAGAGAGAGAGAAAGAGTAGCTGTGAGTGAGAAAGAGAGAGAAAGAGAAGCTGTGACTGAGAGACAGAGAGAGAAAGAGAAGCTGTGTATGAGAGTGAAAGAGAAGCTGTGAGTGAGAGAGAGAGAGAAAGAGAAGCTGTAAGTGTGAGAGAGATAGAAAGAGAAGCTGTGAGTGAGAGAGAGAAAAAAAATCTGTGAGTGTGTGAGAGAGAGAAAGAGAAGCTGTGAGTGAGAGAGTGAGAGAGAGAAAGAGAAGCTGTGAGTGAGAGAGAGAGAGAAGGAGAAGTTGTGTGAGAGAGAGATAGAGAAAGAGAAGCCGTGAGTGAGAGAGAGAGAAAGAGAAGCTTTGAGTGTGTGTGAGAGAGAAAGAGAAGTTGTGAGAGAGCGAGAAAAAGAGAAGCTGTGAGTGAGTGAAAGAGAGAAATAGAAGCTATGAATGAGTGAGAGAGAGAGAGAAGCTGTGAGTGTGTGTGAGAGAGGAAGTGAAGCTGTGAGTGAAAAAGAGAGAAAGAGCAGCTGTGTGTGTGAGAGAGAAAGAGAAGCTGTGAGTGAGAGAGAGAGAGAACGAGAAGCTGTGTGTGAGAGAGAAAGAAGCTGTGAGTGAGAGAGAGAGAGAGAAGCTGTGAGTGAGAGATAGAGAGAGAAAGAGAAGCTGTGAGTTAGAGAGAGAGAGAGATCGAGAAGCTGTGTGTGTGAGATAAAGAGAAGCTGTGAGTGAGAGAGAGAGAGAAAGAGAATCTGTGAGTGAGAGATAGAGAGAGAAAGAGCTGTGAGTGAGAGAGAGAGAGAAAGAGAATCTGTGAGTGAGAGAGAGAGAAAGAGAAGCTAAGAGAGTGAGAGAGAGAGAGAAGCTGTGAGTGAGAGAGAGAAGCTGTGCGTGAGAGAGAGAGAGAAAGAGAAGCTGTGTGTGTGTGTGAGAGAGAGAGAAGCTGTGAGTGAGAGAGAGAGAGAGAAAGAGAAGCTGTGATTGTGAGAGAGAGTGAGATAAAAAGAAGTTGTGAGTGAGTGAGTGAGTGAGAGAAGCTGTGAGTGAAAGAGAGAAAGAGAAGCTGTGTGTGAGAGAGAGAGTGATAAGCTGTGTGTGTGTGTGAGAGAGAGAGAAGCTGTGAGTGAGAGAGAGAAAGAGAAGCTGTGAGTGAGAGAGAAAGAGAGATGCTGTGAGTGAGAGAGAGAAAGAGAAGCTGTGAGTGAGAGACAGAGAGAAAAAGAAAGGGTGTGAGTGCGAGAGAGAGAAAGAGAAGTTGTGAGAGAGAGAGAGAAAGAGAAGTTGTGAGTGAGAATGAGAGAGAAAGAGAAGCTGTGAGTGAGAGACAAAGAGAGAAAGAGAAGCTGTGTGTGTGAGAGAGAAAGAGAAGCTGAGAGTGAGAGAGAGAGAAGGTGTGAGTGACAGTGAGAAAGAGAAGCTGATAGTGAGAGAGCGAGAGAGAGAGAAGCTGTGGTTGAGAGAAAGAGAAAGAGAAGCTTGAGTAAGAGAGAAAGAGAGAAATAGAAGCTATGAGTGAGAGACAGAGAGAGAAGCTGTGAGTGAGTGAGTGAGAGAGAAGCTGTGTGAGAGAGAGAGAAAAAGAGAAGCTGTGAGTGAGTGAGAGAGAGAAAGAGAAGCTGTAAGTGAGTGAGAGAAAGAGAAGCTGTGAGTGTGTGAGAGAGAAAGAGAAGCTGTGAGTGAGAGAGAGAGAGAAAGAGAAGTTGTTAGTGAAAGAGAGAGAAAGAGAAGCTGTGAGAGAGAGAGAGAGAAAGAGAAGCTGTGAGTGAGAGAGAGAGAGAAGCTGTGAGTGAGAGACAGAGAGATAAAGAGAAGCTGTGTGAGAGAGAGAAATAGAAGCTGTGTGAGAGAGAGAATGAGAAGCTGTGTGAGAGAGAAAGAGAAGCTGTGAGTGAGAGAGAGAGAAAGAGAAGCTGTGTGTGTGAGAGAGAGAAAGAGAACCTGTGAGTGAGAGAAAGAGAGAAAGAGAAGCTGTGAGTGAGAGACAGAGAGAGAAAGAGAAGCTGTGTGAGAGAGAGAGAGAGAAAGAGAAGCTGTGAGTGAGAGAGAGAAAGAGAAAGTGAAGCTGTGAGTGTGTGTGTGAGAGAAAGAGAAGCTGTGAGAGAGAGAGAAAAAGAGAAGCTGTGAGTGAGAGTGAAAGAGAGAAGTAGAAGCTATGAGTGAGAGAGAGAGAGAAGCTGTGAGTGAGAGAGAGAGAGGAAGTGAAGCTGTGAGTGAAAAAGACAGAAAGAGAAGCTGTGAGTGAGAGAGAGAGAGAGAGAACGAGAAGCTGTGTGTGTGAGAGAAAGAGAAGCTGTGAGTGAGAGAGAGAGAGAAAGAGAAGCTGTGAGTGAGAGATAGAGAGAGAAAGAGAAGCTGTGAGTGAGTGAGAGAGAGAGATCGAGAATCTGTGAGTGAGAGAGAGAGAAAGAGAAGCTATGAGTGAGAGAGAGAGAGAGAGAAAGAGAAGCTGTGAGAGAGAGAAAGAGAAGCTGTGAGTGAGAGAGTGAGAAGCTGTGAGTGAAAGTGAAAGAGAAGCTGATAGTGTGAGAGAGAACCTGTGAGTGAGAGAAAGAGAAGGAGAAGCTGTGAGTAAGAGAGAAAGAGAGAAATAGAATCTATGAGTGAGAGACAGAGAGAGAAGCTGTGAGTGAGTGAGAGAGAGAGAAGCTGTGTGTGTGAGAGAGAGAAAGAGAAGCTGTGAGTGAGAGACAGAGAGAGAAAGAGAAGTTGTTAGTGAGAGAGAGAGAGAAAGAGAGCTGTGAGAGAGAGAGAAAGAGAGAAAGAGAAGCTGTGAGAGAGAGAGAAAGAGAAGCTATGAGTGAGAGAGAGAGAGAAGCTGTGAGTGAGAGACAGAGAGATAAAGAGAAGCTGTGTGTGAGAGAGAGAAAGAGAAGTTATTAGTGAGAGAGAGAGAGAAAGAGCTGTGAGAGAGAGAGAGAGAAAGAGAAGCGGTGTGTGAGAGAGCAAGAGAAGCTGTGAGTGAGAGAGAGAGAGAGAAAGAGAAGCTGTGAGTGAGAGAGAGAGAAAGAGAAGCTGTGTGTGTGTGAGAGAGAAAGGGAAGCTGTGAGTGAGAGACAGAGAGAGAAAGAGAAGTTGTGTGTGTGTGTGAGAGAGAGAGAGCAAGAGAAGCTGTGAGTGAGAGAGAGAGAGAGAAAGAGAAGCTGTGAATGAGAGAGAGAGAGAAAGAGAAGCTGTGAGTGAAAGAGAGAGTGAGAAGCTATGAGAGAGAGAGAAAGAGAAGCTGTGAGTGAGAGAGAGAAAGAGAAGCTGTGAGTGAGAAAGAGAGAGAAAGAGAAGCTGTGAGTGAGAGACAGAGAGAGAAAGAGAAGCTGTGTGAGAGAGAGATATAGAAAGAGAAGCTGTGAGTGAGAGAGAGAGAGAGAGAGCAAGAGAAGCTGTGAGTGAGATAGAGAGAGAAAGAGAAGCTATGAGTGAGAGAGAGAAAGAGAAGCTGTCAGTGAGAAAGAGAGAGAAAGAGAAGCTGTGAGTGAGAGACAGAGTGAGAAAGAGAATATGTGTGAGAGTGAGATAGAGAAAGAGAAGCTGTGAGTGAGAGAGAGAAAGAGAGAAAGAGAAGCTGTGAGTGTGTGAGAGAAAGAGAAGCTGTGAGAGAGAGAAAGAGAAGCTGTGATTGAGAGATAGAGAGAGAAAGAGAAGATGTGAGTGAGAGAGAGAGAGAACGAGAAGCTGTGTGTGTGAGATAAAGAGAAGCTGTGAGTGAGAGAGAGAAGCTGTGAGTGAGAGACAGAGAGATAAAGAGAAGCTGTGTGTGTGAGAGAGAAAGAGAAGCTGTGTGAGAGAGAGAATGAGAAGCTGTGTGTGTGTGAGAGAGAAAGAGAAGTTGTTAGTGAGAGAGAGAGAGAGAGAGAGAGAAAGAGCTGTGAGAGAGAGGGAGAGAAAGAGAAGCTGTGTGTGAGAGAGCAAGAGAAGCTGTGAGTGAGAGAGAGAGAGAAAGAGAAGCTGTGAGTGAGAGACAGAGAGAGAAAGAGAAGCTGTGTGTGAGAGAGAGAGTGATAAGCTGTGAGTGAGAGACAGAGAGAGAAAGAGAAGCTGTGTGAGTGAGAGAGTGATAAGCTGTGAGTGAGAGAGAGAGAAAGAGAAGCTATGAGAGAGAGAGAGAAAGAGAAGCTGTGAGTGAGAAAGAGAGAGAAAGAGAAGCTGTGAGTGAGTGACAGAGAGAGAAAGAGAAGCTGTGTGAGAGAGAGAGAGAGAGAGAAGCTGTGAGTGAGAGAGAGAAAGAGAAGCTGTGAGTGTGTGTGAGAGAGAAAGAGAAGCTGTGAGAGAGAGAGAAAAAGAGAAGCTGTGAGTGAGAGTGAAAGAGAGAAATAGAAGCTATGAGTGAGAGAGAAGCTGTGAGTGAGAGAGAAGGGGAAGTGAGGCTGTGAGTGAAAAAGAGAGAAAGAGAAGCTGCGAGAGAGAGAGAGAAAGAGAAGCTGTGTGTGTGAGAGAAAGAGAAGCTGTGAGTGAGAGAGAGAGAGAAAGAGAAGCTGTGAGTGAGAGATAGAGAGAGAAAGAGAAGCTGTGAGTGAGTGAGAGAGAGAGAACGAGAAGCTGTGTGTGAGAGATAAAGAGAAGCTGTGAGTGAGAGAGAGAGAGAAAGAGAAGCTGTGAGTGAGAGATAGAGAGAGAAAGAGAAGCTGTGAGTGAGAGAGAGAGAGTGAAAGAGAATCTGTGAGTGAGAGAGAGAGAAAGAGAAGCTGTGTGTGAGAGAGAGAAAGAAGCTGTGAGTGAGAAAGAGAGAGAAAGAGAAGCTGTGAGTGAGAGAGAGAGAAGCTGTGAGTGAAAGTGAGAAAGAGAAGCTGATAGTGAGAGAGAGAGAGAACCTGTGAGTGAGAGAAAGAGAAAGAGAAGCTGTGAGTAAGAGAGAAAGAGAGAAATAGAATCTATGAGAGAGAGACAGAGAGAGAAGCTGTGAGTGAGTGAGAGAGAGAGAAGCTGTGTGAGAGAGAGAGAGAAAAAGAGAAGCTGTGAGTGAGAGAGAGAGAGAAAGAGAAGCTGTGAGTGAGAGAAAGAGAAGCTGTGAGTGTGAGAGAGAGAAAGAGAAGCTGTGAGTGAGAGAGAGAGTGAGAAGCTGTGAGTGAGAGAGAGAGAGAAAGAGAAGCTGTGAGTGAGAGACAGAGAGAGAAAGAGAAGTTGTTAGTGAGAGAGAGAGAGAAAGAGAAGCTGTGAGAGAGAGAGAGAAAGAGAGAAAGAGAAGCTGTGAGAGAAAGAGAAGCTATGAGTGAGAGAGAGAGAAGCTGTGAGTGAGAGACGGAGAGATAAAGAGAAGCTGTGAGAGAGAAAGAGAAGCTGTGAGAGAGGGAGAGAATGAGAAGCTGTGTGTGTGTGAGAGAGAAAGAGAAGTTATTAGTGAGAGAGAGAGAGAGAGAGCTGTGAGAGAGAGAGAGAGAAAGAGAAGCGGTGTGTGAGAGAGCAAGAGAAGCTGTGAGTGAGAAAGAGAGAGAAAGAGAAGCTGTGAGTGAGAGAGAGAGAGAAAGAGAAGTTGTGTGTGTGTGAGAGAGAAAGGGAAGTTGTGAGTGAGAGACAGAGAGAGAAAGATAAGCTGTGTGTGTGAGAGAGAGAGACAGAGCAAGAGAAGCCGTGAGTGAGAGAGAGAGGGAAAGAGAAGCTGTGAGTGAGAGTGAGAGAGAAAGAGAAGCTGTGAGTGAGAGAGAGAGTGAGAAGCTATGAGAAACAGAGAGAAAGAGAAGCTGTGAGTGAGAGAGAGAAAGAGAAGCTGTGAGTAAGAAAGAGAGAGAAAGAGAAGCTGCGAGTGAGAGACAGAGAGAGAAAGAGAAGCTGTGTGAGAGATAGAGATAGAGAAATAGAAGCTGTGAGTGAGAGAAAGAGAGAAAGAGAAGCTGTGAGTGTGTGTGAGAGAGAAAGAGAAGCTGTGAGAGAGAGAGAAAAAGAGAAGCTGTGAGTGAGAGTAAAAGAGAGAAATAGAAGCCATGAGTGAGAGATTGAGAGAAGCTGTGAGTGAGAGAGAGAGAGAGAACGAGAAGCTGTGTGTGAGAGAGAAAGAGAAGCTGTGAGTGTGAGAGAGAGAGAAAGAGAAGATGTGAGTGAGAGATAGAGAGAGAAAGAGAAGATTGAGTGAGAGAGAGTGAAAGAGAAGCTGTGAGTGAGAGATTGAGAGAGAAAGAGAAGCTGTGAGTTAGAGAGAGAGAGAGATCGAGAAGCTGTGTGTGTGAGATAAAGAGAAGCTGTGAGTGTGAGAGAGAGAAAAAGAGAATCTGTGAGTGAGAGATAGAGAGAGAAAGAGAAGCTGTGAGTGAGTGAGAGAGAGAAAGAGAATCTGTGAGTGAGAGAGAGAGAAAGAGAAGCTAAGAGAGTGAGAGAGAGAGAGAAGCTGTGAGTGAGAGAGAGAAGCTGTGTGTGAGAGAGAGAGCGAAAGAGAAGCTGTGTGTGTGTGTGTGAGAGAGAAGCTGTGAGTGAGAGAGAGAGAGAGAGAGAGAAGCTGTGATTGTGAGAGAGAGTGAGATAAAAAGAAGTTGTGAGTGAGTGAGTGAGTAAGAGAAGCTGTGAGTGAAAGAGAGAAAGAGAAGCTGTGTGTGTGAGAGAGAGTGATAAGCTGTGTGTGTGTGTGAGAGAGAAAGAAGCTGTGAGTGAGAGAGAGAAAGAGAAGCTGTGAGTGAGAGAGAAAGAGAGATGCTGTGAGTGAGAGAGAGAAAGAGAAGCTGTGAGTGAGAGACAGAGAGAGAAAGAAAGGGTGTGAGTGCGAGAGAGAGAAAGAGAAGTTGTGAGAGAGAGAGAGAAAGAGAAGTTGTGAGTGAGAATGAGAGAGAAAGAGAAGCTGTGAGTGAGAGACAAAGAGAGAAAGAGAAGCTGTGTGTGTGGGAGAGAAAGAGAAGCTGAGAGTGAGAGAGAGAGAAGGTGTGAGTGAAAGTGAGAAAGAGAAGCTGATAGTGAGAGAGCGAGAGAGAGAGAAGCTGTGGTTGAGAGAAAGAGAAAGAGAAGCTTGAGTAAGAGAGAAAGAGAGAAATAGAAGCTATGAGTGAGAGACAGAGAGAGAAGCTGTGAGTGAGTGAGTGAGAGAGAAGCTGTGTGAGAGAGAGAGAAAAAGAGAAGCTGTGAGTGAGTGAGAGAGAGAAAGAGAAGCTGTAAGTGAGTGAGAGAAAGAGAAGTGTGAGTGTGTGAGAGAGAAAGAGAAGCTGTGAGTGAGAGAGAGAGAGAAAGAGAAGTTGTTAGTGAAGGAGAGAGAAAGAGAAGCTGTGAGAGAGAGAGAGAGAAAGAGAAGCTGTGAGTGAGAGAGAGAGAGAAGCTGTGAGTGAGAGACAGAGAGATAAAGAGAAGCTGTGAGAGAGAGAGAAATAGAAGCTGTGAGAGAGAGAGAATGAGAAGCTGTGTGAGAGAGAAAGAGAAGCTGTGAGTGAGAGAGAGAGAAAGAGAAGCTGTGTGTGTGAGAGAGAAAGAGAACCTGTGAGTGAGAGAAAGAGAGAAAGAGAAGCTGTGAGTGAGAGACAGAGAGAGAAAGAGAAGCTGTGTGAGAGAGAGAAAGAGAAAGAGAAGCTGTGAGTGAGAGAAAGAGAAAGAGAAGCTGTGAGTGTGTGTGTGAGAGAAAGAGAAGCTGTGAGAGAGAAAGAAAAAGAGAAGCTGTGAGTGAGAGTGAAAGAGAGAAATAGAAGCTATGAGTGAGAGAGAGAGAGAAGCTGTGAGTGAGAGAGAGAGAGGAAGTGAAGCTGTGAGTGAAAAAGACAGAAAGAGAAGCTGTGTGAGAGAGAGAGAAAGAGAAGCTGTGAGTGAGAGAGAGAGAGAGAACGAGAAGCTGTGTGTGAGAGAGAAAGAGAAGCTGTGAGTGAGAGAGAGAGAGAGAGAAGCTGTGAGTGAGAGATAGAGAGAGAAAGAGAAGCTGTGAGTGAGTGAGAGAGAGAGATCGAGAATCTGTGAGTGAGAGAGAGAGAAAGAGAAGCTATGAGTGAGAGAGAGAGAGAAAGAGAAGCTGTGAGAGAGAGAAAGAGAAGCTGTGAGTGAGAGAGTGAGAAGCTGTGAGTGAAAGTGAAAGAGAAGCTGATAGTGTGAGAGAGAACCTGTGAGTGAGAGAAAGAGAAGGAGAAGCTGTGAGTAAGAGAGAAAGAGAGAAATAGAATCTATGAGTGAGAGACAGAGAGAGAAGCTGTGAGTGAGTGAGAGAGAGAGAAGCTGTGTGTGTGAGAGAGAGAAAGAGAAGCTGTGAGTGAGAGACAGAGAGAGAAAGAGAAGTTGTTAGTGAGAGAGAGAGAGAAAGAGAAGCTGTGAGAGAGAGAGAGAAAGAGAGAAAGAGAAGCTGTGAGAGAGAGAGAAAGAGAAGCTATGAGTGAGAGAGAGAGAGAAGCTGTGAGTGAGAGACAGAGAGATAAAGAGAAGCTGTGTGTGAGAGAGAGAAAGAGAAGCTGTGAGAGAGGGAGAGAATGAGAAGCTGTGTGTGTGTGAGAGAGAAAGAGAAGTTATTAGTGAGAGAGAGAGAGAGAAAGAGCTGTGTGAGAGAGAGAGAGAAAGAGAAGCGGTGTGTGAGAGAGCAAGAGAAGCTGTGAGTGAGAGAGAGAGAGAGAAAGAGAAGCTGTGAGTGAGAGAGAGAGAAAGAGAAGCTGTGTGTGTGTGTGAGAGAGAAAGGGAAGCTGTGAGTGAGAGACAGAGAGAGAAAGAAAAGTTGTGTGTGTGTGAGAGAGAGAGAGCAAGAGAAGCTGTGAGTGAGAGAGAGAGAGAGAAAGAGAAGCTGTGAATGAGAGAGAGAGAGAAAGAGAAGCTGTGAGTGAGAGAGAGAGTGAGAAGCTATGAGAGAGAGAGAAAGAGAAGCTGTGAGTGAGTGAGAGAAAGAGAAGCTGTGAGTGAGAAAGAGAGAGAAAGAGAAGCTGTGAGTGAGAGAGAGAGAGAGAAAGAGAAGCTGTGTGAGAGAGAGATATAGAAAGAGAAGCTGTGAGTGAGAGAGAGAGAGAGAGAGCAAGAGAAGCTGTGAGTGAGAGAGAGAGAGAAAGAGAAGCTGTGAGTGAGAGAGAGAGAAAGAGAAGCTGTGAGTGAGAGATAGAGTGAGAAGCTATGAGAGAGAGAGAGAGAAAGAGAAGCTGTGAGTGAGAGAGAGAAAGAGAAGCTGTCAGTGAGAAAGAGAGAGAAAGAGAAGCTGTGAGTGAGAGTCAGAGTGAGAAAGAGAATATGTGTGAGAGAGAGATAGAGAAAGAGAAGCTGTGAGTGAGAGAGAGAAAGAGAGAAAGAGAAGCTGTGAGTGTGTGAGAGAAAGAGAAGCTGTGAGAGAGAGAAAGAGAAGCTGTGATTGAGAGATAGAGAGAGAAAGAGAAGATGTGAGTGAGAGAGAGAGAGAACGAGAAGCTGTGTGTGTGAGATAAAGAGAAGCTGTGAGTGTGAGAGAGAGAGAAGCTGTGAGTGAGAGACAGAGAGATAAAGAGAAGCTGTGTGTGTGTGAGAGAAAGAGAAGCTGTGTGAGAGAGAGAATGAGAAGCTGTGTGTGTGAGAGAGAGAAAGAGAAGTTGTTAGTGAGAGAGAGAGAGAGAGAGAAAGAGCTGTGAGAGAGAGGGAGAGAAAGAGAAGCTGTGTGTGAGAGAGCAAGAGAAGCTGTGAGTGAGAGAGAGAGAAAGAGAAGCTGTGAGTGAGAGACAGAGAGAGAAAGAGAAGCTGTGTGTGAGAGAGAGAGTGATAAGCTGTGAGTGAGAGACAGAGAGAGAAAGAGAAGCTGTGTGAGTGAGAGAGAGTGATAAGCTGTGAGTGAGAGAGAGAGAAAGAGAAGCTGTGAGTGAGAGACAGAGAGAGTAGCTGTGTGAGAGAGAGAGAGAGCAAGAGAAGCTGTGAGTGAGAGAGAGAGAAAGAGAAGCTGTGAGTGTGAGAGAAAGAGAGAAAGAGAAGCTGTGAGTGAGAGAGTGTGAGAAGCTATGAGAGAGAGAGAGAGAGAAGCTGTGAGTGAGAAAGAGAGAGAAAGAGAACCTGTGAGTGAGAAAGAGAGAGAAAGAGAAGCTGTGAGTGAGTGACAGAGAGAGAAAGAGAAGCTGTGTGTGAGAGAGAGAGAGAGAGAGAGAAAGAGAAGCTGTGAGTGAGAGAGAGAAAGAGAAGCTGTGAGTGTGTGTGAGAGAGAAAGAGAAGCTGTGAGAGAGAGAGAAAAAGAGAAGCTGTGAGTGAGAGTGAAAGAGAGAAATAGAAGCTATGAGTGAGAGAGAGAGAAGCTGTGAGTGAGAGAGAAGGGGAAGTGAGGCTGTGAGTGAAAAAGAGAGAAAGAGAAGCTGTGAGAGAGAGAGAGAAAGAGAAGCTGTGTGTGTGAGAGAAAGAGAAGCTGTGAGTGAGAGAGAGAGAGCAAGAGAAGCTGTGAGTGAGAGAGAGAGAGAAAGAGAAGCTGTGAATGAGAGAGAGAGAGAAAGAGAAGCTGTGAGTGAGAGAGAGAGTGAGAAGCTATGAGAGAGAGAGAAAGAGAAGCTGTGAGTGAGAGAGAGAAAGAGAAGCTGTGAGTGAGAAAGAGAGAGAAAGAGAAGCTGTGAGTGAGAGACAGAGAGAGAAAGAGAAGCTGTGTGAGAGAGAGATATAGAAAGAGAAGCTGTGAGTGAGAGAGAGAGAGAGAGCAAGAGAAGCTGTGAGTGAGAGAGAGAGAGAAAGAGAAGCTGTGAGTGAGAGAGAGAGAAAGAGAAGCTGTGAGTGAGAGATAGAGTGAGAAGCTATGAGAGAGAGAGAGAAAGAGAAGCTGTGAGTGAGAGAGAGAAAGAGAAGCTGTCAGTGAGAAAGAGAGAGAAAGAGAAGCTGTGAGTGAGAGACAGCGTGAGAAAGAGAATATGTGTGAGAGAGAGAGATAGAGAAAGAGAAGCTGTGAGTGAGAGAGAGAAAGAGAGAAAGAGAAGCTGTGAGTGTGTGAGAGAAAGAGAAGCTGTGAGAGAGAGAAAGAGAAGCTGTGATTGAGAGATAGAGAGAGAAAGAGAAGATGTGAGTGAGAGAGAGAGAGAACGAGAAGCTGTGTGTGTGAGATAAAGAGAAGCTGTGAGTGAGAGAGAGAGAGAAGCTGTGAGTGAGAGACAGAGAGATAAAGAGAAGCTGTGTGTGTGAGAGAGAAAGAGAAGCTGTGTGAGAGAGAGAATGAGAAGCTGTGTGTGTGTGAGAGAGAAAGAGAAGTTGTTAGTGAGAGAGAGAGAGAGAGAAAGAGCTGTGAGAGAGAGGGAGAGAAAGAGAAGCTGTGTGTGAGAGAGCAAGAGAAGCTGTGAGTGAGAGAGAGAGAGAAAGAGAAGCTGTGAGTGAGAGACAGAGAGAGAAAGAGAAGCTGTGTGTGAGAGAGAGTGATAAGCTGTGAGTGAGAGACAGAGAGAGAAAGAGAAGCTGTGTGAGTGAGAGAGAGTGATAAGCTGTGAGTGAGAGAGAGAGAAAGAGAAGCTGTGAGTGAGAGACAGAGAGAGTAGCTGTGTGGGAGAGAGAGAGCAAGAGAAGCTGTGAGTGAGAGAGAGAGAAAGAGAAGCTGTGAGTGTGAGAGAAAGAGAGAAAGAGAAGCTGTGAGTGAGAGAGAGTGAGAAGCTATGAGAGAGAGAGAGAAAGAGAAGCTGTGAGTGAGAAAGAGAGAGAAAGAGAACCTGTGAGTGATAAAGAGAGAGAAAGAGAAGCTGTGAGTGAGTGACAGAGAGAGAAAGAGAAGCTGTGTGAGAGAGAGAGAGAGAAAGAGAAGCTGTGAGTGAGAGAGAAAGAGAAGCTGTGAGTGTGTGTGAGAGAGAAAGAGAAGCTGTGAGAGAGAGAGAAAAAGAGAAGCTGTGAGTGAGAGTGAAAGAGAGAAATAGAAGCTATAAGTGTGAGAGAGAGAAGCTGTGAGTGAGAGAGAAGGGGAAGTGAGGCTGTGAGTGAAAAAGAGAGAAAGAGAAGCTGTGAGAGAGAGAGAGAAAGAGAAGCTGTGTGTGTGAGAGAGAGAAGCTGTGAGTGAAAGTGAGAAAGAGAAGCTGATAGTGAGAGAGAGAGAGAGAACCTGTGAGTGAGAGAAAGAGAAAGAGAAGCTGTGAGTAAGAGAGAAAGAGAGAAATAGAATCTATGAGAGAGAGACAGAGAGAGAAGCTGTGAGTGAGTGAGAGAGAGAGAAGCTGTGTGAGAGAGAGAGAGAAAAAGAGAAGCTGTGAGTGAGAGAGAGAGAAAGAGAAGCTGTGAGTGAGAGATAGAGTGAGAAGCTATGAGAGAGAGAGAGAAAGAGAAGCTGTGAGTGAGAGAGAGAAAGAGAAGCTGTCAGTGAGAAAGAGAGAGAAAGAGAAGCTGTGAGTGAGAGACAGAGTGAGAAAGAGAATATGTGTGAGAGAGAGAGATAGAGAAAGAGAAGCTGTGAGTGAGAGAGAGAAAGAGAGAAAGAGAAGCTGTGAGTGTGTGAGAGAAAGAGAAGCTGTGAGAGAGAGAAAGAGAAGCTGTGATTGAGAGATAGAGAGAGAAAGAGAAGATGTGAGTGAGAGAGAGAGAGAACGAGAAGCTGTGTGTGTGAGATAAAGAGAAGCTGTGAGTGAGAGAGAGAGAGAAGCTGTGAGTGAGAGACAGAGAGATAAAGAGAAGCTGTGTGTGTGAGAGAGAAAGAGAAGCTGTGTGAGAGAGAGAATGAGAAGCTGTGTGTGTGTGAGAGAGAAAGAGAAGTTGTTAGTGAGAGAGAGAGAGAGAGAGAGAAAGAGCTGTGAGAGAGAGGGAGAGAAAGAGAAGCTGTGTGTGAGAGAGCAAGAGAAGCTGTGAGTGAGAGAGAGAGAGAAAGAGAAGCTGTGAGTGAGAGACAGAGAGAGAAAGAGAAGCTGTGTGTGTGAGAGAGAGTGATAAGCTGTGAGTGAGAGACAGAGAGAGAAAGAGAAGCTGTGTGAGTGAGAGAGAGTGATAAGCTGTGAGTGAGAGAGAGAGAAAGAGAAGCTGTGAGTGAGAGACAGAGAGAGTAGCTGTGTGGGAGAGAGAGAGCAAGAGAAGCTGTGAGTGAGAGAGAGAGAAAGAGAAGCTGTGAGTGTGAGAGAAAGAGAGAAAGAGAAGCTGTGAGTGAGAGAGAGTGAGAAGCTATGAGAGAGAGAGAGAAAGAGAAGCTGTGAGTGAGAAAGAGAGAGAAAGAGAACCTGTGAGTGATAAAGAGAGAGAAAGAGAAGCTGTGAGTGAGTGACAGAGAGAGAAAGAGAAGCTGTGTGAGAGAGAGAGAGAAAGAGAAGTTGTGAGTGAGAGAGAAAGAGAAGCTGTGAGTGTGTGTGAGAGAGAAAGAGAAGCTGTGAGAGAGAGAGAAAAAGAGAAGCTGTGAGTGAGAGTGAAAGAGAGAAATAGAAGCTATAAGTGTGAGAGAGAGAAGCTGTGAGTGAGAGAGAAGGGGAAGTGAGGCTGTGAGTGAAAAAGAGAGAAAGAGAAGCTGTGAGAGAGAGAGAGAAAGAGAAGCTGTGTGTGTGAGAGAGAGAAGCTGTGAGTGAAAGTGAGAAAGAGAAGCTGATAGTGAGAGAGAGAGAGAGAACCTGTGAGTGAGAGAAAGAGAAAGAGAAGCTGTGAGTAAGAGAGAAAGAGAGAAATAGAATCTATGAGAGAGAGACAGAGAGAGAAGCTGTGAGTGAGTGAGAGAGAGAGAAGCTGTGTGAGAGAGAGAGAGAAAAAGAGAAGCTGTGAGTGAGAGAGAGAGAGAGAAAGAGAAGCTGTAAGTGAGTGAGAGAATGAGAAGCTGTGAGTGTGAGAGAGAGAAAGAGAAGCTGTGAGTGAGAGAGAGAGTGAGAACCTGTGAGTGAGAGAGAGAGAGAAAGAGAAGCTGTGAGTGAGAGACAGAGAGAGAAAGAAAGAGAAGTTGTTAGTGAGAGAGAGAGAGAAAGAGAAGCTGTGAGAGAGAGAGAGAGAAAGAGAGAAAGAGAAGCTGTGAGAGAAAGAGAAGCTATGAGTGAGAGAGAGAGAAGCTGTGAGTGAGAGAGAGAGAGAAAGAGAAGCTGTGAGTGAGAGAGAGAGTGAGAAGCTATGAGAAAGAGAGAGAAAGAGAAGCTGTGAGTGAGAGAGAGAAAGAGAAGCTGTGAGTAAGAAAGAGAGAGAAAGAGAAGCTGTGAGTGAGAGACAGAGAGAGAAAGAGAAGCTGTGTGAGAGATAGAGATAGAGAAATAGAAGCTGTGAGTGAGAGAGAAAGAGAGAAAGAGAAGCTGTGAGTGTGTGTGAGAGAGAAAGAGAAGCTGTGAGAGAGAGAGAAAAAGAGAAGCTGTGAGTGAGAGTAAAAGAGAGAAATAGAAGCCATGAGTGAGAGATTGAGAGAAGCTGTGAGTGAGAGAGAGAGAGAGAACGAGAAGCTGTGTGTGAGAGAGAAAGAGAAGCTGTGAGTGAGAGAGAGAGAGAAAGAGAAGATGTGAGTGAGAGATAGAGAGAGAAAGAGAAGATGTGAGTGAGAGAGAGAGAGAACGAGAAGCTGTGTGTGTGAGATAAAGAGAAGCTGTGAGTGAGAGAGAGAGAGAAAGAGAAGCTGTGAGTGAGAGATAGAGAGAGAAAGAGAAGCTGTGAGTGAGAGATAGAGAGAGAAAGAGAATCTGTGAGTGAGAGAGAGAGAAAGAAAGAGAAGCTATGAGTGAGAGAGAGAGAGAGAAAGAAAGGGTGTGAGTGCGCATGCGAGTGAGAAAGAGAAGCTGTGAGAGAGAGAGAAAGAGAAGCTGTGAGTGAAAGTGAGAAAGAGAAGCTGATAGTGAGAGAGAGAGAGAAAACCTGTGAGTGAGAGAAAGAGAAAGAGAAGCTGTGAGTAAGAGAGAAAGAGAGAAATAGAATCTATGAGTGAGAGACAGAGAGAGAAGCTGTGAGTGAGTGGAGAGAGACAAGCTGTGTGTGAGAGAGAGAGAAAAAGAGAAGCTGTGAGTGAGAGAGAGAGAGAGAAAGAGAAGCTGTAAGTGAGTGAGAGAAAGAGAAGCTGTGAGTGTGTGAGAGAGAAATAGAAGCTGTGAGTGAGAGAGAGAGTGAGAAGCTGTGAGTGAGAGAGAGAGAAAGAGAAGCTGTGAGTGAGAGACAGAGAGAGAAAGAGAAGTTGTTAGTGAGAGAGAGACAGAAAGAGAAGCTGTGAGAGAGAGAGAGAAAGAGAGAAAGAGAAGCTGTGTGAGAGAGAGAGAAAGAGATGCTATGAGTGTGAGAGAGAGAGAAGCTGTGAGTGAGAGACAGAGAGATAAAGAGAAGATGTGAGAGAGAGACAGAGAAAGAGAAGCTGTGAGAGAGGGAGAGAATGAGAAGCTGTGTGTGTGTGTGTGAGAGAAATAGAAGTTGTTAGTGAGAGAGAGAGAGAAAGAGAAGCTGTGAGAGAGAGAGAGAAAGAGAGAAAGAGAAGCTGTGAGAGAGAGAGAGAGAGAAAGAGAAGCTATGAGTGTGAGAGAGAGTGAAGCTGTGAGTGAAAAAGAGAGAAAGAGAAGCTGTGAGAAAGAGAGAGAAAGAGAAGCTGTGAGTGAGAGAGAGAGAGAACGAGAAGCTGTGTGTGAGAGAGAAAGAGAAGCTGTGAGTGAGAGAGAGAGAGAAAGGGAAGCTGTGAGTGAGAGATAGAGAGAGAAAGAGAAGCTGTGAGTGAGTGAGAGAGAACGAGAAGCTGTGTGTGTGAGATAAAGAGAAGCTGTGAGTGAGAGAGAGAGAGAAAGAGAAGCTGTGAGTGAGAGATAGAGAGAGAAAGAGAAGCTGTGAGTGAGAGAGAGAGAGTGAAAGAGAATCTGTGAGTGAGAGAGAGAGAAAGAGAAGCTATGTGTGTGTGTGTGAGAGAGAGAAAGGGTGTGAGTGTGCGCGAGAGAGAGAAAGAGAAGCTGTGAGAGAGAGAGAAAGAGAAGCTGTGAGTGAGAAAGAGAGAGAAAGAGAAGCTGTGTGAGAGAGAGAGAAAGAAGCTGTGAGTGAGAAAGAGAGAGAAAGAGAAGCTGTGAGTGAGAGAGAGAGAAGCTGTGAGTGAAAGTGAGAAAGAGAAGCTGATAGTGAGAGAGACAGAGAACCTGTGAGTGAGAGAAAGAGAAAGAGAAGCTGTGAGTAAGAGAGAAAGAGAGAAATAGAATCTATGAGAGAGAGACAGAGAGAGAAGCTGTGAGTGAGTGAGAGAGAGAGAAGCTGTGTGAGAGAGAGAGAAAAAGAGAAGCTGTGAGTGAGAGAGAGAGAGAAAGAGAAGCTGGAAGTGAGTGAGAGAAAGAGAAGCTGTGAGTGTGAGAGAGAGAAAGAGAAGCTGTGAGTGAGAGAGAGAGTGAGAAGCTGTGAGTGAGAGAGAGAGAGAAAGAGAAGCTGTGAGTGAGAGACAGAGAGAGAAAGAGAAGTTGTTAGTGAGAGAGAGAGAGAAAGAGAAGCTGTGAGAGAGAGAGAGAAAGAGAGAAAGAGAAGCTGTGAGAGAAAGAGAAGCTATGAGTGAGATTGAGAGAAGCTGTGAGTGAGAGACGGAGAGATAAAGAGAAGCTGTGAGAGAGAAAGAGAAGCTGTGAGAGAGGGAGAGAATGAGAAGCTGTGTGTGTGAGAGAGAGAAAGAGAAGTTATTAGTGAGAGAGAGAGAGAGAAAGCTGTGAGAGAGAGAGAGAGAAAGAGAAGCGGTGTGTGAGAGAGCAAGAGAAGCTGTGAGTGAGAAAGAGAGAGAAAGAGAAGCTGTGAGTGAGAGAGAGAGAGAAAGAGAAGCTGTGTGTGTGTGAGAGAGAAAGGGAAGTTGTGAGTGAGAGACAGAGAGAGAAAGAGAAGCTGTGTGTGTGTGAGAGAGAGAGAGAGAGCAAGAGAAGCCGTGAGTGAGAGAGAGAGAGAAAGAGAAGCTGTGAGTGAGAGTGAGAGAGAAAGAGAAGCTGTGAGTGAGAGAGAGAGTGAGAAGCTATGAGAAAGAGAGAGAAAGAGAAGCTGTGAGTGAGAGAGAGAAAGAGAAGCTGTGAGTAAGAAAGAGAGAGAAAGAGAAGCTGTGAGTGAGAGACAGAGAGAGAAAGAGCTGTGTGAGAGATAGAGATAGAGAAATAGAAGCTGTGAGTGAGAGAGAAAGAGAGAAAGAGAAGCTGTGTGTGAGAGAGAAAGAGAAGCTGTGAGAGAGAGAGAAAAAGAGAAGCTGTGAGTGAGAGTAAAAGAGAGAAATAGAAGCCATGAGTGAGAGATTGAGAGAAGCTGTGAGTGAGAGAGAGAGAGAGAACGAGAAGCTGTGTATGAGAGAGAAAGAGAAGCTGTGAGTGAGAGAGAGAGAGAAAGAGAAGATGTGAGTGAGAGATAGAGAGAGAAAGAGAAGATGTGAGTGAGAGAGAGAGAAAGAGAAGCTGTGAGTGAGAGATAGAGAGAGAAAGAGAAGCTGTGTGTTAGAGAGAGAGAGAGATCGAGAAGCTGTGTGTGTGAGATAAAGAGAAGCTGTGAGTGAGAGAGAGAGAGAAAGAGAATCTGTGAGTGAGAGAGAGAGAAAGAGAAGCTAAGAGAGTGAGAGAGAGAGAGAAGCTGTGAGTGAGAGAGAGAAGCTGTGCGTGAGAGAGAGAGCGAAAGAGAAGCTGTGTGTGTGTGTGTGAGAGAGAGAAGCTGTGAGTGAGAGAGAGAAAGAGAAGCTGTGAGTGAGAGACAGAGAGAGAAAGAAAGGGTGTGAGTGTGAGAGAGAGAAAGAGAAGTTGTGAGAGAGAGAGAGAAAGAGAAGTTGTGAGTGAGAATGAGAGAGAAAGAGAAGCTGTGAGTGAGAGACAAAGAGAGAAAGAGAAGCTGTGTGTGTGAGAGAGAAAGAGAAGCTGTAAGTGAGTGAGAGAAAGAGAAGCTGTGAGTGTGTGAGAGAGAAAGAGAAGCTGTGAGTGAGAGAGAGAGAGAAAGAGAAGTTGTTAGTGAAAGAGAGAGAAAGAGAAGCTGTGAGAGAGAGAGAGAGAAAGAGAAGCTGTGAGTGAGAGAGAGAGAGAGAAGCTGTGAGTGAGAGACAGAGAGATAAAGAGAAGCTGTGAGAGAGAGAGAAATAGAAGCTGTGAGAGAGAGAGAATGAGAAGCTGTGTGAGAGAGAAAGAGAAGCTGTGAGTGAGAGAGAGAGAAAGAGAAGCTGTGTGTGTGAGAGAGAAAGAGAACCTGTGAGTGAGAGAAAGAGAGAAAGAGAAGCTGTGAGTGAGAGACAGAGAGAGAAAGAGAAGCTGTGTGAGAGAGAGAGAGAGAGAGAAAGAGAAGCTGTGAGTGAGAGAGAGAAAGAGAAAGAGAAGCTGTGAGTGTGTGTGTGAGAGAAAGAGAAGCTGTGAGAGAGAGAGAAAAAGAGAAGCTGTGAGTGAGAGTGAAAGAGAGAAATAGAAGCTATGAGTGAGAGAGAGAGAAGCTGTGAGTGAGAGAGAGAGAGGAAGTGAAGCTGTGAGTGAAAAAGACAGAAAGAGAAGCTGTGTGAGAGAGAGAGAAAGAGAAGCTGTGAGTGAGAGAGAGAGAGAGAGAACGAGAAGCTGTGTGTGTGAGAGAAAGAGAAGCTGTGAGTGAGAGAGAGAGAGAGAAAGAGAAGCTGTGAGTGAGAGATAGAGAGAGAAAGAGAAGCTGTGAGTGAGTGAGAGAGAGAGATCGAGAATCTGTGAGTGAGAGAGAGAGAAAGAGAAGCTATGAGTGAGAGAGAGAGAGAAAGAGAAGCTGTGAGAGAGAGAAAGAGAAGCTGTGAGTGAGAGAGTGAGAAGCTGTGAGTGAAAGTGAAAGAGAAGCTGATAGTGTGAGAGAGAACCTGTGAGTGAGAGAAAGAGAAGGAGAAGCTGTGAGTAAGAGAGAAAGAGAGAAATAGAATCTATGAGTGAGAGACAGAGAGAGAAGCTGTGAGTGAGTGAGAGAGAGAGAAGCTGTGTGTGTGTGAGAGAGAAAGAGAAGCTGTGAGTGAGAGACAGAGAGAGAAAGAGAAGTTGTTAGTGAGAGAGAGAGAGAAAGAGAAGCTGTGAGTGAGAGACAGTGAGATAAAGAGAAGCTGTGTGTGTGAGAGAGAAAGAGAAGCTGTGAGAGAGGGAGAGAATGAGAAGCTGTGTGTGTGTGAGAGAGAAAGAGAAGTTATTAGTGAGAGAGAGAGAGAGAAAGAGCTGTGAGAGAGAGAGAGAGAAAGAGAAGCGGTGTGTGAGAGAGCAAGAGAAGCTGTGAGTGAGAGAGAGAGAGAGAAAGAGAAGCTGTGAGTGAGAGAGAGAGAAAGAGAAGCTGTGTGTGTGTGAGAGAGAAAGGGAAGCTGTGAGTGAGAGACAGAGAGAGAAAGAGAAGTTGTGTGTGTGTGAGAGAGAGAGAGCAAGAGAAGCTGTGAGTGAGAGAGAGAGAGAGAAAGAGAAGCTGTGAATGAGAGAGAGAGAGAAAGAGAAGCTGTGAGTGAGAGAGAGAGTGAGAAGCTATGAGAGAGAGAGAAAGAGAAGCTGTGAGTGAGAGAGAGAAAGAGAAGCTGTGAGTGAGAAAGAGAGAGAAAGAGAAGCTGTGAGTGAGAGACAGAGAGAGAAAGAGAAGCTGTGTGAGAGAGATATAGAAAGAGAAGCTGTGAGTGAGAGAGAGAGAGAGCAAGAGAAGCTGTGAGTGAGAGAGAGAGAGAAAGAGAAGCTGTGAGTGAGAGAGAGAGAAAGAGAAGCTGTGAGTGAGAGATAGAGTGAGAAGCTATGAGAGAGAGAGAGAGAGAGAGAAGCTGTGAGTGAGAGAGAGAAAGAGAAGCTGTGAGTGAGAGACAGAATGAGAAAGAGAATATGTGTAAGAGAGAGAGATAGAGAAAGAGAAGCTGTGAGTGAGAGAGAGAAAGAGAGAAAGAGAAGCTGTGAGTGTGTGAGAGAAAGAGAAGCTGTGAGAGAGAGAAAGAGAAGCTGTGATTGAGAGATAGAGAGAGAAAGAGAAGATGTGAGTGAGAGAGAGAGAGAACGAGAAGCTGTGTGTGAGATAAAGAGAAGCTGTGAGTGAGAGAGAGAGAGAAGCTGTCAGTGAGAGACAGAGAGATAAAGAGAAGCTGTGTGTGTGAGAGAGAAAGAGAAGCTGTGTGTGAGAGAGAATGAGAAGCTGTGTGTGTGTGAGAGAGAAAGAGAAGTTGTTAGTGAGAGAGAGAGAGAAAGAGCTGTGAGAGAGAGGGAGAGAAAGAGTAGCTGTGTGTGAGAGAGCAAGAGAAGCTGTGAGTGAGAGAGAGAGAGAAAGAGAAGCTGTGAGAGAGAGACAGAGAGAGAAAGAGAAGCTGTGTGAGAGAGAGAGAGTGATAAGCTGTGAGTGAGAGACAGAGAGAGAAAGAGAAGGTGTGAGTGAGAGAGAGTGATAAGCTGTGAGTGAGAGAGAGAGAAAGAGAAGCTGTGAGTGAGAGACAGAGAGAGTAGCTGTGTGAGAGAGAGAGAGCAAGAGAAGCTGTGAGTGAGAGAGAGAGAAAGAGAAGCTGTGAGTGTGAGAGAAAGAGAGAAAGAGAAGCTGTGAGTGAGAGAGAGTGAGAAGCTATGAGAGAGAGAGAGAAAGAGAAGCTGTGAGTGAGAAAGAGAGAGAAAGAGAACCTGTGAGTGAGAAAGAGAGAGAAAGAGAAGCTGTGAGTGAGTGACAGAGAGAGAAAGAGAAGCTGTGTGAGAGAGAGAGAGAGAGAGAGAAAGAGAAGCTGTGAGTGAGAGAGAGAAAGAGAAGCTGTGAGTGTGTGTGAGAGAGAAAGAGAAGCTGTGAGAGAGAGAGAAAAAGAGAAGCTGTGAGTGAGAGTGAAAGAGAGAAATAGAAGCTATGAGTGAGAGAGAGAGAAGCTGTGAGTGAGAGAGAAGGGGAAGTGAGGCTGTGAGTGAAAAAGAGAGAAAGAGAAGCTGTGTGAGAGAGAGAGAAATAGAAGCTGTGTGTGTGAGAGAAAGAGAAGCTGTGAGTGAGAGAGAGAGAGCAAGAGAAGCTGTGAGTGAGAGAGAGAGAGAAAGAGAAGCTGTGAATGAGAGAGAGAGAGAAAGAGAAGCTGTGAGTGAGAGAGAGAGTGAGAAGCTATGAGAGAGAGAGAAAGAGAAGCTGTGAGTGAGAGAGAGAAAGAGAAGCTGTGAGTGAGAGACAGAGAGAGAAAGAGAAGCTGTGTGAGAGAGAGATATAGAAAGAGAAGCTGTGAGTGAGAGAGAGAGAGAGAGAGCAAGAGAAGCTGTGAGTGAGAGAGAGAGAAAGAGAAGCTGTGAGTGAGAGAGAGAGAAAGAGAAGCTGTGAGTGAGAGATAGAGTGAGAAGCTATGAGAGAGAGAGAGAAAGAGAAGCTGTGAGTGAGAGAGAAAAAGAGAAGCTGTGAGTGAGAAAGAGAGAGAAAGAGAAGCTGTGAGTGAGAGACAGAGTGAGAAAGAGAATATTTGTGAGAGAGAGAGATAGAGAAAGAGAAGCTGTGAGTGAGAGAGAGAAAGAGAGAAAGAGAAGCTGTGAGTGTGTGAGAGAAAGAGAAGCTGTGTGAGAGAGAAAGAGAAGCTGTGATTGAGAGATAGAGAGAGAAAGAGAAGATGTGAGTGAGAGAGAGAGAGAACGAGAAGCTGTGTGTGTGAGATAAAGAGAAGCTGTGAGTGAGAGAGAGATAGAAGCTGTGAGTGAGAGACAGAGAGATAAAGAGAAGCTGTGTGTGTGAGAGAGAAAGAGAAGCTGTGTGAGAGAGAGAATGAGAAGCTGTGTGTGTGTGAGAGAGAAAGAGAAGTTGTTAGTGAGAGAGAGAGAGAGAGAGAGAGAAAGAGCTGTGAGAGAGAGGGAGAGAAAGAGAAGCTGTGTGTGAGAGAGCAAGAGAAGCTGTGAGTGAGAGAGAGAGTGATAAGCTGTGAGTGAGAGACAGAGAGAGAAAGAGAAGCTGTGTGAGTGAGAGAGAGTGATAAGCTGTGAGTGAGAGACAGAGAGAGAAAGAGAAGCTGTGTGAGTGAGAGAGAGTGATAAGCTGTGAGTGAGAGAGAGAGCAAGAGAAGCTGTGAGTGAGAGAGAGAGAAAGAGAAGCTGTGAGTGTGAGAGAAAGAGAGAAAGAGAAGCTGTGAGTGAGAGAGAGTGAGAAGCTATGAGAGAGAGAGAGAAAGAGAAGCTGTGAGTGAGAAAGAGAGAGAAAGAGAACCTGTGAGTGAGAAAGAGAGAGAAAGAGAAGCTGTGAGTGAGTGACAGAGAGAGAAAGAGAAGCTGTGTGAGAGAGAGAGAGAGAGAGAAAGAGAAGCTGTGAGTGAGAGAGAGAAAGAAAAGCTGTGAGTGTGTGTGAGAGAGAAAGAGAAGCTGTGAGAGAGAGAGAAAAAGAGAAGCTGTGAGTGAGAGTGAAAGAGAGAAATAGAAGCTATGAGTGAGAGAGAGAGAAGCTGTGAGTGAGAGAGAAGGGGAAGTGAGGCTGTGAGTGAAAAAGAGAGAAAGAGAAGCTGTGAGAGAGAGAGAGAAAGAGAAGCTGTGTGTGTGAGAGAAAGAGAAGCTGTGAGTGAGAGAGAGAGAGAAAGAGAAGCTGTGAGTGAGAGATAGAGAGAGAAAGAGAAGCTGTGAGTGAGTGAGAGAGAGAGAACGAGAAGCTGTGTGTGAGAGATAAAGAGAAGCTGTGAGTGAGAGAGAGAGAGAAAGAGAAGCTGTGAGTGAGAGATAGAGAGAGAAAGAGAAGCTGTGAGTGAGAGAGAGAGAGTGAAAGAGAATCTGTGAGTGAGAGAGAGAGAAAGAGAAGCTGTGAGAGAGAGAGAGAAAGAAGCTGTGAGTGAGAAAGAGAGAGAAAGAGAAGCTGTGAGTGAGAGAGAGAGAAGCTGTGAGTGAAAGTGAGAAAGAGAAGCTGATAGTGAGAGAGACAGAGAGAAGCTGTGAGTGAGAGAAAGAGAAAGAGAAGCTGTGAGTAAGAGAGAAAGAGAGAAATAGAATCTATGAGAGAGAGACAGAGAGAAGCTGTGAGTGAGTGAGAGAGAGAGAAGCTGTGTGAGAGAGAGAGAGAAAGAGAAGCTGTGAGTGAGAGAGAGAGAAAGAGTAACTGTGAGTGAGAGAGAGAGAGAAAGAGAAGCTGTGAGTGACTGAGAGAGAGAGAGAAGCTGTGAGTGAGAAAGAAAAAAAAGAAGCTGTGAGAGAGAGAGAAAGAAAGAGAAGCTGTGAGTATGAGATAAAATGAGAGAAAGAGAAGCTGTGCGTGTGAGAGAGAGTGAGAGAAAGAGATGCTGTGAGTGTGTGAGAGAGAAAGAGAAGCTGTCAGTGAGAGAGAGAGAGAAAAAGAGAATCTGTGAGTGTGAGAGAGACAGAGAAGCTGTGAGTGAGAGAGAGAGAGAAAGAGAAGCTCTGAGGGAGAGAGAAAAAAAGAGAAGCTGTGAGTGACAGAGAGAGAGAGAGAAAGAGAAGCTGTGAGTGACAGAGAAAGAGAAGCTGTGAGTGAGTGAGTGAGAGAGAGAAAGAGAAGATGTGAGTGAGAGAAAAAAAGAGAAGCTGTGAATGAGAGAGAGAGAGAAAGAGAAGCTGTGAGTGTGAGATAAAGTGAGAGAAAGAGAAGCAGTGAGTGTGAGAGAGAGTGAGAGAAAGAGATGCTGTGAGTGTGTTGGAGAGAAAGAGAAGCTGTGAGTGAGAGAGAGCGTGTGAAGCTGTGAGTGAGAGAGAAAGAGAAGCTTTGAGTGAGAGAGAGAGAGAAAGAGAATCTGTGAGTGAGAAAGAGAGAGAGAAAGAAAAGCTGTGAGGGAGAGAGATAGAGAAAGAGAACCTGTGAGTGAGAGAGAGAGAGAGAGAAAGAGAAGCTGTGAGTGACCGAGAGAGAAAGAGAAGCTGTGAGTGTGTGTGTGAGAGAAAGAGAAGCTGTGAGTGAGAGAGAGATTGAGAAGCTGTAAGTGAGAGAGAGAGAGAAAGAGAAGCTGTGAGTGAGAGAGAGTGTGAAGCTGTGAGTGAGAGAGAAAGATAAAGAGAAGCTGTGAGAGAGAGAGAGTGAGAAGCTGTGAGTGAGAGAGAGAGTGAGAAGCTATGAGTGAGAGAGAGAGAGAGAAAGCAAAGCTGTGAGTGAGACAGAGAAAGGCAGAGAAGCAGGGTGAGAGCGAGAGAGAGAAAGAGAAGCTGTGAGTGAGAGAGAGAGAGAAAGAGAAGCTGTGAGTGAGAGATAGAGAGAGAAAGAGATGCTGTGAGTGAGAGAGAAAAAAGAGAAGCTGTGAGAGAGAGAGAGAGAAAGAGAAGCTGTGAGTGAGAGAGAGAGAGAAAGAGAATTTGTGTGTGTGTGAGAGAGAAAGAGAAGCTGTGAGTGAGAGAGAGAGAAGCTGAGAGTGACAGAGAGAGAGAGAAAAAGAAGCTCTGAGTGAGAGAGAGAAAGAGAAGCTGTGAGTGAGAGAGAAGGAGAAAGAGAAGCTGTGAGTGAGAGAGAGAGAGAGAAAGAGAATCTGTGAGTGAGAAAGAGAGAGAGAAAGAGAAGCTGTGAGGAAGAGAGAGAGAGAGAGAACCTGTGAGTGAGAGAGAGAGAGAGAGAAATAGAAGCTGTGAGTGAGAGAGAGAGAGAAAAAGAGAAGCTGTGATTGACCGAGAGAGAAAGAGAAGCTGTGAGTGTGTGTGAGAGAGAAAGAGAAGCTGTGAGTGAGAGAGAGATTGAGAAGCTGTAAGTGAGAGATGGAGAGAAAGAGAAGCTGTGAGTGAGAGAGAGAGTGTGAAGCTGTGAGTGAGAGAGAAAGAGAAAGAGAAGCTGTGAGTGAGAGAGAGAGTGAGAAGCTGTGAGTGAGAGAGAGAGAGAAAGTGAAGCTGTGAGTGAGAGACAGAGAGAGAAAGAGAAGCTGTGAGTGAGTGAGAGAGAGAAAGAGAAGCTATGAGAGAGAGAAGCTTTGAGTGAGAGAGAGAGAAATAGAAGCTGTGAGTGAGAGAGAGAGAAAGAGAAGCTGTGAGTGAGAGAGAGAGAGAGAAAGAGAAGCTGTGAGAGAGAGAGAGAGAGAGAAAAAGAGAAGCTGTGAGTGAGAGGGAGAGAAAGAGAAGCTGTGAGTGTGTGAGGGAGAGAAAGAGAAGCTGTGAGTGAGAGAGAGAAAAGCTGTGAGTGAGAGAGAGAGTGAGAAGCTGTGAGTGAGAGAGAGAGAAAAAGCGAAGCTGTGAGTGAGTGAGAGAGAGAAAGAGAAGCTATGAGAGAGAGAGAAGCTTTGAGTGAGAGAGAGAGAAGAGAAGCTGTGATTGAGAGAGAGAGAGAAAGAGAAGCTGTGAGTGAGAGAGAGAGAGAAAGAAAAGCTATGTGAGAGACAGAGAGAGAGAAATCGAAGTGGTAAGTGAGAGAGAGAGAGAGAGAAATTAAAGCTGTGATTGAGAGAGAGAGTGAGAAACTGTGAGTGAGAGAGAGAAAGAAAGAGAAGCTGTGAGTGAGAGAGAGAGAGAGAAAGAGAACCTGTGAGTGAGAGAGATAGAAAAATGATGCTGTGAGTGAGTGAGAGAGAGAGAAATTGAAGCTGTGAGTGAAGGAGAGAGAGAATGAGAAGCTGTGAGTGAGAGAGAGAGAGAAAGAGAATCCGTGAGTGAGAGAGAGAGAGAGAAAAAAAGAGAAGCTGTGAGTGAGAGAGAGAGAGAAAGAGAAGTTGTGTGAGAGCAAGAAAGAGAAGCAGTGAGTGACAGAGAGAGAAAGAGAAGCTGTGAGTGAGTAAGAGAGAGAAGTTCTGAGTGAGTGAGAGAGAAAGAGATGCTTTGAGAGAGAGAGAAAGAGAAGTTGTGAGTGAGAGAGAGAAACAGAAGCTGCATTTGAGAGAGAGAAAGAAGCTGTGAGTGTGTGTGTGAGAGAAAGAGAATCTGTGAGTGAGAGAAAGATAGTGAGAAAGAGAAGCTGTTAGAGAGAGAGAGAGAACCTGTGAATGAGAGAGAGAGAGAGAGAGAGAGAGAAGCTGTGAGTGAGAGACAGAGAGAGAGAGAGAAGCTATGAGTGAGTGAGAGAGAGAGAAGCTGTGAGTGACAGAGAGAGAAAAAGAAGCTCTGAGTGAGAGAGAGAGAGAGAAGCTGTGAGTGAGAGAGAGAGAAGCTGTGTGGGAGAGAGAGAAAGAGAAGCTGTGAGTGAGAGAGAGAGAGAAAGAGAATCTGTGAGTGAGAAAGAGAGAGAGAAAGAGAAGCTGTGAGTGAGAGAGAGAGAAAGAGAAGCTATGTGAGAGACAGAGAGAGAGAAATCGAAGCTGTGAGAGACAGAGAGAGAAAGAGAAGCTATAAGTGAGTGAGAGAGAGAAAGAGAAGCTGTGAGTGAGAGAGAGAGAGAAAGAAAAGCTGTGTGAGAGGGAGAAAAAGAGAAGCTGTGAGTGAGAGAGAGAGAGAAAGAGAATCTGTGAGTGAGAAAGAGAGAGAGAAAGAGAAGCTGTGAGGGAGAGAGAGAGAGAAAGAGAACCTGTGAGTGAGAGAAAGAGAGAGAGAGAAGCTGTGTGTGTGTGTGAGAGAGAAAGAGAAGCTATGTGAGAGACAGAGAGAGAAAGAGAAGCTGTGCGTGAGTGAGAGAGAGAAAGAGAAGCTATGAGAGAGAGAGAGAGAAGCTTTGAGTGAGAGAGAGAGAAAGAGAAGCTGTGAGTGAGTGAGAGAGAGAGAAAGAGAAGCTGTGAGAGAGAGAGAGAAAAAGAGAAGCTGTGAGTGAGAGGGAGACAAAGAGAAACTGTGAGTGTGTGAGGGAGAGAAAGAGAAGCTGTGAGTGAGAGAGAAAAGCTGTGAGTGAGAGAGAGAGTGAGAAGCTGTGAGTGAGAGAGAGAGAAAAAGCGAAGCGGTGAGTGAGACACAGAGAGAGAAAGAGAAGCTGTGAGTGAGAGAGAGAAAGAGAAGCTATGAGAGAGTGAGAAGCTTTGAGTGAGAGAGAGAGAAGAGAAGCTGTGATTGAGAGAGAGAGAGAAAGAGAAGCTGTGAGTGAGAGAGAGAGAGAGAAAGAAAAGCTATGTGAGAGACAGAGAGAGAGAAATCGAAGCGGTGAGTGAGAGAGAGAGAGAGAAATTAAAGCTGTGAGTGAGAGAAAGAGTGAGAAGCTGTGAGTGAGAGAGAGAAAGAAAGAGAAGCTGTGAGAGAGAGAGAGAGAGAAAGAGAACCTGTGAGTGAGAGAGATAGAAAAATGATGCTGTGAGTGAGTGAGAGAGAGAGAAATTGAAGCTGTGAGTGAGGGAGAGAGAGAATGAGAAGCTGTGAGTGAGAGAGAGACAGAAAAAAGAGAAGCTGTGTGTGAGAGAGAGAGAGAAAGAGAAGCTGTGTGAGAGAGAGACAAAGAGAAGCTGTGAGTGAGAGAGAGAGAAGAGAAAGAGCTGTGAGAGAGAGAGAGATGCTGTGAGTGAGTGAGAGAGAGAAGCTGTGAGTGAGTGAGAGAGAGAGAAAGAGAATCTGTGAGTGAGAGAGAGAGAGAAAAAGAGAAGCTGTGAGTGAGAGAGAGAGAGAGAAAGAGAAGCTGTGAGTGAGTAAGAGAGAGAGGAAATCTGCGTGAGTGAGAGAGAAATAGATGCTGTGAGAGAGAGAGAAAGAGAAGTTGTGGGTGAGAGAGAGAGATATAGAAGCTGCATTTGAGAGAGAGAAAGAAGCTGTGAGTGTGTGTGTGAGAGAAAGAGAATCTGTGAGCGAGAGAGAGAGAGAAAGAGAAGCTGTGAGTGAGAAAGAGAGAGAGAAAGAGAAGCTTTGAGGGAGAGAGAGAGAAAGACAACCTGTGAGTGAGAGAGCGAGAGAGAGAAAGAGAAGCTGTGAGTGAGAGAGAGAGAAAGAGAAGCTATGTGAGAGACAGAGAGAGAGAAATCGAAGCTGTGAGTGAGAGAGAGAGAAATTAAAGCTGTGAGAGAGAGAGTGAGAAGCTGTGAGTGAGAGAGAGAGAGAGAGAAAGAAAAGCTGTGAGTGAGAGACAGAGAGAGAAAGAGAAGCTATGAGTCAGTGTGAGAGAGAAAGAGAAGCTACGAGAGAGAGAAGCTTTGAGTGAGAGAGAGAGAAAGAGAAGCTGTGAGTGAGAGAGAGAAAAAGAGAAGCTGTGAGTGAGAGAGAGAGAAAGAGAAGCTGTGAGTGTGTGTGTGAGAGAAAGAGAAGCTGTGAGTGAGAGAGAGATTGAGAAGCTGTAAGTGAGAGAGGGAGAGAAAGAGAAGCTGTGAGTGAGAGAAAGTGTGAAGCTGTGAGTGAGAGAGAAAGAGAAAGAGAAGCTGTGACAGAGAGAGAGAGAAGCTGTGAGTGAGAGAGAGAGTGAGAAGCTATGAGTGAAAGAGAGAGAGAAAGCGAAGCTGTGAGTGAGAGAGAGAGAGAAGCTGTGAGTGAGAGAGAGAAAGAGAAGCTGTGAGTGAGAGACAGAGAGAGAAAGAAAGGGTGTGAGTGAGAGACAGAGAGAGAAAGAGAAGCTGTGTGTGTGAGAGAGAAAGAGAAGCTGTGAGTGAGAGAGAGAAGCTGTGAGTGAAAGTGAGAAAGAGAAGCTGATAGAGAGAGAGAGAGAGAGAAGCTGTGAGTGAGAGAAAGATAAAGAGAAGCTGTGAGTAAGAGAGAAAGAGAGAAATAGAAGCTATGAGTGAGAGACAGAGAGAGAAGCTGTGAGTGAGTGAGAGAGAGAGAAGCTGTGAGTGAGAGACAGAGAGAGAAAGAGAAGTTGTTAGTGAGAGAGAGAGAGAGAGAGAGAGAGAGAGAGAGAAGCTGTGTGAGAGAGAGAGAGAGAAACTATGAGTGAGAGAGAGAGAGAAGCTGTGAGTGAGAGACAGAGAGATAAAGAGAAGCTGTGAGAGAGAGAGAGAGAAAGAGAAGCTGTGAGAGAGAGAGATAATGAGAAGCTTTGAGTGAGAGAGAGAAAGAGAGAGAGAAGCTGTGAGTGTGAGAGAGAGTCAGATAAAGAGAAGCTGTGAGTGAGTGAGAGAGAGAGAGAAGCTGTGAGTGAAAGTGAGAAAGAGAAGCTGATAGTGAGAGAGAGAGAGAGAAGCTGTGAGTGAGAGAAAGAGAAAGAGAAGCTGTGAGTAAGAGAGAAAGAGAGAAATAGAAGCTATGAGTGAGAGACAGAGAGAGAAGCTGTGAGTGAGTGAGAGAGAGAGAAGTTGTGTGAGAGAGAGAAAAAGAGAAGCTGTGAGTGTGTGAGAGAGAGAAAGAGAAGCTGTAAGTGAGTGAGAGAAAGAGAAGCTGTGAGTGTGTGAGAGAGAAAGAGAAGCTGTGAGTGAGAGAGAGAGTGAGAAGCTGTGAGTGAGAGAGAGAGAGAAAGAGATGCTGTGAGTGAGAGACAGAGAAAGAGAAGTTGTTAGTGAGAGAGAGAGAGAGAGACAGAAGCTGTGAGAGAGTGAGAGAAAGAGAAGCTGTGTGAGAGAGAGAGAGAAGCTGTGAGTGAGAGACAGAGAGATAAAGAGAAGCTGTGAGAGAGAGAGAGAATGAAAAGGTGTGTGTGAGAGAGAAAGAGAAGTTGTTATTGAGAGAGAGAGAGAGAGAAAGAAAGAGCTGTGAGAGAGAGAAAGAGAAAGAGAAGCTGTGTGTGAGAGAGAAAGAGAAGCTGTGAGTGAGAGAGAGAGAGAAAGAGAAGCTGTGAGAGAGAGAGAAAGAGAAGCTGTGAGTGAGAGACAGAGAGAGAAAGAGAAGCTGTGTGAGAGAGAGAGTGATAAGCTGTGAGGGAGAGAGTGAGAGAAAGAGAAGCTGTGAGTGAGAGACAGTGAGAGAGAGTAGCTGTGAGAGAGAGAGAGAGCAAGAGAAGCTGTGAGTGTGTGTGTGAGAGAGAAAGAAAGCTGTGAGTGAGAGAGAGAGAGAGAGAAAGAGAAGCTGTGAGTGAGAGAGAGAGAGAAGGAGAAGTTGTGTGAGAGAGAGAGATAGAGAAAGAGAAGCTGTGTGAGAGAGAGAAAGAGAAGCTGTGAGTGTGTGTGAGAGAGAAAGTGAAGTTGTGAGAGAGAGAGAAAAAGAGAAGCTGTGAGTGAAAGTGAAAGAGAGAAATAGAAGCTACGAGTGAGAGAGAGAGAGAAGCTGTGAGTGTGTGAGAGAGAGGAAGTGAAGCTGTGAGTGAAAAAGAGAGAAAGTGAAGCTGTGAGTGAGAGATAGAGAGAGAAAGAGAAGCTGTGAGTTAGAGAGAGAGAACGAGAAGCTGTGTGTGTGTGAGAGAGAGAATCTGTGAGTGAGAGAGAGAAGCTGTGCGTGAGAGAGAGAGAGAGAGAGAAGCTGTGTGTGTCTGTGAGAGAGAGAGAAGCTGTGAGAGAGAGTGAGAGAGAAGCTGTGTGATAGAGAGAGAGAGAAGCTGTGAGTGTGAGACAGAGTGAGATAAAGAGAAGTTGTGAGTGAGAGAGAGAGAGAGAGAAGCTGTGAGTGAGAGACAGAGAGAGAAAGAGAAGCTGTGTGTGAGAGAGAGTGATAAGCTGTGTGTGTGAGAGAGAGAAGCTGTGAGTGAGTGAGAGAGAAAGAGAAGCTGTGAGTGAGTGAGAGAGAGAAGCTGTGAGTGAGAGAGAGAAAGAGAAGCTGTGAGTGAGAGAGAGAAAGAGAAGCTGTGAGTGAGAAAGAGAGAGAAAGAGAAGCTGTGAGTGAGAGACAGAGAGAGAAAGAGAAGCTGTGTGTGTGAGAGAGAAAGAGAAGCTGTGAGTGAGAGAGAGAGTAGCTGTGAGTGAAAGTGAGAAATAGAAGCTGATAGTGTGAGAGAGAGAGAGAAGCTGTGAGTGAGAGAAAGAGAAAGAGAAGCTGTGAGTAAGAGAGAAAAAGAGAAATAGAAGCTATGAGTGAGAGACAGAGAGAAAAGCTGAGTGAGTGAGAGAGAGAGAAGCTGTGTGAGAGAGAGAGAGAAAAAGAGAAGCTGTGTGAGAGAGAGAGAGAGAGAGAAGCTGTAAGTGAGTGAGAGAAGGAGAAGCTGTGAGTGTGTGAGAGAGAAAGAGAAGCTGTGAGTGAAAAAGAGAGAAAGTGAAGCTGTGAGTGAGAGATAGAGAGAGAAAGAGAAGCTGTGAGTTAGAGAGAGAGAGAACGAGAAGCTGTGTGTGTGAGATAAAGAGAAGCTGTGAGTGAGAGAGAGAGAGAGAAAGAGAAGCTGTGAGTGAGAGATAGAGAGAGAGCTGTGTGTGTGTGTGTGAGAGAGAGAAGCTGTGAGTGAGAGAGAGAGAGAGAAAGAGAAGCTGTGTGATAGAGAGAGAGAGAAGCTGTGAGTGTGAGAGAGAGTGAGATAAAGAGAAGTTGTGAGTGAGTCAGTGAGTGAGAGAAGCTGTGAGTGAAAGAGAGAAAGAGAAGCTTTGAGTGAGAGAGAGAGAGAGAAGCTGTGAGTGAGAGACAGAGAGAGAAAGAGAAGCTGTGTGTGAGAGAGAGAGTGATAAGCTGTGTGTGTGAGAGAGAGAAGCTGTGAGTGAGAGAGAGAGAAAGAGAAGCTGTGAGTGAGAGAGAGAGAAGCTGAGAGTGAGAGAGAGAAAGAGAAGCTGTGAGAGACAGAGGGAGAAAGAAAGTGTGTGAGTGCGAGAGAGAGAAAGAGAAGCTGTGAGAGAGAGAAAGAGAAGCAGTGAGTGAGAAAGAGAGAGAAAGAGAAGCTGTGTGTGTGAGAGAGAAAGAGAAGCTGTGAGTGAGAGAGAGAGAAGCTGTGAGTGAAAGTGAGAAAGAGAAGCTGATAGTGAGAGAGAGAGAGAAGCTGTGAGTGAGAGAAAGAGAAAGAGAAGCTGTGAGTAAGAGAGAAAGAGAGAAATAGAAGCTATGAGTGAGAGACAGAGAGAGAAGCTGTGAGTGAGTGAGAGAGAGAGAAGCTGTGTGAGAGAGAGAGAGAAAAAGAGAAGCTGTGAGAGAGAGAGAGAGAAAGAGAAGCTGTAAGTGAGTGAGAGAAGGAGAAGCTGTGAGTGTGAGAGAGAGAAAGAGAAGCTGTGTGTGAGAGAGAGAGAGAGAGAAAGAGAAGCTGTGAGTGAGAAAGAGAGAGAGAAAGAGAAGCTTTGAGGGAGAGAGAGAGAAAGACAACCTGTGAGTGAGAGAGCGAGAGAGAGAGAAAGAGAAGCTGTGAGTGAGAGAGAGAGAAAGAGAAGCTATGTGAGAGACAGAGAGAAATCGAAGCTGTGAGTGAGAGAGAGAGAAATTAAAGCTGTGAGAGAGAGAGTGAGAAGCTGTGAGTGAGAGAGAGAGAGAAAGAAAGAAAAGCTGTGAGTGAGAGACAGAGAGAGAAAGAGAAGCTATGAGTCAGTGTGAGAGAGAAAGAGAAGCTACGAGAGAGAGAAGCTTTGAGTGAGAGAGAGAGAAAGAGAAGCTGTGAGTGAGAGAGAGAAAAAGAGAAGCTGTGAGTGAGAGAGAGAGAAAGAGAAGCTGTGAGTGTGTGTGTGAGAGAAAGAGAAGCTGTGAGTGAGAGAGAGATTGAGAAGCTGTAAGTGAGAGAGGGAGAGAAAGAGAAGCTGTGAGTGAGAGAAAGTGTGAAGCTGTGAGTGAGAGAGAAAGAGAAAGAGAAGCTGTGACAGAGAGAGAGAGAAGCTGTGAGTGAGAGAGAGAGAGAGAGAGAAAGAAAAGCTGTGAGTGAGAGACAGAGAGAGAAAGAGAAGCTATGAGTCAGTGTGAGAGAGAAAGAGAAGCTACGAGAGAGAGAAGCTTTGAGTGAGAGAGAGAGAAAGAGAAGCTGTGAGTGAGAGAGAGAAAAAGAGAAGCTGTGAGTGAGAGTGAGAGGAAGAGATGCTGTGAGTTTGAGAGAGAGAGAAAGAGAAGCTGTGAGTGAGATAGAGAGAGAAAGAGAAGCTGTGAGTGAGATAGTGAGAGAGAATGAGAAGCTGTGTGTGTGAGAGAAAGAGAAGCTGTGAGTGAGAGAGAGAGAGAAGCTGTGAGTGAGAGAGAGAGTAGCTGTATGTGTGTGTGTGTGAGAGAGAAGCTGTGAGTGAGAGAGAGAGAAGCTGTGTGTTAGAGAGAGAGAGAGAAAGAGAAGCTGTGAGAGAGAAAGAGAGAGTGAATCTGTGAGTGAGAGAGAGAAAGAGAGAGAGAAGCTGTGAGTGTGAGAGAGTGTGTGATAAAGAGAAGTTGTGAATGAGTGAGAGAGAGAGAGAAGCTGTGAGTGAGAGAAAGAGAAAGAGAAACTGTGAGTAAGAGAGAAAGAGAGAAATAGAAGCTATGAGTGAGAGAGAGAGAGAGAAAAGCTGTGAGTGAGAGAGAGAGAGAAGCTGTGTGAGAGAGAGAGAAAAAGAGAAGCTGTGAGTGAGAGAGAGAGAAAGAGAAGCTGTGAGTGAGAGAGAGAAAAAGAGAAGCTATGAGAGAGAGAGAGACAGAAGCTGTGAGTGAGAGAGAAAGAGAGGCTGTGAGTGATGGAGAGAGAGAGAAGCTGGGAGTGAGAGAATGAGAAGCTGTGAGTGAGTGAGAGAGAGAGAGAAGCTGTGAGTGAGAGAGAGAGAGAGAAAGAGAAGCTTTGAGTGAGAGAGAAAGAAAAAGAAGCTGTGAATGAGAGAGAGAGAGAAAGAGAAGCTGTGAGTGAGAGAGAGAGAGAAAGAGAAGCTGTGAGTGAGATAGAGAGAGAGAACGAGAAGCTGTGTGTGAGAGAAAAAGAGAAGCTGTGAGTGAGAGAGAGATAGAGAAGCTGTGAGTCAGAGAGAGAGAGAAAGAGAAGCTGTGAGTGAGAGAGAGAGAGAGAAGCTGTGTGTTAGAGAGAGAGAGAGAGAAAGAGAAGCTGTGTGTGTGTGAGAGAGAGAAGCTGTGAGTGAGAGAGAGAAAGAGAGAGAGAAGCTGTGAGTGTGAGAGAGAGTGTGATAAAGAGAAGTTGTTTGTGAGTGAGTGAGAGAGAGAAGCTGTGAGTGAGAGAGAGAGAGAGAAAGAGAAGCTGTGAGTGAGAGAGAAAGAAAAAGAAGCTGTGAATGAGAGAGAGAGAGAAAGAGAAGCTGAGAGTGAGAGAGAGAGAGAAAGAGAAGCTGTGAGTGAGATAGAGAGAGAGAACGAGAAGCTGTGTGTGAGAGAGAAAGAGAAGCTGTGAGTGAGAGAGAGAGATAGAGAAGCTGTGAGTTAGAGAGAGAGAGAGAAAGAGAAGCTGTGAGTGAGAGAGAGAGAGAAGCTGTGTGTTAGAGAGAGAGAGAGAAAGAGAAGCTGTGTGTGTGAGAGAGAGATAAGCTGTGAGTGAGAGAGAGAAAGAGAGTGAGAAGCTGTGAGTGTGAGAGAGAGTGTGATAAAGAGAAGTTGTTTGTGAGTGAGTGAGAGAGAGAAGCTGTGAGTGAAAGAGAGAAAGAGAAGCTGTGAGTGAGTGAGAGAGAGAGAAATAGAAGCTATGTGAGAGAGAGAGATAGAGAGAAGCTGTGAGTGAGAGAGAGAGAGAAGCTGTGTGTGAAAGAGAGAAAGAGAAACTGTGAGTAAGGGAGAGAGAGAAAAAGAGAAACTGTGAGTGAGAGAGAGAAAGAGAAGCTGTGAGTGAGATAGAGAGAGAGAATGAGAAGCTGTGTGTGAGAGAGAAAGAGAAGCTGTGAGTGAGTGAGAGAGAGAGAGAGAGAAGCTGTGAGTAAGAGAGAGAGAGAGAGAAAGAGAAGCTGTGAGTGAGAGAGAGAGAGAGAGAGAGAAAGATAAGCTATGAGTGTGTGAGAGAGAGAAGCTGTGTGTTAGAGAGAGAGAGAAAGAGAAGCTGTGTGTGTGAGAGAGAGAGAAGCTGTGAGTGAGAGAGAGAAAGAGAGAGAAGCTGTGAGTGTGTGAGAGAGTGTGATAAAGAGAAGTTGTGAGTGAGTGAGAGAGAGAGAGAGAAGCTGTGAGTGAAAGAGAGAAAGAGAAGCTGTGAGTGAGATAGAGAGAGAAAAAGAGAAGCTTTGAGAGAGAGAGTGAGAGAGAAAGAGAAGCTGTGAGTAGAGAGAGAGAGAAAGAGGAGCTGTGAGTGAGAGAGACAGAGAAGCTGTGAGTGAGAGAGAGTGAGAAGCTGTGAGTGTGTGTGTGAGAAAAAAGCTTTGAGTTAGAGAAAGAGAGAAAGAGAAGCTGTGAGTGAGAGAGAGAGAGAAAGAGCTGTGAGTGAGAGAGAGAGAGAGAAGCTGTGTGTGTGTGAGAGAGAGAGAAAGAGAAGCTGTGAGTGAGAGAAGAGAGAGAGAAAGAGAAGCTGTGAGTGTGAGAAGAGAGAGAGAAAGAGAAGCTGTGAGTGAGACACAGAAGCTGTGTGAGGGAGAGAGAGAGAGAAGCTGTGAGTGAGAGAGAAAGAGAAACTGTGAGTGAGAGAGAGAGAGAGAAAGAGAAGCTGTGAGTGTGTGTGAGAGAGAAGCTGTGAGTGAGTGAGAGAGAGAGAATGACAAGCTGTTTGTGTGAGAGAGATAAAGAGAAGTTGTGAGTGAGAAAAGAGAGAGATAGAAAGAAAGAGTAGCTGTGAGTGAGAAAGAGAGAGACAGAAGCTGTGAGAGAGAGAGAAGGAGAAGCTGTTAGTAAGAGAGAGAGAAAGAGAAGCTGTGAGTGAAAGAAGAGAGAGAGAAAGAGAAGTTGTGAGTGAGAGGGAGAGACAGAGAAGCTGTGAGTGAGAGAGGGAGAGAGAAAGAGAAGCTGTGAGTGAGAGAGAGAGAAGCTGTGAGTGAGAGAGAGAAAGAGAAGCTGTGAGAGAGAGAGAGAAAGAGCTGTGAGTAGAGAGAGAGAGAAAGAGAAGCTGTGAGTGAGAGAGAGTGAAGCTGTGAGTGAGAGAATGAGAAGTTTTGAGTGAGAAAGAGAGAGAGAGAGAAAGAGAAACAGTGAGAGAGACAGAGAGAAAGAGAAGCTGTGAGTGAGTGAGAGAGGGAGAGAAGCTGTGAGTGAGAGAGAGAGAGAAAGAGAAGCTGTGAGAGAGAGAGAGAGTGAGAGGAAGAGATGCTGTGAGTTTGAGAGAGAGAGAGAAAGAGAAGCTGTGAGTGAGAGAGAGAGAGAAAGAGAAGCTGTGAGTGAGATAGAGAGAGAGAACGAGAAGCTGTGTGTGTGAGAGAAAGAGAAGCTGTGAGTGAGAGAGAGAGAGGGAAGCTGTGAGTGAGAGAGAGAGAGAGAAGCTGTGAGTGAGTGAGAGAGAGAGAGAAGCTGTGAGTGAAAGAGAGAAATTGAAGCTGTGAGTGAGTGAGAGAGAGAGAGAAAGAGAAGCTGTGAGTGAGATAGAGAGAGAGAACGAGAAGCTGTGTGTGTGAGAGAAAGAGAAGCTGTAAGTGAGAGAGAGAGAGAGAGAGAGAATGAGTACCTGTAATTGAGAGAGAGAGAGAAGGAGAAGCTGTGAGTGAGAGAGAGAGAAAGACAAGCTGTGTGTTAGAGAGAGAGAGAAAGAGAAGCAGTGACTGAGAGAGAGAGAGAGAGAGAAAGAGAAGTGAGTGAGAGAGAGAGAGAATGAGAAGTTGTGAGTGACAGAGAGTGAAAGAGAAGCTGTGAGTGAGTGAGAGAGAGAAATTGAAGCCTTGAGTGAGAGAGAGAGAGAAGCTTTGTGTGAGAGAAAGTGAGAAAAAGAGAAGCTGTGAAAGAGAGAGTGAGAAGCTGTGAGTGAGAGAGAGAGAGAGAGAAAGAGAAGCTGTAAGAGAGAGAGAAGCTGTGAGTGAGAGAGAGAGTGAGAAGCTGTGAGTGAGAGAGAGAGAAAGTGAAGCTGTGAGTGAGAGAAAGAGAGAGAAAGAGAAGCTGTGTGAGAGAGAGAGAGAGAAAGAGAAGCTGTGAGTGAGAGAGAGAGAGAAAGAGTAACTGTGAGTGAGAGAGAGAGAAAGAGAAGCTGTGAGTGAGTGAGAGAGAGAGAGAGAAAGGGAAGATGTGAGTGAGAAAAAAAGAGAAGCTGTGAGAGAGAGAGAAAGAAAGAGAAGCTGTGAGTGTGAGATAAAGTGAGAGAAAGAGAAGCTGTGAGTGTGAGAGTGAGTGAGAGAAAGAGATGCTGTGAGTGTGTGAGAGAGAAAGAGAAGCTGTGTGTGAGAGGGAGAGAGAGAAAGAGAAGCTGTGAGTGTGAGAGAGACAGAGAAGCTGTGAGTGAGAGAGAGAGAGAGAGAAAGAGAAGCTGTGAGGGAGAGAGAGAGAGAGAAAGAGTAGCTGTGAGTGACAGAGAGAGAGAGAGAAGCTGTGAGTGACAGAGAAAGAGAAGCTGTGAGTGAGTGAGTGAGTGAGAGAAAGAGAAGACGTGAGTGAGAGAGAAAAAGAGAAGCTGTGAGTGAGAGAGAGAGAGAAAGAGAAGCTGTGAGTGTGAGAGAGAGTGAGAGAAAGAGATGCTGTGAGTGTGTTAGAGAGAAAGAGAAGCTGTGAGTGAGAGAGAAAGAGAAGCTGTGAGTGAGAGAGAGAGATAGAGAAGCTGTGAGTTAGAGAGAGAGAGAGAAAGAGAAGCTGTGAGTGAGAGAGAAAGAGAAGCTGTGAGTAACAGAGAGAGAGAAGCTGTGAGTGTGAGAGAGAGAAATTGAAGCTGTGAGTGTGTGTGAGAGAGAAAAAGCTGTATGTGTGAGAGAGAAATAGAAGTTGTGTGTGAGAGTGTGTGAGAGAAAAATAGAAGCTGCTTTGAGTGTGAGAGGGAGAGAGAAAGAGAAGCTGTGTGAGAGAGAAAGAAAGAAAGAGAAGTTGTGAGTGAGACAGTGAGAGAGCGAAATAAAAACAGTGAGTTAGAGAGAGAGTGAAAATGAAGCTGTGAGTGAGAGAGTGAGAAATTGAACCTGTGAGTGAGAGAGAGAAAGAAAGAGAAGCTGTGAGTGTGAGAGACAGAAGCTGTGAGTGAGTGAGAGATAGAGAGAGAGAGAGAGAAGCTGTGAGTGAGAGAGAGAGAGAAAGAAAAGCTGTGTGGGTGTGAGAGAGAAAGAGAAGCTGTTAGTGAGAGAGAGGGAGAGTATAAGAGAAGTTGTGAGTGAGAGAGAGAGAGAGAAGCTGAGAGTGAGTGAGAGAAGCTGTGAATGAGAGAGAGAGAAGGAGAAGCTGTGAGTGAGAGAGAGAGAAAGAAGCTGTGAGTGAGTGAGAGAGAAGCTGTGAGTGACAGAGAGAGAAGATGTGAGTGAGAGAGAGAGAGAAAGAGAAGCTGTGTGAGAGATAGAGATAGAGAAATAGAAGCTGTGTGAGAGAGAAAGAGAGAAAGAGAAGCTGTGAGTGTGTGTGAGAGAGAAAGAGAAGCTGTGAGAGAGAGAGAAAAAGAGAAGCTGTGAGTGAGAGTAAAAGAGAGAAATAGAAGCAATGAGTGAGAGATTGAGAGAAGCTGTGAGTGAGAGAGAGAGAGAGAACGAGAAGCTGTGTGTGAGAGAGAAAGAGAAGCTGTGAGTGAGAGAGAGAGAGAAAGAGAAGCTGTGAGTGAGAGATAGAGAGAGAAAGAGAAGATGTGAGTGAGAGAGAGAGAGAACGAGAAGCTGTGTGTGTGAGATAAAGAGAAGCTGTGAGTGAGAGAGAGAGAGAGAGAAGCTGTGAGTGAGAGATAGAGAGAGAAAGAGAATCTGTGAGTGAGAGAGAGAGAAAGAGAAGCTATGAGTGAGAGAGAGAGAGAGAAAGAAAGAAAGGGTGTGAGTGCGCATGCGAGTGAGAAAGAGAAGCTGTGTGAGAGAGAGAAAGAGAAGCTGTGAGTGAGAGAGAGAGAAGCTGTGAGTGAAAGTGAGAAAGAGAAGCTGATAGTGAGAGAGAGAGAGAAAACCTGTGAGTGAGAGAAAGAGAAAGAGAAGCTGTGAGTAAGAGAGAAAGAGAGAAATAGAATCTATGAGTGAGAGACAGAGAGAGAAGCTGTGAGTGAGTGAAAGAGAGAGAAGCTGTGTGAGAGAGAGAGAGAAAAAGAGAATCTGTGAGTGAGAGAGAGAGAGAGAGAAAGAGAAGCTGTAAGTGAGTGAGAGAAAGAGAAGCTGTGAGTGTGTGAGAGAGAAAGAGAAGCTGTGAGTGAGAGAGAGAGTGAGAAGCTGTGAGTGAGAGAGAGAGAGAAAGAGAAGTTGTGAGTGAGTGACAGAGAGAGAAAGAGAAGCTGTGTGAGAGAGAGAGAGAGTGAAAGAGAAGCTGTGAGTGAGAGAGAGAAAGAGAAGCTGTGAGTATGTGTGAGAGAGAAAGAGAAGCTGTGAGAGAGAGAGAAAAAGAGAAGCTGTGAGTGAGAGTTAAAGAGAGAAATTGAAGCTATGAGTGAGAGAGAGAGAAGCTGTGAGAGAGAGAGAGAAAGAGAAGCTGTGTGTGTGAGAGAAAGAGAAGCTGTGAGAGAGAGAGAGAGAGAAAGAGAAGCTGTGTGTGTGAGAGAGAGTGATAAGCTGTGAGTGAGAGACAGAGAGAGAAAGAGAAGCTGTGTGAGTGAGAGAGAGTGATAAGCTATGAGTGAGAGAGAGAGAAAGAGAAGCTGTGAGTGAGAGACAGAGAGAGTAGCTGTGTGAGAGAGAGAGAGAGCAAGCAAGAGAAGCTGTGAGTGAGAGAGAGAGAGAAAGAGAAGCTGTGAGTGAGAGAGAAAGAGAGAAAGAGAAGCTGTGAGTGAGAGAGAGTGAGAAGCTATGAGAGAGAGAGAGAGAAAGAGAAGCTGTGAGTGAGAAAGAGAGAGAAAGAGAACCTGTGAGTGAGAAAGAGAGAGAAAGAGAAGCTGTCAGTGAGTGACAGAGAGAGAAAGAGAAGCTGTGTGAGAGAGAGAGAGAGAGAAAGAGAAGCTGTGAGTGTGTGTGAGAGAGAAAGCGAAGCTGTGAGAGAGAGAGAAAAAGAAGCTGTGAGTGAGAGTGAAAGAGAGAAATAGAAGCTATGAGTGAGAGAGAGAGAAGCTGTGAGTGAGAGAGAGAGAGGAAGTGAAGCTGTGAGTGAAAAAGAGAGAAAGAGAAGCTGTGAGAGAGAGAGAGAGAGAAGCTGTGTGTGTGAGAGAAAGAGAAGCTGTGAGTGAGAGAGAGAGAAAGAGAAGCTGTGTGAGAGATAGAGAGAGAAAGAGAAGCTGTGAGTGAGTGAGAGAGAGAGAACGAGAAGCTGTGTGTGAGAGATAAAGAGAAGCTGTGAGTAAGAGAGAGAGAGAAAGAGAAGCTGTGAGTGAGAGATAGAGAGAGAAAGAGAAGCTGTGAGTGAGAGAGAGAGAGTGAAAGAGAATCTGTGAGTGAGAGAGAGAGAAAGAGAAGCTATGAGTGAGAGAGAGAGAGAAAGAAAGGGTGTGAGTGTGTGCGCGAGAGAGAAAGAGAAGCTGTGTGAGAGAGAGAAAGAAGCTTTGAGTGAAAAAGAGAGAGAAAGAGAAGCTGTGAGTGAGAGAGAGAGAAGCTGTGAGTGAAAGTGAGAAAGAGAAGCTGATAGTGAGAGAGAGAGAGAAGCTGTGAGTGAGAGAAAGAGAAAGAGAAGCTGTGAGTAAGAGAGAAAGAGAGAAATAGAATCTATGAGAGAGAGACAGAGAGAGAAGCTGTGAGTGAGTGAGAGAGAGAGAAGCTGTGTGAGAGAGAGAGAGAAAAAGAGAAGCTGTGAGTGAGAGAGAGAGAGAAAGAGAAGCTGTGTGAGAGAGAGAGATAGAGAAAGAGAAGCTGTGAGTGAGATAGAGAGAGAGAAGCTATGAGAAAGAGAGAGAAAGAGAAGCTGTGAGTGAGAGAGAGAAAGAGAAGCTGTGTGTGTGATAGAAAGAGAAGCTGTGAGTGAGGGAGAGAGAAAGAGAAGCTGTGAGTGAGAGATAGAGAGAGAAAGAGAAGCTGTGAGTGAGTGAGAGAGAGAGAACGAGAAGCTGTGTGTGAGAGATAAAGAGAAGCTGTGAGTGAGAGAGAGAAAGAAAGAGAAGCTGTGAGTGAGAGACACAGAGAGAAGGAGAATCTGTGAGTGAGAGAGAGAGAGTGAAAGAGAATCTGTGAGTGAGAGAGAGAGAAAGAGAAGCTGTGAGAGAGATAGAAAGAGAAGCTGTGAGAGAGAGACAGAGAGAGAAAGAGAAGCTGTGTGAGAGATAGAGATAGAGAAATAGAAGCTGTGTGAGAGAGAAAGAGAGAAAGAGAAGCTGTGAGTGTGTGTGAGAGAGAAAGAGAAGCTGTGAGAGAGAGAGAAAAAGAGAAGCTGTGAGTGAGAGTAAAAGAGAGAAATAGAAGCAATGAGTGAGAGATTGAGAGAAGCTGTGAGTGAGAGAGAGAGAGAGAACGAGAAGCTGTGTGTGTGAGAGAAAGTGAAGCTGTGAGTGAGAGAGAGAGAGAACGAGAAGCTGTGTGTGTGAGATAAAGAGAAGCTGTGAGTGAGAGAGAGAGAGAGAGAGAAGCTGTGAGTGAGAGATAGAGAGAGAAAGAGAATCTGTGAGTGAGAGAGAGAGAAAGAGAAGCTATGAGTGAGAGAGAGAGAGAGAAAGAAAGAAAGGGTGTGAGTGCGCATGCGAGTGAGAAAGAGAAGCTGTGAGAGAGAGAGAAAGAGAAGCTGTGAGTGAGAGAGAGAGAAGCTGTGAGTGAAAGTGAGAAAGAGAAGCTGATAGTGAGAGAGAGAGAGAAAACCTGTGAGTGAGAGAAAGAGAAAGAGAAGCTGTGAGTAAGAGAGAAAGAGAGAAATAGAATCTATGAGTGAGAGACAGAGAGAGAAGCTGTGAGTGAGTGAGAGAAAGAGAAGCTGTGAGTGTGTGAGAGAGAAAGAGAAGCTGTGAGTGAGAGAGAGAGTGAGAAGCTGTGAGTGAGAGAGAGAGAGAAAGAGAAGTTGTGAGTGAGAGAGAGAGAGACAGAGAAGTTGTTAGTGAGAGAGAGAGAAAGAGAAGCTGTAAGTGAGTGAGAGAAAGAGAAGCTGTGAGTGTGTGAGAGAGAAAGAGAAGCTGTGAGTGAGAGAGAGAGTGAGAAGCTGTGAGTGAGAGAGAGAGAGAAAAAGAGAATCTGTGAGTGAGAGAGAGAGAGAGAGAAAGAGAAGCTGTAAGTGAGTGAGAGAAAGAGAAGCTGTGAGTGTGTGAGAGAGAAAGAGAAGCTGTGAGTGAGAGAGAGAGTGAGAAGCTGTGAGTGAGAGAGAGAGAGAAAGAGAAGTTGTGAGTGAGAGAGAGAGAGACAGAGAAGTTGTTAGTGAGAGAGAGAGAAAGAGAAGCTGTGAGAGAGAGAGAGAAAGAGAGAAAGAGAAGCTGTGAGAGAGAGAGAAAGAGAAGCTATGAGTGTGTGAGAGAGAGAAGCTGTGAGTGAGAGACAGAGAGATAAAGAGAAGATGTGAGAGAGAGAGAGAGAAAGAGAAGCTGTGAGAGAGGGAGAGAATGAGAAGCTGTGTGTGTGAGAGAGAGAAAGAGAAGTTATTAGTGAGAGAGAGAGAGAGAGAAAGAGAAGCTGTGAGTGAGAGAGAGAGAGAGAAAGAGAAGCTGTGAGTGAGAGAGAGAGAGAAAGAGAAGCTGTGTGTGTGTGAGAGAGAAAGGGAAGTTGTGAGTGAGAGAAAGAGAGAGAAAGAGAAGCTGTGTGTATGAGAGAGAGAGAGAGAGCAAGAGAAGCCATGAGTGAGAGAGAGAGAGAAAGAGAAGCTGTGAGTGTGAGAGAGAGAAAGAGAAGTTGTTAGTGTGTGAGAGAGAGAGAAAGAGCTGTGAGAGAGAGAGAGAGAAAGAGAAGCTGTGTGAGAGAGAGAATGAGAAGCTGTGTGTGTGAGAGAGAGAAAGAGAAGTTGTTAGTGAGAGAGAGAGAGAAAGAGCTGTGAGAGAGAGAGAGAAAGAGAAGCTTTGTGTGAGAGAGCAAGAGAAGCTGTGAGTGAGAGAGAGAAAGAGAAGCTGTGAGTGAAAGACAGAGAGAGAAAGAGAAGCTGTGTGTGTGAGAGAGAGTGACAAGCTGTGAGTGAGAGACAGAGAGAGAAAGAGAAACTGTGTGAGCGAGAGAGAGTGATAAGCTGTGAATGAGAGAGAGAGAGAAAGAGAAGCTGTGAATGAGAGAGAGAGAGAGTCGCTGTGAGAGAGAGAGAGAGCAAGAGAAGCTGTGAGTGAGAGAGAGAGAGAAAGAGAAGCTGTGAGTGAGAGAGAAAGAGAGAAAGAGAAGCTGTGAGTGAGAGAGAGTGAGAAGCTGTGAGAGAGAGAGAGAAAGAGAAGCTGTGAGTGAGAGAGAGAGAAGCTGTGAGTGAAAGTGAGAAAGAGAAGCTGATAGTGAGAGAGAGAGAGAAAACCTGTGAGTGAGAGAAAGAGAAAGAGAAGCTGTGAGTAAGAGAGAAAGAGAGAAATAGAATCTATGAGTGAGAGACAGAGAGAGAAGCTGTGAGTGAGTGAGAGAGAGAGAAGCTGTGTGAGAGAGAGAGAGAAAAAGAGAATCTGTGAGTGAGAGAGAGAGAGAGAAAGAGAAGCTGTAAGTGAGTGAGAGAAAGAGAAGCTGTGAGTGTGTGAGAGAGAAAGAGAAGCTGTGAGTGAGAGAGAGAGTGAGAAGCTGTGAGTGAGAGAGAGAGAGAAAGAGAAGTTGTGAGTGAGAGACAGAGAGAGAAAGAGAAGTTGTTAGTGAGAGAGAGAGAAAGAGAAGCTGTGAGAGAGAGAGAGAAAGAGAGAAAGAGAAGCTGTGTGAGAGAGAGAAAGAGAAGCTATGAGTGTGTGAGAGAGAGAAGCTGTGAGTGAGAGACAGAGAGATAAAGAGAAGATGTGAGAGAGAGAGAGAGAAAGAGAAGCTGTGAGAGAGGGAGAGAATGAGAAGCTGTGTGTGTGAGAGAGAGAAAGAGAAGTTATTAGTGAGAGAGAGAGAGAGAGAAAGAGAAGCTGTGAGTGAGAGAGAGAGAGAGAAAGAGAAGCTGTGAGTGAGAGAGAGAGAGAAAGAGAAGCTGTGTGTGTGTGAGAGAGAAAGGGAAGTTGTGAGTGAGAGAAAGAGAGAGAAAGAGAAGCTGTGTGTATGAGAGAGAGAGAGAGAGCAAGAGAAGCCGTGAGTGAGAGAGAGAGAGAAAGAGAAGCTGTGAGTGTGAGAGAGAGAAAGAGAAGTTGTTAGTGTGTGAGAGAGAGAGAAAGAGCTGTGAGAGAGAGAGAGAAAGAGAAGCTGTGTGAGAGAGAGAATGAGAAGCTGTGTGTGTGAGAGAGAGAAAGAGAAGTTGTTAGTGAGAGAGAGAGAGAAAGAGCTGTGTGAGAGAGAGAGAAAGAGGAGCTGTGTGTGAGAGAGCAAGAGAAGCTGTGAGTGAGAGAGAGAAAGAGAAGCTGTGAGTGAGAGACAGAGAGAGAAAGAGAAGCTGTGTGTGTGAGAGAGAGTGACAAGCTGTGAGTGAGAGACAGAGAGAGAAAGAGAAACTGTGTGAGCGAGAGAGAGTGATAAGCTGTGAATGAGAGAGAGAGAGAAAGAGAAGCTGTGAATGAGAGAGAGAGAGAGAGTCGCTGTGAGAGAGAGAGAGAGCAAGAGAAGCTGTGAGTGAGAGAGAGAGAGAAAGAGAAGCTGTGAGTGAGAGAGAAAGAGAGAAAGAGAAGCTGTGAGTGAGAGAGAGTGAGAAGCTATGAGAGAGAGAGAGAAAGAGAAGCTGTGAGTGAGAAAGAGAGAGAAAGAGAAGCTGTGAGTGAGAGAGAGAGAGAGAGAAGCTGTGAGTGTGTGTGAGAGAGAAAGAGAAGCTGTGAGAGAGAAGCTGTGAGTGAGAGTGAAAGAGAAATAGAAGCTATGAGTGAGAGAGAGAGAGAAGCTGTGAGTGAGAGAGAGAGAGGAAGTGAATCTGTCAGTGAAAAAGAGAGAAAGAGAAGCTGTGAGAGAGAGAGAGAAAGAGAAGCTGTGAGTGTGAGAGAAAGAGAAGCTGTGAGTAAGAGAGAGAGAGAAAGAGAAGCTGTGAGTGAGAGATAGAGAGAGAAAGAGAAGCTGTGAGTGAGTGAGAGAAAACGAGAAGCTGTGTGTGTGAGATAAAGAGAAGCTGTGAGTGAGAGAGAGAGAGAGAGAAAGAGAAGCTGTGAGTGAGAGATAGTGAGAGAAAGAGAAGCTGTGAGTGAGAGAGAGAGAGTGAAAGAGAATCTGTGAGTGAGAGAGAGAGAAAGAGAAGCTATGTGCGCGATAGAGAGAAAGAGTAGCTGAGAGAGAGAGAAAGAGAAGCTGTGAGTGAGAAAGAGAGAGAAAGAGAAGCTGTGAGTGAGAGAGAGAGAAGCTGTGAGTGAAAGTGAGAAAGAGAAGCTGATAGTGAGAGAGAGAGAGAGAGATAGAGAACCTGTGAGTGAGAGAAAGAGAAAGAGAAGCTGTGAGTAAGAGAGAAAGAGAGAAATAGAATCTATGAGTGAGAGACAGAGAGAGAAGCTGTGAGTGAGTGAGAGAGAGAGAAGCTGTGTGTGAGAGAGAGAGAAAAAGTGAAGCTGTGAGTGAGAGAGAGAGAGAGAGAAGCTGTAAGTGAGTGAGAGAAAGAGAAGCTGTGAGTGAGAGAGAGAGTGAGAAGCTGTGAGTGAGAAAGAGAGAGAAAGAGAAGCTGTGAGTGAGAGACAGAGAGAGAAAGAGAAGTTGTTAGTGAGAGAGAGAGAGAGAGAAGGTGTGAGAGAGAGAGAGAAAGAGAAGCTGTGAGTGACAGATAGAGAGAGAAAGAGAAGCTGTGAGTGAGTGAGAGAGAGTGAAAGAGAATCTGTGAGTGAGAGAGAGAGAAAGAGAAGCTATGAGTGAGAGAGAGAGAGAGAAAGAAAGGGTGTGAGTGCGCGCGCGCGAGAGAAAGAGAAGCTGTGAGTGAGAAAGAGAGAGAAAGAGAAGCTGTGAGTGAGAGAGAGAGAAGCTGTGAGTGAAAGTGAGAAAGAGAAGCTGATAGTGAGAGAGAGAGAGAAAAAACCTGTGAGTGAAAGAGAAAGAGAAGCTGTAAGAGAGAAAGAGAGAAATAGAATCTATGAGTGAGAGACAGAGAGAGAAGCTGTGAGTGAGTGAGAGAGAGAGAAGCTGTGTGAGAGAGAGAGAGAAAAAGAGAAGCTGTGAGTGAGAGAGAGAAAGAGAAGCTGTAAGTGAGTGAGAGAATGAGAAGCTGTGAGTGTGAGAGAGAGAAAGAGAAGCTGTGAGTGAGAGAGAGAGTGAGAAGCTGTGAGTGAGAGAGAGAGAGAAAGAGAAGCTGTGAGTGAGAGACAGAGAGAGAAAGAGAAGTTGTTAGTGAGAGAGAGAGAGAAAGAGAAGCTGTGAGAGAGAGAGAGAGAAAGAGAGAAAGAGAAGCTGTGAGAGAGAGAGAGAAAGAGAAGCTATGAGTGAGAGAGAGAGAGAGAAGCTGTGAGTGAGAGACAGAGAGATAAAGAGAAGCTGTGAGAGAGAGAGAGAAAGAGAAGCTGTGAGAGAGGGAGAGAATGAGAAGCTGTGTGTGTGAGAGAGAGAAAGAGAAGTTATTAGTGAGAGAGAGAAGAGAGAGAGAGAAAGAGCTGTGTGTGAGAGAGAGAGAAAGAGAAGCTGTGAGAGAGAGAGAGAGAGAAAGAGAAGCTGTGAGTGAGAGAGAGAGAGAAAGAGAAGCTGTGTGTGTGTGAGAGAGAAAGGGAAGTTGTGAGTGAGAGAAAGAGAGAGAAAGAGAAGCTGTGTGTATGAGAGAGAGAGAGAGAGCAAGAGAAGCCATGAGTGAGAGAGAGAGAGAGAAAGAGAAGCTGTGAGTGAGAGAGAGAGAGAGAAAGAGAAGCTGTGAGTGAGAGAGAGAGAGTGAGAAGCTATGAGAGAGTGAGAGAAAGAGAAGCTGTGTGTGAGAGTGAAAGAGAGAAATAGAAGCTATGAGTGAGTGAGAGAGAGAGAAGCTGTGAGTGTGAGAGAGAGAGGAAGTGAACCTGTGAGTGAAAAAGAGAGAAAGAGCAGCTGTGTGTGTGAGAGAGAAAGAGAAGCTGTAAGTGAGAGAGAGAGAGAGAACGAGAAGCTGTGTGTGAGAGAGAAGGAGAAGCTGTGAGTGAGAGAGAGAGAAAGAGAAGGTGTGAGTGAGAGATAGAGAGAGAAAGAGAAACGGTGAGTTAGAGAGAGAGAGAGAATGAGAAGCTGTGTGTGTGAGATAAAGAGAAGCTGTGAGTGAGAGAGAGAGAAAGAGAAGCTGTGAGTGAGAGACAGAGAGAGAAAGAAAGGGTGTGAGTGCGAGAGAGAGAGAGAGAAAGAGAACCTGTGAGAGAGAGAGAAAGAGTAGCTGTGAGTGAGAAAGAGAGAGAAAGAGAAGCTGTGACTGAGAGACAGAGAGAGAAAGAGAAGCTGTGTATGAGAGAGAGAAAGAGAAGCTGTGAGAGAGAGAGAAAGAGAAGCTGTAAGTGTGAGAGAGATAGAAAGAGAAGCTGTGAGTGAGAGAGAGAGAAAAAATCTGTGAGTGTGAGAGAGAGAGAAAGAGAAGCTGTGAGTGAGAGAGTGAGAGAGAGAAAGAGAAGCTGTGAGTGAGAGAGAGAGAGAAGGAGAAGTTGTGTGAGAGAGAGAAAAAGAGAAGCTGTGAGTGAGAGTAAAAGAGAGAAATAGAAGCCATGAGTGAGAGATTGAGAGAAGCTGTGAGTGAGAGAGAGAGAGAGAACGAGAAGCTGTGTGTGTGAGAGAAAGAGAAGCTGTGAGTGAGAGAGAGAGAGAAAGAGAAGCTGTGAGTGAGAGATAGAGAAAGAGAAGCTGTGAGTGAGAGAGAGAGAAGCTGTGAGTGAAAGTGAGAAAGAGAAGCTGATAGTGAGAGAGAGAGAGAAAACCTGTGAGTGAGAGAAAGAGAAAGAGAAGCTGTGAGTAAGAGAGAAAGAGAGAAATAGAATCTATGAGTGAGAGACAGAGAGAGAAGCTGTGAGTGAGTGAGAGAGAGAGAAGCTGTGTGAGAGAGAGAGAGAAAAAGAGAATCTGTGAGTGAGAGAGAGAGAGAGAAAGAGAAGCTGTAAGTGAGTGAGAGAAAGAGAAGCTGTGAGTGTGTGAGAGAGAAAGAGAAGCTGTGAGTGAGAGAGAGAGTGAGAAGCTGTGAGTGAGAGAGAGAGAGAAAGAGAAGTTGTGAGTGAGAGACAGAGAGAGAAAGAGAAGTTGTTAGTGAGAGAGAGAGAAAGAGAAGCTGTGAGAGAGAGAGAGAAAGAGAGAAAGAGAAGCTGTGAGAGAGAGAGAAAGAGAAGCTATGAGTGTGTGAGAGAGAGAAGCTGTGAGTGAGAGACAGAGAGATAAAGAGAAGATGTGAGAGAGAGAGAGAAAGAGAAGCTGTGAGAGAGGGAGAGAATGAGAAGCTGTGTGTGTGTGAGAGAGAAAGAGAAGTTATTAGTGAGAGAGAGAGAGAGAGAGAGATAAAGAGCTGTGAGAGAGAGAGAGAAAGAGAAGCTGTGAGTGAGAGAGAGAGAGAGAAAGAGAAGCTGTGAGTGAGAGAGAGAGAGAAAGAGAAGCTGTGTGTGTGTGAGAGAGAAAGGGAAGTTGTGAGTGAGAGAAAGAGAGAGAAAGAGAAGCTGTGTGTATGAGAGAGAGAGAGAGAGCAAGAGAAGCCGTGAGTGAGAGAGAGAGAGAAAGAGAAGCTGTGAGTGTGAGAGAGAGAAAGAGAAGTTGTTAGTGTGTGAGAGAGAGAGAAAGAGCTGTGAGAGAGAGAGAGAGAAAGAGAAGCGGTGTGAGAGAGAGAATGAGAAGCTGTGTGTGTGAGAGAGAGAAAGAGAAGTTGTTAGTGAGAGAGAGAGAGAAAGAGCTGTGAGAGAGAGAGAGAAAGAGAAGCTGTGTGTGAGAGAGCAAGAGAAGCTGTGAGTGAGAGAGAGAAAGAGAAGCTGTGAGTGAGAGACAGAGAGAGAAAGAGAAGCTGTGTGTGTGAGAGAGAGTGATAAGCTGTGAGTGAGAGACAGAGAGAGAAAGAGAAGCTGTGTGAGTGAGAGAGAGTGATAAGCTGTGAATGAGAGAGAGAGAGAAAGAGAAGCTGTGAATGAGAGAGAGAGAGAGAGTCGCTGTGAGAGAGAGAGAGAGCAAGAGAAGCTGTGAGTGAGAGAGAGAGAAAGAGAAGCTGTGAGTGAGAGAGAAAGAGAGAAAGAGAAGCTGTGAGTGAGAGAGAGTGAGAAGCTATGAGAGAGAGAGAGAAAGAGAAGCTGTGAGTGAGAAAGAGAGAGAAAGAGAAGCTGTGAGTGAGAAAGAGAGAGAAAGAGAAGCTGTGAGTGAGAGACAGAGAGAGAAAGAGAAGCTGTGTGTGTGAGAGAGAGAAAGAGAAGCTGTGAGTGAGAGAGAGAGAGAGAGAGAAGCTGTGAGTGTGTGTGAGAGAGAAAGAGAAGCTGTGAGAGAGAAGCTGTGAGTGAGAGTGAAAGAGAAATAGAAGCTATGAGTGAGAGAGAGAGAGAAGCTGTGAGTGAGAGAGAGAGAGGAAGTGAAGCTGTCAGTGAAAAAGAGAGAAAGAGAAGCTGTGAGAGAGAGAGAGAAAGAGAAGCTGTGAGTGTGAGAGAAAGAGAAGCTGTGAGTAAGAGAGAGAGAGAAAGAGAAGCTGTGAGTGAGAGATAGAGAGAGAAAGAGAAGCTGTGAGTGAGTGAGAGAGAACGAGAAGCTGTGTGTGTGAGAGAAAGAGAAGCTGTGAGTGAGAGAGAGAGAGAAAGAGAAGCTGTGAGTGAGAGATAGTGAGAGAAAGAGAAGCTGTGAGTGAGAGAGAGAGAGTGAAAGAGAATCTGTGAGTGAGAGAGAGAGAAAGAGAAGCTATGTGTGTGTGAGAGAGAGAGAGAAAGGGTGTGAGTGCGCGCGCGAGAGAGAAAGAGAAGCTGAGAGAGAGAGAGAGAAAGAGAAGCTGTGAGTGAGAAAGAGAGAGAAAGAGAAGCTGTGAGTGAGAGAGAGAGAAGCTGTGAGTGAAAGTGAGAAAGAGAAGCTGATAGTGAGAGAGAGAGAGAGAGAGAGAACCTGTGAGTGAGAGAAAGAGAAAGAGAAGCTGTGAGTAAGAGAGAAAGAGAGAAATAGAATCTATGAGTGAGAGACAGAGAGAGAAGCTGTGAGTGAGTGAGAGAGAGAGAAGCTATGTGTGAGAGAGAGAGAAAAAGAGAAGCTGTGAGTGAGAGAGAGAGAGAGAAGCTGTAAGTGAGTGAGAGAAAGAGAAGCTGTGAGTGAGAGAGAGAGTGAGAAGCTGTGAGTGAGAAAGAGAGAGAAAGAGAAGCTGTGAGTGAGAGACAGAGAGAGAAAGAGAAGTTGTTAGTGAGAGAGAGAGAGAAAGAGAAGGTGTGAGAGAGAGAGAGAAAGAGAAGCTGTGAGTGACAGATAGAGAGAGAAAGAGAAGCTGTGAGTGAGTGAGAGAGAGTGAAAGAGAATCTGTGAGTGAGAGAGAGAGAAAGAGAAGCTATGAGTGAGAGAGAGAGAGTGAAAGAAAGGGTGTGAGTGCGCGCGCGAGAGAGAAAGAGAAGCTGTGAGAGAGAGAGAGAAAGAGAAGCTGTGAGTGAGAAAGAGAGAGAAAGAGAAGCTGTGAGTGAGAGAGAGAGAAGCTGTGAGTGAAAGTGAGAAAGAGAAGCTGTGAGTGAGAGAGAGAGAGAAAAAACCTGTGAGTGAGAGAAAGAGAAAGAGAAGCTGTGAGTAAGGGAGAAAGAGAGAAATAGAATCTATGAGTGAGAGACAGAGAGAGAAGCTGTGAGTGAGTGAGAGAGAGAGAAGCTGTGTGAGAGAGAGAGAGAGAAAAAGAGAAGCTGTGAGTGAGAGAGAGAAAGAGAAGCTGTAAGTGAGTGAGAGAATGAGAAGCTGTGAGTGTGAGAGAGAGAAAGAGAAGCTGTGAGTGAGAGAGAGAGTGAGAAGCTGTGAGTGAGAGAGAGAGAGAAAGAGAAGCTGTGAGTGAGAGACAGAGAGAGAAAGAGAAGTTGTTAGTGAGAGAGAAAGAGAAAGAGAAGCTGTGAGAGAGAGAGAGAGAAAGAGAGAAAGAGAAGCTGTGTGAGAGAGAGAAAGAGAAGCTATGAGTGAGAGAGAGAGAGAGAAGCTGTGAGTGAGAGACAGAGAGATAAAGAGAAGCTGTGAGAGAGAGAGAGAAAGAGAAGCTGTGAGAGAGGGAGAGAATGAGAAGCTGTGTGTGTGAGAGAGAGAAAGAGAAGTTATTAGTGAGAGAGAGAAGAGAGAGAGAAAGAGCTGTGTGAGAGAGAGAGAGAAAGAGAAGCTGTGAGAGAGAGAGAGAGAGAAAGAGAAGCTGTGAGTGAGAGAGAGAGAGAAAGAGAAGCTGTGTGTGTGTGAGAGAGAAAGGGAAGTTGTGAGTGAGAGAAAGAGAGAGAAAGAGAAGCTGTGTGTATGAGAGAGAGAGAGAGAGCAAGAGAAGCCGTGAGTGAGAGAGAGAGAGAAAGAGAAGCTGTGAGTGAGAGAGAGAGAGAGAAAGAGAAGCTGTGAGTGAGAGAGAGAGAGTGAGAAGCTATGAGAGAGTGAGAGAAAGAGAAGCTGTGTGTGAGAGAGAGATAGAGAAAGAGAAGCTGTGAGTGAGAGAGAGAGAGCAAGAGAAGCTGTGAGTGAGAGAGAGAGAGCAAGAGAAGCTGTGAGTGAGAGAGAGAGAGAAAGAGAAGCTGTGAGTGAGAGAGAGAGAGAACGAGAAGCTGTGTGTGTGAGATAAAGAGAAGCTGTGAGTGAGAGAGAGAGAGAAAGAGAAGCTGTGAGTGAGAGATAGAGAGAGAAAGAGAAGCTGTGAGTGAGTGAGAGAGAGAAAGAGAAGCTGTGAGTGAGAGAGAGAGAGAGAAAGAGAAGCTGTGAGTGAGAGAGAGAGTGAGAAGCTATGAGAGAGAGAGAGATGGACACTTCTCCAAGTGGAGGGAAGCAAAGAGTGGGGTCCCCCAAGGTTCAGTACTGGGACCCCTGCTTTTCAACCTCTTCATAAATGATCTAGAGGTAGGAGTAAAAAGCAAGGTAGCCAAATTTGCTGACGACACTAAATTATACAGGGTAGTGAAAACTGTGAGAGATTGTGAGGAGCTCCAGAGGGATCTCTCGACACTGGGGGAGTGGGCAAAACAGTGGCAAATGAGTTTCAACATTAGTAAGTGCAGAGTGATGCATGTTGGGGCAAAGAACCCCAATTATATTTATAAACTGATGGGGTCTGAACACTCTGCGACAAACCAGGAAAGGGACCTTGGTGTCCTGGTGGAAAACTCAATGAAGTTGTCAACCCAGTGTGCCTCAGCAGTGAAAAAAGCAAACTCAATGCTAGGGATCATTAGGAAGGGTATAGAAAATAAGTCAGCAAGTGTCATTTTGCCTCTTTATAAATCTATGGTGAGGCCCCATCTGGAATACTGTGTACAGTTCTGGTCGCCATACCTCCAGAAGGATATTATGGAGCTGGAAAAAGTGCAGAGGAGGGCAACCAGAATGATTAGGGGACTGGAACACCTTCCTTACCATCTGAGGCTGCAACGGTTGGGCCTCTTCACTCTTGAACGACGACGTCTAAGAGGTGACCTGATTGAAGTTTATAAAATCATGCACGGTGTGGACAAAGAAGATAAGGAAAAACTGTTTTCCCTATCGCATAACACTAGAACTAGGGGACACTCCATGAAACTTTTGGGTACTAGTTCTCAAACAAATAAGAGAAAGTACTTTTTCACCCAGAGGATTACTGGTCTATGGAACTCCCTGCCAGAAGAAGTGGTGACAGCTGTCAGTCTTGACAGCTTTAAGAAAGGATTAGACAAGTTCATGGAGGACAAGGGTATCAATGGCTATAATTATGGATACTTAAGGACAACCTCCAGGTTGGATAGATAGGAAGGATGTCTCTCAATATCATTTCCAGGGAATCCTAAGCAGGCATCTCCTTGGGAATACCCTGAAGGAAATGGTGAGCCACTGTGTGAGACAGAATGCTGGACTGGATGGGCTGTGGCCTGTTCCAGCAAGGCTGTTCTTATGTTCTTATGAGAGAGAGAGAAAGAGAATGTGAGTGAGAGAGAGAGAGAAATAGAAGCTATGAGTGAGAGAGAGAGAGAGAAGCTGTGAGTGTGAGAGAGAAGCTGTGCGTGAGAGAGAGAAAGAGAAGCTGTGTTTGTGTGTGTGAGAGAGAGAAGCTGTGAGTGAGAGAGAGAGAAAGAGAAGCTGTGTGATAGAGAGAGAGAGAGAGAGAAGCTGTGAGTGTGAGAGAGATTGAGATAAAGAGAAGTTGTGAGTGAGTGAGTGAGAGAGAGAAGCTGTGAGTGAAAGACAGAAAGAGAAGCTGTGAGTGAGAGAGAGAGAGAAGCTGTGAGTGAGAGAAACACAAAGAGAAGCTGTGAGTAAGAGAGAAAGAGAGAAATAGAAGCTATGAGTGAGAGAGAGAGAAAGAGAAGCTGTATGTGAGTGAGAGAAAGACAAGCTGTGAGTGTGTGAGAGAGAAAGAGAAGCTGTGAGTGAGAGAGAGAGAGAAAGAGAAGCTGTGAGAGAGAGAGAGAGAAAGAGAAGCTGTGAGTGAGAGAGAGAGAGAAAGAGAAGCTGTGTGTGTGAGAGAAAGAGAAGCTGTGAGTGAGAGAGAGAGAGAAAGAGAAGCTGTGAGTGAGAGACAGAGAGAGAGAGTAGCTGTGTGTGTGAGAGAGAGAGAAGCTGTGAGTGAGAGAGAAAGAGAAGCTGTGAGTGAGAGAGAGAGAGAGAAAGAGAAGCTGTGAGTGAGAGACAGAGAGAGAGAGAGTAGCTGTGTGTGTGAGAGAGAGAGAAGCTGTGTGTGTGAGAGAAACAGAAGCTGTGAGTGAGAGAGAGAGAGAATCTGTGAGTGAGAGAGAGAGAGAGAAAGAGAAGCTATGAGTGAGAGAGAGAGAGAGAGAGAAGCTGTGAGTGAGAGAGAGAAGCTGTGAGTGAGAGAGAGAGAGAAAGAGAAGCTCTGAAATAGAGAGAGAAAGAGAAGCTGTGAGTGAGAGAGAGAAAGAAAGAGAGAAGCTGTGAGTGTGAGAGAGTGAGATAAAGAGAAGCTGTGAGTGAGTGAGAGAGAGAGAAGCTATGAGTGAAAGAGAGAAAGAGAAGCTGTTAGTGAGAGAGAGAGAGAGAGAGAGAGAGAAGCTGTGAGTGAGAGACCGAGAGAGAATGAGAAGCTGTGTGTGAGAGAGAGTGATAAGCTGTGAGTGAGAGTGAGAGAAAGAGAAGCTGTGAGTGAGAGATAGAGAGAGAGAGAGTAGCTGTGTGAGAGACAGAGAAGCTGTGAGTGAGAGAGAGAAAGAGAAGCTGTGAGTGAGAGACAGAGAGAGAAAGAAAGGGTGTGAGTGCGAGAGAGAGAGAGAAAGAGAAGCTGTGAGAGAGAGAGAGAGAGAAGCTGTGAGTGAGAAAGAGAGAGAAAGAGAAGCTGTGACTGAGAGACAGAGAGAGAAAGAGAAGCTGTGTATGTGAGAGAGAAAGAGAAACTGTGAGTGAGAGAGAGAGAGAAAGAGAAGCTGTAAGTGTGTGAGAGAGAGAAAGAGAAGCTGTGAGTGAGAGAGAGAAAAAAAGAGAAGCTGTGAGTGTGTGAGAGAGAGAAAGAGAAGCTGTGAGTGAGAGAGAGAGAGAGAAAGAGAAGCTGTGAGTGAGAGAGAGAGAGAGAGAAGGAGAAGTTGTGTGAGAGAGGGATATAGAGAAAGAGAAGCTGTGAGTGAGAGAGAGTGAGAAAGAGAAGCTGTGAGTGTGTGTGTGAGAGAAAGAGAAGTTGTGAGAGAGAGAGAAAAAGAGAAGCTGTGAGTGAGAGTGAAAGAGAGAAATAGAAGCTATGAGTGAGTGAGAGAGAGAGAAGCTGTGAGTGTGAGAGAGAGAGGAAGTGAACCTGTGAGTGAAAAAGAGAGAAAGAGCAGCTGTGTGTGTGAGAGAGAAAGAGAAGCTGTAAGTGAGAGAGAGAGAGAGAACGAGAAGCTGTGTGTGAGAGAGAAAGAGAAGCTGTGAGTGAGAGAGAGAGAAAGAGAAGGTGTGAGTGAGAGATAGAGAGAGAAAGAGAAACGGTGAGTTAGAGAGAGAGAGAATGAGAAGCTGTGTGTGTGAGATAAAGAGAAGCTGTGAGTGAGAGAGAGAGAAAGAGAAGCTGTGAGTGAGAGACAGAGAGAGAAAGAAAGGGTGTGAGTGCGAGAGAGAGAGAGAGAAAGAGAACCTGTGAGAGAGAGAGAAAGAGTAGCTGTGAGTGAGAAAGAGAGAGAAAGAGAAGCTGTGACTGAGAGACAGAGAGAGAAAGAGAAGCTGTGTATGAGAGAGAGAAAGAGAAGCTGTGAGAGAGAGAGAAAGAGAAGCTGTAAGTGTGAGAGAGATAGAAAGAGAAGCTGTGAGTGTGAGAGAGAGAAAAAATCTGTGAGTGTGTGAGAGAGAGAAAGAGAAGCTGTGAGTGAGAGAGTGAGAGAGAGAAAGAGAAGGTGTGAGTGAGAGAGAGAGAGAAGGAGAAGTTGTGTGAGAGAGAGATAGAGAAAGAGAAGCTGTGAGTGAGAGAGAGAGAAAGAGAAGCTTTGAGTGTGTGAGAGAGAGAAAGAGAAGTTGTGAGAGAGCGAGAAAAAGAGAAGCTGTGAGTGAGTGAAAGAGAGAAATAGAAGCTATGAGTGAGTGAGAGAGAGAGAAGCTGTGAGTGTGTGAGAGAGAGGAAGTGAAGCTGTGAGTGAAAAAGAGAGAAAGAGCAGCTGTGTGTGTGAGAGAGAAAGAGAAGCTGTGAGTGAGAGAGAGAGAGAACGAGAAGCTGTGTGTGAGAGAGAAAGAAGCTGTGAGTGAGAGAGAGAGAAAGAGAAGCTGTGAGTGAGAGATAGAGAGAGAAAGAGAAGCTGTGAATTAGAGAGAGAGAGATCGAGAAGCTGTGTGTGTGGGATAAAGAGAAGCTGTGAGTGAGAGAGAGAGAGAAAGAGAATCTGTGAGTGAGAGATAGACAGAGAAAGAGAAGCTGTGAGTGAGAGAGAGAGAGAAAGAGAATCTGTGAGTGAGAGAGAGAGAGAAAGAGAAGCTAAGAGAGTGAGAGAGAGAGAAGCTGTGCGTGAGAGAGAGAGAGAAAGAGAAGCTGTGTGTGTGTGTGAGAGAGAGAGAAGCTGTGAGTGAGAGAGAGAGAGAAAGAGAAGCTGTGATGTGAGAGCGAGTGAGATAAAAAGAAGTTGTGAGTGAGTGAGTGAGTGAGAGAAGCTGTGAGTGAAAGAGAGAAAGAGAAGCTGTGAGTGAGTGAGAGAGAGAGAAGCTGTGAGTGAGACAGAGAGAGAAAGAGAAGCTGTGTGTGAGAGAGAGAGTGATAAGCTGTGTGTGTGTGTGTGAGAGAGAGAGAAGCTGTGAGTGAGAGAGAGAAAGAGAAGCTGTGAGTGAGAGAGAAAGAGAGATGCTGTGAGTGAGAGAGAGAAAGAGAAGCTGTGAGTGAGAGACAGAGAGAGAAAGAAAGGGTGTGAGTGCGAGAGAGAGAAAGAGAAGTTGTGTGTGAGAGAGAGAAAGAGAAGTTGTGAGTGAGAATGAGAGAGAAAGAGAAGCTGTGAGTGAGAGACAAAGAGAGAAAGAGAAGCTGTGTGTGTGAGAGAGAAAGAGAAGCTGAGAGTGAGAGAGAGAGAAGGTGTGAGTGAAAGTGAGAAAGAGAAGCTGATAGTGAGAGAGCGAGAGAGAGAGAAGCTGTGGTTGAGAGAAAGAGAAAGAGAAGCTTGAGTAAGAGAGAAAGAGAGAAATAGAAGCTATGAGTGACAGACAGAGAGAGAAGCTGTGAGTGAGTGAGTGAGAGAGAAGCTGTGTGAGAGAGAGAGAAAAAGAGAAGCTGTGAGTGAGAGAGAGAGAAAGAGAAGCTGTAAGTGAGTGAGAGAAAGAGAAGCTGTGAGTGTGTGAGAGAGAAAGAGAAGCTGTGAATGAGAGAGAGAGAGAAAGAGAAGTTGTTAGTGAAAGAGAGAGAAAGAGAAGCTGTGAGAGAGAGAGAGAGAAAGAGAAGCTGTGAGTGAGAGAGAGAGAGAAGCTGTGAGTGAGAGACAGAGAGATAAAGAGAAGCTGTGAGAGAGAGAGAGAAATAGAAGCTGTGAGAGAGAGAGAATGAGAAGCTGTGTGAGAGAGAAAGAGAAGCTGTGAGTGAGAGAGAGAGAAAGAGAAGCTGTGTGTGTGAGAGAGAGAAAGAGAAGCTGTGAGTGAGAGAGAGAGTGAGAAGCTGTGAGTGAGAGAGAGAGAGAAAGAGAAGTTGTGAGTGAGAGAGAGAGAGACAGAGAAGTTGTTAGTGAGAGAGAGAGAAAGAGAAGCTGTAAGTGAGTGAGAGAAAGAGAAGCTGTGAGTGTGTGAGAGAGAAAGAGAAGCTGTGAGTGAGAGAGAGAGTGAGAAGCTGTGAGTGAGAGAGAGAGAGAAAAAGAGAATCTGTGAGTGAGAGAGAGAGAGAGAGAAAGAGAAGCTGTAAGTGAGTGAGAGAAAGAGAAGCTGTGAGTGTGTGAGAGAGAAAGAGAAGCTGTGAGTGAGAGAGAGAGTGAGAAGCTGTGAGTGAGAGAGAGAGAGAAAGAGAAGTTGTGAGTGAGAGAGAGAGAGACAGAGAAGTTGTTAGTGAGAGAGAGAGAAAGAGAAGCTGTGAGAGAGAGAGAGAAAGAGAGAAAGAGAAGCTGTGAGAGAGAGAGAAAGAGAAGCTATGAGTGTGTGAGAGAGAGAAGCTGTGAGTGAGAGACAGAGAGATAAAGAGAAGATGTGAGAGAGAGAGAGAGAAAGAGAAGCTGTGAGAGAGGGAGAGAATGAGAAGCTGTGTGTGTGAGAGAGAGAAAGAGAAGTTATTAGTGAGAGAGAGAGAGAGAGAAAGAGAAGCTGTGAGTGAGAGAGAGAGAGAGAAAGAGAAGCTGTGAGTGAGAGAGAGAGAGAAAGAGAAGCTGTGTGTGTGTGAGAGAGAAAGGGAAGTTGTGAGTGAGAGAAAGAGAGAGAAAGAGAAGCTGTGTGTATGAGAGAGAGAGAGAGAGCAAGAGAAGCCATGAGTGAGAGAGAGAGAGAAAGAGAAGCTGTGAGTGTGAGAGAGAGAAAGAGAAGTTGTTAGTGTGTGAGAGAGAGAGAAAGAGCTGTGAGAGAGAGAGAGAGAAAGAGAAGCTGTGTGAGAGAGAGAATGAGAAGCTGTGTGTGTGAGAGAGAGAAAGAGAAGTTGTTAGTGAGAGAGAGAGAGAAAGAGCTGTGAGAGAGAGAGAGAAAGAGAAGCTTTGTGTGAGAGAGCAAGAGAAGCTGTGAGTGAGAGAGAGAAAGAGAAGCTGTGAGTGAAAGACAGAGAGAGAAAGAGAAGCTGTGTGTGTGAGAGAGAGTGACAAGCTGTGAGTGAGAGACAGAGAGAGAAAGAGAAACTGTGTGAGCGAGAGAGAGTGATAAGCTGTGAATGAGAGAGAGAGAGAAAGAGAAGCTGTGAATGAGAGAGAGAGAGAGTCGCTGTGAGAGAGAGAGAGAGCAAGAGAAGCTGTGAGTGAGAGAGAGAGAGAAAGAGAAGCTGTGAGTGAGAGAGAAAGAGAGAAAGAGAAGCTGTGAGTGAGAGAGAGTGAGAAGCTGTGAGAGAGAGAGAGAAAGAGAAGCTGTGAGTGAGAGAGAGAGAAGCTGTGAGTGAAAGTGAGAAAGAGAAGCTGATAGTGAGAGAGAGAGAGAAAACCTGTGAGTGAGAGAAAGAGAAAGAGAAGCTGTGAGTAAGAGAGAAAGAGAGAAATAGAATCTATGAGTGAGAGACAGAGAGAGAAGCTGTGAGTGAGTGAGAGAGAGAGAAGCTGTGTGAGAGAGAGAGAGAAAAAGAGAATCTGTGAGTGAGAGAGAGAGAGAGAAAGAGAAGCTGTAAGTGAGTGAGAGAAAGAGAAGCTGTGAGTGTGTGAGAGAGAAAGAGAAGCTGTGAGTGAGAGAGAGAGTGAGAAGCTGTGAGTGAGAGAGAGAGAGAAAGAGAAGTTGTGAGTGAGAGACAGAGAGAGAAAGAGAAGTTGTTAGTGAGAGAGAGAGAAAGAGAAGCTGTGAGAGAGAGAGAGAAAGAGAGAAAGAGAAGCTGTGTGAGAGAGAGAAAGAGAAGCTATGAGTGTGTGAGAGAGAGAAGCTGTGAGTGAGAGACAGAGAGATAAAGAGAAGATGTGAGAGAGAGAGAGAGAAAGAGAAGCTGTGAGAGAGGGAGAGAATGAGAAGCTGTGTGTGTGAGAGAGAGAAAGAGAAGTTATTAGTGAGAGAGAGAGAGAGAGAAAGAGAAGCTGTGAGTGAGAGAGAGAGAGAGAAAGAGAAGCTGTGAGTGAGAGAGAGAGAGAAAGAGAAGCTGTGTGTGTGTGAGAGAGAAAGGGAAGTTGTGAGTGAGAGAAAGAGAGAGAAAGAGAAGCTGTGTGTATGAGAGAGAGAGAGAGAGCAAGAGAAGCCGTGAGTGAGAGAGAGAGAGAAAGAGAAGCTGTGAGTGTGAGAGAGAGAAAGAGAAGTTGTTAGTGTGTGAGAGAGAGAGAAAGAGCTGTGAGAGAGAGAGAGAAAGAGAAGCTGTGTGAGAGAGAGAATGAGAAGCTGTGTGTGTGAGAGAGAGAAAGAGAAGTTGTTAGTGAGAGAGAGAGAGAAAGAGCTGTGTGAGAGAGAGAGAAAGAGGAGCTGTGTGTGAGAGAGCAAGAGAAGCTGTGAGTGAGAGAGAGAAAGAGAAGCTGTGAGTGAGAGACAGAGAGAGAAAGAGAAGCTGTGTGTGTGAGAGAGAGTGACAAGCTGTGAGTGAGAGACAGAGAGAGAAAGAGAAACTGTGTGAGCGAGAGAGAGTGATAAGCTGTGAATGAGAGAGAGAGAGAAAGAGAAGCTGTGAATGAGAGAGAGAGAGAGAGTCGCTGTGAGAGAGAGAGAGAGCAAGAGAAGCTGTGAGTGAGAGAGAGAGAGAAAGAGAAGCTGTGAGTGAGAGAGAAAGAGAGAAAGAGAAGCTGTGAGTGAGAGAGAGTGAGAAGCTATGAGAGAGAGAGAGAAAGAGAAGCTGTGAGTGAGAAAGAGAGAGAAAGAGAAGCTGTGAGTGAGAGAGAGAGAGAGAGAAGCTGTGAGTGTGTGTGAGAGAGAAAGAGAAGCTGTGAGAGAGAAGCTGTGAGTGAGAGTGAAAGAGAAATAGAAGCTATGAGTGAGAGAGAGAGAGAAGCTGTGAGTGAGAGAGAGAGAGGAAGTGAAGCTGTCAGTGAAAAAGAGAGAAAGAGAAGCTGTGAGAGAGAGAGAGAAAGAGAAGCTGTGAGTGTGAGAGAAAGAGAAGCTGTGAGTAAGAGAGAGAGAGAAAGAGAAGCTGTGAGTGAGAGATAGAGAGAGAAAGAGAAGCTGTGAGTGAGTGAGAGAAAACGAGAAGCTGTGTGTGTGAGATAAAGAGAAGCTGTGAGTGAGAGAGAGAGAGAGAGAAAGAGAAGCTGTGAGTGAGAGATAGTGAGAGAAAGAGAAGCTGTGAGTGAGAGAGAGAGAGTGAAAGAGAATCTGTGAGTGAGAGAGAGAGAAAGAGAAGCTATGTGCGCGATAGAGAGAAAGAGTAGCTGAGAGAGAGAGAAAGAGAAGCTGTGAGTGAGAAAGAGAGAGAAAGAGAAGCTGTGAGTGAGAGAGAGAGAAGCTGTGAGTGAAAGTGAGAAAGAGAAGCTGATAGTGAGAGAGAGAGAGAGAGATAGAGAACCTGTGAGTGAGAGAAAGAGAAAGAGAAGCTGTGAGTAAGAGAGAAAGAGAGAAATAGAATCTATGAGTGAGAGACAGAGAGAGAAGCTGTGAGTGAGTGAGAGAGAGAGAAGCTGTGTGTGAGAGAGAGAGAAAAAGTGAAGCTGTGAGTGAGAGAGAGAGAGAGAGAAGCTGTAAGTGAGTGAGAGAAAGAGAAGCTGTGAGTGAGAGAGAGAGTGAGAAGCTGTGAGTGAGAAAGAGAGAGAAAGAGAAGCTGTGAGTGAGAGACAGAGAGAGAAAGAGAAGTTGTTAGTGAGAGAGAGAGAGAGAGAAGGTGTGAGAGAGAGAGAGAAAGAGAAGCTGTGAGTGACAGATAGAGAGAGAAAGAGAAGCTGTGAGTGAGTGAGAGAGAGTGAAAGAGAATCTGTGAGTGAGAGAGAGAGAAAGAGAAGCTATGAGTGAGAGAGAGAGAGAGAAAGAAAGGGTGTGAGTGCGCGCGCGCGAGAGAAAGAGAAGCTGTGAGTGAGAAAGAGAGAGAAAGAGAAGCTGTGAGTGAGAGAGAGAGAAGCTGTGAGTGAAAGTGAGAAAGAGAAGCTGATAGTGAGAGAGAGAGAGAAAAAACCTGTGAGTGAAAGAGAAAGAGAAGCTGTAAGAGAGAAAGAGAGAAATAGAATCTATGAGTGAGAGACAGAGAGAGAAGCTGTGAGTGAGTGAGAGAGAGAGAAGCTGTGTGAGAGAGAGAGAGAAAAAGAGAAGCTGTGAGTGAGAGAGAGAAAGAGAAGCTGTAAGTGAGTGAGAGAATGAGAAGCTGTGAGTGTGAGAGAGAGAAAGAGAAGCTGTGAGTGAGAGAGAGAGTGAGAAGCTGTGAGTGAGAGAGAGAGAGAAAGAGAAGCTGTGAGTGAGAGACAGAGAGAGAAAGAGAAGTTGTTAGTGAGAGAGAGAGAGAAAGAGAAGCTGTGAGAGAGAGAGAGAGAAAGAGAGAAAGAGAAGCTGTGAGAGAGAGAGAGAAAGAGAAGCTATGAGTGAGAGAGAGAGAGAGAAGCTGTGAGTGAGAGACAGAGAGATAAAGAGAAGCTGTGAGAGAGAGAGAGAAAGAGAAGCTGTGAGAGAGGGAGAGAATGAGAAGCTGTGTGTGTGAGAGAGAGAAAGAGAAGTTATTAGTGAGAGAGAGAAGAGAGAGAGAGAAAGAGCTGTGTGTGAGAGAGAGAGAAAGAGAAGCTGTGAGAGAGAGAGAGAGAGAAAGAGAAGCTGTGAGTGAGAGAGAGAGAGAAAGAGAAGCTGTGTGTGTGTGAGAGAGAAAGGGAAGTTGTGAGTGAGAGAAAGAGAGAGAAAGAGAAGCTGTGTGTATGAGAGAGAGAGAGAGAGCAAGAGAAGCCATGAGTGAGAGAGAGAGAGAGAAAGAGAAGCTGTGAGTGAGAGAGAGAGAGAGAAAGAGAAGCTGTGAGTGAGAGAGAGAGAGTGAGAAGCTATGAGAGAGTGAGAGAAAGAGAAGCTGTGTGTGAGAGTGAAAGAGAGAAATAGAAGCTATGAGTGAGTGAGAGAGAGAGAAGCTGTGAGTGTGAGAGAGAGAGGAAGTGAACCTGTGAGTGAAAAAGAGAGAAAGAGCAGCTGTGTGTGTGAGAGAGAAAGAGAAGCTGTAAGTGAGAGAGAGAGAGAGAACGAGAAGCTGTGTGTGAGAGAGAAGGAGAAGCTGTGAGTGAGAGAGAGAGAAAGAGAAGGTGTGAGTGAGAGATAGAGAGAGAAAGAGAAACGGTGAGTTAGAGAGAGAGAGAGAATGAGAAGCTGTGTGTGTGAGATAAAGAGAAGCTGTGAGTGAGAGAGAGAGAAAGAGAAGCTGTGAGTGAGAGACAGAGAGAGAAAGAAAGGGTGTGAGTGCGAGAGAGAGAGAGAGAAAGAGAACCTGTGAGAGAGAGAGAAAGAGTAGCTGTGAGTGAGAAAGAGAGAGAAAGAGAAGCTGTGACTGAGAGACAGAGAGAGAAAGAGAAGCTGTGTATGAGAGAGAGAAAGAGAAGCTGTGAGAGAGAGAGAAAGAGAAGCTGTAAGTGTGAGAGAGATAGAAAGAGAAGCTGTGAGTGAGAGAGAGAGAAAAAATCTGTGAGTGTGAGAGAGAGAGAAAGAGAAGCTGTGAGTGAGAGAGTGAGAGAGAGAAAGAGAAGCTGTGAGTGAGAGAGAGAGAGAAGGAGAAGTTGTGTGAGAGAGAGAAAAAGAGAAGCTGTGAGTGAGAGTAAAAGAGAGAAATAGAAGCCATGAGTGAGAGATTGAGAGAAGCTGTGAGTGAGAGAGAGAGAGAGAACGAGAAGCTGTGTGTGTGAGAGAAAGAGAAGCTGTGAGTGAGAGAGAGAGAGAAAGAGAAGCTGTGAGTGAGAGATAGAGAAAGAGAAGCTGTGAGTGAGAGAGAGAGAAGCTGTGAGTGAAAGTGAGAAAGAGAAGCTGATAGTGAGAGAGAGAGAGAAAACCTGTGAGTGAGAGAAAGAGAAAGAGAAGCTGTGAGTAAGAGAGAAAGAGAGAAATAGAATCTATGAGTGAGAGACAGAGAGAGAAGCTGTGAGTGAGTGAGAGAGAGAGAAGCTGTGTGAGAGAGAGAGAGAAAAAGAGAATCTGTGAGTGAGAGAGAGAGAGAGAAAGAGAAGCTGTAAGTGAGTGAGAGAAAGAGAAGCTGTGAGTGTGTGAGAGAGAAAGAGAAGCTGTGAGTGAGAGAGAGAGTGAGAAGCTGTGAGTGAGAGAGAGAGAGAAAGAGAAGTTGTGAGTGAGAGACAGAGAGAGAAAGAGAAGTTGTTAGTGAGAGAGAGAGAAAGAGAAGCTGTGAGAGAGAGAGAGAAAGAGAGAAAGAGAAGCTGTGAGAGAGAGAGAAAGAGAAGCTATGAGTGTGTGAGAGAGAGAAGCTGTGAGTGAGAGACAGAGAGATAAAGAGAAGATGTGAGAGAGAGAGAGAAAGAGAAGCTGTGAGAGAGGGAGAGAATGAGAAGCTGTGTGTGTGAGAGAGAGAAAGAGAAGTTATTAGTGAGAGAGAGAGAGAGAGAGAGATAAAGAGCTGTGAGAGAGAGAGAGAAAGAGAAGCTGTGAGTGAGAGAGAGAGAGAGAAAGAGAAGCTGTGAGTGAGAGAGAGAGAGAAAGAGAAGCTGTGTGTGTGTGAGAGAGAAAGGGAAGTTGTGAGTGAGAGAAAGAGAGAGAAAGAGAAGCTGTGTGTATGAGAGAGAGAGAGAGAGCAAGAGAAGCCGTGAGTGAGAGAGAGAGAGAAAGAGAAGCTGTGAGTGTGAGAGAGAGAAAGAGAAGTTGTTAGTGTGTGAGAGAGAGAGAAAGAGCTGTGAGAGAGAGAGAGAGAAAGAGAAGCGGTGTGAGAGAGAGAATGAGAAGCTGTGTGTGTGAGAGAGAGAAAGAGAAGTTGTTAGTGAGAGAGAGAGAGAAAGAGCTGTGAGAGAGAGAGAGAAAGAGAAGCTGTGTGTGAGAGAGCAAGAGAAGCTGTGAGTGAGAGAGAGAAAGAGAAGCTGTGAGTGAGAGACAGAGAGAGAAAGAGAAGCTGTGTGTGTGAGAGAGAGTGATAAGCTGTGAGTGAGAGACAGAGAGAGAAAGAGAAGCTGTGTGAGTGAGAGAGAGTGATAAGCTGTGAATGAGAGAGAGAGAGAAAGAGAAGCTGTGAATGAGAGAGAGAGAGAGAGTCGCTGTGAGAGAGAGAGAGAGCAAGAGAAGCTGTGAGTGAGAGAGAGAGAAAGAGAAGCTGTGAGTGAGAGAGAAAGAGAGAAAGAGAAGCTGTGAGTGAGAGAGAGTGAGAAGCTATGAGAGAGAGAGAGAAAGAGAAGCTGTGAGTGAGAAAGAGAGAGAAAGAGAAGCTGTGAGTGAGAAAGAGAGAGAAAGAGAAGCTGTGAGTGAGAGACAGAGAGAGAAAGAGAAGCTGTGTGTGTGAGAGAGAGAAAGAGAAGCTGTGAGTGAGAGAGAGAGAGAGAGAGAAGCTGTGAGTGTGTGTGAGAGAGAAAGAGAAGCTGTGAGAGAGAAGCTGTGAGTGAGAGTGAAAGAGAAATAGAAGCTATGAGTGAGAGAGAGAGAGAAGCTGTGAGTGAGAGAGAGAGAGGAAGTGAAGCTGTCAGTGAAAAAGAGAGAAAGAGAAGCTGTGAGAGAGAGAGAGAAAGAGAAGCTGTGAGTGTGAGAGAAAGAGAAGCTGTGAGTAAGAGAGAGAGAGAAAGAGAAGCTGTGAGTGAGAGATAGAGAGAGAAAGAGAAGCTGTGAGTGAGTGAGAGAGAACGAGAAGCTGTGTGTGTGAGAGAAAGAGAAGCTGTGAGTGAGAGAGAGAGAGAAAGAGAAGCTGTGAGTGAGAGATAGTGAGAGAAAGAGAAGCTGTGAGTGAGAGAGAGAGAGTGAAAGAGAATCTGTGAGTGAGAGAGAGAGAAAGAGAAGCTATGTGTGTGTGAGAGAGAGAGAGAAAGGGTGTGAGTGCGCGCGCGAGAGAGAAAGAGAAGCTGAGAGAGAGAGAGAGAAAGAGAAGCTGTGAGTGAGAAAGAGAGAGAAAGAGAAGCTGTGAGTGAGAGAGAGAGAAGCTGTGAGTGAAAGTGAGAAAGAGAAGCTGATAGTGAGAGAGAGAGAGAGAGAGAGAACCTGTGAGTGAGAGAAAGAGAAAGAGAAGCTGTGAGTAAGAGAGAAAGAGAGAAATAGAATCTATGAGTGAGAGACAGAGAGAGAAGCTGTGAGTGAGTGAGAGAGAGAGAAGCTATGTGTGAGAGAGAGAGAAAAAGAGAAGCTGTGAGTGAGAGAGAGAGAGAGAAGCTGTAAGTGAGTGAGAGAAAGAGAAGCTGTGAGTGAGAGAGAGAGTGAGAAGCTGTGAGTGAGAAAGAGAGAGAAAGAGAAGCTGTGAGTGAGAGACAGAGAGAGAAAGAGAAGTTGTTAGTGAGAGAGAGAGAGAAAGAGAAGGTGTGAGAGAGAGAGAGAAAGAGAAGCTGTGAGTGACAGATAGAGAGAGAAAGAGAAGCTGTGAGTGAGTGAGAGAGAGTGAAAGAGAATCTGTGAGTGAGAGAGAGAGAAAGAGAAGCTATGAGTGAGAGAGAGAGAGTGAAAGAAAGGGTGTGAGTGCGCGCGCGAGAGAGAAAGAGAAGCTGTGAGAGAGAGAGAGAAAGAGAAGCTGTGAGTGAGAAAGAGAGAGAAAGAGAAGCTGTGAGTGAGAGAGAGAGAAGCTGTGAGTGAAAGTGAGAAAGAGAAGCTGTGAGTGAGAGAGAGAGAGAAAAAACCTGTGAGTGAGAGAAAGAGAAAGAGAAGCTGTGAGTAAGGGAGAAAGAGAGAAATAGAATCTATGAGTGAGAGACAGAGAGAGAAGCTGTGAGTGAGTGAGAGAGAGAGAAGCTGTGTGAGAGAGAGAGAGAGAAAAAGAGAAGCTGTGAGTGAGAGAGAGAAAGAGAAGCTGTAAGTGAGTGAGAGAATGAGAAGCTGTGAGTGTGAGAGAGAGAAAGAGAAGCTGTGAGTGAGAGAGAGAGTGAGAAGCTGTGAGTGAGAGAGAGAGAGAAAGAGAAGCTGTGAGTGAGAGACAGAGAGAGAAAGAGAAGTTGTTAGTGAGAGAGAAAGAGAAAGAGAAGCTGTGAGAGAGAGAGAGAGAAAGAGAGAAAGAGAAGCTGTGTGAGAGAGAGAAAGAGAAGCTATGAGTGAGAGAGAGAGAGAGAAGCTGTGAGTGAGAGACAGAGAGATAAAGAGAAGCTGTGAGAGAGAGAGAGAAAGAGAAGCTGTGAGAGAGGGAGAGAATGAGAAGCTGTGTGTGTGAGAGAGAGAAAGAGAAGTTATTAGTGAGAGAGAGAAGAGAGAGAGAAAGAGCTGTGTGAGAGAGAGAGAGAAAGAGAAGCTGTGAGAGAGAGAGAGAGAGAAAGAGAAGCTGTGAGTGAGAGAGAGAGAGAAAGAGAAGCTGTGTGTGTGTGAGAGAGAAAGGGAAGTTGTGAGTGAGAGAAAGAGAGAGAAAGAGAAGCTGTGTGTATGAGAGAGAGAGAGAGAGCAAGAGAAGCCGTGAGTGAGAGAGAGAGAGAAAGAGAAGCTGTGAGTGAGAGAGAGAGAGAGAAAGAGAAGCTGTGAGTGAGAGAGAGAGAGTGAGAAGCTATGAGAGAGTGAGAGAAAGAGAAGCTGTGTGTGAGAGAGAGATAGAGAAAGAGAAGCTGTGAGTGAGAGAGAGAGAGCAAGAGAAGCTGTGAGTGAGAGAGAGAGAGCAAGAGAAGCTGTGAGTGAGAGAGAGAGAGAAAGAGAAGCTGTGAGTGAGAGAGAGAGAGAACGAGAAGCTGTGTGTGTGAGATAAAGAGAAGCTGTGAGTGAGAGAGAGAGAGAAAGAGAAGCTGTGAGTGAGAGATAGAGAGAGAAAGAGAAGCTGTGAGTGAGTGAGAGAGAGAAAGAGAAGCTGTGAGTGAGAGAGAGAGAGAGAAAGAGAAGCTGTGAGTGAGAGAGAGAGTGAGAAGCTATGAGAGAGAGAGAGATGGACACTTCTCCAAGTGGAGGGAAGCAAAGAGTGGGGTCCCCCAAGGTTCAGTACTGGGACCCCTGCTTTTCAACCTCTTCATAAATGATCTAGAGGTAGGAGTAAAAAGCAAGGTAGCCAAATTTGCTGACGACACTAAATTATACAGGGTAGTGAAAACTGTGAGAGATTGTGAGGAGCTCCAGAGGGATCTCTCGACACTGGGGGAGTGGGCAAAACAGTGGCAAATGAGTTTCAACATTAGTAAGTGCAGAGTGATGCATGTTGGGGCAAAGAACCCCAATTATATTTATAAACTGATGGGGTCTGAACACTCTGCGACAAACCAGGAAAGGGACCTTGGTGTCCTGGTGGAAAACTCAATGAAGTTGTCAACCCAGTGTGCCTCAGCAGTGAAAAAAGCAAACTCAATGCTAGGGATCATTAGGAAGGGTATAGAAAATAAGTCAGCAAGTGTCATTTTGCCTCTTTATAAATCTATGGTGAGGCCCCATCTGGAATACTGTGTACAGTTCTGGTCGCCATACCTCCAGAAGGATATTATGGAGCTGGAAAAAGTGCAGAGGAGGGCAACCAGAATGATTAGGGGACTGGAACACCTTCCTTACCATCTGAGGCTGCAACGGTTGGGCCTCTTCACTCTTGAACGACGACGTCTAAGAGGTGACCTGATTGAAGTTTATAAAATCATGCACGGTGTGGACAAAGAAGATAAGGAAAAACTGTTTTCCCTATCGCATAACACTAGAACTAGGGGACACTCCATGAAACTTTTGGGTACTAGTTCTCAAACAAATAAGAGAAAGTACTTTTTCACCCAGAGGATTACTGGTCTATGGAACTCCCTGCCAGAAGAAGTGGTGACAGCTGTCAGTCTTGACAGCTTTAAGAAAGGATTAGACAAGTTCATGGAGGACAAGGGTATCAATGGCTATAATTATGGATACTTAAGGACAACCTCCAGGTTGGATAGATAGGAAGGATGTCTCTCAATATCATTTCCAGGGAATCCTAAGCAGGCATCTCCTTGGGAATACCCTGAAGGAAATGGTGAGCCACTGTGTGAGACAGAATGCTGGACTGGATGGGCTGTGGCCTGTTCCAGCAAGGCTGTTCTTATGTTCTTATGAGAGAGAGAGAAAGAGAATGTGAGTGAGAGAGAGAGAGAAATAGAAGCTATGAGTGAGAGAGAGAGAGAGAAGCTGTGAGTGTGAGAGAGAAGCTGTGCGTGAGAGAGAGAAAGAGAAGCTGTGTTTGTGTGTGTGAGAGAGAGAAGCTGTGAGTGAGAGAGAGAGAAAGAGAAGCTGTGTGATAGAGAGAGAGAGAGAGAGAAGCTGTGAGTGTGAGAGAGATTGAGATAAAGAGAAGTTGTGAGTGAGTGAGTGAGAGAGAGAAGCTGTGAGTGAAAGACAGAAAGAGAAGCTGTGAGTGAGAGAGAGAGAGAAGCTGTGAGTGAGAGAAACACAAAGAGAAGCTGTGAGTAAGAGAGAAAGAGAGAAATAGAAGCTATGAGTGAGAGAGAGAGAAAGAGAAGCTGTATGTGAGTGAGAGAAAGACAAGCTGTGAGTGTGTGAGAGAGAAAGAGAAGCTGTGAGTGAGAGAGAGAGAGAAAGAGAAGCTGTGAGAGAGAGAGAGAGAAAGAGAAGCTGTGAGTGAGAGAGAGAGAGAAAGAGAAGCTGTGTGTGTGAGAGAAAGAGAAGCTGTGAGTGAGAGAGAGAGAGAAAGAGAAGCTGTGAGTGAGAGACAGAGAGAGAGAGTAGCTGTGTGTGTGAGAGAGAGAGAAGCTGTGAGTGAGAGAGAAAGAGAAGCTGTGAGTGAGAGAGAGAGAGAGAAAGAGAAGCTGTGAGTGAGAGACAGAGAGAGAGAGAGTAGCTGTGTGTGTGAGAGAGAGAGAAGCTGTGTGTGTGAGAGAAACAGAAGCTGTGAGTGAGAGAGAGAGAGAATCTGTGAGTGAGAGAGAGAGAGAGAAAGAGAAGCTATGAGTGAGAGAGAGAGAGAGAGAGAAGCTGTGAGTGAGAGAGAGAAGCTGTGAGTGAGAGAGAGAGAGAAAGAGAAGCTCTGAAATAGAGAGAGAAAGAGAAGCTGTGAGTGAGAGAGAGAAAGAAAGAGAGAAGCTGTGAGTGTGAGAGAGTGAGATAAAGAGAAGCTGTGAGTGAGTGAGAGAGAGAGAAGCTATGAGTGAAAGAGAGAAAGAGAAGCTGTTAGTGAGAGAGAGAGAGAGAGAGAGAGAGAAGCTGTGAGTGAGAGACCGAGAGAGAATGAGAAGCTGTGTGTGAGAGAGAGTGATAAGCTGTGAGTGAGAGTGAGAGAAAGAGAAGCTGTGAGTGAGAGATAGAGAGAGAGAGAGTAGCTGTGTGAGAGACAGAGAAGCTGTGAGTGAGAGAGAGAAAGAGAAGCTGTGAGTGAGAGACAGAGAGAGAAAGAAAGGGTGTGAGTGCGAGAGAGAGAGAGAAAGAGAAGCTGTGAGAGAGAGAGAGAGAGAAGCTGTGAGTGAGAAAGAGAGAGAAAGAGAAGCTGTGACTGAGAGACAGAGAGAGAAAGAGAAGCTGTGTATGTGAGAGAGAAAGAGAAACTGTGAGTGAGAGAGAGAGAGAAAGAGAAGCTGTAAGTGTGTGAGAGAGAGAAAGAGAAGCTGTGAGTGAGAGAGAGAAAAAAAGAGAAGCTGTGAGTGTGTGAGAGAGAGAAAGAGAAGCTGTGAGTGAGAGAGAGAGAGAGAAAGAGAAGCTGTGAGTGAGAGAGAGAGAGAGAGAAGGAGAAGTTGTGTGAGAGAGGGATATAGAGAAAGAGAAGCTGTGAGTGAGAGAGAGTGAGAAAGAGAAGCTGTGAGTGTGTGTGTGAGAGAAAGAGAAGTTGTGAGAGAGAGAGAAAAAGAGAAGCTGTGAGTGAGAGTGAAAGAGAGAAATAGAAGCTATGAGTGAGTGAGAGAGAGAGAAGCTGTGAGTGTGAGAGAGAGAGGAAGTGAACCTGTGAGTGAAAAAGAGAGAAAGAGCAGCTGTGTGTGTGAGAGAGAAAGAGAAGCTGTAAGTGAGAGAGAGAGAGAGAACGAGAAGCTGTGTGTGAGAGAGAAAGAGAAGCTGTGAGTGAGAGAGAGAGAAAGAGAAGGTGTGAGTGAGAGATAGAGAGAGAAAGAGAAACGGTGAGTTAGAGAGAGAGAGAATGAGAAGCTGTGTGTGTGAGATAAAGAGAAGCTGTGAGTGAGAGAGAGAGAAAGAGAAGCTGTGAGTGAGAGACAGAGAGAGAAAGAAAGGGTGTGAGTGCGAGAGAGAGAGAGAGAAAGAGAACCTGTGAGAGAGAGAGAAAGAGTAGCTGTGAGTGAGAAAGAGAGAGAAAGAGAAGCTGTGACTGAGAGACAGAGAGAGAAAGAGAAGCTGTGTATGAGAGAGAGAAAGAGAAGCTGTGAGAGAGAGAGAAAGAGAAGCTGTAAGTGTGAGAGAGATAGAAAGAGAAGCTGTGAGTGTGAGAGAGAGAAAAAATCTGTGAGTGTGTGAGAGAGAGAAAGAGAAGCTGTGAGTGAGAGAGTGAGAGAGAGAAAGAGAAGGTGTGAGTGAGAGAGAGAGAGAAGGAGAAGTTGTGTGAGAGAGAGATAGAGAAAGAGAAGCTGTGAGTGAGAGAGAGAGAAAGAGAAGCTTTGAGTGTGTGAGAGAGAGAAAGAGAAGTTGTGAGAGAGCGAGAAAAAGAGAAGCTGTGAGTGAGTGAAAGAGAGAAATAGAAGCTATGAGTGAGTGAGAGAGAGAGAAGCTGTGAGTGTGTGAGAGAGAGGAAGTGAAGCTGTGAGTGAAAAAGAGAGAAAGAGCAGCTGTGTGTGTGAGAGAGAAAGAGAAGCTGTGAGTGAGAGAGAGAGAGAACGAGAAGCTGTGTGTGAGAGAGAAAGAAGCTGTGAGTGAGAGAGAGAGAAAGAGAAGCTGTGAGTGAGAGATAGAGAGAGAAAGAGAAGCTGTGAATTAGAGAGAGAGAGATCGAGAAGCTGTGTGTGTGGGATAAAGAGAAGCTGTGAGTGAGAGAGAGAGAGAAAGAGAATCTGTGAGTGAGAGATAGACAGAGAAAGAGAAGCTGTGAGTGAGAGAGAGAGAGAAAGAGAATCTGTGAGTGAGAGAGAGAGAGAAAGAGAAGCTAAGAGAGTGAGAGAGAGAGAAGCTGTGCGTGAGAGAGAGAGAGAAAGAGAAGCTGTGTGTGTGTGTGAGAGAGAGAGAAGCTGTGAGTGAGAGAGAGAGAGAAAGAGAAGCTGTGATGTGAGAGCGAGTGAGATAAAAAGAAGTTGTGAGTGAGTGAGTGAGTGAGAGAAGCTGTGAGTGAAAGAGAGAAAGAGAAGCTGTGAGTGAGTGAGAGAGAGAGAAGCTGTGAGTGAGACAGAGAGAGAAAGAGAAGCTGTGTGTGAGAGAGAGAGTGATAAGCTGTGTGTGTGTGTGTGAGAGAGAGAGAAGCTGTGAGTGAGAGAGAGAAAGAGAAGCTGTGAGTGAGAGAGAAAGAGAGATGCTGTGAGTGAGAGAGAGAAAGAGAAGCTGTGAGTGAGAGACAGAGAGAGAAAGAAAGGGTGTGAGTGCGAGAGAGAGAAAGAGAAGTTGTGTGTGAGAGAGAGAAAGAGAAGTTGTGAGTGAGAATGAGAGAGAAAGAGAAGCTGTGAGTGAGAGACAAAGAGAGAAAGAGAAGCTGTGTGTGTGAGAGAGAAAGAGAAGCTGAGAGTGAGAGAGAGAGAAGGTGTGAGTGAAAGTGAGAAAGAGAAGCTGATAGTGAGAGAGCGAGAGAGAGAGAAGCTGTGGTTGAGAGAAAGAGAAAGAGAAGCTTGAGTAAGAGAGAAAGAGAGAAATAGAAGCTATGAGTGACAGACAGAGAGAGAAGCTGTGAGTGAGTGAGTGAGAGAGAAGCTGTGTGAGAGAGAGAGAAAAAGAGAAGCTGTGAGTGAGAGAGAGAGAGAAAGAGAAGCTGTAAGTGAGTGAGAGAAAGAGAAGCTGTGAGTGTGTGAGAGAGAAAGAGAAGCTGTGAATGAGAGAGAGAGAGAAAGAGAAGTTGTTAGTGAAAGAGAGAGAAAGAGAAGCTGTGAGAGAGAGAGAGAGAAAGAGAAGCTGTGAGTGAGAGAGAGAGAGAAGCTGTGAGTGAGAGACAGAGAGATAAAGAGAAGCTGTGTGAGAGAGAGAGAAATAGAAGCTGTGAGAGAGAGAGAATGAGAAGCTGTGTGAGAGAGAAAGAGAAGCTGTGAGTGAGAGAGAGAGAAAGAGAAGCTGTGTGAGAGAGAGAGAAAGAGAACCTGTGAGTGAGAGAAAGAGAGAAAGAGAAGCTGTGAGTGAGAGACAGAGAGAGAAAGAGAAGCTGTGTGTGAGAGAGAGAGAAAGAGAAGCTGTGAGTGAGAGAGAGAAAGAGAAAGAGAAGCTGTGAGTGTGTGTGTGAGAGAAAGAGAAGCTGTGAGAGAGAGAGAAAAAGAGAAGCTGTGAGTGAGAGTGAAAGAGAGAAATAGAAGCTATGAGTGAGAGAGAGAGAGAAGCTGTGAGTGAGAGAGAGAGAGGAAGTGAAGCTGTGAGTGAAAAAGACAGAAAGAGAAGCTGTGTGTGAGAGAGAGAAAGAGAAGCTGTGAGTGAGTGAGAGAGAGAGAATGAGAAGCTGTGTGTGTGAGAGAAAGAGAAGCTGTGAGTGAAAGAGAGAGAGAGAAAGAGAAGCTGTGAGTGAGAGATAGAGAGAGAAAGAGAAGCTGTGAGTGAGTGAGAGAGAGAGAACGAGAATCTGTGAGTGAGAGAGAGAGAAAGAGAAGCTATGAGTGAGAGAGAGAGAGAAAGAGAAGCTGTGAGAGAGAGAAAGAGAAGCTGTGAGTGAGAGAGTGAGAAGCTGTCAGTGAAAGTGAAAGAGAAGCTGATAGTGTGAGAGAGAATCTATGAGTGAGAGACAGAGAGAGAAGCTGTGAGTGAGTGAGAGAGAGAGAAGCTGTGTGTGTGTGAGAGAGAAAGAGAAGCTGTGTGTGAGAGACAGAGAGAGAAAGAGAAGTTGTTAGTGAGAGAGAGAGAAAGAGAAGCTGTGAGAGAGAGAGAGAAAGAGAGAAAGAGAAGCTGTGAGAGAGAGAGTAAGAGAAGATATGAGTGAGAGAGAGAGAGAAGCTGTGAGTGAGAGACAGAGAGATAAAGAGAAGCTGTGTGTGTGAGAGAGAAAGAGAAGCTGTGAGAGAGGGAGAGAATGAGAAGCTGTGTGTGTGAGAGAGAGAAAGAGAAGTTATTAGTGAGAGAGAGAGAGAGAAAGAGCTGTGAGAGAGAGAGAGAGAAAGAGAAGCGGTGTGTGAGAGAGCAAGAGAAGCTGTGAGTGAGAGAGAGAGAGAGAGAAAGAGAAGCTGTGAGTGAGAGAGAGAGAGAGAAAGAGAAGTTGTGTGTGTGTGAGAGAGAGAGAGAGCAAGAGAAGCTGTGAGTGAGAGAGAGAGAGAGAAAGAGAAGCTGTGAATGAGAGAGAGAGAGAAAGAGAAGCTGTGAGTGAGAGAAAGAGAAGGAGAAGCTGTGAATAAGAGAGAAAGAGAGAAATAGAATCTATGAGTGAGAGACAGAGAGAGAAGCTGTGAGTGAGTGAGAGAGAGAGAAGCTGTGTGTGTGAGAGAGAGAAAGAGAAGCTGTGAGTGAGAGACAGAGAGAGAAAGAGAAGTTGTTAGTGAGAGAGAGAGAGAAAGAGAAGCTGTGAGAGAGAGAGAGAAAGAGAGAGAGAGAAGCTGTGTGAGAGAGAGTAAGAGAAGCTATGAATGAGAGAGAGAGAGAAGCTGTGAGTGAGAGACAGAGAGATAAAGAGAAGCTGTGTGTGTGTGAGAGAAAGAGAAGCTGTGAGAGAGGGAGAGAATGAGAAGCTGTGTGTGTGAGAGAGAGAAAGAGAAGTTATTAGTGAGAGAGAGAGAGAGAAAGAGCTGTGTGAGAGAGAGAGAGAAAGAGAAGCGGTGTGTGAGAGAGCAAGAGAAGCTGTGAGAGAGAGAGAGAGAGAGAGAGAAAGAGAAGCTGTGAGTGAGAGAGAGAGAGAAAGAGAAGCTGTGTGTGTGTGAGAGAGAAAGGGAAGCTGTGAGTGAGAGACAGAGAGAGAAAGAGAAGTTGTGTGTCTGTGAGAGAGAGAGAGAGCAAGAGAAGCTGTGAGTGAGAGAGAGAGAGAGAAAGAGAAGCTGTGAATGAGAGAGAGAGAGAAAGAGAAGCTGTGAGTGTGAGAGAGAGAGTGAGAAGCTATGAGAGAGAGAGAAAGAGAAGTTGTGAGTGAGAGAGAGAAAGAGAAGCTGTGAGTGAGAAAGAGAGAGAAAGAGAAGCTGTGAGTGAGAGACAGAGAGAGAAAGAGAAGCTGTGTGAGAGAGAGATAAAGAAAGAGAAGCTGTGAGTGAGAGAGAGAGAGAGAGCAAGAGAAGCTGTGAGTGAGAGAGAGAGAGAAAGAGAAGCTGTGAGTGAGAGAGAGAGAAAGAGAAGCTGTGAGTGAGAGATAGAGTGGGAAGCTATGAGAGAGAGAGAGAAAGAGAAGCTGTGAGTGAGAGAGAGAAAGAGAAGCTGTCAGTGAGAAAGAGAGAGAAAGAGAAGCTGTGAGTGAGAGACAGAGTGAGAAAGAGAATATGTGTGAGAGAGAGATAGAGAAAGAGAAGCTGTGAGTGAGAGAGAGAAAGAGAGAAAGAGAAGCTGTGAGTGTGTGAGAGAAAGAGAAGCTGTGACAGAGAGAGAAAAAGAGAAGCTGTGAGTGAGAGTGAAAGAGAGAAATAGAAGCTATAAGTGAGAGAGAGAGAGAAGCTGTGAGTGAGAGAGAGAGAGGAAGTGAAGCTGTGAGTGAAAAAGAGAGAAAGAGAAGCTGTGAGAGAGAGAAAGAGAAGCTGTGATTGAGAGATAGAGAGAGAAAGACAGACAAGATGTGAGTGAGAGAGAGAGAGAACGAGAAGCTGTGTGTGTGAGATAAAGAGAAGCTGTGAGTGAGAGAGAGAGAGAAGCTGTGAGTGAGAGACAGAGAGATAAAGAGAAGCTGTGTGTGTGAGAGAGAAAGAGAAGCTGTGTGAGAGAGAGAATGGGAAGCTGTGTGTGTGAGAGAGAGAAAGAAAAGTTGTTAGTGAGAGAGAGAGAGAGAGAGAGAGAAAGAGCTGTGAGAGAGATGGAGAGAAAGAGAAGCTGTGTGTGAGAGAGCAACAGAAGCTGTGAGTGAGAGAGAGAGAAAGAGAAGATGTGAGTGAGAGACAGAGAGAGAAAGAGAAGCTGTGTGTGTGAGAGAGAGTGATAAGCTGTGAGTGAGAGACAGAGAGAGAAAGAGAAACTGTGTGAGTGAGAGAGAGAAGCTGTGAGTGAGAGACAGAGAGATAAAGAGAAGCTATGACTGAGAGAGAGAGAGAGAGAGGCTGTGAGTGAGAGAGAGAAGCTATGAGTGAGAGAGAGAGAGAAAGAGAAGCTGTGAAATAGAGAGAGAAAGAGAAGCTGTGAGTGAGAGAGAGAAAGAAAGAGAGAAGCTGTGAGTGTGAGAGAGTGAGATAAAGAGAAGCTGTGAGTGAGTGAGAGAGAGAGAAAGAGAAGCTGTGAGTGAGAGAGAGAGAGAGAGAAGGAGAAGTTGTGTGAGAGAGGGATATAGAGAAAGAGAAGCTGTGAGTGAGAGAGAGAGAAAGAGAAGCTGTGAGTGTGTGTGAGAGAGAAAGAGAAGTTGTGAGAGAGAGAGAAAAAGAGAAGCTGTGAGTGAGAGTGAAAGAGAGAAATAGAAGCTATGAGTGAGTGAGAGAGAGAGAAGCTGTGAGTGTGAGAGAGAGAGGAAGTGAACCTGTGAGTGAAAAAGAGAGAAAGAGCAGCTGTGTGTGTGAGAGAGAAAGAGAAGCTGTAAGTGAGAGAGAGAGAGAGAGAACGAGAAGCTGTGTGTGAGAGAGAAAGAGAAGCTGTGAGTGAGAGAGAGAGAAAGAGAAGGTGTGAGTGAGAGATAGAGAGAGAAAGAGAAACGGTGAGTTAGAGAGAGAGAGAGAATGAGAAGCTGTGTGTGTGAGATAAAGAGAAGCTGTGAGTGAGAGAGAGAGAAAGAGAAGCTGTGAGTGAGAGACAGAGAGAGAAAGAAAGGGTGTGAGTGCGAGAGAGAGAGAGAAAGAGAACCTGTGAGAGAGAGAGAAAGAGTAGCTGTGAGTGAGAAAGAGAGAGAAAGAGAAGCTGTGACTGAGAGACAGAGAGAGAAAGAGAAGCTGTGTATGAGAGAGAGAAAGAGAAGCTGTGAGTGAGAGAGAGAGAAAGAGAAGCTGTAAGTGTGAGAGAGATAGAAAGAGAAGCTGTGAGTGAGAGAGAGAGAAAAAATCTGTGAGTGTGTGAGAGAGAGAAAGAGAAGATGTGAGTGAGAGAGTGAGAGAGAGAAAGAGAAGCTGTGAGTGAGAGAGAGAGAAGGAGAAGTTGTGTGAGAGAGAGATAGAGAAAGAGAAGCTGTGAGTGAGAGAGAGAGAAAGAGAAGCTTTGAGTGTGTGTGAGAGAGAAAGAGAAGTTGTGAGAGAGCGAGAAAAAGAGAAGCTGTGAGTGAGTGAAAGAGAGAAATAGAAGCTATGAGTGAGTGAGAGAGAGAGAAGCTGTGAGTGTGTGAGAGAGAGGAAGTGAAGCTGTGAGTGAAAAAGAGAGAAAGAGCAGCTGTGTGTGTGAGAGAGAAAGAGAAGCTGTGAGTGAGAGAGAGAGAGAACGAGAAGCTGTGTGTGAGAGAGAAAGAAGCTGTGAGTGAGAGAGAGAGAAAGAGAAGCTGTGAGTGAGAGATAGAGAGAGAAAGAGAAGCTGTGAGTTAGAGAGAGAGAGAGAGAGAAGCTGTGTGTGTGAGATAAAGAGAAGCTGTGAGTGAGAGAGAGAGAAAGAGAATCTGTGAGTAAGAGATAGAGAGAGAAAGAGAAGCTGTGAGTGAGAGAGAGAGAGAAAGAGAATCTGTGAGTGAGAGAGAGAGAAAGAGAAGCTAAGAGAGTGAGAGAGAGAGAGAAGCTGTGCATGAGAGAGAGAGAGAAAGAGAAGCTGTGTGTGTGTGTGAGAGAGAGAGAAGCTGTGAGTGAGAGAGAGAGAGAGAAAGAGAAGCTGTGATTGTGGGAGAGAGTGAGATAAAAAGAAGTTGTGAGTGAGTGAGTGAGTGAGAGAAGCTGTGAGTGAAAGAGAGAAAGAGAAGCTGTGAGTGAGTGAGAGAGAGAGAAGCTGTGAGTGAGACAGAGAGAGAAAGAGAAGCTGTGTGTGTGAGAGAGAGTGATAAGCTGTGTGTGTGTGTGAGAGAGAGAGAAGCTGTGAGTGAGAGAGAGAAAGAGAAGCTGTGAGTGAGAGAGAAAGAGAGATGCTGTGAGTGAGAGAGAGAAAGAGAAGCTGTGAGTGAGAGACAGAGAGAGAAAGAAAGGGTGTGAGTGCGAGAGAGAGAAAGAGAAGTTGTGAGAGAGAGAGAGAAAGAGAAGTTGTGAGTGAGAATGAGAGAGAAAGAGAAGCTGTGAGTGAGAGACAAAGAGAGAAAGAGAAGCTGTGTGTGTGAGAGAGAAAGAGAAGCTGAGAGTGAGAGAGAGAGAAGGTGTGAGTGAAAGTGAGAAAGAGAAGCTGATAGTGAGAGAGCGAGAGAGAGAGAAGCTGTGGTTGAGAGAAAGAGAAAGAGAAGCTTGAGTAAGAGAGAAAGAGAGAAATAGAAGCTATGAGTGACAGACAGAGAGAGAAGCTGTGAGTGAGTGAGTGAGAGAGAAGCTGTGTGAGAGAGAGAGAAAAAGAGAAGCTGTGAGTGAGAGAGAGAGAAAGAGAAGCTGTAAGTGAGTGAGAGAAAGAGAAGCTGTGAGTGTGTGAGAGAGAAAGAGAAGCTGTGAATGAGAGAGAGAGAGAAAGAGAAGTTGTTAGTGAAAGAGAGAGAAAGAGAAGCTGTGAGAGAGAGAGAGAGAAAGAGAAGCTGTGAGTGAGAGAGAGAGAGAAGCTGTGAGTGAGAGACAGAGAGATAAAGAGAAGCTGTGAGAGAGAGAGAGAAATAGAAGCTGTGAGAGAGAGAGAATGAGAAGCTGTGTGAGAGAGAAAGAGAAGCTGTGAGTGAGAGAGAGAGAAAGAGAAGCTGTGTGTGTGAGAGAGAGAAAGAGAACCTGTGAGTGAGAGAAAGAGAGAAAGAGAAGCTGTGAGTGAGAGACAGAGAGAGAAAGAGAAGCTGTGTGTGTGAGAGAGAGAAAGAGAAGCTGTGAGTGAGAGAGAGAAAGAGAAAGAGAAGCTGTGAGTGTGTGTGTGAGAGAAAGAGAAGCTGTGAGAGAGAGAGAAAAAGAGAAGCTGTGAGTGAGAGTGAAAGAGAGAAATAGAAGCTATGAGTGAGAGAGAGAGAGAAGCTGTGAGTGAGAGAGAGAGAGGAAGTGAAGCTGTGAGTGAAAAAGACAGAAAGAGAAGCTGTGTGAGAGAGAGAGAAACAGAAGCTGTGAGTGAGAGAGAGAGAGAGAGAATGAGAAGCTGTGTGTGTGAGAGAAAGAGAAGCTGTGAGTGAGAGAGAGAGAGAGAAAGAGAAGCTGTGAGTGAGAGATAGAGAGAGAAAGAGAAACGGTGAGTTAGAGAGAGAGAGAGAATGAGAAGCTGTGTGTGTGAGATAAAGAGAAGCTGTGAGTGAGAGAGAGAGAAAGAGAAGCTGTGAGTGAGAGACAGAGAGAGAAAGAAAGGGTGTGAGTGCGAGAGAGAGAGAGAGAAAGAGAACCTGTGTGAGAGAGAGAAAGAGTAGCTGTGAGTGAGAAAGAGAGAGAAAGAGAAGCTGTGACTGAGAGACAGAGAGGGAAAGAGAAGCTGTGTATGAGAGAGAGAAAGAGAAGCTGTGACTGAGAGAGAGAGAAAGAGAAGCTGTAAGTGTGAGAGAGATAGAAAGAGAAGCTGTGAGTGAGAGAGAGAGAAAAAATCTGTGAGTGTGTGAGAGAGAGAAAGAGAAGATGTGAGTGAGAGAGTGAGAGAGAGAAAGAGAAGCTGTGAGTGAGAGAGAGAGAAGGAGAAGTTGTGTGAGAGAGAGATAGAGAAAGAGAAGCTGTGAGTGAGAGAGAAAGAGAAAGAGAAGCTTTGAGTGTGTGTGAGAGAGAAAGAGAAGTTGTGAGAGAGCAAGAAAAAGAGAAGCTGTGAGTGAGTGAAAGAGAGAAATAGAAGCTATGAGTGAGTGAGAGAGAGAGAAGCTGTGAGTGTGTGAGAGAGAGGAAGTGAAGCTGTGAGTGAAAAAGAGAGAAAGAGCAGCTGTGTGTGTGAGAGAGAAAGAGAAGCTGTGAGTGAGAGAGAGAGAGAGAACGAGAAGCTGTGTGTGAGAGAGAAAGAAGCTGTGAGTGAGAGAGGAAGAGAAGCTGTGAGTGAGAGATAGAGAGAGAAAGAGAAGCTGTGAGTTAGAGAGAGAGAGAGATCGAGAAGCTGTGTGTGTGAGATAAAGAGAAGCTGTGAGTGAGAGAGAGAGAAAGAGAATCTGTGAGTGAGAGATAGAGAGAGAAAAAGAAGCTGTGAGTGAGAGAGAGAGAGAAAGAGAATCTGTGAGTGAGAGAGAGAGAGAAAGAGAAGCTAAGAGAGTGAGAGAGAGAGAGAAGCTGTGCGTGAGAGAGAGAGAGAAAGAGAAGCTGTGTGTGTGTGTGAGAGAGAGAAGCTGTGAGTGAGAGAGAGAGAGAGAAAGATAAGCTGTGATTGTGAGAGAGAGTGAGATAAAAAGAAGTTGTGAGTGAGTGAGTGAGTGAGAGAAGCTGTGAGTGAAAGAGAGAAAGAGAAGCTGTGAGTGAGTGAGAGAGAGAGAAGCTGTGAGTGAGACAGAGAGAGAAAGAGAAGCTGTGTGTGAGAGAGAGAGTGATAAGCTGTGTGTGTGTGTGTGTGAGAGAGAGAGAAGCTGTGAGTGAGAGAGAGAAAGAGAAGCTGTGAGTGAGAGAGAAAGAGAGATGCTGTGAGTGAGAGAGAGAAAGAGAAGCTGTGAGTGAGAGACAGAGAGAGAAAGAAAGGGTGTGAGTGCGAGAGAGAGAAAGAGAAGTTGTGAGAGAGAGAGAGAAAGAGAAGTTGTGAGTGAGAATGAGAGAGAAAGAGAAGCTGTGAGTGAGAGACAAAGAGAGAAAGAGAAGCTGTGTGTGTGAGAGAGAAAGAGAAGCTGAGAGTGAGAGAGAGAGAAGGTGTGAGTGAAAGTGAGAAAGAGAAGCTGATAGTGAGAGAGCGAGAGAGAGAGAAGCTGTGGTTGAGAGAAAGAGAAAGAGAAGCTTGAGTAAGAGAGAAAGAGAGAAATAGAAGCTATGAGTGACAGACAGAGAGAGAAGCTGTGAGTGAGTGAGTGAGAGAGAAGCTGTGTGAGAGAGAGAGAAAAAGAGAAGCTGTGAGTGAGAGAGAGATAAAGAGAAGCTGTAAGTGAGTGAGAGAAAGAGAAGCTGTGAGTGTGTGAGAGAGAAAGAGAAGCTGTGAATGAGAGAGAGAGAGAAAGAGAAGTTGTTAGTGAAAGAGAGAGAAAGAGAAGCTGTGAGAGAGAGAGAGAAAGAGAAGCTGTGAGTGAGAGAGAGAGAGAAGCTGTGAGTGAGAGACAGAGAGATAAAGAGAAGCTGTGTGAGAGAGAGAGAAATAGAAGCTGTGAGAGAGAGAGAATGAGAAGCTGTGTGAGAGAGAAAGAGAAGCTGTGAGTGAGAGAGAAAGAGAAGCTGTGTGTGTGAGAGAGAAAGAGAACCTGTGACTGAGAGAAAGAGAGAAAGAGAAGCTGTGAGTGAGAGACAGAGAGAGAAAGAGAAGCTGTGTGAGAGAGAGAGAGAAAGAGAAGCTGTGAGTGAGAGAGAGAAAGAGAAAGAGAAGCTGTGAGTGTGTGTGAGAGAGAAAGAGAAGCTGTGAGAGAGAGAGAAAAAGAGAAGCTGTGAGTGAGAGTGAAAGAGAGAAATAGAAGCTATGAGTGAGAGAGAGAGAAGCTGTGAGTGAGAGAGAGAGGAAGTGAAGCTGTGAGTGAAAAAGACAGAAAGAGAAGCTGTGTGAGAGAGAGAGAAAGAGAAGCTGTGAGTGAGAGAGAGAGAGAGAAAGAGAAGCTGTGAGTGAGAGATAGAGAGAGAAAGAGAAGCTGTGAGTGAGTGAGAGAGAGAGAACGAGAATCTGTGAGTGAGAGAGAGAGAAAGAGAAGCTATGAGTGAGAGAGAGAGAGAAAGAGAAGCTGTGAGAGAGAGAAAGAGAAGCTGTGAGTGAGAGAGTGAGAAGCTGTCAGTGAAAGTGAAAGAGAAGCTGATAGTGTGAGAGAGAACCTGTGAGTGAGAGAAAGAGAAGGAGAAGCTGTGAGTAAGAGAGAAAGAGAGAAATAGAATCTATGAGTGAGAGACAGAGAGAGAAGCTGTGAGTGAGTGAGAGAGAGAGAAGCTGTGTGTGTGAGAGAGAGAAAGAGAAGCTGTGAGTGAGAGACAGAGAGAGAAAGAGAAGTTGTTAGTGAGAGAGAGAGAGAAAGAGAAGCTGTGAGAGAGAGAGAGAAAGAGAGAAAGAGCAGCTGTGAGAGAGAGAGTAAGAGAAGCTATGAGTGAGAGAGAGAGAGAAGCTGTGAGTAAGAGACAGAGAGATAAAGAGAAGCTGTGTGTGTGAGAGAGAAAGAGAAGCTGTGAGAGAGGGAGAGAATGAGAAGCTGTGTGTGTGTGAGAGAGAAAGAGAAGTTATTAGTGAGAGAGAGAGAGAGAAAGAGCTGTGAGAGAGAGAGAGAGAAAGAGAAGCGGTGTGTGAGAGAGCAAGAGAAGCTGTGAGTGAGAGAGAGAGAGAGAAAGAGAAGCTGTGAGTGAGAGAGAGAGAGAAAGAGAAGCTGTGTGTGTGTGAGAGAGAAAGGGAAGCTGTGAGTGAGAGACAGAGAGAGAAAGAGAAGTTGTGTGTGTGTGAGAGAGAGAGAGAGCAAGAGAAGCTGTGAGTGAGAGAGAGAGAGAGAAAGAGAAGCTGTGAATGAGAGAGAGAGAGAAAGAGAAGCTGTGAGTGAGAGAGAGAGTGAGAAGCTATGAGAGAGAGAGAAAGAGAAGCTATGAGAGAGAGAGAGAGAAAGAGAAGCTGTGAGGGAGAGACAGAGTGAGAAAGAGAATATGTGTGAGAGAGAGATAGAGAAAGAGAAGCTGTGAGTGAGAGAGAGAAAGAGAGAAAGAGAAGCTGTGAGTGTGTGAGAGAAAGAGAAGCTGTGACAGAGAGAGAAAAAGAGAAGCTGTGAGTGAGAGTGAAAGAGAGAAATAGAAGCTATAAGTGAGAGAGTGAGAGAAGCTGTGAGTGAGAGAGGAAGTGAAGCTGTGAGTGAAAGAGAGAGAAAGAGAAGCTGTGAGAGAGAGAAAGAGAAGCTGTGATTGAGAGATAGAGAGAGAAAGAGAAGCTGTGAGTGAGAGAGAGAGAAGCTGTGAGTGAGAGACAGAGAGATAAAGAGAAGCTGTGTGTGTGAGAGAGAAAGAGAAGCTGTGTGAGAGAGAGAATGGGAAGCTGTGTGTGTGTGAGAGAGAAAGAAAAGTTGTTAGTGAGAGAGAGAGAGAGAGAGAAAGAGCTGTGAGAGAGATGGAGAGAAAGAGAAGCTGTGTGTGAGAGAGCAAGAGAAGCTGTGAGTGAGTGAGAGAGAAAGAGAAGCTGTGAGTGAGAGACAGAGAGAGAAAGAGAAGCTGTGTGTGAGAGAGAGAGTGATAAGCTGTGAGTGAGAGACAGAGAGAGAAAGAGAAGCTGTGTGAGTGAGAGAGAGAGAAGCTGTGAGTGAGAGACAGAGAGATAAAGAGAAGCTATGAGTGAGAGAGAGAGAGAAGCTGTGAGTGAGAGAGAGAAGCTGTGAGTGAGAGAGAGAGAGAGAAAGAGAAGCTCTGAAATAGAGAGAGAAAGAGAAGCTGTGAGTGAGAGAGAGAAAGAAAGAGAGAAGCTGTGAGTGTGAGAGAGTGAGATAAAGAGAAGCTGTGAGTGAGTGAGAGAGAGAGAGAAGCTATGAGTGAAAGAGAGAAAGAGAAGCTGTTAGTGAGAGAGAGAGAGAGAGAGAAGCTGTGAGTGAGAGACCGAGAATGGGAAGCTGTGTGTGTGAGAGAGAGTGATAAGCTGTGAGTGAGAGTGAGAGAAAGAGAAGCTGTGAGTGAGAGACAGAGAGAGAGAGAGAGAGAGAGAGAGAGTAGCTGTGTGAGAGACAGAGAAGCTGTGAGTGAGAGAGAGAAAGAGAAGCTGTGAGTGTGAGAGAGAGAGAAGCTGTGTGAGAGAGAGAAAGAGAAGCTGTGAGTGAGAGACAGAGAGAGAAAGAAAGGGTGTGAGTGCGAGAGAGAGAGAGAGAAAGAGAAGCTGTGAGAGAGAGAGAGAGAAGCTGTGAGTGAGAAAGAGAGAGAAAGAGAAGCTGTGACTGAGAGACAGAGAGAGAAAGAGAAGCTGTGTATGTGAGAGAGAAAGAGAAACTGTGAGTGAGAGAGAGAGAAAGAGAAGCTGTAAGTGTGTGAGAGAGAGAAAGAGAAGCTGTGAGTGAGAGAGAGAAAAAAGAGAAGCTGTGAGTGTGTGAGAGAGAGAAAGAGAAGCTGTGAGTGAGAGAGAGAGAGAGAAAGAGAAGCTGTGAGTGAGAGAGAGAGAGAGAGAGAGAAGGAGAAGTTGTATGAGAGAGGGATATAGAGAAAGAGAAGCTGTGAGTGAGAGAGAGAGAAAGAGAAGCTGTGAGTGTGTGAGAGAGAAAGAGAAGTTGTGAGAGAGAGAGAAAAAGAGAAGCTGTGAGTGAGATTGAAAGAGAGAAATAGAAGCTATGAGTGAGTGAGAGAGAGAGAAGCTGTGAGTGTGAGAGAGAGAGGAAGTGAAGCTGTGAGTGAAAAAGAGATAAACAGCAGCTGTGTGTGTGAGAGAGAAAGAGAAGCTGTGAGTGAGAGAGAGAGAGAATGAGAAGCTGTGTGTGAGAGAGAAAGAGAAGCTGTGAGTGAGAGAGAAAGAGAAGGTGTGAGTGAGAGATAGAGAGAGAAAGAGAAACGGTGAGTTAGAGAGAGAGAGAATGAGAAGCTGTGTGTGTGAGATAAAGAGAAGCTGTGAGTGAGAGAGAGAGAAAGAGAAGCTGTGAGTGAGAGATAGAGAGAGAAAGAGAAGCTGTGAGTGAGAGAGAGAGAGAAAGAGAATCTGTGAGTGAGAGAGAGAGAGAAAGAGAAGCTATGACTGAGAGAGAGAGAGTAGCTGTGAGTGAGAGAGAGAAGCTGTGTGAGAGAGAGAAAGAGAAGCTGTGAGTGAGAGACAGAGAGAGAAAGAAAGGGTGTGAGTGCGAGAGAGAGAGAGAGAAAGAGAACCTGTGAGAGAGAGAGAAAGAGTAGCTGTGAGTGAGAAAGAGAGAGAAAGAGAAGCTGTGACTGAGAGACAGAGAGAGAAAGAGAAGCTGTGTATGAGAGTGAAAGAGAAGCTGTGAGTGAGAGAGAGAGAGAAAGAGAAGCTGTAAGTGTGAGAGAGATAGAAAGAGAAGCTGTGAGTGAGAGAGAGAGAAAAAATCTGTGAGTGTGTGAGAGAGAGAAAGAGAAGCTGTGAGTGAGAGAGTGAGAGAGAGAAAGAGAAGCTGTGAGTGAGAGAGAGAGAGAAGGAGAAGTTGTGTGAGAGAGAGATAGAGAAAGAGAAGCTGTGAGTGAGTGAGAGAGAGAGAGAAGCTGTGAGTGTGTGAGAGAGAGGAAGTGAAGCTGTGAGTGAAAAAGAGAGAAAGAGCAGCTGTGAGTGAGAGAGAGAGAGAGAAAGAGAAGATGTGAGTGAGAGAGAGAGAGAACGAGAAGCTGTGTGTGTGAGATAAAGAGAAGCTGTGAGTGAGAGAGAGAGAGAGAAGCTGTGAGTGAGAGATAGAGAGAGAAAGAGAATCTGTGAGTGAGAGAGAGAGAAAGAGAAGCTATGAGTGAGAGAGAGAGAGAGAAAGAAAGAAAGGGTGTGAGTGCGCATGCGAGTGAGAAAGAGAAGCTGTGAGAGAGAGAGAGAAAGAGAAGCTGTGAGTGAGAGAGAGAGAAGCTGTGAGTGAAAGTGAGAAAGAGAAGCTGAGTGAGAGAGAGAGAGAAAACCTGTGAGTGAGAGAAAGAGAAAGAGAAGCTGTGAGTAAGAGAGAAAGAGAGAAATAGAATCTATGAGTGAGAGACAGAGAGAGAAGCTGTGAGTGAGTGAGAGAGAGAGAAGCTGTGTGAGAGAGAGAGAGAAAAAGAGAATCTGTGAGTGAGAGAGAGAGAGAGAGAGAGAAAAGCTGTAAGTGAGTGAGAGAAAGAGAAGTTGTGAGTGTGTGAGAGAGAAAGAGAAGCTGTGAGTGAGAGAGAGAGTGAGAAGCTGTGAGTGAGAGAGAGAGAGAAAGAGAAGTTGTGAGTGAGAGACAGAGAGAGAAAGAGAAGTTGTTAGTGAGAGAGAGAGAAAGAGAAGCTGTGAGAGAGAGAGAGAAAGAGAGAAAGAGAAGCTGTGAGAGAGAGAGAAAGAGAAGCTATGAGTGTGTGAGAGAGAGAAGCTGTGAGTGAGAGACAGAGAGATAAAGAGAAGATGTGAGAGAGAGAGAGAGAAAGAGAAGCTGTGTGAGAGGGAGAGAATGAGAAGCTGTGTGTGTGTGAGAGAGAAAGAGAAGTTATTAGTGAGAGAGAGGGAGAGAGATAAAGAGCTGTGAGAGAGAGAGAGAAAGAGAAGCTGTGAGTGAGAGAGAGAGAGAGAAAGAGAAGCTGTGAGTGAGAGAGAGAGAGAAAGAGAAGCTGTGTGTGTGTGAAAGAGAAAGGGAAGTTGTGAGTGAGAGAAAGAGAGAGAAAGAGAAGCTGTGTGTATGAGAGAGAGAGAGAGAGAGCAAGAGAAGCCGTGAGTGAGAGAGAGAGAGAAAGAGAAGCTGTGAGTGTGAGAGAGAGAAAGAGAAGTTGTTAGTGTGTGTGAGAGAGAGAAAGAGCTGTGTGAGAGAGAGAGAGAAAGAGAAGCTGTGTGAGAGAGAGAATGAGAAGCTGTGTGTGAGAGAGAGAGAAAGAGAAGTTGTTAGTGAGAGAGAGAGAGAAAGAGCTGTGAGAGAGAGAGAGAAAGAGAAGCTGTGTGTGAGAGAGCAAGAGAAGCTGTGAGTGAGAGAGAGAAAGAGAAGCTGTGAGTGAGAGACAGAGAGAGAAAGAGAAGCTGTGTGTGTGAGAGAGAGTGATAAGCTGTGAGTGAGAGACAGAGAGAGAAAGAGAAGCTGTGTGAGCGAGAGAGAGTGATAAGCTGTGAATGAGAGAGAGAGAGAAAGAGAAGCTGTGAATGAGAGAGAGAGAGAGAGTCGCTGTGAGAGAGAGAGAGAGCAAGAGAAGCTGTGAGTGAGAGAGAGAGAAAGAGAAGCTGTGAGTGAGAGAGAAAGAGAGAAAGAGAAGCTGTGAGTGAGAGAGAGTGAAGCTATGAGAGAGAGAGAGAAAGAGAAGCTGTGAGTGAGAAAGAGAGAGAAAGAGAAGCTGTGAGTGAGAAAGAGAGAGAAAGAGAAGCTGTGAGTGAGAGACAGAGAGAGAAAGAGAAGCTGTGTGAGAGAGAGAGAGAAAGAGAAGCTGTGAGTGAGAGAGAGAGAGAGAGAAGCTGTGAGTGTGTGTGAGAGAGAAAGAGAAGCTGTGAGAGAGAAGCTGTGAGTGAGAGTGAAAGAGAAATAGAAGCTATGAGTGAGAGAGAGAGAAGCTGTGAGTGAGAGAGAGAGAGGAAGTGAAGCTGTCAGTGAAAAAGAGAGAAAGAGAAGCTGTGAGAGAGAGAGAGAAAGAGAAGCTGTGAGTGTGAGAGAAAGAGAAGCTGTGAGTAAGAGAGAGAGAGAAAGAGAAGCTGTGAGTGAGAGATAGAGAGAGAAAGAGAAGCTGTGAGTGAGTGAGAGAGAACGAGAAGCTGTGTGTGTGAGATAAAGAGAAGCTGTGAGTGAGAGAGAGAGAGAAAGAGAAGCTGTGAGTGAGAGATAGTGAGAGAAAGAGAAGCTGTGAGTGAGAGAGAGAGAGTGAAAGAGAATCTGTGAGTGAGAGAGAGAGAAAGAGAAGCTATGTGTGAGAGAGAGAGAGAGAGAAAGGGTGTGAGTGCGCGCGCGAGAGAGAAAGAGAAGCTGAGAGAGAGAGAGAGAAAGAGAAGCTGTGAGTGAGAAAGAGAGAGAAAGAGAAGCTGTGAGTGAGAGAGAGAAGCTGTGAGTGAAAGTGAGAAAGAGAAGCTGATAGTGAGAGAGAGAGAGAGAGAACCTGTGAGTGAGAGAAAGAGAAAGAGAAGCTGTGAGTAAGAGAGAAAGAGAGAAATAGAATCTATGAGTGAGAGACAGAGAGAGAAGCTGTGAGTGAGTGAGAGAGAGAGAAGCTGTGTGTGAGAGAGAGAGAAAAAGAGAAGCTGTGAGTGAGAGAGAGAGAGAGAAGCTGTAAGTGAGTGAGAGAAAGAGAAGCTGTGAGTGAGAGAGAGAGTGAGAAGCTGTGAGTGAGAAAGAGAGATAAAGAGAAGCTGTGAGTGAGAGACAGAGAGAGAAAGAGAAGTTGTTAGTGAGAGAGAGAGAGAAAGAGAAGGTGTGTGTGAGAGAGAGAAAGAGAAGCTGTGAGTGACAGATAGAGAGAGAAAGAGAAGCTGTGAGTGAGTGAGAGAGAGTGAAAGAGAATCTGTGAGTGAGAGAGAGAGAAAGAGAAGCTATGAGTGAGAGAGAGAGAGAGAAAGAAAGGGTGTGAGTGCGCACGCGAGAGAGAAAGAGAAGCTGTGAGAGAGAGAGAGAAAGAGAAGCTGTGAGTGAGAAAGAGAGAGAAAGAGAAGCTGTGAGTGAGAGAGAGAGAAGCTGTGAGTGAAAGTGAGAAAGAGAAGCTGATAGTGAGAGAGAGAGAGAAAAAACCTGTGAGTGAGAGAAAGAGAAAGAGAAGCTGTGAGTAAGAGAGAAAGAGAGAAATAGAATCTATGAGTGAGAGACAGAGAGAGAAGCTGTGAGTGAGTGAGAGAGAGAGAATCTGTGTGAGAGAGAGAGAGAAAAAGAGAAGCTGTGAGTGAGAGAGAGAAAGAGAAGCTGTAAGTGAGTGAGAGAATGAGAAGCTGTGAGTGTGAGAGAGAGAAAGAGAAGCTGTGAGTGAGAGAGAGAGTGAGAAGCTGTGAGTGAGAGAGAGAGAGAAAGAGAAGCTGTGAGTGAGAGACAGAGAGAGAAAGAGAAGTTGTTAGTGAGAGAGAGAGAGAAAGAGAAGCTGTGAGAGAGAGAGAGAGAAAGAGAGAAAGAGAAGCTGTGAGAGAGAGAGAGAAAGAGAAGCTATGAGTGAGTGAGAGAGAGAGAAGCTGTGAGTGAGAGACAGAGAGATAAAGAGAAGCTGTGAGAGAGAGAGAGAAAGAGAAGCTGTGAGAGAGGGAGAGAATGAGAAGCTGTGTGTGTGAGAGAGAGAAAGAGAAGTTATTAGTGAGAGAGAGAAGAGAGAGAGAGAAAGAGCTGTGTGAGAGAGAGAGAGAAAGAGAAGCTGTGAGAGAGAGAGAGAGAGAAAGAGAAGCTGTGAGTGAGAGAGAGAGAGAAAGAGAAGCTGTGTGTGTGTGAGAGAGAAAGGGAAGTTGTGAGTGAGAGAAAGAGAGAGAAAGAGAAGCTGTGTGTATGAGAGAGAGAGAGAGAGCAAGAGAAGCCGTGAGTGAGAGAGAGAGAGAAAGAGAAGCTGTGAGTGAGAGAGAGATAGAGAAAGAGAAGCTGTGAGTGAGAGAGAGAGAGAGCAAGAGAAGCTGTGAGTGAGAGAGAGAGAGCAAGAGAAGCTGTGAGTGAGAGAGAGAGAGAAAGAGAAGATGTGAGTGAGAGAGAGAGAGAACGAGAAGCTGTGTGTGTGAGATAAAGAGAAGCTGTGAGTGAGAGAGAGAGAGAAAGAGAAGCTGTGAGTGAGAGATAGAGAGAGAAAGAGAAGCTGTGAGTGAGTGAGAGAGAGAAAGAGAAGCTGTGAGTGAGAGAGAGAGAGAGAAAGAGAAGCTGTGAGTGAGAGAGAGAGTGAGAAGCTATGAGAGAGAGAGAGATGGACACTTCTCCAAGTGGAGGGAAGCAAAGAGTGGGGTCCCCCAAGGTTCAGTACTGGGACCCCTGCTTTTCAACCTCTTCATAAATGATCTAGAGGTAGGAGTAAAAAGCAAGGTAGCCAAATTTGCTGACGACACTAAATTATACAGGGTAGTGAAAACTGTGAGAGATTGTGAGGAGCTCCAGAGGGATCTCTCGACACTGGGGGAGTGGGCAAAACAGTGGCAAATGAGTTTCAACATTAGTAAGTGCAGAGTGATGCATGTTGGGGCAAAGAACCCCAATTATATTTATAAACTGATGGGGTCTGAACTCTCTGCGACAAACCAGGAAAGGGACCTTGGTGTCCTGGTGGACAACTCAATGAAGTTGTCAACCCAGTGTGCCTCAGCAGTGAAAAAAGCAAACTCAATGCTAGGGATCATTAGGAAGGGTATAGAAAATAAGTCAGCAAGTGTCATTTTGCCTCTTTATAAATCTATGGTGAGGCCCCATCTGGAATACTGTGTACAGTTCTGGTCGCCATACCTCCAGAAGGATATTATGGAGCTGGAAAAAGTGCAGAGGAGGGCAACCAGAATGATTAGGGGACTGGAACACCTTCCTTACCATCTGAGGCTGCAACGGTTGGGCCTCTTCACTCTTGAACGACGACGTCTAAGAGGTGACCTGATTGAAGTTTATAAAATCATGCACGGTGTGGACAAAGAAGATAAGGAAAAACTGTTTTCCCTATCGTATAACACTAGAACTAGGGGACACTCCATGAAACTTTTGGGTACTAGTTCTCAAACAAATAAGAGAAAGTACTTTTTCACCCAGAGGATTACTGGTCTATGGAACTCCCTGCCAGAAGAAGTGGTGACAGCTGTCAGTCTTGACAGCTTTAAGAAAGGATTAGACAAGTTCATGGAGGACAAGGGTATCAATGGCTATAATTATGGATACTTAAGGACAACCTCCAGGTTGGATAGATAGGAAGGATGTCTCTCAATATCATTTCCAGGGAATCCTAAGCAGGCATCTCCTTGGGAATACCCTGAAGGAAATGGTGAGCCACTGTGTGAGACAGAATGCTGGACTGGATGGGCTGTGGCCTGTTCCAGCAAGGCTGTTCTTATGTTCTTATGAGAGAGAGAGAAAGAGAATGTGAGTGAGAGAGAGAGAGAAAGAGAAGCTATGAGTGAGAGAGAGAGAGAGAAGCTGTGAGTGTGAGAGAGAAGCTGTGCGTGAGAGAGAGAAAGAGAAGCTGTGTTTGTGTGTGTGAGAGAGAGAAGCTGTGAGTGAGAGAGAGAGAAAGAGAAGCTGTGTGATAGAGAGAGAGAGAGAGAGAAGCTGTGAGTGTGAGAGAGATTGAGATAAAGAGAAGTTGTGAGTGAGTGAGTGAGAGAGAGAAGCTGTGAGTGAAAGACAGAAAGAGAAGCTGTGAGTGAGAGAGAGAGAGAAGCTGTGAGTGAGAGAAACAGAAAGAGAAGCTGTGAGTAAGAGAGAAAGAGAGAAATAGAGGCTATGAGTGAGAGAGAGAGAAAGAGAAGCTGTATGTGAGTGAGAGAAAGACAAGCTGTGAGTGTGTGAGAGAGAAAGAGAAGCTGTGAGTGAGAGAGAGAGAGAAAGAGAAGCTGTGAGAGAGAGAGAGAAAGAGAAGCTGTGAGTGAGAGAGAGAGAGAAAGAGAAGCTGTGTGTGTGAGAGAAAGAGAAGCTGTGAGTGAGAGAGAGAGAGAAAGAGAAGCTGTGAGTGAGAGACAGAGAGAGAGAGTAGCTGTGTGTGTGAGAGAGAGAGAAGCTGTGAGTGAGAGAGAAAGAGAAGCTGTGAGTGAGAGAGAGAGAGAGAAAGAGAAGCTGTGAGTGAGAGACAGAGAGAGAGAGAGTAGCTGTGTGTGTGTGTGAGAGAGAAGCTGTGTGTGTGAGAGAAAGAGAAGCTGTGAGTGAGAGAGAGAGAGAAATAGAAGCTATGAGTGAGTGAGAGAGAGAGAAGCTGTGAGTGTGTGAGAGAGAGGAAGTGAAGCTGTGAGTGAAAAAGAGAGAAAGAGCAGCTGTGTGTGTGAGAGAGAAAGAGAAGCTGTGAGTGAGAGAGAGAAGCTGTGAGTGAGAGAGAGAGAGAAAGAGAAGCTCTGAAATAGAGAGAGAAAGAGAAGCTGTGAGTGAGAGAGAGAAAGAAAGAGAGAAGCTGTGAGTGTGAGAGAGTGAGATAAAGAGAAGCTGTGAGTGAGTGAGAGAGAGAGAAGCTATGAGTGAAAGAGAGAAAGAGAAGCTGTTAGTGAGAGAGAGAGAGAGAGAGAGAGAAGCTGTGAGTGAGAGACCGAGAGAGAATGAGAAGCTGTGTGTGAGAGAGAGTGATAAGCTGTGAGTGAGAGTGAGAGAAAGAGAAGCTGTGAGTGAGAGACAGAGAGAGAGAGAGTAGCTGTGTGAGAGACAGAGAAGCTGTGAGTGAGAGAGAGAAAGAGAAGCTGTGAGTGAGAGACAGAGAGAGAAAGAAAGGGTGTGAGTGCGAGAGAGAGAGAGAAAGAGAAGCTGTGAGAGAGAGAGAAGCTGTGAGTGAGAAAGAGAGAGAAAGAGAAGCTGTGACTGAGAGACAGAGAGAGAAAGAGAAGCTGTGTATGTGAGAGAGAAAGAGAAACTGTGAGTGAGAGAGAGAGAGAAAGAGAAGCTGTAAGTGTGTGAGAGAGAGAAAGAGAAGCTGTGAGTGAGAGAGAGAAAAAAAGAGAAGCTGTGAGTGTGTGAGAGAGAGAAAGAGAAGCTGTGAGTGAGAGAGAGAGAGAGAAAGAGAAGCTGTGAGTGAGAGAGAGAGAGAGAGAAGGAGAAGTTGTGTGAGAGAGGGATATAGAGAAAGAGAAGCTGTGAGTGAGAGAGAGTGAGAAAGAGAAGCTGTGAGTGTGTGTGAGAGAGAAAGAGAAGTTGTGAGAGAGAGAGAAAAAGAGAAGCTGTGAGTGAGAGTGAAAGAGAGAAATAGAAGCTATGAGTGAGTGAGAGAGAGAGAAGCTGTGAGTGTGAGAGAGAGAGGAAGTGAACCTGTGAGTGAAAAAGAGAGAAAGAGCAGCTGTGTGTGTGAGAGAGAAAGAGAAGCTGTAAGTGAGAGAGAGAGAGAGAACGAGAAGCTGTGTGTGAGAGAGAAAGAGAAGCTGTGAGTGAGAGAGAGAGAAAGAGAAGGTGTGAGTGAGAGATAGAGAGAGAAAGAGAAACGGTGAGTTAGAGAGAGAGAGAATGAGAAGCTGTGTGTGTGAGATAAAGAGAAGCTGTGAGTGAGAGAGAGAGAAAGAGAAGCTGTGAGTGAGAGACAGAGAGAGAAAGAAAGGGTGTGAGTGCGAGAGAGAGAGAGAGAAAGAGAACCTGTGAGAGAGAGAGAAAGAGTAGCTGTGAGTGAGAAAGAGAGAGAAAGAGAAGCTGTGACTGAGAGACAGAGAGAGAAAGAGAAGCTGTGTATGAGAGAGAGAGAGAAGCTGTGTGTGAGAGAGAAAGAGAAGCTGTAAGTGTGAGAGAGATAGAAAGAGAAGCTGTGAGTGAGAGAGAGAGAAAAAATCTGTGAGTGTGTGAGAGAGAGAAAGAGAAGCTGTGAGTGAGAGAGTGAGAGAGAGAAAGAGAAGGTGTGAGTGAGAGAGAGAGAGAAGGAGAAGTTGTGTGAGAGAGAGATAGAGAAAGAGAAGCTGTGAGTGAGAGAGAGAGAAAGAGAAGCTTTGAGTGTGTGAGAGAGAGAAAGAGAAGTTGTGAGAGAGCGAGAAAAAGAGAAGCTGTGAGTGAGTGAAAGAGAGAAATAGAAGCTATGAGTGAGTGAGAGAGAGAGAAGCTGTGAGTGTGTGAGAGAGAGGAAGTGAAGCTGTGAGTGAAAAAGAGAGAAAGAGCAGCTGTGTGTGTGAGAGAGAAAGAGAAGCTGTGAGTGAGAGAGAGAGAGAACGAGAAGCTGTGTGTGAGAGAGAAAGAAGCTGTGAGTGAGAGAGAGAGAAAGAGAAGCTGTGAGTGAGAGATAGAGAGAGAAAGAGAAGCTGTGAATTAGAGAGAGAGAGATCGAGAAGCTGTGTGTGTGGGATAAAGAGAAGCTGTGAGTGAGAGAGAGAGAGAAAGAGAATCTGTGAGTGAGAGATAGACAGAGAAAGAGAAGCTGTGAGTGAGAGAGAGAGAGAAAGAGAATCTGTGAGTGAGAGAGAGAGAGAAAGAGAAGCTAAGAGAGTGAGAGAGAGAGAAGCTGTGCATGAGAGAGAGAGAGAAAGAGAAGCTGTGTGTGTGTGAGAGAGAGAGAAGCTGTGAGTGAGAGAGAGAGAGAAAGAGAAGCTGTGATGTGAGAGCGAGTGAGATAAAAAGAAGTTGTGAGTGAGTGAGTGAGTGAGAGAAGCTGTGAGTGAAAGAGAGAAAGAGAAGCTGTGAGTGAGTGAGAGAGAGAGAAGCTGTGAGTGAGACAGAGAGAGAAAGAGAAGCTGTGTGTGAGAGAGAGAGTGATAAGCTGTGTGTGTGTGTGTGTGAGAGAGAGAAGCTGTGAGTGAGAGAGAGAAAGAGAAGCTGTGAGTGAGAGAGAAAGAGAGATGCTGTGAGTAAGAGAGAGAAAGAGAAGCTGTGAGTGAGAGACAGAGAGAGAAAGAAAGGGTGTGAGTGCGAGAGAGAGAAAGAGAAGTTGTGTGTGAGAGAGAGAAAGAGAAGTTGTGAGTGAGAATGAGAGAGAAAGAGAAGCTGTGAGTGAGAGACAAAGAGAGAAAGAGAAGCTGTGTGTGTGAGAGAGAAAGAGAAGCTGAGAGTGAGAGAGAGAGAAGGTGTGAGTGAAAGTGAGAAAGAGAAGCTGATAGTGAGAGAGCGAGAGAGAGAGAAGCTGTGGTTGAGAGAAAGAGAAAGAGAAGCTTGAGTAAGAGAGAAAGAGAGAAATAGAAGCTATGAGTGACAGACAGAGAGAGAAGCTGTGAGTGAGTGAGTGAGAGAGAAGCTGTGTGAGAGAGAGAGAAAAAGAGAAGCTGTGAGTGAGAGAGAGAGAGAAAGAGAAGCTGTAAGTGAGTGAGAGAAAGAGAAGCTGTGAGTGTGTGAGAGAGAAAGAGAAGCTGTGAATGAGAGAGAGAGAGAAAGAGAAGTTGTTAGTGAAAGAGAGAGAAAGAGAAGCTGTGAGAGAGAGAGAGAAAGAGAAGCTGTGAGTGAGAGAGAGAGAGAAGCTGTGAGTGAGAGACAGAGAGATAAAGAGAAGCTGTGTGAGAGAGAGAGAAATAGAAGCTGTGAGAGAGAGAGAATGAGAAGCTGTGTGAGAGAGAAAGAGAAGCTGTGAGTGAGAGAGAGAGAAAGAGAAGCTGTGTGAGAGAGAGAGAAAGAGAACCTGTGAGTGAGAGAAAGAGAGAAAGAGAAGCTGTGAGTGAGAGACAGAGAGAGAAAGAGAAGCTGTGTGTGAGAGAGAGAGAAAGAGAAGCTGTGAGTGAGAGAGAGAAAGAGAAAGAGAAGCTGTGAGTGTGTGTGTGAGAGAAAGAGAAGCTGTGAGAGAGAGAGAAAAAGAGAAGCTGTGAGTGAGAGTGAAAGAGAGAAATAGAAGCTATGAGTAAGAGAGAGAGAGAAGCTGTGAGTGAGAGAGAGAGAGGAAGTGAAGCTGTGAGTGAAAAAGACAGAAAGAGAAGCTGTGTGTGAGAGAGAGAAAGAGAAGCTGTGAGTGAGAGAGAGAGAGAGAACGAGAAGCTGTGTGTGTGAGAGAAAGAGAAGCTGTGAGTGAAAGAGAGAGAGAGAAAGAGAAGCTGTGAGTGAGAGATAGAGAGAGAAAGAGAAGCTGTGAGTGAGTGAGAGAGAGAACGAGAATCTGTGAGTGAGAGAGAGAGAAAGAGAAGCTATGAGTGAGAGAGAGAGAGAAAGAGAAGCTGTGAGAGAGAGAAAGAGAAGCTGTGAGTGAGAGAGTGAGAAGCTGTCAGTGAAAGTGAAAGAGAAGCTGATAGTGTGAGAGAGAACCTGTGAGTGAGAGAAAGAGAAGGAGAAGCTGTGAGTAAGAGAGAAAGAGAGAAATAGAATCTATGAGTGAGAGACAGAGAGAGAAGCTGTGAGTGAGTGAGAGAGAGAGAAGCTGTGTGTGTGTGAGAGAGAAAGAGAAGCTGTGAGTGAGAGACAGAGAGAGAAAGAGAAGTTGTTAGTGAGAGAGAGAGAAAGAGAAGCTGTGAGAGAGAGAGAGAAAGAGAGAAAGAGAAGCTGTGAGAGAGAGAGTAAGAGAAGATATGAGTGAGAGAGAGAGAGAAGCTGTGAGTGAGAGACAGAGAGATAAAGAGAAGCTGTGTGTGTGAGAGAGAAAGAGAAGCTGTGAGAGAGGGAGAGAATGAGAAGCTGTGTGTGTGAGAGAGAGAAAGAGAAGTTATTAGTGAGAGAGAGAGAGAGAAAGAGCTGTGTGAGAGAGAGAGAGAAAGAGAAGCGGTGTGTGAGAGAGCAAGAGAAGCTGTGAGTGAGAGAGAGAGAGAGAGAAAGAGAAGCTGTGAGTGAGAGAGAGAGAGAGAAAGAGAAGTTGTGTGTGTGTGAGAGAGAGAGAGCAAGAGAAGCTGTGAGTGAGAGAGAGAGAGAGAAAGAGAAGCTGTGAATGAGAGAGAGAGAGAAAGAGAAGCTGTGAGTGAGAGAAAGAGAAGGAGAAGCTGTGAGTAAGAGAGAAAGAGAGAAATAGAATCTATGAGTGAGAGACAGAGAGAGAAGCTGTGAGTGAGTGAGAGAGAGAGAAGCTGTGTGTGTGAGAGAGAGAAAGAGAAGCTGTGAGTGAGAGACAGAGAGAGAAAGAGAAGTTGTTAGTGAGAGAGAGAGAGAAAGAGAAGCTGTGAGAGAGAGAGAGAAAGAGAGAGAGAGAAGCTGTGTGAGAGAGAGTAAGAGAAGCTATGAATGAGAGAGAGAGAGAAGCTGTGAGTGAGAGACAGAGAGATAAAGAGAAGCTGTGTGTGTGTGAGAGAAAGAGAAGCTGTGAGAGAGGGAGAGAATGAGAAGCTGTGTGTGTGAGAGAGAGAAAGAGAAGTTATTAGTGAGAGAGAGAGAGAGAAAGAGCTGTGAGAGAGAGAGAGAGAAAGAGAAGCGGTGTGTGAGAGAGCAAGAGAAGCTGTGAGAGAGAGAGAGAGAGCGAGAGAAAGAGAAGCTGTGAGTGAGAGAGAGAGAGAAAGAGAAGCTGTGTGTGTGTGAGAGAGAAAGGGAAGCTGTGAGTGAGAGACAGAGAGAGAAAGAGAAGTTGTGTGTCTGTGTGAGAGAGAGAGAGCAAGAGAAGCTGTGAGTGAGAGAGAGAGAGAAAGAGAAGCTGTGAATGAGAGAGAGAGAGAAAGAGAAGCTGTGAGTGTGAGAGAGAGAGTGAGAAGCTATGAGAGAGAGAGAAAGAGAAGCTGTGAGTGAGAGAGAGAAAGAGAAGCTGTGAGTGAGAAAGAGAGAGAAAGAGAAGCTGTGAGTGAGAGACAGAGAGAGAAAGAGAAGCTGTGTGAGAGAGAGATAAAGAAAGAGAAGCTGTGAGTGAGAGAGAGAGAGAGAGCAAGAGAAGCTGTGAGTGAGAGAGAGAGAGAAAGAGAAGCTGTGAGTGAGAGAGAGAGAAAGAGAAGCTGTGAGTGAGAGATAGAGTGGGAAGCTATGAGAGAGAGAGAGAAAGAGAAGCTGTGAGTGAGAGAGAGAAAGAGAAGCTGTCAGTGAGAAAGAGAGAGAAAGAGAAGCTGTGAGTGAGAGACAGAGTGAGAAAGAGAATATGTGTGAGAGAGAGATAGAGAAAGAGAAGCTGTGAGTGAGAGAGAGAAAGAGAGAAAGAGAAGCTGTGAGTGTGTGAGAGAAAGAGAAGCTGTGACAGAGAGAGAAAAAGAGAAGCTGTGAGTGAGAGTGAAAGAGAGAAATAGAAGCTATAAGTGAGAGAGAGAGAGAAGCTGTGAGTGAGAGAGAGAGAGGAAGTGAAGCTGTGAGTGAAAAAGAGAGAAAGAGAAGCTGTGAGAGAGAGAAAGAGAAGCTGTGATTGAGAGATAGAGAGAGAAAGACAAGATGTGAGTGAGAGAGAGAGAGAACGAGAAGCTGTGTGTGTGAGATAAAGAGAAGCTGTGAGTGAGAGAGAGAGAGAAGCTGTGAGTGAGAGACAGAGAGATAAAGAGAAGCTGTGTGTGTGAGAGAGAAAGAGAAGCTGTGTGAGAGAGAGAATGGGAAGCTGTGTGTGTGAGAGAGAGAAAGAAAAGTTGTTAGTGAGAGAGAGAGAGAGAGAGAGAGAAAGAGCTGTGAGAGAGATGGAGAGAAAGAGAAGCTGTGTGTGAGAGAGCAACAGAAGCTGTGAGTGAGAGAGAGAGAAAGAGAAGATGTGAGTGAGAGACAGAGAGAGAAAGAGAAGCTGTGTGTGTGAGAGAGAGTGATAAGCTGTGAGTGAGAGACAGAGAGAGAAAGAGAAACTGTGTGAGTGAGAGAGAGAAGCTGTGAGTGAGAGACAGAGAGATAAAGAGAAGCTATGACTGAGAGAGAGAGAGAGAGAGGCTGTGAGTGAGAGAGAGAAGCTATGAGTGAGAGAGAGAGAGAGAAAGAGAAGCTGTGAAATAGAGAGAGAAAGAGAAGCTGTGAGTGAGAGAGAGAAAGAAAGAGAGAAGCTGTGAGTGTGAGAGAGTGAGATAAAGAGAAGCTGTGAGTGAGTGAGAGAGAGAAAGAGAAGCTGTGAGTGAGAGAGAGAGAGAGAGAAGGAGAAGTTGTGTGAGAGAGGGATATAGAGAAAGAGAAGCTGTGAGTGAGAGAGAGAGAAAGAGAAGCTGTGAGTGTGTGTGAGAGAGAAAGAGAAGTTGTGAGAGAGAGAGAAAAAGAGAAGCTGTGAGTGAGAGTGAAAGAGAGAAATAGAAGCTATGAGTGAGTGAGAGAGAGAGAAGCTGTGAGTGTGAGAGAGAGAGGAAGTGAACCTGTGAGTGAAAAAGAGAGAAAGAGCAGCTGTGTGTGAGAGAGAGAAAGAGAAGCTGTAAGTGAGAGAGAGAGAGAGAGAGAACGAGAAGCTGTGTGTGAGAGAGAAAGAGAAGCTGTGAGTGAGAGAGAGAGAAAGAGAAGGTGTGAGTGAGAGATAGAGAGAGAAAGAGAAACGGTGAGTTAGAGAGAGAGAGAGAATGAGAAGCTGTGTGTGTGAGATAAAGAGAAGCTGTGAGTGAGAGAGAGAGAAAGAGAAGCTGTGAGTGAGAGACAGAGAGAGAAAGAAAGGGTGTGAGTGCGAGAGAGAGAGAGAGAAAGAGAACCTGTGAGAGAGAGAGAAAGAGTAGCTGTGAGTGAGAAAGAGAGAGAAAGAGAAGCTGTGACTGAGAGACAGAGAGAGAAAGAGAAGCTGTGTATGAGAGAGAGAAAGAGAAGCTGTGAGTGAGAGAGAGAGAAAGAGAAGCTGTAAGTGTGAGAGAGATAGAAAGAGAAGCTGTGAGTGAGAGAGAGAGAAAAAATCTGTGAGTGTGTGAGAGAGAGAAAGAGAAGATGTGAGTGAGAGAGTGAGAGAGAGAAAGAGAAGCTGTGAGTGAGAGAGAGAGAAGGAGAAGTTGTGTGAGAGAGAGATAGAGAAAGAGAAGCTGTGAGTGAGAGAGAGAGAAAGAGAAGCTTTGAGTGTGTGTGAGAGAGAAAGAGAAGTTGTGAGAGAGCGAGAAAAAGAGAAGCTGTGAGTGAGTGAAAGAGAGAAATAGAAGCTATGAGTGAGTGAGAGAGAGAGAAGCTGTGAGTGTGTGAGAGAGAGGAAGTGAAGCTGTGAGTGAAAAAGAGAGAAAGAGCAGCTGTGTGTGTGAGAGAGAAAGAGAAGCTGTGAGTGAGAGAGAGAGAGAACGAGAAGCTGTGTGTGAGAGAGAAAGAAGCTGTGAGTGAGAGAGAGAGAAAGAGAAGCTGTGAGTGAGAGATAGAGAGAGAAAGAGAAGCTGTGAGTTAGAGAGAGAGAGAGAGAGAGAAGCTGTGTGTGTGAGATAAAGAGAAGCTGTGAGTGAGAGAGAGAGAAAGAGAATCTGTGAGTGAGAGATAGAGAGAGAAAGAGAAGCTGTGAGTGAGAGAGAGAGAGAAAGAGAATCTGTGAGTGAGAGAGAGAGAAAGAGAAGCTAAGAGAGTGAGAGAGAGAGAGAGAAGCTGTGCATGAGAGAGAGAGAGAAAGAGAAGCTGTGTGTGTGTGTGTGAGAGAGAGAAGCTGTGAGTGAGAGAGAGAGAGAGAAAGAGAAGCTGTGATTGTGAGAGAGAGTGAGATAAAAAGAAGTTGTGAGTGAGTGAGTGAGTGAGAGAAGCTGTGAGTGAAAGAGAGAAAGAGAAGCTGTGAGTGAGTGAGAGAGAGAGAAGCTGTGAGTGAGACAGAGAGAGAAAGAGAAGCTGTGTGTGAGAGAGAGAGTGATAAGCTGTGTGTGTGTGTGAGAGAGAGAGAAGCTGTGAGTGAGAGAGAGAAAGAGAAGCTGTGAGTGAGAGAGAAAGAGAGATGCTGTGAGTGAGAGAGAGAAAGAGAAGCTGTGAGTGAGAGACAGAGAGAGAAAGAAAGGGTGTGAGTGCGAGAGAGAGAAAGAGAAGTTGTGAGAGAGAGAGAGAAAGAGAAGTTGTGAGTGAGAATGAGAGAGAAAGAGAAGCTGTGAGTGAGAGACAAAGAGAGAAAGAGAAGCTGTGTGTGTGAGAGAGAAAGAGAAGCTGAGAGTGAGAGAGAGAGAAGGTGTGAGTGAAAGTGAGAAAGAGAAGCTGATAGTGAGAGAGCGAGAGAGAGAGAAGCTGTGGTTGAGAGAAAGAGAAAGAGAAGCTTGAGTAAGAGAGAAAGAGAGAAATAGAAGCTATGAGTGACAGACAGAGAGAGAAGCTGTGAGTGAGTGAGTGAGAGAGAAGCTGTGTGAGAGAGAGAGAAAAAGAGAAGCTGTGAGTGAGAGAGAGAGAAAGAGAAGCTGTAAGTGAGTGAGAGAAAAGAAGCTGTGAGTGTGTGAGAGAGAAAGAGAAGCTGTGAATGAGAGAGAGAGAGAAAGAGAAGTTGTTAGTGAAAGAGAGAGAAAGAGAAGCTGTGAGAGAGAGAGAGAGAAAGAGAAGCTGTGAGTGAGAGAGAGAGAGAAGCTGTGAGTGAGAGACAGAGAGATAAAGAGAAGCTGTGAGAGAGAGAGAGAAATAGAAGCTGTGAGAGAGAGAGAATGAGAAGCTGTGTGAGAGAGAAAGAGAAGCAGTGAGTGAGAGAGAGAGAAAGAGAAGCTGTGTGTGTGAGAGAGAAAGAGAACCTGTGAGTGAGAGAAAGAGAGAAAGAGAAGCTGTGAGTGAGAGACAGAGAGAAAGAGAAGCTGTGTGTGTGAGAGAGAGAAAGAGAAGCTGTGAGTGAGAGAGAGAAAGAGAAAGAGAAGCTGTGAGTGTGTGTGAGAGAGAAAGAGAAGCTGTGAGAGAGAGAGAAAAAGAGAAGCTGTGAGTGAGAGTGAAAGAGAGAAATAGAAGCTATGAGTGAGAGAGAGAGAGAAGCTGTGAGTGAGAGAGAGAGAGGAAGTGAAGCTGTGAGTGAAAAAGACAGAAAGAGAAGCTGTGTGAGAGAGAGAGAAAGAGAAGCTGTGAGTGAGAGAGAGAGAGAGAGAATGAGAAGCTGTGTGTGTGAGAGAAAGAGAAGCTGTGAGTGAGAGAGAGAGAGAGAAAGAGAAGCTGTGAGTGAGAGATAGAGAGAGAAAGAGAAACGGTGAGTTAGAGAGAGAGAGAGAATGAGAAGCTGTGTGTGTGAGATAAAGAGAAGCTGTGAGTGAGAGAGAGAGAAAGAGAAGCTGTGAGTGAGAGACAGAGAGAGAAAGAAAGGGTGTGAGTGCGAGAGAGAGAGAGAAAGAGAACCTGTGTGAGAGAGAGAAAGAGTAGCTGTGAGTGAGAAAGAGAGAGAAAGAGAAGCTGTGACTGAGAGACAGAGAGAGAAAGAGAAGCTGTGTATGAGAGAGAGAAAGAGAAGCTGTGAGTGAGAGAGAGAGAAAGAGAAGCTGTAAGTGTGAGAGAGATAGAAAGAGAAGCTGTGAGTGAGAGAGAGAGAAAAAATCTGTGAGTGTGTGAGAGAGAGAAAGAGAAGATGTGAGTGAGAGAGTGAGAGAGAGAAAGAGAAGCTGTGAGTGAGAGAGAGAGAGAAGGAGAAGTTGTGTGAGAGAGAGATAGAGAAAGAGAAGCTGTGAGTGAGAGAGAGAGAGAAAGAGAAGCTTTGAGTGTGTGAGAGAGAGAACGAGTAGTTGTGAGAGAGCGAGAAAAAGAGAAGCTGTGAGTGAGTGAAAGAGAGAAATAGAAGCTATGAGTGAGTGTGAGAGAGAGAAGCTGTGAGTGTGTGAGAGAGAGGAAGTGAAGCTGTGAGTGAAAAAGAGAGAAAGAGCAGCTGTGTGTGTGAGAGAGAAAGAGAAGCTGTGAGTGAGAGAGAGAGAGAACGAGAAGCTGTGTGTGAGAGAGAAAGAAGCTGTGAGTGAGAGAGGGAGAAAGAGAAGCTGTGAGTGAGAGATAGAGAAAGAGAAGCTGTGAGTTAGAGAGAGAGAGAGATCGAGAAGCTGTGTGTGTGAGATAAAGAGAAGCTGTCAGTGAGAGAGAGAGAAAGAGAATCTGTGAGTGAGAGATAGAGAGAGAAAAAGAAGCTGTGAGTGAGAGAGAGAGAGAAAGAGAATCTGTGAGTGAGAGAGAGAGAGAAAGAGAAGCTGTGTGTGTGTGTGAGAGAGAGAAGCTGTGAGTGAGAGAGAGAGAGAGAAAGAGAAGCTGTGATTGTGAGAGAGAGTGAGATAAAAAGAAGTTGTGAGTGAGTGAGTGAGTGAGAGAAGCTGTGAGTGAAAGAGAGAAAGAGAAGCTGTGAGTGAGTGAGAGAGAGAGAAGCTGTGAGTGAGACAGAGAGAGAAAGAGAAGCTGTGTGTGTGAGAGAGAGTGATAAGCTGTGTGTGTGTGTGAGAGAGAGAGAGAGAAGCTGTGAGTGAGAGAGAGAAAGAGAAGCTGTGAGTGAGAGAAAAAGAGAGATGCTGTGAGTGAGAGAGAGAAAGAGAAGCTGTGAGTGAGAGACAGAGAGAGAAAGAAAGGGTGTGAGTGCGAGAGAGAGAAAGAGAAGTTGTGAGAGAGAGAGAGAAAGAGAAGTTGTGAGTGAGAATGAGAGAGAAAGAGAAGCTGTGAGTGAGAGACAAAGAGAGAAAGAGAAGCTGTGTGTGTGAGAGAGAAAGAGAAGCTGAGAGTGAGAGAGAGAGAAGGTGTGAGTGAAAGTGAGAAAGAGAAGCTGATAGTGAGAGAGCGAGAGAGAGAGAAGCTGTGGTTGAGAGAAAGAGAAAGAGAAGCTTGAGTAAGAGAGAAAGAGAGAAATAGAAGCTATGAGTGACAGACAGAGAGAGAAGCTGTGAGTGAGTGAGAGAGAAGCTGTGTGTGAGAGAGAGAAAAAGAGAAGCTGTGAGTGAGAGAGAGATAAAGAGAAGCTGTAAGTGAGTGAGAGAAAGAGAAGCTGTGAGTGTGTGAGAGAGAAAGAGAAGCTGTGAATGAGAGAGAGAGAGAAAGAGAAGTTGTTAGTGAAAGAGAGAGAAAGAGAAGCTGTGAGAGAGAGAGAGAAAGAGAAGCTGTGAGTGAGAGAGAGAGAGAAGCTGTGAGTGAGAGACAGAGAGATAAAGAGAAGCTGTGTGAGAGAGAGAGAAATAGAAGCTGTGAGAGAGAGAGAATGAGAAGCTGTGTGAGAGAGAAAGAGAAGCTGTGAGTGAGAGAGAGAGAAAGAGAAGCTGTGTGTGTGAGAGAGAAAGAGAACCTGTGACTGAGAGAAAGAGAGAAAGAGAAGCTGTGAGTGAGAGACAGAGAGAGAAAGAGAAGCTGTGTGAGAGAGAGAGAGAAAGAGAAGCTGTGAGTGAGAGAGAGAAAGAGAAAGAGAAGCTGTGAGTGTGTGTGAGAGAGAAAGAGAAGCTGTGAGAGAGAGAGAAAAAGAGAAGCTGTGAGTGAGAGTGAAAGAGAGAAATAGAAGCTATGAGTGAGAGAGAGAGAAGCTGTGAGTGAGAGAGAGAGGAAGTGAAGCTGTGAGTGAAAAAGACAGAAAGAGAAGCTGTGTGAGAGAGAGAGAAAGAAAGAGAAGCTGTGAGTGAGAGAGAGAGAGAGAGAGAAAGAGAAGCTGTGAGTGAGAGATAGAGAGAGAAAGAGAAGCTGTGAGTGAGTGAGAGAGAGAGAACGAGAATCTGTGAGTGAGAGAGAGAGAAAGAGAAGCTATGAGTGAGAGAGAGAGAGAAAGAGAAGCTGTGAGAGAGAGAAAGAGAAGCTGTGAGTGAGAGAGTGAGAAGCTGTCAGTGAAAGTGAAAGAGAAGCTGTGAGTGTGTGTGAGAGAGAAAGAGAAGTTGTGAGAGAGAGAGAGAAAAAGAGAAGCTGTGAGTGAGAGAGAAAGAGAGAAATAGAAGCTATGAGTGAGTGAGAGAGAGAGAAGCTGTGAGTGTGAGAGAGAGAGGAAGTGAACCTGTGAGTGAAAAAGAGAGAAAGAGAAGCTGTGTGAGAGAGAGAGAAAGAAAGAGAAGCTGTGAGTGAGAGAGAGAGAGAGAGAGAAAGAGAAGCTGTGAGTGAGAGATAGAGAGAGAAAGAGAAGCTGTGAGTGAGTGAGAGAGAGAGAACGAGAATCTGTGAGTGAGAGAGAGAGAAAGAGAAGCTGTGAGTGAGAGAGAGAGAGAAGCTGTGAGTGAGAGACAGAGAGATAAAGAGAAGCTGTGTGAGAGAGAGAGAAATAGAAGCTGTGAGAGAGAGAGAATGAGAAGCTGTGAGAGAGAGAGAGAAAGAGAAGCTGTGAGTGAGAGAGAGAGAGAAGCTGTGAGTGAGAGAGAGAGAAAGTGAAGCTGTGTGTGTGAGAGAGAAAGAGAACCTGTGAGTGAGAGAGAGAGAGAAGCTGTGAGTGAGAGACAGAGAGATAAAGAGAAGCTGTGTGAGAGAGAGAGAAATAGAAGCTGTGAGAGAGAGAGAATGAGAAGCTGTGTGAGAGAGAAAGAGAAGCTGTGAGTGAGAGAGAGAGAAAGAGAAGCTGTGTGTGTGAGAGAGAAAGAGAACCTGTGACTGAGAGAAAGAGAGAAAGAGAAGCTGTGAGTGAGAGACAGAGAGAGAAAGAGAAGCTGTGTGAGAGAGAGAGAGAAAGAGAAGCTGTGAGTGAGAGAGAGAAAGAGAAAGAGAAGCTGTGAGTGTGTGTGAGAGAGAAAGAGAAGCTGTGAGAGAGAGAGAAAAAGAGAAGCTGTGAGTGAGAGTGAAAGAGAGAAATAGAAGCTATGAGTGAGAGAGAGAGAAGCTGTGAGTGAGAGAGAGAGGAAGTGAAGCTGTGAGTGAAAAAGACAGAAAGAGAAGCTGTGTGAGAGAGAGAGAAAGAAAGAGAAGCTGTGAGTGAGAGAGAGAGAGAGAGAGAAAGAGAAGCTGTGAGTGAGAGATAGAGAGAGAAAGAGAAGCTGTGAGTGAGTGAGAGAGAGAGAACGAGAATCTGTGAGTGAGAGAGAGAGAAAGAGAAGCTATGAGTGAGAGAGAGAGAGAAAGAGAAGCTGTGAGAGAGAGAAAGAGAAGCTGTGAGTGAGAGAGTGAGAAGCTGTCAGTGAAAGTGAAAGAGAAGCTGTGAGTGTGTGTGAGAGAGAAAGAGAAGTTGTGAGAGAGAGAGAGAAAAAGAGAAGCTGTGAGTGAGAGAGAAAGAGAGAAATAGAAGCTATGAGTGAGTGAGAGAGAGAGAAGCTGTGAGTGTGAGAGAGAGAGGAAGTGAACCTGTGAGTGAAAAAGAGAGAAAGAGCAGCTGTGTGTGAGAGAGAGAAAGAGAAGCTGTAAGTGAGAGTGAGAGAGAGAGAGAACGAGAAGCTGTGTGTGAGAGAGAAAGAGAAGCTGTGAGTGAGAGAGAGAGAAAGGGAAGGTGTGAGTGAGAGATAGAGAGAGAAAGAGAAACGGTGAGTTAGAGAGAGAGAGAGAATGAGAAGCTGTGTGTGTGAGATAAAGAGAAGCTGTGAGTGAGAGAGAGAGAAAGAGAAGCTGTGAGTGAGAGACAGAGAGAGAAAGAAAGGGTGTGAGTGCGAGAGAGAGAGAGAGAGAAAGAGAACCTGTGAGAGAGAGAGAAAGAGTAGCTGTGAGTGAGAAAGAGAGAGAAAGAGAAGCTGTGACTGAGAGACAGAGAGAGAAAGAGAAGCTGTGTATGAGAGAGAGAAAGAGAAGCTGTGAGTGAGAGAGAGAGAAAGAGAAGCTGTAAGTGTGAGAGAGATAGAAAGAGAAGCTGTGAGTGAGAGAGAGAGAAAAAATCTGTGAGTGTGTGAGAGAGAGAAAGAGAAGATGTGAGTGAGAGAGTGAGAGAGAGAAAGAGAAGCTGTGAGTGAGAGAGAGAGAAGGAGAAGTTGTGTGAGAGAGAGATAGAGAAAGAGAAGCTGTGAGTGAGAGAGAGAGAAAGAGAAGCTTTGAGTGTGTGTGAGAGAGAAAGAGAAGTTGTGAGAGAGCGAGAAAAAGAGAAGCTGTGAGTGAGTGAAAGAGAGAAATAGAAGCTATGAGTGAGTGAGAGAGAGAGAAGCTGTGAGTGTGTGAGAGAGAGGAAGTGAAGCTGTGAGTGAAAAAGAGAGAAAGAGCAGCTGTGTGTGTGAGAGAGAAAGAGAAGCTGTGAGTGAGAGAGAGAGAGAACGAGAAGCTGTGTGTGAGAGAGAAAGAAGCTGTGAGTGAGAGAGAGAGAAAGAGAAGCTGTGAGTGAGAGATAGAGAGAGAAAGAGAAGCTGTGAGTTAGAGAGAGAGAGAGAGAGAGAAGCTGTGTGTGTGAGATAAAGAGAAGCTGTGAGTGAGAGAGAGAGAAAGAGAATCTGTGAGTGAGAGATAGAGAGAGAAAGAGAAGCTGTGAGTGAGAGAGAGAGAGAAAGAGAATCTGTGAGTGAGAGAGAGAGAAAGAGAAGCTAAGAGAGTGAGAGAGAGAGAGAGAAGCTGTGCATGAGAGAGAGAGAGAAAGAGAAGCTGTGTGTGTGTGAGAGAGAGAGAAGCTGTGAGTGAGAGAGAGAGAGAGAAAGAGAAGCTGTGATTGTGAGAGAGAGTGAGATAAAAAGAAGTTGTGAGTGAGTGAGTGAGTGAGAGAAGCTGTGAGTGAAAGAGAGAAAGAGAAGCTGTGAGTGAGTGAGAGAGAGAGAAGCTGTGAGTGAGACAGAGAGAGAAAGAGAAGCTGTGTGTGAGAGAGAGAGTGATAAGCTGTGTGTGTGTGTGAGAGAGAGAGAAGCTGTGAGTGAGAGAGAGAAAGAGAAGCTGTGAGTGAGAGAGAAAGAGAGATGCTGTGAGTGAGAGAGAGAAAGAGAAGCTGTGAGTGAGAGACAGAGAGAGAAAGAAAGGGTGTGAGTGCGAGAGAGAGAAAGAGAAGTTGTGAGAGAGAGAGAGAAAGAGAAGTTGTGAGTGAGAATGAGAGAGAAAGAGAAGCTGTGAGTGAGAGACAAAGAGAGAAAGAGAAGCTGTGTGTGTGAGAGAGAAAGAGAAGCTGAGAGTGAGAGAGAGAGAAGGTGTGAGTGAAAGTGAGAAAGAGAAGCTGATAGTGAGAGAGCGAGAGAGAGAGAAGCTGTGGTTGAGAGAAAGAGAAAGAGAAGCTTGAGTAAGAGAGAAAGAGAGAAATAGAAGCTATGAGTGACAGACAGAGAGAGAAGCTGTGAGTGAGTGAGTGAGAGAGAAGCTGTGTGAGAGAGAGAGAAAAAGAGAAGCTGTGAGTGAGAGAGAGAGAAAGAGAAGCTGTAAGTGAGTGAGAGAAAGAGAAGCTGTGAGTGTGTGAGAGAGAAAGAGAAGCTGTGAATGAGAGAGAGAGAGAAAGAGAAGTTGTTAGTGAAAGAGAGAGAAAGAGAAGCTGTGAGAGAGAGAGAGAGAAAGAGAAGCTGTGAGTGAGAGAGAGAGAGAAGCTGTGAGTGAGAGACAGAGAGATAAAGAGAAGCTGTGAGAGAGAGAGAGAAATAGAAGCTGTGAGAGAGAGAGAATGAGAAGCTGTGTGAGAGAGAAAGAGAAGCTGTGAGTGAGAGAGAGAGAAAGAGAAGCTGTGTGTGTGAGAGAGAAAGAGAACCTGTGAGTGAGAGAAAGAGAGAAAGAGAAGCTGTGAGTGAGAGACAGAGAGAGAAAGAGAAGCTGTGTGTGTGAGAGAGAGAAAGAGAAGCTGTGAGTGAGAGAGAGAAAGAGAAAGAGAAGCTGTGAGTGTGTGTGAGAGAGAAAGAGAAGCTGTGAGAGAGAGAGAAAAAGAGAAGCTGTGAGTGAGAGTGAAAGAGAGAAATAGAAGCTATGAGTGAGAGAGAGAGAGAAGCTGTGAGTGAGAGAGAGAGAGGAAGTGAAGCTGTGAGTGAAAAAGACAGAAAGAGAAGCTGTGTGAGAGAGAGAAAGAGAAGCTGTGAGTGAGAGAGAGAGAGAAATGAGAAGCTGTGTGTGTGAGAGAAAGAGAAGCTGTGAGTGAGAGAGAGAGAGAGAAAGAGAAGCTGTGAGTGAGAGATAGAGAGAGAAAGAGAAACGGTGAGTTAGAGAGAGAGAGAGAATGAGAAGCTGTGTGTGTGAGATAAAGAGAAGCTGTGAGTGAGAGAGAGAGAAAGAGAAGCTGTGAGTGAGAGACAGAGAGAGAAAGAAAGGGTGTGAGTGCGAGAGAGAGAGAGAAAGAGAACCTGTGTGAGAGAGAGAAAGAGTAGCTGTGAGTGAGAAAGAGAGAGAAAGAGAAGCTGTGACTGAGAGACAGAGAGAGAAAGAGAAGCTGTGTATGAGAGAGAGAAAGAGAAGCTGTGAGTGAGAGAGAGAGAAAGAGAAGCTGTAAGTGTGAGAGAGATAGAAAGAGAAGCTGTGAGTGAGAGAGAGAGAAAAAATCTGTGAGTGTGTGAGAGAGAGAAAGAGAAGATGTGAGTGAGAGAGTGAGAGAGAGAAAGAGAAGCTGTGAGTGAGAGAGAGAGAGAAGGAGAAGTTGTGTGAGAGAGAGATAGAGAAAGAGAAGCTGTGAGTGAGAGAGAGAGAGAAAGAGAAGCTTTGAGTGTGTGAGAGAGAGAAAGAGAAGTTGTGAGAGAGCGAGAAAAAGAGAAGCTGTGAGTGAGTGAAAGAGAGAAATAGAAGCTATGAGTGAGTGAGAGAGAGAGAAGCTGTGAGTGTGTGAGAGAGAGGAAGTGAAGCTGTGAGTGAAAAAGAGAGAAAGAGCAGCTGTGTGTGTGAGAGAGAAAGAGAAGCTGTGAGTGAGAGAGAGAGAGAGAACGAGAAGCTGTGTGTGAGAGAGAAAGAAGCTGTGAGTGAGAGAGGGAGAAAGAGAAGCTGTGAGTGAGAGATAGAGAGAGAAAGAGAAGCTGTGAGTTAGAGAGAGAGAGAGATCGAGAAGCTGTGTGTGTGAGATAAAGAGAAGCTGTGAGTGAGAGAGAGAGAAAGAGAATCTGTGAGTGAGAGATAGAGAGAGAAAAAGAAGCTGTGAGTGAGTGAGAGAGAGAAAGAGAATCTGTGAGTGAGAGAGAGAAAGAGAAGCTAAGAGAGTGAGAGAGAGAGAGAAGCTGTGCGTGAGAGAGAGAGAGAAAGAGAAGCTGTGTGTGTGTGTGAGAGAGAGAAGCTGTGAGTGAGAGAGAGAGAGAGAAAGAGAAGCTGTGATTGTGAGAGAGAGTGAGATAAAAAGAAGTTGTGAGTGAGTGAGTGAGTGAGAGAAGCTGTGAGTGAAAGAGAGAAAGAGAAGCTGTGAGTGAGTGAGAGAGAGAAGCTGTGAGTGAGACAGAGAGAGAAAGAGAAGCTGTGTGTGAGAGAGAGAGTGATAAGCTGTGTGTGTGTGTGTGAGAGAGAGAGAAGCTGTGAGTGAGAGAGAGAAAGAGAAGCTGTGAGTGAGAGAGAAAGAGAGATGCTGTGAGTGAGAGAGAGAAAGAGAAGCTGTGAGTGAGAGACAGAGAGAGAAAGAAAGGGTGTGAGTGCGAGAGAGAGAAAGAGAAGTTGTGAGAGAGAGAGAGAAAGAGAAGTTGTGAGTGAGAATGAGAGAGAAAGAGAAGCTGTGAGTGAGAGACAAAGAGAGAAAGAGAAGCTGTGTGTGTGAGAGAGAAAGAGAAGCTGAGAGTGAGAGAGAGAGAAGGTGTGAGTGAAAGTGAGAAAGAGAAGCTGATAGTGAGAGAGCGAGAGAGAGAGAAGCTGTGGTTGAGAGAAAGAGAAAGAGAAGCTTGAGTAAGAGAGAAAGAGAGAAATAGAAGCTATGAGTGACAGACAGAGAGAGAAGCTGTGAGTGAGTGAGTGAGAGAGAAGCTGTGAGAGAGAGAGAGAAAAAGAGAAGCTGTGAGTGAGAGAGAGATAAAGAGAAGCTGTAAGTGAGTGAGAGAAAGAGAAGCTGTGAGTGTGTGAGAGAGAAAGAGAAGCTGTGAATGAGAGAGAGAGAGAAAGAGAAGTTGTTAGTGAAAGAGAGAGAAAGAGAAGCTGTGAGAGAGAGAGAGAAAGAGAAGCTGTGAGTGAGAGAGAGAGAGAAGCTGTGAGTGAGAGACAGAGAGATAAAGAGAAGCTGTGTGAGAGAGAGAGAGAAATAGAAGCTGTGAGAGAGAGAGAATGAGAAGCTGTGTGAGAGAGAAAGAGAAGCTGTGAGTGAGAGAGAGAGAAAGAGAAGCTGTGTGTGTGAGAGAGAAAGAGAACCTGTGACTGAGAGAAAGAGAGAAAGAGAAGCTGTGAGTGAGAGACAGAGAGAGAAAGAGAAGCTGTGTGTGAGAGAGAGAGAAAGAGAAGCTGTGAGTGAGAGAGAGAAAGAGAAAGAGAAGCTGTGAGTGTGTGTGAGAGAGAAAGAGAAGCTGTGAGAGAGAGAGAAAAAGAGAAGCTGTGAGTGAGAGTGAAAGAGAGAAATAGAAGCTATGAGTGAGAGAGAGAGAAGCTGTGAGTGAGAGAGAGAGGAAGTGAAGCTGTGAGTGAAAAAGACAGAAAGAGAAGCTGTGTGAGAGAGAGAGAAAGAGAAGCTGTGAGTGAGAGAGAGAGAGAAAGAGAAGCTGTGAGTGAGAGATAGAGAGAGAAAGAGAAGCTGTGAGTGAGTGAGAGAGAGAGAACGAGAATCTGTGAGTGAGAGAGAGAGAAAGAGAAGCTATGAGTGAGAGAGAGAGAGAAAGAGAAGCTGTGAGAGAGAGAAAGAGAAGCTGTGAGTGAGAGAGTGAGAAGCTGTCAGTGAAAGTGAAAGAGAAGCTGATAGTGTGAGAGAGAACCTGTGAGTGAGAGAAAGAGAAGGAGAAGCTGTGAGTAAGAGAGAAAGAGAGAAATAGAATCTATGAGTGAGAGACAGAGAGAGAAGCTGTGAGTGAGTGAGAGAGAGAGAAGCTGTGTGTGTGAGAGAGAGAAAGAGAAGCTGTGAGTGAGAGACAGAGAGAGAAAGAGAAGTTGTTAGTGAGAGAGAGAGAGAAAGAGAAGCTGTGAGAGAGAGAGAGAAAGAGAGAAAGAGAAGCTGTGAGAGAGAGAGTAAGAGAAGCTATGAGTGAGAGAGAGAGAGAAGCTGTGAGTAAGAGACAGAGAGATAAAGAGAAGCTGTGTGTGTGAGAGAGAAAGAGAAGCTGTGAGAGAGGGAGAGAATGAGAAGCTGTGTGTGTGTGAGAGAGAAAGAGAAGTTATTAGTGAGAGAGAGAGAGAGAAAGAGCTGTGAGAGAGAGAGAGAGAAAGAGAAGCGGTGTGTGAGAGAGCAAGAGAAGCTGTGAGTGAGAGAGAGAGAGAGAAAGAGAAGCTGTGAGTGAGAGAGAGAGAGAAAGAGAAGCTGTGTGTGTGTGAGAGAGAAAGGGAAGCTGTGAGTGAGAGACAGAGAGAGAAAGAGAAGTTGTGTGTGTGTGAGAGAGAGAGAGAGCAAGAGAAGCTGTGAGTGAGAGAGAGAGAGAGAAAGAGAAGCTGTGAATGAGAGAGAGAGAGAAAGAGAAGCTGTGAGTGAGAGAGAGAGTGAGAAGCTATGAGAGAGAGAGAAAGAGAAGCTGTGAGTGAGAGAGAGAAAGAGAAGCTGTGAGTGAGAAAGAGAGAGAAAGAGAAGCTGTGAGTGAGAGACAGAGAGAGAAAGAGAAGCTGTGTGAGAGAGAGATAAAGAAAGAGAAGCTGTGAGTGAGAGAGAGAGAGAGAGCAAGAGAAGCTGTGAGTGAGAGAGAGAGAGAAAGAGAAGCTGTGAGTGAGAGAGAGAGAAAGAGAAGCTGTGAGTGAGAGATAGAGTGAGAAGCTATGAGAGAGAGAGAAAGAAAGAGAAGCTGTGAGGGAGAGACAGAGTGAGAAAGAGAATATGTGTGAGAGAGAGAGATAGAGAAAGAGAAGCTGTGAGTGAGAGAGAGAAAGAGAGAAAGAGAAGCTGTGAGTGTGTGAGAGAAAGAGAAGCTGTGACAGAGAGAGAAAAAGAGAAGCTGTGAGTGAGAGTGAAAGAGAGAAATAGAAGCTATAAGTGAGAGAGAGAGAGAAGCTGTGAGTGAGAGAGAGAGAGGAAGTGAAGCTGTGAGTGAAAGAGAGAGAAAGAGAAGCTGTGAGAGAGAGAAAGAGAAGCTGTGATTGAGAGATAGAGAGAGAAAGAGAAGCTGTGAGTGAGAGAGAGAGAGAAGCTGTGAGTGAGAGACAGAGAGATAAAGAGAAGCTGTGTGTGTGAGAGAGAAAGAGAAGCTGTGTGAGAGAGAGAATGGGAAGCTGTGTGTGTGTGAGAGAGAAAGAAAAGTTGTTAGTGAGAGAGAGAGAGAGAGAGAGAAAGAGCTGTGAGAGAGATGGAGAGAAAGAGAAGCTGTGTGTGAGAGAGCAAGAGAAGCTGTGAGTGAGTGAGAGAGAAAGAGAAGCTGTGAGTGAGAGACAGAGAGAGAAAGAGAAGCTGTGTGTGAGAGAGAGAGTGATAAGCTGTGAGTGAGAGACAGAGAGAGAAAGAGAAGCTGTGTGAGTGAGAGAGAGAGAAGCTGTGAGTGAGAGACAGAGAGATAAAGAGAAGCTATGAGTGAGAGAGAGAGAGAAGCTGTGAGTGAGAGAGAGAAGCTGTGAGTGAGAGAGAGAGAGAGAAAGAGAAGCTCTGAAATAGAGAGAGAAAGAGAAGCTGTGAGTGAGAGAGAGAAAGAAAGAGAGAAGCTGTGAGTGTGAGAGAGTGAGATAAAGAGAAGCTGTGAGTGAGTGAGAGAGAGAGAGAAGCTATGAGTGAAAGAGAGAAAGAGAAGCTGTTAGTGAGAGAGAGAGAGAGAGAGAAGCTGTGAGTGAGAGACCGAGAGAGAATGAGAAGCTGTGTGTGAGAGAGAGAGTGATAAGCTGTGAGTGAGAGTGAGAGAAAGAGAAGCTGTGAGTGAGAGACAGAGAGAGAGAGAGAGAGAGAGAGAGTAGCTGTGTGAGAGACAGAGAAGCTGTGAGTGAGAGAGAGAAAGAGAAGCTATGAGTGTGTGAGAGAGAGAAGCTGTGTGAGAGAGAGAAAGAGAAGCTGTGAGTGAGAGACAGAGAGAGAAAGAAAGGGTGTGAGTGCGAGAGAGAGAGAGAGAAAGAGAAGCTGTGAGAGAGAGAGAGAGAAGCTGTGAGTGAGAAAGAGAGAGAAAGAGAAGCTGTGACTGAGAGACAGAGAGAGAAAGAGAAGCTGTGTATGTGAGAGAGAAAGAGAAACTGTGAGTGAGAGAGAGAGAAAGAGAAGCTGTAAGTGTGTGAGAGAGAGAAAGAGAAGCTGTGAGTGAGAGAGAGAAAAAAGAGAAGCTGTGAGTGTGTGAGAGAGAGAAAGAGAAGCTGTGAGTGAGAGAGAGAGAGAGAAAGAGAAGCTGTGAGTGAGAGAGAGAGAGAGAGAAGGAGAAGTTGTATGAGAGAGGGATATAGAGAAAGAGAAGCTGTGAGTGAGAGAGAGAGAAAGAGAAGCTGTGAGTGTGTGAGAGAGAAAGAGAAGTTGTGAGAGAGAGAGAAAAAGAGAAGCTGTGAGTGAGAGTGAAAGAGAGAAATAGAAGCTATGAGTGAGTGAGAGAGAGAGAAGCTGTGAGTGTGAGAGAGAGAGGAAGTGAAGCTGTGAGTGAAAAAGAGATAAACAGCAGCTGTGTGTGTGAGAGAGAAAGAGAAGCTGTGAGTGAGAGAGAGAGAGAGAGAATGAGAAGCTGTGTGTGAGAGAGAAAGAGAAGCTGTGAGTGAGAGAGAAAGAGAAGGTGTGAGTGAGAGATAGAGAGAGAAAGAGAAACGGTGAGTTAGAGAGAGAGAGAGAATGAGAAGCTGTGTGTGTGAGATAAAGAGAAGCTGTGAGTGAGAGAGAGAGAAAGAGAAGCTGTGAGTGAGAGATAGAGAGAGAAAGAGAAGCTGTGAGTGAGAGAGAGAGAGAAAGAGAATCTGTGAGTGAGAGAGAGAGAGAAAGAGAAGCTATGACTGAGAGAGAGAGAGTAGCTGTGAGTGAGAGAGAGAAGCTGTGTGTGAGAGAGAAAGAGAAGCTGTGAGTGAGAGACAGAGAGAGAAAGAAAGGGTGTGAGTGCGAGAGAGAGAGAGAGAAAGAGAACCTGTGAGAGAGAGAGAAAGAGTAGCTGTGAGTGAGAAAGAGAGAGAAAGAGAAGCTGTGACTGAGAGACAGAGAGAGAAAGAGAAGCTGTGTATGAGAGTGAAAGAGAAGCTGTGAGTGAGAGAGAGAGAGAAAGAGAAGCTGTAAGTGTGAGAGAGATAGAAAGAGAAGCTGTGAGTGAGAGAGAGAGAAAAAATCTGTGAGTGTGTGAGAGAGAGAAAGAGAAGCTGTGAGTGAGAGAGTGAGAGAGAGAAAGAGAAGCTGTGAGTGAGAGAGAGAGAGAAGGAGAAGTTGTGTGAGAGAGAGATAGAGAAAGAGAAGCTGTGAGTGAGAGAGAGAGAAAGAGAAGCTTTGAGTGTGTGTGAGAGAGAAAGAGAAGTTGTGAGAGAGCGAGAAAAAGAGAAGCTGTGAGTGAGTGAAAGAGAGAAATAGAAGCTATGAATGAGTGAGAGAGAGAGAGAAGCTGTGAGTGTGTGAGAGAGAGGAAGTGAAGCTGTGAGTGAAAAAGAGAGAAAGAGCAGCTGTGAGTGAGAGATAGAGAGAGAAAGAGAAGATGTGAGTGAGAGAGAGAGAGAACGAGAAGCTGTGTGTGTGAGATAAAGAGAAGCTGTGAGTGAGAGAGAGAGAGAGAAGCTGTGAGTGAGAGATAGAGAAAGAGAATCTGTGAGTGAGAGAGAGAGAAAGAGAAGCTATGAGTGAGAGAGAGAGAGAGAAAGAAAGAAAGGGTGTGAGTGCGCATGCGAGTGAGAAAGAGAAGCTGTGAGAGAGAGAGAGAAAGAGAAGCTGTGAGTGAGAGAGAGAGAAGCTGTGAGTGAAAGTGAGAAAGAGAAGCTGAGTGAGAGAGAGAGAGAAAACCTGTGAGTGAGAGAAAGAGAAAGAGAAGCTGTGAGTAAGAGAGAAAGAGAGAAATAGAATCTATGAGTGAGAGACAGAGAGAGAAGCTGTGAGTGAGTGAGAGAGAGAGAAGCTGTGTGAGAGAGAGAGAGAAAAAGAGAATCTGTGAGTGAGAGAGAGAGAGAGAGAGAGAGAAGCTGTAAGTGAGTGAGAGAAAGAGAAGCTGTGAGTGTGTGAGAGAGAAAGAGAAGCTGTGAGTGAGAGAGAGAGTGAGAAGCTGTGAGTGAGAGAGAGAGAGAAAGAGAAGTTGTGAGTGAGAGACAGAGAGAGAAAGAGAAGTTGTTAGTGAGAGAGAGAGAAAGAGAAGCTGTGAGAGAGAGAGAGAAAGAGAGAAAGAGAAGCTGTGAGAGAGAGAGAAAGAGAAGCTATGAGTGTGTGAGAGAGAGAAGCTGTGAGTGAGAGACAGAGAGATAAAGAGAAGATGTGAGAGAGAGAGAGAGAAAGAGAAGCTGTGTGAGAGGGAGAGAATGAGAAGCTGTGTGTGTGTGAGAGAGAAAGAGAAGTTATTAGTGAGAGAGAGAGAGAGAGATAAAGAGCTGTGAGAGAGAGAGAGAAAGAGAAGCTGTGAGTGAGAGAGAGAGAGAAAGAGAAGCTGTGAGTGAGAGAGAGAGAGAAAGAGAAGCTGTGTGTGTGTGAAAGAGAAAGGGAAGTTGTGAGTGAGAGAAAGAGAGAGAAAGAGAAGCTGTGTGTATGAGAGAGAGAGAGAGAGAGCAAGAGAAGCCGTGAGTGAGAGAGAGAGAGAAAGAAAGAGAAGCTGTGAGTGTGTGAGAGAGAAAGAGAAGTTGTTAGTGTGTGTGAGAGAGAGAAAGAGCTGTGTGAGAGAGAGAGAGAAAGAGAAGCTGTGTGAGAGAGAGAATGAGAAGCTGTGTGTGTGAGAGAGAGAAAGAGAAGTTGTTAGTGAGAGAGAGAGAGAAAGAGCTGTGAGAGAGAGAGAGAAAGAGAAGCTGTGTGTGAGAGAGCAAGAGAAGCTGTGAGTGAGAGAGAGAAAGAGAAGCTGTGAGTGAGAGACAGAGAGAGAAAGAGAAGCTGTGTGTGTGAGAGAGAGTGATAAGCTGTGAGTGAGAGACAGAGAGAGAAAGAGAAGCTGTGTGAGCGAGAGAGAGTGATAAGCTGTGAATGAGAGAGAGAGAGAAAGAGAAGCTGTGAATGAGAGAGAGAGAGAGAGTCGCTGTGAGAGAGAGAGAGAGCAAGAGAAGCTGTGAGTGAGAGAGAGAGAAAGAGAAGCTGTGAGTGAGAGAGAAAGAGAGAAAGAGAAGCTGTGAGTGAGAGAGAGTGAAGCTATGAGAGAGAGAGAGAGAGAAAGAGAAGCTGTGAGTGAGAAAGAGAGAGAAAGAGAAGCTGTGAGTGAGAAAGAGAGAGAAAGAGAAGCTGTGAGTGAGAGACAGAGAGAGAAAGAGAAGCTGTGTGAGAGAGAGAGAGAAAGAGAAGCTGTGAGTGAGAGAGAGAGAGAGAGAAGCTGTGAGTGTGTGTGAGAGAGAAAGAGAAGCTGTGAGAGAGAAGCTGTGAGTGAGAGTGAAAGAGAAATAGAAGCTATGAGTGAGAGAGAGAGAGAAGCTGTGAGTGAGAGAGAGAGAGGAAGTGAAGCTGTCAGTGAAAAAGAGAGAAAGAGAAGCTGTGAGAGAGAGAGAGAAAGAGAAGCTGTGAGTGTGAGAGAAAGAGAAGCTGTGAGTAAGAGAGAGAGAGAAAGAGAAGCTGTGAGTGAGAGATAGAGAGAGAAAGAGAAGCTGTGAGTGAGTGAGAGAGAACGAGAAGCTGTGTGTGTGAGATAAAGAGAAGCTGTGAGTGAGAGAGAGAGAGAAAGAGAAGCTGTGAGTGAGAGATAGTGAGAGAAAGAGAAGCTGTGAGTGAGAGAGAGAGAGTGAAAGAGAATCTGTGAGTGAGAGAGAGAGAAAGAGAAGCTATGTGTGTGAGAGAGAGAGAGAGAAAGGGTGTGAGTGCGCGCGCGAGAGAGAAAGAGAAGCTGAGAGAGAGAGAGAGAAAGAGAAGCTGTGAGTGAGAAAGAGAGAGAAAGAGAAGCTGTGAGTGAGAGAGAGAAGCTGTGAGTGAAAGTGAGAAAGAGAAGCTGATAGTGAGAGAGAGAGAGAGAGAACCTGTGAGTGAGAGAAAGAGAAAGAGAAGCTGTGAGTAAGAGAGAAAGAGAGAAATAGAATCTATGAGTGAGAGACAGAGAGAGAAGCTGTGAGTGAGTGAGAGAGAGAGAAGCTGTGTGTGAGAGAGAGAGAAAAAGAGAAGCTGTGAGTGAGAGAGAGAGAGAGAGAAGCTGTAAGTGAGTGAGAGAAAGAGAAGCTGTGAGTGAGAGAGAGAGTGAGAAGCTGTGAGTGAGAAAGAGAGATAAAGAGAAGCTGTGAGTGAGAGACAGAGAGAGAAAGAGAAGTTGTTAGTGAGAGAGAGAGAGAAAGAGAAGGTGTGTGTGAGAGAGAGAAAGAGAAGCTGTGAGTGACAGATAGAGAGAGAAAGAGAAGCTGTGAGTGAGTGAGAGAGAGTGAAAGAGAATCTGTGAGTGAGAGAGAGAGAAAGAGAAGCTATGAGTGAGAGAGAGAGAGAAAGAAAGGGTGTGAGTGCGCGCGCGAGAGAGAAAGAGAAGCTGTGAGAGAGAGAGAGAAAGAGAAGCTGTGAGTGAGAAAGAGAGAGAAAGAGAAGCTGTGAGTGAGAGAGAGAGAAGCTGTGAGTGAAAGTGAGAAAGAGAAGCTGATAGTGAGAGAGAGAGAGAAAAAACCTGTGAGTGAGAGAAAGAGAAAGAGAAGCTGTGAGTAAGAGAGAAAGAGAGAAATAGAATCTATGAGTGAGAGACAGAGAGAGAAGCTGTGAGTGAGTGAGAGAGAGAGAATCTGTGTGAGAGAGAGAGACAAAAAGAGAAGCTGTGAGTGAGAGAGAGAAAGAGAAGCTGTAAGTGAGTGAGAGAATGAGAAGCTGTGAGTGTGAGAGAGAGAAAGAGAAGCTGTGAGTGAGAGAGAGAGTGAGAAGCTGTGAGTGAGAGAGAGAGAGAAAGAGAAGCTGTGAGTGAGAGACAGAGAGAGAAAGAGAAGTTGTTAGTGAGAGAGAGAGAGAAAGAGAAGCTGTGAGAGAGAGAGAGAGAAAGAGAGAAAGAGAAGCTGTGAGAGAGAGAGAGAAAGAGAAGCTATGAGTGAGTGAGAGAGAGAGAAGCTGTGAGTGAGAGAGATAAAGAGAAGCTGTGAGAGAGAGAGAGAAAGAGAAGCTGTGAGAGAGGGAGAGAATGAGAAGCTGTGTGTGTGAGAGAGAGAAAGAGAAGTTATTAGTGAGAGAGAGAAGAGAGAGAGAGAAAGAGCTGTGTGAGAGAGAGAGAGAAAGAGAAGCTGTGAGAGAGAGAGAGAGAGAAAGAGAAGCTGTGAGTGAGAGAGAGAGAGAAAGAGAAGCTGTGTGTGTGTGAGAGAGAAAGGGAAGTTGTGAGTGAGAGAAAGAGAGAGAAAGAGAAGCTGTGTGTATGAGAGAGAGAGAGAGCAAGAGAAGCCGTGAGTGAGAGAGAGAGAGAAAGAGAAGCTGTGAGTGAGAGAGAGAGAGAGAAAGAGAAGCTGTGAGTGAGAGAGAGAGAGTGAGAAGCTATGAGAGAGTGAGAGAAAGAGAAGCTGTGTGTGAGAGAGAGATAGAGAAAGAGAAGCTGTGAGTGAGAGAGAGAGAGAGCAAGAGAAGCTGTGAGTGAGAGAGAGAGAGCAAGAGAAGCTGTGAGTGAGAGAGAGAGAGAAAGAGAAGATGTGAGTGAGAGAGAGAGAGAACGAGAAGCTGTGTGTGTGAGATAAAGAGAAGCTGTGAGTGAGAGAGAGAGAGAAAGAGAAGCTGTGAGTGAGAGATAGAGAGAGAAAGAGAAGCTGTGAGTGAGTGAGAGAGAGAAAGAGAAGCTGTGAGTGAGAGAGAGAGAGAGAAAGAGAAGCTGTGAGTGAGAGAGAGAGTGAGAAGCTATGAGAGAGAGAGAGATGGACACTTCTCCAAGTGGAGGGAAGCAAAGAGTGGGGTCCCCCAAGGTTCAGTACTGGGACCCCTGCTTTTCAACCTCTTCATAAATGATCTAGAGGTAGGAGTAAAAAGCAAGGTAGCCAAATTTGCTGACGACACTAAATTATACAGGGTAGTGAAAACTGTGAGAGATTGTGAGGAGCTCCAGAGGGATCTCTCGACACTGGGGGAGTGGGCAAAACAGTGGCAAATGAGTTTCAACATTAGTAAGTGCAGAGTGATGCATGTTGGGGCAAAGAACCCCAATTATATTTATAAACTGATGGGGTCTGAACTCTCTGCGACAAACCAGGAAAGGGACCTTGGTGTCCTGGTGGACAACTCAATGAAGTTGTCAACCCAGTGTGCCTCAGCAGTGAAAAAAGCAAACTCAATGCTAGGGATCATTAGGAAGGGTATAGAAAATAAGTCAGCAAGTGTCATTTTGCCTCTTTATAAATCTATGGTGAGGCCCCATCTGGAATACTGTGTACAGTTCTGGTCGCCATACCTCCAGAAGGATATTATGGAGCTGGAAAAAGTGCAGAGGAGGGCAACCAGAATGATTAGGGGACTGGAACACCTTCCTTACCATCTGAGGCTGCAACGGTTGGGCCTCTTCACTCTTGAACGACGACGTCTAAGAGGTGACCTGATTGAAGTTTATAAAATCATGCACGGTGTGGACAAAGAAGATAAGGAAAAACTGTTTTCCCTATCGCATAACACTAGAACTAGGGGACACTCCATGAAACTTTTGGGTACTAGTTCTCAAACAAATAAGAGAAAGTACTTTTTCACCCAGAGGATTACTGGTCTATGGAACTCCCTGCCAGAAGAAGTGGTGACAGCTGTCAGTCTTGACAGCTTTAAGAAAGGATTAGACAAGTTCATGGAGGACAAGGGTATCAATGGCTATAATTATGGATACTTAAGGACAACCTCCAGGTTGGATAGATAGGAAGGATGTCTCTCAATATCATTTCCAGGGAATCCTAAGCAGGCATCTCCTTGGGAATACCCTGAAGGAAATGGTGAGCCACTGTGTGAGACAGAATGCTGGACTGGATGGGCTGTGGCCTGTTCCAGCAAGGCTGTTCTTATGTTCTTATGAGAGAGAGAGAAAGAGAATGTGAGTGAGAGAGAGAGAGAAAGAGAAGCTATGAGTGAGAGAGAGAGAGAGAAGCTGTGAGTGTGAGAGAGAAGCTGTGCGTGAGAGAGAGAAAGAGAAGCTGTGTTTGTGTGTGTGAGAGAGAGAAGCTGTGAGTGAGAGAGAGAGAAAGAGAAGCTGTGTGATAGAGAGAGAGAGAGAGAGAAGCTGTGAGTGTGAGAGAGATTGAGATAAAGAGAAGTTGTGAGTGAGTGAGTGAGAGAGAGAAGCTGTGAGTGAAAGACAGAAAGAGAAGCTGTGAGTGAGAGAGAGAGAGAAGCTGTGAGTGAGAGAAACAGAAAGAGAAGCTGTGAGTAAGAGAGAAAGAGAGAAATAGAAGCTATGAGTGAGAGAGAGAGAAAGAGAAGCTGTATGTGAGTGAGAGAAAGACAAGCTGTGAGTGTGTGAGAGAGAAAGAGAAGCTGTGAGTGAGAGAGAGAGAGAAAGAGAAGCTGTGAGAGAGAGAGAGAGAAAGAGAAGCTGTGAGTGAGAGAGAGAGAGAAAGAGAAGCTGTGTGTGTGAGAGAAAGAGAAGCTGTGAGTGAGAGAGAGAGAGAAAGAGAAGCTGTGAGTGAGAGACAGAGAGAGAGAGTAGCTGTGTGTGAGAGAGAGAGAAGCTGTGAGTGAGAGAGAAAGAGAAGCTGTGAGTGAGAGAGAGAGAGAGAAAGAGAAGCTGTGAGTGAGAGACAGAGAGAGAGAGAGTAGCTGTGTGTGTGAGAGAGAGAGAAGCTGTGTGTGTGAGAGAAAGAGAAGCTGTGAGTGAGAGAGAGAGAGAGAATCTGTGAGTGAGAGAGAGAGAGAGAAAGAGAAGCTATGAGTGAGAGAGAGAGAGAGAGAAGCTGTGAGTGAGAGAGAGAAGCTGTGAGTGAGAGAGAGAGAGAAAGAGAAGCTCTGAAATAGAGAGAGAAAGAGAAGCTGTGAGTGAGAGAGAGAAAGAAAGAGAGAAGCTGTGAGTGTGAGAGAGTGAGATAAAGAGAAGCTGTGAGTGAGTGAGAGAGAGAGAAGCTATGAGTGAAAGAGAGAAAGAGAAGCTGTTAGTGAGAGAGAGAGAGAGAGAGAGAGAAGCTGTGAGTGAGAGACCGAGAGAGAATGAGAAGCTGTGTGTGAGAGAGAGTGATAAGCTGTGAGTGAGAGTGAGAGAAAGAGAAGCTGTGAGTGAGAGACAGAGAGAGAGAGAGAGTAGCTGTGTGAGAGACAGAGAAGCTGTGAGTGAGAGAGAGAAAGAGAAGCTGTGAGTGAGAGACAGAGAGAGAAAGAAAGGGTGTGAGTGCGAGAGAGAGAGAGAAAGAGAAGCTGTGAGAGAGAGAGAGAGAGAAGCTGTGAGTGAGAAAGAGAGAGAAAGAGAAGCTGTGACTGAGAGACAGAGAGAGAAAGAGAAGCTGTGTATGTGAGAGAGAAAGAGAAACTGTGAGTGAGAGAGAGAGAGAAAGAGAAGCTGTAAGTGTGTGAGAGAGAGAAAGAGAAGCTGTGAGTGAGAGAGAGAAAAAAAGAGAAGCTGTGAGTGTGTGTGAGAGAGAAAGAGAAGCTGTGAGTGAGAGAGAGAGAGAGAAAGAGAAGCTGTGAGTGAGAGAGAGAGAGAGAGAAGGAGAAGTTGTGTGAGAGAGGGATATAGAGAAAGAGAAGCTGTGAGTGAGAGAGAGAGAAAGAGAAGCTGTGAGTGTGTGTGAGAGAGAAAGAGAAGTTGTGAGAGAGAGAGAAAAAGAGAAGCTGTGAGTGAGAGTGAAAGAGAGAAATAGAAGCTATGAGTGAGTGAGAGAGAGAGAAGCTGTGAGTGTGAGAGAGAGAGGAAGTGAACCTGTGAGTGAAAAAGAGAGAAAGAGCAGCTGTGTGTGTGAGAGAGAAAGAGAAGCTGTAAGTGAGAGAGAGAGAGAGAACGAGAAGCTGTGTGTGAGAGAGAAAGAGAAGCTGTGAGTGAGAGAGAGAGAAAGAGAAGGTGTGAGTGAGAGATAGAGAGAGAAAGAGAAACGGTGAGTTAGAGAGAGAGAGAATGAGAAGCTGTGTGTGTGAGATAAAGAGAAGCTGTGAGTGTGAGAGAGAGAAAGAGAAGCTGTGAGTGAGAGACAGAGAGAGAAAGAAAGGGTGTGAGTGCGAGAGAGAGAGAGAGAAAGAGAACCTGTGAGAGAGAGAGAAAGAGTAGCTGTGAGTGAGAAAGAGAGAGAAAGAGAAGCTGTGACTGAGAGACAGAGAGAGAAAGAGAAGCTGTGTATGAGAGAGAGAAAGAGAAGCTGTGAGAGAGAGAGAAAGAGAAGCTGTAAGTGTGAGAGAGATAGAAAGAGAAGCTGTGAGTGAGAGAGAGAGAAAAAATCTGTGAGTGTGTGAGAGAGAGAAAGAGAAGCTGTGAGTGAGAGAGTGAGAGAGAGAAAGAGAAGGTGTGAGTGAGAGAGAGAGAGAAGGAGAAGTTGTGTGAGAGAGAGATAGAGAAAGAGAAGCTGTGAGTGAGAGAGAGAGAAAGAGAAGCTTTGAGTGTGTGTGAGAGAGAAAGAGAAGTTGTGAGAGAGCGAGAAAAAGAGAAGCTGTGAGTGAGTGAAAGAGAGAAATAGAAGCTATGAGTGAGTGAGAGAGAGAGAAGCTGTGAGTGTGTGAGAGAGAGGCAGTGAAGCTGTGAGTGAAAAAGAGAGAAAGAGCAGCTGTGTGTGTGAGAGAGAAAGAGAAGCTGTGAGTGAGAGAGAGAGAGAACGAGAAGCTGTGTGTGAGAGAGAAAGAAGCTGTGAGTGAGAGAGAGAGAAAGAGAAGCTGTGAGTGAGAGATAGAGAGAGAAAGAGAAGCTGTGAATTAGAGAGAGAGAGATAGAGAAGCTGTGTGTGTGGGATAAAGAGAAGCTGTGAGTGAGAGAGAGAGAGAAAGAGAATCTGTGAGTGAGAGATAGACAGAGAAAGAGAAGCTGTGAGTGAGAGAGAGAGAGAAAGAGAATCTGTGAGTGAGAGAGAGAGAAAGAGAAGCTAAGAGAGTGAGAGAGAGAGAGAAGCTGTGCGTGAGAGAGAGAGAGAAAGAGAAGCTGTGTGTGTGTGTGAGAGAGAGAGAAGCTGTGAGTGAGAGAGAGAGAGAAAGAGAAGCTGTGATGTGAGAGCGAGTGAGATAAAAAGAAGTTGTGAGTGAGTGAGTGAGTGAGAGAAGCTGTGAGTGAAAGAGAGAAAGAGAAGCTGTGAGTGAGTGAGAGAGAGAGAAGCTGTGAGTGAGACAGAGAGAGAAAGAGAAGCTGTGTGTGAGAGAGAGAGTGATAAGCTGTGTGTGTGTGTGTGTGAGAGAGAGAAGCTGTGAGTGAGAGAGAGAAAGAGAAGCTGTGAGTGAGAGAGAAAGAGAGATGCTGTGAGTGAGAGAGAGAAAGAGAAGCTGTGAGTGAGAGACAGAGAGAGAAAGAAAGGGTGTGAGTGCGAGAGAGAGAAAGAGAAGTTGTGTGTGAGAGAGAGAAAGAGAAGTTGTGAGTGAGAATGAGAGAGAAAGAGAAGCTGTGAGTGAGAGACAAAGAGAGAAAGAGAAGCTGTGTGTGTGAGAGAGAAAGAGAAGCTGAGAGTGAGAGAGAGAGAAGGTGTGAGTGAAAGTGAGAAAGAGAAGCTGATAGTGAGAGAGCGAGAGAGAGAGAAGCTGTGGTTGAGAGAAAGAGAAAGAGAAGCTTGAGTAAGAGAGAAAGAGAGAAATAGAAGCTATGAGTGACAGACAGAGAGAGAAGCTGTGAGTGAGTGAGTGAGAGAGAAGCTGTGTGAGAGAGAGAGAAAAAGAGAAGCTGTGAGTGAGAGAGAGAGAGAAAGAGAAGCTGTAAGTGAGTGAGAGAAAGAGAAGCTGTGAGTGTGTGAGAGAGAAAGAGAAGCTGTGAATGAGAGAGAGAGAGAAAGAGAAGTTGTTAGTGAAAGAGAGAGAAAGAGAAGCTGTGAGAGAGAGAGAGAGAAAGAGAAGCTGTGAGTGAGAGAGAGAGAGAAGCTGTGAGTGAGAGACAGAGAGATAAAGAGAAGCTGTGTGAGAGAGAGAGAAATAGAAGCTGTGAGAGAGAGAGAATGAGAAGCTGTGTGAGAGAGAAAGAGAAGCTGTGAGTGAGAGAGAGAGAAAGAGAAGCTGTGTGTGAGAGAGAGAAAGAGAACCTGTGAGTGAGAGAAAGAGAGAAAGAGAAGCTGTGAGTGAGAGACAGAGAGAGAAAGAGAAGCTGTGTGTGTGAGAGAGAGAAAGAGAAGCTGTGAGTGAGAGAGAGAAAGAGAAAGAGAAGCTGTGAGTGTGTGTGTGAGAGAAAGAGAAGCTGTGAGAGAAAGAGAAAAAGAGAAGCTGTGAGTGAGAGTGAAAGAGAGAAATAGAAGCTATGAGTGAGAGAGAGAGAGAAGCTGTGAGTGAGAGAGAGAGAGGAAGTGAAGCTGTGAGTGAAAAAGACAGAAAGAGAAGCTGTGTGTGAGAGAGAGAAAGAGAAGCTGTGAGTGAGAGAGAGAGAGAGAACGAGAAGCTGTGTGTGTGAGAGAAAGAGAAGCTGTGAGTGAAAGAGAGAGAGAGAAAGAGAAGCTGTGAGTGAGAGATAGAGAGAGAAAGAGAAGCTGTGAGTGAGTGAGAGAGAGAGAACGAGAATCTGTGAGTGAGAGAGAGAGAAAGAGAAGCTATGAGTGAGAGAGAGAGAGAAAGAAAAGCTGTGAGAGAGAGAAAGAGAAGCTGTGAGTGAGAGAGTGAGAAGCTGTCAGTGAAAGTGAAAGAGAAGCTGATAGTGTGAGAGAGAACCTGTGAGTGAGAGAAAGAGAAGGAGAAGCTGTGAGTAAGAGAGAAAGAGAGAAATAGAATCTATGAGTGAGAGACAGAGAGAGAAGCTGTGAGTGAGTGAGAGAGAGAGAAGCTGTGTGTGTGTGAGAGAGAAAGAGAAGCTGTGAGTGAGAGACAGAGAGAGAAAGAGAAGTTGTTAGTGAGAGAGAGAGAAAGAGAAGCTGTGAGAGAGAGAGAGAAAGAGAGAAAGAGAAGCTGTGAGAGAGAGAGTAAGAGAAGATATGAGTGAGAGAGAGAGAGAAGCTGTGAGTGAGAGACAGAGAGATAAAGAGAAGCTGTGTGTGTGAGAGAGAAAGAGAAGCTGTGAGAGAGGGAGAGAATGAGAAGCTGTGTGTGTGTGAGAGAGAAAGAGAAGTTATTAGTGAGAGAGAGAGAGAGAGAGAGCTGTGAGAGAGAGAGAGAGAAAGAGAAGCGGTGTGTGAGAGAGCAAGAGAAGCTGTGAGTGAGAGAGAGAGAGAGAGAAAGAGAAGCTGTGAGTGAGAGAGAGAGAGAGAAAGAGAAGTTGTGTGTGTGTGAGAGAGAGAGAGAGCAAGAGAAGCTGTGAGTGAGAGAGAGAGAGAGAAACAGAAGCTGTGAATGAGAGAGAGAGAGAAAGAGAAGCTGTGAGTGAGAGAAAGAGAAGGAGAAGCTGTGAGTAAGAGAGAAAGAGAGAAAAAGAATCTATGAGTGAGAGACAGAGAGAGAAGCTGTGAGTGAGTGAGAGAGAGAGAAGCTGTGTGTGTGTGAGAGAGAAAGAGAAGCTGTGAGTGAGAGACAGAGAGAGAAAGAGAAGTTGTTAGTGAGAGAGAGAGAGAAAGAGAAGCTGTGAGAGAGAGAGAGAAAGAGAGAGAGAGAAGCTGTGTGAGAGAGAGTAAGAGAAGCTATGAATGAGAGAGAGAGAGAAGCTGTGAGTGAGAGACAGAGAGATAAAGAGAAGCTGTGTGTGTGAGAGAGAAAGAGAAGCTGTGAGAGAGGGAGAGAATGAGAAGCTGTGTGTGAGAGAGAGAGAAAGAGAAGTTATTAGTGAGAGAGAGAGAGAGAAAGAGCTGTGAGAGAGAGAGAGAGAAAGAGAAGCGGTGTGTGAGAGAGCAAGAGAAGCTGTGAGTGAGAGAGAGAGAGAGAGAGAAAGAGAAGCTGTGTGTGTGTGAGAGAGAAAGGGAAGCTGTGAGTGAGAGACAGAGAGAGAAAGAGAAGTTGTGTGTCTGTGAGAGAGAGAGAGAGCAAGAGAAGCTGTGAGTGAGAGAGAGAGAGAGAAAGAGAAGCTGTGAATGAGAGAGAGAGAGAAAGAGAAGCTGTGAGTGTGAGAGAGAGAGTGAGAAGCTATGAGAGAGAGAGAAAGAGAAGCTGTGAGTGAGATAGAGAAAGAGAAGCTGTGAGTGAGAAAGAGAGAGAAAGAGAAGTTGTGAGTGAGAGACAGAGAGAGAAAGAGAAGCTGTGTGAGAGAGAGATAAAGAAAGAGAAGCTGTGAGTGAGAGAGAGAGAGAGAGCAAGAGAAGCTGTGAGTGAGAGAGAGAGAGAAAGAGAAGCTGTGAGTGAGAGAGAGAGAAAGAGAAGCTGTGAGTGAGAGATAGAGTGGGAAGCTATGAGAGAGAGAGAGAAAGAGAAGCTGTGAGTGAGAGAGAGAAAGAGAAGCTGTCAGTGAGAAAGAGAGAGAAAGAGAAGCTGTGAGTGAGAGACAGAGTGAGAAAGAGAATATGTGTGAGAGAGAGAGATAGAAAAAGAGAAGCTGTGAGTGAGAGAGAGAAAGAGAGAAAGAGAAGCTGTGAGTGTGTGAGAGAAAGAGAAGCTGTGACAGAGAGAGAAAAAGAGAAGCTGTGAGTGAGAGTGAAAGAGAGAAATAGAAGCTATAAGTGAGAGAGAGAGAGAAGCTGTGAGTGAGAGAGAGAGAGGAAGTGAAGCTGTGAGTGAAAAAGAGAGAAAGAGAAGCTGTGAGAGAGAGAAAGAGAAGCTGTGATTGAGAGATAGAGAGAGAAAGAGAAGATGTGAGTGAGAGAGAGAGAGAACGAGAAGCTGTGTGTGTGAGATAAAGAGAAGCTGTGAGTGAGAGAGAGAGAGAAGCTGTGAGTGAGAGACAGAGAGATAAAGAGAAGCTGTGTGTGTGAGAGAGAAAGAGAAGCTGTGTGAGAGAGAGAATGGGAAGCTGTGTGTGTGAGAGAGAGAAAGAAAAGTTGTTAGTGAGAGAGAGAGAGAGAGAGAGAGAAAGAGCTGTGAGAGAGATGGAGAGAAAGAGAAGCTGTGTGTGAGAGAGCAACAGAAGCTGTGAGTGAGAGAGAGAGAAAGAGAAGATGTGAGTGAGAGACAGAGAGAGAAAGAGAAGCTGTGTGTGTGAGAGAGAGTGATAAGCTGTGAGTGAGAGACAGAGAGAGAAAGAGAAACTGTGTGAGTGAGAGAGAGAAGCTGTGAGTGAGAGACAGAGAGATAAAGAGAAGCTATGACTGAGAGAGAGAGAGAGAGAGGCTGTGAGTGAGAGAGAGAAGCTATGAGTGAGAGAGAGAGAGAGAAAGAGAAGCTGTGAAATAGAGAGAGAAAGAGAAGCTGTGAGTGAGAGAGAGAAAGAAAGAGAGAAGCTGTGAGTGTGAGAGAGTGAGATAAAGAGAAGCTGTGAGTGAGTGAGAGAGAGAGAAAGAGAATCTGTGAGTGAGAGAGAGAGAGAGAGAAGGAGAAGTTGTGTGAGAGAGGGATATAGAGAAAGAGAAGCTGTGAGTGAGAGAGAGAGAAAGAGAAGCTGTGAGTGTGTGTGAGAGAGAAAGAGAAGTTGTGAGAGAGAGAGAAAAAGAGAAGCTGTGAGTGAGAGTGAAAGAGAGAAATAGAAGCTATGAGTGAGTGAGAGAGAGAGAAGCTGTGAGTGTGAGAGAGAGAGGAAGTGAACCTGTGAGTGAAAAAGAGAGAAAGAGCAGCTGTGTGTGAGAGAGAGAAAGAGAAGCTGTAAGTGAGAGAGAGAGAGAGAGAACGAGAAGCTGTGTGTGAGAGAGAAAGAGAAGCTGTGAGTGAGAGAGAGAGAAAGAGAAGGTGTGAGTGAGAGATAGAGAGAGAAAGAGAAACGGTGAGTTAGAGAGAGAGAGAGAATGAGAAGCTGTGTGTGTGAGATAAAGAGAAGCTGTGAGTGAGAGAGAGAGAAAGAGAAGCTGTGAGTGAGAGACAGAGAGAGAAAGAAAGGGTGTGAGTGCGAGAGAGAGAGAGAGAAAGAGAACCTGTGAGAGAGAGAGAAAGAGTAGCTGTGAGTGAGAAAGAGAGAGAAAGAGAAGCTGTGACTGAGAGACAGAGAGAGAAAGAGAAGCTGTGTATGAGAGAGAGAAAGAGAAGCTGTGAGTGAGAGAGAGAGAAAGAGAAGCTGTAAGTGTGAGAGAGATAGAAAGAGAAGCTGTGAGTGAGAGAGAGAGAAAAAATCTGTGAGTGTGTGAGAGAGAGAAAGAGAAGATGTGAGTGAGAGAGTGAGAGAGAGAAAGAGAAGCTGTGAGTGAGAGAGAGAGAAGGAGAAGTTGTGTGAGAGAGAGATAGAGAAAGAGAAGCTTTGAGTGTGTGTGAGAGAGAAAGAGAAGTTGTGAGAGAGCGAGAAAAAGAGAAGCTGTGAGTGAGTGAAAGAGAGAAATAGAAGCTATGAGTGAGTGAGAGAGAGAGAAGCTGTGAGTGTGTGAGAGAGAGGAAGTGAAGCTGTGAGTGAAAAAGAGAGAACGAGAAGCTGTGTGTGAGAGAGAAAGAAGCTGTGAGTGAGAGAGAGAGAAAGAGAAGATGTGAGTGAGAGATAGAGAGAGAAAGAGAAGCTGTGAGTTAGAGATCGAGAGAGATCGAGAAGCTGTGTGTGTGAGATAAAGAGAAGCTGTGAGTGAGAGAGAGAGAAAGAGAATCTGTGAGTGAGAGATAGAGAGAGAAAGAGAAGCTGTGAGTGAGAGAGAGAGAGAAAGAGAATCTGTGAGTGAGAGAGAGAGAAAGAGAAGCTAAGAGAGTGAGAGAGAGAGAGAGAAGCTGTGCATGAGAGAGAGAGAGAAAGAGAAGCTGTGTGTGTGTGTGAGAGAGAGAGAGAAGCTGTGAGTGAGAGAGAGAGAGAGAAAGAGAAGCTGTGATTGTGAGAGAGAGTGAGATAAAAAGAAGTTGTGAGTGAGTGAGTGAGTGAGAGAAGCTGTGAGTGAAAGAGAGAAAGAGAAGCTGTGAGTGAGTGAGAGAGAGAGAAGCTGTGAGTGAGACAGAGAGAGAAAGAGAAGCTGTGTGTGAGAGAGAGAGTGATAAGCTGTGTTGGTGTGTGAGAGAGAGAGAAGCTGTGAGTGAGAGAGAGAAAGAGAAGCTGTGAGTGAGAGAGAAAGAGAGATGCTGTGAGTGAGAGAGAGAAAGAGAAGCTGTGAGTGAGAGACAGAGAGAGAAAGAAAGGGTATGAGTGCGAGAGAGAGAAAGAGAAGTTGTGTGAGAGAGAGAGAGAGAGAAGTTGTGAGTGAGAATGAGAGAGAAAGAGAAGCTGTGAGTGAGAGACAAAGAGAGAAAGAGAAGCTGTGTGTGTGAGAGAGAAAGAGAAGCTGAGAGTGAGAGAGAGAGAAGGTGTGAGTGAAAGTGAGAAAGAGAAGCTGATAGTGAGAGAGCGAGAGAGAGAGAAGCTGTGGTTGAGAGAAAGAGAAAGAGAAGCTTGAGTAAGAGAGAAAGAGAGAAATAGAAGCTATGAGTGACAGACAGAGAGAGAAGCTGTGAGTGAGTGAGTGAGAGAGAAGCTGTGTGAGAGAGAGAGAAAAAGAGAAGCTGTGAGTGAGAGAGAGAGAAAGAGAAGCTGTAAGTGAGTGAGAGAAAGAGAAGCTGTGAGTGTGTGAGAGAGAAAGAGAAGCTGTGAATGAGAGAGAGAGAGAAAGAGAAGTTGTTAGTGAAAGAGAGAGAAAGAGAAGCTGTGAGAGAGAGAGAGAGAAAGAGAAGCTGTGAGTGAGAGAGAGAGAGAAGCTGTGAGTGAGAGACAGAGAGATAAAGAGAAGCTGTGAGAGAGAGAGAGAAATAGAAGCTGTGAGAGAGAGAGAATGAGAAGCTGTGTGAGAGAGAAAGAGAAGCTGTGAGTGAGAGAGAGAGAAAGAGAAGCTGTGTGTGTGTGAGAGAAAGAGAACCTGTGAGTGAGAGAAAGAGAGAAAGAGAAGCTGTGAGTGAGAGACAGAGAGAGAAAGAGAAGCTGTGTGTGAGAGAGAGAGAAAGAGAAGCTGTGAGTGAGAGAGAGAAAGAGAAAGAGAAGCTGTGAGTGTGTGTGAGAGAGAAAGAGAAGCTGTGAGAGAGAGAGAAAAAGAGAAGCTGTGAGTGAGAGTGAAAGAGAGAAATAGAAGCTATGAGTGAGAGAGAGAGAGAAGCTGTGAGTGAGAGAGAGAGAGGAAGTGAAGCTGTGAGTGAAAAAGACAGAAAGAGAAGCTGTGTGAGAGAGAGAGAAAGAGAAGCTGTGAGTGAGAGAGAGAGAGAGAGAATGAGAAGCTTTGTGTGTGAGAGAAAGAGAAGCTGTGAGTGAGAGAGAGAGAGAGAAAGAGAAGCTGTGAGTGAGAGATAGAGAGAGAAAGAGAAACGGTGAGTTAGAGAGAGAGAGAGAATGAGAAGCTGTGTGTGTGAGATAAAGAGAAGCTGTGAGTGAGAGAGAGAGAAAGAGAAGCTGTGAGTGAGAGACAGAGAGAGAAAGAAAGGGTGTGAGTGCGAGAGAGAGAGAGAGAAAGAGAACCTGTGTGAGAGAGAGAAAGAGTAGCTGTGAGTGAGAAAGAGAGAGAAAGAGAAGCTGTGACTGAGAGACAGAGAGAGAAAGAGAAGCTGTGTATGAGAGAGAGAAAGAGAAGCTGTGAGTGAGAGAGAGAGAAAGAGAAGCTGTAAGTGTGAGAGAGATAGAAAGAGAAGCTGTGAGTGAGAGAGAGAGAAAAAATCTGTGAGTGTGTGAGAGAGAGAAAGAGAAGATGTGAGTGAGAGAGTGAGAGAGAGAAAGAGAAGCTGTGAGTGAGAGAGAGAGAGAAGGAGAAGTTGTGTGAGAGAGAGATAGAGAAAGAGAAGCTGTGAGTGAGAGAGAGAGAGAAAGAGAAGCTTTGAGTGTGTGAGAGAGAGAAAGAGAAGTTGTGAGAGAGCGAGAAAAAGAGAAGCTGTGAGTGAGTGAAAGAGAGAAATAGAAGCTATGAGTGAGTGAGAGAGAGAGAAGCTGTGAGTGTGTGAGAGAGAGGAAGTGAAGCTGTGAGTGAAAAAGAGAGAAAGAGCAGCTGTGTGTGTGAGAGAGAAAGAGAAGCTGTGAGTGAGAGAGAGAGAGAACGAGAAGCTGTGTGTGAGAGAGAAAGAAGCTGTGAGTGAGAGAGGGAGAAAGAGAAGCTGTGAGTGAGAGATAGAGAAAGAGAAGCTGTGAGTTAGAGAGAGAGAGAGATCGAGAAGCTGTGTGTGTGAGATAAAGAGAAGCTGTCAGTGAGAGAGAGAGAAAGAGAATCTGTGAGTGAGAGATAGAGAGAGAAAAAGAAGCTGTGAGTGAGAGAGAGAGAGAAAGAGAATCTGTGAGTGAGAGAGAGAGAGAAAGAGAAGCTAAGAGAGTGAGAGAGAGAGAGAAGCTGTGCGTGAGAGAGAGAGAGAAAGAGAAGCTGTGTGTGTGTGTGAGAGAGAGAAGCTGTGAGTGAGAGAGAGAGAGAGAAAGAGAAGCTGTGATTGTGAGAGAGAGTGAGATAAAAAGAAGTTGTGAGTGAGTGAGTGAGTGAGAGAAGCTGTGAGTGAAAGAGAGAAAGAGAAGCTGTGAGTGAGTGAGAGAGAGAGAAGCTGTGAGTGAGACAGAGAGAGAAAGAGAAGCTGTGTGTGAGAGAGAGAGTGATAAGCTGTGTGTGTGTGTGTGAGAGAGAGAGAGAAGCTGTGAGTGAGAGAGAGAAAGAGAAGCTGTGAGTGAGAGAGAAAGAGAGATGCTGTGAGTGAGAGAGAGAAAGAGAAGCTGTGAGTGAGAGACAGAGAGAGAAAGAAAGGGTGTGAGTGCGAGAGAGAGAAAGAGAAGTTGTGAGAGAGAGAGAGAAAGAGAAGTTGTGAGTGAGAATGAGAGAGAAAGAGAAGCTGTGAGTGAGAGACAAAGAGAGAAAGAGAAGCTGTGTGTGTGAGAGAGAAAGAGAAGCTGAGAGTGAGAGAGAGAGAAGGTGTGAGTGAAAGTGAGAAAGAGAAGCTGATAGTGAGAGAGCGAGAGAGAGAGAAGCTGTGGTTGAGAGAAAGAGAAAGAGAAGCTTGAGTAAGAGAGAAAGAGAGAAATAGAAGCTATGAGTGACAGACAGAGAGAGAAGCTGTGAGTGAGTGAGTGAGAGAGAAGCTGTGTGAGAGAGAGAGAAAAAGAGAAGCTGTGAGTGAGAGAGAGATAAAGAGAAGCTGTAAGTGAGTGAGAGAAAGAGAAGCTGTGAGTGTGTGAGAGAGAAAGAGAAGCTGTGAATGAGAGAGAGAGAGAAAGAGAAGTTGTTAGTGAAAGAGAGAGAAAGAGAAGCTGTGAGAGAGAGAGAGAAAGAGAAGCTGTGAGTGAGAGAGAGAGAGAAGCTGTGAGTGAGAGACAGAGAGATAAAGAGAAGCTGTGTGAGAGAGAGAGAAATAGAAGCTGTGAGAGAGAGAGAATGAGAAGCTGTGTGAGAGAGAAAGAGAAGCTGTGAGTGAGAGAGAGAGAAAGAGAAGCTGTGTGTGTGAGAGAGAAAGAGAACCTGTGACTGAGAGAAAGAGAGAAAGAGAAGCTGTGAGTGAGAGACAGAGAGAGAAAGAGAAGCTGTGTGAGAGAGAGAGAGAAAGAGAAGCTGTGAGTGAGAGAGAGAAAGAGAAAGAGAAGCTGTGAGTGTGTGTGAGAGAGAAAGAGAAGCTGTGAGAGAGAGAGAAAAAGAGAAGCTGTGAGTGAGAGTGAAAGAGAGAAATAGAAGCTATGAGTGAGAGAGAGAGAAGCTGTGAGTGAGAGAGAGAGGAAGTGAAGCTGTGAGTGAAAAAGACAGAAAGAGAAGCTGTGTGAGAGAGAGAGAAAGAGAAGCTGTGAGTGAGAGAGAGAGAGAGAAAGAGAAGCTGTGAGTGAGAGATAGAGAGAGAAAGAGAAGCTGTGAGTGAGTGAGAGAGAGAGAACGAGAATCTGTGAGTGAGAGAGAGAGAAAGAGAAGCTATGAGTGAGAGAGAGAGAGAAAGAGAAGCTGTGAGAGAGAGAAAGAGAAGCTGTGAGTGAGAGAGTGAGAAGCTGTCAGTGAAAGTGAAAGAGAAGCTGATAGTGTGAGAGAGAACCTGTGAGTGAGAGAAAGAGAAGGAGAAGCTGTGAGTAAGAGAGAAAGAGAGAAATAGAATCTATGAGTGAGAGACAGAGAGAGAAGCTGTGAGTGAGTGAGAGAGAGAGAAGCTGTGTGTGTGAGAGAGAGAAAGAGAAGCTGTGAGTGAGAGACAGAGAGAGAAAGAGAAGTTGTTAGTGAGAGAGAGAGAGAGAGAGAAAGAGAAGCTGTGAGAGAGAGAGAGAAAGAGAGAAAGAGAAGCTGTGAGAGAGAGAGTAAGAGAAGCTATGAGTGAGAGAGAGAGAGAAGCTGTGAGTAAGAGACAGAGAGATAAAGAGAAGCTGTGTGTGTGAGAGAGAAAGAGAAGCTGTGAGAGAGGGAGAGAATGAGAAGCTGTGTGTGTGTGAGAGAGAAAGAGAAGTTATTAGTGAGAGAGAGAGAGAGAGAAAGAGCTGTGAGAGAGAGAGAGAGAAAGAGAAGCGGTGTGTGAGAGAGCAAGAGAAGCTGTGAGTGAGAGAGAGAGAGAGAAAGAGAAGCTGTGAGTGAGAGAGAGAGAGAAAGAGAAGCTGTGTGTGTGAGAGAGAGAAAGGGAAGCTGTGAGTGAGAGACAGAGAGAGAAAGAGAAGTTGTGTGTGTGTGAGAGAGAGAGAGAGCAAGAGAAGCTGTGAGTGAGAGAGAGAGAGAGAGAGAGAAGCTGTGAATGAGAGAGAGAGAGAAAGAGAAGCTGTGAGTGAGAGAGAGAGTGAGAAGCTATGAGAGAGAGAGAAAGAGAAGCTGTGAGTGAGAGAGAGAAAGAGAAGCTGTGAGTGAGAAAGAGAGAGAAAGAGAAGCTGTGAGTGAGAGACAGAGAGAGAAAGAGAAGCTGTGTGAGAGAGATAAAGAAAGAGAAGCTGTGAGTGAGAGAGAGAGAGAGAGCAAGAGAAGCTGTGAGTGAGAGAGAGAGAGAAAGAGAAGCTGTGAGTGAGAGAGAGAGAAAGAGAAGCTGTGAGTGAGAGATAGAGTGAGAAGCTATGAGAGAGAGAGAGAGAAAGAGAAGCTGTGAGGGAGAGACAGAGTGAGAAAGAGAATATGTGTGAGAGAGAGAGATAGAGAAAGAGAAGCTGTGAGTGAGAGAGAGAAAGAGAGAAAGAGAAGCTGTGAGTGTGTGAGAGAAAGAGAAGCTGTGACAGAGAGAGAAAAAGAGAAGCTGTGAGTGAGAGTGAAAGAGAGAAATAGAAGCTATAAGTGAGAGAGAGAGAGAAGCTGTGAGTGAGAGAGAGAGAGGAAGTGAAGCTGTGAGTGAAAGAGAGAGAAAGAGAAGCTGTGAGAGAGAGAAAGAGAAGCTGTGATTGAGAGATAGAGAGAGAAAGAGAAGCTGTGAGTGAGAGAGAGAGAGAAGCTGTGAGTGAGAGACAGAGAGATAAAGAGAAGCTGTGTGTGTGAGAGAGAAAGAGAAGCTGTGTGAGAGAGAGAATGGGAAGCTGTGTGTGTGAGAGAGAGAAAGAAAAGTTGTTAGTGAGAGAGAGAGAGAGAGAGAGAAAGAGCTGTGAGAGAGATGGAGAGAAAGAGAAGCTGTGTGTGAGAGAGCAAGAGAAGCTGTGAGTGAGAGAGAGAGAAAGAGAAGCTGTGAGTGAGAGACAGAGAGAGAAAGAGAAGCTGTGTGTGAGAGAGAGAGTGATAAGCTGTGAGTGAGAGACAGAGAGAGAAAGAGAAGCTGTGTGAGTGAGAGAGAGAGAAGCTGTGAGTGAGAGACAGAGAGATAAAGAGAAGCTATGAGTGAGAGAGAGAGAGAAGCTGTGAGTGAGAGAGAGAAGCTGTGAGTGAGAGAGAGAGAGAAAGAGAAGCTCTGAAATAGAGAGAGAAAGAGAAGCTGTGAGTGAGAGAGAGAGAAAGAAAGAGAGAAGCTGTGAGTGTGAGAGAGTGAGATAAAGAGAAGCTGTGAGTGAGTGAGAGAGAGAGAGAAGCTATGAGTGAAAGAGAGAAAGAGAAGCTGTTAGTGAGAGAGAGAGAGAGAGAGAAGATGTGAGTGAGAGACCGAGAGAGAATGAGAAGCTGTGTGTGAGAGAGAGAGTGATAAGCTGTGAGTGAGAGTGAGAGAAAGAGAAGCTGTGAGTGAGAGACAGAGAGAGAGAGAGAGAGAGAGAGAGAGAGAGTAGCTGTGTGAGAGACAGAGAAGCTGTGAGTGAGAGAGAGAAAGAGAAGCTGTGAGTGTGAGAGAGAGAGAAGCTGTGTGAGAGAGAGAAAGAGAAGCTGTGAGTGAGAGACAGAGAGAGAAAGAAAGGGTGTGAGTGCGAGAGAGAGAGAGAGAGAAAGAGAAGCTGTGAGAGAGAGAGAGAGAAGCTGTGAGTGAGAAAGAGAGAGAAAGAGAAGCTGTGACTGAGAGACAGAGAGAGAAAGAGAAGCTGTGTATGTGAGAGAGAAAGAGAAACTGTGAGTGAGAGAGAGAGAAAGAGAAGCTGTAAGTGTGTGAGAGAGAGAAAGAGAAGCTGTGAGTGAGAGAGAGAAAAAAGAGAAGCTGTGAGTGTGTGAGAGAGAGAAAGAGAAGCTGTGAGTGAGAGAGAGAGAGAGAAAGAGAAGCTGTGAGTGAGAGAGAGAGAGAGAGAAGGAGAAGTTGTATGAGAGAGGGATATAGAGAAAGAGAAGCTGTGAGTGAGAGAGAGAGAAAGAGAAGCTGTGAGTGTGTGAGAGAGAAAGAGAAGTTGTGAGAGAGAGAGAAAAAGAGAATCTGTGAGTGAGAGTGAAAGAGAGAAATAGAAGCTATGAGTGAGTGAGAGAGAGAGAAGCTGTGAGTGTGAGAGAGAGAGGAAGTGAAGCTGTGAGTGAAAAAGAGATAAACAGCAGCTGTGTGTGTGAGAGAGAAAGAGAAGCTGTGAGTGAGAGAGAGAGAGAGAGAATGAGAAGCTGTGTGTGAGCGAGAAAGAGAAGCTGTGAGTGAGAGAGAAAGAGAAGGTGTGAGTGAGAGATAGAGAGAGAAAGAGAAACGGTGAGTTAGAGAGAGAGAGAGAATGAGAAGCTGTGTGTGTGAGATAAAGAGAAGCTGTGAGTGAGAGAGAGAGAAAGAGAAGCTGTGAGTGAGAGAGAGAGAGAAAGAGAAGCTATGACTGAGAGAGAGAGAGTAGCTGTGAGTGAGAGAGAGAAGCTGTGTGTGAGAGAGAAAGAGAAGCTGTGAGTGAGAGACAGAGAGAGAAAGAAAGGGTGTGAGTGCGAGAGAGAGAGAGAGAAAGAGAACCTGTGAGAGAGAGAGAAAGAGTAGCTGTGAGTGAGAAAGAGAGAGAAAGAGAAGCTGTGACTGAGAGACAGAGAGAGAAAGAGAAGCTGTGTATGAGAGTGAAAGAGAAGCTGTGAGTGAGAGAGAGAGAGAAAGAGAAGCTGTAAGTGTGAGAGAGATAGAAAGAGAAGCTGTGAGTGAGAGAGAGAGAAAAAATCTGTGAGTGTGTGAGAGAGAGAAAGAGAAGCTGTGAGTGAGAGAGTGAGAGAGAGAAAGAGAAGCTGTGAGTGAGAGAGAGAGAGAAGGAGAAGTTGTGTGAGAGAGAGATAGAGAAAGAGAAGCTGTGAGTGAGAGAGAGAGAAAGAGAAGCTTTGAGTGTGTGTGAGAGAGAAAGAGAAGTTGTGAGAGAGCGAGAAAAAGAGAAGCTGTGAGTGAGTGAAAGAGAGAAATAGAAGCTATGAATGAGTGAGAGAGAGAGAGAAGCTGTGAGTGTGTGAGAGAGAGGAAGTGAAGCTGTGAGTGAAAAAGAGAGAAAGAGCAGCTGTGTGTGAGAGAGAGAAAGAGAATCTGTGAGTGAGAGAGAGAGAGAACGAGAAGCTGTGTGTGAGAGAGAAAGAAGCTGTGAGTGAGAGAGAGAGAAAGAGAAGCTGTGAGTGAGAGATAGAGAGAGAAAGAGAAGCTGTGAGTTAGAGAGAGAGAGAGATCGAGAAGCTGTGTGTGTGAGATAAAGAGAAGCTGTGAGTGAGAGAGAGAGAGAAAGAGAATCTGTGAGTGAGAGATAGAGAGAGAAAGAGAAGCTGTGAGTGAGAGAGAGAGAGAAAGAGAATCTGTGAGTGAGAGAGAGAGAAAGAGAAGCTAAGAGAGTGAGGGAGAGAGAGAAGCTGTGAGTGAGAGAGAGAAGCTGTGCGTGAGAGAGAGAGAGAAAGAGAAGCTGTGTGTGTGTGTGAGAGAGAGAGAGAAGCTGTGAGTGAGAGAGAGAGAGAGAAAGAGAAGCTGTGATTGTGAGAGAGAGTGAGATAAAAAGAAGTTGTGAGTGAGTGAGTGAGAGAAGCTGTGAGTGAAAGAGAGAAAGAGAAGCTGTGTGTGAGAGAGAGAGTGATAAGCTGTGTGTGTGTGAGAGAGAGAGAGAGAAGCTGTGAGTGAGAGAGAGAAAGAGAAGCTGTGAGTGAGAGAGAAAGAGAGATGCTGTGAGTGAGAGAGAGAAAGAGAAGCTGTGAGTGAGAGACAGAGAGAAAAAGAAAGGGTGTGAGTGCGAGAGAGAGAAAGAGAAGTTGTGAGTGAGAATGAGAGAGAAAGAGAAGCTGTGAGTGAGAGACAAAGAGAGAAAGAGAAGCTGTGTGTGAGAGAGAGAAAGAGAAGCTGAGAGTGAGAGAGAGAGAAGGTGTGAGTGAAAGTGAGAAAGAGAAGCTGATAGTGAGAGAGCGAGAGAGAGAGAAGCTGTGGTTGAGAGAAAGAGAAAGAGAAGCTTGAGTAAGAGAGAAAGAGAGAAATAGAAGCTATGAGTGAGAGACAGAGAGAGAAGCTGTGAGTGAGTGAGTGAGAGAGAAGCTGTGTGAGAGAGAGAGAAAAAGAGAAGCTGTGAGTGAGTGAGAGAGAGAAAGAGAAGCTGTAAGTGAGTGAGAGAAAGAGAAGCTGTGAGTGTGTGAGAGAGAAAGAGAAGCTGTGAGAGAGAGAGAGAGAGAAAGAGAAGTAGTTAGTGAAAGAGAGAGAAAGAGAAGCTGTGAGAGAGAGAGAGAGAAAGAGAAGCTGTGAGTGAGAGAGAGAGAGAAGCTGTGAGTGAGAGACAGAGAGATAAAGAGAAGCTGTGAGAGAGAGAGAAATAGAAGCTGTGAGAGAGAGAGAATGAGAAGCTGTGTGAGAGAGAAAGAGAAGCTGTGAGTGAGAGAGAGAGAAAGAGAAGCTGTGTGTGTGAGAGAGAAAGAGAACCTGTGAGTGAGAGAAAGATAGAAAGAGAAGCTGTGAGTGAGAGACAGAGAGAGAAAGAGAAGCTGTGTGAGAGAGAGAGAGAAAGAGAAGCTGTGAGTGAGAGAGAGAAAGAGAAAGAGAAGCTGTGAGTGTGTGTGTGAGAGAAAGAGAAGCTGTGAGAGAGAGAGAAAAAGAGAAGCTGTGAGTGAGAGTGAAAGAGAGAAATAGAAGCTATGAGTGAGTGAGAGAGAGAAGCTGTGAGTGTGAGAGAGAGAGGAAGAGAACCTGTGAGTGAAAAAGAGAGAAAGAGCAGCTGTGTGTGTGAGAGAGAAAGAGAAGCTGTAAGTGAGAGAGAGAGAGAGAGAGAACGAGAAGCTGTGTGTGAGAGAGAAAGAGAAGCTGTGAGTGAGAGAGAGAGAAAGAGAAGGTGTGAGTGAGAGATAGAGAGAGAAAGAGAAACGGTGAGTTAGAGAGAGAGAGAGAATGAGAAGCTGTGTTTGTGAGATAAAGAGAAGCTGTGAGTGAGAGAGAGAGAAAGAGAAGCTGTGAGTGAGAGACAGAGAGAGAAAGAAAGGGTGTGAGTGCGAGAGAGAGAGAGAGAAAGAGAACCTGTGAGAGAGAGAGAAAGAGTAGCTGTGAGTGAGAAAGAGAGAGAAAGAGAAGCTGTGACTGAGAGACAGAGAGAGAAAGAGAAGCTGTGTATGAGAGAGAGAAAGAGAAGCTGTGAGTGAGAGAGAGAGAAAGAGAAGCTGTAAGTGTGAGAGAGATAGAAAGAGAAGCTGTGAGTGAGAGAGAGAGAAAAAATCTGTGAGTGTGAGAGAGAGAAAGAGAAGATGTGAGTGAGAGAGTGAGAGAGAGAAAGAGAAGCTGTGAGTGAGAGAGAGAGAGAAGGAGAAGTTGTGTGAGAGAGAGATAGAGAAAGAGAAGCTGTGAGTGAGAGAGAGAGAAAGAGAAGCTTTGAGTGTGTGTGAGAGAGAAAGAGAAGTTGTGAGAGAGCGAGAAAAAGAGAAGCTGTGAGTGAGTGAAAGAGAGAAATAGAAGCTATGAGTGAGTGAGAGAGAGAGAAGCTGTGAGTGTGTGAGAGAGAGGAAGTGAAGCTGTGAGTGAAAAAGAGAGAAAGAGCAGCTGTGTGTGTGAGAGAGAAAGAGAAGCTGTGAGTGAGAGAGAGAGAGAACGAGAAGCTGTGTGTGAGAGAGAAAGAAGCTGTGAGTGAGAGAGAGAGAGAAAGAGAAGCTGTGAGTGAGAGATAGAGAGAGAAAGAGAAGCTGTGAGTTAGAGAGAGAGAGAGAGAGAGAAGCTGTGTGTGTGAGATAAAGAGAAGCTGTGAGTGAGAGAGAGAGAAAGAGAATCTGTGAGTGAGAGATAGAGAGAGAAAGAGAAGCTGTGAGTGAGTGAGAGAGAGAAAGAGAATCTGTGAGTGAGAGAGAGAGAAAGAGAAGCTAAGAGAGTGAGAGAGAGAGAGAGAAGCTGTGCATGACAGAGAGAGAGAAAGAGAAGCTGTGTGTGTGTGTGAGAGAGAGAGAAGCTGTGAGTGAGAGAGAGAGAGAGAAAGAGAAGCTGTGATTGTGAGAGAGAGTGAGATAAAAAGAAGTTGTGCGTGAGTGAGTGAGTGAGAGAAGCTGTGAGTGAAAGAGAGAAAGAGAAGCTGTGAGTGAGTGAGAGAGAGAGAAGCTGTGAGTGAGACAGAGAGAGAAGGAGAAGCTGTGTGTGAGAGAGAGAGTGATAAGCTGTGTGTGTGTGTGAGAGAGAGAGAGAAGCTGTGAGTGAGAGAGAGAAAGAGAAGCTGTGAGTGAGAGAGAAAGAGAGATGCTGTGAGTGAGAGAGAGAAAGAGAAGCTGTGAGTGAGAGACAGAGAGAGAAAGAAAGGGTGTGAGTGCGAGAGAGAGAAAGAGAAGTTGTGAGAGAGAGAGAGAGAAAGAGAAGTTGTGAGTGAGAATGAGAGAGAAAGAGAAGCTGTGAGTGAGAGACAAAGAGAGAAAGAGAAGCTGTGTGTGTGTGAGAGAAAGAGAAGCTGAGAGTGAGAGAGAGAGAAGGTGTGAGTGAAAGTGAGAAAGAGAAGCTGATAGTGAGAGAGCGAGAGAGAGAGAAGCTGTGGTTGAGAGAAAGAGAAAGAGAAGCTTGAGTAAGAGAGAAAGAGAGAAATAGAAGCTATGAGTGACAGACAGAGAGAGAAGCTGTGAGTGAGTGAGTGAGAGAGAAGCTGTGTGAGAGAGAGAGAAAAAGAGAAGCTGTGAGTGAGAGAGAGAGAAAGAGAAGCTGTAAGTGAGTGAGAGAAAGAGAAGCTGTGAGTGTGTGAGAGAGAAAGAGAAGCTGTGAATGAGAGAGAGAGAAAGAGAAGTTGTTAGTGAAAGAGAGAGAAAGAGAAGCTGTGAGAGAGAGAGAGAGAAAGAGAAGCTGTGAGTGAGAGAGAGAGAGAAGCTGTGAGTGAGAGACAGAGAGATAAAGAGAAGCTGTGAGAGAGAGAGAGAAATAGAAGCTGTGAGAGAGAGAGAATGAGAAGCTGTGTGTGAGAGAAAGAGAAGCTGTGAGTGAGAGAGAGAGAAAGAGAAGCTGTGTGTGTGAGAGAGAAAGAGAACCTGTGAGTGAGAGAAAGAGAGAAAGAGAAGCTGTGAGTGAGAGACAGAGAGAGAAAGAGAAGCTGTGTGTGAGAGAGAGAGAAAGAGAAGCTGTGAGTGAGAGAGAGAAAGAGAAAGAGAAGCTGTGAGTGTGTGTGAGAGAGAAAGAGAAGCTGTGTGAGAGAGAGAAAAAGAGAAGCTGTGAGTGAGAGTGAAAGAGAGAAATAGAAGCTATGAGTGAGAGAGAGAGAGAAGCTGTGAGTGAGAGAGAGAGAGGAAGTGAAGCTGTGAGTGAAAAAGACAGAAAGAGAAGCTGTGTGAGAGAGAGAGAAAGAGAAGCTGTGAGTGAGAGAGAGAGAGAGAATGAGAAGCTGTGTGTGTGAGAGAAAGAGAAGATGTGAGTGAGAGAGAGAGAGAGAAAGAGAAGCTGTGAGTGAGAGATAGAGAGAGAAAGAGAAACGGTGAGTTAGAGAGAGAGAGAGAATGAGAAGCTGTGTGTGTGAGATAAAGAGAAGCTGTGAGTGAGAGAGAGAGAAAGAGAAGCTGTGAGTGAGAGACAGAGAGAGAAAGAAAGGGTGTGAGTGCGAGAGAGAGAGAGAGAAAGAGAACCTGTGTGAGAGAGAGAAAGAGTAGCTGTGAGTGAGAAAGAGAGAGAAAGAGAAGCTGTGACTGAGAGACAGAGAGAGAATGAGAAGCTGTGTATGAGAGAGAGAAAGAGAAGCTGTGAGTGAGAGAGAGAGAAAGAGAAGCTGTAAGTGTGAGAGAGATAGAAAGAGAAGCTGTGAGTGAGAGAGAGAGAAAAAATCTGTGAGTGTGTGTGAGAGAGAAAGAGAAGATGTGAGTGAGAGAGTGAGAGAGAGAAAGAGAAGCTGTGAGTGAGAGAGAGAGAGAAGGAGAAGTTGTGAGAGAGAGAGATAGAGAAAGAGAAGCTGTGAGTGAGAGAGAGAGAAAGAGAAGCTTTGAGTGTGTGAGAGAGAGAAATAGAAGTTGTGAGAGAGCGAGAAAAAGAGAAGCTGTGAGTGAGTGAAAGAGAGAAATAGAAGCTATGAGTGAGTGAGAGAGAGAGAAGCTGTGAGTGTGTGAGAGAGAGGAAGTGAAGCTGTGAGTGAAAAAGAGAGAAAGAGCAGCTGTGTGTGTGAGAGAGAAAGAGAAGCTGTGAGTGAGAGAGAGAGAGAACGAGAAGCTGTGTGTGAGAGAGAAAGAAGCTGTGAGTGAGAGAGGGAGAAAGAGAAGCTGTGAGTGAGAGATAGAGAGAGAAAGAGAAGCTGTGAGTTAGAGAGAGAGAGAGATCGAGAAGCTGTGTGTGTGAGATAAAGAGAAGCTGTGAGTGAGAGAGAGAGAAAGAGAATCTGTGAGTGAGAGATAGAGAGAGAAAAAGAAGCTGTGAGTGAGAGAGAGAGAGAAAGAGAATCTGTGAGTGAGTGAGAGAGAGAAAGAGAAGCTATGAGTGAGAGTGAGAGAGAGAAGCTGTGAGTGAGAGAGGAAGAGAGAAAGAGAAGCTGTGTGTGAGAGAGAGAGAGAAGCTGTGAGTGAGAGAGAGAGAGAAAGAGAAGCTGTGAGTGAGAGAGAGAGAGAAAGAGAAGCTGTGTGTGTGTGTGAGAGAGAGAAGCTGTGAGTGAGAGAGAGAGAGAAAGAGAAGCTGTGATTGTGAGAGAGAGTGAGATAAAAAGAAGTTGTGAGTGAGTGAGTGAGTGAGAGAAGCTGTGAGTGAAAGAGAGAAAGAGAAGCTGTGAGTGAGTGAGAGAGAGAGAAGCTGTGAGTGAGACAGAGAGAGAAAGAGAAGCTGTGTGTGAGAGAGAGAGTGATAAGCTGTGTGTGTGTGTGTGTGAGAGAGAGAGAAGCTGTGAGTGAGAGAGAGAAAGAGAAGCTGTGAGTGAGAGAGAAAGAGAGATGCTGTGAGTGAGAGAGAGAAAGAGAAGCTGTGAGTGAGAGACAGAGAGAGAAAGAAAGGGTGTGAGTGCGAGAGAGAGAAAGAGAAGTTGTGAGAGAGAGAGAGAAAGAGTTGTGAGTGAGAATGAGAGAGAAAGAGAAGCTGTGAGTGAGAGACAAAGAGAGAAAGAGAAGCTGTGTGTGTGAGAGAGAAAGAGAAGCTGAGAGTGAGAGAGAGAGAAGGTGTGAGTGAAAGTGAGAAAGAGAAGCTGATAGTGAGAGAGCGAGAGAGAGAGAAGCTGTGGTTGAGAGAAAGAGAAAGAGAAGCTTGAGTAAGAGAGAAAGAGAGAAATAGAAGCTATGAGTGACAGACAGAGAGAGAAGCTGTGAGTGAGTGAGTGAGAGAGAAGCTGTGTGAGAGAGAGAGAAAAAGAGAAGCTGTGAGTGAGAGAGAGAGAAAGAGAAGCTGTAAGTGAGTGAGAGAAAGAGAAGCTGAGAGTGTGTGAGAGAGAAAGAGAAGCTGTGAATGAGAGAGAGAGAGAAAGAGAAGTTGTTAGTGAAAGAGAGAGAAAGAGAAGCTGTGAGAGAGAGAGAGAAAGAGAAGCTGTGAGTGAGAGAGAGAGAGAAGCTGTGAGTGAGAGACAGAGAGATAAAGAGAAGCTGTGAGTGAGAGACAGAGTGAGAAAGAGAATATGTGTGAGAGAGAGAGATAGAGAAAGAGAAGCTGTGAGTGAGAGAGAGAAAGAGAGAAAGAGAAGCTGTGAGTGTGTGAGAGAAAGAGAAGCTGTGACAGAGAGAGAAAAAGAGAAGCTGTGAGTGAGAGTGAAAGAGAGAAATAGAAGCTATAAGTGAGAGAGAGAGAAGCTGTGAGTGAGAGAGAGAGAGAGGAAGTGAAGCTGTGAGTGAAAGAGAGAGAAAGAGAAGCTGTGAGAGAGAGAAAGAGAAGCTGTGATTGAGAGATAGAGAGAGAAAGAGAAGATGTGAGTGAGAGAGAGAGAGAACGAGAAGCTGTGTGTGTGAGATAAAGAGAAGCTGTGAGTGAGAGAGAGAGAGAAGCTGTGAGTGAGAGACAGAGAGATAAAGAGAAGCTGTGTGTGTGAGAGAGAAAGAGAAGCTGTGTGAGAGAGAGAATGGGAAGCTGTGTGTGTGTGAGAGAGAAAGAAAAGTTGTTAGTGAGAGAGAGAGAGAGAGAAAGAGCTGTGAGAGAGATGGAGAGAAAGAGAAGCTGTGTGTGAGAGAGCAAGAGAAGCTGTGAGTGAGAGAGAGAGAAAGAGAAGCTGTGAGTGAGAGACAGAGAGAGAAAGAGAAGCTGTGTGTGAGAGAGAGAGTGATAAGCTGTGAGTGAGAGACAGAGAGAGAAAGAGAAGCTGTGTGAGTGAGAGAGAGAGAAGCTGTGAGTGAGAGACAGAGAGATAAAGAGAAGCTATGAGTGAGAGAGAGAGAGAAGCTGTGAGTGAGAGAGAGAAGCTGTGAGTGAGAGAGAGAGAGAGAAAGAGAAGCTCTGAAATAGAGAGAGAAAGAGAAGCTGTGAGTGAGAGAGAGAAAGAAAGAGAGAAGCTGTGAGTGTGAGAGAGTGAGATAAAGAGAAGCTGTGAGTGAGTGAGAGAGAGAGAGAAGCTATGAGTGAAAGAGAGAAAGAGAAGCTGTTAGTGAGAGAGAGAGAGAGAGAGAGAAGCTGTGAGTGAGAGACCGAGAGAGAATGAGAAGCTGTGTGTGAGAGAGAGAGTGATAAGCTGTGAGTGAGAGTGAGAGAAAGAGAAGCTGTGAGTGAGAGACAGAGAGAGAGAGAGAGAGAGAGAGAGTAGCTGTGTGAGAGACAGAGAAGCTGTGAGTGAGAGAGAGAAAGAGAAGCTGTGAGTGTGAGAGAGAGAGAAGCTGTGTGAGAGAGAGAAAGAGAAGCTGTGAGTGAGAGACAGAGAGAGAAAGAAAGGGTGTGAGTGCGAGAGAGAGAGAGAGAGAAAGAGAAGCTGTGAGAGAGAGAGAGAGAAGCTGTGAGTGAGAAAGAGAGAGAAAGAGAAGCTGTGACTGAGAGACAGAGAGAGAAAGAGAAGCTGTGTATGTGAGAGAGAAAGAGAAACTGTGAGTGAGAGAGAGAGAAAGAGAAGCTGTAAGTGTGTGAGAGAGAGAAAGAGAAGCTGTGAGTGAGAGAGAGAAAAAAGAGAAGCTGTGAGTGTGTGAGAGAGAGAAAGAGAAGCTGTGAGTGAGAGAGAGAGAGAGAGAGAAAGAGAAGCTGTGAGTGAGAGAGAGAGAGAGAGAAGGAGAAGTTGTGTGAGAGAGGGATATAGAGAAAGAGAAGCTGTGAGTGAGAGAGAGAGAAAGAGAAGCTGTGAGTGTGTGTGAGAGAAAGAGAAGTTGTGAGAGAGAGAGAAAAAGAGAAGCTGTGAGTGAGAGTGAAAGAGAGAAATAGAAGCTATGAGTGAGTGAGAGAGAGAGAAGCTGTGAGTGTGAGAGAGAGAGGAAGTGAAGCTGTGAGTGAAAAAGAGATAAACAGCAGCTGTGTGTGTGAGAGAGAAAGAGAAGCTGTGAGTGAGAGAGAGAGAGAGAATGAGAAGCTGTGTGTGAGAGAGAAAGAGAAGCTGTGAGTGAGAGAGAAAGAGAAGGTGTGAGTGAGAGATAGAGAGAGAAAGAGAAACGGTGAGTTAGAGAGAGAGAGAGAATGAGAAGCTGTGTGTGTGAGATAAAGAGAAGCTGTGAGTGAGAGAGAGAGAAAGAGAAGCTGTGAGTGAGAGATAGAGAGAGAAAGAGAAGCTGTGAGTGAGAGAGAGAGAGAAAGAGAATCTGTGAGTGAGAGAGAGAGAGAAAGAGAAGCTATGACTGAGAGAGAGAGAGTAGCTGTGAGTGAGAGAGAGAAGCTGTGTGTGAGAGAGAAAGAGAAGCTGTGAGTGAGAGACAGAGAGAGAAAGAAAGGGTGTGAGTGCGAGAGAGAGAGAGAGAAAGAGAACCTGTGAGAGAGAGAGAAAGAGTAGCTGTGAGTGAGAAAGAGAGAGAAAGAGAAGCTGTGACTGAGAGACAGAGAGAGAAAGAGAAGCTGTGTATGAGAGTGAAAGAGAAGCTGTGAGTGAGAGAGAGAGAGAAAGAGAAGCTGTAAGTGTGAGAGAGATAGAAAGAGAAGCTGTGAGTGAGAGAGAGAGAAAAAATCTGTGAGTGTGTGAGAGAGAGAAAGAGAAGCTGTGAGTGAGAGAGTGAGAGAGAGAAAGAGAAGCTGTGAGTGAGAGAGAGAGAGAAGGAGAAGTTGTGTGAGAGAGAGATAGAGAAAGAGAAGCTGTGAGTGAGAGAGAGAGAAAGAGAAGCTTTGAGTGTGTGTGAGAGAGAAAGAGAAGTTGTGAGAGAGCGAGAAAAAGAGAAGCTGTGAGTGAGTGAAAGAGAGAAATAGAAGCTATGAATGAGTGAGAGAGAGAGAAGCTGTGAGTGTGTGAGAGAGAGGAAGTGAAGCTGTGAGTGAAAAAGAGAGAAAGAGCAGCTGTGTGTGAGAGAGAGAAAGAGAAGCTGTGAGTGAGAGAGAGAGAGAACGAGAAGCTGTGTGTGAGAAAGAAGCTGTGAGTGAGAGAGAGAGAAAGAGAAGCTGTGAGTGAGAGATAGAGAGAGAAAGAGAAGCTGTGAGTTAGAGAGAGAGAGAGAGAGAGAGAAGCTGTGTGTGTGAGATAAAGAGAAGCTGTGAGTGAGAGAGAGAGAGAAAGAGAATCTGTGAGTGAGAGATAGAGAGAGAAAGAGAAGCTGTGAGTGAGTGAGAGAGAGAAAGAGAATCTGTGGGTGAGAGAGAGAGAAAGAGAAGCTAAGAGAGTGAGAGAGAGAGAGAAGCTGTGAGTGAGAGAGAGAAGCTGTGCGTGAGAGAGAGAGAGAAAGAGAAGCTGTGTGTGTGTGTGTGAGAGAGAGAGAAGCTGTGAGTGAGAGAGAGAGAGAGAAAGAGAAGCTGTGATTGTGAGAGAGAGTGAGATAAAAAGAAGTTGTGAGTGAGTGAGTGAGTGAGAGAAGCTGTGAGTGAAAGAGAGAAAGAGAAGCTGTGTGAGAGAGAGAGAGTGATAAGCTGTGTGTGTGTGTGAGAGAGAGGGAGAAGCTGTGAGTGAGAGAGAGAAAGAGAAGCTGTGAGTGAGAGAGAAAGAGAGATGCTGTGAGTGAGAGAGAGAAAGAGAAGCTGTGAGTGAGAGACAGAGAGAAAAAGAAAGGGTGTGAGTGCGAGAGAGAGAAAGAGAAGTTGTGAGAGAGAGAGAGAGAAAGAGAAGTTGTGAGTGAGAATGAGAGAGAAAGAGAAGCTGTGAGTGAGAGACCAAGAGAGAAAGAGAAGCTGTGTGTGTGAGAGAGAAAGAGAAGCTGAGAGTGAGAGAGAGAGAAGGTGTGAGTGAAAGTGAGAAAGAGAAGCTGATAGTGAGAGAGCGAGAGAGAGAGAAGCTGTGGTTGAGAGAAAGAGAAAGAGAAGCTTGAGTAAGAGAGAAAGAGAGAAATAGAAGCTATGAGTGAGAGACAGAGAGAGAAGCTGTGAGTGAGTGAGTGAGAGAGAAGCTGTGTGAGAGAGAGAGAAAAAGAGAAGCTGTGAGTGAGTGAGAGAGAGAAAGAGAAGCTGTAAGTGAGTGAGAGAAAGAGAAGCTGTGAGTGTGTGAGAGAGAAAGAGAAGCTGTGAGTGAGAGAGAGAGAGAAAGAGAAGTAGTTAGTGAAAGAGAGAGAAAGAGAAGCTGTGAGAGAGAGAGAGAGAGAGAAAGAGAAGCTGTGAGAGAGAGAGAGAGAAGCTGTGAGTGAGAGACAGAGAGATAAAGAGAAGCTGTGAGAGAGAGAGAAATAGAAGCTGTGAGAGAGAGAGAATGAGAAGCTGTGTCAGAGAGAAAGAGAAGCTGTGAGTGAGAGAGAGAGAAAGAGAAGCTGTGTGTGTGAGAGAGAAAGAGAACCTGTGAGTGAGAGAAAGATAGAAAGAGAAGCTGTGAGTGAGAGACAGAGAGAGAAAGAGAAGCTGTGTGAGAGAGAGAGAGAAAGAGAAGCTGTGAGTGAGAGAGAGAAAGAGAAAGAGAAGCTGTGAGTGTGTGTGTGAGAGAAAGAGAAGCTGTGAGAGAGAGAGAAAAAGAGAAGCTGTGAGTGAGAGTGAAAGAGAGAAATAGAAGCTATGAGTGAGAGAGAGAGAGAAGCTGTGAGTGAGAGAGAGAGAGGAAGTGAAGCTGTGAGTGAAAAAGACAGAAAGAGAAGCTGTGTGAGAGAGAGAGAAAGAGAAGCTGTGAGTGAGAGAGAGAGAGAGAGAACGAGAAGCTGTGTGTGTGAGAGAAAGAGAAGCTGTGAGTGAGAGAGAGAGAGAGAGAAAGAGAAGCTGTGAGTGAGAGATAGAGAGAGAAAGAGAAGCTGTGAGTGAGTGAGAGAGAGAGATCGAGAATCTGTGAGTGAGAGAGAGAGAAAGAGAAGCTATGAGTGAGTGAGAGAGAGAAAGAGAAGCTGTGAGAGAGAGAAAGAGAAGCTGTGAGTGAGAGAGTGAGAAGCTGTGAGTGAAAGTGAAAGAGAAGCTGATAGTGTGAGAGAGAACCTGTGAGTGAGAGAAAGAGAAGGAGAAGCTGCGAGTAAGAGAGAAAGAGAGAAATAGAATCTATGAGTGAGAGACAGAGAGAGAAGCTGTGAGTGAGTGAGAGAGAGAGAAGCTGTGTGTGTGAGAGAGAGAAAGAGAAGCTGTGAGTGAGAGACAGAGAGAGAAAGAGTAGTTGTTAGTGAGAGAGAGAGAGAAAGAGAAGCTGTGAGAGAGAGAGAGAAAGAGAGAAAGAGAAGCTGTGAGAGAGAGAGAAAGAGAAGCTATGAGTGAGAGAGAGAGTGAGAAGCTGTGAGTGAGAGAGAGAGAAAGAGAAGCTGTGAGTGAGAGACAGAGAGAGAAAGAGAAGTTGTTAGTGAGAGAGAGAGAGAAAGAGCTGTGAGAGAGAGAGAGAGAGAAAGAGAAGCGGTGTGTGAGAGAGCAAGAGAAGCTGTGAGTGAGAGAGAGAGAGAGAGAAAGAGAAGCTGTGAGTGAGAGAGAGAGAAAGAGAAGCTGTGTGTGTGTGAGAGAGAAAGGGAAGTTATTAGTGAGAGAGAGAGAGAAAGAGCTGTGAGAGAGAGAGAGAGAGAAAGAGAAGCTGTGAGTGAGAGAGAGAGAAAGAGAAGCTGTGTGTGTGTGAGAGAGAAAGGGAAGCTGTGAGTGAGAGACAGAGAGAGAAAGAGAAGTTGTGTGTGTGTGAGAGAGAGAGAGAGCAAGAGAAGCTGTGAGTGAGAGAGAGAGAGAGCAAGAGAAGCTGTGAATGAGAGAGAGAGAGAAAGAGAAGCTGTGAGTGAGAGAGAGAGTGAGAAGCTATGAGAGAGAGAGAAAGAGAAGCTGTGAGTGAGAGAGAGAAAGAGAAGCTGTGAGTGAGAAAGAGAGAGAAAGAGAAGCTGTGAGTGAGAGACAGAGAGAGAAAGAGAAGCTGTGTGAGAGAGAGATATAGAAAGAGAAGCTGTGAGTGAGAGAGAGTGAGAGAGAGCAAGAGAAGCTGTGAGTGAGAGAGAGAGAGAAAGAGAAGCTGTGAGTGAGAGAGAGAGAAAGAGAAGCTGTGAGTGAGAGATAGAGTGAGAAGCTATGAGAGAGAGAGAGAGAAAGAGAAACTGTGAGTGAGAGAGAGAAAGAGAAGCTGTCAGTGAGAAAGAGAGAGAAAGAGAAGCTGTGAGTGAGAGACAGAGTGAGAAAGAGAATATGTGTGAGAGAGAGATAGAGAAAGAGAAGCTGTGAGTGAGAGAGAGAAAGAGAGAAAGAGAAGCTGTGAGTGTGTGAGAGAAAGAGAAGCTGTGAGAGAGAGAAAGAGAAGCTGTGATTGAGAGATAGAGAGAGAAAGAGAAGATGTGAGTGAGAGAGAGAGAACGAGAAGCTTTGTGTGTGAGATAAAGAGAAGCTGTGAGTGTGAGAGAGAGAGAAGCTGTGAGTGAGAGACAGAGAGATAAAGAGAAGCTGTGTGTGTGAGAGAGAAAGAGAAGCTGTCTGAGAGAGAGAATGAGAAGCTGTGTGTGTGTGAGAGAAAGAGAAGTTGTTAGTGAGAGAGAGAGAGAGAGAAAGAGCTGTGAGAGAGAGGGAGAGAAAGAGAAGCTGTGTGTGAGAGAGCAAGAGAAGCTGTGAGTGAGAGAGAGAGAGAAAGAGAAGCTGTGAGTGAGAGACAGAGAGAGAAAGAGAAGCTGTGTGTGTGAGAGAGAGTGATAAGCTGTGAGTGAGAGACAGAGAGAGAAAGAGAAGCTGTGTGAGTGAGAGAGTGATAAGCTGTGAGTGAGAGAGAGAGAAAGAGAAGCTGTGAGTGAGAGACAGAGAGAGTAGCTGTGTGAGAGAGAGAGAGAGCAAGAGAAGCTGTGAGTGAGAGAGAGAGAGAAAGAGAAGCTGTGAGTGTGAGAGAAAGAGAGAAAGAGAAGCTGTGAGTGAGAGAGAGTGAGAAGCTATGAGAGAGAGAGAGAAAGAGAAGCTGTGAGTGAGAAAGAGAGAGAAAGAGAACCTGTGAGTGAGAAAGAGAGAGAAAGAGAAGCTGTGAGTGAGTGACAGAGAGAGAAAGAGAAGCTGTGTGAGAGAGAGAGAGAGAGAAAGAGAAGCTGTGAGTGAGAGAGAGAAAGAGAAGCTGTGAGTGTGTGTGAGAGAGAAAGAGAAGCTGTGAGAGAGAGAGAAAAAGAGAAGCTGTGAGTGAGAGTGAAAGAGAGAAATAGAAGCTATGAGTGAGAGAGAGAGAAGCTGTGAGTGAGAGAGAAGGGGAAGTGAGGCTGTGAGTGAAAAAGAGAGAAAGAGAAGCTGTGAGAGAGAGAGAGAAAGAGAAGCTGTGTGTGTGAGAGAAAGAGAAGTTGTGAGTGAGAGAGAGAGAGAAAGAGAAGCTGTGAGTGAGAGATAGAGAGAGAAAGAGAAGCTGTGAGTGAGTGAGAGAGAGAGAACGAGAAGCTGTGTGTGAGAGATAAAGAGAAGCTGTGAGTGAGAGAGAGAGAGAAAGAGAAGCTGTGAGTGAGAGATTGAGAGAGAAAGAGAAGCTGTGAGAGAGAGAGAGAAAGAAGCTGTGAGTGAGAAAGAGAGAGAAAGAGAAGCTGTGAGTGAGAGAGAGAGAAGCTGTGAGTGAAAGTGAGAAAGAGAAGCTGATAGTGAGAGAGAGAGAGAGAACCTGTGAGTGAGAGAAAGAGAAGGAGAAGCTGTGAGTAAGAGAGAAAGAGAGAAATAGAATCTATGAGAGAGAGACAGAGAGAGAAGCTGTGAGTGAGTGAGAGAGAGAGAAGCTGTGTGAGAGAGAGAGAGAAAAAGAGAAGCTGTGAGTGAGAGAGAGAGAGAAAGAGAAGCTGTAAGTGAGTGAGAGAAAGAGAAGCTGTGAGTGTGAGAGAGAGAAAGAGAAGCTGTGAGTGAGAGAGAGAGTGAGAAGCTGTGAGTGAGAGAGAGAGAGAAAGAGAAGCTGTGAGTGAGAGACAGAGAGAGAAAGAGAAGTTGTTAGTGAGAGAGAGAGAGAAAGAGAAGCTGTGAGAGAGAGAGAGAAAGAGAGAAAGAGAAGCTGTGAGAGAAAGAGAAGCTATGAGTGAGAGAGAGAGAAGCTGTGAGTGAGAGACGGAGAGATAAAGAGAAGCTGTGAGAGAGAAAGAGAAGCTGTGAGAGAGGGAGAGAATGAGAAGCTGTGTGTGTGTGAGAGAGAAAGAGAAGTTATTAGTGAGAGAGAGAGAGAGAGAGCTGTGAGAGAGAGAGAGAGAAAGAGAAGCGGTGTGTGAGAGAGCAAGAGAAGCTGTGAGTGAGAAAGAGAGAGAAAGAGAAGCTGTGAGTGAGAGAGAGAGAGAAAGAGAAGCTGTGTGTGTGAGAGAGAGAAAGGGAAGTTGTGAGTGAGAGACAGAGAGAGAAAGATAAGCTGTGTGTGTGTGTGAGAGAGAGAGAGCAAGAGAAGCCGTGAGTGAGAGAGAGAGGGAAAGAGAAGCTGTGAGTGAGAGTGAGAGAGAAAGAGAAGCTGTGAGTGAGAGAGAGAGTGAGAAGCTATGAGAAAGAGAGAGAAAGAGAAGCTGTGAGTGAGAGAGAGAAAGAGAAGCTGTGAGTAAGAAAGAGAGAGAAAGAGAAGCTGTGAGTGAGAGACAGAGAGAGAAAGAGAAGCTGTGTGAGAGATAGAGATAGAGAAATAGAAGCTGTGAGTGAGAGAAAGAGAGAAAGAGAAGCTGTGAGTGTGTGTGAGAGAGAAAGAGAAGCTGTGAGAGAGAGAGAAAAAGAGAAGCTGTGAGTGAGAGTAAAAGAGAGAAATAGAAGCCATGAGTGAGAGATTGAGAGAAGCTGTGAGTGAGAGAGAGAGAGAGAGAACGAGAAGCTGTGTGTGAGAGAGAAAGAGAAGCTGTGAGTGAGAGAGAGAGAGGAAGTGAAGCTGTGAGTGAAAAAGACAGAAAGAGAAGCTGTGTGTGAGAGAGAGAAAGAGAAGCTGTGAGTGAGAGAGAGAGAGAACGAGAAGCTGTGTGTGTGAGAGAAAGAGAAGCTGTGAGTGAGAGAGAGAGAGAAAGAGAAGCTGTGAGTGAGAGATAGAGAGAGAAAGAGAAGCTGTGAGTGAGTGAGAGAGAGAGATCGAGAATCTGTGAGTGAGAGAGAGAGAAAGCGAAGCTATGAGTGAGAGAGAGAGAGAAAGAGAAGCTGTGAGAGAGAGAAAGAGAAGGTGATAGTGTGAGAGAGAACCTGTGAGTGAGAGAAAGAGAAGGAGAAGCTGTGAGTAAGAGAGAAAGAGAGAAATAGAATCTATGAGTGAGAGACAGAGAGAGAAGCTGTGAGTGAGTGAGAGAGAGAGAAGCTGTGTGTGTGAGAGAGAGAAAGAGAAGCTGTGAGTGAGAGACAGAGAGAGAAAGAGAAGTTGTTAGTGAGAGAGAGAGAGAAAGAGAAGCTGTGAGAGAGAGAGAGAAAGAGAGAAAGAGAAGCTGTGAGAGAGAGAGAAAGAGAAGCTATGAGTGAGAGAGAGAGAGAAGCTGTGAGTGAGAGACAGAGAGATAAAGAGAAGCTGTGTGTGTGAGAGAGAAAGAGAAGCTGTGAGAGAGGGAGAGAATGAGAAGCTGTGTGTGTGTGAGAGAGAAAGAGAAGTTATTAGTGAGAGAGAGAGAGAGAAAGAGCTGTGAGAGAGAGAGAGAGAAAGAGAAGCGGTGTGTGAGAGAGCAAGAGAAGCTGTGAGTGAGAGAGAGAGAGAGAGAAAGAGAAGCTGTGAGTGAGAGAGAGAGAAAGAGAAGCTGTGTGTGTGTGAGAGAGAAAGGGAAGCTGTGAGTGAGAGACAGAGAGAGAAAGAGAAGTTGTGTGTGTGTGAGAGAGAGAGAGAGCAAGAGAAGCTGTGAGTGAGAGAGAGAGAGAGAAAGAGAAGCTGTGAATGAGAGAGAGAGAGAAAGAGAAGCTGTGAGTGAGAGAGTGAGAAGCTATGAGAGAGAGAGAAAGAGAAGCTGTGAGTGAGAGAGAGAAAGAGAAGCTGTGAGTGAGAAAGAGAGAGAAAGAGAAGCTGTGAGTGAGAGACAGAGAGAGAAAGAGAAGCTGTGTGAGAGAGAGATATAGAAAGAGAAGCTGTGAGTGAGAGAGAGAGAGAGAGCAAGAGAAGCTGTGAGTGAGAGAGAGAGAGAAAGAGAAGCTGTGAGTGAGAGAGAGAGAAAGAGAAGCTGTGAGTGAGAGATAGAGTGAGAAGCTATGAGAGAGAGAGAGAGAAAGAGAAGCTGTGAGTGAGAGAGAGAAAGAGAAGCTGTCAGTGAGAAAGAGAGAGAAAGAGAAGCTGTGAGTGAGAGACAGAGTGAGAAAGAGAATATGTGTGAGAGAGAGAGATAGAGAAAGAGAAGCTGTGAGTGAGAGAGAGAAAGAGAGAAAGAGAAGCTGTGAGTGTGTGAGAGAAAGAGAAGCTGTGAGAGAGAGAAAGAGAAGCTGTGATTGAGAGATAGAGAGAGAAAGAGAAGATGTGAGTGAGAGAGAGAGAGAACGAGAAGCTGTGTGTGTGAGATAAAGAGAAGCTGTGAGTGTGAGAGAGAGAGAAGCTGTGAGTGAGAGACAGAGAGATAAAGAGAAGCTGTGTGTGTGAGAGAGAAAGAGAAGCTGTGTGAGAGAGAGAATGAGAAGCTGTGTGTGTGTGTGAGAGAAAGAGAAGTTGTTAGTGAGAGAGAGAGAGAGAGAGAGAAAGAGCTGTGAGAGAGAGGGAGAGAAAGAGAAGCTGTGTGTGAGAGAGCAAGAGAAGCTGTGAGTGAGAGAGAGAGAGAAAGAGAAGCTGTGAGTGAGAGACAGAGAGAGAAAGAGAAGCTGTGTGTGTGAGAGAGAGTGATAAGCTGTGAGTGAGAGACAGAGAGAGAAAGAGAAGCTGTGTGAGTGAGAGAGAGTGATAAGCTGTGAGTGAGAGAGAGAGAAAGAGAAGCTGTGAGTGAGAGACAGAGAGAGTAGCTGTGTGAGAGAGAGAGAGCAAGAGAAGCTGTGAGTGAGAGAGAGAGAAAGAGAAGCTGTGAGTGTGAGAGAAAGAGAGAAAGAGAAGCTGTGAGTGAGAGAGAGTGAGAAGCTATGAGAGAGAGAGAAAGAGAAGCTGTGAGTGAGAAAGAGAGAGAAAGAGAACCTGTGAGTGAGAAAGAGAGAGAAAGAGAAGCTGTGAGTGAGTGACAGAGAGAGAAAGAGAAGCTGTGTGAGAGAGAGAGAGAGAGAGAAAGAGAAGCTGTGAGTGAGAGAGAGAAAGAGAAGCTGTGAGTGTGTGTGAGAGAGAAAGAGAAGCTGTGAGAGAGAGAGAAAAAGAGAAGCTGTGAGTGAGAGTGAAAGAGAGAAATAGAAGCTATGAGTGAGAGAGAGAGAAGCTGTGAGTGAGAGAGAAGGGGAAGTGAGGCTGTGAGTGAAAAAGAGAGAAAGAGAAGCTGTGAGAGAGAGAGAGAAAGAGAAGCTGTGTGTGAGAGAGAAAGAGAAGCTGTGAGTGAGAGAGAGAGAGAAAGAGAAGCTGTGAGTGAGAGATAGAGAGAGAAAGAGAAGCTGTGAGTGAGTGAGAGAGAGAGAACGAGAAGCTGTGTGTGAGAGATAAAGAGAAGCTGTGAGTGAGAGAGAGAGAGAAAGAGAAGCTGTGAGTGAGAGATAGAGAGAGAAAGAGAAGCTGTGAGTGAGAGAGAGAGAGTGAAAGAGAATCTGTGAGTGAGAGAGAGAGAAAGAGAAGCTGAGAGAGAGAGAGAGAAAGAAGCTGTGAGTGAGAAAGAGAGAGAAAGAGAAGCTGTGAGTGAGAGAGAGAGAAGCTGTGAGTGAAAGTGAGAAAGAGAAGCTGATAGTGAGAGAGAGAGAGAGAACCTGTGAGTGAGAGAAAGAGAAAGAGAAGCTGTGAGTAAGAGAGAAAGAGAGAAATAGAATCTATGAGAGAGAGACAGAGAGAGAAGCTGTGAGTGAGTGAGAGAGAGAGAAGCTGTGTGAGAGAGAGAGAGAAAAAGAGAAGCTGTGAGTGAGAGAGAGAGAGAAAGAGAAGCTGTAAGTGAGTGAGAGAATGAGAAGCTGTGAGTGTGAGAGAGAGAAAGAGAAGCTGTGAGTGAGAGAGAGAGTGAGAACCTGTGAGTGAGACAGAGAGAGAAAGAGAAGCTGTGAGTGAGAGACAGAGAGAGAAAGAGAAGTTGTTAGTGAGAGAGAGAGAGAAAGAGAAGCTGTGAGAGAGAGAGAGAAAGAGAGAAAGAGAAGCTGTGAGAGAAAGAGAAGCTATGAGTGAGAGAGAGAGAAGCTGTGAGTGAGAGACGGAGAGATAAAGAGAAGCTGTGAGAGAGAAAGAGAAGCTGTGAGAGAGGGAGAGAATGAGAAGCTGTGTGTGTGAGAGAGAGAAAGAGAAGTTATTAGTGAGAGAGAGAGAGAGAGAGCTGTGAGAGAGAGAGAGAGAAAGAGAAGCGGTGTGTGAGAGAGCAAGAGAAGCTGTGAGTGAGAAAGAGAGAGAAAGAGAAGCTGTGAGTGTGTGAGAGAGAGAAAGAGAAGCTGTGTGTGTGTGAGAGAGAAAGTGAAGTTGTGAGTGAGAGACAGAGAGAGAAAGAGAAGCTGTGTGTGTGTGAGAGAGAGAGAGAGCAAGAGAAGCCGTGAGTGAGAGAGAGAGAGAAAGAGAAGCTGTGAGTGAGAGAGAGAGAGAAAGAGAAGCTGTGAGTGAGAGAGAGAGTGAGAAGCTATGAGAAAGAGAGAGAAAGAGAAGCTGTGAGTGAGAGAGAGAAAGAGAAGCTGTGAGTAAGAAAGAGAGAGAAAGAGAAGCTGTGAGTGAGAGACAGAGAGAGAAAGAGAAGCTGTGTGAGAGATAGAGATAGAGAAATAGAAGCTGTGAGTGAGAGAGAAAGAGAGAACGAGAAGCTGTGAGTGTGTGTGAGAGAGAAAGAGAAGCTGTGAGAGAGAGAGAAAAAGAGAAGCTGTGAGTGAGAGTAAAAGAGAGAAATAGAAGCCGTGAGTGAGAGATTGAGAGAAGCTGTGAGTGAGAGAGAGAGAGAGAACGAGAAGCTGTGTGTGAGAGAGAAAGAGAAGCTGTGAGTGAGAGAGAGAGAGAAAGAGAAGATGTGAGTGAGAGATAGAGAGAGAAAGAGAAGATGTGAGTGAGAGAGAGAGAGAACGAGAAGCTGTGTGTGTGAGATAAAGAGAAGCTGTGAGTGAGAGAGAGAGAAAGAGAAGCTGTGAGTGAGAGATAGAGAGAGAAAGAGAAGCTGTGAGTGAGAGATAGAGAGAGAAAGAGAATCTGTGAGTGAGAGAGAGAGAAAGAGAAGCTATGAGTGAGAGAGAGAGAGAAAGAAAGGGTGTGAGTGTGCATGCGAGTGAGAAAGAGAAGCTGTGAGAGAGAGAGAGAAAGAGAAGCTGTGAGTGAAAGTGAGAAAGAGAAGCTGATAGTGAGAGAGAGAGAGAAAACCTGTGAGTGAGAGAAAGAGAAAGAGAAGCTGTGAGTAAGAGAGAAAGAGAGAAATAGAATCTATGAGTGAGAGACAGAGAGAGAAGCTTTGAGTGAGTGGAGAGAGACAAGCTGTGTGAGAGAGAGAGAGAAAAAGAGAAGCTGTGAGTGAGAGAGAGAGAGAAAGAGAAGCTGTAAGTGAGTGAGAGAAAGAGAAGCTGTGAGTGAGAGAGAGAGAGTGAAAGAGAATCTGTGAGTGAGAGAGAGAGAAAGAGAAGCTGTGTGAGAGAGAGAGAAAGAAGCTGTGAGTGAGAAAGAGAGAGAAAGAGAAGCTGTGAGTGAGAGAGAGAGAAGCTGTGAGTGAAAGTGAGAAAGAGAAGCTGATAGTGAGAGAGAGAGAGAGAACCTGTGAGTGAGAGAAAGAGAAGGAGAAGCTGTGAGTAAGAGAGAAAGAGAGAAATAGAATCTATGAGAGAGAGACAGAGAAAAGCTGTGAGTGAGTGAGAGAGAGAGAAGCTGTGTGAGAGAGAGAGAGAAAAAGAGAAGCTGTGAGTGAGAGAGAGAGAGAAAGAGAAGCTGTAAGTGAGTGAGAGAAAGAGAAGCTGTGAGTGTGAGAGAGAGAAAGAGAAGCTGTGAGTGAGAGAGAGAGTGAGAAGCTGTGAGTGAGAGAGAGAGAGAAAGAGAAGCTGTGAGTGAGAGACAGAGAGAGAAAGAGAAGTTTAATTTTAATTTAATTTAATTTTCGCGCTTATATACCGCCCACTCGGGTGCAACCCAACTCAGGGCGGTTTACATGGCGGACAATAAATACAATATAATAATACAATGACACATAATAATACAATTCAATTACATCAAATAAATTCAGGGGAAAAGCACAATATCAATACAACACATAATACATAAGTACACAGCATCAAAAGTAAACCATATTAACAAAATCCCCAAGGGATGAAGCACAGCTCACATCCCATATTGTGCCCAGCCCAACTTCCCCAGCCAGCAAACATCGGCCTCAGTCCCTCTGTCTCCCTCCCTGACCCCCCCCACTCTCCTCACAGAGAGCGCCAACGCTCCCATCTCCCCTGACCAACTTGGCCCGGGGAGAGTGCCGCAGGTGGCTCGCATCCTGGGCCGAAGGCCCAGGAGAGCTTCGGCTCGGCGTCCCCGGCTGCGGTGCAGCGTCCTTTTATCCCTCCGGTCAACACAGGGCCGGAGGGAGGCGGGGCCGGCGACCGCAAGTGGCTCCCATCCTGGGCCGATGGCGGGGGCCCAGAAGAGCCTCGGTACGGCCGTAGGGCCTCTTCGCCCCCACCGGGGCTAGGAGCGCGGCGGCAGCGGCTCACTTGGCACCCCCTCGCCTTTGAGTCCGAAGGTGAGGGGGGAGGGCGGGGCCCGGGAATGGCGGCAGGTGGTGTGGCCAAAGGGCCTCTTCACCCCCACTGGGGTCAGGAGCGCGGCGGCAGCGGCTCACTTGGCACCCCCTCGCCCTTGAGTCCGAAGGCGAGGGGGGAGGGCGGGGCCCGGGAACGGCGGCAGGTGGTGTGGCCGAAGGGCCTCTTCGCCCCCACCGGGGCCAGGAGCGCGGCGGCAGCGGCTCGCTCGGCACCCCCTCGCCTTTTGAGTCCGAAGGCGAGGGGGGGAGGGCGGGGCCCGGGAACGGCGGCAGGTGGTGTGGCTGAAGGGCCTCTTCGCCCCCACCGGGGCCAGGAGCTGTTAGTGAGAGAGAGAGAGAAAGAGAAGCTGTGAGAGAGAGAGAGAAAGAGAGAAAGAGAAGCTGTGAGAGAAAGAGAAGCTATGAGTGAGAGAGAGAGAAGCTGTGAGTGAGAGACGGAGAGATAAAGAGAAGCTGTGAGAGAGAAAGAGAAGCTGTGAGAGAGGGAGAGAATGAGAAGCTGTGTGTGTGAGAGAGAGAAAGAGAAGTTATTAGTGAGAGAGAGAGAGAGAGAGCTGTGAGAGAGATAGAGAGAAAGAGAAGCGGTGTGTGAGAGAGCAAGAGAAGCTGTGAGTGAGAAAGAGAGAGAAAGAGAAGCTGTGAGTGAGAGAGAGAGAGAAAGAGAAGCTGTGTGTGTGAGAGAGAGAAAGGGAAGTTGTGAGTGAGAGACAGAGAGAGAAAGATAAGCTGTGTGTGTGTGTGAGAGAGAGAGAGCAAGAGAAGCCGTGAGTGAGAGAGAGAGGGAAAGAGAAGCTGTGAGTGAGAGTGAGAGAGAAAGAGAAGCTGTGAGTGAGAGAGAGAGTGAGAAGCTATGAGAAAGAGAGAGAAAGAGAAGCTGTGAGTGAGAGAGAGAAAGAGAAGCTGTGAGTAAGAAAGAGAGAGAAAGAGAAGCTGTGAGTGAGAGACAGAGAGAGAAAGAGAAGCTGTGTGAGAGATAGAGATAGAGAAATAGAAGCTGTGAGTGAGAGAAAGAGAGAAAGAGAAGCTGTGAGTGTGTGTGAGAGAGAAAGAGAAGCTGTGAGAGAGAGAGAAAAAGAGAAGCTGTGAGTGAGAGTAAAAGAGAGAAATAGAAGCCATGAGTGAGAGATTGAGAGAAGCTGTGAGTGAGAGAGAGAGAGAGAGAACGAGAAGCTGTGTGTGAGAGAGAAAGAGAAGCTGTGAGTGAGAGAGAGAGAGGAAGTGAAGCTGTGAGTGAAAAAGACAGAAAGAGAAGCTGTGTGTGAGAGAGAGAAAGAGAAGCTGTGAGTGAGAGAGAGAGAGAACGAGAAGCTGTGTGTGTGAGAGAAAGAGAAGCTGTGAGTGAGAGAGAGAGAGAAAGAGAAGCTGTGAGTGAGAGATAGAGAGAGAAAGAGAAGCTGTGAGTGAGTGAGAGAGAGAGATCGAGAATCTGTGAGTGAGAGAGAGAGAAAGCGAAGCTATGAGTGAGAGAGAGAGAGAAAGAGAAGCTGTGAGAGAGAGAAAGAGAAGGTGATAGTGTGAGAGAGAACCTGTGAGTGAGAGAAAGAGAAGGAGAAGCTGTGAGTAAGAGAGAAAGAGAGAAATAGAATCTATGAGTGAGAGACAGAGAGAGAAGCTGTGAGTGAGTGAGAGAGAGAGAAGCTGTGTGTGTGAGAGAGAAAGAGAAGCTGTGAGTGAGAGACAGAGAGAGAAAGAGAAGTTGTTAGTGAGAGAGAGAGAGAAAGAGAAGCTGTGAGAGAGAGAGAGAAAGAAGCTGTGAGTGAGAAAGAGAGAGAAAGAGAAGCTGTGAGTGAGAGAGAGAGAAGCTGTGAGTGAAAGTGAGAAAGAGAAGCTGATAGTGAGAGAGAGAGAGAGAACCTGTGACTGAGAGAAAGAGAAGGAGAAGCTGTGAGTAAGAGAGAAAGAGAGAAATAGAATCTATGAGAGAGAGACAGAGAGAAGCTGTGAGTGAGTGAGAGAGAGAGAAGCTGTGTGAGAGAGAGAGAGAAAAAGAGAAGCTGTGAGTGAGAGAGAGAGAGAAAGAGAAGCTGTAAGTGAGTGAGAGAAAGAGAAGCTGTGAGTGTGAGAGAGAGAAAGAGAAGCTGTGAGTGAGAGAGAGAGTGAGAAGCTGTGAGTGAGAGAGAGAGAGAAAGAGAAGCTGTGAGTGAGAGACAGAGAGAGAAAGAGAAGTTGTTAGTGAGAGAGAGAGAGAAAGAGAAGCTGTGAGAGAGAGAGAGAAAGAGAGAAAGAGAAGCTGTGAGAGAAAGAGAAGCTATGAGTGAGAGAGAGAGAAGCTGTGAGTGAGAGACGGAGAGATAAAGAGAAGCTGTGAGAGAGAAAGAGAAGCTGTGAGAGAGGGAGAGAATGAGAAGCTGTGTGTGTGAGAGAGAGAAAGAGAAGTTATTAGTGAGAGAGAGAGAGAGAGAGCTGTGAGAGAGATAGAGAGAAAGAGAAGCGGTGTGTGAGAGAGCAAGAGAAGCTGTGAGTGAGAAAGAGAGAGAAAGAGAAGCTGTGAGTGAGAGAGAGAGAGAAAGAGAAGCTGTGTGTGAGAGAGAGAGAAAGGGAAGTTGTGAGTGAGAGACAGAGAGAGAAAGATAAGCTGTGTGTGTGTGTGAGAGAGAGAGAGCAAGAGAAGCCGTGAGTGAGAGAGAGAGGGAAAGAGAAGCTGTGAGTGAGAGTGAGAGAGAAAGAGAAGCTGTGAGTGAGAGAGAGAGTGAGAAGCTATGAGAAAGAGAGAGAAAGAGAAGCTGTGAGTGAGAGAGAGAAAGAGAAGCTGTGAGTAAGAAAGAGAGAGAAAGAGAAGCTGTGAGTGAGAGACAGAGAGAGAAAGAGAAGCTGTGTGAGAGATAGAGATAGAGAAATAGAAGCTGTGAGTGAGAGAAAGAGAGAAAGAGAAGCTGTGAGTGTGTGTGAGAGAGAAAGAGAAGCTGTGAGAGAGAGAGAAAAAGAGAAGCTGTGAGTGAGAGTAAAAGAGAGAAATAGAAGCCATGAGTGAGAGATTGAGAGAAGCTGTGAGTGAGAGAGAGAGAGAGAGAACGAGAAGCTGTGTGTGAGAGAGAAAGAGAAGCTGTGAGTGAGAGAGAGAGAGGAAGTGAAGCTGTGAGTGAAAAAGACAGAAAGAGAAGCTGTGTGAGAGAGAGAGAAAGAGAAGCTGTGAGTGAGAGAGAGAGAGAACGAGAAGCTGTGTGTGTGAGAGAAAGAGAAGCTGTGAGTGAGAGAGAGAGAGAGAAAGAGAAGCTGTGAGTGAGAGATAGAGAGAGAAAGAGAAGCTGTGAGTGAGTGAGAGAGAGAGATCGAGAATCTGTGAGTGAGAGAGAGAGAAAGCGAAGCTATGAGTGAGAGAGAGAGAGAAAGAGAAGCTGTGAGAGAGAGAAAGAGAAGGTGATAGTGTGAGAGAGAACCTGTGAGTGAGAGAAAGAGAAGGAGAAGCTGTGAGTAAGAGAGAAAGAGAGAAATAGAATCTATGAGTGAGAGACAGAGAGAGAAGCTGTGAGTGAGTGAGAGAGAGAGAAGCTGTGTGTGTGAGAGAGAAAGAGAAGCTGTGAGTGAGAGACAGAGAGAGAAAGAGAAGTTGTTAGTGAGAGAGAGAGAGAAAGAGAAGCTGTGAGAGAGAGAGAGAAAGAGAGAAAGAGAAGCTGTGAGAGAGAGAGAAAGAGAAGCTATGAGTGAGAGAGAGAGAGAAGCTGTGAGTGAGAGACAGAGAGATAAAGAGAAGCTGTGTGTGAGAGAGAGAAAGAGAAGCTGTGAGAGAGGGAGAGAATGAGAAGCTGTGTGTGTGTGAGAGAGAAAGAGAAGTTATTAGTGAGAGAGAGAGAGAGAAAGAGCTGTGAGAGAGAGAGAGAGAAAGAGAAGCGGTGTGTGAGAGAGCAAGAGAAGCTGTGAGTGAGAGAGAGAGAGAGAGAAAGAGAAGCTGTGAGTGAGAGAGAGAGAGAAAGAGAAGCTGTGTGTGTGTGAGAGAGAAAGGGAAGCTGTGAGTGAGAGACAGAGAGAGAAAGAGAAGTTGTGTGTGTGTGAGAGAGAGAGAGAGCAAGAGAAGCTGTGAGTGAGAGAGAGAGAGAAAGAGAAGCTGTGAATGAGAGAGAGAGAGAAAGAGAAGCTGTGAGTGAGAGAGAGAGTGAGAAGCTATGAGAGAGAGAGAAAGAGAAGCTGTGAGTGAGAGAGAGAAAGAGAAGCTGTGAGTGAGAAAGAGAGAGAAAGAGAAGCTGTGAGTGAGAGACAGAGAGAGAAAGAGAAGCTGTGTGAGAGAGAGATATAGAAAGAGAAGCTGTGAGTGAGAGAGAGAGAGAGCAAGAGAAGCTGTGAGTGAGAGAGAGAGAGAAAGAGAAGCTGTGAGTGAGAGAGAGAGAAAGAGAAGCTGTGAGTGAGAGATAGAGTGAGAAGCTATGAGAGAGAGAGAGAGAAAGAGAAGCTGTGAGTGAGAGAGAGAAAGAGAAGCTGTCAGTGAGAAAGAGAGAGAAAGAGAAGCTGTGAGTGAGAGACAGAGTGAGAAAGAGAATATGTGTGAGAGAGAGAGATAGAGAAAGAGAAGCTGTGAGTGAGAGAGAGAAAGAGAGAAAGAGAAGCTGTGAGTGTGTGAGAGAAAGAGAAGCTGTGAGAGAGAGAAAGAGAAGCTGTGATTGAGAGATAGAGAGAGAAAGAGAAGATGTGAGTGAGAGAGAGAGAGAACGAGAAGCTGTGTGTGTGAGATAAAGAGAAGCTGTGAGTGTGAGAGAGAGAGAAGCTGTGAGTGAGAGACAGAGAGATAAAGAGAAGCTGTGTGTGTGAGAGAGAAAGAGAAGCTGTGTGAGAGAGAGAATGAGAAGCTGTGTGTGTGTGAGAGAGAAAGAGAAGTTGTTAGTGAGAGAGAGAGAGAGAGAGAGAAAGAGCTGTGAGAGAGAGGGAGAGAAAGAGAAGCTGTGTGTGAGAGAGCAAGAGAAGCTGTGAGTGAGAGAGAGAGAGAAAGAGAAGCTGTGAGTGAGAGACAGAGAGAGAAAGAGAAGCTGTGTGTGAGAGAGAGAGTGATAAGCTGTGAGTGAGAGACAGAGAGAGAAAGAGAAGCTGTGTGAGTGAGAGAGAGTGATAAGCTGTGAGTGAGAGAGAGAGAAAGAGAAGCTGTGAGTGAGAGACAGAGAGAGTAGCTGTGTGAGAGAGAGAGAGAGCAAGAGAAGCTGTGAGTGAGAGAGAGAGAAAGAGAAGCTGTGAGTGTGAGAGAAAGAGAGAAAGAGAAGCTGTGAGTGAGAGAGAGTGAGAAGCTATGAGAGAGAGAGAAAGAGAAGCTGTGAGTGAGAAAGAGAGAGAAAGAGAACCTGTGAGTGAGAAAGAGAGAGAAAGAGAAGCTGTGAGTGAGTGACAGAGAGAGAAAGAGAAGCTGTGTGAGAGAGAGAGAGAGAGAGAAAGAGAAGCTGTGAGTGAGAGAGAGAAAGAGAAGCTGTGAGTGTGTGTGAGAGAGAAAGAGAAGCTGTGAGAGAGAGAGAAAAAGAGAAGCTGTGAGTGAGAGTGAAAGAGAGAAATAGAAGCTATGAGTGAGAGAGAGAGAAGCTGTGAGTGAGAGAGAAGGGGAAGTGAGGCTGTGAGTGAAAAAGAGAGAAAGAGAAGCTGTGAGAGAGAGAGAGAAAGAGAAGCTGTGTGTGTGAGAGAAAGAGAAGCTGTGAGTGAGAGAGAGAGAGCAAGAGAAGCTGTGAGTGAGAGAGAGAGAGAGAAAGAGAAGCTGTGAATGAGAGAGAGAGAGAAAGAGAAGCTGTGAGTGAGAGAGAGAGTGAGAAGCTATGAGAGAGAGAGAAAGAGAAGCTGTGAGTGAGAGAGAGAAAGAGAAGCTGTGAGTGAGAAAGAGAGAGAAAGAGAAGCTGTGAGTGAGAGACAGAGAGAGAAAGAGAAGCTGTGTGAGAGAGAGATATAGAAAGAGAAGCTGTGAGTGAGAGAGAGAGAGAGAGCAAGAGAAGCTGTGAGTGAGAGAGAGAGAAAGAGAAGCTGTGAGTGAGAGAGAGAGAAAGAGAAGCTGTGAGTGAGAGATAGAGTGAGAAGCTATGAGAGAGAGAGAGAGAAAGAGAAGCTGTGAGTGAGAGAGAGAAAGAGAAGCTGTCAGTGAGAAAGAGAGAGAAAGAGAAGCTGTGAGTGAGAGACAGAGTGAGAAAGAGAATATGTGTGAGAGAGAGATAGAGAAAGAGAAGCTGTGAGTGAGAGAGAGAAAGAGAGAAAGAGAAGCTGTGAGTGTGTGAGAGAAAGAGAAGCTGTGAGAGAGAGAAAGAGAAGCTGTGATTGAGAGATAGAGAGAGAAAGAGAAGATGTGAGTGAGAGAGAGAGAGAACGAGAAGCTGTGTGTGTGAGATAAAGAGAAGCTGTGAGTGAGAGAGAGAGAAGCTGTGAGTGAGAGACAGAGAGATAAAGAGAAGCTGTGTGTGAGAGAGAAAGAGAAGCTGTGTGAGAGAGAGAATGAGAAGCTGTGTGTGTGAGAGAGAGAAAGAGAAGTTGTTAGTGAGAGAGAGAGAGAGAGAGAGAGAAAGAGCTGTGAGAGAGAGGGAGAGAAAGAGAAGCTGTGTGTGAGAGAGCAAGAGAAGCTGTGAGTGAGAGAGAGAGAGAAAGAGAAGCTGTGAGTGAGAGACAGAGAGAGAAAGAGAAGCTGTGTGTGAGAGAGAGAGTGATAAGCTGTGAGTGAGAGACAGAGAGAGAAAGAGAAGCTGTGTGAGTGAGAGAGAGTGATAAGCTGTGAGTGAGAGAGAGAGAAAGAGAAGCTGTGAGTGAGAGACAGAGAGAGTAGCTGTGTGGGAGAGAGAGAGAGCAAGAGAAGCTGTGAGTGAGAGAGAGAGAAAGAGAAGCTGTGAGTGTGAGAGAAAGAGAGAAAGAGAACCTGTGAGTGAGAAAGAGAGAGAAAGAGAAGCTGTGAGTGAGTGACAGAGAGAGAAAGAGAAGCTGTGTGTGTGAGAGAGAGAGAGAGAGCAGCTGTGAGTGAGAGAGAGAAAGAGAAGCTGTGAGTGTGTGTGAGAGAGAAAGAGAAGCTGTGAGAGAGAGAGAAAAAGAGAAGCTGTGAGTGAGAGTGAAAGAGAGAAATAGAAGCCATGAGTGAGAGAGAGAGAAGCTGTGAGTGAGAGAGAAGGGGAAGTGAGGCTGTGAGTGAAAAAGAGAGAAAGAGAAGCTGTGAGAGAGAGAGAGAAAGAGAAGCTGTGTGTGTGAGAGAAAGAGAAGCTGTGAGTGAGAGAGAGAGAGAAAGAGAAGCTGTGAGTGAGAGATAGAGAGAGAAAGAGAAGCTGTGAGTGAGTGAGAGAGAGAGAACGAGAAGCTGTGTGTGAGAGATAAAGAGAAGCTGTGAGTGAGAGAGAGAGAGAAAGAGAAGCTGTGAGTGAGAGATAGAGAGAGAAAGAGAAGCTGTGAGTGAGAGAGAGAGAGTGAAAGAGAATCTGTGAGTGAGAGAGAGAGAAAGAGAAGCTGAGAGAGAGAGAGAAAGAAGCTGTGAGTGAGAAAGAGAGAGAAAGAGAAGCTGTGAGTGAGAGAGAGAGAAGCTGTGAGTGAAAGTGAGAAAGAGAAGCTGATAGTGAGAGAGAGAGAGAGAACCTGTGAGTGAGAGAAAGAGAAAGAGAAGCTGTGAGTAAGAGAGAAAGAGAGAAATAGAATCTATGAGAGAGAGACAGAGAGAGAAGCTGTGAGTGAGTGAGAGAGAGAGAAGCTGTGTGAGAGAGAGAGAAAAAAAGAGAAGCTGTGAGTGAGAGAGAGAGAGAAAGAGAAGCTGTAAGTGAGTGAGAGAATGAGAAGCTGTGAGTGTGAGAGAGAGAAAGAGAAGCTGTGAGTGAGAGAGAGAGTGAGAACCTGTGAGTGAGACAGAGAGAGAAAGAGAAGCTGTGAGTGAGAGACAGAGAGAGAAAGAGAAGTTGTTAGTGAGAGAGAGAGAGAAAGAGAAGCTGTGAGAGAGAGAGAGAAAGAGAGAAAGAGAAGCTGTGAGAGAAAGAGAAGCTATGAGTGAGAGAGAGAGAAGCTGTGAGTGAGAGACGGAGAGATAAAGAGAAGCTGTGAGAGAGAAAGAGAAGCTGTGAGAGAGGGAGAGAATGAGAAGCTGTGTGTGTGAGAGAGAGAAAGAGAAGTTAGTGAGAGAGAGAGAGAGAGAGAGCTGTGAGAGAGAGAGAGAGAAAGAGAAGCGGTGTGTGAGAGAGCAAGAGAAGCTGTGAGTGAGAAAGAGAGAGAAAGAGAAGCTGTGAGTGTGTGAGAGAGAGAAAGAGAAGCTGTGTGTGTGAGAGAGAGAAAGGGAAGTTGTGAGTGAGAGACAGAGAGAGAAAGAGAAGCTGTGTGTGTGTGAGAGAGAGAGAGAGCAAGAGAAGCCGTGAGTGAGAGAGAGAGAGAAAGAGAAGCTGTGAGTGAGAGAGAGAGAGAAAGAGAAGCTGTGAGTGAGAGAGAGAGTGAGAAGCTATGAGAAAGAGAGAGAAAGAGAAGCTGTGAGTGAGACAGAGAAAGAGAAGCTGTGAGTAAGAAAGAGAGAGAAAGAGAAGCTGTGAGTGAGAGACAGAGAGAGAAAGAGAAGCTGTGTGAGAGATAGAGATAGAGAAATAGAAGCTGTGAGTGAGAGAGAAAGAGAGAAAGAGAAGCTGTGAGTGTGTGTGAGAGAAAGAGAAGCTGTGAGAGAGAGAGAAAAAGAGAAGCTGTGAGTGAGAGTAAAAGAGAGAAATAGAAGCCATGAGTGAGAGATTGAGAGAAGCTGTGAGTGAGAGAGAGAGAGAGAACGAGAAGCTGTGTGTGTGAGAGAAAGAGAAGCTGTGAGTGAGAGAGAGAGAGAAAGAGAAGATGTGAGTGAGAGATAGAGAGAGAAAGAGAAGATGTGAGTGAGAGAGAGAGAGAACGAGAAGCTGTGTGTGTGAGATAAAGAGAAGCTGTGAGTGAGAGAGAGAGAAAGAGAAGCTGTGAGTGAGAGATAGAGAGAGAAAGAGAAGCTGTGAGTGAGAGATAGAGAGAGAAAGAGAATCTGTGAGTGAGAGAGAGAGAAAGAGAAGCTATGAGTGAGAGAGAGAGAGAGAAAGAAAGGGTGTGAGTGTGCATGCGAGTGAGAAAGAGAAGCTGTGAGAGAGAGAGAGAAAGAGAAGCTGTGAGTGAAAGTGAGAAAGAGAAGCTGATAGTGAGAGAGAGAGAGAAAACCTGTGAGTGAGAGAAAGAGAAAGAGAAGCTGTGAGTAAGAGAGAAAGAGAGAAATAGAATCTATGAGTGAGAGACAGAGAGAGAAGCTTTGAGTGAGTGGAGAGAGACAAGCTGTGTGAGAGAGAGAGAGAAAAAGAGAAGCTGTGAGTGAGAGAGAGAGAGAAAGAGAAGCTGTAAGTGAGTGAGAGAAAGAGAAGCTGTGAGTGTGTGAGAGAGAAATAGAAGCTGTGAGTGAGAGAGAGAGTGAGAAGCTGTGAGTGAGAGAGAGAGAAAGAGAAGCTGTGAGTGAGAGACAGAGAGAGAAAGAGAAGTTGTTAGTGAGAGAGAGAGAGAAAGAGAAGCTGTGTGAGAGAGAGAGAAAGAGAGAAAGAGAAGCTGTGTGAGAGAGAGAGAAAGAGATGCTATGAGTGTGAGAGAGAGAGAAGCTGTGAGTGAGAGACAGAGAGATAAAGAGATGTGAGAGAGAGACAGAGAAAGAGAAGCTGTGAGAGAGGGAGAGAATGAGAAGCTGTGTGTGTGTGTGTGAGAGAAAGAGAAGTTGTTAGTGAGAGAGAGAGAGAAAGAAAAGCTGTGAGAGAGAGAGAGAAAGAGAGAAAGAGAAGCTGTGTGAGAGAGAGAGAAAGAGAAGCTATGAGTGTGAGAGAGAGTGAAGCTGTGAGTGAAAAAGAGAGATAGAGAAGCTGTGAGAGAGAGAGAGAAAGAGAAGCTGTGAGTGAGAGAGAGAGAGAACGAGAAGCTGTGTGTGTGAGATAAAGAGAAGCTGTGAGTGAGAGAGAGAGAGAAAGAGAAGCTGTGAGTGAGAGATAGAGAGAGAAAGAGAAGCTGTGAGTGAGAGAGAGAGAGTGAAAGAGAATCTGTGAGTGAGAGAGAGAGAAAGAGAAGCTATGTGTGTGTGTGTGAGAGAGAGAAAGGGTGTGAGTGTGCGCGAGAGAGAGAAAGAGAAGCTGTGAGAGAGAGAGAAATAGAAGCTGTGAGTGAGAAAGAGAGAGAAAGAGAAGCTGTGAGAGAGAGAGAAAGAAGCTGTGAGTGAGAAAGAGAGAGAAAGAGAAGCTGTGAGTGAGAGAGAGAGAAGCTGTGAGTGAAAGTGAGAAAGAGAAGCTGATAGTGAGAGAGAGAGAGAACCTGTGAGTGAGAGAAAGAGAAAGAGAAGCTGTGAGTAAGAGAGAAAGAGAGAAATAGAATCTATGAGAGAGAGAGAGAGAGAGAGAAGCTGTGATTGAGTGAGAGAGAGAGAAGCTGTGTGAGAGAGAGAGAGAAAAAGAGAAGCTGTGAGTGAGAGAGAGAGAGAAAGAGAAGCTGTAAGTGAGTGAGAGAAAGAGAAGCTGTGAGTGTGAGAGAGAGAAAGAGAAGCTGTGAGTGAGAGAGAGAGTGAGAAGCTGTGAGTGAGAGAGAGAGAGAAAGAGAAGCTGTGAGTGAGAGACAGAGAGAGAAAGAGAAGTTGTTAGTGAGAGAGAGAGAGAAAGAGAAGCTGTGAGAGAGAGAGAGAAAGAGAGAAAGAGAAGCTGTGAGAGAAAGAGAAGCTATGTGAGAGAGACAGAAGCTGTGAGTGAGAGACGGAGAGATAAAGAGAAGCTGTGAGAGAGAAAGAGAAGCTGTGAGAGAGGGAGAGAATGAGAAGCTGTGTGTGTGAGAGAGAGAAAGAGAAGTTATTAGTGAGAGAGAGAGAGAGAGAAAGCTGTGAGAGAGAGAGAGAGAGAAAGAGAAGCGGTGTGTGAGAGAGCAAGAGAAGCTGTGAGTGAGAAAGAGAGAGAAAGAGAAGCTGTGAGTGAGAGAGAGAGAGAAAGAGAAGCTGTGTGTGTGAGAGAGAAAGGGAAGTTGTGAGTGAGAGACAGAGAGAGAAAGAGAAGCTGTGTGTGTGTGTGTGTGAGAGAGAGAGCAAGAGAAGCTGTGAGTGAGAGTGAGAGAGAAAGAGAAGCTGTGAGTGAGAGAGAGAGTGAGAAGCTATGAGAAAGAGAGAGAAAGAGAAGCTGTGAGTGAGAGAGAGAAAGAGAAGCTGTGAGTAAGAAAGAGAGAGAAAGAGAAGCTGTGAGTGAGAGACAGAGAGAGAAAGAGAAACTGTGTGAGAGATAGAGATAGAGAAATAGAAGCTGTGAGTGAGAGAGAAAGAGAGAAAGAGAAGCTGTGAGTGTGTGTGAGAGAGAAAGAGAAGCTGTGAGAGAGAGAGAAAAAGAGAAGCTGTGAGTGAGAGTAAAAGAGAGAAATAGAAGCCATGAGTGAGAGATTGAGAGAAGCTGTGAGTGAGAGAGAGAGAGAGAACGAGAAGCTGTGTATGAGAGAGAAAGAGAAGCTGTGAGAGAGAGAGAAAAAGAGAAGCTGTGAGTGAGAGTAAAAGAGAGAAATAGAAGCCATGAGTGAGAGATTGAGAGAAGCTGTGAGTGAGAGAGAGAGAGAGAACGAGAAGCTGTGTATGAGAGAGAAAGAGAAGCTGTGAGTGAGAGAGAGAGAAAGAGAAGATGTGAGTGACAGATAGAGAGAGAAAGAGAAGATGTGAGTGAGAGAGAGAGAAAGAGAAGGTGTGAGTGAGAGAGAGAGAGAGAAAGAGAAGCTGTGAGTTAGAGAGAGAGAGAGATCGAGAAGCTGTGTGTGTGAGATAAAGAGAAGCTGTGAGTGAGAGAGAGAGAGAAAGAGAATCTGTGAGTGAGAGATAGAGAGAGAAAGAGAAGCTGTGAGAGTGAGAGAGAAAGAGAATCTGTGAGTGAGAGAGAGAGAAAGAGAAGCTAAGAGAGTGAGAGAGAGAGAGAAGCTGTGAGTGAGAGAGAGAAGCTGTGCGTGAGAGAGAGAGCGAAAGAGAAGCTGTGTGTGTGTGTGAGAGAGAGAGAAGCTGTGAGTGAGAGAGAGAGAGAAAGAGAAGCTGTGATTGTGAGAGAGAGTGAGATAAAAAGAAGTTGTGAGTGAGTGAGTGAGTGAGAGAAGCTGTGAGTGAAAGAGAGAAAGAGAAGCTGTGTGTGAGAGAGAGAGTGATAAGCTGGGTGTGTGTGTGAGAGAGAGAGAGAAGCTGTGAGTGAGAGAGAGAAAGAGAAGCTGTGAGTGAGAGAGAAAGAGAGATGCTGTGAGTGAGAGAGAGAAAGAGAAGCTGTGAGTGAGAGACAGAGAGAGAAAGAAAGGGTGTGAGTGCGAGAGAGAGAAAGAGAAGTTGTGAGAGAGAGAGAGAAAGAGAAGTTGTGAGTGAGAATGAGAGAGAAAGAGAAGCTGTGAGTGAGAGACAAAGAGAGAAAGAGAAGCTGTGTGTGTGAGAGAGAAAGAGAAGCTGAGAGTGAGAGAGAGAGAAGGTGTGAGTGAAAGTGAGAAAGAGAAGCTGATAGTGAGAGAGCGAGAGAGAGAGAAGCTGTGGTTGAGAGAAAGAGAAAGAGAAGCTTGAGTAAGAGAGAAAGAGAGAAATAGAAGCTATGAGTGAGAGACAGAGAGAGAAGCTGTGAGTGAGTGAGAGAGAGAGAAGCTGTGTGAGAGAGAGAGAAAAAGAGAAGCTGTGAGTGAGTGAGAGAGAGAAAGAGAAGCTGTAAGTGAGTGAGAGAAAGAGAAGCTGTGAGTGTGTGAGAGAGAAAGAGAAGCTGTGAGTGAGAGAGAGAGAGAAAGAGAAGTTGGTAGTGAAAGAGAGAGAAAGAGAAGCTGTGAGAGAGAGAGAGAGAAAGAGAAGCTGTGAGTGAGAGAGAGAGAGAAGCTGTGAGTGAGAGACAGAGAGATAAAGAGAAGCTGTGAGAGAGAGAGAAATAGAAGCTGTGAGAGAGAGAGAATGAGAAGCTGTGTGAGAGAGAAAGAGAAGCTGTGAGTGAGAGAGAGAGAAAGAGAAGCTGTGTGTGTGAGAGAGAAAGAGAACCTGTGAGTGAGAGAAAGAGAGAAAGAGAAGCTGTGAGTGAGAGACAGAGAGAGAAAGAGAAGCTGTGTGAGAGAGAGAGAGAGAAAGAGAAGCTGTGAGTGAGAGAGAGAAAGAGAAAGAGAAGCTGTGAGTGTGTGTGTGAGAGAAAGAGAAGCTGTGTGAGAGAGAGAAAAAGAGAAGCTGTGAGTGAGAGTAAAAGAGAGAAATAGAAGCCATGAGTGAGAGATTGAGAGAAGCTGTGAGTGAGAGAGAGAGAGAGAACGAGAAGCTGTGTATGAGAGAGAAAGAGAAGCTGTGAGAGAGAGAGAAAAAGAGAAGCTGTGAGTGAGAGTAAAAGAGAGAAATAGAAGCCATGAGTGAGAGATTGAGAGAAGCTGTGAGTGAGAGAGAGAGAGAGAACGAGAAGCTGTGTATGAGAGAGAAAGAGAAGGTGTGAGTGAGAGAGAGAGAGAAAGAGAAGATGTGAGTGAGAGATAGAGAGAGAAAGAGAAGATGTGAGTGAGAGAGAGAGAAAGAGAAGCTGTGAGTGAGAGAGAGAGAGAGAAAGAGAAGCTGTGAGTTAGAGAGAGAGAGAGATCGAGAAGCTGTGTGTGTGAGATAAAGAAAAGCTGTGAGTGAGAGAGAGAGAGAAAGAGAATCTGTGAGTGAGAGATAGAGAGAGAAAGAGAAGCTGTGAGTGAGAGAGAGAGAGAAAGAGAATCTGTGAGTGAGAGAGAGAGAAAGAGAAGCTAAGAGAGTGAGAGAGAGAGAGAAGCTGTGAGTGAGAGAGAGAAGCTGTGCGTGAGAGAGAGAGCGAAAGAGAAGCTGTGTGTGTGTGTGAGAGAGAGAGAAGCTGTGAGTGAGAGAGAGAGAGAAAGAGAAGCTGTGATGTGAGAGAGAGTGAGATAAAAAGAAGTTGTGAGTGAGTGAGAGAAGCTGTGAGTGAAAGAGAGAAAGAGAAGCTGTGTGTGAGAGAGAGAGTGATAGGCTGGGTGTGTGTTTGTGAGAGAGAGAGAAGCTGTGAGTGAGAGAGAGAAAGAGAAGCTGTGAGTGAGAGAGAAAGAGAGATGCTGTGAGTGAGAGAGAGAAAGAGAAGCTGTGAGTGAGAGACAGAGAGAGAAAGAAAGGGTGTGAGTGCGAGAGAGAGAAAGAGAAGTTGTGAGAGAGAGAGAGAGAAAGAGAAGTTGTGAGTGAGAATGAGAGAGAAAGAGAAGCTGTGAGTGAGAGACAAAGAGAGAAAGAGAAGCTGTGTGTGTGAGAGAGAAAGAGAAGCTGAGAGTGAGAGAGAGAGAAGGTGTGAGTGAAAGTGAGAAAGAGAAGCTGATAGTGAGAGAGCGAGAGAGAGAGAAGCTGTGGTTGAGAGAAAGAGAAAGAGAAGCTTGAGTAAGAGAGAAAGAGAGAAATAGAAGCTATGAGTGAGAGACAGAGAGAGAAGCTGTGAGTGAGTGAGAGAGAGAGAAGCTGTGTGAGAGAGAGAGAAAAAGAGAAGCTGTGAGTGAGTGAGAGAGAGAAAGAGAAGCTGTAAGTGAGTGAGAGAAAGAGAAGCTGTGAGTGTGTGAGAGAGAAAGAGAAGCTGTGAGTGAGAGAGAGAGAGAAAGAGAAGTTGGTAGTGAAAGAGAGAGAAAGAGAAGCTGTGAGAGAGAGAGAGAAAGAGAAGCTGTGAGTGAGAGAGAGAGAGAAGCTGTGAGTGAGAGACAGAGAGATAAAGAGAAGCTGTGAGAGAGAGAGAAATAGAAGCTGTGAGAGAGAGAGAATGAGAAGCTGTGTGAGAGAGAAAGAGAAGCTGTGAGTGAGAGAGAGAGAAAGAGAAGCTGTGTGTGAGAGAGAGAAAGAGAACCTGTGAGTGAGAGAAAGAGAGAAAGAGAAGCTGTGAGTGAGAGACAGAGAGAGAAAGAGAAGCTGTGTGAGAGAGAGAGAGAGAAAGAGAAGCTGTGAGTGAGAGAGAGAAAGAGAAAGAGAAGCTGTGAGTGTGTGTGTGAGAGAAAGAGAAGCTGTGAGAGAGAGAGAAAAAGAGAAGCTGTGAGTGAGAGTGAAAGAGAGAAATAGAAGCTATGAGTGAGAGAGAGAGAGAAGCTGTGAGTGAGAGAGAGAGAGGAAGTGAAGCTGTGAGTGAAAAAGACAGAAAGAGAAGCTGTGTGTGTGAGAGAGAAAGAGATGCTGTGAGTGAGAGAGAGAGAGAGAACGAGAAGCTGTGTGTGTGAGAGAAAGAGAAGCTGTGAGTGAGAGAGAGAGAGAGAAAGAGAAGCTGTGAGTGAGAGATAGAGAGAGAAAGAGAAGCTGTGAGTGAGTGAGAGAGAGAGATCGAGAATCTGTGAGTGAGAGAGAGAGAAAGAAAGAGAAGCTATGAGTGAGAGAGAGAGAGAAAGAGAAGCTGTGAGAGAGAGAAAGAGAAGCTGTGAGTGAGAGAGTGAGAAGCTGTGAGTGAGTGAGAGAGAGAGAAGCTGTGTGTGTGTGAGAGAGAAAGAGAAGCTGTGAGTGAGAGACAGAGAGAAAGAGAAGTTGTTAGTTAGAGAGAGAGAGAGAGAAAGAGAAGCTGTGAGAGAGAGAGAGAAAGAGAGAAAGAGAAGCTGTGAGAGAGAGAGAAAGAGAAGCTATGAGTGAGAGAGAGAGATAAGCTGTGAGTGAGAGACAGAGAGATAAAGAGAAGCTGTGTGTGTGAGAGAGAAAGAGAAGCTGTGAGAGAGGGAGAGAATGAGAAGCTGTGTGTGTGTGAGAGAGCAAGAGAAGCTGTGAGTGAGAGAGAGAGAGAGAGAAGCTGTGAGTGAGAGAGAGAGAAAGAGAAGCTGTGTGTGTGAGAGAGAAAAAGGGAAGCTGTGAGTGAGAGACAGAGAGAGAAAGAGAAGTTGTGTGTGTGTGTGAGAGAGAGAGAGCAAGAGATGCTGTGAGTGAGAGAGAGAGAGAGAAAGAGAAGCTGTGAATGAGAGAGAGAGAGAAAGAGAAGCTGTGAGTGAGAGAGAGAGTGAGAAGCTATGAGAGAGAGAGAAAGAGAAGCTGTGAGTGAGAGAAAGAGAAAGAGAAGCTGTGAGTAAGAGAGAAAGAGAGAAATAGAATCTATGAGAGAGAGACAGAGAGAGAAGCTGTGAGTGAGTGAGAGAGAGAGAAGCTGTGTGAGAGAGAGAGAGAAAAAGAGAAGCTGTGAGTGAGAGAGAGAGAGAAAGAGAAGCTGTAAGTGAGTGAGAGAATGAGAAGCTGTGAGTGTGAGAGAGAGAAAGAGAAGCTGTGAGTGAGAGAGAGAGTGAGAACCTGTGAGTGAGACAGAGAGAGAAAGAGAAGCTGTGAGTGAGAGACAGAGAGAGAAAGAGAAGTTGTTAGTGAGAGAGAGAGAGAAAGAGAAGCTGTGAGAGAGAGAGAGAAAGAGAGAAAGAGAAGCTGTGAGAGAAAGAGAAGCTATGAGTGAGAGAGAGAGAAGCTGTGAGTGAGAGACGGAGAGATAAAGAGAAGCTGTGAGAGAGAAAGAGAAGCTGTGAGAGAGGGAGAGAATGAGAAGCTGTGTGTGTGAGAGAGAGAAAGAGAAGTTATTAGTGAGAGAGAGAGAGAGAGAGCTGTGAGAGAGAGAGAGAGAAAGAGAAGCGGTGTGTGAGAGAGCAAGGGAAGCTGTGAGTGAGAAAGAGAGAGAAAGAGAAGCTGTGAGTGTGTGAGAGAGAGAAAGAGAAGCTGTGTGTGTGTGAGAGAGAAAGGGAAGTTGTGAGTGAGAGACAGAGAGAGAAAGAGAAGCTGTGTGTGTGTGAGAGAGAGAGAGAGCAAGAGAAGCCGTGAGTGAGAGAGAGAGAGAAAGAGAAGCTGTGAGTGAGAGAGAGAGAGAAAGAGAAGCTGTGAGTGAGAGAGAGAGAGTGAGAAGCTATGAGAAAGAGAGAGAAAGAGAAGCTGTGAGTGAGAGAGAGAAAGAGAAGCTGTGAGTAAGAAAGAGAGAGAAAGAGAAGCTGTGAGTGAGAGACAGAGAGAGAAAGAGAAGCTGTGTGAGAGATAGAGATAGAGAAATAGAAGCTGTGAGTGAGAGAGAAAGAGAGAAAGAGAAGCTGTGAGTGTGTGTGAGAGAGAAAGAGAAGCTGTGAGAGAGAGAGAAAAAGAGAAGCTGTGAGTGAGAGTAAAAGAGAGAAATAGAAGCCATGAGTGAGAGATTGAGAGAAGCTGTGAGTGAGAGAGAGAGAGAGAACGAGAAGCTGTGTGTGAGAGAGAAAGAGAAGCTGTGAGTGAGAGAGAGAGAGAAAGAGAAGATGTGAGTGAGAGATAGAGAGAGAAAGAGAAGATGTGAGTGAGAGAGAGAGAGAACGAGAAGCTGTGTGTGTGAGATAAAGAGAAGCTGTGAGTGAGAGAGAGAGAAAGAGAAGCTGTGAGTGAGAGATAGAGAGAGAAAGAGAAGCTGTGAGTGAGAGATAGAGAGAGAAAGAGAATCTGTGAGTGAGAGAGAGAGAAAGAGAAGCTATGAGTGAGAGAGAGAGAGAGAGAAAGAAAGGGTGTGAGTGTGCATGCGAGTGAGAAAGAGAAGCTGTGAGAGAGAGAGAGAAAGAGAAGCTGTGAGTGAAAGTGAGAAAGAGAAGCTGATAGTGAGAGAGAGAGAGAAAACCTGTGAGTGAGAGAAAGAGAAAGAGAAGCTGTGAGTAAGAGAGAAAGAGAGAAATAGAATCTATGAGTGAGAGACAGAGAGAGAAGCTTTGAGTGAGTGGAGAGAGACAAGCTGTGTGAGAGAGAGAGAGAAAAAGAGAAGCTGTGAGTGAGAGAGAGAGAGAAAGAGAAGCTGTAAGTGAGTGAGAGAAAGAGAAGCTGTGAGTGTGTGAGAGAGAAATAGAAGCTGTGAGTGAGAGAGAGAGTGAGAAGCTGTGAGTGAGAGAGAGAGAAAGAGAAGCTGTGAGTGAGAGACAGAGAGAGAAAGAGAAGTTGTTAGTGAGAGAGAGAGAGAAAGAGAAGCTGTGTGAGAGAGAGAGAAAGAGAGAAAGAGAAGCTGTGAGAGAGAGAGAAAGAGATGCTATGAGTGTGAGAGAGAGAGAAGCTGTGAGTGAGAGACAGAGAGATAAAGAGAAGATGTGAGAGAGAGACAGAGAAAGAGAAGCTGTGAGAGAGGGAGAGAATGAGAAGCTGTGTGTGTGTGTGTGAGAGAAAGAGAAGTTGTTAGTGAGAGAGAGAGAGAAAGAAAAGCTGTGAGAGAGAGAGAGAAAGAGAGAAAGAGAAGCTGTGTGAGAGAGAGAGAAAGAGAAGCTATGAGTGTGAGAGAGAGTGAAGCTGTGAGTGAAAAAGAGAGAAAGAGAAGCTGTGAGAGAGAGAGAGAAAGAGAAGCTGTGAGTGAGAGAGAGAGAGAATGAGAAGCTGTGTGTGAGAGAGAAAGAGAAGCTGTGAGTGAGAGAGAGAGAGAAAGGGAAGCTGTGAGTGAGAGATAGAGAGAGAAAGAGAAGCTGTGAGTGAGTGAGAGAGAACGAGAAGCTGTGTGTGTGAGATAAAGAGAAGCTGTGAGTGAGAGAGAGAGAGAAAGAGAAGCTGTGAGTGAGAGATAGAGAGAGAAAGAGAAGCTGTGAGTGAGAGAGAGAGAGTGAAAGAGAATCTGTGAGTGAGAGAGAGAGAAAGAGAAGCTATGTGTGTGTGTGAGAGAGAGAGAAAGGGTGTGAGTGTGCGCGAGAGAGAGAAAGAGAAGCTGTGAGAGAGAGAGAAAGAGAAGCTGTGAGTGAGAAAGAGAGAGAAAGAGAAGCTGTGAGAGAGAGAGAAAGAAGCTGTGAGTGAGAAAGAGAGAGAAAGAGAAGCTGTGAGTGAGAGAGAGAGAAGCTGTGAGTGAAAGTGAGAAAGAGAAGCTGATAGTGAGAGAGAGAGAGAACCTGTGAGTGAGAGAAAGAGAAAGAGAAGCTGTGAGTAAGAGAGAAAGAGAGAAATAGAATCTATGAGAGAGAGAGACAGAGAGAGAAGCTGTGAGTGAGTGAGAGAGAGAGAAGCTGTGTGAGAGAGAGAGAGAAAAAGAGAAGCTGTGAGTGACAGAGAGAGAGAAAGAGAAGCTGTAAGTGAGTGAGAGAAAGAGAAGCTGTGAGTGTGAGAGAGAGAAAGAGAAGCTGTGAGTGAGAGAGAGAGTGAGAAGCTGTGAGTGAGAGAGAGAGAAAGAGAAGCTGTGAGTGAGAGACAGAGAGAGAAAGAGAAGTTGTTAGTGAGAGAGAGAGAGAAAGAGAAGCTGTGAGAGAGAGAGAGAAAGAGAGAAAGAGAAGCTGTGAGAGAAAGAGAAGCTATGAGTGAGAGAGACAGAAGCTGTGAGTGAGAGACGGAGAGATAAAGAGAAGCTGTGAGAGAGAAAGAGAAGCTGTGAGAGAGGGAGAGAATGAGAAGCTGTGTGTGAGAGAGAGAAAGAGAAGTTATTAGTGAGAGAGAGAGAGAGAGAAAGCTGTGAGAGAGAGAGAGAGAGAAAGAGAAGCGGTGTGTGAGAGAGCAAGAGAAGCTGTGAGTGAGAAAGAGAGAGAAAGAGAAGCTGTGAGTGAGAGAGAGAGAGAAAGAGAAGCTGTGTGTGTGAGAGAGAAAGGGAAGTTGTGAGTGAGAGACAGAGAGAGAAAGAGAAGCTGTGTGTGTGTGTGAGAGAGAGAGAGAGCAAGAGAAGCCGTGAGTGAGAGAGAGAGAGAAAGAGAAGCTGTGAGTGAGAGTGAGAGAGAAAGAGAAGCTGTGAGTGAGAGAGAGAGTGAGAAGCTATGAGAAAGAGAGAGAAAGAGAAGCTGTGAGTGAGAGAGAGAAAGAGAAGCTGTGAGTAAGAAAGAGAGAGAAAGAGCTGTGAGTGAGAGACAGAGAGAGAAAGAGAAACTGTGTGAGAGATAGAGATAGAGAAATAGAAGCTGTGAGTGAGAGAGAAAGAGAGAAAGAGAAGCTGTGAGTGTGTGTGAGAGAGAAAGAGAAGCTGTGAGAGAGAGAGAAAAAGAGAAGCTGTGAGTGAGAGTAAAAGAGAGAAATAGAAGCCATGAGTGAGAGATTGAGAGAAGCTGTGAGTGAGAGAGAGAGAGAGAACGAGAAGCTGTGTATGAGAGAGAAAGAGAAGCTGTGAGAGAGAGAGAAAAAGAGAAGCTGTGAGTGAGAGTAAAAGAGAGAAATAGAAGCCATGAGTGAGAGATTGAGAGAAGCTGTGAGTGAGAGAGAGAGAGAGAACGAGAAGCTGTGTATGAGAGAGAAAGAGAATCTGTGAGTGAGAGAGAGAGAAAGAGAAGCTAAGAGAGTGAGAGAGAGAGAGAAGCTGTGAGTGAGAGAGAGAAGCTGTGCGTGAGAGAGAGAGCGAAAGAGAAGCTGTGTGTGTGTGTGAGAGAGAGAGAAGCTGTGAGTGAGAGAGAGAGAGAAAGAGAAGCTGTGATTGTGAGAGAGAGTGAGATAAAAAGAAGTTGTGAGTGAGTGAGTGAGTGAGAGAAGCTGTGAGTGAAAGAGAGAAAGAGAAGCTGTGTGTGAGAGAGAGAGTGATAAGCTGGGTGTGTGTGTGAGAGAGAGAGAGAAGCTGTGAGTGAGAGAGAGAAAGAGAAGCTGTGAGTGAGAGAGAAAGAGAGATGCTGTGAGTGAGAGAGAGAAAGAGAAGCTGTGAGTGAGAGACAGAGAGAGAAAGAAAGGGTGTGAGTGCGAGAGAGAGAAAGAGAAGTTGTGAGAGAGAGAGAGAAAGAGAAGTTGTGAGTGAGAATGAGAGAGAAAGAGAAGCTGTGAGTGAGAGACAAAGAGAGAAAGAGAAGCTGTGTGTGTGAGAGAGAAAGAGAAGCTGAGAGTGAGAGAGAGAGAAGGTGTGAGTGAAAGTGAGAAAGAGAAGCTGATAGTGAGAGAGAGAGAGAGAGAGAAGCTGTGGTTGAGAGAAAGAGAAAGAGAAGCTTGAGTAAGAGAGAAAGAGAGAAATAGAAGCTATGAGTGAGAGACAGAGAGAGAAGCTGTGAGTGAGTGAGAGAGAGAGAAGCTGTGTGAGAGAGAGAGAAAAAGAGAAGCTGTGAGTGAGTGAGAGAGAGAAAGAGAAGCTGTAAGTGAGTGAGAGAAAGAGAAGCTGTGAGTGTGTGAGAGAGAAAGAGAAGCTGTGAGTGAGAGAGAGAGAGAAAGAGAAGTTGGTAGTGAAAGAGAGAGAAAGAGAAGCTGTGAGAGAGAGAGAGAAAGAGAAGCTGTGAGTGAGAGAGAGAGAGAAGCTGTGAGTGAGAGACAGAGAGATAAAGAGAAGCTGTGAGAGAGAGAGAAATAGAAGCTGTGAGAGAGAGAGAATGAGAAGCTGTGTGAGAGAGAAAGAGAAGCTGTGAGTGAGAGAGAGAGAAAGAGAAGCTGTGTGTGAGAGAGAGAAAGAGAACCTGTGAGTGAGAGAAAGAGAGAAAGAGAAGCTGTGAGTGAGAGACAGAGAGAGAAAGAGAAGCTGTGAGTGAGAGAGAGAAAGAGAAAGAGAAGCTGTGAGTGTGTGTGTGAGAGAAAGAGAAGCTGTGTGAGAGAGAGAAAAAGAGAAGCTGTGAGTGAGAGTAAAAGAGAGAAATAGAAGCCATGAGTGAGAGATTGAGAGAAGCTGTGAGTGAGAGAGAGAGAGAGAACGAGAAGCTGTGTATGAGAGAGAAAGAGAAGCTGTGAGAGAGAGAGAAAAAGAGAAGCTGTGAGTGAGAGTAAAAGAGAGAAATAGAAGCCATGAGTGAGAGATTGAGAGAAGCTGTGAGTGAGAGAGAGAGAGAGAACGAGAAGCTGTGTATGAGAGAGAAAGAGAAGCTGTGAGTGAGAGAGAGAGAGAAAGAGAAGATGTGAGTGAGAGATAGAGAGAGAAAGAGAAGATGTGAGTGAGAGAGAGAGAAAGAGAAGCTGTGAGTGAGAGAGAGAGAGAGAAAGAGAAGCTGTGAGAGAGAGAGAGAGAGATCGAGAAGCTGTGTGTGTGAGATAAAGAGAAGCTGTGAGTGAGAGAGAGAGAGAAAGAGAATCTGTGAGTGAGAGATAGAGAGAGAAAGAGAAGCTGTGAGTGAGAGAGAGAGAGAAAGAGAATCTGTGAGTGAGAGAGAGAGAAAGAGAAGCTAAGAGAGTGAGAGAGAGAGAGAAGCTGTGAGTGAGAGAGAGAAGCTGTGCGTGAGAGAGAGAGCGAAAGAGAAGCTGTGTGTGTGTGTGAGAGAGAGAGAAGCTGTGAGTGAGAGAGAGAGAGAAAGAGAAGCTGTGATTGTGAGAGAGAGTGAGATAAAAAGAAGTTGTGAGTGAGTGAGAGAAGCTGTGAGTGAAAGAGAGAAAGAGAAGCTGTGTGTGAGAGAGAGAGTGATAAGCTGTGTGTGTGTGTGAGAGAGAGAGAGAAGCTGTGAGTGAGAGAGAGAAAGAGAAGCTGTGAGTGAGAGAGAAAGAGAGATGCTGTGAGTGAGAGAGAGAAAGAGAAGCTGTGAGTGAGAGACAGAGAGAGAAAGAAAGGGTGTGAGTGCGAGAGAGAGAAAGAGAAGTTGTGAGAGAGAGAGAGAAAGAGAAGTTGTGAGTGAGAATGAGAGAGAAAGAGAAGCTGTGAGTGAGAGACAAAGAGAGAAAGAGAAGCTGTGTGTGTGAGAGAGAAAGAGAAGCTGAGAGTGAGAGAGAGAGAAGGTGTGAGTGAAAGTGAGAAAGAGAAGCTGATAGTGAGAGAGCGAGAGAGAGAGAAGCTGTGGTTGAGAGAAAGAGAAAGAGAAGCTTGAGTAAGAGAGAAAGAGAGAAATAGAAGCTATGAGTGAGAGACAGAGAGAGAAGCTGTGAGTGAGTGAGAGAGAGAGAAGCTGTGTGAGAGAGAGAGAAAAAGAGAAGCTGTGAGTGAGTGAGAGAGAGAAAGAGAAGCTGTGAGTGAGAGAGAGAGAGAGAAAGAGAAGCTGTGTGTGTGAGAGAGAGAAAGGGAAGTTGTGAGTGAGAGACAGAGAGAGAAAGAGAAGCTGTGTGTGAGAGAGAGAGAGAGAGCAAGAGAAGCCGTGAGTGAGAGAGAGAGAGAAAGAGAAGCTGTGAGTGAGAGAGAGAGAGAAAGAGAAGCTGTGAGTGAGAGAGAGAGTGAGAAGCTATGAGAAAGAGAGAGAAAGAGAAGCTGTGAGTGAGAGAGAGAAAGAGAAGCTGTGAGTAAGAAAGAGAGAGAAAGAGAAGCTGTGAGTGAGAGACAGAGAGAGAAAGAGAAGCTGTGTGAGAGATAGAGATAGAGAAATAGAAGCTGTGAGTGAGAGAGAAAGAGAGAAAGAGAAGCTGGGAGTGTGTGTGAGAGAGAAAGAGAAGCTGTGAGAGAGAGAGAAAAACAGAAGCTGTGAGTGAGAGTAAAAGAGAGAAATAGAAGCCATGAGTGAGAGATTGAGAGAAGCTGTGAGTGAGAGAGAGAGAGAGAACAAGAAGCTGTGTGTGAGAGAGAAAGAGAAGCTGTGAGTGAGAGAGAGAGAGAGAAGATGTGAGTGAGAGATAGAGAGAGAAAGAGAAGATGTGAGTGAGAGAGAGAGAGAACGAGAAGCTGTGTGTGTGAGATAAAGAGAAGCTGTGAGTGAGAGAGAGAGAAAGAGAAGCTGTGAGTGAGAGATAGAGAGAGAAAGAGAAGCTGTGAGTGAGAGATAGAGAGAGAAAGAGAATCTGTGAGTGAGAGAGAGAAAGAGAAGCTATGAGTGAGAGAGAGAGAGAAAGAAAGGGTGTGAGTGCGCATGCGAGTGAGAAAGAGAAGCTGTGAGAGAGAGAGAGAAAGAGAAGCTGTGAGTGAGAGAGAGAGAAGCTGTGAGTGAAAGTGAGAAAGAGAAGCTGATAGTGAGAGAGAGAGAGAAAACCTGTGAGTGAGAGAAAGAGAAAGAGAAGCTGTGAGTAAGAGAGAAAGAGAGAAATAGAATCTATGAGTGAGAGACAGAGAGAGAAGCTGTGAGTGAGTGGAGAGAGAGAAGCTGTGTGAGAGAGAGAGAAAAAAAGAGAAGCTGTGAGTGAGAGAGAGAGAGAAAGAGAAGCTGTAAGTGAGTGAGAGAAAGAGAAGCTGTGAGTGTGTGTGAGAGAAATAGAAGCTGTGAGTGAGAGAGAGAGTGAGAAGCTGTGAGTGAGAGAGAGAGAGAAAGAGAAGCTGTGAGTGAGAGACAGAGAGAGAAAGAGAAGTTGTTAGTGAGAGAGAGAGAGAAAGAGAAGCTGTGAGAGAGAGAGAGAAAGAGAGAAAGAGAAGCTGTGTGAGAGAGAGAGAAAGAGAAGCTATGAGTGTGAGAGAGAGAGAAGCTGTGAGTGAGAGACAGAGAGATAAAGAGAAGATGTGAGAGAGAGACAGAGAAAGAGAAGCTGTGAGTGAGAGAGAGAGGGAACGAGAAGCTGTGTGTGTGAGAGAAAGAGAAGCTGTGAGAGAGAGAGAGAGAGAAAAAGGGAAGCTGTGAGTGAGAGAGATAGAGAGAAAGAGAAGCTGTGAGTGAGTGAGAGAGAACGAGAAGCTGTGTGTGTGAGATAAAGAGAAGCTGTGAGTGAGAGAGAGAGAGAAAGAGAAGCTGTGAGTGAGAGATAGAGAGAGAAAGAGAAGCTGTGAGTGAGAGAGAGAGAGTGAAAGAGAATGTGAGTGAGAGAGAGTGAAAGAGAAGCTATGTGTGTGTGTGTGAGAGAGAGAAAGGGTGTGAGTGTGCGCGAGAGAGAAAGAGAAGCTGTGAGAGAGAGAGAAAGAGAAGCTGTGAGTGAGAAAGAGAGAGAAAGAGAAGCTGTGAGTGAGAGAGAGAGAAGCTGTGAGTGAAAGTGAGAAAGAGAAGCTGATAGTGAGAGAGAGAGAGAGAGAGAGAACCTGTGAGTGAGAGAAAGAGAAAGAGAAGCTGTGGGTAAGAGAGAAAGAGAGAAATAGAATCTATGAGTGAGAGACAGAGAGAGAAGCTGTGAGTGAGTGAAAGAGAGAAGCTGTGTGAGAGAGAGAGAGAAAAAGAGAAGCTGTGAGTGAGAGAGAGAGAAAGAGAAGCTGTAAGTGAGTGAGAGAAAGAGAAGCTGTGAGTGAGGGAGAGAGTGAGAAGCTGTGAGTGAGAAAGAGAGAGAAAGAGAAGCTGTGAGTGAGAGACAGAGGGAGAAAGAGAAGTTGTTAGTGAGAGAGAGAGAGAAAGAGAAGCTGTGAGAGAGAGAGAGAAAGAGAGAAAGAGAAGCTGTGAGTGACAGATAGAGAGAGAAAGAGAAGCTGTGAGTGAGTGAGAGAGAGTGAAAGAGAATCTGTGAGTGAGAGAGAGAGAAAGAGAAGCTATGAGTGAGTGAGAGAGAGAGAAAGAAAGGGTGTGAGTGCGCGCGCGCAAGAGAAAGAGAAGCTGTGAGAGAGAGAGAAAGAGAAGCTGTGAGTGAGAAAGAGAGAGAAAGAGAAGCTGTGAGTGAGAGAGAGAAAGAGAAGCTGTGAGTGAGAAAGAGAGAGAAAGAGAAGCTGTGAGTGAGAGAGAGAGAAGCTGTGAGTGAAAGTGAGAAAGAGAATCTGATAGTGAGAGAGAGAGAGAGAAAACCTGTGAGTGAGAGAAAGAGAAAGAGAAGCTGTGAGTAAGAGAGAAAGAGAGAAATAGAATCTATGAGTGAGAGACAGAGAGAAGCTGTGAGTGAGTGAGAGAGAGAGAAGCTGTGTGAGAGAGAGAGAGAAAAAGAGAAGCTGTGAGTGAGAGAGAGAGAGAAAGAGAAGCTGTAAGTGAGTGAGAGAAAGAGAAGCTGTGAGTGTGTGAGAGAGAAAGAGAAGCTGTGAGTGAGAGAGAGAGTGAGAAGCTGTGAGTGAGAGAGAGAGAGAGAAAGAGAAGTTGTTAGTGAGAGAGGGAAAGAGAAGGTGTGAGAGAGAGAGAGAAAGAGAGAAAGAGAAGCTGTGAGAGAGTGAAAGAGAAGCTATGAGTGAGAGAGAGAGAGAAGCTGTGAGTGTGAGACAGAGAGATAAAGAGAAGCTGTGAGAGAGAGAGAGAGAAAGAGAAGCTGTGAGAGAGGGAGAGAATGAGAAGCTGTGTGTGTGGGAGAGAGAAAGAGAAGTTATTAGTGAGAGAGAGAGAGAGAGAAAGAGCTGTGAGAGAGAGAGAGAGAAAGAGAAGCTGTGAGTGAGAGAGAAAGAGAGAAAGAGAAGCTGTGAGTGAGAAAGAGAGAGAAAGAGAAGCTGTGTGTGAGAGAGAGAGAAAGGGAAGTTGTGAGTGAGAGAAAGAGAGAGAAAGAGAAGCTGTGTGTATGAGAGAGAGAGCAAGAGCAAGAGAAGCCGTGAGTGAGAGAGAGAGAGAAAGAGAAGCTGTGAGTGTGAGAGAGAGAAAGAGAAGTTGTTAGTGAGAGAGAGAGAAAAAAAGAGCTGTGAGAGAGAGAGAGAAAGAGAAGCAGTGTGAGAGAGAGAATGAGAAGCTGTGTGTGTGTGAGAGAGAAAGAGAAGTTGTTAGTGAGAGAGAGAGAGAGAAAGAGCTGTGAGAGAGAGAGAGAGAAAGAGAAGCTGTGTGTGAGAGAGCAAGAGAAGCTGTGAGTGAGTGAGAGAGAGAAAGAGAAGCTGTGAGTGAGAGACAGAGAGAGAAAGAGAAGATGTGTGTGTGTGAGAGAGTGATAAGCTGTGAGTGAGAGACAGAGAGAGAAAGAGAAGCTGTGTGAGTGAGAGAGAGTGATAAGCTGTGAGTGAGAGAGAGAGAGAAAGAGAAGCTGTGAGTGAGAGACAGAGAGAGAGTCGCTGTGTGAGAGAGAGAGAGAGCAAGAGAAGCTGTGAGTGAGAGAGAGAGAGAAAGAGAAGCTGTGAGTGAGAGAGAAAGAGAGAAAGAGAAGCTGTGAGTGAGAGAGAGTGAGAAGCTATGAGAGAGAGAGAGAGAGAGAAAGAGAAGCTGTGAGTGAGAAAGAGAGAGAAAGAGAAGTTGTTAGTGAGAGAGAGAGAGAGAAAACCTGTGAGTGAGAGAAAGAGAAAGAGAAGCTGTGAGTAAGAAAGAAAGAGAGAAATAGAATCTATGAGTGAGAGACAGAGAGAAGCTGTGAGTGAGTGAGAGAGAGAGAAGCTGTGAGAGAGAGAGAGAGAAAAGGAGAAGCTGTGAGTGAGAGAGAGAGAGAAAGAGAAGCTGTAAGTGAGTGAGAGAAAGAGAAGCTGTGAGTTTGTGAGAGAGAAAGAGAAGCTGTGAGTGAGAGAGAGAGTGAGAAGCTGTGAGTGAGAGAGAGAGAGAAAGAAGCTGTGAGTGAGAGACAGAGAGAGAAAGAGAAGTTGTTAGTGTGAGAGAGAAAGAGAAGCTGTGAGAGAGAGAGAGAAAGAGAGAAAGAGAAGCTGTGAGAGAGTGAAAGAGAAGCTATGAGTGAGAGAGAGAGAGAAGCTGTGAGTGTGAGACAGAGAGATAAAGAGAAGCTGTGAGAGAGAGAGAGAGAAAGAGAAGCTGTGAGAGAGGGAGAGAATGAGAAGCTGTGTGTGTGGGAGAGAGAAAGAGAAGTTATTAGTGAGAGAGAGAGAGAGAGAAAGAGCTGTGAGAGAGAGAGAGAAAGAGAAGCTGTGAGTGAGAGAGAAAGAGAGAAAGAGAAGCTGTGAGTGAGAAAGAGAGAGAAAGAGAAGCTGTGTGTGTGAGAGAGAGAAAGGGAAGTTGTGAGTGAGAGAAAGAGAGAGAAAGAGAAGCTGTGTGTATGAGAGAGAGAGAAAGAGCAAGAGAAGCCGTGAGTGAGAGAGAGAGAGAAAGAGAAGCTGTGAGTGTGAGAGAGAGAAAGAGAAGTTGTTAGTGAGAGAGAGAGAGAGAAAGAGCTGTGAGAGAGAGAGAGAAAGAGAAGCAGTGTGAGAGAGAGAATGAGAAGCTGTGTGTGTGTGAGAGAGAAAGAGAAGTTGTTAGTGAGAGAGAGAGAGAGAAAGAGCTGTGAGAGAGAGAGAGAGAAAGAGAAGCTGTGTGTGAGAGAGCAAGAGAAGCTGTGAGTGAGTGAGAGAGAGAAAGAGAACCTGTGAGTGAGAGACAGAGAGAGAAAGAGAAGATGTGTGTGTGTGAGAGAGTGATAAGCTGTGAGTGAGAGACAGAGAGAGAAAGAGAAGCTGTGTGAGTGAGAGAGAGTGATAAGCTGTGAGTGAGAGAGAGAGAGAAAGAGAAGCTGTGAGTGAGAGACAGAGAGAGAGAGTCGCTGTGTGTGAGAGAGAGAGAGAGCAAGAGAAGCTGTGAGTGAGAGAGAGAGAGAAAGAGAAGCTGTGAGTGAGAGAGAAAGAGAGAAAGAGAAGCTGTGAGTGAGAGAGAGTGAGAAGCTATGAGAGAGAGAGAGAGAAAAAGAGAAGCTGTGAGTGAGAAAGAGAGAGAAAGAGAAGTTGTTAGTGAGAGAGAGAGAGAAAGAGAAGCTGTGAGAGAGAGAGAAAGAGAGAAAGAGAATCTGTGAGTGAGAGAGAGAGAAAGAGAAGCTATGAGTGAGAGAGAGAGAGAGAAAGAAAGGGTGTTAGTGCGCGCGCGAGAGAGAAAGAGAAGCTGTGAGAGAGAGAGAGAAAGAGAAGCTGTGAGTGAGAAAGAGAGAGAAAGAGAAGCTGTGAGTGAGAGAGAGAAAGAGAAGCTGTGAGTGAGTGAGAGAGAGTGAAAGAGAATCTGTGAGTGAGTGAGAGAGAAAGAGAAGCTATGAGTGAGAGAGAGAGAGAGAAAGAAAGGGTGTTAGTGCGCGCGCGAGAGAGAAAGAGAAGCTGTGAGAAAGAGAGAGAAAGAGAAGCTGTGAGTGAGAAAGAGAGAGAAAGAGAAGCTGTGAGTGAGAGAGAGAAAGAGAAGCTGTGAGTGAGAAAGAGAGAGAAAGAGAAGCTGTGAGTGAGATAGAGAGAAGCTGTGAGTGAAAGTGAGAAAGAGAATCTGATAGTGAGAGAGAGAGAGAACCTGTGAGTGAGAAAAAGAGAAAGAGAAGCTGTGAGTAAGAGAGAAAGAGAGAAATAGAATCTATGTGAGAGACAGAGAGAGAAGCTGTGAGTGAGTGAGAGAGAGAAGCTGTGAGAGAGAGAGAGAGAAAAAGAGAAGCTGTGAGTGAGAGAGAGAGAGAAAGAGAAGCTGTAAGTGAGTGAGAGAAAGAGAAGCTGTGAGTGTGTGAGAGAGAAAGAGAAGCTGTGAGTGAGAGAGAGAGTGAGAAGCTGTGAGTGAGAGAGAGAGAGAAAGAGAAGCTGTGAGTGAGAGACAGAGAGAGAAAGAGAAGTTGTTAGTGTGTGAGAGAGAGAAAGAGAAGCTGTGAGAGAGAGAGAGAAAGAGAGAAAGAGAAGCTGTGAGAGAGTGAAAGAGAAGCTATGAGTGAGAGAGAGAGAGAAGCTGTGAGTGTGAGACAGAGAGATAAAGAGAAGCTGTGAGAGAGAGAGAGAGAGAAAGAGAAGCTGTGAGAGAGGGAGAGAATGAGAAGCTGTGTGTGTGGGAGAGAGAAAGAGAAGTTATTATTGAGAGAGAGAGAGAAAGAGCTGTGAGAGAGAGAGAGAGAAAGAGAAGCTGTGAGTGAGAGAGAAAGAGAGAAAGAGAAGCTGTGAGTGAGAAAGAGAGAGAAAGAGAAGCTGTGTGTGTGTGAGAGAGAAAGGGAAGTTGTGAGTGAGAGAAAGAGAGAGAAAGAGAAGCTGTGTGTATGAGAGAGAGAGAGAGAGCAAGAGAAGCCGTGAGTGAGAGAGAGAGAGAAAGAGAAGCTGTGAGTGTGAGAGAGAGAAAGAGAAGTTGTTAGTGAGAGAGAGAGAGAGAGAGAGCTGTGTGTGTGAGAGAGAGAAAGAGAAGCAGTGTGAGAGAGAGAATGAGAAGCTGTGTGTGTGTGAGAGAGAAAGAGAAGTTGTTAGTGAGAGAGAGAGAGAAAGAGCTGTGAGAGAGAGAGAGAAAGAGAAGCTGTGTGTGAGAGAGCAAGAGAAGCTGTGAGTGAGTGAGAGAGAGAAAGAGAAGCTGTGAGTGAGAGACAGAGAGAGAAAGAGAAGATGAGTGTGTGAGAGAGAGTGATAAGCTGTGAGTGAGAGACAGAGAGAGAAAGAGAAGCTGTGTGAGTGAGAGAGAGTGATAAGCTGTGAGTGAGAGAGTGAGAGAAAGAGAAGCTGTGAGTGAGAGACAGAGAGAGAGAGTCGCTGTGTGTGAGAGAGAGAGAGAGCAAGAGAAGCTGTGAGTGAGAGAGAGAGAGAAAGAGAACCTGTGAGTGAGAGAGAAAGAGAGAAAGAGAAGCTGTGAGTGAGAGAGAGTGAGAAGCTATGAGAGAGAGAGAGAGAGAGAGAAAGAGAAGCTGTGAGTGAGAAAGAGAGAGAAAGAGAACCTGTGAGTGCGAAAGAGAGAGAAAGAGAAGCTGTGAGTGAGAGACAGACAGAGAAAGAGAAGCTGTGAGAGAGAGAGAGAGAGAAAGAGAAGCTGTGAGTGAGAGAGAGAGAGAGAAAGAGAAGCTGTGAGTGTCTGTGAGAGAGAAAGAGAAGCTGTGAGAGAGAAGCTGTGAGTGAGATTGAAAGAGAGAAATAGAAGCTATGAGTGAGAGAGAGAGAAGCTGTGAGTGAGAGAGAGAGAGGAAGTGAAGCTGTGAGTGAAAAAGAGAGAAAGAGAAGCTGTGAGAGAGAGAGAGAGAAGCTGTGAGTGAGAGAGAGAGAGAATGAGAAGCTGTGTGTGTGAGAGAAAGAGAAGCTGTGAGTGAGAGAGAGAAAGAGAAGCTGTGAGTGAGAGACAGAGAGCGAAAGAGAAGCTGTGAGTGAGTGAGAGAGAGAGAACGAGAAGCTGTGTGTGTGAGATAAAGAGAAGCTGTGAGTGAGAGAGAGAGAGAAGCTGTGAGTGAGAGATAGAGAGAGAAAGAGAAGCTGTGAGTGAGAGAGAGAGAGTGAAAGAGAATCTGTGAGTGAGAGAGAGAGAAAGAGAAGCTATGAGTGAGAGAGAGAGAGAGAAAGGGTGTGAGTGCACGCGCGAGAGAGAAAGAGAAGCTGTGAGACAGAGAGAGAAAGAGAAGCTGTGAGTGAGAAAGAGAGAGAAAGAGAAGCTGTGAGTGAGAGAGAGAGAAGCTGTGAGTGAAAGTGAGAAAGAGAAGCTGATAGTGAGAGAGAGAGAGAGAACCTGTGAGTGAGAGAAAGAGAAAGAGAAGCTGTGAGTAAGAGAGAAAGAGAGAAATAGATTCTATGAGTGAGAGACGGAGAGAGAAGCTGTGAGTGAGTGAGAGAGAGAGAAGCTGTGTGAGAGAGAGAGAGAGAAAAAGAGAAGCTGTGAGTGAGAGAGAGAAAGAGAAGCTGTAAGTGAGTGAGAGAAAGAGAAGCTGTGAGTGTGTGAGAGAGAAAGAGAAGCTGTGAGTGAGAGAGAGAGTGAGAAGCTGTGAGTGAGAGACAGAGAGAGAAAGAGAAGTTGTTAGTGAGAGAGAGAGAGAAAGAGAAGCTGTGAGAGAGAGAGAGAGAAGGAGAGAAAGAGAAGCTGTGAGAGAGAGAGAGAGAAAGAGAAGCTATGAGTGAGAGAGAGAGAGAAGCTGTGAGTGAGAGACAGAGAGATAAAGAGAAGCTGTGTGAGAGAGAGAGAAAGAGAAGCTGTGAGAGAGGGAGAGAATGAGAAGCTGTGTGTGTGAGAGAGAGAAAGAGAAGTTATTAGTGAGAGAGAGAGAAAGAGCTGTGTGTGAGAGAGAGAGAAAGAGAAGCTGTGAGAGAGAGAGAGAGAGAGAAGGAGAAGCTGTGAGTGAGAGAGAGAGAGAAAGAGAAGCTGTGAGTGAGAGAGAGAGAGAGAAAGAGAACTGTGTGTATGAGAGAGAGAGAGAGAGAGCAAGAGAAGCCGTGAGTGAGAGAGAGAGAGAAAGAGAAGCTGTGAGTGAGAGAGAGAGAGAGAAAGAGAAGCTGTGAGTGAGAGAGAGAGTGAGAAGCTATGAGAGAGTGAGAGAAAGAGAAGCTGTGAGTGAGAGAGAGAAAGAGAAGCTGTGAGTGAGAAAGAGAGAGAAAGAGAAGCTGTGAGTGAGAGACAGAGAGAGAAAGAGAAGCTGTGTGAAAGAGAGAGATAGAGAAAGAGAAGCTGTGAGTGAGAGAGAGAGCGAGCAAGAGAAGCTGTGAGTGAGAGAGAGAGAGCAAGAGAAGCTGTGAGTGAGAGAGAGAGAGAGAAAGAGAAGATGTGAGTGAGAGAGAGAGAGAGAACGAGAAGCTGTGTGTGTGAGATAAAGAGAAGCTGTGAGTGAGAGAGAGAGAGAAAGAGAAGCTGTGAGTGAGAGAGAGAGAGAAAGAGAAGCTGTGAGTGAGTGAGAGAGAGAAAGAGAAGCTGTGAGTGAGAGAGAGAGAGAGAGAAAGAGAAGCTGTGAGTGAGAGAGAGAGTGAGAAGCTATGAGAGAGAGAGAGAGATGGACACTTCTCCAAGTGGAGGGAAGTAAAGAGTGGGGTCCCCCAAGGTTCAGTACTGGGACCCCTGCTTTTCAACCTCTTCATAAATGATCTAGAGGTAGGAGTAAAAAGCAAGGTAGCCAAATTTGCTGACGACACTAAATTATACAGGGTAGTGAAAACTGTGACAGATTGTGAGGAGCTCCAGAGGGATCTCTCGACACTGGGGGAGTGGGCAAAACAGTGGCAAATGAGTTTCAACATTAGTAAGTGCAGAGTGATGCATGTTGGGGCAAAGAACCCCAATTACATTTATAAACTGATGGGGTCTGAACTCTCTGCGACAAACCAGGAAAGGGACCTTGGTGTCCTGGTGGACAACTCAATGAAGTTGTCAACCCAGTGTGCCTCAGCAGTGAAAAAAGCAAACTCAATGCTAGGGATCATTAGGAAGGGTATAGAAAATAAGTCAGCAAGTGTCATTTTGCCTCTTTATAAATCTATGGTGAGGCCCCATCTGGAATACTGTGTATAGTTCTGGTCGCCATACCTCCAGAAGGATATTATGGAGCTGGAAAAAGTGCAGAGGAGGGCAACCAGAATGATTAGGGGACTGGAACACCTTCCTTACCATCTGAGGCTGCAACGGTTGGGCCTCTTCACTCTTGAACGACGACGTCTAAGAGGTGACCTGATTGAAGTTTATAAAATCATGCACGGTGTGGACAAAGTAGATAAGGAAAAACTGTTTTCCCTATCGCATAACACTAGAACTAGGGGACACTCCATGAAACTTTTGGGTACTAGTTCTCAAACAAATAAGAGAAAGTACTTTTTCACCCAGAGGATTACTGGTCTATGGAACTCCCTGCCAGAAGAAGTGGTGACAGCTGTCAGTCTTGACAGCTTTAAGAAAGGATTAGACAAGTTCATGGAGGACAAGGGTATCAATGGCTATAATTATGGATACTTAAGGACAACCTCCAGGTTGGATAGATAGGAAGGATGTCTCTCAATATCATTTCCAGGGAATCCTAAGCAGGCATCTCCTTGGGAATACCCTGAAGGAAATGGTGAGCCACTGTGTGAGACAGAATGCTGGACTGGATGGGCTGTGGCCTGTTCCAGCAAGGCTGTTCTTATGTTCTTATGTTCTTATGAGAGAGAGAGAAAGAGAATGTGAGTGAGAGAGAGAGAGAAAGAGAAGCTATGAGTGAGAGAGAGAGAGAGAAGCTGTGAGTGTGAGAGAGAAGCTGTGCGTGAGAGAGAGAGAAAGAGAAGCTGTGTTTGTGTGTGTGAGAGAGAGAAGCTGTGAGTGAGAGAGAGAGAAAGAGAAGCTGTGTGATAGAGAGAGAGAGAAGCTGTGAGTGTGAGAGAGATTGAGATAAAGAGAAGTTGTGAGTGAGTGAGTGTGAGAGAGAAGCTGTGAGTGAAAGAGAGAAAGAGAAGCTGTGAGTGAGAGAGAGAGAGAGAGAGAGAGAGAAGCTGTGAGTGAGAGAAACAGAAAGAGAAGCTGTGAGTAAGAGAGAAAGAGAGAAATAGAAGCTATGAGTGAGAGAGAGAGAAAGAGAAGCTGTATGTGAGTGAGAGAAAGACAAGCTGTGAGTGTGTGAGAGAGAAAGAGAAGCTGTGAGTGAGAGAGAGAGAGAAAGAGAAGCTGTGAGTGAGAGAGAGAGAAAGAGAAGCTGTGAGTGAGAGAGAGAGAGAAAGAGAAGCTGTGTGTGAGAGAGAAAGAGAAGCTGTGAGTGAGAGAGAGAGAAAGAGAAGCTGTGAGTGAGAGACAGAGAGAGAGAGTAGCTGTGTGTGTGAGAGAGAGAGAAGCATTGAGTGAGAGAGAAAGAGCAGCTGTGAGTGAGAGACAGAGTGAGAAAGAAAGGGTGTGAGTGCGAGAGAGAGAGAGAGAGAAAGAGAAGTTGTGAGAGAGAAAGAGAAGCTGTGAGAAAGAGAGAGAAAGAGAAGCTGTGAGTGAGAGATAGAGAGAGAAAGAGAAGCTGTGTATGAGAGAGAGAAAGAGAAGCTGTGAGTGAGAGAGAGAGAAAGAGAAGTTGTAAGTGTGTGAGAGAGAGAAAGAGAAGCTGTGAGTGAGAGAGAGAGAGAAAGAGAAGCTGTGTGTGTGAGAGAAAGAGAAGCTGTGAGTGAGAGAGAGAGAGAAAGAGAAGCTGTGAGTGAGAGACAGAGAGAGAGAGTAGCTGTGTGAGAGAGAGAGAAGCTGTGAGTGAGAGAGAGAAAGAGAAGCTGTGAGTGTGAGAGAGAGAGAAGTTGTGTGAGAGAGAGAAAGAGAAGCTGTGAGTGAGGGACAGAGAGAGAAAGAAAGGGTGTGAGTGCGAGAGAGAGAGAGAGAGAAAGAGAAGCTGTGAGAGAGAGAGAAAGAGAAGCTGTGAGTGAGAAAGAGAGAGAAAGAGAAGCTGTGACTGAGAGACAGAGAGAGAAAGAGAAGCTGTGTATGTGAGAGAGAAAGAGAAACTGTGAGTGAGAGAGAGAGAAAGAGAAGCTGTAAGTGTGTGTGAGAGAGAAAGAGAAGCTGTGAGTGAGAGAGAGAAAAAAAGAGTAGCTGTGAGTGTGTGAGAGAGAGAAAGAGAAGCTGTGAGTGAGAGAGAGAGAGAAAAGGAGAAGTTGTGTGAGAGAGGGATATAGAGAAAGAGAAGCTGTGAGTGAGAGAGAGAGAGAAAGAGAAGCTGTGAGTGTGTGAGAGAGAGAAAGAGAAGTTGTGAGAGAGAGAGAAAAAGAGAAGCTGTGAGTGAGAGTGAAAGAGAGAAATAGAAGCTATAAGTGAGTGAGAGAGAGAGAAGCTGTGAGTGTGAGAGAGAGAGGAAGTGAAGCTGTGAGTGAAAAAGAAAGAAAGAGCAGCTGTGTGTGTGAGAGAGAAAGAGAAGCTGTGAGTGAGAGAGAGAGAACGAGAAGCTGTGTGTGAGAGAGAAAGAGAAGCTGTGAGTGAGAGAGAGAGAAAGAGAAGGTGTGAGTGAGAGATAGAGAGAGAAAGAGAAACGGTGAGTTAGAGAGAGAGAGAGAACGAGAAGCTGTGTGTGTGAGATAAAGAGAAGCTGTGAGTGAGAGAGAGAGAAAGAGAAGCTGTGAGTGAGAGATAGAGAGAGAAAGAGAAGCTGTGAGTGAGAGAGAGAGAGAAAGAGAATCTGTGAGTGAGAGAGAGAGAAAGAGAAGCTATGACTGAGAGAGAGAGAGAGAAGCTGTGAGTGAGAGAGAGAAGCTGTGTGTGAGAGAGAAAGAGAAGCTGTGAGTGAGAGACAGAGAGAGAAAGAAAGGGTGTGAGTGCGAGAGAGAGAGAGAGAAAGAGAACCTGTGTGAGAAAGAGAAAGAGTAGCTGTGAGTGAGAAAGAGAGAGAAAGAGAAGCTGTGACTGAGAGACAGAGAGAGAAAGAGAAGCTGTGTATGAGAGAGAGAAAGAGAAGCTGTGAGTGAGAGAGAGAGAGAAAGAGAAGCTGTAAGTGTGAGAGAGATAGAAAGAGAAGCTGTGAGTGAGAGAGAGAAAAAAAGCTGTGAGTGTGTGTGAGAGAGAAAGAGAAGCTGTGAGTGAGAGAGTGAGAGAGAGAAAGAGAAGCTGTGAGTGAGAGAGAGAGAGAAGGAGAAGTTGTGTGAGAGAGAGATAGAGAAAGAGAAGCTGTGAGTGAGAGAGAGAGAGAGAGAAAGAGAAGCTTTGAGTGTGTGTGAGAGAGAAAGAGAAGTTGTGAGAGAGCGAGAAAAAGAGAAGCTGTGAGTGAGTGAAAGAGAGAAATAGAAGCTATGAGTGAGTGAGAGAGAGAGAGAAGCTGTGAGTGTGTGAGAGAGAGGAAGTGAAGCTGTGAGTGAAAAAGAGAGAAAGAGCAGCTGTGTGTGTGAGAGAGAAAGAGAAGCTGTGAGTGAGAGAGAGAGAGAACGAAGCTGTGTGTGAGAGAGAAAGAAGCAGTGAGTGAGAGAGAGAAAGAGAAGCTGTGAGTGAGAGATAGAGAGAGAAAGAGAAGCTGTGAGTTAGAGAGAGAGAGAGATCGAGAAGCTGTGTGTGTTAGATAAAGAGAAGCTGTGAGTGAGAGAGAGAGAGAAAGAGAAGCTGTGAGTGAGAGATAGAGAGAGAAAGAGAAGCTGTGAGTGAGAGAGAGAGAGAAAGAGAAGCTGTGAGTGAGAGAGAGAGAGAAAGAGAAGCTAAGAGTGTGAGAGAGAGAGAAGCTGTGAGTGAGAGAGAGAAGCTGTGCGTGAGAGAGAGAGAGAAAGAGAAGCTGTGTGTGTGTGAGAGAGAGAGAGAAGCTGTGAGTGAGAGAGAGAGAGAGAGAAAGAGAAGCTGTGTGATAGAGAGAGAGAAGCTGTGATTGTGAGAGAGAGTGAGATAAATAGAAGTTGTGAGTGAGTGAGTGAGTGAGTGAGAGAAGCTGTGAGTGAAAGAGAGAAAGAGAAGCTGTGAGTGAGTGACAGAGAGAGAAGCTGTGAGTGAGACAGAGAGAGAAAGAGAAGCTGTGTGTGAGAGAGAGAGTGATAAGCTGTGTGTGTGTGTGAGAGAGAGAGAAGCTGTGAGTGAGAGAGAGAAAGAGAAGCTGTGAGTGAGAGAGAAAGAGAGATGCTGTGAGTGAGAGAGAGAAAGAGAAGCTGTGAGTGAGAGACAGAGAGAGAAAGAAAGGGTGTGAGTGCGAGAGAGAGAAAGAGAAGTTGTGTGAGAGAGAGAGAAAGAGATGTTGTGAGTGAGAATGAGAGAGAAAGAGAAGCTGTGAGTGAGAGACAAAGAGAGAAAGAGAAGCTGTGTGTGTGAGAGAGAAAGAGAAGCTGAGTGTGAGAGAGAGAGAAGGTGTGAGTGAAAGTGAGAAAGAGAAGCTGATAGTGAGAGACCGAGAGAGAGAGAAGCTGTGTGAGAGAGAGAGAAAAAGAGAAGCTGTGAGTGAGAGAGAGAGAGAAAGAGAAGCTGTAAGTGAGTGAGAGAAAGAGAAGCTGTGAGTGTGTGAGAGAGAAAGAGAAGCTGTGAGTGAGAGAGAGAGAGAAAGAGAAGTTGTTAGTGAAAGAGAGAGAAAGAGAAGCTGTGTGTGAGAGAGAGAGAAATAGAAGCTGTGAGTGAGAGAGAGAGAAGCTGTGAGTGAGAGACAGAGAGATAAAGAGAAGCTGTGAGAGAGAGAGAGAAATAGAAGCTGTGAGAGAGAGAGAGAATGAGAAGCTGTGTGAGAGAGAAAGAGAAGCTGTGAGTGAGAGAGAGAGAAAGAGAAGCTGTGAGAGAGAGAGAGAAAGAGAACCTGTGAGTGAGAGAAAGAGAGAAAGAGAAGCTGTGAGTGAGAGACAGAGAGAGAAAGAGAAGCTGTGTGTGAGAGAGAGAGAGAATGAGAAGCTGTGTGAGAGAGAAAGAGAAGCTGTGAGTGAGAGAGAGAGAAAGAGAAGCTGTGAGAGAGAGAGAAAAAGAGAAGCTGTGAGTGAGAGTGAAAGAGAGAAATAGAAGCTATGAGTGAGAGAGAGAGAGAAGCTGTGAGTGAGAGAGAGAGAGGAAGTGAAGCTGTGAGTGAAAAAGACAGAAAGAGAAGCTGTGAGTGAGAGATAGAGAGAGAAAGAGAAGCTGTGTGTGTGAGAGAAAGAGAAGCTGTGAGTGAGAGAGAGAGAGAAAGAGAAGCTGTGAGTGAGAGATAGAGAGAGAAAGAGAAGCTGTGAGTGAGTGAGAGAGAGAGAACGAGAAGCTGTGTGTGTGAGATAAAGACAAGCTGTGAGTGAGAGAGAGAGAAAGAGAAGCTGTGAGTGAGAGATAGAGAGAGAAATAGAAGCTGTGAGTGAGAGAGAGAGAGTGAAAGAGAATCTGTGAGTGAGAGAGAGAAAGAGAAGCTATGAGTGAGAGAGAGAGTGAAAGAGAAGCTGTGAGAGAGAGAAAGAGAAGCTGTGAGTGAGAGAGTGAGAAGCTGTGAGTGAAAGTGAGAAAGAGAAGCTGATAGTGAGTGAGAGAGAACCTGTGAGTGAGAGAAAGAGAAGGAGAAGCTGTGAGTAAGAGAGAAAGAGAGAAATAGAATCTATGAGTGAGAGACAGAGAGAGAAGCTGTGAGTGAGTGAGAGAGAGAGAAGCTGTGTGTGAGAGAGAGAGAAAGAGAAGCTGTGAGTGAGAGACAGAGAGAGAAAGAGAAGTTGTTAGTGAGAGAGAGAGAGAAAGAGAAGCTGTGAGAGAGAGAGAGAAAGAGAGAAAGAGAAGCTGTGAGAGAGAGAGAAAGAGAAGCTATGAGTGAGAGAGAGACAGAAACTGTGAGTGAGAGACAGAGAGATAAAGAGAAGCTGTGTGTGAGAGAGAGAAAGAGAAGCTGTGAGAGAGGGAGAGAATGAGAAGCTGTGTGTGTGAGAGAGAGAAAGAGAAGTTATTAGTGAGAGAGAGAGAGAGAAAGAGCTGTGAGAGAGAGAGAGAAAGAGAAGCGGTGTGTGAGAGAGCAAGAGAAGCTGTGAGTGAGAGAGAGAGAGAGAAAGAGAAGCTGTGAGTGAGAGAGAGAGAGAAAGAGAAGCTGTGAGTGAGAGACAGAGTGAGAAGCTATGAGAGAGAGAGAAGGAGAAGCTGTGAGTGAGAGGGAGAAAGAGAAGCTGTGAGTGAGAAAGAGAGAGAAAGAGAAGCTGTGAGTGAGAGACAGAGAGAGAAAGAGAAGCTGTGTGAGAGAGAGATAAAGAAAGAGAAGCTGTGAGTGAGAGAGAGAGAGAGAGCAAGACTAGCTGAGAGTGAGAGAGAGAGAGAAAGAGAAGCTGTGAGTGAGAGAGAGAAAGAGAAGCTGTCAGTGAGAAAGAGAGAGAAAGAGAAGCTGTGAGTGAGAGACCGAGTGAGAAAGAGAATATGTGTGTGAGAGAGAGATAGAGAAAGAGAAGCTGTGAGTGAGAGAGAGAAAGAGAGAAAGAGAAGCTGTGAGTGTGTGAGAGAAAGAGAAGCTGTGAGAGAGAGAAAAAGAGAAGCTGTGAGTGAGAGTGAAAGAGAGAAATAGAAGCTATAAGTGAGAGAGAGAGAGAAGCTGTGAGTGAGAGAGAGAGAGAAAGAGAAGCTGTGAGAGAGAGAAAGAGAAGCTGTGATTGAGAGATAGAGAGAGAAAGAGAAGATGTGAGTGAGAGAGAGAGAGAACGAGAAGCTGTGTGTGTGAGATAAAGAGAAGCTGTGAGTGAGTGATAGAGAGAGAAAGAGAAGCTGTGAGTGAGAGAGAGAGAGAGAAAGAGAATGTGAGTGAGAGAGTGAGAGAAAGAGAAGCTATGAGTGAGAGAGAGAGAGAGAAGCTGTGAGTGAGAGAGAGAAAAAAAGAGAAGCTGTGAGTGAGAGAGAGAGAAAGAGAAGCTGTATGTGAGTGAGAGAAAGAGAAGCCGTGAGTGTGTCAGAGAGAAAGAGAAGCTGAGTGAGAGAGAGAGAGGAAGAGAAGCTGTGAGTGAGAGAGAGAGAAAGAGAAGCTGTGAGTGAGAGACAGAGAGAGAAAGAGAAGCTGTGTGTGAGAGAGAGAGTGATAAGCTGTGAGTGAGAGAGTGAGAGAAAGAGAAGCTGTGAGTGAGAGACAGAGAGAGAGAGTAGTTGTGTGTGTGTGATAGAGAGAAGCTGTGAGTGAGAGAGAGAAAGAGAAGCTGTGAGTGAGAGACAGAGAGAGATAGAAAGGGTGTGAGTGCGAGAGAGAGAGAGAAAGAGAAGCTGTGTGTGAGAGAGAGAAAGAGAAGCTGTGAGAAAGAGAGAGAAAGAGAAGCTGTGAGTGAGAGAGAGAAAGAGAAGCTGTGAGTGAGAGACAGAGAGAGAAAGAAAGGGTGTGTGCGAGAGAGAGAGAAAGAGAAGCTGTGTGTGAGAGAGAGAAAGAGAAGCTGTGAGAAAGAGAGAGAAAGAGAAGCTGTGAGTGAGAGACAGAGAGAGAAAGAGAAGCTGTGTATGAGAGAGAGAAAGAGAAGCTGAGAGAGAGAGAGAGAAAAAGAGAAGCTGTGAGTGCGAGTGAAAGAGAGAAATAGAAGCTATGAGTGAGTGAGTGAGAGAAAGAGAAGCTGTGAGTGAGAGAGAGACAAGCTGTGAGTGAGAGAGTGAGAGTGAGAAGCTGTGTGTGAGAGAGAAAGAGAACTTGTGAGTGAGAGAGAGATAGAGAAGCTGTGAGTGAGAGATAGAGAGAGAAAGAGAAGCTGTGAGTTAGAGAGAGAGAGAAAGAGAACATGTGAGTGAGAGATAGAGAGAGAAAGAGAAGCTGTGAGTGAGAGAGAGAGAAAGAGAAGTTGTTAGTGAAAGAGAGAGAAAGAGAAGCTGTGAGAGAGAGAGAGAGAAAGAGAAGCTGTGAGTGAGTGAGAGAGAGAAGCTGTGAGTGAGAGACAGAGAGATAAAGAGAAGCTGTGAGAGAGAGAGAGAAATAGAAGCTGTGAGAGAGAGAGAGAGAATGAGAAGCTGTGTGAGAGAGAAAGAGAAGCTGTGAGTGAGAGAGAGAGAAAGAGAAGCTGTGAGAGAGAGAGAGAAAGAGAACCTGTGAGTGAGAGAAAGAGAGAAAGAGAAGCTGTGAGTGAGAGACAGAGAGAGAAAGAGAAGCTGTGTGAGAGAGAGAAAGAGAAAGAGAAGCTGTGAGTGAGAGAGAGAGAGAAAGAGAAGCTGTGAGTGTGTGTGTGAGAGAAAGAGAAGCTGTGAGAGAGAGAGAAAAAGAGAAGCTGTGAGTGAGAGTGAAAGAGAGAAATAGAAGCTATGAGTGAGAGAGAGAGAGAAGCTGTGAGTGAGAGAGAGAGAGGAAGTGAAGCTGTGAGTGAAAAAGACAGAAAGAGAAGCTGTGAGTGAGAGATAGAGAGAGAAAGAGAAGCTGTGTGTGTGAGAGAGAGAAAGAGAAGCTGTGAGTGAGAGATAGAGAGAGAAAGAGAAGCTGTGAGTGAGTGAGAGAGAGAGAACGAGAAGCTGTGTGTGTGAGATAAAGACAAGCTGTGAGTGAGAGAGAGAGAAAGAGAAGCTGTGAGTGAGAGATAGAGAGAAATAGAAGCTGTGAGTGAGAGAGAGAGAGTGAAAGAGAATCTGTGAGTGAGAGAGAGAGAAAGAGAAGCTATGAGTGAGAGAGAGAGAGAAAGAGAAGCTGTGAGAGAGAGAAAGAGAAGCTGTGAGTGAGAGAGTGAGAAGCTGTGAGTGAGAGAAAGAGAAGGAGAAGCTGTGAGTAAGAGAGAAACAGAGAAATAGAATCTATGAGTGAGAGACAGAGAGAGAAGCTGTGAGTGAGTGTGAGAGAGAGAAGCTGTGTGTGTGAGAGAGAGAAAGAGAAGCTGTCAGTGAGAGACAGAGAGAGAAAGAGAAGTTGTTAGTGAGAAAGAGAGAGAAAGAGAAGCTGTGAGAGTGAGAGAGAAAGAGAGAAAGAGAAGCTGTGAGAGAGAGAGAAAGAGAAGCTATGAGTGACAGAGAGACAGAAGCTGTGAGTGAGAGACAGAGAGATAAAGAGAAGCTGTGTGAGTGAGAGAGAAAGAGAAGCTGTGAGAGAGGGAGAGAATGAGAAGCTGTGTGTGTGAGAGAGAAAGAGAAGTTATTGGTGAGAGAGAGAGAGAGAGAAAGAGCTGTGAGAGAGAGAGAGAGAGAAAGAGAAGCGGTGTGAGAGAGCAAGAGAAGCTGTGAGTGAGAGAGAGAGAGAGAAAGAGAAGCTGTGAGTGAGAGAGAGAGAGAAAGAGAAGCTGTGTGTGTGTGAGAGAGAAAGGGAAGCTGTGAGTGAGAGACAGAGAGAGAAAGAGAAGTTGTGTGTGTGTGAGAGAGAGAGAGCAAGAGAAGCTGTGAGTGAGAGAGAGAGAGAGAAAGAGAAGCTGTGAATGAGAGAGAGAGAGAAAGAGAAGCTGTGAGTGAGAGAGAGAGTGAGAAGCTATGAGAGAGAAAGAGGGAGAAAGAGAAGCTGAGAGTGAGAGACAGAGAGAGAAAGAGAAGCTGTGTGAGAGAGAGATAAAGAAAGAGAAGCTGTGAGTGAGAGAGAGAGAGAGCAAGAGAAGCTGAGAGTGAGAGAGAGAGAAAGAGAAGCTGTGAGTGAGAGATAGAGTGAGAAGCTATGAGAGAGAGAGAGAGAAAGAGAAGCTGTGAGTGAGAGAGAGAAAGAGAAGCTGTCAGTGAGAAAGAGAGAGAAAGAGAAGCTGTGAGTGAGAGACAGAGTGAGAAAGAGAATATGTGTGAGAGAGAGAGATAGAGAAAGAGAAGCTGAGTGAGAGAGAGAAAGAGAGAAAGAGAAGCTGTGAGTGTGTGAGAGAAAGAGAAGCTGTGAGAGAGAGAGAAAAAGAGAAGCTGTGAGTGAGAGTGAAAGAGAGAAATAGAAGCTATAAGTGTGAGAGAGAGAGAAGCTGTGAGTGAGAGAGAGAGAGGAAGTGAAGCTGTGAGTGAAAAAGAGAGAAAGAGAAGCTGTGAGAGAGAGAAAGAAAAGCTGTGATTGAGAGATAGAGAGAGAAAGAGAAGATGTGAGTGAGAGAGAGAGAGAGAACGAGAAGCTGTGTGTGTGAGATAAAGAGAAGCTGTGAGTGAGAGATAGAGAGAGAAAGAGAAGCTGTGAGTGAGAGAGAGAGAGAGAAAGAGAATGTGAGTGAGAGAGTGAGAGAAAGAGAAGCTATGAGTGAGAGAGAGAGAGAGAAGCTGTGAGTGAGAGAGAGAAAAAAAGAGAAGCTGTGAGTGAGAGAGAGAGAAAGAGAAGCTGTATGTGAGTGAGAGAAAGAGAAGCCGTGAGTGTGTCAGAGAGAAAGAGAAGCTGAGTGAGAGAGAGAGAGGAAAAGAAGCTGTGAGTGAGAGAGAGAGAGAAAGAGAAGCTGTGAGTGAGAGACAGAGAGAGAAAGAGAAGCTGTGTGTGAGAGAGAGAGTGATAAGCTGTGAGTGAGAGAGTGAGAGAAAGAGAAGCTGTGAGTGAGAGACAGAGAGAGAGAGTAGTTGTGTGTGTGTGATAGAGAGAAGCTGTGAGTGAGAGAGAGAAAGAGAAGCTGTGAGTGAGAGACAGAGAGAAAGAAAGGGTGTGAGTGCGAGAGAGAGAGAGAGAAAGAGAAGCTGTGTGTGAGAGAGAGAAAGAGAAGCTGTGAGAAAGAGAGAGAAAGAGAAGCTGTGAGTGAGAGAGAGAAAGAGAAGCTGTGAGTGAGAGACAGAGAGAGAAAGAAAGGGTGTGAGTGCGAGAGAGAGAGAAAGAGAAGCTGTGAGAGAGAGAGAGAAAGAGAAGCTGTGAGAAAGAGAGAGAAAGAGAAGCTGTGAGTGAGAGACAGAGAGAGAAAGAGAAGCTGTGTATGAGAGAGAGAAAGAGAAGCTGAGAGAGAGAGAGAGAAAAAAAGAGAAGCTGTGAGTGCGAGTGAAAGAGAGAAAGAGAACATGTGAGTGAGAGAGAGATAGAGAAGCTGTGAGTGAGAGATAGAGAGAAAGAGAAGCTGTGAGTTAGAGAGAGATAGAGAAAGAGAACATGTGAGTGAGAGATAGAGAGAGAAAGAGAAGCTGTGAGTGAGAGAGAGAGAGAGAAAGAGAATCTGTGAGTGAGAAAGAGAGAGAGAAAGAGAGAGAAAGAGAAGCTGTGAGTGAGAGACAGAGAGAGAAAGAGAAGCTGTGTGAGAGAGAGATAAAGAAAGAGAAGCTGTGAGTGAAAGAGAGAGAAAGAGAAGCTGTGTGTGAGAGAGAGAAAGAGAAGCTGTGAGTGAGAGAGAGAGAAGCTGTGAGTGAGAGACAGAGAGATAAAGAGAAGCTGTGAGAGAGAGAGAGAAATAGAAGCTGTGAGAGAGAGAGAGAATGAGAAGCTGTGTGAGAGAGAAAGAGAAGCTGTGAGTGAGAGAGAGAGAAGAGAAGCTGTGAGAGAGAGAGAGAAAGAGAACCTGTGAGTGAGAGAAAGAGAGAAAGAGAAGCTGTGAGTGAGAGACAGAGAGAGAAAGAGAAGCTGTGTGAGAGAGAGAGAGAGAATGAGAAGCTGTGTGAGAGAGAAAGAGAAGCTGTGAGTGAGAGAGAGAAAAAGAGAAGCTGTGAGAGAGAGAGAAAAAGAGAAGCTGTGAGTGAGAGTGAAAGAGAGAAATAGAAGCTATGAGTGAGAGAGAGAGAGAAGCTGTGAGTGAGAGAGAGAGAGGAAGTGAAGCTGTGAGTGAAAAAGACAGAAAGAGAAGCTGTGAGTGAGAGATAGAGAGAGAAAGAGAAGCTGTGTGTGTGACAGAAAGAGAAGCTGTGAGTGAGAGAGAGAGAGAGAGAGAAAGAGAAGCTGTGAGTGAGAGATAGAGAGAGAAAGAGAAGCTGTGAGTGAGTGAGAGAGAGAGAACGAGAAGCTGTGTGTGTGAGATAAAGACAAGCTGTGAGTGAGAGAGAGAGAAAGAGAAGCTGTGAGTGAGAGATAGAGAGAGAAATAGAAGCTGTGAGTGAGAGAGAGAGAGTGAAAGAGAATCTGTGAGTGAGAGAGAGAAAGAGAAGCTATGAGTGAGAGAGAGAGAGAAAGAGAAGCTGTGAGAGAGAGAAAGAGAAGCTGTGAGTGAGAGAGTGAGAAGCTGTGAGTGAAAGTGAGAAAGAGAAGCTGATAGTGAGTGAGAGAGAACCTGTGAGTGAGAGAAAGAGAAGGAGAAGCTGTGAGTAAGAGAGAAAGAGAGAAATAGAATCTATGAGTGAGAGACAGAGAGAGAAGCTGTGAGTGAGTGAGAGAGAGAGAAGCTGTGTGTGTGAGAGAGAGAAAGAGAAGCTGTGAGTGAGAGACAGAGAGAGAAAGAGAAGTTGTTAGTGAGAGAGAGAGAGAAAGAGAAGCTGTGAGAGAGAGAGAGAAAGAGAGAAAGAGAAGCTGTGAGAGAGAGAGAAAGAGAAGCTATGAGTGAGAGAGAGACAGAAACTGTGAGTGAGAGACAGAGAGATAAAGAGAAGCTGTGTGTGAGAGAGAGAAAGAGAAGCTGTGAGAGAGGGAGAGAATGAGAAGCTGTGTGTGTGTGAGAGAGAAAGAGAAGTTATTAGTGAGAGAGAGAGAGAGAAAGAGCTGTGAGAGAGAGAGAGAGAAAGAGAAGCGGTGTGTGAGAGAGCAAGAGAAGCTGTGAGTGAGGGAGAGAGAGAAAGAGAAGCTGTGAGTGAGAGAGAGAGAGAAAGAGAAGCTGTGAGTGAGAGACAGAGTGAGAAGCTATGAGAGAGAGAGAAGGAGAAGCTGTGAGTGAGAGGGAGAAAGAGAAGCTGTGAGTGAGAAAGAGAGAGAAAGAGAAGCTGTGAGTGAGAGACAGAGAGAGAAAGAGAAGCTGTGTGAGAGAGAGATAAAGAAAGAGAAGCTGTGAGTGAGAGAGAGAGAGAGCAAGAGAAGCTGAGAGTGAGAGAGAGAGAGAAAGAGAAGCTGTGAGTGAGAGAGAGAGAGAGAAGCTCAGTGAGAAAGAGAGAGAAAGAGAAGCTGTGAGTGAGAGACCGAGTGAGAAAGAGAATATGTGTGTGAGAGAGAGATAGAGAAAGAGAAGCTGTGAGTGAGAGAGATAAAGAGAGAAAGAGAAGCTGTGAGTGTGTGAGAGAAAGAGAAGCTGTGAGAGAGAGAAAAAGAGAAGCTGTGAGTGAGAGTGAAAGAGAGAAATAGAAGCTATAAGTGAGAGAGAGAGAGAAGCTGTGAGTGAGAGAGAGAGAGAAAGAGAAGCTGTGAGAGAGAGAAAGAGAAGCTGTGATTGAGAGATAGAGAGAGAAAGAGAAGAAGTGAGTGAGAGAGAGAGAGAGAACGAGAAGCTGTGTGTGTGAGATAAAGAGAAGCTGTGAGTGAGAGATAGAGAGAGAAAGAGAAGCTGTGAGTGAGAGAGAGAGAGAGAAAGAGAATGTGAGTGAGAGAGTGAGAGAAAGAGAAGCTATGAGTGAGAGAGAGAGAGAGAAGCTGTGAGTGAGAGAGAGAAAAAAAGAGAAGCTGTGAGTGAGAGAGAGAGAAAGAGAAGCTGTATGTGAGTGAGAGAAAGAGAAGCCGTGAGTGTGTCAGAGAGAAAGAGAAGCTGAGTGAGAGAGAGAGAGGAAGAGAAGCTGTGAGTGAGAGAGAGAGAAAGAGAAGCTGTGAGTGAGAGACAGAGAGAGAAAGAGAAGCTGTGTGAGAGAGAGAGAGTGATACGCTGTGAGTGAGAGAGTGAGAGAAAGAGAAGCTGTGAGTGAGAGACAGAGAGAGAGAGTAGTTGTGTGTGTGTGATAGAGAGAAGCTGTGAGTGAGAGAGAGAAAGAGAAGCTGTGAGTGAGAGACAGAGAGAGATAGAAAGGGTGTGAGTGCGAGAGAGAGAGAGAAAGAGAAGCTGTGTGTGAGAGAGAGAAAGAGAAGCTGTGAGAAAGAGAGAGAAAGAGAAGCTGTGAGTGAGAGAGAGAAAGAGAAGCTGTGAGTGAGAGACAGAGAGAGAAAGAAAGGGTATGAGTGCGAGAGAGAGAGAAAGAGAAGCTGTGTGTGTGAGAGAGAAAGAGAAGCTGTGAGAAAGAGAGAGAAAGAGAAGCTGTGAGTGAGAGACAGAGAGAGAAAGAGAAGCTGTGTATGAGAGAGAGAAAGAGAAGCTGAGAGAGAGAGAGAGAGAAAAAGAGAAGCTGTGAGTGCGAGTGAAAGAGAGAAATAGAAGCTATGAGTGAGTGAGTGAGAGAAAGAGAAGCTGTGAGTGAGAGAGAGACAAGCTGTGAGTGAGAGAGTGAGAGTGAGAAGCTGTGTGTGTGAGAGAAAGAGAACTTGTGAGTGAGAGAGAGATAGAGAAGCTGTGAGTGAGAGACAGAGAGAGAAAGAGAAGCTGTGAGTTAGAGAGAGAGAGAAAGAGAACATGTGAGTGAGAGATAGAGAGAGAAAGAGAAGCTGTGAGTGAGAGAGAGAGAAAGAGAAGTTGTTAGTGAAAGAGAGAGAAAGAGAAGCTGTGAGAGAGAGAGAGAGAAAGAGAAGCTGTGAGTGAGTGAGAGAGAGAAGCTGTGAGTGAGAGACAGAGAGATAAAGAGAAGCTGTGAGAGAGAGAGAGAAATAGAAGCTGTGAGAGAGAGAGAGAGAATGAGAAGCTGTGTGAGAGAGAAAGAGAAGCTGTGAGTGAGAGAGAGAGAAAGAGAAGCTGTGAGAGAGAGAGAGAAAGAGAACCTGTGAGTGAGAGAAAGAGAGAAAGAGAAGCTGTGAGTGAGAGACAGAGAGAGAAAGAGAAGCTGTGTGAGAGAGAGAAAGAGAAAGAGAAGCTGTGAGTGAGAGAGAGAGAAAGAGAAGCTGTGAGTGTGTGTGTGAGAGAAAGAGAAGCTGTGAGAGAGAGAGAAAAAGAGAAGCTGTGAGTGAGAGTGAAAGAGAGAAATAGAAGCTATGAGTGAGAGAGAGAGAGAAGCTGTGAGTGAGAGAGAGAGAGGAAGCTGTGAGTGAAAAAGACAGAAAGAGAAGCTGTGAGTGAGAGATAGAGAGAGAAAGAGAAGCTGTGTGTGTGTGAGAGAGAAAGAGAAGCTGTGAGTGAGAGATAGAGAGAGAAAGAGAAGCTGTGAGTGAGTGAGAGAGAGAGAACGAGAAGCTGTGTGTGTGAGATAAAGACAAGCTGTGAGTGAGAGAGAGAGAAAGAGAAGCTGTGAGTGAGAGATAGAGAGAAATAGAAGCTGTGAGTGAGAGAGAGAGAGTGAAAGAGAATCTGTGAGTGAGAGAGAGAGAAAGAGAAGCTATGAGTGAGAGAGAGAGAGAAAGAGAAGCTGTGAGAGAGAGAAAGAGAAGCTGTGAGTGAGAGAGTGAGAAGCTGTGAGTGAGAGAAAGAGAAGGAGAAGCTGTGAGTAAGAGAGAAAGAGAGAAATAGAATCTATGAGTGAGAGACAGAGAGAGAAGCTGTGAGTGAGTGTGAGAGAGAGAAGCTGTGTGTGTGAGAGAGAGAAAGAGAAGCTGTCAGTGAGAGACAGAGAGAGAAAGAGAAGTTGTTAGTGAGAGAGAGAGAGAAAGAGAAGCTGTGAGAGTGAGAGAGAAAGAGAGAAAGAGAAGCTGTGAGAGAGAGAGAAAGAGAAGCTATGAGTGAGAGAGAGACAGAAGCTGTGAGTGAGAGACAGAGAGATAAAGAGAAGCTGTGTGAGTGAGAGAGAAAGAGAAGCTGTGAGAGAGGGAAAGAATGAGAAGCTGTGTGTGTGTGAGAGAGAAAGAGAAGTTATTGGTGAGAGAGAGAGAGAGAGAGAGAGAGCTGTGAGAGAGAGAGAGAGAGAAAGAGAAGCGGTGTGTGAGAGAGCAAGAGAAGCTGTGAGTGAGAGAGAGAGAGAAAGAGAAGCTGTGAGTGAGAGAGAGAGAGAAAGAGAAGCTGTGTGTGTGTGAGAGAGAAAGGGAAGCTGTGAGTGAGAGACAGAGAGAGAAAGAGAAGTTGTGTGTGTGTGTGAGAGAGAGAGCAAGAGAAGCTGTGAGTGAGAGAGAGAGAGAGAAAGAGAAGCTGTGAATGAGAGAGAGAGAGAAAGAGAAGCTGTGAGTGAGAGAGAGAGTGAGAAGCTATGAGAGAGAAAGAGGGAGAAAGAGAAGCTGAGAGTGAGAGACAGAGAGAGAAAGAGAAGCTGTGTGAGAGAGAGATAAAGAAAGAGAAGCTGTGAGTGAGAGAGAGAGAGAGCAAGAGAAGCTGAGAGTGAGAGAGAGAGAGAAAGAGAAGCTGTGAGTGAGAGAGAGAGAAAGAGAAGCTGTGAGTGAGAGAGAGAGAAAGAGAAGCTGTGAGTGAGAGAGAGAAAGAGAAGCTGTCAGTGAGAAAGAGAGAGAAAGAGAAGCTGTGAGTGAGAGACAGAGTGAGAAAGAGAATATGTGTGAGAGAGAGAGATAGAGAAAGAGAAGCTGAGTGAGAGAGAGAAAGAGAGAAAGAGAAGCTGTGAGTGTGTGAGAGAAAGAGAAGCTGTGTGAGAGAGAGAAAAAGAGAAGCTGTGAGTGAGAGTGAAAGAGAGAAATAGAAGCTATAAGTGTGAGAGAGAGAAGCTGTGAGTGAGAGAGAGAGAGGAAGTGAAGCTGTGAGTGAAAAAGAGAGAAAGAGAAGCTGTGAGAGAGAGAAAGAAAAGCTGTGATTGAGAGATAGAGAGAGAAAGAGAAGATGTGAGTGAGAGAGAGAGAGAACGAGAAGCTGTGTGTGTGAGATAAAGAGAAGCTGTGAGTGAGAGATAGAGAGAGAAAGAGAAGCTGTGAGTGAGAGAGAGAGAGAGAAAGAGAATGTGAGTGAGAGAGTGAGAGAAAGAGAAGCTATGAGTGAGAGAGAGAGAGAGAGAAGCTGTGAGTGAGAGAGAGAAAAAAAGAGAAGCTGTGAGTGAGAGAGAGAGAAAGAGAAGCTGTATGTGAGTGAGAGAAAGAGAAGCCGTGAGTGTGTCAGAGAGAAAGAGAAGCTGAGTGAGAGAGATAGAGGAAAAGAAGCTGTGAGTGAGAGAGAGAGAGAAAGAGAAGCTGTGAGTGAGAGACAGAGAGAGAAAGAGAAGCTGTGTGTGAGAGAGAGAGTGATAAGCTCTGAGTGAGAGAGTGAGAGAAAGAGAAGCTGTGAGTGAGAGACAGAGAGAGAGAGTAGTTGTGTGTGTGTGATAGAGAGAAGCTGTGAGTGAGAGAGAGAAAGAGAAGCTGTGAGTGAGAGACAGAGAGAAAGAAAGGGTGTGAGTGCGAGAGAGAGAGAGAGAAAGAGAAGCTGTGTGTGAGAGAGAGAAAGAGAAGCTGTGAGAAAGAGAGAGAAAGAGAAGCTGTGAGTGAGAGAGAGAAAGAGAAGCTGTGAGTGAGAGACAGAGAGAGAAAGAAAGGGTGTGAGTGCGAGAGAGAGAGAAAGAGAAGCTGTGAGAGAGAGAGAGAAAGAGAAGCTGTGAGAAAGAGAGAGAAAGAGAAGCTGTGAGTGAGAGACAGAGAGAGAAAGAGAAGCTGTGTATGAGAGAGAGAAAGAGAAGCTGAGAGAGAGAGAGAGAAAAAAAGAGAAGCTGTGAGTGCGAGTGAAAGAGAGAAAGAGAACATGTGAGTGAGAGAGAGATAGAGAAGCTGTGAGTGAGAGATAGAGAGAAAGAGAAGCTGTGAGTTAGAGAGAGAGAGAGAAAGAGAACATGTGAGTGAGAGATAGAGAGAGAAAGAGAAGCTGTGAGTGAGAGAGAGAGAGAGAAAGAGAATCTGTGAGTGAGAAAGAGAGAGAAAGAGAAGCTGTGAGTGAGAGACAGAGAGAGAAAGAGAAGCTGTGTGAGAGAGAGAGAGAGAAAGAGAATCTGTGAGTCAGAAAGAGAGAGAAAGAGAATATGTGTGAGAGAGAGAGATAGAGAAAGAGAAGCTGTGAGTGATAGAGAGAAAGAGAGAAAGAGAAGCTGTGAGTGTGTGAGAGAAAGAGAAGCTGTGAGAGAGAGAGAAAAAGAGAAGCTGTGAGTGAGAGTGAAAGAGAGAAATAGAAGCTATAAGTGAGAGAGAGAGAGAAGCTGTGAGTGAGAGAGAGAGAGAAGCTATGAGAGAGAGAGAAGGAGAAGCTGTGAGTGAGAGAGAGAAAGAGAAGCTGTGAGTGAGAAAGAGAGAGAAAGAGAAGCTGTGAGTGAGAGACAGAGAGAGAAAGAGAAGCTGTGAGTGAGAGACAGAGAGAGAAGGAGAAGCTGTGAGTGAGAGAGAGAAAGAGAAGCTGTGAGTGAGAAAGAGAGAGAAAGAGAAGCTGTGAGTGAGAGACAGAGAGAGAAAGAGAAGCTGTGTGAGAGAGAGATAAAGAAAGAGAAGCTGTGAGTGAGAGAGAGAGAGAGAGAGCAAGAGAAGCTGAGAGTGAGAGAGAGAGAGAAAGAGAAGCTGTGAGTGAGAGAGAGAAAGAGAAGCTGTCAGTGAGAAAGAGAGAGAAAGAGAAGCTGTGAGTGAGAGACAGAGTGAGAAAGAGAATATGTGTGAGAGAGAGAGATAGAGAAAGAGAAGCTGTGAGTGAGAGAGAGAAAGAGAGAAAGAGAAGCTGTGAGTGTGTGAGAGAAAGAGAAGCTGTGAGAGAGAGAGAAAAAGAGAAGCTGTGAGTGAGAGTGAAAGAGAGAAATAGAAGCTATAAGTGAGAGAGAGAGAGAAGCTGTGAGTGAGAGAGAGAGAGAAAGAGAAGCTGTGAGAGAGAGAAAGAGAAGCTGTGATTGAGAGATAGAGAGAGAAAGAGAAGCTGTGAGTGAGAGAGAGAGAGAAAGAGAAGCTGTGTGAGTGAGAGAGAAAGAGAAGCTGTGAGAGAGGGAGAGAATGAGAAGCTGTGTGTGTGTGAGAGAGAAAGAGAAGTTATTGGTGAGAGAGAGAGAGAGAGAGAGCTGTGAGAGAGAGAGAGAGAGAGAAAGAGAAGCGGTGTGTGAGAGAGCAAGAGAAGCTGTGAGTGAGAGAGAGAGAGAAAGAGAAGCTGTGAGTGAGAGAGAGAGAGAAAGAGAAGCTGTGTGTGTGTGAGAGAGAAAGGGAAGCTGTGAGTGAGAGACAGAGAGAGAAAGAGAAGTTGTGTGTGTGTGTGAGAGAGAGAGCAAGAGAAGCTGTGAGTGAGAGAGAGAGAGAGAAAGAGAAGCTGTGAATGAGAGAGAGAGAGAAAGAGAAGCTGTGAGTGAGAGAGAGAGTGAGAAGCTATGAGAGAGAAAGAGGGAGAAAGAGAAGCTGAGAGTGAGAGACAGAGAGAGAAAGAGAAGCTGTGTGAGAGAGAGATAAAGAAAGAGAAGCTGTGAGTGAGAGAGAGAGAGAGCAAGAGAAGCTGAGAGTGAGAGAGAGAGAGAAAGAGAAGCTGTGAGTGAGAGAGAGAGAAAGAGAAGCTGTGAGTGAGAGAGAGAGAAAGAGAAGCTGTGAGTGAGAGAGAGAAAGAGAAGCTGTCAGTGAGAAAGAGAGAGAAAGAGAAGCTGTGAGTGAGAGACAGAGTGAGAAAGAGAATATGTGTGAGAGAGAGAGATAGAGAAAGAGAAGCTGAGTGAGAGAGAGAAAGAGAGAAAGAGAAGCTGTGAGTGTGTGAGAGAAAGAGAAGCTGTGTGAGAGAGAGAAAAAGAGAAGCTGTGAGTGAGAGTGAAAGAGAGAAATAGAAGCTATAAGTGTGAGAGAGAGAAGCTGTGAGTGAGAGAGAGAGAGGAAGTGAAGCTGTGAGTGAAAAAGAGAGAAAGAGAAGCTGTGAGAGAGAGAAAGAAAAGCTGTGATTGAGAGATAGAGAGAGAAAGAGAAGATGTGAGTGAGAGAGAGAGAGAACGAGAAGCTGTGTGTGTGAGATAAAGAGAAGCTGTGAGTGAGAGATAGAGAGAGAAAGAGAAGCTGTGAGTGAGAGAGAGAGAGAGAAAGAGAATGTGAGTGAGAGAGTGAGAGAAAGAGAAGCTATGAGTGAGAGAGAGAGAGAGAAGCTGTGAGTGAGAGAGAGAAAAAAAGAGAAGCTGTGAGTGAGAGAGAGAGAAAGAGAAGCTGTATGTGAGTGAGAGAAAGAGAAGCCGTGAGTGTGTCAGAGAGAAAGAGAAGCTGAGTGAGAGAGATAGAGGAAAAGAAGCTGTGAGTGAGAGAGAGAGAGAAAGAGAAGCTGTGAGTGAGAGACAGAGAGAGAAAGAGAAGCTGTGTGTGAGAGAGAGAGTGATAAGCTGTGAGTGAGAGAGTGAGAGAAAGAGAAACTGTGAGTGAGAGACAGAGAGAGAGAGTAGTTGTGTGTGTGTGATAGAGAGAAGCTGTGAGTGAGAGAGAGAAAGAGAAGCTGTGAGTGAGAGACAGAGAGAAAGAAAGGGTGTGAGTGCGAGAGAGAGAGAGAGAAAGAGAAGCTGTGTGTGAGAGAGAGAAAGAGAAGCTGTGAGAAAGAGAGAGAAAGAGAAGCTGTGAGTGAGAGAGAGAAAGAGAAGCTGTGAGTGAGAGACAGAGAGAGAAAGAAAGGGTGTGAGTGCGAGAGAGAGAGAAAGAGAAGCTGTGAGAGAGAGAGAGAAAGAGAAGCTGTGAGAAAGAGAGAGAAAGAGAAGCTGTGAGTGAGAGACAGAGAGAGAAAGAGAAGCTGTGTATGAGAGAGAGAAAGAGAAGCTGAGAGAGAGAGAGAGAAAAAAAGAGAAGCTGTGAGTGCGAGTGAAAGAGAGAAAGAGAACATGTGAGTGAGAGAGAGATAGAGAAGCTGTGAGTGAGAGATAGAGAGAAAGAGAAGCTGTGAGTTAGAGAGAGAGAGAGAAAGAGAACATGTGAGTGAGAGATAGAGAGAGAAAGAGAAGCTGTGAGTGAGAGAGAGAGAGAGAAAGAGAATCTGTGAGTGAGAAAGAGAGAGAAAGAGAAGCTGTGAGTGAGAGACAGAGAGAGAAAGAGAAGCTGTGTGAGAGAGAGAGAGAGAAAGAGAATCTGTGAGTCAGAAAGAGAGAGAAAGAGAATATGTGTGAGAGAGAGAGATAGAGAAAGAGAAGCTGTGAGTGATAGAGAGAAAGAGAGAAAGAGAAGCTGTGAGTGTGTGAGAGAAAGAGAAGCTGTGAGAGAGAGAGAAAAAGAGAAGCTGTGAGTGAGAGTGAAAGAGAGAAATAGAAGCTATAAGTGAGAGAGAGAGAGAAGCTGTGAGTGAGAGAGAGAGAGAAGCTATGAGAGAGAGAGAAGGAGAAGCTGTGAGTGAGAGAGAGAAAGAGAAGCTGTGAGTGAGAAAGAGAGAGAAAGAGAAGCTGTGAGTGAGAGACAGAGAGAGAAAGAGAAGCTGTGAGTGAGAGACAGAGAGAGAAGGAGAAGCTGTGAGTGAGAGAGAGAAAGAGAAGCTGTGAGTGAGAAAGAGAGAGAAAGAGAAGCTGTGAGTGAGAGACAGAGAGAGAAAGAGAAGCTGTGTGAGAGAGAGATAAAGAAAGAGAAGCTGTGAGTGAGAGAGAGAGAGAGAGAGCAAGAGAAGCTGAGAGTGAGAGAGAGAGAGAAAGAGAAGCTGTGAGTGAGAGAGAGAAAGAGAAGCTGTCAGTGAGAAAGAGAGAGAAAGAGAAGCTGTGAGTGAGAGACAGAGTGAGAAAGAGAATATGTGTGAGAGAGAGAGATAGAGAAAGAGAAGCTGTGAGTGAGAGAGAGAAAGAGAGAAAGAGAAGCTGTGAGTGTGTGAGAGAAAGAGAAGCTGTGAGAGAGAGAGAAAAAGAGAAGCTGTGAGTGAGAGTGAAAGAGAGAAATAGAAGCTATAAGTGAGAGAGAGAGAGAAGCTGTGAGTGAGAGAGAGAGAGAAAGAGAAGCTGTGAGAGAGAGAAAGAGAAGCTGTGATTGAGAGATAGAGAGAGAAAGAGAAGATGTGAGTGAGAGAGAGAGAGAGAACGAGAAGCTGTGTGTGTGAGATAAAGAGAAGCTGTGAGTGAGAGATAGAGAGAGAAAGAGAAGCTGTGAGTGAGAGAGAGAGAGAGAAAGAGAATGTGAGTGAGAGAGAGAGAGGAAGAGAAGCTGTGAGTGAGAGAGAGAGAAAGAGAAGCTGTGAGTGAGAGACAGAGAGAGAAAGAGAAGCTGTGTGTGAGAGAGAGAGTGATAAGCTGTGAGTGAGAGAGTGAGAGAAAGAGAAGCTGTGAGTGAGATACAGAGAGAGAGAGTAGTTGTGTGTGTGTGATAGAGAGAAGCTGTGAGTGAGAGAGAGAAAGAGAAGCTGTGAGTGAGAGACAGAGAGAGATAGAAAGGGTGTGAGTGCGAGAGAGAGAGAGAAAGAGAAGCTGTGTGTGAGAGATAGAAAGAGAAGCTGTGAGAAAGAGAGAGAAAGAGAAGCTGTGAGTGAGAGAGAGAAAGAGAAGCTGTGAGTGAGAGACAGAGAGAGAAAGAAAGGGTGTGAGTGCGAGAGAGAGAGAAAGAGAAGCTGTGTGAGAGAGAGAGAAAGAGAAGCTGTGAGAAAGAGAGAGAAAGAGAAGCTGTGAGTGAGAGACAGAGAGAGAAAGAGAAGCTGTGTATGAGAGAGAGAAAGAGAAGCTGAGAGAGAGAGAGAGAAAAAGAGAAGCTGTGAGTGCGAGTGAAAGAGAGAAATAGAAGCTATGAGTGAGTGAGTGAGAGAAAGAGAAGCTGTGAGTGAGAGAGAGACAAGCTGTGAGTGAGAGAGTGAGAGTGAGAAGCTGTGTGTGTGAGAGAAAGAGAACTTGTGAGTGAGAGAGAGATAGAGAAGCTGTGAGTGAGAGATAGAGAGAGAAAGAGAAGCTGTGAGTGAGAGAGAGAGAGAGAAAGAGAATGTGAGTGAGAGAGTGAGAGAAAGAGAAGCTATGAGTGAGAGAGAGAGAGAGAAGCTGTGAGTGAGAGAGAGAAAAAAAGAGAAGCTGTGAGTGAGAGAGAGAGAAAGAGAAGCTGTATGTGAGTGAGAGAAAGAGAAGCCGTGAGTGTGTCAGAGAGAAAGAGAAGCTGAGTGAGAGAGAGAGAGGAAGAGAAGCTGTGAGTGAGAGAGAGAGAAAGAGAAGCTGTGAGTGAGAGACAGAGAGAGAAAGAGAAGCTGTGTGTGAGAGAGAGAGTGATAAGCTGTGAGTGAGAGAGTGAGAGAAAGAGAAGCTGTGAGTGAGAGACAGAGAGAGAGAGAGTAGTTGTGTGTGTGTGATAGAGAGAAGCTGTGAGTGAGAGAGAGAAAGAGAAGCTGTGAGTGAGAGACAGAGAGAGATAGAAAGGGTGTGAGTGCGAGAGAGAGAGAGAAAGAGAAGCTGTGTGTGAGAGATAGAAAGAGAAGCTGTGAGAAAGAGAGAGAAAGAGAAGCTGTGAGTGAGAGAGAGAAAGAGAAGCTGTGAGTGAGAGACAGAGAGAGAAAGAAAGGGTGTGAGTGCGAGAGAGAGAGAAAGAGAAGCTGTGTGAGAGAGAGAGAAAGAGAAGCTGTGAGAAAGAGAGAGAAAGAGAAGCTGTGAGTGAGAGACAGAGAGAGAAAGAGAAGCTGTGTATGAGAGAGAGAAAGAGAAGCTGAGAGAGAGAGAGAGAGAGAAAGAGAAGCTGTGAGTGCGAGTGAAAGAGAGAAATAGAAGCTATGAGTGAGTGAGTGAGAGAAAGAGAAGCTGTGAGTGAGAGAGAGACAAGCTGTGAGTGAGAGAGTGAGAGTGAGAAGCTGTGTGTGTGAGAGAAAGAGAACTTGTGAGTGAGAGAGAGAGAGAAGCTGTGAGTGAGAGATAGAGAGAGAAAGAGAAGCTGTGAGTTAGAGAGAGAGAGAGAAAGAGAACATGTGAGTGAGAGATAGAGAGAGAAAGAGAAGCTGTGAGTGAGAGAGAGAAAGAGAAGCTGTGAGTGTGTGAGAGAGAAAGAGAAGCTGTGAGTGAGAGAGAGAGAAAGAGGTTGTTAGTGAAAGAGAGAGAAAGAGAAGCTGTGAGAGAGAGAGAGAGAAAGAGAAGCTGTGAGTGAGAGAGAGAGAGAAGCTGTGAGTGAGAGACAGAGAGATAAAGAGAAGCTGTGAGAGAGAGAGAGAAATAGAAGCTGTGTGAGAGAGAGAGAGAATGAGAAGCTGTGTGAGAGAGAAAGAGAAGCTGTGAGTGAGAGAGAGAGAAAGAGAAGCTGTGAGAGAGAGAGAGAAAGAGAACCTGTGAGTGAGAGAAAGAGAGAAAGAGAAGCTGTGAGTGAGAGACAGAGAGAGAAAGAGAAGCTGTGTGAGAGAGAGAAAGAGAAAGAGAAGCTGTGAGTGAGAGAGAGAGAGAGAAAGAGAAGCTGTGAGTGTGTGTGTGAGAGAAAGAGAAGCTGTGAGAGAGAGAGAAAAAGAGAAGCTGTGAGTGAGAGTGAAAGAGAGAAATAGAAGCTATGAGTGAGAGAGAGAGAGAAGCTGTGAGTGAGAGAGAGAGAGGAAGTGAAGCTGTGAGTGAAAAAGACAGAAAGAGAAGCTGTGAGTGAGAGATAGAGAGAGAAAGAGAAGCTGTGTGTGTGAGAGAGAGAAAGAGAAGCTGTGAGTGAGAGATAGAGAGAGAAAGAGAAGCTGTGAGTGAGTGAGAGAGAGAGAACGAGAAGCTGTGTGTGTGAGATAAAGACATGCTGTGAGTGAGAGATAGAGAAAGAGAAGCTGTGAGTGAGAGATAGAGAGAAATAGAAGCTGTGAGTGAGAGAGAGAGAGTGAAAGAGAATCTGTGAGTGAGAGAGAGAGAAAGCGAAGCTATGAGTGTGAGAGAGAGAGAAAGAGAAGCTGTGAGAGAGAGAAAGAGAAGCTGTGAGTGAGAGAGTGAGAAGCTGTGAGTGAGAGAAAGAGAAGGAGAAGCTGTGAGTAAGAGAGAAAGAGAGAAATAGAATCTATGAGTGAGAGACAGAGAGAGAAGCTGTGAGTGAGTGTGAGAGAGAGAAGCTGTGTGTGTGAGAGAGAAAGAGAAGCTGTGAGTGAGAGACAGAGAGAGAAAGAGAAGTTGTTAGTGAGAGAGAGAGAGAAAGAGAAGCTGTGAGAGTGAGAGAGAAAGAGAGAAAGAGAAGCTGTGAGAGAGAGAGAAAGAGAAGCTATGAGTGAGAGAGAGACAGAAGCTGTGAGTGAGAGACAGAGAGATAAAGAGAAGCTGTGTGAGTGAGAGAGAAAGAGAAGCTGTGAGAGAGGGAGAGAATGAGAAGCTGTGTGTGTGTGAGAGAGAAAGAGAAGTTATTAGTGAGAGAGAGAGAGAAAGAGCTGTGAGAGAGAGAGAGAGAGAAAGAGAAGCGGTGTGTGAGAGAGCAAGAGAAGCTGTGAGTGAGAGAGAGAGAGAGAGAGAGAAAGAGAAGCTGTGAGTGAGAGAGAGAGAGAAAGAGAAGCTGTGTGTGTGTGAGAGAGAAAGGGAAGCTGTGAGTGAGAGACAGAGAGAGAAAGAGAAGTTGTGTGTGTGTGTGTGAGAGAGAGCAAGAGAAGCTGTGAGTGAGAGAGAGAGAGAGAAAGAGAAGCTGTGAATGAGAGAGAGAGAGAAAGAGAAGCTGTGAGTGAGAGAGAGAGTGAGAAGCTATGAGAGAGAAAGAGAGAGAAAGAGAAGCTGTGAGTGAGAGACAGAGAGAGAAAGAGAAGCTGTGTGAGAGAGAGATAAAGAAAGAGAAGCTGTGAGTGAGAGAGAGAGAGAGAGCAAGAGAAGCTGAGAGTGAGAGAGAGAGAGAAAGAGAAGCTGTGAGTGAGAGAGAGAGAAAGAGAAGCTGTGAGTGAGAGATAGAGTGAGAAGCTATGAGAGAGAGAGAGAGAAAGAGAAGCTGTGAGTGAGAGAGAGAAAGAGAAGCTGTCAGTGAGAAAGAGAGAGAAAGAGAAGCTGTGAGTGAGAGACAGAGTGAGAAAGAGAATATGTGTGAGAGAGAGAGATAGAGAAAGAGAAGCTGTGAGTGAGAGAGAGAAAGAGAGAAAGAGAAGCTGTGAGTGTGTGAGAGAAAGAGAAGCTGTGAGAGAGAGAGAAAAAGAGAAGCTGTGAGTGAGAGTGAAAGAGAGAAATAGAAGCTATAAGTGAGACAGAGAGAGAAGCTGTGAGTGAGAGAGAGAGAGGAAGTGAAGCTGTGAGTGAAAAAGAGAGAAAGAGAAGCTGTGAGAGAGAGAAAGAAAAGCTGTGATTGAGAGATAGAGAGAGAAAGAGAAGATGTGAGTGAGAGAGAGAGAGAGAACGAGAAGCTGTGTGTGTGAGATAAAGAGAAGCTGTGAGTGAGAGATAGAGAGAGAAAGAGAAGCTGTGAGTGAGAGAGAGAGAGAGAAAGAGAATGTGAGTGAGAGAGTGAGAGAAAGAGAAGCTATGAGTGAGAGAGAGAGAGAGAAGCTGTGAGTGAGAGAGAGAAAAAAAGAGAAGCTGTGAGTGAGAGAGAGAGAAAGAGAAGCTGTATGTGAGTGAGAGAAAGAGAAGCCGTGAGTGTGTCAGAGAGAAAGAGAAGCTGAGTGAGAGAGAGAGAGGAAAAGAAGCTGTGAGTGAGAGAGAGAGAGAAAGAGAAGCTGTGAGTGAGAGACAGAGAGAGAAAGAGAAGCTGTGTGTGTGAGAGAGAGTGATAAGCTGTGAGTGAGAGAGTGAGAGAAAGAGAAGCTGTGAGTGAGAGACAGAGAGAGAGAGTAGTTGTGTGTGTGTGATAGAGAGAAGCTGTGAGTGAGAGAGAGAGAGAGAAGCTGTGAGTGAGAGACAGAGAGAAAGAAAGGGTGTGAGTGCGAGAGAGAGAGAGAGAAAGAGAAGCTGTGTGTGAGAGAGAGAAAGAGAAGCTGTGAGAAAGAGAGAGAAAGAGAAGCTGTGAGTGAGAGAGAGAAAGAGAAGCTGTGAGTGAGAGACAGAGAGAGAAAGAAAGGGTGTGAGTGCGAGAGAGAGAGAAAGAGAAGCTGTGTGAGAGAGAGAGAAAGAGAAGCTGTGAGAAAGAGAGAGAAAGAGAAGCTGTGAGTGAGAGACAGAGAGAGAAAGAGAAGCTGTGTATGAGAGAGAGAAAGAGAAGCTGAGAGAGAGAGAGAGAGAGAAAGAGAAGCTGTGAGTGCGAGTGAAAGAGAGAAATAGAAGCTATGAGTGAGTGAGTGAGAGAAAGAGAAGCTGTGAGTGAGAGAGAGACAAGCTGTGAGTGAGAGAGTGAGAGTGAGAAGCTGTGTGTGTGAGAGAAAGAGAACTTGTGAGTGAGAGAGAGAGAGAAGCTGTGAGTGAGAGATAGAGAGAGAAAGAGAAGCTGTGAGTTAGAGAGAGAGAGAGAAAGAGAACATGTGAGTGAGAGATAGAGAGAGAAAGAGAAGCTGTGAGTGAGAGAGAGAAAGAGAAGCTGTGAGTGTGTGAGAGAGAAAGAGAAGCTGTGAGTGAGAGAGAGAGAAAGAGGTTGTTAGTGAAAGAGAGAGAAAGAGAAGCTGTGAGAGAGAGAGAGAGAAAGAGAAGCTGTGAGTGAGAGAGAGAGAGAAGCTGTGAGTGAGAGACAGAGAGATAAAGAGAAGCTGTGAGAGAGAGAGAGAAATAGAAGCTGTGTGAGAGAGAGAGAGAATGAGAAGCTGTGTGAGAGAGAAAGAGAAGCTGTGAGTGAGAGAGAGAGAAAGAGAAGCTGTGAGAGAGAGAGAGAAAGAGAACCTGTGAGTGAGAGAAAGAGAGAAAGAGAAGCTGTGAGTGAGAGACAGAGAGAGAAAGAGAAGCTGTGTGAGAGAGAGAAAGAGAAAGAGAAGCTGTGAGTGAGAGAGAGAGAGAGAAAGAGAAGCTGTGAGTGTGTGTGTGAGAGAAAGAGAAGCTGTGAGAGAGAGAGAAAAAGAGAAGCTGTGAGTGAGAGTGAAAGAGAGAAATAGAAGCTATGAGTGAGAGAGAGAGAGAAGCTGTGAGTGAGAGAGAGAGAGGAAGTGAAGCTGTGAGTGAAAAAGACAGAAAGAGAAGCTGTGAGTGAGAGATAGAGAGAGAAAGAGAAGCTGTGTGTGTGAGAGAGAGAAAGAGAAGCTGTGAGTGAGAGATAGAGAGAGAAAGAGAAGCTGTGAGTGAGTGAGAGAGAGAGAACGAGAAGCTGTGTGTGTGAGATAAAGACATGCTGTGAGTGAGAGATAGAGAAAGAGAAGCTGTGAGTGAGAGATAGAGAGAAATAGAAGCTGTGAGTGAGAGAGAGAGAGTGAAAGAGAATCTGTGAGTGAGAGAGAGAGAAAGCGAAGCTATGAGTGTGAGAGAGAGAGAAAGAGAAGCTGTGAGAGAGAGAAAGAGAAGCTGTGAGTGAGAGAGTGAGAAGCTGTGAGTGAGAGAAAGAGAAGGAGAAGCTGTGAGTAAGAGAGAAAGAGAGAAATAGAATCTATGAGTGAGAGACAGAGAGAGAAGCTGTGAGTGAGTGTGAGAGAGAGAAGCTGTGTGTGTGAGAGAGAAAGAGAAGCTGTGAGTGAGAGACAGAGAGAGAAAGAGAAGTTGTTAGTGAGAGAGAGAGAGAAAGAGAAGCTGTGAGAGTGAGAGAGAAAGAGAGAAAGAGAAGCTGTGAGAGAGAGAGAAAGAGAAGCTATGAGTGAGAGAGAGACAGAAGCTGTGAGTGAGAGACAGAGAGATAAAGAGAAGCTGTGTGAGTGAGAGAGAAAGAGAAGCTGTGAGAGAGGGAGAGAATGAGAAGCTGTGTGTGTGTGAGAGAGAAAGAGAAGTTATTAGTGAGAGAGAGAGAGAAAGAGCTGTGAGAGAGAGAGAGAGAGAAAGAGAAGCGGTGTGTGAGAGAGCAAGAGAAGCTGTGAGTGAGAGAGAGAGAGAGAGAGAGAAAGAGAAGCTGTGAGTGAGAGAGAGAGAGAAAGAGAAGCTGTGTGTGTGTGAGAGAGAAAGGGAAGCTGTGAGTGAGAGACAGAGAGAGAAAGAGAAGTTGTGTGTGTGTGTGTGAGAGAGAGCAAGAGAAGCTGTGAGTGAGAGAGAGAGAGAGAAAGAGAAGCTGTGAATGAGAGAGAGAGAGAAAGAGAAGCTGTGAGTGAGAGAGAGAGTGAGAAGCTATGAGAGAGAAAGAGAGAGAAAGAGAAGCTGTGAGTGAGAGACAGAGAGAGAAAGAGAAGCTGTGTGAGAGAGAGATAAAGAAAGAGAAGCTGTGAGTGAGAGAGAGAGAGAGAGCAAGAGAAGCTGAGAGTGAGAGAGAGAGAGAAAGAGAAGCTGTGAGTGAGAGAGAGAGAAAGAGAAGCTGTGAGTGAGAGATAGAGTGAGAAGCTATGAGAGAGAGAGAGAGAAAGAGAAGCTGTGAGTGAGAGAGAGAAAGAGAAGCTGTCAGTGAGAAAGAGAGAGAAAGAGAAGCTGTGAGTGAGAGACAGAGTGAGAAAGAGAATATGTGTGAGAGAGAGAGATAGAGAAAGAGAAGCTGTGAGTGAGAGAGAGAAAGAGAGAAAGAGAAGCTGTGAGTGTGTGAGAGAAAGAGAAGCTGTGAGAGAGAGAGAAAAAGAGAAGCTGTGAGTGAGAGTGAAAGAGAGAAATAGAAGCTATAAGTGAGACAGAGAGAGAAGCTGTGAGTGAGAGAGAGAGAGGAAGTGAAGCTGTGAGTGAAAAAGAGAGAAAGAGAAGCTGTGAGAGAGAGAAAGAAAAGCTGTGATTGAGAGATAGAGAGAGAAAGAGAAGATGTGAGTGAGAGAGAGAGAGAGAACGAGAAGCTGTGTGTGTGAGATAAAGAGAAGCTGTGAGTGAGAGATAGAGAGAGAAAGAGAAGCTGTGAGTGAGAGAGAGAGAGAGAAAGAGAATGTGAGTGAGAGAGTGAGAGAAAGAGAAGCTATGAGTGAGAGAGAGAGAGAGAAGCTGTGAGTGAGAGAGAGAAAAAAAGAGAAGCTGTGAGTGAGAGAGAGAGAAAGAGAAGCTGTATGTGAGTGAGAGAAAGAGAAGCCGTGAGTGTGTCAGAGAGAAAGAGAAGCTGAGTGAGAGAGAGAGAGGAAAAGAAGCTGTGAGTGAGAGAGAGAGAGAAAGAGAAGCTGTGAGTGAGAGACAGAGAGAGAAAGAGAAGCTGTGTGTGTGAGAGAGAGTGATAAGCTGTGAGTGAGAGAGTGAGAGAAAGAGAAGCTGTGAGTGAGAGACAGAGAGAGAGAGTAGTTGTGTGTGTGTGATAGAGAGAAGCTGTGAGTGAGAGAGAGAGAGAGAAGCTGTGAGTGAGAGACAGAGAGAAAGAAAGGGTGTGAGTGCGAGAGAGAGAGAGAGAAAGAGAAGCTGTGTGTGAGAGAGAGAAAGAGAAGCTGTGAGAAAGAGAGAGAAAGAGAAGCTGTGAGTGAGAGAGAGAAAGAGAAGCTGTGAGGGAGAGACAGAGAGAGAAAGAAAGGGTGTGAGTGCGAGAGAGAGAGAGAAAGAGAAGCTGTGAGAGAGAGAGAGAAAGAGAAGCTGTGAGAAAGAGAGAGAAAGAGAAGCTGTGAGTGAGAGACAGAGAGAGAAAGAGAAGCTGTGTATGAGAGAGAGAAAGAGAAGCTGAGAGAGAGAGAGAGAAAAAAAGAGAAGCTGTGAGTGCGAGTGAAAGAGAGAAAGAGAACATGTGAGTGAGAGAGAGATAGAGAAGCTGTGAGTGAGAGATAGAGAGAAAGAGAAGCTGTGAGTTAGAGAGAGAGAGAGAAAGAGAACATGTGAGTGAGAGATAGAGAGAGAAAGAGAAGCTGTGAGTGAGAGAGAGAGAGAGAAAGAGAATCTGTGAGTGAGAGATAGAGAGAGAAAGAGAAGCTGTGAGTGAGAGAGAGAGAGAGAAAGAGAATCTGTGAGTGAGAGAGAGAGAGAAAGAGAAGCTATGAGTGAGTGAGAGAGAGAGAAGCTGTGAGTGAGAGAGAGAGAAAGAGAAGCTGTATGTGTGTGTATGAGAGAGAAGCTGTGTGTGAGAGAGAGAGAAGCTGTGTGATAGAGAGAGAGAAAAAAAGAGAAGCTCTGAGAGAGAGAGAAAGAGAAGCTGTGAGTGAGAGAGAGAAAGAAAGAGAGAAGCTGTGAGTGTGAGAGAGAGTGAGATAAAGAGAAGCTGTGAGTGAGTGAGAGAGAAGCTATGAGTGAAAGAGAGAAAGAGAAGCTGATAGTGAGAGAGAGAGAGAGAAGCTGTGAGTGAGAGAAAGAGAAAGCGAAGCTGTGAGTAAGAGAGAAAGAGAGAAATAGAAGCTATGAGTGAGAGACAGAGAGAGAACCTGTGAGTGAGTGAGAGAGAGAAGCTGTGTGAGAGAGTGAAAAAAATGAGGTTGTGAGTGAGAGAGAGAGAAAAAGAGAAGCTGTAAGTGAGTGAGAGAAAGAGAATCTGTGAGAGAGAGAGAGAGAGAAAGAGAAGCTGTGAGTGAGAGAGAGAGAGAGAAGCTGTGAGTGAGAGAGAGAGAGAAAGAGAAGTTGTGTGAGAGCGAGAGCGAGAAAGAGAAGCAGTGAGTGAGAGAGAGAGAAAGAGAAGCTGTGAGTGAGTAAGAGAGAGAGAAGTTCTGAGTGAGTGAGAGAGAAAGAAGCTGTGAGTGGGTGTGTGAGAGAAAGAGAATCTGTGAGTGAGAGAAAGAGAGTGAGAAAGAGAAGCTGTTAGAGAGAGAGAGAGAACCTGTGAATGAGAGAGAGAGAGAGAAGCTGTGAGTGAGAGACAGAGAGAGAGAAGCTATGAGTGAGTGAGAGAGAGAGAAGCTGTGTGTGATAGAGAGAGAAAAAGAAGCTCTGAGTGAGAGAGAGAGAAGCTGTGAGTGAGAGAGAGAGAAGCTGTGTGTGTGAGAGAGAGAAAGAGAAGCTGTGAGGGAGAGAGAGAGAGAGAAAGAGAATCTGTGAGTGAGAAAGAGAGAGAGAAAGAGAAGCTGTGAGGGAGAGAGAAAGAAAGAGAACCTGTGAGTGAGAGAGCGAGAGAGAGAAAGAGAAGCTGTGAGTGAGAGAGAGAGAAAGAGAAGCTATGTGAGAGACAGAGAGAGAGAAATCGAAGCTGTGAGTGAGAGAGAGAGAGAAATTAAAGCTGTGAGAGAGAGAGTGAGAAGCTGTGAGTGAGAGACAGAGAGAGAAAGAGAAGCTATGAGTGAGTGAGAGAGAGAAAGAGAAGCTGTGAGTGAGAGAGAGAGAAGCTGTGTGAGAGGGAGAAAAAGAGAAGCTGTGAGTGAGAGAGAAAGAGAAAGAGAAGCTGTGAGTGAGAGAGAGAGAGAAAGAGAATCTGTGAGTGAGAAAGAGAGAGCGAAAGAGAAGCTGTGAGGAAGAGAGAGAGAGAGAGAGAACCTGTGTGAGAGAGAGAGAGAGAGAGAAAGAGAAGCTGTGAGTGAGAGAGAGAGAGAAAAAGAGAAGCTGTGATTGACCGAGAGAGAAAGAGAAGCTGTGAGTGTGTGTGAGAGAGAAAGAGAAGCTGTGAGTGAGAGAGAGATTGAGAAGCTGTAAGTGAGAGATGGAGAGAAAGAGAAGCTGTGAGTGAGAGAGAGAGTGTGAAGCTGTGAGTGAGAGAGAAAGAGAAAGAGAAGCTGTGAGTGAGAGAGAGAGTGAGAAGCTGTGAGTGAGAGAGAGAGAGAAAGTGAAGCTGTGAGTGAGAGACAGAGAGAGAAAGAGAAGCTGTGAGTGAGTGAGAGAGAGAAAGAGAAGCTATGAGAGAGAGAAGCTTTGAGTGAGAGAGAGAGAAATAGAAGCTGTGAGTGAGAAAGAGAGAAAGAGAAGCTGTGAGTGAGAGAGAGAGAGAGAAAGAGAAGCTGTGAGAGAGAGAGAGAGAGAAAAAGAGAAGCTGTGAGTGAGAGGGAGAGAAAGAGAAGCTGTGAGTGTGTGAGGGAGAGAAAGAGAAGCTGTAAGTGAGAGAGAAATGCTGTGAGTGAGAGAGAGAGTGAGAAGCTGTGAGTGTGAGAGAGAGAAAAAGCGAAGCTGTGAGTGAGACAGAGAGAGAAAGAGAAGCTGTGAGTGAGTGAGAGAGAGAAAGAGAAGCTATGAGAGAGAGAGAAGCTTTGAGTGAGAGAGAGAGAAGAGAAGCTGTGATGGAGAGAGAGAGAGAAAGAGAAGCTGTGAGTGAGAGAGAGAGAGAAAGAAAAGCTATGTGAGAGACAGAGAGAGAGAAATCGAAGTGGTAAGTGAGAGAGAGAGAGAGAGAAATTAAAGCTGTGATTGAGAGAGAGAGTGAGAAACTGTGAGTGAGAGAGAGAAAGTAAGAGAAGCTGTGAGTGAGAGAGAGAGAGAAAGAGAACCTGTGAGTGAGTGAGATAGAAAAATGATGCTGTGAGTGAGTGAGAGAGAGAGAAATTGAAGCTGTGAGTGAGGGAGAGAGAGAATGAGAAGCTGTGAGTGAGTGAGAGAGAGAAAGAGAATCTGTGAGTGAGAGAGAGAGAGAGAAAAAGAGAAGCTGTGAGTTAGAGAGAGAGAGAGAGAGAAGTTGTGTGAGAGCAAGAAAGAGAAGCAGTGAGTGAGAGAGAGAGAAAGAGAACCTGTGAGTGAGTAAGAGAGAGAGAAGTTCTGAGTGAGTGAGAGAGAAAGAGATGCTTTGAGAGAGAGAGAAAGAGAAGTTGTGAGTGAGAGAGAGAGAAACAGAAGCTGCATTTGAGAGAGAGAAAGAAGCTGTGAGTGTGTGTGTGAGAGAAAGAGAATCTGTGAGTGAGAGAAAGAGAGTGAGAAAGAGAAGCTGTTAGAGAGAGAGAGAGAACCTGTGAATGAGAGAGAGAGAGAAGCTGTGAGTGAGAGACAGAGAGAGAGAGAGAAGCTATGAGTGAGTGAGAGAGAGAGAAGCTGTGAGTGACAGAGAGAGAAAAAGAAGCTCTGAGTGAGAGAGAGAGAGAAGCTGTGAGTGAGAGAGAGAGAAGCTGTGTGGGAGAGAGAGAAAGAGAAGCTGTGAGTGAGAGAGAGAGAGAGAGAAAGAGAATCTGTGAGTGAGAAAGAGAGAGAGAAAGAGAAGCTGTGAGTGAGAGAGAGAGAAAGAGAAGCTATGTGAGAGACAGAGAGAGAGAAATCGAAGCTGTGAGTGAGAGAGAGAGAAATTAAAGCTGTGAGAGAGAGAGTGAGAAGCTGTGAGTGAGAGAGAGAGAGAAAGAAAAGCTGTGAGTGAGAGACAGAGAGAGAAAGAGAAGCTATAAGTGAGTGAGAGAGAGAAAGAGAAGCTGTGAGTGAGAGAGAGAGAGAAGCTGTGTGAGAGGGAGAAAAAGAGAAGCTGTGAGTGAGAGAGAGAGAGAAAGAGAATCTGTGAGTGAGAAAGAGAGAGAGAAAGAGAAGCTGTGAGGGAGAGAGAGAGAGAAAGAGAACCTGTGAGTGAGAGAAAGAGAGAGAGAGAAGCTGTGTGTGTGTGTGAGAGAGAAAGAGAACCTATGTGAGAGACAGAGAGAGAAAGAGAAGCTGTGCGTGAGTGATAGAGAGAAAGAAAGAGAAGCTATGAGAGAGAGAGAGAGAAGCTTTGAGTGAGAGAGAGAAAGAGAAGCTGTGAGTGAGAGAGAGAGAGAGAAAGAGAAGCTGTGAGAGAGAGAGAGAAAAAGAGAAGCTGTGAGTGAGAGGGAGAGAAAGAGAAGCTGTGAGTGTGTGAGGGAGAGAAAGAGAAGCTGTGAGTGAGAGAGAAAAGCTGTGAGTGAGAGAGAGAGTGAGAAGCTGTGAGTGTGAGAGAGAGAAAAAGCGAAGCTGTGAGTGAGACACAGGGAGAGAAAGAGAAGCTGTGAGTGAGAGAGAGAAAGAGAAGCTATGAGAGAGAGAGAAGCTTTGAGTGAGAGAGAGAGAGAAGAGAAGCTGTGATTGAGAGAGAGAGAGAAAGAGAAGCTGTGAGTGAGAGAGAGAGAGAAAGAGAAGCTATGTGAGAGACAGAGAGAGAGAAATCGAAGTGGTGAGTGAGAGAGAGAGAGAGAGAAATTAAAGCTGTGAGTGAGAGAGAGAGTGAGAAGCTGTGAGTGAGAGAGAGAAAGAAAGAGAAGCTGTGTGAGAGAGAGAGAGAGAGAGAGAAAGAGAACCTGTGAGTGAGAGAGATAGAAAAATGATGCTGTGAGTGAGTGAGAGAGAGAGAAATTGAAGCTGTGAGTGAGGGAGAGAGAGAATGAGAAGCTGTGAGTGAGAGAGAGACAGAAAAAAGAGAAGCTGTGTGTGAGAGAGAGAGAGAAAGAGAAGCTGTGTGAGAGAGACAAAGAGAAGCTGTGAGTGAGAGAGAGAGAGAAGAGAAAGAGCTGTGAGAGAGAGAGAGATGCTGTGAGTGAATGAGAGAGAGAAGCTGTGAGTGAGAGAGAGAGAGAAAGAGAATCTGTGAGTGAGAGAGAGAGAGAAAAAGAGAAGCTGTGAGTGAGAGAGAGAGAGAGAAAGAGAAGCTGTGAGTGAGTAAGAGAGAGAGGAAATCTGAGTGAGTGAGAGAGAAATAGATGCTGTGAGAGAGAGAGAAAGAGAAGTTGTGAGTGAGAGAGAGAGAAAGAGAAGCTGCATTTGAGAGAGAGAAAGAAGCTGTGAGTGTGTGTGTGAGAGAAAGAGAATCTGTGAGTGAGAGAGAGAGAGAAAGAGAAGCTGTGAGTGAGAAAGAGAGAGAGAAAGAGAAGCTGTGAGGGAGAGAGAGAGAAAGACAACCTGTGAGTGAGAGAGCGAGAGAGAGAAAGAGAAGCTGTGAGTGAGAGAGAGAGGAAGAGAAGCTATGTGAGAGACAGAGAGAGAGAAATCGAAGCTGTGAGTGAGAGAGAGAGAAATTAAAGCTGTGAGAGAGAGTGAGAAGCTGTGAGTGAGAGAGAGAGAGAGAAAGAAAAGCTGTGAGTGAGAGACAGAGAGAGAAAGAGAAGCTATGAGTGAGAGAGAGAGAGAAAGAGACGCTGTGAGTGAGAGAGAAAAAAGAGAAGCTTTGAGTGAGAGAGAGAGAAAGAGAAGCTGTGAGTGAGAGAGAGATAAAGAGAAGCTGTGAATGAGAGAGAGAAAAAGAGAAGCTGTGAGTGAGAGAGAGAGAAAGAGAAGCTGTGAGTGTGTGTGAGAGAGAAAGAGAAGCTGTGAGTGAGAGAGAGATTGAGAAGCTGTAAGTGAGAGAGGGAGAGAAAGAGAAGCTGTGAGTGAGAGAAAGTGTGAAGCTGTGAGTGAGAGAGAAAGAGAAAGAGAAGCTGTGACAGAGAGAGAGAAGCTGTGAGTGAGAGAGAGAGTGAGAAGCTATGAGTGAAAGAGAGAGAGAAAGCAAAGCTGTGAGTGAGAGATAGAGAGAGGCAGAGAAGCAGGGTGAGAGAGAGAGAGAGAGAAAGAGAAGCTGTGAGTGAGTGAGAGAGAGAGAAAGAGAAGCTGTGAGTGAGAGAGAGAGAGAAAGAGAAGCTGTGATTGAGTGAGAGAGAGAGAGAGAAAGAGAAGCTGTGAGTGAGTGAGAGAGAGAGAGAGAAAGAGAAGCTGTGAGTGAGAGAGAAAAAAGAGAAGCTGTGAGTGAGAGAGAGAAAGAGAAGCTGTGAGTCAGAGAGAGAGAGAAAGAGAATTTGTGTGTGTGAGAGAGAGAGAAAGAGAAGCTGTGAGTGAGAGAGAGAGAGAAGCTGTGAGTGACAGAGAGAGAGAGAAAAAGAAGCTCTGAGTGAGAGAGAGAAAGAGAAGCTGTGAGTGAGAGAGAGAGAGAAGCTGTGTGAGAGAGAGATTGAGAAGCTGTAAGTGAGAGAGAGAGAGAAAGAGAAGCTGTGAGTGAGAGAGAGCGTGTGCAGCTGTGAGTGAGAGAGAAAGAGAAGCTGTGAGTGAGAGAGAGAGAGAAAGAGAATCTGTGAGTGAGAAAGAGAGAGAGAAAGAAAAGCTGTGAGGGAGAGAGAGAGAGAAAGAGAACCTGTGAGTGAGAGAGAGAGAGAGAGAGAAAGAGAAGCTGTGAGTGACCGAGAGAGAAAGAGAAGCTGTGAGTGTGTGTGTGAGAGAAAGAGAAGCTGTGAGTGAGAGAGAGATTGAGAAGCTGTAAGTGAGAGAGAGAGAGAAAGAGAAGCTGTGAGTGAGAGAGAGTGTGAAGCTGTGAGTGAGAGAGAAAGATAAAGAGAAGCTGTGAGAGAGAGAGAGAGTGAGAAGCTGTGAGTGAGAGAGAGAGTGAGAAGCTATGAGTGAGAGAGAGAGAGAAAGCAAAGCTGTGAGTGAGACAGAGAAAGGCAGAGAAGCAGGGTGAGAGCGAGAGAGAGAAAGAGAAGCTGTGAGTGAGTGAGAGAGAGAAAGAGAAGCTGTGAGTGAGAGAGAGAGAGAAAGAGACGCTGTGAGTGAGAGAGAAAAAAGAGAAGCTGTGAGAGAGAGAGAGAGAGAGAAGCTGTGAGTGAGAGAGAGAGAGAGAAAGAGAATTTGTGTGTGTGTGAGAGAGAAAGAGAAGCTGTGAGTGAGAGAGAGAGAAGCTGAGAGTGACAGAGAGAGGGAGAAAAAGAAGCTCTGAGTGAGAGAGAGAAAGAGAAGCTGTGAGTGAGAGAGAAAGAGAAAGAGAAGCTGTGAGTGAGAGAGAGAGAGAGAAAGAGAATCTGTGAGTGAGAAAGAGAGAGAGAAAGAGAAGCTGTGAGGAAGAGAGAGAGAGAGAGAACCTGTGAGTGAGAGAGAGAGAGAGAAAGAGAAGCTGTGAGTGAGAGAGAGAGAGAAAAAGAGAAGCTGTGATTGACCGAGAGAGAAAGAGAAGCTGTGAGTGTGTGTGAGAGAGAAAGAGAAGCTGTGAGTGAGAGAGAGATTGAGAAGCTGTAAGTGAGAGATGGAGAGAAAGAGAAGCTGTGAGTGAGAGAGAGAGTGTGAAGCTGTGAGTGAGAGAGAAAGAGAAAGAGAAGCTTTGAGTGAGAGAGAGAGTGAGAAGCTGTGAGTGAGAGAGAGAGAAAGTGAAGCTGTGAGTGAGAGACAGAGAGAGAAAGAGAAGCTGAGAGTGAGTGAGAGAGAGAAAGAGAAGCTATGAGAGAGAGAAGCTTTGAGTGAGAGAGAGAGAAATAGAAGCTGTGAGTGAGAGAGCGAGAAAGAGAAGCTGTGAGTGGGAGAGAGAGAAAGAGAATCTGTGAGTGTGTGAGGGAGAGAAAGAGAAGCTGTGAGTGAGAGAGAGAAAAGCTGTGAGTGAGAGAGAGAGTGAGAAGCTGTGAGTGAGAGAGAGAGAGAAAAAGCGAAGCTGTGAGTGAGAGACAGAGAGAGAAAGAGAGGCTGTGAGAGAGAGAGAGAATGAAAGAGAAGCTGTGAGTGATAGAGAGAGAGAGAGAGAGAGAGAGAAGCTGGGAGTGAGAGAATGAGAATCTGTGAGTGAGAAAGAGAGAGAGAGAAAGAGAAACTGTGAGTGAGAGAGACAGAGAGAAAGAGAAGCTGTGAGTGAGAGAGAGAGAGAGAAGCTGTGAGTGAGAGAGAGAGAGAAAGAGAAGCTGTGAGTGAGAGAGAGAGAAAGAGAAGCTGTGAATGAGAGAGAGAGAGAGAGAGAGAAGCTGTGACTGACAGACAGAGAGAGAAAGAGAAGTTGTGAGTGAGAGAGAGAGAAGCTGTGAGTGTGTGTGAGAGAGAAAGTGAAGCTGTGACTGAGAGAGAGAGAGAGAGAGAGAAGCTGTGAGTGAGAGAGGGAGAGAAAGTGAAGCTGTGAGTGAGATAGAGAGAGAACGAGAAGCTGTGTGTGTGTGAGAAAGAGAAGCTGTGAGTGAGAGAGAGAGAGAGAAGCTGTGAGTGAGTGAGAGAGAGAGAAAGAGAAGCTGTGAGTGAGACAGAGAGAAAGAGAAGCTATGAGTGTGTGAGAGAGAGAAGCTGTGAGTGAGAGTGAGAAAGAGAGAGAGAAGCTGTGAGTGTGTGAGAGAGAGAAGCTGTGAGTGAGAGTGAGAAGCTGTGAGTGAGAGAGAGAAGCTGTGAGTGAGAGAGAGAAGCTGTGAGTAAGAGAGAAAGAGAGAAATAGAAACTATGAGTGAGAGAGATAGATAGAGAGAAGCTGCGAGTGAGAGAGAGAGAGAAGCTGTGTGTGAGAGAGAAAAAAAGAGAAGCTGTGAGTGAGAGAGAGAGAGAAAGAGAAGTTGTGAGTGAGAGAGAGACAGAAGATGTGAGTGAGAGAGAAAGAGAGGCTGTGAGTGAGAGAGAGAGAATGAAAGAGAAGCTGTGAGTGATAGAGAGAGAGAGATGCTGGGATTGAGAGAATGAGAAGCTGTGAGTGAGAAAGAGAGAGAAAGAAAGAGAAACTGAGTGAGAGAGACAGAGAGAAAGAGAAGCTGTGAGCGAGTGAGAGAGAGAGAGAAGCTGTGAGTGAGAGAGAGAGAGAGAAAGAGAAGCTGTGAGTGAGAGAGAAAGAAAGAGAAGCTCTGAATGAGAGAGAGAGAAAGAGAAGCTGTGAGTGAGAGAGAGAGAGAAAGAGAAGCTGTGAGTGAGATAGAGAGAGAGAACGAGAAGCTGTGTGTGAGATAGAAAGAGAAGCTGTGAGAGAGAGAGAGAGAAGCTGTGAGTTAGAGAGAGAGAGAGAAAGAGAAGCTGTGAGTGAGAGAGAGAAAGGTAAGGTATGAGGGTGAGAGAGAGAGAAGCTGTGAGTGAGAGTGAGAAGCTGTGAGTGAGAGAGAGAGAAAGAGAAGCTGTATGTGTGTGTGTGCGAGAGAGAAGCTGTGTGTGTGAGAGAGAGAAGCTGTGTGTTAGAGAGAGAGAGAGAAAGAGAAGCTGTGAGAGAGAGAGAGAGAAGCTGTGAGTGAGAGAGAGAAAGAGAGAGAGAAGCTGTGAGTGTGAGAGAGAGTGTGATAAAGATAAGTTGTGAGTGAGTGAGAGAGAGAGAAAAGCTGTGAGTGAAAGAGAGAAAGAGAAGCTGTGAGTGAGTGAGAGAGAGAGAAATAGAAGCTATGAGTGAGAGAGAGAGATAGAGAGAAGCTGTGAGTGAGAGAGAGAGAAGCTGTGTGTGAAAGAGAGAAACTGTGAGTAAGAGAGAAAGAGAGAAATAGAAACTATGAGTGAGAGAGAGAGATAGAGACAAGCTGTGAGTGAGAGAGAGAGAGAGAGGCTGTGTGTGTGAGAGAGAAAAAGAAGCTGTGAGTGAGAGAGAGAGAGAGAGAGATGCTGTGAGTGAGAGAAAGATTGAGAAAGAGAAGTTATGAGAGAGAAAGAGAAGCTGTGTGAGAGAGAGAGAGAGAAAAAAGAGAAGCTGTGAGAGAGAGAGTGAGAGGAAGAGATGCTGTGAGTTTGAGAGAGAGAGAAAGAGAAGCTGTGAGTGAGAGAGAGAGAGAAAGAGAAGCTGTGAGTGAGATAGAGAGAGAGAAAGAGAAGCTATGAGAGAGAGAGACAGAAGATGTGAGTGAGAGAGAAAGAGAGGCTGTGAGTGAGAGAGAGAGAATGAAAGAGAAACAGTGAGTGATAGAGAGAGAGAGATGCTGGGAATGAGAGAATGAGAAGCTGTGAGTGAGAAAGAGAGAGAGAGAAAGAGAAACTGAGTGAGAGAGACAGAGAGAGAGAAGCTGTGAGTGAGAGAAAGAGAAACTGTGAGTAAGAGAGAAAGAGAGAAATAGAAGCTATGAGTGAGAGAGAGAGAGAGAGAGAAGCTGCGAGTGAGAGAGAGAGAGAAGCTGTGTGTGAGAGAGAGAAAAAGAGAAGCTGTGAGTGAGAGAGAGAAGAAAGAGAAGCCGTGAGTGAGAGAGAGAGAGAGAAAGAGAAGCTATGAGAGAGAGAGAGACAGAAGATGTGAGTGAGAGAGAAAGAGAGGCTGTGAGTGAGAGAGAGAGAATGAAAGAGAAGCTGTGAGTGATAGAGAGAGAGAGATGCTGGGAATGAGAGAATGAGAAGCTGTGAGTGAGAAAGAGAGAGAGAGAAAGAGAAACTGAGTGAGAGAGACAGAGAGAAAGAGAAGCTGTGAGTGAGTGAGAGAGAGAGAGAAGCTGTGAGTGAGAGAGAAAGAAAGAGAAGCTCTGAATGAGAGAGAGAGAAAGAGAAGCTGTGAGTGAGAGAGAGTGAGAAAGAGAAGCTGTGAGTGAGATAGAGAGAGAGAACGAGAAGCTGTGTGTGAGATATGAGGGTAAGGTATGAGGGTGAGAGAGAGAGAAGTTGTGAGTGAGAGAGAGAGAAGCTGTGAGTGTGTGTGAGAGAGAAAGTGAAGCTGTGACTGAGAGAGAGAGAGAGAGAGAAGCTGTGAGTGAGAGAGGGAGAGAAAGTGAAGCTGTGAGTGAGATAGAGAGAGAACGAGAAGCTGTGTGTGTGTGAGAAAGAGAAGCTGTGAGTGAGAGAGAGAGAGAGAAGCTGTGAGTGAGTGAGAGAGAGAGAAAGAGAAGCTGTGAGTGAGACAGAGAGAAAGAGAAGCTATGAGTGTGTGAGAGAGAGAAGCTGTGAGTGAGAGTGAGAAAGAGAGAGAGAAGCTGTGAGTGTGTGAGAGAGAGAAGCTGTGAGTGAGAGTGAGAAGCTGTGAGTGAGAGAGAGAAGCTGTGAGTGAGAGAGAGAAGCTGTGAGTAAGAGAGAAAGAGAGAAATAGAAACTATGAGTGAGAGAGAGAGATAGAGAGAAGCTGCGAGTGAGAGAGAGAGAGAAGCTGTGTGTGAGAGAGAAAAAAAGAGAAGCTGTGAGTGAGAGAGAGAGAGAAAGAGAAGTTGTGAGTGAGAGAGAGACAGAAGATGTGAGTGAGAGAGAAAGAGAGGCTGTGAGTGAGAGAGAGAGAATGAAAGAGAAGCTGTGAGTGATAGAGAGAGAGAGATGCTGGGATTGAGAGAATGAGAAGCTGTGAGTGAGAAAGAGAGAGAGAGAAAGAGAAACTGAGTGAGAGAGACAGAGAGAAAGAGAAGCTGTGAGTGAGTGAGAGAGAGAGAGAAGCTGTGAGTGAGAGAGAGAGAGAGAAAGAGAAGCTGTGAGTGAGAGAGAAAGAAAGAGAAGCTCTGAATGAGAGAGAGAGAAAGAGAAGCTGTGAGTGAGATAGAGAGAGAGAACGAGAAGCTGTGTGTGAGATAGAAAGAGAAGCTGTGAGAGAGAGAGAGAGAAGCTGTGAGTTAGAGAGAGAGAGAGAAAGAGAAGCTGTGAGTGAGAGAGAGAAAGGTAAGGTATGAGGGTGAGAGAGAGAGAAGCTGTGAGTGAGAGTGAGAAGCTGTGAGTGAGAGAGAGAGAAAGAGAAGCTGTATGTGTGTGTGTGCGAGAGAGAAGCTGTGTGTGTGAGAGAGAGAAGCTGTGTGTTAGAGAGAGAGAGAGAAAGAGAAGCTGTGAGAGAGAGAGAGAGAAGCTGTGAGTGAGAGAGAGAAAGAGAGAGAGAAGTGGTGAGTGTGAGAGAGAGTGTGATAAAGATAAGTTGTGAGTGAGTGAGAGAGAGAGAAAAGCTGTGAGTGAAAGAGAGAAAGAGAAGCTGTGAGTGAGTGAGAGAGAGAGAAATAGAAGCTATGAGTGAGAGAGAGAGATAGAGAGAAGCTGTGAGTGAGAGAGAGAGAAGCTGTGTGTGAAAGAGAGAAACTGTGAGTAAGAGAGAAAGAGAGAAATAGAAACTATGAGTGAGAGAGAGAGATAGAGACAAGCTGTGAGTGAGAGAGAGAGAGAGAGGCTGTGTGTGTGAGAGAGAAAAAGAAGCTGTGAGTGAGAGAGAGAGAGAGAGAGATGCTGTGAGTGAGAGAAAGATTGAGAAAGAGAAGTTATGAGAGAGAAAGAGAAGCTGTGTGAGAGAGAGAGAGAAAAAAAGAGAAGCTGTGAGAGAGAGAGTGAGAGGAAGAGATGCTGTGAGTTTGAGAGAGAGAGAAAGAGAAGCTGTGAGTGAGAGAGAGAGAGAAAGAGAAGCTGTGAGTGAGATAGAGAGAGAGAAAGAGAAGCTATGAGAGAGAGAGACAGAAGATGTGAGTGAGAGAGAAAGAGAGGCTGTGAGTGAGAGAGAGAGAATGAAAGAGAAACAGTGAGTGATAGAGAGAGAGAGATGCTGGGAATGAGAGAATGAGAAGCTGTGAGTGAGAAAGAGAGAGAGAGAAAGAGAAACTGAGTGAGAGAGACAGAGAGAGAGAAGCTGTGAGTGAGAGAAAGAGAAACTGTGAGTAAGAGAGAAAGAGAGAAATAGAAGCTATGAGTGAGAGAGAGAGAGAGAGAGAAGCTGCGAGTGAGAGAGAGAGAGAAGCTGTGTGTGAGAGAGAGAAAAAGAGAAGCTGTGAGTGAGAGAGAGAAGAAAGAGAAGCCGTGAGTGAGAGAGAGAGAGAGAAAGAGAAGCTATGAGAGAGAGAGAGACAGAAGATGTGAGTGAGAGAGAAAGAGAGGCTGTGAGTGAGAGAGAGAATGAAAGAGAAGCTGTGAGTGATAGAGAGAGAGAGATGCTGGGAATGAGAGAATGAGAAGCTGTGAGTGAGAAAGAGAGAGAGAGAAAGAGAAACTGAGTGAGAGAGACAGAGAGAAAGAGAAGCTGTGAGTGAGTGAGAGAGAGAGAGAAGCTGTGAGTGAGAGAGAAAGAAAGAGAAGCTCTGAATGAGAGAGAGAGAAAGAGAAGCTGTGAGTGAGAGAGAGTGAGAAAGAGAAGCTGTGAGTGAGATAGAGAGAGAGAACGAGAAGCTGTGTGTGAGATATGAGGGTAAGGTATGAGGGTGAGAGAGAGAGAAGCTGTGAGTGAGAGTGAGAAGCTGTGAGTGAGAGAGAGAGAGAAAGAGAAGCTGTATGTGTGTGTGTGCGAGAGAGAAGCTGTGTGTGAGAGAGAGAGAAGCTGTGTGTTAGAGAGAGAGAGAGAAAGAGAAGCTGTGTGTGTGTGAGAGAGAGAAGCTGTGAGTGAGAGAGAGAAAGAGAGAGAGAAGCTGTGAGTGTGAGAGAGAGTGTGATAAAGATAAGTTGTGAGTGAGTGAGAGAGAAAGAGAAGCTGTGAGTGAGTGAGAGAGAGAGAAATAGAAGCTATGAGTGAGAGAGAGATAGAGAGAAGCTGTGAGTGAGAGAGAGAGAGAAAGAGAAGCTGTGAGTGAGATAGAGAGAGAGAACGAGAAGCTGTGTGTGAGATAGAAAGAGAAGCTGTGAGAGAGAGAGAGAGAAGCTGTGAGTTAGAGAGAGAGAGAGAAAGAGAAGCTGTGAGTGAGAGAGAGAAAGGTAAGGTATGAGTGTGTGAGAGAGAGAAGCTGTGAGTGAGAGTGAGAAGCTGTGAGTGAGAGAGAGAGAAAGAGAAGCTGTATGTGTGTGTGTGCGAGAGAGAAGCTGTGTGTGTGTGAGAGAGAAGCTGTGTGTTAGAGAGAGAGAGAGAAAGAGAAGCTGTGTGAGAGAGAGAGAAGCTGTGAGTGAGAGAGAGAAAGAGAGAGAGAAGCTGTGAGTGTGAGAGAGAGTGTGATAAAGATAAGTTGTGAGTGAGTGAGAGAGAGAGAGAAGCTGTGAGTGAAAGAGAGAAAGAGAAGCTGTGAGTGAGTGAGAGAGAGAGAAATAGAAGCTATGAGTGAGAGAGAGAGATAGAGAGAAGCTGTGAGTGAGAGAGAGAGAGAAGCTGTGTGTGAAAGAGAGAAACTGTGAGTAAGAGAGAAAGAGAGAAATAGAAACTATGAGTGAGAGAGAGAGATAGAGACAAGCTGTGAGTGAGAGAGAGAGAGAGGCTGTGTGTGTGAGAGAGAAAAAGAGAAGCTGTGAGTTAGAGAGAGAGAAAGAGAAGCTGTGAGTGAGAGAGAGAGAAAGAGAAGCTATGAGAGAGAGAGAGACAGAAGCTGTGAGTGAGAGAGAAAGAGAGGCTGTGAGTGAGAGAGAGAGAATGAAAGAGAAGCTGTGAGTGATAGAGAGAGAGAGAGAAGCTGGGAGTGAGAGAATGAGAAGCTGTGAGTGAGAAAGAGAGAGAGAGAAAGAGAAACTGTGAGTGAGAGAGACAGAGAGAAAGAGAAGCTGTGAGTGAGAGAGAGAGAGTGAAGCTGTGAGTGAGAGAGAGAGAGAGAGAATGAGAAGCTGTGAGTGAGAGAGAGAGAAAGAGAAGCTGTAACTGAGAGACAGAGAGAGAAAGAGAAGTTGTGAGTGAGAGAGAGAGAAGCTGTGAGTGTGTGTGAGAGAGAAAAAGAAGCTGTGAGTGAGAGAGAGAGAGAGAGAGATGCTGTGAGTGAGAGAAAGATTGAGAAAGAGAAGTTATGAGAGAGAAAGAGAAGCTGTGAGTGAGAGAGAGAGAGAAAGAGAAGCTGTATGTGTGTGTGTGCGAGAGAGAAGCTGTGTGTGAGAGAGAGAGAAGCTGTGTGTTAGAGAGAGAGAGAGAAAGAGAAGCTGTGTGTGTGTGAGAGAGAGAAGCTGTGAGTGAGAGAGAGAAAGAGAGAGAGAAGCTGTGAGTGTGAGAGAGAGTGTGATAAAGATAAGTTGTGAGTGAGTGAGAGAGAAAGAGAAGCTGTGAGTGAGTGAGAGAGAGAGAAATAGAAGCTATGAGTGAGAGAGAGATAGAGAGAAGCTGTGAGTGAGAGAGAGAGAGAAAGAGAAGCTGTGAGTGAGATAGAGAGAGAGAACGAGAAGCTGTGTGTGAGATAGAAAGAGAAGCTGTGAGAGAGAGAGAGAAGCTGTGAGTTAGAGAGAGAGAGAGAAAGAGAAGCTGTGAGTGAGAGAGAGAAAGGTAAGGTATGAGTGTGTGAGAGAGAGAAGCTGTGAGTGAGAGTGAGAAGCTGTGAGTGAGAGAGAGAGAAAGAGAAGCTGTATGTGTGTGTGTGCGAGAGAGAAGCTGTGTGTGTGTGAGAGAGAAGCTGTGTGTTAGAGAGAGAGAGAGAAAGAGAAGCTGTGTGAGAGAGAGAGAAGCTGTGAGTGAGAGAGAGAAAGAGAGAGAGAAGCTGTGAGTGTGAGAGAGAGTGTGATAAAGATAAGTTGTGAGTGAGTGAGAGAGAGAGAGAAGCTGTGAGTGAAAGAGAGAAAGAGAAGCTGTGAGTGAGTGAGAGAGAGAGAAATAGAAGCTATGAGTGAGAGAGAGAGATAGAGAGAAGCTGTGAGTGAGAGAGAGAGAGAAGCTGTGTGTGAAAGAGAGAAACTGTGAGTAAGAGAGAAAGAGAGAAATAGAAACTATGAGTGAGAGAGAGAGATAGAGACAAGCTGTGAGTGAGAGAGAGAGAGAGGCTGTGTGTGTGAGAGAGAAAAAGAGAAGCTGTGAGTTAGAGAGAGAGAAAGAGAAGCTGTGAGTGAGAGAGAGAGAAAGAGAAGCTATGAGAGAGAGAGAGACAGAAGCTGTGAGTGAGAGAGAAAGAGAGGCTGTGAGTGAGAGAGAGAGAATGAAAGAGAAGCTGTGAGTGATAGAGAGAGAGAGAGAAGCTGGGAGTGAGAGAATGAGAAGCTGTGAGTGAGAAAGAGAGAGAGAGAAAGAGAAACAGTGAGTGAGAGAGACAGAGAGAAAGAGAAGCTGTGAGTGAGAGAGAGAGAGTGAAGCTGTGAGTGAGAGAGAGAGAGAGAGAATGAGAAGCTGTGAGTGAGAGAGAGAGAAAGAGAAGCTGTAACTGAGAGACAGAGAGAGAAAGAGAAGTTGTGAGTGAGAGAGAGAGAAGCTGTGAGTGTGTGTGAGAGAGAAAAAGAAGCTGTGAGTGAGAGAGAGAGAGAGAGAGATGCTGTGAGTGAGAGAAAGATTGAGAAAGAGAAGTTATGAGAGAGAAAGAGAAGCTGTGTGAGAGAGAGAGAGAGAAAAAAAGAGAAGCTGTGAGAGAGAGAGTGAGAGGAAGAGATGCTGTGAGTTTGAGAGAGAGAGAAAGAGAAGCTGTGAGTGAGAGAGAGAGAGAAAGAGAGGCTGTGAGTGAGATAGAGAGAGAGAAAGAGAAGCTATGAGAGAGAGAGACAGAAGATGTGAGTGAGAGAGAAAGAGAGGCTGTGAGTGAGAGAGAGAGAATGAAAGAGAAACAGTGAGTGATAGAGAGAGAGAGATGCTGGGAATGAGAGAATGAGAAGCTGTGAGTGAGAAAGAGAGAGAGAAAGAGAAACTGAGTGAGAGAGACAGAGAGAGAGAAGCTGTGAGTGAGAGAAAGAGAAACTGTGAGTAAGAGAGAAAGAGAAATAGAAGCTATGAGTGAGAGAGAGAGATAGAGAGAAGCTGCGAGTGAGAGAGAGAGAGAAGCTGTGTGTGAGAGAGAGAAAAAGAGAAGCTGTGAGTGAGAGAGAGAAGAAAGAGAAGCCGTGAGTGAGAGAGAGAGAGAGAAAGAGAAGCTATGAGAGAGAGAGAGACAGAAGATGTGAGTGAGAGAGAAAGAGAGGCTGTGAGTGAGAGAGAGAGAATGAAAGAGAAGCTGTGAGTGATAGAGAGAGAGAGATGCTGGGAATGAGAGAATGAGAAGCTGTGAGTGAGAAAGAGAGAGAGAGAAAGAGAAACTGAGTGAGAGAGACAGAGAGAAAGAGAAGCTGTGAGTGAGTGAGAGAGAGAGAGAAGCTGTGAGTGAGAGAGAAAGAAAGAGAAGCTCTGAATGAGAGAGAGAGAAAGAGAAGCTGTGAGTGAGAGAGAGTGAGAAAGAGAAGCTGTGAGTGAGATAGAGAGAGAGAACGAGAAGCTGTGTGTGAGATAGAAAGAGAAGCTGTGTGAGAGAGAGAGAGAAGCTGTGAGTTAGAGAGATAGAGAAAGAGAAGCTGTGAGTGAGAGAGAGAAAGGTAAGGTATGAGGGTGAGAGAGAGAGAAGCTGTGAGTGAGAGTGAGAAGCTGTGAGTGAGAGAGAGAGAGAAAGAGAAGCTGTATGTGTGTGTGTGCGAGAGAGAAGCTGTGTGTGTGAGAGAGAGAAGCTGTGTGTTAGAGAGAGAGAGAGAAAGAGAAGCTGTGTGTGTGAGAGAGAGAGAAGCTGTGAGTGAGAGAGAGAAAGAGAGAGAGAAGCTGTGCGTGTGAGAGAGAGTGTGATAAAGATAAGTTGTGAGTGAGTGAGAGAGAAAGAGAAGCTGTGAGTGAGTGAGAGAGAGAGAAATAGAAGCTATGAGTGAGAGAGAGATAGAGAGAAGCTGTGAGTGAGAGAGAGAGAGAAGCTGTGTGTGAAAGAGAGAAACTGTGAGTAAGAGAGAAAGAGAGAAATAGAAACTATGAGTGAGAGAGAGAGATAGAGAGAAGCTGTGAGTGAGAGAGAGAGAGAGGCTGTGTGTGAGAGAGAGAAAAAGAGAAGCTGTGAGTTAGAGAGAGAGAAAGAGAAGCTGTGAGTGAGAGAGAGAGAAAGAGAAGCTATGAGAGAGAGAGAGACAGAAGCTGTGAGTGAGAGAGAAAGAGAGGCTGTGAGTGAGAGAGAGAGAATGAAAGAGAAGCTGTGAGTGATAGAGAGAGAGAGAAGCTGGGAGTGAGAGAATGAGAAGCTGTGAGTGAGAAAGAGAGAGAGAGAAAGAGAAACTGTGAGTGAGAGAGACAGAGAGAAAGAGAAGCTGTGAGTGAGAGAGAGAGAGTGAAGCTGTGAGTGAGAGAGAGAGAGAGAAAGAGAAGCTGTGAGTGAGAGAGAGAGAAAGAGAAGCTGTGAATGAGAGAGAGAGAAAGAGAAGCTGTAACTGAGAGACAGAGAGAGAAAGAGAAGTTGTGAGTGAGAGAGAGAGAGAAGCTGTGAGTGTGTGTGAGAGAGAAAGAGAAGCTGTGAGTGAGAGAGAGATGCTGTGAGTGAGAGAAAGATTGAGAAAGAGAAGTTATGAGAGAGAAAGAGAAACTGTGTGAGAGAGAGAGAGATAAAAGAGAAGCTGTGAGAGAGAGAGTGAGAGGAAGAGATGCTGTGAGTTTGAGAGAGAGAGAAAGAGAAGCTGTGAGTGAGATAGAGAGAGAAAGAGAAGCTGTGAGTGAGATAGTGAGAGAGAATGAGAAGCTGTGTGTGTGAGAGAAAGAGAAGCTGTGAGTGAGAGAGAGAGAGAAGCTGTGAGTGAGAGAGAGAGTAGCTGTATGTGTGTGTGTGTGAGAGAGAAGCTGTGAGTGAGAGAGAGAGAAGCTGTGTGTTAGAGAGAGAGAGAGAAAGAGAAGCTGTGAGAGAGAAAGAGAGAGAGAATCTGTGAGTGAGAGAGAGAAAGAGAGAGAGAAGCTGTGAGTGTGAGAGAGTGTGTGATAAAGAGAAGTTGTGAATGAGTGAGAGAGAGAGAGAAGCTGTGAGTGAGAGAAAGAGAAAGAGAAACTGTGAGTAAGAGAGAAAGAGAGAAATAGAAGCTATGAGTGAGAGAGAGAGAGAGAGAAGCTGTGAGTGAGAGAGAGAGAGAAGCTGTGTGTGAGAGAGAGAAAAAGAGAAGCTGTGAGTGAGAGAGAGAGAAAGAGAAGCTGTGAGTGAGAGAGAGAAAAAGAGAAGCTATGAGAGAGAGAGAGACAGAAGCTGTGAGTGAGAGAGAAAGAGAGGCTGTGAGTGATGGAGAGAGAGAGAAGCTGGGAGTGAGAGAATGAGAAGCTGTGAGTGAGTGAGAGAGAGAGAGAAGCTGTGAGTGAGAGAGAGAGAGAGAAAGAGAAGCTTTGAGTGAGAAAAGAAAAAGAAGCTGTGAATGAGAGAGAGAGAGAAAGAGAAGCTGTGAGTGAGAGAGAGAGAGAAAGAGAAGCTGTGAGTGAGATAGAGAGAGAGAACGAGAAGCTGTGTGTGAGAGAGAAAGAGAAGCTGTGAGTGAGAGAGAGATAGAGAAGCTGTGAGAGAGAGAGAGAGAAAGAGAAGCTGTGAGTGAGAGAGAGAGAGAGAAGCTTTGTGTTAGAGAGAGAGAGAGAGAAAGAGAAGCTGTGTGTGTGTGAGAGAGAGAAGCTGTGAGTGAGAGAGAGAAAGAGAGAGAGAAGCTGTGAGTGTGAGAGAGAGTGTGATAAAGAGAAGTTGTTTGTGAGTGAGTGAGAGAGAGAAGCTGTGAGTGAGAGAGAGAGAGAGAAAGAGAAGCTGTGAGTGAGAGAGAAAGAAAAAGAAGCTGTGAATGAGAGAGAGAGAAAAAGAGAAGCTGAGAGTGAGAGAGAGAGAGAAAGAGAAGCTGTGAGTGAGATAGAGAGAGAGAGAACGAGAAGCTGTGTGTGAGAGAGAAAGAGAAGCTGTGAGTGAGAGAGAGAGATAGAGAAGCTGTGAGTTAGAGAGAGAGAGAGAAAGAGAAGCTGTGAGTGAGAGAGAGAGAGAAGCTGTGTGTTAGAGAGAGAGAGAGAAAGAGAAGCTGTGTGTGTGAGAGAGAGATAAGCTGTGAGTGAGAGAGAGAAAGAGAGAGAGAAGCTGTGAGTGTGAGAGAGAGTGTGATAAAGAGAAGTTGTTTGTGAGTGAGTGAGAGAGAGAAGCTGTGAGTGAAAGAGAGAAAGAGAAGCTGTGAGTGAGTGAGAGAGAGAGAAATAGAAGCTATGAGTGAGAGAGAGAGATAGAGAGAAGCTGTGAGTGAGAGAGAGAGAGAAGCTGTGTGTGAAAGAGAGAAAGAGAAACTGTGAGTAAGGGAGAGAGAGAGAAAGAGAAACTGTGAGTGAGAGAGAGAAAGAGAAGCTGTGAGTGAGATAGAGAGAGAGAATGAGAAGCTGTGTGTGAGAGAGAAAGAGAAGCTGTGAGTGAGTGAGAGAGAGAGAGAGAGAAGCTGTGAGTAAGAGAGAGAGAGAGAGAAAGAGAAGCTGTGAGTGAGAGAGAGAGAGAGAAAGATAAGCTATGAGTGTGTGAGAGAGAGAAGCTGTGTGTTAGAGAGAGAGAGAAAGAGAAGCTGTGTGTGTGAGAGAGAGAGAAGCTGTGAGTGAGAGAGAGAAAGAGAGAGAAGCTGTGAGTGTGTGAGAGAGTGTGATAAAGAGAAGTTGTGAGTGAGTGAGAGAGAGAGAGAGAAGCTGTGAGTGAAAGAGAGAAAGAGAAGCTGTGAGTGAGATAGAGAGAGAAAAAGAGAAGCTTTGAGAGAGAGAGTGAGAGAGAAAGAGAAGCTGTGAGTAGAGAGAGAGAGAAAGAGGAGCTGTGAGTGAAAGAGAGAAAGAGAAGCTGTGAGTGAGAGAGAGTGAGAAGCTGTGAGTGTGTGTGTGAGAAAAAAGCTTTGAGTTAGAGAAAGAGAGAAAGAGAAGCTGTGAGTGAGAGAGAGAGAGAAAGAGCTGTGAGTGAGAGAGAGAGAGAGAAGCTGTGTGTGTGTGTGAGAGAGAGAAAGAGAAGCTGTGAGTGAGAGAAGAGAGAGAGAAAGAGAAGCTGTGAGTGTGAGAATAGAGAGAGAAAGAGAAGCTGTGAGTGAGACACAGAAGCTGTGAGTGAGGGAGAGAGAGAGAGAAGCTGTGAGTGAGAGAGAAAGAGAAACTGTGAGTGAGAGAGAGAGAGAGAAAGAGAAGCTGTGAGTGTGTGTGAGAGAGAAGCTGTGAGTGAGTGAGAGAGAGAGAATGACAAGCTGTTTGTGTGAGAGAGATAAAGAGAAGTTGTGAGTGAGAAAAGAGAGAGATAGAAAGAAAGAGTAGCTGTGAGTGAGAAAGAGAGAGAGAAGCTGTGAGAGAGAGAGAAGGAGAAGCTGTTAGTAAGAGAGAGAGAAAGAGAAGCTGTGAGTGAGAGAAGAGAGAGAGAAAGAGAAGTTGTGAGTGAGAGGGAGAGACAGAGAAGCTGTGAGTGAGAGAGGGAGAGAGAAAGAGAAGCTGTGAGTGAGAGAGAGAGAGAAGCTGTGAGTGAGAGAGAGAAAGAGAAGCTGTGTGAGAGAGAGAGAAAGAGCTGTGAGTAGAGAGAGAGAGAAAGAGAAGCTGTGAGTGAGAGAGAGTGAAGCTGTGAGTGAGAGAATGAGAAGTTTTGAGTGAGAAAGAGAGAGAGAGAGAAAGAGAAACAGTGAGAGAGACAGAGAGAAAGAGAAGCTGTGAGTGAGTGAGAGAGGGAGAGAAGCTGTGAGTGAGAGAGAGAGAGAAAGAGAAGCTGTGAGAGAGAGAGAGAGTGAGAGGAAGAGATGCTGTGAGTTTGAGAGAGAGAGAGAAAGAGAAGCTGTGAGTGAGAGAGAGAGAGAAAGAGAAGCTGTGAGTGAGATAGAGAGAGAGAACGAGAAGCTGTGTGTGTGAGAGAAAGAGAATCTGTGAGTGAGAGAGAGAGAGGGAAGCTGTGAGTGAGAGAGAGAGAGAGAGAAGCTGTGAGTGAGTGAGAGAGAGAGAGAAGCTGTGAGTGAAAGAGAGAAATTGAAGCTGTGAGTGAGTGAGAGAGAGAGAGAAAGAGAAGCTGTGAGTGAGATAGAGAGAGAGAACGAGAAGCTGTGTGTGTGAGAGAAAGAGAAGCTGTAAGTGAGAGAGAGAGAGAGAGAGAATGAGTACCTGTAATTGAGAGAGAGAGAGAAGGAGAAGCTCTGAGTGAGAGAGAGAGAAAGAGAAGCTGTGTGTGAGAGAGAGAGAGAAAGAGAAGCTGTGACTGAGAGAGAGAGAGAGAAAGAGAAGTGAGTGAGAGAGAGAGAGAATGAGAAGTTGTGAGTGACAGAGAGTGAAAGAGAAGCTGTGAGTGAGTGAGAGAGAGAGAAATTGAAGCTTTGAGTGAGAGAGAGAGAGAAGCTTTGTGTGAGAGAAAGTGAGAAAAAGAGAAGCTGTGAAAGAGAGAGTGAGAAGCTGTGAGTGAGAGAGAGAGAGAGAGAGAAAGAGAAGCTGTAAGAGAGAGAGAAGCTGTGAGTGAGAGAGAGAGTGAGAAGCTGTGAGTGAGAGAGAGAGAAAGTGAAGCTGTGAGTGAGAGAAAGAGAGAGAAAGAGAAGCTGTGTGAGAGAGAGAGAGAGAAAGAGAAGCTGTGAGTGAGAGAGAGAGAGAAAGAGTAACTGTGAGTGAGAGAGAGAGAAAGAGAAGCTGTGAGTGAGTGAGAGAGAGAGAGAGAAAGGGAAGATGTGAGTGAGAAAAAAGAGAAGCTGTGAGAGAGAGAGAAAGAAAGAGAAGCTGTGAGTGTGAGATAAAGTGAGAGAAAGAGAAGCTGTGAGTGTGAGAGTGAGTGAGAGAAAGAGATGCTGTGAGTGTGTGTGAGAGAAAGAGAAGCTGTGTGTGAGAGGGAGAGAGAGAAAGAGAAGCTGTGAGTGTGAGAGAGACAGAGAAGCTGTGAGTGACAGAGAGAGAGAGAGAGAGAGAAGCTGTGAGTGACAGAGAAAGAGAAGCTGTGAGTGAGTGAGTGAGTGAGAGAAAGAGAAGACGTGAGTGAGAGAGAAAAAGAGAAGCTGTGAGTGAGAGAGAGAGAGAAAGAGAAGCTGTGAGTGTGAGAGAGAGTGAGAGAAAGAGATGCTGTGAGTGTGTTAGAGAGAAAGAGAAGCTGTGAGTGAGAGAGAAAGAGAAGCTGTGAGTGAGAGAGAGAGAGAGAGAAGCTGTGAGTTAGAGAGAGAGAGAGAAAGAGAAGCTGTGAGTGAGAGAGAAAGAGAAGCTGTGAGTAACAGAGAGAGAGAAGATGTGAGTGTGAGAGAGAGAAATTGAAGCTGTGAGTGTGTGTGAGAGAGAAAAAGCTGTATGTGTGAGAGAGAAATAGAAGTTGTGTGTGAGAGTGTGTGAGAGAGAAATAGAAGCTGCTTTGAGTGTGAGAGGGAGAGAGAAAGAGAAGCTGTGTGAGAGAGAAAGAAAGAAAGAGAAGTTGTGAGTGAGACAGTGAGAGAGCGAAATAAAAACAGTGAGTTAGAGAGAGAGTGAAAATGAAGCTGTGAGTGAGAGAGTGAGAAATTGAACCTGTGAGTGAGAGAGAGAAAGAAAGAGAAGCTGTGAGTGTGAGAGACAGAAGCTGTGAGTGAGTGAGAGATAGAGAGAGAGAGAGAGAAGCTGTGAGTGAGAGAGAGAGAGAAAGAAAAGCTGTGTGGGTGTGAGAGAGAAAGAGAAGCTGTTAGTGAGAGAGAGGGAGAGTATAAGAGAAGTTGTGAGTGAGAGAGAGAGAGAGAAGCTGAGAGTGAGAGAGAGAAGCTGTGAATGAGAGAGAGAGAAGGAGAAGCTGTGAGTGAGAGAGAGAGAGAAGCTGTGAGTGAGAGAGAGAGAAAGAAGCTGTGAGTGAGTGAGAGAGAAGCTGTGAGTGACAGAGAGAGAAGATGTGAGTGAGAGAGAGAGAGAAAGAGAAGCTGTGTGAGAGAGAGAAAGAAAGAGAAGTTGTGAGTGAGAGAGAGAGAAAGAGCTGTGAGTGAGAGAGAGAGAGAGAAGCTGTGTGTGTGTGTGAGAGAGAGAAAGAGAAGCTGTGAGTGAGAGAAGAGAGAGAGAAAGAGAAGCTGTGAGTGTGAGAAGAGAGAGAGAAAGAGAAGCTGTGAGTGAGAGACAGAAGCTGTGAGTGAGGGAGAGAGAGAGAAGCTGTGAGTGAGAGGGATAGAGAGAGAAAGAGAAACTGTGAGTGAGAGAGAGAGAGAGAAAGAGAAGCTGTGAGTGTGTGTGAGAGAGAAGCTGTGAGTGAGTAAGAGAGAGAGAAAGAGAAGCTGTTTGTGTGAGAGAGATAAAGAGAAGTTGTGAGTGAGAAAAGAGAGAGATAGAAAGAAAGAGTAGCTGTGAGTGAGAAAGAGAGAGAGAGGAGCTGTGTGTGTGTGTGAGAGAGAAGCTGTTAGTAAGAGAGAGAGAAAGAGAAGCTGTGATTGAGAGAAGAGAGAGAGAAAGAGAAGTTGTGAGTGAGTGGGAGAGACAGAGAAGCTGTGAGTGAGAGAGAGAGAGAAAGAGAAGCTGTGAGTGTGAGAGAGAGAGAGAGAAGCTGTGAGTGAGAGAGAGAGAGAGAAAGAGAAGCTGTGAGAGAGAGAGAAAAAGAGCTGTGAGTAGAGAGAGAGAGAGAAAGAGAAGCTGTGAGTGAGAGAGAGTGAAGCTGTGAGTGAGAGAGAGTGAGAAGCTGTGAGTGTGTGTGAGAGAGAAAGAAGCTTTGAGTGAGAGAAAGAGAGAAAGAGAAGCTGTGAGTGAGTGAGAGAGAAAGAGCTGTGAGTGAGAGAGAGAGAGAAGCTGTGTGTGAGAGAGAGAGAGAGAAAGAGAAGCTGTGAGTGAGAGAGAGAGAAAGAGAAGCTGTGAGTGAGAGAAGAGAGAGAGAAATAGAAGTTGTGAGTGAGAGAGAGAAAGAGAAGCTTTGAGAGAGAGAGTGAGAGAGAAAGAGAAGCTGTGCATAGAGAGAGAGAGAAAGAGAAGCTGTGAATGAGAGAGAGAGGGAAGCTGTGGGTGAGAGAGAATGAGAAGCTGTGAGTGTGTGTGAGAGAGAAAGCTTTGAGTGAGAGAAAGAGAGAAAGAGAAGCTGTGAGTGAGAGAGAGAGAAAGAGAAGCTGTGTGGGTGTGAGAGAGAAAGAGAAGCTGTTAGTGAGAGAGAGAGTATAAGAGAAGTTGTGAGTGAGAGAGCGAGAGTAGCTGAGAGTGAGAGAGAGAAGCTGTGAATGAGAGAGAGAGAGAAAGAAGCTGTGAGTGAGTGAGAGAGAAGCTGTGAGTGAGAGAGAGAGAAGATGTGAGTGAGAGAGAGAGAGAAAGAGAAGCTGTGAGTGAAAGAGAGAGAAAGAGAAGCTGTGAGTGAGAGGGAGATATAGAAAGAGAAGCTGTAGGTGAGAGAGAGAGAAGCTGTGAGTGAGAGAGAGAGATAGAAGCTGTGAGTGAGTGAGAGAGTAGCTGTGAGTGAGAGAGAGAGAAAGAGAAGCTGAGTGAGATTGAGAGAGAAAGAGAAGGTGTGAGAGAGAGATAGGAGAGAAAGATAAGCTGTGAGTGAGGGAGAGAGAGAGAGAGAGAAGCTGTGAGTGAGAGAGAGAGAAAGAAAGAGAAGCAGTGTGTGTGAGAGAGAAAGAGAAGCTGTTAGTGTGAGAGAGAGAGTATAAGAGAAGCTGTGAGTGAGAGAGAGAGAGAAGCTGAGAGTGAGAGAGAGAAGCTGTGAATGAGAGAGAGAGAAAGAGAAGCTGTGAGTGAGTGAGAGAGAGAAAGAGAAGCTGTGAGTGAGAGAGAGAGAGAAAGAGAAGCTGTAAGAGAGAGAGAAGCTGTGAGTGAGAGAGAGAGTGAGAAGCTGTGAGTGAGAGAGAGAGAGAGAGAAAGTGAAGCTGTGAGTGAGAGACAGAGAGAGAAAGAGAAGCTGTGTGTGAGAGAGAGAGAAAGAGAAGCTGTGAGTGAGAGAGAGAGAAAGAGTAACTGTGAGTGAGAGAGAGAGAGAAAGAGAAGCTGTGAGTGACTGAGAGAGAGAGAGAGAAGCTGTGAGTGAGAAAGAAAAAAAAGAAGCTGTGAGAGAGAGAGAAAGAAAGAGAAGCTGTGAGTATGAGATAAAATGAGAGAAAGAGAAGCTGTGCGTGTGAGAGAGAGTGAGAGAAAGAGATGCTGTGAGTGTGTGAGAGAGAAAGAGAAGCTGTCAGTGAGAGAGAGAGAGAAAAAGAGAATCTGTGAGTGTGAGAGAGACAGAGAAGCTGTGAGTGAGAGAGAGAGAGAAAGAGAAGCTCTGAGGGAGAGAGAAAAAAAGAGAAGCTGTGAGTGACAGAGAGAGAGAGAGAAAGAGAAGCTGTGAGTGACAGAGAAAGAGAAGCTGTGAGTGAGTGAGTGAGAGAGAGAAAGAGAAGATGTGAGTGAGAGAAAAAAAGAGAAGCTGTGAATGAGAGAGAGAGAGAAAGAGAAGCTGTGAGTGTGAGATAAAGTGAGAGAAAGAGAAGCAGTGAGTGTGAGAGAGAGTGAGAGAAAGAGATGCTGTGAGTGTGTTGGAGAGAAAGAGAAGCTGTGAGTGAGAGAGAGCGTGTGAAGCTGTGAGTGAGAGAGAAAGAGAAGCTTTGAGTGAGAGAGAGAGAGAAAGAGAATCTGTGAGTGAGAAAGAGAGAGAGAAAGAAAAGCTGTGAGGGAGAGAGATAGAGAAAGAGAACCTGTGAGTGAGAGAGAGAGAGAGAGAAAGAGAAGCTGTGAGTGACCGAGAGAGAAAGAGAAGCTGTGAGTGTGTGTGTGAGAGAAAGAGAAGCTGTGAGTGAGAGAGAGATTGAGAAGCTGTAAGTGAGAGAGAGAGAGAAAGAGAAGCTGTGAGTGAGAGAGAGTGTGAAGCTGTGAGTGAGAGAGAAAGATAAAGAGAAGCTGTGAGAGAGAGAGAGTGAGAAGCTGTGAGTGCGAGAGAGAGTGAGAAGCTATGAGTGAGAGAGAGAGAGAGAAAGCAAAGCTGTGAGTGAGACAGAGAAAGGCAGAGAAGCAGGGTGAGAGCGAGAGAGAGAAAGAGAAGCTGTGAGTGAGAGAGAGAGAGAAAGAGAAGCTGTGAGTGAGAGATAGAGAGAGAAAGAGATGCTGTGAGTGAGAGAGAAAAAAGAGAAGCTGTGAGAGAGAGAGAGAGAAAGAGAAGCTGTGAGTGAGAGAGAGAGAGAAAGAGAATTTGTGTGTGTGTGAGAGAGAAAGAGAAGCTGTGAGTGAGAGAGAGAGAAGCTGAGAGTGACAGAGAGAGAGAGAAAAAGAAGCTCTGAGTGAGAGAGAGAAAGAGAAGCTGTGAGTGAGAGAGAAGGAGAAAGAGAAGCTGTGAGTGAGAGAGAGAGAGAGAAAGAGAATCTGTGAGTGAGAAAGAGAGAGAGAAAGAGAAGCTGTGAGGAAGAGAGAGAGAGAGAGAACCTGTGAGTGAGAGAGAGAGAGAGAGAAATAGAAGCTGTGAGTGAGAGAGAGAGAGAAAAAGAGAAGCTGTGATTGACCGAGAGAGAAAGAGAAGCTGTGAGTGTGTGTGAGAGAGAAAGAGAAGCTGTGAGTGAGAGAGAGATTGAGAAGCTGTAAGTGAGAGATGGAGAGAAAGAGAAGCTGTGAGTGAGAGAGAGAGTGTGAAGCTGTGAGTGAGAGAGAAAGAGAAAGAGAAGCTGTGAGTGAGAGAGAGAGTGAGAAGCTGTGAGTGAGAGAGAGAGAGAAAGTGAAGCTGTGAGTGAGAGACAGAGAGAGAAAGAGAAGCTGTGAGTGAGTGAGAGAGAGAAAGAGAAGCTATGAGAGAGAGAAGCTTTGAGTGAGAGAGAGAGAAATAGAAGCTGTGAGTGAGAGAGAGAGAAAGAGAAGCTGTGAGTGAGAGAGAGAGAGAGAAAGAGAAGCTGTGAGAGAGAGAGAGAGAGAGAAAAAGAGAAGCTGTGAGTGAGAGGGAGAGAAAGAGAAGCTGTGAGTGTGTGAGGGAGAGAAAGAGAAGCTGTGAGTGAGAGAGAGAAAAGCTGTGAGTGAGAGAGAGAGTGAGAAGCTGTGAGTGAGAGAGAGAGAAAAAGCGAAGCTGTGAGTGAGTGAGAGAGAGAAAGAGAAGCTATGAGAGAGAGAGAAGCTTTGAGTGAGAGAGAGAGAAGAGAAGCTGTGATTGAGAGAGAGAGAGAAAGAGAAGCTGTGAGTGAGAGAGAGAGAGAAAGAAAAGCTATGTGAGAGACAGAGAGAGAGAAATCGAAGTGGTAAGTGAGAGAGAGAGAGAGAGAGAAATTAAAGCTGTGATTGAGAGAGAGAGTGAGAAACTGTGAGTGAGAGAGAGAAAGAAAGAGAAGCTGTGAGTGAGAGAGAGAGAGAGAGAAAGAGAACCTGTGAGTGAGAGAGATAGAAAAATGATGCTGTGAGTGAGTGAGAGAGAGAGAAATTGAAGCTGTGAGTGAAGGAGAGAGAGAATGAGAAGCTGTGAGTGAGAGAGAGAGAGAAAGAGAATCCGTGAGTGAGAGAGAGAGAGAGAAAAAAAGAGAAGCTGTGAGTGAGAGAGAGAGAGAAAGAGAAGTTGTGTGAGAGCAAGAAAGAGAAGCAGTGAGTGACAGAGAGAGAAAGAGAAGCTGTGAGTGAGTAAGAGAGAGAAGTTCTGAGTGAGTGAGAGAGAAAGAGATGCTTTGAGAGAGAGAGAAAGAGAAGTTGTGAGTGAGAGAGAGAAACAGAAGCTGCATTTGAGAGAGAGAAAGAAGCTGTGAGTGTGTGTGTGAGAGAAAGAGAATCTGTGAGTGAGAGAAAGATAGTGAGAAAGAGAAGCTGTTAGAGAGAGAGAGAGAACCTGTGAATGAGAGAGAGAGAGAGAGAGAGAGAGAAGCTGTGAGTGAGAGACAGAGAGAGAGAGAGAAGCTATGAGTGAGTGAGAGAGAGAGAAGCTGTGAGTGACAGAGAGAGAAAAAGAAGCTCTGAGTGAGAGAGAGAGAGAGAAGCTGTGAGTGAGAGAGAGAGAAGCTGTGTGGGAGAGAGAGAAAGAGAAGCTGTGAGTGAGAGAGAGAGAGAGAAAGAGAATCTGTGAGTGAGAAAGAGAGAGAGAAAGAGAAGCTGTGAGTGAGAGAGAGAGAAAGAGAAGCTATGTGAGAGACAGAGAGAGAGAAATCGAAGCTGTGAGAGACAGAGAGAGAAAGAGAAGCTATAAGTGAGTGAGAGAGAGAAAGAGAAGCTGTGAGTGAGAGAGAGAGAGAAAGAAAAGCTGTGTGAGAGGGAGAAAAAGAGAAGCTGTGAGTGAGAGAGAGAGAGAAAGAGAATCTGTGAGTGAGAAAGAGAGAGAGAAAGAGAAGCTGTGAGGGAGAGAGAGAGAGAAAGAGAACCTGTGAGTGAGAGAAAGAGAGAGAGAGAAGCTGTGTGTGTGTGTGAGAGAGAAAGAGAAGCTATGTGAGAGACAGAGAGAGAAAGAGAAGCTATGAGAGAGAGAGAGAGAAGCTTTGAGTGAGAGAGAGAGAAAGAGAAGCTGTGAGTGAGTGAGAGAGAGAGAAAGAGAAGCTGTGAGAGAGAGAGAGAAAAAGAGAAGCTGTGAGTGAGAGGGAGACAAAGAGAAACTGTGAGTGTGTGAGGGAGAGAAAGAGAAGCTGTGAGTGAGAGAGAAAAGCTGTGAGTGAGAGAGAGAGTGAGAAGCTGTGAGTGAGAGAGAGAGAAAAAGCGAAGCGGTGAGTGAGACACAGAGAGAGAAAGAGAAGCTGTGAGTGAGAGAGAGAAAGAGAAGCTATGAGAGAGTGAGAAGCTTTGAGTGAGAGAGAGAGAAGAGAAGCTGTGATTGAGAGAGAGAGAGAAAGAGAAGCTGTGAGTGAGAGAGAGAGAGAGAAAGAAAAGCTATGTGAGAGACAGAGAGAGAGAAATCGAAGCGGTGAGTGAGAGAGAGAGAGAGAAATTAAAGCTGTGAGTGAGAGAAAGAGTGAGAAGCTGTGAGTGAGAGAGAGAAAGAAAGAGAAGCTGTGAGAGAGAGAGAGAGAGAAAGAGAACCTGTGAGTGAGAGAGATAGAAAAATGATGCTGTGAGTGAGTGAGAGAGAGAGAAATTGAAGCTGTGAGTGAGGGAGAGAGAGAATGAGAAGCTGTGAGTGAGAGAGAGACAGAAAAAAGAGAAGCTGTGTGTGAGAGAGAGAGAGAAAGAGAAGCTGTGTGAGAGAGAGACAAAGAGAAGCTGTGAGTGAGAGAGAGAGAAGAGAAAGAGCTGTGAGAGAGAGAGAGATGCTGTGAGTGAGTGAGAGAGAGAAGCTGTGAGTGAGTGAGAGAGAGAGAAAGAGAATCTGTGAGTGAGAGAGAGAGAGAAAAAGAGAAGCTGTGAGTGAGAGAGAGAGAGAGAAAGAGAAGCTGTGAGTGAGTAAGAGAGAGAGGAAATCTGCGTGAGTGAGAGAGAAATAGATGCTGTGAGAGAGAGAGAAAGAGAAGTTGTGGGTGAGAGAGAGAGATATAGAAGCTGCATTTGAGAGAGAGAAAGAAGCTGTGAGTGTGTGTGTGAGAGAAAGAGAATCTGTGAGCGAGAGAGAGAGAGAAAGAGAAGCTGTGAGTGAGAAAGAGAGAGAGAAAGAGAAGCTTTGAGGGAGAGAGAGAGAAAGACAACCTGTGAGTGAGAGAGCGAGAGAGAGAAAGAGAAGCTGTGAGTGAGAGAGAGAGAAAGAGAAGCTATGTGAGAGACAGAGAGAGAGAAATCGAAGCTGTGAGTGAGAGAGAGAGAAATTAAAGCTGTGAGAGAGAGAGTGAGAAGCTGTGAGTGAGAGAGAGAGAGAGAGAAAGAAAAGCTGTGAGTGAGAGACAGAGAGAGAAAGAGAAGCTATGAGTCAGTGTGAGAGAGAAAGAGAAGCTACGAGAGAGAGAAGCTTTGAGTGAGAGAGAGAGAAAGAGAAGCTGTGAGTGAGAGAGAGAAAAAGAGAAGCTGTGAGTGAGAGAGAGAGAAAGAGAAGCTGTGAGTGTGTGTGTGAGAGAAAGAGAAGCTGTGAGTGAGAGAGAGATTGAGAAGCTGTAAGTGAGAGAGGGAGAGAAAGAGAAGCTGTGAGTGAGAGAAAGTGTGAAGCTGTGAGTGAGAGAGAAAGAGAAAGAGAAGCTGTGACAGAGAGAGAGAGAAGCTGTGAGTGAGAGAGAGAGTGAGAAGCTATGAGTGAAAGAGAGAGAGAAAGCGAAGCTGTGAGTGAGAGAGAGAGAGAAGCTGTGAGTGAGAGAGAGAAAGAGAAGCTGTGAGTGAGAGACAGAGAGAGAAAGAAAGGGTGTGAGTGAGAGACAGAGAGAGAAAGAGAAGCTGTGTGTGTGAGAGAGAAAGAGAAGCTGTGAGTGAGAGAGAGAAGCTGTGAGTGAAAGTGAGAAAGAGAAGCTGATAGAGAGAGAGAGAGAGAGAAGCTGTGAGTGAGAGAAAGATAAAGAGAAGCTGTGAGTAAGAGAGAAAGAGAGAAATAGAAGCTATGAGTGAGAGACAGAGAGAGAAGCTGTGAGTGAGTGAGAGAGAGAGAAGCTGTGAGTGAGAGACAGAGAGAGAAAGAGAAGTTGTTAGTGAGAGAGAGAGAGAGAGAGAGAGAAGCTGTGTGAGAGAGAGAGAGAGAAACTATGAGTGAGAGAGAGAGAGAAGCTGTAAGTGAGAGACAGAGAGATAAAGAGAAGCTGTGAGAGAGAGAGAGAGAAAGAGAAGCTGAGAGAGAGAGATAATGAGAAGCTTTGAGTGAGAGAGAGAAAGAGAGAGAGAAGCTGTGAGTGTGAGAGAGAGTCAGATAAAGAGAAGCTGTGAGTGAGTGAGAGAGAGAGAGAAGCTGTGAGTGAAAGTGAGAAAGAGAAGCTGATAGTGAGAGAGAGAGAGAGAAGCTGTGAGTGAGAGAAAGAGAAAGAGAAGCTGTGAGTAAGAGAGAAAGAGAGAAATAGAAGCTATGAGTGAGAGACAGAGAGAGAAGCTGTGAGTGAGTGAGAGAGAGAGAAGTTGTGTGAGAGAGAGAGAAAAAGAGAAGCTGTGAGTGTGTGAGAGAGAAAGAGAAGCTGTAAGTGAGTGAGAGAAAGAGAAGCTGTGAGTGTGTGAGAGAGAAAGAGAAGCTGTGAGTGAGAGAGAGAGTGAGAAGCTGTGAGTGAGAGAGAGAGAGAAAGAGATGCTGTGAGTGAGAGACAGAGAAAGAGAAGTTGTTAGTGAGAGAGAGAGAGAGAGACAGAAGCTGTGAGAGAGTGAGAGAAAGAGAAGCTGTGAGAGAGAGAGAGAGAAGCTGTGAGTGAGAGACAGAGAGATAAAGAGAAGCTGTGAGAGAGAGAGAGAATGAAAAGGTGTGTGTGAGAGAGAAAGAGAAGTTGTTATTGAGAGAGAGAGAGAGAGAAAGAAAGAGCTGTGAGAGAGAGAAAGAGAAAGAGAAGCTGTGTGTGAGAGAGAAAGAGAAGCTGTGAGTGAGAGAGAGAGAGAAAGAGAAGCTGTGAGAGAGAGAGAAAGAGAAGCTGTGAGTGAGAGACAGAGAGAGAAAGAGAAGCTGTGTGAGAGAGAGAGTGATAAGCTGTGAGGGAGAGAGTGAGAGAAAGAGAAGCTGTGAGTGAGAGACAGTGAGAGAGAGTAGCTGTGAGAGAGAGAGAGAGCAAGAGAAGCTGTGAGTGTGTGTGTGTGAGAGAAAGAAAGCTGTGAGTGAGAGAGAGAGAGAGAGAAAGAGAAGCTGTGAGTGAGAGAGAGAGAGAGAAGGAGAAGTTGTGTGAGAGAGAGAGATAGAGAAAGAGAAGCTGTGTGAGAGAGAGAAAGAGAAGCTGTGAGTGTGTGTGAGAGAGAAAGTGAAGTTGTGAGAGAGAGAGAAAAAGAGAAGCTGTGAGTGAAAGTGAAAGAGAGAAATAGAAGCTACGAGTGAGAGAGAGAGAGAAGCTGTGAGTGTGTGAGAGAGAGGAAGTGAAGCTGTGAGTGAAAAAGAGAGAAAGTGAAGCTGTGAGTGAGAGATAGAGAGAGAAAGAGAAGCTGTGAGTTAGAGAGAGAGAACGAGAAGCTGTGTGTGTGTGAGAGAGAGAATCTGTGAGTGAGAGAGAGAAGCTGTGCGTGAGAGAGAGAGAGAGAGAAGCTGTGTGTGTCTGTGAGAGAGAGAGAAGCTGTGAGAGAGAGTGAGAGAGAAGCTGTGTGATAGAGAGAGAGAGAAGCTGTGAGTGTGAGACAGAGTGAGATAAAGAGAAGTTGTGAGTGAGAGAGAGAGAGAGAGAAGCTGTGAGTGAGAGACAGAGAGAGAAAGAGAAGCTGTGTGTGAGAGAGAGTGATAAGCTGTGTGTGTGTGAGAGAGAAGCTGTGAGTGAGTGAGAGAGAAAGAGAAGCTGTGAGTGAGTGAGAGAGAGAAGCTGTGAGTGAGAGAGAGAAAGAGAAGCTGTGAGTGAGAAAGAGAGAGAAAGAGAAGCTGTGAGTGAGAGACAGAGAGAGAAAGAGAAGCTGTGTGTGTGAGAGAGAAAGAGAAGCTGTGAGTGAGAGAGAGAGTAGCTGTGAGTGAAAGTGAGAAATAGAAGCTGATAGTGTGAGAGAGAGAGAGAAGCTGTGAGTGAGAGAAAGAGAAAGAGAAGCTGTGAGTAAGAGAGAAAAAGAGAAATAGAAGCTATGAGTGAGAGACAGAGAGAAAAGCTGAGTGAGTGAGAGAGAGAGAAGCTGTGTGAGAGAGAGAGAGAAAAAGAGAAGCTGTGAGAGAGAGAGAGAGAGAGAAGCTGTAAGTGAGTGAGAGAAGGAGAAGCTGTGAGTGTGTGAGAGAGAAAGAGAAGCTGTGAGTGAAAAAGAGAGAAAGTGAAGCTGTGAGTGAGAGATAGAGAGAGAAAGAGAAGCTGTGAGTTAGAGAGAGAGAGAACGAGAAGCTGTGTGTGTGAGATAAAGAGAAGCTGTGAGTGAGAGAGAGAGAGAGAAAGAGAAGCTGTGAGTGAGAGATAGAGAGAGAAAGAGAATCTGTGAGTGAGAGAGAGAGAGAAAGAGAAGCTATGAGTGAGATAGAGAGAAGCTGTGAGTGAGAGAGAGAAGCTGTGTGTGTGAGAGAGAGAGAGAGAAGCTGTGTGTGTGTGTGTGAGAGAGAGAAGCTGTGAGTGAGAGAGAGAGAGAGAAAGAGAAGCTGTGTGATAGAGAGAGAGAAGCTGTGAGTGTGAGAGAGCGTGAGATAAAGAGAAGTTGTGAGTGAGTGAGTGAGTGAGAGAAGCTGTGAGTGAAAGAGAGAAAGAGAAGCTTTGAGTGAGAGAGAGAGAGAGAAGCTGTGAGTGAGAGACAGAGAGAGAAAGAGAAGCTGTGTGTGAGAGAGAGAGTGATAAGCTGTGTGTGTGAGAGAGAGAAGCTGTGAGTGAGAGAGAGAGAAAGAGAAGCTGTGAGTGAGAGAGAGAGAAGCTGAGAGTGAGAGAGAGAAAGAGAAGCTGTGAGTGAGAGACAGAGGGAGAAAGAAAGTGTGTGAGTGCGAGAGAGAGAAAGAGAAGCTGTGAGAGAGAGAAAGAGAAGCAGTGAGTGAGAAATAGAGAGAAAGAGAAGCTGTGTGTGTGAGAGAGAAAGAGAAGCTGTGAGTGAGAGAGAGAGAAGCTGTGAGTGAAAGTGAGAAAGAGAAGCTGATAGTGAGAGAGAGAGAGAAGCTGTGAGTGAGAGAAAGAGAAAGAGAAGCTGTGAGTAAGAGAGAAAGAGAGAAATAGAAGCTATGAGTGAGAGACAGAGAGAGAAGCTGTGAGTGAGTGAGAGAGAGAGAAGCTGTGTGAGAGAGAGAGAAAAAGAGAAGCTGTGAGAGAGAGAGAGAGAAAGAGAAGCTGTAAGTGAGTGAGAGAAGGAGAAGCTGTGAGTGTGAGAGAGAGAAAGAGAAGCTGTGTGTGTGAGAGAGAGAGAGAGAAAGAGAAGCTGTGAGTGAGAAAGAGAGAGAGAAAGAGAAGCTTTGAGGGAGAGAGAGAGAAAGACAACCTGTGAGTGAGAGAGCGAGAGAGAGAGAAAGAGAAGCTGTGAGTGAGAGAGAGAGAAAGAGAAGCTATGTGAGAGACAGAGAGAAATCGAAGCTGTGAGTGAGAGAGAGAAATTAAAGCTGTGAGAGAGAGAGTGAGAAGCTGTGAGTGAGAGAGAGAGAGAAAGAATGAAAAGCTGTGAGTGAGAGACAGAGAGAGAAAGAGAAGCTATGAGTCAGTGTGAGAGAGAAAGAGAAGCTACGAGAGAGAGAAGCTTTGAGTGAGAGAGAGAGAAAGAGAAGCTGTGAGTGAGAGAGAGAAAAAGAGAAGCTGTGAGTGAGAGAGAGAGAAAGAGAAGCTGTGAGTGTGTGTGTGAGAGAAAGAGAAGCTGTGAGTGAGAGAGAGATTGAGAAGCTGTAAGTGAGAGAGGGAGAGAAAGAGAAGCTGTGAGTGAGAGAAAGTGTGAAGCTGTGAGTGAGAGAGAAAGAGAAAGAGAAGCTGTGACAGAGAGAGAGAGAAGCTGTGAGTGAGAGAGAGAGAGAGAGAAAGAAAAGCTGTGAGTGAGAGACAGAGAGAGAAAGAGAAGCTATGAGTCAGTGTGAGAGAGAAAGAGAAGCTACGAGAGAGAGAAGCTTTGAGTGAGAGAGAGAGAAAGAGAAGCTGTGAGTGAGAGAGAGAAAAAGAGAAGCTGTGAGTGAGAGTGAGAGGAAGAGATGCTGTGAGTTTGAGAGAGAGAGAAAGAGAAGCTGTGAGTGAGATAGAGAGAGAAAGAGAAGCTGTGAGTGAGATAGTGAGAGAGAATGAGAAGCTGTGTGTGTGAGAGAAAGAGAAGCTGTGAGTGAGAGAGAGAGAGAAGCTGTGAGTGAGAGAGAGAGTAGCTGTATGTGTGTGTGTGTGAGAGAGAAGCTGTGAGTGAGAGAGAGAGAAGCTGTGTGTTAGAGAGAGAGAGAGAAAGAGAAGCTGTGAGAGAGAAAGAGAGAGAGAATCTGTGAGTGAGAGAGAGAAAGAGAGAGAGAAGCTGTGAGTGTGAGAGAGTGTGTGATAAAGAGAAGTTGTGAATGAGTGAGAGAGAGAGAGAAGCTGTGAGTGAGAGAAAGAGAAAGAGAAACTGTGAGTAAGAGAGAAAGAGAGAAATAGAAGCTATGAGTGAGAGAGAGAGAGAGAGAAGCTGTGAGTGAGAGAGAGAGAGAAGCTGTGTGTGAGAGAGAGAAAAAGAGAAGCTGTGAGTGAGAGAGAGAGAAAGAGAAGCTGTGAGTGAGAGAGAGAAAAAGAGAAGCTATGAGAGAGAGAGAGACAGAAGCTGTGAGTGAGAGAGAAAGAGAGGCTGTGAGTGATGGAGAGAGAGAGAAGCTGGGAGTGAGAGAATGAGAAGCTGTGAGTGAGTGAGAGAGAGAGAGAAGCTGTGAGTGAGAGAGAGAGAGAGAAAGAGAAGCTTTGAGTGAGAGAGAAAGAAAAAGAAGCTGTGAATGAGAGAGAGAGAGAAAGAGAAGCTGTGAGTGAGAGAGAGAGAGAAAGAGAAGCTGTGAGTGAGATAGAGAGCGAGAACGAGAAGCTGTGTGTGAGAGAAAAAGAGAAGCTGTGAGTGAGAGAGAGATAGAGAAGCTGTGAGTCAGAGAGAGAGAGAAAGAGAAGCTGTGAGTGAGAGAGAGAGAGAGAAGCTGTGTGTTAGAGAGAGAGAGAGAGAGATAGAGAAGCTGTGAGTCAGAGAGAGAGAGAAAGAGAAGCTGTGAGTGAGAGAGAGAGAGAGAAGCTGTGTGTTAGAGAGAGAGAGAGAGAAAGAGAAGCTGTGTGTGTGTGAGAGAGAGAAGCTGTGAGTGAGAGAGAGAAAGAGAGAGAGAAGCTGTGAGTGTGAGAGAGAGTGTGATAAAGAGAAGTTGTTTGTGAGTGAGTGAGAGAGAGAAGCTGTGAGTGAGAGAGAGAGAGAGAAAGAGAAGCTGTGAGTGAGAGAGAAAGAAAAAGAAGCTGTGAATGAGAGAGAGAGAGAAAGAGAAGCTGAGAGTGAGAGAGAGAGAGAAAGAGAAGCTGTGAGTGAGATAGAGAGAGAGAACGAGAAGCTGTGTGTGAGAGAGAAAGAGAAGCTGTGAGTGAGAGAGAGAGATAGAGAAGCTGTGAGTTAGAGAGAGAGAGAGAAAGAGAAGCTGTGAGTGAGAGAGAGAGAGAAGCTGTGTGTTAGAGAGAGAGAGAGAAAGAGAAGCTGTGTGTGTGAGAGAGAGATAAGCTGTGAGTGAGAGAGAGAAAGAGAGTGAGAAGCTGTGAGTGTGAGAGAGAGTGTGATAAAGAGAAGTTGTGAGTGAGTGAGAGAGAGAGAGAGAAGCTGTGTGTTAGAGAGAGAGAGAGAAAGAGAAGCTGTGTGTGTGAGAGAGAGATAAGCTGTGAGTGAGAGAGAGAAAGAGAGTGAGAAGCTGTGAGTGTGAGAGAGAGTGTGATAAAGAGAAGTTGTGAGTGAGTGAGTGAGAGAGAGAAGCTGTGAGTGAAAGAGAGAAAGAGAAGCTGTGAGTGAGTGAGAGAGAGAGAAATAGAAGCTATGAGTGTGAGAGAGAGATAGAGAGAAGCTGTGAGTGAGAGAGAGAGAGAAGCTGTGTGTGAAAGAGAGAAAGAGAAACTGTGAGTAAGGGAGAGAGAGAAAAAGAGAAACTGTGAGTGAGAGAGAGAAAGAGAAGCTGTGAGTGAGATAGAGAGAGAGAATGAGAAGCTGTGTGTGAGAGAGAAAGAGAAGCTGTGAGTGAGTGAGAGAGAGAGAGAGAGAAGCTGTGAGTAAGAGAGAGAGAGAGAGAAAGAGAAGCTGTGAGTGAGAGAGAGAGAGAGAGAGAGAAAGATAAGCTATGAGTGTGTGAGAGAGAGAAGCTGTGTGTTAGAGAGAGAGAGAAAGAGAAGCTGTGTGTGTGTGAGAGAGAGAAGCTGTGAGTGAGAGAGAGAAAGAGAGAGAAGCTGTGAGTGTGTGAGAGAGTGTGATAAAGAGAAGTTGTGAGTGAGTGAGAGAGAGAGAGAGAAGCTGTGAGTGAAAGAGAGAAAGAGAAGCTGTGAGTGAGATAGAGAGAGAAAAAGAGAAGCTTTGAGAGAGAGAGTGAGAGAGAAAGAGAAGCTGTGAGTAGAGAGAGAGAGAAAGAGGAGCTGTGAGTGAGAGAGACAGAGAAGCTGTGAGTGAGAGAGAGTGAGAAGCTGTGAGTGTGTGTGTGAGAAAAAAGCTTTGAGTTAGAGAAAGAGAGAAAGAGAAGCTGTGAGTGAGAGAGAGAGAGAAAGAGCTGTGAGTGAGAGAGAGAGAGAGAAGCTGTGTATGTGTGAGAGAGAGAGAAAGAGAAGCTGTGAGTGAGAGAAGAGAGAGAGAAAGAGAAGCTGTGAGTGTGAGAAGAGAGAGAGAAAGAGAAGCTTTGAGTGAGACACAGAAGCTGTGTGAGGGAGAGAGAGAGAGAAGCTGTGAGTGAGAGAGAAAGAGAAACTGTGAGTGAGAGAGAGAGAGAGAAAGAGAAGCTGTGAGTGTGTGTGAGAGAGAAGCTGTGAGTGAGTGAGAGAGAGAGAATGACAAGCTGTTTGTGTGAGAGAGATAAAGAGAAGTTGTGAGTGAGAAAAGAGAGAGATAGAAAGAAAGAGTAGCTGTGAGTGAGAAAGAGAGAGACAGAAGCTGTGAGAGAGAGAGAAGGAGAAGCTGTTAGTAAGAGAGAGAGAAAGAGAAGCTGTGAGTGAGAGAAGAGAGAGAGAAAGAGAAGTTGTGAGTGAGAGGGAGAGACAGAGAAGCTGTGAGTGAGAGAGGGAGAGAGAAAGAGAAGCTGTGAGTGAGAGAGAGAGAAGCTGTGAGTGAGAGAGAGAAAGAGAAGCTGTGAGAGAGAGAGAGAAAGAGCTGTGAGTAGAGAGAGAGAGAAAGAGAAGCTGTGAGTGAGAGAGAGTGAAGCTGTGAGTGAGAGAATGAGAAGTTTTGAGTGAGAAAGAGAGAGAGAGAGAAAGAGAAACAGTGAGAGAGACAGAGAGAAAGAGAAGCTGTGAGTGAGTGAGAGAGGGAGAGAAGCTGTGAGTGAGAGAGAGAGAGAAAGAGAAGCTGTGAGAGAGAGAGAGAGTGAGAGGAAGAGATGCTGTGAGTTTGAGAGAGAGAGAGAAAGAGAAGCTGTGAGTGAGAGAGAGAGAGAAAGAGAAGCTGTGAGTGAGATAGAGAGAGAGAACGAGAAGCTGTGTGTGTGAGAGAAAGAGAAGCTGTGAGTGAGAGAGAGAGAGGGAAGCTGTGAGTGAGAGAGAGAGAGAGAAGCTGTGAGTGAGTGAGAGAGAGAGAGAAGCTGTGAGTGAAAGAGAGAAATTGAAGCTGTGAGTGAGTGAGAGAGAGAGAGAAAGAGAAGCTGTGAGTGAGATAGAGAGAGAGAACGAGAAGCTGTGTGTGTGAGAGAAAGAGAAGCTGTAAGTGAGAGAGAGAGAGAGAGAGAGAATGAGTACCTGTAATTGAGAGAGAGAGAGAAGGAGAAGCTGTGAGTGAGAGAGAGAGAAAGAGAAGCTGTGTGTTAGAGAGAGAGAGAAAGAGAAGCAGTGACTGAGAGAGAGAGAGAGAGAGAAAGAGAAGTGAGTGAGAGAGAGAGAGAATGAGAAGTTGTGAGTGACAGAGAGTGAAAGAGAAGCTGTGAGTGAGTGAGAGAGAGAAATTGAAGCCTTGAGTGAGAGAGAGAGAGAAGCTTTGTGTGAGAGAAAGTGAGAAAAAGAGAAGCTGTGAAAGAGAGAGTGAGAAGCTGTGAGTGAGAGAGAGAGAGAGAGAAAGAGAAGCTGTAAGAGAGAGAGAAGCTGTGAGTGAGAGAGAGAGTGAGAAGCTGTGAGTGAGAGAGAGAGAAAGTGAAGCTGTGAGTGAGAGAAAGAGAGAGAAAGAGAAGCTGTGTGAGAGAGAGAGAGAGAAAGAGAAGCTGTGAGTGAGAGAGAGAGAGAAAGAGTAACTGTGAGTGAGAGAGAGAGAAAGAGAAGCTGTGAGTGAGTGAGAGAGAGAGAGAGAAAGGGAAGATGTGAGTGAGAAAAAAAGAGAAGCTGTGAGAGAGAGAGAAAGAAAGAGAAGCTGTGAGTGTGAGATAAAGTGAGAGAAAGAGAAGCTGTGAGTGTGAGAGTGAGTGAGAGAAAGAGATGCTGTGAGTGTGTGAGAGAGAAAGAGAAGCTGTGTGTGAGAGGGAGAGAGAGAAAGAGAAGCTGTGAGTGTGAGAGAGACAGAGAAGCTGTGAGTGAGAGAGAGAGAGAGAGAAAGAGAAGCTGTGAGGGAGAGAGAGAGAGAGAAAGAGAAGCTGTGAGTGACAGAGAGAGAGAGAGAAGCTGTGAGTGACAGAGAAAGAGAAGCTGTGAGTGAGTGAGTGAGTGAGAGAAAGAGAAGACGTGAGTGAGAGAGAAAAAGAGAAGCTGTGAGTGAGAGAGAGAGAGAAAGAGAAGCTGTGAGTGTGAGAGAGAGTGAGAGAAAGAGATGCTGTGAGTGTGTTAGAGAGAAAGAGAAGCTGTGAGTGAGAGAGAAAGAGAAGCTGTGAGTGAGAGAGAGAGATAGAGAAGCTGTGAGTTAGAGAGAGAGAGAGAAAGAGAAGCTGTGAGTGAGAGAGAAAGAGAAGCTGTGAGTAACAGAGAGAGAGAAGCTGTGAGTGTGAGAGAGAGAAATTGAAGCTGTGAGTGTGTGTGAGAGAGAAAAAGCTGTATGTGTGAGAGAGAAATAGAAGTTGTGTGTGAGAGTGTGTGAGAGAAAAATAGAAGCTGCTTTGAGTGTGAGAGGGAGAGAGAAAGAGAAGCTGTGTGAGAGAGAAAGAAAGAAAGAGAAGTTGTGAGTGAGACAGTGAGAGAGCGAAATAAAAACAGTGAGTTAGAGAGAGAGTGAAAATGAAGCTGTGAGTGAGAGAGTGAGAAATTGAACCTGTGAGTGAGAGAGAGAAAGAAAGAGAAGCTGTGAGTGTGAGAGACAGAAGCTGTGAGTGAGTGAGAGATAGAGAGAGAGAGAGAGAAGCTGTGAGTGAGAGAGAGAGAGAAAGAAAAGCTGTGTGGGTGTGAGAGAGAAAGAGAAGCTGTTAGTGAGAGAGAGGGAGAGTATAAGAGAAGTTGTGAGTGAGAGAGAGAGAGAGAAACTGAGAGTGAGAGAGAGAAGCTGTGAATGAGAGAGAGAGAAGGAGAAGCTGTGAGTGAGAGAGAGAGAAAGAAGCTGTGAGTGAGTGAGAGAGAAGCTGTGAGTGACAGAGAGAGAAGATGTGAGTGAGAGAGAGAGAGAAAGAGAAGCTGTGTGAGAGATAGAGATAGAGAAATAGAAGCTGTGTGAGAGAGAAAGAGAGAAAGAGAAGCTGTGAGTGTGTGTGAGAGAGAAAGAGAAGCTGTGAGAGAGAGAGAAAAAGAGAAGCTGTGAGTGAGAGTAAAAGAGAGAAATAGAAGCAATGAGTGAGAGAAATAGAAGCTATGAGTCAGTGTGAGAGAGAAAGAGAAGCTACGAGAGAGAGAAGCTTTGAGTGAGAGAGAGAGAAAGAGAAGCTGTGAGTGAGAGAGAGAAAAAGAGAAGCTGTGAGTGAGAGTGAGAGGAAGAGATGCTGTGAGTTTGAGAGAGAGAGAAAGAGAAGCTGTGAGTGAGATAGAGAGAGAAAGAGAAGCTGTGAGTGAGATAGTGAGAGAGAATGAGAAGCTGTGTGTGTGAGAGAAAGAGAAGCTGTGAGTGAGAGAGAGAGAGAAGCTGTGAGTGAGAGAGAGAGTAGCTGTATGTGTGTGTGTGTGAGAGAGAAGCTGTGAGTGAGAGAGAGAGAAGCTGTGTGTTAGAGAGAGAGAGAGAAAGAGAAGCTGTGAGAGAGAAAGAGAGAGAGAATCTGTGAGTGAGAGAGAGAAAGAGAGAGAGAAGCTGTGAGTGTGAGAGAGTGTGTGATAAAGAGAAGTTGTGAATGAGTGAGAGAGAGAGAGAAGCTGTGAGTGAGAGAAAGAGAAAGAGAAACTGTGAGTAAGAGAGAAAGAGAGAAATAGAAGCTATGAGTGAGAGAGAGAGAGAGAGAAGCTGTGAGTGAGAGAGAGAGAGAAGCTGTGTGTGAGAGAGAGAAAAAGAGAAGCTGTGAGTGAGAGAGAGAGAAAGAGAAGCTGTGAGTGAGAGAGAGAAAAAGAGAAGCTATGAGAGAGAGAGAGACAGAAGCTGTGAGTGAGAGAGAAAGAGAGGCTGTGAGTGATGGAGAGAGAGAGAAGCTGGGAGTGAGAGAATGAGAAGCTGTGAGTGAGTGAGAGAGAGAGAGAAGCTGTGAGTGAGAGAGAGAGAGAGAAAGAGAAGCTTTGAGTGAGAGAGAAAGAAAAAGAAGCTGTGAATGAGAGAGAGAGAGAAAGAGAAGCTGTGAGTGAGAGAGAGAGAGAAAGAGAAGCTGTGAGTGAGATAGAGAGCGAGAACGAGAAGCTGTGTGTGAGAGAAAAAGAGAAGCTGTGAGTGAGAGAGAGATAGAGAAGCTGTGAGTCAGAGAGAGAGAGAAAGAGAAGCTGTGAGTGAGAGAGAGAGAGAGAAGCTGTGTGTTAGAGAGAGAGAGAGAGAAAGAGAAGCTGTGTGTGTGTGAGAGAGAGAAGCTGTGAGTGAGAGAGAGAAAGAGAGAGAGAAGCTGTGAGTGTGAGAGAGAGTGTGATAAAGAGAAGTTGTTTGTGAGTGAGTGAGAGAGAGAAGCTGTGAGTGAGAGAGAGAGAGAGAAAGAGAAGCTGTGAGTGAGAGAGAAAGAAAAAGAAGCTGTGAATGAGAGAGAGAGAGAAAGAGAAGCTGAGAGTGAGAGAGAGAGAGAAAGAGAAGCTGTGAGTGAGATAGAGAGAGAGAACGAGAAGCTGTGTGTGAGAGAGAAAGAGAAGCTGTGAGTGAGAGAGAGAGATAGAGAAGCTGTGAGTTAGAGAGAGAGAGAGAAAGAGAAGCTGTGAGTGAGAGAGAGAGAGAAGCTGTGTGTTAGAGAGAGAGAGAGAAAGAGAAGCTGTGTGTGTGAGAGAGAGATAAGCTGTGAGTGAGAGAGAGAAAGAGAGTGAGAAGCTGTGAGTGTGAGAGAGAGTGTGATAAAGAGAAGTTGTTTGTGAGTGAGTGAGAGAGAGAAGCTGTGAGTGAAAGAGAGAAAGAGAAGCTGTGAGTGAGTGAGAGAGAGAGAAATAGAAGCTATGAGTGTGAGAGAGAGATAGAGAGAAGCTGTGAGTGAGAGAGAGAGAGAAGCTGTGTGTGAAAGAGAGAAAGAGAAACTGTGAGTAAGGGAGAGAGAGAAAAAGAGAAACTGTGAGTGAGAGAGAGAAAGAGAAGCTGTGAGTGAGATAGAGAGAGAGAATGAGAAGCTGTGTGTGAGAGAGAAAGAGAAGCTGTGAGTGAGTGAGAGAGAGAGAGAGAGAAGCTGTGAGTAAGAGAGAGAGAGAGAGAAAGAGAAGCTGTGAGTGAGAGAGAGAGAGAGAGAGAGAAAGATAAGCTATGAGTGTGTGAGAGAGAGAAGCTGTGTGTTAGAGAGAGAGAGAAAGAGAAGCTGTGTGTGTGAGAGAGAGAGAAGCTGTGAGTGAGAGAGAGAAAGAGAGAGAAGCTGTGAGTGTGTGAGAGAGTGTGATAAAGAGAAGTTGTGAGTGAGTGAGAGAGAGAGAGAGAAGCTGTGAGTGAAAGAGAGAAAGAGAAGCTGTGAGTGAGATAGAGAGAGAAAAAGAGAAGCTTTGAGAGAGAGAGTGAGAGAGAAAGAGAAGCTGTGAGTAGAGAGAGAGAGAAAGAGGAGCTGTGAGTGAGAGAGACAGAGAAGCTGTGAGTGAGAGAGAGTGAGAAGCTGTGAGTGTGTGTGTGAGAAAAAAGCTTTGAGTTAGAGAAAGAGAGAAAGAGAAGCTGTGAGTGAGAGAGAGAGAGAAAGAGCTGTGAGTGAGAGAGAGAGAGAGAAGCTGTGTATGTGTGAGAGAGAGAGAAAGAGAAGCTGTGAGTGAGAGAAGAGAGAGAGAAAGAGAAGCTGTGAGTGTGAGAAGAGAGAGAGAAAGAGAAGCTTTGAGTGAGACACAGAAGCTGTGTGAGGGAGAGAGAGAGAGAAGCTGTGAGTGAGAGAGAAAGAGAAACTGTGAGTGAGAGAGAGAGAGAGAAAGAGAAGCTGTGAGTGTGTGTGAGAGAGAAGCTGTGAGTGAGTGAGAGAGAGAGAATGACAAGCTGTTTGTGTGAGAGAGATAAAGAGAAGTTGTGAGTGAGAAAAGAGAGAGATAGAAAGAAAGAGTAGCTGTGAGTGAGAAAGAGAGAGACAGAAGCTGTGAGAGAGAGAGAAGGAGAAGCTGTTAGTAAGAGAGAGAGAAAGAGAAGCTGTGAGTGAGAGAAGAGAGAGAGAAAGAGAAGTTGTGAGTGAGAGGGAGAGACAGAGAAGCTGTGAGTGAGAGAGGGAGAGAGAAAGAGAAGCTGTGAGTGAGAGAGAGAGAAGCTGTGAGTGAGAGAGAGAAAGAGAAGCTGTGAGAGAGAGAGAGAAAGAGCTGTGAGTAGAGAGAGAGAGAAAGAGAAGCTGTGAGTGAGAGAGAGTGAAGCTGTGAGTGAGAGAATGAGAAGTTTTGAGTGAGAAAGAGAGAGAGAGAGAAAGAGAAACAGTGAGAGAGACAGAGAGAAAGAGAAGCTGTGAGTGAGTGAGAGAGGGAGAGAAGCTGTGAGTGAGAGAGAGAGAGAAAGAGAAGCTGTGAGAGAGAGAGAGAGTGAGAGGAAGAGATGCTGTGAGTTTGAGAGAGAGAGAGAAAGAGAAGCTGTGAGTGAGAGAGAGAGAGAAAGAGAAGCTGTGAGTGAGATAGAGAGAGAGAACGAGAAGCTGTGTGTGTGAGAGAAAGAGAAGCTGTGAGTGAGAGAGAGAGAGGGAAGCTGTGAGTGAGAGAGAGAGAGAGAAGCTGTGAGTGAGTGAGAGAGAGAGAGAAGCTGTGAGTGAAAGAGAGAAATTGAAGCTGTGAGTGAGTGAGAGAGAGAGAGAAAGAGAAGCTGTGAGTGAGATAGAGAGAGAGAACGAGAAGCTGTGTGTGTGAGAGAAAGAGAAGCTGTAAGTGAGAGAGAGAGAGAGAGAGAATGAGTACCTGTAATTGAGAGAGAGAGAGAAGGAGAAGCTGTGAGTGAGAGAGAGAGAAAGAGAAGCTGTGTGTTAGAGAGAGAGAGAAAGAGAAGCAGTGACTGAGAGAGAGAGAGAGAGAGAAAGAGAAGTGAGTGAGAGAGAGAGAGAATGAGAAGTTGTGAGTGACAGAGAGTGAAAGAGAAGCTGTGAGTGAGTGAGAGAGAGAAATTGAAGCCTTGAGTGAGAGAGAGAGAGAAGCTTTGTGTGAGAGAAAGTGAGAAAAAGAGAAGCTGTGAAAGAGAGAGTGAGAAGCTGTGAGTGAGAGAGAGAGAGAGAGAAAGAGAAGCTGTAAGAGAGAGAGAAGCTGTGAGTGAGAGAGAGAGTGAGAAGCTGTGAGTGAGAGAGAGAGAAAGTGAAGCTGTGAGTGAGAGAAAGAGAGAGAAAGAGAAGCTGTGTGAGAGAGAGAGAGAGAAAGAGAAGCTGTGAGTGAGAGAGAGAGAGAAAGAGTAACTGTGAGTGAGAGAGAGAGAAAGAGAAGCTGTGAGTGAGTGAGAGAGAGAGAGAGAAAGGGAAGATGTGAGTGAGAAAAAAAGAGAAGCTGTGAGAGAGAGAGAAAGAAAGAGAAGCTGTGAGTGTGAGATAAAGTGAGAGAAAGAGAAGCTGTGAGTGTGAGAGTGAGTGAGAGAAAGAGATGCTGTGAGTGTGTGAGAGAGAAAGAGAAGCTGTGTGTGAGAGGGAGAGAGAGAAAGAGAAGCTGTGAGTGTGAGAGAGACAGAGAAGCTGTGAGTGAGAGAGAGAGAGAGAGAAAGAGAAGCTGTGAGGGAGAGAGAGAGAGAGAAAGAGAAGCTGTGAGTGACAGAGAGAGAGAGAGAAGCTGTGAGTTAGAGAGAGAGAGAGAAAGAGAAGCTGTGAGTGAGAGAGAAAGAGAAGCTGTGAGTAACAGAGAGAGAGAAGCTGTGAGTGTGAGAGAGAGAAATTGAAGCTGTGAGTGTGTGTGAGAGAGAAAAAGCTGTATGTGTGAGAGAGAAATAGAAGTTGTGTGTGAGAGTGTGTGAGAGAAAAATAGAAGCTGCTTTGAGTGTGAGAGGGAGAGAGAAAGAGAAGCTGTGTGAGAGAGAAAGAAAGAAAGAGAAGTTGTGAGTGAGACAGTGAGAGAGCGAAATAAAAACAGTGAGTTAGAGAGAGAGTGAAAATGAAGCTGTGAGTGAGAGAGTGAGAAATTGAACCTGTGAGTGAGAGAGAGAAAGAAAGAGAAGCTGTGAGTGTGAGAGACAGAAGCTGTGAGTGAGTGAGAGATAGAGAGAGAGAGAGAGAAGCTGTGAGTGAGAGAGAGAGAGAAAGAAAAGCTGTGTGGGTGTGAGAGAGAAAGAGAAGCTGTTAGTGAGAGAGAGGGAGAGTATAAGAGAAGTTGTGAGTGAGAGAGAGAGAGAGAAACTGAGAGTGAGAGAGAGAAGCTGTGAATGAGAGAGAGAGAAGGAGAAGCTGTGAGTGAGAGAGAGAGAAAGAAGCTGTGAGTGAGTGAGAGAGAAGCTGTGAGTGACAGAGAGAGAAGATGTGAGTGAGAGAGAGAGAGAAAGAGAAGCTGTGTGAGAGATAGAGATAGAGAAATAGAAGCTGTGTGAGAGAGAAAGAGAGAAAGAGAAGCTGTGAGTGTGTGTGAGAGAGAAAGAGAAGCTGTGAGAGAGAGAGAAAAAGAGAAGCTGTGAGTGAGAGTAAAAGAGAGAAATAGAAGCAATGAGTGAGAGATTGAGAGAAGCTGTGAGTGAGAGAGAGAGAGAGAACGAGAAGCTGTGTGTGAGAGAGAAAGAGAAGCTGTGAGTGAGAGAGAGAGAGAAAGAGAAGCTGTGAGTGAGAGATAGAGAGAGAAAGAGAAGATGTGAGTGAGAGAGAGAGAGAACGAGAAGCGAGAGAGAGAGAGAACGAGAAGCTGTGTGTGTGAGATAAAGAGAAGCTGTGAGTGAGAGAGAGAGAGAGAGAAGCTGTGAGTGAGAGATAGAGAGAGAAAGAGAATCTGTGAGTGAGAGAGAGAGAAAGAGAAGCTATGAGTGAGAGAGAGAGAGAGAAAGAAAGAAAGGGTGTGAGTGCGCATGCGAGTGAGAAAGAGAAGCTGTGTGAGAGAGAGAAAGAGAAGCTGTGAGTGAGAGAGAGAGAAGCTGTGAGTGAAAGTGAGAAAGAGAAGCTGATAGTGAGAGAGAGAGAGAAAACCTGTGAGTGAGAGAAAGAGAAAGAGAAGCTGTGAGTAAGAGAGAAAGAGAGAAATAGAATCTATGAGTGAGAGACAGAGAGAGAAGCTGTGAGTGAGTGAAAGAGAGAGAAGCTGTGTGAGAGAGAGAGAGAAAAAGAGAATCTGTGAGTGAGAGAGAGAGAGAGAGAAAGAGAAGCTGTAAGTGAGTGAGAGAAAGAGAAGCTGTGAGTGTGTGAGAGAGAAAGAGAAGCTGTGAGTGAGAGAGAGAGTGAGAAGCTGTGAGTGAGAGAGAGAGAGAAAGAGAAGTTGTGAGTGAGTGACAGAGAGAGAAAGAGAAGCTGTGTGAGAGAGAGAGAGAGTGAAAGAGAAGCTGTGAGTGAGAGAGAGAAAGAGAAGCTGTGAGTATGTGTGAGAGAGAAAGAGAAGCTGTGAGAGAGAGAGAAAAAGAGAAGCTGTGAGTGAGAGTGAAAGAGAGAAATAGAAGCTATGAGTGAGAGAGAGAGAAGCTGTGAGAGAGAGAGAGAAAGAGAAGCTGTGTGTGTGAGAGAAAGAGAAGCTGTGTGAGAGAGAGAGAGAGAAAGAGAAGCTGTGTGTGTGAGAGAGAGTGATAAGCTGTGAGTGAGAGACAGAGAGAGAAAGAGAAGCTGTGTGAGTGAGAGAGAGTGATAAGCTATGAGTGAGAGAGAGAGAAAGAGAAGCTGTGAGTGAGAGACAGAGAGAGTAGCTGTGTGAGAGAGAGAGAGAGCAAGCAAGAGAAGCTGTGAGTGAGAGAGAGAGAGAAAGAGAAGCTGTGAGTGAGAGAGAAAGAGAGAAAGAGAAGCTGTGAGTGAGAGAGAGTGAGAAGCTATGAGAGAGAGAGAGAGAAAGAGAAGCTGTGAGTGAGAAAGAGAGAGAAAGAGAACCTGTGAGTGAGAAAGAGAGAGAAAGAGAAGCTGTCAGTGAGTGACAGAGAGAGAAAGAGAAGCTGTGTGAGAGAGAGAGAGAGAGAAAGAGAAGCTGTGAGTGTGTGTGAGAGAGAAAGCGAAGCTGTGAGAGAGAGAGAAAAAGAAGCTGTGAGTGAGAGTGAAAGAGAGAAATAGAAGCTATGAGTGAGAGAGAGAGAAGCTGTGAGTGAGAGAGAGAGAGGAAGTGAAGCTGTGAGTGAAAAAGAGAGAAAGAGAAGCTGTGTGAGAGAGAGAGAGAGAAGCTGTGTGTGTGAGAGAAAGAGAAGCTGTGAGTGAGAGAGAGAGAAAGAGAAGCTGTGTGAGAGATAGAGAGAGAAAGAGAAGCTGTGAGTGAGTGAGAGAGAGAGAACGAGAAGCTGTGTGTGAGAGATAAAGAGAAGCTGTGAGTAAGAGAGAGAGAGAAAGAGAAGCTGTGAGTGAGAGATAGAGAGAGAAAGAGAAGCTGTGAGTGAGAGAGAGAGAGTGAAAGAGAATCTGTGAGTGCGAGAGAGAGAAAGAGAAGCTATGAGTGAGAGAGAGAGAGAAAGAAAGGGTGTGAGTGCATGCGCGAGAGAGAAAGAGAAGCTGTGTGAGAGAGAGAGAAAGAAGCTTTGAGTGAAAAAGAGAGAGAAAGAGAAGCTGTGAGTGAGAGAGAGAGAAGCTGTGAGTGAAAGTGAGAAAGAGAAGCTGATAGTGAGAGAGAGAGAGAAGCTGTGAGTGAGAGAAAGAGAAAGAGAAGCTGTGAGTAAGAGAGAAAGAGATAAATAGAATCTATGAGAGAGAGACAGAGAGAGAAGCTGTGAGTGAGTGAGAGAGAGAGAAGCTGTGTGAGAGAGAGAGAGAAAAAGAGAAGCTGTGAGTGAGAGAGAGAGAGAAAGAGAAGCTGTGTGAGAGAGAGAGATAGAGAAAGAGAAGCTGTGAGTGAGATAGAGAGAGAGAAGCTATGAGAAAGAGAGAGAAAGAGAAGCTGTGAGTGAGAGAGAGAAAGAGAAGCTGTGTGTGTGATAGAAAGAGAAGCTGTGAGTGAGGGAGAGAGAAAGAGAAGCTGTGAGTGAGAGATAGAGAGAGAAAGAGAAGCTGTGAGTGAGTGAGAGAGAGAGAACGAGAAGCTGTGTGTGAGAGATAAAGAGAAGCTGTGAGTGAGAGAGAGAAAGAAAGAGAAGCTGTGAGTGAGAGACACAGAGAGAAGGAGAATCTGTGAGTGAGAGAGAGAGAGTGAAAGAGAATCTGTGAGTGAGAGAGAGAGAAAGAGAAGCTGTGAGAGAGATAGAAAGAGAAGCTGTGAGAGAGAGACAGAGAGAGAAAGAGAAGCTGTGTGAGAGATAGAGATAGAGAAATAGAAGCTGTGTGAGAGAGAAAGAGAGAAAGAGAAGCTGTGAGTGTGTGTGAGAGAGAAAGAGAAGCTGTGAGAGAGAGAGAAAAAGAGAAGCTGTGAGTGAGAGTAAAAGAGAGAAATAGAAGCAATGAGTGAGAGATTGAGAGAAGCTGTGAGTGAGAGAGAGAGAGAATGAGAAGCTGTGTGTGTGAGAGAAAGTGAAGCTGTGAGTGAGAGAGAGAGAGAACGAGAAGCTGTGTGTGTGAGATAAAGAGAAGCTGTGAGTGAGAGAGAGAGAGAGAGAGAAGCTGTGAGTGAGAGATAGAGAGAGAAAGAGAATCTGTGAGTGAGAGAGAGAGAAAGAGAAGCTATGAGTGAGAGAGAGAGAGAGAAAGAAAGAAAGGGTGTGAGTGCGCATGCGAGTGAGAAAGAGAAGCTGTGAGAGAGAGAGAGAAAGAGAAGCTGTGAGTGAGAGAGAGAGAAGCTGTGAGTGAAAGTGAGAAAGAGAAGCTGATAGTGAGAGAGAGAGAGAAAACCTGTGAGTGAGAGAAAGAGAAAGAGAAGCTGTGAGTAAGAGAGAAAGAGAGAAATAGAATCTATGAGTGAGAGACAGAGAGAGAAGCTGTGAGTGAGTGAGAGAAAGAGAAGCTGTGAGTGTGTGAGAGAGAAAGAGAAGCTGTGAGTGAGAGAGAGAGTGAGAAGCTGTGAGTGAGAGAGAGAGAGAAAGAGAAGTTGTGAGTGAGAGAGAGAGAGACAGAGAAGTTGTTAGTGAGAGAGAGAGAAAGAGAAGCTGTAAGTGAGTGAGAGAAAGAGAAGCTGTGAGTGTGTGTGAGAGAAAGAGAAGCTGTGAGTGAGAGAGAGAGTGAGAAGCTGTGAGTGAGAGAGAGAGAAAAAGAGAATCTGTGAGTGAGAGAGAGAGAGAGAGAAAGAGAAGCTGTAAGTGAGTGAGAGAAAGAGAAGCTGTGAGTGTGTGAGAGAGAAAGAGAAGCTGTGAGTGAGAGAGAGAGTGAGAAGCTGTGAGTGAGAGAGAGAGAGAAAGAGAAGTTGTGAGTGAGAGAGAGAGAGACAGAGAAGTTGTTAGTGAGAGAGAGAGAAAGAGAAGCTGTGAGAGAGAGAGAGAAAGAGAGAAAGAGAAGCTGTGAGAGAGAGAGAAAGAGAAGCTATGAGTGTGTGAGAGAGAGAAGCTGTGAGTGAGAGACAGAGAGATAAAGAGAAGATGTGAGAGAGAGAGAGAGAAAGAGAAGCTGTGAGAGAGGGAGAGAATGAGAAGCTGTGTGTGTGAGAGAGAGAAAGAGAAGTTATTAGTGAGAGAGAGAGAGAGAGAAAGAGAAGCTGTGAGTGAGAGAGAGAGAGAGAAAGAGAAGCTGTGAGTGAGAGAGAGAGAGAAAGAGAAGCTGTGTGTGTGAGAGAGAGAAAGGGAAGTTGTGAGTGAGAGAAAGAGAGAGAAAGAGAAGCTGTGTGTATGAGAGAGAGAGAGAGAGCAAGAGAAGCCGTGAGTGAGAGAGAGAGAGAAAGAGAAGCTGTGAGTGTGAGAGAGAGAAAGAGAAGTTGTTAGTGTGTGTGAGAGAGAGAAAGAGCTGTGAGAGAGAGAGAGAGAAAGAGAAGCTGTGTGAGAGAGAGAATGAGAAGCTGTGTGTGTGAGAGAGAGAAAGAGAAGTTGTTAGTGAGAGAGAGAGAGAAAGAGCTGTGAGAGAGAGAGAGAAAGAGAAGCAGTGTGTGAGAGAGCAAGAGAAGCTGTGAGTGAGAGAGAGAAAGAGAAGCTGTGAGTGAAAGACAGAGAGAGAAAGAGAAGCTGTGTGTGTGAGAGAGAGTGACAAGCTGTGAGTGAGAGACAGAGAGAGAAAGAGAAACTGTGTGAGCGAGAGAGAGTGATAAGCTGTGAATGAGAGAGAGAGAGAAAGAGAAGCTGTGAATGAGAGAGAGAGAGAGAGTCGCTGTGAGAGAGAGAGAGAGCAAGAGAAGCTGTGAGTGAGAGAGAGAGAGAAAGAGAAGCTGTGAGTGAGAGAGAAAGAGAGAAAGAGAAGCTGTGAGTGAGAGAGAGTGAGAAGCTGTGAGAGAGAGAGAAAGAGAAGCTGTGAGTGAGAGAGAGAGAAGCTGTGAGTGAAAGTGAGAAAGGGAAGCTGATAGTGAGAGAGAGAGAGAAAACCTGTGAGTGAGAGAAAGAGAAAGAGAAGCTGTGAGTAAGAGAGAAAGAGAGAAATAGAATCTATGTGTGAGAGACAGAGAGAGAAGCTGTGAGTGAGTGAGAGAGAGAGAAGCTGTGTGAGAGAGAGAGAGAAAAAGAGAATCTGTGAGTGAGAGAGAGAGAGAGAAAGAGAAGTTGTAAGTGAGTGAGAGAAAGAGAAGCTGTGAGTGTGTGAGAGAGAAAGAGAAGCTGTGAGTGAGAGAGAGAGTGAGAAGCTGTGAGTGAGAGAGAGAGAGAAAGAGAAGTTGTGAGTGAGAGACAGAGAGAGAAAGAGAAGTTGTTAGTGAGAGAGAGAGAAAGAGAAGCTGTGAGAGAGAGAGAGAAAGAGAGAAAGAGAAGCTGTGTGAGAGAGAGAAAGAGAAGCTATGAGTGTGTGAGAGAGAGAAGCTGTGAGTGAGAGACAGAGAGATAAAGAGAAGATGTGAGAGAGAGAGAGAGAAAGAGAAGCTGTGAGAGAGGGAGAGAATGAGAAGCTGTGTGTGTGAGAGAGAGAAAGAGAAGTTATTAGTGAGAGAGAGAGAGAGAGAAAGAGAAGCTGTGAGTGAGAGAGAGAGAGAGAAAGAGAAGCTGTGAGTGAGAGAGAGAGAGAAAGAGAAGCTGTGTGTGTGTGAGAGAGAAAGGGAAGTTGTGAGTGAGAGAAAGAGAGAGAAAGAGAAGCTGTGTGTATGAGAGAGAGAGAGAGAGCAAGAGAAGCTGTGAGTGAGAGAGAGAGAGAAAGAGAAGCTGTGAGTGTGAGAGAGAGAAAGAGAAGTTGTTAGTGTGTGAGAGAGAGAGAAAGAGCTGTGAGAGAGAGAGAGAGAAAGAGAAGCTGTGTGAGAGAGAGAATGAGAAGCTGTGTGTGTGAGAGAGAGAAAGAGAAGTTGTTAGTGAGAGAGAGAGAGAAAGAGCTGTGTGAGAGAGAGAGAAAGAGGAGCTGTGTGTGAGAGAGCAAGAGAAGCTGTGAGTGAGAGAGAGAAAGAGAAGCTGTGAGTGAGAGACAGAGAGAGAAAGAGAAGCTGTGTGTGTGAGAGAGAGTGACAAGCTGTGAGTGAGAGACAGAGAGAGAAAGAGAAACTGTGTGAGCGAGAGAGAGTGATAAGCTGTGAATGAGAGAGAGAGAGAAAGAGAAGCTGTGAATGAGAGAGAGAGAGAGAGAGTCGCTGTGAGAGAGAGAGAGAGCAAGAGAAGCTGTGAGTGAGAGAGAGAGAGAAAGAGAAGCTGTGAGTGAGAGAGAAAGAGAGAAAGAGAAGCTGTGAGTGAGAGAGAGTGAGAAGCTATGAGAGAGAGAGAGAAAGAGAAGCTGTGAGTGAGAAAGAGAGAGAAAGAGAAGCTGTGAGTGAGAAAGAGAGAGAAAGAGAAGCTGTGTGAGAGAGAGAGAGAAAGAGCTGTGAGTGAGAGAGAGAGAGAGAGAAGCTGTGAGTGTGTGTGAGAGAGAAAGAGAAGCTGTGAGAGAGAAGTTGTGAGTGAGAGTGAAAGAGAAATAGAAGCTATGAGTGAGAGAGAGAGAGAAGCTGTGAGTGAGAGAGAGAGAGGAAGTGAAGCTGTCAGTGAAAAAGAGAGAAAGAGAAGCTGTGAGAGAGAGAGAGAAAGAGAAGCTGTGAGTGTGAGAGAAAGAGAAGCTGTGAGTAAGAGAGAGAGAGAAAGAGAAGCTGTGAGTGAGAGATAGAGAGAGAAAGAGAAGCTGTGAGTGAGTGAGAGAGAACGAGAAGCTGTGTGTGTGAGATAAAGAGAAGCTGTGAGTGAGAGAGAGAGAGAGAGAAAGAGAAGCTGTGAGTGAGAGATAGTGAGAGAAAGAGAAGCTGTGAGTGAGAGAGAGAGAGTGAAAGAGAATCTGTGAGTGAGAGAGAGAGAAAGAGAAGCTATGTGTGAGAGAGAGAGAGAGAGAAAGGGTGTGAGTGCGCGCGATAGAGAGAAAGAGTAGCTGAGAGAGAGAGAAAGAGAAGCTGTGAGTGAGAAAGAGAGAGAAAGAGAAGCTGTGAGTGAGAGAGAGAGAAGCTGTGAGTGAAAGTGAGAAAGAGAAGCTGATAGTGAGAGAGAGAGAGAGAGATAGAGAACCTGTGAGTGAGAGAAAGAGAAAGAGAAGCTGTGAGTAAGAGAGAAAGAGAGAAATAGAATCTATGAGTGAGAGACAGAGAGAGAAGCTGTGAGTGAGTGAGAGAGAGAGAAGCTGTGTGTGAGAGAGAGAGAAAAAGAGAAGCTGTGAGTGAGAGAGAGAGAGAGAGAAGCTGTAAGTGAGTGAGAGAAAGAGAAGCTGTGAGTGAGAGAGAGAGTGAGAAGCTGTGAGTGAGAAAGAGAGAGAAAGAGAAGCTGTGAGTGAGAGACAGAGAGAGAAAGAGAAGTTGTTAGTGAGAGAGAGAGAGAGAGAAGGTGTGAGAGAGAGAGAGAAAGAGAAGCTGTGAGTGACAGATAGAGAGAGAAAGAGAAGCTGTGAGTGAGTGAGAGAGAGTGAAAGAGAATCTGTGAGTGAGAGAGAGAGAAAGAGAAGCTATGAGTGAGAGAGAGAGAGAGAAAGAAAGGGTGTGAGTGCGCGCGCGCGAGAGAAAGAGAAGCTGTGAGTGAGAAAGAGAGAGAAAGAGAAGCTGTGAGTGAGAGAGAGAGAAGCTGTGAGTGAAAGTGAGAAAGAGAAGCTGATAGTGAGAGAGAGAGAGAAAAAACCTGTGAGTGAAAGAGAAAGAGAAGCTGTGAGTAAGAGAGAAAGAGAGAAATAGAATCTATGTGTGAGAGACAGAGAGAGAAGCTGTGAGTGAGTGAGAGAGAGAGAAGCTGTGTGAGAGAGAGAGAGAAAAAGAGAAGCTGTGAGTGAGAGAGAGAAAGAGAAGCTGTAAGTGAGTGAGAGAATGAGAAGCTGTGAGTGTGAGAGAGAGAAAGAGAAGCTGTGAGTGAGAGAGAGAGTGAGAAGCTGTGAGTGAGAGAGAGAGAGAAAGAGAAGCTGTGAGTGAGAGACAGAGAGAGAAAGAGAAGTTGTTAGTGAGAGAGAGAGAGAAAGAGAAGCTGTGAGAGAGAGAGAGAGAAAGAGAGAAAGAGAAGCTGTGAGAGAGAGAGAGAAAGAGAAGCTATGAGTGAGAGAGAGAGAGAGAAGCTGTGAGTGAGAGACAGAGAGATAAAGAGAAGCTGTGAGAGAGAGAGAGAGAAAGAGAAGCTGTGAGAGAGGGAGAGAATGAGAAGCTGTGTGTGTGAGAGAGAGAAAGAGAAGTTATTAGTGAGAGAGAGAAGAGAGAGAGAGAAAGAGCTGTGTGTGTGAGAGAGAGAAAGAGAAGCTGTGAGAGAGAGAGAGAGAGAAAGAGAAGCTGTGAGTGAGAGAGAGAGAGAAAGAGAAGCTGTGTGTGTGTGAGAGAGAAAGGGAAGTTGTGAGTGAGAGAAAGAGAGAGAAAGAGAAGCTGTGTGTATGAGAGAGAGAGAGAGAGCAAGAGAAGCCGTGAGTGAGAGAGAGAGAGAGAAAGAGAAGCTGTGAGTGAGAGAGAGAGAGAGAAAGAGAAGCTGTGAGTGAGAGAGAGAGAGTGAGAAGCTATGAGAGAGTGAGAGAAAGAGAAGCTGTGTGTGAGAGTGAAAGAGAGAAATAGAAGCTATGAGTGAGTGAGAGAGAGAGAAGCTGTGAGTGTGAGAGAGAGAGGAAGTGAACCTGTGAGTGAAAAAGAGAGAAAGAGCAGCTGTGTGTGTGAGAGAGAAAGAGAAGCTGTAAGTGAGAGAGAGAGAGAGAACGAGAAGCTGTGTGTGAGAGAGAAAGAGAAGCTGTGAGTGAGAGAGAGAGAAAGAGAAGGTGTGAGTGAGAGATAGAGAGAGAAAGAGAAACGGTGAGTTAGAGAGAGAGAGAGAATGAGAAGCTGTGTGTGTGAGATAAAGAGAAGCTGTGAGTGAGAGAGAGAGAAAGAGAAGCTGTGAGTGAGAGACAGAGAGAGAAAGAAAGGGTGTGAGTGCGAGAGAGAGAGAGAGAAAGAGAACCTGTGAGAGAGAGAGAAAGAGTAGCTGTGAGTGAGAAAGAGAGAGAAAGAGAAGCTGTGACTGAGAGACAGAGAGAGAAAGAGAAGCTGTGTATGAGAGAGAGAAAGAGAAGCTGTGAGAGAGAGAGAAAGAGAAGCTGTAAGTGTGAGAGAGATAGAAAGAGAAGCTGTGAGTGAGAGAGAGAGAAAAAATCTGTGAGTGTGAGAGAGAGAGAAAGAGAAGCTGTGAGTGAGAGAGTGAGAGAGAGAAAGAGAAGCTGTGAGTGAGAGAGAGAGAGAAGGAGAAGTTGTGTGAGAGAGAGAAAAAGAGAAGCTGTGAGTGAGAGTAAAAGAGAGAAATAGAAGCCATGAGTGAGAGATTGAGAGAAGCTGTGAGTGAGAGAGAGAGAACGAGAAGCTGTGTGTGTGAGAGAAAGAGAAGCTGTGAGTGAGAGAGGGAGAGAAAGAGAAGCTGTGAGTGAGAGATAGAGAGAGAAAGAGAAGATGTGAGTGAGAGAGAGAGAGAACGAGAAGCTGTGTGTGTGAGATAAAGAGAAGCTGTGAGTGAGAGAGAGAGAGAGAGAGAAGCTGTGAGTGAGAGATAGAGAGAGAAAGAGAATCTGTGAGTGAGAGAGAGAGAAAGAGAAGCTATGAGTGAGAGAGAGAGAGAGAAAGAAAGAAAGGGTGTGAGTGCGCATGCGAGTGAGAAAGAGAAGCTGTGAGAGAGAGAGAGAAAGAGAAGCTGTGAGTGAGAGAGAGAGAAGCTGTGAGTGAAAGTGAGAAAGAGAAGCTGATAGTGAGAGAGAGAGAGAAAACCTGTGAGTGAGAGAAAGAGAAAGAGAAGCTGTGAGTAAGAGAGAAAGAGAGAAATAGAATCTATGAGTGAGAGACAGAGAGAGAAGCTGTGAGTGAGTGAGAGAGAGAGAAGCTGTGAGAGAGAGAGAGAGAAAAAGAGAATCTGTGAGTGAGAGAGAGAGAGAGAAAGAGAAGCTGTAAGTGAGTGAGAGAAAGAGAAGCTGTGAGTGTGTGAGAGAGAAAGAGAAGCTGTGAGTGAGAGAGAGAGTGAGAAGCTGTGAGTGAGAGAGAGAGAGAAAGAGAAGTTGTGAGTGAGAGACAGAGAGAGAAAGAGAAGTTGTTAGTGAGAGAGAGAGAAAGAGAAGCTGTGAGAGAGAGAGAGAAAGAGAGAAAGAGAAGCTGTGAGAGAGAGAGAAAGAGAAGCTATGAGTGTGTGAGAGAGAGAAGCTGTGAGTGAGAGACAGAGAGATAAAGAGAAGATGTGTGAGAGAGAGAGAAAGAGAAGCTGTGAGAGAGGGAGAGAATGAGAAGCTGTGTGTGTGTGAGAGAGAAAGAGAAGTTATTAGTGAGAGAGAGAGAGAGAGAGATAAAGAGCTGTGAGAGAGAGAGAGAAAGAGAAGCTGTGAGTGAGAGAGAGAGAGAGAAAGAGAAGCTGTGAGTGAGAGAGAGAGAGAAAGAGAAGCTGTGTGTGTGTGAGAGAGAAAGGGAAGTTGTGAGTGAGAGAAAGAGAGAGAAAGAGAAGCTGTGTGTATGAGAGAGAGAGAGAGAGCAAGAGAAGCCGTGAGTGAGAGAGAGAGAGAAAGAGAAGCTGTGAGTGTGAGAGAGAGAAAGAGAAGTTGTTAGTGTGTGAGAGAGAGAGAAAGAGCTGTGAGAGAGAGAGAGAGAAAGAGAAGCGGTGTGAGAGAGAGAATGAGAAGCTGTGTGTGTGTGAGAGAGAAAGAGAAGTTGTTAGTGAGAGAGAGAGAGAAAGAGCTGTGAGAGAGAGAGAGAAAGAGAAGCTGTGTGTGAGAGAGCAAGAGAAGCTGTGAGTGAGAGAGAGAAAGAGAAGCTGTGAGTGAGAGACAGAGAGAGAAAGAGAAGCTGTGTGTGTGAGAGAGAGTGATAAGCTGTGAGTGAGAGACAGAGAGAGAAAGAGAAGCTGTGTGAGCGAGAGAGAGTGATAAGCTGTGAATGAGAGAGAGAGAGAAAGAGAAGCTGTGAATGAGAGAGAGAGAGTCGCTGTGAGAGAGAGAGAGAGCAAGAGAAGCTGTGAGTGAGAGAGAGAGAAAGAGAAGCTGTGAGTGAGAGAGAAAGAGAGAAAGAGAAGCTGTGAGTGAGAGAGAGTGAGAAGCTATGAGAGAGAGAGAGAAAGAGAAGCTGTGAGTGAGAAAGAGAGAGAAAGAGAAGCTGTGAGTGAGAAAGAGAGAGAAAGAGAAGCTGTGAGTGAGAGACAGAGAGAGAAAGAGAAGCTGTGTGAGAGAGAGAGAGAAAGAGAAGCTGTGAGTGAGAGAGAGAGAGAGAGAGAAGCTGTGAGTGTGTGTGAGAGAGAAAGAGAAGCTGTGAGAGAGAAGCTGTGAGTGAGAGTGAAAGAGAAATAGAAGCTATGAGTGAGAGAGAGAGAGAAGCTGTGAGTGAGAGAGAGAGAGGAAGTGAAGCTGTCAGTGAAAAAGAGAGAAAGAGAAGCTGTGAGAGAGAGAGAGAAAGAGAAGCTGTGAGTGTGAGAGAAAGAGAAGCTGTGAGTAAGAGAGAGAGAGAAAGAGAAGCTGTGAGTGAGAGATAGAGAGAGAAAGAGAAGCTGTGAGTGAGTGAGAGAGAACGAGAAGCTGTGTGTGTGAGAGAAAGAGAAGCTGTGAGTGAGAGAGAGAGAGAAAGAGAAGCTGTGAGTGAGAGATAGTGAGAGAAAGAGAAGCTGTGAGTGAGAGAGAGAGAGTGAAAGAGAATCTGTGAGTGAGAGAGAGAGAAAGAGAAGCTATGTGTGTGAGAGAGAGAGAGAGAAAGGGTGTGAGTGCGCGCGAGAGAGAGAAAGAGAAGCTGAGAGAGAGAGAGAGAAAGAGAAGCTGTGAGTGAGAAAGAGAGAGAAAGAGAAGCTGTGAGTGAGAGAGAGAGAAGCTGTGAGTGAAAGTGAGAAAGAGAAGCTGATAGTGAGAGAGAGAGAGAGAGAGAGAACCTGTGAGTGAGAGAAAGAGAAAGAGAAGCTGTGAGTAAGAGAGAAAGAGAGAAATAGAATCTATGAGTGAGAGACAGAGAGAGAAGCTGTGAGTGAGTGAGAGAGAGAGAAGCTATGTGTGAGAGAGAGAGAAAAAGAGAAGCTGTGAGTGAGAGAGAGAGAGAGAAGCTGTAAGTGAGTGAGAGAAAGAGAAGCTGTGAGTGAGAGAGAGAGTGAGAAGCTGTGAGTGAGAAAGAGAGAGAAAGAGAAGCTGTGAGTGAGAGACAGAGAGAGAAAGAGAAGTTGTTAGTGAGAGAGAGAGAGAAAGAGAAGGTGTGAGAGAGAGAGAGAAAGAGAAGCTGTGAGTGACAGATAGAGAGAGAAAGAGAAGCTGTGAGTGAGTGAGAGAGAGTGAAAGAGAATCTGTGAGTGAGAGAGAGAGAAAGAGAAGCTATGAGTGAGAGAGAGAGAGAGAAAGAAAGGGTGTGAGTGCACGCGCGAGAGAGAAAGAGAAGCTGTGAGAGAGAGAGAGAAAGAGAAGCTGTGAGTGAGAAAGAGAGAGAAAGAGAAGCTGTGAGTGAGAGAGAGAGAAGCTGTGAGTGAAAGTGAGAAAGAGAAGCTGATAGTGAGAGAGAGAGAGAAAAAACCTGTGAGTGAGAGAAAGAGAAAGAGAAGCTGTGAGTAAGAGAGAAAGAGAGAAATAGAATCTATGAGTGAGAGACAGAGAGAGAAGCTGTGAGTGAGTGAGAGAGAGAGAAGCTGTGTGAGAGAGAGAGAGAAAAAGAGAAGCTGTGAGTGAGAGAGAGAAAGAGAAGCTGTAAGTGAGTGAGAGAATGAGAAGCTGTGAGTGTGAGAGAGAGAAAGAGAAGCTGTGAGTGAGAGAGAGAGTGAGAAGCTGTGAGTGAGAGAGAGAGAGAAAGAGAAGCTGTGAGTGAGAGACAGAGAGAGAAAGAGAAGTTGTTAGTGAGAGAGAGAGAGAAAGAGAAGCTGTGAGAGAGAGAGAGAGAAAGAGAGAAAGAGAAGCTGTGAGAGAGAGAGAAAGAGAAGCTATGAGTGAGAGAGAGAGAGAGAAGCTGTGAGTGAGAGACAGAGAGATAAAGAGAAGCTGTGAGAGAGAGAGAGAAAGAGAAGCTGTGAGAGAGGGAGAGAATGAGAAGCTGTGTGTGTGAGAGAGAGAAAGAGAAGTTATTAGTGAGAGAGAGAAGAGAGAGAGAGAAAGAGCTGTGTGAGAGAGAGAGAGAAAGAGAAGCTGTGAGAGAGAGAGAGAGAGAAAGAGAAGCTGTGAGTGAGAGAGAGAGAGAAAGAGAAGCTGTGTGTGTGTGAGAGAGAAAGGGAAGTTGTGAGTGAGAGAAAGAGAGAGAAAGAGAAGCTGTGTGTATGAGAGAGAGAGAGAGAGCAAGAGAAGCCGTGAGTGAGAGAGAGAGAGAAAGAGAAGCTGTGAGTGAGAGAGAGAGAGAGAAAGAGAAGCTGTGAGTGAGAGAGAGAGAGTGAGAAGCTATGAGAGAGTGAGAGAAAGAGAAGCTGTGTGTGAGAGAGAGATAGAGAAAGAGAAGCTGTGAGTGAGAGAGAGAGAGCAAGAGAAGCTGTGAGTGAGAGAGAGAGAGCAAGAGAAGCTGTGAGTGAGAGAGAGAGAGAAAGAGAAGCTGTGAGTGAGAGAGAGAGAGAACGAGAAGCTGTGTGTGTGAGATAAAGAGAAGCTGTGAGTGAGAGAGAGAGAGAAAGAGAAGCTGTGAGTGAGAGATAGAGAGAGAAAGAGAAGCTGTGAGTGAGTGAGAGAGAGAAAGAGAAGCTGTGAGTGAGAGAGAGAGAGAGAAAGAGAAGCTGTGAGTGAGAGAGAGAGTGAGAAGCTATGAGAGAGAGAGAGATGGACACTTCTCCAAGTGGAGGGAAGCAAAGAGTGGGGTCCCCCAAGGTTCAGTACTGGGACCCCTGCTTTTCAACCTCTTCATAAATGATCTAGAGGTAGGAGTAAAAAGCAAGGTAGCCAAATTTGCTGACGACACTAAATTATACAGGGTAGTGAAAACTGTGAGCAATTGTGAGGAGCTCCAGAGGGATCTCTTGACACTGGGGGAGTGGGCAAAACAGTGGCAAATGAGTTTCAACATTAGTAAGTGCAGAGTGATGCATGTTGGGGCAAAGAACCCCAATTATATTTATAAACTGATGGGGTCTGAACTCTCTGCGACAAACCAGGAAAGGGACCTTGGTGTCCTGGTGGACAACTCAATGAAGTTGTCAACCCAGTGTGCCTCAGCAGTGAAAAAAGCAAACTCAATGCTAGGGATCATTAGGAAGGGTATAGAAAATAAGTCAGCAAGTGTCATTTTGCCTCTTTATAAATCTATGGTGAGGCCCCATCTGGAATACTGTGTACAGTTCTGGTCGCCATACCTCCAGAAGGATATTATGGAGCTGGAAAAAGTGCAGAGGAGGGCAACCAGAATGATTAGGGGACTGGAACACCTTCCTTACCATCTGAGGCTGCAACGGTTGGGCCTCTTCACTCTTGAACGACGACGTCTAAGAGGTGACCTGATTGAAGTTTATAAAATCATGCACGGTGTGGACAAAGAAGATAAGGAAAAACTGTTTTCCCTATCGCATAACACTAGAACTAGGGGACACTCCATGAAACTTTTGGGTACTAGTTCTCAAACAAATAAGAGAAAGTACTTTTTCACCCAGAGGATTACTGGTCTATGGAACTCCCTGCCAGAAGAAGTGGTGACAGCTGTCAGTCTTGACAGCTTTAAGAAAGGATTAGACAAGTTCATGGAGGACAAGGGTATCAATGGCTATAATTATGGATACTTAAGGACAACCTCCAGGTTGGATAGATAGGAAGGATGTCTCTCAATATCATTTCCAGGGAATCCTAAGCAGGCATCTCCTTGGGAATACCCTGAAGGAAATGGTGAGCCACTGTGTGAGACAGAATGCTGGACTGGATGGGCTGTGGCCTGTTCCAGCAAGGCTGTTCTTATGTTCTTATGAGAGAGAGAGAAAGAGAATGTGAGTGAGAGAGAGAGAGAAAGAGAAGCTATGAGTGAGAGAGAGAGAGAGAAGCTGTGAGTGTGAGAGAGAAGCTGTGCGTGAGAGAGAGAAAGAGAAGCTGTGTTTGTGTGTGTGAGAGAGAGAAGCTGTGAGTGAGAGAGAGAGAAAGAGAAGCTGTGTGATAGAGAGAGAGAGAGAGAGAAGCTGTGAGTGTGAGAGAGATTGAGATAAAGAGAAGTTGTGAGTGAGTGAGTGAGAGAGAGAAGCTGTGAGTGAAAGACAGAAAGAGAAGCTGTGAGTGAGAGAGAGAGAGAAGCTGTGAGTGAGAGAAACAGAAAGAGAAGCTGTGAGTAAGAGAGAAAGAGAGAAATAGAAGCTATGAGTGAGAGAGAGAGAAAGAGAAGCTGTATGTGAGTGAGAGAAAGACAAGCTGTGAGTGTGTGAGAGAGAAAGAGAAGCTGTGAGTGAGAGAGAGAGAGAAAGAGAAGCTGTGAGAGAGAGAGAGAGAAAGAGAAGCTGTGAGTGAGAGAGAGAGAGAAAGAGAAGCTGTGTGTGTGAGAGAAAGAGAAGCTGTGAGTGAGAGAGAGAGAGAAAGAGAAGCTGTGAGTGAGAGACAGAGAGAGAGAGTAGCTGTGTGTGTGAGAGAGAGAGAAGCTGTGAGTGAGAGAGAAAGAGAAGCTGTGAGTGAGAGAGAGAGAGAGAAAGAGAAGCTGTGAGTGAGAGACAGAGAGAGAGAGTAGCTGTGTGTGTGAGAGAGAGAGAAGTTGTGTGTGTGAGAGAAAGAGAAGCTGTGAGTGAGAGAGAGAGAGAATCTGTGAGTGAGAGAGAGAGAGAGAAAGAGAAGCTATGAGTGAGAGAGAGAGAGAGAGAAGCTGTGAGTGAGAGAGAGAAGCTGTGAGTGAGAGAGAGAGAGAAAGAGAAGCTCTGAAATAGAGAGAGAAAGAGAAGCTGTGAGTGAGAGAGAGAAAGAAAGAGAGAAGCTGTGAGTGTGAGAGAGTGAGATAAAGAGAAGCTGTGAGTGAGTGAGAGAGAGAGAAGCTATGAGTGAAAGAGAGAAAGAGAAGCTGTTAGTGAGAGAGAGAGAGAGAGAGAGAGAAGCTGTGAGTGAGAGACCGAGAGAGAATGAGAAGCTGTGTGTGTGAGAGAGTGATAAGCTGTGAGTGAGAGTGAGAGAAAGAGAAGCTGTGAGTGAGAGACAGAGAGAGAGAGAGAGTAGCTGTGTGAGAGACAGAGAAGCTGTGAGTGAGAGAGAGAAAGAGAAGCTGTGAGTGAGAGACAGAGAGAGAAAGAAAGGGTGTGAGTGCGAGAGAGAGAGAGAAAGAGAAGCTGTGAGAGAGAGAGAGAGAAGCTGTGAGTGAGAAAGAGAGAGAAAGAGAAGCTGTGACTGAGAGACAGAGAGAGAAAGAGAAGCTGTGTATGTGAGAGAGAAAGAGAAACTGTGAGTGAGAGAGAGAGAGAAAGAGAAGCTGTAAGTGTGTGAGAGAGAGAAAGAGAAGCTGTGAGTGAGAGAGAGAAAAAAAGAGAAGCTGTGAGTGTGTGAGAGAGAGAAAGAGAAGCTGTGAGTGAGAGAGAGAGAGAGAAAGAGAAGCTGTGAGTGAGAGAGAGAGAGAGAGAGAAGGAGAAGTTGTGTGAGAGAGGGATATAGAGAAAGAGAAGCTGTGAGTGAGAGAGAGTGAGAAAGAGAAGCTGTGAGTGTGTGTGAGAGAGAAAGAGAAGTTGTGAGAGAGAGAGAAAAAGAGAAGCTGTGAGTGAGAGTGAAAGAGAGAAATAGAAGCTATGAGTGAGTGAGAGAGAGAGAAGCTGTGAGTGTGAGAGAGAGAGGAAGTGAACCTGTGAGTGAAAAAGAGAGAAAGAGCAGCTGTGTGTGAGAGAGAGAAAGAGAAGCTGTAAGTGAGAGAGAGAGAGAGAACGAGAAGCTGTGTGTGAGAGAGAAAGAGAAGCTGTGAGTGAGAGAGAGAGAAAGAGAAGGTGTGAGTGAGAGATAGAGAGAGAAAGAGAAACGGTGAGTTAGAGAGAGAGAGAATGAGAAGCTGTGTGTGTGAGATAAAGAGAAGCTGTGAGTGAGAGAGAGAGAAAGAGAAGCTGTGAGTGAGAGACAGAGAGAGAAAGAAAGGGTGTGAGTGCGAGAGAGAGAGAGAGAAAGAGAACCTGTGAGAGAGAGAGAAAGAGTAGCTGTGAGTGAGAAAGAGAGAGAAAGAGAAGCTGTGACTGAGAGACAGAGAGAGAAAGAGAAGCTGTGTATGAGAGAGAGAAAGAGAAGCTGTGAGAGAGAGAGAAAGAGAAGCTGTAAGTGTGAGAGAGATAGAAAGAGAAGCTGTGAGTGAGAGAGAGAGAAAAAATCTGTGAGTGTGTGAGAGAGAGAAAGAGAAGCTGTGAGTGAGAGAGTGAGAGAGAGAAAGAGAAGGTGTGAGTGAGAGAGAGAGAGAAGGAGAAGTTGTGTGAGAGAGAGATAGAGAAAGAGAAGCTGTGAGTGAGAGAGAGAGAAAGAGAAGCTTTGATTGTGTGAGAGAGAGAAAGAGAAGTTGTGAGAGAGCGAGAAAAAGAGAAGCTGTGAGTGAGTGAAAGAGAGAAATAGAAGCTATGAGTGAGTGAGAGAGAGAGAAGCTGTGAGTGTGTGAGAGAGAGGAAGTGAAGCTGTGAGTGAAAAAGAGAGAAAGAGCAGCTGTGTGTGTGAGAGAGAAAGAGAAGCTGTGAGTGAGAGAGAGAGAGAACGAGAAGCTGTGTGTGAGAGAGAAAGAAGCTGTGAGTGAGAGAGAGAGAAAGAGAAGCTGTGAGTGAGAGATAGAGAGAGAAAGAGAAGCTGTGAATTAGAGAGAGAGAGATCGAGAAGCTGTGTGTGTGGGATAAAGAGAAGCTGTGAGTGAGAGAGAGAGAGAAAGAGAATCTGTGAGTGAGAGATAGACAGAGAAAGAGAAGCTGTGAGTGAGAGAGAGAGAGAAAGAGAATCTGTGAGTGAGAGAGAGAGAGAAAGAGAAGCTAAGAGAGTGAGAGAGAGAGAAGCTGTGCGTGAGAGAGAGAGAGAAAGAGAAGCTGTGTGTGTGTGAGAGAGAGAGAGAAGCTGTGAGTGAGAGAGAGAGAGAAAGAGAAGCTGTGATGTGAGAGCGAGTGAGATAAAAAGAAGTTGTGAGTGAGTGAGTGAGTGAGAGAAGCTGTGAGTGAAAGAGAGAAAGAGAAGCTGTGAGTGAGTGAGAGAGAGAAGCTGTGAGTGAGACAGAGAGAGAAAGAGAAGCTGTGTGTGAGAGAGAGAGTGATAAGCTGTGTGTGTGTGTGTGTGAGAGAGAGAAGCTGTGAGTGAGAGAGAGAAAGAGAAGCTGTGAGTGAGAGAGAAAGAGAGATGCTGTGAGTGAGAGAGAGAAAGAGAAGCTGTGAGTGAGAGACAGAGAGAGAAAGAAAGGGTGTGAGTGTGAGAGAGAGAAAGAGAAGTTGTGTGTGAGAGAGAGAAAGAGAAGTTGTGAGTGAGAATGAGAGAGAAAGAGAAGCTGTGAGTGAGAGACAAAGAGAGAAAGAGAAGCTGTGTGTGTGAGAGAGAAAGAGAAGCTGAGAGTGAGAGAGAGAGAAGGTGTGAGTGAAAGTGAGAAAGAGAAGCTGATAGTGAGAGAGCGAGAGAGAGAGAAGCTGTGGTTGAGAGAAAGAGAAAGAGAAGCTTGAGTAAGAGAGAAAGAGAGAAATAGAAGCTATGAGTGACAGACAGAGAGAGAAGCTGTGAGTGAGTGAGTGAGAGAGAAGCTGTGTGAGAGAGAGAGAAAAAGAGAAGCTGTGAGTGAGAGAGAGAGAGAAAGAGAAGCTGTAAGTGAGTGAGAGAAAGAGAAGCTGTGAGTGTGTGAGAGAGAAAGAGAAGCTGTGAATGAGAGAGAGAGAGAAAGAGAAGTTGTTAGTGAAAGAGAGAGAAAGAGAAGCTGTGAGAGAGAGAGAGAGAAAGAGAAGCTGTGAGTGAGAGAGAGAGAGAAGCTGTGAGTGAGAGACAGAGAGATAAAGAGAAGCTGTGTGAGAGAGAGAGAAATAGAAGCTGTGAGAGAGAGAGAATGAGAAGCTGTGTGAGAGAGAAAGAGAAGCTGTGAGTGAGAGAGAGAGAAAGAGAAGCTGTGTGAGAGAGAGAGAAAGAGAACCTGTGAGTGAGAGAAAGAGAGAAAGAGAAGCTGTGAGTGAGAGACAGAGAGAGAAAGAGAAGCTGTGTGTGAGACAGAGAGAAAGAGAAGCTGTGAGTGAGAGAGAGAAAGAGAAAGAGAAGCTGTGAGTGTGTGTGTGAGAGAAAGAGAAGCTGTGAGAGAGAGAGAAAAAGAGAAGCTGTGAGTGAGAGTGAAAGAGAGAAATAGAAGCTATGAGTGAGAGAGAGAGAGAAGCTGTGAGTGAGAGAGAGAGAGGAAGTGAAGCTGTGAGTGAAAAAGACAGAAAGAGAAGCTGTGTGTGAGAGAGAGAAAGAGAAGCTGTGAGTGAGTGAGAGAGAGAGAACGAGAAGCTGTGTGTGTGAGAGAAAGAGAAGCTGTGAGTGAAAGAGAGAGAGAGAAAGAGAAGCTGTGAGTGAGAGATAGAGAGAGAAAGAGAAGCTGTGAGTGAGTGAGAGAGAGAGAACGAGAATCTGTGAGTGAGAGAGAGAGAAAGAGAAGCTATGAGTGAGAGAGAGAGAGAAAGAGAAGCTGTGTGAGAGAGAAAGAGAAGCTGTGAGTGAGAGAGTGAGAAGCTGTCAGTGAAAGTGAAAGAGAAGCTGTGAGTGTGAGAGAGAAAGAGAGAAATAGAATCTATGAGTGAGAGACAGAGAGAGAAGCTGTGAGTGAGTGAGAGAGAGAGAAGCTGTGTGTGTGTGAGAGAGAAAGAGAAGCTGTGAGTGAGAGACAGAGAGAGAAAGAGAAGTTGTTAGTGAGAGAGAGAGAAAGAGAAGCTGTGAGAGAGAGAGAGAAAGAGAGAAAGAGAAGCTGTGAGAGAGAGAGTAAGAGAAGATATGAGTGAGAGAGAGAGAGAAGCTGTGAGTGAGAGACAGAGAGATAAAGAGAAGCTGTGTGTGTGAGAGAGAAAGAGAAGCTGTGAGAGAGGGAGAGAATGAGAAGCTGTGTGTGTGTGAGAGAGAAAGAGAAGTTATTAGTGAGAGAGAGAGAGAGAAAGAGCTGTGAGAGAGAGAGAGAGAAAGAGAAGCGGTGTGTGAGAGAGCAAGAGAAGCTGTGAGTGAGAGAGAGAGAGAGAGAAAGAGAAGCTGTGAGTGAGAGAGAGAGAGAGAAAGAGAAGTTGTGTGTGTGTGAGAGAGAGAGAGAGCAAGAGAAGCTGTGAGTGAGAGAGAGAGAGAGAAAGAGAAGCTGTGAATGAGAGAGAGAGAGAAAGAGAAGCTGTGAGTGAGAGAAAGAGAAGGAGAAGCTGTGAGTAAGAGAGAAAGAGAGAAATAGAATCTATGAGTGAGAGACAGAGAGAGAAGCTGTGAGTGAGTGAGAGAGAGAGAAGCTGTGTGTGTGAGAGAGAGAAAGAGAAGCTGTGAGTGAGAGACAGAGAGAGAAAGAGAAGTTGTTAGTGAGAGAGAGAGAGAAAGAGAAGCAGTGAGAGAGAGAGAGAAAGAGAGAGAGAGAAGCTGTGTGAGAGAGAGTAAGAGAAGCTATGAATGAGAGAGAGAGAGAAGCTGTGAGTGAGAGACAGAGAGATAAAGAGAAGCTGTGTGTGTGTGAGAGAAAGAGAAGCTGTGAGAGAGGGAGAGAATGAGAAGCTGTGTGTGAGAGAGAGAGAAAGAGAAGTTATTAGTGAGAGAGAGAGAGAGAAAGAGCTGTGAGAGAGAGAGAGAGAAAGAGAAGCGGTGTGTGAGAGAGCAAGAGAAGCTGTGAGAGAGAGAGAGAGAGAGAGAGAAAGAGAAGCTGTGAGTGAGAGAGAGAGAGAAAGAGAAGCTGTGTGTGTGTGAGAGAGAAAGGGAAGCTGTGAGTGAGAGACAGAGAGAGAAAGAGAAGTTGTGTGTCTGTGAGAGAGAGAGAGAGCAAGAGAAGCTGTGAGTGAGAGAGAGAGAGAGAAAGAGAAGCTGTGAATGAGAGAGAGAGAGAAAGAGAAGCTGTGAGTGTGAGAGAGAGAGTGAGAAGCTATGAGAGAGAGAGAAAGAGAAGTTGTGAGTGAGAGAGAGAAAGAGAAGCTGTGAGTGAGAAAGAGAGAGAAAGAGAAGCTGTGAGGGAGAGACAGAGAGAGAAAGAGAAGCTGTGTGAGAGAGAGATAAAGAAAGAGAAGCTGTGAGTGAGAGAGAGAGAGAGAGCAAGAGAAGCTGTGAGTGAGAGAGAGAGAGAAAGAGAAGCTGTGAGTGAGAGAGAGAGAAAGAGAAGCTGTGAGTGAGAGATAGAGTGGGAAGCTATGAGAGAGAGAGAGAAAGAGAAGCTGTGAGTGAGAGAGAGAAAGAGAAGCTGTCAGTGAGAAAGAGAGAGAAAGAGAAGCTGTGAGTGAGAGACAGAGTGAGAAAGAGAATATGTGTGAGAGAGAGATAGAGAAAGAGAAGCTGTGAGTGAGAGAGAGAAAGAGAGAAAGAGAAGCTGTGAGTGTGTGAGAGAAAGAGAAGCTGTGACAGAGAGAGAAAAAGAGAAGCTGTGAGTGAGAGTGAAAGAGAGAAATAGAAGCTATAAGTGAGAGAGAGAGAGAAGCTGTGAGTGAGAGAGAGAGAGGAAGTGAAGCTGTGAGTGAAAAAGAGAGAAAGAGAAGCTGTGAGAGAGAGAAAGAGAAGCTGTGATTGAGAGATAGAGAGAGAAAGACAAGATGTGAGTGAGAGAGAGAGAGAACGAGAAGCTGTGTGTGTGAGATAAAGAGAAGCTGTGAGTGAGAGAGAGAGAGAAGCTGTGAGTGAGAGACAGAGAGATAAAGAGAAGCTGTGTGTGTGAGAGAGAAAGAGAAGCTGTGTGAGAGAGAGAATGGGAAGCTGTGTGTGTGAGAGAGAGAAAGAAAAGTTGTTAGTGAGAGAGAGAGAGAGAGAGAGAGCTGTGAGAGAGATGGAGAGAAAGAGAAGCTGTGTGTGAGAGAGCAACAGAAGCTGTGAGTGAGAGAGAGAGAAAGAGAAGATGTGAGTGAGAGACAGAGAGAGAAAGAGAAGCTGTGTGTGTGAGAGAGAGTGATAAGCTGTGAGTGAGAGACAGAGAGAGAAAGAGAAACTGTGTGAGTGAGAGAGAGAAGCTGTGAGTTAGAGACAGAGAGATAAAGAGAAGCTATGACTGAGAGAGAGAGAGAGAGAGGCTGTGAGTGAGAGAGAGAAGCTATGAGTGAGAGAGAGAGAGAAAGAGAAGCTGTGAAATAGAGAGAGAAAGAGAAGCTGTGAGTGAGAGAGAGAAAGAAAGAAAGAGAGAAGCTGTGAGTGTGAGAGAGTGAGATAAAGAGAAGCTGTGAGTGAGTGAGAGAGAGAGAAAGAGAAGCTGTGAGTGAGAGAGAGAGAGAGAGAAGGAGAAGTTGTGTGAGAGAGGGATATAGAGAAAGAGAAGCTGTGAGTGAGAGAGAGAGAAAGAGAAGCTGTGAGTGTGTGTGAGAGAGAAAGAGAAGTTGTGAGAGAGAGAGAAAAAGAGAAGCTGTGAGTGAGAGTGAAAGAGAGAAATAGAAGCTATGAGTGAGTGAGAGAGAGAGAAGCTGTGAGTGTGAGAGAGAGAGGAAGTGAACCTGTGAGTGAAAAAGAGAGAAAGAGCAGCTGTGTGTGTGAGAGAGAAAGAGAAGCTGTAAGTGAGAGAGAGAGAGAGAGAACGAGAAGCTGTGTGTGAGAGAGAAAGAGAAGCTGTGAGTGAGAGAGAGAGAAAGAGAAGGTGTGAGTGAGAGATAGAGAGAGAAAGAGAAACGGTGAGTTAGAGAGAGAGAGAGAATGAGAAGCTGTGTGTGTGAGATAAAGAGAAGCTGTGAGTGAGAGAGAGAGAAAGAGAAGCTGTGAGTGAGAGACAGAGAGAGAAAGAAAGGGTGTGAGTGCGAGAGAGAGAGAGAAAGAGAACCTGTGAGAGAGAGAGAAAGAGTAGCTGTGAGTGAGAAAGAGAGAGAAAGAGAAGCTGTGACTGAGAGACAGAGAGAGAAAGAGAAGCTGTGTATGAGAGAGAGAAAGAGAAGCTGTGAGTGAGAGAGAGAGAAAGAGAAGCTGTAAGTGTGAGAGAGATAGAAAGAGAAGCTGTGAGTGAGAGAGAGAGAAAAAATCTGTGAGTGTGTGAGAGAGAGAAAGAGAAGATGTGAGTGAGAGAGTGAGAGAGAGAAAGAGAAGCTGTGAGTGAGAGAGAGAGAAGGAGAAGTTGTGTGAGAGAGAGATAGAGAAAGAGAAGCTGTGAGTGAGAGAGAGAGAAAGAGAAGCTTTGAGTGTGTGTGAGAGAGAAAGAGAAGTTGTGAGAGAGCGAGAAAAAGAGAAGCTGTGAGTGAGTGAAAGAGAGAAATAGAAGCTATGAGTGAGTGAGAGAGAGAGAAGCTGTGAGTGTGTGAGAGAGAGGAAGTGAAGCTGTGAGTGAAAAAGAGAGAAAGAGCAGCTGTGTGTGTGAGAGAGAAAGAGAAGCTGTGAGTGAGAGAGAGAGAGAACGAGAAGCTGTGTGTGAGAGAGAAAGAAGCTGTGAGTGAGAGAGAGAGAAAGAGAAGCTGTGAGTGAGAGATAGAGAGAGAAAGAGAAGCTGTGAGTTAGAGAGAGAGAGAGAGAGAGAAGCTGTGTGTGTGAGATAAAGAGAAGCTGTGAGTGAGAGAGAGAGAAAGAGAATCTGTGAGTGAGAGATAGAGAGAGAAAGAGAAGCTGTGAGTGAGAGAGAGAGAGAAAGAGAATCTGTGAGTGAGAGAGAGAGAAAGAGAAGCTAAGAGAGTGAGAGAGAGAGAGAGAAGCTGTGCATGAGAGAGAGAGAGAAAGAGAAGCTGTGTGTGTGTGTGAGAGAGAGAGAAGCTGTGAGTGAGAGAGAGAGAGAGAAAGAGAAGCTGTGATTGTGGGAGAGAGTGAGATAAAAAGAAGTTGTGAGTGAGTGAGTGAGTGAGAGAAGCTGTGAGTGAAAGAGAGAAAGAGAAGCTGTGAGTGAGTGAGAGAGAGAGAAGCTGTGAGTGAGACAGAGAGAGAAAGAGAAGCTGTGTGTGTGAGAGAGAGTGATAAGCTGTGTGTGTGTGTGAGAGAGAGAGAAGCTGTGAGTGAGAGAGAGAAAGAGAAGCTGTGAGTGAGAGAGAAAGAGAGATGCTGTGAGTGAGAGAGAGAAAGAGAAGCTGTGAGTGAGAGACAGAGAGAGAAAGAAAGGGTGTGAGTGCGAGAGAGAGAAAGAGAAGTTGTGAGAGAGAGAGAGAAAGAGAAGTTGTGAGTGAGAATGAGAGAGAAAGAGAAGCTGTGAGTGAGAGACAAAGAGAGAAAGAGAAGCTGTGTGTGTGAGAGAGAAAGAGAAGCTGAGAGTGAGAGAGAGAGAAGGTGTGAGTGAAAGTGAGAAAGAGAAGCTGATAGTGAGAGAGCGAGAGAGAGAGAAGCTGTGGTTGAGAGAAAGAGAAAGAGAAGCTTGAGTAAGAGAGAAAGAGAGAAATAGAAGCTATGAGTGACAGACAGAGAGAGAAGCTGTGAGTGAGTGAGTGAGAGAGAAGCTGTGTGAGAGAGAGAGAAAAAGAGAAGCTGTGAGTGAGAGAGAGAGAAAGAGAAGCTGTAAGTGAGTGAGAGAAAGAGAAGCTGTGAGTGTGTGAGAGAGAAAGAGAAGCTGTGAATGAGAGAGAGAGAGAAAGAGAAGTTGTTAGTGAAAGAGAGAGAAAGAGAAGCTGTGAGAGAGAGAGAGAGAAAGAGAAGCTGTGAGTGAGAGAGAGAGAGAAGCTGTGAGTGAGAGACAGAGAGATAAAGAGAAGCTGTGAGAGAGAGAGAGAAATAGAAGCTGTGAGAGAGAGAGAATGAGAAGCTGTGTGAGAGAGAAAGAGAAGCTGTGAGTGAGAGAGAGAGAAAGAGAAGCTGTGTGTGTGAGAGAGAAAGAGAACCTGTGAGTGAGAGAAAGAGAGAAAGAGAAGCTGTGAGTGAGAGACAGAGAGAGAAAGAGAAGCTGTGTGTGAGAGAGAGAGAAAGAGAAGCTGTGAGTGAGAGAGAGAAAGAGAAAGAGAAGCTGTGAGTGTGTGTGTGAGAGAAAGAGAAGCTGTGAGAGAGAGAGAAAAAGAGAAGCTGTGAGTGAGAGTGAAAGAGAGAAATAGAAGCTATGAGTGAGAGAGAGAGAGAAGCTGTGAGTGAGAGAGAGAGAGGAAGTGAAGCTGTGCGTGAAAAAGACAGAAAGAGAAGCTGTGTGAGAGAGAGAGAAACAGAAGCTGTGAGTGAGAGAGAGAGAGAGAGAATGAGAAGCTGTGTGTGAGAGAGAAAGAGAAGCTGTGAGTGAGAGAGAGAGAGAGAAAGAGAAGCTGTGAGTGAGAGATAGAGAGAGAAAGAGAAACGGTGAGTTAGAGAGAGAGAGAGAATGAGAAGCTGTGTGTGTGAGATAAAGAGAAGCTGTGAGTGAGAGAGAGAGAAAGAGAAGCTGTGAGTGAGAGACAGAGAGAGAAAGAAAGGGTGTGAGTGCGAGAGAGAGAGAGAGAAAGAGAACCTGTGTGAGAGAGAGAAAGAGTAGCTGTGAGTGAGAAAGAGAGAGAAAGAGAAGCTGTGACTGAGAGACAGAGAGAGAAAGAGAAGCTGTGTATGAGAGAGAGAAAGAGAAGCTGTGAGTGAGAGAGAGAGAAAGAGAAGCTGTAAGTGTGAGAGAGATAGAAAGAGAAGCTGTGAGTGAGAGAGAGAGAAAAAATCTGTGAGTGTGTGAGAGAGAGAAAGAGAAGATGTGAGTGAGAGAGTGAGAGAGAGAAAGAGAAGCTGTGAGTGAGAGAGAGAGAAGGAGAAGTTGTGTGAGAGAGAGATAGAGAAAGAGAAGCTGTGAGTGAGAGAGAGAGAAAGAGAAGCTTTGAGTGTGTGAGAGAGAGAAAGAGAAGTTGTGAGAGAGCAAGAAAAAGAGAAGCTGTGAGTGAGTGAAAGAGAGAAATAGAAGCTATGAGTGAGTGAGAGAGAGAGAAGCTGTGAGTGTGTGAGAGAGAGGAAGTGAAGCTGTGAGTGAAAAAGAGAGAAAGAGCAGCTGTGTGTGTGAGAGAGAAAGAGAAGCTGTGAGTGAGAGAGAGAGAGAGAACGAGAAGCTGTGTGTGAGAGAGAAAGAAGCTGTGAGTGAGAGAGGGAGAAAGAGAAGCTGTGAGTGAGAGATAGAGAGAGAAAGAGAAGCTGTGAGTTAGAGAGAGAGAGAGATCGAGAAGCTGTGTGTGTGAGATAAAGAGAAGCTGTGAGTGAGAGAGAGAGAAAGAGAATCTGTGAGTGAGAGATAGAGAGAGAAAAAGAAGCTGTGAGTGAGAGAGAGAGAGAAAGAGAATCTGTGAGTGAGAGAGAGAGAGAAAGAGAAGCTAAGAGAGTGAGAGAGAGAGAGAAGCTGTGCGTGAGAGAGAGAGAGAAAGAGAAGCTGTGTGTGTGTGAGAGAGAGAAGCTGTGAGTGAGAGAGAGAGAGAGAAAGATAAGCTGTGATTGTGAGAGAGAGTGAGATAAAAAGAAGTTGTGAGTGAGTGAGTGAGTGAGAGAAGCTGTGAGTGAAAGAGAGAAAGAGAAGCTGTGAGTGAGTGAGAGAGAGAGAAGCTGTGAGTGAGACAGAGAGAGAAAGAGAAGCTGTGTGTGAGAGAGAGAGTGATAAGCTGTGTGTGTGTGTGTGTGAGAGAGAGAGAAGCTGTGAGTGAGAGAGAGAAAGAGAAGCTGTGAGTGAGAGAGAAAGAGAGATGCTGTGAGTGAGAGAGAGAAAGAGAAGCTGTGAGTGAGAGACAGAGAGAGAAAGAAAGGGTGTGAGTGCGAGAGAGAGAAAGAGAAGTTGTGTGAGAGAGAGAGAAAGAGAAGTTGTGAGTGAGAATGAGAGAGAAAGAGAAGCTGTGAGTGAGAGACAAAGAGAGAAAGAGAAGCTGTGTGTGTGAGAGAGAAAGAGAAGCTGAGAGTGAGAGAGAGAGAAGGTGTGAGTGAAAGTGAGAAAGAGAAGCTGATAGTGAGAGAGCGAGAGAGAGAGAATCTGTGGTTGAGAGAAAGAGAAAGAGAAGCTTGAGTAAGAGAGAAAGAGAGAAATAGAAGCTATGAGTGACAGACAGAGAGAGAAGCTGTGAGTGAGTGAGTGAGAGAGAAGCTGTGTGAGAGAGAGAGAAAAAGAGAAGCTGTGAGTGAGAGAGAGATAAAGAGAAGCTGTAAGTGAGTGAGAGAAAGAGAAGCTGTGAGTGTGTGAGAGAGAAAGAGAAGCTGTGAATGAGAGAGAGAGAGAAAGAGAAGTTGTTAGTGAAAGAGAGAGAAAGAGAAGCTGTGAGAGAGAGAGAGAAAGAGAAGCTGTGAGTGAGAGAGAGAGAGAAGCTGTGAGTGAGAGACAGAGAGATAAAGAGAAGCTGTGTGAGAGAGAGAGAAATAGAAGCTGTGAGAGAGAGAGAATGAGAAGCTGTGTGAGAGAGAAAGAGAAGCTGTGAGTGAGAGAGAGAGAAAGAGAAGCTGTGTGTGTGAGAGAGAAAGAGAACCTGTGACTGAGAGAAAGAGAGAAAGAGAAGCTGTGAGTGAGAGACAGAGAGAGAAAGAGAAGCTGTGTGAGAGAGAGAGAGAAAGAGAAGCTGTGAGTGAGAGAGAGAAAGAGAAAGAGAAGCTGTGAGTGTGTGTGAGAGAGAAAGAGAAGCTGTGAGAGAGAGAGAAAAAGAGAAGCTGTGAGTGAGAGTGAAAGAGAGAAATAGAAGCTATGAGTGAGAGAGAGAGAAGCTGTGAGTGAGAGAGAGAGGAAGTGAAGCTGTGAGTGAAAAAGACAGAAAGAGAAGCTGTGTGAGAGAGAGAGAAAGAAAGAGAAGCTGTGAGTGAGAGAGAGAGAGAGAAAGAGAAGCTGTGAGTGAGAGATAGAGAGAGAAAGAGAAGCTGTGAGTGAGTGAGAGAGAGAGAACGAGAATCTGTGAGTGAGAGAGAGAGAAAGAGAAGCTATGAGTGAGAGAGAGAGAGAAAGAGAAGCTGCGAGAGAGAGAAAGAGAAGCTGTGAGTGAGAGAGTGAGAAGCTGTCAGTGAAAGTGAAAGAGAAGCTGTGAGTGTGTGTGAGAGAGAAAGAGAAGTTGTGAGAGAGAGAGAAAAAGAGAAGCTGTGAGTGAGAGAGAAAGAGAGAAATAGAAGCTATGAGTGAGTGAGAGAGAGAGAAGCTGTGAGTGTGAGAGAGAGAGGAAGTGAACCTGTGAGTGAAAAAGAGAGAAAGAGCAGCTGTGTGTGAGAGAGAGAAAGAGAAGCTGTAAGTGAGAGAGAGAGAGAGAGAGAACGAGAAGCTGTGTGTGAGAGAGAAAGAGAAGCTGTGAGTGAGAGAGAGAGAAAGGGAAGGTGTGAGTGAGAGATAGAGAGAGAAAGAGAAACGGTGAGTTAGAGAGAGAGAGAGAATGAGAAGCTGTGTGTGTGAGATAAAGAGAAGCTGTGAGTGAGAGAGAGAGAAAGAGAAGCTGTGAGTGAGAGACAGAGAGAGAAAGAAAGGGTGTGAGTGCGAGAGAGAGAGAGAGAAAGAGAACCTGTGAGGGAGAGAGAAAGAGTAGCTGTGAGTGAGAAAGAGAGAGAAAGAGAAGCTGTGACTGAGAGACAGAGAGAGAAAGAGAAGCTGTGTATGAGAGAGAGAAAGAGAAGCTGTGAGTGAGAGAGAGAGAAAGAGAAGCTGTAAGTGTGAGAGAGATAGAAAGAGAAGCTGTGAGTGAGAGAGAGAGAAAAAATCTGTGAGTGTGTGAGAGAGAGAAAGAGAAGATGTGAGTGAGAGAGTGAGAGAGAGAAAGAGAAGCTGTGAGTGAGAGAGAGAGAAGGAGAAGTTGTGTGAGAGAGAGATAGAGAAAGAGAAGCTGTGAGTGAGAGAGAGAGAAAGAGAAGCTTTGAGTGTGTGTGAGAGAGAAAGAGAAGTTGTGAGAGAGCGAGAAAAAGAGAAGCTGTGAGTGAGTGAAAGAGAGAAATAGAAGCTATGAGTGAGTGAGAGAGAGAGAAGCTGTGAGTGTGTGAGAGAGAGGAAGTGAAGCTGTGAGTGAAAAAGAGAGAAAGAGCAGCTGTGTGTGTGAGAGAGAAAGAGAAGCTGTGAGTGAGAGAGAGAGAGAACGAGAAGCTGTGTGTGAGAGAGAAAGAAGCTGTGAGTGAGAGAGAGAGAGAGAGAAGCTGTGAGTGAGAGATAGAGAGAGAAAGAGAAGCTGTGAGTTAGAGAGAGAGAGAGAGAGAGAAGCTGTGTGTGTGAGATAGAGAAGCTGTGAGTGAGAGAGAGAGAAAGAGAATCTGTGAGTGAGAGATAGAGAGAGAAAGAGAGGCTGTGAGTGAGAGAGAGAGAGAAAGAGAATCTGTGAGTGAGAGAGAGAGAAAGAGAAGCTAAGAGAGTGAGAGAGAGAGAGAGAAGCTGTGCATGAGAGAGAGAGAGAAAGAGAAGCTGTGTGTGTGTGAGAGAGAGAGAAGCTGTGAGTGAGAGAGAGAGAGAGAAAGAGAAGCTGTGATTGTGAGAGAGAGTGAGATAAAAAGAAGTTGTGAGTGAGTGAGTGAGTGAGAGAAGCTGTGAGTGAAAGAGAGAAAGAGAAGCTGTGAGTGAGTGAGAGAGAGAGAAGCTGTGAGTGAGACAGAGAGAGAAAGAGAAGCTGTGTGTGAGAGAGAGAGTGATAAGCTGTGTGTGTGTGTGTGTGTGAGAGAGAGAAGCTGTGAGTGAGAGAGAGAAAGAGAAGCTGTGAGTGAGAGAGAAAGAGAGATGCTGTGAGTGAGAGAGAGAAAGAGAAGCTGTGAGTGAGAGACAGAGAGAGAAAGAAAGGGTGTGAGTGCGAGAGAGAGAAAGAGAAGTTGTGAGAGAGAGAGAGAAAGAGAAGTTGTGAGTGAGAATGAGAGAGAAAGAGAAGCTGTGAGTGAGAGAGAAAGAGAGAAAGAGAAGCTGTGTGTGTGAGAGAGAAAGAGAAGCTGAGAGTGAGAGAGAGAGAAGGTGTGAGTGAAAGTGAGAAAGAGAAGCTGATAGTGAGAGAGCGAGAGAGAGAGAAGCTGTGGTTGAGAGAAAGAGAAAGAGAAGCTTGAGTAAGAGAGAAAGAGAGAAATAGAAGCTATGAGTGACAGACAGAGAGAGAAGCTGTGAGTGAGTGAGTGAGAGAGAAGCTGTGTGAGAGAGAGAGAAAAAGAGAAGCTGTGAGTGAGAGAGAGAGAAAGAGAAGCTGTAAGTGAGTGAGAGGAAGAGAAGCTGTGAGTGTGTGAGAGAGAAAGAGAAGCTGTGAATGAGAGAGAGAGAGAAAGAGAAGTTGTTAGTGAAAGAGAGAGAAAGAGAAGCTGTGAGAGAGAGAGAGAGAAAGAGAAGCTGTGAGTGAGAGAGAGAGAGAAGCTGTGAGTGAGAGACAGAGAGATAAAGAGAAGCTGTGAGAGAGAGAGAGAAATAGAAGCTGTGAGAGAGAGAGAATGAGAAGCTGTGTGAGAGAGAAAGAGAAGCTGTGAGTGAGAGAGAGAGAAAGAGAAGCTGTGTGTGTGAGAGAGAAAGAGAACCTGTGAGTGAGAGAAAGAGAGAAAGAGAAGCTGTGAGTGAGAGACAGAGAGAGAAAGAGAAGCTGTGTGTGAGAGAGAGAGAAAGAGAAGCTGTGAGTGAGAGAGAGAAAGAGAAAGAGAAGCTGTGAGTGTGTGTGAGAGAGAAAGAGAAGCTGTGAGAGAGAGAAAAAAAGAGAAGCTGTGAGTGAGAGTGAAAGAGAGAAATAGAAGCTATGAGTGAGAGAGAGAGAGAAGCTGTGAGTGAGAGAGAGAGAGGAAGTGAAGCTGTGAGTGAAAAAGACAGAAAGAGAAGCTGTGTGAGAGAGAGAAAGAGAAGCTGTGAGTGAGAGAGAGAGAGAGAGAATGAGAAGCTGTGTGTGTGAAAGAAAGAGAAGCTGTGAGTGAGAGAGAGAGAGAGAAAGAGAAGCTGTGAGTGAGAGATAGAGAGAGAAAGAGAAACGGTGAGTTAGAGAGAGAGAGAATGAGAAGCTGTGTGTGTGAGATAAAGAGAAGCTGTGAGTGAGAGAGAGAGAAAGAGAAGCTGTGAGTGAGAGACAGAGAGAGAAAGAAAGGGTGTGAGTGAGAGAGAGAGAGAGAAAGAGAACCTGTGTGAGAGAGAGAAAGAGTAGCTGTGAGTGAGAAAGAGAGAGAAAGAGAAGCTGTGACTGAGAGACAGAGAGAGAAAGAGAAGCTGTGTATGAGAGAGAGAAAGAGAAGCTGTGAGTGAGAGAGAGAGAAAGAGAAGCTGTAAGTGTGAGAGAGATAGAAAGAGAAGCTGTGAGTGAGAGAGAGAGAAAAAATCTGTGAGTGTGTGAGAGAGAGAAAGAGAAGATGTGAGTGAGAGAGTGAGAGAGAGAAAGAGAAGCTGTGAGTGAGAGAGAGAGAGAAGGAGAAGTTGTGTGAGAGAGAGATAGAGAAAGAGAAGCTGTGAGTGAGAGAGAGAGAGAAAGAGAAGCTTTGAGTGTGTGAGAGAGAGAAAGAGAAGTTGTGAGAGAGCGAGAAAAAGAGAAGCTGTGAGTGAGTGAAAGAGAGAAATAGAAGCTATGAGTGAGTGAGAGAGAGAGAAGCTGTGAGTGTGTGAGAGAGAGGAAGTGAAGCTGTGAGTGAAAAAGAGAGAAAGAGCAGCTGTGTGTGTGAGAGAGAAAGAGAAGCTGTGAGTGAGAGAGAGAGAGAACGAGAAGCTGTGTGTGAGAGAGAAAGAAGCTGTGAGTGAGAGAGGGAGAAAGAGAAGCTGTGAGTGAGAGATAGAGAGAGAAAGAGAAGCTGTGAGTTAGAGAGAGAGAGAGATCGAGAAGCTGTGTGTGTGAGATAAAGAGAAGCTGTGAGTGAGAGAGAGAGAAAGAGAATCTGTGAGTGAGAGATAGAGAGAGAAAAAGAAGCTGTGAGTGAGAGAGAGAGAGAAAGAGAATCTGTGAGTGAGAGAGAGAGAGAAAGAGAAGCTAAGAGAGTGAGAGAGAGAGAGAAGCTGTGCGTGAGAGAGAGAGAGAAAGAGAAGCTGTGTGTGTGTGTGAGAGAGAGAAGCTGTGAGTGAGAGAGAGAGAGAAAGAGAAGCTGTGATTGTGAGAGAGAGTGAGATAAAAAGAAGTTGTGAGTGAGTGAGTGAGTGAGAGAAGCTGTGAGTGAAAGAGAGAAAGAGAAGCTGTGAGTGAGTGAGAGAGAGAGAAGCTGTGAGTGAGACAGAGAGAGAAAGAGAAGCTGTGTGTGAGAGAGAGAGTGATAAGCTGTGTGTGTGTGTGTGTGAGAGAGAGAGAAGCTGTGAGTGAGAGAGAGAAAGAGAAGCTGTGAGTGAGAGAGAAAGAGAGATGCTGTGAGTGAGAGAGAGAAAGAGAAGCTGTGAGTGAGAGACAGAGAGAGAAAGAAAGGGTGTGAGTGCGAGAGAGAGAAAGAGAAGTTGTGAGAGAGAGAGAGAAAGAGAAGTTGTGAGTGAGAATGAGAGAGAAAGAGAAGCTGTGAGTGAGAGACAAAGAGAGAAAGAGAAGCTGTGTGTGTGAGAGAGAAAGAGAAGCTGAGAGTGAGAGAGAGAGAAGGTGTGAGTGAAAGTGAGAAAGAGAAGCTGATAGTGAGAGAGCGAGAGAGAGAGAAGCTGTGGTTGAGAGAAAGAGAAAGAGAAGCTTGAGTAAGAGAGAAAGAGAGAAATAGAAGCTATGAGTGACAGACAGAGAGAGAAGCTGTGAGTGAGTGAGTGAGAGAGAAGCTGTGTGAGAGAGAGAGAAAAAGAGAAGCTGTGAGTGAGAGAGAGATAAAGAGAAGCTGTAAGTGAGTGAGAGAAAGAGAAGCTGTGAGTGTGTGAGAGAGAAAGAGAAGCTGTGAATGAGAGAGAGAGAGAAAGAGAAGTTGTTAGTGAAAGAGAGAGAAAGAGAAGCTGTGAGAGAGAAAGAGAAGCTGTGAGTGAGAGAGAGAGAGAAGCTGTGAGTGAGAGACAGAGAGATAAAGAGAAGCTGTGTGAGAGAGAGAGAAATAGAAGCTGTGAGAGAGAGAGAATGAGAAGCTGTGTGAGAGAGAAAGAGAAGCTGTGAGTGAGAGAGAAAGAGAAGCTGTGTGTGTGAGAGAGAAAGAGAACCTGTGACTGAGAGAAAGAGAGAAAGAGAAGCTGTGAGTGAGAGACAGAGAGAGAAAGAGAAGCTGTGTGAGAGAGAGAGAGAAAGAGAAGCTGTGAGTGAGAGAGAGAAAGAGAAAGAGAAGCTGTGAGTGTGTGTGAGAGAGAAAGAGAAGCTGTGAGAGAGAGAGAAAAAGAGAAGCTGTGAGTGAGAGTGAAAGAGAGAAATAGAAGCTATGAGTGAGAGAGAGAGAAGCTGTGAGTGAGAGAGAGAGGAAGTGAAGCTGTGAGTGAAAAAGACAGAAAGATAAGCTGTGTGAGAGAGAGAGAAAGAGAAGCTGTGAGTGAGAGAGAGAGAGAGAAAGAGAAGCTGTGAGTGAGAGATAGAGAGAGAAAGAGAAGCTGTGAGTGAGTGAGAGAGAGAGAACGAGAATCTGTGAGTGAGAGAGAGAGAAAGAGAAGCTATGAGTGAGAGAGAGAGAGAAAGAGAAGCTGTGAGAGAGAGAAAGAGAAGCTGTGAGTGAGAGAGTGAGAAGCTGTCAGTGAAAGTGAAAGAGAAGCTGATAGTGTGAGAGAGAACCTGTGAGTGAGAGAAAGAGAAGGAGAAGCTGTGAGTAAGAGAGAAAGAGAGAAATAGAATCTATGAGTGAGAGACAGAGAGAGAAGCTGTGAGTGAGTGAGAGAGAGAGAAGCTGTGTGTGTGAGAGAGAGAAAGAGAAGCTGTGAGTGAGAGACAGAGAGAGAAAGAGAAGTTGTTAGTGAGAGAGAGAGAGAAAGAGAAGCTGTGAGAGAGAGAGAGAAAGAGAGAAAGAGAAGCTGTGAGAGAGAGAGTAAGAGAAGCTATGAGTGAGAGAGAGAGAGAAGCTGTGAGTAAGAGACAGAGAGATAAAGAGAAGCTGTGTGTGTGAGAGAGAAAGAGAAGCTGTGAGAGAGGGAGAGAATGAGAAGCTGTGTGTGTGTGAGAGAGAAAGAGAAGTTATTAGTGAGAGAGAGAGAGAGAAAGAGCTGTGAGAGAGAGAGAGAGAAAGAGAAGCGGTGTGTGAGAGAGCAAGAGAAGCTGTGAGTGAGAGAGAGAGAGAGAAAGAGAAGCTGTGAGTGAGAGAGAGAGAGAAAGAGAAGCTGTGTGTGTGTGAGAGAGAAAGGGAAGCTGTGAGTGAGAGACAGAGAGAGAAAGAGAAGTTGTGTGTGTGTGAGAGAGAGAGAGAGCAAGAGAAGCTGTGAGTGAGAGAGAGAGAGAGAAAGAGAAGCTGTGAATGAGAGAGAGAGAAAGAGAAGCTGTGAGTGAGAGAGAGAGTGAGAAGCTATGAGAGAGAGAGAAAGAGAAGCTGTGAGTGAGAGAGAGAAAGAGAAGCTGTGAGTGAGAAAGAGAGAGAAAGAGAAGCTGTGAGTGAGAGACAGAGAGAGAAAGAGAAGCTGTGTGAGAGAGAGATAAAGAAAGAGAAGCTGTGAGTGAGAGAGAGAGAGAGAGAGCAAGAGAAGCTGTGAGTGAGAGAGAGAGAGAAAGAGAAGCTGTGAGTGAGAGAGAGAGAAAGAGAAGCTGTGAGTGAGAGATAGAGTGAGAAGCTATGAGAGAGAGAGAGAGAAAGAGAAGCTGTGAGGGAGAGACAGTGAGAAAGAGAATATGTGTGAGAGAGAGAGATAGAGAAAGAGAAGCTGTGAGTGAGAGAGAGAAAGAGAGAAAGAGAAGCTGTGAGTGTGTGAGAGAAAGAGAAGCTGTGACAGAGAGAGAAAAAGAGAAGCTGTGAGTGAGAGTGAAAGAGAGAAATAGAAGCTATAAGTGAGAGAGAGAGAGAAGCTGTGAGTGAGAGAGGAAGTGAAGCTGTGAGTGAAAGAGAGAGAAAGAGAAGCTGTGAGAGAGAGAAAGAGAAGCTGTGATTGAGAGATAGAGAGAGAAAGAGAAGCTGTGAGTGAGAGAGAGAGAGAAGCTGTGAGTGAGAGACAGAGAGATAAAGAGAAGCTGTGTGTGTGAGAGAGAAAGAGAAGCTGTGTGAGAGAGAGAATGGGAAGCTGTGTGTGTGTGAGAGAGAAAGAAAAGTTGTTAGTGAGAGAGAGAGAGAGAGAGAGAAAGAGCTGTGAGAGAGATGGAGAGAAAGAGAAGCTGTGTGTGAGAGAGCAAGAGAAGCTGTGAGTGAGTGAGAGAGAAAGAGAAGCTGTGAGTGAGAGACAGAGAGAGAAAGAGAAGCTGTGTGTGAGAGAGAGAGTGATAAGCTGTGAGTGAGAGACAGAGAGAGAAAGAGAAGCTGTGTGAGTGAGAGAGAGAGAAGCTGTGAGTGAGAGACAGAGAGATAAAGAGAAGCTATGAGTGAGAGAGAGAGAGAAGCTGTGAGTGAGAGAGAGAAGCTGTGAGTGAGAGAGAGAGAGAGAAAGAGAAGCTCTGAAATAGAGAGAGAAAGAGAAGCTGTGAGTGAGAGAGAGAAAGAAAGAGAGAAGCTGTGAGTGTGAGAGAGTGAGATAAAGAGAAGCTGTGAGTGAGTGAGAGAGAGAGAAGCTATGAGTGAAAGAGAGAAAGAGAAGCTGTTAGTGAGAGAGAGAGAGAGAGAGAAGCTGTGAGTGAGAGACCGAGAGAGAATGAGAAGCTGTGTGTGAGAGAGAGAGTGATAAGCTGTGAGTGAGAGTGAGAGAAAGAGAAGCTGTGAGTGAGAGACAGAGAGAGAGAGAGAGAGAGAGAGAGAGTAGCTGTGTGAGAGACAGAGAAGCTGTGAGTGAGAGAGAGAAAGAGAAGCTGTGAGTGTGAGAGAGAGAGAAGCTGTGTGAGAGAGAGAAAGAGAAGCTGTGAGTGAGAGACAGAGAGAGAAAGAAAGGGTGTGAGTGCGAGAGAGAGAGAGAGAAAGAGAAGCTGTGAGAGAGAGAGAGAGAAGCTGTGAGTGAGAAAGAGAGAGAAAGAGAAGCTGTGACTGAGAGACAGAGAGAGAAAGAGAAGCTGTGTATGTGAGAGAGAAAGAGAAACTGTGAGTGAGAGAGAGAGAAAGAGAAGCTGTAAGTGTGTGAGAGAGAGAAAGAGAAGCTGTGAGTGAGAGAGAGAAAAAAGAGAAGCTGTGAGTGTGTGAGAGAGAGAAAGAGAAGCTGTGAGTGAGAGAGAGAGAGAAAGAGAAGCTGTGAGTGAGAGAGAGAGAGAGAGAAGGAGAAGTTGTATGAGAGAGGGATATAGAGAAAGAGAAGCTGTGAGTGAGAGAGAGAGAAAGAGAAGCTGTGAGTGTGTGAGAGAGAAAGAGAAGTTGTGAGAGAGAGAGAAAAAGAGAAGCTGTGAGTGAGAGTGAAAGAGAGAAATAGAAGCTATGAGTGAGTGAGAGAGAGAGAAGCTGTGAGTGTGAGAGAGAGAGGAAGTGAAGCTGTGAGTGAAAAAGAGATAAACAGCAGCTGTGTGTGTGAGAGAGAAAGAGAAGCTGTGAGTGAGAGAGAGAGAGAGAATGAGAAGCTGTGTGTGAGAGAGAAAGAGAAGCTGTGAGTGAGAGAGAAAGAGAAGGTGTGAGTGAGAGATAGAGAGAGAAAGAGAAACGGTGAGTTAGAGAGAGAGAGAGAATGAGAAGCTGTGTGTGTGAGATAAAGAGAAGCTGTGAGTGAGAGAGAGAAAAAGAGAAGCTGTGAGTGAGAGATAGAGAGAGAAAGAGAAGCTGTGAGTGAGAGAGAGAGAGAAAGAGAATCTGTGAGTGAGAGAGAGAGAGAAAGAGAAGCTATGACTGAGAGAGAGAGAGTAGCTGTGAGTGAGAGAGAGAAGCTGTGTGAGAGAGAGAAAGAGAAGCTGTGAGTGAGAGACAGAGAGAGAAAGAAAGGGTGTGAGTGCGAGAGAGAGAGAGAGAAAGAGAACCTGTGAGAGAGAGAGAAAGAGTAGCTGTGAGTGAGAAAGAGAGAGAAAGAGAAGCTGTGACTGAGAGACAGAGAGAGAAAGAGAAGCTGTGTATGAGAGTGAAAGAGAAGCTGTGAGTGAGAGAGAGAGAAAGAGAAGCTGTAAGTGTGAGAGAGATAGAAAGAGAAGCTGTGAGTGAGAGAGAGAGAAAAAATCTGTGAGTGTGTGAGAGAGAGAAAGAGAAGCTGTGAGTGAGAGAGTGAGAGAGAGAAAGAGAAGCTGTGAGTGAGAGAGAGAGAGAAGGAGAAGTTGTGTGAGAGAGAGATAGAGAAAGAGAAGCTGTGAGTGAGAGAGAGAGAAAGAGAAGCTTTGAGTGTGTGTGAGAGAGAAAGAGAAGTTGTGAGAGAGCGAGAAAAAGAGAAGCTGTGAGTGAGTGAAAGAGAGAAATAGAAGCTATGAATGAGTGAGAGAGAGAGAGAAGCTGTGAGTGTGTGAGAGAGAGGAAGTGAAGCTGTGAGTGAAAAAGAGAGAAAGAGCAGCTGTGAGTGAGAGATAGAGAGAGAAAGAGAAGATGTGAGTGAGAGAGAGAGAGAACGATAAGCTGTGTGTGTGAGATAAAGAGAAGCTGTGAGTGAGAGAGAGAGAGAGAAGCTGTGAGTGAGAGATAGAGAGAGAAAGAGAATCTGTGAGTGAGAGAGAGAGAAAGAGAAAGAAAAGCTATGAGTGAGAGAGAGAGAGAGAAAGAAAGAAAGGGTGTGAGTGCGCATGCGAGTGAGAAAGAGAAGCTGTGAGAGAGAGAGAGAAAGAGAAGCTGTGAGTGAGAGAGAGAGAAGCTGTGAGTGAAAGTGAGAAAGAGAAGCTGAGTGAGAGAGAGAGAGAAAACCTGTGAGTGAGAGAAAGAGAAAGAGAAGCTGTGAGTAAGAGAGAAAGAGAGAAATAGAATCTATGAGTGAGAGACAGAGAGAGAAGCTGTGAGTGAGTGAGAGAGAGAGAAGCTGTGTGAGAGAGAGAGAGAAAAAGAGAATCTGTGAGTGAGAGAGAGAGAGAGAGAGAGAGAAGCTGTAAGTGAGTGAGAGAAAGAGAAGCTGTGAGTGTGTGAGAGAGAAAGAGAAGCTGTGAGTGAGAGAGAGAGTGAGAAGCTGTGAGTGAGAGAGAGAGAAAGAGAAGTTGTGAGTGAGAGACAGAGAGAGAAAGAGAAGTTGTTAGTGAGAGAGAGAGAAAGAGAAGCTGTGAGAGAGAGAGAGAAAGAGAGAAAGAGAAGCTGTGAGAGAGAGAGAAAGAGAAGCTATGAGTGTGTGAGAGAGAGAAGCTGTGAGTGAGAGACAGAGAGATAAAGAGAAGATGTGAGAGAGAGAGAGAGAAAGAGAAGCTGTGTGAGAGGGAGAGAATGAGAAGCTGTGTGTGTGTGAGAGAGAAAGAGAAGTTATTAGTGAGAGAGAGAGAGAGAGAGATAAAGAGCTGTGAGAGAGAGAGAGAAAGAGAAGCTGTGAGTGAGAGAGAGAGAGAGAAAGAGAAGCTGTGAGTGAGAGAGAGAGAGAAAGAGAAGCTGTGTGTGTGTGAAAGAGAAAGGGAAGTTGTGAGTGAGAGAAAGAGAGAGAAAGAGAAGCTGTGTGTATGAGAGAGAGAGAGAGAGAGCAAGAGAAGCCGTGAGTGAGAGAGAGAGAGAAAGAGAAGCTGTGAGTGTGAGAGAGAGAAAGAGAAGTTGTTAGTGAGTGTGAGAGAGAGAAAGAGCTGTGTGAGAGAGAGAGAGAAAGAGAAGCTGTGTGAGAGAGAGAATGAGAAGCTGTGTGTGAGAGAGAGAGAAAGAGAAGTTGTTAGTGAGAGAGAGAGAGAAAGAGCTGTGAGAGAGAGAGAGAAAGAGAAGCTGTGTGTGAGAGAGCAAGAGAAGCTGTGAGTGAGAGAGAGAAAGAGAAGCTGTGAGTGAGAGACAGAGAGAGAAAGAGAAGCTGTGTGTGTGAGAGAGAGTGATAAGCTGTGAGTGAGAGACAGAGAGAGAAAGAGAAGCTGTGTGAGCGAGAGAGAGTGATAAGCTGTGAATGAGAGAGAGAGAGAAAGAGAAGCTGTGAATGAGAGAGAGAGAGAGAGTCGCTGTGAGAGAGAGAGAGAGCAAGAGAAGCTGTGAGTGAGAGAGAGAGAAAGAGAAGCTGTGAGTGAGAGAGAAAGAGAGAAAGAGAAGCTGTGAGTGAGAGAGAGTGAAGCTATGAGAGAGAGAGAGAAAGAGAAGCTGTGAGTGAGAAAGAGAGAGAAAGAGAAGCTGTGAGTGAGAAAGAGAGAGAAAGAGAAGCTGTGAGTGAGAGACAGAGAGAGAAAGAGAAGCTGTGTGAGAGAGAGAGAGAAAGAGAAGCTGTGAGTGAGAGAGAGAGAGAGAGAAGCTGTGAGTGTGTGTGAGAGAGAAAGAGAAGCTGTGAGAGAGAAGCTGTGAGTGAGAGTGAAAGAGAAATAGAAGCTATGAGTGAGAGAGAGAGAGAAGCTGTGAGTGAGAGAGAGAGAGGAAGTGAAGCTGTCAGTGAAAAAGAGAGAAAGAGAAGCTGTGAGAGAGAGAGAGAAAGAGAAGCTGTGAGTGTGAGAGAAAGAGAAGCTGTGAGTAAGAGAGAGAGAGAAAGAGAAGCTGTGAGTGAGAGATAGAGAGAGAAAGAGAAGCTGTGAGTGAGTGAGAGAGAACGAGAAGCTGTGTGTGTGAGATAAAGAGAAGCTGTGAGTGAGAGAGAGAGAGAAAGAGAAGCTGTGAGTGAGAGATAGTGAGAGAAAGAGAAGCTGTGAGTGAGAGAGAGAGAGTGAAAGAGAATCTGTGAGTGAGAGAGAGAGAAAGAGAAGCTATGTGTGAGAGAGAGAGAGAGAGAAAGGGTGTGAGTGCGCGCGAGAGAGAGAAAGAGAAGCTGAGAGAGAGAGAGAGAAAGAGAAGCTGTGAGTGAGAAAGAGAGAGAAAGAGAAGCTGTGAGTGAGAGAGAGAAGCTGTGAGTGAAAGTGAGAAAGAGAAGCTGATAGTGAGAGAGAGAGAGAGAGAACCTGTGAGTGAGAGAAAGAGAAAGAGAAGCTGTGAGTAAGAGAGAAAGAGAGAAATAGAATCTATGAGTGAGAGACAGAGAGAGAAGCTGTGAGTGAGTGAGAGAGAGAGAAGCTGTGTGTGAGAGAGAGAGAAAAAGAGAAGCTGTGAGTGAGAGAGAGAGAGAGAGAAGCTGTAAGTGAGTGAGAGAAAGAGAAGCTGTGAGTGAGAGAGAGAGTGAGAAGCTGTGAGTGAGAAAGAGAGATAAAGAGAAGCTGTGAGTGAGAGACAGAGAGAGAAAGAGAAGTTGTTAGTGAGAGAGAGAGAGAAAGAGAAGGTGTGTGTGAGAGAGAGAAAGAGAAGCTGTGAGTGACAGATAGAGAGAGAAAGAGAAGCTGTGAGTGAGTGAGAGAGAGTGAAAGAGAATCTGTGAGTGAGAGAGAGAGAAAGAGAAGCTATGAGTGAGAGAGAGAGAGAGAAAGAAAGGGTGTGAGTGCGCGCGCGAGAGAGAAAGAGAAGCTGTGAGAGAGAGAGAGAAAGAGAAGCTGTGAGTGAGAAAGAGAGAGAAAGAGAAGCTGTGAGTGAGAGAGAGAGAAGCTGTGAGTGAAAGTGAGAAAGAGAAGCTGATAGTGAGAGAGAGAGAGAAAACCTGTGAGTGAGAGAAAGAGAAAGAGAAGCTGTGAGTAAGAGAGAAAGAGAGAAATAGAATCTATGAGTGAGAGACAGAGAGAGAAGCTGTGAGTGAGTGAGAGAGAGAGAATCTGTGTGAGAGAGAGAGAGAAAAAGAGAAGCTGTGAGTGAGAGAGAGAAAGAGAAGCTGTAAGTGAGTGAGAGAATGAGAAGCTGTGAGTGTGAGAGAGAGAAAGAGAAGCTGTGAGTGAGAGAGAGAGTGAGAAGCTGTGAGTGAGAGAGAGAGAGAAAGAGAAGCTGTGAGTGAGAGACAGAGAGAGAAAGAGAAGTTGTTAGTGAGAGAGAGAGAGAAAGAGAAGCTGTGAGAGAGAGAGAGAGAAAGAGAGAAAGAGAAGCTGTGAGAGAGAGAGAGAAAGAGAAGCTATGAGTGAGTGAGAGAGAGAGAAGCTGTGAGTGAGAGACAGAGAGATAAAGAGAAGCTGTGAGAGAGAGAGAGAAAGAGAAGCTGTGAGAGAGGGAGAGAATGAGAAGCTGTGTGTGTGAGAGAGAGAAAGAGAAGTTATTAGTGAGAGAGAGAAGAGAGAGAGAGAAAGAGCTGTGTGAGAGAGAGAGAGAAAGAGAAGCTGTGAGAGAGAGAGAGAGAGAAAGAGAAGCTGTGAGTGAGAGAGAGAGAGAAAGAGAAGCTGTGTGTGTGTGAGAGAGAAAGGGAAGTTGTGAGTGAGAGAAAGAGAGAGAAAGAGAAGCTGTGTGTATGAGAGAGAGAGAGAGAGCAAGAGAAGCCGTGAGTGAGAGAGAGAGAGAAAGAGAAGCTGTGAGTGAGAGAGAGATAGAGAAAGAGAAGCTGTGAGTGAGAGAGAGAGAGAGCAAGAGAAGCTGTGAGTGAGAGAGAGAGAGCAAGAGAAGCTGTGAGTGAGAGAGAGAGAGAAAGAGAAGATGTGAGTGAGAGAGAGAGAGAACGAGAAGCTGTGTGTGTGAGATAAAGAGAAGCTGTGAGTGAGAGAGAGAGAGAGAGAAAGAGAAGCTGTGAGTGAGAGATAGAGAGAGAAAGAGAAGCTGTGAGTGAGTGAGAGAGAGAAAGAGAAGCTGTGAGTGAGAGAGAGAGAGAGAAAGAGAAGCTGTGAGTGAGAGAGAGAGTGAGAAGCTATGAGAGAGAGAGAGATGGACACTTCTCCAAGTGGAGGGAAGCAAAGAGTGGGGTCCCCCAAGGTTCAGTACTGGGACCCCTGCTTTTCAACCTCTTCATAAATGATCTAGAGGTAGGAGTAAAAAGCAAGGTAGCCAAATTTGCTGACGACACTAAATTATACAGGGTAGTGAAAACTGTGAGAGATTGTGAGGAGCTCCAGAGGGATCTCTCGACACTGGGGGAGTGGGCAAAACAGTGGCAAATGAGTTTCAACATTAGTAAGTGCAGAGTGATGCATGTTGGGGCAAAGAACCCCAATTATATTTATAAACTGATGGGGTCTGAACTCTCTGCGACAAACCAGGAAAGGGACCTTGGTGTCCTGGTGGACAACTCAATGAAGTTGTCAACCCAGTGTGCCTCAGCAGTGAAAAAAGCAAACTCAATGCTAGGGATCATTAGGAAGGGTATAGAAAATAAGTCAGCAAGTGTCATATTGCCTCTTTATAAATCTATGGTGAGGCCCCATCTGGAATACTGTGTACAGTTCTGGTCGCCATACCTCCAGAAGGATATTATGGAGCTGGAAAAAGTGCAGAGGAGGGCAACCAGAATGATTAGGGGACTGGAACACCTTCCTTACCATCTGAGGCTGCAACGGTTGGGCCTCTTCACTCTTGAACGACGACGTCTAAGAGGTGACCTGATTGAAGTTTATAAAATCATGCACGGTGTGGACAAAGAAGATAAGGAAAAACTGTTTTCCCTATCGCATAACACTAGAACTAGGGGACACTCCATGAAACTTTTGGGTACTAGTTCTCAAACAAATAAGAGAAAGTACTTTTTCACCCAGAGGATTACTGGTCTATGGAACTCCCTGCCAGAAGAAGTGGTGACAGCTGTCAGTCTTGACAGCTTTAAGAAAGGATTAGACAAGTTCATGGAGGACAAGGGTATCAATGGCTATAATTATGGATACTTAAGGACAACCTCCAGGTTGGATAGATAGGAAGGATGTCTCTCAATATCATTTCCAGGGAATCCTAAGCAGGCATCTCCTTGGGAATACCCTGAAGGAAATGGTGAGCCACTGTGTGAGACAGAATGCTGGACTGGATGGGCTGTGGCCTGTTCCAGCAAGGCTGTTCTTATGTTCTTATGAGAGAGAGAGAAAGAGAATGTGAGTGAGAGAGAGAGAGAAAGAGAAGCTATGAGTGAGAGAGAGAGAGAGAAGCTGTGAGTGTGAGAGAGAAGCTGTGCGTGAGAGAGAGAAAGAGAAGCTGTGTTTGTGTGTGTGAGAGAGAGAAGCTGTGAGTGAGAGAGAGAGAAAGAGAAGCTGTGTGATAGAGAGAGAGAGAGAGAGAAGCTGTGAGTGTGAGAGAGATTGAGATAAAGAGAAGTTGTGAGTGAGTGAGTGAGAGAGAGAAGCTGTGAGTGAAAGACAGAAAGAGAAGCTGTGAGTGAGAGAGAGAGAGAAGCTGTGAGTGAGAGAAACAGAAAGAGAAGCTGTGAGTAAGAGAGAAAGAGAGAAATAGAGGCTATGAGTGAGAGAGAGAGAAAGAGAAGCTGTATGTGAGTGAGAGAAAGACAAGCTGTGAGTGTGTGAGAGAGAAAGAGAAGCTGTGAGTGAGAGAGAGAGAGAAAGAGAAGCTGTGAGAGAGAGAGAGAAAGAGAAGCTGTGAGTGAGAGAGAGAGAGAAAGAGAAGCTGTGTGTGTGAGAGAAAGAGAAGCTGTGAGTGAGAGAGAGAGAGAAAGAGAAGCTGTGAGTGAGAGACAGAGAGAGAGAGTAGCTGTGTGTGTGAGAGAGAGAGAAGCTGTGAGTGAGAGAGAAAGAGAAGCTGTGAGTGAGAGACAGAGAGAGAGAGAGTAGCTGTGTGTGTGTGAGAGAGAGAAGCTGTGTGTGTGAGAGAAAGAGAAGCTGTGAGTGAGAGAGAGAGAGAAATAGAAGCTATGAGTGAGTGAGAGAGAGAGAAGCTGTGAGTGTGTGTGAGAGAGGAAGTGAAGCTGTGAGTGAAAAAGAGAGAAAGAGCAGCTGTGTGTATGAGAGAGAAAGAGAAGCTGTGAGTGAGAGAGAGAAGCTGTGAGTGAGAGAGAGAGAGAAAGAGAAGCTCTGAAATAGAGAGAGAAAGAGAAGCTGTGAGTGAGAGAGAGAAAGAAAGAGAGAAGCTGTGAGTGTGAGAGAGTGAGATAAAGAGAAGCTGTGAGTGAGTGAGAGAGAGAGAAGCTATGAGTGAAAGAGAGAAAGAGAAGCTGTTAGTGTGAGAGAGAGAGAGAGAGAGAGAAGCTGTGAGTGAGAGACCGAGAGAGAATGAGAAGCTGTGTGTGAGAGAGAGTGATAAGCTGTGAGTGAGAGTGAGAGAAAGAGAAGCTGTGAGTGAGAGACAGAGAGAGAGAGAGTAGCTGTGTGAGAGACAGAGAAGCTGTGAGTGAGAGAGAGAAAGAGAAGCTGTGAGTGAGAGACAGAGAGAGAAAGAAAGGGTGTGAGTGCGAGAGAGAGAGAGAAAGAGAAGCTGTGAGAGAGAGAGAGAGAGAAGCTGTGAGTGAGAAAGAGAGAGAAAGAGAAGCTGTGACTGAGAGACAGAGAGAGAAAGAGAAGCTGTGTATGTGAGAGAGAAAGAGAAACTGTGAGTGAGAGAGAGAGAGAAAGAGAAGCTGTAAGTGTGTGAGAGAGAGAAAGAGAAGCTGTGAGTGAGAGAGAGAAAAAAAGAGAAGCTGTGAGTGTGTGAGAGAGAAAAAGAGAAGCTGTGTGTGAGAGAGAGAGAGAGAAAGAGAAGCTGTGAGTGAGAGAGAGAGAGAGAGAAGGAGAAGTTGTGTGAGAGAGGGATATAGAGAAAGAGAAGCTGTGAGTGAGAGAGAGTGAGAAAGAGAAGCTGTGAGTGTGTGTGAGAGAGAAAGAGAAGTTGTGAGAGAGAGAGAAAAAGAGAAGCTGTGAGTGAGAGTGAAAGAGAGAAATAGAAGCTATGAGTGAGTGAGAGAGAGAGAAGCTGTGAGTGTGTGAGAGAGAGGAAGTGAACCTGTGAGTGAAAAAGAGAGAAAGAGCAGCTGTGTGTGTGAGAGAGAAAGAGAAGCTGTAAGTGAGAGAGAGAGAGAGAACGAGAAGCTGTGTGTGAGAGAGAAAGAGAAGCTGTGAGTGAGAGAGAGAGAAAGAGAAGGTGTGAGTGAGAGATAGAGAGAGAAAGAGAAACGGTGAGTTAGAGAGAGAGAGAATGAGAAGCTGTGTGTGTGAGATAAAGAGAAGCTGTGAGTGAGAGAGAGAGAAAGAGAAGCTGTGAGTGAGAGACAGAGAGAGAAAGAAAGGGTGTGAGTGCGAGAGAGAGAGAGAGAAAGAGAACCTGTGAGAGAGAGAGAAAGAGTAGCTGTGAGTGAGAAAGAGAGAGAAAGAGAAGCTGTGACTGAGAGACAGAGAGAGAAAGAGAAGCTGTGTATGAGAGAGAGAAAGAGAAGCTGTGTGAGAGAGAGAAAGAGAAGCTGTAAGTGTGAGAGAGATAGAAAGAGAAGCTGTGAGTGAGAGAGAGAGAAAAAATCTGTGAGTGTGTGAGAGAGAGAAAGAGAAGCTGTGAGTGAGAGAGTGAGAGAGAGAAAGAGAAGGTGTGAGTGAGAGAGAGAGAGAAGGAGAAGTTGTGTGAGAGAGAGATAGAGAAAGAGAAGCTGTGAGTGAGAGAGAGAGAAAGAGAAGCTTTGAGTGTGTGAGAGAGAGAAAGAGAAGTTGTGAGAGAGCGAGAAAAAGAGAAGCTGTGAGTGAGTGAAAGAGAGAAATAGAAGCTATGAGTGAGTGAGAGAGAGAGAAGCTGTGAGTGTGTGAGAGAGAGGAAGTGAAGCTGTGAGTGAAAAAGAGAGAAAGAGCAGCTGTGTGTGTGAGAGAGAAAGAGAAGCTGTGAGTGAGAGAGAGAGAGAACGAGAAGCTGTGTGTGAGAGAGAAAGAAGCTGTGAGTGAGAGAGAGAGAAAGAGAAGCTGTGAGTGAGAGATAGAGAGAGAAAGAGAAGCTGTGAATTAGAGAGAGAGAGATCGAGAAGCTGTGTGTGTGGGATAAAGAGAAGCTGTGAGTGAGAGAGAGAGAGAAAGAGAATCTGTGAGTGAGAGATAGACAGAGAAAGAGAAGCTGTGAGTGAGAGAGAGAGAGAAAGAGAATCTGTGAGTGAGAGAGAGAGAGAAAGAGAAGCTAAGAGAGTGAGAGAGAGAGAAGCTGTGCATGAGAGAGAGAGAGAAAGAGAAGCTGTGTGTGTGTGAGAGAGAGAGAGAAGCTGTGAGTGAGAGAGAGAGAGAAAGAGAAGCTGTGATGTGAGAGCGAGTGAGATAAAAAGAAGTTGTGAGTGAGTGAGTGAGTGAGAGAAGCTGTGAGTGAAAGAGAGAAAGAGAAGCTGTGAGTGAGTGAGAGAGAGAGAAGCTGTGAGTGAGACAGAGAGAGAAAGAGAAGCTGTGTGTGAGAGAGAGAGTGATAAGCTGTGTGTGTGTGTGTGTGAGAGAGAGAAGCTGTGAGTGAGAGAGAGAAAGAGAAGCTGTGAGTGAGAGAGAAAGAGAGATGCTGTGAGTGAGAGAGAGAAAGAGAAGCTGTGAGTGAGAGACAGAGAGAGAAAGAAAGGGTGTGAGTGCGAGAGAGAGAAAGAGAAGTTGTGTGTGAGAGAGAGAAAGAGAAGTTGTGAGTGAGAATGAGAGAGAAAGAGAAGCTGTGAGTGAGAGACAAAGAGAGAAAGAGAAGCTGTGTGTGTGAGAGAGAAAGAGAAGCTGAGAGTGAGAGAGAGAGAAGGTGTGAGTGAAAGTGAGAAAGAGAAGCTGATAGTGAGAGAGCGAGAGAGAGAGAAGCTGTGGTTGAGAGAAAGAGAAAGAGAAGCTTGAGTAAGAGAGAAAGAGAGAAATAGAAGCTATGAGTGACAGACAGAGAGAGAAGCTGTGAGTGAGTGAGTGAGAGAGAAGCTGTGTGAGAGAGAGAGAAAAAGAGAAGCTGTGAGTGAGAGAGAGAGAGAAAGAGAAGCTGTAAGTGAGTGAGAGAAAGAGAAGCTGTGAGTGTGTGAGAGAGAAAGAGAAGCTGTGAATGAGAGAGAGAGAGAAAGAGAAGTTGTTAGTGAAAGAGAGAGAAAGAGAAGCTGTGAGAGAGAGAGAGAAAGAGAAGCTGTGAGTGAGAGAGAGAGAGAAGCTGTGAGTGAGAGACAGAGAGATAAAGAGAAGCTGTGTGAGAGAGAGAGAAATAGAAGCTGTGAGAGAGAGAGAATGAGAAGCTGTGTGAGAGAGAAAGAGAAGCTGTGAGTGAGAGAGAGAGAAAGAGAAGCTGTGTGAAAGAGAGAGAAAGAGAACCTGTGAGTGAGAGAAAGAGAGAAAGAGAAGCTGTGAGTGAGAGACAGAGAGAGAAAGAGAAGCTGTGTGTGAGAGAGAGAGAAAGAGAAGCTGTGAGTGAGAGAGAGAAAGAGAAAGAGAAGCTGTGAGTGTGTGTGAGAGAGAAAGAGAAGCTGTGAGAGAGAGAGAAAAAGAGAAGCTGTGAGTGAGAGTGAAAGAGAGAAATAGAAGCTATGAGTGAGAGAGAGAGAGAAGCTGTGAGTGAGAGAGAGAGAGGAAGTGAAGCTGTGAGTGAAAAAGACAGAAAGAGAAGCTGTGTGTGAGAGAGAGAAAGAGAAGCTGTGAGTGAGAGAGAGAGAGAGAACGAGAAGCTGTGTGTGTGAGAGAAAGAGAAGCTGTGAGTGAAAGAGAGAGAGAGAAAGAGAAGCTGTGAGTGAGAGATAGAGAGAGAAAGAGAAGCTGTGAGTGAGTGAGAGAGAGAGAACGAGAATCTGTGAGTGAGAGAGAGAGAAAGAGAAGCTATGAGTGAGAGAGAGAGAGAAAGAGAAGCTGTGAGAGAGAGAAAGAGAAGCTGTGAGTGAGAGAGTGAGAAGCTGTCAGTGAAAGTGAAAGAGAAGCTGATAGTGTGAGAGAGAACCTGTGAGTGAGAGAAAGAGAAGGAGAAGCTGTGAGTAAGAGAGAAAGAGAGAAATAGAATCTATGAGTGAGAGACAGAGAGAGAAGCTGTGAGTGAGTGAGAGAGAGAGAAGCTGTGTGTGTGTGAGAGAGAAAGAGAAGCTGTGAGTGAGAGACAGAGAGAGAAAGAGAAGTTGTTAGTGAGAGAGAGAGAAAGAGAAGCTGTGAGAGAGAGAGAGAAAGAGAGAAAGAGAAGCTGTGAGAGAGAGAGTAAGAGAAGATATGAGTGAGAGAGAGAGAGAAGCTGTGAGTGAGAGACAGAGAGATAAAGAGAAGCTGTGTGTGTGAGAGAGAAAGAGAAGCTGTGAGAGAGGGAGAGAATGAGAAGCTGTGTGTGTGTGAGAGAGAAAGAGAAGTTATTAGTGAGAGAGAGAGAGAGAAAGAGCTGTGTGAGAGAGAGAGAGAAAGAGAAGCGGTGTGTGAGAGAGCAAGAGAAGCTGTGAGTGAGAGAGAGAGAGAGAGAAAGAGAAGCTGTGAGTGAGAGAGAGAGAGAGAAAGAGAAGTTGTGTGTGTGTGAGAGAGAGAGAGAGCAAGAGAAGCTGTGAGTGAGAGAGAGAGAGAGAAAGAGAAGCTGTGAATGAGAGAGAGAGAGAAAGAGAAGCTGTGAGTGAGAGAAAGAGAAGGAGAAGCTGTGAGTAAGAGAGAAAGAGAGAAATAGAATCTATGAGTGAGAGACAGAGAGAGAAGCTGTGAGTGAGTGAGAGAGAGAGAAGCTGTGTGTGTGAGAGAGAGAAAGAGAAGCTGTGAGTGAGAGACAGAGAGAGAAAGAGAAGTTGTTAGTGAGAGAGAGAGAGAAAGAGAAGCTGTGGGAGAGAGAGAGAAAGAGAGAGAGAGAAGCTGTGTGAGAGAGAGTAAGAGAAGCTATGAATGAGAGAGAGAGAGAAGCTGTGAGTGAGAGACAGAGAGATAAAGAGAAGCTGTGTGTGTGAGAGAAAGAGAAGCTGTGAGAGAGGGAGAGAATGAGAAGCTGTGTGTGAGAGAGAGAGAAAGAGAAGTTATTAGTGAGAGAGAGAGAGAGAAAGAGCTGTGAGAGAGAGAGAGAGAAAGAGAAGCGGTGTGTGAGAGAGCAAGAGAAGCTGTGAGAGAGAGAGAGAGAGCGAGAGAAAGAGAAGCTGTGAGTGAGAGAGAGAGAGAAAGAGAAGCTGTGTGTGTGTGAGAGAGAAAGGGAAGCTGTGAGTGAGAGACAGAGAGAGAAAGAGAAGTTGTGTGTCTGTGAGAGAGAGAGAGAGCAAGAGAAGCTGTGAGTGAGAGAGAGAGAGAGAAAGAGAAGCTGTGAATGAGAGAGAGAGAGAAAGAGAAGCTGTGAGTGTGAGAGAGAGAGTGAGAAGCTATGAGAGAGAGAGAAAGAGAAGCTGTGAGTGAGAGAGAGAAAGAGAAGCTGTGAGTGAGAAAGAGAGAGAAAGAGAAGCTGTGAGTGAGAGACAGAGAGAGAAAGAGAAGCTGTGTGAGAGAGAGATAAAGAAAGAGAAGCTGTGAGAGAGAGAGAGAGAGAGAGCAAGAGAAGCTGTGAGTGAGAGAGAGAGAGAAAGAGAAGCTGTGAGTGAGAGAGAGAGAAAGAGAAGCTGTGAGTGAGAGATAGAGTGGGAAGCTATGAGAGAGAGAGAGAAAGAGAAGCTGTGAGTGAGAGAGAGAAAGAGAAGCTGTCAGTGAGAAAGAGAGAGAAAGAGAAGCTGTGAGTGAGAGACAGAGTGAGAAAGAGAATATGTGTGAGAGAGAGAGATAGAGAAAGAGAAGCTGTGAGTGAGAGAGAGAAAGAGAGAAAGAGAAGCTGTGAGTGTGTGAGAGAAAGAGAAGCTGTGACAGAGAGAGAAAAAGAGAAGCTGTGAGTGAGAGTGAAAGAGAGAAATAGAAGCTATAAGTGAGAGAGAGAGAGAAGCTGTGAGTGAGAGAGAGAGAGGAAGTGAAGCTGTGAGTGAAAAAGAGAGAAAGAGAAGCTGTGAGAGAGAGAAAGAGAAGCTGTGATTGAGAGATAGAGAGAGAAAGACAAGATGTGAGTGAGAGAGAGAGAGAACGAGAAGCTGTGTGTGTGAGATAAAGAGAAGCTGTGAGTGAGAGAGAGAGAGAAGCTGTGAGTGAGAGACAGAGAGATAAAGAGAAGCTGTGTGTGTGAGAGAGAAAGAGAAGCTGTGTGAGAGAGAGAATGGGAAGCTGTGTGTGTGAGAGAGAGAAAGAAAAGTTGTTAGTGAGAGAGAGAGAGAGAGAGAGAGAAAGAGCTGTGAGAGAGATGGAGAGAAAGAGAAGCTGTGTGTGAGAGAGCAACAGAAGCTGTGAGTGAGAGAGAGAGAAAGAGAAGATGTGAGTGAGAGACAGAGAGAGAAAGAGAAGCTGTGTGTGTGAGAGAGAGTGATAAGCTGTGAGTGAGAGACAGAGAGAGAAAGAGAAACTGTGTGAGTGAGAGAGAGAAGCTGTGAGTGAGAGACAGAGAGATAAAGAGAAGCTATGACTGAGAGAGAGAGAGAGAGAGGCTGTGAGTGAGAGAGAGAAGCTATGAGTGAGAGAGAGAGAGAGAAAGAGAAGCTGTGAAATAGAGAGAGAAAGAGAAGCTGTGAGTGAGAGAGAGAAAGAAAGAGAGAAGCTGTGAGTGTGAGAGAGTGAGATAAAGAGAAGCTGTGAGTGAGTGAGAGAGAGAGAGAGAAAGAGAAGCTGTGAGTGAGAGAGAGAGAGAGAGAAGGAGAAGTTGTGTGAGAGAGGGATATAGAGAAAGAGAAGCTGTGAGTGAGAGAGAGAGAAAGAGAAGCTGTGAGTGTGTGTGAGAGAGAAAGAGAAGTTGTGAGAGAGAGAGAAAAAGAGAAGCTGTGAGTGAGAGTGAAAGAGAGAAATAGAAGCTATGAGTGAGTGAGAGAGAGAGAAGCTGTGAGTGTGAGAGAGAGAGGAAGTGAACCTGTGAGTGAAAAAGAGAGAAAGAGCAGCTGTGTGTGAGAGAGAGAAAGAGAAGCTGTAAGTGAGAGAGAGAGAGAGAGAGAACGAGAAGCTGTGTGTGAGAGAGAAAGAGAAGCTGTGAGTGAGAGAGAGAGAAAGAGAAGGTGTGAGTGAGAGATAGAGAGAGAAAGAGAAACGGTGAGTTAGAGAGAGAGAGAATGAGAAGCTGTGTGTGTGAGATAAAGAGAAGCTGTGAGTGAGAGAGAGAGAAAGAGAAGCTGTGAGTGAGAGACAGAGAGAGAAAGAAAGGGTGTGAGTGCGAGAGAGAGAGAGAGAAAGAGAACCTGTGAGAGAGAGAGAAAGAGTAGCTGTGAGTGAGAAAGAGAGAGAAAGAGAAGCTGTGACTGAGAGACAGAGAGAGAAAGAGAAGCTGTGTATGAGAGAGAGAAAGAGAAGCTGTGAGTGAGAGAGAGAGAAAGAGAAGCTGTAAGTGTGAGAGAGATAGAAAGAGAAGCTGTGAGTGAGAGAGAGAGAAAAAATCTGTGAGTGTGTGAGAGAGAGAAAGAGAAGATGTGAGTGAGAGAGTGAGAGAGAGAAAGAGAAGCTGTGAGTGAGAGAGAGAGAAGGAGAAGTTGTGTGAGAGAGAGATAGAGAAAGAGAAGCTGTGAGTGAGAGAGAGAGAAAGAGAAGCTTTGAGTGTGTGTGTGAGAGAAAGAGAAGTTGTGAGAGAGCGAGAAAAAGAGAAGCTGTGAGTGAGTGAAAGAGAGAAATAGAAGCTATGAGTGAGTGAGAGAGAGAGAAGCTGTGAGTGTGTGAGAGAGAGGAAGTGAAGCTGTGAGTGAAAAAGAGAGAAAGAGCAGCTGTGTGTGTGAGAGAGAAAGAGAAGCTGTGAGTGAGAGAGAGAGAGAACGAGAAGCTGTGTGTGAGAGAGAAAGAAGCTGTGAGTGAGAGAGAGAGAAAGAGAAGCTGTGAGTGAGAGATAGAGAGAGAAAGAGAAGCTGTGAGTTAGAGAGAGAGAGAGAGAGAGAAGCTGTGTGTGTGAGATAAAGAGAAGCTGTGAGTGAGAGAGAGAGAAAGAGAATCTGTGAGTGAGAGATAGAGAAAGAGAAGCTGTGAGTGAGAGAGAGAGAGAAAGAGAATCTGTGAGTGAGAGAGAGAGAAAGAGAAGCTAAGAGAGTGAGAGAGAGAGAGAGAAGCTGTGCATGAGAGAGAGAGAGAAAGAGAAGCTGTGTGTGTGTGTGTGAGAGAGAGAAGCTGTGAGTGAGAGAGAGAGAGAGAAAGAGAAGCTGTGATTGTGAGAGAGAGTGAGATAAAAAGAAGTTGTGAGTGAGTGAGTGAGTGAGAGAAGCTGTGAGTGAAAGAGAGAAAGAGAAGCTGTGAGTGAGTGAGAGAGAGAGAAGCTGTGAGTGAGACAGAGAGAGAAAGAGAAGCTGTGTGTGAGAGAGAGAGTGATAAGCTGTGTGTGTGTGTGAGAGAGAGAGAAGCTGTGAGTGAGAGAGAGAAAGAGAAGCTGTGAGTGAGAGAGAAAGAGAGATGCTGTGAGTGAGAGAGAGAAAGAGAAGCTGTGAGTGAGAGACAGAGAGAGAAAGAAAGGGTGTGAGTGCGAGAGAGAGAAAGAGAAGTTGTGAGAGAGAGAGAGAAAGAGAAGTTGTGAGTGAGAATGAGAGAGAAAGAGAAGCTGTGAGTGAGAGACAAAGAGAGAAAGAGAAGCTGTGTGTGTGAGAGAGAAAGAGAAGCTGAGAGTGAGAGAGAGAGAAGGTGTGAGTGAAAGTGAGAAAGAGAAGCTGATAGTGAGAGAGCGAGAGAGAGAGAAGCTGTGGTTGAGAGAAAGAGAAAGAGAAGCTTGAGTAAGAGAGAAAGAGAGAAATAGAAGCTATGAGTGACAGACAGAGAGAGAAGCTGTGAGTGAGTGAGTGAGAGAGAAGCTGTGTGAGAGAGAGAGAAAAAGAGAAGCTGTGAGTGAGAGAGAGAGAAAGAGAAGCTGTAAGTGAGTGAGAGAAAGAGAAGCTGTGAGTGTGTGAGAGAGAAAGAGAAGCTGTGAATGAGAGAGAGAGAGAAAGAGAAGTTGTTAGTGAAAGAGAGAGAAAGAGAAGCTGTGAGAGAGAGAGAGAGAAAGAGAAGCTGTGAGTGAGAGAGAGAGAGAAGCTGTGAGTGAGAGACAGAGAGATAAAGAGAAGCTGTGAGAGAGAGAGAGAAATAGAAGCTGTGAGAGAGAGAGAATCAGAAGCTGTGTGTGAGAGAAAGAGAAGCTGTGAGTGAGAGAGAGAGAAAGAGAAGCTGTGTGTGTGAGAGAGAAAGAGAACCTGTGAGTGAGAGAAAGAGAGAAAGAGAAGCTGTGAGTGAGAGACAGAGAGAGAAAGAGAAGCTGTGAGTGAGAGAGAGAAAGAGAAAGAGAAGCTGTGAGTGTGTGTGAGAGAGAAAGAGAAGCTGTGAGAGAGAGAGAAAAAGAGAAGCTGTGAGTGAGAGTGAAAGAGAGAAATAGAAGCTATGAGTGAGAGAGAGAGAGAAGCTGTGAGTGAGAGAGAGAGAGGAAGTGAAGCTGTGAGTGAAAAAGACAGAAAGAGAAGCTGTGTGAGAGAGAGAGAAAGAGAAGCTGTGAGTGAGAGAGAGAGAGAGAGAATGAGAAGCTGTGTGTGTGAGAGAAAGAGAAGCTGTGAGTGAGAGAGAGAGAGAGAAAGAGAAGCTGTGAGTGAGAGATAGAGAGAGAAAGAGAAACGGTGAGTTAGAGAGAGAGAGAGAATGAGAAGCTGTGTGTGTGAGATAAAGAGAAGCTGTGAGTGAGAGAGAGAGAAAGAGAAGCTGTGAGTGAGAGACAGAGAGAGAAAGAAAGGGTGTGAGTGCGAGAGAGAGAGAGAAAGAGAACCTGTGTGAGAGAGAGAAAGAGTAGCTGTGAGTGAGAAAGAGAGAGAAAGAGAAGCTGTGACTGAGAGACAGAGAGAGAAAGAGAAGCTGTGTATGAGAGAGAGAAAGAGAAGCTGTGAGTGAGAGAGAGAGAAAGAGAAGCTGTAAGTGTGAGAGAGATAGAAAGAGAAGCTGTGAGTGAGAGAGAGAGAAAAAATCTGTGAGTGTGTGAGAGAGAGAAAGAGAAGATGTGAGTGAGAGAGTGAGAGAGAGAAAGAGAAGCTGTGAGTGAGAGAGAGAGAGAAGGAGAAGTTGTGTGAGAGAGAGATAGAGAAAGAGAAGCTGTGAGTGAGAGAGAGAGAGAAAGAGAAGCTTTGAGTGTGTGAGAGAGAGAACGAGTAGTTGTGAGAGAGCGAGAAAAAGAGAAGCTGTGAGTGAGTGAAAGAGAGAAATAGAAGCTATGAGTGAGTGAGAGAGAGAGAAGCTGTGAGTGTGTGAGAGAGAGGAAGTGAAGCTGTGAGTGAAAAAGAGAGAAAGAGCAGCTGTGTGTGTGAGAGAGAAAGAGAAGCTGTGAGTGAGAGAGAGAGAGAACGAGAAGCTGTGTGTGAGAGAGAAAGAAGCTGTGAGTGAGAGAGGGAGAAAGAGAAGCTGTGAGTGAGAGATAGAGAAAGAGAAGCTGTGAGTTAGAGAGAGAGAGAGATCGAGAAGCTGTGTGTGTGAGATAAAGAGAAGCTGTCAGTGAGAGAGAGAGAAAGAGAATCTGTGAGTGAGAGATAGAGAGAGAAAAAGAAGCTGTGAGTGAGAGAGAGAGAGAAAGAGAATCTGTGAGTGAGAGAGAGAGAGAAAGAGAAGCTAAGAGAGTGAGAGAGAGAGAGAAGCTGTGCGTGAGAGAGAGAGAGAAAGAGAAGCTGTGTGTGTGTGTGAGAGAGAGAAGCTGTGAGTGAGAGAGAGAGAGAGAAAGAGAAGCTGTGATTGTGAGAGAGAGTGAGATAAAAAGAAGTTGTGAGTGAGTGAGTGAGTGAGAGAAGCTGTGAGTGAAAGAGAGAAAGAGAAGCTGTGAGTGAGTGAGAGAGAGAGAAGCTGTGAGTGAGACAGAGAGAGAAAGAGAAGCTGTGTGTGAGAGAGAGAGTGATAAGCTGTGTGTGTGTGTGTGAGAGAGAGAGAGAAGCTGTGAGTGAGAGAGAGAAAGAGAAGCTGTGAGTGAGAGAGAAAGAGAGATGCTGTGAGTGAGAGAGAAAGAGAAGCTGTGAGTGAGAGACAGAGAGAGAAAGAAAGGGTGTGAGTGCGAGAGAGAGAAAGAGAAGTTGTGAGAGAGAGAGAGAAAGAGAAGTTGTGAGTGAGAATGAGAGAGAAAGAGAAGCTGTGAGTGAGAGACAAAGAGAGAAAGAGAAGCTGTGTGTGTGAGAGAGAAAGAGAAGCTGAGAGTGAGAGAGAGAGAAGGTGTGAGTGAAAGTGAGAAAGAGAAGCTGATAGTGAGAGAGCGAGAGAGAGAGAAGCTGTGGTTGAGAGAAAGAGAAAGAGAAGCTTGAGTAAGAGAGAAAGAGAGAAATAGAAGCTATGAGTGACAGACAGAGAGAGAAGCTGTGAGTGAGTGAGTGAGAGAGAAGCTGTGTGTGAGAGAGAGAAAAAGAGAAGCTGTGAGTGAGAGAGAGATAAAGAGAAGCTGTAAGTGAGTGAGAGAAAGAGAAGCTGTGAGTGTGTGAGAGAGAAAGAGAAGCTGTGAATGAGAGAGAGAGAGAAAGAGAAGTTGTTAGTGAAAGAGAGAGAAAGAGAAGCTGTGAGAGAGAGAGAGAAAGAGAAGCTGTGAGTGAGAGAGAGAGAAGCTATGAGTGAGAGACAGAGAGATAAAGAGAAGCTGTGTGAGAGAGAGAGAAATAGAAGCTGTGAGAGAGAGAGAATGAGAAGCTGTGTGAGAGAGAAAGAGAAGCTGTGAGTGAGAGAGAGAGAAAGAGAAGCTGTGTGTGTGAGAGAGAAAGAGAACCTGTGACTGAGAGAAAGAGAGAAAGAGAAGCTGTGAGTGAGAGACAGAGAGAGAAAGAGAAGCTGTGTGAGAGAGAGAGAAAGAGAAGCTGTGAGTGAGAGAGAGAAAGAGAAAGAGAAGCTGTGAGTGTGTGTGAGAGAGAAAGAGAAGCTGTGAGAGAGAGAGAAAAAGAGAAGCTGTGAGTGAGAGTGAAAGAGAGAAATAGAAGCTATGAGTGAGAGAGAGAGAAGCTGTGAGTGAGAGAGAGAGGAAGTGAAGCTGTGAGTGAAAAAGACAGAAAGAGAAGCTGTGTGAGAGAGAGAGAAAGAGAAGCTGTGAGTGAGAGAGAGAGAGAGAAAGAGAAGCTGTGAGTGAGAGATAGAGAGAGAAAGAGAAGCTGTGAGTGAGTGAGAGAGAGAGAACGAGAATCTGTGAGTGAGAGAGAGAGAAAGAGAAGCTATGAGTGAGAGAGAGAGAGAAAGAGAAGCTGTGAGAGAGAGAAAGAGAAGCTGTGAGTGAGAGAGTGAGAAGCTGTCAGTGAAAGTGAAAGAGAAGCTGATAGTGTGAGAGAGAACCTGTGAGTGAGAGAAAGAGAAGGAGAAGCTGTGAGTAAGAGAGAAAGAGAGAAATAGAATCTATGAGTGAGAGACAGAGAGAGAAGCTGTGAGTGAGTGAGAGAGAGAGAAGCTGTGTGTGTGTGAGAGAGAAAGAGAAGCTGTGAGTGAGAGACAGAGAGAGAAAGAGAAGTTGTTAATGAGAGAGAGAGAGAAAGAGAAGCTGTGAGAGAGAGAGAGAAAGAGAGAAAGAGAAGCTGTGAGAGAGAGAGTAAGAGAAGCTATGAGTGAGAGAGAGAGAGAAGCTGTGAGTAAGAGACAGAGAGATAAAGAGAAGCTGTGTGTGTGAGAGAGAAAGAGAAGCTGTGAGAGAGGGAGAGAATGAGAAGCTGTGTGTGTGTGAGAGAGAAAGAGAAGTTATTAGTGAGAGAGAGAGAGAGAAAGAGCTGTGAGAGAGAGAGAGAGAAAGAGAAGCGGTGTGTGAGAGAGCAAGAGAAGCTGTGAGTGAGAGAGAGAGAGAGAAAGAGAAGCTGTGAGTGAGAGAGAGAGAGAAAGAGAAGCTGTGTGTGTGTGAGAGAGAAAGGGAAGCTGTGAGTGAGAGACAGAGAGAGAAAGAGAAGTTGTGTGTGTGTGAGAGAGAGAGAGAGCAAGAGAAGCTGTGAGTGAGAGAGAGAGAGAGAAAGAGAAGCTGTGAATGAGAGAGAGAGAGAAAGAGAAGCTGTGAGTGAGAGAGAGAGTGAGAAGCTATGAGAGAGAGAGAAAGAGAAGCTGTGAGTGAGAGAGAGAAAGAGAAGCTGTGAGTGAGAAAGAGAGAGAAAGAGAAGCTGTGAGTGAGAGACAGAGAGAGAAAGAGAAGCTGTGTGAGAGAGAGATAAAGAAAGAGAAGCTGTGAGTGAGAGAGAGAGAGAGAGAGCAAGAGAAGCTGTGAGTGAGAGAGAGAGAGAAAGAGAAGCTGTGAGTGAGAGAGAGAGAAAGAGAAGCTGTGAGTGAGAGATAGAGTGAGAAGCTATGAGAGAGAGAGAGAGAAAGAGAAGCTGTGAGGGAGAGACAGAGTGAGAAAGAGAATATGTGTGAGAGAGAGAGAGAGAGAAAGAGAAGCTGTGAGTGAGAGAGAGAAAGAGAGAAAGAGAAGCTGTGAGTGTGTGAGAGAAAGAGAAGCTGTGACAGAGAGAGAAAAAGAGAAGCTGTGAGTGAGAGTGAAAGAGAGAAATAGAAGCTATAAGTGAGAGAGAGAGAGAAGCTGTGAGTGAGAGAGAGAGAGGAAGTGAAGCTGTGAGTGAAAGAGAGAGAAAGAGAAGCTGTGAGAGAGAGAAAGAGAAGCTGTGATTGAGAGATAGAGAGAGAAAGAGAAGCTGTGAGTGAGAGAGAGAGAGAAGCTGTGAGTGAGAGACAGAGAGATAAAGAGAAGCTGTGTGTGTGTGAGAGAAAGAGAAGCTGTGTGAGAGAGAGAATGGGAAGCTGTGTGTGTGTGAGAGAGAAAGAAAAGTTGTTAGTGAGAGAGAGAGAGAGAGAGAGAGAAAGAGCTGTGAGAGAGATGGAGAGAAAGAGAAGCTGTGTGTGAGAGAGCAAGAGAAGCTGTGAGTGAGTGAGAGAGAAAGAGAAGCTGTGAGTGAGAGACAGAGAGAGAAAGAGAAGCTGTGTGTGAGAGAGAGAGTGATAAGCTGTGAGTGAGAGACAGAGAGAGAAAGAGAAGCTGTGTGAGTGAGAGAGAGAGAAGCTGTGAGTGAGAGACAGAGAGATAAAGAGAAGCTATGAGTGAGAGAGAGAGAGAAGCTGTGAGTGAGAGAGAGAAGCTGTGAGTGAGAGAGAGAGAGAGAAAGAGAAGCTCTGAAATAGAGAGAGAAAGAGAAGCTGTGAGTGAGAGAGAGAAAGAAAGAGAGAAGCTGTGAGTGTGAGAGAGTGAGATAAAGAGAAGCTGTGAGTGAGTGAGAGAGAGAGAGAAGCTATGAGTGAAAGAGAGAAAGAGAAGCTGTTAGTGAGAGAGAGAGAGAGAGAGAAGCTGTGAGTGAGAGACCGAGAGAGAATGAGAAGCTGTGTGTGAGAGAGAGAGTGATAAGCTGTGAGTGAGAGTGAGAGAAAGAGAAGCTGTGAGTGAGAGACAGAGAGAGAGAGAGAGAGAGAGAGTAGCTGTGTGAGAGACAGAGAAGCTGTGAGTGAGAGAGAGAAAGAGAAGCTGTGAGTGTGAGAGAGAGAGAAGCTGTGTGAGAGAGAGAAAGAGAAGCTGTGAGTGAGAGACAGAGAGAGAAAGAAAGGGTGTGAGTGCGAGAGAGAGAGAGAAAGAGAAGCTGTGAGAGAGAGAGAGAGAAGCTGTGAGTGAGAAAGAGAGAGAAAGAGAAGCTGTGACTGAGAGACAGAGAGAGAAAGAGAAGCTGTGTATGTGAGAGAGAAAGAGAAACTGTGAGTGAGAGAGAGAGAAAGAGAAGCTGTAAGTGTGTGAGAGAGAGAAAGAGAAGCTGTGAGTGAGAGAGAGAAAAAAGAGAAGCTGTGAGTGTGTGAGAGAGAGAAAGAGAAGCTGTGAGTGAGAGAGAGAGAGAGAAAGAGAAGCTGTGAGTGAGAGAGAGAGAGAGAGAAGGAGAAGTTGTATGAGAGAGGGATATAGAGAAAGAGAAGCTGTGAGTGAGAGAGAGAGAAAGAGAAGCTGTGAGTGTGTGAGAGAGAAAGAGAAGTTGTGAGAGAGAGAGAAAAAGAGAAGCTGTGAGTGAGAGTGAAAGAGAGAAATAGAAGCTATGAGTGAGTGAGAGAGAGAGAAGCTGTGAGTGTGAGAGAGAGAGGAAGTGAAGCTGTGAGTGAAAAAGAGATAAACAGCAGCTGTGTGTGTGAGAGAGAAAGAGAAGCTGTGAGTGAGAGAGAGAGAGAGAGAATGAGAAGCTGTGTGTGAGAGAGAAAGAGAAGCTGTGAGTGAGAGAGAAAGAGAAGGTGTGAGTGAGAGATAGAGAGAGAAAGAGAAACGGTGAGTTAGAGAGAGAGAGAGAATGAGAAGCTGTGTGTGTGAGATAAAGAGAAGCTGTGAGTGAGAGAGAGAGAAAGAGAAGCTGTGAGTGAGAGATAGAGAGAGAAAGAGAAGCTGTGAGTGAGAGAGAGAGAGAAAGAGAATCTGTGAGTGAGAGAGAGACAGAAAGAGAAGCTATGACTGAGAGAGAGAGAGTAGCTGTGAGTGAGAGAGAGAAGCTGTGTGTGAGAGAGAAAGAGAAGCTGTGAGTGAGAGACAGAGAGAGAAAGAAAGGGTGTGAGTGCGAGAGAGAGAGAGAGAAAGAGAACCTGTGAGAGAGAGAGAAAGAGTAGCTGTGAGTGAGAAAGAGAGAGAAAGAGAAGCTGTGACTGAGAGACAGAGAGAGAAAGAGAAGCTGTGTATGAGAGTGAAAGAGAAGCTGTGAGTGAGAGAGAGAGAGAAAGAGAAGCTGTAAGTGTGAGAGAGATAGAAAGAGAAGCTGTGAGTGAGAGAGAGAGAAAAAATCTGTGAGTGTGTGAGAGAGAGAAAGAGAAGCTGTGAGTGAGAGAGTGAGAGAGAGAAAGAGAAGCTGTGAGTGAGAGAGAGAGAGAAGGAGAAGTTGTGTGAGAGAGAGATAGAGAAAGAGAAGCTGTGAGTGAGAGAGAGAGAAAGAGAAGCTTTGAGTGTGTGTGAGAGAGAAAGAGAAGTTGTGAGAGAGCGAGAAAAAGAGAAGCTGTGAGTGAGTGAAAGAGAGAAATAGAAGCTATGAATGAGTGAGAGAGAGAGAGAAGCTGTGAGTGTGTGAGAGAGAGGAAGTGAAGCTGTGAGTGAAAAAGAGAGAAAGAGCAGCTGTGAGTGAGAGATAGAGAGAGAAAGAGAAGATGTGAGTGAGAGAGAGAGAGAACGAGAAGCTGTGTGTGTGAGATAAAGAGAAGCTGTGAGTGAGAGAGAGAGAGAGAAGCTGTGAGTGAGAGATAGAGAGAGAAAGAGAATCTGTGAGTGAGAGAGAGAGAAAGAGAAGCTATGAGTGAGAGAGAGAGAGAGAAAGAAAGAAAGGGTGTGAGTGCGCATGCGAGTGAGAAAGAGAAGCTGTGAGAGAGAGAGAGAAAGAGAAGCTGTGAGTGAGAGAGAGAGAAGCTGTGAGTGAAAGTGAGAAAGAGAAGCTGAGTGAGAGAGAGAGAGAAAACCTGTGAGTGAGAGAAAGAGAAAGAGAAGCTGTGAGTAAGAGAGAAAGAGAGAAATAGAATCTATGAGTGAGAGACAGAGAGAGAAGCTGTGAGTGAGTGAGAGAGAGAGAAGCTGTGTGAGAGAGAGAGAGAAAAAGAGAATCTGTGAGTGAGAGAGAGAGAGAGAGAGAGAAGCTGTAAGTGAGTGAGAGAAAGAGAAGCTGTGAGTGTGTGAGAGAGAAAGAGAAGCTGTGAGTGAGAGAGAGAGTGAGAAGCTGTGAGTGAGAGAGAGAGAGAAAGAGAAGTTGTGAGTGAGAGACAGAGAGAGAAAGAGAAGTTGTTAGTGAGAGAGAGAGAAAGAGAAGCTGTGAGAGAGAGAGAGAAAGAGAGAAAGAGAAGCTGTGAGAGAGAGAGAAAGAGAAGCTATGAGTGTGTGAGAGAGAGAAGCTGTGAGTGAGAGACAGAGAGATAAAGAGAAGATGTGAGAGAGAGAGAGAGAAAGAGAAGCTGTGTGAGAGGGAGAGAATGAGAAGCTGTGTGTGTGTGAGAGAGAAAGAGAAGTTATTAGTGAGAGAGAGAGAGAGAGATAAAGAGCTGTGAGAGAGAGAGAGAAAGAGAAGCTGTGAGTGAGAGAGAGAGAGAGAAAGAGAAGCTGTGAGTGAGAGAGAGAGAGAAAGAGAAGCTGTGTGTGTGTGAAAGAGAAAGGGAAGTTGTGAGTGAGAGAAAGAGAGAGAAAGAGAAGCTGTGTGTATGAGAGAGAGAGAGAGAGAGCAAGAGAAGCCGTGAGTGAGAGAGAGAGAGAAAGAGAAGCTGTGAGTGTGAGAGAGAGAAAGAGAAGTTGTTAGTGTGTGTGAGAGAGAGAAAGAGCTGTGTGAGAGAGAGAGAGAAAGAGAAGCTGTGTGAGAGAGAGAATGAGAAGCTGTGTGTGAGAGAGAGAGAAAGAGAAGTTGTTAGTGAGAGAGAGAGAGAAAGAGCTGTGAGAGAGAGAGAGAAAGAGAAGCTGTGTGTGAGAGAGCAAGAGAAGCTGTGAGTGAGAGAGAGAAAGAGAAGCTGTGAGTGAGAGACAGAGAGAGAAAGAGAAGCTGTGTGTGTGAGAGAGAGTGATAAGCTGTGAGTGAGAGACAGAGAGAGAAAGAGAAGCTGTGTGAGCGAGAGAGAGTGATAAGCTGTGAATGAGAGAGAGAGAGAAAGAGAAGCTGTGAATGAGAGAGAGAGAGAGCGTCGCTGTGAGAGAGAGAGAGAGCAAGAGAAGCTGTGAGTGAGAGAGAGAGAAAGAGAAGCTGTGAGTGAGAGAGAAAGAGAGAAAGAGAAGCTGTGAGTGAGAGAGAGTGAAGCTATGAGAGAGAGAGAGAGAAAGAGAAGCTGTGAGTGAGAAAGAGAGAGAAAGAGAAGCTGTGAGTGAGAAAGAGAGAGAAAGAGAAGCTGTGAGTGAGAGACAGAGAGAGAAAGAGAAGCTGTGTGTGAGAGAGAGAGAAAGAGAAGCTGTGAGTGAGAGAGAGAGAGAGAGAGAAGCTGTGAGTGTGTGTGAGAGAGAAAGAGAAGCTGTGAGAGAGAAGCTGTGAGTGAGAGTGAAAGAGAAATAGAAGCTATGAGTGAGAGAGAGAGAGAAGCTGTGAGTGAGAGAGAGAGAGGAAGTGAAGCTGTCAGTGAAAAAGAGAGAAAGAGAAGCTGTGAGAGAGAGAGAAAGAGAAGCTGTGAGTGTGAGAGAAAGAGAAGCTGTGAGTAAGAGAGAGAGAGAAAGAGAAGCTGTGAGTGAGAGATAGAGAGAGAAAGAGAAGCTGTGAGTGAGTGAGAGAGAACGAGAAGCTGTGTGTGTGAGATAAAGAGAAGCTGTGAGTGAGAGAGAGAGAGAAAGAGAAGCTGTGAGTGAGAGATAGTGAGAGAAAGAGAAGCTGTGAGTGAGAGAGAGAGAGTGAAAGAGAATCTGTGAGTGAGAGAGAGAGAAAGAGAAGCTATGTGAGAGAGAGAGAGAGAGAGAAAGGGTGTGAGTGCGCGCGCGAGAGAGAAAGAGAAGCTGAGAGAGAGAGAGAGAAAGAGAAGCTGTGAGTGAGAAAGAGAGAGAAAGAGAAGCTGTGAGTGAGAGAGAGAAGCTGTGAGTGAAAGTGAGAAAGAGAAGCTGATAGTGAGAGAGAGAGAGAGAGAACCTGTGAGTGAGAGAAAGAGAAAGAGAAGCTGTGAGTAAGAGAGAAAGAGAGAAATAGAATCTATGAGTGAGAGACAGAGAGAGAAGCTGTGAGTGAGTGAGAGAGAGAGAAGCTGTGTGTGAGAGAGAGAGAAAAAGAGAAGCTGTGAGTGAGAGAGAGAGAGAGAGAAGCTGTAAGTGAGTGAGAGAAAGAGAAGCTGTGAGTGAGAGAGAGAGTGAGAAGCTGTGAGTGAGAAAGAGAGATAAAGAGAAGCTGTGAGTGAGAGACAGAGAGAGAAAGAGAAGTTGTTAGTGAGAGAGAGAGAGAAAGAGAAGGTGTGTGTGAGAGAGAGAAAGAGAAGCTGTGAGTGACAGATAGAGAGAGAAAGAGAAGCTGTGAGTGAGTGAGAGAGAGTGAAAGAGAATCTGTGAGTGAGAGAGAGAGAAAGAGAAGCTATGAGTGAGAGAGAGAGAGAGAAAGAAAGGGTGTGAGTGCGCGCGCGAGAGAGAAAGAGAAGCTGTGAGAGAGAGAGAGAAAGAGAAGCTGTGAGTGAGAAAGAGAGAGAAAGAGAAGCTGTGAGTGAGAGAGAGAGAAGCTGTGAGTGAAAGTGAGAAAGAGAAGCTGATAGTGAGAGAGAGAGAGAAAAAACCTGTGAGTGAGAGAAAGAGAAAGAGAAGCTGTGAGTAAGAGAGAAAGAGAGAAATAGAATCTATGAGTGAGAGACAGAGAGAGAAGCTGTGAGTGAGTGAGAGAGAGAGAATCTGTGTGAGAGAGAGAGAGAAAAAGAGAAGCTGTGAGTGAGAGAGAGAAAGAGAAGCTGTAAGTGAGTGAGAGAATGAGAAGCTGTGAGTGTGAGAGAGAGAAAGAGAAGCTGTGAGTGAGAGAGAGAGTGAGAAGCTGTGTGTGTGAGAGAGAGAAAGAGAAGTTATTAGTGAGAGAGAGAAGAGAGAGAGAGAAAGAGCTGTGTGAGAGAGAGAGAGAAAGAGAAGCTGTGAGAGAGAGAGAGAGAGAAAGAGAAGCTGTGAGTGAGAGAGAGAGAGAAAGAGAAGCTGTGTGTGTGTGAGAGAGAAAGGGAAGTTGTGAGTGAGAGAAAGAGAGAGAAAGAGAAGCTGTGTGTATGAGAGAGAGAGAGAGCAAGAGAAGCCGTGAGTGAGAGAGAGAGAGAAAGAGAAGCTGTGAGTGAGAGAGAGAGAGAGAAAGAGAAGCTGTGAGTGAGAGAGAGAGAGTGAGAAGCTATGAGAGAGTGAGAGAAAGAGAAGCTGTGTGTGAGAGAGAGATAGAGAAAGAGAAGCTGTGAGTGAGAGAGAGAGAGAGCAAGAGAAGCTGTGAGTGAGAGAGAGAGAGCAAGAGAAGCTGTGAGTGAGAGAGAGAGAGAAAGAGAAGATGTGAGTGAGAGAGAGAGAGAACGAGAAGCTGTGTGTGTGAGATAAAGAGAAGCTGTGAGTGAGAGAGAGAGAAAAAGAGAAGCTGTGAGTGAGAGATAGAGAGAGAAAGAGAAGCTGTGAGTGAGTGAGAGAGAGAAAGAGAAGCTGTGAGTGAGAGAGAGAGAGAGAAAGAGAAGCTGTGAGTGAGAGAGAGAGTGAGAAGCTATGAGAGAGAGAGAGATGGACACTTCTCCAAGTGGAGGGAAGCAAAGAGTGGGGTCCCCCAAGGTTCAGTACTGGGACCCCTGCTTTTCAACCTCTTCATAAATGATCTAGAGGTAGGAGTAAAAAGCAAGGTAGCCAAATTTGCTGACGACACTAAATTATACAGGGTAGTGAAAACTGTGAGAGATTGTGAGGAGCTCCAGAGGGATCTCTCGACACTGGGGGAGTGGGCAAAACAGTGGCAAATGAGTTTCAACATTAGTAAGTGCAGAGTGATGCATGTTGGGGCAAAGAACCCCAATTATATTTATAAACTGATGGGGTCTGAACTCTCTGCGACAAACCAGGAAAGGGACCTTGGTGTCCTGGTGGACAACTCAATGAAGTTGTCAACCCAGTGTGCCTCAGCAGTGAAAAAAGCAAACTCAATGCTAGGGATCATTAGGAAGGGTATAGAAAATAAGTCAGCAAGTGTCATTTTGCCTCTTTATAAATCTATGGTGAGGCCCCATCTGGAATACTGTGTACAGTTCTGGTCGCCATACCTCCAGAAGGATATTATGGAGCTGGAAAAAGTGCAGAGGAGGGCAACCAGAATGATTAGGGGACTGGAACACCTTCCTTACCATCTGAGGCTGCAACGGTTGGGCCTCTTCACTCTTGAACGACGACGTCTAAGAGGTGACCTGATTGAAGTTTATAAAATCATGCACGGTGTGGACAAAGAAGATAAGGAAAAACTGTTTTCCCTATCGCATAACACTAGAACTAGGGGACACTCCATGAAACTTTTGGGTACTAGTTCTCAAACAAATAAGAGAAAGTACTTTTTCACCCAGAGGATTACTGGTCTATGGAACTCCCTGCCAGAAGAAGTGGTGACAGCTGTCAGTCTTGACAGCTTTAAGAAAGGATTAGACAAGTTCATGGAGGACAAGGGTATCAATGGCTATAATTATGGATACTTAAGGACAACCTCCAGGTTGGATAGATAGGAAGGATGTCTCTCAATATCATTTCCAGGGAATCCTAAGCAGGCATCTCCTTGGGAATACCCTGAAGGAAATGGTGAGCCACTGTGTGAGACAGAATGCTGGACTGGATGGGCTGTGGCCTGTTCCAGCAAGGCTGTTCTTATGTTCTTATGAGAGAGAGAGAAAGAGAATGTGAGTGAGAGAGAGAGAGAAAGAGAAGCTATGAGTGAGAGAGAGAGAGAGAAGCTGTGAGTGTGAGAGAGAAGCTGTGCGTGAGAGAGAGAAAGAGAAGCTGTGTTTGTGTGTGTGAGAGAGAGAAGCTGTGAGTGAGAGAGAGAGAAAGAGAAGCTGTGTGATAGAGAGAGAGAGAGAGAAGCTGTGAGTGTGAGAGAGATTGAGATAAAGAGAAGTTGTGAGTGAGTGAGTGAGAGAGAGAAGCTGTGAGTGAAAGACAGAAAGAGAAGCTGTGAGTGAGAGAGAGAGAGAAGCTGTGAGTGAGAGAAACAGAAAGAGAAGCTGTGAGTAAGAGAGAAAGAGAGAAATAGAAGCTATGAGTGAGAGAGAGAGAAAGAGAAGCTGTATGTGAGTGAGAGAAAGACAAGCTGTGAGTGTGTGAGAGAGAAAGAGAAGCTGTGAGTGAGAGAGAGAGAGAAAGAGAAGCTGTGAGAGAGAGAGAGAAAGAGAAGCTGTGAGTGAGAGAGAGAGAGAGAAAGAGAAGCTGTGTGTGTGAGAGAAAGAGAAGCTGTGAGTGAGAGAGAGAGAGAAAGAGAAGCTGTGAGTGAGAGACAGAGAGAGAGAGTAGCTGTGTGTGAGAGAGAGAGAAGCTGTGAGTGAGAGAGAAAGAGAAGCTGTGAGTGAGAGAGAGAGAGAGAAAGAGAAGCTGTGAGTGAGAGACAGAGAGAGAGAGAGTAGCTGTGTGTGTGAGAGAGAGAGAAGCTGTGTGTGTGAGAGAAAGAGAAGCTGTGAGTGAGAGAGAGAGAGAGAATCTGTGAGTGAGAGAGAGAGAGAGAAAGAGAAGCTATGAGTGAGAGAGAGAGAGAGAAGCTGTGAGTGAGAGAGAGAAGCTGTGAGTGAGAGAGAGAGAGAAAGAGAAGCTCTGAAATAGAGAGAGAAAGAGAAGCTGTGAGTGAGAGAGAGAAAGAAAGAGAGAAGCTGTGAGTGTGAGAGAGTGAGATAAAGAGAAGCTGTGAGTGAGTGAGAGAGAGAGAAGCTATGAGTGAAAGAGAGAAAGAGAAGCTGTTAGTGAGAGAGAGAGAGAGAGAGAGAGAAGCTGTGAGTGAGAGACCGAGAGAGAATGAGAAGCTGTGTGTGAGAGAGAGTGATAAGCTGTGAGTGAGAGTGAGAGAAAGAGAAGCTGTGAGTGAGAGACAGAGAGAGAGAGAGTAGCTGTGTGAGAGACAGAGAAGCTGTGAGTGAGAGAGAGAAAGAGAAGCTGTGTGAGAGACAGAGAGAGAAAGAAAGGGTGTGAGTGCGAGAGAGAGAGAGAAAGAGAAGCTGTGAGAGAGAGAGAGAGAGAAGCTGTGAGTGAGAAAGAGAGAGAAAGAGAAGCTGTGACTGAGAGACAGAGAGAGAAAGAGAAGCTGTGTATGTGAGAGAGAAAGAGAAACTGTGAGTGAGAGAGAGAGAGAAAGAGAAGCTGTAAGTGTGTGAGAGAGAGAAAGAGAAGCTGTGAGTGAGAGAGAGAAAAAAAGAGAAGCTGTGAGTGTGTGAGAGAGAGAAAGAGAAGCTGTGAGTGAGAGAGAGAGAGAGAAAGAGAAGCTGTGAGTGAGAGAGAGAGAGAGAGAAGGAGAAGTTGTGTGAGAGAGGGATATAGAGAAAGAGAAGCTGTGAGTGAGAGAGAGAGAAAGAGAAGCTGTGAGTGTGTGTGAGAGAGAAAGAGAAGTTGTGAGAGAGAGAGAAAAAGAGAAGCTGTGAGTGAGAGTGAAAGAGAGAAATAGAAGCTATGAGTGAGTGAGAGAGAGAGAAGCTGTGAGTGTGAGAGAGAGAGGAAGTGAACCTGTGAGTGAAAAAGAGAGAAAGAGCAGCTGTGTGTGTGAGAGAGAAAGAGAAGCTGTAAGTGAGAGAGAGAGAGAGAACGAGAAGCTGTGTGTGAGAGAGAAAGAGAAGCTGTGAGTGAGAGAGAGAGAAAGAGAAGGTGTGAGTGAGAGATAGAGAGAGAAAGAGATACGGTGAGTTAGAGAGAGAGAGAATGAGAAGCTGTGTGTGTGAGATAAAGAGAAGCTGTGAGTGTGAGAGAGAGAAAGAGAAGCTGTGAGTGAGAGACAGAGAGAGAAAGAAAGGGTGTGAGTGCGAGAGAGAGAGAGAGAAAGAGAACCTGTGAGAGAGAGAGAAAGAGTAGCTGTGAGTGAGAAAGAGAGAGAAAGAGAAGCTGTGACTGAGAGACAGAGAGAGAAAGAGAAGCTGTGTATGAGAGAGAGAAAGAGAAGCTGTGAGAGAGAGAGAAAGAGAAGCTGTAAGTGTGAGAGAGATAGAAAGAGAAGCTGTGAGTGAGAGAGAGAGAAAAAATCTGTGAGTGTGTGAGAGAGAGAAAGAGAAGCTGTGAGTGAGAGAGTGAGAGAGAGAAAGAGAAGGTGTGAGTGAGAGAGAGAGAGAAGGAGAAGTTGTGTGAGAGAGAGATAGAGAAAGAGAAGCTGTGAGTGAGAGAGAGAGAAAGAGAAGCTTTGAGTGTGTGAGAGAGAGAAAGAGAAGTTGTGAGAGAGCGAGAAAAAGAGAAGCTGTGAGTGAGTGAAAGAGAGAAATAGAAGCTATGAGTGAGTGAGAGAGAGAGAAGCTGTGAGTGTGTGAGAGAGAGGCAGTGAAGCTGTGAGTGAAAAAGAGAGAAAGAGCAGCTGTGTGTGTGAGAGAGAAAGAGAAGCTGTGAGTGAGAGAGAGAGAGAACGAGAAGCTGTGTGTGAGAGAGAAAGAAGCTGTGAGTGAGAGAGAGAGAAAGAGAAGCTGTGAGTGAGAGATAGAGAGAGAAAGAGAAGCTGTGAATTAGAGAGAGAGAGATCGAGAAGCTGTGTGTGTGGGATAAAGAGAAGCTGTGAGTGAGAGAGACAGAGAAAGAGGATCTGTGAGTGAGAGATAGACAGAGAAAGAGAAGCTGTGAGTGAGAGAGAGAGAGAAAGAGAATCTGTGAGTGAGAGAGAGAGAGAAAGAGAAGCTAAGAGAGTGAGAGAGAGAGAGAGAAGCTGTGCGTGAGAGAGAGAGAGAAAGAGAAGCTGTGTGTGTGTGAGAGAGAGAGAGAAGCTGTGAGTGAGAGAGAGAGAGAAAGAGAAGCTGTGATGTGAGAGCGAGTGAGATAAAAAGAAGTTGTGAGTGAGTGAGTGAGTGAGAGAAGCTGTGAGTGAAAGAGAGAAAGAGAAGCTGTGAGTGAGTGAGAGAGAGAGAAGCTGTGAGTGAGACAGAGAGAGAAAGAGAAGCTGTGTGTGAGAGAGAGAGTGATAAGCTGTGTGTGTGTGTGTGTGAGAGAGAGAAGCTGTGAGTGAGAGAGAGAAAGAGAAGCTGTGAGTGAGAGAGAAAGAGAGATGCTGTGAGTGAGAGAGAGAAAGAGAAGCTGTGAGTGAGAGACAGAGAGAGAAAGAAAGGGTGTGAGTGCGAGAGAGAGAAAGAGAAGTTGTGTGTGAGAGAGAGAAAGAGAAGTTGTGAGTGAGAATGAGAGAGAAAGAGAAGCTGTGAGTGAGAGACAAAGAGAGAAAGAGAAGCTGTGTGTGTGAGAGAGAAAGAGAAGCTGAGAGTGAGAGAGAGAGAAGGTGTGAGTGAAAGTGAGAAAGAGAAGCTGATAGTGAGAGAGCGAGAGAGAGAGAAGCTGTGGTTGAGAGAAAGAGAAAGAGAAGCTTGAGTAAGAGAGAAAGAGAGAAATAGAAGCTATGAGTGACAGACAGAGAGAGAAGCTGTGAGTGAGTGAGTGAGAGAGAAGCTGTGTGAGAGAGAGAGAAAAAGAGAAGCTGTGAGTGAGAGAGAGAGAGAAAGAGAAGCTGTAAGTGAGTGAGAGAAAGAGAAGCTGTGAGTGTGTGAGAGAGAAAGAGAAGCTGTGAATGAGAGAGAGAGAGAAAGAGAAGTTGTTAGTGAAAGAGAGAGAAAGAGAAGCTGTGAGAGAGAGAGAGAAAGAGAAGCTGTGAGTGAGAGAGAGAGAGAAGCTGTGAGTGAGAGACAGAGAGATAAAGAGAAGCTGTGTGAGAGAGAGAGAAATAGAAGCTGTGAGAGAGAGAGAATGAGAAGCTGTGTGAGAGAGAAAGAGAAGCTGTGAGTGAGAGAGAGAGAAAGAGAAGCTGTGTGAGAGAGAGAGAAAGAGAACCTGTGAGTGAGAGAAAGAGAGAAAGAGAAGCTGTGAGTGAGAGACAGAGAGAGAAAGAGAAGCTGTGTGTGTGAGAGAGAGAAAGAGAAGCTGTGAGTGAGAGAGAGAAAGAGAAAGAGAAGCTGTGAGTGTGTGTGTGAGAGAAAGAGAAGCTGTGAGAGAGAGAGAAAAAGAGAAGCTGTGAGTGAGAGTGAAAGAGAGAAATAGAAGCTATGAGTGAGAGAGAGAGAGAAGCTGTGAGTGAGAGAGAGAGAGGAAGTGAAGCTGTGAGTGAAAAAGACAGAAAGAGAAGCTGTGTGTGAGAGAGAGAAAGAGAAGCTGTGAGTGAGTGAGAGAGAGAGAACGAGAAGCTGTGTGTGTGAGAGAAAGAGAAGCTGTGAGTGAAAGAGAGAGAGAGAAAGAGAAGCTGTGAGTGAGAGATAGAGAGAGAAAGAGAAGCTGTGAGTGAGTGAGAGAGAGAGAACGAGAATCTGTGAGTGAGAGAGAGAGAAAGAGAAGCTATGAGTGAGAGAGAGAGAGAAAGAAAAGCTGTGAGAGAGAGAAAGAGAAGCTGTGAGTGAGAGAGTGAGAAGCTGTCAGTGAAAGTGAAAGAGAAGCTGATAGTGTGAGAGAGAACCTGTGAGTGAGAGAAAGAGAAGGAGAAGCTGTGAGTAAGAGAGAAAGAGAGAAATAGAATCTATGAGTGAGAGACAGAGAGAGAAGCTGTGAGTGAGTGAGAGAGAGAGAAGCTGTGTGTGTGTGAGAGAGAAAGAGAAGCTGTGAGTGAGAGACAGAGAGAGAAAGAGAAGTTGTTAGTGAGAGAGAGAGAAAGAGAAGCTGTGAGAGAGAGAGAGAAAGAGAGAAAGAGAAGCTGTGAGAGAGAGAGTAAGAGAAGATATGAGTGAGAGAGAGAGAGAAGCTGTGAGTGAGAGACAGAGAGATAAAGAGAAGCTGTGTGTGTGAGAGAGAAAGAGAAGCTGTGAGAGAGGGAGAGAATGAGAAGCTGTGTGTGTGAGAGAGAGAAAGAGAAGTTATTAGTGAGAGAGAGAGAGAGAGAGAGCTGTGAGAGAGAGAGAGAAAGAGAAGCGGTGTGTGAGAGAGCAAGAGAAGCTGTGAGTGAGAGAGAGAGAGAGAAAGAGAAGCTGTGAGTGAGAGAGAGAGAGAGAAAGAGAAGTTGTGTGTGTGTGAGAGAGAGAGAGAGCAAGAGAAGCTGTGAGTGAGAGAGAGAGAGAGAAACAGAAGCTGTGAATGAGAGAGAGAGAGAAAGAGAAGCTGTGAGTGAGAGAAAGAGAAGGAGAAGCTGTGAGTAAGAGAGAAAGAGAGAAAAAGAATCTATGAGTGAGAGACAGAGAGAGAAGCTGTGAGTGAGTGAGAGAGAGAGAAGCTGTGTGTGTGTGAGAGAGAAAGAGAAGCTGTGAGTGAGAGACAGAGAGAGAAAGAGAAGTTGTTAGTGAGAGAGAGAGAGAAAGAGAAGCTGTGAGAGAGAGAGAGAAAGAGAGAGAGAGAAGCTGTGTGAGAGAGAGTAAGAGAAGCTATGAATGAGAGAGAGAGAGAAGCTGTGAGTGAGAGACAGAGAGATAAAGAGAAGCTGTGTGTGTGTGAGAGAAAGAGAAGCTGTGAGAGAGGGAGAGAATGAGAAGCTGTGTGTGAGAGAGAGAGAAAGAGAAGTTATTAGTGAGAGAGAGAGAGAGAAAGAGCTGTGTGAGAGAGAGAGAGAAAGAGAAGCGGTGTGTGAGAGAGCAAGAGAAGCTGTGAGTGAGAGAGAGAGAGAGAGAGAAAGAGAAGCTGTGAGTGAGAGAGAGAGAGAAAGAGAAGCTGTGTGTGTGTGAGAGAGAAAGGGAAGCTGTGAGTGAGAGACAGAGAGGGAAAGAGAAGTTGTGTGTCTGTGAGAGAGAGAGAGAGCAAGAGAAGCTGTGAGTGAGAGAGAGAGAGAGAAAGAGAAGCTGTGAATGAGAGAGAGAGAGAAAGAGAAGCTGTGAGTGTGAGAGAGAGAGTGAGAAGCTATGAGAGAGAGAGAAAGAGAAGCTGTGAGTGAGAGAGAGAAAGAGAAGCTGTGAGTGAGAAAGAGAGAGAAAGAGAAGTTGTGAGTGAGAGACAGAGAGAGAAAGAGAAGCTGTGTGAGAGAGAGATAAAGAAAGAGAAGCTGTGAGTGAGAGAGAGAGAGAGAGCAAGAGAAGCTGTGAGTGAGAGAGAGAGAGAAAGAGAAGCTGTGAGTGAGAGAGAGAGAAAGAGAAGCTGTGAGTGAGAGATAGAGTGGGAAGCTATGAGAGAGAGAGAGAAAGAGAAGCTGTGAGTGAGAGAGAGAAAGAGAAGCTGTCAGTGAGAAAGAGAGAGAAAGAGAAGCTGTGAGTGAGAGACAGAGTGAGAAAGAGAATATGTGTGAGAGAGAGAGATAGAGAAAGAGAAGCTGTGAGTGAGAGAGAGAAAGAGAGAAAGAGAAGCTGTGAGTGTGTGAGAGAATGAGAAGCTGTGACAGAGAGAGAAAAAGAGAAGCTGTGAGTGAGAGTGAAAGAGAGAAATAGAAGCTATAAGTGAGAGAGAGAGAGAGAAGCTGTGAGTGAGAGAGAGAGAGGAAGTGAAGCTGTGAGTGAAAAAGAGAGAAAGAGAAGCTGTGAGAGAGAGAAAGAGAAGCTGTGATTGAGAGATAGAGAGAGAAAGAGAAGATGTGAGTGAGAGAGAGAGAGAACGAGAAGCTGTGTGTGTGAGATAAAGAGAAGCTGTGAGTGAGAGAGAGAGAGAAGCTGTGAGTGAGAGACAGAGAGATAAAGAGAAGCTGTGTGTGAGAGAGAGAAAGAGAAGCTGTGTGAGAGAGAGAATGGGAAGCTGTGTGTGTGAGAGAGAGAAAGAAAAGTTGTTAGTGAGAGAGAGAGAGAGAGAGAGAGAAAGAGCTGTGAGAGAGATGGAGAGAAAGAGAAGCTGTGTGTGAGAGAGCAACAGAAGCTGTGAGTGAGAGAGAGAGAAAGAGAAGATGTGAGTGAGAGACAGAGAGAGAAAGAGAAGCTGTGTGTGTGAGAGAGAGTGATAAGCTGTGAGTGAGAGACAGAGAGAGAAAGAGAAACTGTGTGAGTGAGAGAGAGAAGCTGTGAGTGAGAGACAGAGAGATAAAGAGAAGCTATGACTGAGAGAGAGAGAGAGAGAGGCTGTGAGTGAGAGAGAGAAGCTATGAGTGAGAGAGAGAGAGAGAAAGAGAAGCTGTGAAATAGAGAGAGAAAGAGAAGCTGTGAGTGAGAGAGAGAAAGAAAGAGAGAAGCTGTGAGTGTGAGAGAGTGAGATAAAGAGAAGCTGTGAGTGAGTGAGAGAGAGAGAAAGAGAATCTGTGAGTGAGAGAGAGAGAGAGAGAAGGAGAAGTTGTGTGAGAGAGGGATATAGAGAAAGAGAAGCTGTGAGTGAGAGAGAGAGAAAGAGAAGCTGTGAGTGTGTGTGAGAGAGAAAGAGAAGTTGTGAGAGAGAGAGAAAAAGAGAAGCTGTGAGTGAGAGTGAAAGAGAGAAATAGAAGCTATGAGTGAGTGAGAGAGAGAGAAGCTGTGAGTGTGAGAGAGAGAGGAAGTGAACCTGTGAGTGAAAAAGAGAGAAAGAGCAGCTGTGTGTGAGAGAGAGAAAGAGAAGCTGTAAGTGAGAGAGAGAGAGAGAGAGAACGAGAAGCTGTGTGTGAGAGAGAAAGAGAAGCTGTGAGTGAGAGAGAGAGAAAGAGAAGGTGTGAGTGAGAGATAGAGAGAGAAAGAGAAACGGTGAGTTAGAGAGAGAGAGAGAATGAGAAGCTGTGTGTGTGAGATAAAGAGAAGCTGTGAGTGAGAGAGAGAGAAAGAGAAGCTGTGAGTGAGAGACAGAGAGAGAAAGAAAGGGTGTGAGTGCGAGAGAGAGAGAGAGAAAGAGAACCTGTGAGAGAGAGAGAAAGAGTAGCTGTGAGTGAGAAAGAGAGAGAAAGAGAAGCTGTGACTGAGAGACAGAGAGAGAAAGAGAAGCTGTGTATGAGAGAGAGAAAGAGAAGCTGTGAGTGAGAGAGAGAGAAAGAGAAGCTGTAAGTGTGAGAGAGATAGAAAGAGAAGCTGTGAGTGAGAGAGAGAGAAAAAATCTGTGAGTGTGTGAGAGAGAGAAAGAGAAGATGTGAGTGAGAGAGTGAGAGAGAGAAAGAGAAGCTGTGAGTGAGAGAGAGAGAAGGAGAAGTTGTGTGAGAGAGAGATAGAGAAAGAGAAGCTTTGAGTGTGTGTGAGAGAGAAAGAGAAGTTGTGAGAGAGCGAGAAAAAGAGAAGCTGTGAGTGAGTGAAAGAGAGAAATAGAAGCTATGAGTGAGTGAGAGAGAGAGAAGCTGTGAGTGTGTGAGAGAGAGGAAGTGAAGCTGTGAGTGAAAAAGAGAGAACGAGAAGCTGTGTGTGAGAGAGAAAGAAGCTGTGAGTGAGAGAGAGAGAAAGAGAAGATGTGAGTGAGAGATAGAGAGAGAAAGAGAAGCTGTGAGTTAGAGAGAGAGAGAGATCGAGAAGCTGTGTGTGTGAGATAAAGAGAAGCTGTGAGTGAGAGAGAGAGAAAGAGAATCTGTGAGTGAGAGATAGAGAGAGAAAGAGAAGCTGTGAGTGAGAGAGAGAGAGAAAGAGAATCTGTGAGTGAGAGAGAGAGAAAGAGAAGCTAAGAGAGTGAGAGAGAGAGAGAGAAGCTGTGCATGAGAGAGAGAGAGAAAGAGAAGCTGTGTGTGTGTGTGAGAGAGAGAGAAGCTGTGAGTGAGAGAGAGAGAGAGAAAGAGAAGCTGTGATTGTGAGAGAGAGTGAGATAAAAAGAAGTTGTGAGTGAGTGAGTGAGTGAGAGAAGCTGTGAGTGAAAGAGAGAAAGAGAAGCTGTGAGTGAGTGAGAGAGAGAGAAGCTGTGAGTGAGACAGAGAGAGAAAGAGAAGCTGTGTGTGAGAGAGAGAGTGATAAGCTGTGTGTGTGTGTGTGAGAGAGAGAAGCTGTGAGTGAGAGAGAGAAAGAGAAGCTGTGAGTGAGAGAGAAAGAGAGATGCTGTGAGTGAGAGAGAGAAAGAGAAGCTGTGAGTGAGAGACAGAGAGAGAAAGAAAGGGTGTGAGTGCGAGAGAGAGAAAGAGAAGTTGTGAGAGAGAGAGAGAGAGAAGTTGTGAGTGAGAATGAGAGAGAAAGAGAAGCTGTGAGTGAGAGACAAAGAGAGAAAGAGAAGCTGTGTGTGTGAGAGAGAAAGAGAAGCTGAGAGTGAGAGAGAGAGAAGGTGTGAGTGAAAGTGAAAAAGAGAAGCTGATAGTGAGAGAGCGAGAGAGAGAGAAGCTGTGGTTGAGAGAAAGAGAAAGAGAAGCTTGAGTAAGAGAGAAAGAGAGAAATAGAAGCTTTGAGTGACAGACAGAGAGAGAAGCTGTGAGTGAGTGAGTGAGAGAGAAGCTGTGTGAGAGAGAGAGAAAAAGAGAAGCTGTGAGTGAGTGAGAGAGAAAGAGAAGCTGTATGAGTGAGAGAAAGAGAAGCTGTGAGTGTGTGAGAGAGAAAGAGAAGCTGTGAATGAGAGAGAGAGAGAAAGAGAAGTTGTTAGTGAAAGAGAGAGAAAGAGAAGCTGTGAGAGAGAGAGAGAGAAAGAGAAGCTGTGAGTGAGAGAGAGAGAGAAGCTGTGAGTGAGAGACAGAGAGATAAAGAGAAGCTGTGAGAGAGAGAGAGAAATAGAAGCTGTGAGAGAGAGAGAATGAGAAGCTGTGTGAGAGAGAAAGAGAAGCTGTGAGTGAGAGAGAGAGAAAGAGAAGCTGTGTGTGTGTGAGAGAAAGAGAACCTGTGAGTGAGAGAAAGAGAGAAAGAGAAGCTGTGAGTGAGAGACAGAGAGAGAAAGAGAAGCTGTGTGTGAGAGAGAGAGAAAGAGAAGCTGTGAGTGAGAGAGAGAAAGAGAAAGAGAAGCTGTGAGTGTGTGTGAGAGAGAAAGAGAAGCTGTGAGAGAGAGAGAAAAAGAGAAGCTGTGAGAGTGAAAGAGAGAAATAGAAGCTATGAGTGAGAGAGAGAGAGAAGCTGTGAGTGAGAGAGAGAGAGGAAGTGAAGCTGTGAGTGAAAAAGACAGAAAGAGAAGCTGTGTGTGAGAGAGAGAAAGAGAAGCTGTGAGTGAGAGAGAGAGAGAGAGAATGAGAAGCTGTGTGTGTGAGAGAAAGAGAAGCTGTGAGTGAGAGAGAGAGAGAGAAAGAGAAGCTGTGAGTGAGAGATAGAGAGAGAAAGAGAAACGGTGAGTTAGAGAGAGAGAGAGAATGAGAAGCTGTGTGTGTGAGATAAAGAGAAGCTGTGAGTGAGAGAGAGAGAAAGAGAAGCTGTGAGTGAGAGACAGAGAGAGAAAGAAAGGGTGTGAGTGCGAGAGAGAGAGAGAAAGAGAACCTGTGTGAGAGAGAGAAAGAGTAGCTGTGAGTGAGAAAGAGAGAGAAAGAGAAGCTGTGACTGAGAGACAGAGAGAGAAAGAGAAGCTGTGTATGAGAGAGAGAAAGAGAAGCTGTGAGTGAGAGAGAGAGAAAGAGAAGCTGTAAGTGTGAGAGAGATAGAAAGAGAAGCTGTGAGTGAGAGAGAGAGAAAAAATCTGTGAGTGTGTGAGAGAGAGAAAGAGAAGATGTGAGTGAGAGAGTGAGAGAGAGAAAGAGAAGCTGTGAGTGAGAGAGAGAGAGAAGGAGAAGTTGTGTGAGAGAGAGATAGAGAAAGAGAAGCTGTGAGTGAGAGAGAGAGAGAAAGAGAAGCTTTGAGTGTGTGAGAGAGAGAAACAGAAGTTGTGAGAGAGCGAGAAAAAGAGAAGCTGTGAGTGAGTGAAAGAGAGAAATAGAAGCTATGAGTGAGTGAGAGAGAGAGAAGCTGTGAGTGTGTGAGAGAGAGGAAGTGAAGCTGTGAGTGAAAAAGAGAGAAAGAGCAGCTGTGTGTGTGAGAGAGAAAGAGAAGCTGTGAGTGAGAGAGAGAGAGAACGAGAAGCTGTGTGTGAGAGAGAAAGAAGCTGTGAGTGAGAGAGGGAGAAAGAGAAGCTGTGAGTGAGAGATAGAGAAAGAGAAGCTGTGAGTTAGAGAGAGAGAGAGATCGAGAAGCTGTGTGTGTGAGATAAAGAGAAGCTGTCAGTGAGAGAGAGAGAAAGAGAATCTGTGAGTGAGAGATAGAGAGAGAAAAAGAAGCTGTGAGTGAGAGAGAGAGAGAAAGAGAATCTGTGAGTGAGAGAGAGAGAGAAAGAGAAGCTAAGAGAGTGAGAGAGAGAGAGAAGCTGTGCGTGAGAGAGAGAGAGAAAGAGAAGCTGTGTGTGTGTGTGAGAGAGAGAAGCTGTGAGTGAGAGAGAGAGAGAAAGAGAAGCTGTGATTGTGAGAGAGAGTGAGATAAAAAGAAGTTGTGAGTGAGTGAGTGAGTGAGAGAAGCTGTGAGTGAAAGAGAGAAAGAGAAGCTGTGAGTGAGTGAGAGAGAGAGAAGCTGTGAGTGAGACAGAGAGAGAAAGAGAAGCTGTGTGTGAGAGAGAGAGTGATAAGCTGTGTGTGTGTGTGAGAGAGAGAGAGAGAAGCTGTGAGTGAGAGAGAGAAAGAGAAGCTGTGAGTGAGAGAGAAAGAGAGATGCTGTGAGTGAGAGAGAGAAAGAGAAGCTGTGAGTGAGAGACAGAGAGAGAAAGAAAGGGTGTGAGTGCGAGAGAGAGAAAGAGAAGTTGTGAGAGAGAGAGAGAAAGAGAAGTTGTGAGTGAGAATGAGAGAGAAAGAGAAGCTGTGAGTGAGAGACAAAGAGAGAAAGAGAAGCTGTGTGTGTGAGAGAGAAAGAGAAGCTGAGAGTGAGAGAGAGAGAAGGTGTGAGTGAAAGTGAGAAAGAGAAGCTGATAGTGAGAGAGCGAGAGAGAGAGAAGCTGTGGTTGAGAGAAAGAGAAAGAGAAGCTTGAGTAAGAGAGAAAGAGAGAAATAGAAGCTATGAGTGACAGACAGAGAGAGAAGCTGTGAGTGAGTGAGTGAGAGAGAAGCTGTGTGAGAGAGAGAGAAAAAGAGAAGCTGTGAGTGAGAGAGAGATAAAGAGAAGCTGTAAGTGAGTGAGAGAAAGAGAAGCTGTGAGTGTGTGAGAGAGAAAGAGAAGCTGTGAATGAGAGAGAGAGAGAAAGAGAAGTTGTTAGTGAAAGAGAGAGAAAGAGAAGCTGTGAGAGAGAGAGAGAAAGAGAAGCTGTGAGTGAGAGAGAGAGAGAAGCTGTGAGTGAGAGACAGAGAGATAAAGAGAAGCTGTGTGAGAGAGAGAGAAATAGAAGCTGTGAGAGAGAGAGAATGAGAAGCTGTGTGAGAGAGAAAGAGAAGCTGTGAGTGAGAGAGAGAGAAAGAGAAGCTGTGTGTGTGAGAGAGAAAGAGAACCTGTGACTGAGAGAAAGAGAGAAAGAGAAGCTGTGAGTGAGAGACAGAGAGAGAAAGAGAAGCTGTGTGAGAGAGAGAGAGAAAGAGAAGCTGTGAGTGAGAGAGAGAAAGAGAAAGAGAAGCTGTGAGTGTGTGTGAGAGAGAAAGAGAAGCTGTGAGAGAGAGAGAAAAAGAGAAGCTGTGAGTGAGAGTGAAAGAGAGAAATAGAAGCTATGAGTGAGAGAGAGAGAAGCTGTGAGTGAGAGAGAGAGGAAGTGAAGCTGTGAGTGAAAAAGACAGAAAGAGAAGCTGTGTGAGAGAGAGAGAAAGAGAAGCTGTGAGTGAGAGAGAGAGAGAAAGAGAAGCTGTGAGTGAGAGATAGAGAGAGAAAGAGAAGCTGTGAGTGAGTGAGAGAGAGAGAACGAGAATCTGTGAGTGAGAGAGAGAGAAAGAGAAGCTATGAGTGAGAGAGAGAGAGAAAGAGAAGCTGTGAGAGAGAGAAAGAGAAGCTGTGAGTGAGAGAGTGAGAAGCTGTCAGTGAAAGTGAAAGAGAAGCTGATAGTGTGAGAGAGAACCTGTGAGTGAGAGAAAGAGAAGGAGAAGCTGTGAGTAAGAGAGAAAGAGAGAAATAGAATCTATGAGTGAGAGACAGAGAGAGAAGCTGTGAGTGAGTGAGAGAGAGAGAAGCTGTGTGTGTGAGAGAGAGAAAGAGAAGCTGTGAGTGAGAGACAGAGAGAGAAAGAGAAGTTGTTAGTGAGAGAGAGAGACAAAGAGAAGCTGTGAGAGAGAGAGAGAAAGAGAGAAAGAGAAGCTGTGAGAGAGAGAGTAAGAGAAGCTATGAGTGAGAGAGAGAGAGAAGCTGTGAGTAAGAGACAGAGAGATAAAGAGAAGCTGTGTGTGTGAGAGAGAAAGAGAAGCTGTGAGAGAGGGAGAGAATGAGAAGCTGTGTGTGTGTGAGAGAGAAAGAGAAGTTATTAGTGAGAGAGAGAGAGAGAGAAAGAGCTGTGAGAGAGAGAGAGAGAAAGAGAAGCGGTGTGTGAGAGAGCAAGAGAAGCTGTGAGTGAGAGAGAGAGAGAGAAAGAGAAGCTGTGAGTGAGAGAGAGAGAGAAAGAGAAGCTGTGTGTGAGAGAGAGAAAGGGAAGCTGTGAGTGAGAGACAGAGAGAGAAAGAGAAGTTGTGTGTGTGTGAGAGAGAGAGAGAGCAAGAGAAGCTGTGAGTGAGAGAGAGAGAGAGAAAGAGAAGCTGTGAATGAGAGAGAGAGAGAAAGAGAAGCTGTGAGTGAGAGAGAGAGTGAGAAGCTATGAGAGAGAGAGAAAGAGAAGCTGTGAGTGAGAGAGAGAAAGAGAAGCTGTGAGTGAGAAAGAGAGAGAAAGAGAAGCTGTGAGTGAGAGACAGAGAGAGAAAGAGAAGCTGTGTGAGAGAGATAAAGAAAGAGAAGCTGTGAGTGAGAGAGAGAGAGAGAGCAAGAGAAGCTGTGAGTGAGAGAGAGAGAGAAAGAGAAGCTGTGAGTGAGAGAGAGAGAAAGAGAAGCTGTGAGTGAGAGATAGAGTGAGAAGCTATGAGAGAGAGAGAGAGAAAGAGAAGCTGTGAGGGAGAGACAGAGTGAGAAAGAGAATATGTGTGAGAGAGAGAGATAGAGAAAGAGAAGCTGTGAGTGAGAGAGAGAAAGAGAGAAAGAGAAGCTGTGAGTGTGTGAGAGAAAGAGAAGCTGTGACAGAGAGAGAAAAAGAGAAGCTGTGAGTGAGAGTGAAAGAGAGAAATAGAAGCTATAAGTGAGAGAGAGAGAGAAGCTGTGAGTGAGAGAGAGAGAGGAAGTGAAGCTGTGAGTGAAAGAGAGAGAAAGAGAAGCTGTGAGAGAGAGAAAGAGAAGCTGTGATTGAGAGATAGAGAGAGAAAGAGAAGCTGTGAGTGAGAGAGAGAGAGAAGCTGTGAGTGAGAGACAGAGAGATAAAGAGAAGCTGTGTGTGTGAGAGAGAAAGAGAAGCTGTGTGAGAGAGAGAATGGGAAGCTGTGTGTGTGTGAGAGAGAAAGAAAAGTTGTTAGTGAGAGAGAGAGAGAGAGAGAGAAAGAGCTGTGAGAGAGATGGAGAGAAAGAGAAGCTGTGTGTGAGAGAGCAAGAGAAGCTGTGAGTGAGAGAGAGAGAAAGAGAAGCTGTGAGTGAGAGACAGAGAGAGAAAGAGAAGCTGTGTGTGAGAGAGAGAGTGATAAGCTGTGAGTGAGAGACAGAGAGAGAAAGAGAAGCTGTGTGAGTGAGAGAGAGAGAAGCTGTGAGTGAGAGACAGAGAGATAAAGAGAAGCTATGAGTGAGAGAGAGAGAGAAGCTGTGAGTGAGAGAGAGAAGCTGTGAGTGAGAGAGAGAGAGAAAGAGAAGCTCTGAAATAGAGAGAGAAAGAGAAGCTGTGAGTGAGAGAGAGAGAAAGAAAGAAAGAGAGAAGCTGTGAGTGTGAGAGAGTGAGATAAAGAGAAGCTGTGAGTGAGTGAGAGAGAGAGAGAAGCTATGAGTGAAAGAGAGAAAGAGAAGCTGTTAGTGAGAGAGAGAGAGAGAGAGAAGCTGTGAGTGAGAGACCGAGAGAGAATGAGAAGCTGTGTGTGAGAGAGAGAGTGATAAGCTGTGAGTGAGAGTGAGAGAAAGAGAAGCTGTGAGTGAGAGACAGAGAGAGAGAGAGAGAGAGAGAGAGAGAGAGTAGCTGTGTGAGAGACAGAGAAGCTGTGAGTGAGAGAGAGAAAGAGAAGCTGTGAGTGTGAGAGAGAGAGAAGCTGTGTGAGAGAGAGAAAGAGAAGCTGTGAGTGAGAGACAGAGAGAGAAAGAAAGGGTGTGAGTGCGAGAGAGAGAGAGAGAAAGAGAAGCTGTGAGAGAGAGAGAGAGAAGCTGTGAGTGAGAAAGAGAGAGAAAGAGAAGCTGTGACTGAGAGACAGAGAGAGAAAGAGAAGCTGTGTATGTGAGAGAGAAAGAGAAACTGTGAGTGAGAGAGAGAGAAAGAGAAGCTGTAAGTGTGTGAGAGAGAGAAAGAGAAGCTGTGAGTGAGAGAGAGAAAAAAGAGAAGCTGTGAGTGTGTGAGAGAGAGAAAGAGAAGCTGTGAGTGAGAGAGAGAGAGAGAAAGAGAAGCTGTGAGTGAGAGAGAGAGAAAGAGAAGCTGTGAGTGTGTGAGAGAGAAAGAGAAGTTGTGAGAGAGAGAGAAAAAGAGAATCTGTGAGTGAGAGTGAAAGAGAGAAATAGAAGCTATGAGTGAGTGAGAGAGAGAGAAGCTGTGAGTGTGAGAGAGAGAGGAAGTGAAGCTGTGAGTGAAAAAGAGATAAACAGCAGCTGTGTGTGTGAGAGAGAAAGAGAAGCTGTGAGTGAGAGAGAGAGAGAGAGAATGAGAAGCTGTGTGTGAGCGAGAATGAGAAGCTGTGAGTGAGAGAGAAAGAGAAGGTGTGAGTGAGAGATAGAGAGAGAAAGAGAAACGGTGAGTTAGAGAGAGAGAGAGAATGAGAAGCTGTGTGTGTGAGATAAAGAGAAGCTGTGAGTGAGAGAGAGAGAAAGAGAAGCTGTGAGTGAGAGATAGAGAGAGAAAGAGAAGCTGTGAGTGAGAGAGAGAGAAAGAGAATCTGTGAGTGAGAGAGAGAGAGAAAGAGAAGCTATGACTGAGAGAGAGAGAGTAGCTGTGAGTGAGAGAGAGAAGCTGTGTGTGAGAGAGAAAGAGAAGCTGTGAGTGAGAGACAGAGAGAGAAAGAAAGGGTGTGAGTGCGAGAGAGAGAGAGAGAAAGAGAACCTGTGAGAGAGAGAGAAAGAGTAGCTGTGAGTGAGAAAGAGAGAGAAAGAGAAGCTGTGACTGAGAGACAGAGAGAGAAAGAGAAGCTGTGTATGAGAGTGAAAGAGAAGCTGTGAGTGAGAGAGAGAGAGAAAGAGAAGCTGTAAGTGTGAGAGAGATAGAAAGAGAAGCTGTGAGTGAGAGAGAGAGAAAAAATCTGTGAGTGTGTGAGAGAGAGAAAGAGAAGCTGTGAGTGAGAGAGTGAGAGAGAGAAAGAGAAGCTGTGAGTGAGAGAGAGAGAGAAGGAGAAGTTGTGTGAGAGAGAGATAGAGAAAGAGAAGCTGTGAGTGAGAGAGAGAGAAAGAGAAGCTTTGAGTGTGTGTGAGAGAGAAAGAGAAGTTGTGAGAGAGCGAGAAAAAGAGAAGCTGTGAGTGAGTGAAAGAGAGAAATAGAAGCTATGAATGAGTGAGAGAGAGAGAGAAGCTGTGAGTGTGTGAGAGAGAGGAAGTGAAGCTGTGAGTGAAAAAGAGAGAAAGAGCAGCTGTGTGTGAGAGAGAGAAAGAGAATCTGTGAGTGTGAGAGAGAGAGAACGAGAAGCTGTGTGTGAGAGAGAAAGAAGCTGTGAGTGAGAGAGAGAGAAAGAGAAGCTGTGAGTGAGAGATAGAGAGAGAAAGAGAAGCTGTGAGTTAGAGAGAGAGAGAGATCGAGAAGCTGTGTGTGTGAGATAAAGAGAAGCTGTGAGTGAGAGAGAGAGAGAAAGAGAATCTGTGAGTGAGAGATAGAGAGAGAAAGAGAAGCTGTGAGTGAGAGAGAGAGAGAAAGAGAATCTGTGAGTGAGAGAGAGAGAAAGAGAAGCTAAGAGAGTGAGGGAGAGAGAGAAGATGTGAGTGAGAGAGAGAAGCTGTGCGTGAGAGAGAGAGAGAAAGAGAAGCTGTGTGTGTGTGTGAGAGAGAGAGAGAAGCTGTGAGTGAGAGAGAGAGAGAGAAAGAGAAGCTGTGATTGTGAGAGAGAGTGAGATAAAAAGAAGTTGTGAGTGAGTGAGTGAGTGAGAGAAGCTGTGAGTGAAAGAGAGAAAGAGAAGCTGTGTGTGTGAGAGAGAGTGATAAGCTGTGTGTGTGTGTGTGAGAGAGAGAGAAGCTGTGAGTGAGAGAGAGAAAGAGAAGCTGTGAGTGAGAGAGAAAGAGAGATGCTGTGAGTGAGAGAGAGAAAGAGAAGCTGTGAGTGAGAGACAGAGAGAAAAAGAAAGGGTGTGAGTGCGAGAGAGAGAAAGAGAAGTTGTGAGAGAGAGAGAGAGAAAGAGAAGTTGTGAGTGAGAATGAGAGAGAAAGAGAAGCTGTGAGTGAGAGACAAAGAGAGAAAGAGAAGCTGTGTGTGTGAGAGAGAAAGAGAAGCTGAGAGTGAGAGAGAGAGAAGGTGTGAGTGAAAGTGAGAAAGAGAAGCTGATAGTGAGAGAGCGAGAGAGAGAGAAGCTGTGGTTGAGAGAAAGAGAAAGAGAAGCTTGAGTAAGAGAGAAAGAGAGAAATAGAAGCTATGAGTGAGAGACAGAGAGAGAAGCTGTGAGTGAGTGAGTGAGAGAGAAGCTGTGTGAGAGAGAGAGAAAAAGAGAAGCTGTGAGTGAGTGAGAGAGAGAAAGAGAAGCTGTAAGTGAGTGAGAGAAAGAGAAGCTGTGAGTGTGTGAGAGAGAAAGAGAAGCTGTGAGTGAGAGAGAGAGAGAAAGAGAAGTAGTTAGTGAAAGAGAGAGAAAGAGAAGCTGTGAGAGAGAGAGAGAGAAAGAGAAGCTGTGAGTGAGAGAGAGAGAGAAGCTGTGAGTGAGAGACAGAGAGATAAAGAGAAGCTGTGAGAGAGAGAGAAATAGAAGCTGTGAGAGAGAGAGAATGAGAAGCTGTGTGAGAGAGAAAGAGAAGCTGTGAGTGAGAGAGAGAGAAAGAGAAGCTGTGTGTGTGAGAGAGAAAGAGAACCTGTGAGTGAGAGAAAGATAGAAAGAGAAGCTGTGAGTGAGAGACAGAGAGAGAAAGAGAAGCTGTGTGAGAGAGAGAGAGAAAGAGAAGCTGTGAGTGAGAGAGAGAAAGAGAAAGAGAAGCTGTGAGTGTGTGTGTGAGAGAAAGAGAAGCTGTGTGAGAGAGAGAAAAAGAGAAGCTGTGAGTGAGAGTGAAAGAGAGAAATAGAAGCTATGAGTGAGTGAGAGACAGAAGCTGTGAGTGTGAGAGAGAGAGGAAGAGAACCTGTGAGTGAAAAAGAGAGAAAGAGCAGCTGTGTGTGTGAGAGAGAAAGAGAAGCTGTAAGTGAGAGAGAGAGAGAGAGAGAACGAGAAGCTGTGTGTGAGAGAGAAAGAGAAGCTGTGAGTGAGAGAGAGAGAAAGAGAAGGTGTGAGTGAGAGATAGAGAGAGAAAGAGAAACGGTGAGTTAGAGAGAGAGAGAGAATGAGAAGCTGTGTTTGTGAGATAAAGAGAAGCTGTGAGTGAGAGAGAGAGAAAGAGAAGCTGTGAGTGAGAGACAGAGAGAGAAAGAAAGGGTGTGAGTGCGAGAGAGAGAGAGAGAAAGAGAACCTGTGAGAGAGAGAGAAAGAGTAGCTGTGAGTGAGAAAGAGAGAGAAAGAGAAGCTGTGACTGAGAGACAGAGAGAGAGAGAAGCTGTGTATGAGAGAGAGAAAGAGAAGCTGTGAGTGAGAGAGAGAGAAAGAGAAGCTGTAAGTGTGAGAGAGATAGAAAGAGAAGCTGTGAGTGAGAGAGAGAGAAAAAATCTGTGAGTGTGAGAGAGAGAAAGAGAAGATGTGAGTGAGAGAGTGAGAGAGAGAAAGAGAAGCTGTGAGTGAGAGAGAGAGAGAAGGAGAAGTTGTGTGAGAGAGAGATAGAGAAAGAGAAGCTGTGAGTGAGAGAGAGAGAGAAAGAGAAGCTTTGAGTGTGTGTGAGAGAGAAAGAGAAGTTGTGAGAGAGCGAGAAAAAGAGAAGCTGTGAGTGAGTGAAAGAGAGAAATAGAAGCTATGAGTGAGTGAGAGAGAGAGAAGCTGTGAGTGTGTGAGAGAGAGGAAGTGAAGCTGTGAGTGAAAAAGAGAGAAAGAGCAGCTGTGTGTGTGAGAGAGAAAGAGAAGCTGTGAGTGAGAGAGAGAGAGAACGAGAAGCTGTGTGTGAGAGAGAAAGAAGCTGTGAGTGAGAGAGAGAGAGAAAGAGAAGCTGTGAGTGAGAGATAGAGAGAGAAAGAGAAGCTGTGAGTTAGAGAGAGAGAGAGAGAGAGAAGCTGTGTGTGTGAGATAAAGAGAAGCTGTGAGTGAGAGAGAGAGAAAGAGAATCTGTGAGTGAGAGATAGAGAGAGAAAGAGAAGCTGTGAGTGAGTGAGAGAGAGAAAGAGAATCTGTGAGTGAGAGAGAGAGAAAGAGAAGCTAAGAGAGTGAGAGAGAGAGAGAGAAGCTGTGCATGACAGAGAGAGAGAAAGAGAAGCTGTGTGTGTGTGTGTGAGAGAGAGAAGCTGTGAGTGAGAGAGAGAGAGAGAAAGAGAAGCTGTGATTGTGAGAGAGAGTGAGATAAAAAGAAGTTGTGAGTGAGTGAGTGAGTGAGAGAAGCTGTGAGTGAAAGAGAGAAAGAGAAGCTGTGAGTGAGTGAGAGAGAGAGAAGCTGTGAGTGAGACAGAGAGAGAAGGAGAAGCTGTGTGTGAGAGAGAGAGTGATAAGCTGTGTGTGTGTGTGAGAGAGAGAGAAGCTGTGAGTGAGAGAGAGAAAGAGAAGCTGTGAGTGAGAGAGAAAGAGAGATGCTGTGAGTGAGAGAGAGAAAGAGAAGCTGTGAGTGAGAGACAGAGAGAGAAAGAAAGGGTGTGAGTGCGAGAGAGAGAAAGAGAAGTTGTGAGAGAGAGAGAGAAAGAGAAGTTGTGAGTGAGAATGAGAGAGAAAGAGAAGCTGTGAGTGAGAGACAAAGAGAGAAAGAGAAGCTGTGTGTGTGTGAGAGAAAGAGAAGCTGAGAGTGAGAGAGAGAGAAGGTGTGAGTGAAAGTGAGAAAGAGAAGCTGATAGTGAGAGAGCGAGAGAGAGAGAAGCTGTGGTTGAGAGAAAGAGAAAGAGAAGCTTGAGTAAGAGAGAAAGAGAGAAATAGAAGCTATGAGTGACAGACAGAGAGAGAAGCTGTGAGTGAGTGAGTGAGAGAGAAGCTGTGTGAGAGAGAGAGAAAAAGAGAAGCTGTGAGTGAGAGAGAGAGAAAGAGAAGCTGTAAGTGAGTGAGAGAAAGAGAAGCTGTGAGTGTGTGAGAGAGAAAGAGAAGCTGTGAATGAGAGAGAGAGAGAAAGAGAAGTTGTTAGTGAAAGAGAGAGAAAGAGAAGCTGTGAGAGAGAGAGAGAGAAAGAGAAGCTGTGAGTGAGAGAGAGAGAGAAGCTGTGAGTGAGAGACAGAGAGATAAAGAGAAGCTGTGAGAGAGAGAGAGAAATAGAAGCTGTGAGAGAGAGAGAATGAGAAGCTGTGTGAGAGAGAAAGAGAAGCTGTGAGTGAGAGAGAGAGAAAGAGAAGCTGTGTGTGTGAGAGAGAAAGAGAACCTGTGAGTGAGAGAAAGAGAGAAAGAGAAGCTGTGAGTGAGAGACAGAGAGAGAAAGAGAAGCTGTGTGTGTGAGAGAGAGAAAGAGAAGCTGTGAGTGAGAGAGAGAAAGAGAAAGAGAAGCTGTGAGTGTGTGTGAGAGAGAAAGAGAAGCTGTGTGAGAGAGAGAAAAAGAGAAGCTGTGAGTGAGAGTGAAAGAGAGAAATAGAAGCTATGAGTGAGAGAGAGAGAGAAGCTGTGAGTGAGAGAGAGAGAGGAAGTGAAGCTGTGAGTGAAAAAGACAGAAAGAGAAGCTGTGTGAGAGAGAGAGAAAGAGAAGCTGTGAGTGAGAGAGAGAGAGAGAATGAGAAGCTGTGTGTGTGAGAGAAAGAGAAGCTGTGAGTGAGAGAGAGAGAGAGAAAGAGAAGCTGTGAGTGAGAGATAGAGAGAGAAAGAGAAACGGTGAGTTAGAGAGAGAGAGAGAATGAGAAGCTGTGTGTGTGAGATAAAGAGAAGCTGTGAGTGAGAGAGAGAGAAAGAGAAGCTGTGAGTGAGAGACAGAGAGAGAAAGAAAGGGTGTGAGTGCGAGAGAGAGAGAGAGAAAGAGAACCTGTGTGAGAGAGAGAAAGAGTAGCTGTGAGTGAGAAAGAGAGAGAAAGAGAAGCTGTGACTGAGAGACAGAGAGAGAATGAGAAGCTGTGTATGAGAGAGAGAAAGAGAAGCTGTGAGTGAGAGAGAGAGAAAGAGAAACTGTAAGTGTGAGAGAGATAGAAAGAGAAGCTGTGAGTGAGAGAGAGAGAAAAAATCTGTGAGTGTGTGTGAGAGAGAAAGAGAAGATGTGAGTGAGAGAGTGAGAGAGAGAAAGAGAAGCTGTGAGTGAGAGAGAGAGAGAAGGAGAAGTTGTGAGAGAGAGAGATAGAGAAAGAGAAGCTGTGAGTGAGAGAGAGAGAAAGAGAAGCTTTGAGTGTGTGAGAGAGAGAAATAGAAGTTGTGAGAGAGCGAGAAAAAGAGAAGCTGTGAGTGAGTGAAAGAGAGAAATAGAAGCTATGAGTGAGTGAGAGAGAGAGAAGCTGTGAGTGTGTGAGAGAGAGGAAGTGAAGCTGTGAGTGAAAAAGAGAGAAAGAGCAGCTGTGTGTGTGAGAGAGAAAGAGAAGCTGTGAGTGAGAGAGAGAGAGAATGAGAAGCTGTGTGTGAGAGAGAAAGAAGCTGTGAGTGAGAGAGGGAGAAAGAGAAGCTGTGAGTGAGAGATAGAGAGAGAAAGAGAAGCTGTGAGTTAGAGAGAGAGAGAGATCGAGAAGCTGTGTGTGTGAGATAAAGAGAAGCTGTGAGTGAGAGAGAGAGAAAGAGAATCTGTGAGTGAGAGATAGAGAGAGAAAAAGAAGCTGTGAGTGAGAGAGAGAGAGAAAGAGAATCTGTGAGTGAGTGAGAGAGAGAAAGAGAAGCTATGAGTGAGAGTGAGAGAGAGAAGCTGTGAGTGAGAGAGGAAGAGAGAAAGAGAAGCTGTGTGTGAGAGAGAGAGAGAAGCTGTGAGTGAGAGAGAGAGAGAAAGAGAAGCTGTGAGTGAGAGAGAGAGAGAAAGAGAAGCTGTGTGTGTGTGTGAGAGAGAGAAGCTGTGAGTGAGAGAGAGAGAGAAAGAGAAGCTGTGATTGTGAGAGAGAGTGAGATAAAAAGAAGTTGTGAGTGAGTGAGTGAGTGAGAGAAGCTGTGAGTGAAAGAGAGAAAGAGAAGCTGTGAGTGAGTGAGAGAGAGAGAAGCTGTGAGTGAGACAGAGAGAGAAAGAGAAGCTGTGTGTGAGAGAGAGAGTGATAAGCTGTGTGTGTGTGTGTGTGTGAGAGAGAGAAGCTGTGAGTGAGAGAGAGAAAGAGAAGCTGTGAGTGAGAGAGAAAGAGAGATGCTGTGAGTGAGAGAGAGAAAGAGAAGCTGTGAGTGAGAGACAGAGAGAGAAAGAAAGGGTGTGAGTGCGAGAGAGAGAAAGAGAAGTTGTGAGAGAGAGAGAGAAAGAGTTGTGAGTGAGAATGAGAGAGAAAGAGAAGCTGTGAGTGAGAGACAAAGAGAGAAAGAGAAGCTGTGTGTGTGAGAGAGAAAGAGAAGCTGAGAGTGAGAGAGAGAGAAGGTGTGAGTGAAAGTGAGAAAGAGAAGCTGATAGTGAGAGAGCGAGAGAGAGAGAAGCTGTGGTTGAGAGAAAGAGAAAGAGAAGCTTGAGTAAGAGAGAAAGAGAGAAATAGAAGCTATGAGTGACAGACAGAGAGAGAAGCTGTGAGTGAGTGAGTGAGAGAGAAGCTGTGTGAGAGAGAGAGAAAAAGAGAAGCTGTGAGTGAGAGAGAGAGAAAGAGAAGCTGTAAGTGAGTGAGAGAAAGAGAAGCTGAGAGTGTGTGAGAGAGAAAGAGAAGCTGTGAATGAGAGAGAGAGAGAAAGAGAAGTTGTTAGTGAAAGAGAGAGAAAGAGAAGCTGTGAGAGAGAGAGAGAAAGAGAAGCTGTGAGTGAGAGAGAGAGAGAAGCTGTGAGTGAGAGACAGAGAGATAAAGAGAAGCTGTGAGTGAGAGACAGAGTGAGAAAGAGAATATGTGTGAGAGAGAGAGATAGAGAAAGAGAAGCTGTGAGTGAGAGAGAGAAAGAGAGAAAGAGAAGCTGTGAGTGTGTGAGAGAAAGAGAAGCTGTGACAGAGAGAGAAAAAGAGAAGCTGTGAGTGAGAGTGAAAGAGAGAAATAGAAGCTATAAGTGAGAGAGAGAGAAGCTGTGAGTGAGAGAGAGAGAGAGGAAGTGAAGCTGTGAGTGAAAGAGAGAGAAAGAGAAGCTGTGATTGAGAGATAGAGAGAGAAAGAGAAGATGTGAGTGAGAGAGAGAGAGAACGAGAAGCTGTGTGTGTGAGATAAAGAGAAGCTGTGAGTGAGAGAGAGAGAGAAGCTGTGAGTGAGAGACAGAGAGATAAAGAGAAGCTGTGTGTGTGAGAGAGAAAGAGAAGCTGTGTGAGAGAGAGAATGGGAAGCTGTGTGTGTGTGAGAGAGAAAGAAAAGTTGTTAGTGAGAGAGAGAGAGAGAGAAAGAGCTGTGAGAGAGATGGAGAGAAAGAGAAGCTGTGTGTGAGAGAGCAAGAGAAGCTGTGAGTGAGAGAGAGAGAAAGAGAAGCTGTGAGTGAGAGACAGAGAGAGAAAGAGAAGCTGTGTGTGTGAGAGAGAGTGATAAGCTGTGAGTGAGAGACAGAGAGAGAAAGAGAAGCTGTGTGAGTGAGAGAGAGAGAAGCTGTGAGTGAGAGACAGAGAGATAAAGAGAAGCTATGAGTGAGAGAGAGAGAAGCTGTGAGTGAGAGAGAGAAGCTGTGAGTGAGAGAGAGAGAGAGAAAGAGAAGCTCTGAAATAGAGAGAGAAAGAGAAGCTGTGAGTGAGAGAGAGAAAGAAAGAGAGAAGCTGTGAGTGTGAGAGAGTGAGATAAAGAGAAGCTGTGAGTGAGTGTGAGAGAGAGAGAAGCTATGAGTGAAAGAGAGAAAGAGAAGCTGTTAGTGAGAGAGAGAGAGAGAGAGAGAGAAGCTGTGAGTGAGAGACCGAGAGAGAATGAGAAGCTGTGTGTGAGAGAGAGAGTGATAAGCTGTGAGTGAGAGTGAGAGAAAGAGAAGCTGTGAGTGAGAGACAGAGAGAGAGAGAGAGAGAGAGAGAGTAGCTGTGTGAGAGACAGAGAAGCTGTGAGTGAGAGAGAGAAAGAGAAGCTGTGAGTGTGAGAGAGAGAGAAGCTGTGTGAGAGAGAGAAAGAGAAGCTGTGAGTGAGAGACAGAGAGAGAAAGAAAGGGTGTGAGTGCGAGAGAGAGAGAGAGAGAAAGAGAAGCTGTGAGAGAGAGAGAGAAGCTGTGAGTGAGAAAGAGAGAGAAAGAGAAGCTGTGACTGAGAGACAGAGAGAGAAAGAGAAGCTGTGTATGTGAGAGAGAAAGAGAAACTGTGAGTGAGAGAGAGAGAAAGAGAAGCTGTAAGTGTGTGAGAGAGAGAAAGAGAAGCTGTGAGTGAGAGAGAGAAAAAAGAGAAGCTGTGAGTGTGTGAGAGAGAGAAAGAGAAGCTGTGAGTGAGAGAGAGAGAGAGAGAGAAAGAGAAGCTGTGAGTGAGAGAGAGAGAGAGAGAAGGAGAAGTTGTGTGAGAGAGGGATATAGAGAAAGAGAAGCTGTGAGTGAGAGAGAGAGAAAGAGAAGCTGTGAGTGTGTGTGAGAGAAAGAGAAGTTGTGAGAGAGAGAGAAAAAGAGAAGCTGTGAGTGAGAGTGAAAGAGAGAAATAGAAGCTATGAGTGAGTGAGAGAGAGAGAAGCTGTGAGTGTGAGAGAGAGAGGAAGTGAAGCTGTGAGTGAAAAAGAGATAAACAGCAGCTGTGTGTGTGAGAGAGAAAGAGAAGCTGTGAGTGAGAGAGAGAGAGAGAATGAGAAGCTGTGTGTGAGAGAGAAAGAGAAGCTGTGAGTGAGAGAGAAAGAGAAGGTGTGAGTGAGAGATAGAGAGAGAAAGAGAAACGGTGAGTTAGAGAGAGAGAGAGAATGAGAAGATGTGTGTGTGAGATAAAGAGAAGCTGTGAGTGAGAGAGAGAGAAAGAGAAGCTGTGAGTGAGAGATAGAGAGAGAAAGAGAAGCTGTGAGTGAGAGAGAGAGAGAAAGAGAATCTGTGAGTGAGAGAGAGAGAGAAAGATAAGCTATGACTGAGAGAGAGAGAGTAGCTGTGAGTGAGAGAGAGAAGCTGTGTGTGAGAGAGAAAGAGAAGCTGTGAGTGAGAGACAGAGAGAGAAAGAAAGGGTGTGAGTGCGAGAGAGAGAGAGAGAAAGAGAACCTGTGAGAGAGAGAGAAAGAGTAGCTGTGAGTGAGAAAGAGAGAGAAAGAGAAGCTGTGACTGAGAGACAGAGAGAGAAAGAGAAGCTGTGTATGAGAGTGAAAGAGAAGCTGTGAGTGAGAGAGAGAGAGAAAGAGAAGCTGTAAGTGTGAGAGAGATAGAAAGAGAAGCTGTGAGTGAGAGAGAGAGAAAAAATCTGTGAGTGTGTAGGAGAGAGAAAGAGAAGCTGTGAGTGAGAGAGTGAGAGAGAGAAAGAGAAGCTGTGAGTGAGAGAGAGAGAGAAGGAGAAGTTGTGTGAGAGAGAGATAGAGAAAGAGAAGCTGTGAGTGAGAGAGAGAGAAAGAGAAGCTTTGAGTGTGTGTGAGAGAGAAAGAGAAGTTGTGAGAGAGCGAGAAAAAGAGAAGCTGTGAGTGAGTGAAAGAGAGAAATAGAAGCTATGAATGAGTGAGAGAGAGAGAAGCTGTGAGTGTGTGAGAGAGAGGAAGTGAAGCTGTGAGTGAAAAAGAGAGAAAGAGCAGCTGTGTGTGAGAGAGAGAAAGAGAAGCTGTGAGTGAGAGAGAGAGAGAACGAGAAGCTGTGTGTGAGAGAGAAAGAAGCTGTGAGTGAGAGAGAGAGAAAGAGAAGCTGTGAGTGAGAGATAGAGAGAGAAAGAGAAGCTGTGAGTTAGAGAGAGAGAGAGAGAAGCTGTGTGTGTGAGATAAAGAGAAGCTGTGAGTGAGAGAGAGAGAGAAAGAGAATCTGTGAGAGATAGAGAGAGAAAGAGAAGCTGTGAGTGAGAGAGAGAGAGAAAGAGAATCTGTGGGTGAGAGAGAGAGAAAGAGAAGCTAAGAGAGTGAGAGAGAGAGAGAAGCTGTGAGTGAGAGAGAGAAGCTGTGCGTGAGAGAGAGAGAGAGAGAAAGAGAAGCTGTGTGTGTGTGAGAGAGAGAGAGAGAAGCTGTGAGTGAGAGAGAGAGAGAGAAAGAGAAGCTGTGATTGTGAGAGAGAGTGAGATAAAAAGAAGTTGTGAGTGAGTGAGTGAGTGAGAGAAGCTGTGAGTGAAAGAGAGAAAGAGAAGCTGTGTGAGAGAGAGAGAGTGATAAGCTGTGTGTGTGTGAGAGAGAGAGGGAGAAGCTGTGAGTGAGAGAGAGAAAGAGAAGCTGTGAGTGAGAGAGAAAGAGAGATGCTGTGAGTGAGAGAGAGAAAGAGAAGCTGTGAGTGAGAGACAGAGAGAAAAAGAAAGGGTGTGAGTGCGAGAGAGAGAAAGAGAAGTTGTGAGAGAGAGAGAGAGAAAGAGAAGTTGTGAGTGAGAATGAGAGAGAAAGAGAAGCTGTGAGTGAGAGACCAAGAGAGAAAGAGAAGCTGTGTGTGTGAGAGAGAAAGAGAAGCTGAGAGTGAGAGAGAGAGAAGGTGTGAGTGAAAGTGAGAAAGAGAAGCTGATAGTGAGAGAGCGAGAGAGAGAGAAGCTGTGGTTGAGAGAAAGAGAAAGAGAAGCTTGAGTAAGAGAGAAAGAGAGAAATAGAAGCTATGAGTGAGAGACAGAGAGAGAAGCTGTGAGTGAGTGAGTGAGAGAGAAGCTGTGTGAGAGAGAGAGAAAAAGAGAAGCTGTGAGTGAGTGAGAGAGAGAAAGAGAAGCTGTAAGTGAGTGAGAGAAAGAGAAGCTGTGAGTGTGTGAGAGAGAAAGAGAAGCTGTGAGTGAGAGAGAGAGAGAAAGAGAAGTAGTTAGTGAAAGAGAGAGAAAGAGAAGCTGTGAGAGAGAGAGAGAGAAGCTGTGAGTGAGAGACAGAGAGATAAAGAGAAGCTGTGAGAGAGAGAGAAACAGAAGCTGTGAGAGAGAGAGAATGAGAAGCTGTGTGAGAGAGAAAGAGAAGCTGTGAGTGAGAGAGAGAGAAAGAGAAGCTGTGTGTGTGAGAGAGAAAGAGAACCTGTGAGTGAGAGAAAGATAGAAAGAGAAGCTGTGAGTGAGAGACAGAGAGAGAAAGAGAAGCTGTGTGAGAGAGAGAGAGAAAGAGAAGCTGTGAGTGAGAGAGAGAAAGAGAAAGAGAAGCTGTGAGTGTGTGTGTGAGAGAAAGAGAAGCTGTGAGAGAGAGAGAAAAAGAGAAGCTGTGAGTGAGAGTGAAAGAGAGAAATAGAAGCTATGAGTGAGAGAGAGAGAGAAGCTGTGAGTGAGAGAGAGAGAGGAAGTGAAGCTGTGAGTGAAAAAGACAGAAAGAGAAGCTGTGTGAGAGAGAGAGAAAGAGAAGCTGTGAGTGAGAGAGAGAGAGAGAGAACGAGAAGCTGTGTGTGAGAGAAAGAGAAGCTGTGAGTGAGAGAGAGAGAGAGAGAAAGAGAAGCTGTGAGTGAGAGATAGAGAGAGAAAGAGAAGCTGTGAGTGAGTGAGAGAGAGAGATCGAGAATCTGTGAGTGAGAGAGAGAGAAAGAGAAGCTATGAGTGAGTGAGAGAGAGAAAGAGAAGCTGTGAGAGAGAGAAAGAGAAGCTGTGAGTGAGAGAGTGAGAAGCTGTGAGTGAAAGTGAAAGAGAAGCTGATAGTGTGAGAGAGAACCTGTGAGTGAGAGAAAGAGAAGGAGAAGCTGCGAGTAAGAGAGAAAGAGAGAAATAGAATCTATGAGTGAGAGACAGAGAGAGAAGCTGTGAGTGAGTGAGAGAGAGAGAAGCTGTGTGTGTGAGAGAGAGAAAGAGAAGCTGTGAGTGAGAGACAGAGAGAGAAAGAGTAGTTGTTAGTGAGAGAGAGAGAGAAAGAGAAGCTGTGAGAGAGAGAGAGAAAGAGAGAAAGAGAAGCTGTGAGAGAGAGAGAAAGAGAAGCTATGAGTGAGAGAGAGAGTGAGAAGCTGTGAGTGAGAGAGAGAGAAAGAGAAGCTGTGAGTGAGAGACAGAGAGAGAAAGAGAAGTTGTTAGTGAGAGAGAGAGAGAAAGAGCTGTGAGAGAGAGAGAGAGAGAAAGAGAAGCGGTGTGTGAGAGAGCAAGAGAAGCTGTGAGTGAGAGAGAGAGAGAGAGAGAGAAGCTGTGAGTGAGAGAGAGAGAAAGAGAAGCTGTGTGTGTGTGAGAGAGAAAGGGAAGTTATTAGTGAGAGAGAGAGAGAAAGAGCTGTGAGAGAGAGAGAGAGAGAAAGAGAAGCTGTGAGTGAGAGAGAGAGAAAGAGAAGCTGTGTGTGTGTGAGAGAGAAAGGGAAGCTGTGAGTGAGAGACAGAGAGAGAAAGAGAAGTTGTGTGTGTGTGAGAGAGAGAGAGAGCAAGAGAAGCTGTGAGTGAGAGAGAGAGAGAGCAAGAGAAGCTGTGAATGAGAGAGAGAGAGAAAGAGAAGCTGTGAGTGAAAGAGAGAGTGAGAAGCTATGAGAGAGAGAGAAAGAGAAGCTGTGAGTGAGAGAGAGAAAGAGAAGCTGTGAGTGAGAAAGAGAGAGAAAGAGAAGCTGTGAGTGAGTGACAGAGAGAGAAAGAGAAGCTGTGTGAGAGAGAGATATAGAAAGAGAAGCTGTGAGTGAGAGAGAGTGAGAGAGAGCAAGAGAAGCTGTGAGTGAGAGAGAGAGAGAAAGAGAAGCTGTGAGTGAGAGAGAGAGAAAGAGAAGCTGTGAGTGAGAGATAGAGTGAGAAGCTATGAGAGAGAGAGAGAGAAAGAGAAACTGTGAGTGAGAGAGAGAAAGAGAAGCTGTCAGTGAGAAAGAGAGAGAAAGAGAAGCTGTGAGTGAGAGACAGAGTGAGAAAGAGAATATGTGTGAGAGAGAGAGATAGAGAAAGAGAAGCTGTGAGTGAGAGAGAGAAAGAGAGAAAGAGAAGCTGTGAGTGTGTGAGAGAAAGAGAAGCTGTGAGAGAGACAAAGAGAAGCTGTGATTGAGAGATAGAGAGAGAAAGAGAAGATGTGAGTGAGAGAGAGAGAACGAGAAGCTTTGTGTGTGAGATAAAGAGAAGCTGTGAGTGTGTGAGAGAGAGAAGCTGTGAGTGAGAGACAGAGAGATAAAGAGAAGCTGTGTGTGTGAGAGAGAAAGAGAAGCTGTCTGAGAGAGAGAATGAGAAGCTGTGTGTGTGTGAGAGAAAGAGAAGTTGTTAGTGAGAGAGAGAGAGAGAGAGAAAGAGCTGTGAGAGAGAGGGAGAGAAAGAGAAGCTGTGTGTGAGAGAGCAAGAGAAGCTGTGAGTGAGAGAGAGAGAGAAAGAGAAGCTGTGAGTGAGAGACAGAGAGAGAAAGAGAAGCTGTGTGTGTGAGAGAGAGTGATAAGCTGTGAGTGAGAGACAGAGAGAGAAAGAGAAGCTGTGTGAGTGAGAGAGTGATAAGCTGTGAGTGAGAGAGAGAGAGAAAGAGAAGCTGTGAGTGAGAGACAGAGAGAGTAGCTGTGTGAGAGAGAGAGAGAGCAAGAGAAGCTGTGAGTGAGAGAGAGAGAGAAAGAGAAGCTGTGAGTGTGAGAGAAAGAGAGAAAGAGAAGCTGTGAGTGAGAGAGAGTGAGAAGCTATGAGAGAGAGAGAGAGAAAGAGAAGCTGTGAGTGAGAAAGAGAGAGAAAGAGAACCTGTGAGTGAGAAAGAGAGAGAAAGAGAAGCTGTGAGTGAGTGACAGAGAGAGAAAGAGAAGCTGTGTGAGAGAGAGAGAGAGAGAAAGAGAAGCTGTGAGTGAGAGAGAGAAAGAGAAGCTGTGAGTGTGTGTGAGAGAGAAAGAGAAGCTGTGAGAGAGAGAGAAAAAGAGAAGCTGTGAGTGAGAGTGAAAGAGAGAAATAGAAGCTATGAGTGAGAGAGAGAGAAGCTGTGAGTGAGAGAGAAGGGGAAGTGAGGCTGTGAGTGAAAAAGAGAGAAAGAGAAGCTGTGAGAGAGAGAGAGAAAGAGAAGCTGTGTGTGTGAGAGAAAGAGAAGTTGTGAGTGAGAGAGAGAGAGAAAGAGAAGCTGTGAGTGAGAGATAGAGAGAGAAAGAGAAGCTGTGAGTGAGTGAGAGAGAGAGAACGAGAAGCTGTGTGTGAGAGATAAAGAGAAGCTGTGAGTGAGAGAGAGAGAGAAAGAGAAGCTGTGAGTGAGAGATAGAGAGAGAAAGAGAAGCTGTGAGTGAGAGAGAGAGAGTGAAAGAGAATCTGTGAGTGAGAGAGAGAGAAAGAGAAGCTGTGAGAGAGAGAGAGAAAGAAGCTGTGAGTGAGAAAGAGAGAGAAAGAGAAGCTGTGAGTGAGAGAGAGAGAAGCTGTGAGTGAAAGTGAGAAAGAGAAGCTGATAGTGAGAGAGAGAGAGAGAACCTGTGAGTGAGAGAAAGAGAAGGAGAAGCTGTGAGTAAGAGAGAAAGAGAGAAATAGAATCTATGAGAGAGAGACAGAGAGAGAAGCTGTGAGTGAGTGAGAGAGAGAGAAGCTGTGTGAGAGAGAGAGAGAAAAAGAGAAGCTGTGAGTGAGAGAGAGAGAGAAAGAGAAGCTGTAAGTGAGTGAGAGAAAGAGAAGCTGTGAGTGTGAGAGAGAGAAAGAGAAGCTGTGAGTGAGAGAGAGAGTGAGAAGCTGTGAGTGAGAGAGAGAGAGAAAGAGAAGCTGTGAGTGAGAGACAGAGAGAGAAAGAGAAGTTGTTAGTGAGAGAGAGAGAGAAAGAGAAGCTGTGAGAGAGAGAGAGAAAGAGAGAAAGAGAAGCTGTGAGAGAAAGAGAAGCTATGAGTGAGAGAGAGAGAAGCTGTGAGTGAGAGACGGAGAGATAAAGAGAAGCTGTGAGAGAGAAAGAGAAGCTGTGAGAGAGGGAGAGAATGAGAAGCTGTGTGTGTGAGAGAGAGAAAGAGAAGTTATTAGTGAGAGAGAGAGAGAGAGAGCTGTGTGAGAGAGAGAGAGAAAGAGAAGCGGTGTGTGAGAGAGCAAGAGAAGCTGTGAGTGAGAAAGAGAGAGAAAGAGAAGCTGTGAGTGAGAGAGAGAGAGAAAGAGAAGCTGTGTGTGTGAGAGAGAGAAAGGGAAGTTGTGAGTGAGAGACAGAGAGAGAAAGATAAGCTGTGTGTGTGTGAGAGAGAGAGAGAGCAAGAGAAGCCGTGAGTGAGAGAGAGAGGGAAAGAGAAGCTGTGAGTGAGAGTGAGAGAGAAAGAGAAGCTGTGAGTGAGAGAGAGAGTGAGAAGCTATGAGAAAGAGAGAGAAAGAGAAGCTGTGAGTGAGAGAGAGAAAGAGAAGCTGTGAGTAAGAAAGAGAGAGAAAGAGAAGCTGTGAGTGAGAGACAGAGAGAGAAAGAGAAGCTGTGTGAGAGATAGAGATAGAGAAATAGAAGCTGTGAGTGAGAGAAAGAGAGAAAGAGAAGCTGTGAGTGTGTGTGAGAGAGAAAGAGAAGCTGTGAGAGAGAGAGAAAAAGAGAAGCTGTGAGTGAGAGTAAAAGAGAGAAATAGAAGCCATGAGTGAGAGATTGAGAGAAGCTGTGAGTGAGAGAGAGAGAGAGAGAACGAGAAGCTGTGTGTGAGAGAGAAAGAGAAGCTGTGAGTGAGAGAGAGAGAGGAAGTGAAGCTGTGAGTGAAAAAGACAGAAAGAGAAGCTGTGTGAGAGAGAGAGAAAGAGAAGCTGTGAGTGAGAGAGAGAGAGAACGAGAAGCTGTGTGTGTGAGAGAAAGAGAAGCTGTGAGTGAGAGAGAGAGAGAGAAAGAGAAGCTGTGAGTGAGAGATAGAGAGAGAAAGAGAAGCTGTGAGTGAGTGAGAGAGAGAGATCGAGAATCTGTGAGTGAGAGAGAGAGAAAGCGAAGCTATGAGTGAGAGAGAGAGAGAAAGAGAAGCTGTGAGAGAGAGAAAGAGAAGGTGATAGTGTGAGAGAGAACCTGTGAGTGAGAGAAAGAGAAGGAGAAGCTGTGAGTAAGAGAGAAAGAGAGAAATAGAATCTATGAGTGAGAGACAGAGAGAGAAGCTGTGAGTGAGTGAGAGAGAGAGAAGCTGTGTGTGAGAGAGAGAGAAAGAGAAGCTGTGAGTGAGAGACAGAGAGAGAAAGAGAAGTTGTTAGTGAGAGAGAGAGAGAAAGAGAAGCTGTGAGAGAGAGAGAGAAAGAGAGAAAGAGAAGCTGTGAGAGAGAGAGAAAGAGAAGCTATGAGTGAGAGAGAGAGAGAAGCTGTGAGTGAGAGACAGAGAGATAAAGAGAAGCTGTGTGTGTGAGAGAGAAAGAGAAGCTGTGAGAGAGGGAGAGAATGAGAAGCTGTGTGTGTGTGAGAGAGAAAGAGAAGTTATTAGTGAGAGAGAGAGAGAGAAAGAGCTGTGAGAGAGAGAGAGAGAAAGAGAAGCGGTGTGTGAGAGAGCAAGAGAAGCTGTGAGTGAGAGAGAGAGAGAGAGAAAGAGAAGCTGTGAGTGAGAGAGAGAGAAAAAGAAGCTGTGTGTGTGTGAGAGAGAAAGGGAAGCTGTGAGTGAGAGACAGAGAGAGAAAGAGAAGTTGTGTGTGTGTGAGAGAGAGAGAGAGCAAGAGAAGCTGTGAGTGAGAGAGAGAGAGAGAAAGAGAAGCTGTGAATGAGAGAGAGAGAGAAAGAGAAGCTGTGAGTGAGAGAGTGAGAAGCTATGAGAGAGAGAGAAAGAGAAGCTGTGAGTGAGAGAGAGAAAGAGAAGCTGTGAGTGAGAAAGAGAGAGAAAGAGAAGCTGTGAGTGAGAGACAGAGAGAGAAAGAGAAGCTGTGTGAGAGAGAGATATAGAAAGAGAAGCTGTGAGTGAGAGAAAGAGAGAGAGCAAGAGAAGCTGTGAGTGAGAGAGAGAGAGAAAGAGAAGCTGTGAGTGAGAGAGAGAGAAAGAGAAGCTGTGAGTGAGAGATAGAGTGAGAAGCTATGAGAGAGAGAGAGAGAAAGAGAAGCTGTGAGTGAGAGAGAGAAAGAGAAGCTGTCAGTGAGAAAGAGAGAGAAAGAGAAGCTGTGAGTGAGAGACAGAGTGAGAAAGAGAATATGTGTGAGAGAGAGAGATAGAGAAAGAGAAGCTGTGAGTGAGAGAGAGAAAGAGAGAAAGAGAAGCTGTGAGTGTGTGAGAGAAAGAGAAGCTGTGAGAGAGAGAAAGAGAAGCTGTGATTGAGAGATAGAGAGAGAAAGAGAAGATGTGAGTGAGAGAGAGAGAGAACGAGAAGCTGTGTGTGTGAGATAAAGAGAAGCTGTGAGTGTGAGAGAGAGAGAAGCTGTGAGTGAGAGACAGAGAGATAAAGAGAAGCTGTGTGTGTGAGAGAGAAAGAGAAGCTGTGTGAGAGAGAGAATGAGAAGCTGTGTGTGTGTGTGAGAGAAAGAGAAGTTGTTAGTGAGAGAGAGAGAGAGAGAGAGAAAGAGCTGTGAGAGAGAGGGAGAGAAAGAGAAGCTGTGTGTGAGAGAGCAAGAGAAGCTGTGAGTGAGAGAGAGAGAGAAAGAGAAGCTGTGAGTGAGAGACAGAGAGAGAAAGAGAAGCTGTGTGTGAGAGAGAGAGTGATAAGCTGTGAGTGAGAGACAGAGAGAGAAAGAGAAGCTGTGTGAGTGAGAGAGAGTGATAAGCTGTGAGAGAGAGAGAGAGAAAGAGAAGCTGTGAGTGAGAGACAGAGAGAGTAGCTGTGTGAGAGAGAGAGAGCAAGAGAAGCTGTGAGTGAGAGAGAGAGAAAGAGAAGCTGTGAGTGTGAGAGAAAGAGAGAAAGAGAAGCTGTGAGTGAGAGAGAGTGAGAAGCTATGAGAGAGAGAGAAAGAGAAGCTGTGAGTGAGAAAGAGAGAGAAAGAGAACCTGTGAGTGAGAAAGAGAGAGAAAGAGAAGCTGTGAGTGAGTGACAGAGAGAGAAAGAGAAGCTGTGTGAGAGAGAGAGAGAGAGAGAAAGAGAAGCTGTGAGTGAGAGAGAGAAAGAGAAGCTGTGAGTGTGTGTGAGAGAGAAAGAGAAGCTGTGAGAGAGAGAGAAAAAGAGAAGCTGTGAGTGAGAGTGAAAGAGAGAAATAGAAGCTATGAGTGAGAGAGAGAGAAGCTGTGAGTGAGAGAGAAGGGGAAGTGAGGCTGTGAGTGAAAAAGAGAGTAAGAGAAGCTGTGAGAGAGAGAGAGAAAGAGAAGCTGTGTGTGAGAGAGAGAGAGAGAACGAGAAGCTGTGTGTGAGAGAGAAAGAGAAGCTGTGAGTGAGAGAGAGAGAGAAAGAGAAGATGTGAGTGAGAGATAGAGAGAGAAAGAGAAGATGTGAGTGAGAGAGAGAGAGAACGAGAAGCTGTGTGTGTGAGATAAAGAGAAGCTGTGAGTGAGAGAGAGAGAAAGAGAAGCTGTGAGTGAGAGATAGAGAGAGAAAGAGAAGCTGTGAGTGAGAGATAGAGAGAGAAAGAGAATCTGTGAGTGAGAGAGAGAGAAAGAGAAGCTATGAGTGAGAGAGAGAGAGAGAAAGAAAGGGTGTGAGTGTGCATGCGAGTGAGAAAGAGAAGCTGTGAGAGAGAGAGAGAAAGAGAAGCTGTGAGTGAAAGTGAGAAAGAGAAGCTGATAGTGAGAGAGAGAGAGAAAACCTGTGAGTGAGAGAAAGAGAAAGAGAAGCTGTGAGTAAGAGAGAAAGAGAGAAATAGAATCTATGAGTGAGAGACAGAGAGAGAAGCTTTGAGTGAGTGGAGAGAGACAAGCTGTGTGAGAGAGAGAGAGAAAAAGAGAAGCTGTGAGTGAGAGAGAGAGAAAGAGAAGCTGTAAGTGAGTGAGAGAAAGAGAAGCTGTGAGTGAGAGAGAGAGAGTGAAAGAGAATCTGTGAGTGAGAGAGAGAGAAAGAGAAGCTGTGAGAGAGAGAGAGAAAGAAGCTGTGAGTGAGAAAGAGAGAGAAAGAGAAGCTGTGAGTGAGAGAGAGAGAAGCTGTGAGTGAAAGTGAGAAAGAGAAGCTGATAGTGAGAGAGAGAGAGAGAACCTGTGAGTGAGAGAAAGAGAAGGAGAAGCTGTGAGTAAGAGAGAAAGAGAGAAATAGAATCTATGAGAGAGAGACAGAGAGAGAAGCTGTGAGTGAGTGAGAGAGAGAGAAGCTGTGTGAGAGAGAGAGAGAAAAAGAGAAGCTGTGAGTGAGAGAGAGAGAGAAAGAGAAGCTGTAAGTGAGTGAGAGAAAGAGAAGCTGTGAGTGTGAGAGAGAGAAAGAGAAGCTGTGAGTGAGAGAGAGAGTGAGAAGCTGTGAGTGAGAGAGAGAGAGAAAGAGAAGCTGTGAGTGAGAGACAGAGAGAGAAAGAGAAGTTGTTAGTGAGAGAGAGAGAGAAAGAGAAGCTGTGAGAGAGAGAGAGAAAGAGAGAAAGAGAAGCTGTGAGAGAAAGAGAAGCTATGAGTGAGAGAGAGAGAAGCTGTGAGTGAGAGACGGAGAGATAAAGAGAAGCTGTGAGAGAGAAAGAGAAGCTGTGAGAGAGGGAGAGAATGAGAAGCTGTATGTGTGAGAGAGAGAAAGAGAAGTTATTAGTGAGAGAGAGAGAGAGAGAGCTGTGAGAGAGATAGAGAGAAAGAGAAGCGGTGTGTGAGAGAGCAAGAGAAGCTGTGAGTGAGAAAGAGAGAGAAAGAGAAGCTGTGAGTGAGAAAGAGAGAGAAAGAGAAGCTGTGTGTGAGAGAGAGAGAAAGGGAAGTTGTGAGTGAGAGACAGAGAGAGAAAGATAAGCTGTGTGTGTGTGTGAGAGAGAGAGAGCAAGAGAAGCCGTGAGTGAGAGAGAGAGGGAAAGAGAAGCTGTGAGTGAGAGTGAGAGAGAAAGAGAAGCTGTGAGTGAGAGAGAGAGTGAGAAGCTATGAGAAAGAGAGAGAAAGAGAAGCTGTGAGTGAGAGAGAGAAAGAGAAGCTGTGAGTAAGAAAGAGAGAGAAAGAGAAGCTGTGAGTGAGAGACAGAGAGAGAAAGAGAAGCTGTGTGAGAGATAGAGATAGAGAAATAGAAGCTGTGAGTGAGAGAAAGAGAGAAAGAGAAGCTGTGAGTGTGTGTGAGAGAGAAAGAGAAGCTGTGAGAGAGAGAGAAAAAGAGAAGCTGTGAGTGAGAGTAAAAGAGAGAAATAGAAGCCATGAGTGAGAGATTGAGAGAAGCTGTGAGTGAGAGAGAGAGAGAGAGAACGAGAAGCTGTGTGTGAGAGAGAAAGAGAAGCTGTGAGTGAGAGAGAGAGAGGAAGTGAAGCTGTGAGTGAAAAAGACAGAAAGAGAAGCTGTGTGAGAGAGAGAGAAAGAGAAGCTGTGAGTGAGAGAGAGAGAGAACGAGAAGCTGTGTGTGTGAGAGAAAGAGAAGCTGTGAGTGAGAGAGAGAGAGAGAAAGAGAAGCTGTGAGTGAGAGATAGAGAGAGAAAGAGAAGCTGTGAGTGAGTGAGAGAGAGAGATCGAGAATCTGTGAGTGAGAGAGAGAGAAAGCGAAGCTATGAGTGAGAGAGAGAGAGAAAGAGAAGCTGTGAGAGAGAGAAAGAGAAGGTGATAGTGTGAGAGAGAACCTGTGAGTGAGAGAAAGAGAAGGAGAAGCTGTGAGTAAGAGAGAAAGAGAGAAATAGAATCTATGAGTGAGAGACAGAGAGAGAAGCTGTGAGTGAGTGAGAGAGAGAGAAGCTGTGTGTGTGAGAGAGAAAGAGAAGCTGTGAGTGAGAGACAGAGAGAGAAAGAGAAGTTGTTAGTGAGAGAGAGAGAGAAAGAGAAGCTGTGAGAGAGAGAGAGAAAGAGAGAAAGAGAAGCTGTGAGAGAGAGAGAAAGAGAAGCTATGAGTGAGAGAGAGAGAGAAGCTGTGAGTGAGAGACAGAGAGATAAAGAGAAGCTGTGTGTGTGAGAGAGAAAGAGAAGCTGTGAGAGAGGGAGAGAATGAGAAGCTGTGTGTGTGTGAGAGAGAAAGAGAAGTTATTAGTGAGAGAGAGAGAGAGAAAGAGCTGTGAGAGAGAGAGAGAGAAAGAGAAGCGGTGTGTGAGAGAGCAAGAGAAGCTGTGAGTGAGAGAGAGAGAGAGAGAAAGAGAAGCTGTGAGTGAAAGAGAGAGAGAAAGAGAAGCTGTGTGTGTGTGAGAGAGAAAGGGAAGCTGTGAGTGAGAGACAGAGAGAGAAAGAGAAGTTGTGTGTGTGTGAGAGAGAGAGAGAGCAAGAGAAGCTGTGAGTGAGAGAGAGAGAGAGAAAGAGAAGCTGTGAATGAGAGAGAGAGAGAAAGAGAAGCTGTGAGTGAGAGAGAGAGTGAGAAGCTATGAGAGAGAGAGAAAGAGAAGCTGTGAGTGAGAGAGAGAAAGAGAAGCTGTGAGTGAGAAAGAGAGAGAAAGAGAAGCTGTGAGTGAGAGACAGAGAGAGAAAGAGAAGCTGTGTGAGAGAGAGATATAGAAAGAGAAGCTGTGAGTGAGAGAGAGAGAGAGAGAGCAAGAGAAGCTGTGAGTGAGAGAGAGAGAGAAAGAGAAGCTGTGAGTGAGAGAGAGAGAAAGAGAAGCTGTGAGTGAGAGATAGAGTGAGAAGCTATGAGAGAGAGAGAGAGAAAGAGAAGCTGTGAGTGAGAGAGAGAAAGAGAAGCTGTCAGTGAGAAAGAGAGAGAAAGAGAAGCTGTGAGTGAGAGACAGAGTGAGAAAGAGAATATGTGTGAGAGAGAGAGATAGAGAAAGAGAAGCTGTGAGTGAGAGAGAGAAAGAGAGAAAGAGAAGCTGTGAGTGTGTGAGAGAAAGAGAAGCTGTGAGAGAGAGAAAGAGAAGCTGTGATTGAGAGATAGAGAGAGAAAGAGAAGATGTGAGTGAGAGAGAGAGAGAACGAGAAGCTGTGTGTGTGAGATAAAGAGAAGCTGTGAGTGTGAGAGAGAGAGAAGCTGTGAGTGAGAGACAGAGAGATAAAGAGAAGCTGTGTGTGTGAGAGAGAAAGAGAAGCTGTGTGAGAGAGAGAATGAGAAGCTGTGTGTGTGTGAGAGAGAAAGAGAAGTTGTTAGAGAGAGAGAGAGAGAGAGAGAGAAAGAGCTGTGAGAGAGAGGGAGAGAAAGAGAAGCTGTGTGTGAGAGAGCAAGAGAAGCTGTGAGTGAGAGAGAGAGAGAAAGAGAAGCTGTGAGTGAGAGACAGAGAGAGAAAGAGAAGCTGTGTGTGAGAGAGAGAGTGATAAGCTGTGAGTGAGAGACAGAGAGAGAAAGAGAAGCTGTGTGAGTGAGAGAGAGTGATAAGCTGTGAGTGAGAGAGAGAGAAAGAGAAGCTGTGAGTGAGAGACAGAGAGAGTAGCTGTGTGAGAGAGAGAGAGAGCAAGAGAAGCTGTGAGTGAGAGAGAGAGAAAGAGAAGCTGTGAGTGTGAGAGAAAGAGAGAAAGAGAAGCTGTGAGTGAGAGAGAGTGAGAAGCTATGAGAGAGAGAGAAAGAGAAGCTGTGAGTGAGAAAGAGAGAGAAAGAGAACCTGTGAGTGAGAAAGAGAGAGAAAGAGAAGCTGTGAGTGAGTGACAGAGAGAGAAAGAGAAGCTGTGTGAGAGAGAGAGAGAGAGAAAGAGAAGCTGTGAGTGAGAGAGAGAAAGAGAAGCTGTGAGTGTGTGTGAGAGAGAAAGAGAAGCTGTGAGAGAGAGAGAAAAAGAGAAGCTGTGAGTGAGAGTGAAAGAGAGAAATAGAAGCTATGAGTGAGAGAGAGAGAAGCTGTGAGTGAGAGAGAAGGGGAAGTGAGGCTGTGAGTGAAAAAGAGAGAAAGAGAAGCTGTGAGAGAGAGAGAGAAAGAGAAGCTGTGTGTGTGAGAGAAAGAGAAGCTGTGAGTGAGAGAGAGAGAGCAAGAGAAGCTGTGAGTGAGAGAGAGAGAGAGAAAGAGAAGCTGTGAATGAGAGAGAGAGAGAAAGAGAAGCTGTGAGTGAGAGAGAGAGTGAGAAGCTATGAGAGAGAGAGAAAGAGAAGCTGTGAGTGAGAGAGAGAAAGAGAAGCTGTGAGTGAGAAAGAGAGAGAAAGAGAAGCTGTGTGAGAGACAGAGAGAGAAAGAGAAGCTGTGTGAGAGAGAGATATAGAAAGAGAAGCTGTGAGTGAGAGAGAGAGAGAGAGCAAGAGAAGCTGTGAGTGAGAGAGAGAGAGAAAGAGAAGCTGTGAGTGAGAGAGAGAGAAAGAGAAGCTGTGAGTGAGAGATAGAGTGAGAAGCTATGAGAGAGAGAGAGAGAAAGAGAAGCTGTGAGTGAGAGAGAGAAAGAGAAGCTGTCAGTGAGAAAGAGAGAGAAAGAGAAGCTGTGAGTGAGAGACAGAGTGAGAAAGAGAATATGTGTGAGAGAGAGATAGAGAAAGAGAAGCTGTGAGTGAGAGAGAGAAAGAGAGAAAGAGAAGCTGTGAGTGTGTGAGAGAAAGAGAAGCTGTGAGAGAGAGAAAGAGAAGCTGTGATTGAGAGATAGAGAGAGAAAGAGAAGATGTGAGTGAGAGAGAGAGAGAACGAGAAGCTGTGTGTGTGAGATAAAGAGAAGCTGTGAGTGAGAGAGAGAGAAGCTGTGAGTGAGAGACAGAGAGATAAAGAGAAGCTGTGTGTGTGAGAGAGAAAGAGAAGCTGTGTGAGAGAGAGAATGAGAAGCTGTGTGTGTGAGAGAGAGAAAGAGAAGTTGTTAGTGAGAGAGAGAGAGAGAGAGAGAGAAAGAGCTGTGAGAGAGAGGGAGAGAAAGAGAAGCTGTGTGTGAGAGAGCAAGAGAAGCTGTGAGTGAGAGAGAGAGAGAAAGAGAAGCTGTGAGTGAGAGACAGAGAGAGAAAGAGAAGCTGTGTGTGAGAGAGAGAGTGATAAGCTGTGAGTGAGAGACAGAGAGAGAAAGAGAAGCTGTGTGAGTGAGAGAGAGTGATAAGCTGTGAGTGAGAGAGAGAGAAAGAGAAGCTGTGAGTGAGAGACAGAGAGAGTAGCTGTGTGGGAGAGAGAGAGAGCAAGAGAAGCTGTGAGTGAGAGAGAGAGAAAGAGAAGCTGTGAGTGTGAGAGAAAGAGAGAAAGAGAACCTGTGAGTGAGAAAGAGAGAGAAAGAGAAGCTGTGAGTGAGTGACAGAGAGAGAAAGAGAAGCTGTGTGTGTGAGAGAGAGAGAGAGAGAGAGAGAGAAGCTGTGAGTGAGAGAGAGAAAGAGAAGCTGTGAGTGTGTGTGAGAGAGAAAGAGAAGCTGTGAGAGAGAGAGAAAAAGAGAAGCTGTGAGTGAGAGTGAAAGAGAGAAATAGAAGCTATGAGTGAGAGAGAGAGAAGCTGTGAGTGAGAGAGAAGGGGAAGTGAGGCTGTGAGTGAAAAAGAGAGAAAGAGAAGCTGTGAGAGAGAGAGAGAAAGAGAAGCTGTGTGTGTGAGAGAAAGAGAAGCTGTGAGTGAGAGAGAGAGAAAGAGAAGCTGTGAGTGAGAGATAGATAGAGAAAGAGAAGCTGTGAGTGAGTGAGAGAGAGAGAACGAGAAGCTGTGTGTGAGAGATAAAGAGAAGCTGTGAGTGAGAGTGAGAGAGAAAGAGAAGCTGTGAGTGAGAGATAGAGAGAGAAAGAGAAGCTGTGAGTGAGAGAGAGAGAGTGAAAGAGAATCTGTGAGTGAGAGAGAGAGAAAGAGAAGCTGAGAGAGAGAGAGAGAGAAAGAAGCTGTGAGTGAGAAAGAGAGAGAAAGAGAAGCTGTGAGTGAGAGAGAGAGAAGCTGTGAGTGAAAGTGAGAAAGAGAAGCTGATAGTGAGAGAGAGAGAGAACCTGTGAGTGAGAGAAAGAGAAAGAGAAGCTGTGAGTAAGAGAGAAAGAGAGAAATAGAATCTATGAGAGAGAGACAGAGAGAGAAGCTGTGAGTGAGTGAGAGAGAGAGAAGCTGTGTGAGAGAGAGAGAGAAAAAGAGAAGCTGTGAGTGAGAGAGAGAGAGAAAGAGAAGCTGTAAGTGAGTGAGAGAATGAGAAGCTGTGAGTGTGAGAGAGAGAAAGAGAAGCTGTGAGTGAGAGAGAGAGTGAGAACCTGTGAGTGAGACAGAGAGAGAAAGAGAAGCTGTGAGTGAGAGACAGAGAGAGAAAGAGAAGTTGTTAGTGAGAGAGAGAGAGAAAGAGAAGCTGTGAGAGAGAGAGAGAAAGAGAGAAAGAGAAGCTGTGAGAGAAAGAGAAGCTATGAGTGAGAGAGAGAGAAGCTGTGAGTGAGAGACGGAGATATAAAGAGAAGCTGTGAGAGAGAAAGAGAAGCTGTGAGAGAGGGAGAGAATGAGAAGCTGTGTGTGTGAGAGAGAGAAAGAGAAGTTATTAGTGAGAGAGAGAGAGAGAGAGAGCTGTGAGAGAGAGAGAGAGAAAGAGAAGCGGTGTGTGAGAGAGCAAGAGAAGCTGTGAGTGAGAAAGAGAGAGAAAGAGAAGCTGTGAGTGTGTGAGAGAGAGAAAGAGAAGCTGTGTGTGTGTGAGAGAGAAAGGGAAGTTGTGAGTGAGAGACAGAGAGAGAAAGAGAAGCTGTGTGTGTGTGAGAGAGAGAGAGAGCAAGAGAAGCCGTGAGTGAGAGAGAGAGAGAAAGAGAAGCTGTGAGTGAGAGAGAGAGAGAAAGAGAAGCTGTGAGTGAGAGAGAGAGTGAGAAGCTATGAGAAAGAGAGAGAAAGAGAAGCTGTGAGTGAGACAGAGAAAGAGAAGCTGTGAGTAAGAAAGAGAGAGAAAGAGAAGCTGTGAGTGAGAGACAGAGAGAGAAAGAGAAGCTGTGTGAGAGATAGAGATAGAGAAATAGAAGCTGTGAGTGAGAGAGAAAGAGAGAAAGAGAAGCTGTGAGTGTGTGTGAGAGAAAGAGAAGCTGTGAGAGAGAGAGAAAAAGAGAAGCTGTGAGTGAGAGTAAAAGAGAGAAATAGAAGCCATGAGTGAGAGATTGAGAGAAGCTGTGAGTGAGAGAGAGAGAGAGAACGAGAAGCTGTGTGTGTGAGAGAAAGAGAAGCTGTGAGTGAGAGAGAGAGAGAAAGAGAAGATGTGAGTGAGAGATAGAGAGAGAAAGAGAAGATGTGAGTGAGAGAGAGAGAGAACGAGAAGCTGTGTGTGTGAGATAAAGAGAAGCTGTGAGTGAGAGAGAGAGAAAGAGAAGCTGTGAGTGAGAGATAGAGAGAGAAAGAGAAGCTGTGAGTGAGAGATAGAGAGAGAAAGAGAATCTGTGAGTGAGAGAGAGAGAAAGAGAAGCTATGAGTGAGAGAGAGAGAGAAAGAAAGGGTGTGAGTGTGCATGCGAGTGAGAAAGAGAAGCTGTGAGAGAGAGAGAGAAAGAGAAGCTGTGAGTGAAAGTGAGAAAGAGAAGCTGATAGTGAGAGAGAGAGAGAAAACCTGTGAGTGAGAGAAAGAGAAAGAGAAGCTGTGAGTAAGAGAGAAAGAGAGAAATAGAATCTATGAGTGAGAGACAGAGAGAGAAGCTTTGAGTGAGTGGAGAGAGACAAGCTGTGTGAGAGAGAGAGAGAAAAAGAGAAGCTGTGAGTGAGAGAGAGAGAAAGAGAAGCTGTAAGTGAGTGAGAGAAAGAGAAGCTGTGAGTGTGTGAGAGAGAAATAGAAGCTGTGAGTGAGAGAGAGAGTGAGAAGCTGTGAGTGAGAGAGAGAGAAAGAGAAGCTGTGAGTGAGAGACAGAGAGAGAAAGAGAAGTTGTTAGTGAGAGAGAGAGAGAAAGAGAAGCTGTGTGAGAGAGAGAGAAAGAGAGAAAGAGAAGCTGTGTGAGAGAGAGAGAAAGAGATGCTATGAGTGTGAGAGAGAGAGAAGCTGTGAGTGAGAGACAGAGAGATAAAGAGATGTGAGAGAGAGACAGAGAAAGAGAAGCTGTGAGAGAGGGAGAGAATGAGAAGCTGTGTGTGTGTGTGTGAGAGAAAGAGAAGTTGTTAGTGAGAGAGAGAGAGAAAGAAAAGCTGTGAGAGAGAGAGAGAAAGAGAGAAAGAGAAGCTGTGTGTGAGAGAGAGAAAGAGAAGCTATGAGTGTGAGAGAGAGTGAAGCTGTGAGTGAAAAAGAGAGATAGAGAAGCTGTGAGAGAGAGAGAGAAAGAGAAGCTGTGAGTGAGAGAGAGAGAGAACGAGAAGCTGTGTGTGTGAGAGAAAGAGAAGCTGTGAGTGAGAGAGAGAGAGAAAGGGAAGCTGTGAGTGAGAGATAGAGAGAGAAAGAGAAGCTGTGAGTGAGTGAGAGAGAACGAGAAGCTGTGTGTGTGAGATAAAGAGAAGCTGTGAGTGAGAGAGAGAGAGAAAGAGAAGCTGTGAGTGAGAGATAGAGAGAGAAAGAGAAGCTGTGAGTGAGAGAGAGAGAGTGAAAGAGAATCTGTGAGTGAGAGAGAGAGAAAGAGAAGCTATGTGTGTGTGAGAGAGAGAGAGAAAGGGTGTGAGTGTGCGCGAGAGAGAGAAAGAGAAGCTGTGAGAGAGAGAGAAAGAGAAGCTGTGAGTGAGAAAGAGAGAGAAAGAGAAGCTGTGAGAGAGAGAGAAAGAAGCTGTGAGTGAGAAAGAGAGAGAAAGAGAAGCTGTGAGTGAGAGAGAGAGAAGCTGTGAGTGAAAGTGAGAAAGAGAAGCTGATAGTGAGAGAGAGAGAGAACCTGTGAGTGAGAGAAAGAGAAAGAGAAGCTGTGAGTAAGAGAGAAAGAGAGAAATAGAATCTATGAGAGAGAGAGAGAGAGAGAGAAGCTGTGATTGAGTGAGAGAGAGAGAAGCTGTGTGAGAGAGAGAGAGAAAAAGAGAAGCTGTGAGTGAGAGAGAGAGAGAAAGAGAAGCTGTAAGTGAGTGAGAGAAAGAGAAGCTGTGAGTGTGAGAGAGAGAAAGAGAAGCTGTGAGTGAGAGAGAGAGTGAGAAGCTGTGAGTGAGAGAGAGAGAGAAAGAGAAGCTGTGAGTGAGAGACAGAGAGAGAAAGAGAAGTTGTTAGTGAGAGAGAGAGAGAAAGAGAAGCTGTGAGAGAGAGAGAGAAAGAGAGAAAGAGAAGCTGTGAGAGAAAGAGAAGCTATGTGAGAGAGACAGAAGCTGTGAGTGAGAGACGGAGAGATAAAGAGAAGCTGTGAGAGAGAAAGAGAAGCTGTGAGAGAGGGAGAGAATGAGAAGCTGTGTGTGTGAGAGAGAGAAAGAGAAGTTATTAGTGAGAGAGAGAGAGAGAGAAAGCTGTGAGAGAGAGAGAGAGAGAAAGAGAAGCGGTGTGTGAGAGAGCAAGAGAAGCTGTGAGTGAGAAAGAGAGAGAAAGAGAAGCTGTGAGTGAGAGAGAGAGAGAAAGAGAAGCTGTGTGTGTGAGAGAGAAAGGGAAGTTGTGAGTGAGAGACAGAGAGAGAAAGAGAAGCTGTGTGTGTGTGTGAGAGAGAGAGAGAGCAAGAGAAGCCGTGAGTGAGAGAGAGAGAGAAAGAGAAGCTGTGAGTGAGAGTGAGAGAGAAAGAGAAGCTGTGAGTGAGAGAGAGAGTGAGAAGCTATGAGAAAGAGAGAGAAAGAGAAGCTGTGAGTGAGAGAGAGAAAGAGAAGCTGTGAGTAAGAAAGAGAGAGAAAGAGAAGCTGTGAGTGAGAGACAGAGAGAGAAAGAGAAACTGTGTGAGAGATAGAGATAGAGAAATAGAAGCTGTGAGTGAGAGAGAAAGAGAGAAAGAGAAGCTGTGAGTGTGTGTGAGAGAGAAAGAGAAGCTGTGAGAGAGAGAGAAAAAGAGAAGCTGTGAGTGAGAGTAAAAGAGAGAAATAGAAGCCATGAGTGAGAGATTGAGAGAAGCTGTGAGTGAGAGAGAGAGAGAGAACGAGAAGCTGTGTATGAGAGAGAAAGAGAAGCTGTGAGTGAGAGAGAGAGAAAGAGAATATGTGAGTGACAGATAGAGAGAGAAAGAGAAGATGTGAGTGAGAGAGAGAGAAAGAGAAGCTGTGAGTGAGAGAGAGAGAGAGAAAGAGAAGCTGTGAGTTAGAGAGAGAGAGAGATCGAGAAGCTGTGTGTGTGAGATAAAGAGAAGCTGTGAGTGAGAGAGAGAGAGAAAGAGAATCTGTGAGTGAGAGATAGAGAGAGAAAGAGAAGCTGTGAGAGTGAGAGAGAAAGAGAATCTGTGAGTGAGAGAGAGAGAAAGAGAAGCTAAGAGAGTGAGAGAGAGAGAGAAGCTGTGAGTGAGAGAGAGAAGCTGTGCGTGAGAGAGAGAGCGAAAGAGAAGCTGTGTGTGTGTGTGAGAGAGAGAGAAGCTGTGAGTGAGAGAGAGAGAGAAAGAGAAGCTGTGATTGTGAGAGAGAGTGAGATAAAAAGAAGTTGTGAGTGAGTGAGTGAGTGAGAGAAGCTGTGAGTGAAAGAGAGAAAGAGAAGCTGTGTGTGAGAGAGAGAGTGATAAGCTGGGTGTGTGTGTGAGAGAGAGAGAGAAGCTGTGAGTGAGAGAGAGAAAGAGAAGCTGTGAGTGAGAGAGAAAGAGAGATGCTGTGAGTGAGAGAGAGAAAGAGAAGCTGTGAGTGAGAGACAGAGAGAGAAAGAAAGGGTGTGAGTGCGAGAGAGAGAAAGAGAAGTTGTGAGAGAGAGAGAGAAAGAGAAGTTGTGAGTGAGAATGAGAGAGAAAGAGAAGCTGTGAGTGAGAGACAAAGAGAGAAAGAGAAGCTGTGTGTGTGAGAGAGAAAGAGAAGCTGAGAGTGAGAGAGAGAGGAGGTGTGAGTGAAAGTGAGAAAGAGAAGCTGATAGTGAGAGAGCGAGAGAGAGAGAAGCTGTGGTTGAGAGAAAGAGAAAGAGAAGCTTGAGTAAGAGAGAAAGAGAGAAATAGAAGCTATGAGTGAGAGACAGAGAGAGAAGCTGTGAGTGAGTGAGAGAGAGAGAAGCTGTGTGAGAGAGAGAGAAAAAGAGAAGCTGTGAGTGAGTGAGAGAGAGAAAGAGAAGCTGTAAGTGAGTGAGAGAAAGAGAAGCTGTGAGTGTGTGAGAGAGAAAGAGAAGCTGTGAGTGAGAGAGAGAGAGAAAGAGAAGTTGGTAGTGAAAGAGAGAGAAAGAGAAGCTGTGAGAGAGAGAGAGAGAAAGAGAAGCTGTGAGTGAGAGAGAGAGAGAAGCTGTGAGTGAGAGACAGAGAGATAAAGAGAAGCTGTGAGAGAGAGAGAAATAGAAGCTGTGAGAGAGAGAGAATGAGAAGCTGTGTGAGAGAGAAAGAGAAGCTGTGAGTGAGAGAGAGAGAAAGAGAAGCTGTGTGTGAGAGAGAGAAAGAGAACCTGTGAGTGAGAGAAAGAGAGAAAGAGAAGCTGTGAGTGAGAGACAGAGAGAGAAAGAGAAGCTGTGTGAGAGAGAGAGAGAGAAAGAGAAGCTGTGAGTGAGAGAGAGAAAGAGAAAGAGAAGCTGTGAGTGTGTGTGAGAGAGAAAGAGAAGCTGTGTGAGAGAGAGAAAAAGAGAAGCTGTGAGTGAGAGTAAAAGAGAGAAATAGAAGCCATGAGTGAGAGATTGAGAGAAGCTGTGAGTGAGAGAGAGAGAGAGAACGAGAAGCTGTGTATGAGAGAGAAAGAGAAGCTGTGAGAGAGAGAGAAAAAGAGAAGCTGTGAGTGAGAGTAAAAGAGAGAAATAGAAGCCATGAGTGAGAGATTGAGAGAAGCTGTGAGTGAGAGAGAGAGAGAGAACGAGAAGCTGTGTATGAGAGAGAAAGAGAAGCTGTGAGTGAGAGAGAGAGAGAAAGAGAAGATGTGAGTGAGAGATAGAGAGAGAAAGAGAAGATGTGAGTGAGAGAGAGAGAAAGAGAAGCTGTGAGTGAGAGAGAGAGAGAGAAAGAGAAGCTGTGAGTTAGAGAGAGAGAGAGATCGAGAAGCTGTGTGTGTGAGATAAAGAAAAGCTGTGAGTGAGAGAGAGAGAGAAAGAGAATCTGTGAGTGAGAGATAGAGAGAGAAAGAGAAGCTGTGAGTGAGAGAGAGAGAGAAAGAGAATCTGTGAGTGAGAGAGAGAGAAAGAGAAGCTAAGAGAGTGAGAGAGAGAGAGAAGCTGTGAGTGAGAGAGAGAAGCTGTGCGTGAGAGAGAGAGCGAAAGAGAAGCTGTGTGTGTGTGTGAGAGAGAGAGAAGCTGTGAGTGAGAGAGAGAGAGAAAGAGAAGCTGTGATGTGAGAGAGAGTGAGATAAAAAGAAGTTGTGAGTGAGTGAGAGAAGCTGTGAGTGAAAGAGAGAAAGAGAAGCTGTGTGTGAGAGAGAGAGTGATAGGCTGGGTGTGTGTTTGTGAGAGAGAGAGAAGCTGTGAGTGAGAGAGAGAAAGAGAAGCTGTGAGTGAGAGAGAAAGAGAGATGCTGTGAGTGAGAGAGAGAAAGAGAAGCTGTGAGTGAGAGACAGAGAGAGAAAGAAAGGGTGTGAGTGCGAGAGAGAGAAAGAGAAGTTGTGAGAGAGAGAGAGAAAGAGAAGTTGTGAGTGAGAATGAGAGAGAAAGAGAAGCTGTGAGTGAGAGACAAAGAGAGAAAGAGAAGCTGTGTGTGTGAGAGAGAAAGAGAAGCTGAGAGTGAGAGAGAGAGAAGGTGTGAGTGAAAGTGAGAAAGAGAAGCTGATAGTGAGAGAGCGAGAGAGAGAGAAGCTGTGGTTGAGAGAAAGAGAAAGAGAAGCTTGAGTAAGAGAGAAAGAGAGAAATAGAAGCTATGAGTGAGAGACAGAGAGAGAAGCTGTGAGTGAGTGAGAGAGAGAGAAGCTGTGTGAGAGAGAGAGAAAAAGAGAAGCTGTGAGTGAGTGAGAGAGAGAAAGAGAAGCTGTAAGTGAGTGAGAGAAAGAGAAGCTGTGAGTGTGTGAGAGAGAAAGAGAAGCTGTGAGTGAGAGAGAGAGAGAAAGAGAAGTTGGTAGTGAAAGAGAGAGAAAGAGAAGCTGTGAGAGAGAGAGAGAAAGAGAAGCTGTGAGTGAGAGAGAGAGAGAAGCTGTGAGTGAGAGACAGAGAGATAAAGAGAAGCTGTGAGAGAGAGAGAAATAGTAGCTGTGAGAGAGAGAGAATGAGAAGCTGTGTGAGAGAGAAAGAGAAGCTGTGAGTGAGAGAGAGAGAAAGAGAAGCTGTGTGTGTGAGAGAGAAAGAGAACCTGTGAGTGAGAGAAAGAGAGAAAGAGAAGCTGTGAGTGAGAGACAGAGAGAGAAAGAGAAGCTGTGTGAGAGAGAGAGAGAGAAAGAGAAGCTGTGAGTGAGAGAGAGAAAGAGAAAGAGAAGCTGTGAGTGTGTGTGTGAGAGAAAGAGAAGCTGTGAGAGAGAGAGAAAAAGAGAAGCTGTGAGTGAGAGTGAAAGAGAGAAATAGAAGCTATGAGTGAGAGAGAGAGAGAAGCTGTGAGTGAGAGAGAGAGAGGAAGTGAAGCTGTGAGTGAAAAAGACAGAAAGAGAAGCTGTGTGTGTGAGAGAGAAAGAGATGCTGTGAGTGAGAGAGAGAGAGAGAACGAGAAGCTGTGTGTGAGAGAGAAAGAGAAGCTGTGAGTGAGAGAGAGAGAGAGAAAGAGAAGCTGTGAGTGAGAGATAGAGAGAGAAAGAGAAGCTGTGAGTGAGTGAGAGAGAGAGATCGAGAATCTGTGAGTGAGAGAGAGAGAAAGAAAGAGAAGCTATGAGTGAGAGAGAGAGAGAAAGAGAAGCTGTGAGAGAGAGAAAGAGAAGCTGTGAGTGAGAGAGTGAGAAGCTGTGAGTGAGTGAGAGAGAGAGAAGCTGTGTGTGTGAGAGAGAGAAAGAGAAGCTGTGAGTGAGAGACAGAGAGAAAGAGAAGTTGTTAGTTAGAGAGAGAGAGAGAGAAAGAGAAGCTGTGAGAGAGAGAGAGAAAGAGAGAAAGAGAAGCTGTGAGAGAGAGAGAAAGAGAAGCTATGAGTGAGAGAGAGAGATAAGCTGTGAGTGAGAGACAGAGAGATAAAGAGAAGCTGTGTGTGAGAGAGAGAAAGAGAAGCTGTGAGAGAGGGAGAGAATGAGAAGCTGTGTGTGTGTGAGAGAGAAAGAGAAGTTATTAGTGAGAGAGAGTGAGAGAAAGAGCTGTGAGAGAGAGAGAGAGAAAGAGAAGCAGTGTGTGAGAGAGCAAGAGAAGCTGTGAGTGAGAGAGAGAGAGAGAGAAGCTGTGAGTGAGAGAGAGAGAAAGAGAAGCTGTGTGTGTGAGAGAGAAAAAGGGAAGCTGTGAGTGAGAGACAGAGAGAGAAAGAGAAGTTGTGTGTGTGTGTGAGAGAGAGAGAGCAAGAGAAGCTGTGAGTGAGAGAGAGAGAGAGAAAGAGAAGCTGTGAATGAGAGAGAGAGAGAAAGAGAAGCTGTGAGTGAGAGAGAGAGTGAGAAGCTATGAGAGAGAGAGAAAGAGAAGCTGTGAGTGAGAGAAAGAGAAAGAGAAGCTGTGAGTAAGAGAGAAAGAGAGAAATAGAATCTATGAGAGAGAGACAGAGAGAGAAGCTGTGAGTGAGTGAGAGAGAGAGAAGCTGTGTGAGAGAGAGAGAGAAAAAGAGAAGCTGTGAGTGAGAGAGAGAGAGAAAGAGAAGCTGTAAGTCAGTGAGAGAATGAGAAGCTGTGAGTGTGAGAGAGAGAAAGAGAAGCTGTGAGTGAGAGAGAGAGTGAGAACCTGTGAGTGAGACAGAGAGAGAAAGAGAAGCTGTGAGTGAGAGACAGAGAGAGAAAGAGAAGTTGTTAGTGAGAGAGAGAGAGAAAGAGAAGCTGTGAGAGAGAGAGAGAAAGAGAGAAAGAGAAGCTGTGAGAGAAAGAGAAGCTATGAGTGAGAGAGAGAGAAGCTGTGAGTGAGAGACGGAGAGATAAAGAGAAGCTGTGAGAGAGAAAGAGAAGCTGTGAGAGAGGGAGAGAATGAGAAGCTGTGTGTGTGAGAGAGAGAAAGAGAAGTTATTAGTGAGAGAGAGAGAGAGAGAGAGCTGTGAGAGAGAGAGAGAGAAAGAGAAGCGGTGTGTGAGAGAGCAAGGGAAGCTGTGAGTGAGAAAGAGAGAGAAAGAGAAGCTGTGAGTGTGTGAGAGAGAGAAAGAGAAGCTGTGTGTGTGTGAGAGAGAAAGGGAAGTTGTGAGTGAGAGACAGAGAGAGAAAGAGAAGCTGTGTGTGTGTGAGAGAGAGAGAGAGCAAGAGAAGCCGTGAGTGAGAGAGAGAGAGAAAGAGAAGCTGTGAGTGAGAGAGAGAGAGAAAGAGAAGCTGTGAGTGAGAGAGAGAGTGAGAAGCTATGAGAAAGAGAGAGAAAGAGAAGCTGTGAGTGAGAGAGAGAAAGAGAAGCTGTGAGTAAGAAAGAGAGAGAAAGAGAAGCTGTGAGTGAGAGACAGAGAGAGAAAGAGAAGCTGTGTGAGAGATAGAGATAGAGAAATAGAAGCTGTGAGTGAGAGAGAAAGAGAGAAAGAGAAGCTGTGAGTGTGTGTGAGAGAGAAAGAGAAGCTGTGAGAGAGAGAGAAAAAGAGAAGCTGTGAGTGAGAGTAAAAGAGAGAAATAGAAGCCATGAGTGAGAGATTGAGAGAAGCTGTGAGTGAGAGAGAGAGAGAGAACGAGAAGCTGTGTGTGAGAGAGAAAGAGAAGCTGTGAGTGAGAGAGAGAGAGAAAGAGAAGATGTGAGTGAGAGATAGAGAGAGAAAGAGAAGATGTGAGTGAGAGAGAGAGAGAACGAGAAGCTGTGTGTGTGAGATAAAGAGAAGCTGTGAGTGAGAGAGAGAGAAAGAGAAGCTGTGAGTGAGAGATAGAGAGAGAAAGAGAAGCTGTGAGTGAGAGATAGAGAGAGAAAGAGAATCTGTGAGTGAGAGAGAGAGAAAGAGAAGCTATGAGTGAGAGAGAGAGAGAGAGAAAGAAAGGGTGTGAGTGTGCATGCGAGTGAGAAAGAGAAGCTGTGAGAGAGAGAGAGAAAGAGAAGCTGTGAGTGAAAGTGAGAAAGAGAAGCTGATAGTGAGAGAGAGAGAGAAAACCTGTGAGTGAGAGAAAGAGAAAGAGAAGCTGTGAGTAAGAGAGAAAGAGAGAAATAGAATCTATGAGTGAGAGACAGAGAGAGAAGCTTTGAGTGAGTGGAGAGAGACAAGCTGTGTGAGAGAGAGAGAGAAAAAGAGAAGCTGTGAGTGAGAGAGAGAGAGAAAGAGAAGCTGTAAGTGAGTGAGAGAAAGAGAAGCTGTGAGTGTGTGAGAGAGAAATAGAAGCTGTGAGTGAGAGAGAGAGTGAGAAGCTGTGAGTGAGAGAGAGAGAAAGAGAAGCTGTGAGTGAGAGACAGAGAGAGAAAGAGAAGTTGTTAGTGAGAGAGAGAGAGAAAGAGAAGCTGTGTGAGAGAGAGAGAAAGAGAGAAAGAGAAGCTGTGAGAGAGAGAGAGAAAGAGATGCTATGAGTGTGAGAGAGAGAGAAGCTGTGAGTGAGAGACAGAGAGATAAAGAGAAGATGTGAGAGAGAGACAGAGAAAGAGAAGCTGTGAGAGAGGGAGAGAATGAGAAGCTGTGTGTGTGTGTGTGAGAGAAAGAGAAGTTGTTAGTGAGAGAGAGAGAGAAAGAAAAGCTGTGAGAGAGAGAGAAAGAGAGAAAGAGAAGCTGTGTGAGAGAGAGAGAAAGAGAAGCTATGAGTGTGAGAGAGAGTGAAGCTGTGAGTGAAAAAGAGAGAAAGAGAAGCTGTGAGAGAGAGAGAGAAAGAGAAGCTGTGAGTGAGAGAGAGAGAGAACGAGAAGCTGTGTGTGTGAGAGAAAGAGAAGCTGTGAGTGAGAGAGAGAGAGAAAGGGAAGCTGTGAGTGAGAGATAGAGAGAGAAAGAGAAGCTGTGAGTGAGTGAGAGAGAACGAGAAGCTGTGTGTGTGAGATAAAGAGAAGCTGTGAGTGAGAGAGAGAGAGAAAGAGAAGCTGTGAGTGAGAGATAGAGAGAGAAAGAGAAGCTGTGAGTGAGAGAGAGAGAGTGAAAGAGAATCTGTGAGTGAGAGAGAGAGAAAGAGAAGCTATGTGTGTGTGTGAGAGAGAGAGAAAGGGTGTGAGTGTGCGCGAGAGAGAGAAAGAGAAGCTGTGAGAGAGAGAGAAAGAGAAGCTGTGAGTGAGAAAGAGAGAGAAAGAGAAGCTGTGAGAGAGAGAGAAAGAAGCTGTGAGTGAGAAAGAGAGAGAAAGAGAAGCTGTGAGTGAGAGAGAGAGAAGCTGTGAGTGAAAGTGAGAAAGAGAAGCTGATAGTGAGAGAGAGAGAGAACCTGTGAGTGAGAGAAAGAGAAAGAGAAGCTGTGAGTAAGAGAGAAAGAGAGAAATAGAATCTATGAGAGAGAGAGACAGAGAGAGAAGCTGTGAGTGAGTGAGAGAGAGAGAAGCTGTGTGTGAGAGAGAGAGAAAAAGAGAAGCTGTGAGTGAGAGAGAGAGAGAAAGAGAAGCTGTAAGTGAGTGAGAGAAAGAGAAGCTGTGAGTGTGAGAGAGAGAAAGAGAAGCTGTGAGTGAGAGAGAGAGTGAGAAGCTGTGAGTGAGAGAGAGAGAGAAAGAGAAGCTGTGAGTGAGAGACAGAGAGAGAAAGAGAAGTTGTTAGTGAGAGAGAGAGAGAAAGAGAAGCTGTGAGAGAGAGAGAGAAAGAGAGAAAGAGAAGCTGTGAGAGAAAGAGAAGCTATGAGTGAGAGAGACAGAAGCTGTGAGTGAGAGACGGAGAGATAAAGAGAAGCTGTGAGAGAGAAAGAGAAGCTGTGAGAGAGGGAGAGAATGAGAAGCTGTGTGTGAGAGAGAGAAAGAGAAGTTATTAGTGAGAGAGAGAGAGAGAGAAAGCTGTGAGAGAGAGAGAGAGAGAAAGAGAAGCGGTGTGTGAGAGAGCAAGAGAAGCTGTGAGTGAGAAAGAGAGAGAAAGAGAAGCTGTGAGTGAGAGAGAGAGAGAAAGAGAAGCTGTGTGTGTGAGAGAGAAAGGGAAGTTGTGAGTGAGAGACAGAGAGAGAAAGAGAAGCTGTGTGTGTGTGAGAGAGAGAGAGAGAGCAAGAGAAGCCGTGAGTGAGAGAGAGAGAGAAAGAGAAGCTGTGAGTGAGAGTGAGAGAGAAAGAGAAGCTGTGAGTGAGAGAGAGAGTGAGAAGCTATGAGAAAGAGAGAGAAAGAGAAGCTGTGAGTGAGAGAGAGAAAGAGAAGCTGTGAGTAAGAAAGAGAGAGAAAGAGAAGCTGTGAGTGAGAGACAGAGAGAGAAAGAGAAACTGTGTGAGAGATAGAGATAGAGAAATAGAAGCTGTGAGTGAGAGAGAAAGAGAGAAAGAGAAGCTGTGAGTGTGTGTGAGAGAGAAAGAGAAGCTGTGAGAGAGAGAGAAAAAGAGAAGCTGTGAGTGAGAGTAAAAGAGAGAAATAGAAGCCATGAGTGAGAGATTGAGAGAAGCTGTGAGTGAGAGAGAGAGAGAGAACGAGAAGCTGTGTATGAGAGAGAAAGAGAAGCTGTGAGAGAGAGAGAAAAAGAGAAGCTGTGAGTGAGAGTAAAAGAGAGAAATAGAAGCCATGAGTGAGAGATTGAGAGAAGCTGTGAGTGAGAGAGAGAGAGAGAACGAGAAGCTGTGTATGAGAGAGAAAGAGAATCTGTGAGTGAGAGAGAGAGAAAGAGAAGCTAAGAGAGTGAGAGAGAGAGAGAAGCTGTGAGTGAGAGAGAGAAGCTGTGCGTGAGAGAGAGAGCGAAAGAGAAGCTGTGTGTGTGTGTGAGAGAGAGAGAAGCTGTGAGTGAGAGAGAGAGAGAAAGAGAAGCTGTGATTGTGAGAGAGAGTGAGATAAAAAGAAGTTGTGAGTGAGTGAGTGAGTGAGAGAAGCTGTGAGTGAAAGAGAGAAAGAGAAGCTGTGTGTGAGAGAGAGAGTGATAAGCTGGGTGTGTGTGTGTGAGAGAGAGAGAAGCTGTGAGTGAGAGAGAGAAAGAGAAGCTGTGAGTGAGAGAGAAAGAGAGATGCTGTGAGTGAGAGAGAGAAAGAGAAGCTGTGAGTGAGAGACAGAGAGAGAAAGAAAGGGTGTGAGTGCGAGAGAGAGAAAGAGAAGTTGTGAGAGAGAGAGAGAAAGAGAAGTTGTGAGTGAGAATGAGAGAGAAAGAGAAGCTGTGAGTGAGAGACAAAGAGAGAAAGAGAAGCTGTGTGTGTGAGAGAGAAAGAGAAGCTGAGAGTGAGAGAGAGAGAAGGTGTGAGTGAAAGTGAGAAAGAGAAGCTGATAGTGAGAGAGCGAGAGAGAGAGAAGCTGTGGTTGAGAGAAAGAGAAAGAGAAGCTTGAGTAAGAGAGAAAGAGAGAAATAGAAGCTATGAGTGAGAGACAGAGAGAGAAGCTGTGAGTGAGTGAGAGAGAGAGAAGCTGTGTGAGAGAGAGAGAAAAAGAGAAGCTGTGAGTGAGTGAGAGAGAGAAAGAGAAGCTGTAAGTGAGTGAGAGAAAGAGAAGCTGTGAGTGTGTGAGAGAGAAAGAGAAGCTGTGAGTGAGAGAGAGAGAGAAAGAGAAGTTGGTAGTGAAAGAGAGAGAAAGAGAAGCTGTGAGAGAGAGAGAGAGAAAGAGAAGCTGTGAGTGAGAGAGAGAGAGAAGCTGTGAGTGAGAGACAGAGAGATAAAGAGAAGCTGTGAGAGAGAGAGAAATAGAAGCTGTGAGAGAGAGAGAATGAGAAGCTGTGAGAGAGAAAGAGAAGCTGTGAGTGAGAGAGAGAGAAAGAGAAGCTGTGTGTGAGAGAGAGAAAGAGAACCTGTGAGTGAGAGAAAGAGAGAAAGAGAAGCTGTGAGTGAGAGACAGAGAGAGAAAGAGAAGCTGTGTGAGAGAGAGAGAGAGAAAGAGAAGCTGTGAGTGAGAGAGAGAAAGAGAAAGAGAAGCTGTGAGTGTGTGTGTGAGAGAAAGAGAAGCTGTGTGAGAGAGAGAAAAAGAGAAGCTGTGAGTGAGAGTAAAAGAGAGAAATAGAAGCCATGAGTGAGAGATTGAGAGAAGCTGTGAGTGAGAGAGAGAGAGAGAACGAGAAGCTGTGTATGAGAGAGAAAGAGAAGCTGTGAGAGAGAGAGAAAAAGAGAAGCTGTGAGTGAGAGTAAAAGAGAGAAATAGAAGCCATGAGTGAGAGATTGAGAGAAGCTGTGAGTGAGAGAGAGAGAGAGAACGAGAAGCTGTGTATGAGAGAGAAAGAGAAGCTGTGAGTGAGAGAGAGAGAGAAAGAGAAGATGTGAGTGAGAGATAGAGAGAGAAAGAGAAGATGTGAGTGAGAGAGAGAGAAAGAGAAGCTGTGAGTGAGAGAGAGAGAGAGAAAGAGAAGCTGTGAGAGAGAGAGAGAGATCGAGAAGCTGTGTGTGTGAGATAAAGAGAAGCTGTGAGTGAGAGAGAGAGAGAAAGAGAATCTGTGAGTGAGAGATAGAGAGAGAAAGAGAAGCTGTGAGTGAGAGAGAGAGAGAAAGAGAATCTGTGAGTGAGAGAGAGAGAAAGAGAAGCTAAGAGAGTGAGAGAGAGAGAGAAGCTGTGAGTGAGAGAGAGAAGCTGTGCGTGAGAGAGAGAGCGAAAGAGAAGCTGTGTGTGTGAGAGAGAGAGAGAGAAGCTGTGAGTGAGAGAGAGAGAGAAAGAGAAGCTGTGATTGTGAGAGAGAGTGAGATAAAAAGAAGTTGTGAGTGAGTGAGAGAAGCTGTGAGTGAAAGAGAGAAAGAGAAGCTGTGTGTGAGAGAGAGAGTGATAAGCTGTGTGTGTGTGTGAGAGAGAGAGAGAAGCTGTGAGTGAGAGAGAGAAAGAGAAGCTGTGAGTGAGAGAGAAAGAGAGATGCTGTGAGTGAGAGAGAGAAAGAGAAGCTGTGAGTGAGAGACATAGAGAGAAAGAAAGGGTGTGAGTGCGAGAGAGAGAAAGAGAAGTTGTGAGAGAGAGAGAGAAAGAGAAGTTGTGAGTGAGAATGAGAGAGAAAGAGAAGCTGTGAGTGAGAGACAAAGAGAGAAAGAGAAGCTGTGTGTGTGAGAGAGAAAGAGAAGCTGAGAGTGAGAGAGAGAGAAGGTGTGAGTGAAAGTGAGAAAGAGAAGCTGATAGTGAGAGAGCGAGAGAGAGAGAAGCTGTGGTTGAGAGAAAGAGAAAGAGAAGCTTGAGTAAGAGAGAAAGAGAGAAATAGAAGCTATGAGTGAGAGACAGAGAGAGAAGCTGTGAGTGAGTGAGAGAGAGAGAAGCTGTGTGAGAGAGAGAGAAAAAGAGAAGCTGTGAGTGAGTGAGAGAGAGAAAGAGAAGCTGTGAGTGAGAGAGAGAGAGAGAAAGAGAAGCTGTGTGTGTGTGAGAGAGAAAGGGAAGTTGTGAGTGAGAGACAGAGAGAGAAAGAGAAGCTGTGTGTGAGAGAGAGAGAGAGAGCAAGAGAAGCCGTGAGTGAGAGAGAGAGAGAAAGAGAAGCTGTGAGTGAGAGAGAGAGAGAAAGAGAAGCTGTGAGTGAGAGAGAGAGTGAGAAGCTATGAGAAAGAGAGAGAAAGAGAAGCTGTGAGTGAGAGAGAGAAAGAGAAGCTGTGAGTAAGAAAGAGAGAGAAAGAGAAGCTGTGAGTGAGAGACAGAGAGAGAAAGAGAAGCTGTGTGAGAGATAGAGATAGAGAAATAGAAGCTGTGAGTGAGAGAGAAAGAGAGAAAGAGAAGCTGGGAGTGTGTGTGAGAGAGAAAGAGAAGCTGTGAGAGAGAGAGAAAAACAGAAGCTGTGAGTGAGAGTAAAAGAGAGAAATAGAAGCCATGAGTGAGAGATTGAGAGAAGCTGTGAGTGAGTGAGAGAGAGAGAACGAGAAGCTGTGTGTGAGAGAGAAAGAGAAGCTGTGAGTGAGAGAGAGAGAGAGAAGATGTGAGTGAGAGATAGAGAGAGAAAGAGAAGATGTGAGTGAGAGAGAGAGAGAACGAGAAGCTGTGTGTGTGAGATAAAGAGAAGCTGTGAGTGAGAGAGAGAGAAAGAGAAGCTGTGAGTGAGAGATAGAGAGAGAAAGAGAAGCTGTGAGTGAGAGATAGAGAGAGAAAGAGAATCTGTGAGTGAGAGAGAGAAAGAGAAGCTATGAGTGAGAGAGAGAGAGAAAGAAAGGGTGTGAGTGCGCATGCGAGTGAGAAAGAGAAGCTGTGTGAGAGAGAGAGAAAGAGAAGCTGTGAGTGAGAGAGAGAGAAGCTGTGAGTGAAAGTGAGAAAGAGAAGCTGATAGTGAGAGAGAGAGAGAAAACCTGTGAGTGAGAGAAAGAGAAAGAGAAGCTGTGAGTAAGAGAGAAAGAGAGAAATAGAATCTATGAGTGAGAGACAGAGAGAGAAGCTGTGAGTGAGTGGAGAGAGAGAAGCTGTGTGAGAGAGAGAGAAAAAAAGAGAAGCTGTGAGTGAGAGAGAGAGAGAAAGAGAAGCTGTAAGTGAGTGAGAGAAAGAGAAGCTGTGAGTGTGTGTGAGAGAAATAGAAGCTGTGAGTGAGAGAGAGAGTGAGAAGCTGTGAGTGAGAGAGAGAGAGAAAGAGAAGCTGTGAGTGAGAGACAGAGAGAGAAAGAGAAGTTGTTAGTGAGAGAGAGAGAGAAAGAGAAGCTGTGAGAGAGAGAGAGAAAGAGAGAAAGAGAAGCTGTGTGAGAGAGAGAGAAAGAGAAGCTATGAGTGTGAGAGAGAGAGAAGCTGTGAGTGAGAGACAGAGAGATAAAGAGAAGATGTGAGAGAGAGACAGAGAAAGAGAAGCTGTGAGAGAGGGAGAGAATGAGAAGCTGTGTGTGTGTGAGAGAGAGAAAGAGAAGTTGTTAGTGTGAGAGAGAGAGAAAGAGAAGCTGTGAGAGAGAGAGAGAAAGAGAGAAAGAGAAGCTGTGAGAGAGAGAGAGAAAGAGAAGCTATGAGTGTGAGAGAGAGTGAAGCTGTGAGTGAAAAAGAGAGAAAGAGAAGCTGTGAGAGAGAGAGAGAAAGAGAAGCTGTGAGTGAGAGAGAGAGGGAACGAGAAGCTGTGTGTGTGAGAGAAAGAGAAGCTGTGAGAGAGAGAGAGAGAGAGAAAGGGAAGCTGTGAGTGAGAGAGATAGAGAGAAAGAGAAGCTGTGAGTGAGTGAGAGAGAACGAGAAGCTGTGTGTGAGAGATAAAGAGAAGCTGTGAGTGAGAGAGAGAGAGAAAGAGAAGCTGTGAGTGAGAGATAGAGAGAGAAAGAGAAGCTGTGAGTGAGAGAGAGAGAGTGAAAGAGAATGTGAGTGAGAGAGAGTGAAAGAGAAGCTATGTGTGTGTGTGAGAGAGAGAGAAAGGGTGTGAGTGTGCGCGAGAGAGAAAGAGAAGCTGTGAGAGAGAGAGAAAGAGAAGCTGTGAGTGAGAAAGAGAGAGAAAGAGAAGCTGTGAGTGAGAGAGAGAGAAGCTGTGAGTGAAAGTGAGAAAGAGAAGCTGATAGTGAGAGAGAGAGAGAGAGAGAGAACCTGTGAGTGAGAGAAAGAGAAAGAGAAGCTGTGGGTAAGAGAGAAAGAGAGAAATAGAATCTATGAGTGAGAGACAGAGAGAGAAGCTGTGAGTGAGTGAGAGAGAGAAGCTGTGTGAGAGAGAGAGAGAAAAAGAGAAGCTGTGAGTGAGAGAGAGAGAAAGAGAAGCTGTAAGTGAGTGAGAGAAAGAGAAGCTGTGAGTGAGGGAGAGAGTGAGAAGCTGTGAGTGAGAAAGAGAGAGAAAGAGAAGCTGTGAGTGAGAGACAGAGAGAGAAAGAGAAGTTGTTAGTGAGAGAGAGAGAGAAAGAGAAGCTGAGAGAGAGAGAGAGAAAGAGAGAAAGAGAAGCTGTGAGTGACAGATAGAGAGAGAAAGAGAAGCTGTGAGTGAGTGAGAGAGAGTGAAAGAGAATCTGTGAGTGAGAGAGAGAGAAAGAGAAGCTATGAGTGAGTGAGAGAGAGAGAAAGAAAGGGTGTGAGTGCGCGCGCGAGAGAGAAAGAGAAGCTGTGAGAGAGAGAGAAAGAGAAGCTGTGAGTGAGAAAGAGAGAGAAAGAGAAGCTTTGAGTGAGAGAGAGAAAGAGAAGCTGTGAGTGAGAAAGAGAGAGAAAGAGAAGCTGTGAGTGAGAGAGAGAGAAGCTGTGAGTGAAAGTGAGAAAGAGAATCTGATAGTGAGAGAGAGAGAGAGAAAACCTGTGAGTGAGAGAAAGAGAAAGAGAAGCTGTGAGTAAGAGAGAAAGAGAGAAATAGAATCTATGAGTGAGAGACAGAGAGAAGCTGTGAGTGAGTGAGAGAGAGAGAAGCTGTGTGAGAGAGAGAGAGAAAAAGAGAAGCTGTGAGTGAGAGAGAGAGAGAAAGAGAAGCTGTAAGTGAGTGAGAGAAAGAGAAGCTGTGAGTGTGTGAGAGAGAAAGAGAAGCTGTGAGTGAGAGAGAGAGTGAGAAGCTGTGAGTGAGAGAGAGAGAGAGAGAGAGAAGTTGTTAGTGAGAGAGGGAAAGAGAAGGTGTGAGAGAGAGAGAGAAAGAGAGAAAGAGAAGCTGTGAGAGAGTGAAAGAGAAGCTATGAGTGAGAGAGAGAGAGAAGCTGTGAGTGTGAGACAGAGAGATAAAGAGAAGCTGTGAGAGAGAGAGAGAGAAAGAGAAGCTGTGAGAGAGGGAGAGAATGAGAAGCTGTGTGTGTGGGAGAGAGAAAGAGAAGTTATTAGTGAGAGAGAGAGAGAGAGAAAGAGCTGTGAGAGAGAGAGAGAGAAAGAGAAGCTGTGAGTGAGAGAGAAAGAGAGAAAGAGAAGCTGTGAGTGAGAAAGAGAGAGAAAGAGAAGCTGTGTGTGTGAGAGAAAGGGAAGTTGTGAGTGAGAGAAAGAGAGAGAAAGAGAAGCTGTGTGTATGAGAGAGAGAGCAAGAGCAAGAGAAGCCGTGAGTGAGAGAGAGAGAGAAAGAGAAGCTGTGAGTGTGAGAGAGAGAAAGAGAAGTTGTTAGTGAGAGAGAGAAAAAAAGAGCTGTGAGAGAGAGAGAGAAAGAGAAGCAGTGTGAGAGAGAGAATGAGAAGCTGTGTGTGTGTGAGAGAGAAAGAGAAGTTGTTAGTGAGAGAGAGAGAGAGAAAGAGCTGTGAGAGAGAGAGAGAGAAAGAGAAGCTGTGTGTGAGAGAGCAAGAGAAGCTGTGAGTGAGTGAGAGAGAGAAAGAGAAGCTGTGAGTGAGAGACAGAGAGAGAAAGAGAAGATGTGTGTGTGTGAGAGAGTGATAAGCTGTGAGTGAGAGACAGAGAGAGAAAGAGAAGCTGTGTGAGTGAGAGAGAGTGATAAGCTGTGAGTGAGAGAGAGAGAGAAAGAGAAGCTGTGAGTGAGAGACAGAGAGAGAGTCGCTGTGTGAGAGAGAGAGAGAGCAAGAGAAGCTGTGAGTGAGAGAGAGAGAGAAAGAGAAGCTGTGAGTGAGAGAGAAAGAGAGAAAGAGAAGCTGTGAGTGAGAGAGAGTGAGAAGCTATGAGAGAGAGAGAGAGAGAGAAAGAGAAGCTGTGAGTGAGAAAGAGAGAGAAAGAGAAGTTGTTAGTGAGAGAGAGAGAGAGAGAAAACCTGTGAGTGAGAGAAAGAGAAAGAGAAGCTGTGAGTAAGAGAGAAAGAGAGAAATAGAATCTATGAGTGAGAGACAGAGAGAAGCTGTGAGTGAGTGAGAGAGAGAGAAGCTGTGAGAGAGAGAGAGAGAAAAGGAGAAGCTGTGAGTGAGAGAGAGAGAGAAAGAGAAGCTGTAAGTGAGTGAGAGAAAGAGAAGCTGTGAGTTTGTGAGAGAGAAAGAGAAGCTGTGAGTGAGAGAGAGAGTGAGAAGCTGTGAGTGAGAGAGAGAGAGAAAGAAGCTGTGAGTGAGAGACAGAGAGAGAAAGAGAAGTTGTTAGTGTGAGAGAGAAAGAGAAGCTGTGAGAGAGAGAGAGAAAGAGAGAAAGAGAAGCTGTGAGAGAGTGAAAGAGAAGCTATGAGTGAGAGAGAGAGAGAAGCTGTGAGTGTGAGACAGAGAGATAAAGAGAAGCTGTGAGAGAGAGAGAGAGAAAGAGAAGCTGTGAGAGAGGGAGAGAATGAGAAGCTGTGTGTGTGGGAGAGAGAAAGAGAAGTTATTAGTGAGAGAGAGAGAGAGAGAAAGAGCTGTGAGAGAGAGAGAGAAAGAGAAGCTGTGAGTGAGAGAGAAAGAGAGAAAGAGAAGCTGTGAGTGAGAAAGAGAGAGAAAGAGAAGCTGTGTGTGTGTGAGAGAGAAAGGGAAGTTGTGAGTGAGAGAAAGAGAGAGAAAGAGAAGCTGTGTGTATGAGAGAGAGAGAAAGAGCAAGAGAAGCCGTGAGTGAGAGAGAGAGAGAAAGAGAAGCTGTGAGTGTGAGAGAGAGAAAGAGAAGTTGTTAGTGAGAGAGAGAGAGAGAAAGAGCTGTGAGAGAGAGAGAGAAAGAGAAGCAGTGTGAGAGAGAGAATGAGAAGCTGTGTGTGTGAGAGAGAGAAAGAGAAGTTGTTAGTGAGAGAGAGAGAGAGAAAGAGCTGTGAGAGAGAGAGAGAGAAAGAGAAGCTGTGTGTGAGAGAGCAAGAGAAGCTGTGAGTGAGTGAGAGAGAGAAAGAGAAGCTGTGAGTGAGAGACAGAGAGAGAAAGAGAAGATGTGTGTGTGTGAGAGAGTGATAAGCTGTGAGTGAGAGACAGAGAGAGAAAGAGAAGCTGTGTGAGTGAGAGAGAGTGATAAGCTGTGAGTGAGAGAGAGAGAGAAAGAGAAGCTGTGAGTGAGAGACAGAGAGAGAGAGTCGCTGTGTGTGAGAGAGAGAGAGAGCAAGAGAAGCTGTGAGTGAGAGAGAGAGAGAAAGAGAAGCTGTGAGTGAGAGAGAAAGAGAGAAAGAGAAGCTGTGAGTGAGAGAGAGTGAGAAGCTATGAGAGAGAGAGAGAGAAAAAGAGAAGCTGTGAGTGAGAAAGAGAGAGAAAGAGAAGTTGTTAGTGAGAGAGAGAGAGAAAGAGAAGCTGTGAGAGAGAGAGAAAGAGAGAAAGAGAATCTGTGAGTGAGAGAGAGAGAAAGAGAAGCTATGAGTGAGAGAGAGAGAGAAAGAAAGGGTGTTAGTGCGCGCGCGAGAGAGAAAGAGAAGCTGTGAGAGAGAGAGAAAGAGAAGCTGTGAGTGAGAAAGAGAGAGAAAGAGAAGCTGTGAGTGAGAGAGAGAAAGAGAAGCTGTGAGTGAGTGAGAGAGAGTGAAAGAGAATCTGTGAGTGAGTGAGAGAGAAAGAGAAGCTATGAGTGAGAGAGAGAGAGAGAAAGAAAGGGTGTTAGTGCGCGCGCGAGAGAGAAAGAGAAGCTGTGAGAAAGAGAGAGAAAGAGAAGCTGTGAGTGAGAAAGAGAGAGAAAGAGAAGCTGTGAGTGAGAGAGAGAAAGAGAAGCTGTGAGTGAGAAAGAGAGAGAAAGAGAAGCTGTGAGTGAGATAGAGAGAAGCTGTGAGTGAAAGTGAGAAAGAGAATCTGATAGTGAGAGAGAGAGAGAACCTGTGAGTGAGAAAAAGAGAAAGAGAAGCTGTGAGTAAGAGAGAAAGAGAGAAATAGAATCTATGTGAGAGACAGAGAGAGAAGCTGTGAGTGAGTGAGAGAGAGAAGCTGTGAGAGAGAGAGAGAGAAAAAGAGAAGCTGTGAGTGAGAGAGAGAGAGAAAGAGAAGCTGTAAGTGAGTGAGAGAAAGAGAAGCTGTGAGTGTGTGAGAGAGAAAGAGAAGCTGTGAGTGAGAGAGAGAGTGAGAAGCTGTGAGTGAGAGAGAGAGAGAAAGAGAAGCTGTGAGTGAGAGACAGAGAGAGAAAGAGAAGTTGTTAGTGTGTGAGAGAGAGAGAGAGAAGCTGTGAGAGAGAGAGAGAAAGAGAGAAAGAGAAGCTGTGAGAGAGTGAAAGAGAAGCTATGAGTGAGAGAGAGAGAGAAGCTGTGAGTGTGAGACAGAGAGATAAAGAGAAGCTGTGAGAGAGAGAGAGAGAAAGAGAAGCTGTGAGAGAGGGAGAGAATGAGAAGCTGTGTGTGTGGGAGAGAGAAAGAGAAGTTATTATTGAGAGAGAGAGAGAGAAAGAGCTGTGAGAGAGAGAGAGAGAAAGAGAAGCTGTGAGTGAGAGAGAAAGAGAGAAAGAGAAGCTGTGAGTGAGAAAGAGAGAGAAAGAGAAGCTGTGTGTGTGTGAGAGAGAAAGGGAAGTTGTGAGTGAGAGAAAGAGAGAGAAAGAGAAGCTGTGTGTATGAGAGAGAGAGAGAGAGCAAGAGAAGCCGTGAGTGAGAGAGAGAGAGAAAGAGAAGCTGTGAGTGAGAGAGAGAGAAAGAGAAGTTGTTAGTGAGAGAGAGAGAGAGAGAGAGCTGTGTGTGAGAGAGAGAGAAAGATAAGCAGTGTGAGAGAGAGAATGAGAAGCTGTGTGTGTGTGAGAGAGAAAGAGAAGTTGTTAGTGAGAGAGAGAGAGAAAGAGCTGTGAGAGAGAGAGAGAAAGAGAAGCTGTGTGTGAGAGAGCAAGAGAAGCTGTGAGTGAGTGAGAGAGAGAAAGAGAAACTGTGAGTGAGAGACAGAGAGAGAAAGAGAAGATGAGTGTGTGAGAGAGAGTGATAAGCTGTGAGTGAGAGACAGAGAGAGAAAGAGAAGCTGTGTGAGTGAGAGAGAGTGATAAGCTGTGAGTGAGAGAGTGAGAGAAAGAGAAGCTGTGAGTGAGAGACAGAGAGAGAGAGTCGCTGTGTGTGAGAGAGAGAGAGAGCAAGAGAAGCTGTGAGTGAGAGAGAGAGAGAAAGAGAAGCTGTGAGTGAGAGAGAAAGAGAGAAAGAGAAGCTGTGAGTGAGAGAGAGTGAGAAGCTATGAGAGAGAGAGAGAGAGAAAGAGAAGCTGTGAGTGAGAAAGAGAGAGAAAGAGAACCTGTGAGTGCGAAAGAGAGAGAAAGAGAAGCTGTGAGTGAGAGACAGACAGAGAAAGAGAAGCTGTGAGAGAGAGAGAGAGAGAAAGAGAAGCTGTGAGTGAGAGAGAGAGAGAGAAAGAGAAGCTGTGAGTGTCTGTGAGAGAGAAAGAGAAGCTGTGAGAGAGAAGCTGTGAGTGAGATTGAAAGAGAGAAATAGAAGCTATGAGTGAGAGAGAGAGAGAAGCTGTGAGTGAGAGAGAGAGAGGAAGTGAAGCTGTGAGTGAAAAAGAGAGAAAGAGAAGCTGTGAGAGAGAGAGAGAGAAGCTGTGAGTGAGAGAGAGAGAGAATGAGAAGCTGTGTGTGTGAGAGAAAGAGAAGCTGTGAGTGAGAGAGAGAAAGAGAAGCTGTGAGTGAGAGACAGAGAGCGAAAGAGAAGCTGTGAGTGAGTGAGAGAGAGAGAACGAGAAGCTGTGTGTGTGAGATAAAGAGAAGCTGTGAGTGAGAGAGAGAGAGAAGCTGTGAGTGAGAGATAGAGAGAGAAAGAGAAGCTGTGAGTGAGAGAGAGAGAGTGAAAGAGAATCTGTGAGTGAGAGAGAGAGAAAGAGAAGCTATGAGTGAGAGAGAGAGAGAGAAAGGGTGTGAGTGCACGCGCGAGAGAGAAAGAGAAGCTGTGAGACAGAGAGAGAAAGAGAAGCTGTGAGTGAGAAAGAGAGAGAAAGAGAAGCTGTGAGTGAGAGAGAGAGAAGCTGTGAGTGAAAGTGAGAAAGAGAAGCTGATAGTGAGAGAGAGAGAGAGAACCTGTGAGTGAGAGAAAGAGAAAGAGAAGCTGTGAGTAAGAGAGAAAGAGAGAAATAGATTCTATGAGTGAGAGACGGAGAGAGAAGCTGTGAGTGAGTGAGAGAGAGAGAAGCTGTGTGAGAGAGAGAGAGAGAAAAAGAGAAGCTGTGAGTGAGAGAGAGAAAGAGAAGCTGTAAGTGAGTGAGAGAAAGAGAAGCTGTGAGTGTGTGAGAGAGAAAGAGAAGCTGTGAGTGAGAGAGAGAGTGAGAAGCTGTGAGTGAGAGACAGAGAGAGAAAGAGAAGTTGTTAGTGAGAGAGAGAGAGAAAGAGAAGCTGTGAGAGAGAGAGAGAGAAGGAGAGAAAGAGAAGCTGTGAGAGAGAGAGAGAGAAAGAGAAGCTATGAGTGAGAGAGAGAGAGAAGCTGTGAGTGAGAGACAGAGAGATAAAGAGAAGCTGTGAGAGAGAGAGAGAAAGAGAAGCTGTGAGAGAGGGAGAGAATGAGAAGCTGTGTGTGTGTGAGAGAGAAAGAGAAGTTATTAGTGAGAGAGAGAGAAAGAGCTGTGTGTTAGAGAGAGAGAAAGAGAAGCTGTGAGAGAGAGAGAGAGAGAGAAGGAGAAGCTGTGAGTGAGAGAGAGAGAGAAAGAGAAGCTGTGAGTGAGAGAGAGAGAGAGAAAGAGAACTGTGTGTATGAGAGAGAGAGAGAGAGAGCAAGAGAAGCCGTGAGTGAGAGAGAGAGAGAAAGAGAAGCTGTGAGTGAGAGAGAGAGAGAGAAAGAGAAGCTGTGAGTGAGAGAGAGAGTGAGAAGCTATGAGAGAGTGAGAGAAAGAGAAGCTGTGAGTGAGAGAGAGAAAGAGAAGCTGTGAGTGAGAAAGAGAGAGAAAGAGAAGCTGTGAGTGAGAGACAGAGAGAGAAAGAGAAGCTGTGTGAAAGAGAGAGATAGAGAAAGAGAAGCTGTGAGTGAGAGAGAGAGCGAGCAAGAGAAGCTGTGAGTGAGAGAGAGAGCAAGAGAAGCTGTGAGTGAGAGAGAGAGAGAGAAAGAGAAGATGTGAGTGAGAGAGAGAGAGAGAACGAGAAGCTGTGTGTGTGAGATAAAGAGAAGCTGTGAGTGAGAGAGAGAGAGAAAGAGAAGCTGTGAGTGAGAGAGAGAGAGAAAGAGAAGCTGTGAGTGAGTGAGAGAGAGAAAGAGAAGCTGTGAGTGAGAGAGAGAGAGAGAGAAAGAGAAGCTGTGAGTGAGAGAGAGAGTGAGAAGCTATGAGAGAGAGAGAGAGATGGACACTTCTCCAAGTGGAGGGAAGTAAAGAGTGGGGTCCCCCAAGGTTCAGTACTGGGACCCCTGCTTTTCAACCTCTTCATAAATGATCTAGAGGTAGGAGTAAAAAGCAAGGTAGCCAAATTTGCTGACGACACTAAATTATACAGGGTAGTGAAAACTGTGACAGATTGTGAGGAGCTCCAGAGGGATCTCTCGACACTGGGGGAGTGGGCAAAACAGTGGCAAATGAGTTTCAACATTAGTAAGTGCAGAGTGATGCATGTTGGGGCAAAGAACCCCAATTACATTTATAAACTGATGGGGTCTGAACTCTCTGCGACAAACCAGGAAAGGGACCTTGGTGTCCTGGTGGACAACTCAATGAAGTTGTCAACCCAGTGTGCCTCAGCAGTGAAAAAAGCAAACTCAATGCTAGGGATCATTAGGAAGGGTATAGAAAATAAGTCAGCAAGTGTCATTTTGCCTCTTTATAAATCTATGGTGAGGCCCCATCTGGAATACTGTGTATAGTTCTGGTCGCCATACCTCCAGAAGGATATTATGGAGCTGGAAAAAGTGCAGAGGAGGGCAACCAGAATGATTAGGGGACTGGAACACCTTCCTTACCATCTGAGGCTGCAACGGTTGGGCCTCTTCACTCTTGAACGACGACGTCTAAGAGGTGACCTGATTGAAGTTTATAAAATCATGCACGGTGTGGACAAAGTAGATAAGGAAAAACTGTTTTCCCTATCGCATAACACTAGAACTAGGGGACACTCCATGAAACTTTTGGGTACTAGTTCTCAAACAAATAAGAGAAAGTACTTTTTCACCCAGAGGATTACTGGTCTATGGAACTCCCTGCCAGAAGAAGTGGTGACAGCTGTCAGTCTTGACAGCTTTAAGAAAGGATTAGACAAGTTCATGGAGGACAAGGGTATCAATGGCTATAATTATGGATACTTAAGGACAACCTCCAGGTTGGATAGATAGGAAGGATGTCTCTCAATATCATTTCCAGGGAATCCTAAGCAGGCATCTCCTTGGGAATACCCTGAAGGAAATGGTGAGCCACTGTGTGAGACAGAATGCTGGACTGGATGGGCTGTGGCCTGTTCCAGCAAGGCTGTTCTTATGTTCTTATGTTCTTATGAGAGAGAGAGAAAGAGAATGTGAGTGAGAGAGAGAGAGAAAGAGAAGCTATAAGTGAGAGAGAGAGAGAGAAGCTGTGAGTGTGAGAGAGAAGCTGTGCGTGAGAGAGAGAGAAAGAGAAGCTGTGTTTGTGTGTGTGAGAGAGAGAAGCTGTGAGTGAGAGAGAGAGAAAGAGAAGCTGTGTGATAGAGAGAGAGAGAAGCTGTGAGTGTGAGAGAGATTGAGATAAAGAGAAGTTGTGAGTGAGTGAGTGTGAGAGAGAAGCTGTGAGTGAAAGAGAGAAAGAGAAGCTGTGAGTGAGAGAGAGAGAGAGAGAGAGAGAGAAGCTGTGAGTGAGAGAAACAGAAAGAGAAGCTGTGAGTAAGAGAGAAAGAGAGAAATAGAAGCTATGAGTGAGAGAGAGAGAAAGAGAAGCTGTATGTGAGTGAGAGAAAGACAAGCTGTGAGTGTGTGAGAGAGAAAGAGAAGCTGTGAGTGAGAGAGAGAGAGAAAGAGAAGCTGTGAGTGAGAGAGAGAGAAAGAGAAGCTGTGAGTGAGAGAGAGAGAGAAAGAGAAGCTGTGTGTGAGAGAGAAAGAGAAGCTGTGAGTGAGAGAGAGAGAAAGAGAAGCTGTGAGTGAGAGACAGAGAGAGAGAGTAGCTGTGTGTGTGAGAGAGAGAGAAGCTGTGAGTGAGAGAGAAAGAGAAGCTGTGAGTGAGAGACAGAGTGAGAAAGAAAGGGTGTGAGTGCGAGAGAGAGAGAGAGAGAAAGAGAAGTTGTGAGAGAGAAAGAGAAGCTGTGAGAAAGAGAGAGAAAGAGAAGCTGTGAGTGAGAGATAGAGAGAGAAAGAGAAGCTGTGTATGAGAGAGAGAAAGAGAAGCTGTGAGTGAGAGAGAGAGAAAGAGAAGTTGTAAGTGTGTGAGAGAGAGAAAGAGAAGCTGTGAGTGAGAGAGAGAGAGAAAGAGAAGCTGTGTGTGTGAGAGAAAGAGAAGCTGTGAGTGAGAGAGAGAGAGAAAGAGAAGCTGTGAGTGAGAGACAGAGAGAGAGAGTAGCTGTGTGAGAGAGAGAGAAGCTGTGAGTGAGAGAGAGAAAGAGAAGCTGTGAGTGTGAGAGAGAGAGAAGTTGTGTGAGAGAGAGAAAGAGAAGCTGTGAGTGAGGGACAGAGAGAGAAAGAAAGGGTGTGAGTGCGAGAGAGAGAGAGAGAGAAAGAGAAGCTGTGAGAGAGAGAGAAAGAGAAGCTGTGAGTGAGAAAGAGAGAGAAAGAGAAGCTGTGACTGAGAGACAGAGAGAGAAAGAGAAGCTGTGTATGTGAGAGAGAAAGAGAAACTGTGAGTGAGAGAGAGAGAAAGAGAAGCTGTAAGTGTGTGTGTGAGAGAAAGAGAAGCTGTGAGTGAGAGAGAGAAAAAAAGAGTAGCTGTGAGTGTGTGAGAGAGAGAAAGAGAAGCTGTGAGTGAGAGAGAGAGAGAAAAGGAGAAGTTGTGTGAGAGAGGGATATAGAGAAAGAGAAGCTGTGAGTGAGAGAGAGAGAGAAAGAGAAGCTGTGAGTGTGTGAGAGAGACAAAGAGAAGTTGTGAGAGAGAGAGAAAAAGAGAAGCTGTGAGTGAGAGTGAAAGAGAGAAATAGAAGCTATAAGTGAGTGAGAGAGAAGCTGTGAGTGTGAGAGAGAGAGGAAGTGAAGCTGTGAGTGAAAAAGAAAGAAAGAGCAGCTGTGTGTGTGAGAGAGAAAGAGAAGCTGTGAGTGAGAGAGAGAGAACGAGAAGCTGTGTGTGAGAGAGAAAGAGAAGCTGTGAGTGAGAGAGAGAGAAAGAGAAGGTGTGAGTGAGAGATAGAGAGAGAAAGAGAAACGGTGAGTTAGAGAGAGAGAGAGAACGAGAAGCTGTGTGTGTGAGATAAAGAGAAGCTGTGAGTGAGAGAGAGAGAAAGAGAAGCTGTGAGTGAGAGATAGAGAGAGAGAGAAGCTGTGAGTGAGAGAGAGAGAGAAAGAGAATCTGTGAGTGAGAGAGAGAGAAAGAGAAGCTATGACTGAGAGAGAGAGAGAGAAGCTGTGAGTGAGAGAGAGAAGCTGTGTGTGAGAGAGAAAGAGAAGCTGTGAGTGAGAGACAGAGAGAGAAAGAAAGGGTGTGAGTGCGAGAGAGAGAGAGAGAAAGAGAACCTGTGTGAGAAAGAGAAAGAGTAGCTGTGAGTGAGAAAGAGAGAGAAAGAGAAGCTGTGACTGAGAGACAGAGAGAGAAAGAGAAGCTGTGTATGAGAGAGAGAAAGAGAAGCTGTGAGTGAGAGAGAGAGAGAAAGAGAAGCTGTAAGTGTGAGAGAGATAGAAAGAGAAGCTGTGAGTGAGAGAGAGAAAAAAAGCTGTGAGTGTGTGTGAGAGAGAAAGAGAAGCTGTGAGTGAGAGAGTGAGAGAGAGAAAGAGAAGCTGTGAGTGAGAGAGAGAGAGAAGGAGAAGTTGTGTGAGAGAGAGATAGAGAATGAGAAGCTGTGAGTGAGAGAGAGAGAGAGAAAGAGAAGCTTTGAGTGTGTGTGAGAGAGAAAGAGAAGTTGTGAGAGAGCGAGAAAAAGAGAAGCTGTGAGTGAGTGAAAGAGAGAAATAGAAGCTATGAGTGAGTGAGAGAGAGAGAGAAGCTGTGAGTGTGTGAGAGAGAGGAAGTGAAGCTGTGAGTGAAAAAGAGAGAAAGAGCAGCTGTGTGTGTGAGAGAGAAAGAGAAGCTGTGAGTGAGAGAGAGAGAGAACGAAGCTGTGTGTGAGAGAGAAAGAAGCAGTGAGTGAGAGAGAGAGAAAGAGAAGCTGTGAGTGAGAGATAGAGAGAGAAAGAGAAGCTGTGAGTTAGAGAGAGAGAGAGATCGAGAAGCTGTGTGTGTTAGATAAAGAGAAGCTGTGAGTGAGAGAGAGAGAGAAAGAGAAGCTGTGAGTGAGAGATAGAGAGAGAAAGAGAAGCTGTGAGTGAGAGAGAGAGAGAAAGAGAAGCTGTGAGTGAGAGAGAGAGAGAAAGAGAAGCTAAGAGTGTGAGAGAGAGAGAAGCTGTGAGTGAGAGAGAGAAGCTGTGCGTGAGAGAGAGAGAGAAAGAGAAGCTGTGTGTGTGTGTGAGAGAGAGAGAAGCTGTGAGTGAGAGAGAGAGAGAGAGAAAGAGAAGCTGTGTGATAGAGAGAGAGAAGCTGTGATTGTGAGAGAGAGTGAGATAAATAGAAGTTGTGAGTGAGTGAGTGAGTGAGTGAGAGAAGCTGTGAGTGAAAGAGAGAAAGAGAAGCTGTGAGTGAGTGACAGAGAGAGAAGCTGTGAGTGAGACAGAGAGAGAAAGAGAAGCTGTGTGTGAGAGAGAGAGTGATAAGCTGTGTGTGTGTGTGAGAGAGAGAGAAGCTGTGAGTGAGAGAGAGAAAGAGAAGCTGTGAGTGAGAGAGAAAGAGAGATGCTGTGAGTGAGAGAGAGAAAGAGAAGCTGTGAGTGAGAGACAGAGAGAGAAAGAAAGGGTGTGAGTGCGAGAGAGAGAAAGAGAAGTTGTGTGTGAGAGAGAGAAAGAGATGTTGTGAGTGAGAATGAGAGAGAAAGAGAAGCTGTGAGTGAGAGACAAAGAGAGAAAGAGAAGCTGTGTGTGTGAGAGAGAAAGAGAAGCTGAGTGTGAGAGAGAGAGAAGGTGTGAGTGAAAGTGAGAAAGAGAAGCTGATAGTGAGAGACCGAGAGAGAGAGAAGCTGTGTGAGAGAGAGAGAAAAAGAGAAGCTGTGAGTGAGAGAGAGAGAGAAAGAGAAGCTGTAAGTGAGTGAGAGAAAGAGAAGCTGTGAGTGTGTGAGAGAGAAAGAGAAGCTGTGAGTGAGAGAGAGAGAGAAAGAGAAGTTGTTAGTGAAAGAGAGAGAAAGAGAAGCTGTGTGTGTGAGAGAGAGAAATAGAAGCTGTGAGTGAGAGAGAGAGAAGCTGTGAGTGAGAGACAGAGAGATAAAGAGAAGCTGTGAGAGAGAGAGAGAAATAGAAGCTGTGAGAGAGAGAGAGAATGAGAAGCTGTGTGAGAGAGAAAGAGAAGCTGTGAGTGAGAGAGAGAGAAAGAGAAGCTGTGTGTGAGAGAGAGAAAGAGAACCTGTGAGTGAGAGAAAGAGAGAAAGAGAAGCTGTGAGTGAGAGACAGAGAGAGAAAGAGAAGCTGTGTGAGAGAGAGGGAGAGAATGAGAAGCTGTGTGAGAGACAAAGAGAAGCTGTGAGTGAGAGAGAGAGAAAGAGAAGCTGTGAGAGAGAGAGAAAAAGAGAAGCTGTGAGTGAGAGTGAAAGAGAGAAATAGAAGCTATGAGTGAGAGAGAGAGAGAAGCTGTGAGTGAGAGAGAGAGAGGAAGTGAAGCTGTGAGTGAAAAAGACAGAAAGAGAAGCTGTGAGTGAGAGATAGAGAGAGAAAGAGAAGCTGTGTGTGTGAGAGAAAGAGAAGCTGTGAGTGAGAGAGAGAGAGAAAGAGAAGCTGTGAGTGAGAGATAGAGAGAGAAAGAGAAGCTGTGAGTGAGTGAGAGAGAGAGAACGAGAAGCTGTGTGTGTGAGATAAAGACAAGCTGTGAGTGAGAGAGAGAGAAAGAGAAGCTGTGAGTGAGAGATAGAGAGAGAAATAGAAGCTGTGAGTGAGAGAGAGAGAGTGAAAGAGAATCTGTGAGTGAGAGAGAGAAAGAGAAGCTATGAGTGAGAGAGAGAGTGAAAGAGAAGCTGTGAGAGAGAGAAAGAGAAGCTGTGAGTGAGAGAGTGAGAAGCTGTGAGTGAAAGTGAGAAAGAGAAGCTGATAGTGAGTGAGAGAGAACCTGTGAGTGAGAGAAAGAGAAGGAGAAGCTGTGAGTAAGAGAGAAAGAGAGAAATAGAATCTATGAGTGAGAGACAGAGAGAGAAGCTGTGAGTGAGTGAGAGAGAGAGAAGCTGTGTGTGAGAGAGAGAGAAAGAGAAGCTGTGAGTGAGAGACAGAGAGAGAAAGAGAAGTTGTTAGTGAGAGAGAGAGAGAAAGAGAAGCTGTGAGAGAGAGAGAGAAAGAGAGAAAGAGAAGCTGTGAGAGAGAGAGAAAGAGAAGCTATGAGTGAGAGAGAGACAGAAACTGTGAGTGAGAGACAGAGAGATAAAGAGAAGCTGTGTGTGAGAGAGAGAAAGAGAAGCTGTGAGAGAGGGAGAGAATGAGAAGCTGTGTGTGTGAGAGAGAGAAAGAGAAGTTATTAGTGAGAGAGAGAGAGAGAAAGAGCTGTGAGAGAGAGAGAGAAAGAGAAGCGGTGTGTGAGAGAGCAAGAGAAGCTGTGAGTGAGAGAGAGAGAGAGAAAGAGAAGCTGTGAGTGAGAGAGAGAGAGAAAGAGAAGCTGTGAGTGAGAGACAGAGTGAGAAGCTATGAGAGAGAGAGAAGGAGAAGCTGTGAGTGAGAGGGAGAAAGAGAAGCTGTGAGTGAGAAAGAGAGAGAAAGAGAAGCTGTGAGTGAGAGACAGAGAGAGAAAGAGAAGGTGTGTGAGAGAGAGATAAAGAAAGAGAAGCTGTGAGTGAGAGAGAGAGAGAGAGCAAGAGAAGCTGAGAGTGAGAGAGAGAGAGAAAGAGAAGCTGTGAGTGAGAGAGAGAAAGAGAAGCTGTCAGTGAGAAAGAGAGAGAAAGAGAAGCTGTGAGTGAGAGACCGAGTGAGAAAGAGAATATGTGTGTGAGAGAGAGATAGAGAAAGAGAAGCTGTGAGTGAGAGAGAGAAAGAGAGAAAGAGAAGCTGTGAGTGTGTGAGAGAAAGAGAAGCTGTGAGAGAGAGAAAAAGAGAAGCTGTGAGTGAGAGTGAAAGAGAGAAATAGAAGCTATAAGTGAGAGAGAGAGAGAAGCTGTGAGTGAGAGAGAGAGAGAAAGAGAAGCTGTGAGAGAGAGAAAGAGAAGCTGTGATTGAGAGATAGAGAGAGAAAGAGAAGATGTGAGTGAGAGAGAGAGAGAACGAGAAGCTGTGTGTGTGAGATAAAGAGAAGCTGTGAGTGAGTGATAGAGAGAGAAAGAGAAGCTGTGAGTGAGAGAGAGAGAGAGAAAGAGAATGTGAGTGAGAGAGTGAGAGAAAGAGAAGCTATGAGTGAGAGAGAGAGAGAGAAGCTGTGAGTGAGAGAGAGAAAAAAAGAGAAGCTGTGAGTGAGAGAGAGAGAAAGAGAAGCTGTATGTGAGTGAGAGAAAGAGAAGCCGTGAGTGTGTCAGAGAGAAAGAGAAGCTGAGTGAGAGAGAGAGAGGAAGAGAAGCTGTGAGTGAGAGAGAGAGAAAGAGAAGCTGTGAGTGAGAGACAGAGAGAGAAAGAGAAGCTGTGTGTGAGAGAGAGAGTGATAAGCTGTGAGTGAGAGAGTGAGAGAAAGAGAAGCTGTGAGTGAGAGACAGAGAGAGAGAGTAGTTGTGTGTGTGTGATAGAGAGAAGCTGTGAGTGAGAGAGAGAAAGAGAAGCTGTGAGTGAGAGACAGAGAGAGATAGAAAGGGTGTGAGTGCGAGAGAGAGAGAGAAAGAGAAGCTGTGTGTGAGAGAGAGAAAGAGAAGCTGTGAGAAAGAGAGAGAAAGAGAAGCTGTGAGTGAGAGAGAGAAAGAGAAGCTGTGAGTGAGAGACAGAGAGAGAAAGAAAGGGTGTGTGCGAGAGAGAGAGAAAGAGAAGCTGTGTGTGAGAGAGAGAAAGAGAAGCTGTGAGAAAGAGAGAGAAAGAGAAGCTGTGAGTGAGAGACAGAGAGAGAAAGAGAAGCTGTGTATGAGAGAGAGAAAGAGAAGCTGAGAGAGAGAGAGAGAAAAAGAGAAGCTGTGAGTGCGAGTGAAAGAGAGAAATAGAAGCTATGAGTGAGTGAGTGAGAGAAAGAGAAGCTGTGAGTGAGAGAGAGACAAGCTGTGAGTGAGAGAGTGAGAGTGAGAAGCTGTGTGTGAGAGAGAAAGAGAACTTGTGAGTGAGAGAGAGATAGAGAAGCTGTGAGTGAGAGATAGAGAGAGAAAGAGAAGCTGTGAGTTAGAGAGAGAGAGAAAGAGAACATGTGAGTGAGAGATAGAGAGAGAAAGAGAAGCTGTGAGTGAGAGAGAGAGAAAGAGAAGTTGTTAGTGAAAGAGAGAGAAAGAGAAGCTGTGAGAGAGAGAGAGAGAAAGAGAAGCTGTGAGTGAGTGAGAGAGAGAAGCTGTGAGTGAGAGACAGAGAGATAAAGAGAAGCTGTGAGAGAGAGAGAGAAATAGAAGCTGTGAGAGAGAGAGAGAATGAGAAGCTGTGTGAGAGAGAAAGAGAAGCTGTGAGTGAGAGAGAGAGAAAGAATAGCTGTGAGAGAGAGAGAGAAAGAGAACCTGTGAGTGAGAGAAAGAGAGAAAGAGAAGCTGTGAGTGAGAGACAGAGAGAGAAAGAGAAGCTGTGTGAGAGAGAGAAAGAGAAAGAGAAGCTGTGAGTGAGAGAGAGAGAGAAAGAGAAGCTGTGAGTGTGTGTGTGAGAGAAAGAGAAGCTGTGAGAGAGAGAGAGAAAAAGAGAAGCTGTGAGTGAGAGTGAAAGAGAGAAATAGAAGCTATGAGTGAGAGAGAGAGAGAAGCTGTGAGTGAGAGAGAGAGAGGAAGTGAAGCTGTGAGTGAAAAAGACAGAAAGAGAAGCTGTGAGTGAGAGATAGAGAGAGAAAGAGAAGCTGTGTGTGTGAGAGAGAGAAAGAGAAGCTGTGAGTGAGAGATAGAGAGAGAAAGAGAAGCTGTGAGTGAGTGAGAGAGAGAGAACGAGAAGCTGTGTGTGTGAGATAAAGACAAGCTGTGAGTGAGAGAGAGAGAAAGAGAAGCTGTGAGTGAGAGATAGAGAGAAATAGAAGCTGTGAGTGAGAGAGAGAGAGTGAAAGAGAATCTGTGAGTGAGAGAGAGAGAAAGAGAAGCTATGAGTGAGAGAGAGAGTGAAAGAGAAGCTGTGAGAGAGAGAAAGAGAAGCTGTGAGTGAGAGAGTGAGAAGCTGTGAGTGAGAGAAAGAGAAGGAGAAGCTGTGAGTAAGAGAGAAAGAGAGAAATAGAATCTATGAATGAGAGACAGAGAGAGAAGCTGTGAGTGAGTGTGAGAGAGAGAAGCTGTGTGTGTGAGAGAGAGAAAGAGAAGCTGTCAGTGAGAGACAGAGAGAGAAAGAGAAGTTGTTAGTGAGAAAGAGAGAGAAAGAGAAGCTGTGAGAGTGAGAGAGAAAGAGAGAAAGAGAAGCTGTGAGAGAGAGAGAAAGAGAAGCTATGAGTGACAGAGAGACAGAAGCTGTGAGTGAGAGACAGAGAGATAAAGAGAAGCTGTGTGAGTGAGAGAGAAAGAGAAGCTGTGAGAGAGGGAGAGAATGAGAAGCTGTGTGTGTGAGAGAGAAAGAGAAGTTATTGGTGAGAGAGAGAGAGAGAGAAAGAGCTGTGAGAGAGAGAGAGAGAGAAAGAGAAGCGGTGTGAGAGAGCAAGAGAAGCTGTGAGTGAGAGAGAGAGAGAGAAAGAGAAGCTGTGAGTGAGAGAGAGAGAGAGAAAGAGAAGCTGTGTGTGTGTGAGAGAGAAAGGGAAGCTGTGAGTGAGAGACAGAGAGAGAAAGAGAAGTTGTGTGTGTGTGTGAGAGAGAGAGCAAGAGAAGCTGTGAGTGAGAGAGAGAGAGAGAAAGAGAAGCTGTGAATGAGAGAGAGAGAGAAAGAGAAGCTGTGAGTGAGAGAGAGAGTGAGAAGCTATGAGAGAGAAAGAGGGAGAAAGAGAAGCTGAGAGTGAGAGACAGAGAGAGAAAGAGAAGCTGTGTGAGAGAGAGATAAAGAAAGAGAAGCTGTGAGTGAGAGAGAGAGAGAGCAAGAGAAGCTGAGAGTGAGAGAGAGAGAGAAAGAGAAGCTGTGAGTGAGAGATAGAGTGAGAAGCTATGAGAGAGAGAGAGAGAAAGAGAAGCTGTGAGTGAGAGAGAGAAAGAGAAGCTGTCAGTGAGAAAGAGAGAGAAAGAGAAGCTGTGAGTGAGAGACAGAGTGAGAAAGAGAATATGTGTGAGAGAGAGAGATAGAGAAAGAGAAGCTGAGTGAGAGAGAGAAAGAGAGAAAGAGAAGCTGTGAGTGTGTGAGAGAAAGAGAAGCTGTGAGAGAGAGAGAAAAAGAGAAGCTGTGAGTGAGAGTGAAAGAGAGAAATAGAAGCTATAAGTGAGAGAGAGAGAGAAGCTGTGAGTGAGAGAGAGAGAGGAAGTGAAGCTGTGAGTGAAAAAGAGAGAAAGAGAAGCTGTGAGAGAGAGAAAGAAAAGCTGTGATTGAGAGATAGAGAGAGAAAGAGAAGATGAGTGAGAGAGAGAGAGAGAACGAGAAGCTGTGTGTGTGAGATAAAGAGAAGCTGTGAGTGAGAGATAGAGAGAGAAAGAGAAGCTGTGAGTGAGAGAGAGAGAGAGAAAGAGAATGTGAGTGAGAGAGTGAGAGAAAGAGAAGCTATGAGTGAGAGAGAGAGAGAGAAGCTGTGAGTGAGAGAGAGAAAAAAAGAGAAGCTGTGAGTGAGAGAGAGAGAAAGAGAAGCTGTATGTGAGTGAGAGAAAGAGAAGCCGTGAGTGTGTCAGAGAGAAAGAGAAGCTGAGTGAGAGAGAGAGAGGAAAAGAAGCTGTGAGTGAGAGAGAGAGAGAAAGAGAAGCTGTGAGTGAGAGACAGAGAGAGAAAGAGAAGCTGTGTGTGAGAGAGAGAGTGATAAGCTGTGAGTGAGAGAGTGAGAGAAAGAGAAGCTGTGAGTGAGAGACAGAGAGAGAGAGTAGTTGTGTGTGTGATAGAGAGAAGCTGTGAGTGAGAGAGAGAAAGAGAAGCTGTGAGTGAGAGACAGAGAGAAAGAAAGGGTGTGAGTGCGAGAGAGAGAGAGAGAAAGAGAAGCTGTGTGTGAGAGAGAGAAAGAGAAGCTGTGAGAAAGAGAGAGAAAGAGAAGCTGTGAGTGAGAGAGAGAAAGAGAAGCTGTGAGTGAGAGACAGAGAGAGAAAGAAAGGGTGTGAGTGCGAGAGAGAGAGAAAGAGAAGCTGTGAGAGAGAGAGAGAAAGAGAAGCTGTGAGAAAGAGAGAGAAAGAGAAGCTGTGAGTGAGAGACAGAGAGAGAAAGAGAAGCTGTGTATGAGAGAGAGAAAGAGAAGCTGAGAGAGAGAGAGAGAAAAAAAGAGAAGCTGTGAGTGCGAGTGAAAGAGAGAAAGAGAACATGTGAGTGAGAGAGAGATAGAGAAGCTGTGAGTGAGAGATAGAGAGAAAGAGAAGCTGTGAGTTAGAGAGAGAGAGAGAAAGAGAACATGTGAGTGAGAGATAGAGAGAGAAAGAGAAGCTGTGAGTGAGAGAGAGAGAGAGAAAGAGAATCTGTGAGTGAGAAAGAGAGAGAGAAAGAGAGAGAAAGAGAAGCTGTGAGTGAGAGACAGAGAGAGAAAGAGAAGCTGTGTGAGAGAGAGATAAAGAAAGAGAAGCTGTGAGTGAAAGAGAGAGAAAGAGAAGCTGTGTGTGAGAGAGAGAAAGAGAAGCTGTGAGTGAGAGAGAGAGAAGCTGTGAGTGAGAGACAGAGAGATAAAGAGAAGCTGTGAGAGAGAGAGAGAAATAGAAGCTGTGAGAGAGAGAGAGAATGAGAAGCTGTGTGAGAGAGAAAGAGAAGCTGTGAGTGAGAGAGAGAGAAGAGAAGCTGTGAGAGAGAGAGAGAAAGAGAACCTGTGAGTGAGAGAAAGAGAGAAAGAGAAGCTGTGAGTGAGAGACAGAGAGAGAAAGAGAAGCTGTGTGAGAGAGAGAGAGAGAATGAGAAGCTGTGTGAGAGAGAAAGAGAAGCTGTGAGTGAGAGAGAGAAAAAGAGAAGCTGTGAGAGAGAGAGAAAAAGAGAAGCTGTGAGTGAGAGTGAAAGAGAGAAATAGAAGCTATGAGTGAGAGAGAGAGAGAAGCTGTGAGTGAGAGAGAGAGAGGAAGTGAAGCTGTGAGTGAAAAAGACAGAAAGAGAAGCTGTGAGTGAGAGATAGAGAGAGAAAGAGAAGCTGTGTGTGTGACAGAAAGAGAAGCTGTGAGTGAGAGAGAGAGAGAGAGAGAAAGAGAAGCTGTGAGTGAGAGATAGAGAGAGAAAGAGAAGCTGTGAGTGAGTGAGAGAGAGAGAACGAGAAGCTGTGTGTGTGAGATAAAGACAAGCTGTGAGTGAGAGAGAGAGAAAGAGAAGCTGTGAGTGAGAGATAGAGAGAGAAATAGAAGCTGTGAGTGAGAGAGAGAGAGTGAAAGAGAATCTGTGAGTGAGAGAGAGAAAGAGAAGCTATGAGTGAGAGAGAGAGAGAAAGAGAAGCTGTGAGAGAGAGAAAGAGAAGCTGTGAGTGAGAGAGTGAGAAGCTGTGAGTGAAAGTGAGAAAGAGAAGCTGATAGTGAGTGAGAGAGAACCTGTGAGTGAGAGAAAGAGAAGGAGAAGCTGTGAGTAAGAGAGAAAGAGAGAAATAGAATCTATGAGTGAGAGACAGAGAGAGAAGCTGTGAGTGAGTGAGAGAGAGAGAAGCTGTGTGTGTGTGAGAGAGAAAGAGAAGCTGTGAGTGAGAGACAGAGAGAGAAAGAGAAGTTGTTAGTGAGAGAGAGAGAGAAAGAGAAGCTGTGAGAGAGAGAGAGAAAGAGAGAAAGAGAAGCTGTGAGAGAGAGAGAAAGAGAAGCTATGAGTGAGAGAGAGACAGAAACTGTGAGTGAGAGACAGAGAGATAAAGAGAAGCTGTGTGTGTGAGAGAGAAAGAGAAGCTGTGAGAGAGGGAGAGAATGAGAAGCTGTGTGTGTGTGAGAGAGAAAGAGAAGTTATTAGTGAGAGAGAGAGAGAGAAAGAGCTGTGAGAGAGAGAGAGAGAAAGAGAAGCGGTGTGTGAGAGAGCAAGAGAAGCTGTGAGTGAGAGAGAGAGAGAAAGAGAAGCTGTGAGTGAGAGAGAGAGAGAAAGAGAAGCTGTGAGTGAGAGACAGAGTGAGAAGCTATGAGAGAGAGAGAAGGAGAAGCTGTGAGTGAGAGGGAGAAAGAGAAGCTGTGAGTGAGAAAGAGAGAGAAAGAGAAGCTGTGAGTGAGAGACAGAGAGAGAAAGAGAAGCTGTGTGAGAGAGAGATAAAGAAAGAGAAGCTGTGAGTGAGAGAGAGAGAGAGCAAGAGAAGCTGAGAGTGAGAGAGAGAGAGAAAGAGAAGCTGTGAGTGAGAGAGAGAGAGAGAAGCTGTCAGTGAGAAAGAGAGAGAAAGAGAAGCTGTGAGTGAGAGACCGAGTGAGAAAGAGAATATGTGTGTGAGAGAGAGATAGAGAAAGAGAAGCTGTGAGTGAGAGAGATAAAGAGAGAAAGAGAAGCTGTGAGTGTGTGAGAGAAAGAGAAGCTGTGAGAGAGAGAAAAAGAGAAGCTGTGAGTGAGAGTGAAAGAGAGAAATAGAAGCTATAAGTGAGAGAGAGAGAGAAGCTGTGAGTGAGAGAGAGAGAGAAAGAGAAGCTGTGAGAGAGAGAAAGAGAAGCTGTGATTGAGAGATAGAGAGAGAAAGAGAAGATGTGAGTGAGAGAGAGAGAGAGAACGAGAAGCTGTGTGTGTGAGATAAAGAGAAGCTGTGAGTGAGAGATAGAGAGAGAAAGAGAAGCTGTGAGTGAGAGAGAGAGAGAGAAAGAGAATGTGAGTGAGAGAGTGAGAGAAAGAGAAGCTATGAGTGAGAGAGAGAGAGAGAAGCTGTGAGTGAGAGAGAGAAAAAAAGAGAAGCTGTGAGTGAGAGAGAGAGAAAGAGAAGCTGTATGTGAGTGAGAGAAAGAGAAGCCATGAGTGTGTCAGAGAGAAAGAGAAGCTGAGTGAGAGAGAGAGAGGAAGAGAAGCTGTGAGTGAGAGAGAGAGAAAGAGAAGCTGTGAGTGAGAGACAGAGAGAGAAAGAGAAGCTGTGTGAGAGAGAGAGAGTGATAAGCTGTGAGTGAGAGAGTGAGAGAAAGAGAAGCTGTGAGTGAGAGACAGAGAGAGAGAGTAGTTGTGTGTGTGTGATAGAGAGAAGCTGTGAGTGAGAGAGAGAAAGAAAAGCTGTGAGTGAGAGACAGAGAGAGATAGAAAGGGTGTGAGTGCGAGAGAGAGAGAGAAAGAGAAGCTGTGTGTGAGAGAGAGAAAGAGAAGCTGTGAGAAAGAGAGAGAAAGAGAAGCTGTGAGTGAGAGAGAGAAAGAGAAGCTGTGAGTGAGAGACAGAGAGAGAAAGAGTGTGAGTGCGAGAGAGAGAGAAAGAGAAGCTGTGTGTGTGAGAGAGAAAGAGAAGCTGTGAGAAAGAGAGAGAAAGAGAAGCTGTGAGTGAGAGACAGAGAGAGAAAGAGAAGCTGTGTATGAGAGAGAGAAAGAGAAGCTGAGAGAGAGAGAGAGAGAAAAAGAGAAGCTGTGAGTGCGAGTGAAAGAGAGAAATAGAAGCTATGAGTGAGTGAGTGAGAGAAAGAGAAGCTGTGAGTGAGAGAGAGACAAGCTGTGAGTGAGAGAGTGAGAGTGAGAAGCTGTGTGTGTGAGAGAAAGAGAACTTGTGAGTGAGAGAGAGATAGAGAAGCTGTGAGTGAGATAGAGAGAGAAAGAGAAGCTGTGAGTTAGAGAGAGAGAGAAAGAGAACATGTGAGTGAGAGATAGAGAGAGAAAGAGAAGCTGTGAGTGAGAGAGAGAGAAAGAGAAGTTGTTAGTGAAAGAGAGAGAAAGAGAAGCTGTGAGAGAGAGAGAGAGAAAGAGAAGCTGTGAGTGAGTGAGAGAGAGAAGCTGTGAGTGAGAGACAGAGAGATAAAGAGAAGCTGTGAGAGAGAGAGAGAAATAGAAGCTGTGAGAGAGAGAGAGAGAATGAGAAGCTGTGTGAGAGAGAAAGAGAAGCTGTGAGTGAGAGAGAGAGAAAGAGAAGCTGTGAGAGAGAGAGAGAAAGAGAACCTGTGAGTGAGAGAAAGAGAGAAAGAGAAGCTGTGAGTGAGAGACAGAGAGAGAAAGAGAAGCTGTGTGAGAGAGAGAAAGAGAAAGAGAAGCTGTGAGTGAGAGAGAGAGAAAGAGAAGCTGTGAGTGTGTGTGTGAGAGAAAGAGAAGCTGTGAGAGAGAGAGAAAAAGAGAAGCTGTGAGTGAGAGTGAAAGAGAGAAATAGAAGCTATGAGTGAGAGAGAGAGAGAAGCTGTGAGTGAGAGAGAGAGAGGAAGTGAAGCTGTGAGTGAAAAAGACAGAAAGAGAAGCTGTGAGTGAGAGATAGAGAGAGAAAGAGAAGCTGTGTGTGTGAGAGAGAGAAAGAGAAGCTGTGAGTGAGAGATAGAGAGAGAAAGAGAAGCTGTGAGTGAGTGAGAGAGAGAGAACGAGAAGCTGTGTGTGTGAGATAAAGACAAGCTGTGAGTGAGAGAGAGAGAAAGAGAAGCTGTGAGTGAGAGATAGAGAGAAATAGAAGCTGTGAGTGAGAGAGAGAGAGTGAAAGAGAATCTGTGAGTGAGAGAGAGAGAAAGAGAAGCTATGAGTGAGAGAGAGAGAGAAAGAGAAGCTGTGAGAGAGAGAAAGAGAAGCTGTGAGTGAGAGAGTGAGAAGCTGTGAGTGAGAGAAAGAGAAGGAGAAGCTGTGAGTAAGAGAGAAAGAGAGAAATAGAATCTATGAGTGAGAGACAGAGAGAGAAGCTGTGAGTGAGTGTGAGAGAGAGAAGCTGTGTGTGTGAGAGAGAGAAAGAGAAGCTGTCAGTGAGAGACAGAGAGAGAAAGAGAAGTTGTTAGTGAGAGAGAGAGAGAAAGAGAAGCTGTGAGAGTGAGAGAGAAAGAGAGAAAGAGAAGCTGTGAGAGAGAGAGAAAGAGAAGCTATGAGTGAGAGAGAGACAGAAGCTGTGAGTGAGAGACAGAGAGATAAAGAGAAGCTGTGTGAGTGAGAGAGAAAGAGAAGCTGTGAGAGAGGGAGAGAATGAGAAGCTGTGTGTGTGTGAGAGAGAAAGAGAAGTTATTGGTGAGAGAGAGAGAGAGAGAGAGCTGTGAGAGAGAGAGAGAGAGAGAGAAAGAGAAGCGGTGTGTGAGAGAGCAAGAGAAGCTGTGAGTGAGAGAGAGAGAGAGAAAGAGAAGCTGTGAGTGAGAGAGAGAGAGAAAGAGAAGCTGTGTGTGTGTGAGAGAGAAAGGGAAGCTGTGAGTGAGAGACAGAGAGAGAAAGAGAAGTTGTGTGTGTGTGTGAGAGAGAGAGCAAGAGAAGCTGTGAGTGAGAGAGAGAGAGAAAGAGAAGCTGTGAATGAGAGAGAGAGAGAAAGAGAAGCTGTGAGTGAGAGAGAGAGTGAGAAGCTATGAGAGAGAAAGAGGGAGAAAGAGAAGCTGAGAGTGAGAGACAGAGAGAGAAAGAGAAGCTGTGTGAGAGAGAGATAAAGAAAGAGAAGCTGTGAGTGAGAGAGAGAGAGAGCAAGAGAAGCTGAGAGTGAGAGAGAGAGAGAAAGAGAAGCTGTGAGTGAGAGAGAGAGAAAGAGAAGCTGTGAGTGAGAGAGAGAGAAAGAGAAGCTGTGAGTGAGAGAGAGAAAGAGAAGCTGTCAGTGAGAAAGAGAGAGAAAGAGAAGCTGTGAGTGAGAGACAGAGTGAGAAAGAGAATATGTGTGAGAGAGAGAGATAGAGAAAGAGAAGCTGAGTGAGAGAGAGAAAGAGAGAAAGAGAAGCTGTGAGTGTGTGAGAGAAAGAGAAGCTGTGAGAGAGAGAGAAAAAGAGAAGCTGTGAGTGAGAGTGAAAGAGAGAAATAGAAGCTATAAGTGTGAGAGAGAGAAGCTGTGAGTGAGAGAGAGAGAGGAAGTGAAGCTGTGAGTGAAAAAGAGAGAAAGAGAAGCTGTGAGAGAGAGAAAGAAAAGCTGTGATTGAGAGATAGAGAGAGAAAGAGAAGATGTGAGTGAGAGAGAGAGAGAACGAGAAGCTGTGTGTGTGAGATAAAGAGAAGCTGTGAGTGAGAGATAGAGAGAGAAAGAGAAGCTGTGAGTGAGAGAGAGAGAGAGAAAGAGAATGTGAGTGAGAGAGTGAGAGAAAGAGAAGCTATGAGTGAGAGAGAGAGAGAGAGAAGCTGTGAGTGAGAGAGAGAAAAAAAGAGAAGCTGTGAGTGAGAGAGAGAGAAAGAGAAGCTGTATGTGAGTGAGAGAAAGAGAAGCCGTGAGTGTGTCAGAGAGAAAGAGAAGCTGAGTGAGAGAGAGAGAGGAAAAGAAGCTGTGAGTGAGAGAGAGAGAGAAAGAGAAGCTGTGAGTGAGAGACAGAGAGAGAAAGAGAAGCTGTGTGTGAGAGAGAGAGTGATAAGCTGTGAGTGAGAGAGTGAGAGAAAGAGAAGCTGTGAGTGAGAGACAGAGAGAGAGAGTAGTTGTGTGTGTGTGATAGAGAGAAGCTGTGAGTGAGAGAGAGAAAGAGAAGCTGTGAGTGAGAGACAGAGAGAAAGAAAGGGTGTGAGTGCGAGAGAGAGAGAGAGAAAGAGAAGCTGTGTGTGAGAGAGAGAAAGAGAAGCTGTGAGAAAGAGAGAGAAAGAGAAGCTGTGAGTGAGAGAGAGAAAGAGAAGCTGTGAGTGAGAGACAGAGAGAGAAAGAAAGGGTGTGAGTGCGAGAGAGAGAGAAAGAGAAGCTGTGAGAGAGAGAGAGAAAGAGAAGCTGTGAGAAAGAGAGAGAAAGAGAAGCTGTGAGTGAGAGACAGAGAGAGAAAGAGAAGCTGTGTATGAGAGAGAGAAAGAGAAGCTGAGAGAGAGAGAGAGAAAAAAAGAGAAGCTGTGAGTGCGAGTGAAAGAGAGAAAGAGAACATGTGAGTGAGAGAGAGATAGAGAAGCTGTGAGTGAGAGATAGAGAGAAAGAGAAGCTGTGAGTTAGAGAGAGAGAGAGAAAGAGAACATGTGAGTGAGAGATAGAGAGAGAAAGAGAAGCTGTGAGTGAGAGAGAGAGAGAGAAAGAGAATCTGTGAGTGAGAAAGAGAGAGAAAGAGAAGCTGTGAGTGAGAGACAGAGAGAGAAAGAGAAGCTGTGTGAGAGAGAGAGAGAGAGAGAAAGAGAATCTGTGAGTGAGAAAGAGAGAGAAAGAGAATATGTGTGAGAGAGAGAGATAGAGAAAGAGAAGCTGTGAGTGATAGAGAGAAAGAGAGAAAGAGAAGCTGTGAGTGTGTGAGAGAAAGAGAAGCTGTGAGAGAGAGAGAAAAAGAGAAGCTGTGAGTGAGAGTGAAAGAGAGAAATAGAAGCTATAAGTGAGAGAGAGAGAGAAGCTGTGAGTGAGAGAGAGAGAGAAGCTATGAGAGAGAGAGAAGGAGAAGCTGTGAGTGAGAGAGAGAAAGAGAAGCTGTGAGTGAGAAAGAGAGAGAAAGAGAAGCTGTGAGTGAGAGACAGAGAGAGAAAGAGAAGCTGTGAGTGAGAGACAGAGAGAGAAGGAGAAGCTGTGAGTGAGAGAGAGAAAGAGAAGCTGTGAGTGAGAAAGAGAGAGAAAGAGAAGCTGTGAGTGAGAGACAGAGAGAGAAAGAGAAGCTGTGTGAGAGAGAGATAAAGAAAGAGAAGCTGTGAGTGAGAGAGAGAGAGAGAGAGCAAGAGAAGCTGAGAGTGAGAGAGAGAGAGAAAGAGAAGCTGTGAGTGAGAGAGAGAAAGAGAAGCTGTCAGTGAGAAAGAGGGAGAAAGAGAAGCTGTCAGTGAGAGACAGAGTGAGAAAGAGAATATGTGTGAGAGAGAGAGATAGAGAAAGAGAAGCTGTGAGTGAGAGAGAGAAAGAGAGAAAGAGAAGCTGTGAGTGTGTGAGAGAAAGAGAAGCTGTGAGAGAGAGAGAAAAAGAGAAGCTGTGAGTGAGAGTGAAAGAGAGAAATAGAAGCTATAAGTGAGAGAGAGAGAGAAGCTGTGAGTGAGAGAGAGAGAAAGAGAAGCTGTGAGAGAGAGAAAGAGAAGCTGTGATTGAGAGATAGAGAGAGAAAGAGAAGATGTGAGTGAGAGAGAGAGAGAGAACGAGAAGCTGTGTGTGTGAGATAAAGAGAAGCTGTGAGTGAGAGATAGAGAGAGAAAGAGAAGCTGTGAGTGAGAGAGAGAGAGAGAGAAAGAGAATGTGAGTGAGAGAGTGAGAGAAAGAGAAGCTATGAGTGAGAGAGAGAGAAGCTGTATGTGAGTGAGAGAAAGAGAAGCCATGAGTGTGTCAGAGAGAAAGAGAAGCTGAGTGAGAGAGAGAGAGGAAGAGAAGCTGTGAGTGAGAGAGAGAGAAAGAGAAGCTGTGAGTGAGAGACAGAGAGAGAAAGAGAAGCTGTGTGTGAGAGAGAGAGTGATAAGCTGTGAGTGAGAGAGTGAGAGAAAGAGAAGCTGTGAGTGAGATACAGAGAGAGAGAGTAGTTGTGTGTGTGTGATAGAGAGAAGCTGTGAGTGAGAGAGAGAAAGAGAAGCTGTGAGTGAGAGACAGAGAGAGATAGAAAGGGTGTGAGTGCGAGAGAGAGAGAGAAAGAGAAGCTGTGTGTGAGAGATAGAAAGAGAAGCTGTGAGAAAGAGAGAGAAAGAGAAGCTGTGAGTGAGAGAGAGAAAGAGAAGCTGTGAGTGAGAGACAGAGAGAGAAAGAAAGGGTGTGAGTGCGAGAGAGAGAGAAAGAGAAGCTGTGTGAGAGAGAGAGAAAGAGAAGCTGTGAGAAAGAGAGAGAAAGAGAAGCTGTGAGTGAGAGACAGAGAGAGAAAGAGAAGCTGTGTATGAGAGAGAGAAAGAGAAGCTGAGAGAGAGAGAGAGAAAAAGAGAAGCTGTGAGTGCGAGTGAAAGAGAGAAATAGAAGCTATGAGTGAGTGAGTGAGAGAAAGAGAAGCTGTGAGTGAGAGAGAGACAAGCTGTGAGTGAGAGAGTGAGAGTGAGAAGCTGTGTGTGTGAGAGAAAGAGAACTTGTGAGTGAGAGAGAGATAGAGAAGCTGTGAGTGAGAGATAGAGAGAGAAAGAGAAGCTGTGAGTGAGAGAGAGAGAGAGAAAGAGAATGTGAGTGAGAGAGTGAGAGAAAGAGAAGCTATGAGTGAGAGAGAGAGAGAGAAGCTGTGAGTGAGAGAGAGAAAAAAAGAGAAGCTGTGAGTGAGAGAGAGAGAAAGAGAAGCTGTATGTGAGTGAGAGAAAGAGAAGCCGTGAGTGTGTCAGAGAGAAAGAGAAGCTGAGTGAGAGAGAGAGAGGAAGAGAAGCTGTGAGTGAGAGAGAGAGAAAGAGAAGCTGTGAGTGAGAGACAGAGAGAGAAAGAGAAGCTGTGTGTGAGAGAGAGAGTGATAAGCTGTGAGTGAGAGAGTGAGAGAAAGAGAAGCTGTGAGTGAGAGACAGAGAGAGAGAGAGTAGTTGTGTGTGTGTGATAGAGAGAAGCTGTGAGTGAGAGAGAGAAAGAGAAGCTGTGAGTGAGAGACAGAGAGAGATAGAAAGGGTGTGAGTGCGAGAGAGAGAGAGAAAGAGAAGCTGTGTGTGAGAGATAGAAAGAGAAGCTGTGAGAAAGAGAGAGAAAGAGAAGCTGTGAGTGAGAGAGAGAAAGAGAACCTGTGAGTGAGAGACAGAGAGAGAAAGAAAGGGTGTGAGTGCGAGAGAGAGAGAAAGAGAAGCTGTGTGTGAGAGAGAGAAAGAGAAGCTGTGAGAAAGAGAGAGAAAGAGAAGCTGTGAGTGAGAGACAGAGAGAGAAAGAGAAGCTGTGTATGAGAGAGAGAAAGAGAAGCTGAGAGAGAGAGAGAGAGAAAGAGAAGCTGTGAGTGCGAGTGAAAGAGAGAAATAGAAGCTATGAGTGAGTGAGTGAGAGAAAGAGAAGCTGTGAGTGAGAGAGAGACAAGCTGTGAGTGAGAGAGTGAGAGTGAGAAGCTGTGTGTGTGAGAGAAAGAGAACTTGTGAGTGAGAGAGAGATAGAGAAGCTGTGAGTGAGAGATAGAGAGAGAAAGAGAAGCTGTGAGTTAGAGAGAGAGAGAGAAAGAGAACATGTGAGTGAGAGATAGAGAAAGAAAGAGAAGCTGTGAGTGAGAGAGAGAAAGAGAAGCTGTGAGTGTGTGAGAGAGAAAGAGAAGCTGTGAGTGAGAGAGAGAGAAAGAGGTTGTTAGTGAAAGAGAGAGAAAGAGAAGCTGTGAGAGAGAGAGAGAGAAAGAGAAGCTGTGAGTGAGAGAGAGAGAGAAGCTGTGAGTGAGAGACAGAGAGATAAAGAGAAGCTGTGAGAGAGAGAGAGAAATAGAAGCTGTGAGAGAGAGAGAGAGAATGAGAAGCTGTGTGAGAGAGAAAGAGAAGCTGTGAGTGAGAGAGAGAGAAAGAGAAGCTGTGTGAGAGAGAGAGAAAGAGAAACTGTGAGTGAGAGAAAGAGAGAAAGAGAAGCTGTGAGTGAGAGACAGAGAGAGAAAGAGAAGCTGTGTGAGAGAGAGAAAGAGAAAGAGAAGCTGTGAGTGAGAGAGAGAGAGAGAAAGAGAAGCTGTGAGTGTGTGTGTGAGAGAAAGAGAAGCTGTGAGAGAGAGAGAAAAAGAGAAGCTGTGAGTGAGAGTGAAAGAGAGAAATAGAAGCTATGAGTGAGAGAGAGAGAGAAGCTGTGAGTGAGAGAGAGAGAGGAAGTGAAGCTGTGAGTGAAAAAGACAGAAAGAGAAGCTGTGAGTGAGAGATAGAGAGAGAAAGAGAAGCTGTGTGTGTGAGAGAGAGAAAGAGAAGCTGTGAGTGAGAGATAGAGAGAGAAAGAGAAGCTGTGAGTGAGTGAGAGAGAGAGAACGAGAAGCTGTGTGTGTGAGATAAAGACATGCTGTGAGTGAGAGATAGAGAAAGAGAAGCTGTGAGTGAGAGATAGAGAGAAATAGAAGCTGTGAGTGAGAGAGAGAGAGTGAAAGAGAATCTGTGAGTGAGAGAGAGAGAAAGAGAAGCTATGAGTGTGAGAGAGAGAGAGAAAGAAAGGGTGTGAGTGCGAGAGAGAGAGAAAGAGAAGCTGTGAGAGAGAGAGAGAAAGAGAAGCTGTGAGAAAGAGAGAGAAAGAGAAGCTGTGAGTGAGAGACAGAGAGAGAAAGAGAAGCTGTGTATGAGAGAGAGAAAGAGAAGCTGAGAGAGAGAGAGAGAAAAAAAGAGAAGCTGTGAGTGCGAGTGAAAGAGAGAAAGAGAACATGTGAGTGAGAGAGAGATAGAGAAGCTGTGAGTGAGAGATAGAGAGAAAGAGAAGCTGTGAGTTAGAGAGAGAGAGAGAAAGAGAACATGTGAGTGAGAGATAGAGAGAGAAAGAGAAGCTGTGAGTGAGAGAGAGAGAGAGAAAGAGAATCTGTGAGTGAGAAAGAGAGAGAAAGAGAAGCTGTGAGTGAGAGACAGAGAGAGAAAGAGAAGCTGTGTGAGAGAGAGAGAGAGAGAGAAAGAGAATCTGTGAGTGAGAAAGAGAGAGAAAGAGAATATGTGTGAGAGAGAGAGATAGAGAAAGAGAAGCTGTGAGTGATAGAGAGAAAGAGAGAAAGAGAAGCTGTGAGTGTGTGAGAGAAAGAGAAGCTGTGAGAGAGAGAGAAAAAGAGAAGCTGTGAGTGAGAGTGAAAGAGAGAAATAGAAGCTATAAGTGAGAGAGAGAGAGAAGCTGTGAGTGAGAGAGAGAGAGAAGCTATGAGAGAGAGAGAAGGAGAAGCTGTGAGTGAGAGAGAGAAAGAGAAGCTGTGAGTGAGAAAGAGAGAGAAAGAGAAGCTGTGAGTGAGAGACAGAGAGAGAAAGAGAAGCTGTGAGTGAGAGACAGAGAGAGAAGGAGAAGCTGTGAGTGAGAGAGAGAAAGAGAAGCTGTGAGTGAGAAAGAGAGAGAAAGAGAAGCTGTGAGTGAGAGACAGAGAGAGAAAGAGAAGCTGTGTGAGAGAGAGATAAAGAAAGAGAAGCTGTGAGTGAGAGAGAGAGAGAGAGAGCAAGAGAAGCTGAGAGTGAGAGAGAGAGAGAAAGAGAAGCTGTGAGTGAGAGAGAGAAAGAGAAGCTGTCAGTGAGAAAGAGGGAGAAAGAGAAGCTGTCAGTGAGAGACAGAGTGAGAAAGAGAATATGTGTGAGAGAGAGAGATAGAGAAAGAGAAGCTGTGAGTGAGAGAGAGAAAGAGAGAAAGAGAAGCTGTGAGTGTGTGAGAGAAAGAGAAGCTGTGAGAGAGAGAGAAAAAGAGAAGCTGTGAGTGAGAGTGAAAGAGAGAAATAGAAGCTATAAGTGAGAGAGAGAGAGAAGCTGTGAGTGAGAGAGAGAGAGAAAGAGAAGCTGTGAGAGAGAGAAAGAGAAGCTGTGATTGAGAGATAGAGAGAGAAAGAGAAGATGTGAGTGAGAGAGAGAGAGAGAACGAGAAGCTGTGTGTGTGAGATAAAGAGAAGCTGTGAGTGAGAGATAGAGAGAGAAAGAGAAGCTGTGAGTGAGAGAGAGAGAGAGAGAAAGAGAATGTGAGTGAGAGAGTGAGAGAAAGAGAAGCTATGAGTGAGAGAGAGAGAAGCTGTATGTGAGTGAGAGAAAGAGAAGCCGTGAGTGTGTCAGAGAGAAAGAGAAGCTGAGTGAGAGAGAGAGAGGAAGAGAAGCTGTGAGTGAGAGAGAGAGAAAGAGAAGCTGTGAGTGAGAGACAGAGAGAGAAAGAGAAGCTGTGTGTGAGAGAGAGAGTGATAAGCTGTGAGTGAGAGAGTGAGAGAAAGAGAAGCTGTGAGTGAGATACAGAGAGAGAGAGTAGTTGTGTGTGTGTGATAGAGAGAAGCTGTGAGTGAGAGAGAGAAAGAGAAGCTGTGAGTGAGAGACAGAGAGAGATAGAAAGGGTGTGAGTGCGAGAGAGAGAGAGAAAGAGAAGCTGTGTGTGAGAGATAGAAAGAGAAGCTGTGAGAAAGAGAGAGAAAGAGAAGCTGTGAGTGAGAGAGAGAAAGAGAAGCTGTGAGTGAGAGACAGAGAGAGAAAGAAAGGGTGTGAGTGCGAGAGAGAGAGAAAGAGAAGCTGTGTGTGAGAGAGAGAAAGAGAAGCTGTGAGAAAGAGAGAGAAAGAGAAGCTGTGAGTGAGAGACAGAGAGAGAAAGAGAAGCTGTGTATGAGAGAGAGAAAGAGAAGCTGAGAGAGAGAGAGAGAAAAAGAGAAGCTGTGAGTGCGAGTGAAAGAGAGAAATAGAAGCTATGAGTGAGTGAGTGAGAGAAAGAGAAGCTGTGAGTGAGAGAGAGACAAGCTGTGAGTGAGAGAGTGAGAGTGAGAAGCTGTGTGTGTGAGAGAAAGAGAACTTGTGAGTGAGAGAGAGATAGAGAAGCTGTGAGTGAGAGATAGAGAGAGAAAGAGAAGCTGTGAGTGAGAGAGAGAGAGAGAAAGAGAATGTGAGTGAGAGAGTGAGAGAAAGAGAAGCTATGAGTGAGAGAGAGAGAGAGAAGCTGTGAGTGAGAGAGAGAAAAAAAGAGAAGCTGTGAGTGAGAGAGAGAGAAAGAGAAGCTGTATGTGAGTGAGAGAAAGAGAAGCCGTGAGTGTGTCAGAGAGAAAGAGAAGCTGAGTGAGAGAGAGAGAGGAAGAGAAGCTGTGAGTGAGAGAGAGAGAAAGAGAAGCTGTGAGTGAGAGACAGAGAGAGAAAGAGAAGCTGTGTGTGAGAGAGAGAGTGATAAGCTGTGAGTGAGAGAGTGAGAGAAAGAGAAGCTGTGAGTGAGAGACAGAGAGAGAGAGAGTAGTTGTGTGTGTGTGATAGAGAGAAGCTGTGAGTGAGAGAGAGAAAGAGAAGCTGTGAGTGAGAGACAGAGAGAGATAGAAAGGGTGTGAGTGCGAGAGAGAGAGAGAAAGAGAAGCTGTGTGTGAGAGATAGAAAGAGAAGCTGTGAGAAAGAGAGAGAAAGAGAAGCTGTGAGTGAGAGAGAGAAAGAGAACCTGTGAGTGAGAGACAGAGAGAGAAAGAAAGGGTGTGAGTGCGAGAGAGAGAGAAAGAGAAGCTGTGTGAGAGAGAGAGAAAGAGAAGCTTTGAGAAAGAGAGAGAAAGAGAAGCTGTGAGTGAGAGACAGAGAGAGAAAGAGAAGCTGTGTATGAGAGAGAGAAAGAGAAGCTGAGAGAGAGAGAGAGAGAAAGAGAAGCTGTGAGTGCGAGTGAAAGAGAGAAATAGAAGCTATGAGTGAGTGAGTGAGAGAAAGAGAAGCTGTGAGTGAGAGAGAGACAAGCTGTGAGTGAGAGAGTGAGAGTGAGAAGCTGTGTGTGTGAGAGAAAGAGAACTTGTGAGTGAGAGAGAGATAGAGAAGCTGTGAGTGAGAGATAGAGAGAGAAAGAGAAGCTGTGAGTTAGAGAGAGAGAGAGAAAGAGAACATGTGAGTGAGAGATAGAGAAAGAAAGAGAAGCTGTGAGTGAGAGAGAGAAAGAGAAGCTGTGAGTGTGTGAGAGAGAAAGAGAAGCTGTGAGTGAGAGAGAGAGAAAGAGGTTGTTAGTGAAAGAGAGAGAAAGAGAAGCTGTGAGAGAGAGAGAGAGAAAGAGAAGCTGTGAGTGAGAGAGAGAGAGAAGCTGTGAGTGAGAGACAGAGAGATAAAGAGAAGCTGTGTGAGAGAGAGAGAAATAGAAGCTGTGAGAGAGAGAGAGAGAATGAGAAGCTGTGTGAGAGAGAAAGAGAAGCTGTGAGTGAGAGAGAGAGAAAGAGAAGCTGTGAGAGAGAGAGAGAAAGAGAAACTGTGAGTGAGAGAAAGAGAGAAAGAGAAGCTGTGAGTGAGAGACAGAGAGAGAAAGAGAAGCTGTGTGAGAGAGAGAAAGAGAAAGAGAAGCTGTGAGTGAGAGAGAGAGAGAGAAAGAGAAGCTGTGAGTGTGTGTGTGAGAGAAAGAGAAGCTGTGAGAGAGAGAGAAAAAGAGAAGCTGTGAGTGAGAGTGAAAGAGAGAAATAGAAGCTATGAGTGAGAGAGAGAGAGAAGCTGTGAGTGAGAGAGAGAGAGGAAGTGAAGCTGTGAGTGAAAAAGACAGAAAGAGAAGCTGTGAGTGAGAGATAGAGAGAGAAAGAGAAGCTGTGTGTGTGTGAGAGAGAAAGAGAAGCTGTGAGTGAGAGATAGAGAGAGAAAGAGAAGCTGTGAGTGAGTGAGTGAGAGAGAGAGAACGAGAAGCTGTGTGTGTGAGATAAAGACATGCTGTGAGTGAGAGATAGAGAAAGAGAAGCTGTGAGTGAGAGATAGAGAGAAATAGAAGCTGTGAGTGAGAGAGAGAGAGTGAAAGAGAATCTGTGAGTGAGAGAGAGAGAAAGAGAAGCTATGAGTGTGAGAGAGAGAGAAAGAGAAGCTGTGAGAGAGAGAAAGAGAAGCTGTGAGTGAGAGAGTGAGAAGCTGTGAGTGAGAGAAAGAGAAGGAGAAGCTGTGAGTAAGAGAGAAAGAGAGAAATAGAATCTATGAGTGAGAGACAGAGAGAGAAGCTGTGAGTGAGTGTGAGAGAGAGAAGCTGTGTGTGTGAGAGAGAGAAAGAGAAGCTGTGAGTGAGAGACAGAGAGAGAAAGAGAAGTTGTTAGTGAGAGAGAGAGAGAAAGAGAAGCTGTGAGAGTGAGAGAGAAAGAGAGAAAGAGAAGCTGTGAGAGAGAGAGAAAGAGAAGCTATGAGTGAGAGAGAGACAGAAGCTGTGAGTGAGAGACAGAGAGATAAAGAGAAGCTGTGTGAGTGAGAGAGAAAGAGAAGCTGTGAGAGAGGGAGAGAATGAGAAGCTGTGTGTGTGTGAGAGAGAAAGAGAAGTTATTAGTGAGAGAGAGAGAGAGAAAGAGCTGTGAGAGAGAGAGAGAGAGAAAGAGAAGCGGTGTGTGAGAGAGCAAGAGAAGCTGTGAGTGAGAGAGAGAGAGAGAGAGAGAAAGAGAAGCTGTGAGTGAGAGAGAGAGAGAAAGAGAAGCTGTGTGTGTGTGAGAGAGAAAGGGAAGCTGTGAGTGAGAGACAGAGAGAGAAAGAGAAGTTGTGTGTGTGTGTGTGAGAGAGAGCAAGAGAAGCTGTGAGTGAGAGAGAGAGAGAGAAAGAGAAGCTGTGAATGAGAGAGAGAGAGAAAGAGAAGCTGTGAGTGAGAGAGAGTGAGAAGCTATGAGAGAGAAAGAGAGAGAAAGAGAAGCTGTGAGTGAGAGACAGAGAGAGAAAGAGAAGCTGTGTGAGAGAGAGATAAAGAAAGAGAAGCTGTGAGTGAGAGAGAGAGAGAGAGCAAGAGAAGCTGAGAGTGAGAGAGAGAGAGAAAGAGAAGCTGTGAGTGAGAGAGAGAGAAAGAGAAGCTGTGAGTGAGAGATAGAGTGAGAAGCTATGAGAGAGAGAGAGAGAAAGAGAAGCTGTGAGTGAGAGAGAGAAAGAGAAGCTGTCAGTGAGAAAGAGAGAGAAAGAGAAGCTGTGAGTGAGAGACAGAGTGAGAAAGAGAATATGTGTGAGAGAGAGAGATAGAGAAAGAGAAGCTGTGAGTGAGAGAGAGAAAGAGAGAAAGAGAAGCTGTGAGTGTGTGAGAGAAAGAGAAGCTGTGAGAGAGAGAGAAAAAGAGAAGCTGTGAGTGAGAGTGAAAGAGAGAAATAGAAGCTATAAGTGAGAGAGAGAGAGAAGCTGTGAGTGAGAGAGAGAGAGGAAGTGAAGCTGTGAGTGAAAAAGAGAGAAAGAGAAGCTGTGAGAGAGAGAAAGAAAAGCTGTGATTGAGAGATAGAGAGAGAAAGAGAAGATGTGAGTGAGAGAGAGAGAGAGAACGAGAAGCTGTGTGTGTGAGATAAAGAGAAGCTGTGAGTGAGAGATAGAGAGAGAAAGAGAAGCTGTGAGTGAGAGAGAGAGAGAGAAAGAGAATGTGAGTGAGAGAGTGAGAGAAAGAGAAGCTATGAGTGAGAGAGAGAGAGAGAAGCTGTGAGTGAGAGAGAGAAAAAAAGAGAAGCTGTGAGTGAGAGAGAGAGAAAGAGAAGCTGTATGTGAGTGAGAGAAAGAGAAGCCGTGAGTGTGTCAGAGAGAAAGAGAAGCTGAGTGAGAGAGAGAGAGGAAAAGAAGCTGTGAGTGAGAGAGAGAGAGAAAGAGAAGCTGTGAGTGAGAGACAGAGAGAGAAAGAGAAGCTGTGTGTGTGAGAGAGAGTGATAAGCTGTGAGTGAGAGAGTGAGAGAAAGAGAAGCTGTGAGTGAGAGACAGAGAGAGAGAGTAGTTGTGTGTGTGTGATAGAGAGAAGCTGTGAGTGAGAGAGAGAGAGAGAAGCTGTGAGTGAGAGACAGAGAGAAAGAAAGGGTGTGAGTGCGAGAGAGAGAGAGAGAAAGAGAAGCTGTGTGTGAGAGAGAGAAAGAGAAGCTGTGAGAAAGAGAGAGAAAGAGAAGCTGTGAGTGAGAGAGAGAAAGAGAAGCTGTGAGTGAGAGACAGAGAGAGAAAGAAAGGGTGTGAGTGCGAGAGAGAGAGAAAGAGAAGCTGTGAGAGAGAGAGAGAAAGAGAAGCTGTGAGAAAGAGAGAGAAAGAGAAGCTGTGAGTGAGAGACAGAGAGAGAAAGAGAAGCTGTGTATGAGAGAGAGAAAGAGAAGCTGAGAGAGAGAGAGAGAAAAAAAGAGAAGCTGTGAGTGCGAGTGAAAGAGAGAAAGAGAACATGTGAGTGAGAGAGAGATAGAGAAGCTGTGAGTGAGAGATAGAGAGAAAGAGAAGCTGTGAGTTAGAGAGAGAGAGAAAGAGAACATGTGAGTGAGAGATAGAGAGAGAAAGAGAAGCTGTGAGTGAGAGAGAGAGAGAGAAAGAGAATCTGTGAGTGAGAGATAGAGAGAGAAAGAGAAGCTGTGAGTGAGAGAGAGAGAGAGAAAGAGAATCTGTGAGTGAGAGAGAGAGAGAAAGAGAAGCTATGAGTGAGTGAGAGAGAGAGAAGCTGTGAGTGAGAGAGAGAGAAAGAGAAGCTGTATGTGTGTGTATGAGAGAGAAGCTGTGTGTGTGAGAGAGAGAGAAGCTGTGTGATAGAGAGAGAGAAAAAAAGAGAAGCTCTGAGAGAGAGAGAAAGAGAAGCTGTGAGTGAGAGAGAGAAAGAAAGAGAGAAGCTGTGAGTGTGAGAGAGAGTGAGATAAAGAGAAGCTGTGAGTGAGTGAGAGAGAAGCTATGAGTGAAAGAGAGAAAGAGAAGCTGATAGTGAGAGAGAGAGAGAGAAGCTGTGAGTGAGAGAAAGAGAAAGCGAAGCTGTGAGTAAGAGAGAAAGAGAGAAATAGAAGCTATGAGTGAGAGAGAGAGAGAGAACCTGTGAGTGAGTGAGAGAGAGAAGCTGTGTGAGAGAGTGAAAAAAATGAGGTTGTGAGTGAGAGAGAGAGAAAAAGAGAAGCTGTAAGTGAGTGAGAGAAAGAGAATCTGTGAGAGAGAGAGAGAGAGAAAGAGAAGCTGTGAGTGAGAGAGAGAGAGAGAAGCTGTGAGTGAGAGAGAGAGAGAAAGAGAAGTTGTGTGAGAGCGAGAGCGAGAAAGAGAAGCAGTGAGTGAGAGAGAGAGAAAGAGAAGCTGTGAGTGAGTAAGAGAGAGAGAAGTTCTGAGTGAGTGAGAGAGAAAGAAGCTGTGAGTGGGTGTGTGAGAGAAAGAGAATCTGTGAGTGAGAGAAAGAGAGTGAGAAAGAGAAGCTGTTAGAGAGAGAGAGAGAACCTGTGAATGAGAGAGAGAGAGAGAAGCTGTGAGTGAGAGACAGAGAGAGAGAAGCTATGAGTGAGTGAGAGAGAGAGAAGCTGTGTGTGATAGAGAGAGAAAAAGAAGCTCTGAGTGAGAGAGAGAGAGAGAAGCTGTGAGTGAGAGAGAGAGAAGCTGTGTGTGTGTGAGAGAGAAAGAGAAGCTGTGAGGGAGAGAGAGAGAGAGAAAGAGAATCTGTGAGTGAGAAAGAGAGAGAGAAAGAGAAGCTGTGAGGGAGAGAGAAAGAAAGAGAACCTGTGAGTGAGAGAGCGAGAGAGAGAAAGAGAAGCTGTGAGTGAGAGAGAGAGAAAGAGAAGCTATGTGAGAGACAGAGAGAGAGAAATCAAAGCTGTGAGTGAGAGAGAGAGAGAAATTAAAGCTGTGAGAGAGAGAGTGAGAAGCTGTGAGTGAGAGACAGAGAGAGAAAGAGAAGCTATGAGTGAGTGAGAGAGAGAAAGAGAAGCTGTGAGTGAGAGAGAGAAGCTGTGTGAGAGGGAGAAAAAGAGAAGCTGTGAGTGAGAGAGAAAGAGAAAGAGAAGCTGTGAGTGAGAGAGAGAGAGAAAGTGAATCTGTGAGTGAGAAAGAGAGAGCGAAAGAGAAGCTGTGAGGAAGAGAGAGAGAGAGAGAGAACCTGTGAGTGAGAGAGAGAGAGAGAGAAAGAGAAGCTGTGAGTGAGAGAGAGAGAGAAAAAGAGAAGCTGTGATTGACCGAGAGAGAAAGAGAAGCTGTGAGTGTGTGTGAGAGAGAAAGAGAAGCTGTGAGTGAGAGAGAGATTGAGAAGCTGTAAGTGAGAGATGGAGAGAAAGAGAAGCTGTGAGTGAGAGAGAGAGTGTGAAGCTGTGAGTGAGAGAGAAAGAGAAAGAGAAGCTGTGAGTGAGAGAGAGAGTGAGAAGCTGTGAGTGAGAGAGAGAGAGAAAGTGAAGCTGTGAGTGAGAGACAGAGAGAGAAAGAGAAGCTGTGAGTGAGTGAGAGAGAGAAAGAGAAGCTATGAGAGAGAGAAGCTTTGAGTGAGAGAGAGAGAAATAGAAGCTGTGAGTGAGAAAGAGAGAAAGAGAAGCTGTGAGTGAGAGAGAGAGAGAGAAAGAGAAGCTGTGAGAGAGAGAGAGAGAGAAAAAAAGAGAAGCTGTGAGTGAGAGGGAGAGAAAGAGAAGCTGTGAGTGTGTGAGGGAGAGAAAGAGAAGCTGTAAGTGAGAGAGAAATGCTGTGAGTGAGAGAGAGAGTGAGAAGCTGTGAGTGTGAGAGAGAGAAAAAGCGAAGCTGTGAGTGAGAGACAGAGAGAGAAAGAGAAGCTGTGAGTGAGTGAGAGAGAGAAAGAGAAGCTATGAGAGAGAGAGAAGCTTTGAGTGAGAGAGAGAGAAGAGAAGCTGTGATGGAGAGAGAGAGAGAAAGAGAAGCTGTGAGTGAGAGAGAGAGAGAAAGAAAAGCTATGTGAGAGACAGAGAGAGAGAAATCGAAGTGGTAAGTGAGAGAGAGAGAGAGAGAAATTAAAGCTGTGATTGAGAGAGAGAGTGAGAAACTGTGAGTGAGAGAGAGAAAGAAAGAGAAGCTGTGAGTGAGAGAGAGAGAGAAAGAGAACCTGTGAGTGAGTGAGATAGAAAAATGATGCTGTGAGTGAGTGAGAGAGAGAGAAATTGAAGCTGTGAGTGAGGGAGAGAGAGAATGAGAAGCTGTGAGTGAGAGAGAGAGAGAAAGAGAATCTGTGAGTGAGAGAGAGAGAGAGAAAAAGAGAAGCTGTGAGTTAGAGAGAGAGAGAGAGAGAAGTTGTGTGAGAGCAAGAAAGAGAAGCAGTGAGTGAGAGAGAGAGAAAGAGAACCTGTGAGTGAGTAAGAGAGAGAGAAGTTCTGAGTGAGTGAGAGAGAAAGAGATGCTTTGAGAGAGAGAGAAAGAGAAGTTGTGAGTGAGAGAGAGAGAAACAGAAGCTGCATTTGAGAGAGAGAAAGAAGCTGTGAGTGTGTGTGTGAGAGAAAGAGAATCTGTGAGTGAGAGAAAGAGAGTGAGAAAGAGAAGCTGTTAGAGAGAGAGAGAGAACCTGTGAATGAGAGAGAGAGAGAGAAGCTGTGAGTGAGAGACAGAGAGAGAGAGAGAAGCAATGAGTGAGTGAGAGAGAGAGAAGCTGTGAGTGACAGAGAGAGAAAAAGAAGCTCTGAGTGAGAGAGAGAGAGAAGCTGTGAGTGAGAGAGAGAGAAGCTGTGTGGGAGAGAGAGAAAGAGAAGCTGTGAGTGAGAGAGAGAGAGAGAAAGAGAATCTGTGAGTGAGAAAGAGAGAGAGAAAGAGAAGCTGTGAGTGAGAGAGAGAGAAAGAGAAGCTATGTGAGAGACAGAGAGAGAGAAATCGAAGCTGTGAGTGAGAGAGAGAAATTAAAGCTGTGAGAGAGAGAGTGAGAAGCTGTGAGTGAGAGAGAGAGAGAAAGAAAAGCTGTGAGTGAGAGACAGAGAGAGAAAGAGAAGCTATAAGTGAGTGAGAGAGAGAAAGAGAAGCTGTGAGTGAGAGAGAGAGAGAAGCTGTGTGAGAGGGAGAAAAAGAGAAGCTGTGAGTGAGAGAGAGAGAGAAAGAGAATCTGTGAGTGAGAAAGAGAGAGAGAAAGAGAAGCTGTGAGGGAGAGAGAGAGAGAAAGAGAACCTGTGAGTGAGAGAAAGAGAGAGAGAGAAGCTGTGTGTGTGTGAGAGAGAGAAAGAGAACCTATGTGAGAGACAGAGAGAGAAAGAGAAGCTGTGCGTGAGTGAGAGAGAGAAAGAAAGAGAAGCTATGAGAGAGAGAGAGAGAAGCTTTGAGTGAGAGAGAGAAAGAGAAGCTGTGAGTGAGAGAGAGAGAGAGAAAGAGAAGCTGTGAGAGAGAGAGAGAAAAAGAGAAGCTGTGAGTGAGAGGGAGAGAAAGAGAAGCTGTGAGTGTGTGAGGGAGAGAAAGAGAAGCTGTGAGTGAGAGAGAAAAGCTGTGAGTGAGAGAGAGAGTGAGAAGCTGTGAGTGTGAGAGAGAGAAAAAGCGAAGCTGTGAGTGAGACACAGAGAGAGAAAGAGAAGCTGTGAGTGAGAGAGAGAAAGAGAAGCTATGAGAGAGAGAGAAGCTTTGAGTGAGAGAGAGAGAGAAGAGAAGCTGTGATTGAGAGATAGAGAGAAAGAGAAGCTGTGAGTGAGAGAGAGAGAGAAAGAGAAGCTATGTGAGAGACAGAGAGAGAGAAATCGAAGTGGTGAGTGAGAGAGAGAGAGAGAAATTAAAGCTGTGAGTGAGAGAGAGAGTGAGAAGCTGTGAGTGAGAGAGAGAAAGAAAGAGAAGCTGTGAGAGAGAGAGATAGAAAAATGATGCTGTGAGTGAGTGAGAGAGAGAGAAATTGAAGCTGTGAGTGAGGGAGAGAGAGAATGAGAAGCTGTGAGTGAGAGAGAGAGACAGAAAAAAGAGAAGCTGTGTGTGAGAGAGAGAGAGAAAGAGAAGCTGTGTGAGAGAGACAAAGAGAAGCTGTGAGTGAGAGAGAGAGAAGAGAAAGAGCTGTGAGAGAGAGAGAGATGCTGTGAGTGTATGAGAGAGAGAAGCTGTGAGTGAGAGAGAGAGAGAAAGAGAATCTGTGAGTGAGAGAGAGAGAGAAAAAGAGAAGCTGTGAGTGAGAGAGAGAGAGAGAAAGAGAAGCTGTGAGTGAGTAAGAGAGAGAGGAAATCTGAGTGAGTGAGAGAGAAATAGATGCTGTGAGAGAGAGAGAAAGAGAAGTTGTGAGTGAGAGAGAGAGAAAGAGAAGCTGCATTTGAGAGAGAGAAAGAAGCTGTGAGTGTGTGTGTGAGAGAAAGAGAATCTGTGAGTGAGAGAGAGAGAGAAAGAGAAGCTGTGAGTGAGAAAGAGAGAGAGAAAGAGAAGCTGTGAGGGAGAGAGAGAGAAAGACAACCTGTGAGTGAGAGAGCGAGAGAGAGAAAGAGAAGCTGTGAGTGAGAGAGAGAGAAAGAGAAGCTATGTGAGAGACAGAGAGAGAGAAATCGAAGCTGTGAGTGAGAGAGAGAGAAATTAAAGCTGTGAGAGAGAGTGAGAAGCTGTGAGTGAGAGAGAGAGAGAGAAAGAAAAGCTGTGAGTGAGAGACAGAGAGAGAAAGAGAAGCTATGAGTGAGAGAGAGAGAGAAAGAGATGCTGTGAGTGAGAGAGAAAAAAGAGAAGCTTTGAGTGAGAGAGAGAGAAAGAGAAGCTGTGAGTGAGAGAGAGATAAAGAGAAGCTGTGAATGAGAGAGAGAAAAAGAGAAGCTGTGAGTGAGAGAGAGAGAAAGAGAAGCTGTGAGTGTGTGTGAGAGAGAAAGAGAAGCTGTGAGTGAGAGAGAGATTGAGAAGCTGTAAGTGAGAGAGGGAGAGAAAGAGAAGCTGTGAGTGAGAGAAAGTGTGAAGCTGTGAGTGAGAGAGAAAGAGAAAGAGAAGCTGTGACAGAGAGAGAGAGAAGCTGTGAGTGAGAGAGAGAGTGAGAAGCTATGAGTGAAAGAGAGAGAGAAAGCAAAGCTGTGAGTGAGAGATAGAGAGAGGCAGAGAAGCAGGGTGAGAGAGAGAGAGAGATAAAGAGAAGCTGTGAGTGAGTGAGAGAGAGAGAAAGAGAAGCTGTGAGTGAGAGAGAGAGAGAAAGAGAAGCTGTGATTGAGTGAGAGAGAGAGAGAGAAAGAGAAGCTGTGAGTGAGTGAGAGAGAGAGAGAGAAAGAGAAGCTGTGAGTGAGAGAGAAAAAAGAGAAGCTGTGAGTGAGAGAGAGAAAGAGAAGCTGTGAGTCAGAGAGAGAGAGAAAGAGAATTTGTGTGTGAGAGAGAGAGAGAGAAAGAGAAGCTGTGAGTGAGAGAGAGAGAGAAGCTGTGAGTGACAGAGAGAGAGAGAAAAAGAAGCTCTGAGTGAGAGAGAGAAAGAGAAGCTGTGAGTGAGAGAGAGAGAGAAGCTGTGTGAGAGAGAGATTGAGAAGCTGTAAGTGAGAGAGAGAGAGAAAGAGAAGCTGTGAGTGAGAGAGAGCGTGTGAAGCTGTGAGTGAGAGAGAAAGAGAAGCTGTGAGTGAGAGAGAGAGAGAAAGAGAATCTGTGAGTGAGAAAGAGAGAGAGAAAGAAAAGCTGTGAGGGAGAGAGAGAGAGAAAGAGAACCTGTGAGTGAGAGAGAGAGAGAGAAAGAGAAAGAGAAGCTGTGAGTGACCGAGAGAGAAAGAGAAGCTGTGAGTGTGTGTGTGAGAGAAAGAGAAGCTGTGAGTGAGAGAGAGATTGAGAAGCTGTGAGTGAGAGAGAGAGACAGAAAAAAGAGAAGCTGTGTGTGAGAGAGAGAGAGAAAGAGAAGCTGTGTGAGAGAGACAAAGAGAAGCTGTGAGTGAGAGAGAGAGAAGAGAAAGAGCTGTGAGAGAGAGAGAGATGCTGTGAGTGTATGAGAGAGAGAAGCTGTGAGTGAGAGAGAGAGAGAAAGAGAATCTGTGAGTGAGAGAGAGAGAGAAAAAGAGAAGCTGTGAGTGAGAGAGAGAGAGAGAAAGAGAAGCTGTGAGTGAGTAAGAGAGAGAGGAAATCTGAGTGAGTGAGAGAGAAATAGATGCTGTGAGAGAGAGAGAAAGAGAAGTTGTGAGTGAGAGAGAGAGAAAGAGAAGCTGCATTTGAGAGAGAGAAAGAAGCTGTGAGTGTGTGTGTGAGAGAAAGAGAATCTGTGAGTGAGAGAGAGAGAGAAAGAGAAGCTGTGAGTGAGAAAGAGAGAGAGAAAGAGAAGCTGTGAGGGAGAGAGAGAGAAAGACAACCTGTGAGTGAGAGAGCGAGAGAGAGAAAGAGAAGCTGTGAGTGAGAGAGAGAGAAAGAGAAGCTATGTGAGAGACAGAGAGAGAGAAATCGAAGCTGTGAGTGAGAGAGAGAGAAATTAAAGCTGTGAGAGAGAGTGAGAAGCTGTGAGTGAGAGAGAGAGAGAGAAAGAAAAGCTGTGAGTGAGAGACAGAGAGAGAAAGAGAAGCTATGAGTGAGAGAGAGAGAGAGAAAGAGATGCTGTGAGTGAGAGAGAAAAAAGAGAAGCTTTGAGTGAGAGAGAGAGAAAGAGAAGCTGTGAGTGAGAGAGAGATAAAGAGAAGCTGTGAATGAGAGAGAGAAAAAGAGAAGCTGTGAGTGAGAGAGAGAGAAAGAGAAGCTGTGAGTGTGTGTGAGAGAGAAAGAGAAGCTGTGAGTGAGAGAGAGATTGAGAAGCTGTAAGTGAGAGAGGGAGAGAAAGAGAAGCTGTGAGTGAGAGAAAGTGTGAAGCTGTGAGTGAGAGAGAAAGAGAAAGAGAAGCTGTGACAGAGAGAGAGAGAAGCTGTGAGTGAGAGAGAGAGTGAGAAGCTATGAGTGAAAGAGAGAGAGAAAGCAAAGCTGTGAGTGAGAGATAGAGAGAGGCAGAGAAGCAGGGTGAGAGAGAGAGAGAGATAAAGAGAAGCTGTGAGTGAGTGAGAGAGAGAGAAAGAGAAGCTGTGAGTGAGAGAGAGAGAGAAAGAGAAGCTGTGATTGAGTGAGAGAGAGAGAGAGAAAGAGAAGCTGTGAGTGAGTGAGAGAGAGAGAGAGAAAGAGAAGCTGTGAGTGAGAGAGAAAAAAGAGAAGCTGTGAGTGAGAGAGAGAAAGAGAAGCTGTGAGTCAGAGAGAGAGAGAAAGAGAATTTGTGTGTGAGAGAGAGAGAGAGAAAGAGAAGCTGTGAGTGAGAGAGAGAGAGAAGCTGTGAGTGACAGAGAGAGAGAGAAAAAGAAGCTCTGAGTGAGAGAGAGAAAGAGAAGCTGTGAGTGAGAGAGAGAGAGAAGCTGTGTGAGAGAGAGATTGAGAAGCTGTAAGTGAGAGAGAGAGAGAAAGAGAAGCTGTGAGTGAGAGAGAGCGTGTGAAGCTGTGAGTGAGAGAGAAAGAGAAGCTGTGAGTGAGAGAGAGAGAGAAAGAGAATCTGTGAGTGAGAAAGAGAGAGAGAAAGAAAAGCTGTGAGGGAGAGAGAGAGAGAAAGAGAACCTGTGAGTGAGAGAGAGAGAGAGAAAGAGAAAGAGAAGCTGTGAGTGACCGAGAGAGAAAGAGAAGCTGTGAGTGTGTGTGTGAGAGAAAGAGAAGCTGTGAGTGAGAGAGAGATTGAGAAGCTGTAAGTGAGAGAGAGAGAGAAAGAGAAGCTGTGAGTGAGAGAGAGTGTGAAGCTGTGAGTGAGAGAGAAAGATAAAGAGAAGCTGTGAGAGAGAGAGAGAGTGAGAAGCTGTGAGTGAGAGAGAGAGTGAGAAGCTATGAGTGAGAGAGAGAGAGAAAGCAAAGCTGTGAGTGAGAGACAGAGAAAGGCAGAGAAGCAGGGTGAGAGCGAGAGAGAGAAAGAGAAGCTGTGAGTGAGTGAGAGAGAGAAAGAGAAGCTGTGAGTGAGAGAGAGAGAGAAAGAGACGCTGTGAGTGAGAGAGAAAAAAGAGAAGCTGTGAGAGAGAGAGAGAGAGAGAAGCTGTGAGTGAGAGAGAGAGAGAGAAAGAGAATTTGTGTGTGTGTGAGAGAGAAAGAGAAGCTGTGAGTGAGAGAGAGAGAAGCTGAGAGTGACAGAGAGAGGGAGAAAAAGAAGCTCTGAGTGAGAGAGAGAAAGAGAAGCTGTGAGTGAGAGAGAAAGAGAAAGAGAAGCTGTGAGTGAGAGAGAGAGAGAGAAAGAGAATCTGTGAGTGAGAAAGAGAGAGAGAAAGAGAAGCTGTGAGGAAGAGAGAGAGAGAGAGAACCTGTGAGTGAGAGAGAGAGAGAGAAAGAGAAGCTGTGAGTGAGAGAGAGAGAGAAAAAGAGAAGCTGTGATTGACCGAGAGAGAAAGAGAAGCTGTGAGTGTGTGTGAGAGAGAAAGAGAAGCTGTGAGTGAGAGAGAGATTGAGAAGCTGTAAGTGAGAGATGGAGAGAAAGAGAAGCTGTGAGTGAGAGAGAGAGTGTGAAGCTGTGAGTGAGAGAGAAAGAGAAAGAGAAGCTGTGAGTGAGAGAGAGAGTGAGAAGCTGTGAGTGAGAGAGAGAGAAAGTGAAGCTGTGAGTGAGAGACAGAGAGAGAAAGAGAAGCTGAGAGTGAGTGAGAGAGAGAAAGAGAAGCTATGAGAGAGAGAAGCTTTGAGTGAGAGAGAGAGAAATAGAAGCTGTGAGTGAGAGAGCGAGAAAGAGAAGCTGTGAGTGGGAGAGAGAGAAAGAGAATCTGTGAGTGTGTGAGGGAGAGAAAGAGAAGCCGTGAGTGAGAGAGAGAAAAGCTGTGAGTGAGAGAGAGAGTGAGAAGCTGTGAGTGAGAGAGAGAGAGAAAAAAAAAGCGAAGCTGTGAGTGAGAGACAGAGAGAGAAAGAGAGGCTGTGAGAGAGAGAGAGAATGAAAGAGAAGCTGTGAGTGATAGAGAGAGAGAGAGAGAGAGAGAAGCTGGGAGTGAGAGAATGAGAATCTGTGAGTGAGAAAGAGAGAGAGAGAAAGAGAAACTGTGAGTGAGAGAGACAGATAGAAAGAGAAGCTGTGAGTGAGAGAGAGAGAGAGAAGCTGTGAGTGAGAGAGAGAGAGAGAAAGAGAAGCTGTGAGTGAGAGAGAGAGAAAGAGAAGCTGTGAATGAGAGAGAGAGAGAGAGAAGCTGTGACTGACAGACAGAGAGAGAAAGAGAAGTTGTGAGTGAGAGAGAGAGAAGCTGTGAGTGTGTGTGAGAGAGAAAGTGAAGCTGTGACTGAGAGAGAGAGAGAGAGAAGCTGTGAGTGAGAGAGGGAGAGAAAGTGAAGCTGTGAGTGAGATAGAGAGAGAACGAGAAGCTGTGTGTGTGTGAGAAAGAGAAGCTGTGAGTGAGAGAGAGAGAGAGAAGCTGTGAGTGAGTGAGAGAGAGAGAAAGAGAAGCTGTGAGTGAGACAGAGAGAAAGAGAAGCTATGAGTGTGTGAGAGAGAGAAGCTGTGAGTGAGAGTGAGAAAGAGAGAGAGAAGCTGTGAGTGTGTGAGAGAGAGAAGCTGTGAGTGAGAGTGAGAAGCTGTGAGTGAGAGAGAGAAGCTGTGAGTGAGAGAGAGAAGCTGTGAGTAAGAGAGAAAGAGAGAAATAGAAACTATGAGTGAGAGAGATAGATAGAGAGAAGCTGCGAGTGAGAGAGAGAGAGAAGCTGTGTGTGAGAGAGAAAAAAAGAGAAGCTGTGAGTGAGAGAGAGAGAGAAAGAGAAGTTGTGAGTGAGAGAGAGACAGAAGATGTGAGTGAGAGAGAAAGAGAGGCTGTGAGTGAGAGAGAGAGAGAATGAAAGAGAAGCTGTGAGTGATAGAGAGAGAGAGATGCTGGGATTGAGAGAATGAGAAGCTGTGAGTGAGAAAGAGAGAGAGAGAAAGAGAAACTGAGTGAGAGAGACAGAGAGAAAGAGAAGCTGTGAGTGAGTGAGAGAGAGAGAGAAGCTGTGAGTGAGAGAGAGAGAGAGAGAGAAAGAGAAGCTGTGAGTGAGAGAGAAAGAAAGAGAAGCTCTGAATGAGAGAGAGAGAAAGAGAAGCTGTGAGTGAGAGAGAGAGAGAAAGAGAAGCTGTGAGTGAGATAGAGAGAGAGAACGAGAAGCTGTGTGTGAGATAGAAAGAGAAGCTGTGAGAGAGAGAGAGAGAAGCTGTGAGTTAGAGAGAGAGAGAGAAAGAGAAGCTGTGAGTGAGAGAGAGAAAGGTAAGGTATGAGGGTGAGAGAGAGAGAAGCTGTGAGTGAGAGTGAGAAGCTGTGAGTGAGAGAGAGAGAAAGAGAAGCTGTATGTGTGTGTGTGCGAGAGAGAAGCTGTGTGTGTGAGAGAGAGAAGCTGTGTGTTAGAGAGAGAGAGAGAAAGAGAAGCTGTGAGAGAGAGAGAGAGAAGCTGTGAGTGAGAGAGAGAAAGAGAGAGAGAAGCTGTGAGTGTGAGAGAGAGTGTGATAAAGATAAGTTGTGAGTGAGTGAGAGAGAGAGAAAAGCTGTGAGTGAAAGAGAGAAAGAGAAGCTGTGAGTGAGTGAGAGAGAGAGAAATAGAAGCTATGAGTGAGAGAGAGAGATAGAGAGAAGCTGTGAGTGAGAGAGAGAGAAGCTGTGTGTGAAAGAGAGAAACTGTGAGTAAGAGAGAAAGAGAGAAATAGAAACTATGAGTGAGAGAGAGAGATAGAGACAAGCTGTGAGTGAGAGAGAGAGAGAGAGGCTGTGTGTGTGAGAGAGAAAAAGAAGCTGTGAGTGAGAGAGAGAGAGAGAGAGATGCTGTGAGTGAGAGAAAGATTGAGAAAGAGAAGTTATGAGAGAGAAAGAGAAGCTGTGTGAGAGAGAGAGAGAGAAAAAAGAGAAGCTGTGAGAGAGAGAGTGAGAGGAAGAGATGCTGTGAGTTTGAGAGAGAGAGAAAGAGAAGCTGTGAGTGAGAGAGAGAGAGAAAGAGAAGCTGTGAGTGAGATAGAGAGAGAGAAAGAGAAGCTATGAGAGAGAGAGACAGAAGCTGTGAGTGATAGAGAGAGAGAGATGCTGGGAATGAGAGAATGAGAAGCTGTGAGTGAGAAAGAGAGAGAGAGAAAGAGAAACTGAGTGAGAGAGACAGAGAGAAAGAGAAGCTGTGAGTGAGTGAGAGAGAGAGAGAAGCTGTGAGTGAGAGAGAAAGAAAGAGAAGCTCTGAATGAGAGAGAGAGAAAGAGAAGCTGTGAGTGAGAGAGAGTGAGAAAGAGAAGCTGTGAGTGAGATAGAGAGAGAGAACGAGAAGCTGTGTGTGAGATATGAGGGTAAGGTATGAGGGTGAGAGAGAGAGAAGTTGTGAGTGAGAGAGAGAGAAGCTGTGAGTGTGTGTGAGAGAGAAAGTGAAGCTGTGACTGAGAGAGAGAGAGAGAGAGAAGCTGTGAGTGAGAGAGGGAGAGAAAGTGAAGCTGTGAGTGAGATAGAGAGAGAACGAGAAGCTGTGTGTGTGTGAGAAAGAGAAGCTGTGAGTGAGAGAGAGAGAGAAGCTGTGAGTGAGTGAGAGAGAGAGAAAGAGAAGCTGTGAGTGAGACAGAGAGAAAGAGAAGCTATGAGTGTGTGAGAGAGAGAAGCTGTGAGTGAGAGTGAGAAAGAGAGAGAGAAGCTGTGAGTGTGTGAGAGAGAGAAGCTGTGAGTGAGAGTGAGAAGCTGTGAGAGAGAGAGAGAAGCTGTGAGTGAGAGAGAGAAGCTGTGAGTAAGAGAGAAAGAGAGAAATAGAAACTATGAGTGAGAGAGATAGATAGAGAGAAGCTGCGAGTGAGAGAGAGAGAGAAGCTGTGTGTGAGAGAGAAAAAAAGAGAAGCTGTGAGTGAGAGAGAGAGAGAAAGAGAAGTTGTGAGTGAGAGAGAGACAGAAGATGTGAGTGAGAGAGAAAGAGAGGCTGTGAGTGAGAGAGAGAGAATGAAAGAGAAGCTGTGAGTGATAGAGAGAGAGAGATGCTGGGATTGAGAGAATGAGAAGCTGTGAGTGAGAAAGAGAGAGAGAGAAAGAGAAACTGAGTGAGAGAGACAGAGAGAAAGAGAAGCTGTGAGTGAGTGAGAGAGAGAGAGAAGCTGTGAGTGAGAGAGAGAGAGAGAAAGAGAAGCTGTGAGTGAGAGAGAAAGAAAGAGAAGCTCTGAATGAGAGAGAGAGAAAGAGAAGCTGTGAGTGAGAGAGAGAGAGAAAGAGAAGCTGTGAGTGAGATAGAGAGAGAGAACGAGAAGCTGTGTGTGAGATAGAAAGAGAAGCTGTGAGAGAGAGAGAGAGAAGCTGTGAGTTAGAGAGAGAGAGAGAAAGAGAAGCTGTGAGTGAGAGAGAGAAAGGTAAGGTATGAGGGTGAGAAAGAGAAGCTGTGAGTGAGATAGAGAGAGAGAACGAGAAGCTGTGTGTGAGATATGAGGGTAAGGTATGAGGGTGAGAGAGAGAGAAGCTGTGAGTGAGAGTGAGAAGCTGTGAGTGAGAGAGAGAGAGAAAGAGAAGCTGTATGTGTGTGTGTGCGAGAGAGAAGCTGTGTGTGTGAGAGAGAGAAGCTGTGTGTTAGAGAGAGAGAGAGAAAGAGAAGCTGTGTGTGTGTGAGAGAGAGAAGCTGTGAGTGAGAGAGAGAAAGAGAGAGAGAAGCTGTGAGTGTGAGAGAGAGTGTGATAAAGATAAGTTGTGAGTGAGTGAGAGAGAAAGAGAAGCTGTGAGTGAGTGAGAGAGAGAGAAATAGAAGCTATGAGTGAGAGAGAGATAGAGAGAAGCTGTGAGTGAGAGAGAGAGAGAAAGAGAAGCTGTGAGTGAGATAGAGAGAGAGAACGAGAAGCTGTGTGTGAGATAGAAAGAGAAGCTGTGAGAGAGAGAGAGAGAAGCTGTGAGTTAGAGAGAGAGAGAGAAAGAGAAGCTGTGAGTGAGAGAGAGAAAGGTAAGGTATGAGTGTGTGAGAGAGAGAAGCTGTGAGTGAGAGTGAGAAGCTGTGAGTGAGAGAGAGAGAAAGAGAAGCTGTATGTGTGTGTGTGCGAGAGAGAAGCTGTGTGTGTGTGAGAGAGAAGCTGTGTGTTAGAGAGAGAGAGAGAAAGAGAAGCTTTGAGAGAGAGAGAGAAGCTGTGAGTGAGAGAGAGAAAGAGAGAGAGAAGCTGTGAGTGTGAGAGAGAGTGTGATAAAGATAAGTTGTGAGTGAGTGAGAGAGAGAGAGAAGCTGTGAGTGAAAGAGAGAAAGAGAAGCTGTGAGTGAGTGAGAGAGAGAGAAATAGAAGCTATGAGTGAGAGAGAGAGATAGAGAGAAGCTGTGAGTGAGAGAGAGAGAGAAGCTGTGTGTGAAAGAGAGAAACTGTGAGTAAGAGAGAAAGAGAGAAATAGAAACTATGAGTGAGAGAGAGAGATAGAGACAAGCTGTGAGTGAGAGAGAGAGAGAGGCTGTGTGTGTGAGAGAGAAAAAGAGAAGCTGTGAGTTAGAGAGAGAGAAAGAGAAGCTGTGAGTGAGAGAGAGAGAAAGAGAAGCTATGAGAGAGAGAGAGACAGAAGCTGTGAGTGAGAGAGAAAGAGAGGCTGTGAGTGAGAGAGAGAGAATGAAAGAGAAGCTGTGAGTGATAGAGAGAGAGAGAGAAGCTGGGAGTGAGAGAATGAGAAGCTGTGAGTGAGAAAGAGAGAGAGAGAAAGAGAAACTGTGAGTGAGAGAGACAGAGAGAAAGAGAAGCTGTGAGTGAGAGAGAGAGAGTGAAGCTGTGAGTGAGAGAGAGAGAGTGAGAAAGAGAAGCTGTGAGTGAGAGAGAGAGAAAGAGAAGCTGTAACTGAGAGACAGAGAGAGAAAGAGAAGTTGTGAGTGAGAGAGAGAGAGAAGCTGTGAGTGTGTGTGAGAGAGAAAAAGAAGCTGTGAGAGAGAGAGAGAGAGAGAGAGATGCTGTGAGTGAGAGAAAGATTGAGAAAGAGAAGTTATGAGAGAGAAAGAGAAGCTGTGTGAGAGAGAGAGAGAGAAAAAAGAGAAGCTGTGAGAGAGAGAGTGAGAGGAAGAGATGCTGTGAGTTTGAGAGAGAGAGAAAGAGAAGCTGTGAGTGAGAGAGAGAGAGAAAGAGAGGCTGTGAGTGAGATAGAGAGAGAGAAAGAGAAGCTATGAGAGAGAGAGACAGAAGATGTGAGTGAGAGAGAAAGAGAGGCTGTGAGTGAGAGAGAGAGAATGAAAGAGAAACAGTGAGTGATAGAGAGAGAGAGATGCTGGGAATGAGAGAATGAGAAGCTGTGAGTGAGAAAGAGAGAGAGAGAAAGAGAAACTGAGTGAGAGAGACAGAGAGAGAGAAGCTGTGAGTGAGAGAAAGAGAAACTGTGAGTAAGAGAGAAAGAGAAATAGAAGCTATGAGTGAGAGAGAGAGATAGAGAGAAGCTGCGAGTGAGAGAGAGAGAGAAGCTGTGTGTGAGAGAGAGAAAAAGAGAAGCTGTGAGTGAGAGAGAGAAGAAAGAGAAGCCGTGAGTGAGAGAGAGAGAGAGAAAGAGAAGCTATGAGAGAGAGAGAGACAGAAGATGTGAGTGAGAGAGAAAGAGAGGCTGTGAGTGAGAGAGAGAGAACGAAAGAGAAGCTGTGAGTGATAGAGAGAGAGAGATGCTGGGAATGAGAGAATGAGAAGCTGTGAGTGAGAAAGAGAGAGAGAGAAAGAGAAACTGAGTGAGAGAGACAGAGAGAAAGAGAAGCTGTGAGTGAGTGAGAGAGAGAGAGAAGCTGTGAGTGAGAGAGAAAGAAAGAGAAGCTCTGAATGAGAGAGAGAGAAAGAGAAGCTGTGAGTGAGAGAGAGTGAGAAAGAGAAGCTGTGAGTGAGATAGAGAGAGAGAACGAGAAGCTGTGTGTGAGATAGAAAGAGAAGCTGTGTGAGAGAGAGAGAGAAGCTGTGAGTTAGAGAGATAGAGAAAGAGAAGCTGTGAGTGAGAGAGAGAAAGGTAAGGTATGAGGGTGAGAGAGAGAGAAGCTGTGAGTGAGAGTGAGAAGCTGTGAGTGAGAGAGAGAGAGAAAGAGAAGCTGTATGTGTGTGTGTGCGAGAGAGAAGCTGTGTGTGTGAGAGAGAGAAGCTGTGTGTTAGAGAGAGAGAGAGAAAGAGAAGCTGTGTGTGTGAGAGAGAGAGAAGCTGTGAGTGAGAGAGAGAAAGAGAGAGAGAAGCTGTGCGTGTGAGAGAGAGTGTGATAAAGATAAGTTGTGAGTGAGTGAGAGAGAAAGAGAAGCTGTGAGTGAGTGAGAGAGAGAGAAATAGAAGCTATGAGTGAGAGAGAGATAGAGAGAAGCTGTGAGTGAGAGAGAGAGAGAAGCTGTGTGTGAAAGAGAGAAACTGTGAGTAAGAGAGAAAGAGAGAAATAGAAACTATGAGTGAGAGAGAGAGATAGAGAGAAGCTGTGAGTGAGAGAGAGAGAGAGGCTGTGTGTGAGAGAGAGAAAAAGAGAAGCTGTGAGTTAGAGAGAGAGAAAGAGAAGCTGTGAGTGAGAGAGAGAGAAAGAGAAGCTATGAGAGAGAGAGAGACAGAAGCTGTGAGTGAGAGAGAAAGAGAGGCTGTGAGTGAGAGAGAGAGAATGAAAGAGAAGCTGTGAGTGATAGAGAGAGAGAAGCTGGGAGTGAGAGAATGAGAAGCTGTGAGTGAGAAAGAGAGAGAGAGAAAGAGAAACTGTGAGTGAGAGAGACAGAGAGAAAGAGAAGCTGTGAGTGAGAGAGAGAGAGTGAAGCTGTGAGTGAGAGAGAGAGAGAGAAAGAGAAGCTGTGAGTGAGAGAGAGAGAAAGAAAGAGAAGCTGTGAATGAGAGAGAGAGAGAAAGAGAAGCTGTAACTGAGAGACAGAGAGAGAAAGAGAAGTTGTGAGTGAGAGAGAGAGAGAAGCTGTGAGTGTGTGTGAGAGAGAAAGAGAAGCTGTGAGTGAGAGAGAGATGCTGTGAGTGAGAGAAAGATTGAGAAAGAGAAGTTATGAGAGAGAAAGAGAAACTGTGTGAGAGAGAGAGAGATAAAAGAGAAGCTGTGAGAGAGAGAGTGAGAGGAAGAGATGCTGTGAGTTTGAGAGAGAGAGAAAGAGAAGCTGTGAGTGAGATAGAGAGAGAAAGAGAAGCTGTGAGTGAGATAGTGAGAGAGAATGAGAAGCTGTGTGTGTGAGAGAAAGAGAAGCTGTGAGTGAGAGAGAGAGAGAAGCTGTGAGTGAGAGAGAGAGTAGCTGTATGTGTGTGTGTGTGAGAGAGAAGCTGTGAGTGAGAGAGAGAGAAGCTGTGTGTTAGAGAGAGAGAGAGAAAGAGAAGCTGTGAGAGAGAAAGAGAGAGAGAATCTGTGAGTGAGAGAGAGAAAGAGAGAGAGAAGCTGTGAGTGTGAGAGAGTGTGTGATAAAGAGAAGTTGTGAATGAGTGAGAGAGAGAGAGAAGCTGTGAGTGAGAGAAAGAGAAAGAGAAACTGTGAGTAAGAGAGAAAGAGAGAAATAGAAGCTATGAGTGAGAGAGAGAGAGAGAGAAGCTGTGAGTGAGAGAGAGAGAGAAGCTGTGTGTGAGAGAGAGAAAAAGAGAAGCTGTGAGTGAGAGAGAGAGAAAGAGAAGCTGTGAGTGAGAGAGAGAAAAAGAGAAGCTATGAGAGAGAGAGAGACAGAAGCTGTGAGTGAGAGAGAAAGAGAGGCTGTGAGTGATGGAGAGAGAGAGAAGCTGGGAGTGAGAGAATGAGAAGCTGTGAGTGAGTGAGAGAGAGAGAGAAGCTGTGAGTGAGAGAGAGAGAGAGAAAGAGAAGCTTTGAGTGAGAGAGAAAGAAAAAGAAGCTGTGAATGAGAGAGAGAGAGAAAGAGAAGCTGTGAGTGAGAGAGAGAGAGAAAGAGAAGCTGTGAGTGAGATAGAGAGAGAGAACGAGAAGCTGTGTGTGAGAGAGAAAGAGAAGCTGTGAGTGAGAGAGAGATAGAGAAGCTGTGAGAGAGAGAGAGAGAAAGAGAAGCTGTGAGTGAGAGAGAGAGAGAGAAGCTTTGTGTTAGAGAGAGAGAGAGAGAAAGAGAAGCTGTGTGTGTGTGAGAGAGAGAAGCTGTGAGTGAGAGAGAGAAAGAGAGAGAGAAGCTGTGAGTGTGAGAGAGAGTGTGATAAAGAGAAGTTGTTTGTGAGTGAGTGAGAGAGAGAAGCTGTGAGTGAGAGAGAGAGAGAGAAAGAGAAGCTGTGAGTGAGAGAGAAAGAAAAAGAAGCTGTGAATGAGAGAGAGAGAGAAAGAGAAGCTGAGAGTGAGAGAGAGAGAGAAAGAGAAGCTGTGAGTGAGATAGAGAGAGAGAGAACGAGAAGCTGTGTGTGAGAGAGAAAGAGAAGCTGTGAGTGAGAGAGAGAGATAGAGAAGCTGTGAGTTAGAGAGAGAGAGAGAAAGAGAAGCTGTGAGTGAGAGAGAGAGAAGCTGTGTGTTAGAGAGAGAGAGAGAAAGAGAAGCTGTGTGTGAGAGAGAAAGAGAAGCTGTGAGTTAGAGAGAGAGAAAGAGAAGCTGTGTGTGAGAGAGAAAGAGAAGCTGTGAGTTAGAGAGAGAGAAAGAGAAGCTGTGAGTGAGAGAGAGAGAAAGAGAAGCTATGAGAGAGAGAGAGACAGAAGCTGTGAGTGAGAGAGAAAGAGAGGCTGTGAGTGAGAGAGAGAGAATGAAAGAGAAGCTGTGAGTGATAGAGAGAGAGAGAAGCTGGGAGTGAGAGAATGAGAAGCTGTGAGTGAGAAAGAGAGAGAGAGAAAGAGAAACTGTGAGTGAGAGAGACAGAGAGAAAGAGAAGCTGTGAGTGAGAGAGAGAGAGTGAAGCTGTGAGTGAGAGAGAGAGAGAGAAAGAGAAGCTGTGAGTGAGAGAGAGAGAAAGAAAGAGAAGCTGTGAATGAGAGAGAGAGAGAAAGAGAAGCTGTAACTGAGAGACAGAGAGAGAAAGAGAAGTTGTGAGTGAGAGAGAGAGAGAAGCTGTGAGTGTGTGTGAGAGAGAAAGAGAAGCTGTGAGTGAGAGAGAGATGCTGTGAGTGAGAGAAAGATTGAGAAAGAGAAGTTATGAGAGAGAAAGAGAAACTGTGTGAGAGAGAGAGAGATAAAAGAGAAGCTGTGAGAGAGAGAGTGAGAGGAAGAGATGCTGTGAGTTTGAGAGAGAGAGAAAGAGAAGCTGTGAGTGAGATAGAGAGAGAAAGAGAAGCTGTGAGTGAGATAGTGAGAGAGAATGAGAAGCTGTGTGTGTGAGAGAAAGAGAAGCTGTGAGTGAGAGAGAGAGAGAAGCTGTGAGTGAGAGAGAGAGTAGCTGTATGTGTGTGTGTGAGAGAGAGAAGCTGTGAGTGAGAGAGAGAGAAGCTGTGTGTTAGAGAGAGAGAGAGAAAGAGAAGCTGTGAGAGAGAAAGAGAGAGAGAATCTGTGAGTGAGAGAGAGAAAGAGAGAGAGAAGCTGTGAGTGTGAGAGAGTGTGTGATAAAGAGAAGTTGTGAATGAGTGAGAGAGAGAGAGAAGCTGTGAGTGAGAGAAAGAGAAAGAGAAACTGTGAGTAAGAGAGAAAGAGAGAAATAGAAGCTATGAGTGAGAGAGAGAGAGAGAGAAGCTGTGAGTGAGAGAGAGAGAGAAGCTGTGTGTGAGAGAGAGAAAAAGAGAAGCTGTGAGTGAGAGAGAGAGAAAGAGAAGCTGTGAGTGAGAGAGAGAAAAAGAGAAGCTATGAGAGAGAGAGAGACAGAAGCTGTGAGTGAGAGAGAAAGAGAGGCTGTGAGTGATGGAGAGAGAGAGAAGCTGGGAGTGAGAGAATGAGAAGCTGTGAGTGAGTGAGAGAGAGAGAGAAGCTGTGAGTGAGAGAGAGAGAGAGAAAGAGAAGCTTTGAGTGAGAGAGAAAGAAAAAGAAGCTGTGAATGAGAGAGAGAGAGAAAGAGAAGCTGTGAGTGAGAGAGAGAGAGAAAGAGAAGCTGTGAGTGAGATAGAGAGAGAGAACGAGAAGCTGTGTGTGAGAGAGAAAGAGAAGCTGTGAGTGAGAGAGAGATAGAGAAGCTGTGAGAGAGAGAGAGAGAAAGAGAAGCTGTGAGTGAGAGAGAGAGAGAGAAGCTTTGTGTTAGAGAGAGAGAGAGAGAAAGAGAAGCTGTGTGTGTGTGAGAGAGAGAAGCTGTGAGTGAGAGAGAGAAAGAGAGAGAGAAGCTGTGAGTGTGAGAGAGAGTGTGATAAAGAGAAGTTGTTTGTGAGTGAGTGAGAGAGAGAAGCTGTGAGTGAGAGAGAGAGAGAGAAAGAGAAGCTGTGAGTGAGAGAGAAAGAAAAAGAAGCTGTGAATGAGAGAGAGAGAGAAAGAGAAGCTGAGAGTGAGAGAGAGAGAGAAAGAGAAGCTGTGAGTGAGATAGAGAGAGAGAGAACGAGAAGCTGTGTGTGAGAGAGAAAGAGAAGCTGTGAGTGAGAGAGAGAGATAGAGAAGCTGTGAGTTAGAGAGAGAGAGAGAAAGAGAAGCTGTGAGTGAGAGAGAGAGAGAAGCTGTGTGTTAGAGAGAGAGAGAGAAAGAGAAGCTGTGTGTGTGAGAGAGAGATAAGCTGTGAGTGAGAGAGAGAAAGAGAGAGAGAAGCTGTGAGTGTGAGAGAGAGTGTGATAAAGAGAAGTTGTTTGTGAGTGAGTGAGAGAGAGAAGCTGTGAGTGAAAGAGAGAAAGAGAAGCTGTGAGTGAGTGAGAGAGAGAGAAATAGAAGCTATGAGTGAGAGAGAGAGATAGAGAGAAGCTGTGAGTGAGAGAGAGAGAGAAGCTGTGTGTGAAAGAGAGAAAGAGAAACTGTGAGTAAGGGAGAGAGAGAGAAAGAGAAACTGTGAGTGAGAGAGAGAAAGAGAAGCTGTGAGTGAGATAGAGAGAGAGAATGAGAAGCTGTGTGTGAGAGAGAAAGAGAAGCTGTGAGTGAGTGAGAGAGAGAGAGAGAGAAGCTGTGAGTAAGAGAGAGAGAGAGAAAGAGAAGCTGTGAGTGAGAGAGAGAGAGAGAAAGATAAGCTATGAGTGTGAGAGAGAGAGAAGCTGTGTGTTAGAGAGAGAGAGAAAGAGAAGCTGTGTGTGTGAGAGAGAGAGAAGCTGTGAGTGAGAGAGAGAAAGAGAGAGAAGCTGTGAGTGTGTGAGAGAGTGTGATAAAGAGAAGTTGTGAGTGAGTGAGAGAGAGAGAGAGAAGCTGTGAGTGAAAGAGAGAAAGAGAAGCTGTGAGTGAGATAGAGAGAGAAAAAGAGAAGCTTTGAGAGAGAGAGTGAGAGAGAAAGAGAAGCTGTGAGTAGAGAGAGAGAGAAAGAGGAGCTGTGAGTGAAAGAGAGAAAGAGAAGCTGTGAGTGAGAGAGAGTGAGAAGCTGTGAGTGTGTGTGTGAGAAAAAAGCTTTGAGTTAGAGAAAGAGAGAAAGAGAAGCTGTGAGTGAGAGAGAGAGAGAAAGAGCTGTGAGTGAGAGAGAGAGAGAGAAGCTGTGTGTGTGTGTGAGAGAGAGAAAGAGAAGCTGTGAGTGAGAGAAGAGAGAGAGAAAGAGAAGCTGTGAGTGTGAGAAGAGAGAGAGAAAGAGAAGCTGTGAGTGAGACACAGAAGCTGTGAGTGAGGGAGAGAGAGAGAGAAGCTGTGAGTGAGAGAGAAAGAGAAACTGTGAGTGAGAGAGAGAGAGAGAAAGAGAAGCTGTGAGTGTGTGTGAGAGAGAAGCTGTGAGTGAGTGAGAGAGAGAGAATGACAAGCTGTTTGTGTGAGAGAGATAAAGAGAAGTTGTGAGTGAGAAAAGAGAGAGATAGAAAGAAAGAGTAGCTGTGAGTGAGAAAGAGAGAGAGAGAAGCTGTGAGAGAGAGAGAAGGAGAAGCTGTTAGTAAGAGAGAGAGAAAGAGAAGCTGTGAGTGAGAGAAGAGAGAGAGAAAGAGAAGTTGTGAGTGAGAGGGAGAGACAGAGAAGCTGTGAGTGAGAGAGGGAGAGAGAAAGAGAAGCTGTGAGTGAGAGAGAGAGAGAAGCTGTGAGTGAGAGAGAGAAAGAGAAGCTGTGAGAGAGAGAGAGAAAGAGCTGTGAGTAGAGAGAGAGAGAAAGAGAAGCTGTGAGTGAGAGAGAGTGAAGCTGTGAGTGAGAGAATGAGAAGTTTTGAGTGAGAAAGAGAGAGAGAGAGAAAGAGAAACAGTGAGAGAGACAGAGAGAAAGAGAAGCTGTGAGTGAGTGAGAGAGGGAGAGAAGCTGTGAGTGAGAGAGAGAGAGAAAGAGAAGCTGTGAGAGAGAGAGAGAGTGAGAGGAAGAGATGCTGTGAGTTTGAGAGAGAGAGAGAAAGAGAAGCTGTGAGTGAGAGAGAGAGAGAAAGAGAAGCTGTGAGTGAGATAGAGAGAGAGAACGAGAAGCTGTGTGTGTGAGAGAAAGAGAATCTGTGAGTGAGAGAGAGAGAGGGAAGCTGTGAGTGAGAGAGAGAGAGAGAGAAGCTGTGAGTGAGTGAGAGAGAGAGAGAAGCTGTGAGTGAAAGAGAGAAATTGAAGCTGTGAGTGAGTGAGAGAGAGAGAGAAAGAGAAGCTGTGAGTGAGATAGAGAGAGAGAACGAGAAGCTGTGTGTGTGAGAGAAAGAGAAGCTGTAAGTGAGAGAGAGAGAGAGAGAGAGAATGAGTACCTGTAATTGAGAGAGAGAGAGAGAAGGAGAAGCTGTGAGTGAGTGAGAGAGAAAGAGAAGCTGTGTGTGAGAGAGAGAGAGAAAGAGAAGCTGTGACTGAGAGAGAGAGAGAGAGAAAGAGAAGTGAGTGAGAGAGAGAGAGAATGAGAAGTTGTGAGTGACAGAGAGTGAAAGAGAAGCTGTGAGTGAGTGAGAGAGAGAGAAATTGAAGCTTTGAGTGAGAGAGAGAGAGAAGCTTTGTGTGAGAGAAAGTGAGAAAAAGAGAAGCTGTGAAAGAGAGAGTGAGAAGCTGTGAGTGAGAGAGAGAGAGAGAGAAAGAGAAGCTGTAAGAGAGAGAGAAGCTGTGAGTGAGAGAGAGAGTGAGAAGCTGTGAGTGAGAGAGAGAGAAAGTGAAGCTGTGAGTGAGAGAAAGAGAGAGAAAGAGAAGCTGTGTGAGAGAGAGAGAGAGAAAGAGAAGCTGTGAGTGAGAGAGAGAGAGAAAGAGTAACTGTGAGTGAGAGAGAGAGAAAGAGAAGCTGTGAGTGAGTGAGAGAGAGAGAGAGAAAGGGAAGATGTGAGTGAGAAAAAAAGAGAAGCTGTGAGAGAGAGAGAAAGAAAGAGAAGCTGTGAGTGTGAGATAAAGTGAGAGAAAGAGAAGCTGTGAGTGTGAGAGTGAGTGAGAGAAAGAGATGCTGTGAGTGTGTGAGAGAGAAAGAGAAGCTGTGTGTGAGAGGGAGAGAGAGAAAGAGAAGCTGTGAGTGTGAGAGAGACAGAGAAGCTGTGAGTGACAGAGAGAGAGAGAGAGAGAGAAGCTGTGAGTGACAGAGAAAGAGAAGCTGTGAGTGAGTGAGTGAGTGAGAGAAAGAGAAGACGTGAGTGAGAGAGAAAAAGAGAAGCTGTGAGTGAGAGAGAGAGAGAAAGAGAAGCTGTGAGTGTGAGAGAGAGTGAGAGAAAGAGATGCTGTGAGTGTGTTAGAGAGAAAGAGAAGCTGTGAGTGAGAGAGAAAGAGAAGCTGTGAGTGAGAGAGAGAGAGAGAGAAGCTGTGAGTTACAGAGAGAGAGAGAAAGAGAAGCTGTGAGTGAGAGAGAAAGAGAAGCTGTGAGTAACAGAGAGAGAGAAGCTGTGAGTGTGAGAGAGAGAAATTGAAGCTGTGAGTGTGTGTGAGAGAGAAAAAGCTGTATGTGTGAGAGAGAAATAGAAGTTGTGTGTGAGAGTGTGTGAGAGAGAAATAGAAGCTGCTTTGAGTGTGAGAGGGAGAGAGAAAGAGAAGCTGTGTGAGAGAGAAAGAAAGAAAGAGAAGTTGTGAGTGAGACAGTGAGAGAGCGAAATAAAAACAGTGAGTTAGAGAGAGAGTGAAAATGAAGCTGTGAGTGAGAGAGTGAGAAATTGAACCTGTGAGTGAGAGAGAGAAAGAAAGAGAAGCTGTGAGTGTGAGAGACAGAAGCTGTGAGTGAGTGAGAGATAGAGAGAGAGAGAGAGAAGCTGTGAGTGAGAGAGAGAGAGAAAGAAAAGCTGTGTGGGTGTGAGAGAGAAAGAGAAGCTGTTAGTGAGAGAGAGGGAGAGTATAAGAGAAGTTGTGAGTGAGAGAGAGAGAGAGAAGCTGAGAGTGAGAGAGAGAAGCTGTGAATGAGAGAGAGAGAAGGAGAAGCTGTGAGTGAGAGAGAGAGAGAAGCTGTGAGTGAGAGAGAGAGAAAGAAGCTGTGAGTGAGTGAGAGAGAAGCTGTGAGTGACAGAGAGAGAAGATGTGAGTGAGAGAGAGAGAGAAAGAGAAGCTGTGTGAGAGAGAGAAAGAAAGAGAAGTTGTGAGTGAGAGAGAGAGAAAGAGCTGTGAGTGAGAGAGAGAGAGAGAAGCTGTGTGTGTGTGTGAGAGAGAGAAAGAGAAGCTGTGAGTGAGAGAAGAGAGAGAGAAAGAGAAGCTGTGAGTGTGAGAAGAGAGAGAGAAAGAGAAGCTGTGAGTGAGAGACAGAAGCTGTGAGTGAGGGAGAGAGAGAGAAGCTGTGAGTGAGAGGGATAGAGAGAGAAAGAGAAACTGTGAGTGAGAGAGAGAGAGAGAAAGAGAAGCTGTGAGTGTGTGTGAGAGAGAAGCTGTGAGTGAGTAAGAGAGAGAGAAAGAGAAGCTGTTTGTGTGAGAGAGATAAAGAGAAGTTGTGAGTGAGAAAAGAGAGAGATAGAAAGAAAGAGTAGCTGTGAGTGAGAAAGAGAGAGAGAGGAGCTGTGTGTGTGTGAGAGAGAGAAGCTGTTAGTAAGAGAGAGAGAAAGAGAAGCTGTGATTGAGAGAAGAGAGAGAGAAAGAGAAGTTGTGAGTGAGTGGGAGAGACAGAGAAGCTGTGAGTGAGAGAGAGAGAGAAAGAGAAGCTGTGAGTGAGAGAGAGAGAGAGAGAAGCTGTGAGTGAGAGAGAGAGAGAAAGAGAAGCTGTGAGAGAGAGAGAAAAAGAGCTGTGAGTAGAGAGAGAGAGAAAGAGAAGCTGTGAGTGAGAGAGAGTGAAGCTGTGAGTGAGAGAGAGTGAGAAGCTGTGAGTGTGTGTGAGAGAGAAAGAAGCTTTGAGTGAGAGAAAGAGAGAAAGAGAAGCTGTGAGTGAGTGAGAGAGAAAGAGCTGTGAGTGAGAGAGAGAGAGAAGCTGTGTGTGAGAGAGAGAGAGAGAAAGAGAAGCTGTGAGTGAGAGAGAGAGAAAGAGAAGCTGTGAGTGAGAGAAGAGAGAGAGAAATAGAAGCTGTGAGTGAGAGAGAGAAAGAGAAGCTTTGAGAGAGAGAGTGAGAGAGAAAGAGAAGCTGTGCATAGAGAGAGAGAGAAAGAGAAGCTGTGAATGAGAGAGAGAGGGAAGCTGTGGGTGAGAGAGAATGAGAAGCTGTGAGTGTGTGTGAGAGAGAAAGCTTTGAGTGAGAGAAAGAGAGAAAGAGAAGCTGTGAGTGAGAGAGAGAGAAAGAGAAGCTGTGTGGGTGTGAGAGAGAAAGAGAAGCTGTTAGTGAGAGAGAGAGTATAAGAGAAGTTGTGAGTGAGAGAGCGAGAGTAGCTGAGAGTGAGAGAGAGAAGCTGTGAATGAGAGAGAGAGAGAAAGAAGCTGTGAGTGAGTGAGAGAGAAGCTGTGAGTGAGAGAGAGAGAAGATGTGAGTGAGAGAGAGAGAGAAAGAGAAGCTGTGAGTGAAAGAGAGAGAAAGAGAAGCTGTGAGTGAGAGGGAGATATAGAAAGAGAAGCTGTAGGTGAGAGAGAGAGAAGCTGTGAGTGAGAGAGAGAGATAGAAGCTGTGAGTGAGTGAGAGAGTAGCTGTGAGTGAGAGAGAGAGAAAGAGAAGCTGAGTGAGATGGAGAGAGAAAGAGAAGGTGTGAGAGAGAGATAGGAGAGAAAGATAAGCTGTGAGTGAGGGAGAGAGAGAGAGAGAGAAGCTGTGAGTGAGAGAGAGAGAAAGAAAGAGAAGCAGTGTGTGTGTGAGAGAGAAAGAGAAGCTGTTAGTGTGAGAGAGAGAGTATAAGAGAAGCTGTGAGTGAGAGAGAGAGAGAAGCTGAGAGTGAGAGAGAGAAGCTGTGAATGAGAGAGAGAGAAAGAGAAGCTGTGAGTGAGTGAGAGAGAGAAAGAGAAGCTGTGAGTGAGAGAGAGAGAGAAAGAGAAGCTGTAAGAGAGAGAGAAACTGTGAGTGAGAGAGAGAGTGAGAAGCTGTGAGTGAGAGAGAGAGAGAGAGAAAGTGAAGCTGTGAGTGAGAGACAGAGAGAGAAAGAGAAGCTGTGTGTGAGAGAGAGAGAAAGAGAAGCTGTGAGTGAGAGAGAGAGAAAGAGTAACTGTGAGTGAGAGAGAGAGAGAAAGAGAAGCTGTGAGTGACTGAGAGAGAGAGAGAGAAGCTGTGAGTGAGAAAGAAAAAAAAGAAGCTGTGAGAGAGAGAGAAAGAAAGAGAAGCTGTGAGTATGAGATAAAATGAGAGAAAGAGAAGCTGTGCGTGTGAGAGAGAGTGAGAGAAAGAGATGCTGTGAGTGTGTGAGAGAGAAAGAGAAGCTGTCAGTGAGAGAGAGAGAGAAAAAGAGAATCTGTGAGTGTGAGAGAGACAGAGAAGCTGTGAGTGAGAGAGAGAGAGAAAGAGAAGCTCTGAGTGAGAGAGAAAAAAAGAGAAGCTGTGAGTGACAGAGAGAGAGAGAGAAAGAGAAGCTGTGAGTGACAGAGAAAGAGAAGCTGTGAGTGAGTGAGTGAGAGAGAGAAAGAGAAGATGTGAGTGAGAGAAAAAAAGAGAAGCTGTGAATGAGAGAGAGAGAGAAAGAGAAGCTGTGAGTGTGAGATAAAGTGAGAGAAAGAGAAGCTGTGAGTGTGAGAGAGAGTGAGAGAAAGAGATGCTGTGAGTGTGTTGGAGAGAAAGAGAAGCTGTGAGTGAGAGAGAGCGTGTGAAGCTGTGAGTGAGAGAGAAAGAGAAGCTTTGAGTGAGAGAGAGAGAGAAAGAGAATCTGTGAGTGAGAAAGAGAGAGAGAAAGAAAAGCTGTGAGGGAGAGAGATAGAGAAAGAGAACCTGTGAGTGAGAGAGAGAGAGAGAGAAAGAGAAGCTGTGAGTGACCAAGAGAGAAAGAGAAGCTGTGAGTGTGTGTGAGAGAGAAAGAGAAGCTGTGAGTGAGAGAGAGATTGAGAAGCTGTAAGTGAGAGAGAGAGAGAAAGAGAAGCTGTGAGTGAGAGAGAGTGTGAAGCTGTGAGTGAGAGAGAAAGATAAAGAGAAGCTGTGAGAGAGAGAGAGTGAGAAGCTGTGAGTGAGAGAGAGAGTGAGAAGCTATGAGTGAGAGAGAGAGAGAGAAAGCAAAGCTGTGAGTGAGACAGAGAAAGGCAGAGAAGCAGGGTGAGAGCGAGAGAGAGAAAGAGAAGCTGTGAGTGAGAGAGAGAGAGAAAGAGAAGCTGTGAGTGAGAGATAGAGAGAGAAAGAGATGCTGTGAGTGAGAGAGAAAAAAGAGAAGCTGTGAGAGAGAGAGAGAGAAAGAGAAGCTGTGAGTGAGAGAGAGAGAGAAAGAGAATTTGTGTGTGTGTGAGAGAGAAAGAGAAGCTGTGAGTGAGAGAGAGAGAAGCTGAGAGTGACAGAGAGAGAAAAAGAAGCTCTGAGTGAGAGAGAGAAAGAGAAGCTGTGAGTGAGAGAGAAGGAGAAAGAGAAGCTGTGAGTGAGAGAGAGAGAGAGAAAGAGAATCTGTGAGTGAGAAAGAGAGAGAGAAAGAGAAGCTGTGAGGAAGAGAGAGAGAGAGAGAACCTGTGAGTGAGAGAGAGAGAGAGAGAAATAGAAGCTGTGAGTGAGAGAGAGAGAGAAAAAGAGAAGCTGTGATTGACCGAGAGAGAAAGAGAAGCTGTGAGTGTGTGTGAGAGAGAAAGAGAAGCTGTGAGTGAGAGAGAGATTGAGAAGCTGTAAGTGAGAGATGGAGAGAAAGAGAAGCTGTGAGTGAGAGAGAGAGTGTGAAGCTGTGAGTGAGAGAGAAAGAGAAAGAGAAGCTGTGAGTGAGAGAGAGTGAGAAGCTGTGAGTGAGAGAGAGAGAGAAAGTGAAGCTGTGAGTGAGAGACAGAGAGAGAAAGAGAAGCTGTGAGTGAGTGAGAGAGAGAAAGAGAAGCTATGAGAGAGAGAAGCTTTGAGTGAGAGAGAGAGAAATAGAAGCTGTGAGTGAGAGAGAGAGAAAGAGAAGCTGTGAGTGAGAGAGAGAGAGAGAAAGAGAAGCTGTGAGAGAGAGAGAGAGAGAAAAAGAGAAGCTGTGAGTGAGAGGGAGAGAAAGAGAAGCTGTGAGTGTGTGAGGGAGAGAAAGAGAAGCTGTGAGTGAGAGAGAGAAAAGCTGTGAGTGAGAGAGAGTGAGAAGCTGTGAGTGAGAGAGAGAGAAAAAGCGAAGCTGTGAGTGAGTGAGAGAGAGAAAGAGAAGCTATGAGAGAGAGAGAAGCTTTGAGTGAGAGAGAGAGAAGAGAAGCTGTGATTGAGAGAGAGAGAGAAAGAGAAGCTGTGAGTGAGAGAGAGAGAGAAAGAAAAGCTATGTGAGAGACAGAGAGAGAGAAATCGAAGTGGTAAGTGAGAGAGAGAGAGAGAGAAATTAAAGCTGTGATTGAGAGAGAGAGTGAGAAACTGTGAGTGAGAGAGAGAAAGAAAGAGAAGCTGTGAGTGAGAGAGAGAGAGAGAGAAAGAGAACCTGTGAGTGAGAGAGATAGAAAAATGATGCTGTGAGTGAGTGAGAGAGAGAGAAATTGAAGCTGTGAGTGAAGGAGAGAGAGAATGAGAAGCTGTGAGTGAGAGAGAGAGAGAAAGAGAATCCGTGAGTGAGAGAGAGAGAGAGAAAAAAAGAGAAGCTGTGAGTGAGAGAGAGAGAGAAAGAGAAGTTGTGTGAGAGCAAGAAAGAGAAGCAGTGAGTGACAGAGAGAGAAAGAGAAGCTGTGAGTGAGTAAGAGAGAGAAGTTCTGAGTGAGTGAGAGAGAAAGAGATGCTTTGAGAGAGAGAGAAAGAGAAGTTGTGAGTGAGAGAGAGAAACAGAAGCTGCATTTGAGAGAGAGAAAGAAGCTGTGAGTGTGTGTGTGAGAGAAAGAGAATCTGTGAGTGAGAGAAAGATAGTGAGAAAGAGAAGCTGTTAGAGAGAGAGAGAGAACCTGTGAATGAGAGAGAGAGAGAGAGAGAGAAGCTGTGAGTGAGAGACAGAGAGAGAGAGAGAAGCTATGAGTGAGTGAGAGAGAGAGAAGCTGTGAGTGACAGAGAGAGAAAAAGAAGCTCTGAGTGAGAGAGAGAGAGAGAAGCTGTGAGTGAGAGAGAGAGAAGCTGTGTGGGAGAGAGAGAAAGAGAAGCTGTGAGTGAGAGAGAGAGAGAGAAAGAGAATCTGTGAGTGAGAAAGAGAGAGAAAGAGAAGCTGTGAGTGAGAGAGAGAGAAAGAGAAGCTATGTGAGAGACACAGAGAGAGAAATCGAAGCTGTGAGAGACAGAGAGAGAAAGAGAAGCTATAAGTGAGTGAGAGAGAGAAAGAGAAGCTGTGAGTGAGAGAGAGAGAGAAAGAAAAGCTGTGTGAGAGGGAGAAAAAGAGAAGCTGTGAGTGAGAGAGAGAGAGAAAGAGAATCTGTGAGTGAGAAAGAGAGAGAGAAAGAGAAGCTGTGAGGGAGAGAGAGAGAGAAAGAGAACCTGTGAGTGAGAGAAAGAGAGAGAGAGAAGCTGTGTGTGTGTGTGAGAGAGAAAGAGAAGCTATGTGAGAGACAGAGAGAGAAAGAGAAGCTGTGCGTGAGTGAGAGAGAGAAAGAGAAGCTATGAGAGAGAGAGAGAGAAGCTTTGAGTGAGAGAGAGAGAAAGAGAAGCTGTGAGTGAGTGAGAGAGAGAGAAAGAGAAGCTGTGAGAGAGAGAGAGAAAAAGAGAAGCTGTGAGTGAGAGGGAGACAAAGAGAAACTGTGAGTGTGTGAGGGAGAGAAAGAGAAGCTGTGAGTGACAGAGAAAAGCTGTGAGTGAGAGAGAGAGTGAGAAGCTGTGAGTGAGAGAGAGAGAAAAAGCGAAGCGGTGAGTGAGACACAGAGAGAGAAAGAGAAGCTGTGAGTGAGAGAGAGAAAGAGAAGCTATGAGAGAGTGAGAAGCTTTGAGTGAGAGAGAGAGAAGAGAAGCTGTGATTGAGAGAGAGAGAGAAAGAGAAGCTGTGAGTGAGAGAGAGAGAGAGAAAGAAAAGCTATGTGAGAGACAGAGAGAGAGAAATCGAAGCGGTGAGTGAGAGAGAGAGAGAGAAATTAAAGCTGTGAGTGAGAGAAAGAGTGAGAAGCTGTGAGTGAGAGAGAGAAAGAAAGAGAAGCTGTGAGAGAGAGAGAGAGAGAAAGAGAACCTGTGAGTGAGAGAGATAGAAAAATGATGCTGTGAGTGAGTGAGAGAGAGAGAAATTGAAGCTGTGAGTGAGGGAGAGAGAGAATGAGAAGCTGTGAGTGAGAGAGAGACAGAAAAAAGAGAAGCTGTGTGTGAGAGAGAGAGAGAAAGAGAAGCTGTGTGAGAGAGAGACAAAGAGAAGCTGTGAGTGAGAGAGAGAGAAGAGAAAGAGCTGTGAGAGAGAGAGAGATGCTGTGAGTGAGTGAGAGAGAGAAGCTGTGAGTGAGTGAGAGAGAGAGAAAGAGAATCTGTGAGTGAGAGAGAGAGAGAAAAAGAGAAGCTGTGAGTGAGAGAGAGAGAGAGAAAGAGAAGCTGTGAGTGAGTAAGAGAGAGAGGAAATCTGCGTGAGTGAGAGAGAAATAGATGCTGTGAGAGAGAGAGAAAGAGAAGTTGTGAGTGAGAGAGAGAGAAATAGAAGCTGCATTTGAGAGAGAGAAAGAAGCTGTGAGTGTGTGTGTGAGAGAAAGAGAATCTGTGAGCGAGAGAGAGAGAGAAAGAGAAGCTGTGAGTGAGAAAGAGAGAGAGAAAGAGAAGCTTTGAGGGAGAGAGAGAGAAAGACAACCTGTGAGTGAGAGAGCGAGAGAGAGAAAGAGAAGCTGTGAGTGAGAGAGAGAGAAAGAGAAGCTATGTGAGAGACAGAGAGAGAGAAATCGAAGCTGTGAGTGAGAGAGAGAGAAATTAAAGCTGTGAGAGAGAGAGTGAGAAGCTGTGAGTGAGAGAGAGAGAGAGAGAAAGAAAAGCTGTGAGTGAGAGACAGAGAGAGAAAGAGAAGCTATGAGTCAGTGTGAGAGAGAAAGAGAAGCTACGAGAGAGAGAAGCTTTGAGTGAGAGAGAGAGAAAGAGAAGCTGTGAGTGAGAGAGAGAAAAAGAGAAGCTGTGAGTGAGAGAGAGAGAAAGAGAAGCTGTGAGTGTGTGTGTGAGAGAAAGAGAAGCTGTGAGTGAGAGAGAGATTGAGAAGCTGTAAGTGAGAGAGGGAGAGAAAGAGAAGCTGTGAGTGAGAGAAAGTGTGAAGCTGTGAGTGAGAGAGAAAGAGAAAGAGAAGCTGTGACAGAGAGAGAGAGAAGCTGTGAGTGAGAGAGAGAGTGAGAAGCTATGAGTGAAAGAGAGAGAGAAAGCGAAGCTGTGAGTGAGAGAGAGAGAGAAGCTGTGAGTGAGAGAGAGAAAGAGAAGCTGTGAGTGAGAGACAGAGAGAGAAAGAAAGGGTGTGAGTGAGAGACAGAGAGAGAAAGAGAAGCTGTGTGTGTGAGAGAGAAAGAGAAGCTGTGAGTGAGAGAGAGAGAAGCTGTGAGTGAAAGTGAGAAAGAGAAGCTGATAGAGAGAGAGAGAGAGAAGCTGTGAGTGAGAGAAAGATAAAGAGAAGCTGTGAGTAAGAGAGAAAGAGAGAAATAGAAGCTATGAGTGAGAGACAGAGAGAGAAGCTGTGAGTGAGTGAGAGAGAAGCTGTGAGTGAGAGACAGAGAGAGAAAGAGAAGTTGTTAGTGAGAGAGAGAGAGAGAGAGAGAGAGAGAGAAGCTGTGTATGAGAGAGAGAGAGAAACTATGAGTGAGAGAGAGAGAGAAGCTGTGAGTGAGAGACAGAGAGATAAAGAGAAGCTGTGAGAGAGAGAGAGAGAGAAAGAGAAGCTGTGAGAGAGAGAGATAATGAGAAGCTTTGAGTGAGAGAGAGAAAGAGAGAGAGAAGCTGTGAGTGTGAGAGAGAGTCAGATAAAGAGAAGCTGTGAGTGAGTGAGAGAGAGAGAGAAGCTGTGAGTGAAAGTGAGAAAGAGAAGCTGATAGTGAGAGAGAGAGAGAGAAGCTGTGAGTGAGAGAAAGAGAAAGAGAAGCTGTGAGTAAGAGAGAAAGAGAGAAATAGAAGCTATGAGTGAGAGACAGAGAGAGAAGCTGTGAGTGAGTGAGAGAGAGAGAAGTTGTGTGAGAGAGAGAGAAAAAGAGAAGCTGTGAGTGTGTGAGAGAGAGAAAGAGAAGCTGTAAGTGAGTGAGAGAAAGAGAAGCTGTGAGTGTGTGAGAGAGAAAGAGAAGCTGTGAGTGAGAGAGAGAGTGAGAAGCTGTGAGTGAGAGAGAGAGAGAAAGAGATGCTGTGAGTGAGAGACAGAGAAAGAGAAGTTGTTAGTGAGAGAGAGAGAGAGAGACAGAAGCTGTGAGAGAGTGAGAGAAAGAGAATCTGTGAGAGAGAGAGAGAGAAGCTGTGAGTGAGAGACAGAGAGATAAAGAGAAGCTGTGAGAGAGAGAGAGAATGAAAAGGTGTGTGTGTGAGAGAAAGAGAAGTTGTTATTGAGAGAGAGAGAGAGAGAAAGAAAGAGCTGTGAGAGAGAGAAAGAGAAAGAGAAGCTGTGTGTGAGAGAGAAAGAGAAGCTGTGAGTGAGAGAGAGAGAGAAAGAGAAGCTGTGAGTGAGAGACAGAGAGAGAAAGAGAAGCTGTGTGAGAGAGAGAGTGATAAGCTGTGAGGGAGAGAGTGAGAGAAAGAGAAGCTGTGAGTGAGAGACAGTGAGAGAGAGTAGCTGTGAGAGAGAGAGAGAGCAAGAGAAGCTGTGAGTGTGTGTGTGAGAGAGAAAGAAAGCTGTGAGTGAGAGAGAGAGAGAGAGAAAGAGAAGCTGTGAGTGAGAGAGAGAGAGAAGGAGAAGTTGTGTGAGAGAGAGAGATAGAGAAAGAGAAGCTGTGTGAGAGAGAGAGTGATAAGCTGTGTGTGTGAGAGAGAGAAGCTGTGAGTGAGTGAGAGAGAAAGAGAAGCTGTGAGTGTGTGTGAGAGAGAAAGTGAAGTTGTGAGAGAGAGAGAAAAAGAGAAGCTGTGAGTGAAAGTGAAAGAGAGAAATAGAAGCTACGAGTGAGAGAGAGAGAGAAGCTGTGAGTGTGTGAGAGAGAGGAAGTGAAGCTGTGAGTGAAAAAGAGAGAAAGTGAAGCTGTGAGTGAGAGATAGAGAGAGAAAGAGAAGCTGTGAGTTAGAGAGAGAGAACGAGAAGCTGTGTGTGTGTGAGAGAGAGAATCTGTGAGTGAGAGAGAGAAGCTGTGCGTGAGAGAGAGAGAGAGAGAAGCTGTGTGTGTCTGTGAGAGAGAGAGAAGCTGTGAGAGAGAGTGAGAGAGAAGCTGTGTGATAGAGAGAGAGAGAAGCTGTGAGTGTGAGACAGAGTGAGATAAAGAGAAGTTGTGAGTGAGAGAGAGAGAGAGAGAAGCTGTGAGTGAGAGACAGAGAGAGAAAGAGAAGCTGTGTGTGAGAGAGAGTGATAAGCTGTGTGTGTGAGAGAGAGAAGCTGTGAGTGAGTGAGAGAGAAAGAGAAGCTGTGAGTGAGTGAGAGAGAAGCTGTGAGTGAGAGAGAGAAAGAGAAGCTGTGAGTGAGAGAGAGAAAGAGAAGCTGTGAGTGAGAAAGAGAGAGAAAGAGAAGCTGTGAGTGAGAGACAGAGAGAGAAAGAGAAGCTGTGTGTGTGAGAGAGAAAGAGAAGCTGTGAGTGAGAGAGAGAGTAGCTGTGAGTGAAAGTGAGAAATAGAAGCTGATAGTGTGAGAGAGAGAGAGAAGCTGTGAGTGAGAGAAAGAGAAAGAGAAGCTGTGAGTAAGAGAGAAAAAGAGAAATAGAAGCTATGAGTGAGAGACAGAGAGAAAAGCTGAGTGAGTGAGAGAGAGAGAAGCTGTGTGAGAGAGAGAGAGAAAAAGAGAAGCTGTGAGAGAGAGAGAGAGAGAGAAGCTGTAAGTGAGTGAGAGAAGGAGAAGCTGTGAGTGTGTGAGAGAGAAAGAGAAGCTGTGAGTGAAAAAGAGAGAAAGTGAAGCTGTGAGTGAGAGATAGAGAGAGAAAGAGAAGCTGTGAGTTAGAGAGAGAGAGAACGAGAAGCTGTGTGTGTGAGATAAAGAGAAGCTGTGAGTGAGAGAGAGAGAGAGAAAGAGAAGCTGTGAGTGAGAGATAGAGAGAGAAAGAGAATCTGTGAGTGAGAGAGAGAGAGAAAGAGAAGCTATGAGTGAGATAGAGAGAAGCTGTGAGTGAGAGAGAGAAGCTGTGTGTGTGAGAGAGAGAGAGAGAAGCTGTGTGTGTGTGTGTGAGAGAGAGAAGCTGTGAGTGAGAGAGAGAGAGAGAAAGAGAAGCTGTGTGATAGAGAGAGAGAGAAGCTGTGAGTGTGAGAGAGAGTGAGATAAAGAGAAGTTGTGAGTGAGTGAGTGAGTGAGAGAAGCTGTGAGTGAAAGAGAGAAAGAGAAGCTTTGAGTGAGAGAGAGAGAGAAGCTGTGAGTGAGAGACAGAGAGAGAAAGAGAAGCTGTGTGTGAGAGAGAGAGTGATAAGCTGTGTGTGTGAGAGAGAGAAGCTGTGAGTGAGAGAGAGAGAAAGAGAAGCTGTGAGTGAGAGAGAGAGAAGCTGAGAGTGAGAGAGAGAAAGAGAAGCTGTGAGTGAGAGACAGAGGGAGAAAGAAAGTGTGTGAGTGCGAGAGAGAGAAAGAGAAGCTGTGAGAGAGAGAAAGAGAAGCAGTGAGTGAGAAAGAGAGAGAAAGAGAAGCTGTGTGTGTGAGAGAGAAAGAGAAGCTGTGAGTGAGAGAGAGAGAAGCTGTGAGTGAAAGTGAGAAAGAGAAGCTGATAGTGAGAGAGAGAGAGAAGCTGTGAGTGAGAGAAAGAGAAAGAGAAGCTGTGAGTAAGAGAGAAAGAGAGAAATAGAAGCTATGAGTGAGAGACAGAGAGAGAAGCTGTGAGTGAGTGAGAGAGAGAGAAGCTGTGTGAGAGAGAGAGAGAGAAAAAGAGAAGCTGTGAGAGAGAGAGAGAGAAAGAGAAGCTGTAAGTGAGTGAGAGAAGGAGAAGCTGTGAGTGTGAGAGAGAGAAAGAGAAGCTGTGTGTGAGAGAGAGAGAGAGAGAGAAAGAGAAGCTGTGAGTGAGAAAGAGAGAGAGAAAGAGAAGCTTTGAGGGAGAGAGAGAGAAAGACAACCTGTGAGTGAGAGAGCGAGAGAGAGAGAAAGAGAAGCTGTGAGTGAGAGAGAGAGAAAGAGAAGCTATGTGAGAGACAGATAGAAATCGAAGCTGTGAGTGAGAGAGAGAGAAATTAAAGCTGTGAGAGAGAGAGTGAGAAGCTGTGAGTGAGAGAGAGAGAGAAAGAAAGAAAAGCTGTGAGTGAGAGACAGAGAGAGAAAGAGAAGCTATGAGTCAGTGTGAGAGAGAAAGAGAAGCTACGAGAGAGAGAAGCTTTGAGTGAGAGAGAGAGAAAGAGAAGCTGTGAGTGAGAGAGAGAAAAAGAGAAGCTGTGAGTGAGAGAGAGAGAAAGAGAAGCTGTGAGTGTGTGTGTGAGAGAAAGAGAAGCTGTGAGTGAGAGAGAGATTGAGAAGCTGTAAGTGAGAGAGGGAGAGAAAGAGAAGCTGTGAGTGAGAGAAAGTGTGAAGCTGTGAGTGAGAGAGAAAGAGAAAGAGAAGCTGTGACAGAGAGAGAGAGAAGCTGTGAGTGAGAGAGAGAGAGAGAGAAAGAAAAGCTGTGAGTGAGAGACAGAGAGAGAAAGAGAAGCTATGAGTCAGTGTGAGAGAGAAAGAGAAGCTACGAGAGAGAGAAGCTTTGAGTGAGAGAGAGAGAAAGAGAAGCTGTGAGTGAGAGAGAGAAAAAGAGAAGCTGTGAGTGAGAGTGAGAGGAAGAGATGCTGTGAGTTTGAGAGAGAGAGAAAGAGAAGCTGTGAGTGAGATAGAGAGAGAAAGAGAAGCTGTGAGTGAGATAGTGAGAGAGAATGAGAAGCTGTGTGTGTGAGAGAAAGAGAAGCTGTGAGTGAGAGAGAGAGAGAAGCTGTGAGTGAGAGAGAGAGTAGCTGTATGTGTGTGTGTGTGAGAGAGAAGCTGTGAGTGAGAGAGAGAGAAGCTGTGTGTTAGAGAGAGAGAGAGAAAGAGAAGCTGTGAGAGAGAAAGAGAGAGAGAATCTGTGAGTGAGAGAGAGAAAGAGAGAGAGAAGCTGTGAGTGTGAGAGAGTGTGTGATAAAGAGAAGTTGTGAATGAGTGAGAGAGAGAGAGAAGCTGTGAGTGAGAGAAAGAGAAAGAGAAACTGTGAGTAAGAGAGAAAGAGAATAATAGAAGCTATGAGTGAGAGAGAGAGAGAGAGAAGCTGTGAGTGAGAGAGAGAGAGAAGCTGTGTGTGAGAGAGAGAAAAAGAGAAGCTGTGAGTGAGAGAGAGAGAAAGAGAAGCTGTGAGTGAGAGAGAGAAAAAGAGAAGCTATGAGAGAGAGAGAGACAGAAGCTGTGAGTGAGAGAGAAAGAGAGGCTGTGAGTGATGGAGAGAGAGAGAAGCTGGGAGTGAGAGAATGAGAAGCTGTGAGTGAGTGAGAGAGAGAGAGAAGCTGTGAGTGAGAGAGAGAGAGAGAAAGAGAAGCTTTGAGTGAGAGAGAAAGAAAAAGAAGCTGTGAATGAGAGAGAGAGAGAAAGAGAAGCTGTGAGTGAGAGAGAGAGAGAAAGAGAAGCTGTGAGTGAGATAGAGAGAGAGAACGAGAAGCTGTGTGTGAGAGAAAAAGAGAAGCTGTGAGTGAGAGAGAGATAGAGAAGCTGTGAGTCAGAGAGAGAGAGAAAGAGAAGCTGTGAGTGAGAGAGAGAGAGAGAAGCTGTGTGTTAGAGAGAGAGAGAGAGAAAGAGAAGCTGTGTGTGTGTGAGAGAGAGAAGCTGTGAGTGAGAGAGAGAAAGAGAGAGAGAAGCTGTGAGTGTGAGAGAGAGTGTGATAAAGAGAAGTTGTTTGTGAGTGAGTGAGAGAGAGAAGCTGTGAGTGAGAGAGAGAGAGAGAAAGAGAAGCTGTGAGTGAGAGAGAAAGAAAAAGAAGCTGTGAATGAGAGAGAGAGAGAAAGAGAAGCTGAGAGTGAGAGAGAGAGAGAAAGAGAAGCTGTGAGTGAGATAGAGAGAGAGAACGAGAAGCTGTGTGTGAGAGAGAAAGAGAAGCTGTGAGTGAGAGAGAGAGATAGAGAAGCTGTGAGTTAGAGAGAGAGAGAAAGAGAAGCTGTGAGTGAGAGAGAGAGAGAAGCTGTGTGTTAGAGAGAGAGAGAGAAAGAGAAGCTGTGTGTGTGAGAGAGAGATAAGCTGTGAGTGAGAGAGAGAAAGAGAGTGAGAAGCTGTGAGTGTGAGAGAGAGTGTGATAAAGAGAAGTTGTTTGTGAGTGAGTGAGAGAGAGAAGCTGTGAGTGAAAGAGAGAAAGAGAAGCTGTGAGTGAGTGAGAGAGAGAGAAATAGAAGCTATGAGTGAGAGAGAGAGATAGAGAGAAGCTGTGAGTGAGAGAGAGAGAGAAGCTGTGTGTGAAAGAGAGAAAGAGAAACTGTGAGTAAGGGAGAGAGAGAAAAAGAGAAACTGTGAGTGAGAGAGAGAAAGAGAAGCTGTGAGTGAGATAGAGAGAGAGAATGAGAAGCTGTGTGTGAGAGAGAAAGAGAAGCTGTGAGTGAGTGAGAGAGAGAGAGAGAGAAGCTGTGAGTAAGAGAGAGAGAGAGAGAAAGAGAAGCTGTGAGTGAGAGAGAGAGAGAGAGAGAGAAAGATAAGCTATGAGTGTGTGAGAGAGAGAAGCTGTGTGTTAGAGAGAGAGAGAAAGAGAAGCTGTGTGTGTGAGAGAGAGAGAAGCTGTGAGTGAGAGAGAGAAAGAGAGAGAAGCTGTGAGTGTGTGAGAGAGTGTGATAAAGAGAAGTTGTAAGTGAGTGAGAGAGAGAGAGAGAAGCTGTGAGTGAAAGAGAGAAAGAGAAGCTGTGAGTGAGATAGAGAGAGAAAAAGAGAAGCTTTGAGAGAGAGAGTGAGAGAGAAAGAGAAGCTGTGAGTAGAGAGAGAGAGAAAGAGGAGCTGTGAGTGAAAGAGAGAAAGAGAAGCTGTGAGTGAGAGAGAGTGAGAAGCTGTGAGTGTGTGTGTGAGAAAAAAGCTTTGAGTTAGAGAAAGAGAGAAAGAGAAGCTGTGAGTGAGAGAGAGAGAGAAAGAGCTGTGAGTGAGAGAGAGAGAGAGAAGCTGTGTGTGTGTGTGAGAGAGAGAAAGAGAAGCTGTGAGTGAGAGAAGAGAGAGAAAGAGAAGCTGTGAGTGTGAGAAGAGAGAGAGAAAGAGAAGCTGTGAGTGAGACACAGAAGCTGTGAGTGAGGGAGAGAGAGAGAGAAGCTGTGAGTGAGAGAGAAAGAGAAACTGTGAGTGAGAGAGAGAGAGAGAAAGAGAAGCTGTGAGTGTGTGTGAGAGAGAAGCTGTGAGTGAGTGAGAGAGAGAGAATGACAAGCTGTTTGTGTGAGAGAGATAAAGAGAAGTTGTGAGTGAGAAAAGAGAGAGATAGAAAGAAAGAGTAGCTGTGAGTGAGAAAGAGAGAGAGAGAAGCTGTGAGAGAGAGAGAAGGAGAAGCTGTTAGTAAGAGAGAGAGAAAGAGAAGCTGTGAGTGAGAGAAGAGAGAGAGAAAGAGTTGTGAGTGAGAGGGAGAGACAGAGAAGCTGTGAGTGAGAGAGGGAGAGAGAAAGAGAAGCTGTGAGTGAGAGAGAGAGAGAAGCTGTGAGTGAGAGAGAGAAAGAGAAGCTGTGAGAGAGAGAGAGAAAGAGCTGTGAGTAGAGAGAGAGAGAAAGAGAAGCTGTGAGTGAGAGAGAGTGAAGCTGTGAGTGAGAGAATGAGAAGTTTTGAGTGAGAAAGAGAGAGAGAGAGAAAGAGAAACAGTGAGAGAGACAGAGAGAAAGAGAAGCTGTGAGTGAGTGAGAGAGGGAGAGAAGCTGTGAGTGAGAGAGAGAGAGAAAGAGAAGCTGTGAGAGAGAGAGAGAGTGAGAGGAAGAGATGCTGTGAGTTTGAGAGAGAGAGAGAAAGAGAAGCTGTGAGTGAGAGAGAGAGAGAAAGAGAAGCTGTGAGTGAGATAGAGAGAGAGAACGAGAAGCTGTGTGTGTGAGAGAAAGAGAATCTGTGAGTGAGAGAGAGAGAGGGAAGCTGTGAGTGAGAGAGAGAGAGAGAGAAGCTGTGAGTGAGTGAGAGAGAGAGAGAAGCTGTGAGTGAAAGAGAGAAATTGAAGCTGTGAGTGAGTGAGAGAGAGAGAGAAAGAGAAGCTGTGAGTGAGATAGAGAGAGAGAACGAGAAGCTGTGTGTGTGAGAGAAAGAGAAGCTGTAAGTGAGAGAGAGAGAGAGAGAGAGAATGAGTACCTGTAATTGAGAGAGAGAGAGAGAAGGAGAAGCTGTGAGTGAGAGAGAGAGAAAGAGAAGCTGTGTGTGAGAGAGAGAGAGAAAGAGAAGCTGTGACTGAGAGAGAGAGAGAGAGAAAGAGAAGTGAGTGAGAGAGAGAGAGAATGAGAAGTTGTGAGTGACAGAGAGTGAAAGAGAAGCTGTGAGTGAGTGAGAGAGAGAGAAATTGAAGCTTTGAGTGTGAGAGAGAGAGAAGCTTTGTGTGAGAGAAAGTGAGAAAAAGAGAAGCTGTGAAAGAGAGAGTGAGAAGCTTTGAGTGAGAGAGAAAGAGAGAGAAAGAGAAGCTGTAAGAGAGAGAGAAGCTGTGAGTGAGAGAGAGAGTGAGAAGCTGTGAGTGAGAGAGAGAGAAAGTGAAGCTGTGAGTGAGAGAAAGAGAGAGAAAGAGAAGCTGTGTGAGAGAGAGAGAGAGAAAGAGAAGCTGTGAGTGAGAGAGAGAGAGAAAGAGTAACTGTGAGTGAGAGAGAGAGAAAGAGAAGCTGTGAGTGAGTGAGAGAGAGAGAGAGAAAGGGAAGATGTGAGTGAGAAAAAAAGAGAAGCTGTGAGAGAGAGAGAAAGAAAGAGAAGCTGTGAGTGTGAGATAAAGTGAGAGAAAGAGAAGCTGTGAGTGTGAGAGTGAGTGAGAGAAAGAGATGCTGTGAGTGTGTGAGAGAGAAAGAGAAGCTGTGTGTGAGAGGGAGAGAGAGAAAGAGAAGCTGTGAGTGTGAGAGAGACAGAGAAGCTGTGAGTGACAGAGAGAGAGAGAGAGAGAGAGAAGCTGTGAGTGACAGAGAAAGAGAAGCTGTGAGTGAGTGAGTGAGTGAGAGAAAGAGAAGACGTGAGTGAGAGAGAAAAAGAGAAGCTGTGAGTGAGAGAGAGAGAGAAAGAGAAGCTGTGAGTGTGAGAGAGAGTGAGAGAAAGAGATGCTGTGAGTGTGTTAGAGAGAAAGAGAAGCTGTGAGTGAGAGAGAAAGAGAAGCTGTGAGTGAGAGAGAGAGAGAGAGAAGCTGTGAGTTACAGAGAGAGAGAGAAAGAGAAGCTGTGAGTGAGAGAGAAAGAGAAGCTGTGAGTAACAGAGAGAGAGAAGCTGTGAGTGTGAGAGAGAGAAATTGAAGCTGTGAGTGTGTGTGAGAGAGAAAAAGCTGTATGTGTGAGAGAGAAATAGAAGTTGTGTGTGAGAGTGTGTGAGAGAGAAATAGAAGCTGCTTTGAGTGTGAGAGGGAGAGAGAAAGAGAAGCTGTGTGAGAGAGAAAGAAAGAAAGAGAAGTTGTGAGTGAGACAGTGAGAGAGCGAAATAAAAACAGTGAGTTAGAGAGAGAGTGAAAATGAAGCTGTGAGTGAGAGAGTGAGAAATTGAACCTGTGAGTGAGAGAGAGAAAGAAAGAGAAGCTGTGAGAGAGAGAGAGAGAGAGAAGCTGTGAGTGAGAGAGAGAGAGAGAGAAAGTGAAGCTGTGAGTGAGAGACAGAGAGAGAAAGAGAAGCTGTGTGTGAGAGAGAGAGAAAGAGAAGCTGTGAGTGAGAGAGAGAGAAAGAGTAACTGTGAGTGAGAGAGAGAGAGAAAGAGAAGCTGTGAGTGACTGAGAGAGAGAGAGAGAAGCTGTGAGTGAGAAAGAAAAAAAAGAAGCTGTGAGAGAGAGAGAAAGAAAGAGAAGCTGTGAGTATGAGATAAAATGAGAGAAAGAGAAGCTGTGCGTGTGAGAGAGAGTGAGAGAAAGAGATGCTGTGAGTGTGTGAGAGAGAAAGAGAAGCTGTCAGTGAGAGAGAGAGAGAAAAAGAGAATCTGTGAGTGTGAGAGAGACAGAGAAGCTGTGAGTGAGAGAGAGAGAGAAAGAGAAGCTCTGAGGGAGAGAGAAAAAAAGAGAAGCTGTGAGTGACAGAGAGAGAGAGAGAAAGAGAAGCTGTGAGTAGAGAGAGAGAGAAAGAGGAGCTGTGAGTGAAAGAGAGAAAGAGAAGCTGTGAGTGAGAGAGAGTGAGAAGCTGTGAGTGTGTGTGTGAGAAAAAAGCTTTGAGTTAGAGAAAGAGAGAAAGAGAAGCTGTGAGTGAGAGAGAGAGAGAAAGAGCTGTGAGTGAGAGAGAGAGAGAGAAGCTGTGTGTGTGTGTGAGAGAGAGAAAGAGAAGCTGTGAGTGAGAGAAGAGAGAGAGAAAGAGAAGCTGTGAGTGTGAGAAGAGAGAGAGAAAGAGAAGCTGTGAGTGAGACACAGAAGCTGTGAGTGAGGGAGAGAGAGAGAGAAGCTGTGAGTGAGAGAGAAAGAGAAACTGTGAGTGAGAGAGAGAGAGAGAAAGAGAAGCTGTGAGTGTGTGTGAGAGAGAAGCTGTGAGTGAGTGAGAGAGAGAGAATGACAAGCTGTTTGTGTGAGAGAGATAAAGAGAAGTTGTGAGTGAGAAAAGAGAGAGATAGAAAGAAAGAGTAGCTGTGAGTGAGAAAGAGAGAGAGAGAAGCTGTGAGAGAGAGAGAAGGAGAAGCTGTTAGTAAGAGAGAGAGAAAGAGAAGCTGTGAGTGAGAGAAGAGAGAGAGAAAGAGAAGTTGTGAGTGAGAGGGAGAGACAGAGAAGCTGTGAGTGAGAGAGGGAGAGAGAAAGAGAAGCTGTGAGTGAGAGAGAGAGAGAAGCTGTGAGTGAGAGAGAGAAAGAGAAGCTGTGAGAGAGAGAGAGAAAGAGCTGTGAGTAGAGAGAGAGAGAAAGAGAAGCTGTGAGTGAGAGAGAGTGAAGCTGTGAGTGAGAGAATGAGAAGTTTTGAGTGAGAAAGAGAGAGAGAGAGAAAGAGAAACAGTGAGAGAGACAGAGAGAAAGAGAAGCTGTGAGTGAGTGAGAGAGGGAGAGAAGCTGTGAGTGAGAGAGAGAGAGAAAGAGAAGCTGTGAGAGAGAGAGAGAGTGAGAGGAAGAGATGCTGTGAGTTTGAGAGAGAGAGAGAAAGAGAAGCTGTGAGTGAGAGAGAGAGAGAAAGAGAAGCTGTGAGTGAGATAGAGAGAGAGAACGAGAAGCTGTGTGTGTGAGAGAAAGAGAATCTGTGAGTGAGAGAGAGAGAGGGAAGCTGTGAGTGAGAGAGAGAGAGAGAGAAGCTGTGAGTGAGAGAGAGTGAGAAGCTGTGAGTGTGTGTGTGAGAAAAAAGCTTTGAGTTAGAGAAAGAGAGAAAGAGAAGCTGTGAGTGAGAGAGAGAGAGAAAGAGCTGTGAGTGAGAGAGAGAGAGAGAAGCTGTGTGTGTGTGTGAGAGAGAGAAAGAGAAGCTGTGAGTGAGAGAAGAGAGAGAAAGAGAAGCTGTGAGTGTGAGAAGAGAGAGAGAAAGAGAAGCTGTGAGTGAGACACAGAAGCTGTGAGTGAGGGAGAGAGAGAGAGAAGCTGTGAGTGAGAGAGAAAGAGAAACTGTGAGTGAGAGAGAGAGAGAGAAAGAGAAGCTGTGAGTGTGTGTGAGAGAGAAGCTGTGAGTGAGTGAGAGAGAGAGAATGACAAGCTGTTTGTGTGAGAGAGATAAAGAGAAGTTGTGAGTGAGAAAAGAGAGAGATAGAAAGAAAGAGTAGCTGTGAGTGAGAAAGAGAGAGAGAGAAGCTGTGAGAGAGAGAGAAGGAGAAGCTGTTAGTAAGAGAGAGAGAAAGAGAAGCTGTGAGTGAGAGAAGAGAGAGAGAAAGAGTTGTGAGTGAGAGGGAGAGACAGAGAAGCTGTGAGTGAGAGAGGGAGAGAGAAAGAGAAGCTGTGAGTGAGAGAGAGAGAGAAGCTGTGAGTGAGAGAGAGAAAGAGAAGCTGTGAGAGAGAGAGAGAAAGAGCTGTGAGTAGAGAGAGAGAGAAAGAGAAGCTGTGAGTGAGAGAGAGTGAAGCTGTGAGTGAGAGAATGAGAAGTTTTGAGTGAGAAAGAGAGAGAGAGAGAAAGAGAAACAGTGAGAGAGACAGAGAGAAAGAGAAGCTGTGAGTGAGTGAGAGAGGGAGAGAAGCTGTGAGTGAGAGAGAGAGAGAAAGAGAAGCTGTGAGAGAGAGAGAGAGTGAGAGGAAGAGATGCTGTGAGTTTGAGAGAGAGAGAGAAAGAGAAGCTGTGAGTGAGAGAGAGAGAGAAAGAGAAGCTGTGAGTGAGATAGAGAGAGAGAACGAGAAGCTGTGTGTGTGAGAGAAAGAGAATCTGTGAGTGAGAGAGAGAGAGGGAAGCTGTGAGTGAGAGAGAGAGAGAGAGAAGCTGTGAGTGAGTGAGAGAGAGAGAGAAGCTGTGAGTGAAAGAGAGAAATTGAAGCTGTGAGTGAGTGAGAGAGAGAGAGAAAGAGAAGCTGTGAGTGAGATAGAGAGAGAGAACGAGAAGCTGTGTGTGTGAGAGAAAGAGAAGCTGTAAGTGAGAGAGAGAGAGAGAGAGAGAATGAGTACCTGTAATTGAGAGAGAGAGAGAGAAGGAGAAGCTGTGAGTGAGAGAGAGAGAAAGAGAAGCTGTGTGTGAGAGAGAGAGAGAAAGAGAAGCTGTGACTGAGAGAGAGAGAGAGAGAAAGAGAAGTGAGTGAGAGAGAGAGAGAATGAGAAGTTGTGAGTGACAGAGAGTGAAAGAGAAGCTGTGAGTGAGTGAGAGAGAGAGAAATTGAAGCTTTGAGTGTGAGAGAGAGAGAAGCTTTGTGTGAGAGAAAGTGAGAAAAAGAGAAGCTGTGAAAGAGAGAGTGAGAAGCTGTGAGTGAGAGAGAAAGAGAGAGAAAGAGAAGCTGTAAGAGAGAGAGAAGCTGTGAGTGAGAGAGAGAGTGAGAAGCTGTGAGTGAGAGAGAGAGAAAGTGAAGCTGTGAGTGAGAGAAAGAGAGAGAAAGAGAAGCTGTGTGAGAGAGAGAGAGAGAAAGAGAAGCTGTGAGTGAGAGAGAGAGAGAAAGAGTAACTGTGAGTGAGAGAGAGAGAAAGAGAAGCTGTGAGTGAGTGAGAGAGAGAGAGAGAAAGGGAAGATGTGAGTGAGAAAAAAAGAGAAGCTGTGAGAGAGAGAGAAAGAAAGAGAAGCTGTGAGTGTGAGATAAAGTGAGAGAAAGAGAAGCTGTGAGTGTGAGAGTGAGTGAGAGAAAGAGATGCTGTGAGTGTGTGAGAGAGAAAGAGAAGCTGTGTGTGAGAGGGAGAGAGAGAAAGAGAAGCTGTGAGTGTGAGAGAGACAGAGAAGCTGTGAGTGACAGAGAGAGAGAGAGAGAGAGAGAAGCTGTGAGTGACAGAGAAAGAGAAGCTGTGAGTGAGTGAGTGAGTGAGAGAAAGAGAAGACGTGAGTGAGAGAGAAAAAGAGAAGCTGTGAGTGAGAGAGAGAGAGAAAGAGAAGCTGTGAGTGTGAGAGAGAGTGAGAGAAAGAGATGCTGTGAGTGTGTTAGAGAGAAAGAGAAGCTGTGAGTGAGAGAGAAAGAGAAGCTGTGAGTGAGAGAGAGAGAGAGAGAAGCTGTGAGTTACAGAGAGAGAGAGAAAGAGAAGCTGTGAGTGAGAGAGAAAGAGAAGCTGTGAGTAACAGAGAGAGAGAAGCTGTGAGTGTGAGAGAGAGAAATTGAAGCTGTGAGTGTGTGTGAGAGAGAAAAAGCTGTATGTGTGAGAGAGAAATAGAAGTTGTGTGTGAGAGTGTGTGAGAGAGAAATAGAAGCTGCTTTGAGTGTGAGAGGGAGAGAGAAAGAGAAGCTGTGTGAGAGAGAAAGAAAGAAAGAGAAGTTGTGAGTGAGACAGTGAGAGAGCGAAATAAAAACAGTGAGTTAGAGAGAGAGTGAAAATGAAGCTGTGAGTGAGAGAGTGAGAAATTGAACCTGTGAGTGAGAGAGAGAAAGAAAGAGAAGCTGTGAGAGAGAGAGAGAGAGAAGCTGTGAGTGAGAGAGAGAGAGAGAGAAAGTGAAGCTGTGAGTGAGAGACAGAGAGAGAAAGAGAAGCTGTGTGTGAGAGAGAGAGAAAGAGAAGCTGTGAGTGAGAGAGAGAGAAAGAGTAACTGTGAGTGAGAGAGAGAGAGAAAGAGAAGCTGTGAGTGACTGAGAGAGAGAGAGAGAAGCTGTGAGTGAGAAAGAAAAAAAAGAAGCTGTGAGAGAGAGAGAAAGAAAGAGAAGCTGTGAGTATGAGATAAAATGAGAGAAAGAGAAGCTGTGCGTGTGAGAGAGAGTGAGAGAAAGAGATGCTGTGAGTGTGTGAGAGAGAAAGAGAAGCTGTCAGTGAGAGAGAGAGAGAAAAAGAGAATCTGTGAGTGTGAGAGAGACAGAGAAGCTGTGAGTGAGAGAGAGAGAGAAAGAGAAGCTCTGAGGGAGAGAGAAAAAAAGAGAAGCTGTGAGTGACAGAGAGAGAGAGAGAAAGAGAAGCTGTGAGTAGAGAGAGAGAGAAAGAGGAGCTGTGAGTGAAAGAGAGAAAGAGAAGCTGTGAGTGAGAGAGAGTGAGAAGCTGTGAGTGTGTGTGTGAGAAAAAAGCTTTGAGTTAGAGAAAGAGAGAAAGAGAAGCTGTGAGTGAGAGAGAGAGAGAAAGAGCTGTGAGTGAGAGAGAGAGAGAGAAGCTGTGTGTGTGTGTGAGAGAGAGAAAGAGAAGCTGTGAGTGAGAGAAGAGAGAGAGAAAGAGAAGCTGTGAGTGTGAGAAGAGAGAGAGAAAGAGAAGCTGTGAGTGAGACACAGAAGCTGTGAGTGAGGGAGAGAGAGAGAGAAGCTGTGAGTGAGAGAGAAAGAGAAACTGTGAGTGAGAGAGAGAGAGAGAAAGAGAAGCTGTGAGTGTGTGTGAGAGAGAAGCTGTGAGTGAGTGAGAGAGAGAGAATGACAAGCTGTTTGTGTGAGAGAGATAAAGAGAAGTTGTGAGTGAGAAAAGAGAGAGATAGAAAGAAAGAGTAGCTGTGAGTGAGAAAGAGAGAGAGAGAAGCTGTGAGAGAGAGAGAAGGAGAAGCTGTTAGTAAGAGAGAGAGAAAGAGAAGCTGTGAGTGAGAGAAGAGAGAGAGAAAGAGAAGTTGTGAGTGAGAGGGAGAGACAGAGAAGCTGTGAGTGAGAGAGGGAGAGAGAAAGAGAAGCTGTGAGTGAGAGAGAGAGAGAAGCTGTGAGTGAGAGAGAGAAAGAGAAGCTGTGAGAGAGAGAGAGAAAGAGCTGTGAGTAGAGAGAGAGAGAAAGAGAAGCTGTGAGTGAGAGAGAGTGAAGCTGTGAGTGAGAGAATGAGAAGTTTTGAGTGAGAAAGAGAGAGAGAGAGAAAGAGAAACAGTGAGAGAGACAGAGAGAAAGAGAAGCTGTGAGTGAGTGAGAGAGGGAGAGAAGCTGTGAGTGAGAGAGAGAGAGAAAGAGAAGCTGTGAGAGAGAGAGAGAGTGAGAGGAAGAGATGCTGTGAGTTTGAGAGAGAGAGAGAAAGAGAAGCTGTGAGTGAGAGAGAGAGAGAAAGAGAAGCTGTGAGTGAGATAGAGAGAGAGAACGAGAAGCTGTGTGTGTGAGAGAAAGAGAATCTGTGAGTGAGAGAGAGAGAGGGAAGCTGTGAGTGAGAGAGAGAGAGAGAGAAGCTGTGAGTGAGTGAGAGAGAGAGAGAAGCTGTGAGTGAAAGAGAGAAATTGAAGCTGTGAGTGAGTGAGAGAGAGAGAGAAAGAGAAGCTGTGAGTGAGATAGAGAGAGAGAACGAGAAGCTGTGTGTGTGAGAGAAAGAGAAGCTGTAAGTGAGAGAGAGAGAGAGAGAGAGAATGAGTACCTGTAATTGAGAGAGAGAGAGAGAAGGAGAAGCTGTGAGTGAGAGAGAGAGAAAGAGAAGCTGTGTGTGAGAGAGAGAGAGAAAGAGAAGCTGTGACTGAGAGAGAGAGAGAGAGAAAGAGAAGTGAGTGAGAGAGAGAGAGAATGAGAAGTTGTGAGTGACAGAGAGTGAAAGAGAAGCTGTGAGTGAGTGAGAGAGAGAGAAATTGAAGCTTTGAGTGAGAGAGAGAGAGAAGCTTTGTGTGAGAGAAAGTGAGAAAAAGAGAAGCTGTGAAAGAGAGAGTGAGAAGCTGTGAGTGAGAGAGAAAGAGAGAGAAAGAGAAGCTGTAAGAGAGAGAGAAGCTGTGAGTGAGAGAGAGAGTGAGAAGCTGTGAGTGAGAGAGAGAGAAAGTGAAGCTGTGAGTGAGAGAAAGAGAGAGAAAGAGAAGCTGTGTGAGAGAGAGAGAGAGAAAGAGAAGCTGTGAGTGAGAGAGAGAGAGAAAGAGTAACTGTGAGTGAGAGAGAGAGAAAGAGAAGCTGTGAGTGAGTGAGAGAGAGAGAGAGAAAGGGAAGATGTGAGTGAGAAAAAAAGAGAAGCTGTGAGAGAGAGAGAAAGAAAGAGAAGCTGTGAGTGTGAGATAAAGTGAGAGAAAGAGAAGCTGTGAGTGTGAGAGTGAGTGAGAGAAAGAGATGCTGTGAGTGTGTGAGAGAGAAAGAGAAGCTGTGTGTGAGAGGGAGAGAGAGAAAGAGAAGCTGTGAGTGTGAGAGAGACAGAGAAGCTGTGAGTGACAGAGAGAGAGAGAGAGAGAGAAGCTGTGAGTGACAGAGAAAGAGAAGCTGTGAGTGAGTGAGTGAGTGAGAGAAAGAGAAGACGTGAGTGAGAGAGAAAAAGAGAAGCTGTGAGTGAGAGAGAGAGAGAAAGAGAAGCTGTGAGTGTGAGAGAGAGTGAGAGAAAGAGATGCTGTGAGTGTGTTAGAGAGAAAGAGAAGCTGTGAGTGAGAGAGAAAGAGAAGCTGTGAGTGAGAGAGAGAGAGAGAGAGAGAAGCTGTGAGTTACAGAGAGAGAGAGAAAGAGAAGCTGTGAGTGAGAGAGAAAGAGAAGCTGTGAGTAACAGAGAGAGAGAAGCTGTGAGTGTGAGAGAGAGAAATTGAAGCTGTGAGTGTGTGTGAGAGAGAAAAAGCTGTATGTGTGAGAGAGAAATAGAAGTTGTGTGTGAGAGTGTGTGAGAGAGAAATAGAAGCTGCTTTGAGTGTGAGAGGGAGAGAGAAAGAGAAGCTGTGTGAGAGAGAAAGAAAGAAAGAGAAGTTGTGAGTGAGACAGTGAGAGAGCGAAATAAAAACAGTGAGTTAGAGAGAGAGTGAAAATGAAGCTGTGAGTGAGAGAGTGAGAAATTGAACCTGTGAGTGAGAGAGAGAAAGAAAGAGAAGCTGTGAGAGAGAGAGAGAGAGAGAAGCTGTGAGTGAGAGAGAGAGAGAGAGAAAGTGAAGCTGTGAGTGAGAGACAGAGAGAGAAAGAGAAGCTGTGTGTGAGAGAGAGAGAAAGAGAAGCTGTGAGTGAGAGAGAGAGAAAGAGTAACTGTGAGTGAGAGAGAGAGAGAAAGAGAAGCTGTGAGTGACTGAGAGAGAGAGAGAAGCTGTGAGTGAGAAAGAAAAAAAAGAAGCTGTGAGAGAGAGAGAAAGAAAGAGAAGCTGTGAGTATGAGATAAAATGAGAGAAAGAGAAGCTGTGCGTGTGAGAGAGAGTGAGAGAAAGAGATGCTGTGAGTGTGTGAGAGAGAAAGAGAAGCTGTCAGTGAGAGAGAGAGAGAAAAAGAGAATCTGTGAGTGTGAGAGAGACAGAGAAGCTGTGAGTGAGAGAGAGAGAGAAAGAGAAGCTCTGAGGGAGAGAGAAAAAAAGAGAAGCTGTGAGTGACAGAGAGAGAGAGAGAAAGAGAAGCTGTGAGTGACAGAGAAAGAGAAGCTGTGAGTGAGTGAGTGAGAGAGAGAAAGAGAAGATGTGAGTGAGGGAAAAAAAGAGAAGCTGTGAATGAGAGAGAGAGAGAAAGAGAAGCTGTGAGTGTGAGATAAAGTGAGAGAAAGAGAAGCTGTGAGTGTGAGAGAGAGTGAGAGAAAGAGATGCTGTGAGTGTGTTGGAGAGAAAGAGAAGCTGTGAGTGAGAGAGAGCGTGTGAAGCTGTGAGTGAGAGAGAAAGAGAAGCTTTGAGTGAGAGAGAGAGAGAAAGAGAATCTGTGAGTGAGAAAGAGAGAGAGAAAGAAAAGCTGTGAGGGAGAGAGATAGAGAAAGAGAACCTGTGAGTGAGAGAGAGAGAGAGTGAAAGAGAAGCTGTGAGTGACCGAGAGAGAAAGAGAAGCTGTGAGTGTGTGTGTGAGAGAAAGAGAAGCTGTGAGTGAGAGAGAGATTGAGAAGCTGTAAGTGAGAGAGAGAGAGAAAGAGAAGCTGTGAGTGAGAGAGAGTGTGAAGCTGTGAGTGAGAGAGAAAGATAAAGAGAAGCTGTGAGAGAGAGAGAGTGAGAAGCTGTGAGTGAGAGAGAGAGTGAGAAGCTATGAGTGAGAGAGAGAGAGAGAAAGCAAAGCTGTGAGTGAGACAGAGAAAGGCAGAGAAGCAGGGTGAGAGCGAGAGAGAGAAAGAGAAGCTGTGAGTGAGAGAGAGAGAGAAAGAGAAGCTGTGAGTGAGAGATAGAGAGAGAAAGAGATGCTGTGAGTGAGAGAGAAAAAAGAGAAGCTGTGAGAGAGAGAGAGAGAAAGAGAAGCTGTGAGTGAGAGAGAGAGAGAAAGAGAATTTGTGTGTGTGTGAGAGAGAAAGAGAAGCTGTGAGTGAGAGAGAGAGAAGCTGAGAGTGACAGAGAGAGAGAGAAAAAGAAGCTCTGAGTGAGAGAGAGAAAGAGAAGCTGTGAGTGAGAGAGAAGGAGAAAGAGAAGCTGTGAGTGAGAGAGAGAGAGAGAAAGAGAATCTGTGAGTGAGAAAGAGAGAGAGAAAGAGAAGCTGTGAGGAAGAGAGAGAGAGAGAGAACCTGTGAGTGGGAGAGAGAGAGAGAGAAATAGAAGCTGTGAGTGAGAGAGAGAGAGAAAAAGAGAAGCTGTGATTGACCGAGAGAGAAAGAGAAGCTGTGAGTGTGTGTGAGAGAGAAAGAGAAGCTGTGAGTGAGAGAGAGATTGAGAAGCTGTAAGTGAGAGATGGAGAGAAAGAGAAGCTGTGAGTGAGAGAGAGAGTGTGAAGCTGTGAGTGAGAGAGAAAGAGAAAGAGAAGCTGTGAGTGAGAGAGAGAGTGAGAAGCTGTGAGTGAGAGAGAGAGAGAAAGTGAAGCTGTGAGTGAGAGACAGAGAGAGAAAGAGAAGCTGTGAGTGAGTGAGAGAGAGAAAGAGAAGCTATGAGAGAGAGAAGCTTTGAGTGAGAGAGAGAGAAATAGAAGCTGTGAGTGAGAGAGAGAGAAAGAGAAGCTGTGAGTGAGAGAGAGAGAGAGAAAGAGAAGCTGTGAGAGAGAGAGAGAAAAAGAGAGAAAAAGAGAAGCTGTGAGTGAGAGGGAGAGAAAGAGAAGCTGTGAGTGTGTGAGGGAGAGAAAGAGAAGCTGTGAGTGAGAGAGAGAAAAGCTGTGAGTGAGAGAGAGAGTGAGAAGCTGTGAGTGAGAGAGAGAGAAAAAGCGAAGCTGTGAGTGAGTGAGAGAGAGAAAGAGAAGCTATGAGAGAGAGAGAAGCTTTGAGTGAGAGAGAGAGAAGAGAAGCTGTGATTGAGAGAGAGAGAGAAAGAGAAGCTGTGAGTGAGAGAGAGAGAGAAAGAAAAGCTATGTGAGAGACAGAGAGAGAGAAATCGAAGTGGTAAGTGAGAGAGAGAGAGAGAAATTAAAGCTGTGATTGAGAGAGAGAGTGAGAAACTGTGAGTGAGAGAGAGAAAGAAAGAGAAGCTGTGAGTGAGAGAGAGAGAGAGAGAAAGAGAACCTGTGAGTGAGAGAGATAGAAAAATGATGCTGTGAGTGAGTGAGAGAGAGAGAAATTGAAGCTGTGAGTGAAGGAGAGAGAGAATGAGAAGCTGTGAGTGAGAGAGAGAGAGAAAGAGAATCCGTGAGTGAGAGAGAGAGAGAGAAAAAAAGAGAAGCTATGAGTGAGAGAGAGAGAGAAAGAGAAGTTGTGTGAGAGCAAGAAAGAGAAGCAGTGAGTGACAGAGAGAGAAAGAGAAGCTGTGAGTGAGTAAGAGAGAGAAGTTCTGAGTGAGTGAGAGAGAAAGAGATGCTTTGAGAGAGAGAGAAAGAGAAGTTGTGAGTGAGAGAGAGAAACAGAAGCTGCATTTGAGAGAGAGAAAGAAGCTGTGAGTGTGTGTGTGAGAGAAAGAGAATCTGTGAGTGAGAGAAAGATAGTGAGAAAGAGAAGCTGTTAGAGAGAGAGAGAGAACCTGTGAATGAGAGAGAGAGAGAGAGAGAGAGAAGCTGTGAGTGAGAGACAGAGAGAGAGAGAGAAGCTATGAGTGAGTGAGAGAGAGAGAAGCTGTGAGTGACAGAGAGAGAAAAAGAAGCTCTGAGTGAGAGAGAGAGAGAGAAGCTGTGAGTGAGAGAGAGAGAAGCTGTGTGGGAGAGAGAGAAAGAGAAGCTGTGAGTGAGAGAGAGAGAGAGAAAGAGAATCTGTGAGTGAGAAAGAGAGAGAGAAAGAGAAGCTGTGAGTGAGAGAGAGAGAAAGAGAAGCTATGTGAGAGACACAGAGAGAGAAATCGAAGCTGTGAGAGACAGAGAGAGAAAGAGAAGCTATAAGTGAGTGAGAGAGAGAAAGAGAAGCTGTGAGTGAGAGAGAGAGAGAAAGAAAAGCTGTGTGAGAGGGAGAAAAAGAGAAGCTGTGAGTGAGAGAGAGAGAGAAAGAGAATCTGTGAGTGAGAAAGAGAGAGAGAAAGAGAAGCTGTGAGGGAGAGAGAGAGAGAAAGAGAACCTGTGAGTGAGAGAAAGAGAGAGAGAGAAGCTGTGTGTGTGTGTGAGAGAGAAAGAGAAGCTATGTGAGAGACAGAGAGAGAAAGAGAAGCTGTGCGTGAGTGAGAGAGAGAAAGAGAAGCTATGAGAGAGAGAGAGAGAAGCTTTGAGTGAGAGAGAGAGAAAGAGAAGCTGTGAGTGAGTGAGAGAGAGAGAAAGAGAAGCTGTGAGAGAGAGAGAGAAAAAGAGAAGCTGTGAGTGAGAGGGAGACAAAGAGAAACTGTGAGTGTGTGAGGGAGAGAAAGAGAAGCTGTGAGTGAGAGAGAAAAGCTGTGAGTGAGAGAGAGAGTGAGAAGCTGTGAGTGAGAGAGAGAGAAAAAGCGAAGCGGTGAGTGAGACACAGAGAGAGAAAGAGAAGCTGTGAGTGAGAGAGAGAAAGAGAAGCTATGAGAGAGTGAGAAGCTTTGAGTGAGAGAGAGAAGAGAAGCTGTGATTGAGAGAGAGAGAGAAAGAGAAGCTGTGAGTGAGAGAGAGAGAGAGAAAGAAAAGCTATGTGAGAGACAGAGAGAGAGAAATCGAAGCGGTGAGTGAGAGAGAGAGAGAGAAATTAAAGCTGTGAGTGAGAGAAAGAGTGAGAAGCTGTGAGTGAGAGAGAGAAAGAAAGAGAAGCTGTGAGAGAGAGAGAGAGAGAAAGAGAACCTGTGAGTGAGAGAGATAGAAAAATGATGCTGTGAGTGAGTGAGAGAGAGAGAAATTGAAGCTGTGAGTGAGGGAGAGAGAGAATGAGAAGCTGTGAGTGAGAGAGAGACAGAAAAAAGAGAAGCTGTGTGTGTGAGAGAGAGAGAAAGAGAAGCTGTGTGAGAGAGAGACAAAGAGAAGCTGTGAGTGAGAGAGAGAGAAGAGAAAGAGCTGTGAGAGAGAGAGAGATGCTGTGAGTGAGTGAGAGAGAGAAGCTGTGAGTGAGTGAGAGAGAGAGAAAGAGAATCTGTGAGTGAGAGAGAGAGAGAAAAAGAGAAGCTGTGAGTGAGAGAGAGAGAGAGAAAGAGAAGCTGTGAGTGAGTAAGAGAGAGAGGAAATCTGCGTGAGTGAGAGAGAAATAGATGCTGTGAGAGAGAGAGAAAGAGAAGTTGTGAGTGAGAGAGAGAGAAATAGAAGCTGCATTTGAGAGAGAGAAAGAAGCTGTGAGTGTGTGTGTGAGAGAAAGAGAATCTGTGAGCGAGAGAGAGAGAGAAAGAGAAGCTGTGAGTGAGAAAGAGAGAGAGAAAGAGAAGCTTTGAGGGAGAGAGAGAGAAAGACAACCTGTGAGTGAGAGAGCGAGAGAGAGAAAGAGAAGCTGTGAGTGAGAGAGAGAGAAAGAGAAGCTATGTGAGAGACAGAGAGAGAGAAATCGAAGCTGTGAGTGAGAGAGAGAGAAATTAAAGCTGTGAGAGAGAGAGTGAGAAGCTGTGAGTGAGAGAGAGAGAGAGAGAAAGAAAAGCTGTGAGTGAGAGACAGAGAGAGAAAGAGAAGCTATGAGTCAGTGTGAGAGAGAAAGAGAAGCTACGAGAGAGAGAAGCTTTGAGTGAGAGAGAGAGAAAGAGAAGCTGTGAGTGAGAGAGAGAAAAAGAGAAGCTGTGAGTGAGAGAGAGAGAAAGAGAAGCTGTGAGTGTGTGTGTGAGAGAAAGAGAAGCTGTGAGTGAGAGAGAGATTGAGAAGCTGTAAGTGAGAGAGGGAGAGAAAGAGAAGCTGTGAGTGAGAGAAAGTGTGAAGCTGTGAGTGAGAGAGAAAGAGAAAGAGAAGCTGTGACAGAGAGAGAGAGAAGCTGTGAGTGAGAGAGAGAGTGAGAAGCTATGAGTGAAAGAGAGAGAGAAAGCGAAGCTGTGAGTGAGAGAGAGAGAGAAGCTGTGAGTGAGAGAGAGAAAGAGAAGCTGTGAGTGAGAGACAGAGAGAGAAAGAAAGGGTGTGAGTGAGAGACAGAGAGAGAAAGAGAAGCTGTGTGTGTGAGAGAGAAAGAGAAGCTGTGAGTGAGAGAGAGAGAAGCTGTGAGTGAAAGTGAGAAAGAGAAGCTGATAGAGAGAGAGAGAGAGAGAAGCTGTGAGTGAGAGAAAGATAAAGAGAAGCTGTGAGTAAGAGAGAAAGAGAGAAATAGAAGCTATGAGTGAGAGACAGAGAGAGAAGCTGTGAGTGAGTGAGAGAGAAGCTGTGAGCGAGAGACAGAGAGAGAAAGAGAAGTTGTTAGTGAGAGAGAGAGAGAGAGAGAGAGAGAGAAGCTGTGTATGAGAGAGAGAGAGAAACTATGAGTGAGAGAGAGAGAGAAGCTGTGAGTGAGAGACAGAGAGATAAAGAGAAGCTGTGAGAGAGAGAGAGAGAGAGAAAGAGAAGCTGTGAGAGAGAGAGATAATGAGAAGCTTTGAGTGAGAGAGAGAAAGAGAGAGAGAAGCTGTGAGTGTGAGAGAGAGTCAGATAAAGAGAAGCTGTGAGTGAGTGAGAGAGAGAGAAGTTGTGTGAGAGAGAGAGAAAAAGAGAAGCTGTGAGTGTGTGAGAGAGAGAAAGAGAAGCTGTAAGTGAGTGAGAGAAAGAGAAGCTGTGAGTGTGTGAGAGAGAAAGAGAAGCTGTGAGTGAGAGAGAGAGTGAGAAGCTGTGAGTGAGAGAGAGAGAGAAAGAGATGCTGTGAGTGAGAGACAGAGAAAGAGAAGTTGTTAGTGAGAGAGAGAGAGAGAGACAGAAGCTGTGAGAGAGTGAGAGAAAGAGAAGCTGTGAGAGAGAGAGAGAGAAGCTGTGAGTGAGAGACAGAGAGATAAAGAGAAGCTGTGAGAGAGAGAGAGAATGAAAAGGTGTGTGTGAGAGAGAAAGAGAAGTTGTTATTGAGAGAGAGAGAGAGAGAAAGAAAGAGCTGTGAGAGAGAGAAAGAGAAAGAGAAGCTGTGTGTGAGAGAGAAAGAGAAGCTGTGAGTGAGAGAGAGAGAGAAAGAGAAGCTGTGAGAGAGAGAGAAAGAGAAGCTGTGAGTGAGAGACAGAGAGAGAAAGAGAAGCTGTGTGAGAGAGAGAGTGATAAGCTGTGAGGGAGAGAGTGAGAGAAAGAGAAGCTGTGAGTGAGAGACAGTGAGAGAGAGTAGCTGTGAGAGAGAGAGAGAGCAAGAGAAGCTGTGAGTGTGTGTGTGAGAGAGAAAGAAAGCTGTGAGTGAGAGAGAGAGAGAGAAAGAGAAGCTGTGAGTGAGAGAGAGAGAGAAGGAGAAGTTGTGTGAGAGAGAGAGATAGAGAAAGAGAAGCTGTGTGAGAGAGAGAAAGAGAAGCTGTGAGTGTGTGTGAGAGAGAAAGTGAAGTTGTGAGAGAGAGAGAAAAAGAGAAGCTGTGAGTGAAAGTGAAAGAGAGAAATAGAAGCTACGAGTGAGAGAGAGAGAGAAGCTGTGAGTGTGTGAGAGAGAGGAAGTGAAGCTGTGAGTGAAAAAGAGAGAAAGTGAAGCTGTGAGTGAGAGATAGAGAGAGAAAGAGAAGCTGTGAGTTAGAGAGAGAGAACGAGAAGCTGTGTGTGTGTGAGAGAGAGAATCTGTGAGTGAGAGAGAGAAGCTGTGCGTGAGAGAGAGAGAGAGAAGCTGTGTGTGTCTGTGAGAGAGAGAGAAGCTGTGAGAGAGAGTGAGAGAGAAGCTGTGTGATAGAGAGAGAGAGAAGCTGTGAGTGTGAGACAGAGTGAGATAAAGAGAAGTTGTGAGTGAGAGAGAGAGAGAGAGAAGCTGTGAGTGAGAGACAGAGAGAGAAAGAGAAGCTGTGTGTGAGAGAGAGTGATAAGCTGTGTGTGTGAGAGAGAGAAGCTGTGAGTGAGTGAGAGAGAAAGAGAAGCTGTGAGTGAGTGAGAGAGAGAAGCTGTGAGTGAGAGAGAGAAAGAGAAGCTGTGAGTGAGAGAGAGAAAGAGAAGCTGTGAGTGAGAAAGAGAGAGAAAGAGAAGCTGTGAGTGAGAGACAGAGAGAGAAAGAGAAGCTGTGTGTGTGAGAGAGAAAGAGAAGCTGTGAGTGAGAGAGAGAGTAGCTGTGAGTGAAAGTGAGAAATAGAAGCTGATAGTGTGAGAGAGAGAGAGAAGCTGTGAGTGAGAGAAAGAGAAAGAGAAGCTGTGAGTAAGAGAGAAAAAGAGAAATAGAAGCTATGAGTGAGAGACAGAGAGAAAAGCTGAGTGAGTGAGAGAGAGAAGCTGTGTGAGAGAGAGAGAGAAAAAGAGAAGCTGTGAGAGAGAGAGAGAAGCTGTAAGTGAGTGAGAGAAGGAGAAGCTGTGAGTGTGTGAGAGAGAAAGAGAAGCTGTGAGTGAAAAAGAGAGAAAGTGAGGCTGTGAGTGAGAGATAGAGAGAGAAAGAGAAGCTGTGAGTTAGAGAGAGAGAGAACGAGAAGCTGTGTGTGTGAGATAAAGAGAAGCTGTGAGTGAGAGAGAGAGAGAGAAAGAGAAGCTGTGAGTGAGAGATAGAGAGAGAAAGAGAATCTGTGAGTGAGAGAGAGAGAGAAAGAGAAGCTATGAGTGAGATAGAGAGAAGCTGTGAGTGAGAGAGAGAAGCTGTGTGTGTGTGAGAGAGAGAGAGAAGCTGTGTGTGTGTGTGAGAGAGAGAGAAGCTGTGAGTGAGAGAGAGAGAGAGAAAGAGAAGCTGTGTGATAGAGAGAGAGAGAAGCTGTGAGTGTGAGAGAGAGTGAGATAAAGAGAAGTTGTGAGTGAGTGAGTGAGTGAGAGAAGCTGTGAGTGAAAGAGAGAAAGAGAAGCTTTGAGTGAGAGAGAGAGAGAAGCTGTGAGTGAGAGACAGAGAGAGAAAGAGAAGCTGTGTGTGAGAGAGAGAGTGATAAGCTGTGTGTGTGAGAGAGAGAAGCTGTGAGTGAGAGAGAGAGAAAGAGAAGCTGTGAGTGAGAGAGAGAGAAGCTGAGAGTGAGAGAGAGAAAGAGAAGCTGTGAGTGAGAGACAGAGGGAGAAAGAAAGTGTGTGAGTGCGAGAGAGAGAAAGAGAAGCTGTGAGAGAGAGAAAGAGAAGCAGTGAGTGAGAAAGAGAGAGAAAGAGAAGCTGTGTGTGTGAGAGAGAAAGAGAAGCTGTGAGTGAGAGAGAGAGAAGCTGTGAGTGAAAGTGAGAAAGAGAAGCTGATAGTGAGAGAGAGAGAGAAGCTGTGAGTGAGAGAAAGAGAAAGAGAAGCTGTGAGTAAGAGAGAAAGAGAGAAATAGAAGCTATGAGTGAGAGACAGAGAGAGAAGCTGTGAGTGAGTGAGAGAGAGAGAAGCTGTGTGAGAGAGAGAGAGAAAAAGAGAAGCTGTGAGAGAGAGAGAGAGAAAGAGAAGCTGTAAGTGAGTGAGAGAAGGAGAAGCTGTGAGTGTGAGAGAGAGAAAGAGAAGCTGTGTGTGAGAGAGAGAGAGAGAAAGAGAAGCTGTGAGTGAGAAAGAGAGAGAGAAAGAGAAGCTTTGAGGGAGAGAGAGAGAAAGACAACCTGTGAGTGAGAGAGCGAGAGAGAGAGAAAGAGAAGCTGTGAGTGAGAGAGAGAGAAAGAGAAGCTATGTGAGAGACAGAGAGAAATCGAAGCTGTGAGTGAGAGAGAGAGAAATTAAAGCTGTGAGAGAGAGAGTGAGAAGCTGTGAGTGAGAGAGAGAGAGAAAGAAAGAAAAGCAGTGAGTGAGAGACAGAGAGAGAAAGAGAAGCTATGAGTCAGTGTGAGAGAGAAAGAGAAGCTACGAGAGAGAGAAGCTTTGAGTGAGAGAGAGAGAAAGAGAAGCTGTGAGTGAGAGAGAGAAAAAGAGAAGCTGTGAGTGAGAGAGAGAGAAAGAGAAGCTGTGAGTGTGTGTGTGAGAGAAAGAGAAGCTGTGAGTGAGAGAGAGATTGAGAAGCTGTAAGTGAGAGAGGGAGAGAAAGAGAAGCTGTGAGTGAGAGAAAGTGTGAAGCTGTGAGTGAGAGAGAAAGAGAAAGAGAAGCTGTGACAGAGAGAGAGAGAAGCTGTGAGTGAGAGAGAGAGAGAGAGAAAGAAAAGCTGTGAGTGAGAGACAGAGAGAGAAAGAGAAGCTATGAGTCAGTGTGAGAGAGAAAGAGAAGCTACGAGAGAGAGAAGCTTTGAGTGAGAGAGAGAGAAAGAGAAGCTGTGAGTGAGAGAGAGAAAAAGAGAAGCTGTGAGTGAGAGTGAGAGGAAGAGATGCTGTGAGTTTGAGAGAGAGAGAAAGAGAAGCTGTGAGTGAGATAGAGAGAGAAAGAGAAGCTGTGAGTGAGATAGTGAGAGAGAATGAGAAGCTGTGTGTGTGAGAGAAAGAGAAGCTGTGAGTGAGAGAGAGAGAGAAGCTGTGAGTGAGAGAGAGAGTAGCTGTATGTGTGTGTGTGTGAGAGAGAAGCTGTGAGTGAGAGAGAGAGAAGCTGTGTGTTAGAGAGAGAGAGAGAAAGAGAAGCTGTGAGAGAGAAAGAGAGAGAGAATCTGTGAGTGAGAGAGAGAAAGAGAGAGAGAAGCTGTGAGTGTGAGAGAGTGTGTGATAAAGAGAAGTTGTGAATGAGTGAGAGAGAGAGAGAAGCTGTGAGTGAGAGAAAGAGAAAGAGAAACTGTGAGTAAGAGAGAAAGAGAGAAATAGAAGCTATGAGTGAGAGAGAGAGAGAGAGAAGCTGTGAGTGAGAGAGAGAGAGAAGCTGTGTGTGAGAGAGAGAAAAAGAGAAGCTGTGAGTGAGAGAGAGAGAAAGAGAAGCTGTGAGTGAGAGAGAGAAAAAGAGAAGCTATGAGAGAGAGAGAGACAGAAGCTGTGAGTGAGAGAGAAAGAGAGGCTGTGAGTGATGGAGAGAGAGAGAAGCTGGGAGTGAGAGAATGAGAAGCTGTGAGTGAGTGAGAGAGAGAGAGAAGCTGTGAGTGAGAGAGAGAGAGAGAAAGAGAAGCTTTGAGTGAGAGAGAAAGAAAAAGAAGCTGTGAATGAGAGAGAGAGAGAAAGAGAAGCTGTGAGTGAGAGAGAGAGAGAAAGAGAAGCTGTGAGTGAGATAGAGAGAGAGAACGAGAAGCTGTGTGTGAGAGAAAAAGAGAAGCTGTGAGTGAGAGAGAGATAGAGAAGCTGTGAGTCAGAGAGAGAGAGAAAGAGAAGCTGTGAGTGAGAGAGAGAGAGAGAAGCTGTGTGTTAGAGAGAGAGAGAGAGAAAGAGAAGCTGTGTGTGTGTGAGAGAGAGAAGCTGTGAGTGAGAGAGAGAAAGAGAGAGAGAAGCTGTGAGTGTGAGAGAGAGTGTGATAAAGAGAAGTTGTTTGTGAGTGAGTGAGAGAGAGAAGCTGTGAGTGAGAGAGAGAGAGAGAAAGAGAAGCTGTGAGTGAGAGAGAAAGAAAAAGAAGCTGTGAATGAGAGAGAGAGAGAAAGAGAAGCTGAGAGTGAGAGAGAGAGAGAAAGAGAAGCTGTGAGTGAGATAGAGAGAGAGAACGAGAAGCTGTGTGTGAGAGAGAAAGAGAAGCTGTGAGTGAGAGAGAGAGATAGAGAAGCTGTGAGTTAGAGAGAGAGAGAAAGAGAAGCTGTGAGTGAGAGAGAGAGAGAAGCTGTGTGTTAGAGAGAGAGAGAGAAAGAGAAGCTGTGTGTGTGAGAGAGAGATAAGCTGTGAGTGAGAGAGAGAAAGAGAGTGAGAAGCTGTGAGTGTGAGAGAGAGTGTGATAAAGAGAAGTTGTTTGTGAGTGAGTGAGAGAGAGAAGCTGTGAGTGAAAGAGAGAAAGAGAAGCTGTGAGTGAGTGAGAGAGAGAGAAATAGAAGCTATGAGTGAGAGAGAGAGATAGAGAGAAGCTGTGAGTGAGAGAGAGAGAGAAGCTGTGTGTGAAAGAGAGAAAGAGAAACTGTGAGTAAGGGAGAGAGAGAAAAAGAGAAACTGTGAGTGAGAGAGAGAAAGAGAAGCTGTGAGTGAGATAGAGAGAGAGAATGAGAAGCTGTGTGTGAGAGAGAAAGAGAAGCTGTGAGTGAGTGAGAGAGAGAGAGAGAAGCTGTGAGTAAGAGAGAGAGAGAGAGAAAGAGAAGCTGTGAGTGAGAGAGAGAGAGAGAGAAAGATAAGCTATGAGTGTGTGAGAGAGAGAAGCTGTGTGTTAGAGAGAGAGAGAAAGAGAAGCTGTGTGTGTGTGAGAGAGAGAAGCTGTGAGTGAGAGAGAGAAAGAGAGAGAAGCTGTGAGTGTGTGAGAGAGTGTGATAAAGAGAAGTTGTAAGTGAGTGAGAGAGAGAGAGAGAAGCTGTGAGTGAAAGAGAGAAAGAGAAGCTGTGAGTGAGATAGAGAGAGAAAAAGAGAAGCTTTGAGAGAGAGAGTGAGAGAGAAAGAGAAGCTGTGAGTAGAGAGAGAGAGAAAGAGGAGCTGTGAGTGAGAGAGACAGAGAAGCTGTGAGTGAGAGAGAGTGAGAAGCTGTGAGTGTGTGTGTGAGAAAAAAGCTTTGAGTTAGAGAAAGAGAGAAAGAGAAGCTGTGAGTGAGAGAGAGAGAGAAAGAGCTGTGAGTGAGAGAGAGAGAGAGAAGCTGTGTGTGTGTGAGAGAGAGAGAAAGAGAAGCTGTGAGTGAGAGAAGAGAGAGAGAAAGAGAAGCTGTGAGTGTGAGAAGAGAGAGAGAAAGAGAAGCTGTGAGTGAGACACAGAAGCTGTGTGAGGGAGAGAGAGAGAGAAGCTGTGAGTGAGAGAGAAAGAGAAACTGTGAGTGAGAGAGAGAGAGAGAAAGAGAAGCTGTGAGTGTGTGTGTGAGAGAAGCTGTGAGTGAGTGAGAGAGAGAGAATGACAAGCTGTTTGTGTGAGAGAGATAAAGAGAAGTTGTGAGTGAGAAAAGAGAGAGATAGAAAGAAAGAGTAGCTGTGAGTGAGAAAGAGAGAGACAGAAGCTGTGAGAGAGAGAGAAGGAGAAGCTGTTAGTAAGAGAGAGAGAAAGAGAAGCTGTGAGTGAGAGAAGAGAGAGAGAAAGAGAAGTTGTGAGTGAGAGGGAGAGACAGAGAAGCTGTGAGTGAGAGAGGGAGAGAGAAAGAGAAGCTGTGAGTGAGAGAGAGAGAAGCTGTGAGTGAGAGAGAGAAAGAGAAGCTGTGTGTGTGAGAGAGAAAGAGCTGTGAGTAGAGAGAGAGAGAAAGAGAAGCTGTGAGTGAGAGAGAGTGAAGCTGTGAGTGAGAGAATGAGAAGTTTTGAGTGAGAAAGAGAGAGAGAGAGAGAGAGAAACAGTGAGAGAGACAGAGAGAAAGAGAAGCTGTGAGTGAGTGAGAGAGGGAGAGAAGCTGTGAGTGAGAGAGAGAGAGAAAGAGAAGCTGTGAGAGAGAGAGAGAGTGAGAGGAAGAGATGCTGTGAGTTTGAGAGAGAGAGAGAAAGAGAAGCTGTGAGTGAGAGAGAGAGAGAAAGAGAAGCTGTGAGTGAGATAGAGAGAGAGAACGAGAAGCTGTGTGTGTGAGAGAAAGAGAAGCTGTGAGTGAGAGAGAGAGAGGGAAGCTGTGAGTGAGAGAGAGAGAGAGAAGCTGTGAGTGAGTGAGAGAGAGAGAGAAGCTGTGAGTGAAAGAGAGAAATTGAAGCTGTGAGTGAGTGAGAGAGAGAGAAAGAGAAGCTGTGAGTGAGATAGAGAGAGAGAACGAGAAGCTGTGTGTGTGAGAGAAAGAGAAGCTGTAAGTGAGAGAGAGAGAGAGAGAGAATGAGTACCTGTAATTGAGAGAGAGAGAGAAGGAGAAGCTGTGAGTGAGAGAGAGAGAAAGAGAAGCTGTGTGTGAGAGAGAGAGAGAAAGAGAAGCAGTGACTGAGAGAGAGAGAGAGAGAGAGAGAAAGAGAAGTGAGTGAGAGAGAGAGAGAATGAGAAGTTGTGAGTGACAGAGAGCGAAAGAGAAGCTGTGAGTGAGTGAGAGAGAGAAATTGAAGCTTTGAGTGAGAGAGAGAGAGAAGCTTTGTGTGAGAGAAAGTGAGAAAAAGAGAAGCTGTGAAAGAGAGAGTGAGAAGCTGTGAGTGAGAGAGAGAGAGAGAGAAAGAGAAGCTGTAAGAGAGAGAGAAGCTGTGAGTGAGAGAGAGAGTGAGAAGCTGTGAGTGAGAGAGAGAGAAAGTGAAGCTGTGAGTGAGAGAAAGAGAGAGAAAGAGAAGCTGTGTGAGAGAGAGAGAGAGAAAGAGAAGCTGTGAGTGAGAGAGAGAGAGAAAGAGTAACTGTGAGTGAGAGAGAGAGAAAGAGAAGCTGTGAGTGAGTGAGAGAGAGAGAGAGAAAGGGAAGATGTGAGTGAGAAAAAAAGAGAAGCTGTGAGAGAGAGAGAAAGAAAGAGAAGCTGTGAGTGTGAGATAAAGTGAGAGAAAGAGAAGCTGTGAGTGTGAGAGTGAGTGAGAGAAAGAGATGCTGTGAGTGTGTGAGAGAGAAAGAGAAGCTGTGTGTGAGAGGGAGAGAGAGAAAGAGAAGCTGTGAGTGTGAGAGAGACAGAGAAGCTGTGAGTGAGAGAGAGAGAGAGAGAAAGAGAAGCTGTGAGGGAGAGAGAGAGAGAGAGAAAGAGAAGCTGTGAGTGACAGAGAGAGAGAGAGAAGCTGTGAGTGACAGAGAAAGAGAAGCTGTGAGTGAGTGAGTGAGTGAGAGAAAGAGAAGACGTGAGTGAGAGAGAAAAAGAGAAGCTGTGAGTGAGAGAGAGAGAGAAAGAGAAGCTGTGAGTGTGAGAGAGAGTGAGAGAAAGAGATGCTGTGAGTGTGTTAGAGAGAAAGAGAAGCTGTGAGTGAGAGAGAAAGAGAAGCTGTGAGTGAGAGAGAGAGATAGAGAAGCTGTGAGTTAGAGAGAGAGAGAGAAAGAGAAGCTGTGAGTGAGAGAGAAAGAGAAGCTGTGAGTAACAGAGAGAGAGAAGCTGTGAGTGTGAGAGAGAGAAATTGAAGCTGTGAGTGTGTGTGAGAGAGAAAAAGCTGTATGTGTGAGAGAGAAATAGAAGTTGTGTGTGAGAGTGTGTGAGAGAAAAATAGAAGCTGCTTTGAGTGTGAGAGGGAGAGAGAAAGAGAAGCTGTGTGAGAGAGAAAGAAAGAAAGAGAAGTTGTGAGTGAGACAGTGAGAGAGCGAAATAAAAACAGTGAGTTAGAGAGAGAGTGAAAATGAAGCTGTGAGTGAGAGAGTGAGAAATTGAACCTGTGAGTGAGAGAGAGAAAGAAAGAGAAGCTGTGAGTGTGAGAGACAGAAGCTGTGAGTGAGTGAGAGATAGAGAGAGAGAGAGAGAAGCTGTGAGTGAGAGAGAGAGAGAGAGAAAGAAAAGCTGTGTGGGTGTGAGAGAGAAAGAGAAGCTGTTAGTGAGAGAGAGGGAGAGTATAAGAGAAGTTGTGAGTGAGAGAGAGAGAGAGAAGCTGAGAGTGAGAGAGAGAAGCTGTGAATGAGAGAGAGAGAAGGAGAAGCTGTGAGTGAGAGAGAGAGAAGCTGTGAGTGAGAGAGAGAGAAAGAAGCTGTGAGTGAGTGAGAGAGAAGCTGTGAGTGAGAGAGAGAGAAGAGAAAGAGCTGTGAGAGAGAGAGAGATGCTGTGAGTGAGTGAGAGAGAGAAGCTGTGAGTGAGTGAGAGAGAGAGAAAGAGAATCTGTGAGTGAGAGAGAGAGAGAAAAAGAGAAGCTGTGAGTGAGAGAGAGAGAGAGAAAGAGAAGCTGTGAGTGAGTAAGAGAGAGAGGAAATCTGCGTGAGTGAGAGAGAAATAGATGCTGTGAGAGAGAGAGAAAGAGAAGTTGTGAGTGAGAGAGAGAGAAATAGAAGCTGCATTTGAGAGAGAGAAAGAAGCTGTGAGTGTGTGTGTGAGAGAAAGAGAATCTGTGAGCGAGAGAGAGAGAGAAAGAGAAGCTGTGAGTGAGAAAGAGAGAGAGAAAGAGAAGCTTTGAGGGAGAGAGAGAGAAAGACAACCTGTGAGTGAGAGAGCGAGAGAGAGAAAGAGAAGCTGTGAGTGAGAGAGAGAGAAAGAGAAGCTATGTGAGAGACAGAGAGAGAGAAATCGAAGCTGTGAGTGAGAGAGAGAGAAATTAAAGCTGTGAGAGAGAGAGTGAGAAGCTGTGAGTGAGAGAGAGAGAGAGAGAAAGAAAAGCTGTGAGTGAGAGACAGAGAGAGAAAGAGAAGCTATGAGTCAGTGTGAGAGAGAAAGAGAAGCTACGAGAGAGAGAAGCTTTGAGTGAGAGAGAGAGAAAGAGAAGCTGTGAGTGAGAGAGAGAAAAAGAGAAGCTGTGAGTGAGAGAGAGAGAAAGAGAAGCTGTGAGTGTGTGTGTGAGAGAAAGAGAAGCTGTGAGTGAGAGAGAGATTGAGAAGCTGTAAGTGAGAGAGGGAGAGAAAGAGAAGCTGTGAGTGAGAGAAAGTGTGAAGCTGTGAGTGAGAGAGAAAGAGAAAGAGAAGCTGTGACAGAGAGAGAGAGAAGCTGTGAGTGAGAGAGAGAGTGAGAAGCTATGAGTGAAAGAGAGAGAGAAAGCGAAGCTGTGAGTGAGAGAGAGAGAGAAGCTGTGAGTGAGAGAGAGAAAGAGAAGCTGTGAGTGAGAGACAGAGAGAGAAAGAAAGGGTGTGAGTGAGAGACAGAGAGAGAAAGAGAAGCTGTGTGTGTGAGAGAGAAAGAGAAGCTGTGAGTGAGAGAGAGAGAAGCTGTGAGTGAAAGTGAGAAAGAGAAGCTGATAGAGAGAGAGAGAGAGAGAAGCTGTGAGTGAGAGAAAGATAAAGAGAAGCTGTGAGTAAGAGAGAAAGAGAGAAATAGAAGCTATGAGTGAGAGACAGAGAGAGAAGCTGTGAGTGAGTGAGAGAGAAGCTGTGAGCGAGAGACAGAGAGAGAAAGAGAAGTTGTTAGTGAGAGAGAGAGAGAGAGAGAGAGAGAGAAGCTGTGTATGAGAGAGAGAGAGAAACTATGAGTGAGAGAGAGAGAGAAGCTGTGAGTGAGAGACAGAGAGATAAAGAGAAGCTGTGAGAGAGAGAGAGAGAGAGAAAGAGAAGCTGTGAGAGAGAGAGATAATGAGAAGCTTTGAGTGAGAGAGAGAAAGAGAGAGAGAAGCTGTGAGTGTGAGAGAGAGTCAGATAAAGAGAAGCTGTGAGTGAGTGAGAGAGAGAGAAGTTGTGTGAGAGAGAGAGAAAAAGAGAAGCTGTGAGTGTGTGAGAGAGAGAAAGAGAAGCTGTAAGTGAGTGAGAGAAAGAGAAGCTGTGAGTGTGTGAGAGAGAAAGAGAAGCTGTGAGTGAGAGAGAGAGTGAGAAGCTGTGAGTGAGAGAGAGAGAGAAAGAGATGCTGTGAGTGAGAGACAGAGAAAGAGAAGTTGTTAGTGAGAGAGAGAGAGAGAGACAGAAGCTGTGAGAGAGTGAGAGAAAGAGAAGCTGTGAGAGAGAGAGAGAGAAGCTGTGAGTGAGAGACAGAGAGATAAAGAGAAGCTGTGAGAGAGAGAGAGAATGAAAAGGTGTGTGTGAGAGAGAAAGAGAAGTTGTTATTGAGAGAGAGAGAGAGAGAAAGAAAGAGCTGTGAGAGAGAAAGAGAAAGAGAAGCTGTGTGTGAGAGAGAAAGAGAAGCTGTGAGTGAGAGAGAGAGAGAAAGAGAAGCTGTGAGAGAGAGAGAAAGAGAAGCTGTGAGTGAGAGACAGAGAGAGAAAGAGAAGCTGTGTGAGAGAGAGAGTGATAAGCTGTGAGGGAGAGAGTGAGAGAAAGAGAAGCTGTGAGTGAGAGACAGTGAGAGAGAGTAGCTGTGAGAGAGAGAGAGAGCAAGAGAAGCTGTGAGTGTGTGTGTGAGAGAGAAAGAAAGCTGTGAGTGAGAGAGAGAGAGAGAAAGAGAAGCTGTGAGTGAGAGAGAGAGAGAAGGAGAAGTTGTGTGAGAGAGAGAGATAGAGAAAGAGAAGCTGTGTGAGAGAGAGAAAGAGAAGCTGTGAGTGTGTGTGAGAGAGAAAGTGAAGTTGTGAGAGAGAGAGAAAAAGAGAAGCTGTGAGTGAAAGTGAAAGAGAGAAATAGAAGCTACGAGTGAGAGAGAGAGAGAAGCTGTGAGTGTGTGAGAGAGAGGAAGTGAAGCTGTGAGTGAAAAAGAGAGAAAGTGAAGCTGTGAGTGAGAGATAGAGAGAGAAAGAGAAGCTGTGAGTTAGAGAGAGAGAACGAGAAGCTGTGTGTGTGTGAGAGAGAGAATCTGTGAGTGAGAGAGAGAAGCTGTGCGTGAGAGAGAGAGAGAGAAGCTGTGTGTGTCTGTGAGAGAGAGAGAAGCTGTGAGAGAGAGTGAGAGAGAAGCTGTGTGATAGAGAGAGAGAGAAGCTGTGAGTGTGAGACAGAGTGAGATAAAGAGAAGTTGTGAGTGAGAGAGAGAGAGAGAGAAGCTGTGAGTGAGAGACAGAGAGAGAAAGAGAAGCTGTGTGTGAGAGAGAGTGATAAGCTGTGTGTGTGAGAGAGAGAAGCTGTGAGTGAGTGAGAGAGAAAGAGAAGCTGTGAGTGAGTGAGAGAGAGAAGCTGTGAGTGAGAGAGAGAAAGAGAAGCTGTGAGTGAGAGAGAGAAAGAGAAGCTGTGAGTGAGAAAGAGAGAGAAAGAGAAGCTGTGAGTGAGAGACAGAGAGAGAAAGAGAAGCTGTGTGTGTGAGAGAGAAAGAGAAGCTGTGAGTGAGAGAGAGAGTAGCTGTGAGTGAAAGTGAGAAATAGAAGCTGATAGTGTGAGAGAGAGAGAGAAGCTGTGAGTGAGAGAAAGAGAAAGAGAAGCTGTGAGTAAGAGAGAAAAAGAGAAATAGAAGCTATGAGTGAGAGACAGAGAGAAAAGCTGAGTGAGTGAGAGAGAGAAGCTGTGTGAGAGAGAGAGAGAAAAAGAGAAGCTGTGAGAGAGAGAGAGAGAGAGAGAAGCTGTAAGTGAGTGAGAGAAGGAGAAGCTGTGAGTGTGTGAGAGAGAAAGAGAAGCTGTGAGTGAAAAAGAGAGAAAGTGAGGCTGTGAGTGAGAGATAGAGAGAGAAAGAGAAGCTGTGAGTTAGAGAGAGAGAGAACGAGAAGCTGTGTGTGTGAGATAAAGAGAAGCTGTGAGTGAGAGAGAGAGAGAGAAAGAGAAGCTGTGAGTGAGAGATAGAGAGAGAAAGAGAATCTGTGAGTGAGAGAGAGAGAGAAAGAGAAGCTATGAGTGAGATAGAGAGAAGCTGTGAGTGAGAGAGAGAAGCTGTGTGTGTGTGAGAGAGAGAGAGAAGCTGTGTGTGTGTGTGAGAGAGAGAGAAGCTGTGAGTGAGAGAGAGAGAGAGAAAGAGAAGCTGTGTGATAGAGAGAGAGAGAAGCTGTGAGTGTGAGAGAGAGTGAGATAAAGAGAAGTTGTGAGTGAGTGAGTGAGTGAGAGAAGCTGTGAGTGAAAGAGAGAAAGAGAAGCTTTGAGTGAGAGAGAGAGAGAAGCTGTGAGTGAGAGACAGAGAGAGAAAGAGAAGCTGTGTGTGAGAGAGAGAGTGATAAGCTGTGTGTGTGAGAGAGAGAAGCTGTGAGTGAGAGAGAGAGAAAGAGAAGCTGTGAGTGAGAGAGAGAGAAGCTGAGAGTGAGAGAGAGAAAGAGAAGCTGTGAGTGAGAGACAGAGGGAGAAAGAAAGTGTGTGAGTGCGAGAGAGAGAAAGAGAAGCTGTGAGAGAGAGAAAGAGAAGCAGTGAGTGAGAAAGAGAGAGAAAGAGAAGCTGTGTGTGTGAGAGAGAAAGAGAAGCTGTGAGTGAGAGAGAGAGAAGCTGTGAGTGAAAGTGAGAAAGAGAAGCTGATAGTGAGAGAGAGAGAGAAGCTGTGAGTGAGAGAAAGAGAAAGAGAAGCTGTGAGTAAGAGAGAAAGAGAGAAATAGAAGCTATGAGTGAGAGACAGAGAGAGAAGCTGTGAGTGAGTGAGAGAGAGAGAAGCTGTGTGAGAGAGAGAGAGAAAAAGAGAAGCTGTGAGAGAGAGAGAGAGAAAGAGAAGCTGTAAGTGAGTGAGAGAAGGAGAAGCTGTGAGTGTGAGAGAGAGAAAGAGAAGCTGTGTGTGAGAGAGAGAGAGAGAAAGAGAAGCTGTGAGTGAGAAAGAGAGAGAGAAAGAGAAGCTTTGAGGGAGAGAGAGAGAAAGACAACCTGTGAGTGAGAGAGCGAGAGAGAGAGAAAGAGAAGCTGTGAGTGAGAGAGAGAGAAAGAGAAGCTATGTGAGAGACAGAGAGAAATCGAAGCTGTGAGTGAGAGAGAGAGAAATTAAAGCTGTGAGAGAGAGAGTGAGAAGCTGTGAGTGAGAGAGAGAGAGAAAGAAAGAAAAGCAGTGAGTGAGAGACAGAGAGAGAAAGAGAAGCTATGAGTCAGTGTGAGAGAGAAAGAGAAGCTACGAGAGAGAGAAGCTTTGAGTGAGAGAGAGAGAAAGAGAAGCTGTGAGTGAGAGAGAGAAAAAGAGAAGCTGTGAGTGAGAGAGAGAGAAAGAGAAGCTGTGAGTGTGTGTGTGAGAGAAAGAGAAGCTGTGAGTGAGAGAGAGATTGAGAAGCTGTAAGTGAGAGAGGGAGAGAAAGAGAAGCTGTGAGTGAGAGAAAGTGTGAAGCTGTGAGTGAGAGAGAAAGAGAAAGAGAAGCTGTGACAGAGAGAGAGAGAAGCTGTGAGTGAGAGAGAGAGAGAGAGAAAGAAAAGCTGTGAGTGAGAGACAGAGAGAGAAAGAGAAGCTATGAGTCAGTGTGAGAGAGAAAGAGAAGCTACGAGAGAGAGAAGCTTTGAGTGAGAGAGAGAGAAAGAGAAGCTGTGAGTGAGAGAGAGAAAAAGAGAAGCTGTGAGTGAGAGTGAGAGGAAGAGATGCTGTGAGTTTGAGAGAGAGAGAAAGAGAAGCTGTGAGTGAGATAGAGAGAGAAAGAGAAGCTGTGAGTGAGATAGTGAGAGAGAATGAGAAGCTGTGTGTGTGAGAGAAAGAGAAGCTGTGAGTGAGAGAGAGAGAGAAGCTGTGAGTGAGAGAGAGAGTAGCTGTATGTGTGTGTGTGTGAGAGAGAAGCTGTGAGTGAGAGAGAGAGAAGCTGTGTGTTAGAGAGAGAGAGAGAAAGAGAAGCTGTGAGAGAGAAAGAGAGAGAGAATCTGTGAGTGAGAGAGAGAAAGAGAGAGAGAAGCTGTGAGTGTGAGAGAGTGTGTGATAAAGAGAAGTTGTGAATGAGTGAGAGAGAGAGAGAAGCTGTGAGTGAGAGAAAGAGAAAGAGAAACTGTGAGTAAGAGAGAAAGAGAGAAATAGAAGCTATGAGTGAGAGAGAGAGAGAGAGAAGCTGTGAGTGAGAGAGAGAGAGAAGCTGTGTGTGAGAGAGAGAAAAAGAGAAGCTGTGAGTGAGAGAGAGAGAAAGAGAAGCTGTGAGTGAGAGAGAGAAAAAGAGAAGCTATGAGAGAGAGAGAGACAGAAGCTGTGAGTGAGAGAGAAAGAGAGGCTGTGAGTGATGGAGAGAGAGAGAAGCTGGGAGTGAGAGAATGAGAAGCTGTGAGTGAGTGAGAGAGAGAGAGAAGCTGTGAGTGAGAGAGAGAGAGAGAAAGAGAAGCTTTGAGTGAGAGAGAAAGAAAAAGAAGCTGTGAATGAGAGAGAGAGAGAAAGAGAAGCTGTGAGTGAGAGAGAGAGAGAAAGAGAAGCTGTGAGTGAGATAGAGAGAGAGAACGAGAAGCTGTGTGTGAGAGAAAAAGAGAAGCTGTGAGTGAGAGAGAGATAGAGAAGCTGTGAGTCAGAGAGAGAGAGAAAGAGAAGCTGTGAGTGAGAGAGAGAGAGAGAAGCTGTGTGTTAGAGAGAGAGAGAGAGAAAGAGAAGCTGTGTGTGTGTGAGAGAGAGAAGCTGTGAGTGAGAGAGAGAAAGAGAGAGAGAAGCTGTGAGTGTGAGAGAGAGTGTGATAAAGAGAAGTTGTTTGTGAGTGAGTGAGAGAGAGAAGCTGTGAGTGAGAGAGAGAGAGAGAAAGAGAAGCTGTGAGTGAGAGAGAAAGAAAAAGAAGCTGTGAATGAGAGAGAGAGAGAAAGAGAAGCTGAGAGTGAGAGAGAGAGAGAAAGAGAAGCTGTGAGTGAGATAGAGAGAGAGAACGAGAAGCTGTGTGTGAGAGAGAAAGAGAAGCTGTGAGTGAGAGAGAGAGATAGAGAAGCTGTGAGTTAGAGAGAGAGAGAAAGAGAAGCTGTGAGTGAGAGAGAGAGAGAAGCTGTGTGTTAGAGAGAGAGAGAGAAAGAGAAGCTGTGTGTGTGAGAGAGAGATAAGCTGTGAGTGAGAGAGAGAAAGAGAGTGAGAAGCTGTGAGTGTGAGAGAGAGTGTGATAAAGAGAAGTTGTTTGTGAGTGAGTGAGAGAGAGAAGCTGTGAGTGAAAGAGAGAAAGAGAAGCTGTGAGTGAGTGAGAGAGAGAGAAATAGAAGCTATGAGTGAGAGAGAGAGATAGAGAGAAGCTGTGAGTGAGAGAGAGAGAGAAGCTGTGTGTGAAAGAGAGAAAGAGAAACTGTGAGTAAGGGAGAGAGAGAAAAAGAGAAACTGTGAGTGAGAGAGAGAAAGAGAAGCTGTGAGTGAGATAGAGAGAGAGAATGAGAAGCTGTGTGTGAGAGAGAAAGAGAAGCTGTGAGTGAGTGAGAGAGAGAGAGAGAAGCTGTGAGTAAGAGAGAGAGAGAGAGAAAGAGAAGCTGTGAGTGAGAGAGAGAGAGAGAGAAAGATAAGCTATGAGTGTGTGAGAGAGAGAAGCTGTGTGTTAGAGAGAGAGAGAAAGAGAAGCTGTGTGTGTGTGAGAGAGAGAAGCTGTGAGTGAGAGAGAGAAAGAGAGAGAAGCTGTGAGTGTGTGAGAGAGTGTGATAAAGAGAAGTTGTAAGTGAGTGAGAGAGAGAGAGAGAAGCTGTGAGTGAAAGAGAGAAAGAGAAGCTGTGAGTGAGATAGAGAGAGAAAAAGAGAAGCTTTGAGAGAGAGAGTGAGAGAGAAAGAGAAGCTGTGAGTAGAGAGAGAGAGAAAGAGGAGCTGTGAGTGAGAGAGACAGAGAAGCTGTGAGTGAGAGAGAGTGAGAAGCTGTGAGTGTGTGTGTGAGAAAAAAGCTTTGAGTTAGAGAAAGAGAGAAAGAGAAGCTGTGAGTGAGAGAGAGAGAGAAAGAGCTGTGAGTGAGAGAGAGAGAGAGAAGCTGTGTGTGTGTGAGAGAGAGAGAAAGAGAAGCTGTGAGTGAGAGAAGAGAGAGAGAAAGAGAAGCTGTGAGTGTGAGAAGAGAGAGAGAAAGAGAAGCTGTGAGTGAGACACAGAAGCTGTGTGAGGGAGAGAGAGAGAGAAGCTGTGAGTGAGAGAGAAAGAGAAACTGTGAGTGAGAGAGAGAGAGAGAAAGAGAAGCTGTGAGTGTGTGTGTGAGAGAAGCTGTGAGTGAGTGAGAGAGAGAGAATGACAAGCTGTTTGTGTGAGAGAGATAAAGAGAAGTTGTGAGTGAGAAAAGAGAGAGATAGAAAGAAAGAGTAGCTGTGAGTGAGAAAGAGAGAGACAGAAGCTGTGAGAGAGAGAGAAGGAGAAGCTGTTAGTAAGAGAGAGAGAAAGAGAAGCTGTGAGTGAGAGAAGAGAGAGAGAAAGAGAAGTTGTGAGTGAGAGGGAGAGACAGAGAAGCTGTGAGTGAGAGAGGGAGAGAGAAAGAGAAGCTGTGAGTGAGAGAGAGAGAAGCTGTGAGTGAGAGAGAGAAAGAGAAGCTGTGTGTGTGAGAGAGAAAGAGCTGTGAGTAGAGAGAGAGAGAAAGAGAAGCTGTGAGTGAGAGAGAGTGAAGCTGTGAGTGAGAGAATGAGAAGTTTTGAGTGAGAAAGAGAGAGAGAGAGAGAGAGAAACAGTGAGAGAGACAGAGAGAAAGAGAAGCTGTGAGTGAGTGAGAGAGGGAGAGAAGCTGTGAGTGAGAGAGAGAGAGAAAGAGAAGCTGTGAGAGAGAGAGAGAGTGAGAGGAAGAGATGCTGTGAGTTTGAGAGAGAGAGAGAAAGAGAAGCTGTGAGTGAGAGAGAGAGAGAAAGAGAAGCTGTGAGTGAGATAGAGAGAGAGAACGAGAAGCTGTGTGTGTGAGAGAAAGAGAAGCTGTGAGTGAGAGAGAGAGAGGGAAGCTGTGAGTGAGAGAGAGAGAGAGAAGCTGTGAGTGAGTGAGAGAGAGAGAGAAGCTGTGAGTGAAAGAGAGAAATTGAAGCTGTGAGTGAGTGAGAGAGAGAGAAAGAGAAGCTGTGAGTGAGATAGAGAGAGAGAACGAGAAGCTGTGTGTGTGAGAGAAAGAGAAGCTGTAAGTGAGAGAGAGAGAGAGAGAGAATGAGTACCTGTAATTGAGAGAGAGAGAGAAGGAGAAGCTGTGAGTGAGAGAGAGAGAAAGAGAAGCTGTGTGTGAGAGAGAGAGAGAAAGAGAAGCAGTGACTGAGAGAGAGAGAGAGAGAGAGAGAAAGAGAAGTGAGTGAGAGAGAGAGAGAATGAGAAGTTGTGAGTGACAGAGAGCGAAAGAGAAGCTGTGAGTGAGTGAGAGAGAGAAATTGAAGCTTTGAGTGAGAGAGAGAGAGAAGCTTTGTGTGAGAGAAAGTGAGAAAAAGAGAAGCTGTGAAAGAGAGAGTGAGAAGCTGTGAGTGAGAGAGAGAGAGAGAGAAAGAGAAGCTGTAAGAGAGAGAGAAGCTGTGAGTGAGAGAGAGAGTGAGAAGCTGTGAGTGAGAGAGAGAGAAAGTGAAGCTGTGAGTGAGAGAAAGAGAGAGAAAGAGAAGCTGTGTGAGAGAGAGAGAGAGAAAGAGAAGCTGTGAGTGAGAGAGAGAGAGAAAGAGTAACTGTGAGTGAGAGAGAGAGAAAGAGAAGCTGTGAGTGAGTGAGAGAGAGAGAGAGAAAGGGAAGATGTGAGTGAGAAAAAAAGAGAAGCTGTGAGAGAGAGAGAAAGAAAGAGAAGCTGTGAGTGTGAGATAAAGTGAGAGAAAGAGAAGCTGTGAGTGTGAGAGTGAGTGAGAGAAAGAGATGCTGTGAGTGTGTGAGAGAGAAAGAGAAGCTGTGTGTGAGAGGGAGAGAGAGAAAGAGAAGCTGTGAGTGTGAGAGAGACAGAGAAGCTGTGAGTGAGAGAGAGAGAGAGAGAAAGAGAAGCTGTGAGGGAGAGAGAGAGAGAGAGAAAGAGAAGCTGTGAGTGACAGAGAGAGAGAGAGAAGCTGTGAGTGACAGAGAAAGAGAAGCTGTGAGTGAGTGAGTGAGTGAGAGAAAGAGAAGACGTGAGTGAGAGAGAAAAAGAGAAGCTGTGAGTGAGAGAGAGAGAGAAAGAGAAGCTGTGAGTGTGAGAGAGAGTGAGAGAAAGAGATGCTGTGAGTGTGTTAGAGAGAAAGAGAAGCTGTGAGTGAGAGAGAAAGAGAAGCTGTGAGTGAGAGAGAGAGATAGAGAAGCTGTGAGTTAGAGAGAGAGAGAGAAAGAGAAGCTGTGAGTGAGAGAGAAAGAGAAGCTGTGAGTAACAGAGAGAGAGAAGCTGTGAGTGTGAGAGAGAGAAATTGAAGCTGTGAGTGTGTGTGAGAGAGAAAAAGCTGTATGTGTGAGAGAGAAATAGAAGTTGTGTGTGAGAGTGTGTGAGAGAAAAATAGAAGCTGCTTTGAGTGTGAGAGGGAGAGAGAAAGAGAAGCTGTGTGAGAGAGAAAGAAAGAAAGAGAAGTTGTGAGTGAGACAGTGAGAGAGCGAAATAAAAACAGTGAGTTAGAGAGAGAGTGAAAATGAAGCTGTGAGTGAGAGAGTGAGAAATTGAACCTGTGAGTGAGAGAGAGAAAGAAAGAGAAGCTGTGAGTGTGAGAGACAGAAGCTGTGAGTGAGTGAGAGATAGAGAGAGAGAGAGAGAAGCTGTGAGTGAGAGAGAGAGAGAAAGAAAAGCTGTGTGGGTGTGAGAGAGAAAGAGAAGCTGTTAGTGAGAGAGAGGGAGAGTATAAGAGAAGTTGTGAGTGAGAGAGAGAGAGAGAAGCTGAGAGTGAGAGAGAGAAGCTGTGAATGAGAGAGAGAGAAGGAGAAGCTGTGAGTGAGAGAGAGAGAAGCTGTGAGTGAGAGAGAGAGAAAGAAGCTGTGAGTGAGTGAGAGAGAAGCTGTGAGTGACAGAGAGAGAAGATGTGAGTGAGAGAGAGAGAGAAAGAGAAGCTGTGTGAGAGAGAGAAAGAAAGAGAAGTTGTGAGTGAGAGAGAGAGAAAGAAAGAGCTGTGAGTGAGAGAGAGAGAGAGAAGCTGTGTGTGTGTGTGAGAGAGAGAAAGAGAAGCTGTGAGTGAGAGAAGAGAGAGAGAAAGAGAAGCTGTGAGTGTGAGAAGAGAGAGAGAAAGAGAAGCTGTGAGTGAGAGACAGAAGCTGTGAGTGAGGGAGAGAGAGAGAAGCTGTGAGTGAGAGGGATAGAGAGAGAAAGAGAAACTGTGAGTGAGAGAGAGAGAGAGAAAGAGAAGCTGTGAGTGTGTGTGAGAGAGAAGCTGTGAGTGAGTAAGAGAGAGAGAAAGAGAAGCTGTTTGTGTGAGAGAGATAAAGAGAAGTTGTGAGTGAGAAAAGAGAGAGATAGAAAGAAAGAGTAGCTGTGAGTGAGAAAGAGAGAGAGAGAAGCTGTGTGTGTGTGAGAGAGAGAAGCTGTTAGTAAGAGAGAGAGAAAGAGAAGCTGTGAGTGAGAGAAGAGAGAGAGAAAGAGAAGTTGTGAGTGAGAGGGAGAGACAGAGAAGCTGTGAGTGAGAGAGAGAGAGAAAGAGAAGCTGTGAGTGAGAGAGAGAGAGAGAGAAGCTGTGAGTGAGAGAGAGAGAGAGAAAGAGAAGCTGTGAGAGAGAGAGAAAAAGAGCTGTGAGTAGAGAGAGAGAGAAAGAGAAGCTGTGAGTGAGAGAGAGTGAAGCTGTGAGTGAGAGAGAGTGAGAAGCTGTGAGTGTGTGTGAGAGAGAAAGAAGCTTTGAGTGAGAGAAAGAGAGAAAGAGAAGCTGTGAGTGAGTGAGAGAGAAAGAGCTGTGAGTGAGAGAGAGAGAGATGCTGTGTGAGAGAGAGAGAGAGAGAAAGAGAAGCTGTGAGTGAGAGAGAGAGAAAGAGAAGCTGTGTGAGAGAAGAGAGAGAGAAATAGAAGCTGTGAGTGAGTGAGAGAGAGAAAGAGAAGCTTTGAGAGAGAGAGTGAGAGAGAAAGAGAAGCTGTGCATAGAGAGAGAGAGAAAGAGAAGCTGTGAGTGAGAGAGAGAGGGAAGCTGTGGGTGAGAGAGAATGAGAAGCTGTGAGTGTGTGTGAGAGAGAAAGCTTTGAGTGAGAGAAAGAGAGAAAGAGAAGCTGTGAGTGAGAGAGAGAGAAAGAGAAGCTGTGTGGGTGTGAGAGAGAAAGAGAAGCTGTTAGTGAGAGAGAGAGTATAAGAGAAGTTGTGAGTGAGAGAGCGAGAGTAGCTGAGAGTGAGAGAGAGAAGCTGTGAATGAGAGAGAGAGAGAAAGAAGCTGTGAGTGAGTGAGAGAGAAGCTGTGAGTGAGAGAGAGAGAAGATGTGAGTGAGAGAGAGAGAGAAAGAGAAGCTGTGAGTGAAAGAGAGAGAAAGAGAAGCTGTGAGTGAGAGGGAGATATAGAAAGAGAAGCTGTAGGTGAGAGAGAGAGAAGCTGTGAGTGAGAGAGAGAGATAGAAGCTGTGAGTGAGTGAGAGAGTAGCTGTGAGTGAGAGAGAGAGAAAGAGAAGCTGAGTGAGATTGAGAGAGAAAGAGAAGGTGTGAGAGAGAGATAGGAGAGAAAGAGAAGCTGTGAGTGAGGGAGAGAGAGAGAGAGAGAAGCTGTGAGTGAGAGAGAGAGAAAGAAAGAGAAGCAGTGTGTGTGTGAGAGAGAAAGAGAAGCTGTTAGTGTGAGAGAGAGAGTATAAGAGAAGCTGTGAGTGAGAGAGAGAGAGAAGCTGAGAGTGAGAGAGAGAAGCTGTGAATGAGAGAGAGAGAAAGAGAAGCTGTGAGTGAGTGAGAGAGAGAAAGAGAAGCTGTGAGTGAGAGAGAGAGAGAGAAAGAGAAGCTGTAAGAGAGAGAGAAGCTGTGAGTGAGAGAGAGAGTGAGAAGCTGTGAGTGAGAGAGAGAGAGAGAGAGAGAAAGTGAAGCTGTGAGTGAGAGATAGAGAGAGAAAGAGAAGCTGTGTGTGAGAGAGAGAGAAAGAGAAGCTGTGAGTGAGAGAGAGAGAAAGAGTAACTGTGAGTGAGAGAGAGAGAGAAAGAGAAGCTGTGAGTGAGTGAGAGAGAGAGAGAGAAGCTGTGAGTGAGAAAGAAAAAAAAGAAGCTGTGAGTGAGAGAGAAAGAAAGAGAAGCTGTGAGTATGAGATAAAGTGAGAGAAAGAGAAGCTGTGCGTGTGAGAGAGAGTGAGAGAAAGAGATGCTGTGAGTGTGTGAGAGAGAAAGAGAAGTTGTCAGTGAGAGAGAGAGAGAAAAAGAGAATCTGTGAGTGTGAGAGAGACAGAGAAGCTGTGAGTGAGAGAGAGAGAGAAAGAGAAGCTCTGAGGGAGAGAAAAAAAAAGAGAAGCTGTGAGTGACAGAGAGAGAGAGAGAAAGAGAAGCTGTGAGTGACAGAGAAAGAGAAGCTGTGAGTGAGTGAGTGAGAGAGAGAAAGAGAAGATGTGAGTGAGAGAAAAAAAGAGAAGCTGTGAATGAGAGAGAGAGAGAAAGAGAAGCTGTGAGTGTGAGATAAAGTGAGAGAAAGAGAAGCTGTGTGTGAGAGAGAGTGAGAGAAAGAGATGCTGTGAGTGTGTCAGAGAGAAAGAGAAGCTGTGAGTGAGAGAGAGCGTGTGAAGCTGTGAGTGAGAGAGAAAGAGAAGCTTTGAGTGAGAGAGAGAGAGAAAGAGAATCTGTGAGTGAGAAAGAGAGAGAGAAAGAAAAGCTGTGAGGGAGAGAGATAGAGAAAGAGAACCTGTGAGTGAGAGAGAGAGAGAGAGAGAGAGAAGCTGTGAGTGACCGAGAGAGAAAGAGAAGCTGTGAGTGTGTGTGTGAGAGAAAGAGAAGCTGTGAGTGAGAGAGAGATTGAGAAGCTGTAAGTGAGAGAGAGAGAGAGAAAGAGAAGCTGTGAGTGAGAGAGAGTGTGAAGCTGTGAGTGAGAGAGAAAGATAAAGAGAAGCTGTGAGAGAGAGAGAGTGAGAAGCTGTGAGTGAGAGAGAGAGTGAGAAGCTATGAGTGAGAGACAGAGAGAGAAAGCAAAGCTGTGAGTGAGACAGAGAAAGGCAGAGAAGCAGGGTGAGAGCGAGAGAGAGAAAGAGAAGCTGTGAGTGAGAGAGAGAGAGAAAGAGAAGCTGTGAGTGAGAGATAGAGAGAGAAAGAGACGCTGTGAGTGAGAGAGAAAAAAGAGAAGCTGTGAGAGAGAGAGAGAGAAAGAGAAGCTGTGAGTGAGAGAGAGAGAGAAAGAGAATTTGTGTGTGTGAGAGAGAGAAAGAGAAGCTGTGAGTGAGAGAGAGAGAAGCTGAGAGTGACAGAGAGAGAGAGAAAAAGAAGCTCTGAGTGAGAGAGAGAAAGAGAAGCTGTGAGTGAGAGAGAAGGAGAAAGAGAAGCTGTGAGTGAGAGAGAGAGAGAGAAAGAGAATCTGTGAGTGAGAAAGAGAGAGAGAAAGAGAAGCTGTGAGGAAGAGAGAGAGAGAGAGAACCTGTGAGTGAGTGAGAGAGAGAGAGAAATAGAAGCTGTGAGTGAGAGAGAGAAAAAGAGAAGCTGTGATTGACCGAGAGAGAAAGAGAAGCTGTGAGTGTGTGTGAGAGAGAAAGAGAAGCTGTGAGTGAGAGAGAGATTGAGAAGCTGTAAGTGAGAGATGGAGAGAAAGAGAAGCTGTGAGTGAGAGAGAGAGTGTGAAGCTGTGAGTGAGAGAGAAAGAGAAAGAGAAGCTGTGAGTGAGAGAGAGAGTGAGAAGCTGTGAGTGAGAGAGAGAGAGAAAGTGAAGCTGTGAGTGAGAGACAGAGAGAGAAAGAGAAGCTGTGAGTGAGTGAGAGAGAGAAAGAGAAGCTATGAGAGAGAGAAGCTTTGAGTGAGAGAGAGAGAAATAGAAGCTGTGAGTGAGAGAGAGAGAGAGAAAGAGAAGCTGTGAGAGAGAGAGAGAGAAAAAGAGAAGCTGTGAGTGAGAGGGAGAGAAAGAGAAGCTGTGAGTGTGTGAGGGAGAGAAAGAGAAGCTGTGAGTGAGAGAGAGAAAAGCTGTGAGTGAGAGAGAGAGTGAGAAGCTGTGAGTGAGAGAGAGAGAAAAAGCGAAGCTGTGAGTGAGAGAGAGAGAGAGAAAGAGAAGCTTTGAGTGAGAGAGAAAGAAAAAGAAGCTGTGAATGAGAGAGAGAGAGAAAGAGAAGCTGTGAGTGAGAGAGAGAGAGAAAGAGAAGCTGTGAGTGAGATAGAGAGAGAGAACGAGAAGCTGTGTGTGAGAGAAAAAGAGAAGCTGTGAGTGAGAGAGAGATAGAGAAGCTGTGAGTCAGAGAGAGAGAGAAAGAGAAGCTGTGAGTGAGAGAGAGAGAGAGAAGCTGTGTGTTAGAGAGAGAGAGAGAAAGAGAAGCTGTGTGTGTGAGAGAGAGAAGCTGTGAGTGAGAGAGAGAAAGAGAGAGAGAAGCTGTGAGTGTGAGAGAGAGTGTGATAAAGAGAAGTTGTTTGTGAGTGAGTGAGAGAGAGAAGCTGTGAGTGAGAGAGAGAGAGAGAAAGAGAAGCTGTGAGTGAGAGAGAAAGAAAAAGAAGCTGTGAATGAGAGAGAGAGAGAAAGAGAAGCTGAGAGTGAGAGAGAGAGAGAAAGAGAAGCTGTGAGTGAGATAGAGAGAGAGAACGAGAAGCTGTGTGTGAGAGAGAAAGAGAAGCTGTGAGTGAGAGAGAGAGATAGAGAAGCTGTGAGTTAGAGAGAGAGAGAGAAAGAGAAGCTGTGAGTGAGAGAGAGAGAGAAGCTGTGTGTTAGAGAGAGAGAGAGAAAGAGAAGCTGTGTGTGTGAGAGAGAGATAAGCTGTGAGTGAGAGAGAGAAAGAGAGTGAGAAGCTGTGAGTGTGAGAGAGAGTGTGATAAAGAGAAGTTGTTTGTGAGTGAGTGAGAGAGAGAAGCTGTGAGTGAAAGAGAGAAAGAGAAGCTGTGAGTGAGTGAGAGAGAGAGAAGTAGAAGCTATGAGTGAGAGAGAGAGATAGAGAGAAGCTGTGAGTGAGAGAGAGAGAGAAGCTGTGTGTGAAAGAGAGAAAGAGAAACTGTGAGTAAGGGAGAGAGAGAAAAAGAGAAACTGTGAGTGAGAGAGAGAAAGAGAAGCTGTGAGTGAGATAGAGAGAGAGAATGAGAAGCTGTGTGTGAGAGAGAAAGAGAAGCTGTGAGTGAGTGAGAGAGAGAGAGAGAGAAGCTGTGAGTAAGAGAGAGAGAGAGAGAAAGAGAAGCTGTGAGTGAGAGAGAGAGAGAGAGAGAGAAAGATAAGCTATGAGTGTGTGAGAGAGAGAAGCTGTGTGTTAGAGAGAGAGAGAAAGAGAAGCTGTGTGTGTGAGAGAGAGAGAAGCTGTGAGTGAGAGAGAGAAAGAGAGAGAAGCTGTGAGTGTGTGAGAGAGTGTGATAAAGAGAAGTTGTGAGTGAGTGAGAGAGAGAGAGAGAAGCTGTGAGTGAAAGAGAGAAAGAGAAGCTGTGAGTGAGATAGAGAGAGAAAAAGAGAAGCTTTGAGAGAGAGAGTGAGAGAGAAAGAGAAGCTGTGAGTAGAGAGAGAGAGAAAGAGGAGCTGTGAGTGAGAGAGACAGAGAAGCTGTGAGTGAGAGAGAGTGAGAAGCTGTGAGTGTGTGTGTGAGAAAAAAGCTTTGAGTTAGAGAAAGAGAGAAAGAGAAGCTGTGAGTGAGAGAGAGAGAGAAAGAGCTGTGAGTGAGAGAGAGAGAGAGAAGCTGTGTGTGTGTGTGAGAGAGAGAAAGAGAAGCTGTGAGTGAGAGAAGAGAGAGAGAAAGAGAAGCTGTGAGTGTGAGAAGAGAGAGAGAAAGAGAAGCTGTGAGTGAGACACAGAAGCTGTGTGAGGGAGAGAGAGAGAGAAGCTGTGAGTGAGAGAGAAAGAGAAACTGTGAGTGAGAGAGAGAGAGAGAAAGAGAAGCTGTGAGTGTGTGTGAGAGAGAAGCTGTGAGTGAGTGAGAGAGAGAGAATGACAAGCTGTTTGTGTGAGAGAGATAAAGAGAAGTTGTGAGTGAGAAAAGAGAGAGATAGTAAGAAAGAGTAGCTGTGAGTGAGAAAGAGAGAGACAGAAGCTGTGAGAGAGAGAGAAGGAGAAGCTGTTAGTAAGAGAGAGAGAAAGAGAAGCTGTGAGTGAGAGAAGAGAGAGAGAAAGAGAAGTTGTGAGTGAGAGGGAGAGACAGAGAAGCTGTGAGTGAGAGAGGGAGAGAGAAAGAGAAGCTGTGAGTGAGAGAGAGAGAAGCTGTGAGGGAGAGAGAGAAAGAGAAGCTGTGAGAGAGAGAGAGAAAGAGCTGTGAGTAGAGAGAGAGAGAAAGAGAAGCAGTGAGTGAGAGAGAGTGAAGCTGTGAGTGAGAGAATGAGAAGTTTTGAGTGAGAAAGAGAGAGAGAGAGAAAGAGAAACAGTGAGAGAGACAGAGAGAAAGAGAAGCTGTGAGTGAGTGAGAGAGGGAGAGAAGCTGTGAGTGAGAGAGAGAGAGAAAGAGAAGCTGTGAGAGAGAGAGAGAGTGAGAGGAAGAGATGCTGTGAGTTTGAGAGAGAGAGAGAAAGAGAAGCTGTGAGTGAGAGAGAGAGAGAAAGAGAAGCTGTGAGTGAGATAGAGAGAGAGAACGAGAAGCTGTGTGTGTGAGAGAAAGAGAAGCTGTGAGTGAGAGAGAGAGAGGGAAGCTGTGAGTGAGAGAGAGAGAGAGAAGCTGTGAGTGAGTGAGAGAGAGAGAGAAGCTGTGAGTGAAAGAGAGAAATTGAAGCTGTGAGTGAGTGAGAGAGAGAGAGAAAGAGAAGCTGTGAGTGAGAGAGAGAGAGAAAGAGAATTTGTGTGTGAGAGAGAGAGAAAGAGAAGCTGTGAGTGAGAGAGAGAGAAGCTGAGAGTGACAGAGAGAGAGAGAAAAAGAAGCTCTGAGTGAGAGAGAGAAAGAGAAGCTGTGAGTGAGAGAGAAGGAGAAAGAGAAGCTGTGAGTGAGAGAGAGAGAGAGAAAGAGAATCTGTGAGTGAGAAAGAGAGAGAGAAAGAGAAGCTGTGAGGAAGAGAGAGAGAGAGAGAACCTGTGAGTGAGTGAGAGAGAGAGAGAAATAGAAGCTGTGAGTGAGAGAGAGAGAGAAAAAGAGAAGCTGTGATTGACCGAGAGAGAAAGAGAAGCTGTGAGTGTGTGTGAGAGAGAAAGAGAAGCTGTGAGTGAGAGAGAGATTGAGAAGCTGTAAGTGAGAGATGGAGAGAAAGAGAAGCTGTGAGTGAGAGAGAGAGTGTGAAGCTGTGAGTGAGAGAGAAAGAGAAAGAGAAGCTGTGAGTGAGAGAGAGAGTGAGAAGCTGTGAGTGAGAGAGAGAGAGAAAGTGAAGCTGTGAGTGAGAGACAGAGAGAGAAAGAGAAGCTGTGAGTGAGTGAGAGAGAGAAAGAGAAGCTATGAGAGAGAGAAGCTTTGAGTGAGAGAGAGAGAAATAGAAGCTGTGAGTGAGAGAGAGAGAGAGAAAGAGAAGCTGTGAGAGAGAGAGAGAGAAAAAGAGAAGCTGTGAGTGAGAGGGAGAGAAAGAGAAGCTGTGAGTGTGTGAGGGAGAGAAAGAGAAGCTGTGAGTGAGAGAGAGAAAAGCTGTGAGTGAGAGAGAGAGTGAGAAGCTGTGAGTGAGAGAGAGAGAAAAAGCGAAGCTGTGAGTGAGAGAGAGAGAGAGAAAGAGAAGCTTTGAGTGAGAGAGAAAGAAAAAGAAGCTGTGAATGAGAGAGAGAGAGAAAGAGAAGCTGTGAGTGAGAGAGAGAGAGAAAGAGAAGCTGTGAGTGAGATAGAGAGAGAGAACGAGAAGCTGTGTGTGAGAGAAAAAGAGAAGCTGTGAGTGAGAGAGAGATAGAGAAGCTGTGAGTCAGAGAGAGAGAAAGAGAAGCTGTGAGTGAGAGAGAGAGAGAGAAGCTGTGTGTTAGAGAGAGAGAGAGAGAAAGAGAAGCTGTGTGTGTGAGAGAGAGAGAAGCTGTGAGTGAGAGAGAGAAAGAGAGAGAGAAGCTGTGAGTGTGAGAGTGAGTGTGATAAAGAGAAGTTGTTTGTGAGTGAGTGAGAGAGAGAAGCTGTGAGTGAGAGAGAGAGAGAGAAAGAGAAGCTGTGAGTGAGAGAGAAAGAAAAAGAAGCTGTGAATGAGAGAGAGAGAGAAAGAGAAGCTGAGAGTGAGAGAGAGAGAGAAAGAGAAGCTGTGAGTGAGATAGAGAGAGAGAACGAGAAGCTGTGTGTGAGAGAGAAAGAGAAGCTGTGAGTGAGAGAGAGAGATAGAGAAGCTGTGAGTTAGAGAGAGAGAGAGAAAGAGAAGCTGTGAGTGAGAGAGAGAGAGAAGCTGTGTGTTAGAGAGAGAGAGAGAAAGAGAAGCTGTGTGTGTGAGAGAGAGATAAGCTGTGAGTGAGAGAGAGAAAGAGAGTGAGAAGCTGTGAGTGTGAGAGAGAGTGTGATAAAGAGAAGTTGTTTGTGAGTGAGTGAGAGAGAGAAGCTGTGAGTGAAAGAGAGAAAGAGAAGCTGTGAGTGAGTGAGAGAGAGAGAAATAGAAGCTATGAGTGAGAGAGAGAGATAGAGAGAAGCTGTGAGTGAGAGAGAGAGAGAAGCTGTGTGTGAAAGAGAGAAAGAGAAACTGTGAGTAAGGGAGAGAGAGAAAAAGAGAAACTGTGAGTGAGAGAGAGAAAGAGAAGCTGTGAGTGAGATAGAGAGAGAGAATGAGAAGCTGTGTGTGAGAGAGAAAGAGAAGCTGTGAGTGAGTGAGAGAGAGAGAGAGAGAAGCTGTGAGTAAGAGAGAGAGAGAGAGAAAGAGAAGCTGTGAGTGAGTGAGAGAGAGAGAGAGAGAAAGATAAGCTATGAGTGTGTGAGAGAGAGAAGCTGTGTGTTAGAGAGAGAGAGAAAGAGAAGCTGTGTGTGTGAGAGAGAGAGAAGCTGTGAGTGAGAGAGAGAAAGAGAGAGAAGCTGTGAGTGTGTGAGAGAGTGTGATAAAGAGAAGTTGTGAGTGAGTGAGAGAGAGAGAGAGAAGCTGTGAGTGAAAGAGAGAAAGAGAAGCTGTGAGTGAGATAGAGAGAGAAAAAGAGAAGCTTTGAGAGAGAGAGTGAGAGAGAAAGAGAAGCTGTGAGTAGAGAGAGAGAGAAAGAGGAGCTGTGAGTGAGAGAGACAGAGAAGCTGTGAGTGAGAGAGAGTGAGAAGCTGTGAGTGTGTGTGTGAGAAAAAAGCTTTGAGTTAGAGAAAGAGAGAAAGAGAAGCTGTGAGTGAGAGAGAGAGAGAAGGAGCTGTGAGTGAGAGAGAGAGAGAGAAGCTGTGTGTGTGTGTGAGAGAGAGAAAGAGAAGCTGTGAGTGAGAGAAGAGAGAGAGAAAGAGAAGCTGTGAGTGTGAGAAGAGAGAGAGAAAGAGAAGCTGTGAGTGAGACACAGAAGCTGTGTGAGGGAGAGAGAGAGAGAAGCTGTGAGTGAGAGAGAAAGAGAAACTGTGAGTGAGAGAGAGAGAGAGAAAGAGAAGCTGTGAGTGTGTGTGAGAGAGAAGCTGTGAGTGAGTGAGAGAGAGAGAATGACAAGCTGTTTGTGTGAGAGAGATAAAGAGAAGTTGTGAGTGAGAAAAGAGAGAGATAGAAAGAAAGAGTAGCTGTGAGTGAGAAAGAGAGAGACAGAAGCTGTGAGAGAGAGAGAAGGAGAAGCTGTTAGTAAGAGAGAGAGAAAGAGAAGCTGTGAGTGAGAGAAGAGAGAGAGAAAGAGAAGTTGTGAGTGAGAGGGAGACAGAGAAGCTGTGAGTGAGAGAGGGAGAGAGAAAGAGAAGCTGTGAGTGAGAGAGAGAGAAGCTGTGAGTGAGAGAGAGAAAGAGAAGCTGTGAGAGAGAGAGAGAAAGAGCTGTGAGTAGAGAGAGAGAGAAAGAGAAGCTGTGAGTGAGAGAGAGTGAAGCTGTGAGTGAGAGAATGAGAAGTTTTGAGTGAGAAAGAGAGAGAGAGAAAGAGAAACAGTGAGAGAGACAGAGAGAAAGAGAAGCTGTGAGTGAGTGAGAGAGGGAGAGAAGCTGTGAGTGAGAGAGAGAGAGAAAGAGAAGCTGTGAGAGAGAGAGAGAGTGAGAGGAAGAGATGCTGTGAGTTTGAGAGAGAGAGAGAAAGAGAAGCTGTGAGTGAGAGAGAGAGAGAAAGAGAAGCTGTGAGTGAGATAGAGAGAGAGAACGAGAAGCTGTGTGTGTGAGAGAAAGAGAAGCTGTGAGTGAGAGAGAGAGAGGGAAGCTGTGAGTGAGAGAGAGAGAGAGAAGCTGTGAGTGAGTGAGAGAGAGAGAGAAGCTGTGAGTGAAAGAGAGAAATTGAAGCTGTGAGTGAGAGAGAGAGAGAGAAAGAGAAGCTTTGAGTGAGAGAGAAAGAAAAAGAAGCTGTGAATGAGAGAGAGAGAGAAAGAGAAGCTGTGAGTGAGAGAGAGAGAGAAAGAGAAGCTGTGAGTGAGATAGAGAGAGAGAACGAGAAGCTGTGTGTGAGAGAAAAAGAGAAGCTGTGAGTGAGAGAGAGATAGAGAAGCTGTGAGTCAGAGAGAGAGAAAGAGAAGCTGTGAGTGAGAGAGAGAGAGAGAAGCTGTGTGTTAGAGAGAGAGAGAGAGAAAGAGAAGCTGTGTGTGTGAGAGAGAGAGAAGCTGTGAGTGAGAGAGAGAAAGAGAGAGAGAAGCTGTGAGTGTGAGAGAGAGTGTGATAAAGAGAAGTTGTTTGTGAGTGAGTGAGAGAGAGAAGCTGTGAGTGAGAGAGAGAGAGAAAGAGAAGCTGTGAGTGAGAGAGAAAGAAAAAGAAGCTGTGAATGAGAGAGAGAGAGAAAGAGAAGCTGAGAGTGAGAGAGAGAGAGAAAGAGAAGCTGTGAGTGAGATAGAGAGAGAGAACGAGAAGCTGTGTGTGAGAGAGAAAGAGAAGCTGTGAGTGAGAGAGAGAGATAGAGAAGCTGTGAGTTAGAGAGAGAGAGAGAAAGAGAAGCTGTGAGTGAGAGAGAGAGAGAAGCTGTGTGTTAGAGAGAGAGAGAGAAAGAGAAGCTGTGTGTGTGAGAGAGAGATAAGCTGTGAGTGAGAGAGAGAAAGAGAGTGAGAAGCTGTGAGTGTGAGAGAGAGTGTGATAAAGAGAAGTTGTTTGTGAGTGAGTGAGAGAGAGAAGCTGTGAGTGAAAGAGAGAAAGAGAAGCTGTGAGTGAGTGAGAGAGAGAGAAATAGAAGCTATGAGTGAGAGAGAGAGATAGAGAGAAGCTGTGAGTGAGAGAGAGAGAGAAGCTGTGTGTGAAAGAGAGAAAGAGAAACTGTGAGTAAGGGAGAGAGAGAAAAAGAGAAACTGTGAGTGAGAGAGAGAAAGAGAAGCTGTGAGTGAGATAGAGAGAGAGAATGAGAAGCTGTGTGTGAGAGAGAAAGAGAAGCTGTGAGTGAGTGAGAGAGAGAGAGAGAGAAGCTGTGAGTAAGAGAGAGAGAGAGAGAAAGAGAAGCTGTGAGTGAGAGAGAGAGAGAGAGAGAGAAAGATAAGCTATGAGTGTGTGAGAGAGAGAAGCTGTGTGTTAGAGAGAGAGAGAAAGAGAAGCTGTGTGTGTGAGAGAGAGAGAAGCTGTGAGTGAGAGAGAGAAAGAGAGAGAAGCTGTGAGTGTGTGAGAGAGTGTGATAAAGAGAAGTTGTGAGTGAGTGAGAGAGAGAGAGAGAAGCTGTGAGTGAAAGAGAGAAAGAGAAGCTGTGAGTGAGATAGAGAGAGAAAAAGAGAAGCTTTGAGAGAGAGAGTGAGAGAGAAAGAGAAGCTGTGAGTAGAGAGAGAGAGAAAGAGGAGCTGTGAGTGAGAGAGACAGAGAAGCTGTGAGTGAGAGAGAGTGAGAAGCTGTGAGTGTGTGTGTGAGAAAAAAGCTTTGAGTTAGAGAAAGAGAGAAAGAGAAGCTGTGAGTGAGAGAGAGAGAGAAGGAGCTGTGAGTGAGAGAGAGAGAGAGAAGCTGTGTGTGTGTGTGAGAGAGAGAAAGAGAAGCTGTGAGTGAGAGAAGAGAGAGAGAAAGAGAAGCTGTGAGTGTGAGAAGAGAGAGAGAAAGAGAAGCTGTGAGTGAGACACAGAAGCTGTGTGAGGGAGAGAGAGAGAGAAGCTGTGAGTGAGAGAGAAAGAGAAACTGTGAGTGAGAGAGAGAGAGAGAAAGAGAAGCTGTGAGTGTGTGTGAGAGAGAAGCTGTGAGTGAGTGAGAGAGAGAGAATGACAAGCTGTTTGTGTGAGAGAGATAAAGAGAAGTTGTGAGTGAGAAAAGAGAGAGATAGAAAGAAAGAGTAGCTGTGAGTGAGAAAGAGAGAGACAGAAGCTGTGTGAGAGAGAGAAGGAGAAGCTGTTAGTAAGAGAGAGAGAAAGAGAAGCTGTGAGTGAGAGAAGAGAGAGAGAAAGAGAAGTTGTGAGTGAGAGGGAGAGACAGAGAAGCTGTGAGTGAGAGAGGGAGAGAGAAAGAGAAGCTGTGAGTGAGAGAGAGAGAAGCTGTGAGTGAGAGAGAGAAAGAGAAGCTGTGAGAGAGAGAGAGAAAGAGCTGTGAGTAGAGAGAGAGAGAAAGAGAAGCTGTGAGTGAGAGAGAGTGAAGCTGTGAGTGAGAGAATGAGAAGTTTTGAGTGAGAAAGAGAGAGAGAGAGAAAGAGAAACAGTGAGAGAGACAGAGAGAAAGAGAAGCTGTGAGTGAGTGAGAGAGGGAGAGAAGCTGTGAGTGAGAGAGAGAGAGAAAGAGAAGCTGTGAGAGAGAGAGAGAGTGAGAGGAAGAGATGCTGTGAGTTTGAGAGAGAGAGAGAAAGAGAAGCTGTGAGTGAGAGAGAGAGAGAAAGAGAAGCTGTGAGTGAGATAGAGAGAGAGAACGAGAAGCTGTGTGTGTGAGAGAAAGAGAAGCTGTGAGTGAGAGAGAGAGAGGGAAGCTGTGAGTGAGAGAGAGAGAGAGAAGCTGTGAGTGAGTGAGAGAGAGAGAGAAGCTGTGAGTGAAAGAGAGAAATTGAAGCTGTGAGTGAGTGAGAGAGAGAGAGAAAGAGAAGCTGTGAGTGAGATAGAGAGAGAGAACGAGAAGCTGTGTGTGTGAGAGAAAGAGAAGCTGTAAGTGAGAGAGAGAGAGAGAGAGAGAATGAGTACCTGTAATTGAGAGAGAGAGAGAAGGAGAAGCTGTGAGTGAGAGAGAGAGAAAGAGAAGCTGTGTGTGAGAGAGAGAGAGAAAGAGAAGCAGTGACTGAGAGAGAGAGAGAGAGAGAAAGAGAAGTGAGTGAGAGAGAGAGAGAATGAGAAGTTGTGAGTGACAGAGAGTGAAAGAGAAGCTGTGAGTGAGTGAGAGAGAGAAATTGAAGCTTTGAGTGAGAGAGAGAGAGAAGCTTTGTGTGAGAGAAAGTGAGAAAAAGAGAAGCTGTGAAAGAGAGAGTGAGAAGCTGTGAGTGAGAGAGAGAGAGAGAGAAAGAGAAGCTGTAAGAGAGAGAGAAGCTGTGAGTGAGAGAGAGAGTGAGAAGCTGTGAGTGAGAGAGAGAGAAAGTGAAGCTGTGAGTGAGAGAAAGAGAGAGAAAGAGAAGCTGTGTGAGAGGGAGAGAGAGAAAGAGAAGCTGTGAGTGAGAGAGAGAGAGAAAGAGTAACTGTGAGTGAGAGAGAGAGAAAGAGAAGCTGTGAGTGAGTGAGAGAGAGAGAGAGAAAGGGAAGATGTGAGTGAGAAAAAAAGAGAAGCTGTGAGAGAGAGAGAAAGAAAGAGAAGCTGTGAGTGTGAGATAAAGTGAGAGAAAGAGAAGCTGTGAGTGTGAGAGTGAGTGAGAGAAAGAGATGCTGTGAGTGTGTGAGAAAGAGAAGCTGTGTGTGAGAGGGAGAGAGAGAAAGAGAAGCTGTGAGTGTGAGAGAGACAGAGAAGCTGTGAGTGAGAGAGAGAGAGAGAGAAAGAGAAGCTGTGAGGGAGAGAGAGAGAGAGAAAGAGAAGCTGTGAGTGACAGAGAGAGAGAGAGAAGCTGTGAGTGACAGAGAAAGAGAAGCTGTGAGTGAGTGAGTGAGTGAGAGAAAGAGAAGACGTGAGTGAGAGAGAAAAAGAGAAGCTGTGAGTGAGAGAGAGAGAGAAAGAGAAGCTGTGAGTGTGAGAGAGAGTGAGAGAAAGAGATGCTGTGAGTGTGTTAGAGAGAAAGAGAAGCTGTGAGTGAGAGAGAAAGAGAAGCTGTGAGTGAGAGAGAGAGATAGAGAAGCTGTGAGTTAGAGAGAGAGAGAGAAAGAGAAGCTGTGAGTGAGAGAGAAAGAGAAGCTGTGAGTAACAGAGAGAGAGAAGCTGTGAGTGTGAGAGAGAGAAATTGAAGCTGTGAGTGTGTGTGAGAGAGAAAAAGCTGTATGTGTGAGAGAGAAATAGAAGTTGTGTGTGAGAGTGTGTGAGAGAGAAATAGAAGCTGCTTTGAGTGTGAGAGGGAGAGAGAAAGAGAAGCTGTGTGAGAGAGAAAGAAAGAAAGAGAAGTTGTGAGTGAGACAGTGAGAGAGCGAAATAAAAACAGTGAGTTAGAGAGAGAGTGAAAATGAAGCTGTGAGTGAGAGAGTGAGAAATTGAACCTGTGAGTGAGAGAGAGAAAGAAAGAGAAGCTGTGAGTGTGAGAGACAGAAGCTGTGAGTGAGTGAGAGATAGAGAGAGAGAGAGAGAAGCTGTGAGTGAGAGAGAGAGAGAAAGAAAAGCTGTGTGGGTGTGAGAGAGAAAGAGAAGCTGTTAGTGAGAGAGAGGGAGAGTATAAGAGAAGTTGTGAGTGAGAGAGAGAGAGAGAAGCTGAGAGTGAGAGAGAGAAGCTGTGAATGAGAGAGAGAGAAGGAGAAGCTGTGAGTGAGAGAGAGAGAGAAGCTGTGAGTGAGAGAGAGAGAAAGAAGCTGTGAGTGAGTGAGAGAGAAGCTGTGAGTGACAGAGAGAGAAGATGTGAGTGAGAGAGAGAGAGAAAGAGAAGCTGTGTGAGAGAGAGAAAGAAAGAGAAGTTGTGAGTGAGAGAGAGAGAAAGAGCTGTGAGTGAGAGAGAGAGAGAGAAGCTGTGTGTGTGTGTGAGAGAGAGAAAGAGAAGCTGTGAGTGAGAGAAGAGAGAGAGAAAGAGAAGCTGTGAGTGTGAGAAGAGAGAGAGAAAGAGAAGCTGTGAGTGAGAGACAGAAGCTGTGAGTGAGGGAGAGAGAGAGAAGCTGTGAGTGAGAGGGATAGAGAGAGAAAGAGAAACTGTGAGTGAGAGAGAGAGAGAGAAAGAGAAGCTGTGAGTGTGTGTGAGAGAGAAGCTGTGAGTGAGTAAGAGAGAGAGAAAGAGAAGCTGTTTGTGTGAGAGAGATAAAGAGAAGTTGTGAGTGAGAAAAGAGAGAGATAGAAAGAAAGAGTAGCTGTGAGTGAGAAAGAGAGAGAGAGAAGCTGTGTGTGTGTGTGAGAGAGAAGCTGTTAGTAAGAGAGAGAGAAAGAGAAGCTGTGAGTGAGAGAAGAGAGAGAGAAAGAGAAGTTGTGAGTGAGAGGGAGAGACAGAGAAGCTGTGAGTGAGAGAGAGAGAGAAAGAGAAGCTGTGAGTGAGAGAGAGAGAGAGAGAGAAGCTGTGAGTGAGAGAGAGAGAGAGAAAGAGAAGCTGTGAGAGAGAGAGAAAAAGAGCTGTGAGTAGAGAGAGAGAGAAAGAGAAGCTGTGAGTGAGAGAGAGTGAAGCTGTGAGTGAGAGAGAGTGAGAAGCTGTGAGTGTGTGTGAGAGAGAAAGAAGCTTTGAGTGAGAGAAAGAGAGAAAGAGAAGCTGTGAGTGAGTGAGAGAGAAAGAGCTGTGAGTGAGAGAGAGAGATGCTGTGTGTGAGAGAGAGAGAGAGAAAGAGAAGCTGTGAGTGAGAGAGAGAGAAAGAGAAGCTGTGAGTGAGAGAAGAGAGAGAGAAATAGAAGCTGTGAGTGAGTGAGAGAGAGAAAGAGAAGCTTTGAGAGAGAGAGTGAGAGAGAAAGAGAAGCTGTGCATAGAGAGAGAGAGAAAGAGAAGCTGTGAGTGAGAGAGAGAGGGAAGCTGTGGGTGAGAGAGAATGAGAAGCTGTGAGTGTGTGTGAGAGAGAAAGCTTTGAGTGAGAGAAAGAGAGAAAGAGAAGCTGTGAGTGAGAGAGAGAGAAAGAGAAGCTGTGTGGGTGTGAGAGAGAAAGAGAAGCTGTTAGTGAGAGAGAGAGTATAAGAGAAGTTGTGAGTGAGAGAGCGAGAGTAGCTGAGAGTGAGAGAGAGAAGCTGTGAATGAGAGAGAGAGAGAAAGAAGCTGTGAGTGAGTGAGAGAGAAGCTGTGAGTGAGAGAGAGAGAAGATGTGAGTGAGAGAGAGAGAGAAAGAGAAGCTGTGAGTGAAAGAGAGAGAAAGAGAAGCTGTGAGTGAGAGGGAGATATAGAAAGAGAAGCTGTAGGTGAGAGAGAGAGAAGCTGTGAGTGAGAGAGAGAGTAGCTGTGAGTGAGAGAGAGAGAAAGAGAAGCTGAGTGAGATTGAGAGAGAAAGAGAAGGTGTGAGAGAGAGATAGGAGAGAAAGAGAAGCTGTGAGTGAGGGAGAGAGAGAGAGAGAGAAGCTGTGAGTGAGAGAGAGAGAAAGAAAGAGAAGCAGTGTGTGTGTGAGAGAGAAAGAGAAGCTGTTAGTGTGAGAGAGAGAGTATAAGAGAAGCTGTGAGTGAGAGAGAGAGAAGCTGAGAGTGAGAGAGAGAAGCTGTGAATGAGAGAGAGAGAAAGAGAAGCTGTGAGTGAGTGAGAGAGAGAAAGAGAAGCTGTGAGTGAGAGAGAGAGAGAAAGAGAAGCTGTAAGAGAGAGAGAAGCTGTGAGTGAGAGAGAGAGTGAGAAGCTGTGAGTGAGAGAGAGAGAGAGAGAAAGTGAAGCTGTGAGTGAGAGATAGAGAGAGAAAGAGAAGCTGTGTGTGAGAGAGAGAGAAAGAGAAGCTGTGAGTGAGAGAGAGAGAAAGAGTAACTGTGAGTGAGAGAGAGAGAGAAAGAGAAGCTGTGAGTGAGTGAGAGAGAGAGAGAGAAGCTGTGAGTGAGAAAGAAAAAAAAAGAAGCTGTAAGTGAGAGAGAAAGAAAGAGAAGCTGTGAGTATGAGATAAAGTGAGAGAAAGAGAAGCTGTGCGTGTGAGAGAGAGTGAGAGAAAGAGATGCTGTGAGTGTGTGAGAGAGAAAGAGAAGTTGTCAGTGAGAGAGAGAGAGAAAAAGAGAATCTGTGAGTGTGAGAGAGACAGAGAAGCTGTGAGTGAGAGAGAGAGAGAAAGAGAAGCTCTGAGGGAGAGAGAAAAAAAAGAGAAGCTGTGAGTGACAGAGAGAGAGAGAGAAAGAGAAGCTGTGAGTGACAGAGAAAGAGAAGATGTGAGTGAGTGAGTGAGAGAGAGAAAGAGAAGATGTGAGTGAGAGAAAAAAAGAGAAGCTGTGAATGAGAGAGAGAGAGAAAGAGAAGCTGTGAGTGTGAGATAAAGTGAGAGAAAGAGAAGCTGTGAGTGTGAGAGAGAGTGAGAGAAAGAGATGCTGTGAGTGTGTCAGAGAGAAAGAGAAGCTGTGAGTGAGAGAGAGCGTGTGAAGCTGTGAGTGAGAGAGAAAGAGAAGCTTTGAGTGAGAGAGAGAGAGAAAGAGAATCTGTGAGTGAGAAAGAGAGAGAGAAAGAAAAGCTGTGAGGGAGAGAGATAGAGAAAGAGAACCTGTGAGTGAGAGAGAGAGAGAGAGAGAGAAGCTGTGAGTGACCAAGAGAGAAAGAGAAGCTGTGAGTGTGTGTGTGAGAGAAAGAGAAGCTGTGAGTGAGAGAGAGATTGAGAAGCTGTAAGTGAGAGAGAGAGAGAAAGAGAAGCTGTGAGTGAGAGAGAGTGTGAAGCTGTGAGTGAGAGAGAAAGATAAAGAGAAGCTGTGAGAGAGAGAGAGTGAGAAGCTGTGAGTGAGAGAGAGAGTGAGAAGCTATGAGTGAGAGAGAGAGAGAGAAAGCAAAGCTGTGAGTGAGACAGAGAAAGGCAGAGAAGCAGGGTGAGAGCGAGAGAGAGAAAGAGAAGCTGTGAGTGAGAGAGAGAGAGAAAGAGAAGCTGTGAGTGAGAGATAGAGAGAGAAAGAGACGCTGTGAGTGAGAGAGAAAAAAGAGAAGCTGTGAGAGAGAGAGAGAGAAAGAGAAGCTGTGAGTGAGAGAGAGAGAGAAAGAGAATTTGTGTGTGTGAGAGAGAGAAAGAGAAGCTGTGAGTGAGAGAGAGAGAAGCTGAGAGTGACAGAGAGAGAGAGAAAAAGAAGCTCTGAGTGAGAGAGAGAAAGAGAAGCTGTGAGTGAGAGAGAAGGAGAAAGAGAAGCTGTGAGTGAGAGAGAGAGAGAGAAAGAGAATCTGTGAGTGAGAAAGAGAGAGAGAAAGAGAAGCTGTGAGGAAGAGAGAGAGAGAGAGAACCTGTGAGTGAGTGAGAGAGAGAGAGAAATAGAAGCTGTGAGTGAGAGAGAGAGAGAAAAAGAGAAGCTGTGATTGACCGAGAGAGAAAGAGAAGCTGTGAGTGTGTGTGAGAGAGAAAGAGAAGCTGTGAGTGAGAGAGAGATTGAGAAGCTGTAGGTGAGAGATGGAGAGAAAGAGAAGCTGTGAGTGAGAGAGAGAGTGTGAAGCTGTGAGTGAGAGAGAAAGAGAAAGAGAAGCTGTGAGTGAGAGAGAGAGTGAGAAGCTGTGAGTGAGAGAGAGAGAGAAAGTGAAGCTGTGAGTGAGAGACAGAGAGAGAAAGAGAAGCTGTGAGTGAGTGAGAGAGAGAAAGAGAAGCTATGAGAGAGAGAAGCTTTGAGTGAGAGAGAGAGAAATAGAAGCTGTGAGTGAGAGAGAGAGAGAGAGAAAGAGAAGCTGTGAGAGAGAGAGAGAGAAAAAGAGAAGCTGTGAGTGAGAGGGAGAGAAAGAGAAGCTGTGAGTGTGTGAGGGAGAGAAAGAGAAGCTGTGAGTGAGAGAGAGAAAAGCTGTGAGTGAGAGAGAGAGTGAGAAGCTGTGAGTGAGAGAGAGAGAAAAAGCGAAGCTGTGAGTGAGTGAGAGAGAGAAAGAGAAGCTATGAGAGAGAGAGAAGCTTTGAGTGAGAGAGAGAGAAGAGAAGCTGTGATTGAGAGAGAGAGAGAAAGAGAAGCTGTGAGTGAGAGAGAGAGAGAAAGAAAAGCTATGTGAGAGACAGAGAGAGAGAAATCGAAGTGGTAAGTGAGAGAGAGAGAGAGAAATTAAAGCTGTGATTGAGAGAGAGAGTGAGAAACTGTGAGTGAGAGAGAGAAAGAAAGAGAAGCTGTGAGTGAGAGAGAGAGAGAGAGAAAGAGAACCTGTGAGTGAGAGAGATAGAAAAATGATGCTGTGAGTGAGTGAGAGAGAGAGAAATTGAAGCTGTGAGTGAGGGAGAGAGAGAATGAGAAGCTGTGAGTGAGAGAGAGAGAGAAAGAGAATCCGTGAGTGAGAGAGAGAGAGAGAAAAAAAGAGAAGCTGTGAGTGAGAGAGAGAGAGAAAGAGAAGTTGTGTGAGAGCAAGAAAGAGAAGCAGTGAGTGACAGAGAGAGAAAGAGAAGCTGTGAGTGAGTAAGAGAGAGAGAGGTTCTGAGTGAGTGAGAGAGAAAGAGATGCTTTGAGAGAGAGAGAAAGAGAAGTTGTGAGTGAGAGAGAGAAACAGAAGCTGCATTTGAGAGAGAGAAAGAAGCTGTGAGTGTGTGTGTGAGAGAAAGAGAATCTGTGAGTGAGAGAAAGATAGTGAGAAAGAGAAGCTGTTAGAGAGAGAGAGAGAACCTGTGAATGAGAGAGAGAGAGAGAGAGAGAAGCTGTGAGTGACAGAGAGAGAAAAAGAAGCTCTGAGTGAGAGAGAGAGAGAGAAGCTGTGAGTGAGAGAGAGAGAAGCTGTGTGGGAGAGAGAGAAAGAGAAGCTGTGAGTGAGAGAGAGAGAGAGAAAGAGAATCTGTGAGTGAGAAAGAGAGAGAGAAAGAGAAGCTGTGAGTGAGAGAGAGAGAAAGAGAAGCTATGTGAGAGACAGAGAGAGAGAAATCGAAGCTGTGAGAGACAGAGAGAGAAAGAGAAGCTATAAGTGAGTGAGAGAGAGAAAGAGAAGCTGTGAGTGAGAGAGAGAGAGAAAGAAAAGCTGTGTGAGAGGGAGAAAAAGAGAAGCTGTGAGTGAGAGAGAGAGAGAAAGAGAATCTGTGAGTGAGAAAGAGAGAGAGAAAGAGAAGCTGTGAGGGAGAGAGAGAGAGAAAGAGAACCTGTGAGTGAGAGAAAGAGAGAGAGAGAAGCTGTGTGTGTGTGTGAGAGAGAAAGAGAAGCTATGTGAGAGACAGAGAGAGAAAGAGAAGCTGTGCGTGAGTGAGAGAGAGAAAGAGAAGCTATGAGAGAGAGAGAAGCTTTGAGTGAGAGAGAGAGAAAGAGAAGCTGTGAGTGAGTGAGAGAGAGAGAAAGAGAAGCTGTGAGAGAGAGAGAGAGAGAGAAAAAGAGAAGCTGTGAGTGAGAGGGAGACAAAGAGAAGCTGTGAGTGTGTGAGGGAGAGAAAGAGAAGCTGTGAGTGAGAGAGAAAAGCTGTGAGTGAGAGAGAGAGTGAGAAGCTGTGAGTGAGAGAGAGAGAAAAAGCGAAGCGGTGAGTGAGACACAGAGAGAGAAAGAGAAGCTGTGAGTGAGAGAGAGAAAGAGAAGCTATGAGAGAGTGAGAAGCTTTGAGTGAGAGAGAGAGAAGAGAAGCTGTGATTGAGAGAGAGAGAGAAAGAGAAGCTGTGAGTGAGAGAGAGAGAGAGAAAGAAAAGCTATGTGAGAGACAGAGAGAGAGAAATCGAAGCGGTGAGTGAGAGAGAGAGAGAGAAATTAAAGCTGTGAGTGAGAGAAAGAGTGAGAAGCTGTGAGTGAGAGAGAGAAAGAAAGAGAAGCTGTGAGAGAGAGAGAGAGAAAGAGAACCTGTGAGTGAGAGAGATAGAAAAATGATGCTGTGAGTGAGTGAGAGAGAGAGAAATTGAAGCTGTGAGTGAGGGAGAGAGAGAATGAGAAGCTGTGAGTGAGAGAGAGACAGAAAAAAGAGAAGCTGTGTGTGAGAGAGAGAGAGAAAGAGAAGCTGTGTGAGAGAGAGACAAAGAGAAGCTGTGAGTGAGAGAGAGAGAAGAGAAAGAGCTGTGAGAGAGAGAGAGATGCTGTGAGTGAGTGAGAGAGAGAAGCTGTGAGTGAGTGAGAGAGAGAGAAAGAGAATCTGTGAGTGAGAGAGAGAGAGAGAAAAAGAGAAGCTGTGAGTGAGAGAGAGAGAGAAAGAGAAGTTGTGAGTGAGTAAGAGAGAGAGGAAATCTGCGTGAGTGAGAGAGAAATAGATGCTGTGAGAGAGAGAGAAAGAGAAGTTGTGAGTGAGAGAGAGAGAAATAGAAGCTGCATTTGAGAGAGAGAAAGAAGCTGTGAGTGTGTGTGTGAGAGAAAGAGAATCTGTGAGCGAGAGAGAGAGAGAAAGAGAAGCTGTGAGTGAGAAAGAGAGAGAGAAAGAGAAGCTTTGAGGGAGAGAGAGAGAAAGACAACCTGTGAGTGAGAGAGCGAGAGAGAGAAAGAGAAGCTGTGAGTGAGAGAGAGAGAAAGAGAAGCTATGTGAGAGACAGAGAGAGAGAAATCGAAGCTGTGAGTGAGAGAGAGAGAAATTAAAGCTGTGAGAGAGAGAGTGAGAAGCTGTGAGTGAGAGAGAGAGAGAGAAAGAAAAGCTGTGAGTGAGAGACAGAGAGAGAAAGAGAAGCTATGAGTCAGTGTGAGAGAGAAAGAGAAGCTACGAGAGAGAGAAGCTTTGAGTGAGAGAGAGAGAAAGAGAAGCTGTGAGTGAGAGAGAGAAAAAGAGAAGCTGTGAGTGAGAGAGAGAGAAAGAGAAGCTGTGAGTGTGTGTGTGAGAGAAAGAGAAGCTGTGAGTGAGAGAGAGATTGAGAAGCTGTAAGTGAGAGAGGGAGAGAAAGAGAAGCTGTGAGTGAGAGAAAGTGTGAAGCTGTGAGTGAGAGAGAAAGAGAAAGAGAAGCTGTGACAGAGAGAGAGAGAAGCTGTGAGTGAGAGAGAGTGAGAAGCTATGAGTGAAAGAGAGAGAGAAAGCGAAGCTGTGAGTGAGAGAGAGAGAGAAGCTGTGAGTGAGAGAGAGAAAGAGAAGCTGTGAGTGAGAGACAGAGAGAGAAAGAGAAGCTGTGTGTGTGAGAGAGAAAGAGAAGCTGTGAGTGAGAGAGAGAGAAGCTGTGAGTGAAAGTGAGAAAGAGAAGCTGATAGAGAGAGAGAGAAGCTGTGAGTGAGAGAAAGATAAAGAGAAGCTGTGAGTAAGAGAGAAAGAGAGAAATAGAAGCTATGAGTGAGAGACAGAGAGAGAAGCTGTGAGTGAGTGAGAGAGAGAGAAGCTGTGAGTGAGAGACAGAGAGAGAAAGAGAAGTTGTTAGTGAGAGAGAGAGAGAGAGAGAAAGAGAAGCTGTGAGAGAGAGAGAGAGAGAAACTATGAGTGAGAGAGAGAGAGAAGCTGTGAGTGAGAGACAGAGAGATAAAGAGAAGCTGTGAGAGAGAGAGAGAGAAAGAGAAGCTGTGAGAGAGAGAGATAATGAGAAGCTTTGAGTGAGAGAGAGAAAGAGAGAGAGAAGCTGTGAGTGTGAGAGAGAGTCAGATAAAGAGAAGCTGTGAGTGAGTGAGAGAGAGAGAGAAGCTGTGAGTGAAAGTGAGAAAGAGAAGCTGATAGTGAGAGAGAGAGAGAGAAGCTGTGAGTGAGAGAAAGAGAAAGAGAAGCTGTGAGTAAGAGAGAAAGAGAGAAATAGAAGCTATGAGTGAGAGACAGAGAGAGAAGCTGTGAGTGAGTGAGAGAGAGAAGTTGTGTGAGAGAGAGAGAAAAAGAGAAGCTGTGAGTGTGTGAGAGAGAGAAAGAGAAGCTGTAAGTGAGTGAGAGAAAGAGAAGCTGTGAGTGTGTGAGAGAGAAAGAGAAGCTGTGAGTGAGAGAGAGAGTGAGAAGCTGTGAGTGAGAGAGAGAGAGAAAGAGATGCTGTGAGTGAGAGACAGAGAAAGAGAAGTTGTTAGTGAGAGAGAGAGAGAGAGAGAGAAGCTGTGAGAGAGAGAGAGAAAGAGAAGCTGTGAGAGAGAGAGAGAGAAGCTGTGAGTGAGAGACAGAGAGATAAAGAGAAGCTGTGAGAGAGAGAGAGAATGAAAAGGTGTGTGTGAGAGAGAAAGAGAAGTTGTTATTGAGAGAGAGAGAGAGAGAAAGAAAGAGCTGTGAGAGAGAGAAAGAGAAAGAGAAGCTGTGTGTGAGAGAGAAAGAGAAGCTGTGAGTGAGAGAGAGAGAGAGAAAGAGAAGCTGTGAGAGAGAGAGAAAGAGAAGCTGTGAGTGAGAGACAGAGAGAGAAAGAGAAGCTGTGTGAGAGAGAGAGTGATACGCTGTGAGGGAGAGAGTGAGAGAAAGAGAAGCTGTGAGTGAGAGACAGTGAGAGAGAGTAGCTGTGAGAGAGAGAGAGAGCAAGAGAAGCTGTGAGTGTGTGTGAGAGAGAGAAAGAAAGCTGTGAGTGAGAGAGAGAGAGAAAGAGAAGCTGTGAGTGAGAGAGAGAGAGAAGGAGAAGTTGTGTGAGAGAGAGAGATAGAGAAAGAGAAGCTGTGTGAGAGAGAGAAAGAGAAGCTGTGAGTGTGTGTGAGAGAGAAAGTGAAGTTGTGAGAGAGAGAGAAAAAGAGAAGCTGTGAGTGAGAGTGAAAGAGAGAAATAGAAGCTACGAGTGAGAGAGAGAGAAGCTGTGAGTGTGTGAGAGAGAGGAAGTGAAGCTGTGAGTGAAAAAGAGAGAAAGTGAAGCTGTGAGTGAGAGATAGAGAGAGAAAGAGAAGCTGTGAGTTAGAGAGAGAGAACGAGAAGCTGTGTGTGTGAGAGAGAGAGAATCTGTGAGTGAGAGAGAGAAGCTGTGCGTGAGAGAGAGAGAGAGAGAGAGAAGCTGTGTGTGTCTGTGAGAGAGAGAGAAGCTGTGAGAGAGAGTGAGAGAGAAGCTGTGTGATAGAGAGAGAGAAGCTGTGAGTGTGACAGAGTGAGATAAAGAGAAGTTGTGAGTGAGAGAGAGAGAGAGAGAAGCTGTGAGTGAGAGACAGAGAGAGAAAGAGAAGCTGTGTGTGAGAGAGTGATAAGCTGTGTGTGTGTGAGAGAGAAGCTGTGAGTGAGTGAGAGAGAAAGAGAAGCTGTGAGTGAGTGAGAGAGAGAAGCTGTGAGTGAGAGAGAGAAAGAGAAGCTGTGAGAGAGAGAGAGAAAGAGAAGCTGTGAGTGAGAAAGAGAGAGAAAGAGAAGCTGTGAGTGAGAGACAGAGAGAGAAAGAGAAGCTGTGTGTGTGAGAGAGAAAGAGAAGCTGTGAGTGAGAGAGAGAGTAGCTGTGAGTGAAAGTGAGAAATAGAAGCTGATAGTGTGTGAGAGAGAGAGAAGCTGTGAGTGAGAGAAAGAGAAAGAGAAGCTGTGAGTAAGAGAGAAAAAGAGAAATAGAAGCTATGAGTGAGAGACAGAGAGAAAAGCTGAGTGAGTGAGAGAGAGAGAAGCTGTGTGAGAGAGAGAGAGAAAAAGAGAAGCTGTGAGAGAGAGAGAGAGAAGCTGTAAGTGAGTGAGAGAAGGAGAAGCTGTGAGTGTGTGAGAGAGAAAGAGAAGCTGTGAGTGAGAGAGAGAGAGAGAAAGAGAAGTTGTTAGTGAGAGAGAGAGAGAGAAAGAGAAGCTTTGAGAGAGAGAGAGAGAGAAGCTGTGAGTGAGAGAGAGAAGCTGTGAGTGAGAGACAGAGAGATAAAGAGAAGCTGAGAGAGAGAGTGAGAAAGAGAAGCTGTGAGAGAGAGAGAATGAGAAGCTGTGTGAGAGGGAGAGAGAAAGAGAGAAATAGAAGCTACGAGTGAGAGAGAGAGAAGCTGTGAGTGTGTGAGAGAGAGGGTGAAGCTGTGAGTGAAAAAGAGAGAAAGTGAAGCTGTGAGTGAGAGATAGAGAGAGAAAGAGAAGCTGTGAGTTAGAGAGAGAGAGAACGAGAAGCTGTGTGTGTGAGATAAAGAGAAGCTGTGAGTGAGAGAGAGAGAGAGAAAGAGAAGCTGTGAGTGAGAGATAGAGAGAGAAAGAGAAGCTGTGAGTGAGAGAGACAGAGAGAATCTGTGAGTGAGAGAGAGAGAGAAAGAGAAGCTATGAGTGAGATAGAGAGAAGCTGTGAGTGAGAGAGAGAAGCTGTGCGTGAGAGAGAGAGAGAGAGAAGCTGTGTGTGTGTGTGTGTGAGAGAGAAGCTGTGAGTGAGAGAGAGAGAGAGAAAGAGAAGCTGTGTGATAGAGAGAGAGAGAAGCTGTGAGTGTGAGAGAGAGTGAGATAAAGAGAAGTTGTGAGTGAGTGAGTGAGTGAGAGAAGCTGTGAGTGAAAGAGAGAAAGAGAAGCTTTGAGTGAGAGAGAGAGAGAGAAGCTGTGAGTGAGAGACAGAGAGAGAAAGAGAAGCTGTGTGTGAGAGAGAGAGTGATAAGCTGTGTGTGTGAGAGAGAGAAGCTGTGAGTGAGAGAGAGAGAAAGAGAAGCTGTGAGTGAGAGAGAGAGAAGCTGAGAGTGAGAGAGAGAAAGAGAAGCTGTGAGTGAGAGACAGAGGGAGAAAGAAAGTGTGTGAGTGCGAGAGAGAGAAAGAGAAGCTGTGAGAGAGAGAGAAAGAGAAGCAGTGAGTGAGAAAGAGAGAGAAAGAGAAGCTGTGTGTGTGAGAGAGAAAGAGAAGCTGTGAGTGAGAGAGAGAGAAAGAGAAGCTATGTGAGAGACAGAGAGAGAGAAATCGAAGCTGTGAGTGAGAGAGAGAGAAATTAAAGCTGTGAGAGAGAGAGTGAGAAGCTGTGAGTGAGAGAGAGAGAGAGAGAAAGAAAAGCTGTGAGTGAGAGACAGAGAGAGAAAGAGAAGCTATGAGTCAGTGTGAGAGAGAAAGAGAAGCTACGAGAGAGAGAAGCTTTGAGTGAGAGAGAGAGAAAGAGAAGCTGTGAGTGAGAGAGAGAAAAAGAGAAGCTGTGAGTGAGAGAGAGAGAAAGAGAAGCTGTGAGTGTGTGTGTGAGAGAAAGAGAAGCTGTGAGTGAGAGAGAGATTGAGAAGCTGTAAGTGAGAGAGGGAGAGAAAGAGAAGCTGTGAGTGAGAGAAAGTGTGAAGCTGTGAGTGAGAGAGAAAGAGAAAGAGAAGCTGTGACAGAGAGAGAGAGAAGCTGTGAGTGAGAGAGAGAGTGAGAAGCTATGAGTGAAAGAGAGAGAGAAAGCGAAGCTGTGAGTGAGAGAGAGAGAGAAGCTGTGAGTGAGAGAGAGAAAGAGAAGCTGTGAGTGAGAGACAGAGAGAGAAAGAAAGGGTGTGAGTGAGAGACAGAGAGAGAAAGAGAAGCTGTGTGTGTGAGAGAGAAAGAGAAGCTGTGAGTGAGAGAGAGAGAAGCTGTGAGTGAAAGTGAGAAAGAGAAGCTGATAGAGAGAGAGAGAGAGAGAAGCTGTGAGTGAGAGAAAGATAAAGAGAAGCTGTGAGTAAGAGAGAAAGAGAGAAATAGAAGCTATGAGTGAGAGACAGAGAGAGAAGCTGTGAGTGAGTGAGAGAGAGAGAAGCTGTGAGTGAGAGACAGAGAGAGAAAGAGAAGTTGTTAGTGAGAGAGAGAGAGAGAGAGAGAAAGAGAAGCTGTGAGAGAGAGAGAGAGAAACTATGAGTGAGAGAGAGAGAGAAGCTGTGAGTGAGAGACAGAGAGATAAAGAGAAGCTGTGAGAGAGAGAGAGAGAAAGAGAAGCTGTGAGAGAGAGAGATAATGAGAAGCTTTGAGTGAGAGAGAAAAAGAGAGAGAGAAGCTGTGAGTGTGAGAGAGAGAGAGAAGCTGTGAGTGAAAGTGAGAAAGAGAAGCTGATAGTGAGAGAGAGAGAGAGAAGCTGTGAGTGAGAGAAAGAGAAAGAGAAGCTGTGAGTAAGAGAGAAAGAGAGAAATAGAAGCTATGAGTGAGAGACAGAGAGAGAAGCTGTGAGTGAGTGAGAGAGAGAGAAGTTGTGTGAGAGAGAGAGAAAAAGAGAAGCTGTGAGTGTGTGAGAGAGAGAAAGAGAAGCTGTAAGTGAGTGAGAGAAAGAGAAGCTGTGAGTGTGTGAGAGAGAAAGAGAAGCTGTGAGTGAGAGAGAGAGTGAGAAGCTGTGAGTGAGAGAGAGAGAGAAAGAGATGCTGTGAGTGAGAGACAGAGAAAGAGAAGTTGTTAGTGAGAGAGAGAGTGAGAGAGAGAAGCTGTGAGAGAGAGAGAGAAAGAGAAGCTGTGAGAGAGAGAGAGAGAAGCTGTGAGTGAGAGACAGAGAGATAAAGAGAAGCTGTGAGAGAGAGAGAGAATGAAAATTTGTGTGTGAGAGAGAAAGAGAAGTTGTTATTGAGAGAGAGAGAGAGAAAGAAAGAGCTGTGAGAGAGAGAAAGAGAAAGAGAAGCTGTGTGTGCGAGAGAAAGAGAAGCTGTGAGTGAGAGAGAGAGAGAGAAAGAGAAGCTGTGAGAGAGAGAGAAAGAGAAGCTGTGAGTGAGAGACAGAGAGAGAAAGAGAAGCTGTGTGAGAGAGAGAGTGATAAGCTGTGAGGGAGAGAGTGAGAGAAAGAGAAGCTGTGAGTGAGAGACAGTGAGAGAGAGTAGCTGTGAGAGAGAGAGAGAGCAAGAGAAGCTGTGAGTGTGTGTGAGAGAGAGAAAGAAAGCTGTGAGTGAGAGAGAGAGAGAGAAAGAGAAGCTGTGAGTGAGAGAGAGAGAGAAGGAGAAGTTGTGTGAGAGAGAGAGATAGAGAAAGAGAAGCTGTGTGAGAGAGAGAAAGAGAAGCTGTGAGTGTGTGTGAGAGAGAAACTGAAGTTGTGAGAGAGAGAGAAAAAGAGAAGCTGTGAGTGAGAGTGAAAGAGAGAAATAGAAGCTACGAGTGAGAGAGAGAGAGAAGCTGTGAGTGAGAGACAGAGGGAGAAAGAAAGTGTGTGAGTGCGAGAGAGAGAAAGAGAAGCTGTGAGAGAGAGAGAAAGAGAAGCAGTGAGTGAGAAAGAGAGAGAAAGAGAAGCTGTGTGTGTGAGAGAGAAAGAGAAGCTGTGAGTGAGAGAGAGAGAAGCTGTGAGTGAAAGTGAGAAAGAGAAGCTGATAGTGAGAGAGAGAGAGAAGCTGTGAGTGAGAGAAAGAGAAAGAGAAGCTGTGAGTAAGAGAGAAAGAGAGAAATAGAAGCTATGAGTGAGAGACAGAGAGAGAAGCTGTGAGTGAGTGAGAGAGAGAGAAGCTGTGTGAGAGAGAGAGAGAAAAAGAGAAGCTGTGAGAGAGAGAGAGAGAAAGAGAAGCTGTAAGTGAGTGAGAGAAGGAGAAGCTGTGAGTGTGTGAGAGAGAAAGAGAAGCTGTGTGTGAGAGAGAGAGAGAGAGAAAGAGAAGCTGTGAGTGAGAAAGAGAGAGAGAAAGAGAAGCTTTGAGGGAGAGAGAGAGAAAGACAACCTGTGAGTGAGAGAGCGAGAGAGAGAAAGAGAAGCTGTGAGTGAGAGAGAGAGAAAGAGAAGCTATGTGAGAGACAGAGAGAGAGAAATCGAAGCTGTGAGTGAGAGAGAGAGAAATTAAAGCTGTGAGAGAGAGAGTGAGAAGCTGTGAGTGAGAGAGAGAGAGAGAGAAAGAAAAGCTGTGAGTGAGAGACAGAGAGAGAAAGAGAAGCTATGAGTCAGTGTGAGAGAGAAAGAGAAGCTACGAGAGAGAGAAGCTTTGAGTGTGAGAGAGAGAAAGAGAAGCTGTGAGTGAGAGAGAGAAAAAGAGAAGCTGTGAGTGAGAGAGAGAGAAAGAGAAGCTGTGAGTGTGTGTGAGAGAGAAAGAGAAGCTGTGAGTGAGAGAGAGATTGAGAAGCTGTAAGTGAGAGAGGGAGAGAAAGAGAAGCTGTGAGTGAGCGAAAGTGTGAAGCTGTGAGTGAGAGAGAAAGAGAAAGAGAAGCTGTGACAGAGAGAGAGAAGCTGTGAGTGAGAGAGAGAGTGAGAAGCTATGAGTGAAAGAGAGAGAGAAAGCGAAGCTGTGAGTGAGAGAGAGAGAGAAGCTGTGAGTGAGAGAGAGAAAGAGAAGCTGTGAGTGAGAGACAGAGAGAGAAAGAAAGGGTGTGAGTGAGAGACAGAGAGAGAAAGAGAAGCTGTGTGTGTGAGAGAGAAAGAGAAGCTGTGAGTGAGAGAGAGAGAAGCTGTGAGTGAAAGTGAGAAAGAGAAGCTGATAGAGAGAGAGAGAGAGAGAAGCTGTGAGTGAGAGAAAGATAAAGAGAAGCTGTGAGTAAGAGAGAAAGAGAGAAATAGAAGCTATGAGTGAGAGACAGAGAGAGAAGCTGTGAGTGAGTGAGAGAGAGAGAAGCTGTGAGTGAGAGACAGAGAGAGAAAGAGAAGTTGTTAGTGAGAGAGAGAGAGAGAGAGAAAGAGAAGCTGTGAGAGAGAGAGAGAGAAACTATGAGTGAGAGAGAGAGAGAAGCTGTGAGTGAGAGACAGAGAGATAAAGAGAAGCTGTGAGAGAGAGAGAGAGAAAGAGAAGCTGTGAGAGAGAGAGATAATGAGAAGCTTTGAGTGAGAGAGAAAAAGAGAGAGAGAAGCTGTGAGTGTGAGAGAGAGAGAGAAGCTGTGAGTGAAAGTGAGAAAGAGAAGCTGATAGTGAGAGAGAGAGAGAGAAGCTGTGAGTGAGAGAAAGAGAAAGAGAAGCTGTGAGTAAGAGAGAAAGAGAGAAATAGAAGCTATGAGTGAGAGACAGAGAGAGAAGCTGTGAGTGAGTGAGAGAGAGAGAAGTTGTGTGAGAGAGAGAGAAAAAGAGAAGCTGTGAGTGTGTGAGAGAGAGAAAGAGAAGCTGTAAGTGAGTGAGAGAAAGAGAAGCTGTGAGTGTGTGAGAGAGAAAGAGAAGCTGTGAGTGAGAGAGAGAGTGAGAAGCTGTGAGTGAGAGAGAGAGAGAAAGAGATGCTGTGAGTGAGAGACAGAGAAAGAGAAGTTGTTAGTGAGAGAGAGAGAGAGAGAGAGAAGCTGTGAGAGAGAGAGAGAAAGAGAAGCTGTGAGAGAGAGAGAGAGAAGCTGTGAGTGAGAGACAGAGAGATAAAGAGAAGCTGTGAGAGAGAGAGAGAATGAAAAGGTGTGTGTGAGAGAGAAAGAGAAGTTGTTATTGAGAGAGAGAGAGAGAAAGAAAGAGCTGTGAGAGAGAGAAAGAGAAAGAGAAGCTGTGTGTGCGAGAGAAAGAGAAGCTGTGAGTGAGAGAGAGAGAGAAAGAGAAGCTGTGAGAGAGAGAGAAAGAGAAGCTGTGAGTGAGAGACAGAGAGAGAAAGAGAAGCTGTGTGAGAGAGAGAGTGATAAGCTGTGTGTGTGAGAGAGAAGCTGTGAGTGAGTGACAGAGAAATAGAAGCTGTGAGTGAGTGAGAGAGAGAAGCTGTGAGTGAGAGAGAGAAAGAGAAGCTGTGAGTGAGAGACAGAGAGAGAAAGAGAAGCTGTGAGTGAGAGACAGAGAGAGAAAGAGAAGCTGTGTGTGTGAGAGAGAAAGAGAAGCTGTGAGTGAGAGAGAGAGTAGCTGTGAGTGAAAGTGAGAAAGAGAAGCTGATAGTGAGAAAGAGAGAGAGAAGCTGTGAGTGAGAGAAAGAGAAAGAGAAGCTGTGAGTAAGAGAGAAAGAGAGAAATAGAAGCTATGAGTGAGAGACAGAGAGAGAAGCTGTGAGTGAGTGAGAGAGAGAGAAGCTGTGTGAGAGAGAGAGAGAAAAAGAGAAGCTGTGAGAGAGAGAGAGAGAGAAGCTGTAAGTGAGTGAGAGAAGGAGAAGCTGTGAGTGTAAGAGAGAGAGAGAGAAGCTGTGAGTGAGAGAGAGAGAGAGAGAAAGAGAAGTTGTTAGTGAGAGAGAGAGAGAGAAAGGGAAGCTTTGAGAGAGAGAGAGAGAGAGAAGCTGTGAGAGAGAGAGAATGAGAAGCTGTGTGAGAGGGAGAGAGAAAGAGAGAAATAGAAGCTACGAGTGAGAGAGAGAGAGAAGCTGTGAGTGTGTGAGAGAGAGGAAGTGAAGCTGTGAGTGAAAAAGAGAGAAAGTGAAGCTGTGAGTGAGAGATAGAGAGAGAAAGAGAAGCTGTGAGTTAGAGAGAGAGAGAAAGAGAAGCTGTGTGTGTGAGATAAAGAGACGCTGTGAGTGAGAGAGAGAGAGAAAGAGAAGCTGTGAGTGAGAGATAGAGAGAGAAAGAGAAGCTGTGAGTGAGAGAGACAGAGAGAATCTGTGAGAGAGAGAGAGAAAGAGAAGCTATGAGTGAGAGAGAGAGAAGCTGTGAGTGAGAGAGAGAAGCTGTGCGTGAGAGAGAGAGAGAGAGAAGCTGTGTGTGTGTGTGAGAGAGAAGCTGTGAGTGAGAGAGAGAGAGAGAAAGAGAAGGTGTGTGATAGAGAGAGAGAGAAGCTGTGAGTGTGAGAGAGAGTGAGATAAAGAGAAGTTGTGAGTGAGTGAGTGAGTGAGAGAAGCTGTGAGTGAAAGAGAGAAAGAGAAGCTGTGAGTGAGAGAGAGAGAGAGAAGCTGTGAGTGAGAGACAGAGAGAGAAAGAGAAGCTGTGTGTGAGAGAGAGAGTGCTAAGCTGTGTGTGTGTGAGAGAGAAGCTGTGAGTGAGAGAGAGAAAGAGAAGCTGTGAGTGAGAGAGAGAGAGAGAAGCTGTGAGTGAGAGACAGAGAGAGAAAGAGAAGCTGTGGGTGAGAGAGAGTGATTAGCTGTGTGTGTGTGAGAGAGAAGCTGTGAGTGAGAGAGAGAGAAAGAGAAGCTGTGAGTGAGATAGAGAGAGAAGCTGTGAGTGAGAGAGAGAAAGAGAAGCTGTGAGTGAGAGACAGAGGGAGAAAGAAAGGGTGTGAGTGCGAGAGAGAGAAAGAGAAGCTGTGAGAGAGAGAGAAAGAGAAGCTGTGAGTGAGAAAGAGAGAGAAAGAGAAGCTGTGTGTGTGAGAGAGAAAGAGAAGCTGTGAGTGAGAGAGAGAGAAAATGTGAGTGAAAGTGAGAAAGAGAAGCTGATAGTGAGAGAGAGAGAGAGAAGCTGTGAGTGACAGAAAGAGAAAGAAAAGCTGTGAGTAAGAGACAAAGAGAGAAATAGAAGCTATGAGTGAGAGACAGAGAGAGAAGCTGTGAGTGAGTGAGAGAGAGAGAAGTTGTGTGAGAGAGAGAGAGAAAAAGAGAAGCTGTGAGTGTGAGAGAGAGAGAAAGAGAAGCTGTGAGTGTGAGAGAGAGAAAGAGAAGCTGTGAGTGAGAGAGAGAGTGAGAAGCTGTGAGTGAGTGAGAGAGAGAGAAGCTGTGTGAGAGAGAGAGAGAGAAAAAGAGCTGTGTGAGAGAGAGAGAGAAAGAGAAGCTGTAAGTGAGTGAGAGAAGGAGAAGCTGTGAGTGTGTGAGAGAGAAAGAGAAGTTAGTGAGAGAGAGAGAGAAAGAAAGAGAAGCTTTGAGAGAGAGAGAGAGAACAGCTGTGAGTGAGAGAGAGAGAAGCTGTGAGTGAGAGACAGAGAGATATAGAGAAGCTGTGAGAGAGAGTGAGAAAGAGAAGCTGTGAGAGAGAGAGAATGAGAAGCTGTGTGAGAGGGAGAGAGAAAGAGAATTTGTTAGTGAGAGAGAGAGAAAGAGCTGTGAGAGAGAGAGAGAGCAAGAGAAGCTGTGAGTTAGAGAGAGAGAGAGAAAGGGAAGCTGTGTGTGTGAGATAAAGAGAAGCTGTGAGTGAGAGAGAGAGAGAGAAAGAGAAGCTGTGAGTGAGAGATAGAGAGAGAAAGAGAAGCTGTGAGTGAGAGAGAGAGTAGCTGTGAGTGAAAGTGAGAAATAGAAGCTGATAGTGTGAGAGAGAGAGAGAAGCTGTGAGTGAGAGAAAGAGAAAGAGAAGCTGTGAGTAAGAGAGAAAAAGAGAAATAGAAGCTATGAGTGAGAGACAGAGAGAAAAGCTGAGTGAGTGAGAGAGAGAGAAGCTGTGTGAGAGAGAGAGAGAAAAAGAGAAGCTGTGAGAGAGAGAGAGAGAGAAGCTGTAAGTGAGTGAGAGAAGGAGAAGCTGTGAGTGTGTGAGAGAGAAAGAGAAGCTGTGAGTGAGAGAGAGAGAGAGAAAGAGAAGTTGTTAGTGAGAGAGAGAGAGAGAAAGAGAAGCTTTGAGAGAGAGAGAGAGAGAGAAGCTGTGAGTGAGAGAGAGAAGCTGTGAGTGAGAGACAGAGAGATAAAGAGAAGCTGAGAGAGAGAGTGAGAAAGAGAAGCTGTGAGAGAGAGAGAATGAGAAGCTGTGTGAGAGGGAGAGAGAAAGAGAGAAATAGAAGCTACGAGTGAGAGAGAGAGAAGCTGTGAGTGTGTGAGAGAGAGGGTGAAGCTGTGAGTGAAAAAGAGAGAAAGTGAAGCTGTGAGTGAGAGATAGAGAGAGAAAGAGAAGCTGTGAGTTAGAGAGAGAGAGAACGAGAAGCTGTGTGTGTGAGATAAAGAGAAGCTGTGAGTGAGAGAGAGAGAGAGAAAGAGAAGCTGTGAGTGAGAGATAGAGAGAGAAAGAGAAGCTGTGAGTGAGAGAGACAGAGAGAATCTGTGAGTGAGAGAGAGAGAGAAAGAGAAGCTATGAGTGAGATAGAGAGAAGCTGTGAGTGAGAGAGAGAAGCTGTGCGTGAGAGAGAGAGAGAGAGAAGCTGTGTGTGTGTGTGTGAGAGAGAGAAGCTGTGAGTGAGAGAGAGAGAGAGAAAGAGAAGCTGTGTGATAGAGAGAGAGAGAAGCTGTGAGTGTGAGAGAGAGTGGGATAAAGAGAAGTTGTGAGTGAGTGAGTGAGTGAGAGAAGCTGTGAGTGAAAGAGAGAAAGAGAAGCTTTGAGTGAGAGAGAGAGAGAGAAGCTGTGAGTGAGAGACAGAGAGAGAAAGAGAAGCTGTGTGTGAGAGAGAGAGTGATAAGCTGTGTGTGTGAGAGAGAGAAGCTGTGAGTGAGAGAGAGAGAAAGAGAAGCTGTGAGTGAGAGAGAGAGAAGCTGAGAGTGAGAGAGAGAAAGAGAAGCTGTGAGTGAGAGACAGAGGGAGAAAGAAAGTGTGTGAGTGCGAGAGAGAGAAAGAGAAGCTGTGGGAGAGAGAGAAAGAGAAGCAGTGAGTGAGAAAGAGAGAGAAAGAGAAGCTGTGTGTGTGAGAGAGAAAGAGAAGCTGTGAGTGAGAGAGAGAGAAGCTGTGAGTGAAAGTGAGAAAGAGAAGCTGATAGTGAGAGAGAGAGAGAAGCTGTGAGTGAGAGAAAGAGAAAGAGAAGCTGTGAGTAAGAGAGAAAGAGAGAAATAGAAGCTATGAGTGAGAGACAGAGAGAGAAGCTGTGAGTGAGTGAGAGAGAGAGAAGCTGTGTGAGAGAGAGAGAGAAAAAGAGAAGCTGTGAGAGAGAGAGAGAAAGAGAAGCTGTAAGTGAGTGAGAGAAGGAGAAGCTGTGAGTGTGTGAGAGAGAAAGAGAAGCTGTGTGTGAGAGAGAGAGAGAGAGAAAGAGAAGTTGTTAGTGAGAGAGAGAGAGAGAAAGAAAGAAAGAGAAGCTTTGAGAGAGAGAGAGAGAGAGAGAAGCTGTGAGTGAGAGAGAGAGAAGCTGTGAGTGAGAGACAGAGAGATATAGAGAAGCTGTGAGAGAGAGTGAGAAAGAGAAGCTGTGAGAGAGAGAGAATGAGAAGCTGTGTGAGGGAGAGAGAAAGAGAATTTGTTAGTGAGAGAGAGAGAAGGAGCTGTGAGAGAGAGAGAGAGCAAGAGAATCTGTGAGTGAGAGAGAGAGAGAAAGAGAAGCTGTGAGTGAGAGAGAAAGAGAGAAAGAGAAGCTGTGAGAGAGAGAGTGAGAAGCTATGAGAGAGAGAGAGCAAGAGAAGCTGTGAGTGAGAGAGAGAAAGAGAAGCTGTGAGAAATAGAGAGAAAGAGAAGCTGTGAGTGAGAAGACAGAGAGAGAGAGAAGCTGTGTGAGAGAGAGATAGAGAAAGTGAAGCTGTGAGTGAGAAGGATGAGAAATAAAGAGAAGCTGTGAGTGTGTGTGAGAGAGAAAGAGAAGCTGTGAGAGAGAGAGAAAAAGAGAAGCTGTGAGTGAGAGTGAAAGAGAGAAATAGAAGCTATGAGTGAGAGAGAGAGAGAAGCTGTGAGTGAGAGAAAGAGAGAGAAAGAGAAGTTGTTAGTGAGAGAGAGAGAGAAAAAGAGAAGCTGTGAGTGTGTGAGAGAGAGAAAGAGAAGCTGTAAGTGAGTGAGAGAAAGAGAAGCTGTGAGTGTGTGAGAGAAAGAGAAGCTGTGAGTGAGAGAGAGAGTGAGAAGCTGTGAGTGAGAGAGAGAGAGAAAGAGATGCTGTGAGTGAGAGAGAGAGAGAAAGAAAAGTTGTTATTGAGGGAGAGAGAGAGAGAGAAAGAGCTGTGAGAGAGAGAAAGAGAAGCTGTGTGTGAGAGAGAAAGAGAAGCTGTGAGTGAGAGAGAGAGAGAAAGAGAAGGTGTGAGTGTGTGAGAGAGAGAAGGAGAAGTTGTGTGAGAGAGAGATAGAGAAAGAGTAGCTGTGAGAGAGAGAGAGAGAAAGAGAAGCTGTGAGTGTGTGTGAGAGAGAAAGAGAAGTTGTGTGTGAGAGAGAAAAAGAGAAGCTGTGAGTGAGAGTGAAAGAGAGAAATAGAAGCTACGAGTGAGAGAGAGAGAGAAGCTGTGAGTGTGTGTGAGAGAGGAAGTGAAGCTGTGAGTGAAAAAGAGAGAAAGAGAAGCTGTGAGAGAGATAGAGAGAGAAAGAGAAGCTGTGAGTTAGAGAGAGAGAGAGAATGAGAAGCTGTGTGTGTGAGATAAAGAGAAGCTGTGAGTGAGAGAGAGAGAGAAAGAGAAGCTGTGAGTGAGAGATAGAGAGAGAAAGAGAAGCTGTGAGTGTGTGAGAGAGAGAAAGAGAAGCTATGAGTGAGAGAGAGAGAAGCTGTGAGTGAGAGAGAGAAGCTGTGCATGAGAGAGAGAGAGAAGCTGTGTGTGTGAGTGTGAGAGAGAGAAGCTGTGAGTGAGAGAGAGAGAAAGAAAGAGAAGCTGTGTGATAGAGAGAGAAGCTGTGAGTGTGAGAGAGAGTGAGATAAAGAGAAGTTGTGAGTGAGTGAGTGAGTGAGAGAAGCTGTGAGTGAAAGAGAGAAAGGGAAGCTGTGAGTGAGAGAGAGAGAGAAGCTGTGAGTGAGAGACAGAGAGAGAAAGAGAAGCTGTGTGAGAGAGAGAGTGTGATAAGCTGTGTGTGTGAGAGAGAGAGAAGCTATGAGTGAGAGAAAGAGAAAGAGAAGCTGTGAGTGAGAGAGAGAGAAGCTGTGAGTGAGAGAGAGAAAGAGAAGCTGTGAGTGAGAGACAGAGAGAGAAAGAAAGGGTGTGAGTGAGAGACAGAGAGAGAGAGAGAAGCTGTGTGTGAGAGAGAAAGAGAGAAATAGAAGCTATGAGTGAGAGACAGAGAGAGAAGCTGTGAGTGAGTGAGAGAGAGAGAAGCTGTGAGTGAGAGACAGAGAGAGAAAGAGAAGTTGTTAGTGAGAGAGAGAGAGAGAGAGAGAAAGAGAAGCTGTGAGAGAGAGAGAGAAGCTGTGAGTGAGAGAGAGAGAGAAGCTGTGAGTGAGAGACAGAGAGATAAAGAGAAGCTGTGAGAGAGAGAGAGAAAGAGAAGCTGTGAGAGAGAAAGAGAAGCTGTGTGAGAGAGAGAATGAGAAGCTTTGAGTGAGAGAGAGAAAGAGAGTGAGAAGCTGTGAGTGTGAGAGAGAGTGAGATAAAGAGAAGCTGTGAGTGAGTGAGAGAGAGAGAAGCTGTGAGTGAAAGTGAGAAAGAGAAGCTGATAGTGAGAGAGAGAGAGAGAAGGTGTGAGTGAGAGAAAGAGAAAGAGAGGCTGTGAGTAAGAGAGAAAGAGAGAAATAGAAGCTATGAGTGAGAGACAGAGAGAGAAGTTGTGTGAGAGAGAGAGAGAAAAAGAGAAGCTGTGAGTGTGTGAGAGAGAGAAAGAGAAGCTGTAAGTGAGTGAGAGAAAGAGAAGCTGTGAGTGTGAGAGAGAGAAAGAGAAGCTGTGAGTGAGAGAGAGAGTGAGAAGCTGTGAGTGAGAGAGAGAGAGAAAGAGATGCTGTGAGTGAGAGACAGAGAGAGAAAGAGAAGTTGTTAGTGAGAGAGAGAGAGAGAGAGAGAAGCTGTGAGAGAGAGAGAGAAAGAGAAGCTGTGAGAGAGAGAGAGAAGCTGTGAGTGAGAGACAGAGAGATAAAGAGAAGCTGTGAGAGAGAGAGAATGAGAAGGTGTGAGAGAGAGAGAAAGAGAAGTTGTTATTGAGAGAGAGAGAGAGAGAAAGACCTGTGAGAGAGAGAAAGAGAAAGAGAAGCTGTGTGTGTGAGAGAAAGAGAAGCTGTGAGTGACAGAGAGAGAGAGAGAAAGAGAAGCTGTGAGAGAGAGAGAAAGAGAAGCTGTGAGTGAGAGACAGAGAGAGAAAGAGAAGCTGTGTGAGAGAGAGAGTGATAAGCTGTGAGGGAGAGAGAGAGAAAGAGAAGCTGTGAGTGAGAGACAGTGAGAGAGAGTAGCTGTGAGAGAGAGAGAGAGCAAGAGAAGCTGTGAGTGTGTGTGAGAGAGAGAAAGAAAGCTGTGAGTGAGAGAGAGAGAGAGAAAGAGAAGCTGTGAGTGAGAGAGAGAGAGAAGGAGAAGTTGTGTGAGAGAGAGAGATAGAGAAAGAGAAGCTGTGTGTGAGAGAGAAAGAGAAGCTGTGAGTGTGTGTGAGAGAGAAAGTGAAGTTGTGAGAGAGAGAGAAAAAGAGAAGCTGTGAGTGAGAGTGAAAGAGAGAAATAGAAGCTACGAGTGAGAGAGAGAGAAGCTGTGAGTGTGTGTGAGAGAGGAAGTGAAGCTGTGAGTGAAAAAGAGAGAAAGAGAAGCTGTGAGAGAGATAGAGAGAGAAAGAGAAGCTGTGAGTTAGAGAGAGAGAGAGAATGAGAAGCTGTGTGTGTGAGATAAAGAGAAGTTGTGAGTGAGAGAGAGAGAGAAAGAGAAGCTGTGAGTGAGAGATAGAGAGAGAAAGAGAAGCTGTGAGTGTGTGTGAGAGAGAAAGAGAAGCTATGAGTGAGAGAGAGAGAAGCTGTGAGTGAGAGAGAGAAGCTGTGCATGAGAGAGAGAGAAGCTGTGTGTGTGAGTGTGAGAGAGAGAAGCTGTGAGTGAGAGAGAGAGAAAGAAAGAGAAGCTGTGTGATAGAGAGAGAAGCTGTGAGTGTGAGAGAGAGTGAGATAAAGAGAAGTTGTGAGTGAGTGAGTGAGTGAGAGAAGCTGTGAGTGAAAGAGAGAAAGGGAAGCTGTGAGTGAGAGAGAGAGAGAAGCTGTGAGTGAGAGACAGAGAGAGAAAGAGAAGCTGTGTGAGAGAGAGAGTGTGATAAGCTGTGTGTGTGTGAGAGAGAGAAGCTATGAGTGAGAGAAAGAGAAAGAGAAGCTGTGAGTGAGAGAGAGAGAGAAGCTGTGAGTGAGAGAGAGAAAGAGAAGCTGTGAGTGAGAGACAGAGAGAGAAAGAAAGGGTGTGAGTGAGAGACAGAGAGAGAGAGAAGCTGTGTGTGAGAGAGAAAGAGAGAAATAGAAGCTATGAGTGAGAGACAGAGAGAGAAGCTGTGAGTGAGTGAGAGAGAGAGAAGCTGTGAGTGAGAGACAGAGAGAGAAAGAGAAGTTGTTAGTGAGAGAGAGAGAGAGAAAGAGAAGCTGTGAGAGAGAGAGAGAAGCTGTGAGTGAGAGAGAGAGAGAAGCTGTGAGTGAGAGACAGAGAGATAAAGAGAAGCTGTGAGAGAGAGAGAGAAAGAGAAGCTGTGAGAGAGAAAGAGAAGCTGTGTGAGAGAGAGAATGAGAAGCTTTGAGTGAGAGAGAGAAAGAGAGTGAGAAGCTGTGAGTGTGAGAGAGAGTGAGATAAAGAGAAGCTGTGAGTGAGTGAGAGAGAGAGAAGCTGTGAGTGAAAGTGAGAAAGAGAAGCTGATAGTGAGAGAGAGAGAGAGAAGGTGTGAGTGAGAGAAAGAGAAAGAGAGGCTGTGAGTAAGAGAGAAAGAGAGAAATAGAAGCTATGAGTGAGAGACAGAGAGAGAAGTTGTGTGAGAGAGAGAGAGAAAAAGAGAAGCTGTGAGTGTGTGAGAGAGAGAAAGAGAAGCTGTAAGTGAGTGAGAGAAAGAGAAGCTGTGAGTGTGAGAGAGAGAAAGAGAAGCTGTGAGTGAGAGAGAGAGTGAGAAGCTGTGAGTGAGAGAGAGAGAGAAAGAGATGCTGTGAGTGAGAGACAGAGAGAGAAAGAGAAGTTGTTAGTGAGAGAGAGAGAGAGAGAGAAGCTGTGAGAGAGAGAGAGAAAGAGAAGCTGTGAGAGAGAGAGAGAAGCTGTGAGTGAGAGACAGAGAGATAAAGAGAAGCTGTGAGAGAGAGAGAATGAGAAGGTGTGAGAGAGAGAGAAAGAGAAGTTGTTATTGAGAGAGAGAGAGAGAGAAAGACCTGTGAGAGAGAGAAAGAGAAAGAGAAGCTGTGTGTGTGAGAGAAAGAGAAGCTGTGAGTGACAGAGAGAGAGAGAGAAAGAGAAGCTGTGAGAGAGAGAGAAAGAGAAGCTGTGAGTGAGAGACAGAGAGAGAAAGAGAAGCTGTGTGAGAGAGAGAGTGATAAGCTGTGAGGGAGAGAGAGAGAAAGAGAAGCTGTGAGTGAGAGACAGTGAGAGAGAGTAGCTGTGAGAGAGAGAGAGAGCAAGAGAAGCTGTGAGTGTGTGTGTGAGAGAGAAAGAAAGCTGTGAGTGAGAGAGAGAGAGAGAAAGAGAAGCTGTGAGTGAGAGAGAGAGAGAAGGAGAAGTTGTGTGAGAGAGAGAGATAGAGAAAGAGAAGCTGTGTGTGAGAGAGAAAGAGAAGCTGTGAGTGTGTGTGAGAGAGAAAGTGAAGTTGTGAGAGAGAGAGAAAAAGAGAAGCTGTGAGTGAGAGTGAAAGAGAGAAATAGAAGCTATGAGTGAGTGAGAGAGAGAGAAGCTGTGAGTGTGTGAGAGAGAGGAAGTGAAGCTGTGAGTGAAAAAGAGAGAAAGTGAAGCTGTGAGTGAGAGATAGAGAGAGAAAGAGAAGCTGTGATTTAGAGAGAGAGAGAACGAGAAGCTGTGTGTGTGAGATAAAGAGAAGCTGTGAGTGAGAGAGAGAGAGAGAAAGAGAAGCTGTGAGTGAGAGATAGAGAGAGAAAGAGAAGCTGTGAGTGAGAGAGAGAGAGAATCTGTGAGTGAGAGAGAGAGAGAAAGAGAAGCTATGAGTGAGAGAGAGAGAGAAACTGTGAATGAGAGAGAGAAGCTGTGCGTGAGAGAGAGAGAGAGAGAAGCTGTGTGTGTGTGTGTGAGAGAGAGAGAAGCTGTGAGTGAGAGAGAGAAAGAGAAGCTGTGTGATAGAGAGAGAGAAGCCGTGAGTGTGAGAGAGAGTGAGATAAAGAGAAGTTGTGAGTGAGAGAGAAGCTGTGAGTGAGAGACAGAGAGAGAAAGAGAAGCTGTGTGTGAGAGAGAGAGTGATAAGCTGTGTGTGTGAGAGAGAAGCTGTGAGTGAGTGACAGAGAAATAGAAGCTGTGAGTGAGTGAGAGAGAGAAGCTGTGAGTGAGAGAGAGAAAGAGAAGCTGTGAGTGAGAGACAGAGGGAGAAAAAAGGGGGTGAGTGCGAGAGAGAGAAAGAGAAGCTGTGAGAGAGAGAGAGGAAGAGAAGCTGTGAGTGAGAAAGAGAGAGAAAGAGAAGCTGTGAGTGAGAGACAGAGAGAGAAAGAGAAGCTGTGTGTGAGAGAGAGAAAGAGAAGCTGTGAGTGAGAGAGAGAGTAGCTGTGAGTGAAAGTGAGAAAGAGAAGCTGATAGTGAGAAAGAGAGAGAGAAGCTGTGAGTGAGAGAAAGAGAAAGAGAAGCTGTGAGTAAGAGAGAAAGAGAGAAATAGAAGCTATGAGTGAGAGACAGAGAGAGAAGCTGTGAGTGAGTGAGAGAGAGAGAAGCTGTGTGAGAGAGAGAGAAAAAGAGAAGCTGTGAGAGAGAGAGAGAGAGAAGCTGTAAGTGAGTGAGAATAGGAGAAGCTGTGAGTGTAAGAGAGAGAGAGAGAAGCTGAGAGTGAGAGAGAGAGAGAGAAAGAGAAGTTGTTAGTGAGAGAGAGAGAGAGAAAGAGAAGCTTTGAGAGAGAGAGAGAGAGAGAGAAGCTGTGAGAGAGAGAGAATGAGAAGCTGTGTGAGAGGGAGAGAGAAAGAGAGAAATAGAAGCTACGAGTGAGAGAGAGAGAGAAGCTGTGAGTGTGTGAGAGAGAGGAAGTGAAGCTGTGAGTGAAAAAGAGAGAAAGTGAAGCTGTGAGTGAGAGATAGAGAGAGAAAGAGAAGCTGTGAGTTAGAGAGAGAGAGAAAGAGAAGCTGTGTGTGAGAGATAAAGAGAAGCTGTGAGTGAGAGAGAGAGAGAGAAAGAGAAGCTGTGAGTGAGAGATAGAGAGAGAAAGAGAAGCTGTGAGTGAGAGAGACAGAGAGAATCTGTGAGTGAGAGAGAGAGAGAAAGAGAAGCTATGAGTGAGAGAGAGAGAGAAGCTGTGAGTGAGAGAGAGAAGCTGTGCGTGAGAGAGAGAGAGAGAGAAGCTGTGTGTGTGTGTGAGAGAGAGAAGCTGTGAGTGAGAGAGAGAGAGAGAAAGAGAAGGTGTGTGATAGAGAGAGAGAGAAGCTGTGAGTGTGAGAGAGAGTGAGATAAAGAGAAGTTGTGAGTGAGTGAGTGAGTGAGAGAAGCTGTGAGTGAAAGAGAGAAAGAGAAGCTGTGAGTGAGAGAGAGAGAGAAGCTGTGAGTGAGAGACAGAGAGAGAAAGAGAAGCTGTGTGTGAGAGAGAGAGTGATAAGCTGTGTGTGTGAGAGAGAGAAGCTGTGAGTGAGAGAGAGAAAGAGAAGCTGTGAGTGAGAGAGAGAGAGAGAAGCTGTGAGTGAGAGACAGAGAGAGAAAGAGAAGCTGTGGGTGAGAGAGAGTGATTAGCTGTGTGTGTGTGAGAGAGAAGCTGTGAGTGAGAGAGAGAGAAAGAGAAGCTGTGAGTGAGATAGAGAGAGAAGCTGTGAGTGAGAGAGAGAAAGAGAAGCTGTGAGTGAGAGACAGAGGGAGAAAGAAAGGGTATGAGTGCAAGAGAGAGAAAGAGAAGCTGTGAGAGAGAGAGAAAGAGAAGCTGTGAGTGAGAAAGAGAGAGAAAGAGAAGCTGTGTGTGTGAGAGAGAAAGAGAAGCTGTGAGTGAGAGAGAGAGAAAATGTGAGTGAAAGTGAGAAAGAGAAGCTGATAGTGAGAGAGAGAGAGAAGCTGTGAGTGACAGAAAGAGAAAGAAAAGCTGTGAGTAAGAGACAAAGAGAGAAATAGAAGCTATGAGTGAGAGACAGAGAGAGAAGCTGTGAGTGAGTGAGAGAGAGAGAAGTTGTGTGAGAGAGAGAGAGAAAAAGAGAAGCTGTGAGTGTGAGAGAGAGAGAAAGAGAAGCTGTGAGTGTGTGAGAGAGAAAGAGAAGCTGTGAGTGAGAGAGAGAGTGAGAAGCTGTGAGTGAGTGAGAGAGAGAGAAGCTGTGTGAGAGAGAGAGAGAGAAAAAGAGCTGTGTGAGAGAGAGAGAGAAAGAGAAGCTGTAAGTGAGTGAGAGAAGGAGAAGCTGTGAGTGTGTGAGAGAGAAAGAGAAGTTAGTGAGAGAGAGAGAGAAAGAAAGAGAAGCTTTGAGAGAGAGAGAGAGAACAGCTGTGAGTGAGAGAGAGAGAAGCTGTGAGTGAGAGACAGAGAGATATAGAGAAGCTGTGAGAGAGAGTGAGAAAGAGAAGCTGTGAGAGAGAGAGAATGAGAAGCTGTGTGAGAGGGAGAGAGAAAGAGAATTTGTTAGTGAGAGAGAGAGAGAAAGAGCTGTGAGAGAGAGAGAGCAAGAGAAGCTGTGAGTTAGAGAGAGAGAGAGAAAGAGAAGCTGTGTGTGTGAGATAAAGAGAAGCTGTGAGTGAGAGAGAGAGAGAAAGAGAAGCTGTGAGTGAGAGATAGAGAGAGAAAGAGAAGCTGTGAGTGAGAGAGAAAGAAAGAATATGTGAGTGAGAGAGAGGGAGAAAGAGAAGCTATGAGTGAGAGAGAGAGAAGCTGTGAGTGAGAGAGAGAAGCTGTGCGTGAGAGAGAGAGAGAGAAGCTGTGTGTGTGTGTGAGAGAGAGAAGCTGTGAGTGAGAGAGAGAGAGAGAAAGAGAATCTCTGTGATAGAGAGAGAGAGAAGCTGTGAGTGTGAGAGAGAGTGAGATAAAGAGAAGTTGTGAGTGAGTGAGTGAGTGAGAGAAGCTGTGAGTGAAAGAGAGAAAGAGAAGCTGTGAGTGAGAGAGAGAGAGAAGCTGTGAGTGAGAGACAGAGAGAGAAAGAGAAGCTGTGTGTGAGAGAGAGAGTGATAAGCTGTGTGTGTGTGAGAGAGAAGCTGTGAGTGAGAGAGAGAGAAAGAGAAGCTGTGAGTGAGAGAGAGAGAGAAGCTGTGAGTGAGAGAGAGAAAGAGAAGCTGTGAGTGAGAGACAGAGGGAGAAAGAAAGGGTGTGAGTGCGAGAGAGAGAAAGAGAAGCTGTGAGAGAGAGAGAAAGAGAAGCTGTGAGTGAGAAAGAGAGAGAAAGAGAAGCTGTGTGTGTGAGAGAGAAAGAGAAGCTGTGAGTGAGAGAGAGAGAAGCTGTGAGTGAAAGTGAGAAAGAGAAGCTGATAGTGAGAGAGAGAGAGAGAAGCTGTGAGTGACAGAAAGAAAAAGAAAAGCTGTGAGTAAGAGACAAAGAGAGAAATAGAAGCTAGGAGTGAGAGACAGAGAGAGAAGCTGTGAGAGAGTGAGAGAGAGAGAAGCTGTGTGAGAGAGAGAGAGAAAAAGAGAAGCTGTGAGAGAGAGAGAGAAAGAGAAGCTGTAAGTGAGTGAGAGAAGGAGAAGCTGTGAGTGTGAGAGAGAGAAAGAGAAGCTGTGTGTGTGAGAGAGAGAGAGAGAAAGAGAAGCTTTGAGAGAGAGAGAGAACAGCTGTGAGTGAGAGAGAGAGAAGCTGTGAGTGAGAGACAGAGAGATATAGAGAAGCTGTGAGAGAGAGTGAGAAAGAGAAGCTGTGAGAGAGAGAGAGAATGAGAAGCTGTGTGAGAGGGAGAGAGAAAGAGAATTTGTTAGTGAGAGAGAGAGAGAAAGAGCTGTGAGAGAGAGAGAGAGAGCAAGAGAATCTGTGAGTGAGAGAGAGAGAGAAAGAGAAGCTGTGAGTGAGAGAGAAAGAGAGAAAGAGAAGCTGTGCGAGAGAGAGAGTGAGAAGCTATGAGAGAGAAAGAGCAAGAGAAGCTGTGAGTGAGAGAGAGAAAGAGAAGCTGTGAGAAATAGAGAGAAAGAGAAGCTTTGAGTGAGAAGACAGAGAGAGAAAGAGAAGCTGTGTGAGAGAGAGATAGAGAAAGTGAAGCTGTGAGTGAGAGAGAGAGAGAAAGAGAAGCTGTGAGTGTGTGTGAGAGAGAAAGAGAAGCTGTGAGAGAGAGAGAAAAAGAGAAGCTGTGAGTGAGAGTGAAAGAGAGAAATAGAAGCTATGAGTGAGAGAGAGAGAGAAGCTGTGAGTGAGAGAAAGAGAGAGAAAGAGAAGTTGTTAGTGAGAGAGAGAGAGAAAGAGAAGCTTTGAGAGAGAGAGAGAGAGAAAGAGAAGCTGTGAGTGAGAGAGAGAGAAGCTGTGAGTAAGAGACAGAGAGATAAAGAGAAGCTGTGAGAGAGAGAGAAAGAGAAGCTGTGAGTGAGAGAGAGAATGAGAAGCTGTGTGAGAGGGAGAGAGAAAGAGAAGATTTTAGAGAGAGAGAGAGAGAGAGAAAGAGCTGTGAGAGAGAGAGAGAGAAAGAGAAGCTGTGTGAGAGAGAAAGAGAAGCTGTGAGTGAGAGAGAGAGAGAAAGTGAAGCTGTGAGTGAGAGAGAGAGGGAAAGAGAACCTGTGAGTGAGAGAAAGAGAGAAAGAGAAGCTGTGAGTGAGAGACAGAGAGAGAAAGAGAAGCTGTGTGTGAGAGAGAGAGTGATAAGCTGTGAATGAGAGAGAGAGAGAAAGAGAAGCTGTGAGTGAGAGACAGAGAGAGAGAGTAGCTCTGTGTGTGTGAGAGAGAGAGAGCAAGAGAATCTGTGAGTGAGAGAGAGAGAGCAAGAGAATCTGTGAGTGAGAGAGAGAGAGAAAGAGAAGCTGTGAGTGAGAGATTTAGAGAAGCTTTGAGTGAGAGAGAGAGAGAAAGAGAAGCTGTGAGAGAGAGAGAATGAGAAGATGTGAGTGAAAGTGAGAAAGAGAAGCTGATAGTGAGAGAGAGAGAAGCTGTGAGTCAGTGAGAGAGAGAGAATGAGAAGCTGTGTGTGTGAGATTTAGAGAAGCTTTGAGTGAGAGAGAGAGAGAAAGAGAAGCTGTGAGAGAGAGAGAATGAGAAGATGTGAGTGAAAGTGAGAAAGAGAAGCTGATAGTGAGAGAGAGAGAAGCTGTGAGTGAGAGAAAGAGAAAGAGAAGCTGTGAGTAAGAGAGAAAAAGAGAAATAGAAGCTATGAGTGAGAGACAGAGAGAGAAGCTGTGAGTGAGTGAGAGAGAGAAGTTGTGTGTGAGAGAGAGAAAAGGAGAAGCTGTGAGTGAGAGAGAGAGAGAAAGAGAAGCTGTAAGTGAGTGAGAGAAAGAGAAGCTGTGAGTGTGAGAGAGAGAAAGAGAAGCTGTGAGTGAGAGAGAGAGTGAGAAGCTGTGAGTGAGAGAGAGAGAAAGAGATGCTGTGAGTGAGAGACAGAGAGAGAAAGAGAAGTTGTTAGTGAGAGAGAGAGAGAGAGAGAGAAGCTCTGTGTGTGTGTGAGAGAGAAGCTGTGTGTGAGAGAGAAAGAGAAGCTGTGAGTGAGAGAGAGAGAAAGAGAATCTGTGAGTGAGAGAGAGAGAGAAAGAGAAGCTGTGAGAGAAAGAGAAAGAGAAGCTGTGAGTGAGAGACAGAGAGAAAGAGAAGCTGTGTGAGAGAGAGAGTGATAAGCTGTGAGTGAGAGAGAGAGAAAGAGAAGCTGTGAGTGTGTGTGTGAGAGAGAAAGAAAGCTGTGAGTGAGAGAGAGAGAGAGAAAGAGAAGGTGTGAGTGTGTGAGAGAGAGAAGGAGAAGTTGTGTGAGAGAGAGATAGAGAAAGAGTAGCTGTGAGAGAGAGAGAGAGAGAAAGATAAGCTGTGAGTGTGTGTGAGAGAGAAAGAGAAGTTGTGAGAGAGAGAGAAAAAGAGAAGCTGTGAGTGAGAGTGAAAGAGAGAAATAGAAGCTACGAGTGAGAGAGAGAGAGCTGTGAGTGTGTGAGAGAGAGGAAGTGAAGCTGTGAGTGAAAAAGAGAGAAAGAGAATCTGTGAGTGAGAGATAGAGAGAGAAAGAGAAGCTGTGAGTTAGAGAGAGAGAGAGAATGAGAAGCTGTGTGTGTGAGATAAAGAGAAGCTGTGAGTGAGAGAGTGAAAGAAAGAGAAGCTGTGAGTGAGAGATAGAGAGAGAAAGAGAAGCTGTGAGTGAGAGAGAGAGAGAAATAGAAGCTATGAGAGAGAGAGAGAGAAGCTGTGAGTGAGAGAGAGAAGTTGTGCGTGAGAGAGAGAGAGAAGCTGTGTGTGTGAGAGAGAGAGAGAAGCTGTGAGTGAGAGAGAGAGAAAGAAAGAGAAGCTGTGTGATAGAGAGAGAGAAGCTGTGAGTGTGAGAGAGAGTGAGATAAAGAGAAGTTGTGAGTGAGTGAGTGAGTGAGAGAAGCTGTGAGTGAAAGAGAGAAAGGGAAGCTGTGAGTGAGAGAGAGAGAGAGAAGCTGTGAGTGAGAGACAGAGAGAGAAAGAGAAGCTGTGTGTGACAGAGAGTGTGATAAGCTGTGTGTGTGTGAGAGAGAGAAGCTATGAGTGAGAGAAAGAGAAAGAGAAGCTGTGAGTGAGAGAGAGATAGAAGCTGTGAGTGAGAGAGAGAAAGAGAAGCTGTGAGTGAGAGACAGAGAGAGAAAGAAAGGGTGTGAGTGAGAGACAGAGAGAGAAAGAGAAGCTGTGTGTGTGAGAGAGAAAGAGAAGCTGTGAGTGAGAGAGAGAGAAGCTGTGAGTGAAAGTGAGAAAGAGAAGCTGATAGAGAGAGAGAGAGAAGCTGTGAGTGAGAGAGAAAGAGAGAAATAGAAGCTATGAGTGAGAGACAGAGAGAGAAGCTGTGAGTGAGTGAGAGAGAGAGAAGCTGTGAGTGAGAGACAGAGAGAGAAAGAGAAGTTGTTAGTGAGAGAGAGAGAGAGAAAGAGAAGCTGTGAGAGAGAGAGAGAAGCTGTGAGTGAGAGAGAGAGAGAAGCTGTGAGTGAGAGACAGAGAGATAAAGAGAAGCTGTGAGAGAGAGAGAGAAAGAGAAGCTGTGAGAGAGAGAGAGAATGAGAAGCTGTGAGTGAGAGAGAGAAAGAGAGAGAAGCTGTGAGTGTTTGAGAGAGTGAGATAAAGAGAAGCTGTGAGTGAGAGAGAGAGAGAGAGAAGCTGTGAGTGAAAGTGAGAAAGAGAAGCTGATAGTGAGAGAGAGAGAGAAGCTGTGAGTGAGAGAAAGAGAAAGAGAAGCTGTGAGTAAGAGAGAAAGAGAGAAATAGAAGCTATGAGTGAGAGACAGAGAGAGAAGCAGTGAGTGAGTGAGAGAGAGAGAAGTTGTGTGAGAGAGAGAAAAAGAGAAGCTGTGAGAGAGACAGAGAGAAAGAGAAGTTGTTAGTGAGAGAGAGAGAGAGAGAGAGAAGCTGTGAGAGAGAGAGAGAGAAAGAGAAGCTGTGAGTGAGAGAGAGAGTGAGAAGCTGTGAGTGAGAGAGAGAAAGAGATGCTGTGAGTGAGAGACAGAGAGAAAGAGAAGTTCTTAGTGAGAGAGAGAGAGAGAGAGAGAAGCTGTGAGAGAGAGAGAATGAGAAGCTGTGTGTGAGAGAGAGAAAGAGAAGTTGTTATTGAGAGTGAGAGAGAGAAATAGCTGTGAGAGAGAGAAAGAGAAAGAGAAGCTGTGTGTGAGAGAGAAAGAGAAGCTGTGAGTGAGAGAGAGAGGGAGAGAAAGAGAAGCTGTGTGTGAGAGAGAAAGAGAAGCTGTGAGTGAGAGACAGAGAGAGAAAGAAAAGCTGTGTGAGAGAGTGTGATAAGCTGTGAGGGAGAGAGAGAGAGAAAGAGAAGCTGTGAGTGAGAGACAGTGAGAGAGAGTAGCTGTGAGAGACAGAGAGAGCAAGAGAAGTTGTGAGTGTGTGTGTGAGAGAGAAAGAAAGCTGTGAGTGAGAGAGAGAGAGAGAAAGAGAAGCTGTGAGAGAGAGAGAAAGAGAAGCTGTGAGTGTGTGTGAGAAAGTGAAGTTGTGAGAGAGAGAGAAAAAGAGAAGCTGCGAGTGAGAGTGAAAGAGAGAAATAGAAGCTACGAGTGAGAGAGAGAGAGAAGCTGTGAGTGTGTGAGAGAGAGGAAGTGAAGCTGTGAGTGAAAAAGAGAGAAAGTGAAGCTGTGAGTGAGAGATAGAGAGAGAAAGAGAAGCTGTGAGTTAGAGAGAGAGAGAGAACGAGAAGCTGTGTGTGTGAGATAAAGAGAAGCTGTGAGTGAGAGAGAGAGATAAATAGAAGCTGTGAGTGAGAATTAGAGAGAGAAAGAGAAGCTGTGTGAGAGAGAGAGAATCTGTGAGTGAGAGAGAGAGAGAAAGAGAAGCTATGAGTGAGAGAGAGAGAGAAGCTGTGAGTGAGAGAGAGAAGCTGTGCGTGAGAGAGAGAGAGAGAAGCTGTGTGTGTGTGTGAGAGAGAGAGAAGCTGTGAGTGAGAGAGAGAGAGAAAGAGAAGCTGTGTGATAGAGAGAGAGAGAAGCTGTGAGTGTGAGAGAGAGTGAGATAAAGAGAAGTTGTGAGTGAGAGAGAGAGAAAGAGAAGCTGTGAGTGAGAGACAGAGAGAGAAAGAGAAGCTGTGTGTGTGTGAGAGAGTGATAAGCTGTGTGTGTGTGAGAGAGAAGCTGTGAGTGAGTGAGAGAGAAAGAGAAGCTGTGAGTGAGTGAGAGAGAGAAGTTCTGAGTGAGAGAGAGAAAGAGAAGCTTTGAGTGAGAGACAGAGGGAGAAAGAAAGGGTGTGAGTGTGAGAGAGAGAAAGAGAAGCTGTGAGAGAGAGAGAGAAAGAGAAGCTGTGAGTGAGAAAGAGAGAGAAAGAGAAGCTGTGAGTGAGAGACAGAGAGAGAAAGAGAAGCTGTGTGTGTGAGAGAGAAAGAGAAGCTGTGAGTGAGAGAGAAAGAGAGAAATAGAAGCTATGAGTGAGAGACAGAGAGAGAAGCTGTGAGTGAGTGAGAGAGAGAGAAGCTGTGTGAGAGAGAGAGAGAAAAAGAGAAGCTGTGAGAGAGAGAGAGAGAGAAGCTGTAAGTGAGTGAGAGAAGGAGAAGCTGTGAGTGTGAGAGAGAGAAAGAGAAGCTGTGAGTGAGAGAGAGAGAGAGAAAGAGAAGTTGTTAGTGAGAGAGAGAGAGAGAAAGAGAAGCTTTGAGAGAGAGAGAGAGAAGCTGTGAGTGAGAGAGAGAGAGAAGCTGTGAGTGAGAGACAGAGAGATAAAGAGAAGCTGTGAGAGAGAGTGAGAAAGAGAAGCTGTGTGTGAGAGAGAATGAGAAGCTGTGTGAGAGGGAGAGAGAAAGAGAGAAATAGAAGCTACGAGTGAGAGAGAGAGAAGCTGTGAGTGTGTGAGAGAGAGGAAGTGAAGCTGTTAGTGAAAAAGAGAGAAAGTGAAGCTGTGAGTGAGAGATAGAGAGAGAAAGAGAAGCTGTGAGTTAGAGAGAGAGAGAACGAGAAGCTGTATGTGTGAGATAAAGAGACGCTGTGAGTGAGAGAGAGAGAGAAAGAGAAGCTGTGAGTGAGAGATAGAGAGAGAAAGAGAAGCTGTGAGTGAGAGAGACAGAGAGAATCTGTGAGTGAGAGAAAGAGAGAAAGAGAAGCTATGAGTGAGAGAGAGAGAAGCTGTGAGTGAGAGAGAGAAGCTGTGCGTGAGAGAGAGAGAGAGAGAAGCTGTGTGTGTGTGAGAGAGAGAGAGAAGCTGTGAGTGAGAGAGAGAGAGAGAAAGGGAAGCTGTGTGATAGAGAGAGAGAGAAGCTGTGAGTGTGAGAGAGAGTGAGATAAAGAGAAGTTGTGAGTGAGTGAGTGAGTGAGAGAAGCTGTGAGTGAAAGAGAGAAAGAGAAGCTGTGAGTGAGAGAGAGAGAGAGAAAGAGAAGCTGTGAGTGAGAGAGAAAGAGAAAGAGAAGCTATGAGTGAGAGAGAGAGAAGCTGTGAGTGAGAGAGAGAAGCTGTGCGTGAGAGAGAGAGAGAAGCTGTGTGTGTGTGTGTGAGAGAGAGAAGCTGTGAGTGAGAGAGAAAGAAAGAAAGAGAAGCTGTGTGATAGAGAGAAGCTGTGAGTGTGAGAGAGAGTGAGATAAAGAGAAGTTGTGAGTGAGTGAGTGAGGGAGAGAAGCTGTGAGTGAAAGAGAGAAAGGGAAGCTGTGAGTGAGAGAGAGAGAGAGAAGCTGTGAGTGAGAGACAGAGAGAGAAAGAGAAGCTGTGTGTGACAGAGAGTGTGATAAGCTGTGTGTGTGTGAGAGAGAGAAGCTATGAGTGAGAGAAAGAGAAAGAGAAGCTGTGAGTGAGAGAGAGATAGAAGCTGTGAGTGAGAGAGAGAAAGAGAAGCTGTGAGTGAGAGACAGAGAGAGAAAGAAAGGGTGTGAGTGAGAGACAGAGAGAGAAAGAGAAGCTGTGTGAGAGAGAGAGAAGCTGTGAGTGAAAGTGAGAAAGAGAAGCTGATAGAGAGAGAGAGAGAGATAAAGAGAAGCTGTGTGTGAGAGAGAGAAAGAGAAGCTGTGAGAGAGAGAGAGAATGAGAAGCTGTGAGTGAGAGAGAGAAAGAAAGAGAGAGAGAAGCTGTGAGTGTGAGAGAGAGAGAAGCTGTGAGTGAGAGACAGAGAGATAAAGAGAAGCTGTGTGAGAGAGAGAGAAAGAGAAGCTGTGAGAGAGAGAGAGAATGAGAAGCTGTGAGTGAGAGAGAGAAAGAAAGAGAGAGAGAAGCTGTGAGTGTGAGAGAGAGTGAGATAAAGAGAAGCTGTGAGTGAGAGAGAGATAGAAGCTGTGAGTGAGAGAAAGAGAAAGAGAAGCTGTGAGCAAGAGAGAAAGAGAGAAATAGAAGCTATGAGTGAGAGACAGAGAGAGAAAGAGAAGCTGTGAGAGAGAGAGAGAGAAGCTGTGAGTCAGAGAGAGAGAGAAGCTGTGAGTGAGAGACAGAGAGATAAAGAGAAGCTGTGTGTGAGAGAGAGAAAGAGAAGCTGTGAGAGAGAGAGAGAATGAGAAGCTGTGAGTGAGAGAGAGAAAGAAAGAGAGAGAGAAGCTGTGAGTGTGAGAGAGAGTGAGATAAAGAGAAGCTGTGAGTGAGTGAGAGAGAGAGAAGCTGTGAGTGAAAGTGAGAAAAAGAAGCTGATAGTGAGAGAGAGAGAGAGAGAAGCTGTGAGTGATAGAAAGAGAAAGAGAAGCTGTGAGTAAGAGAGAAAGAGAGAAATAGAAGCTATGAGTGAGAGACAGAGAGAGAAGCTGTGAGTGAGTGAGAGAGAGAGAAGTTGTGTGAGAGAGAGAGAGAAAAAGAGAAGCTGTGAGTGTGTGTGAGAGAGAAAGAGAAGCTGTAAGTGAGTGAGAGAAAGAGAAGCTGTGAGTGTGAGAGAGAGAAAGAGAAGCTGTGAGTGAGAGAGAGAATGAGAAGCTTTGAGTGAGAGAGAGAGAGAAAGAGATGCTGTGAGTGAGAGACAGAGAGAGAAAGAGAAGTTGTTAGTGAGAGAGAGAGAGAAGCTGTGTGTGAGAGAGAGAAAGAGAAGCTGTGAGAGAGAGAGAGAAGCTGTGAGTGAGAGACAGAGAGATAAAGAGAAGCTGTGAGAGAGAGAGAGAATGAGAAGCTGTGAGAGAGAGAGAGAAAGAGAAGTTGTTATTGAGAGAGAGAGAGAAAGAAAGAGCTGTGAGAGAGAGAGAAAGAGAAGCTGTGTGTGAGAGAGAAAGAGAAGCTGTGAGTGAGTGAGAGAGAGAGAGAAAGAGAAGCTGTGAGAGAGGAGAGAAAGAGAAGCTGTAAGTGAGAGACAGAGAGAGAAAGAGAAGCTGTGTGAGAGAGAAAGAGAAGCTGTGAGTGAGAGAGAGAGAGAAGCTGTGAGTGTGTGTGAGAGAGAAAGTGAAGTTGTGAGAGAGAGAGAAAAAGAGAAGCTGTGAGTGAGAGATAAGAGAGAAAGAGAAGCTGTGAGTTAGAGAGAGAGAGAGAATGAGAAGCTGTGTGTGTGAGATAAAGAGAAGCTGTGAGTGAGAGACAGAGAGAGAAAGAGAAGCTGTGTGTGTGAGAGAGAGTGATAAGCTGTGTGTGTGAGAGAGAGAAGCTGTGAGTGAGTGAGAGAGAAAGAGAAGCTGTGAGTGAGTGAGAGAGAGAAGTTCTGAGTGAGAGAGAGAAAGAGAAGCTTTGAGTGAGAGACAGAGGGAGAAAGAAAGGGTGTGAGTGCGAGAGAGAGAAAGAGAAGCTGTGAGAGAGAGAGAGAAAGAGAAGCTGTGAGTGAGAGATAAGAGAGAAAGAGAAGCTGTGAGTGAGAGACAGAGAGAGAAAGAGAAGCTGTGTGTGTGAGAGAGAAAGAGAAGCTGTGAGAGAGAGAGAGAAAGAGAAGCTGTGAGTGAGAGATAAGAGAGAAAGAGAAGCTGTGAGTGAGTGAGTGAGTGAGAGAAGCTGTGAGTGAAAGAGAGAAAGAGAAGCTGTGAGTGAGAGAGAGAGAGAGAAGCTGTGAGTGAGAGACAGAGAGAGAAAGAGAAGCTGTGTGTGAGAGAGAGAGTGATAAGCTGTGTGTGTGTGAGAGAGAAGCTGTGAGTGAGAGAGTGAGAAAGAGAAGCTGTGAGTGAGAGAGAGAGAGAAGCTGTGAGTGAGAGAGAGAAAGAGAAGCTGTGAGTGAGAGACAGAGGGAGAAAGAAAGGGTGTGAGTGCGAGAGAGAGAAAGAGAAGCTGTGAGAGAGAGAGAAAGAGAAGCTGTGAGTGAGAAAGAGAGAGAAAGAGAAGCTGTGTGTGTGAGAGAGAAAGAGAAGCTGTGAGTGAGAGAGAGAGAAGCTGTGAGTGAAAGTGAGAAAGAGAAGCTGATAGTGAGAGAGAGAGAGAGAAGCTGTGAGTGACAGAAAGAAAAAGAAAAGCTGTGAGTAAGAGACAAAGAGAGAAATAGAAGCTAGGAGTGAGAGACAGAGAGAGAAGCTGTGAGTGAGTGAGAGAGAGAGAAGCTGTGTGAGAGAGAGAGAGAAAAAGAGAAGCTGTGAGTGAGAGAGAGAGAGAAAGAGAAGCTGTGTGAGAGAGAGAGAGAAAGAGAATTTGTTAGTGAGAGAGAGAGAGAAAGAGCTGTGAGAGAGAGAGAGAGAGCAAGAGAATCTGTGAGTGAGAGAGAGAGAGAAAGAGAAGCTGTGAGTGAGAGAGAAAGAGAGAAAGAGAAGCTGTGCGAGAGAGAGAGTGAGAAGCTATGAGAGAGAGAGAGCAAGAGAAGCTGTGAGTGAGAGAGAGAAAGAGAAGCTGTGAGAAATAGAGAGAAAGAGAAGCTTTGAGTGAGAAGACAGAGAGAGAAAGAGAAGCTGTGTGAGAGAGAGATAGAGAAAGTGAAGCTGTGAGTGAGAGAGAGAGAGAAAGAGAAGCTGTGAGTGTGTGTGAGAGAGAAAGAGAAGCTGTGAGAGAGAGAGAAAAAGAGAAGCTGTGAGTGAGAGTGAAAGAGAGAAATAGAAGCTATGAGTGAGAGAGAGAGAGAGAGAAGCTGTGAGTGAGAGAAAGAGAGAGAAAGAGAAGTTGTTAGTGAGAGAGAGAGAGAAAGAGAAGCTTTGAGAGAGAGAGAGAGAGAAAGAGAAGCTGTGAGTGAGAGAGAGAGAGAAGCTGTGAGTGAGAGACAGAGAGATAAAGAGAAGCTGTGAGAGAGAGAGAAAGAGAAGCTGTGAGTGAGAGAGAGAATGAGAAGCTGTGTGAGAGGGAGAGAGAAAGAGAAGATTTTAGTGAGAGAGAGAGAGAGAGAAAGAGCTGTGAGAGAGAGAGAAAGAGAAGCTGTGTGAGAGAGAAAGAGAAGCTGTGAGTGTGAGAGAGAGAGAAAGTGAAGCTGTGAGTGAGAGAGAGAGGGAAAGAGAACCTGTGAGTGAGAGAAAGAGAGAAAGAGAAGCTGTGAGTGAGAGACAGAGAGAGAAAGAGAAGCTGTGTGTGTGAGAGAGAGTGATAAGCTGTGAATGAGAGAGAGAGAGAAAGAGAAGCTGTGAGTGAGAGACAGAGAGAGAGTAGCTCTGTGTGTGTGAGAGAGAGAGAGCAAGAGAATCTGTGAGTGAGAGATAGAGAGAGAAAGAGAATCTGTGAGTGAGAGAGAGAGAGAAAGAGAAGCTGTGAGTGAGAGATAGAGAGAGAAAGAGAAGCTGTGAGTCAGTGAGAGAGAGAGATTGAGAAGCTGTGTGTGTGAGATTTAGAGAAGCTGTGAGTGTGAGAGAGAGAGAATGAGAAGCTGTGAGTGAGAGAGAGAAAGAGAGAGAGAAGCTGTGAGTGTGAGAGAGAGTGAGATAAAGAGAAGCTGTGAGTGAGTGTGAGAGAGAGAGAAGATGTGAGTGAAAGTGAGAAAGAGAAGCTGATAGTGAGAGAGAGAGAAGCTGTGAGTGAGAGAAAGAGAAAGAGAAGCTGTGAGTAAGAGAGAAAAAGAGAAATAGAAGCTATGAGTGAGAGACAGAGAGAGAAGCTGTGAGTGAGTGAGAGAGAGAAGTTGTGTGAGAGAGAGAGAGAAAAAGAGAAGCTGTGAGTGAGAGAGAGAGAGAAAGAGAAGCTGTAAGTGAGTGAGAGAAAGAGAAGCTGTGAGTGTGAGAGAGAGAAAGAGAAGCTGTGAGTGAGAGAGAGAGTGAGAAGCTGTGAGTGAGAGAGAGAGAAAGAGATGCTGTGAGTGAGAGACAGAGAGAGAAAGAGAAGTTGTTAGTGAGAGAGAGAGAGAGAGAAAGAGAAGCTGTGAGAGAGAGAGAGAAAGAGAAGCTGTGAGAGAGAGAGATAGAAGCTGTGAGTGAGAGGCAGAGAGAGAAAGAGAAGCTCTGTGTGTGTGAGAGAGAGAAGCTGTGTGTGAGAGAGAAAGAGAAGCTGTGAGTGAGAGAGAGAGAAAGAGAATCTGTGAGTGAGAGAGAGAGAAAGAGAAGCTGTGAGAGAGAGAGAAAGAGAAGCTGTGAGTGAGAGACAGAGAGAGAAAGAGAAGCTGTGTGAGAGAGAGAGTGATAAGCTGTGAGTGAGAGAGAGAGAAAGAGAAGCTGTGAGTGTGTGTGTGAGAGAGAAAGAAAGCTGTGAGTGAGAGAGAGAGAGAGAAAGAGAAGGTGTGAGTGTGTGTGAGAGAGAAGGAGAAGTTGTGTGAGAGAGAGATAGAGAAAGAGTAGCTGTGAGAGAGAGAGAGAGAGAGAAAGATAAGCTGTGAGTGTGTGTGAGAGAGAAAGAGAAGTTGTGAGAGAGAGAGAAAAAGAGAAGCTGTGAGTGAGAGTGAAAGAGAGAAATAGAAGCTACGAGTGAGAGAGAGAGAGCTGTGAGTGTGTGAGAGAGAGGAAGTGAAGCTGTGAGTGAAAAAGAGAGAAAGAGAATCTGTGAGTGAGAGATAGAGAGAGAAAGAGAAGCTGTGAGTTAGAGAGAGAGAGAGAATGAGAAGCTGTGTGTGTGAGATAAAGAGAAGCTGTGAGTGAGAGAGTGAAAGAAAGAGAAGCTGTGAGTGAGAGATAGAGAGAGAAAGAGAAGCTGTGAGTGAGAGAGAGAGAGAAAGAGAAGCTATGAGTGAGAGAGAGAGAGAAGCTGTGAGTGAGAGAGAGAAGTTGTGCGTGAGAGAGAGAGAGAAGCTGTGTGTGTGTGAGAGAGAGAGAAGCTGTGAGTGAGAGAGAGAGAAAGAAAGAGAAGCTGTGTGATAGAGAGAGATAAGCTGTGAGTGTGAGAGAGAGTGAGATAAAGAGAAGTTGTGAGTGAGTGAGTGAGTGAGAGAAGCTGTGAGTGAAAGAGAGAAAGGGAAGCTCTGAGTGAGAGAGAGAGAGAAGCTGTGAGTGAGAGACAGAGAGAGAAAGAGAAGCTGTGTGTGAGAGAGAGTGTGATAAGCTGTGTGTGTGAGAGAGAGAAGCTATGAGTGAGAGAAAGAGAAAGAGAAGCTGTGAGTGAGAGAGAGAGAGAAGCTGTGAGTGAGAGAGAGAACGAGAAGCTGTGAGTGAGAGACAGAGAGAGAAAGAAAGGGTGTGAGTGAGAGACAGAGAGAGAAAGAGAAGCTGTGTGTGTGAGAGAGAAAGAGAAGCTGTGAGTGAGAGAGAGAGAAGCTGTGAGTGAAAGTGAGAAAGAGAAGCTGATAGAGAGAGAGAGAAGCTGTGAGTGAGAGAGAAAGAGAGAAATAGAAGCTATGAGTGAGAGACAGAGAGAGAAGCTGTGAGTGAGTGAGAGAGAGAGAAGCTGTGAGTGAGAGACAGAGAGAGAAAGAGAAGTTGTTAGTGAGAGAGAGAGAGAGAAAGAGAAGCTGTGAGAGAGAGAGAGAAGCTGTGAGTGAGAGAGAGAGAGAAGCTGTGAGTGAGAGACAGAGATAAAGAGAAGCTGTGAGAGAGAGAGCGAAAGAGAAGCTGTGAGAGAGAGAGAGAATGAGAAGCTGTGAGTGAGAGAGAGAAAGAGAGAGAGAAGCTGTGAGTGTTTGAGAGAGTGAGATAAAGAGAAGCTGTGAGTGAGTGAGAGAGAGAGAGAAGCTGTGAGTGAAAGTGAGAAAGAGAAGCTGATAGTGAGAGAGAGAGAGAAGCTGTGAGTGAGAGAAAGAGAAAGAGAAGCTGTGAGTAAGAGAGAAAGAGAGAAATAGAAGCTATGAGTGAGAGACAGAGAAGCAGTGAGTGAGTGAGAGAGAGAGAAGTTGTGTGAGAGAGAGAGAAAAAGAGAAGCTGTGAGTGTGTGTGAGAGAGAGAGAGAGAAGCTGTAAGTGAGTGAGAGAAAGAGAAGCTGTGAGTGTGTGAGAGAGAAAGAGAAGCTGTGAGTGAGAGAGAGAGTGAGAAGCTGTGAGTGAGAGAGGGAGAGAAAGAGATGCTGTGAGTGAGAGACAGAGAGAAAGAGAAGTTGTTAGTGAGAGAGAGAGAGAGAGAGAAGCTGTGAGAGAGAGAGAGAGAAAGAGAAGCTGGGAGTGAGAGAGAGAGTGAGAAGCTGTGAGTGAGAGAGAGAGAGAAAGAGATGCTGTGAGTGAGAGACAGAGAGAAAGAGAAGTTCTTAGTGAGAGAGAGAGAGAGAGAGAGAGAAGCTGTGAGAGAGAGAGAATGAGAAGCTGTGTGAGAGAGAGAGAAAGAGAAGTTGTTATTGAGAGAGAGAGAGAGAAATAGCTGTGAGAGAGAGAAAGAGAAAGAGAAGCTGTGTGTAAGAGAGAAAGAGAAGCTGTGAGTGAGAGAGAGAGGGAGAGAAAGAGAAGCTGTGTGAGAGAGAGAAAGAGAAGCTGTGAGTGAGAGACAGAGAGAGAAAGAGAAGCTGTGTGAGAGAGAGAGTGATAAGCTGTGAGGGAGAGAGAGAGAGAAAGAGAAGCTGTGAGTGAGAGACAGTGAGAGAGAGTAGCTGTGAGAGACAGAGAGAGCAAGAGAAGCTGTGAGTGTGTGTGTGAGAGAGAAAGAAAGCTGTGAGTGAGAGAGAGAGAGAGAAAGAGAAGCTGTGAGAGAGAGAGAAAGAGAAGCTGTGAGTGTGTGTGAGAAAGTGAAGTTGTGAGAGAGAGAGAAAAAGAGAAGCTGTGAGTGAGAGTGAAAGAGAGAAATAGAAGCTACGAGTGAGTGAGAGAGAGAAGCTGTGAGTGTGTGAGAGAGAGGAAGTGAAGCTGTGAGTGAAAAAGAGAGAAAGTGAAGCTGTGAGTGAGAGATAGAGAGAGAAAGAGAAGCTGTGAGTTAGAGAGAGAGAGAGAACGAGAAGCTGTGTGTGTGAGATAAAGAGAAGCTGTGAGTGAGAGAGAGAGAGACATAGAAGCTGTGAGTGAGAATTAGAGAGAGAAAGAGAAGCTGTGAGAGAGAGAGAGAATCTGTGAGTGAGAGAGAGAGAGAAAGAGAAGCTATGAGTGAGAGAGAGAGAGAAGCTGTGAGTGAGAGAGAGAAGCTGTGCGTGAGAGAGAGAGAGAAGCTGTGTGTGTGTGTGAGAGAGAGAGAAGCTGTGAGTGAGAGAGAGAGAAAGAGAAGCTGTGTGATAGAGAGAGAGAGAAGCTGTGAGTGTGAGAGAGAGTGAGATAAAGAGAAGTTGTGAGTGAGAGAGAGAGAGAGAAGCTGTGAGTGAGAGACAGAGAGAGAAAGAGAAGCTGTGTGTGTGAGAGAGAGTGATAAGCTGTGTGTGTGAGAGAGAGAAGCTGTGAGTGAGTGAGAGAGAAAGAGAAGCTGTGAGTGAGAGAGAGAGAAGTTCTGAGTGAGAGAGAGAAAGAGAAGCTTTGAGTGAGAGACAGAGGGAGAAAGAAAGGGTGTGAGTGTGAGAGAGAGAAAGAGAAGCTGTGTGAGAGAGAGAGAAAGAGAAGCTGTGAGTGAGAAAGAGAGAGAAAGAGAAGCTGTGAGTGAGAGACAGAGAGAGAAAGAGAAGCTGTGTGTGTGAGAGAGAAAGAGAAGCTGTGAGTGAGAGAGAAAGAGAGAAATAGAAGCTATGAGTGAGAGACAGAGAGAGAAGCTGTGAGTGAGTGAGAGAGAGAGAAGCTGTGTGAGAGAGAGAGAGAAAAAGAGAAGCTGTGTGAGAGAGAGAGAGAGAAGCTGTAAGTGAGTGAGAGAAGGAGAAGCTGTGAGTGTGAGAGAGAGAGAGAGAAGCTGTGAGTGAGAGAGAGAGAGAAGCTGTGAGTGAGAGACAGAGAGATAAAGAGAAGCTGTGAGAGAGAGTGAGAAAGAGAAGCTGTGTGTGAGAGAGAATGAGAAGCTGTGTGAGAGGGAGAGAGAAAGAGAGAAATAGAAGCTACGAGTGAGAGAGAGAGAAGCTGTGAGTGTGTGAGAGAGAGGAAGTGAAGCTGTGAGTGAAAAAGAGAGAAAGTGAAGCTGTGAGTGAGAGATAGAGAGAGAAAGAGAAGCTGTGAGTTAGAGAGAGAGAGAGAACGAGAAGCTGTATGTGTGAGATAAAGAGACGCTGTGAGTGAGAGAGAGAGAGAAAGAGAAGCTGTGAGTGAGAGATAGAGAGAGAAAGAGAAGCTGTGAGTGAGAGAGACAGAAAGAATCTGTGAGTGAGAGAAAGAGAGAAAGAGAAGCTGTGAGTGAGAGAGAGAGAAGCTGTGAGTGAGAGAGAGAAGCTGTGCGTGAGAGAGAGAGAGAGAGAAGCTGTGTGTGTGTGAGAGAGAGAGAGAGAGAAGCTGTGAGTGAGAGAGAGAGAGAGAAAGGGAAGCTGTGTGATAGAGAGAGAGAGAAGCTGTGAGTGTGAGAGAGAGTGAGATAAAGAGAAGTTGTGAGTGAGTGAGTGAGTGAGAGAAGCTGTGAGTGAAAGAGAGAAAGAGAAGCTGTGAGTGAGAGAGAGAGAGAAAGAGAAGCTGTGAGTGAGAGAGAGAGAGAAAGAGAAGCTATGAGTGAGAGAGAGAGAGAAGCTGTGAGTGAGAGAGAGAAGCTGTGCGTGAGAGAGAGAGAGAAGCTGTGTGTGTGTGTGAGAGAGAGAAGCTGTGAGTGAGAGAGAAAGAAAGAAAGAGAAGCTGTGTGATAGAGAGAGAGAAGCTGTGAGTGTGAGAGAGAGTGAGATAAAGAGAAGTTGTGAGTGAGTGAGTGAGTGAGAGAAGCTGTGAGTGAAAGAGAGAAAGGGAAGCTGTGAGTGAGAGAGAGAGAGAGAAGCTGTGAGTGAGAGACAGAGAGAGAAAGAGAAGCTGTGTGTGACAGAGAGTGTGATAAGCTGTGTGTGTGAGAGAGAGAGAAGCTATGAGTGAGAGAGAGAAAGAGAAGCTGTGAGTGAGAGACAGAGAGAGAAAGAAAGGGTGTGAGTGAGAGACAGAGAGAGAAAGAGAAGCTGTGTGAGAGAGAGAGAAGCTGTGAGTGAAAGTGAGAAAGAGAAGCTGATAGAGAGAGAGAGAGAAGCTGTGAGTGAGAGAAAGAGAAAGAGAAGCTGTGAGAGAGAGAGAGAGAGAAGCTGTAAGTGAGTGAGAGAAGGAGAAGCTGTGAGTGTGAGAGAGAGAAAGAGAAGCTGTGAGTGAGAGAGAGAGAGAGAAAGAGAAGTTGTTAGTGAGAGAGAGAGAGAAAGAGAAGCTTTGAGAGAGAGAGAGAGAAGCTGTGAGTGAGAGAGAGAGAGAAGCTGTGAGTGAGAGACAGAGAGATAAAGAGAAGCTGTGAGAGAGAGTGAGAAAGAGAAGCTGTGTGTGAGAGAGAATGAGAAGCTGTGTGAGAGGGAGAGAGAAAGAGAGAAATAGAAGCTACGAGTGAGAGAGAGAGAAGCTGTGAGTGTGTGAGAGAGAGGAAGTGAAGCTGTGAGTGAAAAAGAGAGAAAGTGAAGCTGTGAGTGAGAGATAGAGAGAGAAAGAGAAGCTGTGAGTTAGAGAGAGAGAGAGAACGAGAAGCTGTATGTGTGAGATAAAGAGACGCTGTGAGTGAGAGAGAGAGAGAAAGAGAAGCTGTGAGTGAGAGATAGAGAGAGAAAGAGAAGCTGTGAGTGAGAGAGACAGAAAGAATCTGTGAGTGAGAGAAAGAGAGAAAGAGAAGCTGTGAGTGAGAGAGAGAGAAGCTGTGAGTGAGAGAGAGAAGCTGTGCGTGAGAGAGAGAGAGAGAGAAGCTGTGTGTGTGAGAGAGAGAGAGAGAAGCTGTGAGTGAGAGAGAGAGAGAGAAAGGGAAGCTGTGTGATAGAGAGAGAGAGAAGCTGTGAGTGTGAGAGAGAGTGAGATAAAGAGAAGTTGTGAGTGAGTGAGTGAGTGAGAGAAGCTGTGAGTGAAAGAGAGAAAGAGAAGCTGTGAGTGAGAGAGAGAGAGAAAGAGAAGCTGTGAGTGAGAGAGAGAGAGAAAGAGAAGCTATGAGTGAGAGAGAGAGAGAAGCTGTGAGTGAGAGAGAGAAGCTGTGCGTGAGAGAGAGAGAGAAGCTGTGTGTGTGTGTGAGAGAGAGAGAAGCTGTGAGTGAGAGAGAAAGAAAGAAAGAGAAGCTGTGTGATAGAGAGAGAGAAGCTGTGAGTGTGAGAGAGAGTGAGATAAAGAGAAGTTGTGAGTGAGTGAGTGAGTGAGAGAAGCTGTGAGTGAAAGAGAGAAAGGGAAGCTGTGAGTGAGAGAGAGAGAGAGAAGCTGTGAGTGAGAGACAGAGAGAGAAAGAGAAGCTGTGTGTGACAGAGAGTGTGATAAGCTGTGTGTGTGTGTGAGAGAGAAGCTATGAGTGAGAGAGAGAAAGAGAAGCTGTGAGTGAGAGACAGAGAGAGAAAGAAAGGGTGTGAGTGAGAGACAGAGAGAGAAAGAGAAGCTGTGTGTGAGAGAGAGAAGCTGTGAGTGAAAGTGAGAAAGAGAAGCTGATAGAGAGAGAGAGAGAGAAGCTGTGAGTGAGAGAAAGAGAAAGAGAAGCTGTGAGCAAGAGAGAAAGAGAGAAATAGAAGCTATGAGTGAGAGACAGAGAGAGAAAGAGAAGTTGTTAGTGAGAGAGAGAGAGAGAGAGAGAGAAAGAGAAGCTGTGAGAGAGAGAGAGAGAAGCTGTGAGTCAGAGAGAGAGAGAAGCTGTGAGTGAGAGACAGAGAGATAAAGAGAAGCTGTGTGTGTGAGAGAGAAAGAGAAGCTGTGAGAGAGAGAGAGAATGAGAAGCTGTGAGTGAGAGAGAGAAAGAGAGAGAGAAGCTGTGAGTGTGAGAGAGAGTGAGATAAAGAGAAGCTGTGAGTGAGTGAGAGAGAGAGAAGCTGTGAGTGAAAGTGAGAAAGAGAAGCTGATAGTGAGAGAGAGAGAGAGAAGCTGTGAGTGATAGAAAGAGAAAGAGAAGCTGTGAGTAAGAGAGAAAGAGAGAAATAGAAGCTATGAGTGAGAGACAGAGAGAGAAGCTGTGAGTGAGTGAGAGAGAGAGAAGTTGTGTGAGAGAGAGAGAGAAAAAGAGAAGCTGTGAGTGTGTGTGAGAGAGAAAGAGAAGCTGTAAGTGAGTGAGAGAAAGAGAAGCTGTGAGTGTGAGAGAGAGAAAGAGAAGCTGTGAGTGAGAGAGAGAATGAGAAGCTGTGAGTGAGAGAGAGAGAGAAAGAGATGCTGTGAGTGAGAGACAGAGAGAGAAAGAGAAGTTGTTAGTGAGAGAGAGAGAAGCTGTGTGAGAGAGAGAGAAAGAGAAGCTGTGAGAGAGAGAGAGAAGCTGTGAGAGAGAGAGAATGAGAAGCTGTGTGAGAGAGAGAGAAAGAGAAGTTGTTATTGAGAGAGAGAGAGAGAAATAGCTGTGAGAGAGAGAAAGAGAAAGAGAAGCTGTGTGTGAGAGAGAAAGAGAAGCTGTGAGTGAGAGAGAGAGGGAGAGAAAGAGAAGCTGTGTGAGAGAGAGAAAGAGAAGCTGTGAGTGAGAGACAGAGAGAGAAAGAGAAGCTGTGTGAGAGAGAGAGTGATAAGCTGTGAGGGAGAGAGAGAGAGAAAGAGAAGCTGTGAGTGAGAGACAGTGAGAGAGAGTAGCTGTGAGAGACAGAGAGAGCAAGAGAAGCTGTGAGTGTGTGTGTGAGAGAGAAAGAAAGCTGTGAGTGAGAGAGAGAGAGAGAAAGAGAAGCTGTGAGAGAGAGAGAAAGAGAAGCTGTGAGTGTGTGTGAGAAAGTGAAGTTGTGAGAGAGAGAGAAAAAGAGAAGCTGTGAGTGAGAGTGAAAGAGAGAAATAGAAGCTACGAGTGAGTGAGAGAGAGAAGCTGTGAGTGTGTGAGAGAGAGGAAGTGAAGCTGTGAGTGAAAAAGAGAGAAAGTGAAGCTGTGAGTGAGAGATAGAGAGAGAAAGAGAAGCTGTGAGTTAGAGAGAGAGAGAGAACGAGAAGCTGTGTGTGTGAGATAAAGAGAAGCTGTGAGTGAGAGAGAGAGACATAGAAGCTGTGAGTGAGAATTAGAGAGAGAAAGAGAAGCTGTGAGAGAGAGAGAGAATCTGTGAGTGAGAGAGAGAGAGAAAGAGAAGCTATGAGTGAGAGAGAGAGAGAAGCTGTGAGTGAGAGAGAGAAGCTGTGCGTGAGAGAGAGAGAGAAGCTGTGTGTGTGTGTGAGAGAGAGAGAAGCTGTGAGTGAGAGAGAGAGAAAGAGAAGCTGTGTGATAGAGAGAGAGAGAAGCTGTGAGTGTGAGAGAGAGTGAGATAAAGAGAAGTTGTGAGTGAGAGAGAGAGAGAGAAGCTGTGAGTGAGAGACAGAGAGAGAAAGAGAAGCTGTGTGTGTGAGAGAGAGTGATAAGCTGTGTGTGTGAGAGAGAGAAGCTGTGAGTGAGTGAGAGAGAAAGAGAAGCTGTGAGTGAGAGAGAGAGAAGTTCTGAGTGAGAGAGAGAAAGAGAAGCTTTGAGTGAGAGACAGAGGGAGAAAGAAAGGGTGTGAGTGTGAGAGAGAGAAAGAGAAGCTGTGTGAGAGAGAGAGAAAGAGAAGCTGTGAGTGAGAAAGAGAGAGAAAGAGAAGCTGTGAGTGAGAGACAGAGAGAGAAAGAGAAGCTGTGTGTGTGAGAGAGAAAGAGAAGCTGTGAGTGAGAGAGAAAGAGAGAAATAGAAGCTATGAGTGAGAGACAGAGAGAGAAGCTGTGAGTGAGTGAGAGAGAGAGAAGCTGTGTGAGAGAGAGAGAGAAAAAGAGAAGCTGTGAGAGAGAGAGAGAGAGAAGCTGTAAGTGAGTGAGAGAAGGAGAAGCTGTGAGTGTGAGAGAGAGAAAGAGAAGCTGTGAGTGAGAGAGAGAGAGAGAAAGAGAAGTTGTTAGTGAGAGAGAGAGAGAAAGAGAAGCTTTGAGAGAGAGAGAGAGAAGCTGTGAGTGAGAGAGAGAGAGAAGCTGTGAGTGAGAGACAGAGAGATAAAGAGAAGCTGTGAGAGAGAGTGAGAAAGAGAAGCTGTGTGTGAGAGAGAATGAGAAGCTGTGTGAGAGGGAGAGAGAAAGAGAGAAATAGAAGCTACGAGTGAGAGAGAGAGAAGCTGTGAGTGTGTGAGAGAGAGGAAGTGAAGCTGTGAGTGAAAAAGAGAGAAAGTGAAGCTGTGAGTGAGAGATAGAGAGAGAAAGAGAAGCTGTGAGTTAGAGAGAGAGAGAGAACGAGAAGCTGTATGTGTGAGATAAAGAGACGCTGTGAGTGAGAGAGAGAGAGAAAGAGAAGCTGTGAGTGAGAGATAGAGAGAGAAAGAGAAGCTGTGAGTGAGAGAGACAGAAAGAATCTGTGAGTGAGAGAAAGAGAGAAAGAGAAGCTGTGAGTGAGAGAGAGAGAAGCTGTGAGTGAGAGAGAGAAGCTGTGCGTGAGAGAGAGAGAGAGAGAAGCTGTGTGTGTGTGAGAGAGAGAGAGAAGCTGTGAGTGAGAGAGAGAGAGAGAAAGGGAAGCTGTGTGATAGAGAGAGAGAGAAGCTGTGAGTGTGAGAGAGAGTGAGATAAAGAGAAGTTGTGAGTGAGTGAGTGAGTGAGAGAAGCTGTGAGTGAAAGAGAGAAAGAGAAGCTGTGAGTGAGAGAGAGAGAGAAAGAGAAGCTGTGAGTGAGAGAGAGAGAGAAAGAGAAGCTATGAGTGAGAGAGAGAGAGAAGCTGTGAGTGAGAGAGAGAAGCTGTGCGTGAGAGAGAGAGAGAAGCTGTGTGTGTGTGTGAGAGAGAGAAGCTGTGAGTGAGAGAGAAAGAAAGAAAGAGAAGCTGTGTGATAGAGAGAGAGAAGCTGTGAGTGTGAGAGAGAGTGAGATAAAGAGAAGTTGTGAGTGAGTGAGTGAGTGAGAGAAGCTGTGAGTGAAAGAGAGAAAGGGAAGCTGTGAGTGAGAGAGAGAGAGAGAAGCTGTGAGTGAGAGACAGAGAGAGAAAGAGAAGCTGTGTGTGACAGAGAGTGTGATAAGCTGTGTGTGTGTGAGAGAGAGAAGCTATGAGTGAGAGAGAGAAAGAGAAGCTGTGAGTGAGAGACAGAGAGAGAAAGAAAGGGTGTGAGTGAGAGACAGAGAGAGAAAGAGAAGCTGTGTGAGAGAGAGAGAAGCTGTGAGTGAAAGTGAGAAAGAGAAGCTGATAGAGAGAGAGAGAGAGAAGCTGTGAGTGAGAGAAAGAGAAAGAGAAGCTGTGAGAGAGAGAGAGAGAGAAGCTGTAAGTGAGTGAGAGAAGGAGAAGCTGTGAGTGTGAGAGAGAGAAAGAGAAGCTGTGAGTGAGAGAGAGAGAGAGAAAGAGAAGTTGTTAGTGAGAGAGAGAGAGAAAGAGAAGCTTTGAGAGAGAGAGAGAGAAGCTGTGAGTGAGAGAGAGAGAGAAGCTGTGAGTGAGAGACAGAGAGATAAAGAGAAGCTGTGAGAGAGAGTGAGAAAGAGAAGCTGTGTGTGAGAGAGAATGAGAAGCTGTGTGAGAGGGAGAGAGAAAGAGAGAAATAGAAGCTACGAGTGAGAGAGAGAGAAGCTGTGAGTGTGTGAGGGAGAGGAAGTGAAGCTGTGAGTGAAAAAGAGAGAAAGTGAAGCTGTGAGTGAGAGATAGAGAGAGAAAGAGAAGCTGTGAGTTAGAGAGAGAGAGAGAACGAGAAGCTGTATGTGTGAGATAAAGAGACGCTGTGAGTGAGAGAGAGAGAGAAAGAGAAGCTGTGAGTGAGAGATAGAGAGAGAAAGAGAAGCTGTGAGTGAGAGAGACAGAAAGAATCTGTGAGTGAGAGAAAGAGAGAAAGAGAAGCTGTGAGTGAGAGAGAGAGAAGCTGTGAGTGAGAGAGAGAAGCTGTGCGTGAGAGAGAGAGAGAGAGAAGCTGTGTGTGTGTGAGAGAGAGAGAGAAGCTGTGAGTGAGAGAGAGAGAGAGAAAGGGAAGCTGTGTGATAGAGAGAGAGAGAAGCTGTGAGTGTGAGAGAGAGTGAGATAAAGAGAAGTTGTGAGTGAGTGAGTGAGTGAGAGAAGCTGTGAGTGAAAGAGAGAAAGAGAAGCTGTGAGTGAGAGAGAGAGAGAAAGAGAAGCTGTGAGTGAGAGAGAGAGAGAAAGAGAAGCTATGAGTGAGAGAGAGAGAGAAGCTGTGAGTGAGAGAGAGAAGCTGTGCGTGAGAGAGAGAGAGAAGCTGTGTGTGTGTGTGAGAGAGAGAGAAGCTGTGAGTGAGAGAGAAAGAAAGAAAGAGAAGCTGTGTGATAGAGAGAGAGAAGCTGTGAGTGTGAGAGAGAGTGAGATAAAGAGAAGTTGTGAGTGAGTGAGTGAGTGAGAGAAGCTGTGAGTGAAAGAGAGAAAGGGAAGCTGTGAGTGAGAGAGAGAGAGAGAAGCTGTGAGTGAGAGACAGAGAGAGAAAGAGAAGCTGTGTGTGACAGAGAGTGTGATAAGCTGTGTGTGTGTGTGAGAGAGAAGCTATGAGTGAGAGAGAGAAAGAGAAGCTGTGAGTGAGAGACAGAGAGAGAAAGAAAGGGTGTGAGTGAGAGACAGAGAGAGAAAGAGAAGCTGTGTGAGAGAGAGAGAAGCTGTGAGTGAAAGTGAGAAAGAGAAGCTGATAGAGAGAGAGAGAGAAGCTGTGAGTGAGAGAAAGAGAAAGAGAAGCTGTGAGCAAGAGAGAAAGAGAGAAATAGAAGCTATGAGTGAGAGACAGAGAGAGAAAGAGAAGTTGTTAGTGAGAGAGAGAGAGAGAGAGAGAGAAAGAGAAGCTGTGAGAGAGAGAGAGAGAAGCTGTGAGTCAGAGAGAGAGAGAAGCTGTGAGTGAGAGACAGAGAGATAAAGAGAAGCTGTGTGTGAGAGAGAGAAAGAGAAGCTGTGAGAGAGAGAGAGAATGAGAAGCTGTGAGTGAGAGAGAGAAAGAGAGAGAGAAGCTGTGAGTGTGAGAGAGAGTGAGATAAAGAGAAGCTGTGAGTGAGTGAGAGAGAGAGAAGCTGTGAGTGAAAGTGAGAAAGAGAAGCTGATAGTGAGAGAGAGAGAGAGAAGCTGTGAGTGATAGAAAGAGAAAGAGAAGCTGTGAGTAAGAGAGAAAGAGAGAAATAGAAGCTATGAGTGAGAGACAGAGAGAGAAGCTGTGAGTGAGTGAGAGAGAGAGAAGTTGTGTGAGAGAGAGAGAGAAAAAGAGAAGCTGTGAGTGTGTGTGAGAGAGAAAGAGAAGCTGTAAGTGAGTGAGAGAAAGAGAAGCTGTGAGTGTGAGAGAGAGAAAGAGAAGCTGTGAGTGAGAGAGAGAATGAGAAGCTGTGAGTGAGAGAGAGAGAGAAAGAGATGCTGTGAGTGAGAGACAGAGAGAGAAAGAGAAGTTGTTAGTGAGAGAGAGAGAAGCTGTGTGAGAGAGAGAGAAAGAGAAGCTGTGAGAGAGAGAGAGAAGCTGTGAGTGAGAGACAGAGAGATAAAGAGAAGCTGTGAGAGAGAGAGAGAGAATGAGAAGCTGTGAGAGAGAGAGAGAAAGAGAAGTTGTTATTGAGAGAGAGAGAGAAAGAAAGAGCTGTGAGAGAGAGAGAAAGAGAAGCTGTGTGTGAGAGAGAAAGAGAAGCTGTGAGTGAGTGAGAGAGAGAGAGAAAGAGAAGCTGTGAGAGAGGAGAGAAAGAGAAGCTGTAAGTGAGAGACAGAGAGAGAAAGAGAAGCTGTGTGAGAGAGAAAGTGATAAGCTGTGAGGGAGAGAGAGAGAAAGAGAAGCTGTGAGTGAGAGACAGTGAGAGAGAGTAGCTGTGTGAGAGAGAGAGAGCAAGAGAAGCTGTGAGTGTGTGTGTGAGAGAGAAAGAAAGCTGTGAGTGAGAGAGAGAGAGAGAAAGAGAAGCTGTGAGTGAGAGAGAGAGAGAAGCTGTGAGTGTGTGTGAGAGAGAAAGTGAAGTTGTGAGAGAGAGAGAGAAAGAGAAGCTGTGAGTGAGAGATAAGAGAGAAAGAGAAGCTGTGAGTTAGAGAGAGAGAGAGAATGAGAAGCTGTGTGTGTGAGATAAAGAGAAGCTGTGAGTGAGAGACAGAGAGAGAAAGAGAAGCTGTGTGAGAGAGAGAGAGTGATAAGCTGTGTGTGTGAGAGAGAGAAGCTGTGAGTGAGTGAGAGAGAAAGAGAAGCTGTGAGTGAGTGAGAGAGAGAAGTTCTGAGTGAGAGAGAGAAAGAGAAGCTTTGAGTGAGAGACAGAGGGAGAAAGAAAGGGTGTGAGTGCGAGAGAGAGAAAGAGAAGCTGTGAGAGAGAGAGAGAAAGAGAAGCTGTGAGTGAGAGATAAGAGAGAAAGAGAAGCTGTGAGTGAGAGACAGAGAGAGAAAGAGAAGCTGTGTGTGTGAGAGAGAAAGAGAAGCTGTGAGTGAGAGAGAAAGAGAGAAATAGAAGCTATGAGTGAGAGACAGAGAGAGAAGCTGTGAGTGAGTGAGAGAGAGAGAAGCTGTGTGAGAGAGAGAGAGAAAAAGAGAAGCTGTGAGAGAGAGAGAGAGAAGCTGTAAGTGAGTGAGAGGAGGAGAAGCTGTGAGTGTGAGAGAGAGAAAGAGAAGCTGTGAGTGAGAGAGAGAGAGAAAGAGAAGTTGTTAGTGAGAGAGAGAGAGAAAGAGAAGCTTTGAGAGAGAGAGAGAGAGAGAAGCTGTGAGTGAGAGAGAGAGAAGCTGTGAGTGAGAGACAGAGAGATAAAGAGAAGCTGTGAGAGAGAGTGAGAAAGAGAAGCTGTGTGTGAGAGAGAGAATGAGAAGCTGTGTGAGAGGGAGAGAGAAAGAGAGAAATAGAAGCTACGAGTGAGAGAGAGAGAAGCTGTGAGTGTGTGTGAGAGAGGAAGTGAAGCTGTGAGTGAAAAAGAGAGAAAGTGAAGCTGTGAGTGAGAGATAGAGAAAGAAAGAGAAGCTGTGAGTTAGAGAGAGAGAGAGAACGAGAAGCTGTGTGTGTGAGATAAAGAGACGCTGTGAGTGAGAGAGAGAGACAAAGAGAAGCTGTGAGTGAGAGATAGAGAGAGAAAGAGAAGCTGTAAGTGAGAGAGACAGAGAGAATCTGTGAGTGAGAGAAAGAGAGAAAGAGAAGCTATGAGTGAGAGAGAGAGAAGCTGTGAGTGAGAGAGAGAAGCTGTGCGTGAGAGAGAGAGAGAGAGAAGCTGTGTGTGTGTGTGAGAGAGAGAAGCTGTGAGTGAGAGAGAGAGAGAGAAAGGGAAGCTGTGTGATAGAGAGAGAGAGAAGCTGTGAGTGTGAGAGAGAGTGAGATAAAGAGAAGTTGTGAGTGAGTGAGTGAGTGAGAGAAGCTGTGAGTGAAAGAGAAAGAGAGAAATAGAAGCTATGAGTGAGAGACAGAGAGAGAAAGAGAAGTTGTTAGTGAGAGAGAGAGAGAGAGAGAGAGAAAGAGAAGCTGTGTGAGAGAGAGAGAGAGAGAGAAGCTGTGAGTCAGAGAGAGAGAGAAGCTGTGAATGAGAGACAGAGAGATAAAGAGAAGCTGTGAGAGAGAGAGAAAGAGAAGCTGTGAGAGAGAGAGAGAATGAGAAGCTGTGAGTGAGAGAGAGAAAGAGAGAGAGAAGCTGTGAGTGTGAGAGAGAGTGAGATAAAGAGAAGCTGTGAGTGAGTGAGAGAGAGAGAAGCTGTGAGTGCAAGTGAGAAAGAGAAGCTGATAGTGAGAGAGAGAGAGAGAAGCTGTGAGTGATAGAAAGAGAAAGCGAAGCTGTGAGTGAGAGACAGAGAGAGAAGCTGTGAGTGAGTGAGAGAGAGAGAAGTTGTGTGAGAGAGAGAGAGAAAAAGAGAAGCTGTGAGTGTGTGTGAGAGAGAAAGAGAAGCTGTAAGTGAGTGAGAGAAAGAGAAGCTGTGAGTGTGAGAGAGAGAAAGAGAAGCTGTGAGTGAGAGAGAGAATGAGAAGCTGTGAGTGAGAGAGAGAGAGAAAGAGATGCTGTGAGTGAGAGACAGAGAGAGAAAGAGAAGTTGTTAGTGAGAGAGAGAGAATCTGTGAGAGAGAGAGAGAAAGAGAAGCTGTGTGAGAGAGAGAGAAGCTGTGAGTGAGAGACAGAGAGATAAAGAGAAGCTGTGAGAGAGAGAGAGAATGAGAAGCTGTGAGAGAGAGAGAGAAAGAGAAGTTGTTATTGAGAGAGAGAGAGAAAGAAAGAGCTGTGAGAGAGAGAGAGAAAGAGAAGCTGTGTGTGAGAGAGAAAGAGAAGCTGTGAGTGAGTGAGAGAGAGAGAGAAAGAGAAGCTGTGAGAGAGGAGAGAAAGAGAAGCTGTAAGTGAGAGACAGAGAGAGAAAGAGAAGCTGTGTGAGAGAGAAAGTGATAAGCTGTGAGGGAGAGAGAGAGAAAGAGAAGCTGTGAGTGAGAGACAGTGAGAGAGTAGCTGTGTGAGAGAGAGAGAGCAAGAGAAGCTGTGAGTGTGTGTGTGTGAGAGAAAGAAAGCTGTGAGAGAGAGAGAGAAAGAGAAGCTGTGAGTGAGAGAGAGAGAGAAGCTGTGAGTGTGTGTGAGAGAGAAAGTGAAGTTGTGAGAGAGAGAGAAAAAGAGAAGCTGTGAGTAAGAGAGAAAGAGAGAAATAGAAGCTATGAGTGAGAGACAGAGAGAGAAGCTGTGAGTGAGTGAGAGAGAGAGAAGTTGTGAGAGAGAGAGAGAGAAAGAGACGCTGTGAGTGAGAGAGAGAGAAAGAGAAGCTGTGAGTGAGAGAGAGAGAGAAGCTGTGAGTGTGTGTGAGAGAGAAAGTGAAGTTGTGAGAGAGAGAGAAAAAGAGAAGCTGTGAGTAAGAGAGAAAGAGAGAAATAGAAGCTATGAGTGAGAGACAGAGAGAGAAGCTGTGAGTGAGTGAGAGAGAGAGAAGTTGTGAGAGAGAGAGAGAGAGAGAGAAGCTGTGAGTGAGAGAGAGAAAGAGTAGCTGTGAGTGTGTGTGTGAGAGAAAGAGAAGCTGTGAGAGAGAGAGAAAAAGAGAAGCTGTGAGTGAGAGAGAGAGAGAACGAGAAGCTGTGTGTGAGAGAGAAAGAGAAGCTGTGAGTGAGAGAGAGAGAGAAAGAGAAGCTGTGAGTGAGAGATAGAGAGAGAAAGAGAAGCTGTGAGAAAGAGAGAGAATGAGAAGCTGTGAGAGAGAGAGAGAGAAGTTGTTATTGAGAGAGAGAGAGAGAGAAAGAGCTGTGAGAGAGTGAAAGAGAAAGAGAAGCTGTGTGTGAGAGAGAAAGAGAAGCTGTGAGTGAGAGAGAGAGAGAGAGAAAGAGAAGCTGTGAGAGAGAGAAAGAGAAGCTGTGAGTGAGAGACAGTGAGAGAAAGAGAAGCTGTGTGTGAGAGAGAGAGTGATAAGCTGTGTGAGTGTGAGAGAGAGAACTTGTGAGTGAGAGAGAGAGAAAGAAAAGCTGTGAGTGAGAGAGAGAGTGAGAAGCTGTGAGTGAGAGAGAGAGAGAGAGAAGCTGTGAGTGAGAGACAGAGAGAGAAAGAGAAGTTGTTAGTGAGAGAGAGAGAGAAAGAGAAGCTGTGAGAGAGAGAGAAAAAGAAGCTGTGAGTGAGAGAGAGAGAATGAGAAGCTGTTGTGAGAGGGAGAGAGAAAGAGAAGATTTTAGTGAGAGAGAGAGAGAGAAAGAGCTGTGAGAGAGAGAGAGAGAAAGAGAAGCTGTGTGAGAGAGAAAGAGAAGCTGTGAGTGAGAGACAGAGAGAGAAAGAGAAGCTGTGTGTGTGAGAGAGAGTGATAAGCTGTGAGTGAGAGAGAGAGAGAAAGAGAAGCTGTGAGTGAAAGACAGAGAGAGAGAGTAGCTGTGTGTGTGTGAGAGAGAGAGAGCAAGAGAATCTGTGAGTGAGAGAGAGAGAAAAAGAGAAGCTGTGAGTGACAGAGAAAGAGAGAAAGAGAAGCTGTGAGTGAGAGAGAGTGAGAAGCTATGGGAGAGAGAGAGCAAGAGAAGCTGTGAGTGAGAGAGAGAAAGAGAAGCTGTGAGTGAGAAAGAGAGAGAAAGAGAAGCTGTGAGTGAGAAGACAGAGAGAGAAAGAGAAGCTGTGTGAGAGAGAGATAGAGAAAGAGAAGCTGTGAGTGTGTGAGAGAGAGAAAGAGAATCTGTGAGTGTGTGTGTGAGAGAAAGAGAAGCTGTGAGAGAGAGAGAAAAAGAGAAGCTGTGAGTGAGAGAGAGAGAGAACGAGAAGCTGTGTGTGAGAGAGAAAGAGAAGCTGTGAGTGAGAGAGAGAGAGAAAGAGAAGCTGTGAGTGAGAGATAGAGAGAGAAAGAAAAGCTGTGAGTGAGTGAGAGAGAGAGAATGAGAAGCTGTGTGTGTGAGATTAAGAGAAGCTGTGAGTGAGAGAGAGAGAGAAAGAGAAGCTGTGAGTGAGAGACAGAGAGATAAAGAGAAGCTGTGAGAGAGAGTGAGAAAGAGAAGCTGTGAGAGAGAGAGAATGAGAAGCTGTGTGAGAGGGAGAGAAAAAGAGAGAAATAGAAGCTACAAGTGAGAGAGAGAGAGAAGCTGTGAGTGTGTGAGAGAGGGAAGTGAAGCTGTGAGTGAAAAAGAGAGAAAGTGAAGCTGTGAGTGAGAGGTAGAGAGAGAAAGAGAAGCTGTGAGTTAGAGAGAGATGGAGAACGAGAAGCTGTGTGTGTGAGATAAAGAGAAGCTGTGAGTGAGAGAGAGAGAGAGAAAGAGAAGCTGTGAGTGAGAGATAGAGAGAGAAAGAGAAGCTGTGAGTGAGAGAGACAGAGAGAATCTGTGAGTGAGAGAGAGAGAGAAAGAGAAGCTATGAGTGAGAGAGAGAGAAGCTGTGAGTGAGAGAGAGAAGCTGTGCGTGAGAGAGAGAGAAGCTGTGTGTGTGTGTGTGAGAGAGAGAGAAGCTGTGAGTGAGAGAGAAAGAGAGAAAGAGAAGCTGTGTGATAGAGAGAGAGAGAAGCTGTGAGTGTGAGAGAGAGTGAGATAAAGAGAAGTTGTGAGTTAGTGAGTGACTGAGAGAAGCTGTGAGTGAAAGAGAGAAAGAGAAGCTGTGAGTGAGAGAGAGAGAAGCTGTGAGTGAGAGGCAGAGAGAGAAAGAGAAGCTGAGTGTGTGAGAGAGAGTGATAAGCTGTGTGTGTGAGAGAGAGAAGCTGTGAGTGAGAGAGAGAGAAAGAGAAGCTTTGAGTGAGAGAGAGAGAGAAGCTGTGAGTGAGAGAGAGAAAGAGAAGCTGTGAGTGAGAGACAGAGGGAGAAAGAAAGGGTGTGAGTGCGAGAGAGAGAAAGAGAAGCTGTGTGAGAGAGAGAAAGAGAAGCTGTGAGTGAGAAAGAGAGAGAAAGAGAAGCTGTGTGTGTGATAGAGAAAGAGAAGCTGTGAGTGAGAGAGAGAGAAGCTGTGAGTGAAAGTGAGAAAGAGAAGTGATATTGAGAGAGAGAGAGAAGCTGTGAGTGAGAGAAAGAGAAAGAGAAGCTGTGAGTAAGAGAGAAAGAGAGAAATAGAAGCTATGTGTGAGAGACAGAGAGAGAAGCTGTGAGTGAGTGAGAGAGAGAGAAGCTGTGAGTGAGATACAGAGAGAGAAAGAGAAGTTGTTAGTGAGAGAGAGAGAGAAAGAGAAAGAGAAGCTGTGAGAGAGAGAGAGAAGCTGTGAGTGAGAGAGAGAGAGAAGCTGTGAGTGAGAGACAGAGAGATAAAGAGAAGCTGTGAGAGAGAGAGAGAAAGAGAAGCTGTGAGAGAGAGAGAGAATGAGAAGCTTTGAGTGAGAGAGAGAAAGAGAGAGAGAAGCTGTGAGTGTGAGAGAGAGTGAGATAAAGAGAAGCTGTGAGTGAGTGAGAGAGAGAGAGAAGCTGTGAGTGAATGTGAGAAAGAGAAGCTGATAGTGAGAGAGAGAGAAGCTGTGAGTGAGAGAAAGAGAAAGAGAAGCTGTGAGTAAGAGAGAAAGAGAGAAATAGAAGCTATGAGTGAGAGACAGAGAGAGAAGCTGTGAGTGAGTGAGAGAGAGAGAAGTTGTGTGAGAGAGAGAGAGAAAAAGAGAAGCTGTGAGTGTGAGAGAGAGAGAAAGAGAAGCTGTAAGTGAGTGAGAGAAAGAGAAGCTGTGAGTGTGAGAGAGAGAAAGAGAAGCTGTGAGTGAGAGAGAGAGTGAGAAGCTGTGAGTGAGAGAGAGAGAGAAAGAGATGCTGTGAGTGAGAGACAGAGAGAGAAAGAGAAGTTGTTAGTGAGAGAGAGAGAGAGAGAGAGAAGCTGTGAGTGAGAGAGAGAAAGAGTAGCTGTGTGAGAGAGAGAGAAGCTGTGAGTGAGAGACAGAGAGATAAAGAGAAGCTGTGAGAAAGAGAGAGAATGAGAAGCTGTGTGTGAGAGAGAAAGAGAAGTTGTTATTGAGAGAGAGAGAGAGAGAAAGAGCTGTGAGAGAGAGAAAGAGAAAGAGAAGCTGTGTGTGAGAGAGAAAGAGAAGCTGTGAGTGAGAGAGAGAGAGAGAAAGAGAAGCTGTGTGAGAGAGAGTGTGATAAGCTGTGAGGGAGAGAGAGAGAAAGAGAAGCTGTGAGTGACAGACAGTGAGAGAAGCTGTGTGAGAGAGAGAGAGCAAGAGAAGCTGTGAGTGTGAGAGAGAGAGAGAAAGAAAGCTGTGAGTGAGAGAGAGAGAAAGAGAAGCTGTGAGTGAGAGAGAGAGAGAAGGAGAAGTTGTGTGTGAGAGAGAGATAGAGAAAGAGAACCTGTGTGAGAGAGAGAGTGATAAGCTGTGAGGGAGAGAGAGAGAGAAAGAGAAGCTGTGAGTGAGAGACAGTGAGAGAGAGTAGCTGTGTGTGAGAGAGAGAAAGAGAACCTGTGAGTGAGAGAAAGAGAGAAAGAGAAGCTTTGAGTGAGAGACAGAGAGAGAAAGAGAAGCTGTGTGAGAGAGAGAGAGTGATAAGCTGTGAGTGAGAGAGAGAGAGAAAGAGAAGCTGTGAGTGAGAGACAGAGAGAGTGAGTAGCTGTATGTGTGTGTGTGAGAGAGAGCAAGAGAATCTGTGAGTGAGAGGGAGAGAAAAAGAGAAGCTGTGAGTGACAGAGAAAGAGAGAAAGAGAAGCTGTGAGTGAGAGAGAGTGAGAAGCTATGAGAGAGAGAGCAAGAGAAGCTGTGAGTGAGAGAGAAAGAGAAGCTGTGAGTGAGAAAGAGAGAGAAAGAGAAGCTGTGAGTGAGAAGACGGAGAGAGAAAGAGAAGCTGTTGAGAGAGAGAGATAGAGAAAGAGAAGCTGTGAGTGAGAGAGTGAGAGAAAGAGAAGCTGTGAGTGTGTGTGAGAGAGAAAGAGAAGCTGTGAGAGAGAGAGAAAAAGAGAAGCTGTGAGTGAGAGAGAGAGAGAGAGAACGAGAAGCTGTGTGTGAGAGAGAAAGAGAAGCTGTGAGTGAGAGAGAGAGAAAGAGAAGCTGTGAGTGCGAGATAGAGAGAGAAAGAGAAGCTGTGAGTGAGTGAGAGAGAGAGAATGAGAAGCTGTGTGTGTGAGATTAAGAGAAGCTGTGAGTGAGAGAGAGAGAGAAAGAGAAGCTGTGAGTGAGAGAGAGAAAGAGAAGCTGTGAGAGAGAGAGAAAGAGAAGCTGTGAGTGAGAAACAGAGAGAGAAAGAGAAACTGTGTGAGAGAGAGAGAGTGATAAGCTGTGAGTGAGAGAGAGAGAAAGAGAAGCTGTGAGTGTGTGTGTGAGAGAGAAAGAAAGCTGTGAGTGAGAGAGAGAGAAAGAGAAGGTGTGAGTGTGTGAGAGAGAGAAGGAGAAGTTGTGTGAGAGAGAGATAGAGAAAGAGTAGCTGTGAGAGAGAGAGAGAGAAAGAGAAGCTGTGAGTGTGTGAGAGAGAGAAAGAGAAGTTGTGTGAGAGAGAGAAAAAGAGAAGCTGTGAGTGAGAGTGAAAGAGAGAAATAGAAGCTACGAGTGAGAGAGAGAGAGAAGCTGTGAGTGTGTGAGAGAGAGGAAGTGAAGCTGTGAGTGAAAAAGAGAGAAAGAGAAGCTGTGAGTGAGAGATAGAGAGAGAAAGAGAAGCTGTGAGTTAGAGAGAGAGAGAATGAGAAGCTGTGTGTGTGAGATAAAGAGAAGCTGTGAGTGAGAGAGAGAGAAAGAGAAGCTGTGAGTGAGAGATAGAGAGAGAAAGAGAAGCTGTGAGTGAGAGAGAGAGAGAAAGAGAATCTATGAGTGAGAGAGAGAGAAGCTGTGAGTGAGAGAGAGAAGCTGTGCGTGAGAGAGAGAGAGAAGCTGTGTGTGTGTGTGAGAGAGAGAAGCTGTGAGTGAGAGAGAGAGAGAGAAAGAGAAGCTGTGTGATAGAGAGAGAGAAGCTGTGAGTGTGAGAGAGTGAGATAAAGAGAAGTTGTTAGTGAGTGAGTGAGTGAGAGAAGCTGTGAGTGAAAGAGAGAAATGGAAGCTGTGAGTGAGAGAGAGAGAGAAGCTGTGAGTGAGAGACAGAGAGAGAAAGAGAAGCTGTGTGAGAGAGAGAGTGTGATAAGCTCTGTGTGTGTGAGAGAGAGAAGCTATGAGTGAGAGAAAGAGAAAGAGAAGATGTGAGTGAGAGAGAGAGAGAAGCTGTGAGTGAGAGAGAGAAAGAGAAGCTGTGAGTGAGAGACAGAGAGAGAAAGAAAGGGTGTGAGTGAGAGACAGAGAGAGAAAGAGAAGCTGTGTGTGTGAGAGAGAAAGAGAAGCTGTGAGTGAGAGAGAGAGAAGCTGTGAGTGAAAGTGAGAAAGAGAAGCTGATAGAGAGAGAGAGAGAGAAGCTGTGAGTGAGAGAAAGATAAAGAGAAGCTGTGAGTAAGAGAGAAAGAGAGAAATAGAAGCTATGAGTGAGAGACAGAGAGAGAAGCTGTGAGTGAGTGAGAGAAAGAGAAGCTGTGAGTGAGAGACAGAGAGAGAAAGAGAAGTTGTTAGTGAGAGAGAGAGAGATTGAAAGAGAAGCTGTGTGAGAGAGAGAGAGAAACTATGAGTGAGTGAGAGAGAAAGAGATGCTGTGAGTGAGAGACAGAGAGAGAAAGAGAAGTTGTTAGTGAGAGAGAGAGAGAGAAAGAGAAGCTGTGAGAGAGAGAGATAGAAGCTGTGAGTGAGAGACAGAGGGAGAAAGAGAAGCTGTGTGTGTGTGAGAGAGAGAAGCTGTGTGTGAGAGAGAAAGAGAAGCTGTGAGTGAGAGAGAGAGAGAAAGAGAATCTGTGAGTGAGAGAGAGAGAGAAAGAGAAGCTGTGAGAGAGAGAGAAAGAGAAGCTGTGAGTGAGAAACAGAGAGAGAAAGAGAAGCTGTGTGAGAGAGAGAAAGTGATAAGCTGTGAGTGAGAGAGAGAGAAAGAGAAGCTGTGAGTGTGTGTGTGAGAGAGAAAGAAAGCTGTGAGTGAGAGAGAGAGAGAAAGAGAAGGTGTGAGTGTGTGAGAGAGAGAAGGAGAAGTTGTGTGAGAGAGAGATAGAGAAAGAGTAGCTGTGAGAGAGAGAGAGAGAAAGAGAAGCTGTGAGTGTGTGTGAGAGAGAAAGAGAAGTTGTGTGAGAGAGAGAAAAAGAGAAGCTGTGAGTGAGAGTGAAAGAGAGAAATAGAAGCTACGAGTGAGAGAGAGAGACAAGCTGTGAGTGTGTGTGAGAGAGGAAGTGAAGCTGTGAGTGAAAAAGAGAGAAAGAGAAGCTGTGAGTGAGAGATAGAGAGAGAAAGAGAAGCTGTGAGTTAGAGAGAGAGAGAGAATGAGAAGCTGTGTGTGTGAGATAAAGAGAAGCTGTGAATGAGAGAGAGAGAAAGAGAAGCTGTGAGTGAGAGATAGAGAGAGAAAGAGAAGCTGTGAGTGAGAGAGAGAGAGAGAGAAGCTATGAGTGAGAGAGAGAGAGAAGCTGTGAGTGAGAGAGAGAAGCTGTGCGTGTGAGAGAGAGAGAAGCTGTGTGTGTGTGTGTGAGAGAGAAGCTGTGAGTGAGAGAGAGAGAAAGAAAGAGAAGCTGTGTGATAGAGAGAGAGAAGCTGTGAGGTGAGAGAGAGTGAGATAAAGAGAAGTTGTGAGTGAGTGAGTGAGTGAGAGAAGCTGTGAGTGAAAGAGAGAAAGGGAAGCTGTGAGTGAGAGAGAGAGAGAGAAGCTGTGAGTGAGAGACAGAGAGAGAAAGAGAAGCTGTGTGTGAGAGAGAGTGTGATAAGCTCTGTGTGTGTGTGAGAGAGAAGCTATGAGAGAAAGAGAAAGAGAAGCTGTGAGTGAGAGAGAGAGAGAGAAGCTGTGAGTGAGAGAGAGAAAGAGAAGCTGTGAGTGAGAGACAGAGAGAGAAAGAAAGGGTGTGAGTGAGAGACAGAGAGAGAAAGAGAAGCTGTGTGTGTGAGAGAGAAAGAGAAGCTGTGAGTGAGAGAGAGAGAAGCTGTGAGTGAAAGTGAGAAAGAGAAGCTGATAGAGAGAGAGAGAGAGAAGCTGTGAGTGAGAGAAAGATAAAGAGAAGCTGTGAGTAAGAGAGAAAGAGAGAAATAGAAGCTATGAGTGAGAGACAGAGAGAGAAGCTGTGAGTGAGTGAGAGAGAGAGAAGCTGTGAGTGAGAGACAGAGAGAGAAAGAGAAGTTGTTAGTGAGAGAGAGAGAGAGAGAGAGAAAGAGAAGCTATGAGAGAGAGAGAGAGAGAAACTATGAGTGAGAGAGAGAGAGAAGCTGTGAGTGAGAGACAGAGAGATAAAGAGAAGCTGTGAGAGAGAGAGAGAAAGAGAAGCTGTGAGAGAGAGAGAATGAGAAGCTTTGAGTGAGAGAGAGAAAGAGAGAGAGAAGCTGTGAGTGTGAGAGAGAGTCAGATAAAGAGAAGCTGTGAGTGAGTGAGAGAGAGAGAGAAGCTGTGAGTGAAAGTGAGAAAGAGAAGCTGATAGTGAGAGAGAGAGAGAGAAGCTGTGAGTGAGAGAAAGAGAAAGAGAAGCTGTGAGTAAGAGAGAAAGAGAGAAATAGAAGCTATGAGTGAGAGACAGAGAGAGAAGCTGTTAGTGAGTGAGAGAGAGAGAAGTTGTGTGAGAGAGAGAGAAAAAGAGAAGCTGTGAGTGTGTGTGAGAGAGAAAGAGAAGCTGTAAGTGAGTGAGAGAAAGAGAACCTGTGAGTGTGTGAGAGAGAAAGAGAACCTGTGAGTGAGAGAGAGAGTGAGAAGCTGTGAGTGAGAGAGAGAGAGAAAGAGATGCTGTGAGTGAGAGACAGAAAGAGAAGTTGTTAGTGAGAGAGAGAGAGAGAGAGAAGCTGTGAGAGAGAGAGAAAGAGAAGCTGTGAGAGAGAGAGAGAGAAGCTGTGAGTGAGAGACAGAGAGATAAAGAGAAGCTGTGAGAGAGAGAGAGAATGAAAAGGTGTGTGTGAGAGAGAAAGAGAAGTTGTTATTGAGAGAGAGAGAGAGAGAGAAAGAGCTGTGAGAGAGAGAAAGAGAAAGAGAAGCTGTGTGTGAGAGAGAAAGAGAAGCTGTGAGTGAGAGAGAGAGAGAGAAAGAGAAGCTGTGTGAGAGAGAGAAAGAGAAGCTGTGAGTGAGAGACAGAGAGAGAAAGAGAAGCTGTGTGAGAGAGAGAGTGATAAGCTGTGAGGGAGAGAGAGAGAGAAAGAGAAGCTGTGAGTGAGAGACAGTGAGAGAGAGTAGCTGTGAGAGAGAGAGAGAGCAAGAGAAGCTGTGAGTGTGTGTGTGAGAGCGAAAGAAAGCTGTGAGTGAGAGAGAGAGAGAGAAAGAGAAGCTGTGAGTGAGAGAGAGAGAGAAGGAGAAGTTGTGTGAGAGAGAGAAAGAGAAGCTGTGAGTGTGTGTGAGAGAGAAAGTGAAGTTGTGAGAGAGAGAGAAAAAGAGAAGCTGTGAGTGAGAGTGAAAGAGAGAAATAGAAGCTACGAGTGAGAGAGAGAGAAGCTGTGAGTGTGTGAGAGAGAGGAAGTGAAGCTGTGAGTGAAAAAGAGAGAAAGTGAAGCTGTGAGTGAGAGATAGAGAGAGAAAGAGAAGCTGTGAGTTAGAGAGAGAGAGAGAACGAGAAGCTGTGTGTGTGAGAGAGAGAATCTGTGAGTGAGAGAGAGAGAGAAAGAGAAGCTATGAGTGAGAGAGAGAGAAACTGTGAGTGAGAGAGAGAAGCTGTGCGTGAGAGAGAGAGAGAGAGAAGCTGTGTGTGTCTGTGAGAGAGAGAGAAGCTGTGAGAGAGAGAGAGAGAGAAGCTGTGTGATAGAGAGAGAGAGAAGCTGTGAGTGTGAGACAGAGTGAGATAAAGAGAAGTTGTGAGTGAGAGAGAGAGAGAGAGAAGCTGTGAGTGAGAGACAGAGAGAGAAAGAGAAGCTGTGTGTGTGAGAGAGAGTGATAAGCTGTGTGTGTGTGAGAGAGAAGCTGTGAGTGAGTGAGAGAGAAAGAGAAGCTGTGAGTGAGTGAGAGAGAGAAGCTGTGAGTGAGAGAGAGAAAGAGAAGCTGTGAGTGAGAGACAGAGGGAGAAAGAAAGGGGGTGAGTGCGAGAGAGAGAAAGAGAAGCTGTGAGAGAGAGAGAGAAAGAGAAGCTGTGAGTGAGAAAGAGAGAGAAAGAGAAGCTGTGAGTGAGAGACAGAGAGAGAAAGAGAAGCTGTGTGTGTGAGAGAGAAAGAGAAGCTGTGAGTGAGAGAGAGAGTAGCTGTGAGTGAAAGTGAGAAATAGAAGCTGATAGTGTGAGAGAGAGAGAGAAGCTGTGAGTGAGAGAAAGAGAAAGAGAAGCTGTGAGTAAGAGAGAAAAAGAGAAATAGAAGCTATGAGTGAGAGACAGAGAGAGAAGCTGTGAGTGAGTGAGAGAGAGAGAAGCTGTGTGAGAGAGAGAGAGAAAAAGAGAAGCTGTGAGAGAGAGAGAGAGAGAGAAGCTGTAAGTGAGTGAGAGAAGGAGAAGCTGTGAGTGTGTGAGAGAGAAAGAGAAGCTGTGAGTGAGAGAGAGAGAGAGAAAGAGTTGTTAGTGAGAGAGAGAGAGAGAAAGAGAAGCTTTGAGAGAGAGAGAGAGAGAGAGAGAGAGAGAGAGAAGCTGTGAGTGAGAGAGAGAAGCTGTGAGTGAGAGACAGAGAGATAAAGAGAAGCTGAGAGAGAGAGTGAGAAAGAGAAGCTGTGAGAGAGAGAGAATGAGAAGCTGGGTGAGAGGGAGAGAGAAAGAGAGAAATAGAAGCTACGAGTGAGAGAGAGAGAGAAGCTGTGAGTGTGTGAGAGAGAGGGTGAAGCTGTGAGTGAAAAAGAGAGAAAGTGAAGCTGTGAGTGAGAGATAGAGAGAGAAAGAGAAGCTGTGAGTTAGAGAGAGAGAACGAGAAGCTGTGTGTGTGAGATAAAGAGAAGCTGTGAGTGAGAGAGAGAGAGAAAGAGAAGCTGTGAGTTAGAGAGAGAAAGAGAAGCTGTGAGTGAGAGAGAGAGAATCTGTGAGTGAGAGAGAGAGAGAAAGAGAAGCTATGAGTGAGATAGAGAGAAGCTGTGAGTGAGAGAGAGAAGCTGTGCGTGAGAGAGAGAGAGAGAAGCTGTGTGTGTGTGAGAGAGAGAGAGAAGCTGTGAGTGAGAGAGAGAGAGAGAAAGAGAAGCTGTGTGATAGAGAGAGATAAGCTGTGAGTGTGAGAGAGAGTGAGATAAAGAGAAGTTGTGAGTGAGTGAGTGAGTGAGAGAAGCTGTGAGTGAAAGAGAGAAAGAGAAGCTGTGAGTGAGAGAGAGAGAGAGAAGCTGTGAGTGAGAGACAGAGAGAGAAAGAGAAGCTGTGTGTGAGAGAGAGAGTGATAAGCTGTGTGTGTGTGAGAGAGAAGCTGTGAGTGAGAGAGAGAGAAAGAGAAGCTGTGAGTGAGTGAGAGAGAGAAGCTTAGAGTGAGAGAGAGAAAGAGAAGCTGTGAGTGAGAGACAGAGGGAGAAAGAAAGTGTGTGAGTGCGAGAGAGAGAAAGAGAAGCTGTGAGAGAGAGAGAAAGAGAAGCTGTGAGTGAGAAAGAGAGAGAAAGAGAAGCTGTGTGTGTGAGAGAGAAAGAGAAGCTGTGAGTGAGAGAGAGAGAAGCTGTGAGTGAAAGTGAGAAAGAGAAGCTGATAGTGAGAGAGAGAGAGAAGCTGTGAGTGAGAGAAAGAGAAAGAGAAGCTGTGAGTAAGAGAGAAAGAGAGAAATAGAAGCTATGAGTGAGAGACAGAGAGAGAAGCTGTGAGTGAGTGAGAGAGAGAGAAGCTGTGTGAGAGAGAGAGAGAAAAAGAGAAGCTGTGAGAGAGAGAGAGAGAAAGAGAAGCTGTAAGTGAGTGAGAGAAGGAGAAGCTGTGAGTGTGAGAGAGAGAAAGAGAAGCTGTGTGTGAGAGAGAGAGAGAGAGAAAGAGAAGTTGTTAGTGAGAGAGAGAGAGAGAAAGAAAGAGAAGCTTTAAGAGAGAGAGAGAGAGAAGCTGTGAGTGAGAGACAGAGAGATATAGAGAAGCTGTGAGAGAGAGTGAGAAAGAGAAGCTGTGAGAGAGAGAGAATGAGAAGCTGTGTGAGGGAGAGAGAAAGAGAATTTGTTAGTGAGAGAGAGAGAGAAGGAGCTGTGAGAGAGAGAGAGAGCAAGAGAAGCTGTGAGTGAGAGAGAGAGAGAAAGAGAAGCTGTGAGTGAGAGAGAAAGAGAGAAAGAGAAGCTGTGAGAGAGAGAGAGTGAGAAGCTATGAGAGAGAGAGAGCAAGAGAAGCTGTGAGTGAGAGAGAGAAAGAGAAGCTGTGAGAAATAGAGAGAAAGAGAAGCTGTGAGTGAGAAGATAGAGAGAGAAAAAGAAGCTGTGTGAGAGAGAGAGAGAGAAAGTGAAGCTGTGAGTGAGAAGGATGAGAAATAAAGAGAAGCTGTGAGTGTGTGTGAGAGAGAAAGAGAAGCTGTGAGAGAGAGAAAAAAAGAGAAGCTGTGAGTGAGAGTGAAAGAGAGAAATAGCAGCTATGAGTGAGAGAGAGAGAGAAGCTGTGAGAGAGAAAGAGAGAGAAAGAGAAGTTGTTAGTGAGAGAGAGAGAGAAAGAGAAGCTTTGAGAGAGAGAGAGAGAAAGAGAAGCTGTGAGTGAGAGAGAGAGAGAAGCTGTGAGTGAGAGACAGAGAGATAAAGAGAAGCTGTGTGAGAGAGAGAAAGAGAAGCTGTGAGTGAGAGGGAGAGAGAATGAGAAGCTGTGTGAGAGGGAGAGAGAAAGAGAAGATTTTAGTGAGAGAGAGAGAGAGAGAGAAAGAGCTGTGAGAGAGAGAGAGAGAAAGAGAAGCTGTGTGAGAGAGAAAGAGAAGCTGTGAGTGAGAGAGAGAGAAAGTGAAGCTGTGAGTGAGAGAGAGAGAGAAAGAGAACCTGTGACTGAGAGAAAGAGAAGCTGTGAGTGAGAGAGAGAGAAGCTGTGAGTGAAAGTGAGAAAGAGAAGCTGATAGTGAGAGAGAGAGAGAGAGAGAAGCTGTGAGTGAGAGAAAGAGAAAGAGAAGCTGTGAGTAAGAGAGAAAGAGAGAAATAGAAGCTATGAGAGAGAGAGAGAAAAAGAGAAGCTGTGAGTGTGAGAGAGAGAGAAAGAGAAGCTGTAAGTGAGTGAGAGAAAGAGAAGCTGTGAGTGTGAGAGAGAGAAAGAGAAGCTGTGAGTGAGAGAGAGAGTGAGAAGCTGTGAGTGAGAGAGAGAGAGAAAGAGATGCTGTGAGTGAGAGACAGAGAGAGAAAGAGAAGTTGTTAGTGAGAGAGAGAGAGTGAGAGAGAGAAAGAGTAGCTGTGTGAGAGAGAGAGAAGCTGTGAGTGAGAGACAGAGAGATAAAGAGAAGCTGTGAGAAAGAGAGAGAATGAGAAGCTGTGTGTGAGAGAGAAAGAGAAGTTGTTATTGAGAGAGAGTGAGAGAGAAAGAGCTGTGAGAGAGAGAAAGAGAAAGAGAAGCTGTGTGTGAGAGAGAAAGAGAAGCTGTGAGTGAGAGAGAGAGAGAGAAAGAGAAGCTGTGAGAGAGAAAGAAAGAGAAGCTGTGAGTGAGAGACAGATAGAGAAAGAGAAGCGGTGTGAGAGAGATAGTAATAAGCTGTGAGGGAGAGAGAGAGAAAGAGAAGCTGTGAGTGACAGACAGTGAGAGAGAGTAGCTGTGAGAGAGAGAGAGCAAGAGAAGTTGTGAGTGTGTGTGTGAGAGAGAAAGACAGCTGTGAGTGAGAGAGAGAGAAAGAGAAAGAGAAGCTGTGAGTGAGTGAGAGAGAGAAGGAGAAGTTGTGTGTGAGAGAGAGATAGAGAAAGAGAAGCTGTGTGAGAGAGAGAGTGATAAGCTGTGAGGGAGAGAGAGAGAGAAAGAGAAGCTGTGAGTGAGAGACAGTGAGAGAGAGTAGCTGTGAGAGAGAGAGAGAAAGAGAACCTGTGAGTGAGAGAGAGAGTGATAAGCTGTGAGTGAGAGAGAGAGAGAAAGAGAAGCTGTGAGTGAGAGACAGAGAGAGAGAGTAGCTGTATGTGTGTGTGAGAGAGAGAGCAAGAGAATCTGTGAGTGAGAGAGAGAGAAAAAGAGAAGCTGTGAGTGACAGAGAAAGAGAGAAAGAGAAGCTGTGAGTGAGAGAGAGTGAGAAGCTATGAGAGAGAGAGCAAGAGAAGCTGTGAGTGAGAGAGAGAAAGAGAAGCTGTGAGTGAGAAAGAGAGAGAAAGAGAAGCTGTGAGTGAGAAGACAGAGAGAGAAAGAGAAGCTGTTGAGAGAGAGAGATAGAGAAAGAGAAGCTGTGAGTGAGAGAGAGAGTGAAAGAGAAGCTGTGAGTGTGTGTGAGAGAGAAAGAGAAGCTGTGAGAGAGAGAGAAAAAGAGAAGCTGTGAGTGAGAGAGAGAGAGAGAACGAGAAGCTGTGTGTGAGAGAGAAAGAGAAGCTGTGAGTGAGAGAGAGAGAGAGAGAAAGAGAAGCTGTGAGTGCGAGATAGAGAGAGAAAGAGAAGCTGTGAGTGAGTGAGAGAGAGAGAATGAGAAGCTGTGTGTGTGAGATTAAGAGAAGCTGTGAGTGAGAGAGAGAGAAAAAGAGAAGCTGTGAGTGAGAGAGAGAAAGAGAAGCTGTGAGAGAGAGAGAATGAGAAGCTGTGAGTGAGAGAGAGAAAGAGAGAGAGAAGCTGTGAGTGTGAGAGAGAGTGAGATAAAGAGAAGCTGTGAGTGAGTGTGAGAGAGAGAGAAGCTGTGAGTGAAAGTGAGAAAGAGAAGCTGATAGTGAGAGAGAGTGAAGCTGTGAGTGAGAGAAAGAGAAAGAGAAGCTGTGAGTAAGAGAGAAATAGAAGCTATGAGTGAGAGACAGAGAGAGAAGCTGTGAGTGAGTGAGAGAGAGAGAAGTTGTGTGAGAGAGAGAGAAAAAGAGAAGCTGTGAGTGAGAGAGAGAAAGAGAAGCTGTAAGTGAGTGAGAGAAAGAGAAGCTGTGAGTGTGAGAGAGAGAAAGAGAAGCTGTGAGTGAGAGAGAGAGTGAGAAGCTGTGAGTGAGAGAGAGAGAAAGAGATGCTGTGAGTGAGAGACAGAGAGAGAAAGAGAAGTTGTTAGTGAGAGAGAGAGAGAGAAAGAGAAGCTGTGAGAGAGAGAGAGAGAAAGAGAAGCTGTGAGAGAGAGAGATAGAAGCTGTGAGTGAGAGACAGAGAGAGAAAGAGAAGCTGTGTGTGTGAGAGAGAGAGAAGCTGTGTGTGAGAGAGAAAAAGAAGCTGTGAGTGAGAGAGAGAGAGAAAGAGAATCTGTGAGTGAGAGAGAGAGAGAAAGAGAAGCTGTGAGAGAGAGAGAAAGAGAAGCTGTGAGTGAGAAACAGAGAGAGAAAGAGAAGCTGTGTGAGAGAGAGAGAGTGATAAGCTGGGAGTGAGAGAGAGAGAAAGAGAAGCTGTGAGTGTGTGTGTGAGAGAGAAAGAAAGCTGTGAGTGAGAGAGAGAGAGAAAGAGAAGGTGTGAGTGTGTGAGAGAGAGAAGGAGAAGTTGTGTGAGAGAGAGATAGAGAAAGAGTAGCTGTGAGAGAGAGAGAGAGAGAAAGAGAAGCTGTGAGTGTGTGAGAGAGAGAAAGAGAAGTTGTGTGAGAGAGAGAAAAAGAGAAGCTGTGAGTGAGAGTGAAAGAGAGAAATAGAAGCTACGAGTGAGAGAGAGAGAAGCTGTGAGTGTGTGAGAGAGAGGAAGTGAAGCTGTGAGTGAAAAAGAGAGAAAGAGAAGCTGTGAGTGAGAGATAGAGAGAGAAAGAGAAGCTGTGAGTTAGAGAGAGAGAGAGAATGAGAAGCTGTGTGTGTGAGATAAAGAGAAGCTGTGAGTGAGAGAGAGAGAAAGAGAAGCTGTGAGTGAGAGATAGAGAGAGAAAGAGAAGCTGTGAGTGAGAGAGAGAGAGAGAGAAAGAGAAGCTATGAGTGAGAGAGAGAGAGAAGCTGTGAGTGAGAGAGAGAAGCTGTGCGTGAGAGAGAGAGAGAAGCTGTGTGTGTGTGTGTGAGAGAGAAGCTGTGAGTGAGAGAGAGAGAAAGAAAGAGAAGCTGTGTGATAGAGAGAGAGAAGCTGTGAGTGTGAGAGAGTGTGAGATAAAGAGAAGTTGTGAGTGAGTGAGTGAGTGAGAGAAGCTGTGAGTGAAAGAGAGAAAGGGAAGCTGTGAGTGTGAGAGAGAGAGAAGCTGTGAGTGAGAGACAGAGAGAGAAAGAGAAGCTGTGTGTGAGAGAGAGTGTGATAAGCTCTGTGTGTGTGAGAGAGAGAAGCTATGAGTGAGAGAAAGAGAAAGAGAAGCTGTGAGAGAGAGAGAAGCTGTGAGTGAGAGAGAGAAAGAGAAGCTGTGAGTGAGAGACAGAGAGAGAAAGAAAGGGTGTGAGTGAGAGACAGAGAGAGAAAGAGAAGCTGTGTGTGTGAGAGAGAAAGAGAAGCTGTGAGTGAGAGAGAGAGAAGCTGTGAGTGAAAGTGAGAAAGAGAAGCTGATAGAGAGAGAGAGAGAGAGAGAAGCTGTGAGTGAGAGAAAGATAAAGAGAAGCTGTGAGTGTGTGTGTGAGAGAGAAAGAAAGCTGTGAGTGAGAGAGAGAGAGAAAGAGAAGGTGTGAGTGTGTGAGAGAGAGAAGGAGAAGTTGTGTGAGAGAGAGATAGAGAAAGAGTAGCTGTGAGAGAGAGAGAGAGAAATAGAAGCTGTGAGTGTGTGTGAGAGAGAAAGAGAAGTTGTGTGAGAGAGAGAAAAAGAGAAGCTGTGAGTGAGAGTGAAAGAGAGAAATAGAAGCTACGAGTGAGAGAGAGAGACAAGCTGTGAGTGTGTGTGAGAGAGGAAGTGAAGCTGTGAGTGAAAAAGAGAGAAAGAGAAGCTGTGAGTGAGAGATAGAGACAGAAAGAGAAGCTGTGAGTTAGAGAGAGAGAGAGAATGAGAAGCTGTGTGTGTGAGATAAAGAGAAGCTGTGAGTGAGAGAGAGAGAAAGAGAAGCTGTGAGTGAGAGATAGAGAGAGAAAGAGAAGCTGTGAGTGAGAGAGAGAGAGAAAGAGAAGCTATGAGTGAGAGAGAGAGAGAAGCTGTGAGTGAGAGAGAGAAGATGTGCGTGAGAGAGAGAGAGAAGCTGTGTGTGTGTGTGAGAGAGAGAAGCTGTGAGTGAGAGAGAGAGAAAGAAAGAGAAGCTGTGTGATAGAGAGAGAGAAGCTGTGAGTGTGAGAGAGAGTGAGATAAAGAGAAGTTGTGAGTGAGTGAGTGAGTGAGTGAGGGAAGCTGTGAGTGAAAGAGAGAAAGGGAAGCTGTGAGTGAGAGAGAGAGAGAGAGAAGCTGTGAGTGAGAGACAGAGAAAGAAAGAGAAGCTGTGTGTGAGAGAGAGTGTGATAAGCTCTGTGTGTGAGAGAGAGAGAAGCTATGAGTGAGAGAAAGAGAAAGAGAAGCTGTGAGTGAGAGAGAGAGAGAAGCTGTGAGTGAGAGAGAGAAAGAGAAGCTGTGAGTGAGAGACAGAGATAGAAAGAAAGGGTGTGAGTGAGAGACAGAGAGAGAAAGAGAAGCTGTGTGTGTGAGAGAGAAAGAGAAGCTGTGAGTGAGAGAGAGAGAAGTTGTGAGTGAAAGTGAGAAAGAGAAGCTGATAGAGAGAGAGAGAGAGAAGCTGTGAGTGAGAGAAAGATAAAGAGAAGCTGTGAGTAAGAGAGAAAGAGAGAAATAGAAGCTATGAGTGAGAGACAGAGAGAGAAGCTGTGAGTGAGTGAGAGAGAGAGAAGCTGTGAGTGAGAGACAGAGAGAGAAAGAGAAGTTGTTAGTGAGAGAGAGAGAGAGAGAAAGAGAAGCTGTGAGAGAGAGAGAGAAACTATGAGTGAGAGAGAGAGAGAAGCTGTGAGTGAGAGACAGAGAGATAAAGAGAAGCTGTGAGAGAGAGAGAGAAAGAGAAGCTGTGAGAGAGAGAGAGAATGAGAAGCTTTGAGTGAGAGAGAGAAAGAGAGAGAGAAGCTGTGAGTGTGAGAGAGAGACAGATAAAGAGAAGCTGTGAGTGAGTGAGAGAGAGAGAGAAGCTGTGAGTGAAAGTGAGAAAGAGAAGCTGATAGTGAGAGAGAGAGAGAGAAGCTGTGAGTGAGAGAAAGAGAAAGAGAAGCTGTGAGTAAGAGAGAAAGAGAGAAATAGAAGCTATGAGTGAGAGACAGAGAGAGAAGCTGTGAGTGAGTGAGAGAGAGAGAAGTTGTGTGAGAGAGAGAAAAAGAGAAGCTGTGAGTGTGTGAGAGAGAGAAAGAGAAGCTGTAAGTGAGTGAGAGAAAGAGAAGCTGTGAGTGTGTGAGAGAGAAAGAGAAGCTGTGAGTGAGAGAGAGAGTGAGAAGCTGTGAGTGAGAGAGAGAGAGAGAGAAAGAGATGCTGTGAGTGAGAGACAGAGAAAGAGAAGTTGTTAGTGAGAGAGAGAGAGAGAGAAGCTGTGTGAGAGAGAGAGAAAGAGAAGCTGTGAGAGAGAGAGAGAGAAGCTGTGAGTGAGAGACAGAGAGATAAAGAGAAGCTGTGAGAGAGAGAGAGAATGAAAAGGTGTGTGTGAGAGAGAAAGAGAAGTTGTTATTGAGAGAGAGAGAGAGAGAAAGAAAGAGCTGTGAGAGAGAGAAAGAGAAAGAGAAGCTGTGTGTGAGAGAGAAAGAGAAGCTGTGAGTGAGAGAGAGAGAGAGAAAGAGAAGCTGTGAGAGAGAGAAAGAGAAGCTGTGAGTGAGAGACAGAGAGAGAAAGAGAAGCTGTGTGAGAGAGAGAGTGATAAGCTGTGAGGGAGAGAGAGAGAGAAAGAGAAGCTGTGAGTGAGAGACAGTGAGAGAGAGTAGCTGTGAGAGAGAGAGAGAGCAAGAGAAGCTGTGAGTGTGTGTGAGAGAGAGAAAGAAAGCTGTGAGTGAGAGAGAGAGAGAGAAAGAGAAGCTGTGAGTGAGAGAGAGAGAAGGAGAAGTTGTGTGAGAGAGAGAGATAGAGAAAGAGAAGCTGTGTGAGAGAGAGAAAGAGAAGCTGTGAGTGTGTGTGAGAGAGAAAGTGAAGTTGTGAGAGAGAGAGAAAAAGAGAAGCTATGAGTGAGAGTGAAAGAGAGAAATAGAAGCTACGAGTGAGAGAGAGAGAGAAGCTGTGAGTGTGTGAGAGAGAGGAAGTGAAGCTGTGAGTGAAAAAGAGAGAAAGTGAAGCTGTGAGTGAGAGATAGAGAGAGAAAGAGAAGCTGTGAGTTAGAGAGAGAGAGAGAACGAGAAGCTGTGTGTGTGAGAGAGAGAATCTGTGAGTGAGAGAGAGAGAGAAAGAGAAGATATGAGTGAGAGAGAGAGAAACTGTGAGTGAGAGAGAGAAGCTGTGCGTGAGAGAGAGAGAGAGAGAGAGAAGCTGTGTGTGTCTGTGAGAGAGAGAGAAGCTGTGTGTGAGAGAGAGAGAGAAGCTGTGTGATAGAGAGAGAGAGAAGCTGTGAGTGTGAGACAGAGTGAGATAAAGAGAAGTTGTGAGTGAGAGAGAGAGAGAGAAGCTGTGAGTGAGAGACAGAGAGAGAAAGAGAAGCTGTGTGTGAGAGAGAGAGTGATAAGCTGTGTGTGTGTGTGAGAGAAGCTGTGAGTGAGTGAGAGAGAAAGAGAAGCTGTGAGTGAGTGAGAGAGAGAAGCTGTGAGTGAGAGAGAGAAAGAGAAGCTGTGAGTGAGAGACAGAGGGAGAAAGAAAGGGGGTGAGTGCGAGAGAGAGAAAGAGAAGCTGTGAGAGAGAGAGAGAAAGAGAAGCTGTGAGTGAGAAAGAGAGAGAAAGAGAAGCTGTGAGTGACAGACAGAGAGAGAAAGAGAAGCTGTGTGTGTGAGAGAGAAAGAGAAGCTGTGAGTGAGAGAGAGTAGCTGTGAGTGAAAGTGAGAAATAGAAGCTGATAGTGTGTGAGAGAGAGAGAAGCTGTGAGTGAGAGAAAGAGAAAGAGAAGCTGTGAGTAAGAGAGAAAAAGTGAAATAGAAGCTATGAGTGAGAGACAGAGAGAGAAGCTGTGAGTGAGTGAGAGAGAGAGAAGCTGTGTGAGAGAGAGAGAGAAAAAGAGAAGCTGTGAGAGAGAGAGAGAGAGAGAAGCTGTAAGTGAGTGAGAGAAGGAGAAGCTGTGAGTGTGAGAGAGAGAAAGAGAAGCTGTGAGTGAGAGAGAGAGAGAGAAAGAGAAGTTGTTAGTGAGAGAGAGAGAGAGAAAGAGAAGCTTTGAGAGAGAGAGAGAGAGAGAGAAGCTGTGAGTGAGAGAGAGAAGCTGTGAGTGAGAGACAGAGAGATAAAGAGAAGCTGAGAGAGAGAGTGAGAAAGAGAAGCTGTGAGAGAGAGAGAATGAGAAGCTGTGTGAGAGGGAGAGAGAAAGAGAGAAATAGAAGCTACGAGTGAGAGAGAGAGAGAAGCTGTGAGTGTGTGAGAGAGAGGGTGAAGCTGTGAGTGAAAAAGAGAGAAAGTGAAGCTGTGAGTGAGAGATAGAGAGAGAAAGAGAAGCTGTGAGTTAGAGAGAGAGAGAACGAGAAGCTGTGTGTGTGAGATAAAGAGAAGCTGTGAGTGAGAGAGAGAGAGAGAGAAAGAGAAGCTGTGAGTGAGAGATAGAGAGAGAAAGAGAAGCTGTGAGTGAGAGAGACAGAGAGAATCTGTGAGTGAGAGAGAGAGAGAAAGAGAAGCTATGAGTGAGATAGAGAGAAGCTGTGAGTGAGAGAGAGAAGCTGTGCGTGAGAGAGAGAGAGAGAAGCTGTGTGTGTGTGTGTGTGAGAGAGAAGCTGTGAGTGAGAGAGAGAGAGAGAAAGAGAAGCTGTGTGATAGAGAGAGAGAGAAGCTGTGAGTGTGAGAGAGAGTGAGATAAAGAGAAGTTGTGAGTGAGTGAGTGAGTGAGAGAAGCTGTGAGTGAAAGAGAGAAAGAGAAGCTGTGAGTGAGAGAGAGAGAGAGAAGCTGTGAGTGAGAGACAGAGAGAGAAAGAGAAGCTGTGTGTGAGAGAGAGAGTGATAAGCTGTGTGTGTGAGAGAGAGAAGCTGTGAGTGAGAGAGAGAGAAAGAGAAGCTGTGAGTGAGAGAGAGAGAGAAGCTGAGAGTGAGAGAGAGAAAGAGAAGCTGTGAGTGAGAGACAGAGGGAGAAAGAAAGTGTGTGAGTGCGAGAGAGAGAAATAGAAGCTGTGAGAGAGAGAGAAAGAGAAGCTGTGAGTGAGAAAGAGAGAGAAAAAGCTGTGTGTGTGAGAGAGAAAGAGAAGCTGTGAGTGAGAGAGAGAGAAAGAGAATCTGTGAGTGAGAGAGAGAGAGAAAGAGAAGCTGTGAGAGAGAGAGAAAGAGAAGCTGTGAGTGAGAGACAGAGAGAGAAAGAGAAGCTGTGTGTGAGAGAGAGTGATAAGCTGTGAGTGAGAGAGAGAGAAAGAGAAGCTGTGAGTGTGTGTGTGAGGGAGAAAGAAAGCTGTGAGTGAGAGAGAGAGAGAGAAAGAGAAGGTGTGAGTGTGTGAGAGAGAGAAGGAGAAGTTGTGTGAGAGAGAGATAGAGAAAGAGTAGCTGTGAGAGAGAGAGAGAGAAAGATAAGCTGTGAGTGTGTGTGAGAGAGAAAGAGAAGTTGTGAGAGAGAGAGAAAAAGAGAAGCTGTGAGTGAGAGTGAAAGAGAGAAATAGAAGCTACGAGTGAGAGAGAGAGAGCTGTGAGTGTGTGAGAGAGAGGAAGTGAAGCTGTGAGTGAAAAAGAGAGAAAGAGAATCTGTGAGTGAGAGATAGAGAGAGAAAGAGAAGCTGTGAGTTAGAGAGAGAGAGAGAATGAGAAGCTGTGTGTGAGATAAAGAGAAGCTGTGAGTGAGAGAGTGAAAGAAAGAGAAGCTGTGAGTGAGAGATAGAGAGAGAAAGAGAAGCTGTGAGTGAGAGAGAGAGAGAAAGAGAAGCTATGAGTGAGAGAGAGAGAGAAGCTATGAGTGAGAGAGAGAAGTTGTGCATGAGAGAGAGAGAGAAGCTGTGTGTGTGAGAGAGAGAGAGAAGCTGTGAGTGAGAGAGAGAGAAAGAAAGAGAAGCTGTGTGATAGAGAGAGATAAGCTGTGAGTGTGAGAGAGAGTGAGATAAAGAGAAGTTGTGAGTGAGTGAGTGAGTGAGAGAAGCTGTGAGTGAAAGAGAGAAAGGGAAGCTGTGAGTGAGAGAGAGAGAGAAGCTGTGAGTGAGAGACAGAGAGAGAAAGAGAAGCTGTGTGTGAGAGAGAGTGTGATAAGCTGTGTGTGAGAGAGAGAGAAGCTATGAGTGAGAGAAAGAGAAAGAGAAGCTGTGAGTGAGAGAGAGAGAGAAGCTGTGAGTGAGAGAGAGAACGAGAAGCTGTGAGTGAGATACAGAGAGAGAAAGAAAGGGTGTGAGTGAGAGACAGAGAGAGAAAGAGAAGCTGTGTGTGTGAGAGAGAAAGAGAAGCTGTGAGTGAGAGAGAGAGAAGCTGTGAGTGAAAGTGAGAAAGAGAAGCTGATAGAGAGAGAGAGAGAAGCTGTGAGTGAGAGAGAAAGAGAGAAATAGAAGCTATGAGTGAGAGACAGAGAGAGAAGCTGTGAGTGAGTGAGAGAGAGAGAAGCTGTGAGTGAGAGACAGAGAGAGAAAGAGAAGTTGTTAGTGAGAGAGAGAGAGAGAAAGAGAAGCTGTGAGAGAGAGAGAGAAGCTGTGAGTGAGAGAGAGAGAGAAGCTGTGAGTGAGAGACAGAGAGATAAAGAGAAGCTGTGAGAGAGAGAGAGAAAGAGAAGCTGTGAGAGAGAGAGAGAATGAGAAGCTGTGAGTGAGAGAGAGAAAGAGAGAGAGAAGCTGTGAGTGTTTGAGAGAGTGAGATAAAGAGAAGCTGTGAGTGAGTGAGAGAGAGAGAGAAGCTGTGAGTGAAAGTGAGAAAGAGAAGCTGATAGTGAGAGAGAGAGAGAAGCTGTGAGTGAGAGAAAGAGAAAGAGAAGCTGTGAGTAAGAGAGAAAGAGAGAAATAGAAGCTATGAGTGAGAGACAGAGAGAGAAGCAGTGAGTGAGTGAGAGAGAGAGAAGTTGTGTGAGAGAGAGAGAAAAAGAGAAGCTGTGAGTGTGTGAGAGAGAGAGAGAGAAGCTGTAAGTGAGTGAGAGAAAGAGAAGCTGTGAGTGTGTGAGAGAGAAAGAGAAGCTGTGAGTGAGAGAGAGAGTGAGAAGCTGTGAGTGAGAGAGGGAGAGAAAGAGATGCTGTGAGTGAGAGACAGAGAGAAAGAGAAGTTGTTAGTGAGAGAGAGAGAGAGAGAGAGAAGCTGTGAGAGAGAGAGAGAGAAAGAGAAGCTGTGAGTGAGAGAGAGAGTGAGAAGCTGTGAGTGAGAGAGAGAGAGAAAGAGATGCTGTGAGTGAGAGACAGAGAGAAAGAGAAGTTCTTAGTGAGAGAGAGAGAGAGAGAGAGAAGCTGTGAGAGAGAGAGAATGAGAAGCTGTGTGAGGGAGAGAGAAAGAGAAGTTGTTATTGAGAGAGAGAGAGAGAAATAGCTGTGAGAGAGAGAAAGAGAAAGAGAAGCTGTGTGTGAGAGAGAAAGAGAAGCTGTGAGTGTGAGAGAGAGGGAGAGAAAGAGAAGCTGTGTGAGAGAGAGAAAGAGAAGCTGTGAGTGAGAGACAGAGAGAGAAAGAGAAGCTGTGTGAGAGAGAGTGATAAGCTGTGAGGGAGAGAGAGAGAAAAAGAGAAGCTGTGAGTGAGAGTGAAAGAGAGAAATAGAAGCTACGAGTGAGAGAGAGAGAGAAGCAGTTAGTGTGTGAGAGAGAGGAAGTGAAGCTGTGAGTGAAAAAGAGAGAAAGTGAAGCTGTGAGTGAGAAATAGAGAGAGAAAGAGAAGCTGTGAGTTAGAGAGAGAGAGAGAATGAGAAGCTGTGTGTGTGAGATAAAGAGAAGCTGTGAGTGAGAGAGAGAGAGACATAGAAGCTGTGAGTGAGAATTAGAGAGAGAAAGAGAAGCTGTGAGAGAGAGAGAGAATCTGTGAGTGAGAGAGAGAGAGAAAGAGAAGCTATGAGTGAGAGAGAGAGAGAAGCTGTGAGTGAGAGAGAGAAGCTGTGCGTGAGAGAGAGAGAGAAGCTGTGTGTGTGTGTGAGAGAGAGAGAAGCTGTGAGTGAGAGAGAGAGAGAAAGAGAAGCTGTGTGATAGAGAGAGAGAGAAGCTGTGAGTGTGAGAGAGAGTGAGATAAAGAGAAGTTGTGAGTGAGAGAGAGAGAGAGAGAAGCTGTGAGTGAGAGACAGAGAGAGAAAGAGAAGCTGTGTGTGTGAGAGAGAGTGATAAGCTGTGTGTGTGAGAGAGAGAAGCTGTGAGTGAGTGAGAGAGAAAGAGAAGCTGTGAGTGAGTGAGAGAGAGAAGTTCTGAGTGAGAGAGAGAAAGAGAAGCTTTGAGTGAGAGACAGAGGGAGAAAGAAAGGGTGTGAGTGTGAGAGAGAGAAAGAGAAGCTGTGAGAGAGAGAGAGAAAGAGAAGCTGTGAGTGAGAAAGAGAGAGAAAGAGAAGCTGTGAGTGAGAGACAGAGAGAGAAAGAGAAGCTGTGTGTGTGAGAGAGAAAGAGAAGCTGTGAGTGAGAGAGAAAGAGAGAAATAGAAGCTATGAGTGAGAGACAGAGAGAGAAGCTGTGAGTGAGTGAGAGAGAGAGAAGCTGTGTGAGAGAGAGAGAGAAAAAGAGAAGCTGTGAGAGAGAGAGAGAGAGAAGCTGTAAGTGAGTGAGAGAAGGAGAAGCTGTGAGTGTGAGAGAGAGAAAGAGAAGCTGTGAGTGAGAGAGAGAGAGAGAAAGAGAAGTTGTTAGCGAGAGAGAGAGAGAGAGAGAAAGAGAAGCTTTGAGAGAGAGAGAGAGAAGCTGTGAGTGAGAGAGAGAGAGAAGCTGTGAGTGAGAGACAGAGAGATAAAGAGAAGCTGTGAGAGAGAGTGAGAAAGAGAAGCTGTGTGTGAGAGAGAATGAGAAGCTGAGTGAGAGGGAGAGAGAAAGAGAGAAATAGAAGCTACGAGTGAGAGAGAGAGAAGCTGTGAGTGTGTGAGAGAGAGGAAGTGAAGCTGTGAGTGAAAAAGAGAGAAAGTGAAGCTGTGAGTGAGAGATAGAGAGAGAAAGAGAAGCTGTTAGAGAGAGAGAGAGAACGAGAAGCTGTATGTGTGAGATAAAGAGACGCTGTGAGTGAGAGAGAGAGAGAAAGAGAAGCTGTGAGTGAGAGATAGAGAGAGAAAGAGAAGCTGTGAGTGAGAGAGACAGAGAGAATCTGTGAGTGAGAGAAAGAGAGAAAGAGAAGCTATGAGTGAGAGAGAGAGAAGCTGTGAGTGAGAGAGAGAAGCTGTGCGTGAGAGAGAGAGAGAGAGAAGCTGTGTGTGTGTGAGAGAGAGTGAGAAGCTGTGAGTGAGAGAGAGAGAGAGAAAGGGAAGCTGTGTGATAGAGAGAGAGAGAAGCTGTGAGTGTGAGAGAGAGTGAGATAAAGAGAAGTTGTGAGTGAGTGAGTGAGTGAGAGAAGCTGTGAGTGAAAGAGAGAAAGAGAAGCTGTGAGTGAGAGAGAGAGAAAGAGAAGCTGTGAGTGAGAGAGAGAGAGAAAGAGAAGCTATGAGTGAGAGAGAGAGAGAAGCTGTGAGTGAGAGAGAGAAGCTGTGCGTGAGAGAGAGAGAGAAGCTGTGTGTGTGTGTGAGAGAGAGAGAAGCTGTGAGTGAGAGAGAAAGAAAGAAAGAGAAGCTGTGTGATAGAGAGAGAGAAGCTGTGAGTGTGAGAGAGAGTGAGATAAAGAGTAGTTGTGAGTGAGTGAGTGAGTGAGAGAAGCTGTGAGTGAAAGAGAGAAAGGGAAGCTGTGAGTGAGAGAGAGAGAGAAAAGCTGTGAGTGAGAGACAGAGAGAGAAAGAGAAGCTGTGTGTGACAGAGAGTGTGATAAGCTGTGTGTGTGAGAGAGAGAGAAGTTATGAGTGAGAGAAAGAGAAAGAGAAGCTGTGAGTGAGAGAGAGATAGAAGCTGTGAGTGAGAGAGAGAAAGAGAAGCTGTGAGTGAGAGACAGAGAGAGAAAGAAAGGGTGTGAGTGAGAGACAGAGAGAGAAAGAGAAGCTGTGTGAGAGAGAGAGAAGCTGTGAGTGAAAGTGAGAAAGAGAAGCTGATAGAGAGAGAGAGAAGGAAGCTGTGAGTGAGAGAAAGAGAAAGAGAAGCTGTGAGCAAGAGAGAAAGAGAGAAATAGAAGCTATGAGTGAGAGACAGAGAAAGAAAGAGAAGTTGTTAGTGAGAGAGAGAGAGAGAGAGAGAAAGAGAAGCTGTGAGAGAGAGAGAGAGAGAAGCTGTGAGTCAGAGAGAGAGAGAAGCTGTGAGTGAGAGACAGAGAGATAAAGAGAAGCTGTGTGTGAGAGAGAGAAAGAGAAGCTGTGTGAGAGAGAGAGAATGAGAAGCTGTGAGTGAGAGAGAGAAAGAGAGAGAGAAGCTGTGAGTGTGAGAGAGAGTGAGATAAAGAGAAGCTGTGAGTGAGTGAGAGAGAGAGAAGCTGTGAGTGAAAGTGAGAAAGAGAAGCTGATAGTGAGAGAGAGAGAGAGAAGCTGTGAGTGATAGAAAGAGAAAGAGAAGCTGTGAGTAAGAGAGAAAGAGAGAAATAGAAGCTATGAGTGAGAGACAGAGAGAGAAGCTGTGAGTGAGTGAGAGAGAGAGAAGTTGTGTGAGAGAGAGAGAAAAAAAGAGAAGCTGTGAGTGTGTGTGAGAGAGAAAGAGAAGCTGTAAGTGAGTGAGAGAAAGAGAAGCTGTGAGTGTGAGAGAGAGAAAGAGAAGCTGTGAGTGAGAGAGAGAATGAGAAGCTGTGAGTGAGTGAGAGAGAGAAAGAGATGCTGTGAGTGAGAGACAGAGAGAGAAAGAGAAGTTGTTAGTGAGAGAGAGAGAGAAGCTGTGTGAGAGAGAGAGAAAGAGAAGCTGTGAGAGAGAGAGAGAAGCTGTGAGTGAGAGACAGAGAGATAAAGAGAAGCTGTGAGAGAGAGAGAGAATGAGAAGCTGTGAGAGAGAGAGAGAAAGAGAAGTTGTTATTGAGAGAGAGAGAGAAAGAAAGAGCTGTGAGAGAGAGAGAAAGAGAAGCTGTGTGTGAGAGAGAAAGAGAAGCTGTGAGAGAGAGAGAGAGAGAAAGAGAAGCTGTGAGAGAGAGAGAGAGAGAAGCTGTGAGTCAGAGAGAGAGAGAAGCTGTGAGTGAGAGACAGAGAGATAAAGAGAAGCTGTGTGAGAGAGAGAGAAAGAGAAGCTGTGAGAGAGAGAGAGAATGAGAAGCTGTGAGTGAGAGAGAGAAAGAGAGAGAGAAGCTGTGAGTGTGAGAGAGAGTGAGATAAAGAGAAGCTGTGAGTGAGTGAGAGAGAGAGAAGCTGTGAGAGAAAGTGAGAAAGAGAAGCTGATAGTGAGAGAGAGAGAGAGAAGCTGTGAGTGATAGAAAGAGAAAGAGAAGCTGTGAGTAAGAGAGAAAGAGAGAAATAGAAGCTATGAGTGAGAGACAGAGAGAGAAGCTGTGAGTGAGTGAGAGAGAGAGAAGTTGTGTGAGAGAGAGAGAGAAAAAGAGAAGCTGTGAGTGTGTGTGAGAGAGAAAGAGAAGCTGTAAGTGAGTGAGAGAAAGAGAAGCTGTGAGTGTGAGAGAGAGAAAGAGAATCTGTGAGTGAGAGAGAGAATGAGAAGCTGTGAGTGAGAGAGAGAGAGAAAGAGATGCTGTGAGTGAGAGACAGAGAGAGAAAGAGAAGTTGTTAGTGAGAGAGAGAGAGAAGCTGTGTGAGAGAGAGAGAAAGAGAAGCTGTGTGAGAGAGAGAGAAGCTGTGAGTGAGAGACAGAGAGATAAAGAGAAGCTGTGAGAGAGAGAGAGAATGAGAAGCTGTGAGAGAGAGAGAGAAAGAGAAGTTGTTATTGAGAGAGAGAGAGAAAGAAAGAGCTGTGAGAGAGAGAGAAAGAGAAGCTGTGTGTGAGAGAGAAAGAGAAGCTGTGAGTGAGTGAGAGAGAGAGAGAAAGAGAAGCTGTGAGAGAGGAGAGAAAGAGAAGCTGTAAGTGAGAGACAGAGAGAGAAAGAGAAGCTGTGTGAGAGAGAAAGTGATAAGCTGTGAGGGAGAGAGAGAGAAAGAGAAGCTGTGAGTGAGAGACAGTGAGAGAGAGTAGCTGTGTGAGAAAGAGAGCAAGAGAAGCTGTGAGTGTGTGTGTGAGAGAGAAAGAAAGCTGTGAGTGAGAGAGAGAGAGAGAGAAAGAGAAGCTGTGAGTGAGAGAGAGAGAGAAGCTGTGAGTGTGTGTGAGAGAGAAAGTGAAGTTGTGAGAGAGAGAGAAAAAGAGAAGCTGTGAGTGAGAGATAAGAGAGAAAGAGGAGCTGTGAGTTAGAGAGAGCGAGAGAATGAGAAGCTGTGTGTGAGAGATAAAGAGAAGCTGTGAGTGAGAGACAGAGAGAGAAAGAGAAGCTGTGTGAGAGAGAGAGAGTGATAAGCTGTGTGTGTGAGAGAGAGAAGCTGTGAGTGAGTGAGAGAGAAAGAGAAGCTGTGAGTGAGTGAGAGAGAGAAGTTCTGAGTGAGAGAGAGAAAGAGAAGCTTTGAGTGAGAGACAGAGGGAGAAAGAAAGGGTGTGAGTGCGAGAGAGAGAAAGAGAAGCTGTGAGTGAGAGATAAGAGAGAAAGAGAAGCTGTGAGTGAGAGACAGAGAGAGAAAGAGAAGCTGTGTGTGTGAGAGAGAAAGAGAAGCTGTGAGTGAGAGAGAAAGAGAGAAATAGAAGCTATGAGTGAGAGACAGAGAGAGAAGCTGTGAGTGAGTGAGAGAGAGAGAAGCTGTGTGAGAGAGAGAAAAAGAGAAGCTGTGAGAGAGAGAGAGAGAAGCTGTAAGTGAGAGAGAGAGAGAAAGAGAAGTTGTTAGTGAGAGAGAGAGAGAGAAAGAGAAGCTTTGAGAGAGAGAGAGAAGCTGTGAGTGAGAGAGAGAGAAGCTGTGAGTGAGAGACAGAGAGATAAAGAGAAGCTGTGAGAGAGAGTGAGAAAGAGAAGCTGTGTGTGAGAGAGAATGAGAAGCTGTGTGAGAGGGAGAGAGAAAGAGAGAAATAGAAGCTACGAGTGAGAGAGAGAGAAGCTGTGAGTGTGTGTGAGAGAGGAAGTGAAGCTGTGAGTGAAAAAGAGAGAAAGTTAAGCTGTGAGTGAGAGATAGAGAGAGAAAGAGAAGCTGTGAGTTAGAGAGAGAGAGAGAACGAGAAGCTGTATGTGTGAGATAAAGTGACGCTGTGAGTGAGAGAGAGAGACAAAGAGAAGCTGTGAGTGAGAGATAGAGAGAGAAAGAGAAGCTGTTAGTGAGAGATACAGAGAGAATCTGTGAGTGAGAGAAAGAGAGAAAGAGAAGCTATGAGTGAGAGAGAGAGAAGCTGTGAGTGAGAGAGAGAAGCTGTGCGTGAGAGAGAGAGAGAGAGAAGCTGTGTGTGTGTGTGAGAGAGAGAAGCTGTGAGTGAGAGAGAGAGAGAGAAAGGGAAGCTGTGTGATAGAGAGAGAGAGAAGCTGTGAGTGTGAGAGAGAGTGAGATAAAGAGAAGTTGTGAGTGAGTGAGTGAGTGAGTGAGAGAAGCTGTGAGTGAAAGAGAGAAAGAGAAGCTGTGAGTGAGAGAGAGAGAGAGAAAGAGAAGCTGTGAGTGAGAGAGAGAGAGAAAGAGAAGCTATGAGTGAGAGAGAGAGAGAAGCTGTGAGTGAGAGAGAGAAGCTGTGCGTGAGAGAGAGAGAGAAGCTGTGTGTGTGTGTGTGTGAGAGAGAAGCTGTGAGTGAGAGAGAAAGAAAGAAAGAGAAGCTGTGTGATAGAGAGAGAGAAGCTGTGAGTGTGAGAGAGAGTGAGATAAAGAGAAGTTGTGAGTGAGTGAGTGAGTGAGAGAAGCTGTGAGTGAAAGAGAGAAAGGGAAGCTGTGAGTGAGAGAGAGAGAGAAGCTATGAGTGAGAGACAGAGAGAGAAAGAGAAGCTGTGTGTGAGAGAGAGTGTGATAAGCTGTGTGTGTGTGAGAGAGAGAAGCTATGAGTGAGAGAAAGAGAAAGAGAAGCTGTGAGTGAGAGAGAGATAGAAGCTGTGAGTGAGAGAGAGAAAGAGAAGCTGTGAGTGAGAGACAGAGAGAGAAAGAAAGGGTGTGAGTGAGAGACAGAGAGAGAAAGAGAAGCTGTGTGAGAGAGAGAGAAGCTGTGAGTGAAAGTGAGAAAGAGAAGCTGATAGAGAGAGAGAGAGAGAAGCTGTGAGTGAGAGAAAGAGAAAGAGAAGCTGTGAGCAAGAGAGAAAGAGAGAAATAGAAGCTATGAGTGAGAGACAGAGAGAGAAAGAGAAGTTGTTAGTGAGAGAGAGAGAGAGAGAGAGAAAGAGAAGCTGTGTGAGAGAGAGAGAGAGAAGCTGTGAGTCAGAGAGAGAGAGAAGCTGTGAGTGAGAGACAGAGAGATAAAGAGAAGCTGTGAGAGAGAGAGAGAAAGAGAAGCTGTGAGAGAGAGAGAGAATGAGAAGCTGTGAGTGAGAGAGAGAAAGAGAGAGAGAAGCTGTGAGTGTGAGAGAGAGTGAGATAAAGAGAAGCTGTGAGTGAGTGAGAGAGAGAGAGAAGCTGTGAGTGAAAGTGAGAAAGAGAAGCTGATAGTGAGAGAGAGAGAGAGAAGCTGTGAGTGATAGAAAGAGAAAGCGAAGCTGTGAGTAAGAGAGAAAGAGAGAAATAGAAGCTATGAGTGAGAGACAGAGAGAGAAGCTGTGAGTGAGTGAGAGAGAGAGAAGTTGTGTGAGAGAGAGAGAGAAAAAGAGAAGCTGTGAGTGTGTGTGAGAGAGAAAGAGAAGCTGTAAGTGAGTGAGAGAAAGAGAAGCTGTGAGTGTGAGAGAGAGAAAGAGAAGCTGTGAGTGAGAGAGAGAATGAGAAGCTGTGAGTGAGAGAGAGAGAGAAAGAGATGCTGTGAGTGAGAGACAGAGAGAGAAAGAGAAGTTGTTAGTGAGAGAGAGAGAGAAGCTGTGTGTGTGAGAGAGAAAGAGAAGCTGTGAGAGAGAGAGAGAAGCTGTGAGTGAGAGACAGAGAGATAAAGAGAAGCTGTGAGAGAGAGAGAGAATGAGAAGCTGTGAGAGAGAGAGAGAAAGAGAAGTTGCTATTGAGAGAGAGAGAAAGAAAGAGCTGTGAGAGAGAGAGAGAAAGAGAAGCTGTGTGTGAGAGAGAAAGAGAAGCTGTGAGTGAGTGAGAGAGAGAGAGAAAGAGAAGCTGTGAGAGAGGAGAGAAAGAGAAGCTGTAAGTGAGAGACAGAGAGAGAAAGAGAAGCTGTGTGAGAGAGAAAGTGATAAGCTGTGAGGGAGAGAGAGAGAAAGAGAAGCTGTGAGTGAGAGACAGTGAGAGAGAGTAGCTGTGTGAGAGAGAGAGAGCAAGAGAAGCTGTGAGTGTGTGTGAGAGAGAGAAAGAAAGCTGTGTGAGAGAGAGAGAAAGAGAAGCTGTGAGTGAGAGAGAGAGAAGCTGTGAGTGTGTGTGAGAGAGAAAGTGAAGTTGTGAGAGAGAGAGAAAAAGAGAAGCTGTGAGTAAGAGAGAAATAGAGAAATAGAAGCTATGAGTGAGAGACAGAGTGAGAAGCTGTGAGTGAGTGAGAGAGAGAGAAGTTGTGAGAGAGAGAGAGAGAAAGAGACGCTGTGAGTGAGAGAGAGAGAAAGAGAAGCTGTGAGTGAGAGATAGAGAGAGAAAGAGAAGCTGTGAGAAAGAGAGAAAATGAGAAGCTGTGAGTGTGAGAGAGAGAAAGAGAAGCTGTGAGTGAGAGAGAGAGTGAGAAGCTGTGAGTGAGAGAGAGAGAGAAAGAGATGCCTTTGAGTGAGAGACAGAGAGAGAAAGAGAAGTTGTTAGTGAGAGAGAGAGAGAGAAGCTGTGAGTGAGAGAGAGAAAGAGTAGCTGTGAGTGTGTGTGTGAGAGAAAGAGAAGCTGTGAGAGAGAGAGAAAAAGAGAAGCTGTGAGTGAGAGAGAGAGAGAACGAGAAGCTGTGTGTGAGAGAGAAAGAGAAGCTGTGAGTGAGAGAGAGAGAGAAAGAGAAGCTGTGAGTGAGAGATAGAGAGAGAAAGAGAAGCTGTGAGAAAGAGAGAGAATGAGAAGCTGTGAGAGAGAGAGAAAGAGAAGTTGTTATTGAGAGAGAGAGAGAGAAAGAGCTGTGAGAGAGAGAAAGAGAAAGAGAAGCTGTGTGTGAGAGAGAAAGAGAAGCTGTGAGTGAGAGAGAGAGAGAAAGAGAAGCTGTGAGAGAGAGAAAGAGAAGCTGTGAGTGAGAGACAGTGAGAGAAAGAGAAGCTGTGTGTGAGAGAGAGAGTGATAAGCTGTGTGAGTGTGAGAGAGAGAACTTGTGAGTGAGAGAGAGAGAAAGAAAAGCTGTGAGTGAGAGAGAGAGTGAGAAGCTGTGAGTGAGAGAGAGAGAGAGAGAAGCTGTGAGTGAGAGACAGAGAGAGAAAGAGAAGTTGTTAGTGAGAGAGAGAGAGAAAGAGAAGCTGTGAGAGAGAGAGAAAGAGAAGCTGTGAGTGAGAGAGAGAGAATGAGAAGCTGTGTGAGAGGGAGAGAGAAAGAGAAGATTTTAGTGAGAGAGAGAGAGAGAAAGAGCTGTGAGAGAGAGAGAGAGAAAGAAAGCTGTGTGAGAGAGAAAGAGAAGCTGTGAGTGAGAGAGAGAGAGAAAGTGAAGCTGTGAGTGAGAGAGAGAGAGAAAGAGAACCTGTGAGTGAGAGAAAGAGAGAAAGAGAAGCTGTGAGTGAGAGACAGAGAGAGAAAGAGAAGCTGTGTGTGTGAGAGAGAGTGATAAGCTGTGAGTGAGAGAGAGAGAGAAAGAGAAGCTGTGAGTGAAAGACAGAGAGAGAGAGCAGCTGTGTGTGTGAGAGAGAGAGAGAGCAAGAGAATCTGTGAGTGAGAGAGAGAGAAAAAGAGAAGCTGTGAGTGACAGAGAAAGAGAGAAAGAGAAGCTGTGAGTGAGAGAGAGTGAGAAGCTATGGGAGAGAGAGAGCAAGAGAAGCTGTGAGTGAGAGAGAGAAAGAGAAGCTGTGAGTGAGAAAGAGAGAGAAAGAGAAGCTGTGAGTGAGAAGACAGAGAGAGAAAGAGAAGCTGTGTGAGAGAGAGAGATAGAGAAAGAGAAGCTGTGAGTGTGTGAGAGAGAGAAAGAGAATCTGTGAGTGTGTGTGTGAGAGAAAGAGAAGCTGTGAGAGAGAGAGAAAAAGAGAAGCTGTGAGTGAGAGAGAGAGAGAACGAGAAGCTGTGTGTGAGAGAGAAAGAGAAGCTGTGAGTGAGAGAGAGAGAGAGAAAGAGAAGCTGTGAGTGAGAGATAGAGAGAGAAAGAAAAGCTGTGAGTGAGTGAGAGAGAGAGAATGAGAAGCTGTGTGTGTGAGATTAAGAGAAGCTGTGAGTGAGAGAGAGAGAGAAAGAGAAGCTGTGAGTGAGAGACAGAGAGATAAAGAGAAGCTGTGAGAGAGAGTGAGAAAGAGAAGCTGTGAGAGAGAGAGAGAATGAGAAGCTGTGTGAGAGGGAGAGAAAAAGAGAGAAATAGAAGCTACAAGTGAGAGAGAGAGAGAAGCTGTGAGTGTGTGAGAGAGGGAAGTGAAGCTGTGAGTGAAAAAGAGAGAAAGTGAAGCTGTGAGTGAGAGGTAGAGAGAGAAAGAGAAGCTGTGAGTTATAGAGAGAAGGAGAACGAGAAGCTGTGTGTGTGAGATAAAGAGAAGCTGTGAGTGAGAGAGAGAGAGAGAAAGAGAAGCTGTGAGTGAGAGATAGAGAGAGAAAGAGAAGCTGTGAGTGAGAGAGACAGAGAGAATCTGTGAGTGAGAGAGAGAGAGAGAAAGAGAAGCTATGAGTGAGAGAGAGAGAAGCTGTGAGTGAGAGAGAGAAGCTGTGCGTGAGAGAGAGAGAGAGAGAAGCTGTGTGTGTGTGTGAGAGAGAGAGAGAAGCTGTGAGTGAGAGAGAAAGAGAGAAAGAGAAGCTGTGTGATAGAGAGAGAGAGAAGCTGTGAGTGTGAGAGAGAGTGAGATAAAGAGAAGTTGTGAGTTAGTGAGTGACTGAGAGAAGCTGTGAGTGAAAGAGAGAAAGAGAAGCTGTGAGTGAGAGAGAGAGAAGCTGTGAGTGAGAGACAGAGAGAGAAAGAGAAGCTGAGTGTGAGAGAGAGAGTGATAAGCTGTGTGTGTGAGAGAGAGAAGCTGTGAGTGAGAGAGAGAGAAAGAGAAGCTTTGAGTGAGAGAGAGAGAGAAGCTGTGAGTGAGAGAGAGAAAGAGAAGCTGTGAGTGAGAGACAGAGGGAGAAAGAAAGGGTGTGAGTGCGAGAGAGAGAAAGAGAAGCTGTGTGTGAGAGAGAAAGAGAAGCTGTGAGTGAGAAAGAGAGAGAAAGAGAAGCTGTGTGTGTGATAGAGAAAGAGAAGCTGTGAGTGAGAGAGAGAGAAGCTGTGAGTGAAAGTGAGAAAGAGAAGCTGATATTGAGAGAGAGAGAGAAGCTGTGAGTGAGAGAAAGAGAAAGAGAAGCTGTGAGTAAGAGAGAAAGAGAGAAATAGAAGCTATGTGTGAGAGACAGAGAGAGAAGCTGTGAGTGAGTGAGAGAGAGAGAAGCTGTGAGTGAGAGACAGAGAGAGAAAGAGAAGTTGTTAGTGAGAGAGAGAGAGAAAGAGAAAGAGAAGCTGTGAGAGAGAGAGAAGCTGTGAGTGAGAGAGAGAGAGAGAAGCTGTGAGTGAGAGACAGAGAGATAAAGAGAAGCTGTGTGAGAGAGAGAGAAAGAGAAGCTGTGAGAGAGAGAGAGAATGAGAAGCTTTGAGTGAGAGAGAGAAAGAGAGAGAGAAGCTGTGAGTGTGAGAGAGAGTGAGATAAAGAGAAGCTGTGAGTGAGTGAGAGAGAGAGAGAAGCTGTGAGTGAATGTGAGGAAGAGAAGCTGATAGTGAGAGAGAGAGAGAGAAGCTGTGAGTGAGAGAAAGAGAAAGAGAAGCTGTGAGTAAGAGAGAAAGAGAGAAATAGAAGCTATGAGTGAGAGACAGAGAGAGAAGCTGTGAGTGAGTGAGAGAGAGAGAAGTTGTGTGAGAGAGAGAGAGAAAAAGAGAAGCTGTGAGTGTGTGAGAGAGAGAAAGAGAAGCTGTAAGTGAGTGATAGAAAGAGAAGCTGTGAGTGTGTGAGAGAGAAAGAGAAGCTGTGAGTGAGAGAGAGAGTGAGAAGCTGTGAGTGAGAGAGAGAGAGAAAGAGATGCTGTGAGTGAGAGACAGAGAGAGAAAGAGAAGTTGTTAGTGAGAGAGAGAGAGAGAGAGAGAGAAGCTGTGAGTGAGAGAGAGAAAGAGTAGCTGTGTGAGAGAGAGAGAAGCTGTGAGTGAGAGACAGAGAGATAAAGAGAAGCTGTGAGAAAGAGAGAGAATGAGAAGCTGTGTGTGAGAGAGAAAGAGAAGTTGTTATTGAGAGAGAGAGAGAGAGAAAGAGCTGTGAGAGAGAGAAAGAGAAAGAGAAGCTGTGTGTGAGAGAGAAAGAGAAGCTGTGAGTGAGAGAGAGAGAGAGAAAGAGAAGCTGTGTGAGAGAGAGAGTGATAAGCTGTGAGGGAGAGAGAGAGAAAGAGAAGCTGTGAGTGACAGACAGTGAGAGAGAGTAGCTGTGTGAGAGAGAGAGAGCAAGAGAAGCTGTGAGTGTGAGAGAGAGAGATAAAGAAAGCTGTGAGTGAGAGAGAGAGAAAGAGAAAGAGAAGCTGTGAGTGAGAGAGAGAGAGAAGGAGAAGTTGTGTGTGAGAGAGAGATAGAGAAAGAGAACCTGTGTGAGAGAGAGAGTGATAAGCTGTGAGGGAGAGAGAGAGAGAAAGAGAAGCTGTGAGTGAGAGACAGTGAGAGAGAGTAGCTGTGTGTGAGAGAGAGAAAGAGAACCTGTGAGTGAGAGAAAGAGAGAAAGAGAAGCTTTGAGTGAGAGACAGAGAGAGAAAGAGAAGCTGTGTGAGAGAGAGAGAGAGTGATAAGCTGTGAGTGAGAGAGAGAGAGAAAGAGAAGCTGTGAGTGAGAGACAGAGAGAGAGAGTAGCTGTATGTGTGTGTGAGAGAGAGAGCAAGAGAATCTGTGAGTGAGAGGGAGAGAAAAAGAGAAGCTGTGAGTGACAGAGAAAGAGAGAAAGAGAAGCTGTGAGTGAGAGAGAGTGAGAAGCTATGAGAGAGAGAGCAAGAGAAGCTGTGAGTGAGAGAGAAAGAGAAGCTGTGAGTGAGAAAGAGAGAGAAAGAGAAGCTGTGAGTGAGAAGACAGAGAGAGAAAGAGAAGCTGTTGAGAGAGAGAGAGAGAGAAAGAGAAGCTGTGAGTGAGAGAGTGAGAGAAAGAGAAGCTGTGAGTGTGTGTGAGAGAGAAAGAGAAGCTGTGAGAGAGAGAGAAAAAGAGAAGCTGTGAGTGAGAGAGAGAGAGAGAACGAGAAGCTGTGTGTGAGAGAGAAAGAGAAGCTGTGAGTGAGAGAGAGAGAAAGAGAAGCTGTGAGTGCGAGATAGAGAGAGAAAGAGAAGCTGTGAGTGAGTGAGAGAGAGAGAATGAGAAGCTGTGTGTGTGAGATTAAGAGAAGCTGTGAGTGAGAGAGAGAGAGAAAGAGAAGCTGTGAGTGAGAGAGAGAAAGAGAAGCTGTGAGAGAGAGAGAATGAGAAGCTGTGAGTGAGAGAGAGAAAGAGAGAGAGAAGCTGTGAGTGTGAGAGAGAGTGAGATAAAGAGAAGCTGTGAGTGAGTGTGAGAGAGAGAGAAGCTGTGTGAAAGTGAGAAAGAGAAGCTGATAGTGAGAGAGAGTGAAGCTGTGAGTGAGAGAAAGAGAAAGAGAAGCTGTGAGTAAGAGAGAAAGAGAGAAATAGAAGCTATGAGTGAGAGACAGAGAGAGAAGCTGTGAGTGTGAGAGAGAGAGTTGTGTGAGAGAGAGAGAAAAAGAGAAGCTGTGAGTGAGAGAGAGAGAGAAAGAGAAGCTGTAAGTGAGTGAGAGAAAGAGAAGCTGTGAGTGTGTGAGAGAGAAAGAGAAGCTGTGAGTGAGAGAGAGAGTGAGAAGCTGTGAGTGAGAGAGAGAGAAAGAGATGCTGTGAGTGAGAGACAGAGAGAGAAAGAGAAGTTGTTAGTGAGAGAGAGAGAGAAAGAGAAGGTGTGTGAGAGAGAGAGAGAGAGAAGCTGTGAGAGAGAGAGATAGAAGCTGTGAGTGAGAGACAGAGAGAGAAAGAGAAGCTGTGTGTGTGTGAGAGAGAGAAGCTGTGTGTGAGAGAGAAAGAGAAGCTGTGAGTGAGAGAGAGAGAGAAAGAGAATCTGTGAGTGAGAGAGAGAGAGAAAGAGAAGCTGTGAGAGAGAGAGAAAGAGAAGCTGTGAGTGAGAAACAGAGAGAGAAAGAGAAGCTGTGTGAGAGAGAGAGAGTGATAAGCTGTGAGTGAGAGAGAGAGAAAGAGAAGCTGTGAGTGTGTGTGTGAGAGAGAAAGAAAGCTGTGAGTGAGAGAGAGAGAAAGAGAAGGTGTGAGTGTGTGAGAGAGAGAAGGAGAAGTTGTGTGTGTGAGAGAGAGAGAAAGAGTAGCTGTGAGAGAGAGAGAGAGAAAGAGAAGCTGTGAGTGTGTGAGAGAGAGAAAGAGAAGTTGTGTGAGAGAGAGAAAAAGAGAAGCTGTGAGTGAGAGTGAAAGAGAGAAATAGAAGCTACGAGTGAGAGAGAGAGAGAAGCTGTGAGTGTGTGAGAGAGAGGAAGTGAAGCTGTGAGTGAAAAAGAGAGAAAGAGAAGCTGTGAGTGAGAGATAGAGAGAGAAAGAGAAGCTGTGAGTTAGAGAGAGAGAGAATGAGAAGCTGTGTGTGTGAGATAAAGAGAAGCTGTGAGTGAGAGAGAGAGAAAGAGAAGCTGTGAGTGAGAGATAGAGAGAGAAAGAGAAGCTGTGAGTGAGAGAGAGAGAGAAAGAGAATCTATGAGTGAGAGAGAGAGAAGCTGTGAGTGAGAGAGAGAAGCTGTGCGTGAGAGAGAGAGAGAAGCTGTGTGTGTGTGAGAGAGAGAGAAGCTGTGAGTGAGAGAGAGAGAGAGAAAGAGAAGCTGTGTGATAGAGAGAGAGAAGCTGTGAGTGTGAGAGAGAGTGAGATAAAGAGAAGTTGTTAGTGAGTGAGTGAGTGAGAGAAGCTGTGAGTGAAAGAGAGAAATGGAAGCTGTGAGTGAGAGAGAGAGAGAAGCTGTGAGTGAGAGACAGAGAGAGAAAGAGAAGCTGTGTGTGAGAGAGAGTGTGATAAGCTCTGTGTGTGTGAGAGAGAGAAGCTATGAGTGAGAGAAAGAGAAAGAGAAGATGTGAGTGAGAGAGAGAAGCTGTGAGTGAGAGAGAGAAAGAGAAGCTGTGAGTGAGAGACAGAGAGAGAAAGAAAGGGTGTGAGTGAGAGACAGAGAGAGAAAGAGAAGCTGTGTGTGTGAGAGAGAAAGAGAAGCTGTGAGTGAGAGAGAGAGAAGCTGTGAGTGAAAGTGAGAAAGAGAAGCTGATAGAGAGAGAGAGAGAGAGAAGCTGTGAGTGAGAGAAAGATAAAGAGAAGCTGTGAGTAAGAGAGAAAGAGAGAAATAGAAGCTATGAGTGAGAGACAGAGAGAGAAGCTGTGAGTGAGTGAGAGAAAGAGAAGCTGTGAGTGAGAGACAGAGAGAAAGAGAAGTTGTTAGTGAGAGAGAGAGAGATTGAAAGAGAAGCTGTGTGTGAGAGAGAGAGAAACTATGAGTGAGAGAGAGAGAAAGAGATGCTGTGAGTGAAAGACAGAGAGAGAAAGAGAAGTTGTTAGTGAGAGAGAGAGAGAGAAAGAGAAGCTGTGAGAGAGAGAGATAGAAGCTGTGAGTGAGAGACAGAGGGAGAAAGAGAAGCTGTGTGTGTGTGAGAGAGAAGCTGTGTGTGAGAGAGAAAGAGAAGCTGTGAGTGAGAGAGAGAGAGAAAGAGAATCTGTGAGTGAGAGAGAGAGAGAAAGAGAAGCTGTGAGAGAGAGAGAAAGAGAAGCTGTGAGTGAGAAACAGAGAGAGAAAGAGAAGTTGTGTGAGAGAGAGAAAGTGATAAGCTGTGAGTGAGAGAGAGAGAAAGAGAAGCTGTGAGTGTGTGTGAGAGAGAGAAAGAAAGCTGTGAGTGAGAGAGAGAGAGAGAGAGAAGGTGTGAGTGTGTGAGAGAGAGAAGGAGAAGTTGTGTGAGAGAGAGATAGAGAAAGAGTAGCTGTGAGAGAGAGAGAGAGAAAGAGAAGCTGTGAGTGTGTGTGAGAGAGAAAGAGAAGTTGTGTGAGAGAGAAAAAAAGAAAAGCTGTGAGTGAGAGTGAAAGAGAGAAATAGAAGCTACGAGTGAGAGAGAGAGACAAGCTGTGAGTGTGTGTGAGAGAGGAAGTGAAGCTGTGAGTGAAAAAGAGAGAAAGAGAAGCTGTGAGTGAGAGATAGAGAGAGAAAGAGAAGCTGTGAGTTAGAGAGAGAGAGAGAATGAGAAGCTGTGTGTGTGAGATAAAGAGAAGCTGTGAATGAGAGAGAGAGAAAGAGAAGCTGTGAGTGAGAGATAGAGAGAGAAAGAGAAGCTGTGAGTGAGAGAGAGAGAGAAAGAGAAGCTATGAGTGAGAGAGAGAGAAGCTGTGAGTGAGAGAGAGAAGCTGTGCGTGAGAGAGAGAGAGAAGCTGTGTGTGTGTGTGTGAGAGAGAAGCTGTGAGTGAGAGAGAGAGAAAGAAAGAGAAGCTGTGTGATAGAGAGAGAGAAGCTGTGAGTGTGAGAGAGAGTGAGATAAAGAGAAGTTGTGAGTGAGTGAGTGAGTGAGAGAAGCTGTGAGTGAAAGAGAGAAAGGGAAGCTGTGAGTGAGAGAGAGAGAGAGAAGCTGTGAGTGAGAGACAGAGAGAGAAAGAGAAGCTGTGTGTGAGAGAGAGTGTGATAAGCTCTGTGTGTGTGTGAGAGAGAAGCTATGAGAGAAAGAGAAAGAGAAGCTGTGAGTGAGAGAGAGAGAGAAGCTGTGAGTGAGAGAGAGAAAGAGAAGCTGTGAGTGAGAGACAGAGAGAGAAAGAAAGGGTGTGAGTGAGAGACAGAGAGAGAAAGAGAAGCTGTGTGTGTGAGAGAGAAAGAGAAGCTGTGAGTGAGAGAGAGAGAAGCTGTGAGTGAAAGTGAGAAAGAGAAGCTGATAGAGAGAGAGAGAGAGAAGCTGTGAGTGAGAGAAAGATAAAGAGAAGCTGTGAGTAAGAGAGAAAGAGAGAAATAGAAGCTATGAGTGAGAGACAGAGAGAGAAGCTGTGAGTGAGTGAGAGAGAGAGAAGCTGTGAGTGAGAGACAGAGAGAGAAAGAGAAGTTGTTAGTGAGAGAGAGAGAGAGAGAGAAAGAGAAGCTATGAGAGAGAGAGAGAGAGAAACTATGAGTGAGAGAGAGAGAGAAGCTGTGAGTGAGAGACAGAGAGATAAAGAGAAGCTGTGAGAGAGAGAGAGAAATAGAAGCTGTGAGAGAGAGAGAGAATGAGAAGCTTTGAGTGAGAGAGAGAAAGAGAGAGAGAAGCTGTGAGTGTGAGAGAGAGTGAGATAAAGAGAAGCTGTGAGTGAGTGAGAGAGAGAGAGAAGCTGTGAGTGAATGTGAGGAAGAGAAGCTGATAGTGAGAGAGAGAGAGAGAAGCTGTGAGTGAGAGAAAGAGAAAGAGAAGCTGTGAGTAAGAGAGAAAGAGAGAAATAGAAGCTATGAGTGAGAGACAGAGAGAGAAGCTGTGAGTGAGTGAGAGAGAGAGAAGTTGTGTGAGAGAGAGAGAGAAAAAGAGAAGCTGTGAGTGTGTGAGAGAGAGAAAGAGAAGCTGTAAGTGAGTGAGAGAAAGAGAAGCTGTGAGTGTGAGAGAGAGAAAGAGAAGCTGTGAGTGAGAGAGAGAGTGAGAAGCTGTGAGTGAGAGAGAGAGAGAAAGAGATGCTGTGAGTGAGAGACAGAGAGAGAAAGAGAAGTTGTTAGTGAGAGAGAGAGAGAGAGAGAGAAGCTGTGAGTGACAGAGAGAAAGAGTAGCTGTGTGAGAGAGAGAGAAGCTGTGAGTGAGAGACAGAGAGATAAAGAGAAGCTGTGAGAAAGAGAGAGAATGAGAAGCTGTGTGTGAGAGAGAAAGAGAAGTTGTTATTGAGAGAGAGAGAGAGAGAAAGAGCTGTGAGAGAGAGAGAGAGAAAGAGAAGCTGTGTGTGAGAGAGAAAGAGAAGCTGTGAGTGAGAGAGAGAGAGAGAAAGAGAAGCTGTGTGAGAGAGAGAGTGATAAGCTGTGAGGGAGAGAGAGAGAAAGAGAAGCTGTGAGTGACAGACAGTGAGAGAGAGTAGCTGTGTGAGAGAGAGAGAGCAAGAGAAGCTGTGAGTGTGAGAGAGAGAGAGAAAGAAAGCTGTGAGTGAGAGAGAGAGAAAGAGAAAGAGAAGCTGTGAGTGAGAGAGAGAGAGAAGGAGAAGTTGTGTGTGAGAGAGAGATAGAGAAAGAGAAGCTGTGTGAGAGAGAGAGAGTGATAAGCTGTGAGTGAGAGAGAGAGAGAAAGAGAAGCTGTGAGTGAGAGACAGAGAGAGAGAGTAGCTGTATGTGTGTGTGAGAGAGAGAGCAAGAGAATCTGTGAGTGAGAGGGAGAGAAAAAGAGAAGCTGTGAGTGACAGAGAAAGAGAGAAAGAGAAGCTGTGAGTGAGAGAGAGTGAGAAGCTATGAGAGAGAGAGCAAGAGAAGCTGTGAGTGAGAGAGAAAGAGAAGCTGTGAGTGAGAAAGAGAGAGAAAGAGAAGCTGTGAGTGAGAAGACAGAGAGAGAAAGAGAAGCTGTTGAGAGAGAGAGAGAGAGAAAGAGAAGCTGTGAGTGAGAGAGTGAGAGAAAGAGAAGCTGTGAGTGTGTGTGAGAGAGAAAGAGAAGCTGTGAGAGAGAGAGAAAAAGAGAAGCTGTGAGTGAGAGAGAGAGAGAGAACGAGAAGCTGTGTGTGTGAGAGAAAGAGAAGCTGTGAGTGAGAGAGAGAGAAAGAGAAGCTGTGAGTGCGAGATAGAGAGAGAAAGAGAAGCTGTGAGTGAGTGAGAGAGAGAGAATGAGAAGCTGTGTGTGTGAGATTAAGAGAAGCTGTGAGTGAGAGAGAGAGAGAAAGAGAAGCTGTGAGTGAGAGAGAGAAAGAGAAGCTGTGAGAGAGAGAGAATGAGAAGCTGTGAGTGAGAGAGAGAAAGAGAGAGAGAAGCTGTGAGTGTGAGAGAGAGTGAGATAAAGAGAAGCTGTGAGTGAGTGTGAGAGAGAGAGAAGCTGTGTGAAAGTGAGAAAGAGAAGCTGATAGTGAGAGAGAGTGAAGCTGTGAGTGAGAGAAAGAGAAAGAGAAGCTGTGAGTAAGAGAGAAAGAGAGAAATAGAAGCTATGAGTGAGAGACAGAGAGAGAAGCTGTGAGTGTGAGAGAGAGAGTTGTGTGAGAGAGAGAGAAAAAGAGAAGCTGTGAGTGAGAGAGAGAGAGAAAGAGAAGCTGTAAGTGAGTGAGAGAAAGAGAAGCTGTGAGTGTGTGAGAGAGAAAGAGAAGCTGTGAGTGAGAGACAGAGAGAGAAAGAGAAGTTGTTAGTGAGAGAGAGAGAGAGAGAGAGAAGCTGTGAGAGAGAGAGAGAGAAAGAGAAGCTGTGAGAGAGAGAGATAGAAGCTGTGAGTGAGAGACAGAGAGAGAAAGAGAAGCTGTGTGTGTGTGAGAGAGAGAAGCTGTGTGTGAGAGAGAAAGAGAAGCTGTGAGTGAGAGAGAGAGAGAAAGAGAATCTGTGAGTGAGAGAGAGAGAGAAAGAGAAGCTGTGAGAGAGAGAGAAAGAGAAGCTGTGAGTGAGAAACAGAGAGAGAAAGAGAAGCTGTGTGTGAGAGAGAGAGTGATAAGCTGTGAGTGAGAGAGAGAGAAAGAGAAGCTGTGAGTGTGTGTGTGAGAGAGAAAGAAAGCTGTGAGTGAGAGAGAGAGAAAGAGAAGGTGTGAGTGTGTGAGAGAGAGAAGGAGAAGTTGTGTGAGAGAGAGATAGAGAAAGAGTAGCTGTGAGAGAGAGAGAGAGAAAGAGAAGCTGTGAGTGTGTGAGAGAGAGAAAGAGAAGTTGTGTGAGAGAGAGAAAAAGAGAAGCTGTGAGTGAGAGTGAAAGAGAGAAATAGAAGCTACGAGTGAGAGAGAGAGAGAAGCTGTGAGTGTGTGAGAGAGAGGAAGTGAAGCTGTGAGTGAAAAAGAGAGAAAGAGAAGCTGTGAGTGAGAGATAGAGAGAGAAAGAGAAGCTGTGAGTTAGAGAGAGAGAGAATGAGAAGCTGTGTGTGTGAGATAAAGAGAAGCTGTGAGTGAGAGAGAGAGAAAGAGAAGCTGTGAGTGAGAGATAGAGAGAGAAAGAGAAGCTGTGAGTGAGAGAGAGAGAGAAAGAGAATCTATGAGTGAGAGAGAGAGAAGCTGTGAGTGAGAGAGAGAAGCTGTGCGTGAGAGAGAGAGAGAAGCTGTGTGTGTGTGAGAGAGAGAGAAGCTGTGAGTGAGAGAGAGAGAGAGAAAGAGAAGCTGTGTGATAGAGAGAGAGAAGCTGTGAGTGTGAGAGAGAGTGAGATAAAGAGAAGTTGTTAGTGAGTGAGTGAGTGAGAGAAGCTGTGAGTGAAAGAGAGAAATGGAAGCTGTGAGTGAGAGAGAGAGAGAGAAGCTGTGAGTGAGAGACAGAGAGAGAAAGAGAAGCTGTGTGTGAGAGAGAGTGTGATAAGCTCTGTGTGTGTGAGAGAGAGAAGCTATGAGTGAGAGAAAGAGAAAGAGAAGATGTGAGTGAGAGAGAGAGAGAAGCTGTGAGTGAGAGAGAGAAAGAGAAGCTGTGAGTGAGAGACAGAGAGAGAAAGAAAGGGTGTGAGTGAGAGACAGAGAGAGAAAGAGAAGCTGTGTGTGTGAGAGAGAAAGAGAAGCTGTGAGTGAGAGAGAGAGAAGCTGTGAGTGAAAGTGAGAAAGAGAAGCTGATAGAGAGAGAGAGAGAGAAGCTGTGAGTGAGAGAAAGATAAAGAGAAGCTGTGAGTAAGAGAGAAAGAGAGAAATAGAAGCTATGAGTGAGAGACAGAGAGAGAAGCTGTGAGTGAGTGAGAGAAAGAGAAGCTGTGAGTGAGAGACAGAGAGAGAAAGAGAAGTTGTTAGTGAGAGAGAGAGAGATTGAAAGAGAAGCTGTGAGAGAGAGAGAGAGAAACTATGAGTGAGTGAGAGAGAAAGAGATGCTGTGAGTGAAAGACAGAGAGAGAAAGAGAAGTTGTTAGTGAGAGAGAGAGAGAGAAAGAGAAGCTGTGAGAGAGAGAGATAGAAGCTGTGAGTGAGAGACAGAGGGAGAAAGAGAAGCTGTGTGTGTGTGAGAGAGAGAAGCTGTGTGTGAGAGAGAAAGAGAAGCTGTGAGTGTGAGAGAGAGAGAAAGAGAATCTGTGAGTGAGAGAGAGAGAGAAAGAGAAGCTGTGAGAGAGAGAGAAAGAGAAGCTGTGAGTGAGAAACAGAGAGAGAAAGAGAAGTTGTGTGTGAGAGAGAAAGTGATAAGCTGTGAGTGAGAGAGAGAGAAAGAGAAGCTGTGAGTGTGTGTGAGAGAGAGAAAGAAAGCTGTGAGTGAGAGAGAGAGAGAAAGAGAAGGTGTGAGTGTGTGAGAGAGAGAAGGAGAAGTTGTGTGAGAGAGAGATAGAGAAAGAGTAGCTGTGAGAGAGAGAGAGAGAAAGAGAAGCTGTGAGTGTGTGTGAGAGAGAAAGAGAAGTTGTGTGAGAGAGAAAAAAAGAGAAGCTGTGAGTGAGAGTGAAAGAGAGAAATAGAAGCTACGAGTGAGAGAGAGAGACAAGCTGTGAGTGTGTGTGAGAGAGGAAGTGAAGCTGTGAGTGAAAAAGAGAGAAAGAGAAGCTGTGAGTGAGAGATAGAGAGAGAAAGAGAAGCTGTGAGTTAGAGAGAGAGAGAATGAGAAGCTGTGTGTGTGAGATAAAGAGAAGCTGTGAATGAGAGAGAGAGAAAGAGAAGCTGTGAGTGAGAGATAGAGAGAGAAAGAGAAGCTGTGAGTGAGAGAGAGAGAAAGAGAAGCTATGAGTGAAAGAGAGAGAGAAGCTGTGAGTGTGAGAGAGAAGCTGTGCGTGAGAGAGAGAGAGAAGCTGTGTGTGTGTGTGTGTGTGTGAGAGAGAAGCTGTGAGTGAGAGAGAGAGAAAGAAAGAGAAGCTGTGTGATAGAGAGAGAGAAGCTGTGAGTGTGAGAGAGAGTGAGATAAAGAGAAGTTGTGAGTGAGTGAGTGAGTGAGAGAAGCTGTGAGTGAAAGAGAGAAAGGGAAGCTGTGAGTGAGAGAGAGAGAGAGAAGCTGTGAGTGAGAGACAGAGAGAGAAAGAGAAGCTGTGTGTGAGAGAGAGTGTGATAAGCTCTGTGTGTGTGTGAGAGAGAAGCTATGAGGGAAAGAGAAAGAGAAGCTGTGAGTGAGAGAGAGAGAGAAGCTGTGAGTGAGAGAGAGAAAGAGAAGCTGTGAGTGAGAGACAGAGAGAGAAAGAAAGGGTGTGAGTGAGAGACAGAGAGAGAAAGAGAAGCTGTGTGTGTGAGAGAGAAAGAGAAGCTGTGAGTGAGAGAAAGAGAGAAAGAGAAGCTTTGAGTGAGAGACAGAGAGAGAAAGAGAAGCTGTGTGAGAGAGAGAGAGTGATAAGCTGTGAGTGAGAGAGAGAGAGAAAGAGAAGCTGTGAGTGAGAGACAGAGAGAGAGAGTAGCTGTATGTGTGTGTGAGAGAGAGAGCAAGAGAATCTGTGAGTGAGAGGGAGAGAAAAAGAGAAGCTGTGAGTGACAGAGAAAGAGAGAAAGAGAAGCTGTGAGTGAGAGAGAGTGAGAAGCTATGAGAGAGAGAGCAAGAGAAGCTGTGAGTGAGAGAGAAAGAGAAGCTGTGAGTGAGAAAGAGAGAGAAAGAGAAGCTGTGAGTGAGAAGACAGAGAGAGAAAGAGAAGCTGTTGAGAGAGAGAGAGAGAGAAAGAGAAGCTGTGAGTGAGAGAGTGAGAGAAAGAGAAGCTGTGAGTGTGTGTGAGAGAGAAAGAGAAGCTGTGAGAGAGAGAGAAAAAGAGAAGCTGTGAGTGAGAGAGAGAGAGAGAAAACGAGAAGCTGTGTGTGAGAGAGAAAGAGAAGCTGTGAGTGAGAGAGAGAGAAAGAGAAGCTGTGAGTGCGAGATAGAGAGAGAAAGAGAAGCTGTGAGTGAGTGAGAGAGAGAGAATGAGAAGCTGTGTGTGTGAGATTAAGAGAAGCTGTGAGTGAGAGAGAGAGAGAGAAAGAGAAGCTGTGAGTGAGAGAGAGAAAGAGAAGCTGTGAGAGAGAGAGAATGAGAAGCTGTGAGTGAGAGAGAGAAAGAGAGAGAGAAGCTGTGAGTGTGAGAGAGAGTGAGATAAAGAGAAGCTGTGAGAGAGTGTGAGAGAGAGAGAAGCTGTGTGAAAGTGAGAAAGAGAAGCTGATAGTGAGAGAGAGTGAAGCTGTGAGTGAGAGAAAGAGAAAGAGAAGCTGTGAGTAAGAGAGAAAGAGAGAAATAGAAGCTATGAGTGAGAGACAGAGAGAGAAGCTGTGAGTGTGAGAGAGAGAGTTGTGTGAGAGAGAGAGAAAAAGAGAAGCTGTGAGTGAGAGAGAGAGAGAAAGAGAAGCTGTAAGTGAGTGAGAGAAAGAGAAGCTGTGAGTGTGTGAGAGAGAAAGAGAAGCTGTGAGTGAGAGACAGAGAGAGAAAGAGAAGTTGTTAGTGAGAGAGAGAGAGAGAAAGAGAAGCTGTGAGAGAGAGAGAGAGAAAGAGAAGCTGTGAGAGAGAGAGATAGAAGCTGTGAGTGAGAGACAGAGAGAGAAAGAGAAGCTGTGTGTGTGTGAGAGAGAGAAGCTGTGTGTGAGAGAGAAAGAGAAGCTGTGAGTGAGAGAGAGAGAGAAAGAGAATCTGTGAGTGAGAGAGAGAGAGAAAGAGAAGCTGTGAGAGAGAGAGAAAGAGAAGCTGTGAGTGAGAAACAGAGAGAGAAAGAGAAGCTGTGTGTGAGAGAGAGAGTGATAAGCTGTGAGTGAGAGAGAGAGAAAGAGAAGCTGTGAGTGTGTGTGTGAGAGAGAAAGAAAGCTGTGAGTGAGAGAGAGAGAAAGAGAAGGTGTGAGTGTGTGAGAGAGAGAAGGAGAAGTTGTGTGAGAGAGAGATAGAGAAAGAGTAGCTGTGAGAGAGAGAGAGAGAAAGAGAAGCTGTGAGTGTGTGAGAGAGAGAAAGAGAAGTTGTGTGAGAGAGAGAAAAAGAGAAGCTGTGAGTGAGAGTGAAAGAGAGAAATAGAAGCTACGAGTGAGAGAGAGAGAGAAGCTGTGAGTGTGTGAGAGAGAGGAAGTGAAGCTGTGAGTGAAAAAGAGAGAAAGAGAAGCTGTGAGTGAGAGATAGAGAGAGAAAGAGAAGCTGTGAGTTAGAGAGAGAGAGAATGAGAAGCTGTGTGTGTGAGATAAAGAGAAGCTGTGAGTGAGAGAGAGAGAAAGAGAAGCTGTGAGTGAGAGATAGAGAGAGAAAGAGAAGCTGTGAGTGAGAGAGAGAGAGAAAGAGAATCTATGAGTGAGAGAGAGAGAAGCTGTGAGTGAGAGAGAGAAGCTGTGCGTGAGAGAGAGAGAGAAGCTGTGTGTGTGTGAGAGAGAGAGAAGCTGTGAGTGAGAGAGAGAGAGAGAAAGAGAAGCTGTGTGATAGAGAGAGAGAAGCTGTGAGTGTGAGAGAGAGTGAGATAAAGAGAAGTTGTTAGTGAGTGAGTGAGTGAGAGAAGCTGTGAGTGAAAGAGAGAAATGGAAGCTGTGAGTGAGAGAGAGAGAGAGAAGCTGTGAGTGAGAGACAGAGAGAGAAAGAGAAGCTGTGTGTGAGAGAGAGTGTGATAAGCTCTGTGTGTGTGAGAGAGAGAAGCTATGAGTGAGAGAAAGAGAAAGAGAAGATGTGAGTGAGAGAGAGAGAGAAGCTGTGAGTGAGAGAGAGAAAGAGAAGCTGTGAGTGAGAGACAGAGAGAGAAAGAAAGGGTGTGAGTGAGAGACAGAGAGAGAAAGAGAAGCTGTGTGTGTGAGAGAGAAAGAGAAGCTGTGAGTGAGAGAGAGAGAAGCTGTGAGTGAAAGTGAGAAAGAGAAGCTGATAGAGAGAGAGAGAGAGAGAAGCTGTGAGTGAGAGAAAGATAAAGAGAAGCTGTGAGTAAGAGAGAAAGAGAGAAATAGAAGCTATGAGTGAGAGACAGAGAGAGAAGCTGTGAGTGAGTGAGAGAAAGAGAAGCTGTGAGTGAGAGACAGAGAGAGAAAGAGAAGTTGTTAGTGAGAGAGAGAGAGATTGAAAGAGAAGCTGTGAGAGAGAGAGAGAGAAACTATGAGTGAGAGAGAGAGAAAGAGATGCTGTGAGTGAAAGACAGAGAGAGAAAGAGAAGTTGTTAGTGAGAGAGAGAGAGAGAAAGAGAAGCTGTGAGAGAGAGAGATAGAAGCTGTGAGTGAGAGACAGAGGGAGAAAGAGAAGCTGTGTGTGTGTGAGAGAGAGAAGCTGTGTGTGAGAGAGAAAGAGAAGCTGTGAGTGAGAGAGAGAGAGAAAGAGAATCTGTGAGTGAGAGAGAGAGAGAAAGAGAAGCTGTGAGAGAGAGAGAAAGAGAAGCTGTGAGTGAGAAACAGAGAGAGAAAGAGAAGTTGTGTGTGAGAGAGAAAGTGATAAGCTGTGAGTGAGAGAGAGAGAAAGAGAAGCTGTGAGTGTGTGTGAGAGAGAGAAAGAAAGCTGTGAGTGAGAGAGAGAGAGAAAGAGAAGGTGTGAGTGTGTGAGAGAGAGAAGGAGAAGTTGTGTGAGAGAGAGATAGAGAAAGAGTAGCTGTGAGAGAGAGAGAGAGAAAGAGAAGCTGTGAGTGTGTGTGAGAGAGAAAGAGAAGTTGTGTGAGAGAGAAAAAAAGAGAAGCTGTGAGTGAGAGTGAAAGAGAGAAATAGAAGCTACGAGTGAGAGAGAGAGACAAGCTGTGAGTGTGTGTGAGAGAGGAAGTGAAGCTGTGAGTGAAAAAGAGAGAAAGAGAAGCTGTGAGTGAGAGATAGAGAGAGAAAGAGAAGCTGTGAGTTAGAGAGAGAGAGAATGAGAAGCTGTGTGTGTGAGATAAAGAGAAGCTGTGAATGAGAGAGAGAGAAAGAGAAGCTGTGAGTGAGAGATAGAGAGAGAAAGAGAAGCTGTGAGTGAGAGAGAGAGAGAAAGAGAAGCTATGAGTGAGAGAGAGAGAGAAGCTGTGAGTGAGAGAGAGAAGCTGTGCGTGAGAGAGAGAGAGAAGCTGTGTGTGTGTGTGTGAGAGAGAGAAGCTGTGAGTGAGAGAGAGAGAAAGAAAGAGAAGCTGTGTGATAGAGAGAGAGAAGCTGTGAGTGTGAGAGAGAGTGAGATAAAGAGAAGTTGTGAGTGAGTGAGTGAGTGAGAGAAGCTGTGAGTGAAAGAGAGAAAGGGAAGCTGTGAGTGAGAGAGAGAGAGAGAAGCTGTGAGTGAGAGACAGAGAGAGAAAGAGAAGCTGTGTGTGAGAGAGAGTGTGATAAGCTCTGTGTGTGTGTGAGAGAGAAGCTATGAGGGAAAGAGAAAGAGAAGCTGTGAGTGAGAGAGAGAGAGAAGCTGTGAGTGAGAGAGAGAAAGAGAAGCTGTGAGTAAGAGACAGAGAGAGAAAGAAAGGGTGTGAGTGAGAGACAGAGAGAGAAAGAGAAGCTGTGTGTGTGAGAGAGAAAGAGAAGCTGTGAGTGAGAGAGAGAGAAGCTGTGAGTGAAAGTGAGAAAGAGAAGCTGATAGAGAGAGAGAGAGAGAAGCTGTGAGTGAGAGAAAGATAAAGAGAAGCTGTGAGTAAGAGAGAAAGAGAGAAATAGAAGCTATGAGTGAGAGACAGAGAGAAGCTGTGAGTGAGTGAGAGAGAGAGAAGCTGTGAGTGAGAGACAGAGAGAGAAAGAGAAGTTGTTAGTGAGAGAGAGAGAGAGAGAGAGAAAGAGAAGCTATGAGAGAGAGAGAGAGAAACTATGAGTGAGAGAGAGAGAGAAGCTGTGAGTGAGAGACAGAGAGATAAAGAGAAGCTGTGAGAGAGAGAGAGAAAGAGAAGCTGTGAGAGAGAGAGAGAATGAGAAGCTTTGAGTGAGAGAGAGAAAGAGAGAGAGAAGCTGTGAGTGTGAGAGAGAGTCAGATAAAGAGAAGCTGTGAGTGAGTGAGAGAGAGAGAGAAGCTGTGAGTGAAAGTGAGAAAGAGAAGCTGATAGTGAGAGAGAGAGAGAGAAGCTGTGAGTGAGAGAAAGAGAAAGAGAAGCTGTGAGTAAGAGAGAAAGAGAGAAATAGAAGCTATGAGTGAGAGACAGAGAGAGAAGCTGTGAGTGAGTGAGAGAGAGAGAAGTTGTGTGAGAGAGAGAGAAAAAGAGAAGCTGTGAGTGTGTGTGAGAGAGAAAGAGAAGCTGTAAGTGAGTGAGAGAAAGAGAACCTGTGAGTGTGTGAGAGAGAAAGAGAACCTGTGAGTTAGAGAGAGAGTGAGAAGCTGTGAGTGAGAGAGAGAGAAATTGATGCTGTGAGTGAGAGACAGAAAGAGAAGTTGTTAGTGAGAGAGAGAGAGAGAGAGAGAAGCTGTGAGAGAGAGAGAAAGAGAAGCTGTGAGAGAGAGAGAGAAGCTGTGAGTGAGAGACAGAGAGATAAAGAGAAGCTGTGAGAGAGAGAGAGAATGAAAAGGTGTGTGTGAGAGAGAAAGAGAAGTTGTTATTGAGAGAGAGAGAGAGAGAGAAAGAGCTGTGAGAGAGAGAAAGAGAAAGAGAAGCTGTGTGAGAGAGAGAAAGAGAAGCTGTGAGTGAGAGAGAGAGAGAGAGAAAGAGAAGCTGTGTGAGAGAGAGAAAGAGAAGCTGTGAGTGAGAGACAGAGAGAGAAAGAGAAGCTGTGTGAGAGAGAGAGAGTGATAAGCTGTGAGGGCGAGAGAGAGAGAAAGAGAAGCTGTGAGTGAGAGACAGTGAGAGAGAGTAGCTGTGAGAGAGAGAGAGAGCAAGAGAAGCTGTGAGTGTGTGTGTGAGAGCGAAAGAAAGCTGTGAGTGAGAGAGAGAGAGAGAAAGAGAAGCTGTGAGTGAGAGAGAGAGAGAAGGAGAAGTTGTGTGAGAGAGAGAAAGAGAAGCTGTGAGTGTGTGTGAGAGAGAAAGTGAAGTTGTGAGAGAGAGAGAAAAAGAGAAGCTGTGAGTGAGAGTGAAAGAGAGAAATAGAAGCTACGAGTGAGAGAGAGAGAAGCTGTGAGTGTGTGAGAGAGAGGAAGTGAAGCTGTGAGTGAAAAAGAGAGAAAGTGAAGCTGTGAGTGAGAGATAGAGAGAGAAAGAGAAGCTGTGAGTTAGAGAGAGAGAGAGAACGAGAAGCTGTGTGTGTGAGAGAGAGAATCTGTGAGTGAGAGAGAGAGAGAAAGAGAAGCTATGAGTGAGAGAGAGAGAAACTGTGAGTGAGAGAGAGAAGCTGTGCGTGAGAGAGAGAGAGAGAGAAGCTGTGTGTGTCTGTGAGAGAGAGAGAAGCTGTGAGAGAGAGAGAGAGAGAAGCTGTGTGATAGAGAGAGAGAGAAGCTGTGAGTGTGAGACAGAGTGAGATAAAGAGAAGTTGTGAGTGAGAGAGAGAGAGAGAGAAGCTGTGAGTGAGAGACAGAGAGAGAAAGAGAAGCTGTGTGTGTGAGAGAGAGTGATAAGATGTGTGTGTGTGAGAGAGAAGCTGTGAGTGAGTGAGAGAGAAAGAGAAGCTGTGAGTGAGTGAGAGAGAGAAGCTGTGAGTGAGAGAGAGAAAGAGAAGCTGTGAGTGAGAGACAGAGGGAGAAAGAAAGGGGGTGAGTGCGAGAGAGAGAAAGAGAAGCTGTGAGAGAGAGAGAGAAAGAGAAGCTGTGAGTGAGAAAGAGAGAGAAAGAGAAGCTGTGAGTGAGAGACAGAGAGAGAAAGAGAAGCTGTGTGTGTGAGAGAGAAAGAGAAGCTGTGAGTGAGAGAGAGAGTAGCTGTGAGTGAAAGTGAGAAATAGAAGCTGATAGTGTGAGAGAGAGAGAGAAGCTGTGAGTGAGAGAAAGAGAAAGAGAAGCTGTGAGTAAGAGAGAAAAAGAGAAATAGAAGCTATGAGTGAGAGACAGAGAGAGAAGCTGTGAGTGAGTGAGAGAGAGAGAAGCTGTGTGAGAGAGAGAGAGAAAAAGAGAAGCTGTGAGAGAGAGAGAGAGAGAGAAGCTGTAAGTGAGTGAGAGAAGGAGAAGCTGTGAGTGTGTGTGAGAGAAAGAGAAGCTGTGAGTGAGAGAGAGAGAGAGAGAAAGAGAAGTTGTTAGTGAGAGAGAGAGAGAGAAAGAGAAGCTTTGAGAGAGAGAGAGAGAGAGAGAGAAGCTGTGAGTGAGAGAGAGAAGCTGTGAGTGAGAGACAGAGAGATAAAGAGAAGCTGAGAGAGAGAGTGAGAAAGAGAAGCTGTGAGAGAGAGAGAATGAGAAGCTGGGTGAGAGGGAGAGAGAAAGAGAGAAATAGAAGCTACGAGTGAGAGAGAGAGAGAAGCTGTGAGTGTGTGAGAGAGGGTGAAGCTGTGAGTGAAAAAGAGAGAAAGTGAAGCTGTGAGTGAGAGATAGAGAGAGAAAGAGAAGCTGTGAGTTAGAGAGAGAGAACGAGAAGCTGTGTGTGTGAGATAAAGAGAAGCTGTGAGTGAGAGAGAGAGAGAGAAAGAGAAGCTGTGAGTGAGAGATAGAGAGAGAAAGAGAAGCTGTGAGTGAGAGAGACAGAGAGAATCTGTGAGTGAGAGAGAGAGAGAAAGAGAAGCTATGAGTGAGATAGAGAGAAGCTGTGAGTGAGAGAGAGAAGCTGTGCGTGAGAGAGAGAGAGAGAAGCTGTGTGTGTGTGAGAGAGAGAGAGAAGCTGTGAGTGAGAGAGAGAGAGAGAAAGAGAAGCTGTGTGATAGAGAGAGATAAGCTGTGAGTGTGAGAGAGAGTGAGATAAAGAGAAGTTGTGAGTGAGTGAGTGAGTGAGAGAAGCTGTGAGTGAAAGAGAGAAAGAGAAGCTGTGAGTGAGAGAGAGAGAGAGAAGCTGTGAGTGAGAGACAGAGAGAGAAAGAGAAGCTGTGTGTGAGAGAGAGAGTGATAAGCTGTGTGTGTGAGAGAGAAGCTGTGAGTGAGAGAGAGAGAAAGAGAAGCTGTGAGTGAGTGAGAGAGAGAAGCTTAGAGTGAGAGAGAGAAAGAGAAGTTGTTATTGAGAGAGAGTGAGAGAGAAAGAGCTGTGAGAGAGAGAAAGAGAAAGAGAAGCTGTGTGTGAGAGAGAAAGAGAAGCTGTGAGTGAGAGAGAGAGAGAGAAAGAGAAGCTGTGAGAGAGAAAGAAAGAGAAGCTGTGAGTGAGAGACAGATAGAGAAAGAGAAGCGGTGTGAGAGAGAGAGTGATAAGCTGTGAGGGAGAGAGAGAGAAAGAGAAGCTGTGAGTGACAGACAGTGAGAGAGAGTTGCTGTGAGAGAGAGAGAGCAAGAGAAGTTGTGAGTGTGTGTGTGTGAGAGAAAGACAGCTGTGAGTGAGAGAGAGAGAAAGAGAAAGAGAAGCTGTGAGTGAGAGAGAGAGAGAAGGAGAAGTTGTGTGTGAGAGAGAGATAGAGAAAGAGAAGCTGTGTGAGAGAGAGAGTGATAAGCTGTGAGGGAGAGAGAGAGAGAAAGAGAAGCTGTGAGTGAGAGACAGTGAGAGAGAGTAGCTGTGAGAGAGAGAGAGAAAGAGAACCTGTGAGTGAGAGAAAGAGAGAAAGAGAAGCTGTGAGTGAGAGACAGAGAGAGAAAGAGAAGCTGTGTGTGAGAGAGAGAGTGATAAGCTGTGAGTGAGAGAGAGAGAGAAAGAGAAGCTGTGAGTGAGAGACAGAGAGAGAGAGTAGCTGTATGTGTGTGTGAGAGAGAGAGCAAGAGAATCTGTGAGTGAGAGAGAGAGAAAAAGAGAAGCTGTGAGTGACAGAGAAAAAGAGAAAGAGAAGCTGTGAGTGAGAGAGAGTGAGAAGCTATGAGAGAGAGAGCAAGAGAAGCTGTGAGTGAGAGAGAGAAAGAGAAGCTGTGAGTGAGAAAGAGAGAGAAAGAGAAGCTGTGAGTGAGAAGACAGAGAGAGAAAGAGAAGCTGTTGAGAGAGAGAGATAGAGAAAGAGAAGCTGTGAGTGAGAGAGAAAGAGAAAGAGAAGCTGTGAGTGTGTGTGAGAGAGAAAGAGAAGCTGTAAGAGAGAGAGAAAAAGAGAAGCTGTGAGTGAGAGAGAGAGAGAGAACGAGAAGCTGTGTGTGTGAGAGAAAGAGAAGCTGTGAGTGAGAGAGAGAGAGAAAGAGAAGCTGTGAGTGTGAGATAGAGAGAGAAAGAGAAGCTGTGAGTGAGTGAGAGAGAGAGAATGAGAAGCTGTGTGTGTGAGATTAAGAGAAGCTGTGAGTGAGAGAGAGAGAAAAAGAGAAGCTGTGAGTGAGAGAGAGAAAGAGAAGCTGTGAGAGAGAGAGAATGAGAAGCTGTGAGTGAGAGAGAGAAAGAGAGAGAGAAGCTGTGAGTGTGAGAGAGAGTGAGATAAAGAGAAGCTGTGAGTGAGTGTGAGAGAGAGAGAAGCTGTGAGTGAAAGTGAGAAAGAGAAGCTGATAGTGAGAGAGAATGAAGCTGTGAGTGAGAGAAAGAGAAAGAGAAGCTGTGAGTAAGAGAGAAATAGAAGCTATGAGTGAGAGACAGAGAGAGAAGCTGTGAGTGAGTGAGAGAGAGAGAAGTTGTGTAAGAGAGAGAGAAAAAGAGAAGCTGTGAGTGCGAGAGAGAGAGAAAGAGAAGCTGTAAGTGAGTGAGAGAAAGAGAAGCTGTGAGTGTGAGAGAGAGAAAGAGAAGCTGTGAGTGAGAGAGAGAGTGAGAAGCTGTGAGTGAGAGAGAGAGAAAGAGATGCTGTGAGTGAGAGACAGAGAGAGAAAGAGAAGTTGTTAGTGAGAGAGAGAGAGAGAAAGAGAAGCTGTGTGAGAGAGAGAGAGAAAGAGAAGCTGTGAGAGAGAGAGATAGAAGCTGTGAGTGAGAGACAGAGAGAGAAAGAGAAGCTGTGTGTGTGTGAGAGAGAGAAGCTGTGTGTGAGAGAGAAAAAGAAGCTGTGAGTGAGAGAGAGAGAGAGAAAGAGAATCTGTGAGTGAGAGAGAGAGAGAAAGAGAAGCTGTGAGAGAGAGAGAAAGAGAAGCTGTGAGTGAGAAACAGAGAGAGAAAGAGAAGCTGTGTGAGAGAGAGAGAGTGATAAGCTGGGAGTGAGAGAGAGAGAAAGAGAAGCTGTGAGTGTGTGTGTGAGAGAGAAAGAAAGCTGTGAGTGAGAGAGAGAGAGAAAGAGAAGGTGTGAGTGTGTGAGAGAGAGAAGGAGAAGTTGTGTGAGAGAGAGATAGAGAAAGAGTAGCTGTGAGAGAGAGAGAGAAAGAAAGAGAAGCTGTGAGTGTGTGAGAGAGAGAAAGAGAAGTTGTGTGAGAGAGAGAAAAAGAGAAGCTGTGAGTGAGAGTGAAAGAGAGAAATAGAAGCTACGAGTGAGAGAGAGAGAGAAGCTGTGAGTGTGTGAGAGAGAGGAAGTGAAGCTGTGAGTGAAAAAGAGAGAAAGAGAAGCTGTGAGTGAGAGATAGAGAGAGAAAGAGAAGCTGTGAGTTAGAGAGAGAGAGAGAATGAGAAGCTGTGTGTGTGAGATAATGAGAAGCTGTGAGTGAGAGAGAGAGAAAGAGAAGCTGTGAGTGAGAGATAGAGAGAGAAAGAGAAGCTGTGAGTGAGAGAGAGAGAGAGAGAAAGAGAAGCTATGAGTGAGAGAGAGAGAGAAGCTGTGAGTGAGAGAGAGAAGCTGTGCGTGAGAGAGAGAGAGAAGCTGTGTGTGTGTGTGTGAGAGAGAAGCTGTGAGTGAGAGAGAGAGAAAGAAAGAGAAGCTGTGTGATAGAGAGAGAGAAGCTGTGAGTGTGAGAGAGAGTGAGATAAAGAGAAGTTGTGAGTGAGTGAGTGAGTGAGAGAAGCTGTGAGTGAAAGAGAGAAAGGGAAGCTGTGAGTGAGAGAGAGAGAGAAGCTGTGAGTGAGAGACAGAGAGAGAAAGAGAAGCTGTGTGTGAGAGAGAGTGTGATAAGCTCTGTGTGTGTGAGAGAGAGAAGCTATGAGTGAGAGAAAGAGAAAGAGAAGCTGTGAGAGAGAGAGAGAAGCTGTGAGTGAGAGAGAGAAAGAGAAGCTGTGAGTGAGAGACAGAGAGAGAAAGAAAGGGTGTGAGTGAGAGACAGAGAGAGAAAGAGAAGCTGTGTGTGTGAGAGAGAAAGAGAAGCTGTGAGTGAGAGAGAGAGAAGCTGTGAGTGAAAGTGAGAAAGAGAAGCTGATAGAGAGAGAGAGAGAGAGAGAAGCTGTGAGTGAGAGAAAGATAAAGAGAAGCTGTGAGTGTGTGTGAGAGAGAGAAAGAAAGCTGTGAGTGAGAGAGAGAGAGAGAGAAGGTGTGAGTGTGTGAGAGAGAGAAGGAGAAGTTGTGTGAGAGAGAGATAGAGAAAGAGTAGCTGTGAGAGAGAGAGAGAGAAAGAGAAGCTGTGAGTGTGTGTGAGAGAGAAAGAGAAGTTGTGTGAGAGAGAGAAAAAGAGAAGCTGTGAGTGAGAGTGAAAGAGAGAAATAGAAGCTACGAGTGAGAGAGAGAGACAAGCTGTGAGTGTGTGTGAGAGAGGAAGTGAAGCTGTGAGTGAAAAAGAGAGAAAGAGAAGCTGTGAGTGAGAGATAGAGACAGAAAGAGAAGCTGTGAGTTAGAGAGAGAGAGAGAATGAGAAGCTGTGTGTGTGAGATAAAGAGAAGCTGTGAGTGAGAGAGAGAGAAAGAGAAGCTGTGAGTGAGAGATAGAGAGAGAAAGAGAAGCTGTGAGTGAGAGAGAGAGAGAAAGAGAAGCTATGAGTGAGAGAGAGAGAAGCTGTGAGTGAGAGAGAGAAGATGTGCGTGAGAGAGAGAGAGAAGCTGTGTGTGTGTGTGAGAGAGAGAAGCTGTGAGTGAGAGAGAGAGAAAGAAAGAGAAGCTGTGTGATAGAGAGAGAGAAGCTGTGAGTGTGAGAGAGAGTGAGATAAAGAGAAGTTGTGAGTGAGTGAGTGAGTGAGAGAAGCTGTGAGTGAAAGAGAGAAAGGGAAGCTGTGAGTGAGAGAGAGAGAGAGAAGCTGTGAGTGAGAGACAGAGAGAGAAAGAGAAGCTGTGTGTGAGAGAGTGTGTGATAAGCACTGTGTGTGTGAGAGAGAGAAGCTATGAGTGAGAGAAAGAGAAAGAGAAGCTGTGAGTGAGAGAGAGAGAGAAGCTGTGAGTGAGAGAGAGAAAGAGAAGCTGTGAGTGAGAGACAGAGATAGAAAGAAAGGGTGTGAGTGAGAGACAGAGAGAGAAAGAGAAGCTGTGTGTGTGAGAGAGAAAGAGAAGCTGTGAGTGAGAGAGAGAGAGAGAAGCTGTGAGTGAAAGTGAGAAAGAGAAGCTGAGAGAGAGAGAGAGAGAGAAGCTGTGAGTGAGAGAAAGATAAAGAGAAGCTGTGAGTAAGAGAGAAAGAGAGAAATAGAAGCTATGAGTGAGAGACAGAGAGAGAAGCTGTGAGTGAGTGAGAGAGAGAGAAGCTGTGAGTGAGAGACAGAGAGAGAAAGAGAAGTTGTTAGTGAGAGAGAGAGAGAGAGAAAGAGAAGCTGTGAGAGAGAGAGAGAAACTATGAGTGAGAGAGAGAGAGAAGCTGTGAGTGAGAGACAGAGAGATAAAGAGAAGCTGTGAGAGAGAGAGAGAAAGAGAAGCTGTGAGAGAGAGAGAGAATGAGAAGCTTTGAGTGAGAGAGAGAAAGAGAAAGAGAAGCTGATAGTGAGAGAGAGAGAAGCTGTGAGTGAGAGAAAGAGAAAGAGAAGCTGTGAGTAAGAGAGAAAGAGAGAAATAGAAGCTATGAGTGAGAGACAGAGAGAGAAGCTGTGAGTGAGTGAGAGAGAGAGAAGTTGTGTGAGAGAGAGAAAAAGAGAAGCTGTGAGTGTGTGAGAGAGAGAAAGAGAAGCTGTAAGTGAGTGAGAGAAAGAGAAGCTGTGAGTGTGTGAGAGAGAAAGAGAAGCTGTGAGTGAGAGAGAGAGTGAGAAGCTGTGAGTGAGAGAGAGAGAGAGAAAGAGATGCTGTGAGTGAGAGACAGAGAAAGAGAAGTTGTTAGTGAGAGAGAGAGAGAGAAGCTGTGAGAGAGAGAGAAAGAGAAGCTGTGTGAGAGAGAGAGAGAAGCTGTGAGTGAGAGACAGAGAGATAAAGAGAAGCTGTGAGAGAGAGAGAGAATGAAAAGGTGTGTGTGAGAGAGAAAGAGAAGTTGTTATTGAGAGAGAGAGAGAGAGAAAGAAAGAGCTGTGAGAGAGAGAAAGAGAAGCTGTGTGTGAGAGAGAAAGAGAAGCTGTGAGTGAGAGAGAGAGAGAAAGAGAAGCTGTGAGAGAGAGAAAGAGAAGCTGTGAGTGAGAGACAGAGAGAGAAAGAGAAGCTGTGTGAGAGAGAGAGTGATAAGCTGTGAGGGAGAGAGAGAGAGAAAGAGAAGCTGTGAGTGAGAGACAGTGAGAGAGAGTAGCTGTGAGAGAGAGAGAGAGCAAGAGAAGCTGTGAGTGTGTGTGAGAGAAAGAAAGCTGTGAGTGAGAGAGAGAGAGAGAAAGAGAAGCTGTGAGTGAGAGAGAGAGAAGGAGAAGTTGTGTGAGAGAGAGAGATAGAGAAAGAGAAGCTGTGTGTGAGAGAGAAAGAGAAGCTGTGAGTGTGTGTGAGAGAGAAAGTGAAGTTGTGAGAGAGAGAGAAAAAGAGAAGCTATGAGTGAGAGTGAAAGAGAGAAATAGAAGCTACGAGTGAGAGAGAGAGAGAAGCTGTGAGTGTGTGAGAGAGAGGAAGTGAAGCTGTGAGTGAAAAAGAGAGAAAGTGAAGCTGTGAGTGAGAGATAGAGAGAGAAAGAGAAGCTGTGAGTTAGAGAGAGAGAGAGAACGAGAAGCTGTGTGTGTGAGAGAGAGAATCTGTGAGTGAGAGAGAGAGAGAAAGAGAAGCTATGAGTGAGAGAGAGAGAAACTGTGAGTGAGAGAGAGAAGCTGTGCGTGAGAGAGAGAGAGAGAGAGAGAAGCTGTGTGTGTCTGTGAGAGAGAGAGAAGCTGTGTGTGAGAGAGAGAGAGAAGCTGTGTGATAGAGAGAGAGAGAAGCTGTGAGTGTGAGACAGAGTGAGATAAAGAGAAGTTGTGAGTGAGAGAGAGAGAGAGAAGCTGTGAGTGAGAGACAGAGAGAGAAAGAGAAGCTGTGTGTGAGAGAGAGAGTGATAAGCTGTGTGTGTGTGAGAGAGAAGCTGTGAGTGAGTGAGAGAGAAAGAGAAGCTGTGAGTGAGTGAGAGAGAGAAGCTGTGAGTGAGAGAGAGAAAGAGAAGCTGTGAGTGAGAGACAGAGGGAGAAAGAAAGGGGGTGAGTGCGAGAGAGAGAAAGAGAAGCTGTGAGAGAGAGAGAGAAAGAGAAGCTGTGAGTGAGAAAGAGAGAGAAAGAGAAGCTGTGAGTGAGAGACAGAGAGAGAAAGAGAAGCTGTGTGTGTGAGAGAGAAAGAGAAGCTGTGAGTGAGAGAGAGAGTAGCTGTGAGTGAAAGTGAGAAATAGAAGCTGATAGTGTGAGAGAGAGAGAGAAGCTGTGAGTGAGAGAAAGAGAAAGAGAAGCTGTGAGTAAGAGAGAAAAAGAGAAATAGAAGCTATGAGTGAGAGACAGAGAGAAGCTGTGAGTGAGTGAGAGAGAGAGAAGCTGTGTGAGAGAGAGAGAGAAAAAGAGAAGCTGTGAGAGAGAGAGAGAGAGAGAAGCTGTAAGTGAGTGAGAGAAGGAGAAGCTGTGAGTGTGAGAGAGAGAAAGAGAAGCTGTGAGTGAGAGAGAGAGAGAGAGAAAGAGAAGTTGTTAGTGAGAGAGAGAGAGAAAGAGAAGCTTTGAGAGAGAGAGAGAGAGAAGCTGTGAGTGAGAGAGAGAAGCTGTGAGTGAGAGACAGAGAGATAAAGAGAAGCTGAGAGAGAGAGTGAGAAAGAGAAGCTGTGAGAGAGAGAGAATGAGAAGCTGTGTGAGAGGGAGAGAGAAAGAGAGAAATAGAAGCTACGAGTGAGAGAGAGAGAGAAGCTGTGAGTGTGTGAGAGAGAGGGTGAAGCTGTGAGTGAAAAAGAGAGAAAGTGAAGCTGTGAGTGAGAGATAGAGAGAGAAAGAGAAGCTGTGAGTTAGAGAGAGAGAGAACGAGAAGCTGTGTGTGTGAGATAAAGAGAAGCTGTGAGTGAGAGAGAGAGAGAGAGAAAGAGAAGCTGTGAGTGAGAGATAGAGAGAGAAAGAGAAGCTGTGAGTGAGAGAGACAGAGAGAATCTGTGAGTGAGAGAGAGAGAGAAAGAGAAGCTATGAGTGAGATAGAGAGAAGCTGTGAGTGAGAGAGAGAAGCTGTGCGTGAGAGAGAGAGAGAGAAGCTGTGTGTGTGTGTGTGAGAGAGAGAAGCTGTGAGTGAGAGAGAGAGAGAGAAAGAGAAGCTGTGTGATAGAGAGAGAGAGAAGCTGTGAGTGTGAGAGAGAGTGAGATAAAGAGAAGTTGTGAGTGAGTGAGTGAGTGAGAGAAGCTGTGAGTGAAAGAGAGAAAGAGAAGCTGTGAGTGAGAGAGAGAGAGAAGCTGTGAGTGAGAGACAGAGAGAGAAAGAGAAGCTGTGTGTGAGAGAGAGAGTGATAAGCTGTGTGTGTGAGAGAGAGAAGCTGTGAGTGAGAGAGAGAGAAAGAGAAGCTGTGAGTGAGAGAGAGAGAGAAGCTGAGAGTGAGAGAGAGAAAGAGAAGCTGTGAGTGAGAGACAGAGGGAGAAAGAAAGTGTGTGAGTGCGAGAGAGAGAAATAGAAGCTGTGAGAGAGAGAGAAAGAGAAGCTGTGAGTGAGAAAGAGAGAGAAAGAGAAGCTGTGTGTGAGAGAGAGAAAGAGAAGCTGTGAGTGAGAGAGAGAGAAGCTGTGCGTGAAAGTGAGAAAGAGAAGCTGATAGTGAGAGAGAGAGAGAAGCTGTGAGTGAGAGAAAGAGAAAGAGAAGCTGTGAGTAAGAGAGAAAGAGAGAAATAGAAGCTATGAGTGAGAGACAGAGAGAGAAGCTGTGAGTGAGTGAGAGAGAGAGAAGCTGTGTGAGAGAGAGAGAGAAAAAGAGAAGCTGTGTGTGAGAGAGAGAAAGAGAAGCTGTAAGTGAGTGAGAGAAGGAGAAGCTGTGAGTGTGAGAGAGAGAAAGAGAAGCTGTGTGTGAGAGAGAGAGAGAGAAAGAGAAGTTGTTAGTGAGAGAGAGAGAGAGAAAGAAAGAGAAGCTTTGAGAGAGAGAGAGAGAGAAGCTGTGAGTGAGAGAGAGAGAGAAAGAGAAGCTGTGAGTGAGAGAGAAAGAGAGAAAGAGAAGCTGTGAGAGAGAGAGAGTGAGAAGCTATGAGAGAGAGAGAGCAAGAGAAGCTGTGAGTGAGAGAGAGAAAGAGAAGCTGTGAGAAATAGAGAGGAAGAGAAGCTGTGAGTGAGAAGACAGAGAGAGAAAGAGAAGCTGTGTGAGAGAGAGAGAGAGAAAGTGAAGCTGTGAGTGAGAAGAATGAGAAATAAAGAGAAGCTGTGAGTGTGTGTGTGAGAGAAAGAGAAGCTGTGAGAGAGAGAGAAAAAGAGAAGCTGTGAGTGAGAGTGAAAGAGAGTAATAGAAGCTATGAGTGAGAGAGAGAGAGAAGCTGTGAGTGAGAGAAAGAGAGAGAAAGAGAAGTTGTTAGTGAGAGAGAGAGAAAGAGAAGCTTTGAGAGAGAGAGAGAGAGAAAGAGAAGCTGTGAGTGAGAGAGAGAGAGAAGCTGTGAGTGAGAGACAGAGAGATAAAGAGAAGCTGTGTGAGAGAGAGAAAGAGAAGCTGTGAGTGAGAGAGAGAGAATGAGAAGCTGTGTGAGAGGGAGAGAGAAAGAGAAGCTGTGAGAGAGAGAGAAAAAGAGAAGCTGTGAGTGAGAGAGAGAGAGAGAACGAGAAGCTGTGTGTGAGAGAGAGTGATAAGCAGTGTGTGTGAGAGAGAGAAGCTGTGAGTGAGAGAGAGAGAAAGAGAAGCTGTGAGTGAGAGAGAGAGAGAAGCTGAGAGTGAGAGAGAGAAAGAGAAGCTGTGAGTGAGAGACAGAGGGAGAAAGAAAGTGTGTGAGTGCGAGAGAGAGAAATAGAAGCTGTGAGAGAGAGAGAAAGAGAAGCTGTGAGTGAGAAAGAGAGAGAAAGAGAAGCTGTGTGTGTGAGAGAGAAAGAGAAGCTGTGAGTGAGAGAGAGAGAAGCTGTGCGTGAAAGTGAGAAAGAGAAGCTGATAGTGAGAGAGAGAGAGAAGCTGTGAGTGAGAGAAAGAGAAAGAGAAGCTGTGAGTAAGAGAGAAAGAGAGAAATAGAAGCTATGAGTGAGAGACAGAGAGAGAAGCTGTGAGTGAGTGAGAGAGAGAGAAGCTGTGTGAGAGAGAGAGAGAAAAAGAGAAGCTGTGAGAGAGAGAGAGAGAAAGAGAAGCTGTAAGTGAGTGAGAGAAGGAGAAGCTGTGAGTGTGTGAGAGAGAAAGAGAAGCTGTGTGAGAGAGAGAGAGAGAGAGAAAGAGAAGTTGTTAGTGAGAGAGAGAGAGAGAAAGAAAGAGAAGCTTTGAGAGAGAGAGAGAGAGAAGCTGTGAGTGAGAGAGAGAGAAGCTGTGAGTGAGAGACAGAGAGATATAGAGAAGCTGTGAGAGAGTGAGAAAGAGAAGCTGTGTGAGAGAGAGAATGAGAAGCTGTGTGAGGGAGAGAGAAAGAGAATTTGTTAGTGAGAGAGAGAGAGAAGGAGCTGTGAGAGAGAGAGAGAGCAAGAGAATCTGTGAGTGAGAGGGAGAGAGAAAGAGAAGCTGTGAGTGAGAGAGAAAGAGAGAAAGAGAAGCTGTGAGAGAGAGAGAGTGAGAAGCTATGAGAGAGAGAGAGCAAGAGAAGCTGTGAGTGAGAGAGAGAAAGAGAAGCTGTGAGAAATAGAGAGGAAGAGAAGCTGTGAGTGAGAAGACAGAGAGAGAAAGAGAAGCTGTGTGAGAGAGAGAGAGAGAAAGTGAAGCTGTGAGTGAGAAGGATGAGAAATAAAGAGAAGCTGTGAGTGTGTGTGAGAGAGAAAGAGAAGCTGTGAGAGAGAGAGAAAAAGAGAAGCTGTGAGTGAGAGTGAAAGAGAGAAATAGAAGCTATGAGTGAGAGAGAGAGAGAAGCTGTGAGTGAGAGAAAGAGAGAGAAAGAGAAGTTGTTAGTGAGAGAGAGAGAGAAAGAGAAGCTTTGAGAGAGAGAGAGAGAGAAAGAGAAGCTGTGAGTGAGAGAGAGAGAGAAGCTGTGAGTGAGAGACAGAGAGATAAAGAGAAGCTGTGTGAGAGAGAGAAAGAGAAGCTGTGAGTGAGAGAGAGAGAGAGAATGAGAAGCTGTGTGAGAGGGAGAGAGAAAGAGAAGCTGTGAGAGAGAGAGAAAAAGAGAAGCTGTGAGTGAGAGAGAGAGAGAGAGAACGAGAAGCTGTGTGTGAGAGAGAGTGATAAGCAGTGTGTGTGAGAGAGAAGCTGTGAGTGAGAGAGAGAGAAAGAGAAGCTGTGAGTGAGAGAGAGAGAGAAGCTGAGAGTGAGAGAGAGAAAGAGAAGCTGTGAGTGAGAGACAGAGGGAGAAAGAAAGTGTGTGAGTGCGAGAGAGAGAAATAGAAGCTGTGAGAGAGAGAGAAAGAGAAGCTGTGAGTGAGAAAGAGAGAGAAAGAGAAGCTGTGTGTGTGAGAGAGAAAGAGAAGCTGTGAGTGAGAGAGAGAGAAGCTGTGCGTGAAAGTGAGAAAGAGAAGCTGATAGTGAGAGAGAGAGAGAAGCTGTGAGTGAGAGAAAGAGAAAGAGAAGCTGTGAGTAAGAGAGAAAGAGAGAAATAGAAGCTATGAGTGAGAGACAGAGAGAGAAGCTGTGAGTGAGTGAGAGAGAGAGAAGCTGTGTGAGAGAGAGAGAGAAAAAGAGAAGCTGTGAGAGAGAGAGAGAGAAAGAGAAGCTGTAAGTGAGTGAGAGAAGGAGAAGCTGTGAGTGTGTGTGAGAGAAAGAGAAGCTGTGTGAGAGAGAGAGAGAGAGAGAAAGAGAAGTTGTTAGTGAGAGAGAGAGAGAGAAAGAAAGAGAAGCTTTGAGAGAGAGAGAGAGAGAAGCTGTGAGTGAGAGAGAGAGAAGCTGTGAGTGAGAGACAGAGAGATATAGAGAAGCTGTGAGAGAGTGAGAAAGAGAAGCTGTGTGAGAGAGAGAATGAGAAGCTGTGTGAGGGAGAGAGAAAGAGAATTTGTTAGTGAGAGAGAGAGAGAAGGAGCTGTGAGAGAGAGAGAGAGCAAGAGAATCTGTGAGTGAGAGGGAGAGAGAAAGAGAAGCTGTGAGTGAGAGAGAAAGAGAGAAAGAGAAGCTGTGAGAGAGAGAGAGTGAGAAGCTATGAGAGAGAGAGAGCAAGAGAAGCTGTGAGTGAGAGAGAGAAAGAGAAGCTGTGAGAAATAGAGAGGAAGAGAAGCTGTGAGTGAGAAGACAGAGAGAGAAAGAGAAGCTGTGTGAGAGAGAGAGAGAGAAAGTGAAGCTGTGAGTGAGAAGGATGAGAAATAAAGAGAAGCTGTGAGTGTGTGTGAGAGAGAAAGAGAAGCTGTGAGAGAGAGAGAAAAAGAGAAGCTGTGAGTGAGAGTGAAAGAGAGAAATAGAAGCTATGAGTGAGAGAGAGAGAAGCTGTGAGTGAGAGAAAGAGAGAGAAAGAGAAGTTGTTAGTGAGAGAGAGAGAGAAAGAGAAGCTTTGAGAGAGAGAGAGAGAGAAAGAGAAGCTGTGAGTGAGAGAGAGAGAGAAGCTGTGAGTGAGAGACAGAGAGATAAAGAGAAGCTGTGTGAGAGAGAGAAAGAGAAGCTGTGAGTGAGAGAGAGAGAGAGAATGAGAAGCTGTGTGAGAGGGAGAGAGAAAGAGAAGCTGTGAGAGAGAGAGAAAAAGAGAAGCTGTGAGTGAGAGAGAGAGAGAGAACGAGAAGCTGTGTGTGAGAGAGAGTGATAAGCAGTGTGTGTGAGAGAGAAGCTGTGAGTGAGAGAGAGAGAAAGAGAAGCTGTGAGTGAGAGAGAGAGAGAAGCTGAGAGTGAGAGAGAGAAAGAGAAGCTGTGAGTGAGAGACAGAGGGAGAAAGAAAGTGTGTGAGTGCGAGAGAGAGAAATAGAAGCTGTGAGAGAGAGAGAAAGAGAAGCTGTGAGTGAGAAAGAGAGAGAAAGAGAAGCTGTGTGTGTGAGAGAGAAAGAGAAGCTGTGAGTGAGAGAGAGAGAAGCTGTGCGTGAAAGTGAGAAAGAGAAGCTGATAGTGAGAGAGAGAGAGAAGCTGTGAGTGAGAGAAAGAGAAAGAGAAGCTGTGAGTAAGAGAGAAAGAGAGAAATAGAAGCTATGAGTGAGAGACAGAGAGAGAAGCTGTGAGTGAGTGAGAGAGAGAGGCTGTGTGAGAGAGAGAGAGAAAAAGAGAAGCTGTGAGAGAGAGAGAGAGAAAGAGAAGCTGTAAGTGAGTGAGAGAAGGAGAAGCTGTGAGTGTGTGTGAGAGAAAGAGAAGCTGTGTGAGAGAGAGAGAGAGAGAGAAAGAGAAGTTGTTAGTGAGAGAGAGAGAGAGAAAGAAAGAGAAGCTTTGAGAGAGAGAGAGAGAGAAGCTGTGAGTGAGAGAGAGAGAAGCTGTGAGTGAGAGACAGAGAGATATAGAGAAGCTGTGAGAGAGTGAGAAAGAGAAGCTGTGTGTGAGAGAGAATGAGAAGCTGTGTGAGGGAGAGAGAAATAGAATTTGTTAGTGAGAGAGAGAGAGAAGGAGCTGTGAGAGAGAGAGAGAGCAAGAGAATCTGTGAGTGAGAGGGAGAGAGAAAGAGAAGCTGTGAGTGAGAGAGAAAGAGAGAAAGAGAAGCTGTGAGAGAGAGAGAGTGAGAAGCTATGAGAGAGAGAGAGCAAGAGAAGCTGTGAGTGAGAGAGAGAAAGAGAAGCTGTGAGAAATAGAGAGGAAGAGAAGCTGTGAGTGAGAAGACAGAGAGAGAAAGAGAAGCTGTGTGAGAGAGAGAGAGAGAAAGTGAAGCTGTGAGTGAGAAGGATGAGAAATAAAGAGAAGCTGTGAGTGTGTGTGAGAGAGAAAGAGAAGCTGTGAGAGAGAGAGAGAAAGAGAAGCTGTGAGTGAGAGTGAAAGAGAGAAATAGAAGCTATGAGTGAGAGAGAGAGAGAAGCTGTGAGTGAGAGAAAGAGAGAGAAAGAGAAGTTGTTAGTGAGAGAGAGAGAGAAAGAGAAGCTTTGAGAGAGAGAGAGAGAGAAAGAGAAGCTGTGAGTGAGAGAGAGAGAGAAGCTGTGAGTGAGAGACAGAGAGATAAAGAGAAGCTGTGTGAGAGAGAGAAAGAGAAGCTGTGAGTGAGAGAGAGAGAGAGAATGAGAAGCTGTGTGAGAGGGAGAGAGAAAGAGAAGCTGTGAGAGAGAGAGAAAAAGAGAAGCTGTGAGTGAGAGAGAGAGAGAGAGAACGAGAAGCTGTGTGTGAGAGAGAGTGATAAGCAGTGTGTGTGAGAGAGAAGCTGTGAGTGAGAGAGAGAGAAAGAGAAGCTGTGAGTGAGAGAGAGAGAGAAGCTGAGAGTGAGAGAGAGAAAGAGAAGCTGTGAGTGAGAGACAGAGGGAGAAAGAAAGTGTGTGAGTGCGAGAGAGAGAAATAGAAGCTGTGAGAGAGAGAGAAAGAGAAGCTGTGAGTGAGAAAGAGAGAGAAAGAGAAGCTGTGTGTGTGAGAGAGAAAGAGAAGCTGTGAGTGAGAGAGAGAGAAGCTGTGCGTGAAAGTGAGAAAGAGAAGCTGATAGTGAGAGAGAGAGAGAAGCTGTGAGTGAGAGAAAGAGAAAGAGAAGCTGTGAGTAAGAGAGAAAGAGAGAAATAGAAGCTATGAGTGAGAGACAGAGAGAGAAGCTGTGAGTGAGTGAGAGAGAGAGAAGCTGTGTGAGAGAGAGAGAGAAAAAGAGAAGCTGTGAGAGAGAGAGAGAGAAAGAGAAGCTGTAAGTGAGTGAGAGAAGGAGAAGCTGTGAGTGTGTGTGAGAGAAAGAGAAGCTGTGTGAGAGAGAGAGAGAGAGAGAAAGAGAAGTTGTTAGTGAGAGAGAGAGAGAGAAAGAAAGAGAAGCTTTGAGAGAGAGAGAGAGAGAAGCTGTGAGTGAGAGAGAGAGAAGCTGTGAGTGAGAGACAGAGAGATATAGAGAAGCTGTGAGAGAGTGAGAAAGAGAAGCTGTGTGAGAGAGAGAATGAGAAGCTGTGTGAGGGAGAGAGAAAGAGAATTTGTTAGTGAGAGAGAGAGAGAAGGAGCTGTGAGAGAGAGAGAGAGCAAGAGAATCTGTGAGTGAGAGGGAGAGAGAAAGAGAAGCTGTGAGTGAGAGAGAAAGAGAGAAAGAGAAGCTGTGAGAGAGAGAGAGTGAGAAGCTATGAGAGAGAGAGAGCAAGAGAAGCTGTGAGTGAGAGAGAGAAAGAGAAGCTGTGAGAAATAGAGAGGAAGAGAAGCTGTGAGTGAGAAGACAGAGAGAGAAAGAGAAGCTGTGTGAGAGAGAGAGAGAGAAAGTGAAGCTGTGAGTGAGAAGGATGAGAAATAAAGAGAAGCTGTGAGTGTGTGTGAGAGAGAAAGAGAAGCTGTGAGAGAGAGAGAAAAAGAGAAGCTGTGAGTGAGAGTGAAAGAGAGAAATAGAAGCTATGAGTGAGAGAGAGAGAGAAGCTGTGAGTGAGAGAAAGAGAGAGAAAGAGAAGTTGTTAGTGAGAGAGAGAGAGAAAGAGAAGCTTTGAGAGAGAGAGAGAGAGAAAGAGAAGCTGTGAGTGAGAGAGAGAGAGAAGCTGTGAGTGAGAGACAGAGAGATAAAGAGAAGCTGTGTGAGAGAGAGAAAGAGAAGCTGTGAGTGAGAGAGAGAGAGAGAATGAGAAGCTGTGTGAGAGGGAGAGAGAAAGAGAAGCTGTGAGAGAGAGAGAAAAAGAGAAGCTGTGAGTGAGAGAGAGAGAGAGAACGAGAAGCTGTGTGTGAGAGAGAGTGATAAGCAGTGTGTGTGAGAGAGAAGCTGTGAGTGAGAGAGAGAGAAAGAGAAGCTGTGAGTGAGAGAGAGAGAGAAGCTGAGAGTGAGAGAGAGAAAGAGAAGCTGTGAGTGAGAGACAGAGGGAGAAAGAAAGTGTGTGAGTGCGAGAGAGAGAAATAGAAGCTGTGAGAGAGAGAGAAAGAGAAGCTGTGAGTGAGAAAGAGAGAGAAAGAGAAGCTGTGTGTGTGAGAGAGAAAGAGAAGCTGTGAGTGAGAGAGAGAGAAGCTGTGCGTGAAAGTGAGAAAGAGAAGCTGATAGTGAGAGAGAGAGAGAAGCTGTGAGTGAGAGAAAGAGAAAGAGAAGCTGTGAGTAAGAGAGAAAGAGAGAAATAGAAGCTATGAGTGAGAGACAGAGAGAGAAGCTGTGAGTGAGTGAGAGAGAGAGGCTGTGTGAGAGAGAGAGAGAAAAAGAGAAGCTGTGAGAGAGAGAGAGAGAAAGAGAAGCTGTAAGTGAGTGAGAGAAGGAGAAGCTGTGAGTGTGTGTGAGAGAAAGAGAAGCTGTGTGAGAGAGAGAGAGAGAGAGAAAGAGAAGTTGTTAGTGAGAGAGAGAGAGAGAAAGAAAGAGAAGCTTTGAGAGAGAGAGAGAGAGAAGCTGTGAGTGAGAGAGAGAGAAGCTGTGAGTGAGAGACAGAGAGATATAGAGAAGCTGTGAGAGAGTGAGAAAGAGAAGCTGTGTGTGAGAGAGAATGAGAAGCTGTGTGAGGGAGAGAGAAATAGAATTTGTTAGTGAGAGAGAGAGAGAAGGAGCTGTGAGAGAGAGAGAGAGCAAGAGAATCTGTGAGTGAGAGGGAGAGAGAAAGAGAAGCTGTGAGTGAGAGAGAAAGAGAGAAAGAGAAGCTGTGAGAGAGAGAGAGTGAGAAGCTATGAGAGAGAGAGAGCAAGAGAAGCTGTGAGTGAGAGAGAGAAAGAGAAGCTGTGAGAAATAGAGAGGAAGAGAAGCTGTGAGTGAGAAGACAGAGAGAGAAAGAGAAGCTGTGTGAGAGAGAGAGAGAGAAAGTGAAGCTGTGAGTGAGAAGGATGAGAAATAAAGAGAAGCTGTGAGTGTGTGTGAGAGAGAAAGAGAAGCTGTGAGAGAGAGAGAGAAAGAGAAGCTGTGAGTGAGAGTGAAAGAGAGAAATAGAAGCTATGAGTGAGAGAGAGAGAGAAGCTGTGAGTGAGAGAAAGAGAGAGAAAGAGAAGTTGTTAGTGAGAGAGAGAGAGAAAGAGAAGCTTTGAGAGAGAGAGAGAGAAAGAGAAGCTGTGAGTGAGAGAGAGAGAGAAGCTGTGAGTGAGAGACAGAGAGATAAAGAGAAGCTGTGTGAGAGAGAGAAAGAGAAGCTGTGAGTGAGAGAGAGAGAGAGAATGAGAAGCTGTGTGAGAGGGAGAGAGAAAGAGAAGCTGTGAGAGAGAGAGAACGAGAAGCTGTGTGTGAGAGAGAGTGATAAGCAGTGTGTGTGAGAGAGAGAAGCTGTGAGTGAGAGAGAGAGAAAGAGAAGCTGTGAGTGAGAGATAGAGAGAGAAAGAGAAGCTGTGAGTGAGTGAGAGAGAGAGAATGAGAAGCTGTGTGTGTGAGATTAAGAGAAGCTTTGAGTGAGAGAGAGAGAGAAAGAGAAGCTGTGAGTGAGAGAGAGAAAGAGAAGCTGTGAGAGAGAGAGAATGAGAAGCTGTGAGTGAGAGAGATAAAGAGAGAGAGAAGCTGTGAGTGTGAGAGAGAGTGAGATAAAGAGAAGCTGTGAGTGAGTGTGTGAGAGAGAGAAGCTGTGAGTGAAAGTGAGAAAGAGAAGCTGATAGTGAGAGAGAGAGAAGCTGTGAGTGAGAGAAAGAGAAAGAGAAGATGTGAGTAAGAGAGAAAGAGAGAAATAGAAGCTATGAGTGAGAGACAGAGAGAGAAGCTGTGAGTGAGTGAGAGAGAGAGAAGTTGTGTGACAGAGAGAGAAAAAAAGAGAAGCTGTGAGTGAGAGAGAGAGAGAAAGAGAAGCTGTAAGTGAGTGAGAGAAAGAGAAGCTGTGAGTGTGTGAGAGAGAAAGAGAAGCTGTGAGTGAGAGAGAGAGTGAGAAGCTGTGTGTGAGAGAGAGAGAAAGAGATGCTGTGAGTGAGAGACAGAGAGAGAAAGAGAAGTTGTTAGTGAGAGAGAGAGAGAGAGAGAAAGAGAAGCTGTGAGAGAGAGAGAGAAAGAGAAGCTGTGAGAGAGAGAGATAGAAGCTGTGAGTGAGAGACAGAGAGAGAAAGAGAAGCTGTGTGTGTGAGAGAGAGAGAAGCTGTGTGTGAGAGAGAAAGAGAATCTGTGAGTGAGAGAGAGAGAAAGAGAATCTGTGAGTGAGAGAGAGAGAGAAAGAGAAGCTGTGAGAGAGAGAGAAAGAGAAGCTGTGAGTGAGAGACAGAGAGAGAAAGAGAAGCTGTGTGTGAGAGAGAGTGATAAGCTGTGAGTGAGAGAGAGAGAAAGAGAAGCTGTGAGTGTGTGTGTGAGAGAGAAAGAAAGCTGTGAGTGAGAGAGAGAGAGAAAGAGAAGGTGTGAGTGTGTGAGAGAGAGAAGGAGAAGTTGTGTGAGAGAGAGATAGAGAAAGAGTAGCTGTGAGTGCGAGAGAGAGAAAGAGAAGCGGTGAGAGAGAGAGAAAGAGAAGCTGTGAGTGAGAAAGAGAGAGAAAGAGAAGCTGTGTGTGAGAGAGAGAAAGAGAAGCTGTGAGTGAGAGAGAGAGAAGCTGTGAGTGAAAGTGAGAAAGAGAAGCTGATAGTGAGAGAGAGAGAGAAGCTGTGAGTGAGAGAAAGAGAAAGAGAAGCTGTGAGTAAGAGAGAAAGAGAGAAATAGAAGCTATGAGTGAGAGACAGAGAGAGAAGTTGTGAGTGAGTGAGTGAGAGAGAAGCTGTGTGTGAGAGAGAGAGAAAAAAAGAGAAGCTGTGAGTGAGGGAGAGAAGCTGTGCGTGAGAGAGAGAGAGAGAAGCTGTGTGTGTGTGTGAGAGAGAGAGAAGCTGTGAGTGAGAGAGAGAGAGAGAAAGAGAAGCTGTGTGATTGAGAGAGAGAGAGAAGCTGTGAGTGTGAGAGAGAGTGAGATAAAGAGAAGTTGTGAGTGAGTGAGTGAGTGAGAGAAGCTGTGAGTGAAAGAGAGAAAGAGAAGCTGTGAGTGAAAGAGAGAGAGAGAGAAGCTGTGAGTGTGTGAGAGAGAGGAAGTGAAGCTGTGAGTGAAAAAGAGAGAAAGTGAAGCTGTGACTGAGAGATAGAGAGAGAAAGAGAAGCTGTGAGTTAGAGAGAGAGAGAGAACGAGAAGCTGTGTGTGTGAGATAAAGAGAAGCTGTGAGTGAGAGAGAGAGAGAAAGAGAAGCTGGGAGTGAGAGATAGAGAGAGAAAGAGAAGCTGTGAGTGAGAGAGAAAGAGAGAATCTGTGAGTGAGAGAGAGGGAGAAAGAGAAGCTATGAGTGAGAGAGAGAGAAGCTGTGAGTGAGAGAGAGAAGCTGTGCGTGAGAGAGAGAGAGAGAAGCTGTGTGTGTGTGTGTGTGAGAGAGAAGCTGTGAGTGAGAGAGAGAGAGAGAAAGAGAAGCTCTGTGATAGAGAGAGAGAGAAGCTGTGAGTGAGAGAGAGTGAGATAAAGAGAAGTTGTGAGTGAGTGAGTGAGAGAAGCTGTGAGTGAAAGAGAGAAAGAGAAGCTGTGAGTGAGAGAGAGAGAGCTGTGAGTGAGAGACAGAGAGAGAAAGAGAAGCTGTGTGTGTGAGAGAGAGTGATAAGCTGTGTGTGTGTGAGAGAGAAGCTGTGAGTGAGAGAGAGAAAGAGAAGCTGTGAGTGAGAGAGAGAGAGATGCTGTGAGTGAGAGAGAGAAAGAGAAGCTGTGAGTGAGAGACAGAGGGAGAAAGAAAGGGTGTGAGTGCGAGAGAGAGAAAGAGAAGCTGTGAGAGAGAGAAAGAGAAGCTGTGAGTGAGAAAGAGAGAGAAAGAGAAGCTGTGTGTGAGAGAGAGAAAGAGAAGCTGTGAGTGAGAGAGAGAGAAGCTGTGAGTGAAAGTGAGAAAGAGAAGCTGATAGTGAGAGAGAGAGAGAGAAGCTGTGAGTGACAGAAAGAGAAAGAAAAGCTGTGAGTAAGAGACAAAGAGAGAAATAGAAGCTATGAGTGAGAGACAGAGAGAGAAGCTGTGAGTGAGTGAGAGAGAGAGAAGCTGTGTGAGAGAGAGAAAGAGAAAAAGAGAAGCTGTGAGAGAGAGAGAGAGAAAGAGAAGCTGTAAGTGAGTGAGAGAAGGAGAAGCTGTGAGTGTGTGAGAGAGAAAGAGAAGCTGTGTGTGTGAGAGAGAGAGAGAGAAAGAGAAGTTGTTAGTGAGAGAGAGAGAGAAAGAAAGAGAAGCTTTGAGAGAGAGAGAGAGAGAACAGCTGTGAGTGAGAGAGAGAGAAGCTGTGAGTGAGAGACAGAGAGATATAGAGAAGCTGTGAGACAGAGTGAGAAAGAGAAGCTGTGAGAGAGAGAGAGAATGAGAAGCTGTGTGAGAGGGAGAGAGAAAGAGAATTTGTTAGTGAGAGAGAGAGAAAGAGCTGTGAGAGAGAGAGAGCAAGAGAAGCTGTGAGTTAGAGAGTGAGAGAGAAAGAGAAGCTGTGTGTGTGAGATAAAGAGAAGCTGTGAGTGAGAGAGAGAGAGAAAGAGAAGCTGTGAGTGAGAGATAGAGAGAGAAAGAGAAGCTGTGAGTGAGAGAGAAAGAGAGAATCTGTGAGTGAGAGAGAGGGAGAAAGAGAAGCTATGAGTGAGAGAGAGAGAAGCTGTGAGTGAGAGAGAGAGAGAGAAAGAGAATCTCTGTGATAGAGAGAGAGAGAAGCTGTGAGTGTGAGAGAGAGTGAGATAAAGAGAAGTGAGTGAGTGAGTGAGAGAAGCTGTGAGTGAAAGAGAGAAAGAGAAGCTGTGAGTGAGAGAGAGAGAGAGAAGCTGTGAGTGAGAGACAGAGAGAGAAAGAGAAGCTGTGTGTGAGAGAGAGAGTGATAAGCTGTGTGTGTGTGAGAGAGAAGCTGTGAGTGAGAGAGAGAGAAAGAGAAGCTGTGAGTGAGAGAGAGAGAGAAGCTGTGAGTGAGAGAGAGAAAGAGAAGCTGTGAGTGAGAGACAGAGGGAGAAAGAAAGGGTGTGAGTGCGAGAGAGAGAAAGAGAAGCTGTGAGTGAGAAAGAGAGAGAAAGAGAAGCTGTGAGTGAGAGAGAGAGAAGCTGTGAGTGAAAGTGAGAAAGAGAAGCTGATAGTGAGAGAGAGAGAGAGAAGCTGTGAGTGACAGAAAGAGAAAGAAAAGCTGTGAGTAAGAGACAAAGAGAGAAATAGAAGCTATGAGTGAGAGACAGAGAGAGAAGCTGTGAGTGAGTGAGAGAGAGAGAAGCTGTGTGAGAGAGAGAGAGAGAAAAAGAGAAGCTGTGAGAGAGAGAGAGAGAAAGAGAAGCTGTGAGTGAGAGAGAAAGAGAGAAAGAGAAGCTGTGAGAGAGAGAGAGTGAGAAGCTATGAGAGAGAGAGAGCAAGAGAAGCTGTGAGTGAGAGAGAGAAAGAGAAGCTGTGAGAAATAGAGAGAAAGAGAAGCTTTGAGTGAGAAGACAGAGAGAGAAAGAGAAGCTGTGTGAGAGAGAGATAGAGAAAGTGAAGCTGTGAGTGAGAGAGAGAGAAAAAGAGAAGCTGTGAGTGTGTGTGTGAGAGAAAGAGAAGCTGTGAGAGAGAGAGAAAAAGAGAAGCTGTGAGTGAGAGTGAAAGAGAGAAAATGAAGCTATGAGTGAGAGAGAGAGAGAAGCTGTGAGTGAGAGAAAGAGAGAGAAAGAGAAGTTGTTAGTGAGAGAGAGAGAGAGAAAGAGAAGCTTTGAGAGAGAGAGAGAGAGAGAGAGAAAGAGAAGCTGTGAGTGAGAGAGAGAGAGAAGCTGTGAGTGACAGACAGAGAGATAAAGAGTAGCTGTGAGAGAGAGAGAAAGAGAAGCTGTGAGTGAGAGAGAGAATGAGAAGCTGTGTGAGAGGGAGAGAGAAAGAGAAGATTTTAGTGAGAGAGAGAGAGAGAGAGAAAGAGCTGTGAGAGAGAGAGAGAGAAAGAGAAGCTGTGTGAGAGAGAAAGAGAAGCTGTGAGTGAGAGAGAGAGAGAAAGTGAAGCTGTGAGTGAGAGAGAGAGAGAGAGAAAGAGAACCTGTGAGTGAGAGAAAGAGAGAAAGAGAAGCTGTGAGTGAGAGACAGAGAGAGAAAGAGAAGCTGTGTGTGTGTGAGAGAGTGATAAGCTGTGAATGAGAGAGAGAGAGAAAGAGAAGCTGTGAGTGAGAGACAGAGAGAGAGAGTAGCTCTGTGTGTGAGAGAGAGAGAGCAAGAGAATCTGTGAGTGAGAGAGAGAGAAAAAGAGAAGCTGTGAGTGACAGAGAAAGAGAGAAAGAGAAGCTGTGAGTGAGAGAGAGTGAGAAGCTGTGAGAGAGAGAGAGCAAGAGAAGCTGTGAGTGAGAGAGAGAAAGAGAAGCTGTGAGTGAGAAAGAGAGAGAAAGAGAAGCTGTGAGTGAGAAGACAGAGAGAGAAAGAGAAGCTGTGTGAGAGAGAGATAGAGAAAGAGAAGCTGTGAGTGAGAAAAAAAGAGAAGCTGTGAGTGTGTGTGAGAGAGAAAGAGAAGCTGTGAGAGAGAGAAAAAGAGAAGCTGTGAGTGAGAGAGAGAGAGAGAGAGAACGAGAAGCTGTGTGTGAGAGAGAAAGAGAAGCTGTGAGTGAGAGAGAGAGAGAAAGAGAAGCTGTGAGTGAGAGATAGAGAGAGAAAGAGAAGCTGTGAGTCAGTGAGAGAGAGAGAATGAGAAGCTGTGTGTGTGAGATTTAGAGAAGCTGTGAGTGAGAGAGAGAGAGAAAGAGAAGCTGTGAGTGAGAGAGAGAAAGAGAAGCTGTGAGAGAGAGAGAATGAGAAGCTGTGAGTGAGAGAGAGAAAGAGAGAGAAGCTGTGAGTGTGAGAGAGAGTGAGATAAAGAGAAGCTGTGAGTGAGTGTGAGAGAGAGAGAAGCTGTGAGTGAAAGTGAGAAAGCGAAGCTGATAGTGAGAGAGAGAGAAGCTGTGAGTGAGAGAAAGAGAAAGAGAAGCTGTGAGTAAGAGAGAAAAAGAGAAATAGAAGCTATGAGTGAGAGACAGAGAGAGAAGCTGTGAGTGAGTGAGAGAGAGATGTTGTGTGAGAGAGAGAGAGAAAAAGAGAAGCTGTGAGTGAGAGAGAGAGAGAAAGAGAAGCTGTAAGTGAGTGAGAGAAAGAGAAGCTGTGAGTGTGAGAGAGAGAAAGAGAAGCTGTGAGTGAGAGAGAGAGTGAGAAGCTGTGAGTGAGAGAGAGAGAAAGAGATGCTGTGAGTGAGAGACAGAGAGAGAAAGAGAAGTTGTTAGTGAGAGAGAGAGAGAGAAAGAGAAGCTGTGAGAGAGAGAGAGAAAGAGAAGCTGTGAGAGAGAGATAGAAGCTGTGAGTGAGAGACAGAGAGAGAAAGAGAAGCTGTGTGTGTGTGTGAGAGAGAAGCTGTGTGTGAGAGAGAAAGAGAAGCTGTGAGTGAGAGAGAGAGAGAAAGAGAATCTGTGAGTGAGAGAGAGAGAGAAAGAGAAGCTGTGTGAGAGAGAGAAAGAGAAGCTGTGAGTGAGAGACAGAGAGAGAAAGAGAAGCTGTGTGAGAGAGAGAGTGATAAGCTGTGAGTGAGAGAGAGAGAGAGAAAGAAAAGCTGTGAGTGTGTGTGTGTGAGAGAAAGAAAGCTGTGAGTGAGAGAGAGAGAGAGAAAGAGAAGGTGTGAGTGTGTGAGAGAGAGAAGGAGAAGTTGTGTGAGAGAGAGATAGAGAAAGAGTAGCTGTGTGAGAGAGAGAGAAAGATAAGCTGTGAGTGTGTGTGAGAGAGAAAGAGAAGTTGTGAGAGAGAGAGAAAAAGAGAAGCTGTGAGTGAGAGTGAAAGAGAGAAATAGAAGCTACGAGTGAGAGAGAGAGAGCTGTGAGTGTGTGAGAGAGAGGAAGTGAAGCTGTGAGTGAAAAAGAGAGAAAGAGAATCTGTGAGTGAGAGATAGAGAGAGAAAGAGAAGCTGTGAGTTAGAGAGAGAGAGAGAATGAGAAGCTGTGTGTGTGAGATAAAGAGAAGCTGTGAGTGAGAGAGTGAGAGAAAGAGAAGCTGTGAGTGAGAGATAGAGAGAGAAAGAGAAGCTGTGAGTGAGAGAGAGAGAGAAAGAGAAGCTATGAGTGAGAGAGAGAGAGAAGCTGTGAGTGAGAGAGAGAAGTTGTGCGTGAGAGAGAGAGAGAAGCTGTGTGTGTGAGAGAGAGAGAGAAGCTGTGAGTGAGAGAGAGAGAAAGAAAGAGAAGCTGTGTGATAGAGAGAGAAGCTGTGAGTGTGAGAGAGAGTGAGATAAAGAGAAGTTGTGAGTGAGTGAGTGAGAGAAGCTGTGAGTGAAAGAGAGAAAGGGAAGCTGTGAGTGAGAGAGAGAGAGAAGCTGTGAGTGAGAGACAGAGAGAGAAAGAGAAGCTGTGTGTGAGAGAGAGTGTGATAAGCTGTGTGTGTGTGAGAGAGAAGCTATGAGTGAGAGAAAGAGAAAGAGAAGCTGTAAGTGAGAGAGAGAGAGAAGCTGTGAGTGAGAGAGAGAACGAGAAGCTGTGAGTGAGAGACAGAGAGAGAAAGAAAGGGTGTGAGTGAGAGACAGAGAGAGAAAGAGAAGCTGTGTGTGTGAGAGAGAAAGAGAAGCTGTGAGTGAGAGAGAGAGAAGCTGTGAGTGAAAGTGAGAAAGAGAAGCTGATAGAGAGAGAGAGAGAGAAGCTGTGAGTGAGAGAGAAAGAGAGAAAGAAGCTATGAGTGAGAGACAGAGAGAGAAGCTGTGAGTGAGTGAGAGAGAGAAGCTGTGAGTGAGAGACAGATAGATAAAGAGAAGCTGTGAGAGAGAGAGAGAAAGAGATGCTGTGAGAGAGAGAGAGAAGCTGTGAGTGAGAGAGAGAGAGAAGCTGTGAGTGAGAGACAGATAGATAAAGAGAAGCTGTGAGAGAGAGAGAGAAAGAGAAGCTGTGAGAGAGAGAGAGAATGAGAAGCTGTGAGTGAGAGAGAGAAAGAGAGAGAGAAGCTGTGAGTGTGAGAGAGAGTGAGATAAAGAGAAGCTGTGAGTGAGTGAGTGAGAGAGAGAAGCTGAGTGAAAGTGAGAAAGAGAAGCTGATAGTGAGAGAGAGAGAGAAGCTGTGAGTGAGAGATAGAGAAAGAGAAGCTGTGAGTAAGAGAGAAAGAGAGAAATAGAAGCTATGAGTGAGAGACAGAGAGAGAAGTGAGAGAGAGAGAAGTTGTGTGAGAGAGAGAGAGAAAAAGAGAAGCTGTGAGTGTGTGAGAGAGAGAAAGAGAAGCTGTAAGTGAGTGAGAGAGAGAAGCTGTGAGTGTGTGAGAGAAAGAGAAGCTGTGAGTGAGAGAGAGAGTGAGAAGCTGTGAGTGAGAGAGGGAGAGAAAGAGATGCTGTGAGTGAGAGACAGAAAGAAAGAGAAGTTGTTAGTGAGAGAGAGAGAGAGAGAGAGAAGCTGTGAGAGAGAGAGAGAGAAAGAGAAGCTGTGAGTGAGAGAGAGAGTGAGAAGCTGTGAGTGAGAGAGAGAGAGAAAGAGATGCTGTGAGTGAGAGACAGAGAGAAAGAGAAGTTGTTAGTGAGAGAGAGAGAGAGAAGCTGTGAGAGAGAGAGAATGAGAAGCTGTGAGAGAGAGAGAGAAAGAGAAGTTATTATTGAGAGAGAGAGAGAAATAGCTGTGAGAGAGAGAAAGAGAAAGAGAAGCTGTGTGTGAGAGAGAAAGAGAAGCTGTGAGTGAGAGAGAGAGAGAGAGAAAGAGAAGCTGTGTGAGAGAGAGAAAGAGAAGCTGTGAGTGAGAGACAGAGAGAGAAAGAGAAGCTGTGTGAGAGAGAGAGTGATAAGCTGTGAGGGAGAGAGAGAGAGAAAGAGAAGCTGTGAGTGAGAGACAGTGAGAGAGAGTAGCTGTGAGAGACAGAGAGAGCAAGAGAAGCTGTGAGTGTGTGTGTGAGAGAGAAAGAAAGCTGTGAGTGAGAGAGAGAGAGAAAGAGAAGCTGTGAGAGAGAGAGAAAGAGAAGCTGTGAGTGTGTGTGTGAGAGAAAGTGAAGTTGTGAGAGAGAGAGAAAAAGAGAAGCTGTGAGTGAGAGTGAAAGAGAGAAATAGAAGCTACGAGTGAGAGAGAGAGAGAAGCTGTGAGTGTGTGAGAGAGAGGAAGTGAAGCTGTGAGTGAAAAAGAGAGAAAGTGAAGCTGTGAGTGAGAGATAGAGAGAGAAAGAGATGCTGTGAGTTAGAGAGAGAGAGAGAACGAGAAGCTGTGTGTGTGAGATAAAGAGAAGCTGTGAGTGAGAGAGAGAGAGAAATAGAATCTGTGAGTGAGAATTAGAGAGAGAAAGAGAAGCTGTGAGTGTGAGAGAGAGAGAATCTGTGAGTGAGAGAGAGAGAGAAAGAGAAGCTATGAGTGAGAGAGAGAGAGAAGCTGTGAGTGAGAGAGAGAAGCTGTGCGTGAGAGAGAGAGAGAGAAGCTGTGTGTGTGTGTGTGAGAGAGAGAAGCTGTGAGTGAGAGAGAGAGAGAAAGAGAAGCTGTGTGATAGAGAGAGAGAAGCTGTGAGTGAGTGAGAGAGAGAAGTTCTGAGTGAGAGAGTAAGAAGAGCTTTGAGTGAGAGACAGAGGGAGAAAGAAAGGGTGTGAGTGCGAGAGAGAGAAAGAGAAGCTGTGTGAGAGAGAGAGAAAGAGAAGCTGTGAGTGAGAAAGAGAGAGAAAAGAAGCTGTGAGTGAGAGACAGAGAGAGAAAGAGAAGCTGTGTGTGTGAGAGAGAAAGAGAAGCTGTGAGTGAGAGAGAAAGAGAGAAATAGAAGCTATGAGTGAGAGACAGAGAGAGAAGCTGTGAGTGAGTGAGAGAGAGAGAAGCTGTGTGAGAGAGAGAGAGAAAAAGAGAAGCTGTGAGAGAGAGAGAGAGAGAAGCTGTAAGTGAGTGAGAGAAGGAGCTGTGAGTGTGTGAGAGAGAAAGAGAAGCTGTGAGTGAGAGAGAGAGAGAGAGAAAGGGGTTGTTAGTGAGAGAGAGAGAGAAAGAGAAGCTTTGAGAGAGAGAGAGAGAGAAGCTGTGAGTGAGAGAGAGAGAGAAGCTGTGAGTGAGAGACAGAGAGATAAAGAGAAGCTGTGAGAGAGAGTGAGAAAGAGAAGCTGTGTGAGAGAGAGAATGAGAAGCTGTGTGAGAGGGAGAGAGAAAGAGAGAAATAGAAGCTACGAGTGAGAGAGAGAGAAGCTGTGAGTGTGTGAGAGAGAGGAAGTGAAGCTGTGAGTGAAAAAGAGAGAAAGTGAAGCTGTGAGTGAGAGATAGAGAGAGAAAGAGAAGCTGTGAGTTAGAGAGAGAGAGAGAAAGAGAAGCTGTGTGTGAGAGATAAAGAGAAGCTGTGAGTGAGAGAGAGAGAGAGAAAGAGAAGCTGTGAGTGAGAGATAGAGAGAGAAAGAGAAGCTGTGAGTGAGAGAGACAGAGAGAATCTGTGAGTGAGAGAGAGAGAGAAAGAGAAGCTATGAGTGAGAGAGAGAGAAGCTGTGAGTAAGAGAGAGAAGCTGTGCGTGAGAGAGAGAGAGAGAGAAGCTGTGTGTGTGTGAGAGAGAGAGAGAAGCTGTGAGTGAGAGAGAGAGAGAAAGAGAAGCTGTGTGATAGAGAGAGAGAAGCTGTGAGTGAGTGAGAGAGAGAAGGTCTGAGTGAGAGAGTAAGAGAAGCTTTGAGTGAGAGACAGAGGGAGAAAGAAAGGGTGTGAGTGCGAGAGAGAGAAAGAGAAGCTGTGAGAGAGAGAGAGAAAGAGAAGCTGTGAGTGAGAAAGAGAGAGAAAAGAAGCTGTGAGTGAGAGACAGAGAGAGAAAGAAAGAGAAGCTGTGTGTGTGAGAGAGAAAGAGAAGCTGTGAGTGAGAGAGAAAGAGAGAAATAGAAGCTATGAGTGAGAGACAGAGAGAGAAGCTGTGAGTGAGTGAGAGAGAGAGAAGCTGTGTGAGAGAGAGAGAGAAAAAGAGAAGCTGTGAGAGAGAGAGAGAGAGAAGCTGTAAGTGAGTGAGAGAAGGAGAAGCTGTGAGTGTGTGAGAGAGAAAGAGAAGCTGTGAGTGAGAGAGAGAGAGAGAGAAAGGGGTTGTTAGTGAGAGAGAGAGAGAAAGAGAAGCTTTGAAAGAGAGAGAGAGAGAGAGAAGCTGTGAGTGAGAGAGAGAGAGAAGCTGTGAGTGAGAGACAGAGAGATAAAGAGAAGCTGTGAGAGAGAGTGAGAAAGAGAAGCTGTGTGAGAGAGAGAATGAGAAGCTGTGTGAGAGGGAGAGAGAAAGAGAGAAATAGAAGCTACGAGTGAGAGAGAGAGAAGCTGTGAGTGTGTGAGAGAGAGGAAGTGAAGCTGTGAGTGAAAAAGAGAGAAAGTGAAGCTGTGAGTGAGAGATAGAGAAAAGAGAAGCTGTGAGTTAGAGAGAGAGAGAGAAAGAGAAGCTGTGTGTGAGAGATAAAGAGAAGCTGTGAGTGAGAGAGAGAGAGAGAAAGAGAAGCTGTGAGTGAGAGATAGAGAGAGAAAGAGAAGCTGTGAGTGAGAGAGACAGAGAGAATCTGTGAGTGAGAGAGAGAGAGAAAGAGAAGCTATGAGTGAGAGAGAGAGAAGCTGTGAGTGAGAGAGAGAAGCTGTGCGTGAGAGAGAGAGAGAGAGAAGCTGTGTGTGTGTGTGAGAGAGAGAGAAGCTGTGAGTGAGAGAGAGAGAGAAAGAAAGAAAGAGAAGCTGTGTGATAGAGAGAGAGAAGCTGTGAGTGTGAGAGAGAGTGAGATAAAGAGAAGTTGTGAGTGAGTGAGTGAGTGAGAGAAGCTGTGAGTGAAAGAGAGAATGAGAAGCTGTGAGTGAGAGAGAGAGAGAGAAGCTGTGAGTGAGAGACAGAGAGAGAAAGAGAAGCTGTGTGTGTGAGAGAGAGTGATAAGCTGTGTGTGTGAGAGAGAGAAGCTGTGAGTGAGAGAGAGAGAAAGAGAAGCTGTGAGTGAGAGAGAGAGGGAAGCTGTGAGTGAGAAAGAGAAAGAGAAGCTGTGAGTGAGAGACAGAGGGAGAAAGAAAGGGTGTGAGTGCGAGAGAGAGAAAGAGAAGCTGTGAGAGAGAGAGAAAGAGAAGCTGTGAGTGAGAAAGAGAGAGAAAGAGAAGCTGTGTGTGTGAGAGAGAAAGAGAAGCTGTGAGTGAGAGAGAGAGAAGCTGTGAGTGAAAGTGAGAAAGAGAAGCTGATAGTGAGAGAGAGAGAGAAGCTGTGAGTGAGAGAAAGAGAAAGAGAAGCTGTGAGTAAGAGAGAAAGAGAGAAATAGAAGCTATGAGTGAGAGACAGAGAGAGAAGCTGTGAGTGAGTGAGAGAGAGAGAAGCTGTGTGTGAGAGAGAGAGAGAAAAAGAGAAGCTGTAAGTGAGTGAGAGAGAAGCTGTGAGTGAGAGACAGAGAGATATAGAGAAGCTGTGAGAGAGAGTGAGAAAGAGAAGCTGTGAGAGAGAGAGAATGAGAAGCTGTGTGAGAGGGAGAGAGAAAGAGAATTTGTTAGTGAGAGAGAGAGAGAGAGAAAGAGCTGTGTGAGAGAGAGAGAGCAAGAGAATCTGTGAGTGAGAGAGAGAGAGAAAGAGAAGCTGTGAAAGAGAGAGAGTGGGAAGCTATGAGAGGGAGAGAGCAAGAGAAGCTGTGAGTGAGAGAGAGAAAGAGAAGCTGTGAGAAATAGAGAGAAAGAGAAGCAGTGAGTGAGAAGACAGAGAGAGAAAGAGAAGCTGTGTGTGTGAGAGAGAGAGAAAGTGAAGCTGTGAGTGAGAGAGAGAGAGAAAGAGAAGCTGTGAGTGTGTGTGAGAGAGAAAGAGAAGCTGTGAGTGAGAGACAGAGAGATAAAGAGAAGCTGTGAGAGAGAGTGAGAAAGAGAAGCTGTGAGAGAGAGAGAATGAGAAGCTGTGTGAGAGGGAGAGAGAAAGAGAGAAATAGAAGCTACGAGTGAGAGAGAGAGAGAAGCTGTGAGTGTGTGAGAGAGAGGAAGTGAAGCTGTGAGTGAAAAAGAGAGAAAGTGAAGCTGTGAGTGAGAGATAGAGAGAGAAAGAGAAGCTGTGAGTTAGAGAGAGAGAGAGAACGAGAAGCTGTGTGTGTGAGATAAAGAGAAGCTGTGAGTGAGAGAGAGAGAGAAAGAGAAGCTGTGAGTGAGAGATAGAGAGAGAAAGAGAAGCTGTGAGTGAGAGAGAAAGAGAGAATCTGTGAGTGGGAGAGAGGGAGAAAGAGAAGCTATGAGTGAGAGAGAGAGAAGCTGTGAGTGAGAGAGAGAAGCTGTGCGTGAGAGAGAGAGAGAGAGAAGCTGTGTGTGTGTGTGAGAGAGAGAGAAGCTGTGAGTGAGAGAGAGAGAAAGAGAAGCTGTGTGATAGAGAGAGAGAAGCTGTGAGTGTGAGAGAGAGTGAGATAAAGATAAGTTGTGAGTGAGAGAGAGAGAGAAGCTGTGTGTGAGAGAGAGAGTGATAAGCTGTGTGTGTGAGAGAGAAGCTGTGAGTGAGTGAGAGAGAAAGAGAAGCTGTGAGTGAGTGAGAGAGAGAAGCTGTGAGTGAGACAGAGAAAGAGAAGCTGTGAGTGAGAGACAGAGGGAGAAAGAAAGGGGGTGAGTGCGAGAGAGAGAAAGAGAAGCTGTGAGAGAGAGAGAGAAAGAGAAGGTGTGAGTGAGAAAGAGAGAGAAAAAGAAGCTGTGAGTGAGAGACAGAGAGAGAAAGAGAAGCTGTGTTTGTGAGAGAGAAAGAGAAGCTGTGAGTGAGAGAGAGAGTAGCTGTTAGTGAAAGTGAGAAATAGAAGCTGATAGTGAGAGAGAGAGAAGCTGTGAGTGAGAGAAAGAGAGAAATAGAAGCTATGAGTGAGAGACAGAGAGAGAAGCTGTGAGTGAGTGAGCGAGAGAAGCTGTGTGAGAGAGAGAGAAAAAGAGAAGCTGTGTGTGTGTGAGAGAGAGAGAGAAGCTGTAAGTGAGTGAGAGAAGGAGAAGCTGTGAGTGTGAGAGAGAGAGAGAGAAGCTGTGAGTGAGAGAGAGAGAGAGAGAAAGAGAAGTTGTTAGTGAGAGAGAGAGAGAAAGAGAAGCTTTGAGAGAGAGAGAGAGAGAGAGAAGCTGTGAGTGAGAGAGAGACAGAAGCTGTGAGTGAGAGACAGAGAGATAAAGAGAAGCTGTGAGAGAGAGTGAGAAAGAGAAGCTGTGAGAGAGAGAGAATGAGAAGCTGTGTGAGAGGGAGAGAGAAAGAGAGAAATAGAAGCTACGAGTGAGAGAGAGAGAGAAGCTGTGAGTGTGTGAGAGAGAGGAAGTGAAGCTGTGAGTGAAAAAGAAAGTGAAGCTGTGAGTGAGAGATAGAGAGAGAAAGAGATAGAGAAGCTGTGTGTGAGAGATAAAGAGAAGCTGTGAGTGAGAGAGAGAGAAAGAGAAGCTGTGAGTGAGAGATAGAGAGAGAAAGAGAAGCTGTGAGTGAGAGAGACAGAGAGAATCTGTGAGTGAGAGAGAGAGAGAAAGAGAAGCTATGAGTGAGAGAGAGAGAAGCTGTGAGTGTGAGAGAGAAGCTGTGCGTGAGAGAGAGAGAGAGAGAAGCTGTGTGTGTGTGAGAGAGAGAGAGAAGCTGTGAGTGAGAGAGAGAGAGAGAAAGAGAAGCTGTGTGATAGAGAGAGAGAGAGAAGCTGTGAGTGTGAGAGAGAGTGAGATAAAGAGAAGTTGTGAGTGAGTGAGTGAGTGAGAGAAGCTGTGAGTGAAAGAGAGAAAGAGAAGCTGTGAGTGAGAGGGAGAGAGAGAAGCTGTGAGTGTGTGAGAGAGAGGAAGTGAAGCTGTGAGTGAAAAAGAGAGAAAGTGAAGCTGTGAGTGAGAGATAGAGAGAGAAAGAGAAGCTGTGAGTTAGAGAGAGAGAGAGAACGAGAAGCTGTGTGTGTGAGATAAAGAGAAGCTGTGAGTGAGAGAGAGAGAGCGAAAGAGAAGCTGTGAGTGAGAGATAGAGAGAGAAAGAGAAGCTGTGAGTGAGAGAGAAAGAGAGAATCTGTGAGAGAGAGAGGGAGAAAGAGAAGCTATGAGTGAGAGAGAGAGAAGCTGTGAGTGAGAGAGAGAAGCTGTGCGTGAGAGAGAGAGAGAGAAGCTGTGTGTGTGTGTGAGAGAGAGAGAAGCTGTGAGTGAGAGAGAGAGAGAGAAAGAGAAGCTCTGTGATAGAGAGAGAGAGAAGCTGTGAGTGTGAGAGAGAGTGAGATAAAGAGAAGTTGTGAGTGAGTGAGTGAGTGAGAGAAGCTGTGAGTGAAAGAGAGAAAGAGAAGCTGTGAATGAGAGAGAGAGAAGCTGTGAGTGAGAGACAGAGAGAGAAAGAGAAGCTGTGTGTGTGAGAGAGAGTGATAAGCTGTGTGTGTGTGTGAGAGAGAAGCTGTGAGTGAGAGAGAGAGAAAGAGAAGCTGTGAGTGAGAGAGAGAGAGAAGCTGTGAGTGAGAGAGAGAAAGAGAAGCTGTGAGTGAGAGACAGAGGGAGAAAGAAAGGGTGTGAGTGCGAGAGAGAGAAAGAGAAGCTGTGAGAGAGAGAGAAAGAGAAGCTGTGAGTGAGAAAGAGAGAGAAAGAGGAGCTGTGTGTGTGAGAGAGAAAGAGAAGCTGTGAGTGAGAGAGAGAGAAGCTGTGAGTGAAAGTGAGAAAGAGAAGCTGATAGTGAGAGAGAGAGAGAAGCTGTGAGTGACAGAAAGAGAAAGAAAAGCTGTGAGTAAGAGACAAAGAGAGAAATAGAAGCTATGAGTGAGCGACAGAGAGAGAAGCTGTGAGTGAGTGAGAGAGAGAGAAGCTGTGTGAGAGAGAGAGAGAGAAAAAGAGAAGCTGTGAGAGAGAGAGAGAGAAAGAGAAGCTGTAAGTGAGTGAGAGAAGGAGAAGCTGTGAGTGTGTGAGAGAGAAAGAGAAGCTGTGTGTGTGATAGAGAGAGAGAGAAAGAGAAGTTGTTAGTGAGAGAGAGAGAGAAAGAAAGAGAAGCTTTGAGAGAGAGAGAGAGAGAACAGCTGTGAGTGAGAGAGAGAGAAGCTGTGAGTGAGAGACAGAGAGATATAGAGAAGCTGTGAGAGAGAGTGAGAAAGAGAAGCTGTGAGAGAGAGAGAATGAGAAGCTGTGTGAAAGGGAGAGAGAAAGAGAATTTGTTAGTGAGAGAGAGAGAGAAAGAGCTGTGAGAGAGAGAGAGAGCAAGAGAAGCTGTGAGTTAGAGAGAGAGAGAGAAAGAGAAGCTGTGTGTGTGAGATAAAGAGAAGCTGTGAGTGAGAGAGAGAGAGAGAAAGAGAAGCTGTGAGTGAGAGATAGAGAGAGAAAGAGAAGCTGTGAGTGAGAGAGAAAGAGAGAATCTGTGAGTGAGAGAGAGGGAGAAAGAGAAGCTATGAGTGAGAGAGAGAGAAGCTGTGAGTGAGAGAGAGAAGCTGTGCGTGAGAGAGAGAGAGAAGCTGTGTGTGTGTGAGAGAGAGAGAAGCTGTGAGTGAGAGAGAGAGAGAGAAAGAGAATCTCTGTGATAGAGAGAGAGAGAAGCTGTGAGTGTGAGAGAGAGTGAGATAAAGAGAAGTTGTGAGTGAGTGAGTGAGAGAAGCTGTGAGTGAAAGAGAGAAAGAGAAGCTGTGAGTGAGAGAGAGAGAGAAGCTGTGAGTGAGAGACAGAGAGAGAAAGAGAAGCTGTGTGTGTGAGAGAGAGTGATAAGCTGTGTGTGTGAGAGAGAGAAGCTGTGAGTGAGAGAGAGAGAAAGAGAAGCTGTGAGTGAGAGAGAGAGAGAAGCTGTGAGTGAGAGAGAGAAAGAGAAGCTGTGAGTGAGAGACAGAGGGAGAAAGAAAGGGTGTGAGTGCGAGAGAGAGAAAGAGAAGCTGTGAGAGAGAGAGAAAGAGAAGCTGTGAGTGAGAAGGAGAGAGAAAGAGAAGCTGTGTGTGTGAGAGAGAAAGAGAAGCTGTGAGTGAGAGAGAGAAGCTGTGAGTGAAAGTGAGAAAGAGAAGCTGATAGTGAGAGAGAGAGAGAGAAGCTGTGAGTGACAGAAAGAGAAAGAAAAGCTGTGAGTAAGAGACAAAGAGAGAAATAGAAGCTATGAGTGAGAGACAGAGAGAGAAGCTGTGAGTGAGTGAGAGAGAGAGAAGCTGTGTGAGAGAGAGAGAAAGAGAAGCTGTGTGTGTGAGAGAGAGAGAGAAAGAGAAGTTGTTAGTGAGAGAGAGAGAGAAAGAAAGAGAAGCTTTGAGAGAGAGAGAGAGAGAACAGCTGTGAGTGAGAGAGAGAGAAAGAGAAGCTGTAAGTGAGTGAGAGAAGGAGAAGCTGTGAGTGTGAGAGAGAGAAAGAGAAGCTGTGTGTGTGAGAGAGAGAGAGAGAAAGAGAAGTTGTTAGTGAGAGAGAGAGAGAAAGAAAGAGAAGCTTTGAGAGAGAGAGAGAGAGAACAGCTGTGAGTGAGAGAGAGAGAAGATGTGAGTGAGAGACAGAGAGATATAGAGAAGCTGTGAGAGAGAGTGAGAAAGAGAAGCTGTGAGAGAGAGAGAGAATGAGAAGCTGTGTGAGAGGGAGAGAGAAAGAGAATTTGTTAGTGAGAGAGAGAGAGAAAGAGCTGTGAGAGAGAGAGAGAGCAAGAGAAGCTGTGAGTTAGAGAGAGAGAGAAAGAGAAGCTGTGTGTGTGAGATAAAGAGAAGCTGTGAGTGAGAGAGAGAGAGAAAGAGAAGCTGTGAGTGAGAGATAGAGAAAGAGAAGCTGTGAGTGAGAGAGAAAGAGAGAATCTGTGAGTGAGAGAGAGGGAGAAAGAGAAGCTATGAGTGAGAGAGAGAGAAGCTGTGAGTGAGAGAGAGAAGCTGTGCGTGAGAGAGAGAGAGAGAAGCTGTGTGTGTGTGTGAGAGAGAGAGAAGCTGTGAGTGAGAGAGAGAGAGAGAAAGAGAATCTCTGTGATAGAGAGAGAGAGAAGCTGTGAGTGTGAGAGAGAGTGAGATAAAGAGAAGTTGTGAGTGAGTGAGTGAGAGAAGCTGTGAGTGAAAGAGAGAAAGAGAAGCTGTGAGTGAGTGAGAGAGAGAAGCTGTGAGTGAGAGACAGAGAGAGAAAGAGAAGCTGTGTGTGAGAGAGAGAGTGATAAGCTGTGTGTGTGTGAGAGAGAAGCTGTGAGTGAGAGAGAGAGAAAGAGAAGCTGTGAGTGAGTGAGAGAGAGAAGCTGTGAGTGAGAGAGAGAAAGAGAAGCTGTGAGTGAGAGACAGAGGGAGAAAGAAAGGGTGTGAGTGCGAGAGAGAGAAAGAGAAGCTGTGAGAGAGAGAGAAAGAGAAGCTGTGAGTGAGAAAGAGAGAGAAAGAGAAGCTGTGTGTGTGAGAGAGAAAGAGAAGCTGTGAGTGAGAGAGAGAGAAGCTGTGAGTGAAAGTGAGAAAGAGAAGCTGATAGTGAGAGAGAGAGAGAGAAGCTGTGAGAGACAGAAAGAGAAAGAAAAGCTGTGAGTAAGAGACAAAGAGAGAAATAGAAGCTATGAGTGAGAGACAGAGAGAGAAGCTGTGAGTGAGTGAGAGAGAGAGAAGCTGTGTGAGAGAGAGAGAGAGAAAAAGAGAAGCTGTGAGAGAGAGAGAGAAAGAGAAGCTGTAAGTGAGTGAGAGAAGGAGAAGCTGTGAGTGTGAGAGAGAGAAAGAGAAGCTGTGTGTGTGTGAGAGAGAGAGAGAAAGAGAAGTTGTTAGTGAGAGAGAGAGAGAAAGAAAGAGAAGCTTTGAGAGAGAGAGAGAACAGCTGTGAGTGAGAGAGAGAGAAGCTGTGAGTGAGAGACAGAGAGATATAGAGAAGCTGTGAGAGAGAGTGAGAAAGAGAAGCTGTGAGAGAGAGAGAGAATGAGAAGCTGTGTGAGAGGGAGAGAGAAAGAGAATTTGTTAGTGAGAGAGAGAGAGAAAGAGCTGTGAGAGAGAGAGAGAGCAAGAGAATCTGTGAGTGAGAGAGAGAGAAAGAGAAGCTGTGAGTGAGAGAGAAAGAGAGAAAGAGAAGCTGTGAGAGAGAGAGTGAGAAGCTATGAGAGAGAGAGAGCAAGAGAAGCTGTGAGTGAGAGAGAGAAAGAGAAGCTGTGAGAAATAGAGAGAAAGAGAAGCTTTGAGTGAGAAGACAGAGAGAGAAAGAGAAGCTGTGTGAGAGAGAGATAGAGAAAGTGAAGCTGTGAGTGAGAGAGAGAGAGAAAGAGAAGCTGTGAGTGTGTGTGTGAGAGAAAGAGAAGCTGTGAGAGAGAAAAAGAGAAGCTGTGAGTGAGAGTGAAAGAGAGAAATAGAAGCTATGAGTGAGAGAGAGAGAGAAGCTGTGAGTGAGAGATAGAGAGAGAAAGAGAAGTTGTTAGTGTGAGAGAGAGAGAAAGAGAAGCTTTGAGAGAGAGAGAGAGAAAGAGAAGCTGTGAGTGAGAGAGAGAGAAGCTGTGAGTGAGAGACAGAGAGATAAAGAGAAGCTGTGAGAGAGAGAGAAAGAGAAGCTGTGAGTGAGAGAGAGAATGAGAAGCTGTGTGAGAGGGAGAGAGAAAGAGAAGATTTTAGTGAGAGAGAGAGAGAGAGAAAGAGCTGTGAGAGAGAGAGAGAGAAAGAGAAGCTGTGTGAGAGAGAAAGAGAAGCTGTGAGTGAGAGAGAGAGAGAAAGTGAAGCTGTGAGTGAGAGAGAGAGAGAAAGAGAACCTGTGAGTGAGAGAAAGAGAGAAAGAGAAGCTGTGAGTGAGAGACAGAGAGAGAAAGAGAAGCTGTGTGTGAGAGAGAGAGTGATAAGCTGTGAATGAGAGAGAGAGAGAAAGAGAAGCTGTGAGTGAGAGACAGAGAGAGAGAGTAGCTCTGTGTGAGAGAGAGAGAGAGCAAGAGAATCTGTGAGTGAGAGAGAGAGAAAAAGAGAAGCTGTGAGTGACAGAGAAAGAGAGAAAGAGAAGCTGTGAGTGAGAGAGAGTGAGAAGCTATGAGAGAGAGAGAGCAAGAGAAGCTGTGAGTGAGAGAGAGAAAGAGAAGCTGTGAGTGAGAAAGAGAGAGAAAGAGAAGCTGTGAGTGAGAAGACAGAGAGAGAAAGAGAAGCTGTGTGTGAGAGAGAGAGAGAGAAAGAGAAGCTGTGAGTGAGAGAAAGAGAAGCTGTGAGTGTGTGTGAGAGAGAAAGAAAAGCTGTGAGAGAGAGAAAAAGAGAAGCTGTGAGTGAGAGAGAGAGAGAACGAGAAGGTGTGTGTGAGAGAGAAAGAGAAGCTGTGAGTGAGAGAGAGAGAGAAAGAGAAGCTGTGAGTGAGAGATAGAGAGAGAAAGAGAAGCTGTGAGTCAGTGAGAGAGAGAGAATGAGAAGCTGTGTGTGTGAGATTTAGAGAAGCTGTGAGTGTGAGAGAGAGTGAGATAAAGAGAAGCTGTGAGTGAGTGTGAGAGAGAGAGAAGCTGTGAGTGAAAGTGAGAAAGAGAAGCTGATAGTGAGAGAGAGAGAAGCTGTGAGTGAGAGAAAGAGAAAGAGAAGCTGTGAGTAAGAGAGAAAAAGAGAAATAGAAGCTATGAGTGAGAGACAGAGAGAGAAGCTGTGAGTGAGTGAGAGAGAGAAGTTGTGTGAGAGAGAGAGAGAAAAAGAGAAGCTGTGAGTGAGAGAGAGAGAGAAAGAGAAGCTGTAAGTTAGTGAGAGAAAGAGAAGCTGTGAGTGTGAGAGAGAGAAAGAGAAGCTGTGAGTGAGAGAGAGAGTGAGAAGCTGTGAGTGAGAGAGAGAGAAAGAGATGCTGTGAGTGAGAGACAGAGAGAGAAAGAGAAGTTGTTAGTGAGAGAGAGAGAGAGAGAAAGAGAAGCTGTGAGAGAGAGAGAGAAAGAGAAGCTGTGAGAGAGAGAGATAGAAGCTGTGAGTGAGAGACAGAGAGAGAAAGAGAAGCTGTGTGTGTGTGAGAGAGAGAAGCTGTGTGTGAGAGAGAAAGAGAAGCTGTGAGTGAGTGAGAGAGAAAGAGAATCTGTGAGTGAGAGAGAGAGAGAAAGAGAAGCTGTGAGAGAGAGAGAAAGAGAAGCTGTGAGTGAGAGACAGAGAGAGAAAGAGAAGCTGTGAGTGTATGTGTGTGAGAGAAAGAAAGCTGTGAGTGAGAGAGAGAGAGAGAAAGAGAAGGTGTGAGTGTGTGTGAGAGAGAAGGAGAAGTTGTGTGAGAGAGAGATAGAGAAAGAGTAGCTGTGAGAGAGAGAGAGAGAGAAAGATAAGCTGTGAGTGTGTGTGAGAGAGAAAGAGAAGTTGTGAGAGAGAGAGAAAAAGAGAAGCTGTGAGTGAGAGTGAAAGAGAGAAATAGAAGCTACGAGTGAGAGAGAGAGAGCTGTGAGTGTGTGAGAGAGAGGAAGTGAAGCTGTGAGTGAAAAAGAGAGAAAGAGAATCTGTGAGTGAGAGATAGAGAGAGAAAGAGAAGCTGTGAGTTAGAGAGAGAGAGAATGAGAAGCTGTGTGTGTGAGATAAAGAGAAGCTGTGAGTGAGAGAGTGAGAGAAAGAGAAGCTGTGAGTGAGAGATAGAGAGAGAAAGAGAAGCTGTGAGTGAGAGAGAGAGAGAAAGAGAAGCTATGAGTGAGAGAGAGAGAAGCTGTGAGTGAGAGAGAGAAGTTGTGCGTGAGAGAGAGAGAGAAGCTGTGTGTGTGTGAGAGAGAGAGAAGCTGTGAGTGAGAGAGAGAGAAAGAAAGAGAAGCTGTGTGATAGAGAGAGAGAAGCTGTGAGTGTGAGAGAGAGTGAGATAAAGAGAAGTTGTGAGTGAGTGAGTGAGTGAGAGAAGCTGTGAGTGAAAGAGAGAAAGGGAAGCTGTGAGTGAGAGAGAGAGAGAAGCTGTGAGTGAGAGACAGAGAGAGAAAGAGAAGCTGTGTGTGAGAGAGAGTGTGATAAGCTGTGTGTGTGAGAGAGAGAAGCTATGAGTGAGAGAAAGAGAAAGAGAAGCTGTGAGTGAGAGAGAGAGAGAAGCTGTGAGTGAGAGAGAGAATGAGAAGCTGTGAGTGAGAGACAGAGAGAGAAAGAAAGGGTGTGAGTGAGAGACAGAGAGAGAAAGAGAAGCTGTGTGTGTGAGAGAGAAAGAGAAGCTGTGAGTGAGAGAGAGAGAAGCTGTGAGTGAAAGTGAGAAAGAGAAGCTGATAGAGAGAGAGAGAGAGAAGCTGTGAGTGAGAGAGAAAGAGAGAAATAGAAGCTATGAGTGAGAGACAGAGAGAGAAGCTGTGAGTGAGTGAGAGAGAGAGAAGCTGTGAGTGAGAGACAGAGAGAGAAAGAGAAGTTGTTAGTGAGAGAGAGAGAGAGAGAAAGAGAAGCTGTGAGAGAGAGAGAGAAGCTGTGAGTGAGAGAGAGAGAAGCTGAGAGTGAGAGACAGAGAGATAAAGAGAAGCTGTGAGAGAGAGAGAGAGAAAGAGAAGCTGTGAGAGAGAGAGAGAATGAGAAGCTGTGAGTGAGAGAGAGAAAGAGAGAGAGAAGCTGTGAGTGTGAGAGAGAGTGAGATAAAGAGAAGCTGTGAGTGAGTGAGAGAGAGAGAGAAGCTGAGTGAAAGTGAGAAAGAGAAGCTGATAGTGAGAGAGAGAGAGAAGCTGTGAGTGAGAGAAAGAGAAAGAGAAGCTGTGAGTAAGAGAGAAAGAGAGAAATAGAAGCTATGAGTGAGAGACAGAGAGAGAAGCAGTGAGTGAGTGAGAGAGAGAGAAGTTGTGTGAGAGAGAGAGAGAAAAAGAGAAGCTGTGAGTGTGTGTGAGAGAGAAAGAGAAGCTGTGAGTGAGAGAAAGAGAAGCTGTGAGTGTGTGAGAGAGAAAGAGAAGCTGTGAGTGAGAGAGAGAGTGAGAAGCTGTGAGTGAGAGAGGGAGAGAAAGAGATGCTGTGAGTGAGAGACAGAGAGAAAGAGAAGTTGTTAGTGAGAGAGAGAGAGAGAGAGAGAAGCTGTGAGAGAGAGAGAATGAGAAGCTGTGAGAGAGAGAGAGAGAAAGAGAAGTTGTTATTGAGAGAGAGAGAAATAGCTGTGAGAGAGAGAAAGAGAAAGAGAAGCTGTGTGTGAGAGAGAAAGAGAAGCTGTGAGTGAGAGAGAGAGAGAGAGAAAGAGAAGCTGTGTGAGAGAGAGAAAGAGAAGCTGTGAGTGAGAGACAGAGAGAGAAAGAGAAGCTGTGTGAGAGAGAGAGTGATAAGCTGTGAGGGAGAGAGAGAGAGAAAGAGAAGCTGTGAGTGAGAGACAGTGAGAGAGAGTAGCTGTGAGAGACAGAGAGAGCAAGAGAAGCTGTGAGTGTGTGTGTGAGAGAGAAAGAAAGCTGTGAGTGAGAGAGAGAGAGAGAAAGAGAAGCTGTGAGAGAGAGAGAAAGAGAAGCTGTGAGTGTGTGTGAGAGAGAAAGTGAAGTTGTGAGAGAGAGAGAAAAAGAGAAGCTGTGAGTGAGAGTGAAAGAGAGAAATAGAAGCTACGAGTGAGAGAGAGAGAAGCTGTGAGTGAGAGACAGAGAGATATAGAGAAGCTGTGAGAGAGAGTGAGAAAGAGAAGCTGTGAGAGAGAGAGAGAATGAGAAGCTGTGTGAGAGGGAGAGAGAAAGAGAATTTGTTAGTGAGAGAGAGAGAGAAAGAGCTGTGAGAGAGAGAGAGAGCAAGAGAAGCTGTGAGTTAGAGAGAGAGAGAGAAAGAGAAGCTGTGTGTGTGAGATAAAGAGAAGCTGTGAGTGAGAGAGAGAGAGAAAGAGAAGCTGTGAGTGAGAGATAGAGAAAGAGAAGCTGTGAGTGAGAGAGAAAGAGAGAATCTGTGAGTGAGAGAGAGGGAGAAAGAGAAGCTATGAGTGAGAGAGAGAGAAGCTGTGAGTGAGAGAGAGAAGCTGTGCGTGAGAGAGAGAGAGAGAAGCTGTGTGTGTGTGTGAGAGAGAGAGAAGCTGTGAGTGAGAGAGAGAGAGAGAAAGAGAATCTCTGTGATAGAGAGAGAGAGAAGCTGTGAGTGTGAGAGAGAGTGAGATAAAGAGAAGTTGTGAGTGAGTGAGTGAGTGAGAGAAGCTGTGAGTGAAAGAGAGAAAGAGAAGCTGTGAGTGAGTGAGAGAGAGAAGCTGTGAGTGAGAGACAGAGAGAGAAAGAGAAGCTGTGTGTGAGAGAGAGAGTGATAAGCTGTGTGTGTGTGAGAGAGAAGCTGTGAGTGAGAGAGAGAGAAAGAGAAGCTGTGAGTGAGTGAGAGAGAGAAGCTGTGAGTGAGAGAGAGAAAGAGAAGCTGTGAGTGAGAGACAGAGGGAGAAAGAAAGGGTGTGAGTGCGAGAGAGAGAAAGAGAAGCTGTGAGAGAGAGAGAAAGAGAAGCTGTGAGTGAGAAAGAGAGAGAAAGAGAAGCTGTGTGTGTGAGAGAGAAAGAGAAGCTGTGAGTGAGAGAGAGAGAAGCTGTGAGTGAAAGTGAGAAAGAGAAGCTGATAGTGAGAGAGAGAGAGAGAAGCTGTGAGAGACAGAAAGAGAAAGAAAAGCTGTGAGTAAGAGACAAAGAGAGAAATAGAAGCTATGAGTGAGAGACAGAGAGAGAAGCTGTGAGTGAGTGAGAGAGAGAGAAGCTGTGTGAGAGAGAGAGAGAGAGAAAAAGAGAAGCTGTGAGAGAGAGAGAGAAAGAGAAGCTGTAAGTGAGTGAGAGAAGGAGAAGCTGTGAGTGTGAGAGAGAGAAAGAGAAGCTGTGTGTGTGTGAGAGAGAGAGAGAAAGAGAAGTTGTTAGTGAGAGAGAGAGAGAAAGAAAGAGAAGCTTTGAGAGAGAGAGAGAACAGCTGTGAGTGAGAGAGAGAGAAGCTGTGAGTGAGAGACAGAGAGATATAGAGAAGCTGTGAGAGAGAGTGAGAAAGAGAAGCTGTGAGAGAGAGAGAGAATGAGAAGCTGTGTGAGAGGGAGAGAGAAAGAGAATTTGTTAGTGAGAGAGAGAGAGAAAGAGCTGTGAGAGAGAGAGAGAGCAAGAGAATCTGTGAGTGAGAGAGAGAGAAAGAGAAGCTGTGAGTGAGAGAGAAAGAGAGAAAGAGAAGCTGTGAGAGAGAGAGTGAGAAGCTATGAGAGAGAGAGAGCAAGAGAAGCTGTGAGTGAGAGAGAGAAAGAGAAGCTGTGAGAAATAGAGAGAAAGAGAAGCTTTGAGTGAGAAGACAGAGAGAGAAAGAGAAGCTGTGTGAGAGAGAGATAGAGAAAGTGAAGCTGTGAGTGAGAGAGAGAGAGAAAGAGAAGCTGTGAGTGTGTGTGTGAGAGAAAGAGAAGCTGTGAGAGAGAAAAAGAGAAGCTGTGAGTGAGAGTGAAAGAGAGAAATAGAAGCTATGAGTGAGAGAGAGAGAGAAGCTGTGAGTGAGAGATAGAGAGAGAAAGAGAAGTTGTTAGTGTGAGAGAGAGAGAAAGAGAAGCTTTGAGAGAGAGAGAGAGAAAGAGAAGCTGTGAGTGAGAGAGAGAGAGAAGCTGTGAGTGAGAGACAGAGAGATAAAGAGAAGCTGTGAGAGAGAGAGAAAGAGAAGCTGTGAGTGAGAGAGAGAATGAGAAGCTGTGTGAGAGGGAGAGAGAAAGAGAAGATTTTAGTGAGAGAGAGAGAGAGAGAAAGAGCTGTGAGAGAGAGAGAGAGAAAGAGAAGCTGTGTGAGAGAGAAAGAGAAGCTGTGAGTGAGAGAGAGAGAGAAAGAGAACCTGTGAGTGAGAGAAAGAGAGAAAGAGAAGCTGTGAGTGAGAGACAGAGAGAGAAAGAGAAGCTGTGTGTGAGAGAGAGAGTGATAAGCTGTGAATGAGAGAGAGAGAGAAAGAGAAGCTGTGAGTGAGAGACAGAGAGAGAGAGTAGCTCTGTGTGAGAGAGAGAGAGAGCAAGAGAATCTGTGAGTGAGAGAGAGAGAAAAAGAGAAGCTGTGAGTGACAGAGAAAGAGAGAAAGAGAAGCTGTGAGTGAGAGAGAGTGAGAAGCTATGAGAGAGAGAGAGCAAGAGAAGCTGTGAGTGAGAGAGAGAAAGAGAAGCTGTGAGTGAGAAAGAGAGAGAAAGAGAAGCTGTGAGTGAGAAGACAGAGAGAGAAAGAGAAGCTGTGTGAGAGAGAGAGAGAGAGAAAGAGAAGCTGTGAGTGAGAGAAAGAGAAGCTGTGAGTGTGTGTGAGAGAGAAAGAAAAGCTGTGAGAGAGAGAAAAAGAGAAGCTGTGAGTGAGAGAGAGAGAGAGAACGAGAAGCTGTGTGTGAGAGAGAAAGAGAAGCTGTGAGTGAGAGAGAGAGAGAAAGAGAAGCTGTGAGTGAGAGATAGAGAGAGAAAGAGAAGCTGTGAGTCAGTGAGAGAGAGAGAATGAGAAGCTGTGTGTGTGAGATTTAGAGAAGCTGTGAGTGTGAGAGAGAGTGAGATAAAGAGAAGCTGTGAGTGAGTGTGAGAGAGAGAGAAGCTGTGAGTGAAAGTGAGAAAGAGAAGCTGATAGTGAGAGAGAGAGAAGCTGTGAGTGAGAGAAAGAGAAAGAGAAGCTGTGAGTAAGAGAGAAAAAGAGAAATAGAAGCTATGAGTGAGAGACAGAGAGAGAAGCTGTGAGTGAGTGAGAGAGAGAAGTTGTGTGAGAGAGAGAGAGAAAAAGAGAAGCTGTGAGTGAGAGAGAGAGAGAAAGAGAAGCTGTAAGTGAGTGAGAGAAAGAGAAGCTGTGAGTGTGAGAGAGAGAAAGAGAAGCTGTGAGTGAGAGAGAGAGTGAGAAGCTGTGAGTGAGAGAGAGAGAAAGAGATGCTGTGAGTGAGAGACAGAGAGAGAAAGAGAAGTTGTTAGTGAGAGAGAGAGAGAGAGAAAGAGAAGCTGTGAGAGAGAGAGAGAAAGAGAAGCTGTGAGAGAGAGAGATAGAAGCTGTGAGTGAGAGACAGAGAGAGAAAGAGAAGCTGTGTGTGTGTGAGAGAGAGAAGCTGTGTGTGAGAGAGAAAGAGAAGCTGTGAGTGAGTGAGAGAGAAAGAGAATCTGTGAGTGAGAGAGAGAGAGAAAGAGAAGCTGTGAGAGAGAGAGAAAGAGAAGCTGTGAGTGAGAGACAGAGAGAGAAAGAGAAGCTGTGAGTGTATGTGTGTGAGAGAAAGAAAGCTGTGAGTGAGAGAGAGAGAGAGAAAGAGAAGGTGTGAGTGTGTGTGAGAGAGAAGGAGAAGTTGTGTGAGAGAGAGATAGAGAAAGAGTAGCTGTGTGAGAGAGAGAGAGAGAAAGATAAGCTGTGAGTGTGTGTGAGAGAGAAAGAGAAGTTGTGAGAGAGAGAGAAAAAGAGAAGCTGTGAGTGAGAGTGAAAGAGAGAAATAGAAGCTACGAGTGAGAGAGAGAGAAGCTGTGAGTGTGTGAGAGAGAGGAAGTGAAGCTGTGATTGAAAAAGAGAGAAAGTGAAGCTGTGAGTGAGAGATAGAGAGAGAAATAGAAGCTGTGAGTTAGAGAGAGAGAGAGAACGAGAAGCTGTGTGTGTGAGATAAAGAGAAGCTGTGAGTGAGAGAGAGAGAAATAGAAGCTGTGAGTGAGAATTAGAGAGAGAAAGAGAAGCTGTGAGTGAGAGAGAGAGAGAGAATCTGTTAGTGAGAGAGAGAGAGAAAGAGAAGCTATGAGTGAGAGAGAGAGAGAAGCTGTGAGTGAGAGAGAGAAGCTGTGCGTGAGAGAGAGAAAGAGAAGCTGTGAGTGAGAGACAGAGAGAGAAAGAGAAGCTGTGTGTGAGAGAGAGTGTGATAAGCTGTGTGTGTGTGAGAGAGAGAAGCTATGAGTGAGAGAAAGAGAAAGAGAAGCTGTGAGTGAGAGAGAGATAGAAGCTGTGAGTGAGAGAGAGAAAGAGAAGCTGTGAGTGAGAGACAGAGAGAGAAAGAAAGCGTGTGAGTGAGAGACAGAGAGAGAAAGAGAAGCTGTGTGAGAGAGAGAGAAGCTGTGAGTGAAAGTGAGAAAGAGAAGCTGATAGAGAGAGAGAGAAGCTGTGAGTGAGAGAAAGAGAAAGAGAAGCTGTGAGCAAGAGAGAAAGAGAGAAATAGAAGCTATGAGTGAGAGACAGAGAGAGAAGCTGTGAGTGAGTGAGAGAGAGAGAAGCTGTGAGTGAGAGACAGAGAGAGAAAGAGAAGTTGTTAGTGAGAGAGAGAGAGAGAGAGAGAAAGAGAAGCTGTGTGAGAGAGAGAGAGAGAAGCTGTGAGTCAGAGAGAGAGAGAAGCTGTGAGTGAGAGACAGAGAGATAAAGAGAAGCTGTGAGAGAGAGAGAGAAAGAGAAGCTGTGTGAGAGAGAGAATGAGAAGCTGTGAGTGAGAGAGAGAAAGAGAGAGAGAAGCTGTGAGTGTGAGAGAGAGTGAGATAAAGAGAAGCTGTGAGTGAGTGAGAGAGAGAGAGAAGCTGTGAGTGAAAGTGAGAAAGAGAAGCTGATAGTGAGAGAGAGAGAGAAGCTGTGAGTGATAGAAAGAGAAAGAGAAGCTGTGAGTAAGAGAGAAAGAGAGAAATAGAAGCTATGAGTGAGAGACAGAGAGAGAAGCTGTGAGTGAGTGAGAGAGAGAGAAGTTGTGTGAGAGAGAGAGAGAAAAAGAGAAGCTGTGAGTGTGTGTGAGAGAGAAAGAGAAGCTGTAAGTGAGTGAGAGAAAGAGAAGCTGTGAGTGTGAGAGAGAGAAAGAGAAGCTGTGAGTGAGAGAGAGAGTGAGAAGCTGTGAGTGAGAGAGAGAGAGAAAGAGATGCTGTGAGTGAGAGACAGAGAGAGAAAGAGAAGTTGTTAGTGAGAGAGAGAGAGAAGCTGTGAGAGAGAGAGTGAAAGAGAAGCTGTTATTGAGAGAGAGAGAAAGAAAGAGCTGTGTGAGAGAGAGAGAAAGAGAAGCTGTGTGTGTGAGAGAAAGAGAAGCTGTGAGTGAGTGAGAGAGAGAGAGAAAGAGAAGCTGTGAGAGAGGAGAGAAAGAGAAGCTGTAAGTGAGAGACAGAGAGAGAAAGAGAAGCTGTGTGAGAGAGAAAGTGATAAGCTGTGAGGGAGAGAGAGAGAAAGAGAAACTGTGAGTGAGAGACAGTGAGAGAGAGTAGCTGTGTGAGAGAGAGAGAGCAAGAGAAGCTGTGAGTGTGTGTGTGAGAGAGAAAGAAAGCTGTGAGTGAGAGAGAGAGAGAGAGAAAGAGAAGCTGTGAGTGAGAGAGAGAGAGAAGCTGTGAGTGTGTGTGAGAGAGAAAGTGAAGTTGTGAGAGAGAGAGAAAAAGAGAAGCTGTGAGTGAGAGTGAAAGAGAGAAATAGAAGCTACGAGTGAGAGAGAGAGAAGCTGTGAGTGTGTGAGAGAGAGGAAGTGAAGCTGTGAGTGAAAAAGAGAGAAAGTGAAGCTGTGAGTGAGAGATAAGAGAGAAAGAGAAGCTGTGAGTTAGAGAGAGAGAGAACGAGAAGCTGTGTGTGTGAGATAAAGAGAAGCTGTGAGTGAGAGAGAGAGAAAGAGAAGCTGTGAGTGAGAGATAGAGAGAGAAAGAGAAGCTGTGAGTGAGAGAGAGAATCTGTGAGTGATAGAGAGAGAGAAAGAGAAGCTATGAGTGAGAGAGAGAGAGAAGCTGTGAGTGAGAGAGAGAAGCTGTGCGTGAGAGAGAAAGAGAGAAGCTGTGTGTGTGTGTGAGAGAGAGAGAAGCTGTGAGTGAGAGAGAGAGAGAAAGAGAAGCTGTGTGATAGAGAGAGAGAGAAGCTGTGAGTGTGAGAGAGAGTGAGATAAAGAGAAGTTGTGAGTGAGAGAGAGAGAGAGAAGCTGTGAGTGAGAGACAGAGAGAGAAAGAGAAGCTGTGTGTGAGAGAGAGTGATAAGCTGTGTGTGTGAGAGAGAGAAGCTGTGAGTGAGTGAGAGAGAAAGAGAAGCTGTGAGTGAGTGAGAGAGAGAAGCTGTGAGTGAAAGTGAGAAATAGAAGCTGATAGTGAGTGAGAGAGAGAAGCTGTGAGTGATAGAAAGAGAAATAGAAGCTATGAGTGAGAGACAGAGCGAGAAGCTGTGAGTGAGAGAGAAAGAGAGAAGCTGTGAGTGAGAGACAGAGAGATAAAGAGAAGCTGTGAGTGAAAAAGAGAGAAAGTGAAGCTGTGAGTGAGAGATAGAGAGAGAAAGAGAAGCTGTGAGTTAGAGAGAGAGAGAGAATGAGAAGCTGTGTGTGTGAGATAAAGAGAAGCTGTGAGTGAGAGAGAGAGAGAAAGAGAAGCTGTGAGTGAGAGAGAGAGAGAAAGAGAAGCTATGAGTGAGAGAGAGAAGCTGTGAGTGAGAGAGAGAAGCTGTGCGTGTGAGAGAGAGAGAGGAGAAGCTGTGTGTGTGTGTGTGAGAGAGAGAAGCTGTGAGTGAGAGAGAGAGAGAGAAAGAGAAGCTGTGTGATAGAGATAGAGAGAAGCTGTGAGTGTGTGAGAGAGTGAGATAAAGAGAAGTTGTGAGTGAGTGAGTGAGTGAGAGAAGCTGTGAGTGAAAGAGAGAAAGAGAAGCTGTGAGTGAGAGAGAGAGAGAAGCTGTGAGTGAGAGACAGAGAGAGAAAGAGAAGCTGTGTGTGAGAGAGAGAGTGATAAGCTGTGTGTGTGTGAGAGAGAAGCTGTGAGTGAGAGAGAGAGAAAGAGAAGCTGTGAGTGAGAGAGAGAGAAGCTGTGAGTGAGAGAGAGAAAGAGAAGCTGTGAGTGAGAGACAGAGGGAGAAAGAAAGGGTGTGAGTGCGAGAGAGAGAAAGAGAAGCTGTGTGAGAGAGAGAAAGAGAAGCTGTGAGTGAGAAAGAGGGAGAAAGAGAAGCTGTGTGTGTGAGAGAGAAAGAGAAGCTGTGAGTGAGAGAGAGAGAAGCTGTGAGTGAAAGTGAGAAAGAGAAGCTGATAGTGTGAGAGAGAGAGAAGCTGTGAGTGAGAGAAAGAGAAAGAGAAGCTGTGAGTAAGAGAGAAAGAGAGAAATAGAAGCTATGAGTGAGAGACAGAGAGAGAAGCTGTGAGTGAGTGAGAGAGAGAGAAGCTGTGTGAGAGAGAGAGAGAGAAAAAGAGAAGCTGTGAGAGAGAGAGAGAGAAAGAGAAGCTGTAAGTGAGTGAGAGAAGGAGAAGCTGTGAGTGTGAGAGAGGGAAAGAGAAGCTGTGTGTGTGAGAGAGAGAGATAGAAAGAGAAGTTGTTAGTGAGAGAGAGAGAGAAAGAAAGAGAAGCTTTGAGAGAGAGAGAGAGAGAGAGAGAAGCTGTGAGTGAGAGAGAAAGAAGCTGTGAGTGAGAGACAGAGAGATATAGAGAAGCTGTGAGAGAGAGTGAGAAAGAGAAGCTGTGAGAGAGAGAGAATGAGAAGCTGTGTGAGAGGGAGAGAGAAAGAGAATTTGTTAGTGAGAGAGAGAGAGAAAGAGCTGTGTGTGAGAGAGAGAGCAAGAGAATCTGTGAGTGAGAGAGAGAGAAAGAGAAGCTGTGAGTGAGAGAGAAAGAGAGAAAGAGAAGCTGTGAGAGAGAGAGAGTGAGAAGCTATGAGAGAGAGAGCAAGAGAAGCTGTGAGTGAGAGAGAGAAAGAGAAGCTGTGAGAAATAGAGAGAAAGAGAAGCTGTGAGTGAGAAGACAGAGAGAGAAAGAGAAGCTGTGTGAGAGAGAGATAGAGAAAGTGAAGCTGTGAGTGAGAGAGAGAGAGAAAGAGAAGCTGTGAGTGTGTGTGAGAGAGAAAGAGAAGCTTTGAGAGACAGAAAAAGAGAAGCTGTGAGTGAGAGGGAAAGAGAGAAATAGAAGCTATGAGTGAGAGAGAGAGAAGCTGTGAGTGAGAGAAAGAGAGAGAAAGAGAAGTTGTTAGTGAGAGAGAGAGAGAAAGAGAAGCTTTGAGAGAGAGAGAGAGAAAGAGAAGCTGTGAGTGAGAGAGAGAGAAGCTGTGAGTGAGAGAAAGAGAGATAAAGAGAAGCTGTGAGAGAGAGAGAAAGAGAAGCTGTGAGTGAGAGAGAGAGAATGAGAAGCTGTGTGAGAGGGAGAGAGAAAGAGAAGATTTTAGTGAGAGAGAGAAAGAGAGAAAGAGCTGTGAGAGAGAGAGAGAAAGAGAAGCTGTGTGAGAGAGAAAGAGAAGCTGTGAGTGAGAGAGAGAGAGAAAGTGAAGCTGTGAGTGAGAGAGAGAGAGAAAGAGAACCTGTGAGTGAGAGAAAGAGAGAAAGAGAAGCTGTGAGTGAGAGACAGAGAGAGAAAGAGAAGCTGTGTGTGTGAGAGAGAGTGATAAGCTGTGAGTGAGAGAGAGAGAGAAAGAGAAGCTGTGAGTGAGAGACAGAGAGAGAGTAGCTGTGTGTGTGAGAGAGAGAGAGAGCATGAGAATCTGTGAGTGAGAGAGAGAGAAAAAGAGAAGCTGTGAGTGACAGAGAAAGAGAGAAAGAGAAGCTGTGAGTGAGAGAGTGTGAGAAGCTATGAGAGAGAGAGAGCAAGAGAAGCTGTGAGTGAGAGAGAGAAAGAGAAGCTGTGAGTGAGAAAGAGAGAGAAAGAGACGCTGTGAGTGAGAAGACAGAGAGAGAAAGAGAAGCTGTGTGAGAGAGACAGATAGAGAAAGAGAAGCTGTGAGTGAGAGAGAGAGAGAAAGAGAAGCTGTGAGTGTGTGTGAGAGAGAAAGAGAAGCTGTGAGAGAGAGAGAAAAAGAGAAGCTGTGAGTGAGAGAGAGAGAGAACGAGAAGCTGTGTGTGAGAGAGAAAGAGAAGCTGTGAGTGAGAGAGAGAGAAAAAGAGAAGCTGTGAGTGAGAGATAGAGAGAGAAAGAGAAGCTGTGAGTGAGTGAGAGAGAGAGAATGAGAAGCTGTGTGTGTGATTAAGAGAAGCTGTGAGTGAGAGAGAGAGAAAGAGAAGCTGTGAGTGAGAGAGAGAAAGAGAAGCTGTGAGAGAGAGAGAATGAGAAGCTGTGAGTGAGAGAGAGAAAGAGAGAGAGAAGCTGTGAGTGTGAGAGGGAGTGAGATAAAGAGAAGCTGTGAGTGAGTGTGTGAGAGAGAGAAGCTGTGAGTGAAAGTGAGAAAGAGAAGCTGATAGTGAGAGAGAGAAGCTGTGAGTGAGAGAAAGAGAAAGAGAAGCTGTGAGTAAGAGAGAAAGAGAGAAATAGAAGCTATGAGTGAGAGACAGAGAGAGAAGCTGTGAGTGAGTGAGAGAGAGAGAAGTTGTGTGAGAGAGAGAGAGAAAAAGAGAAGCTGTGAGTGAGAGAGAGAGAGAAAGAGAAGCTGTAAGTGAGTGAGAGAAAGAGAAGCTGTGAGTGTGAGAGAGAGAAAGAGAAGCTGTGAGAGAGAGAGAGAAAGAGAAGCTGTGAGAGAGAGAGATAGAAGCTGTGAGTGAGAGACAGAGAGAGAAAGAGAAGCTGTGTGTGTGAGAGAGAGAGAAGCTGTGTGTGAGAGAGGAGAAGATGTGAGTGAGAGAGAGAGAAAGAGAATCTGTGAGTGAGAGAGAGAGAGAAAGAGAAGCTGTGAGAGAGAGAGAAAGAGAGGCTGTGAGTGAGAGACAGAGAGAGAAAGAGAAGCTGTGTGAGAGAGAGAGTGATAAGCTGTCAGTGAGAGAGAGAGAAAGAGAAGCTGTGAGTGAGAGAGAGAGAGAAAGAGAAGCTATGAGTGAGAGAGAGAGAGAAGCTGTGAGTGAGAGAGAGAAGCTGTGCGTGAGAGAGAGAGAGAAGCTGTGTGTGTGAGAGAGAGAGAGAAGCTGTGAGTGAGAGAGAAAGAAAGAAAGAGAAGCTGTGTGATAGAGAGAGAGAAGCTGTGAGTGTGAGAGAGAGTGAGATAAAGAGAAGTTGTGAGTGAGTGAGTGAGTGAGAGAAGCTGTGAGTGAAAGAGAGAAAGGGAAGCTGTGAGTGAGAGAGAGAGAGAAGCTGTGAGTGAGAGACAGAGAGAGAAAGAGAAGCTGTGTGTGAGAGAGAGTGTGATAAGCTGTGTGTGTGTGAGAGAGAGAAGCTATGAGTGAGAGAAAGAGAAAGAAAGAGAAGCTGTGTGATAGAGAGAGAGAAGCTGTGAGTGTGAGAGAGAGTGAGATAAAGAGAAGTTGTGAGTGAGTGAGTGAGTGAGAGAAGCTGTGAGTGAAAGAGAGAAAGGGAAGCTGTGAGTGAGAGAGAGATAGAAGCTGTGAGTGAGAGAGAGAAAGAGAAGCTGTGAGTGAGAGACAGAGAGAGAAAGAAAGGGTGTGAGTGAGAGACAGAGAGAGAAAGAGAAGCTGTGTGTGTGAGAGAGAAAGAGAAGCTGTGTGTGAGAGAGAGAAGCTGTGAGTGAAAGTGAGAAAGAGAAGCTGATAGAGAGAGAGAGAGAGAAGCTGTGAGTGAGAGAAAGAGAAAGAGAAGCTGTGAGTAAGAGAGAAAGAGAGAAATAGAAGCTATGAGTGAGAGACAGAGAGAGAAGCTGTGAGTGAGTGAGAGACAGAGAAGCTGTGAGTGAGAGACAGAGAGAGAAAGAGAAGTTGTTAGTGAGAGAGAGAGAGAGAAAGAGAAGCTGTGTGAGAGAGAGAGAAGCTGTGAGTGAGAGAGAGAGAAGCTGTGAGTGAGAGACAGAGAGATAAAGAGAAGCTGTGAGAGAGAGAGAGAGAAAGAGAAGCTGTGTGAGAGAGAGAGAATGAGAAGCTGTGAGTGAGAGAGAGAAAGAGAGAAAGAAGCTGTGAGTGAGAGAGAGAAAGAGAAAGAGAAGCTGTGAGTGAGAGAGAGAGTGAGAAGCTGTGAGTGAGAGAGAGAGAGAAAGAGATGCTGTGAGTGAGTGACAGAGAGAGAAAGAGAAGTTGTTAGTGAGAGAGAGAGAAGCTGTGAGAGAGAGAGAAGCTGTGAGTGAGAGACAGAGAGATAAAGAGAAGCTGTGTGAGAGAGAGAGAATGAGAAGCTGTGAGAAAGAGAGAGAAAGAGAAGTTGTTATTGAGAGAGAGAGAAAGAAAGAGCTGTGAGAGGGAGAGAGAAAGAGAAGCTGTTTGTGAGAGAGAAAGAGAAGCTGTGAGTGAGTGAGAGAGAGAGAGAAAGAGAAGCTGTGTGAGAGAGAGAAAGAGAAGCTGTGAGTGAGAGACAGAGAGAGAAAGAGAAGCTGTGTGAGAGAGAAAGTGATAAGCTGTGAGGGAGAGAGAGAGAAAGAGAAGCTGTGAGTGAGAGACAGTGAGAGAGAGTAGCTGTGAGAGAGAGAGAGAGCAAGAGAAGCTGTGAGTGTGTGTGTGATAGAGAAAGAAAACTGTGAGTGAGAGAGAGAGAGAAAGAGAAGCTGTGAGTGAGAGAGAGAGAGAAGCTGTGAGTGTGTGTGAGAGAGAAAGTGGTTGTGAGAGAGAGAGAAAAAGAGAAGCTGTGAGTGAGAGTGAAAAAGAGAAATAGAAGCTACGAGTGAGAGAGAGAGAGAAGCTGTGAGTGTGTGAGAGAGAGGAAGTGAAGGTGTGAGTGAAAAAGAGAGAAAGTGAAGCTGTGAGTGAGAGATAAGAGAGAAAGAGAAGCTGTGAGAGAGAGAGAGAAAACGAGAAGCTGTGTGTGTGAGATAAAGAGAAGCTGTGAGTGAGAGAGAGAGAAAGAGAAGCTGTGAGTGAGAGATAGAGAGAGAAAGAGAAGCTGTGAGAGAGAGAGAGAGTGATAAGCTGTGTGTGTGAGAGAGAAGCTGTGAGTGAGTGAGAGAGAAAGAGAAGCTGTGAGTGAGTGAGAGAGAGAAGCTGTGAGTGAGAGAGAGAAAGAGAAGCTGTGAGTGAGAGACAGAGGGTGAAAGAAAGGGTGTGAGTGCGAGAGAGAGAAAGAGAAGCTGTGAGAGAGTGAGAGACAGAGAGAGAGAGAGTAGCTGTGTGTGTGAGAGAGAGAGAGAGCAATAGAAACTATGAGTGAGAGAGATAGATAGATAGATAGAAGCTGTGAGTGAGAGAGAGAAGCTTTTTGAGAGAGAGAGAGAAAAAGAGAAGCTGTGAGAGAGAGAGAGAAAGAGAAGCTGTAAGTGAGTGAGAGAAAGAGAAGCTGTGAGTGTGTGATGGAGAAAGAGAAGCTGTGAGTGAGAGACCGAGAGAGAAAGAGAAGCTGTGAGTGAGAGACAGAGAGAGAAAGAGAAGCTGTATGAGAGAGAGAGAGTGATAAGCTGTGAGTGAGAAAGAGAAGCTGTGAGTGAGAGACAGAGAAAGAGAGAGTAGCTGTGAGAGTGAGAGAGAGAGAGAAGCTTTGAGTGAGAGAGAGAGAGAAAGAGAAGCTGTGAGTGAGAGAGAGAAATAGAGAAAATCTGTGAGTGAAAGAAAGAGAAGCTGTGAGTGAGAGAGAGAAAGAAAGAGAAGCTGTGAGTGAGAGAGAAAGAGATGGTGTAGGAGAGAGAGAGAGAAAAAGAGAAGCTGTGAGAGAGAGAGAGAAAAAAAGAGAAGCTGTGAGAGAGAGAGAGAGAAAGAGAGAGAAGCTGTGAGTGTGAGAGAAAGTGAGAGAAAGAGAAGCTGTGAGTGTGAGAGAGAGTGAGAGGAAGAGATGCTGTGAGTTTGAGAGAGAGAGAAAGAGAAGCTGTGAGTGAGATAGAGAGAGAGAAAGAGAAGCTGTGAGTGAGAGAGAGTGAGAAGCTGTGAGTGAGAGAGAGAGAGAAAGAGAAGCTGTGACTGACAGAGAGACAGAGAAAGAGAAGCTGTGAGTGAGAGAGAGAGTAGCTGTGAGTGAGAGACAGAGAGAGAAAGAGAAGCTGAGAGAGAGAGAGAAAGAGAAGCTGTAAGTGAGAGAGAGAGAACAAGAGAAGCTGTGAGTGAGAGAGAGAGAAAGAGAAGCTGTGAGTGAGAGAGAGTGAAGCTGAATGAGAGAGAAAGAGAGAAAGAGAAGCTATGAGTGAGAGAGAGAGAAAAAGAAGCTGTGAGTGAGAGAGAGAGAGAAAGAGAAGGTGTGAGTGAGAGACAAAGAGAAAGAGAAGCTGTGTGTGAGAGAGAGTGATACGCTGTGAGTGAGAGAGAGAGAGAAAGAGAAGCTGTGAGTGAGGGACACAGAGAGAGAGTAGCTGTGAGAGAGAGAGAGAAAGAGCTGTGAGTGAGAGAGAGAGAGAAAGAGACGCTGTGAGTGAGAGAGAGAGAGAAAGAGAATGTGAGTGAAAGAGAGAGTGAGAAGCAATGAGAGAGAGAGAGAGAAAGAGAAGCTGTGAGTGAGAGACAGAGAGAGAATGAGAAGCTGTGTGAGAGAGAGAGATAGAGAAAGAGAAGCTGTGAGTGAGAGAGAGAGAGAGAGAAGCTGTGAGTGTCTGAGAGAGAAAGAGAAGCTGTGTGAGAAAGAGAAAAAGAGAAGCTGTGAGTGAGAGTGAAAGAGAGAAATAGAAGCTATGAGTGAGAGAGAGAGAAGCTGTGAGTGAGAGAGAGGGGGAAGTGAGGCTGAGAGTGAAAGAGAGAGAAAGAGAAGCAGTGAGTGAGAGAGAGAGAGAAAGAGAAGCTGTGAGTGAGTGAGAGAGAGAGAACGAGAAGCTGTGTGTGAGAGAGAAAGAGAAGCTGTGAGTGAGAGAGAGAGAGAAAGAGAAGCTGTGAGTGAGAGAGAGAGAGAAAGAGAAGCTGTGAGTGTGTGAGAGAGAGAGAGAACGAGACGCTGTGTGTGTGAGATAAAGAGAAGCTGTGAGTGAGTGAGAGAGAGAGAAAGAGAAGCTGTGAGTGATTGATAGAGAGAGAAAGAAAGAGAAGCTGTGAGTGAGAGAGAGAGAAAGGGAATCTGTGAGTGAGTGAGAGAGAGAAAGAGAAGCTATGAGTGAGAGAGAGAGAGAAGCTGTGAGTGATAGTGAAGCTGTGAGTAAGAATGAGAGAGAGAAAGAAGCTGTGAGTGAGAGAGAGAGAGTGAAAGAGAAGCTGTGAGTGAGAGAGAGAGAGAGTGAAAGAGAAGCTGTGAGTGAGAGAGAGAGAAAGAGAAGCTGTGAGTGAGAGAGAGAGAGAAGCTGTGTGAGAGAGAGTGAGAGAAAGAGAAGTTGTGAGTGAGTGAGAGAGAGAGAGAAGCTGTGAGTGAAAGAGAGAAAAGAAGCTGTGAGTGAGAGAGAGAGAGAGAGAAGCTGTGAGTGAGAGAAAGAGAAAGAGAAGCTGTGAGTAAGAGAGAAAGAGAGAAATAGAAACTATGAGTGAGAGACAGAGAGAGAAGCAGTGAGTGAGTGAGAGAGAGAGAAGTTGTGTGAGAGAGAGAGAGAAAAAGAGAAGCTGTGAGTGTGTGTGAGAGAGAAAGAGAAGCTGTGAGTGAGAGAAAGAGAAGCTGTGAGTGTGTGAGAGAGAAAGAGAATCTGTATGAGAGAGAGAGAGTGATAAGCTGTGAGTGAGAAAGAGAAGCTGTGAGTGAGAGACAGAGAAAGAGAGAGTAGCTGTGAGAGTGAGAGAGAGAGAGAAGCTGTGAGTGAGAGAGAGAGAGAAAGAGAAGCTGTGAGTGAGAGAGAGAAATAGAGAAAAGCTGTGAGTGAAAGAAAGAGAAGCTGTGAGTGAGAGAGAGAAAGAAAGAGAAGCTGTGAGTGAGAGAGAAAGAGACGGTGTAGGAGAGAGAGAGAGAAAAAGAGAAGCTGTGAGAGAGAGAGAAAAAAAAGAGAAGCTGTGAGAGAGAGAGAGAAAGAGAGAGAAGCTGTGAGTGTGAGAGAAAGTGAGAGAAAGAGAAGCTGTGAGTGTGAGAGAGAGTGAGAGGAAGAGATGCTGTGAGTTTGAGAGAGAGAGAAAGAGAAGCTGTGAGTGAGATAGAGAGAGAGAAAGAGAAGCTGTGAGTGAGAGAGAGTGAGAAGCTGTGAGTGAGAGAGAGAGAGAAAGAGAAGCTGTGACTGACAGAGAGACAGAGAAAGAGAAGCTGTGAGTGAGAGTGAGTGAAGCTATGATTGAGAGAGAGAGAGTGATAAGCTGTGAGTGAGAGAGAGAGAGAAAGAGAAGCTGTGAGTGAGAGACAGAGAGAGAAAGAGAAGCTGAGAGAGAGAGAGAAAGAGAAGCTGTAAGTGAGAGAGAGAGAACAAGAGAAGCTGTGAGTGAGAGAGAGAGAAAGAGAAAGAGAAGCTGTGAGTGAGAGAGAGTGAAGCTGAATGAGAGAGAGAGAGAGAAAGAGAAGCTATGAGTGAGAGAGAGAGAAAAAGAAGCTGTGAGTGAGAGAGAGAGAGAAAGAGAAGGTGTGAGTGAGAGACAGAGAGAGAAAGAGAAGCTGTGTGTGAGAGAGAGTGATACGCTGTGAGTGAGAGAGAGAGAGAAAGAGAAGCTGTGAGTGAGGGACACAGAGAGAGAGTAGCTGTGAGACAGAGAGAGAAAGAGCTGTGAGTGAGAGAGAGAGAGAAAGAGACGCTGTGAGTGAGAGAGAGAGAAAGAGAATGTGAGTGAAAGAGAGAGTGAGAAGCTATGAGAGAGAGAGAGAGAAAGAGAAGCTGTGAGTGAGAGACAGAGAGAGAATGAGAAGCTGTGTGAGAGAGAGAGATAGAGAAAGAGAAGCTGTGAGTGAGTGAGAGAGAGAGAGAGAAGCTGTGAGTGTGTGAGAGAGAAAGAGAAGCTGTGTGAGAAAGAGAAAAAGAGAAGCTGTGAGTGAGAGTGAAAGAGAGAAATAGAAGCTATGAGTGAGAGAGAGAGAAGCTGTGAGTGAGAGAGAGGGGGAAGTGAGGCTGAGAGTGAAAGAGAGAGAAAGAGAAGCAGTGAGTGAGAGAGAGAGAGAAAGAGAAGCTGTGAGTGAGTGAGAGAGAGAGAACGAGAAGCTGTGTGTGAGAGAGAAAGAGAAGCTGTGAGTGAGAGAGAGAGAGAAAGAGAAGCTGTGAGTGAGAGAGAGAGAGAAAGAGAAGCTGTGAGTGTGTGTGAGAGAGAGAGAACGAGACGCTGTGTGTGTGAGATAAAGAGAAGCTGTGAGTGAGTGAGAGAGAGAGAAAGAGAAGCTGTGAGTGATTGATAGAGAGAGAAAGAGAAGCTGTGAGTGAGAGAGAGAGAAAGGGAATCTGTGAGTGAGTGAGAGAGAGAAAGAGAAGCTATGAGTGAGAGAGAGAGAGAAGCTGTGAGTGATAGTGAAGCTGTGAGTAAGAATGAGAGAGAGAAAGAAGCTGTGAGTGAGAGAGAGAGAGTGAAAGAGAAGCTGTGAGTGAGAGAGAGAGAGAGTGAAAGAGAAGCTGTGAGTGAGAGAGAGAGAAAGAGAAGCTGTGAGTGAGAGAGAGAGAGAAGCTGTGTGAGAGAGAGTGAGAGAAAGAGAAGTTGTGAGTGAGTGAGTGAGAGAGAGAAGCTGTGAGTGAAAGAGAGAAAAGAAGCTGTGAGTGAGAGAGAGAGAGAAGCTGTGAGTGAGAGAAAGAGAAAGAGAAGCTGTGAGTAAGAGAGAAAGAGAGAAATAGAAACTATGAGTGAGAGAGAGAGATAGAGAGAGAGAAGCTGTGAGTGAGAGAGGGAGAGAAGCTTTTTGAGAGAGAGAGAAAAAGAGAAGCTGTGAGAGAGAGAGAGAAAGAGAAGCTGTAAGTGAGTGAGAGAAAGAGAAGCTGTGACTGTGTGATGGAGAAAGAGAAGCTGTGAGTGAGAGACAGAGAGAGAAAGAGAAGCTGTGAGTGAGAGACAGAGAGAGAAAGAGAAGCTGTGTGAGAGAGAGAGAGTGATAAGCTGTGAGTGTGAGAGAGAGAAAGAGAATCTGTGAGTGAGAGACAGAGAAAGAGAGAGTAGCTGTGAGAGTGAGAGAGAGAAGCTGTGAGTGAGTGAGAGAGAAAGAGAAGCTGTGAGTGAGAGAGAGAGAGAGAAGCTGTGAGTGATAGAGAGAGAGAGAAGCTGTGAGTGAGAGAGTGAGAAGCTGTGAGTGAGAAAGAGAGAGAGAGAGAAGCTGTGAGTGAGAGAGAGAGAAAGAGAAGCTGTGAGTGAGAGAAAGAAAGAGAGAGAAGCTGTTAGTGTGAGAGAGTGAGATAAAGAGAAGCTGTGAGTGTGAGAGAGAGAGAGAAAGAGAAGCTGTGAGAGAGAGAGAGAGAAAGAGAAGCTGTGTGTGTGAGAGAGAAAGAGAAGATGTGAGTGAGAGAGAGAGAGAAAGAGAATCTGTGAGTGTGTGTGTGAGAGAGAGAAGCTGTGAGTGAGAGAGAAAGAGAAGCTGTGAGTGAGAGAGAAAGAAAGAAAAGCTGTGAGTGTGTGTGTGTGTGTGAGAGAGAGAAGCTGTGATGGAGAGAGAGAGAAGCTGTGAGAGAGAGAGAGAGAGAAGACATGAGTGAGAGAGACAAAGAGAAGCTGTGAGTGAGAGAGAGAAAGAGAAGCTGTGAGTGAGAGAGAGAAAGAGAAGCTGTATGTGTGAGAGATAGAGAAGCTGTGAGTGAGAGAGAGAGAGAAATTGTGAGTGAGAGAGTGAGAGAGAAGCTGTGAGTGAGAGAGATAGAGAGAAAGAGAAGCTGCGTGAGAGAGAATTAGAAGCTTTGAGTGAGAGAGAGAATGAGAAGCTGTGAGTGAGTGAGAGAGAGAGAAAAAGAAAAGCTGTGAGAGTGAAAGAGAGAAATAGAAGCTATGAGTGAGATAGAGAGAAGCTGTGAGCGAAAGAGAGAGAGGAAGAGAAGCTGTGAGTGAAAGAGAGAGAAAGGGAAGCTGTGAGAGAGAGAGAGAGAAAAGCTGTGAGTGAGAGAGAGAGAGAGAACGAGAAGCTGTATGTGTGAGAGAAAGAGAAGCTGTGAGTGAGGGAGAGAGAGAAAGAGAAGCTGTGAGTGAGAGATAGAGAGAGAGAAAGAGATGCTGTGAGTTAGAGAGAGAGAGAAAGAGAAGCTGTGAGTGAGAGAGAGAGAGAAAGAGAAGCTGTGAGTGAGAGAGAAAGAAGCTGTGAGTGAAAGAGAGAAAGGGAAAGAGAAGCTGTGAGTGAGAGAGAGAGAAAGAAAGAAAGAAAGAAAGAAAGAGAAGCTGTGAGTGAAAGAGAGAGAGAGATGCTGTGAGTGAGAGTGAGAGAGAAAGAGAAGCTGTGACTGAGAGACAGAGAGAGAAAGAAAAGTTGTGTGTGTGAGAGAGAGAGAAGCTGTGAGTGAGAGAGGGAGAAACAGAAGTTGTGAGAGAGAGAGAGAAAGAGAAGCTGTGAGAGAGAGTGGGAGAAAAAAAAGAGAAGCTGTGAGAGAGAGAGAAAAAAAAGAAGCTGTGAGAGAGAGAGAGAAAGAGAGAGAAGCTGTGAGTGTGAGAGAAAGTGAGAGAAAGAGAAGGTGTGAGTGTGAGAGAGAGTGAGAGGAAGAGATGCTGTGAGTTTGAGAGAGAGAGAAAGAGAAGCTGTGAGTGAGAGAGAGAGAGAGAAAGAGAAGCTGTGAGTGAGAGACAGTGAGAAGCTGTGAGTGAGAGAGAGAGAGAAAGAGAAGCTGTGAGTGAGAGAGAGACATAGAAAGAGAAGCTGTGAGTGAGAGAGTGTGAAGCTATGATTGAGAGAGAGAGTGATAAGCTGTGAGTGAGAGAGGGAGAGAAAGAGAAGCTGTGAGGGAGAGACAGAGAGAGAAAGAGAAGCTGTGTGTGTGTGAGAGAGAAAGAGAAGCTGTGAGTGAGAGAGAGAGAGAAAGAGAAGCTGTGAGTGAGAGAGAGAGAAAGAGAAGCTGTGAGTGTGAGAGAGTGAAGCTATGATTGAGAGAGAGAGAGAGAAAGAGAAGCTGTGAGATAGAGAGAGAGAGAGAAAGAGAAGCTGTGAGTGAGAGAGAGAGAGAAAGAGAAGCTGTGAGTGAGAGACAGAGAGAGAAAGAGAAGCTGTGTGTGAGAGAGAGAGTGATAAGCTGTGAGTGAGAGAGAGAGAAAGAGAAGCTGTGAGTGAGATGAGAGAGAAAGAGAAGCTGTGAGTGAGAGAGAGAGAGAAAAATAGAAGCTGTGAGTGAGAGAGAGTGGGAAGCTATGAGAGAGAGAGAGAAAGAGAAGCTGTGAGTGAGAGAGAGAAAGAGAAGCTGTGAGTGAGAAAGAGAGAGAAAGAGAAGCTGTGAGTGAGAGACAGAGAGAAAGAGAAGCTGTGTATGAGAGAGAGAGAAAGAGAAGCTGTGAGTGAGAGAGAGAGAGAAAGAGAAGCTGTGAGTGTGTGTGTGAGAGAAAGAGAAGCTGTGAGAGAGAGAGAAAAAGAGAAGCTGTGAGTGAGAGACAGAGAGAGAAAGAGAAGTTGTTAGTGAGAGAGAGAGAGAGAGAGAAAGAGAAGCTGTGAGAGAGAGAGAGAGAAACTATGAGTGAGAGAGAGAGAGAAGCTGTGAGTGAGAGACAGAGAGATAAAGAGAAGCTGTGAGAGAGAGAGAGAAAGAGAAGCTGTGAGAGAGAGAGAATGAGAAGCTTTGAGTGAGAGAGAGAAAGAGAGAGAGAAGCTGTGAGTGTGAGAGAGAGTCAGATAAAGAGAAGCTGTGAGTGAGTGAGAGAGAGAGAGAAGCTGTGAGTGAAAGTGAGAAAGAGAAGCTGATAGTGAGAGAGAGAGAGAGAAGCTGTGAGTGAGAGAAAGAGAAAGAGAAGCTGTGAGTAAGAGAGAAAGAGAGAAATAGAAGCTATGAGTGAGAGACAGAGAGAGAAGCTGTGAGTGAGTGAGAGATAGAGAAGTTGTGAGAGAGAGAGAGAAAAAGAGAAGCTGTGTGTGAGAGAGAGAAAGAGAAGCTGTAAGTGAGTGAGAGAAAGAGAAGCTGTGAGTGTGTGAGAGAGAAAGAGAAGCTGTGAGTGAGAGAGAGAGAGAAAGAGAAGCTGTGAGTGTGTGTGTGAGAGAAAGAGAAGCTGTGAGAGAGAGAGAAAAAGAGAAGCTGTGAGTGAGAGTGAAAGAGAGAAATAGAAGCTATGAGTGAGAGAGAGAGAGAGAAGCTGTGAGTGTGAGAGAGAGGACGTGAAGCTGTGAGTGAAAGAGAGAGAAAGAGAAGGTGTGAGTGAGAGAGAGAGAAAGAGAAGCTGTGAGTGAGTGAGAGAGAGAGAACGAGAAGCTGTGTGTGTGAGAGAAAGAGAAGCTGTGAGTGAGTGAGAGAGAGAAAGAGAAGCTGTGAGTGATAGAGAGAAAGAGAATCTGTGAGTGAGAAAGAGAGAGAAAGAGAAGCTGTGAGTGAGAGATAGAGAGAGAAAGAGAAGCTCTGTTGAGAGAGAGAAAGAGAAGATGTGAGTGAGAGAGAAAGAGTAGCTGTGAGTGTGTGAAAGAGAGAAAGAGAAGCTGTGAGTGAGAGAGAAAGAGATGCTGTGAGTGAGAGAGAAAGAATGAAAAGCTGTGAGTGTGTGTGTGTGAGAGAGAGAGAGAAACTGTGATGGAGAGAGAGAGAGAAAAGCTGTGAGTGAGAGAGAGAAAGAGAAGATGTGAGTGAAAGAGAGAAAAGAAGCTGTGAGTGAGAGAGAGAGAGAGAAGCTGTGAGTGAGAGAAAGAGAAAGAGAAGCTGTGAGTAAGAGAGAAAGAGAGAAATAGAAACTATGAGTGAGAGAGATAGATAGAGAGAGAAGCTGTGAGTGAGAGAGTGAGAGAAGCTTTTTGAGAGAGAGAGAAAAAGAGAAGCTGTGAGAGAGAGAGAGAAAGAGAAGCTGTAAGTGAGTGAGAGAAAGAGAAGCTGTGACTGTGTGATGGAGAAAGAGAAGCTGTGAGTGAGAGACAGAGAGAGAAAGAGAAGCTGTGAGTGAGAGACAAAGAGAGAAAGAGAAGCTGTGTGTGTGAGAGAGAGTGATAAGCTGTGAGTGAGAGAGAGAGAAAGAGAATCTGTGAGTGAGAGACAGAGAAAGAGAGAGTAGCTTTGAGAGTGAGAGAGAGAAGCTGTGAGTGAGAGAGAGAAAGAGAAGCTGTGAGTGAGAGAGAGAGAGAAGCTGTGAGTGATAGAGAGAGAGAGAAGCTGTGAGTGAGAGAGTGAGAAGCTGTGAGTGAGAAAGAGAGAGAGAGAAGCTGTGAGTGAGAGAGAGAGAAAGAGAAGCTGTGAGTGAGAGAAAGAAAGAGAGAGAAGCTGTTAGTGTGAGAGAGTGAGAGAAAGAGAAGCTGTGAGTGTGAGAGAGAGAAAGAGAAGCTGTGTGAGAGAGAGAGAGAAAGAGAAGCTGTGTGTGAGAGAGAGAAAGAGAAGATGTGAGTGAGAGAGAGAGAGAGAAAGAGAAGCTGTGAGTGTGTGAGAGAGAGAGAGAAGCTGTGAGTGAGAGAGAAAGAGAAGCTGTGAGTGAGAGAGAAAGAAAGAAAAGCTGTGAGTGTGTGTGTGTGTGAGAGAGAGAGAAGCTGTGATGGACAGAGAGAGAAGCTGTGAGTGAGAGAGAGAGAAAGAGAAGACATGAGTGAGAGAGAGAAAGAGAAGCTGTGAGTGAGAGAGAGAAAAAGAAGCTGTATGTGTGAGAGATAGAGAAGCTGTGAGTGAGAGAGAGAGAAATTGTGAGTGAGAGAGTGAGAGAGAAGCTGTGAGTGAGAGAGATAGAGAGAAAGAGAAGCTGCATGAGAGAGAATTAGAAGCTTTGAGTGAGAGAGAGAGAATGAGAAGCTGTGAGTGAGTGAGAGAGAGAGAAAAAGAAAAGCTGTGAGTGAGAGTGAAAGAGAGAAATAGAAGCTATGAGTGAGAGAGAGAGAAGCTGTGAGCGAAAGAGAGAGCGGAAGAGAAGCTGTGAGTGAAAGAGAGAGAAAGGGAAGCTGTGTGTGTGAGAGAGAGAAAAGCTGTGAGTGAGAGAGAGAGAGAGAACGAGAAGCTGTATGTGTGAGAGAAAGAGAAGCTGTGAGTGAGAGAGAGAGAGAAAGAGAAGCTGTGAGTGAGAGATAGAGAGAGAGAAAGAGATGCTGTGAGTTAGAGAGAGAGAGAGAGAAGCTGTGAGTGAGAGAGAGAGAGAAAAAGAGAAGCTGTGAGTGAGAGAGAAAGAAGCTGTGAGTGAAAGAGAGAAAGGGAAAGAGAAGCTGTGAGTGAGAGAGAGAGAAAGAAAGAAAGAAAGAAAGAGAAGCTGAGTGAAAGAGAGAGAGAGATGCTGTGAGTGAGAGTGAGAGAAGGAATAGCTGTGAGTGAGAGAGAGAGAGAAAGAGAAGCTGTGACTGAGAGACAGAGAGAGAAAGAGAAGTTGTGTGTGTGAGAGAGAGAGAAGCTGTGAGTGAGAGAGGGAGAAACAGGTTGTGTGAGAGAGAGAGAAAGAGACGCTGTGAGAGAGAGTGGGAGATAAAAAAGAGAAGCTGTGAGAGAGAGAGAAAAAAAGAGAAGCTGTGAGAGAGAGAGCGAAAGAGAGAGAAGCTGTGAGTGTGAGAGAAAGTGAGAGAAAGAGAAGGTGTGAGTGTGAGAGAGAGTGAGAGGAAGAGATGCTGTGAGTTTGAGAGAGAGAGAAAGAGAAGCTGTGAGTGAGAGAGAGAGAGAAAGAGAAGCTGTGAGTGAGAGAGAGTGAGAAGCTGTGAGTGAGAGAGAGAGAGAAAGAGAAGCTGTGAGTGAGAGAGAGACATAGAAAGAGAAGCTGTGAGTGAGAGAGTGTGAAGCTATGATTGAGAGAGAGAGTGATAAGCTGTGAGTGAGAGAGGGAGAGAAAGAGAAGCTGTGAGTGAGAGACAGAGAGAGAAAGAGAAGTTGTGTGTGAGAGAGAGAGAAAGAGAAGCTGTGAGTGAGAGAGAGAGAGAAAGAGAAGCTGTGAGCGAGAGAGAGAGAGAAAGAGAAGCTGTGAGTGTGAGAGAGTGAAGCTATGATTGAGAGAGAGAGAGAGAGAAAGAGAAGCTGTGAGTGAGATGAGAGAGAAAGAGAAGCTGTGAGTGAGAGAGAGAGAGAGAAATAGAAGCTGTGAGTGAGAGAGAGTGGGAAGCTATGAGAGAGAGAGAGAAAGAGAAGCTGTGAGTGAGAGAGAGAAAGAGAAGCTGTGAGTGAGAAAGAGAGAGATAGAGAAGCTGTGAGTGAGAGACAGAGAGAAAGAGAAGCTGTGTATGAGAGAGAGAGAGAAAGACAAGCTGTGAGTGAGAGAGAGAGAGAAAGAGAAGCTGTGAGTGTGTGTGAGAGAGAAAGAGAAGCTGTGAGAGAGAGAGAAAAAGAGAAGCTGTGAGTGAGAGTGAAAGAGAGAAATAGAAGCTATGAGTGAGAGAGAGAGAGAAGCTGTGAGTGAGAGAGAGAGGAAGTGAAGCTGTGAGTGAAAGAGAGAGAAAGAGAAGGTGTGAGTGAGAGAGAGAGAAAGAGAAGCTGTGAGTGAGTGAGAGAGAGAGAACGAGAAGCTGTGTGTGTGAGAGAAAGAGAAGCTGTGAGTGAGTGAGAGAGAGAAAGAGAAGCTGTGAGTGATAGAGAGAAAGAGAATCTGTGAGTGAGAAAGATAGAGAAAGAGAAGCTGTGAGTGAGAGATAGAGAGAGAAAGAGAAGCTCTGTTGAGAGAGAGAAAGAGAAGATGTGAGTGAGAGAGAAAGAGTAGCTGTGAGTGTGTGAAAGAGAGAAAGAGAAGCTGTGAGTGAGAGAGAAAGAGATGCTGTGAGTGAGAGAGAAAGAATGAAAAGCTGTGAGTGTGTGTGTGTGTGTGTGTGAGAGAGAAACTGTGATGGAGAGAGAGAGAGAAAAGCTGTGAGTGAGAGAGAGAAAGAGAAGATGTGAGAGAGAGAGAAAGAGAAGCTGTGAGTGAGAGAGAGAAAGAGAAGCTGTATGTGTGAGAGAGAGAGAAGCTGTGAGTGAGAGAGAGAGAGAAACTGTGAGTGAGAGAGTGAGAGAGAGAAGCTGTGAGTGAGAGAGATAGAGAGAGAAAGAGAAGCTGTGTGAGAGAGAATTAGAAGCTTTGAGTGAGAGAGAGAGAATGAGAAGCTGTGAGTGAATGAGAGAGAGAGAAAAAGAGAAGCTCTGAGTGAGAGTGAAAGAGAGAAATAGAAGCTATGAGTGAGAGATAGAGAGAAGCTGTGAGTGAAAGAGAGAGAGGAAGAGAAGCTGTGAGTGAAAGAGAGAGAAAGAGAAGCTGTGTGTGTGAGAGAGAGATAAGCTGTGAGTGAGAGAGAGAGAGAGAGAACGAGAAGCTGTGTGTGTGAGAGAAAGAGAAGCTGTGAGTGAGAGAGAGAGAGAAAGAGAAGCTGTGAGTGAGAGATAGAGAGAGAAAGAGAAGCTGTTAGTGTGAGAGAGTGAGATAAAGAGAAGCTGTGAGTGAGAGAGAGAGAAGCTGTGAGTGAAAGAGAGAAAGGGAAAGAGAAGCTGTGAGTGAGAGAGAGAGAGAAAGAGAAGCTGTGAGTGAGAGACAGAGAGAGAAAGAGAAGCTGTGTGTGAGAGAGAGAGTTCTAAGCTGTGAGTGAGAGAGAGAGAAAGAGAAGCTGTGAGTGAGATGAGAGAGAAAGAGAAGCTGTAAGTGAGAGAGAGAGAGAGAAATAGAAGCTGTGAGTGAGAGAGAGTGGGAAGCTATGAGAGAGAGAGAGAAAGAGAAGCTGTGAGTGAGAGAGAGAAAGAGAAGATGTGAGTGAGAAAGAGAGAGAAAGAGAAGCTGTGAGTGAGAGACAGAGAGAAAGAGAAGCTGTGTATGAGAGAGAGAGAGAAAGAGAAGCTGTGAGTGTGTGTGAGAGAGAAAGAGAAGCTGTGAGAGAGAGAGAAAAAGAGAAGCTGTGAGTGAGAGTGAAAGAGAGAAATAGAAGCTATGAGTGAGAGAGAGAGAGAGAAGCTGTGAGTGAGAGAGAGAGGAAGTGAAGCTGTGAGTGAAAGAGAGAGAAAGAGAAGGTGTGAGTGAGAGAGAGAGAAAGAGAAGCTGTGAGTGAGTGAGAGAGAGAGAACGAGAAGCTGTGTGTGTGAGAGAAAGAGAAGCTGTGAGTGAGTGAGAGAGAGAAAGAGAAGCTGTGAGTGATAGAGAGAAAGAGAATCTGTGAGTGAGAAAGAGAGAGAAAGAGAAGCTGTGAGTGAGAGATAGAGAGAGAAAGAGAAGCTCTGTTGAGAGAGAGAAAGAGAAGATGTGAGTGAGAGAAAGAGTAGCTGTGAGTGTGTGAAAGAGAGAAAGATAAGCTGTGAGTGAGAGAGAAAGAGATGCTGTGAGTGAGAGAGAAAGAATGAAAAGCTGTGAGTGTGTGTGTGTGTGAGAGAGAGAAACTGATGGAGAGAGAGAGAGAAGCTGTGAGTGAGAGAAAGAGAAAGAGAAGCTGTTAGTAAGAGAGAAAGAGAGAAATAGAAGCTATGAGTGAGAGACAGAGAGAGAAGCTGTGAGTGAGTGAGAGAGAGAGAAGTTGTGTGTGTGAGAGAGAGAAAAAGAGACGATGTGAGAGAGAGAGAGAGAAAGAGAAGCTGTAAGTGAGTGAGAGAAAGAGAAGCTGTGAGTGTGTGAGAGAGAAAGAGAAGCTGTGAGTGAGAGAGAGAGTGAGAAGCTGTGAGTGAGAGAGAGAGAGAAAGAGATGCTGTGAGTGAGAGACAGAGAGAGAAAGAGAAGTTGTTAGTGAGAGAGAGAGAGAGAGAGAGAGAGAGAGAAGCTGTGAGAGAGAGAGAGAAAGAGAAGCTGTGTGAGAGAGAGAGAAGCTGTGAGTGAGAGACAGAGAGATAAAGAGAAGCTGTGTGTGAGAGAGAGAGAGAATGAGAAGCTGTGAGAGAGAGAGAGAAAGAGAAGTTGTTATTGAGAGAGAGAGAGAAAGAGCTGTGTGAGAGAGAGAAAGAGAAGCTGTGTGTGAGAGAGAAAGAGAAGCTGTGAGTGAGAGAGAGAGAGAAAGAGAAGCCGTGAGTGTGAGAGAGAGAGAAAGAGAAGCTGTGAGTGAGAGAGAGAGAGAAAGAGAAGCTGTGAGTGAGAGACAGAGAGAGAAAGAGAAGCTGTGTGTGTGTGTGAGAGAGAAGCTGTGAGTGAGAGACATAGAGAGAGTAGCTGTGCGTGAGAGAGAGAGAGCAAGAGAAGCTGTGAGTGTGTGTGTGAGAGAGAAAGAAAGCTGTGAGTGAGAGAGAGAGAGAGAAAAAGCTGTGAGTGAGAGACAGAGAGAAGGAGAAGTTGTGTGAGAGAGATAGAGAAAGATGCTGTGAGAGAGAGAGAGAGAAAGATAAGCTGTGAGTGTGTGAGAGAGAGAAAGAGAAGCTGTTAGTGAGAGTGAAAGAGAGAAATAGAAGATTCGACTGAGAGAGAGTGAGAAGCTGTGAGTGTGAGAGAGAGAGAGAAAGAGAAGCTGTGAGTGAGAGAGAGAGAGAAAGAGAAGCTGTGAGTGAGAGAGAGAGAGAGAATCTGTGAGTGAGAGAGAGAGAGAAAGAGAAGCTATGAGTGAGAGAGAGAGAAGCTGTGAGTGAGAGAGAGAAGCTGTGCGTGAGAGAGAGAGAGAAGCTGTGTGTGTGTGAGAGAGAGAAGCTGTGAGTGAGAGAGAGAGAGAGAAAGAGAAGCTGTGTGATAGAGAGAGAGAGAGAAGCTGTGAGTGTGAGAGAGAGTGAGATATAGAGAAGTTGTGAGTGAGTGAGTGAGTGAGAGAAGCTGTGAGTGAAAGAGAGAAAGAGAAGCTGTGAGTGAGAGAGAGAGAGAGAGAAGCTGTGAGTGAGAGACAGTGAGAGAAAGAGAAGCTGTGTGTGTGAGAGAGAGTGATAAGCTTTGTGAGTGTGAGAGAGAGAACTTGTGAGTGAGAGAGAGAGAAAGAAAAGCTGTGAGTGAGAGAGAGAGTGAGAAGCTGAGAGTGAGAGAGAGAGAGAGAGAAGCTGTGAGTGAGAGACAGAGAGAGAAAGAGAAGTTGTTAGTGAGAGAGAGAGAGAGAGAGAAAGAGAAGCTGTGAGAGAGAGAGAGAGAGAAGCTGTGAGTGAGAGAGAGAGAGAAGCTGTGAGTGAGAGACAGTGAGATAAAGAGAAGCTGTGAGAGAGAGAGAGAAAGAGAAGCTGTGAGAGAGAGAGAGAATGAGAAGCTGTGAGTGAGAGAGAGAAAGAGAGAGAAGCTGTGAGTGTGAGAGAGAGTGAGATAAAGAGAAGCTGTGAGTGAGTGAGAGAGAGAGAGAAGCTGTGAGTGAAAGTGAGAAAGAGAAGCTGATAGTGAGAGAGAGAGAGAGAAGCTGTGAGTGAGAGAAAGAGAAAGAGAAGCTGTGAGTAAGAGAGAAAGAGAGAAATAGAAGCTATGAGTGAGAGACAGAGAGAGAAGCTGTGAGTGAGTGAGAGAGAGAGTTGTGTGAGAGAGAGAGAGAAAAAGAGAAGCTGTGAGTGAGAGAGAGAGAGAAAGAGAAGCTGTGAGTGAGAGTGAAAGAGAGAAATAGAAGCTACGAGTGAGAGAGAAAGAGAAGCTGTGAGTGAGAGAGAGAGAGAAAGAGAATCTGTGAGTGAGAGATAGAGAGAGAAAGAGAAGCTGTGAGTGAGTGAGAGAGAGAACGAGAAGCTGTGAGTGTGTGAGAGAGAAAGAGAAGCTGTGAGTGAGAGAGAGAGTGAGAAGCTGTGAGTGAGAGAGAGAGAGAAAGAGATGCTGTGAGTGAGAGACAGAGAGAGAAAGAGAAGTTGTTAGTGAGATAGAGAGAGAGATAGAGAGAGAAGCTGTGAGAGAGAGAGAGAGAAAGAGAAGCTGTGTGTGAGAGAGAGAGAAGCTGTGAGTGAGAGACAGAGAGATAAAGAGAAGCTGTGAGAGAGAGAGAATGAGAAGCTGTGTGTGTGAGAGAGAAAGAGAAGTTGTTATTGAGAGAGAGAGAGAGAAAGAGCTGTGAGAGAGAGAAAGAGAAGCTGTGTGTGAGAGAGAAAGAGAAGCTGTGAGTGAGAGAGAGAGAGAGAGAAAGAGAAGCTGTGAGAGAGAGAGAAAGAGACGCTGTGAGTGAGAGACAGAGAGAGAAAGAGAAGCTGTGTGTGAGAGAGAGTGATAAGCTGTGAGGGAGAGAGAGAGAGAAAGAGAAGCTGTGAGTGAGAGACAGTGAGAGAGAGTAGCTGTGAGAGAGAGAGAGCAAGAGAAGCTGTGAGTGTGTGTGTGAGAGAGAAAGAAAACTGTGAGTGAGAGAGAGAGAGAGAAAGAGAAGCTGAGAGTGAGAGAGAGAGAGAAGGAGAAGTTGTGTGAGAGAGAGAGATAGAGAAAGAGAAGCTGTGAGAGAGAGAGAAAGAGAAGCTGTGAGTGTGAGTGAGAGAGAAAGTGAAGTTGTGAGAGAGAGAGAAAAAGAGAAGGTGTGAGTGAGAGTGAAAGAGAGAAATAGAAGCTACGAGTGAGAGAGAGAGAGAAGCTGTGAGTGAAAAAGAGAGAAAGTGAAGCTGTGAGTGAGAGATAGAGAGAGAAAGAGAAGCTGTGAGTTAGAGAGAGAGAGAACGAGAAGCTGTGTGTGTGAGATAAAGAGAAGCTGTGAGTGAGAGAGAGAGAGAAAGAGAAGCTGTGAGTGAGAGATAGAGAGAGAGAGAAGCTGTGAGTGAGAGAGAGAAGCTGTGCGTGAGAGAGAGAGAGAGAAGCTGTGTGTGTGTGTGACAGTGAGAGAAGCTGTGAGTGAGAGAGAGAGAAAGAGAAGCTGTGTGAAAGAGAGAGAGAGAAGCTGTGAGTGTGAGAGAGAGTGAGATAAAGAGAAGTTGTGAGTGAGAGAGAGAGAGAGAGAAGCTGTGAGTGAGAGACAGAGAGAGAAAGAGAAGCTGTGTGTGAGAGAGAGAGTGATAAGCTGTGTGTGTGTGAGAGAGAAGCTGTGAGTGAGTGAGAGAGAAAGAGAAGCTGTGAGTGTGAGAGAGAGAAGCTGTGAGTGAGAGAGAGAAAGAGAAGCTGTGAGTGAGAGACAGAGGGAGAAAGAAAGGGTGTGAGTGCGAGAGAGAGAAAGAGAGGCTGTGAGAGAGAGAGAGAAAGAGAAGCTGTGAGTGAGAAAGAGAGAGAAAGAGAAGCTGTGAGTGAGAGACAGAGAGAGAAAGAGACGCTGTGTGTGTGAGAGATAAAGAGAAGCTGTGAGTGAGAGAGAGAGAAGCTGTGAGTGAAAGTGAGAAATAGAAGCTGATAGTGAGAGAGAGAGAGAGAAGCTGTTTGTGAGAGAAAGAGAAAGAGAAGCTGTGAGTAAGAGAGAAAGAGAGAAATAGAAGCTATGAGTGAGAGACAGAGAGAGAAGCTGTGAGTGAGTGAGAGAGAGAGAAGCTGTGTGAGAGAGAGAAAAAGAGAAGCTGTGAGAGAGAGAGAGAGAGAGAAGCTGTAAGTGAGTGAGAGAAGGAGAAGCTGTGAGTGTGAGAGAGAGAAAGAGAAGCTTTGAGTGAGAGAGAGAGAGAGAGAGAAGTTGTTAGTGAGAGAGAGAGAGAGAGAAAGAGAAGCTTGAGAGAGAGAGAGAGAGAGAGAAGCTGTGAGTGAGAGATAGAGAGAAGCTGTGAGTGAGAGACAGAGAGATAAAGAGAAGCTGTGAGAGAGAGTGAGAAAGAGAAGCTGTGAGAGAGAGAGAATGAGAAGCTGTGTGAGAGGGAGAGAGAAAGAGAGAAATAGAAGCTACGAGTGAGAGAGAGAGAGAATCTGTGAGTGAGTGAGAGAGAGAAAGAGAAGCTATGAGTGAGAGAGAGAGAAGCTGTGAGTAAGAGAGAGAAGCTGTGCGTGAGAGAGAGAGAGAGAGAAGCTGTGTGTGTGTGTGAGAGAGAGAGAAGCTGTGAGTGAGAGGGAGAGAGAGAAAGAGAAGCTGTGTGATAGAGAGAGAGAGAAGCTGTGAGTGTGAGAGAGAGTGAGATAAAGAGAAGTTGTGAGTGAGTGAGTGAGTGAGTGAGAGAAGCTGTGTGTGAAAGAGAGAAAGAGAAGCTGTGAGTGAGAGAGAGAGAGAGAAGCTGTGAGTGAGAGACAGAGAGAGAAAGAGAAGCTGTGTGAGAGAGAGAGAGTGATAAGCTGTGTGTGTGAGAGAGAGAAGCTGTCAGTGAGAGAGAGGGAAAGAGAAGCTGTGAGTGAGAGAGAGAGAGAAGCTGTGAGTGAGAGAGAGAAAGAGAAGCTGTGAGTGAGAGACAGAGGGAGAAAGAAAGGGTGTAAGTGCGAGAGAGAGAAAGAGAAGCTGTGAGAGAGAGAGAAAGAGAAGCTGTGAGTGAGAGATAGAGAGAGAAAGAGAAGCTGTGAGTGAGGGAGAGAGAGAGAAGCTGTGAGTGAGAGGGATAGAGAGAGAAAGAGAAACTGTGTGTGTGAGAGAGAAAGAGAAGCTGTGAGTGAGAGAGAGAAGCTGTGAGTGAAAGTGAGAAAGAGAAGGTGATAGTGAGAGAGAGAGAGAGAGAAGCTATGAGTGAGAGAAAGAGAAAGAGAAGCTGTGAGTAAGAGAGAAAGAGAGAAATAGAAGCTATGAGTGAGAGACAGAGAGAGAAGCTGTGAGTGAGTAAGAGAGAGAGAAGCTGTGTGAGAGAGAGAGAGAGAAAAAGAGAAGCTGTGTGAGAGAGAGAGAGAAAGAGAAGCTGTAAGTGAGTGAGAGAAGGAGAAGCTGTGAGTGTGTGAGAGAGAAAGAGAAGCTGTGTGTGTGAGAGAGAGAGAGAGAGAAAGAGAAGTTGTTAGTGAGAGAGAGTGAGAAAGAGAAGCTGTGAGAGAGAGAGAGAGAATGAGAAGCTGTGTGAGAGGGAGAGAGAAAGAGAAGTTGTTAGTGAGAGAGAGAGAGAGAGAGCTGTGAGAGAGAGAGAGCAAGAGAATCTGTGAGTGAGAGAGAGAGAAAGAGAAGCTGTAAGTGAGTGAGAGAAGGAGAAGCTGTGAGTGTGTGAGAGAGAAAGAGAAGCTGTGTGTGTGAGAGAGAGAGAGAGAGAAAGAGAAGTTGTTAGTGAGAGAGAGAGAGAGAAAGAGAAGCTTTGAGAGAGAGAGAGAGAGAGAAGCTGTGAGTGAGAGAGAGAGAGTAGCTGTGAGTGAGAGACAGAGAGATATAGAGAAGCTGTGAGAGAGAGTGAGAAAGAGAAGCTGTGTGAGAGAGAGAGAATGAGAAGCTGTGTGAGAGGGAGAGAGAAAGAGAAGTTGTTAGTGAGAGAGAGAGAGAAAGAGCTGTGAGAGAGAGAGAGCAAGAGAATCTGTGAGTGAGAGAGAGAGAGAAAGAGAAGCTGTGAGTGAGAGAGAAAGAGAGAAAGAGAAGCTGTGAGTGAGAGAGAGTGAGAAGCTATGAGAGAGAGAGAGCAAGAGAAGCTGTGAGTGAGAGAGAGAAAGAGAAGTTGTGAGAAATAGAGAGAAAGAGAAGCTGTGAGTGAGAAGACAGAGAGAGAAAGAGAAGCTGTGTGAGAGAGAGATAGAGAAAGTGAAGCTGTGAGTGAGAGAGAGAGAGAAAGAGAAGCTGTGAGTGTGTGTGATAGAGAAAGAGAAGGTGTGAGAGAGAGAGAAAAAGAGAAGCTGTGAGTGAGAGTGAAAGAGAGAAATAGAAGCTATGAGTGAGAGAGAGAGAGAAGCTGTGAGTGAGAGACAGAGAGATAAAGAGAAGCTGTGAGAGAGAGAGAAAGAGAAGCTGTGAGTGAGAGAGAGAGAGAGAATGAGAAGCTGTGTGAGAGGGAGAGAGAAAGAGAAGATTTTAGTGAGAGAGAGAGAGAGAGAAAGAGCTGTGAGAGAGAGAGAGAGAGAAAGAGAAGCTGTGTGAGAGAGAAAGAGAAGCTGTGAGTGAGAGAGAGAGAGAAAGTGAAGCTGTGAGTGAGAGAGAGAGAAAGAGAACCTGTGAGTGAGAGAAAGAGAGAAAGAGAAGCTATGAGTGAGAGACAGAGAGAGAAAGAGAAGCTGTGTGTGTGTGAGAGAGTGATAAGCTGTGAGTGAGAGAGAGAGAGAAAGAGAAGCTGTGAGTGAGAGACAGTGAGAGAGAGTAGCTGTGTGTGAGAGAGAGAGAGAGAGCAAGAGAATCTGTGAGTGAGAGAGAGAGAAAAAGAGAAGCTGTGAGTGACAGAGAAAGAGAGAAAGAGAAGCTGTGAGTGAGAGAGAGTGAGAAGCTATGAGAGAGAGAGAGCAAGAGAAGCTGTGAGTAAGAGAGAGAAAGAGCTGTGAGTGAGAAAGTGAGAGAAAGAGAAGCTGTGAGTGAGAAGACAGAGAGAGAAAGAGAAGCTGTGTGAGAGAGAGAGAGAGAGAAAGAGAAGCTGTGAGTGTGTGTGAGAGAGAAAGAGAATCTGTGAGTGTATGTGTGAGAGAAAGAGAAGCTGTGAGAGAGAGAGAAAAAGAGAAGCTGTGAGTGAGAGAGAGAGAGAACAAGAAGCTGTGTGTGAGAGAGAAAGAGAAGCTGTGAGTGAGAGAGAGAGAAAGAGAAGCTGTGAGTGAGAAGACAGAGAGAGAAAGAGAAGCTGTGTGAGAGAGAGAGATAGAGAAAGAGAAGCTGTGAGTGAGACAGAGAGAGAAAGAGAAGCTGTGAGTGTGTGTGAGAGAGAAAGAGAAGCTGTGAGAGAGAGAGAAAAAGAGAAGCTGTGAGTGAGAGAGAGAGAGAGAACGAGAAGCTGTGAGAGAGAGAGAGAAAGAGAAGCTGTGTGAGAGAGAGAAAATGAGAAGCTGTGAGTGAGAGAGAGAAAGAGAGAGAGAAGCTGTGAGTGTGAGAGAGAGTGAGATAAAGAGAAGCTGTGAGTGAGTGAGAGAGAGAGAGAAGCTGTGAGTGAAAGTGAGAAAGAGAAGCTGATAGTGAGAGAGAGAGAGAGAAGCTGTGAGTGAGAGAAAGAGAAAGAGAACCTGTGAGTAAGAGAGAAAGAGAGAAATAGAAGCTATGAGTGAGAGACAGAGAGAGAAGCTGTGAGTGAGAGAGAGAGAGAAGTTGTGTGAGAGAGAGAGAGAAAAAGAGAAGCTGTGAGTGAGAGAGAGAGAGAGAAAGAGAAGCTGTGAGTGAGAGTGAAAGAGAGAAATAGAAGCTACGAGTGAGAGAGAAAGAGAAGCTGTGAGTGAGAGAGAGAGAGAAAGAGAATCTGTGAGTGAGAGATAGAGAGAGAAAGAGAAGCTGTGAGTGAGTGAGAGAGAGAGAACGAGAAGCTGTGTGTGTGAGATTAAGAGAAGCTGTGAGTGAGAGAGAGAGAGAAAGAGAAGCTGTGAGTGAGATATAGAGACAGAAAGAGAAGCTGTGAGTGAGAGAGAGAGAGAGAGAAAGAGAATCTGTAAGAGAGAGAGAGAGAGAGAGAAGCTATGAGTGAGAGCGAGAGAGAGAAAGAAAGGGTGTGAGTGCGAGACAGAGAGAAAGAGAAGCTGTGAGAGAGAGAAAGAGAAGCTGTGACTGAAAGAGAGAGAAAGAGAAGCTGTGAGTGAGAGAGAGAGAAGCTGTGAGTGAAAGTGAGAAAGAGAAGCTGATAGTGAGAGAGAGAGAGAGAAGCTGTGAGTGAGAGAAAGAGAAAGAGAAGCTGTGAGTAAGAGAGAAATAGAGAAATAGAATCTATGAGTGAAGAGACAGAGAGAGAAGCTGTGAGTGAGTGAGAGAGAGATAAGCTGTGTGTGAGAGAGAGAAAAAAAGAGCTGTGAGTGAGAGAGAGAGAAAGAGAAGTTGTAAGTGAGTGAGAGAAAGTGAAGCTGTGAGTGTGAGAGAGAGAAAGAGAAGCTCTGAGTGAGAGAGAGAGTGAGAAGCTGTGAGTGAGAGAGAGAGAAAGAGAAGCTGTGAGTGAGAGACAGAGAGAGAAAGAGAAGTTGTTAGTGAGAGAGAGAGAGAGAGAAAGAGAAGCTGTGAGAGAGAGAGAGAGAGAGAAGCTGTGAGTGAGAGAGAGAAGCTGTGAGTGAGAGACATAGAGATAAAGAGAAGCTGTGTGAGAGAGAGAGAAGCTGAGAGAGAGAGAATGAGAAGCTGTGAGTGAGAGAGAGAAAGAGAGAAGCTGTGAGTTTGAGAGAGAGTGAGATAGAGAAGCTGTGAGTGAGTGAGAGAGAGAGAGAGAAGCTGTGAGTGGAAGTGAGAAAGAGAAGCTGATAGTGAAAGAGAGAGAGAGAAGCTGTGAGTGAAAGAAAGAGAAAGAGAAGCTGTGAGTAAGAGAGAAAGAGAGAAATAGAAGCTATGAGTGAGAGACAGAGAGAGAAGCTGTGAGTGAGTGAGAGAGAGAGAAGTTGTGAGAGAGAGAGAGAGAAAAAGAGACGCTGTGAGTGAGAGAGAGAGAGAAAGAGAAGCTGTGAGTGAGAGATAGAGAGAGAAAGAGAAGCTGTGAGAAAGAGAGAGAATGAGAAGCTGTGAGTGTGAGAGAGAGAAAGAGCTGTGAGTGAGAGCGAGAGTGAGAAGCTGTGAGTGAGAGAGAGAGAGAAAGAGATGCCTTTGAGTGAGAGACAGAGAGAGAAAGAGAAGTTGTTAGTGAGAGAGAGAGAGAGAGAGAGAGAAGCTGTGAGTGAGAGAGAGAAAGAGTAGCTGTGAGTGTGTGTGTGAGAGAAAGAGAAGCTGTGAGTGAGAGAGAGACAGTGAGAGAGAGTAGCTGTGAGAGAGAGAACTTGTGAGTGAGAGAGAGAGAAAGAAAAGCTGTGAGTGTGAGAGAGAGTGAGAAGCTGTGAGTGAGAGAGAGAGAGAGAGAAGCTGTGAGTGAGAGACAGAGAGAGAAAGAGAAGTTGTTAGTGAGAGAGAGAGAGAGAAAGAGAAGCTGTGAGAGAGAGAGAAAGAGAAGCTGTGAGTGAGAGAGAGAGAATGAGAAGCTGTGTGAGAGGGAGAGAGAAAGAGAAGATTTTAGTGAGAGAGAGAGAGAGAAAGAGCTGTGAGAGAGAGAGAGAGAAAGAGAAGCTGTGTGAGAGAGAAAGAGAAGCTGTGAGTGAGAGAGAGAGAGAAAGTGAAGCTGTGAGTGAGAGAGAGAGAGAAAGAGAACCTGTGAGTGAGAGAAAGAGAGAAAGAGAAGCTGTGAGTGAGAGACAGAGAGAGAAAGAGAAGCTGTGTGTGTGAGAGAGAGTGATAAGCTGTGAGTGAGAGAGAGAGAGAAAGAGAAGCTGTGAGTGAAAGACAGAGAGAGAGTAGCTGTGTGTGTGTGAGAGAGAGAGAGCAAGAGAATCTGTGAGTGAGAGAGAGAGAAAAAGAGAAGCTGTGAGTGACAGAGAAAGAGAGAAAGAGAAGCTGTGAGTGAGAGAGAGTGAGAAGCTATGGGAGAGAGAGAGCAAGAGAAGCTGTGAGTGAGAGAGAGAAAGAGAAGCTGTGAGTGAGAAAGAGAGAGAAAGAGATGCTGTGAGTGAGAAGACAGAGAGAGAAAGAGAAGCTGTGTGAGAGAGAGAGATAGAGAAAGAGAAGCTGTGAGTGTGTGTGAGAGAGAAAGAGAATCTGTGAGTGTGTGTGAGAGAGAAAGAGAAGCTGTGAGAGAGAGAGAAAAAAGAGAAGCTGTGAGTGAGAGAGAGAGAGAACGAGAAGCTGTGTGTGAGAGAGAAAGAGAAGCTGTGAGTGAGAGAGAGAGAGAAAGAGAAGCTGTGAGTGAGAGATAGAGAGACAAAGAGAAGCTGTGAGTGAGTGAGAAAGAGAGAATGAGAAGCTGTGTGTGTGAGATTAAGAGAAGCTGTGAGTGAGAGAGAGAGAGAAAGAGAAGCTGTGAGTGAGAGACAGAGAGATAAAGAGAAGCTGTGAGAGAGAGTGAGAAAGAGAAGCTGTGAGAGAGAGAGAGAATGAGAAGCTGTGTGAGAGGGAGAGAAAAAGAGAGAAATAGAAACTACAAGTGAGAGAGAGAGAGAAGCTGTGAGTGTGTGAGAGAGGGGAAGTGAAGCTGTGAGTGAAAAAGAGAGAAAGTGAAGCTGTGAGTGAGAGGTAGAGAGAGAAAGAGAAGCTGTGAGTTAGAGAGAGAGGGAGAACGAGAAGCTGTGTGTGTGAGATAAAGAGAAGCTGTGAGTGAGAGAGAGAGAGAGAAAGAGAAGCTGTGAGTGAGAGAGAGAGAGAAAGAGAAGCTATGAGTGAGAGAGAGAGAATCTGTGAGTGAGAGAGAGAAGCTGTGCGTGAGAGAGAGAGAGAGAGAGAGAAGCTGTGTGTGTGTGTGAGAGAGAGAGAGAAGCTGTGAGTGAGAGAGAAAGAGAGAAAGAGAAGCTGTGTGACAGAGAGAGAGAGAAGCTGTGAGTGTGAGAGAGAGTGAGATAAAGAGAAGTTGTGAGTGAGTGAGTGACTGAGAGAAGCTGTGAGTGAAAGAGAGAAAGAGAAGCTGTGAGTGAGAGAGAGAGAAGCTGTGAGTGAGAGACAGAGAGAGAAAGAGAGGCTGTGTGTGAGAGAGAGAGTGATAAGCTGTGTGTGTGAGAGAGAGAAGCTGTGAGTGAGAGAGAGAGAAAGAGAAGCTTTGAGTGAGAGAGAGAGAGAAGCTGTGAGTGAGAGAGAGAAAGAGAAGCTGTGAGTGAGAGACAGAGGGAGAAAGAAAGGGTGTGAGTGCGAGAGAGAGAAAGAGAAGCTGTGTGAGAGAGAGAAAGAGAAGCTGTGAGTGAGAAAGAGAGAGAAAGAGAAGCTGTGTGTGAGAGAGAGAAAGAGAAGCTGTGAGTGAGAGAGAGAGAAGCTGTGAGTGAAAGTGAGAAGGAGAAGCTGATAGTGAGAGAGAGAGAGAAGCTGTGAGTGAGAGAAAGAGAAAGAGAAGCTGTGAGTAAGAGAGAAAGAGAGAAATAGAAGCTATGAGTGAGAGACAGAGAGAGAAGCTGTGAGTGAGTGAGTGAGAGAGAAGCTGTGAGTGAGAGACAGAGAGAGAAAGAGAAGTTGTTAGTGAGAGAGAGAGAGAAAGAGAAAGAGAAGCTGTGTGAGAGAGAGAGAGAGAAGCTGTGAGTGAGAGAAAGAGAAGCTGTGAGTGAGAGACAGAGAGATAAAGAGAAGCTGTGAGAGAGAGAGAGAAAGAGAAGCTGTGAGAGAGAGAGAGAATGAGAAGCTTTGAGTGAGAAAGAGAAAGAGAGAGAGAAGCTGTGAGTGTGAGAGAGAGTGAGATAAAGAGAAGCTGTGAGTGAGTGAGAGAGAGAGAGAAGCTGTGAGTGAAAGTGAGAAAGAGAAGCTGATAGTGAGAGAGAGAGAGAGAGAAGCTGTGAGTGAGAGAAAGAGAAAGAGAAGCTGTAAGAGAGAAAGAGAGAAATAGAAGCTATGAGTGAGAGACAGAGAGAGAAGCTGTGAGTGAGTGAGAGAGAGAGAAGTTGTGTGAGAGAGAGAGAGAAAAAGAGAAGCTGTGAGTGTGAGAGAGAGAGAAAGAGAAGCTGTGAGTGAGAGAAAGAGAAGCTGTGAGTGTGTGAGAGAGAAAGAGAAGCTGTGAGTGAGAGAGAGAGTGAGAAGCTGTGAGTGAGAGAGAGAGAGAAAGAGATGCTGTGAGTGAGAGACAGAGAGAGAAAGAGAAGTTGTTAGTGAGAGAGAGAGAGAGAGAAGCTGTGAGTGAGAGAGAGAAAGAGTAGCTGTGTGAGAGAGAGAGAAGCTGTGAGTGAAAGACAGAGAGATAAAGAGAAGCTGTGAGAAAGAGAGAGAAAGAGAAGCTGTGAGAGAGAGAGAGAGAAGCTGTGAGTGAGAGAGAGAGAAGCTGTGAGTGAGAGACAGAGAGATAAAGAGAAGCTGTGAGAGAGAGAGAGAAAGAGAAACTGTGAGAGAGAGAGAGAGAATGAGAAGCTTTGAGTGAGAAAGAGAAAGAGAGAGAGAAGCTGTGAGTGTGAGAGAGAGTGAGATAAAGAGAAGCTGTGAGTGAGTGAGAGAGAGAGAGAAGCTGTGAGTGAAAGTGAGAAAGAGAAGCTGATAGTGAGAGAGAGAGAGAAGCTGTGAGTGAGAGAAAGAGAAAGAGAAGCTGTGAGTAAGAGAGAAAGAGAGAAATAGAAGCTATGAGTGAGAGACAGAGAGAGAAGCTGTGAGTGAGTGAGAGAGAGAGAAGTTGTGTGAGAGAGAGAGAGAAAAAGAGAAGCTGTGAGTGTGTGAGAGAGAGAAAGATAAGCTGTGAGTGAGAGAAAGAGAAGCTGTGAGTGTGAGAGAGAGAAAGAGAAGCTGTGAGTGAGAGAGAGAGTGAGAAGCTGTGAGTGAGAGAGAGAGAGAAAGAGATGCTGTGAGTGAGAGACAGAGAGAGAAAGAGAAGTTGTTAGTGAGAGAGAGAGAGAGAGAGAAGCTGTGAGTGAGAGAGAGAAAGAGTAGCTGTGTGAGAGAGAGAGAGAAGCTGTGAGTGAGAGACAGAGAGATAAAGAGAAGCTGTGAGAAAGAGAGAGAATGAGAAGCTGTGTGAGAGAGAGAAAGAGAAGTTGTTATTGAGAGAGAGAGAGAGAGAAAGAGCTGTGAGAGAGAGAAAGAGAAGCTGTGTGTGAGAGAGAAAGAGAAGCTGTGAGTGAGAGAGAGAGAGAAAGAGAAGCTGTGAGAGAGAGAGAAAGAGAAGCTGTGAGTGAGAGACAGAGAGAGAAAGAGAAGCTGTGTGTGAGAGAGAGAGTGATAAGCTGTGAGGGAGAGAGAGAGAAAGAGAAGCTGTGAGTGACAGACAGTGAGAGAGAGTAGCTGTGAGAGAGAGAGAGAAAGAGAAGCTGTGAGTGTGTGTGAGAGAGAGAAAGAAAGCTGTGAGTGAGAGAGAGAGAAAGAGAAAGAGAAGCTGTGAGTGAGAGAGAGAGAGAAGGAGAAGTTGTGTGTGAGAGAGAGATAGAGAAAGAGAAGCTGTGTGAGAGAGAGAGTGATAAGCTGTGAGGGAGAGAGAGAGAGAAAGAGAAGCTGTGAGTGAGAGACAGTGAGAGAGAGTAGCTGTGAGAGAGAGAGAGAAAGAGAACCTGTGAGTGAGAGAAAGAGAGAAAGAGAAGCTGTGAGTGAGAGACAGAGAGAGAAAGAGAAGCTGTGTGTGTGAGAGAGAGTGATAAGCTGTGAGTGAGAGAGAGAGAGAAAGAGAAGCTGTGAGTGAGAGACAGAGAGAGAGAGTAGCTGTATGTGTGTGTGAGAGAGAGAGCAAGAGAATCTGTGAGTGAGAGAAAGAGAAAAAGAGAAGCTGTGAGTGACAGAGAAAGAGAGAAAGAGAAGCTGTGAGTGAGAGAGAGTGAGAAGCTATGAGAGAGAGAGCAAGAGAAGCTGTGAGTGAGAGAGAGAAAGAGAAGCTGTGAGTGAGAAAGAGAGAGAAAGAGAAGCTGTGAGTGAGAAGACAGAGAGAGAAAGAGAAGCTGTTGAGAGAGAGAGATAGAGAAAGAGAAGCTGTGAGTGAGAGAGAGAGAGAAAGAGAAGCTGTGAGTGTGTGTGTGAGAGAAAGAGAAGCTGTGAGAGAGAGAGAAAAAGAGAAGCTGTGAGTGAGAGAGAGAGAGAACGAGAAGCTGTGTGTGAGAGAGAAAGAGAAGCTGTGAGTGAGAGAGAGAGAGAAAGAGAAGCTGTGAGTGCGAGATAGAGAGAGAAAGAGAAGCTGTGAGTGAGTGAGAGAGAGAGAATGAGAAGCTGTGTGTTTGAGATTAAGAGAAGCTGTGAGTGAGAGAGAGAGAGAAAGAGAAGCTGTGAGTGAGAGAGAGAAAGAGAAGCTGTGAGAGAGAGAGAATGAGAAGCTGTGAGTGAGAGAGAGAAAGAGAGAGAGAAGCTGTGAGTGTGAGAGAGAGTGAGATAAAGAGAAGCTGTGAGTGAGTGTGAGAGAGAGAGAAGCTGTGAGTGAAAGTGAGAAAGAGAAGCTGATAGTGAGAGAGAGTGAAGCTGTGAGTGAGAGAAAGAGAAAGAGAAGCTGTGAGTAAGAGAGAAAGAGAGAAATAGAAGCTATGAGTGAGAGACAGAGAGAGAAGCTGTGAGTGAGTGAGAGAGAGAGGTTGTGTGAGAGAGAGAGAAAAAGAGAAGCTGTGAGTGAGAGAGAGAGAGAAAGAGAAGCTGTAAGTGAGTGAGAGAAAGAGAAGCTGTGAGTGTGAGAGAGAGAAAGAGAAGCTGTGAGTGAGAGAGAGTGAGAAGCTGTGAGTGAGAGAGAGAGAAAGAGATGCTGTGAGTGAGAGACAGAGAGAGAAAGAGAAGTTGTTAGTGAGAGAGAGAGAGAGAAAGAGAAGCTGTGAGAGAGAGAGAGAGAGAAAGAGAAGCTGTGTGAGAGAGAGATAGAAGCTGTGAGTGAGAGACAGAGAGAGAAAGAGAAGCTGTGTGTGTGTGAGAGAGAGAAGCAGTGTGTGAGAGAGAAAGAGAAGCTGTGAGTGAGAGAGAGAGAGAAAGAGAATCTGTGAGTGAGAGAGAGAGAGAAAGAGAAGCTGTGAGAGAGAGAGAAAGAGAAGCTGTGAGTGAGAAACAGAGAGAGAAAGAGAAGCTGTGTGAGAGAGAGAGAGTGATAAGCTGTCAGTGAGAGAGAGAGAAAGAGAAGCTGTGAGTGTGTGTGTGAGAGAGAAAGAAAGCTGTGAGTGAGAGAGAGAGAGAAAGAGAAGGTGTGAGTGTGTGAGAGAGAGAAGGAGAAGTTGTGTGAGAGAGAGATAGAGAAAGAGTAGCTGTGAGAGAGAGAGAGAGAAAGAGAAGCTGTGAGTGTGTGAGAGAGAGAAAGAGAAGTTGTGTGAGAGAGAGAAAAAGAGAAGCTGTGAGTGAGAGTGAAAGAGAGAAATAGAAGCTACGAGTGAGAGAGAGAGAGATGCTGTGAGTGTGTGAGAGAGAGGAAGTGAAGCTGTGAGTGAAAAAGAGAGAAAGAGAAGCTGTGAGTGAGAGATAGAGAGAGAAAGAGAAGCTGTGAATTAGAGAGAGAGAGAGAGAATGAGAAGCTGTGTGTGTGAGATAAAGAGAAGCTGTGAGTGAGAGAGAGAGAAAGAGAAGCTGTGAGTGAGAGATAGAGAGAGAAAGAGAAGCTGTGAGTGAGAGAGAGAGAGAAAGAGAAGCTATGAGTGAGAGAGAGAGAGAAGCTGTGAGTGAGAGAGAGAAGCTGTGCGTGAGAGAGAGAGAGAAGCTGTGTGTGTGTGTGAGAGAGAGAAGCTGTGAGTGAGAGAGAGAGAAAGAAAGAGAAGCTGTGTGATAGAGAGAGAGAAGCTGTGAGTGTTAGAGAGAGTGAGATAAAGAGAAGTTGTGAGTGAGTGAGTGAGAGAAGCTGTGAGTGAAAGAGAGAAAGGGAAGCTGTGAGTGAGAGAGAGAGAGAGAAGCTGTGAGTGAGAGACAGAGAGAGAAAGAGAAGCTGTGTGTGAGAGAGAGTGTGATAAGCTCTGTGTGTGAGAGAGAGAGAAGCTATGAGTGAGAGAAAGAGAAAGAGAAGCTGTGAGTGAGAGAGAGAGAGAAGCTGTGAGTGAGAGAGAGAAAGAGAAGCTGTGAGTGAGAGACAGAGAGAGAAAGAAAGGGTGTGAGTGAGAGACAGAGAGAGAAAGAGAAGCTGTGTGTGTGAGAGAGAAAGAGAAGCTGTGAGTGAGAGAGAGAGAAGCTGTGAGTGAAAGTGAGAAAGAGAAGCTGATAGAGAGAGAGAGGGAGAGAAGCTGTGAGTGAGAGAAAGATAAAGAGAAGCTGTGAGTAAGAGAGAAAGAGAGAAATAGAAGATATGAGTGAGAGACAGAGAGAGAAGCTGTGAGTGAGTGAGAGAGAGAGAAGCTGTGAGTGAGAGACAGAGAGAGAAAGAGAAGTTGTTAGTGTGAGAGAGAGAGAGAGATTGAAAGAGAAGCTGTGTGAGAGAGAGAGAGAGAAACTATGAGTGAGAGAGAGAGAAAGAGATGCTGTGAGTGAGAGACAGAGAGAGAAAGAGAAGTTGTTAGTGAGAGAGAGAGAGAGAAAGAGAAGCTGTGAGAGAGAGAGATAGAAGCTGTGAGTGAGAGACAGAGAGAGAAAGAGAAGCTGTGTGTGTGTGAGAGAGAGAAGCTGTGTGTGAGAGAGAAAGAGAAGCTGTGAGTGAGAGAGAGAGAGAAAGAGAATCTGTGAGTGTGAGAGAGAGAGAAAGAGAAGCTGTGAGAGAGAGAGAAAGAGAAGCTGTGAGTGAGAAACAGAGAGAGAAAGAGAAGCTGTGTGAGAGAGAGAAAGTGATAAGCTGTGAGTGAGAGAGAGAGAAAGAGAAGCTGTGAGTGTGTGTGTGAGAGAGAAAGAAAGCTGTGAGTGAGAGAGAGAGAGAAAGAGAAGGTGTGAGTGTGTGAGAGAGAGAAGGAGAAGTTATGTGAGAGAGAGATAGAGAAAGAGTAGCTGTGAGAGAGAGAGAGAGAAAGAGAAGCTGTGAGTGTGTGTGAGAGAGAAAGAGAAGTTGTGTGAGAGAGAGAAAAAGAGAAGCTGTGAGTGAGAGTGAAAGAGAGAAATAGAAGCTACGAGTGAGAGAGAGAGACAAGCTGTGAGTGTGTGTGAGAGAGGAAGTGAAGCTGTGAGTGAAAAAGAGAGAAAGAGAAGCTGTGAGTGAGAGATAGAGAGAGAAAGAGAAGCTGTGAGTTAGAGAGAGAGAGAATGAGAAGCTGTGTGTGTGAGATAAAGAGAAGCTGTGAGTGAGAGAGAGAAAGAGAAGCTGTGAGTGAGAGATAGAGAGAGAAAGAGAAGCTGTGAGTGAGAGAGAGAGAGAAAGAGAAGCTATGAGTGAGAGAGAGAGAGAAGCTGTGAGTGAGAGAGAGAAGCTGTGCGTGAGAGAGAGAGAAGCTGTGTGTGTGTGTGAGAGAGAGAAGCTGTGAGTGAGAGAGAGAGAAAGAAAGAGAAGCTGTGTGATAGAGAGAGAGAAGCTGTGAGTGTGAGAGAGAGTGAGATAAAGAGAAGTTGTGAGTGAGTGAGTGAGTGAGAGAAGCTGTGAGTGAAAGAGAGAAAGGGAAGCTGTGAGTGAGAGAGAGAGAGAGAAGCTGTGAGTGAGAGACAGAGAGAGAAAGAGAAGCTGTGTGTGAGAGAGAGTGTGATAAGCTCTGTGTGTGTGAGAGAGAGAAGCTATGAGTGAGAGAAAGAGAAAGAGAAGCTGTGAGTGAGAGAGAGAGAGAAGCTGTGAGTGAGAGAGAGAAAGAGAAGCTGTGAGTGAGAGACAGAGAGAGAAAGAAAGGGTGTGAGTGAGAGACAGAGAGAGAAAGAGAAGCTGTGTGTGTGAGAGAGAAAGAGAAGCTGTGAGTGAGAGAGAGAGAAGCTGTGAGTGAAAGTGAGAAAGAGAAGCTGATAGAGAGAGAGAGAGAGAGAGAGAAGCTGTGAGTGAGAGAAAGATAAAGAGAAGCTGTGAGTAAGAGAGAAAGAGAGAAATAGAAGCTATGAATGAGAGACAGAGAGAGAAGCTGTGAGTGAGTGAGAGAGAGAGAAGCTGTGAGTGAGAGACAGAGAGAGAAAGAGAAGTTGTTAGTGAGAGAGAGAGAGAGAGAAAGAGAAGCTGTGAGAGAGAGAGAGAAACTATGAGTGAGAGAGAGAGAGAAGCTGTGAGTGAGAGACAGAGAGATAAAGAGAAGCTGTGAGAGAGAGAGAGAAAGAGAAGCTGTGAGAGAGAGAGAGAATGAGAAGCTTTGAGTGAGAGAGAGAAAGAGAGAGAGAAGCTGTGAGTGTGAGAGAGAGTCAGATAAAGAGAAGCTGTGTGAGTGAGAGAGAGAGAGAAGCTGTGAGTGAAAGTGAGAAAGAGAAGCTGATAGTGAGAGAGAGAGAGAGAAGCTATGAGTGAGAGACAGAGAGAGAAGCTGTGAGTGAGTGAGAGAGAGAGAAGTTGTGTGAGAGAGAGAGAAAAAGAGAAGCTGTGAGTGTGTGAGAGAGAGAAAGAGAAGCTGTAAGTGAGTGAGAGAAAGAGAAGCTGTGAGTGTGTGAGAGAGAAAGAGAAGCTGTGAATGAGAGAGAGAGTGAGAAGCTGTGAGTGAGAGAGAGAGAGAAAGAGATGCTGTGAGTGAGAGACAGAGAAAGAGAAGTTGTTAGTGAGAGAGAGAGAGAGAGAGAGAGAAGCTGTGTGAGAGAGAGAGAAAGAGAAGCTGTGAGAGAGAGAGAGAAGCTGTGAGTGAGAGACAGAGAGATAAAGAGATGCTGTGAGAGAGAGAGAGAATGAAAAGGTGTGTGTGAGAGAGAAAGAGAAGTTGTTATTGAGAGAGAGAGAGAGAGAAAGAAAGAGCTGTGAGAGAGAGAAAGAGAAGCTGTATGTGAGAGAGAAAAAGAAGCTGTGAGTGAGAGAGAGAGAGAAAGAGAAGCTGTGAGAGAGAGAGAAAGAGAAGCTGTGAGTGAGAGACAGAGAGAGAAAGAGAAGCTGTGTGTGAGAGAGAGTGATAAGCTGTGAGGGAGAGAGTGAGAGAAAGAGAAGCTGTGAGTGAGAGACAGTGAGAGAGAGTAGCTGTGAGAGAGAGAGAGAGCAAGAGAAGCTGTGAGTGTGTGTGAGAGAGAGAAAGAAAGCTGTGAGTGAGAGAGAGAGAGAAGGAGAAGTTGTGTGAGAGAGAGAGATAGAGAAAGAGAAGCTGTGTGAGAGAGAGAAAGAGAAGCTGTGAGTGTGTGTGAGAGAGAAAGTGAAGTTGTGAGAGATAGAGAAAAAGAGAAGCTGTGAGTGAGAGTGAAAGAGAGAAATAGAAGCTACGAGTGAGAGAGAGAGAGAAGCTGTGAGTGTGTGAGAGAGAGGAAGTGAAGCTGTGAGTGAAAAAGAGAGAAAGTGAAGCTGTGAGTGAGAGATAGAGAGAGAAACAGAAGCTGTGAGTTAGAGAGAGAGAGAGAACGAGAAGCTGTGTGTGTGAGAGAGAGAGAATCTGTGAGTGAGAGAGAGAGAGAAAGAGAAGCTATGAGTGAGAGAGAGAGAAACTGTGAGTGAGAGAGAGAAGCTGTGCGTGAGAGAGAGAGAGAGAGAAGCTGTGTGTGTCTGTGAGAGAGAGAGAAGCTGTGAGAGAGAGAGAGAGAAGCTGTGTGATAGAGAGAGAGAGAAGCTGTGAGTGTGAGACTGAGTGAGATAAAGAGAAGTTGTGAGTGAGAGAGAGAGAGAGAGAAGCTGTGAGTGAGAGACAGAGAGAGAAAGAGAAGCTGTGTGTGAGAGAGAGAGAGTGATAAGCTGTGTGTGTGTGAGAGAGAAGCTGTGAGTGAGTGAGAGAGAAAGAGAAGCTGTGAGTGAGTGAGAGAGAGAAGCTGTGAGTGAGAGAGAGAAAGAGAAGCTGTGAGTGAGAGACAGAGGGAGAAAGAAAGGGGGTGAGTGCGAGAGAGAGAAAGAGAAGCTGTGAGAGAGAGAGAGAAAGAGAAGCTGTGAGTGAGAAAGAGAGAGAAAGAGAAGCTGTGAGTGAGAGACAGAGAGAGAAAGAGAAGCTGTGTGTGAGAGAGAGAAAGAGAAGCTGTGAGTGAGAGAGAGAGTAGCTGTGAGTGAAAGTGAGAAATAGAAGCTGATAGTGTGAGAGAGAGAGAGAAGCTGTTAGTGAGAGAAAGAGAAAGAGAAGCTGTGAGTAAGAGAGAAAAAGAGAAATAGAAGCTATGAGTGAGAGACAGAGAGAGAAGCTGAGTGAGTGAGAGAGAGAAGCTGTGTGAGAGAGAGAGAGAAAAAGAGAAGCTGTGAGAGAGAGAGAGAGAGAGAAGCTGTAAGTGAGTGAGAGAAGGAGAAGCTGTGAGTGTGTGAGAGAGAAAGAGAAGCTGTGAGTGAGAGAGAGAGAAAGAGAAGTTGTTAGTGAGAGAGAGAGAGAGAAAGAGAAGCTTTGAGAGAGAGAGAGAGAGAGAAGCTGTGAGTGAGAGAGAGAAGCTGTGAGTGAGAGACAGAGAGATAAAGAGAAGCTGAGAGAGAGAGTGAGAAAGAGAAGCTGTGAGAGAGAGAGAATGAGAAGCTGTGTGAGAGGGAGAGAGAAAGAGAGAAATAGAAGCTACGAGTGAGAGAGAGAGAGAAGCTGTGAGTGTGTGAGAGAGAGGGTGAAGCTGTGAGTGAAAAAGAGAGAAAGTGAAGCTGTGAGTGAGAGATAGAGAGAGAAAGAGAAGCTGTGAGTTAGAGAGAGAGAGAACGAGAAGCTGTGTGTGTGAGATAAAGAGAAGCTGTGAGTGAGAGAGAGAGAGAGAAAGAGAAGCTGTGAGTGAGAGATAGAGAGAGAAAGAGAAGCTGTGAGTGAGAGAGACAGAGAGAATCTGTGAGTGAGAGAGAGAGAGAAAGAGAAGCTATGAGTGAGATAGAGAGAAGCTGTGAGTGAGAGAGAGAAGCTGTGCGTGAGAGAGAGAGAGAGAAGCTGTGTGTGTGTGTGTGTGAGAGAGAGAAGCTGTGAGTGAGAGAGAGAGGGAGAAAGAGAAGCTGTGTGATAGAGAGAGAGAGAAGCTGTGAGTGTGAGAGAGAGTGAGATAAAGAGAAGTTGTGAGTGAGTGAGTGAGAGAAGCTGTGAGTGAAAGAGAGAAAGAGAAGCTGTGAGTGAGAGAGAGAGAGAAGCTGTGAATGAGAGACAGAGAGAGAAAGAGAAGCTGTGTGTGAGAGAGAGAGTGATAAGCTCTGTGTGTGAGAGAGAGAAGCTGTGAGTGAGAGAGAGAGAAAGAGAAGCTGTGAGTGAGAGAGAGAGAGAAGCTGAGAGTGAGAGAGAGAAAGAGAAGCTGTGAGTGAGAGACAGAGGGAGAAAGAAAGTGTGTGAGTGCGAGAGAGAGAAAGAGAAGCTGTGAGAGAGAGAGAAAGAGAAGCTGTGAGTGAGAAAGAGAGAGAAAGAGAAGCTGTGTGTGTGAGAGAGAAAGAGAAGCTGTGAGTGAGAGAGAGAGAAGCTGTGAGTGAAAGTGAGAAAGAGAAGCTGATAGTGAGAGAGAGAGAGAGAAGCTGTGAGTGAGAGAAAGAGAAAGAGAAGCTGTGAGTAAGAGAGAAAGAGAGAAATAGAAGCTATGAGTGAGAGACAGAGAGAGAAGCTGTGAGTGAGTGAGAGAGAGAGAAGCTGTGTGAGAGAGAGAGAGAAAAAGAGAAGCTGTGAGAGAGAGAGAGAGAAAGAGAAGCTGTAAGTGAGAGAGAGAGAGAGAGAAAGAGAAGTTGTTAGTGAAAGAGAGAGAAAGAAAGAGAAGCTTTGAGAGAGAGAGAGAGAGAGAAGCTGTGAGTGAGAGAGAGAGAAGCTGTGAGTGAGAGACAGAGAGATATAGAGAAGCTGTGAGAGAGAGTGAGAAAGAGAAGCTGTGAGAGAGAGAGAATGAGAAGCTGTGTGAGGGAGAGAGAAAGAGAATTTGTTAGTGAGAGAGAGAGAGAAGGAGCTGTGAGAGAGAGAGAGAGCAAGAGAATCTGTGAGTGAGAGAGAGAGAAAGAGAAGCTGTGAGAGAGAGAGTGAGAAGCTATGAGAGAGAGAGAGCAAGAGAAGCTGTGAGTGAGAGAGAGAAAGAGAAGCTGTGAGAAATAGAGAGAAAGAGAAGCTGTGAGTGAGAAGACAGAGAGAGAAAGAGAAGCTGTGTGAGAGAGAGATAGAGAAAGTGAAGCTGTGAGTGAGAAGGATGAGAAATAAAGAGAAGCTGTGAGTGTGTGTGAGAGAGAAAGAGAAGCTGTGAGAGAGAGAGAAAAAGAGAAGCTGTGAGTGAGAGTGAAAGAGAGAAATAGAAGCTATGAGTGAGAGAGAGAGAGAAGCTGTGAGTGAGAGAAAGAGAGAGAAAGAGAAGTTGTTAGTGAGAGAGAGAGAGAAAGAGAAGCTTTGAGAGAGAGAGAGAGATAAAGAGAAGCTGTGAGAGAGAGAGAAAGAGAAGCTGTGAGTGAGAGAGAGAGAGAATGAGAAGCTGTGTGAGAGGGAGAGAGAAAGAGAAGATTTTAGTGAGCAAGAGAGAGAGAGAAAGAGCTGTGAGAGAGAGAGAGAGAAAGAGAAGCTGTGTGAGAGAGAAAGAGAAGCTGTGAGTGAGAGAGAGAAAGTGAAGCTGTGAGTGAGAGAGAGAGAGAAAGAGAACCTGTGAGTGAGAGAAAGAGAGAAAGAGAAGCTGTGAGTGAGAGACAGAGAGAGAAAGAGAAGCTGTGTGTGAGAGAGAGAGTGATAAGCTGTGAGTGAGAGAGAGAGAGAAAGAGAAGCTGTGAGTGAGAGACAGAGAGAGAGTTGCTGTGTGTGTGAGAGAGAGAGAGAGCAAGAGAATCTGTGAGTGAGAGAGAAAAAGAGAAGCTGTGAGTGACAGAGATAGAGAGAAAGAGAAGCTGTGAGTGAGAGAGAGTGAGAAGCTATGAGAGAGAGAGCAAGAGAAGCTGTGAGTGAGAGAGAGAAAGAGAAGCTGTGAGTGAGAAAGAGAGAGAAAGAGAAGCTGTGAGTGAGAAGACAGAGAGAGAAAGGGAAGCTGTGTGAGAGAGAGAGATAGAGAAAGAGAAGCTGTGAGTGAGAGAGAGAGAGAAAGAGAAGCTGTGAGTGTGTGTGAGAGAGAAAGAGAAGCTGTGAGAGAGAGAGAAAAAGAGAAGCTGTGAGTGAGAGAGAGAGAGAGAACGAGAAGCTGTGTGTGAGAGAGAAAGAGAAGCTGTGAGTGAGAGAGAGAGAGAAAGAGAAGCTGTGAGTGAGAGAGAGAGAGAAAGAGAAGCTGTGAGTGAGTGAGAGAGAGAGAATGAGAAGCTGTTTGTGTGAGATTAAGAGAAGCTTTGAGTGAGAGAGAGAGAGAAAGAGAAGCTGTGAGTGAGAGAGAGAAAGAGAAGCTGTGAGAGAGAGAGAATGAGAAGCTGTGAGTGAGAGAGAGAAAGAGAGAGAGAAGCTGTGAGTGTGAGAGAGAGTGAGATAAAGAGAAGCTGTGAGTGAGTGTGTGAGAGAGAAGCTGTGAGTGAAAGTGAGAAAGAGAAGCTGATAGTGAGAGAGAGAGAAGCTGTGAGTGAGAGAAAGAGAAAGAGAAGCTGTGAGTAAGAGAGAAAGAGAGAAATAGAAGCTATGAGTGAGAGACAGAGAGAGAAGCTGTGAGTGAGTGAGAGAGAGAGAAGTTGTGTGAGAGAGAGTGAGAAAAAGAGAAGCTGTGAGTGAGAGAGAGAGAGAAAGAGAAGCTGTAAGTGAGTGAGAGAAAGAGAAGCTGTGAGTGTGTGAGAGAGAAAGAGATGCTGTGAGTGAGAGACAGAGAGAGAAAGAGAAGTTGTTAGTGAGAGAGAGAGAGAGAAAGAGAAGCTGTGAGAGAGAGAGAGAAAGAGAAGCTGTGAGAGAGAGAGATAGAAGCTGTGAGTGAGAGACAGAGAGAGAAAGAGAAGCTGTGTGTGTGTGAGAGAGAGAAGCTGTGTGAGAGAGAGAAAGAGAAGCTGTGAGTGAGAGAGAGAGAAAGAGAATCTGTGAGTGAGAGAGAGAGAGAAAGAGAAGCTGTGTGAGAGAGAGAAAGAGAAGCTGTGAGTGAGAGACAGAGAGAGAAAGAGAAGCTGTGTGAGAGAGAGAGTGATAAGCTGTGAGTGAGAGAGAGAGAAAGAGAAGCTGTGAGTGTGTGTGTGAGAGAGAAAGAAAGCTGTGAGTGAGAGAGAGAGAGAGAAAGAGAAGGTGTGAGTGTGTGTGTGAGAGAAGGAGAAGTTGTGTGAGAGAGAGATAGAGAAAGAGTAGCTGTGAGAGAGAGAGAGAAAGAGAAGTTGTGAGTGTGTGTGAGAGAGAAAGAGAAGTTGTGAGAGAGAGAGAAAAAGAGAAGCTGTGAGTGAGAGTGAAAGAGAGAAATAGAAGCTACGAGTGAGAGAGAGAGAGAGAAAGAGAAGCTGTGAGTTAGAGAGAGAGAGAGAATGAGAAGCTGTGTGTGTGAGATAAAGAGAAGCTGTGAGTGAGAGAGTGAGAGAAAGAGAAGCTGTGAGTGAGAGATAGAGAGAGAAAGAGAAGCTGTGAGTGAGAGAGAGAGAGAAAGAGAAGCTATGAGTGAGAGAGAGAGAGAAGCTGTGAGTGAGAGAGAGAAGCTGTGCGTGAGAGAGAGAGAGAAGCTGTGTGTGTGTGTGTGAGAGAGAGAAGCTGTGAGTGAGAGAGAGAGAAAGAAAGAGAAGCTGTGTGATAGAGAGAGAGAAGCTGTGAGTGTGAGAGAGAGTGAGATAAAGAGAAGTTGTGAGTGAGTGAGTGAGAGAAGCTGTGAGTGAAAGAGAGAAAGGGAAGCTGTGAGTGAGAGAGAGAGAGAAGCTGTGAGTGAGAGACAGAGAGAGAAAGAGAAGCTGTGTGTGAGAGAGAGTGTGATAAGCTGTGTGTGTGTGAGAGAGAGAAGCTATGAGTGAGAGAAAGAGAAGCTGTGAGTGAGAGAGAGAGAGAAGCTGTGAGTGAGAGAGAGAAAGAGAAGCTGTGAGTGAGAGACAGAGAGAGAAAGAAAGGGTGTGAGTGAGAGACAGAGAGAGAAAGAGAAGCTGTGTGTGTGAGAGAGAAAGAGAAGCTGTGAGTGAGAAAGAGAGAGAAAGAGAAGCTGTGAGAGAGAGAGAAAGAGAAGCTGTGAGTGAGAAAGAGAGAGAAAGAGAAGCTGTGAGTGAGAGAGAGAGAAGCTGTGAGTGAAAGTGAGAAAGAGAAGCTGATAGTGAGAGAGAGAGAGAGAAGCTGTGAGTGAGAGAAAGAGAAAGAGAAGCTGTGAGTAAGAGAGAAAGAGAGAAATAGAAGCTATGAGTGAGAGACAGAGAGAGAAGCTGTGAGTGAGTGAGAGAGAGAGAAGCTGTGTGAGAGAGAGAGAGAAAAAGAGAAGCTGTGAGAGAGAGAGAGAGAAAGAGAAGCTGTAAGTGAGAGAGAGAGAGAGAGAAAGAGAAGTTGTTAGTGAGAGAGAGAGAAAGAAAGAGAAGCTTTGAGAGAGAGAGAGAGAGAGAAGCTGTGAGTGAGAGAGAGAGAAGCTGTGAGTGAGAGACAGAGAGATATAGAGAAGCTGTGAGAGAGAGTGAGAAAGAGAAGCTGTGAGAGAGAGAGAATGAGAAGCTGTGTGAGGGAGAGAGAAAGAGAATTTGTTAGTGAGAGAGAGAGAGAAGGAGCTGTGAGAGAGAGAGAGAGCAAGAGAATCTGTGAGTGAGAGAGAGAGAAAGAGAAGCTGTGAGAGAGAGAGTGAGAAGCTATGAGAGAGAGAGAGCAAGAGAAGCTGTGAGTGAGAGAGAGAAAGAGAAGCTGTGAGAAATAGAGAGAAAGAGAAGCTGTGAGTGAGAAGACAGAGAGAGAAAGAGAAGCTGTGTGAGAGAGAGATAGAGAAAGTGAAGCTGTGAGTGAGAAGGATGAGAAATAAAGAGAAGCTGTGAGTGTGTGTGAGAGAGAAAGAGAAGCTGTGAGAGAGAGAGAAAAAGAGAAGCTGTGAGTGAGAGTGAAAGAGAGAAATAGAAGCTATGAGTGAGAGAGAGAGAGAAGCTGTGAGTGAGAGAAAGAGAGAGAAAGAGAAGTTGTTAGTGAGAGAGAGAGAGAAAGAGAAGCTTTGAGAGAGAGAGAGAGATAAAGAGAAGCTGTGAGAGAGAGAGAAAGAGAAGCTGTGAGTGAGAGAGAGAGAGAATGAGAAGCTGTGTGAGAGGGAGAGAGAAAGAGAAGATTTTAGTGAGCAAGAGAGAGAGAGAAAGAGCTGTGAGAGAGAGAGAGAGAAAGAGAAGCTGTGTGAGAGAGAAAGAGAAGCTGTGAGTGAGAGAGAGAAAGTGAAGCTGTGAGTGAGAGAGAGAGAGAAAGAGAACCTGTGAGTGAGAGAAAGAGAGAAAGAGAAGCTGTGAGTGAGAGACAGAGAGAGAAAGAGAAGCTGTGTGTGAGAGAGAGAGTGATAAGCTGTGAGTGAGAGAGAGAGAAAGAGAAGCTGTGAGTGAGAGACAGAGAGAGAGTTGCTGTGTGTGTGAGAGAGAGAGAGAGCAAGAGAATCTGTGAGTGAGAGAGAAAAAGAGAAGCTGTGAGTGACAGAGATAGAGAGAAAGAGAAGCTGTGAGTGAGGGAGAGTGAGAAGCTATGAGAGAGAGAGCAAGAGAAGCTGTGAGTGAGAGAGAGAAAGAGAAGCTGTGAGTGAGAAAGAGAGAGAAAGAGAAGCTGTGAGTGAGAAGACAGAGAGAGAAAGGGAAGCTGTGTGAGAGAGAGAGATAGAGAAAGAGAAGCTGTGAGTGAGAGAGAGAGAGAAAGAGAAGCTGTGAGTGTGTGTGAGAGAGAAAGAGAAGCTGTGAGAGAGAGAGAAAAAGAGAAGCTGTGAGTGAGAGAGAGAGAGAGAACGAGAAGCTGTGTGTGAGAGAGAAAGAGAAGCTGTGAGTGAGAGAGAGAGAGAAAGAGAAGCTGTGAGTGAGAGAGAGAGAGAAAGAGAAGCTGTGAGTGAGTGAGAGAGAGAGAATGAGAAGCTGTTTGTGTGAGATTAAGAGAAGCTTTGAGTGAGAGAGAGAGAGAAAGAGAAGCTGTGAGTGAGAGAGAGAAAGAGAAGCTGTGAGAGAGAGAGAATGAGAAGCTGTGAGTGAGAGAGAGAAAGAGAGAGAAGCTGTGAGTGTGAGAGAGAGTGAGATAAAGAGAAGCTGTGAGTGAGTGTGTGAGAGAGAAGCTGTGAGTGAAAGTGAGAAAGAGAAGCTGATAGTGAGAGAGAGAGAAGCTGTGAGTGAGAGAAAGAGAAAGAGAAGCTGTGAGTAAGAGAGAAAGAGAGAAATAGAAGCTATGAGTGAGAGACAGAGAGAGAAGCTGTGAGTGAGTGAGAGAGAGAGAAGTTGTGTGAGAGAGAGTGAGAAAAAGAGAAGCTGTGAGTGAGAGAGAGAGAGAAAGAGAAGCTGTAAGTGAGTGAGAGAAAGAGAAGCTGTGAGTGTGTGAGAGAGAAAGAGATGCTGTGAGTGAGAGACAGAGAGAGAAAGAGAAGTTGTTAGTGAGAGAGAGAGAGAGAAAGAGAAGCTGTGAGAGAGAGAGAAAGAGAAGCTGTGAGAGAGAGAGATAGAAGCTGTGAGTGAGAGACAGAGAGAGAAAGAGAAGCTGTGTGTGTGTGAGAGAGAGAAGCTGTGTGTGAGAGAGAAAGAGAAGCTGTGAGTGAGAGAGAGAGAAAGAGAATCTGTGAGTGAGAGAGAGAGAGAAAGAGAAGCTGTGTGAGAGAGAGAAAGAGAAGCTGTGAGTGAGAGACAGAGAGAGAAAGAGAAGCTGTGTGAGAGAGAGAGTGATAAGCTGTGAGTGAGAGAGAGAGAAAGAGAAGCTGTGAGTGTGTGTGTGAGAGAGAAAGAAAGCTGTGAGTGAGAGAGAGAGAGAGAAAGAGAAGGTGTGAGTGTGTGTGTGAGAGAAGGAGAAGTTGTGTGAGAGAGAGATAGAGAAAGAGTAGCTGTGAGAGAGAGAGAGAAAGAGAAGTTGTGAGTGTGTGTGAGAGAGAAAGAGAAGTTGTGAGAGAGAGAGAAAAAGAGAAGCTGTGAGTGAGAGTGAAAGAGAGAAATAGAAGCTACGAGTGAGAGAGAGAGAGAGAAAGAGAAGCTGTGAGTTAGAGAGAGAGAGAGAATGAGAAGCTGTGTGTGTGAGATAAAGAGAAGCTGTGAGTGAGAGAGTGAGAGAAAGAGAAGCTGTGAGTGAGAGATAGAGAGAGAAAGAGAAGCTGTGAGTGAGAGAGAGAGAGAAAGAGAAGCTATGAGTGAGAGAGAGAGAGAAGCTGTGAGTGAGAGAGAGAAGCTGTGCGTGAGAGAGAGAGAGAAGCTGTGTGTGTGTGTGTGAGAGAGAGAAGCTGTGAGTGAGAGAGAGAGAAAGAAAGAGAAGCTGTGTGATAGAGAGAGAGAAGCTGTGAGTGTGAGAGAGAGTGAGATAAAGAGAAGTTGTGAGTGAGTGAGTGAGAGAAGCTGTGAGTGAAAGAGAGAAAGGGAAGCTGTGAGTGAGAGAGAGAGAGAAGCTGTGAGTGAGAGACAGAGAGAGAAAGAGAAGCTGTGTGTGAGAGAGAGTGTGATAAGCTGTGTGTGTGTGAGAGAGAGAAGCTATGAGTGAGAGAAAGAGAAGCTGTGAGTGAGAGAGAGAGAGAAGCTGTGAGTGAGAGAGAGAAAGAGAAGCTGTGAGTGAGAGACAGAGAGAGAAAGAAAGGGTGTGAGTGAGAGACAGAGAGAGAAAGAGAAGCTGTGTGTGTGAGAGAGAAAGAGAAGCTGTGAGTGAGAGAGAGAGAAGCTGTGAGTGAAAGTGAGAAAGAGAAGCTGATAGAGAGAGAGAGAGAAGCTGTGAGTGAGAGAGAAAGAGAGAAATAGAAGCTATGAGTGAGAGACAGAGAGAGAAGCTGTGAGTGAGTGAGAGAGAGAGAAGCTGTGAGTGAGAGACAGAGAGAGAAAGAGAAGTTGTTAGTGAGAGAGAGAGAGAGAAAGAGAAGCTGTGTGTGAGAGAGAGAGAAGCTGTGAGTGAGAGAGAGAGAGAAGCTGTGAGTGAGAGACAGAGAGATAAAGAGAAGCTGTGAGTGAGAGACAGAGAGATAAAGAGAAGCTGTGTGAGAGAGAGAGAAAGAGAAGCTGTGAGAGAGAGAGTGAGAAGCTGTGAGTGAGAGAGAGAAAGAGAGAGAGAAGCTGTGAGTGTGAGAGAGAGTGAGATAAAGAGAAGCTGTGAGTAAGAGAGAAAGAGAGAAATAGAAGCTATGAGTGAGAGACAGAGAGAGAAGCTGTGAGTGAGTGAGAGAGAGAGAAGTTGTGTGAGAGAGAGTGAGAAAAAGAGAAGCTGTGAGTGAGAGAGAGAGAGAAAGAGAAGCTGTAAGTGAGTGAGAGAAAGAGAAGCTGTGAGTGTGTGAGAGAGAAAGAGATGCTGTGAGTGAGAGACAGAGAGAGAAAGAGAAGTTGTTAGTGAGAGAGAGAGAGAGAAAGAGAAGCTGTGAGAGAGAGAGAGAAAGAGAAGCTGTGAGAGAGAGAGATAGAAGCTGTGAGTGAGAGACAGAGAGAGAAAGAGAAGCTGTGTGTGTGTGAGAGAGAGAAGCTGTGTGAGAGAGAGAAAGAGAAGCTGTGAGTGAGAGAGAGAGAAAGAGAATCTGTGAGTGAGAGAGAGAGAGAAAGAGAAGCTGTGTGAGAGAGAGAAAGAGAAGCTGTGAGTGAGAGACAGAGAGAGAAAGAGAAGCTGTGTGAGAGAGAGAGTGATAAGCTGTGAGTGAGAGAGAGAGAAAGAGAAGCTGTGAGTGTGTGTGTGAGAGAGAAAGAAAGCTGTGAGTGAGAGAGAGAGAGAGAAAGAGAAGGTGTGAGTGTGTGTGTGAGAGAAGGAGAAGTTGTGTGAGAGAGAGATAGAGAAAGAGTAGCTGTGAGAGAGAGAGAGAAAGAGAAGTTGTGAGTGTGTGTGAGAGAGAAAGAGAAGTTGTGAGAGAGAGAGAAAAAGAGAAGCTGTGAGTGAGAGTGAAAGAGAGAAATAGAAGCTACGAGTGAGAGAGAGAGAGAGAAAGAGAAGCTGTGAGTTAGAGAGAGAGAGAGAATGAGAAGCTGTGTGTGTGAGATAAAGAGAAGCTGTGAGTGAGAGAGTGAGAGAAAGAGAAGCTGTGAGTGAGAGATAGAGAGAGAAAGAGAAGCTGTGAGTGAGAGAGAGAGAGAAAGAGAAGCTATGAGTGAGAGAGAGAGAGAAGCTGTGAGTGAGAGAGAGAAGCTGTGCGTGAGAGAGAGAGAGAAGCTGTGTGTGTGTGTGAGAGAGAGAGAAGCTGTGAGTGAGAGAGAGAGAAAGAAAGAGAAGCTGTGTGATAGAGAGAGAGAAGCTGTGAGTGTGAGAGAGAGTGAGATAAAGAGAAGTTGTGAGTGAGTGAGTGAGAGAAGCTGTGAGTGAAAGAGAGAAAGGGAAGCTGTGAGTGAGAGAGAGAGAGAAGCTGTGAGTGAGAGACAGAGAGAGAAAGAGAAGCTGTGTGTGAGAGAGAGTGTGATAAGCTGTGTGTGTGTGAGAGAGAGAAGCTATGAGTGAGAGAAAGAGAAGCTGTGAGTGAGAGAGAGAGAGAAGCTGTGAGTGAGAGAGAGAAAGAGAAGCTGTGAGTGAGAGACAGAGAGAGAAAGAAAGGGTGTGAGTGAGAGACAGAGAGAGAAAGAGAAGCTGTGTGTGTGAGAGAGAAAGAGAAGCTGTGAGTGAGAAAGAGAGAGAAAGAGAAGCTGTGAGAGAGAGAGAAAGAGAAGCTGTGAGTGAGAAAGAGAGAGAAAGAGAAGCTGTGAGTGAGAGAGAGAGAAGCTGTGAGTGAAAGTGAGAAAGAGAAGCTGATAGTGAGAGAGAGAGAGAGAAGCTGTGAGTGAGAGAAAGAGAAAGAGAAGCTGTGAGTAAGAGAGAAAGAGAGAAATAGAAGCTATGAGTGAGAGACAGAGAGAGAAGCTGTGAGTGAGTGAGAGAGAGAGAAGCTGTGTGAGAGAGAGAGAGAAAAAGAGAAGCTGTGAGAGAGAGAGAGAGAAAGAGAAGCTGTAAGTGAGAGAGAGAGAGAGAGAAAGAGAAGTTGTTAGTGAGAGAGAGAGAAAGAAAGAGAAGCTTTGAGAGAGAGAGAGAGAGAGAAGCTGTGAGTGAGAGAGAGAGAAGCTGTGAGTGAGAGACAGAGAGATATAGAGAAGCTGTGAGAGAGAGTGAGAAAGAGAAGCTGTGAGAGAGAGAGAATGAGAAGCTGTGTGAGGGAGAGAGAAAGAGAATTTGTTAGTGAGAGAGAGAGAGAAGGAGCTGTGAGAGAGAGAGAGAGCAAGAGAATCTGTGAGTGAGAGAGAGAGAAAGAGAAGCTGTGAGAGAGAGAGTGAGAAGCTATGAGAGAGAGAGAGCAAGAGAAGCTGTGAGTGAGAGAGAGAAAGAGAAGCTGTGAGAAATAGAGAGAAAGAGAAGCTGTGAGTGAGAAGACAGAGAGAGAAAGAGAAGCTGTGTGAGAGAGAGATAGAGAAAGTGAAGCTGTGAGTGAGAAGGATGAGAAATAAAGAGAAGCTGTGAGTGTGTGTGAGAGAGAAAGAGAAGCTGTGAGAGAGAGAGAAAAAGAGAAGCTGTGAGTGAGAGTGAAAGAGAGAAATAGAAGCTATGAGTGAGAGAGAGAGAGAAGCTGTGAGTGAGAGAAAGAGAGAGAAAGAGAAGTTGTTAGTGAGAGAGAGAGAGAAAGAGAAGCTTTGAGAGAGAGAGAGAGATAAAGAGAAGCTGTGAGAGAGAGAGAAAGAGAAGCTGTGAGTGAGAGAGAGAGAGAATGAGAAGCTGTGTGAGAGGGAGAGAGAAAGAGAAGCTGTGAGTGAGAGAGAGAAAGAGAAGCTGTGAGAGAGAGAGAATGAGAAGCTGTGAGTGAGAGAGAGAAAGAGAGAGAGAAGCTGTGAGTGTGAGAGAGAGTGAGATAAAGAGAAGCTGTGAGTGAGTGTGTGAGAGAGAAGCTGTGAGTGAAAGTGAGAAAGAGAAGCTGATAGTGAGAGAGAGAGAAGCTGTGAGTGAGAGAAAGAGAAAGAGAAGCTGTGAGTAAGAGAGAAAGAGAGAAATAGAAGCTATGAGTGAGAGACAGAGAGAGAAGCTGTGAGTGAGTGAGAGAGAGAGAAGTTGTGTGAGAGAGAGTGAGAAAAAGAGAAGCTGTGAGTGAGAGAGAGAGAGAAAGAGAAGCTGTAAGTGAGTGAGAGAAAGAGAAGCTGTGAGTGTGTGAGAGAGAAAGAGATGCTGTGAGTGAGAGACAGAGAGAGAAAGAGAAGTTGTTAGTGAGAGAGAGAGAGAGAAAGAGAAGCTGTGAGAGAGAGAGAGAAAGAGAAGCTGTGAGAGAGAGAGATAGAAGCTGTGAGTGAGAGACAGAGAGAGAAAGAGAAGCTGTGTGTGTGTGAGAGAGAGAAGCTGTGTGTGAGAGAGAAAGAGAAGCTGTGAGTGAGAGAGAGAGAAAGAGAATCTGTGAGTGAGAGAGAGAGAGAAAGAGAAGCTGTGTGAGAGAGAGAAAGAGAAGCTGTGAGTGAGAGACAGAGAGAGAAAGAGAAGCTGTGTGAGAGAGAGAGTGATAAGCTGTGAGTGAGAGAGAGAGAAAGAGAAGCTGTGAGTGTGTGTGTGAGAGAGAAAGAAAGCTGTGAGTGAGAGAGAGAGAGAGAAAGAGAAGGTGTGAGTGTGTGTGTGAGAGAAGGAGAAGTTGTGTGAGAGAGAGATAGAGAAAGAGTAGCTGTGAGAGAGAGAGAGAAAGAGAAGTTGTGAGTGTGTGTGAGAGAGAAAGAGAAGTTGTGAGAGAGAGAGAAAAAGAGAAGCTGTGAGTGAGAGTGAAAGAGAGAAATAGAAGCTACGAGTGAGAGAGAGAGAGAGAAAGAGAAGCTGTGAGTTAGAGAGAGAGAGAGAATGAGAAGCTGTGTGTGTGAGATAAAGAGAAGCTGTGAGTGAGAGAGTGAGAGAAAGAGAAGCTGTGAGTGAGAGATAGAGAGAGAAAGAGAAGCTGTGAGTGAGAGAGAGAGAGAAAGAGAAGCTATGAGTGAGAGAGAGAGAGAAGCTGTGAGTGAGAGAGAGAAGCTGTGCGTGAGAGAGAGAGAGAAGCTGTGTGTGTGTGTGTGAGAGAGAGAAGCTGTGAGTGAGAGAGAGAGAAAGAAAGAGAAGCTGTGTGATAGAGAGAGAGAAGCTGTGAGTGTGAGAGAGAGTGAGATAAAGAGAAGTTGTGAGTGAGTGAGTGAGAGAAGCTGTGAGTGAAAGAGAGAAAGGGAAGCTGTGAGTGAGAGAGAGAGAGAAGCTGTGAGTGAGAGACAGAGAGAGAAAGAGAAGCTGTGTGTGAGAGAGAGTGTGATAAGCTGTGTGTGTGTGAGAGAGAGAAGCTATGAGTGAGAGAAAGAGAAGCTGTGAGTGAGAGAGAGAGAGAAGCTGTGAGTGAGAGAGAGAAAGAGAAGCTGTGAGTGAGAGACAGAGAGAGAAAGAAAGGGTGTGAGTGAGAGACAGAGAGAGAAAGAGAAGCTGTGTGTGTGAGAGAGAAAGAGAAGCTGTGAGTGAGAGAGAGAGAAGCTGTGAGTGAAAGTGAGAAAGAGAAGCTGATAGAGAGAGAGAGAGAAGCTGTGAGTGAGAGAGAAAGAGAGAAATAGAAGCTATGAGTGAGAGACAGAGAGAGAAGCTGTGAGTGAGTGAGAGAGAGAGAAGCTGTGAGTGAGAGACGGAGAGAGAAAGAGAAGTTGTTAGTGAGAGAGAGAGAGAGAAAGAGAAGCTGTGTGTGAGAGAGAGAGAAGCTGTGAGTGAGAGAGAGAGAGAGAAGCTGTGAGTGAGAGACAGAGAGATAAAGAGAAGCTGTGAGTGAGAGACAGAGAGATAAAGAGAAGCTGTGTGAGAGAGAGAGAAAGAGAAGCTGTGAGAGAGAGAGTGAGAAGCTGTGAGTGAGAGAGAGAAAGAGAGAGAGAAGCTGTGAGTGTGAGAGAGAGTGAGATAAAGAGAAGCTGTGAGTGAGTGAGAGAGAGAGAGAGAGAAGCTGTGAGTGAAAGTGAGAAAGAGAAGCTGATAGTGAGAGAGAGAGAGAAGCTGTGAGTGAGAGAAAGAGAAAGAGAAGCTGTGAGTAAGAGAGAAAGAGAGAAATAGAAGCTATGAGTGAGAGACAGAGAGAGAAGCACTGAGTGAGTGAGAGAGAGAGAAGTTGTGTGAGAGAGAGAGAGAAAAAGAGAAGCTGTGAGTGTGTGTGAGAGAGAAAGGGAAGCTGTAAGTGAGTGAGAGAAAGAGAAGCTGTGAGTGTGTGAGAGAGAAAGAGAAGCTGTGAGTGAGAGAGAGAGTGAGAAGCTTTGAGTGAGAGAGAGAGAAAGAGATGCTGTGAGTGAGAGACAGAGAGAAAGAGAAGTTGTTAGTGAGAGAGAGAGAGAGAGAGAGAAGCTGTGAGAGAGAGAGAGAAAGAGAAGCTGTGTGTGTGAGAGAGAGAGAAGCTGTGAGTGAGAGACAGAGAGATAAAGAGAAGCTGTGAGAGAGAGAGAGAATGAGAAGCTGTGTGAGAGAGAGAGAAAGAGAAGTTGTTATTGAGAGAGAGAGAGAGAGAAAGAGCTGTGAGAGAGAGAAAGAGAAAGAGAAGCTGTGTGAGAGAGAGAAAGAGAAGCTGTGAGTGAGAGAGAGAGAGAGAGAGTGAAGCTGTGTGAGAGAGAGAAAGAGAAGCTGTGAGTGAGAGACAGAGAGAGAAAGAGAAGCTGTGTGAGAGAGAGAGTGATAAGCTGTGAGGGAGAGAGAGAGAGAAAGAGAAGCTGTGAGTGAGAGACAGTGAGAGAGAGTAGCTGTGAGAGAGAGAGAGCAAGAGAAGCTGTGAGTGTGTGTGTGAGAGAGAAAGAAAGCTGTGAGTGAGAGAGAGAGAGAGAAAGAGAAGCTGTGAGTGAGATAGAGAGAGAAGGAGAAGTTGTGTGAGAGAGAGAGATAGAGAAAGAGAAGCTGTGTGAGAGAGAGAAAGAGAAGCTGTGAGTGTGTGTGAGAGAGAAAGTGAAGTTGTGAGAGAGAGAGAAAAAGAGAAGCTGTGAGTGAAAGTGAAAGAGAGAAATAGAAGCTACGAGTGAGAGAGAGAGAGAAGCTGTGAGTGTGTGAGAGAGAGGAAGTGAAGCTGTGAGTGAAAAAGAGAGAAAGAGAAGCTGTGAGTTAGAGAGAGAGAGAATGAGAAGCTGTGTGTGTGAGATAAAGAGAAGCTGTGAGTGAGAGAGAGAGAGAGAAAGAGAAGCTGTGAGTGAGAGAGAGAGAGAATCTGTGAGTGAGAGAGAGAGAGAAAGAGAAGCTATGAGTGAGAGAGAGAGAGAAGCTGTGAGTGAGAGAGAGAAGCTGTGAGTGAGAGAGAGAGAGAAAGAGAAGATGTGTGATAGAGAGAGAGAGAAGCTGTGAGTGTGAGAGAGAGTGAGATAAAGAGAAGTTGTGAGTGAGAGAGAGAGAGAGAGAAGCTGTGAGTGAGAGACAGAGAGAGAAAGAGAAGCTGTGTGTGAGAGAGAGTGATAAGCTGTGTGTGTGAGAGAGAGAAGCTGTGAGTGAGTGAGAGATAAAGAGAAGCTGTGAGTGAGTGAGAGAGAGAAGCTGTGAGTGAGAGAGAGAAAGAGAAGCTGTGAGTGAGAGACAGAGGGAGAAAGAGAAGCTGTGAGTGAGAGACAGAGAGAGAAAGAGAAGCTGTGTGTGAGAGAGAGAAAGAGAAGCTGTGAGTGAGAGAGAAAGAGAGAAATATAAGCTATGAGTGAGAGACAGAGAGAGAAGCTGTGAGTGAGTGAGTGAGAGAGAAGCTGTGTGAGAGAGAGAGAGAAAAAGAGAAGCTGTGTGAGAGAGAGAGAGAGAAGCTGTAAGTGAGTGAGAGAAGGAGAAGCTGTGAGTGTGAGAGAGAGAAAGAGAAGCTGTGTGTGAGAGAGAGAGAGAGAAAGAGAAGTTGTTAGTGAGAGAGAGAGAGAGAAAGAGAAGCTTTGAGAGAGAGAGAGAGAAGCTGTGAGTGAGAGAGAGAGAAGCTGTGAGTGAGAGACAGAAAGATAAAGAGAAGCTGTGAGAGAGAGTGAGAAAGAGAATCTGTGTGAGAGAGAGAATGAGAAGCTGTGTGAGAGGGAGAGAGAAAGAGAGAAATAGAAGCTACGAGTGAGAGAGAGAGAAGCTGTGAGTGTGTGAGAGAGAGGAAGTGAAGCTGTGAGTGAAAAAGAGAGAAAGTGAAGCTGTGAGTGAGAGATAGAGAGAGAAAGAGAAGCTGTGAGCTAGAGAGAGAGAGAGAACGAGAAGCTGTGTGTGTGAGATAAAGAGAAGCTGTGAGTGAGAGAGAGAGGAAGAGAAGCTGTGAGTGAGAGATAGAGAGAGAAAGAGAAGCTGTGAGTGAGAGAGACAGAGAGAATCTGTGAGTGAGAGAGAGAGAGAAAGAGAAGCTATGAGTGAGAGAGAGAGAAGCTGTTTGTGAGAGAGAGAAGCTGTGCGTGAGAGAGAGAGAGAGAGAAGCTGTGTGTGTGTGTGAGAGAGAGAGAAGCTGTGAGTGAGAGAGAGAGAGAAAGAGAAGCTGTGTGATAGAGAGAGAGAAGCTGTGAGTGTGAGAGAGAGTGAGATAAAGAGAAGTTGTGAGTGAGTGAGTGAGTGAGAGAAGCTGTGAGTGAAAGAGAGAAAGAGAAGCTGTGAGTGAGAGAGAGAGAGAAAGAGAAGCTGTGAGTGAGAGAGAGAGAGAAAGAGAAGCTATGAGTGAGAGAGAGAGAGAAGCTGTGAGTGAGAGAGAGAAGCTGTGCGTGAAAGAGAGAGAGAAGCTGTGTGTGTGTGTGAGAGAGAGAGAAGCTGTGAGTGAGAGAGAAAGAAACAAAGAGAAGCTGTGTGATAGAGAGAGAGAAGCTGTGAGTGTGAGAGAGAGTGAGATAAAGAGAAGTGAGTGAGTGAGTGAGTGAGAGAAGCTGTGAGTGAAAGAGAGAAAGGGAAGCTGTGAGTGAGAGAGAGAGAAAGAAGCTGTGAGTGAGAGACAGAGAGAGAAAGAGAAACTGTGTGTGAGAGAGTGTGTGATAAGCTGTGTGTGTGAGAGAGAGAGAAGCTATGAGTGAGAGAAAGAGAAAGAGAAGCTGTGAGTGAGAGAGAGAGAGAAGCTGTGAGTGAGAGAGAGAGAAGCTGTGAGTGAAAGTGAGAAAGAGAAGCTGATAGAGAGAGAGAGAGAGAAGCTGTGAGTGAGAGAGAAAGAGAGAAATAGAAGCTATGAGTGAGAGACAGAGAGAGAAGCTGTGAGTGAGTGAGAGAGAGAGAAGCTGTGAGTGAGAGACAGAGAGAGAAAGAGAAGTTGTTAGTGAGAGAGAGAGAGAGAGAAAGAGAAGCTGTGAGAGAGAGAGAGAAGCTGTTAGTGAGAGAGAGAGAGAAGCTGTGAGTGTGAGACAGAGAGATAAAGAGAAGCTGTGAGAGAGAGAAAGAGAAGCTGTGAGAGAGAGAGAATGAGAAGCTGTGAGTGAGAGAGAGAAAGAGAGTGAGAAGCTGTGAGTGTGAGAGAGAGTGAGATAAAGAGAAGCTGTGAGTGAGTGAGAGAGAGAGAGAAGCTGTGAGTGAAAGTGAGAAAGAGAAGCTGATAGTGAGAGAGAGAGAGAGAAGCTGTGAGTGAGAGAAAGAGAAAGAGAAGCTGTGAGTAAGAGAGAAAGAGAGAAATAGAAGCTATGAGTGAGAGTCAGAGAGAGAAGCAGTGACTGAGTGAGAGAGAGAGAAGTTGTGTGAGAGAGAGAGAGAAAAAGAGAATCTGTGAGTGTGTGAGAGAGAGAAAGAGAAGCTGTAAGTGAGTGAGAGAAAGAGAAGCTGTGAGTGTGTGAGAGAAAGAGAAGCTGTGAGTGAGAGAGAGAGTGAGAAGCTGTGAGTGAGAGAGAGAGAGAAAGAGATGCTGTGAGTGAGAGAGACAGAGAAAGAGAAGTTGTTATTGAGGGAGAGAGAGAGAGAAAGAGCTGTGAGAGAGAGAAAGAGAAAGAGAAGCTGTGTGTGAGAGAGAAAGAGAAGCTGTGAGTGAGAGAGAGAGAGAGAAAGAGAAGCTGTGTGAGAGAGAGAAAGAGAAGCTGTGAGTGAGAGACAGAGAAAGAGAAGCTGTGTGAGAGAGAGAGTGATAAGCTGTGAGGGAGAGAGAGAGAGAAAGAGAAGCTGTGAGTGAGAGACAGTGAGAGAGAGTAGCTGTGAGAGAGAGAGAGAGCAAGAGAAGCTGTGAGTGTGTGTGTGAGAGAGAAAGAAAGCTGTGAGTGAGAGAGAGAGAGAAAGAGAAGCTGTGAGTGAGAGAGAGAGAGAAGGAGAAGTTGTGTGAGAGAGAGATATAGAGAAAGAGAAGCTGTGTGAGAGAGAGAAAGAGAAGCTGTGAGTGTGTGTGAGAGAGAAAGTGAAGTTGTGAGAGAGAGAGAAAAAGAGAAGCTGTGAGTGAGAGTGAAAGAGAGAAATAGAAGCTATGAGTGAGAGAGAGAGAGAAGCTGTGAGTGTGTGAGAGAGAGGAAGTGAAGCTGTGAGTGAAAAAGAGAGAAAGTGAAGCTGTGAGTGAGAGATAGAGAGAGAAAGAGAAGCTGTGAGTTAGAGAGAGAGAGAGAACGAGAAGCTGTGAGTGAGAGATAGAGAGAGAAAGAGAAGCTGTGAGTGAGAGAGAGAGAGAATCTGTGAGTGAGAGAGAGAGAGAAAGAGAAGCTGTGTGTGTGAGAGAGAGTGATAAGCTGTGTGTGTGTGAGAGAGAAGCTGTGAGTGAGTGAGAGAGAAAGAGAAGCTGTGAGTGAGTGAGAGAGAGAAGCTTTGAGTGAGAGAGAGAAAGAGAAGCTGTGAGTGAGAGACAGAGGGAGAAAGAAAGGGTGTGAGTGTGAGAGAGAGAAAGAGAAGCTGTGTGAGAGAGAGAGAAAGAGAAGCTGTGTGTGAGAGAGAGAAAGAGAAGCTGTGAGTGAGAGAGAAAGAGAGAAATAGAAGCTATGAGTGAGAGACAGAGAGAGAAGCTGTGAGTGAGTGAGAGAGAGCGAAGCTGTGTGAGAGAGAGAGAGAAAAAGAGAAGCTGTGAGAGAGAGAGAGAGAAGCTGTAAGTGAGTGAGAGAAGGAGAAGCTGTGAGTGTGAGAGAGAAAAAGAGAAGCTGTGAGTGAGAGAGAGAGAGAGAGAAAGAGAAGTTGTTAGTGAGAGAGAGAGAGAGAAAGAGAAGCTTTGAGAGAGAGAGAGAGAGAGAAGCTGTGAGTGAGAGAGAGAGAGAAGCTGTGAGTGAGAGACAGAGAGATAAAGAGAAGCTGTGAGAGAGAGTGAGAAAGAGAAGCTGTGTGAGAGAGAGAATGAGAAGCTGTGTGAGAGGGAGAGAGAAAGAGAGAAATAGAAGCTACGAGTGAGAGAGAGAGAGAAGCTTTGAGTGTGTGAGAGAGAGGAAGTGAAGCTGTGAGTGAAAAAGAGAGAAAGTGAAGCTGTGAGTGAGAGATAGAGAGAGAAAGAGAAGCTGTGAGTTAGAGAGAGAGAGAGAACGAGAAGCTGTGTGTGTGAGATAAAGAGAAGCTGTGAGTCAGAGAGAGAGAGAGAGAAAGAGAAGCTGTGAGTGAGAGATAGAGAGAGAAAGAGAAGCTGTGAGTGAGAGAGACAGAGAGAATCTGTGAGTGAGACAGAGAGAGAAAGAGAAGCTATGAGTGAGAGAGAGAGAAGCTGTGAGTGAGAGAGAGAAGCTGTGCATGAGAGAGAGAGAGAGAGAAGCTGTGTGTGTGTGTGTGAGAGAGAGAAGCTGTGAGTGAGAGAGAGAGAGAGAAAGAGAAGCTGTGTGATAGAGAGAGAGAGACGCTGTGAGTGTGAGAGAGAGTGAGATAAAGAGAAGTTGTGAGTGAGTGAGTGAGTGAGAGAAGCTGTGAGTGAAAGAGAGAAAGAGAAGCTGTGAGTGAGAGAGAGAGAGAAAGAGAAGCTGTGATTGAGAGAGAGAGAGAAAGAGAAGATGTGAGTGAGAGAGAGAGAGAAGCTGTGAGTGAGAGAGAGAAGCTGTGCGTGAGAGAGAGAGAGAAGCTGTGTGTGTGTGTGTGAGAGAGAGAGAAGCTGTGAGTGAGAGAGAGAGTGAGAAGCTTTGAGTGAGAGAGAGAGAAAGAGATGCTGTGAGTGAGAGACAGAGAGAAAGAGAAGTTGTTAGTGAGAGAGAGAGAGAGAGAGAAGCTGTGAGAGAGAGAGAGAAAGAGAAGCTGTGTGTGAGAGAGAGAGAAGCTGTGAGTGAGAGACAGAGAGATAAAGAGAAGCTGTGAGAGAGAGAGAGAATGAGAAGCTGTGTGAGAGAGAGAGAAAGAGAAGTTGTTATTGAGAGAGAGAGAGAGAGAAAGAGCTGTGAGAGAGAGAAAGAGAAAGAGAAGCTGTGTGAGAGAGAGAAAGAGAAGCTGTGAGTGAGAGAGAGAGAGAGAGAGTGAAGCTGTGTGAGAGAGAGAAAGAGAAGCTGTGAGTGAGAGACAGAGAGAGAAAGAGAAGCTGTGTGAGAGAGAGAGTGATAAGCTGTGAGGGAGAGAGAGAGAGAAAGAGAAGCTGTGAGTGAGAGACAGTGAGAGAGAGTAGCTGTGAGAGAGAGAGAGCAAGAGAAGCTGTGAGTGTGTGTGTGAGAGAGAAAGAAAGCTGTGAGTGAGAGAGAGAGAGAGAAAGAGAAGCTGTGAGTGAGATAGAGAGAGAAGGAGAAGTTGTGTGAGAGAGAGAGATAGAGAAAGAGAAGCTGTGTGAGAGAGAGAAAGAGAAGCTGTGAGTGTGTGTGAGAGAGAAAGTGAAGTTGTGAGAGAGAGAGAAAAAGAGAAGCTGTGAGTGAAAGTGAAAGAGAGAAATAGAAGCTATGAGTGAGAGAGAGAGAGAAGCTGTGAGTGTGTGAGAGAGAGGAAGTGAAGCTGTGAGTGAAAAAGAGAGAAAGAGAAGCTGTGAGTTAGAGAGAGAGAGAATGAGAAGCTGTGTGTGTGAGATAAAGAGAAGCTGTGAGTGAGAGAGAGAGAGAGAAAGAGAAGCTGTGAGTGAGAGAGAGAGAGAATCTGTGAGTGAGAGAGAGAGAGAAAGAGAAGCTATGAGTGAGAGAGAGAGAGAAGCTGTGAGTGAGAGAGAGAAGCTGTGAGTGAGAGAGAGAGAGAAAGAGAAGATGTGTGATAGAGAGAGAGAGAAGCTGTGAGTGTGAGAGAGAGTGAGATAAAGAGAAGTTGTGAGTGAGAGAGAGAGAGAGAGAGAAGCTGTGTGTGAGAGAGAGTGATAAGCTGTGTGTGTGAGAGAGAGAAGCTGTGAGTGAGTGAGAGATAAAGAGAAGCTGTGAGTGAGTGAGAGAGAGAAGCTGTGAGTGAGAGAGAGAAAGAGAAGCTGTGAGTGAGAGACAGAGGGAGAAAGAGAAGCTGTGAGTGAGAGACAGAGAGAGAAAGAGAAGCTGTGTGTGAGAGAGAGAAAGAGAAGCTGTGAGTGAGAGAGAAAGAGAGAAATATAAGCTATGAGTGAGAGACAGAGAGAGAAGCTGTGAGTGAGTGAGTGAGAGAGAAGCTGTGTGAGAGAGAGAGAGAAAAAGAGAAGCTGTGTGAGAGAGAGAGAGAGAAGCTGTAAGTGAGTGAGAGAAGGAGAAGCTGTGAGTGTGAGAAAGAGAAAGAGAAGCTGTGTGTGAGAGAGAGAGAGAGAAAGAGAAGTTGTTAGTGAGAGAGAGAGAGAGAAAGAGAAGCTTTGAGAGAGAGAGAGAGAAGCTGTGAGTGAGAGAGAGAGAAGCTGTGAGTGAGAGACAGAAAGATAAAGAGAAGCTGTGAGAGAGAGTGAGAAAGAGAATCTGTGTGAGAGAGAGAATGAGAAGCTGTGTGAGAGGGAGAGAGAAAGAGAGAAATAGAAGCTACGAGTGAGAGAGAGAGAAGCTGTGAGTGTGTGAGAGAGAGGAAGTGAAGCTGTGAGTGAAAAAGAGAGAAAGTGAAGCTGTGAGTGAGAGATAGAGAGAGAAAGAGAAGCTGTGAGCTAGAGAGAGAGAGAGAACGAGAAGCTGTGTGTGTGAGATAAAGAGAAGCTGTGAGTGAGAGAGAGAGGAAGAGAAGCTGTGAGTGAGAGATAGAGAGAGAAAGAGAAGCTGTGAGTGAGAGAGACAGAGAGAATCTGTGAGTGAGAGAGAGAGAGAAAGAGAAGCTATGAGTGAGAGAGAGAGAAGCTGTTTGTGAGAGAGAGAAGCTGTGCGTGAGAGAGAGAGAGAGAGAAGCTGTGTGTGTGTGTGAGAGAGAGAGAAGCTGTGAGTGAGAGAGAGAGAGAAAGAGAAGCTGTGTGATAGAGAGAGAGAAGCTGTGAGTGTGAGAGAGAGTGAGATAAAGAGAAGTTGTGAGTGAGTGAGTGAGTGAGAGAAGCTGTGAGTGAAAGAGAGAAAGAGAAGCTGTGAGTGAGAGAGAGAGAGAAAGAGAAGCTGTGAGTGAGAGAGAGAGAGAAAGAGAAGCTATGAGTGAGAGAGAGAGAGAAGCTGTGAGTGAGAGAGAGAAGCTGTGCGTGAAAGAGAGAGAGAAGCTGTGTGTGTGTGTGAGAGAGAGAGAAGCTGTGAGTGAGAGAGAAAGAATCAAAGAGAAGCTGTGTGATAGAGAGAGAGAAGCTGTGAGTGTGAGAGAGAGTGAGATAAAGAGAAGTGAGTGAGTGAGTGAGTGAGAGAAGCTGTGAGTGAAAGAGAGAAAGGGAAGCTGTGAGTGAGAGAGAGAGAAAGAAGCTGTGAGTGAGAGACAGAGAGAGAAAGAGAAACTGTGTGTGAGAGAGTGTGTGATAAGCTGTGTGTGTGAGAGAGAGAGAAGCTATGAGTGAGAGAAAGAGAAAGAGAAGCTGTGAGTGAGAGAGAGAGAGAAGCTGTGAGTGAGAGAGAGAGAAGCTGTGAGTGAAAGTGAGAAAGAGAAGCTGATAGAGAGAGAGAGAGAGAGAAGCTGTGAGTGAGAGAGAAAGAGAGAAATAGAAGCTATGAGTGAGAGACAGAGAGAGAAGCTGTGAGTGAGTGAGAGAGAGAGAAGCTGTGAGTGAGAGACAGAGAGAGAAAGAGAAGTTGTTAGTGAGAGAGAGAGAGAGAGAAAGAGAAGCTGTGAGAGAGAGAGAGAAGCTGTTAGTGAGAGAGAGAGAGAAGCTGTGAGTGTGAGACAGAGAGATAAAGAGAAGCTGTGAGAGAGAGAAAGAGAAGCTGTGAGAGAGAGAGAATGAGAAGCTGTGAGTGAGAGAGAGAAAGAGAGTGAGAAGCTGTGAGTGTGAGAGAGAGTGAGATAAAGAGAAGCTGTGAGTGAGTGAGAGAGAGAGAGAAGCTGTGACTGAAAGTGAGAAAGAGAAGCTGATAGTGAGAGAGAGAGAGAGAAGCTGTGAGTGAGAGAAAGAGAAAGAGAAGCTGTGAGTAAGAGAGAAAGAGAGAAATAGAAGCTATGAGTGAGAGTCAGAGAGAGAAGCAGTGACTGAGTGAGAGAGAGAGAAGTTGTGTGAGAGAGAGAGAGAAAAAGAGAATCTGTGAGTGTGTGAGAGAGAGAAAGAGAAGCTGTAAGTGAGTGAGAGAAAGAGAAGCTGTGAGTGTGTGAGAGAAAGAGAAGCTGTGAGTGAGAGAGAGAGTGAGAAGCTGTGAGTGAGAGAGAGAGAGAAAGAGATGCTGTGAGTGAGAGAGACAGAGAAAGAGAAGTTGTTATTGAGGGAGAGAGAGAGAGAAAGAGCTGTGAGAGAGAGAAAGAGAAAGAGAAGCTGTGTGTGAGAGAGAAAGAGAAGCTGTGAGTGAGAGAGAGAGAGAGAAAGAGAAGCTGTGTGAGAGAGAGAAAGAGAAGCTGTGAGTGAGAGACAGAGAAAGAGAAGCTGTGTGAGAGAGAGAGTGATAAGCTGTGAGGGAGAGAGAGAGAGAAAGAGAAGCTGTGAGTGAGAGACAGTGAGAGAGAGTAGCTGTGAGAGAGAGAGAGAGCAAGAGAAGCTGTGAGTGTGTGTGTGAGAGAGAAAGAAAGCTGTGAGTGAGAGAGAGAGAGAAAGAGAAGCTGTGAGTGAGAGAGAGAGAGAAGGAGAAGTTGTGTGAGAGAGAGATATAGAGAAAGAGAAGCTGTGAGAGAGAGAGAAAGAGAAGCTGTGAGTGTGTGTGAGAGAGAAAGTGAAGTTGTGAGAGAGAGAGAAAAAGAGAAGCTGTGAGTGAGAGTGAAAGAGAGAAATAGAAGCTATGAGTGAGAGAGAGAGAGAAGCTGTGAGTGTGTGAGAGAGAGGAAGTGAAGCTGTGAGTGAAAAAGAGAGAAAGTGAAGCTGTGAGTGAGAGATAGAGAGAGAAAGAGAAGCTGTGAGTTAGAGAGAGAGAGAGAACGAGAAGCTGTGAGTGAGAGATAGAGAGAGAAAGAGAAGCTGTGAGTGAGAGAGAGAGAGAATCTGTGAGTGAGAGAGAGAGAGAAAGAGAAGCTGTGTGTGTGAGAGAGAGTGATAAGCTGTGTGTGTGTGAGAGAGAAGCTGTGAGTGAGTGAGAGAGAAAGAGAAGCTGTGAGTGAGTGAGAGAGAGAAGCTTTGAGTGAGAGAGAGAAAGAGAAGCTGTGAGTGAGAGACAGAGGGAGAAAGAAAGGGTGTGAGTGTGAGAGAGAGAAAGAGAAGCTGTGTGAGAGAGAGAGAAAGAGAAGCTGTGTGTGAGAGAGAGAAAGAGAAGCTGTGAGTGAGAGAGAAAGAGAGAAATAGAAGCTATGAGTGAGAGACAGAGAGAGAAGCTGTGAGTGAGTGAGAGAGAGCGAAGCTGTGTGAGAGAGAGAGAGAAAAAGAGAAGCTGTGAGAGAGAGAGAGAGAAGCTGTAAGTGAGTGAGAGAAGGAGAAGCTGTGAGTGTGAGAGAGAAAAAGAGAAGCTGTGAGTGAGAGAGAGAGAGAGAGAAAGAGAAGTTGTTAGTGAGAGAGAGAGAGAGAAAGAGAAGCTTTGAGAGAGAGAGAGAGAGAGAAGCTGTGAGTGAGAGAGAGAGAGAAGCTGTGAGTGAGAGACAGAGAGATAAAGAGAAGCTGTGAGAGAGAGTGAGAAAGAGAAGCTGTGTGAGAGAGAGAATGAGAAGCTGTGTGAGAGGGAGAGAGAAAGAGAGAAATAGAAGCTACGAGTGAGAGAGAGAGAGAAGCTTTGAGTGTGTGAGAGAGAGGAAGTGAAGCTGTGAGTGAAAAAGAGAGAAAGTGAAGCTGTGAGTGAGAGATAGAGAGAGAAAGAGAAGCTGTGAGTTAGAGAGAGAGAGAGAACGAGAAGCTGTGTGTGTGAGATAAAGAGAAGCTGTGAGTCAGAGAGAGAGAGAGAGAAAGAGAAGCTGTGAGTGAGAGATAGAGAGAGAAAGAGAAGCTGTGAGTGAGAGAGACAGAGAGAATCTGTGAGTGAGACAGAGAGAGAAAGAGAAGCTATGAGTAAGAGAGAGAGAAGCTGTGAGTGAGAGAGAGAAGCTGTGCATGAGAGAGAGAGAGAGAGAAGCTGTGTGTGTGTGTGTGAGAGAGAGAAGCTGTGAGTGAGAGAGAGAGAGAGAAAGAGAAGCTGTGTGATAGAGAGAGAGAGACGCTGTGAGTGTGAGAGAGAGTGAGATAAAGAGAAGTTGTGAGTGAGTGAGTGAGTGAGAGAAGCTGTGAGTGAAAGAGAGAAAGAGAAGCTGTGAGTGAGAGAGAGAGAGAAAGAGAAGCTGTGATTGAGAGAGAGAGAGAAAGAGAAGATGTGAGTGAGAGAGAGAGAAGCTGTGAGTGAGAGAGAGAAGCTGTGCGTGAGAGAGAGAGAGAAGCTGTGTGTGTGTGTGTGAGAGAGAGAGAAGCTGTGAGTGAGAGAGAAAGAAAGAAAGAGAAGCTGTGTGATAGAGAGAGAGAAGCTGTGAGTGTGAGAGAAGGTGAGATAAAGAGAAGTTGTGAGTGAGTGAGTGAGTGAGAGAAGCTGTGAGTGAAAGAGAGAAAGGGAAGCTGTGAGTGTGAGAGAGAGAGAGAAGCTGTGAGTGAGAGACAGAGAGAGAAAGAGAAGCTGTGTGTGAGAGAGAGTGTGATAAGCTGTGTGTGTGTGAGAGAGAGAAGCTATGAGTGAGAGAAAGAGAAAGAGAAGCTGTGAGTGAGAGAGAGAGAAGCTGTGAGTGAGAGAGAGAAAGAGAAGCTGTGAGTGAGAGACAGAGAGAGAAAGAAAGGGTGTGAGTGAGAGACAGAGAGAGAAAGAGAAGCTGTGTGTGTGAGAGAGAAAGAGAAGCTGTGAGTGAGAGAGAGAGAAGCTGTGAGTGAAAGTGAGAAAGAGAAGCTGATAGAGAGAGAGAGAGAGAAGCTGTGAGTGAGAGAAAGAGAAAGAGAAGCTGTGAGTAAGAGAGAAAGAGAGAAATAGAAGCTATGAGTGAGAGACAGAGAGAGAAGCTGTGAGTGAGTGAGAGAGAGAGAAGCTGAGTGAGAGACAGAGAGAGAAAGAGAAGTTGTTAGTGAGAGAGAGAGAGAAAGAGAAGCTGTGAGAGAGAGAGAGAAGCTGTGAGTGAGAGAGAGAGAGCTGTGAGTGAGAGAGAGAGAGATAAAGAGAAGCTGTGAGAGAGAGAGAGAAAGAGAAGCTGTGTGAGAGAGAGAGGATGAGAAGCTGTGAGTGAGAGAGAGAAAGAGAGAGAGAAGCTGTGAGTGAAAGTGAGAAAGAGAAGCTGATAGTGAGAGAGAGAGAGAGAAGCTGTGAGTGAGAGAAAGAGAAAGAGAAGCTGTGAGTAAGAGAGAAAGAGAGAAATAGAAGCTATGAGTGAGAGACAGAGAGAGAAGCTGTGAGTGAGTGAGAGAGAGAGAAGTTGTGTGTGAGAGAGAGAGAAAAAGAGAAGCTGTGAGTGTGTGAGAGAGAGAAAGAGAAGCTGTAAGTGAGTGAGAGAAAGAGAAGCTGTGAGTGTGAGAAAGAGAAAGAGAAGCTGTGAGTGAGAGAGAGAGTGAGAAGCTGTGAGTGAGAGAGAGAGAGAAAGAGATGCTGTGAGTGAGAGACAGAGAGAGAAAGAGAAGTTGTTAGTGAGAGAGAGAGAAGCTGTGAGAGAGAGAGAGAAAGAGAAGCTGTGAGAGAGAAAGAGAGAAGCTGTGAGTGAGAGACAGAGAGATAAAGAGAAGCTGTGAGAGAGAGAGAAAGAGAAGTTGTTATTGAGAGAGAGAGAGAAAGCTGTGAGAGAGAGAAAGAGAAAGAGAAGCTGTGTGTGAGAGAGAAAGAGAAGCTGTGAGTGAGAGAGAGAGAGAGAAACAGAAGCTGTGTGTGAGAGAGAAAGAGAAGCTGTGAGTGAGAGACAGAGAGAGAAAGAGAAGCTGTGTGAGAGAGAGTGATAAGCTGTGAGGGAGAGAGAGAAAGACAAGCTGTGAGTGAGAAAGAGAGAGAAAGAGAAGCTGTGAGTGAGAAGACAGAGAGAGAAAGAGAAGCTGTGTGTGAGAGAGAGAGAGAAAGAGAAGCTGTGAGTGTGAGAGAGAGAAAGAGAATCTGTGAGTGTGTGTGAGAGAGAAAGAGAAGCTGTGACAGAGAGAGAAAAAGAGAAGCTGTGAGTGAGAGAGAGAGAGAGAACGAGAAGCTGTGTGTGAGAGAGAAAGAGAAGCTGTGAGTGAGAGAGAGAGAGAAAGAGAAGCTGTGAGTGAGAGATAGAGAGAGAAAGCGAAGCTGTGAGTGAGTGAGTGAGAGAGAGAGAATGAGAAGCTGTGTGTCTGAGATTAAGAGAAGCTGTGAGTGAGAGAGAGAGAAAGAGAAGCTGTGAGTGAGAGAGAGAAAGAGAAGCTGTGTGTGAGAGAGAATGAGAAGCTGTGAGTGAGAGAGAGAAAGAGAGAGAGAAGCTGTGAGTGTGAGAGAGAGTGAGATAAAGAGAAGCTGTGAGTGAGTGTGAGAGAGAGAGAAGCTGTGAGTGAAAGTGAGAAAGAGAAGCTGATAGTGAGAGAGAGTGAAGCTGTGAGTGAGAGAAAGAGAAAGAGAAGCTGTGAGTAAGAGAGAAAGAGAGAAATAGAAGCTATGAGTGAGAGACAGAGAGAGAAGCTGTGAGTGAGTGAGAGAGAGAGAAGTTGTGTGAGAGAGAGAGAAAAAGAGAAGCTGTGAGTGAGAGAGAGAGAGAGAAAGAGAAGCTGTAAGTGAGTGAGAGAAAGAGAAGCTGTGAGTGTGAGAGAGAGAAAGAGAAGCTGTGAGTGAGAGAGAGAGAGTGAGAAGCTGTGAGTGAGAGAGAGAGAAAGAGATGCTGTGAGTGAGAGACAGAGAGAGAAAGAGAAGTTGTTAGTGAGAGAGAGAGAGAAAGAGAAGCTGTGTGTGAGAGAGAGAAAGTGAAGCTGTGAGAGAGAGAGATAGAAGCTGTGAGTGAGAGACAGAGAGAGAAAGAGAAGCTGTGTGTGTGAGAGAGAGAGAATCTGTGTGTGAGAAAGAGAAGCTGTGAGTGAGTGAGAGAGAGAAAGAGAATCTGTGAGTGAGAGAGAGAGAGAAAGAGAAGCTGTGAGAGAGAGAAAGAGAAGCTGTGAGTGAGAAACAGAGAGAGAAAGAGAAGCTGTGTGAGAGAGAGAGTGATAAGCTGTGAGTGAGAGAGAGAGAAAGAGAAGCTGTGAGTCTGTGTGTGAGAGAGAAAGAAAGCTGTGAGTGAGAGAGAGAGAGAAAGAGAAGGTGTGAGTGTGTGTGAGAGAGAAGGAGAAGTGTGAGAGAGAGATAGAGAAAGAGTAGCTGTGAGAGAGAGAGAAAGAGCTGTGAGTGTGTGTGTGAGAGAAAGAGAAGTTGTGTGAGAGAGAGAAAAAGAGAAGCTGTGAGTGAGAGTGAAAGAGAGAAATAGAAGCTACGAGTGAGAGAGAGAGAGAAGCTGTGAGTGTGTGTGAGAGAGGAAGTGAAGCTGTGAGTGAAAAAGAGAGAAAGAGAAGCTGTGAGTGAGAGATAGAGAGAGAAAGAGAAGCTGTGAGTTAGAGAGAGAGAGAGAGAATGAGAAGCTGTGTGTGAGATAAAGAGAAGCTGTGAGTGAGAGAGAGAGAGAGAGAGAAAGAGAAGCTGTGAGTGAGAGATAGAGAGAGAAAGAGAAGCTGTGAGTGTGTGAGAGAGAGAAAGAGAAGCTATGAGTGTGAGAGAGAGAAGCTGTGAGTGAGAGAGAGAAGCTGTGCGTGAGAGAGAGAGAGAAGCTGTGTGTGTGAGAGAGAGAGAGAGAAGCTGTGAGTGAGAGAGAGAGAAAGAAAGAGAAGCTGTGTGATAGAGAGAGAAGCTGTGAGTGTGAGAGAGAGTGAGATAAAGAGAAGTTGTGAGTGAGTGAGTGAGTGAGAGAAGCTGTGAGTGAAAGAGAGAAAGGGAAGCTGTGAGTGTGAGAGAGAGAGATAAGCTGTGAGTGAGAGACAGAGAGAGAAAGAGAAGCTGTGTGTGAGAGAGAGTGTGATAAGCTGTGTGTGTGTGAGAGAGAGAAGCTATGAGTGAGAGAAAGAGAAAGAGAAGCTGTGAGTGAGAGAGAGAAGCTGTGAGTGAGAGAGAGAAAGAAAGAGAAGCTGTGAGTGAGAGATAGAGAGAGAAAGAAAGGGTGTGAGTGAGAGACAGAGAGAGAAAGAGAAGCTGTGTGTGTGAGAGAAAGAGAGAAATAGAAGCTATGAGTGAGAGACAGAGAGAGAAGCTGTGAGTGAGTGAGAGAGAGAGAAGCTGTGAGTGAGAGACAGAGAGAGAAAGAGAAGTTGTTAGTGAGAGAGAGAGAGAGAGAGAGAGAAAGAGAAGCTGTGAGAGAGAGAGAGAGAAGCTGTGAGTGAGAGAGAGAGAGAAGCTGTGAGTGAGAGACAGAGAGATAAAGAGAAGCTGTGAGAGAGAGAGAGAAAGAGAAGCTGCGAGAGAGAGAGAATGAGAAGCTTTGAGTGAGAGAGAAAGAGAGAGAGAAGCTGTGAGTGTGAGAGAGAGTGATAAAGAGAAGCTGTGAGTGAGTGAGAGAGAGAGAGAACCTGTGAGTGAAAGTGAGAAAGAGAAGCTGATAGTGAGAGAGAGAGAGAGAAGCTGTGAGTGATAGAAAGAGAAAGAGAAGCTGTGAGTAAGAGAGAAAGAGAGAAATAGAAGCTATGAGTGAGAGACAGAGAGAGATGCTGTGAGTGAGTGAGAGAGAGAGAAGTTGTGTGAGAGAGAGAGAGAAAAAGAGAAGCTGTGAGTGTGAGAGAGAGAGAAAGAGAAGCTGTAAGTGAGTGAGAGAAAGAGAAGCTGTGAGTGTGAGAGAGAGAAAGAGAAGCTGTGAGTGAGAGAGAGAGTGAGAAGCTGTGAGTGAGTGAGAGAGAAAGAGATGCTGTGAGTGAGAGACAGAGAGAGAAAGAGAAGTTGTTAGTGAGAGAGAGAGAGAGAGAGAGAAGCTGTGAGAGAGAGAGAGAAAGAGTAGCTGTGAGAGAGAGAGAGAAGCTGTGAGTGAGAGACAGAGAGATAAAGAGAAGCTGTGAGAGAGAGAGAGAATGAGAAGCTGTGAGAGAGAGAGAAAGAGAAGTTGTTATTGAGAGAGAGAGTGAAGGAGAAGTTGTGTGTGAGAGAGAGATAGAGAAAGAGAAGCTGTGTGTGAGAGAGAGTGATAAGCTGTGAGGGAGAGAGAGAGAGAAAGAGAAGCTGTGAGTGAGAGACAGTGAGAGAGAGTAGCTGTGTGTGTGAGAGAGAAAGAGAACCTGTGAGTGAGAGAAAGAGAGAAAGAGAAGCTGTGAGTGAGAGACAGAGAGAGAAAGAGAAGCTGTGTGTGTGTGAGAGAGTGATAAACTGTGAATGAGAGAGAGAGAAAGAGAAGCTGTGAGTGAGAGACAGAGAGAGAGAGTAGCTGTGTGTGTGAGAGAGAGAGAGAGCAAGAGAATCTGTGAGTGAGAGAGAGAGAAAAAGAGAAGCTGTGAGTGACAGAGAAAGAGAGAAAGAGAAGCTGTGAGTGAGAGAGAGTGAGAAGCTATGAGAGAGAGAGAGCAAAAGAAGCTGTGAGTGAGAGAGAGAAAGAGAAGCTGTGAGTGAGAAAGAGAGAGAAAGAGAAGCTGTGAGTGAGAAGACAGAGAGAGAAAGAGAAGCTGTGTGAGAGAGAGAGATAGAGAAAGAGAAGCTGTGAGTGAGAGAGAGAGAGAAAGAGAAGCTGTGAGTGTGTGTGAGAGAGAAAGAGAAGCTGTGAGTGAGAGAGAGAGAGCAAGAGAAGCTGTGAGTGAGAGATAGAGAGAGAAAGAGAAGCTGTGAGTTAGTGAGGGAGAGAGAATGAGAAGCTGTGTGTGTGAGATTAAGAGAAGCTGTGAGTGAGAGAGAGAGAGAAAGAGAAGCTGTGAGTGAGAGAGAGAAAGAGAAGCTGTGAGAGAGAGAGAATGAGAAGCTGTGAGTGAGAGAGAGAAAGAGAGAGAGAAGCTGTGAGTGTGAGAGAGAGTGAGATAAAGAGAAGCTGTGAGTGAGTGAGAGAGAGAGAGAGAGAAGCTGTGAGTGAAAGTGAGAAAGAGAAGCTGATAGTGAGAGAGAGTGAAGCTGTGAGTGAGAAAGAGAAAGAGAAGCTGTGTGTAAGAGAGAAAGAGAGAAATAGAAGCTATGAGTGAGAGACAGAGAGAGAAGCTGTGAGTGAGTGAGAGAGAGAGAAGTTGTGTGAGAGAGAGAGAAAAAGAGAAGCTGTGAGTGAGAGAGAGAGAGAAAGAGAAGCTGTAAGTGAGTGAGAGAAAGAGAAGCTGTGAGTGTGAGAGAGAGAAAGAGAAGCTGTGTGAGAGAGAGAGAGAGAGAGAAAGAGAAGTTGTTAGTGAGAGAGAGAGAGAAAGAAAGAGAAGCTTTGAGAGAGAGAGAGAACAGCTGTGAGTGAGAGAGAGAGAAGCTGTGAGTGAGAGACAGAGAGATATAGAGAAGCTGTGAGAGAGAGTGAGAAAGAGAAGCTGTGAGAGAGAGAGAGAATGAGAAGCTGTGTGAGAGGGAGAGAGAAAGAGAATTTGTTAGTGAGAGAGAGAGAGAAAGAGCTGTGAGAGAGAGAGAGAGCAAGAGAATCTGTGAGTGAGAGAGAGAGATAAAGAGAAGCTGTGAGTGAGAGAGAAAGAGAGAAAGAGAAGCTGTGCGAGAGAGAGAGTGAGAAGCTATGAGAGAGAGAGAGCAAGAGAAGCTGTGAGTGAGAGAGAGAAAGAGAAGCTGTGAGAAATAGAGAGAAAGAGAAGCTTTGAGTGAGAAGACAGAGAGAGAAAGAGAAGCTGTGTGAGAGAGAGATAGAGAAAGTGAAGCTGTGAGTGAGAGAGAGAGAAAGAGAAGCTGTGTGAGAGAGAAAGAGAAGCTGTGAGTGAGAGAGAGAGAGAGAAAGAGAAGCTGTGAGTTAGAGAGAGAGAGACAATGAGAAGCTGTGTGTGTGAGAGAAAGAGAAGCTGTGTGAGAGAGAGAAAAAGAGAAGCTGTGAGTGAGAGTGAAAGTGACAAATAGAAGCTATGAGTGAGAGAGAGAGAGAAGCTGTGAGTGAGAGAAAGAGAGAGAAAGAGAAGTTGTTAGTGAGAGAGAGAGAGAAAGAGAAGCTTTGAGAGAGAGAGAGAGAAAGAGAAGCTTTGAGTGAGAGAGAGAGAGAAGCTGTGAGTGAGAGACAGAGAGATAAAGAGAAGCTGTGAGAGAGAGAGAAAGAGAAGCTGTGAGTGAGAGAGAGAATGAGAAGCTGTGTGAGAGGGAGAGAGAAAGAGAAGATTTTAGTGAGAGAGAGAGAGAGAGAGAAAGAGCTGTGAGAGAGAGAGAGAGAAAGAGAAGCTGTGTGAGAGAGAAAGAGAAGCTGTGAGTGAGAGAGAGAGAGAAAGTGAAGCTGTGAGTGAGAGAGAGAGAGAAAGAGAACCTGTGAGTGAGAGAAAGAGAGAAAGAGAAGCTGTGAGTGATAGACAGAGAGAGAAAGAGAAGCTGTGTGTGTGAGAGAGAGTGATAAGCTGTGAATGAGAGAGAGAGAGAAAGAGAAGCTGTGAGTGAGAGACAGAGAGAGAGTAGCTCTGTGTGTGAGAGAGAGAGAGAACAAGAGAATCTGTGAGTGAGAGATAGAGAGAGAAAGAGAAGCTGTGAGTGAGAGAGAGAGAGAAAGAGAAGCTGTGAGTGAGAGATAGAGAGAGAAAGAGAAGCTGTGAGTCAGTGAGAGAGAGAGAATGAGAAGCTGTGTGTGTGAGATTTAGAGAAGCTGTGAGTGAGAGAGAGAGAGAGAGAGAAGCTGTGAGTGAGAGAGAGAAAGAGAAGTTGTGTGAGAGAGAGAATGAGAAGCTGTGAGTGAGAGAGAGAAAGAGAGAGAGAAGCTGTGAGTGTGAGAGAGGGTGAGATAAAGAGAAGCTGTGAGTGAGTGTGTGAGAGAGAGAAGCTGTGAGTGAAAGTGAGAAAGAGAAGCTGATAGTGAGAGAGAGAGAAGCTGTGAGTGAGAGAAAGAGAAAGAGAAGCTGTGAGTAAGAGAGAAAAAGAGAAATAGAAGCTATGAGTGAGAGACAGAGAGAGAAGCTGTGAGTGAGTGAGAGAGAGAAGTTGTGTGAGAGAGAGAGAGAAAAAGAGAAGCTGTGAGTGAGAGAGAGAGAGAAAGAGAAGCTGTAAGTGAGTGAGAGAAAGTGAAGCTGTGAGTGTGAGAGAGAGAAAGAGAAGCTGTGAGTGAGAGAGAGAGTGAGAAGCTGTGAGTGAGAGAGAGAGAAAGAGATGCTGTGAGTGAGAGACAGAGAGAGAAAGAGAAGTTGTTAGTGAGAGAGAGAGAGAGAAAGAGAAGCTGTGAGAGAGAGAGAGAAAGAGAAGCTGTGAGAGAGAGATAGAAGCTGTGAGTGAGAGACAGAGAGAGAAAGAGAAGCTGTGTGTGTGTGAGAGAGAGAAGCTGTGTGTGAGAGAGAAAGAGAAGCTGTGAGTGAGTGAGAGAGAAAGAGAATCTGTGAGTGAGAGAGAGAGAGAAAGAGAAGCTGGGAGAGAGAGAGAAAGAGAAGCTGTGAGTGAGAGACAGAGAGAGAAAGAGAAGCTGTGTGAGAGAGAGAGTGATAAGCTGTGAGTGAGAGAGAGAGAAAGAGAAGCTGTGAGTGTGTGTGTGAGAGAGAAAGAAAGCTGTGAGTGAGAGACAGAGAGAGAAAGAGAAGGTGTGAGTGTGTGAGAGAGAGAAGGAGAAGTTGTGTGAGAGAGAGATAGAGAAAGAGTAGCTGTGAGAGAGAGAGAGAAAGATAAGCTGTGAGTGTGTGTGAGAGAGAAAGAGAAGTTGTGAGAGAGAGAGAAAAAGAGAAGCTGTGAGTGAGAGTGAAAGAGAGAAATAGAAGCTACGAGTGAGAGAGAGAGAGCTGTGAGTGTGTGAGAGAGAGGAAGTGAAGCTGTGAGTGAAAAAGAGAGAAAGAGAATCTGTGAGTGAGAGATAGAGAGAGAAAGAGAAGCTGTGAGTTAGAGAGAGAGAGAGAATGAGAAGCTGTGTGTGTGAGATAAAGAGAAGCTGTGAGTGAGAGAGTGAGAGAGTGAGAGAAAGAGAAGCTGTGAGTGAGAGATAGAGAGAGAAAGAGAAGCTGTGAGTGAGAGAGAGAGAGAAAGAGAAGCTATGAGTGAGAGAGAGAGAAGCTGTGAGTGAGAGAGAGAAGTTGTGCGTGAGAGAGAGAGAGAAGCTGTGTGTGTGTGAGAGAGAGAGAAGCTGTGAGTGAGAGAGAGAGAAAGAAAGAGAAGCTGTGTGATAGAGAGAGAGAAGCTGTGAGTGTGAGAGAGAGTGAGATAAAGAGAAGTTGTGAGTGAGTGAGTGAGTGAGAGAAGCTGTGAGTGAAAGAGAGAGAGAAGCTGTGAGTGAGAGACAGAGAGAGAAAGAGAAGCTGTGTGTGAGAGAGAGTGTGATAAGCTGTGTGTGTGAGAGAGAGAAGCTATGAGTGAGAGAAAGAGAAAGAGAAGCTGTGAGTGAGAGAGAGAGAGAAGCTGTGAGTGAGAGAGAGAACGAGAAGCTGTGAGTGAGAGACAGAGAGAGAAAGAAAGGGTGTGAGTGAGAGACAGAGAGAGAAAGAGAAGCTGTGTGTGTGAGAGAGAAAGAGAACCTGTGAGTGAGAGAGAGAGAAGCTGTGAGTGAAAGTGAGAAAGAGAAGCTGATAGAGAGAGAGAGAGAAGCTGTGAGTGAGAGAGAAAGAGAGAAATAGAAGCTATGAGTGAGAGACAGAGAGAGAAGCTGTGAGTGAGTGAGAGAGAGAGAAGCTGTGAGTGAGAGACAGAGAGAGAAAGAGAAGTTGTTAGTGAGAGAGAGAGAGAGAGAAAGAGAAGCTGTGTGAGAGAGAGAAGCTGTGAGTGAGAGAGAGAGAGAAGCTGTGAGTGAGAGACAGAGAGATAAAGAGAATCTGTGTGAGAGAGAGAGAAAGAGAAGCTGTGAGAGAGAGAGAGAATGAGAAGCTGTGAGTGAGAGAGAGAAAGAGAGAAAGAGAAGCTGTGAGTGTGAGAGAGAGTGAGATAAAGAGAAGCTGTGAGTGAGTGAGAGAGAGAGAGAAGCTGTGAGTGAAAGTGAGAAAGAGAAGCTGATAGTGAGAGAGAGAGAGAAGCTGTGAGTGAGAGAAAGAGAAAGAGAAGCTGTGAGTAAGAGAGAAAGAGAGAAATAGAAGCTATGAGTGAGAGACAGAGAGAGAAGCAGTGAGTGAGTGAGAGAGAGAGAAGTTGTGTGAGAGAGAGAGAGAAAAAGAGAAGCTGTGAGTGTGTGTGAGAGAGAAAGAGAAGCTGTAAGTGAGTGAGAGAAAGAGAAGCTGTGAGTGTGTGAGAGAGAAAGAGAAGCTGTGAGTGAGAGAGAGAGTGAGAAGCTGTGAGTGAGAGAGGGAGAGAAAGAGATGCTGTGAGTGAGAGACAGAGAGAAAGAGAAGTTGTTAGTGAGAGAGAGAGAGAGAGAAGCTGTGAGAGAGAGAGAGAGAAAGAGAAGCTGTGAGTGAGAGAGAGAGTGAGAAGCTGTGAGTGAGAGAGAGAGAGAAAGAGATGCTGTGAGTGAGAGACAGAGAGAAAGAGAAGTTCTTAGAGAGAGAGAGAGAGAGAGAGAGAGAAGCTGTGTGAGAGAGAGAATGAGAAGCTGTGTGTGAGAGAGAGAAAGAGAAGTTGTTATTGAGAGAGAGAGAGAAATAGCTGTGAGAGAGAGAAAGAGAAAGAGAAGCTGTGTGTGAGAGAGAAAGAGAAGCTGTGAGTGAGAGAGAAAGAGAAGCTGTGTGAGAGAGAGAAAGAGAAGCTGTGAGTGAGAGACAGAGAGAGAAAGAGAAGCTGTGTGAGAGAGAGAGTGATAAGCTGTGAGGGAGAGAGAGAGAGAAAGAGAAGCTGTGAGTGAGAGACAGTGAGAGAGAGTAGCTGTGAGAGACAGAGAGAGCAAGAGAAGCTGTGAGTGTGTGTGTGAGAGAGAAAGAAAGCTGTGAGTGAGAGAGAGAGAGAGAAAGAGAAGCTGTGTGTGAGAGAGAAAGAGAAGCTGTGAGTGTGTGTGTGAGAGAAAGTGAAGTTGTGAGAGAGAGAGAAAAAGAGAAGCTGTGAGTGAGAGTGAAAGAGAGAAATAGAAGCTACGAGTGAGAGAGAGAGAAGCTGTGAGTGTGTGAGAGAGAGGAAGTGAAGCTGTGAGTGAAAAAGAGAGAAAGTGAAGCTGTGAGTGAGAGATAGAGAGAGAAAGAGAAGCTGTGAGTTAGAGAGAGAGAGAGAACGAGAAGCTGTGTGTGTGAGATAAAGAGAAGCTGTGAGTGAGAGAGAGAGAGAAATAGAAGCTGTGAGTGAGAATTAGAGAGAGAAAGAGAAGCTGTGAGTGAGAGAGAGAGAGAATCTGTGAGTGAGAGAGAGAGAGAAAGAGAAGCTATGAGTGAGAGAGAGAGAGAAGCTGTGAGTGAGAGAGAGAAGCTGTGCGTGAGAGAGAGAGAGAGAAGCTGTGTGTGTGTGTGAGAGAGAGAGAAGCTGTGAGTGAGAGAGAGAGAAAGAGAAGCTGTGTGATAGAGAGTGAGAGAAGCTGTGAGTGTGAGAGAGAGTGAGATAAAGAGAAGTTGTGAGAGAGAGAGAGAAGCTGTGAGTGAGAGACAGAGAGAGAAAGAGAAGCTGTGTGTGAGAGAGAGAGTGATAAGCTGTGTGTGTGAGAGAGAGAAGCTGTGAGTGAGTGAGAGAGAAAGAGAAGCTGTGAGTGAGTGAGAGAGAGAAGTTCTGAGTGAGAGAGAGAAAGAGAAGCTTTGAGTGAGAGACAGAGGGAGAAAGAAAGGGTGTGAGTGCGAGAGAGAGAAAGAGAAGCTGTGAGAGAGAGAGAGAAAGAGAAGCTGTGAGTGAGAAAGAGAGAGAAAGAGAAGCTGTGAGTGAGAGACAGAGAGAGAAAGAGAAGCTGTGTGTGTGAGAGAGAAAGAGAAGCTGTGAGTGAGAGAGAAAGAGAGAAATAGAAGCTATGAGTGAGAGACAGAGAGAGAAGCTGTGAGTGAGTGAGAGAGAGAGAAGCTGTGAGAGAGAGAGAGAAAAAGAGAAGCTGTGAGAGAGAGAGAGAGAAGCTGTAAGTGAGTGAGAGAAGGAGAAGCTGTGAGTGTGAGAGAGAGAAAGAGAAGCTGTGAGTGAGAGAGAGAGAGAGAAAGAGAAGTTGTTAGTGAGTGAGAGAGAGAGAAAGAGAAGCTTTGAGAGAGAGAGAGAGAGAAGCTGTGAGTGAGAGAGAGAGAGAAGCTGTGAGTGAGAGACAGAGAGATAAAGAGAACCTGTGAGAGAGAGTGAGAAAGAGAAGCTGTGTGAGAGAGAGAAAATGAGAAGCTGTGTGAGAGGGAGAGAGAAAGAGAGAAATAGAAGCTACGGGTGAGAGAGAGAGAAGCTGTGAGTGTGTGAGAGAGAGGAAGTGAAGCTGTGAGTGAAAAAGAGAGAAAGTGAAGCTGTGAGTGAGAGATAGAGAGAGAAAGAGAAGCTGTGAGTTAGAGAGAGAGAGAACGAGAAGCTGTGTGTGTGAGATAAAGAGAAGCTGTGAGTGAGAGAGAGAGAGAAAGAGAAGCTGTGAGTGAGAGATAGAGAGAGAAAGAGAAGCTGTGAGTGAGAGAGACAGAGAGAATCTGTGAGTGAGAGAAAGAGAGAAAGAGAAGCTATGAGTGAGAGAGAGAGAAGCTGTGAGTGAGAGAGAGAAGCTGTGCATGAGAGAGAGAGAGAGAGAAGCTGTGTGTGTGTGTGTGTGAGAGAGAAGCTGTGAGTGAGAGAGAGAGAGAGAAAGGGAAGCTGTGTGATAGAGAGAGAGAAGCTGTGAGTGTGAGAGAGAGTGAGATAAAGAGAAGTTGTGAGTGAGTGAGTGAGTGAGAGAAGCTGTGAGTGAAAGAGAGAAAGAGAAGCTGTGAGTGAGAGAGAGAGAGAAAGAGAAGCTGTGAGTGAGAGAGAGAGAGAAAGAGAAGCTATGAGTGAGAGAGAGAGAGAAGCTGTGAGTGAGAGAGAGAAGCTGTGCGTGAGAGAGAGAGAGAAGCTGTGTGTGTGTGTGAGAGAGAGAGAAGCTGTGAGTGAGAGAGAAAGAAAGAAAGAGAAGCTGTGTGATAGAGAGAGAGAAGCTGTGAGTGTGAGAGAGAGTGAGATAAAGAGAAGATGTGAGTGAGTGAGTGAGTGAGAGAAGCTGTGAGTGAAAGAGAGAAACGGAAGCTGTGAGTGAGAGAGAGAGAGAAGCTGTGAGTGAGAGACAGAGAGAGAAAGAGAAGCTGTGTGTGAGAGAGAGTGTGATAAGCTGTGTGTGTGTGAGAGAGAGAAGCTATGAGTGAGAGAAAGAGAAGCTGTGAGTGAGAGAGAGAGAAGCTGTGAGTGAGAGAGAGAAAGAGAAGCTGTGAGTGAGAGACAGAGAGAGAAAGAAAGGGTGTGAGTGAGAGACAGAGAGAGAAAGAGAAGCTGTGTGTGTGAGAGAGAAAGAGAAGCTGTGAGTGAGAGAGAGAGAAGCTGTGAGTGAAAGTGAGAAAGAGAAGCTGATAGAGAGAGAGAGAGAAGCTGTGAGTGAGAGAGAAAGAGAGAAATAGAAGCTATGAGTGAGAGACAGAGAGAGAAGCTGTGAGTGTGTGAGAGAGAGAGAAGCTGTGAGTGAGAGACAGAGAGAGAAAGAGAAGTTGTTAGTGAGAGAGAGAGAAAGAGAAGCTGTGTGTGTGAGAGAGAGAAGCTGTGAGTGAGAGAGAGAGAGAAGCTGTGAGTGAGAGACAGAGAGATAAAGAGAAGCTGTGAGTGAGAGACAGAGAGATAAAGAGAAGCTGTGTGAGAGAGAGAGAAAGAGAAGCTGTGAGAGAGAGAGAATGAGAAGCTGTGAGTGAGAGAGAGAAAGAGAGAGAGAAGCTGTGAGTGTGAGAGAGAGTGAGATAAAGAGAAGCTGTGAGTGAGTGAGAGAGAGAGAGAGAGAAGCTGTGAGTGAAAGTGAGAAAGAGAAGCTGATAGTGAGAGAGAGAGAGAGAAGCTGTGAGTGAGAGAAAGAGAAAGAGAAGCTGTGAGTAAGAGAGAAAGAGAGAAATAGAAGCTATGAGTGAGAGACAGAGAGAGAAGCACTGAGTGAGTGAGAGAGAGAGAAGTTGTGTGAGAGAGAGAGAGAAAAAGAGAAGCTGTGAGTGTGTGTGAGAGAGAAAGGGAAGCTGTAAGTGAGTGAGAGAAAGAGAAGCTGTGAGTGTGTGAGAGAGAAAGAGAAGCTGTGAGTGAGAGAGAGAGTGAGAAGCTTTGAGTGAGAGAGAGAGAAAGAGATGCTGTGAGTGAGAGACAGAGAGAAAGAGAAGTTGTTAGTGAGAGAGAGAGAGAGAGAAGCTGTGAGAGAGAGAGAGAAAGAGAAGCTGTGTGTGTGAGAGAGAGAGAAGCTGTGAGTGAGAGACAGAGAGATAAAGAGAAGCTGTGTGAGAGAGAGAGAATGAGAAGCTGTGTGAGAGAGAGAGAAAGAGAAGTTGTTATTGAGAGAGAGAGAGAGAGAAAGAGCTGTGAGAGAGAGAAAGAGAAAGAGAAGCTGTGTGAGAGAGAGAAAGAGAAGCTGTGAGTGAGTGAGAGAGAGAGAGAGAAGCTGTGTGAGAGAGAGAAAGAGAAGCTGTGAGTGAGAGACAGAGAGAGAAAGAGAAGCTGTGTGAGAGAGAGAGTGATAAGCTGTGAGGGAGAGAGAGAGAGAAAGAGAAGCTGTGAGTGAGAGACAGTGAGAGAGAGTAGCTGTGAGAGAGAGAGAGCAAGAGAAGCTGTGAGTGTGTGTGTGAGAGAGAAAGAAAGCTGTGAGTGAGAGAGAGAGAGAGAAAGAGAAGCTGTGAGTGAGATAGAGAGAGAAGGAGAAGTTGTGTGAGAGAGAGAGATAGAGAAAGAGAAGCTGTGTGAGAGAGAGAAAGAGAAGCTGTGAGTGTGTGTGAGAGAGAAAGTGAAGTTGTGAGAGAGAGAGAAAAAGAGAAGCTGTGAGTGAAAGTGAAAGAGAGAAATAGAAGCTACGAGTGAGAGAGAGAGAGAAGCTGTGAGTGTGTGAGAGAGAGGAAGTGAAGCTGTGAGTGAAAAAGAGAGAAAGAGAAGCTGTGAGTTAGAGAGAGAGAGAATGAGAAGCTGTGTGTGTGAGATAAAGAGAAGCTGTGAGTGAGAGAGAGAGAGAGAAAGAGAAGCTGTGAGTGAGAGAGAGAGAGTGTGAGTGAGAGAGAGAGAGAAAGAGAAGCTATGAGTGAGAGAGAGAGAGAAGCTGTGAGTGAGAGAGAGAAGCTGTGAGTGAGAGAGAGAGGGAAAGAGAAGATGTGTGATAGAGAGAGAGAGAAGCTGTGAGTGTGAGAGAGAGTGAGATAAAGAGAAGTTGTGAGTGAGAGAGAGAGAGAGAGAAGCTGTGAGTGAGAGACAGAGAGAGAAAGAGAAGCTGTGTGTGAGAGAGAGTGATAAGCTGTGTGTGAGAGAGAGAGAAGCTGTGAGTGAGTGAGAGATAAAGAGAAGCTGTGAGTGAGTGAGAGAGAGAAGCTGTGAGTGAGAGAGAGAAAGAGAAGCTGTGAGTGAGAGACAGAGGGAGAAAGAGAAGCTGTGAGTGAGAGACAGAGAGAGAAAGAGAAGCTGTGTGTGAGAGAGAGAAAGAGAAGCTGTGAGTGAGAGAGAAAGAGAGAAATAGAAGCTATGAGTGAGAGACAGAGAGAGAAGCTGTGAGTGAGTGAGTGAGAGAGAAGCTGTGTGAGAGAGAGAGAGAAAAAGAGAAGCTGTGTGAGAGAGAGAGAGAGAAGCTGTAAGTGAGTGAGGGAAGGAGAAGCTGTGAGTGTGAGAGAGAGAAAGAGAAGCTGTGTGTGAGAGAGAGAGAGAGAAAGAGAAGTTGTTAGTGAGAGAGAGAGAGAAAGAGAAGCTTTGAGAGAGAGAGAGAGAGAAGCTGTGAGTGAGAGAGAGAGAAGCTGTGAGTGAGAGACAGAAAGATAAAGAGAAGCTGTGAGAGAGAGTGAGAAAGAGAATCTGTGTGAGAGAGAGAATGAGAAGCTGTGTGAGAGGGAGAGAGAAAGAGAGAAATAGAAGCTACGAGTGAGAGAGAGAGAAGCTGTGAGTGTGTGAGAGAGAGGAAGTGAAGCTGTGAGTGAAAAAGAGAGAAAGTGAAGCTGTGAGTGAGAGATAGAGAGAGAAAGAGAAGCTGTGAGCTAGAGAGAGAGAGAGAACGAGAAGCTGTGTGTGTGAGATAAAGAGAAGCTGTGAGTGAGAGAGAGAGGAAGAGAAGCTGTGAGTGAGAGATAGAGAGAGAAAGAGAAGCTGTGAGTGAGAGAGACAGAGAGAATCTGTGAGTGAGAGAGAGAGAGAGAAAGAGAAGCTATGAGTGAGAGAGAGAGAAGCTGTTTGTGAGAGAGAGAAGCTGTGCGTGAGAGAGAGAGAGAAGCTGTGTGTGTGTGAGAGAGAGAGAGAAGCTGTGAGTGAGAGAGAGAGAGAAAGAGAAGCTGTGTGATAGAGAGAGAGAAGCTGTGAGTGTGAGAGAGAGTGAGATAAAGAGAAGTTGTGAGTGAGTGAGTGAGTGAGAGAAGCTGTGAGTGAAAGAGAGAAAGAGAAGCTGTGAGTGAGAGAGAGAGAGAGAAAGAGAAGCTGTGAGTGAGAGAGAGAGAGAAAGAGAAGCTATGAGTGAGAGAGAGAGAGAAGCTGTGAGTGAGAGAGAGAAGCTGTGCGTGAAAGAGAGAGAGAAGCTGTGTGTGTGTGTGAGAGAGAGAGAAGCTGTGAGTGAGAGAGAAAGAAACAAAGAGAAGCTGTGTGATAGAGAGAGAGAAGCTGTGAGTGTGAGAGAGAGTGAGATAAAGAGAAGTGAGTGAGTGAGTGAGTGAGAGAAGCTGTGAGTGAAAGAGAGAAAGGGAAGCTGTGAGTGAGAGAGAGAGAGAAGCTGTGAGTGAGAGACAGAGAGAGAAAGAGAAACTGTGTGTGAGAGAGTGTGTGATAAGCTGTGTGTGTGAGAGAGAGAGAAGCTATGAGTGAGAGAAAGAGAAAGAGAAGCTGTGAGTGAGAGAGAGAGAGAAGCTGTGAGTGAGAGAGAGAGAAGCTGTGAGTGAAAGTGAGAAAGAGAAGCTGATAGAGAGAGAGAGAGAGAGAAGCTGTGAGTGAGAGAGAAAGAGAGAAATAGAAGCTATGAGTGAGAGACAGAGAGAGAAGCTGTGAGTGAGTGAGAGAGAGAGAAGCTGTGAGTGAGAGACAGAGAGAGAAAGAGAAGTTGTTAGTGAGAGAGAGAGAGAGAGAGAGAAAGAGAAGCTGTGTGAGAGAGAGAGAAGCTGTTAGTGAGAGAGAGAGAGAAGCTGTGAGTGTGAGACAGAGAGATAAAGAGAAGCTGTGAGAGAGAGAAAGAGAAGCTGTGAGAGAGAGAGAATGAGAAGCTGTGAGTGAGAGAGAGAAAGAGAGTGAGAAGCTGTGAGTGTGAGAGAGAGTGAGATAAAGAGAAGCTGTGAGTGAGTGAGAGAGAGAGAGAAGCTGTGAGTGAAAGTGAGAAAGAGAAGCTGATAGTGAGAGAGAGAGAGAGAAGCTGTGAGTGAGAGAAAGAGAAAGAGAAGCTGTGAGTAAGAGAGAAAGAGAGAAATAGAAGCTATGAGTGAGAGTCAGAGAGAGAAGCAGTGACTGAGTGAGAGAGAGAGAAGTTGTGTGAGAGAGAGAGAGAAAAAGAGAATCTGTGAGTGTGTGAGAGAGAGAAAGAGAAGCTGTAAGTGAGTGAGAGAAAGAGAAGCTGTGAGTGTGTGAGAGAAAGAGAAGCTGTGAGTGAGAGAGAGAGTGAGAAGCTGTGAGTGAGAGAGAGAGAGAAAGAGATGCTGTGAGTGAGAGAGACAGAGAAAGAGAAGTTGTTATTGAGGGAGAGAGAGAGAGAAAGAGCTGTGAGAGAGAGAAAGAGAAAGAGAAGCTGTGTGTGAGAGAGAAAGAGAAGCTGTGAGTGAGAGAGAGAGAGAGAAAGAGAAGCTGTGTGAGAGAGAGAAAGAGAAGCTGTGAGTGAGAGACAGAGAAAGAGAAGCTGTGTGAGAGAGAGAGTGATAAGCTGTGAGGGAGAGAGAGAGAGAAAGAGAAGCTGTGAGTGAGAGACAGTGAGAGAGAGTAGCTGTGTGAGAGAGAGAGAGAGCAAGAGAAGCTGTGAGTGTGTGTGTGAGAGAGAAAGAAAGCTGTGAGTGAGAGAGAGAGAGAAAGAGAAGCTGTGAGTGAGAGAGAGAGAGAAGGAGAAGTTGTGTGAGAGAGAGATATAGAGAAAGAGAAGCTGTGAGAGAGAGAGAAAGAGAAGCTGTGAGTGTGTGTGAGAGAGAAAGTGAAGTTGTGAGAGAGAGAGAAAAAGAGAAGCTGTGAGTGAGAGTGAAAGAGAGAAATAGAAGCTATGAGTGAGAGAGAGAGAGAAGCTGTGAGTGTGTGAGAGAGAGGAAGTGAAGCTGTGAGTGAAAAAGAGAGAAAGTGAAGCTGTGAGTGAGAGATAGAGAGAGAAAGAGAAGCTGTGAGTTAGAGAGAGAGAGAGAACGAGAAGCTGTGAGTGAGAGATAGAGAGAGAAAGAGAAGCTGTGAGTGAGAGAGAGAGAGAATCTGTGAGTGAGAGAGAGAGAAAGAGAAGCTATGAGTGAGAGAGAGAGAGAAGCTGTGAGTGAGAGAGAGAAGCTGTGCGTGAGAGAGAGAGAGAGAAGCTGTGTGTGTGTGAGAGAGAGAAGCTGTGAGTGAGAGAGAGAGAGAAAGAGAAGCTGTGTGATAGAGAGAGAGAGAAGCTGTGAGTGTGAGAGAGAGTGAGATAAAGAGAAGTTGTGAGTGAGAGAGAGAGAGAGAAGCTGTGAGTGAGAGACAGAGAGAGAAAGAGAAGCTGTGTGTGTGAGAGAGAGTGATAAGCTGTGTGTGTGTGAGAGAGAAGCTGTGAGTGAGTGAGAGAGAAAGAGAAGCTGTGAGTGAGTGAGAGAGAGAAGCTTTGAGTGAGAGAGAGAAAGAGAAGCTGTGAGTGAGAGACAGAGGGAGAAAGAAAGGGTGTGAGTGTGAGAGAGAGAAAGAGAAGCTGTGTGAGAGAGAGAGAAAGAGAAGCTGTGTGTGTGAGAGAGAAAGAGAAGCTGTGAGTGAGAGAGAAAGAGAGAAATAGAAGCTATGAGTGAGAGACAGAGAGAGAAGCTGTGAGTGAGTGAGAGAGAGCGAAGCTGTGTGAGAGAGAGAGAGAAAAAGAGAAGCTGTGAGAGAGAGAGAGAGAAGCTGTAAGTGAGTGAGTGAAGGAGAAGCTGTGAGTGTGAGAGAGAAAAAGAGAAGCTGTGAGTGAGAGAGAGAGAGAGAAAGAGAAGTTGTTAGTGAGAGAGAGAGAGAGAAAGAGAAGCTTTGAGAGAGAGAGAGAGAGAAGCTGTGAGTGAGAGAGAGAGAGAAGCTGTGAGTGAGAGACAGAGAGATAAAGAGAAGCTGTGAGAGAGAGTGAGAAAGAGAAGCTGTGTGAGAGAGAGAATGAGAAGCTGTGTGAGAGGGAGAGAGAAAGAGAGAAATAGAAGCTACGAGTGAGAGAGAGAGAGAAGCTTTGAGTGTGTGAGAGAGAGGAAGTGAAGCTGTGAGTGAAAAAGAGAGAAAGTGAAGCTGTGAGTGAGAGATAGAGAGAGAAAGAGAAGCTGTGAGTTAGAGAGAGAGAGAGAACGAGAAGCTGTGTGTGTGAGATAAAGAGAAGCTGTGAGTCAGAGAGAGAGAGAGAGAAAGAGAAGCTGTGAGTGAGAGATAGAGAGAGAAAGAGAAGCTGTGAGTGAGAGAGACAGAGAGAATCTGTGAGTGAGACAGAGAGAGAAAGAGAAGCTATGAGTGAGAGAGAGAGAAGCTGTGAGTGAGAGAGAGAAGCTGTGCATGAGAGAGAGAGAGAGAGAAGCTGTGTGTGTGTGTGAGAGAGAGAGAAGCTGTGAGTGAGAGAGAGAGAGAGAAAGAGAAGCTGTGTGATAGAGAGAGAGAGACGCTGTGAGTGTGAGAGAGAGTGAGATAAAGAGAAGTTGTGAGTGAGTGAGTGAGTGAGAGAAGCTGTGAGTGAAAGAGAGAAAGAGAAGCTGTGAGTGAGAGAGAGAGAGAAAGAGAAGCTGTGAGTGAGAGAGAGAGAGAAAGAGAAGATGTGAGTGAGAGAGAGAGAGAAGCTGTGAGTGAGAGAGAGAAGCTGTGCGTGAGAGAGAGAGAGAAGCTGTGTGTGTGTGTGTGTGAGAGAGAGAAGCTGTGAGTGAGAGAGAAAGAAAGAAAGAGAAGCTGTGTGATAGAGAGAGAGAAGCTGTGAGTGTGAGAGAGAGTGAGATAAAGAGAAGTTGTGAGTGAGTGAGTGAGTGAGAGAAGCTGTGAGTGAAAGAGAGAAAGGGAAGCTGTGAGTGTGAGAGAGAGAGAGAAGCTGTGAGTGAGAGACAGAGAGAGAAAGAGAAGCTGTGTGTGAGAGAGAGTGTGATAAGCTGTGTGTGTGAGAGAGAGAGAAGCTATGAGTGAGAGAAAGAGAAAGAGAAGCTGTGAATGAGAGAGAGAGAGAAGCTGTGAGTGAGAGAGAGAAAGAGAAGCTGTGAGTGAGAGACAGAGAGAGAAAGAAAGGGTGTGAGTGAGAGACAGAGAGAGAAAGAGAAGCTGTGTGTGTGAGAGAGAAAGAGAAGCTGTGAGTGAGAGAGAGAGAAGCTGTGAGTGAAAGTGAGAAAGAGAAGCTGATAGAGAGAGAGAGAGAGAAGCTGTGAGTGAGAGAAAGAGAAAGAGAAGCTGTGAGTAAGAGAGAAAGAGAGAAATAGAAGCTATGAGTGAGAGACAGAGAGAGAAGCTGTGAGTGAGTGAGAGAGAGAGAAGCTGTGAGTGAGAGACAGAGAGAGAAAGAGAAGTTGTTAGTGAGAGAGAGAGAGAGAAAGAGAAGCTGTGAGAGAGAGAGAGAGAAGCTGTGAGTGAGAGAGAGAGAGCTGTGAGTGAGAGAGAGAGAGAAAGAGAAGCTGTGAGAGAGAGAGAGAAAGAGAAGCTGTGTGAGAGAGAGAGAATGAGAAGCTGTGAGTGAGAGAGAGAAAGAGAGAGAGAAGCTGTGAGTGAAAGTGAGAAAGAGAAGCAGATAGTGAGAGAGAGAGAGAGAAGCTGTGAGTGAGAGAAAGAGAAAGAGAAGCTGTGAGTAAGAGAGAAAGAGAGAAATAGAAGCTATGAGTGAGAGACAGAGAGAGAAGCTGTGAGTGAGTGAGAGAGAGAGAAGTTGTGTGTGAGAGAGAGAGAAAAAGAGAAGCTGTGAGTGTGTGAGAGAGAGAAAGAGAAGCTGTAAGTGAGTGAGAGAAAGAGAAGCTGTGAGTGTGAGAAAGAGAAAGAGAAGCTGTGAGTGAGAGAGAGAGTGAGAAGCTGTGAGTGAGAGAGAGAGAGAAAGAGATGCTGTGAGTGAGAGACAGAGAGAGAAAGAGAAGTTGTTAGTGAGAGAGAGAGAAGCTGTGAGAGAGAGAGAAAGAGAAGCTGTGAGAGAGAAAGAGAGAAGCTGTGAGTGAGAGACAGAGAGATAAAGAGAAGCTGTGAGAGAGAGAGAGAATGAGAAGCTGTGAGAGAGAGAGAAAGAGAAGTTGTTATTGAGAGAGAGAGAGAGAGAAAGAGCTGTGAGAGAGAGAAAGAGAAAGAGAAGCTGTGTGTGTGAGAGAAAGAGAAGCTGTGAGTGAGAGAGAGAGAGAGAAACAGAAGCTGTGTGTGAGAGAGAAAGAGAAGCTGTGAGTGAGAGACAGAGAGAGAAAGAGAAGCTGTGTGAGAGAGAGAGTGATAAGCTGTGAGGGAGAGAGAGAAAGACAAGCTGTGAGTGAGAAAGAGAGAGAAAGAGAAGCTGTGAGTGAGAAGACAGAGAGAGAAAGAGAAGCTGTGTGAGAGAGAGAGAGAGAAAGAGAAGCTGTGAGTGTGAGAGAGAGAAAGAGAATCTGTGAGTGTGTGTGAGAGAGAAAGAGAAGCTGTGAGAGAGAGAGAAAAAGAGAAGCTGTGAGTGAGAGAGAGAGAGAGAACGAGAAGCTGTGTGTGAGAGAGAAAGAGAAGCTGTGAGTGAGAGAGAGAGAGAAAGAGAAGCTGTGAGTGAGAGATAGAGAGAGAAAGCGAAGCTGTGAGTGAGTGAGTGAGAGAGAGAGAATGAGAAGCTGTGTGTCTGAGATTAAGAGAAGCTGTGAGTGAGAGAGAGAGAAAGAGAAGCTGTGAGTGAGAGAGAGAAAGAGAAGCTGTGTGAGAGAGAGAATGAGAAGCTGTGAGTGAGAGAGAGAAAGAGAGAGAGAAGCTGTGAGTGTGAGAGAGAGTGAGATAAAGAGAAGCTGTGAGTGAGTGTGAGAGAGAGAGAAGCTGTGAGTGAAAGTGAGAAAGAGAAGCTGATAGTGAGAGAGAGTGAAGCTGTGAGTGAGAGAAAGAGAAAGAGAAAGAGAAGCTGTGAGTAAGAGAGAAAGAGAGAAATAGAAGCTATGAGTGAGAGACAGAGAGAAGCTGTGAGTGAGTGAGAGAGAGAGAAGTTGTGTGTGAGAGAGAGAAAAAGAGAAGCTGTGAGTGAGAGAGAGAGAAAGAGAAGCTGTAAGTGAGTGAGAGAAAGAGAAGCTGTGAGTGTGAGAGAGAGAAAGAGAAGCTGTGAGTGTGAGAGAGAGAGTGAGAAGCTGTGAGTGAGAGAGAGAGAAAGAGATGCTGTGAGTGAGAGACAGAGAGAGAAAGAGAAGTTGTTAGTGAGAGAGAGAGAGAAAGAGAAGCTGTGTGTGAGAGAGAGAAAGTGAAGCTGTGAGAGAGAGAGATAGAAGCTGTGAGTGAGAGACAGAGAGAGAAAGAGAAGCTGTGTGTGTGTGAGAGAGAGAATCTGTGTGTGAGAAAGAGAAGCTGTGAGTGAGAGAGAGAGAGAAAGAGAATCTGTGAGTGAGAGAGAGAGAGAAAGAGAAGCTGTGAGAGAGAGAAAGAGAAGCTGTGAGTGAGAAACAGAGAGAGAAAGAGAAGCTGTGTGAGAGAGAGAGTGATAAGCTGTGAGTGAGAGAGAGAGAAAGAGAAGCTGTGAGTGTGTGTGTGAGAGAGAAAGAAAGCTGTGAGTGAGAGAGAGAGAGAAAGAGATGGTGTGAGTGTGTGAGAGAGAGAAGGAGAAGTGTGAGAGAGAGATAGAGAAAGAGTAGCTGTGAGAGAGAGAGAAAGAGCTGTGAGTGTGTGTGAGAGAGAAAGAGAAGTTGTGTGAGAGAGAGAAAAAGAGAAGCTGTGAGTGAGAGTGAAAGAGAGAAATAGAAGCTACGAGTGAGAGAGAGAGAGAAGCTGTGAGTGTGTGTGAGAGAGGAAGTGAAGCTGTGAGTGAAAAAGAGAGAAAGAGAAGCTGTGAGTGAGAGATAGAGAGAGAAAGAGAAGCTGTGAGTTAGAGAGAGAGAGAGAGAATGAGAAGCTGTGTGTGTGAGATAAAGAGAAGCTGTGAGTGAGAGAGAGAGAGAGAAAGAGAAGCTGTGAGTGAGAGATAGAGAGAGAAAGAGAAGCTGTGAGTGTGTGAGAGAGAGAAAGAGAAGCTATGAGTGAGAGAGAGAGAAGCTGAGTGAGAGAGAGAAGCTGTGCGTGAGAGAGAGAGAGAAGCTGTGTGTGAGAGAGAGAGAAAGAAAGAGAAGCTGTGTGATAGAGAGAGAAGCTGTGAGTGTGAGAGAGAGTGAGATAAAGAGAAGTTGTGAGTGAGTGAGTGAGTGAGAGAAGCTGTGAGTGAAAGAGAGAAAGGGAAGCTGTGAGTGAGAGAGAGAGAGAAGCTGTGAGTGAGAGACAGAGAGAGAAAGAGAAGCTGTGTGTGAGAGAGAGTGTGATAAGCTGTGTGTGTGTGAGAGAGAGAAGCTATGAGTGAGAGAAAGAGAAAGAGAAGCTGTGAGTGAGAGAGAGAGAGAAGCTGTGAGTGAGAGAGAGAAAGAAAGAGAAGCTGTGAGTGAGAGATAGAGAGAGAAAGAAAGGGTGTGAGTGAGAGACAGAGAGAGAAAGAGAAGCTGTGTGTGTGAGAGAAAGAGAGAAATAGAAGCTATGAGTGAGAGACAGAGAGAGAAGCTGTGAGTGAGTGAGAGAGAGAGAAGCTGTGAGTGAGAGACAGAGAGAGAAAGAGAAGTTGTTAGTGAGAGAGAGAGAGAGAGAGAAAGAGAAGCTGTGAGAGAGAGAGAGAGAAGCTGTGAGTGAGAGAGAGAGAGAAGCTGTGAGTGAGAGACAGAGAGATAAAGAGAAGCTGTGAGAGAGAGAGAGAAAGAGAAGCTGTGAGAGAGAGAGAATGAGAAGCTTTGAGTGAGAAAGAAAGAGAGAGAGAAGCTGTGAGTGTGAGAGAGAGTGATAAAGAGAAGCTGTGAGTGAGTGAGAGAGAGAGAGAACCTGTGAGTGAAAGTGAGAAAGAGAAGCTGATAGTGAGAGAGAGAGAGAGAAGCTGTGAGTGATAGAAAGAGAAAGAGAAGCTGTGAGTAAGAGAGAAAGAGAGAAATAGAAGCTATGAGTGAGAGACAGAGAGAGAAGCTGTGAGTGAGTGAGAGAGAGAGAAGTTGTGTGAGAGAGAGAGAGAAAAAGAGAAGCTGTGAGTGTGTGAGAGAGAGAAAGAGAAGCTGTAAGTGAGTGAGAGAAAGAGAAGCTGTGAGTGAGAGAGAGAGTGAGAAGCTGTGAGTGAGAGAGAGAGAAAGAGATGCTGTGAGTGAGAGACAGAGAGAGAAAGAGTAGTTGTTAGTGAGAGAGAGAGAGAGAGAGAAGCTGTGAGAGAGAGAGAGAAAGAGTAGCTGTGAGAGATAGAGAGAAGCTGTGAGTGAGAGACAGAGAGATAAAGAGAAGCTGTGAGAGAGAGAGAGAATGAGAAGCTGTGAGAGAGAGAGAAAGAGAAGTTGTTATTGAGAGAGAGAGTGAAGGAGAAGTTGTGTGTGAGAGAGAGATAGAGAAAGAGAAGCTGTGTGTGAGAGAGAGTGATAAGCTGTGAGGGAGAGAGAGAGAAAAAGAGAAGCTGTGAGTGAGAGACAGTGAGAGAGAGTAGCTGTGTGTGTGAGAGAGAAAGAGAACCTGTGAGTGAGAGAAAGAGAGAAAGAGAAGCTGTGAGTGAGAGACAGAGAGAGAAAGAGAAGCTGTGTGTGTGTGAGAGAGTGATAAACTGTGAATGAGAGAGAGAGAGAAAGAGAAGCTGTGAGTGAGAGACAGAGAGAGAGAGTAGCTGTGTGTGTGAGAGAGAGAGAGAGCAAGAGAATCTGTGAGTGAGAGAGAGAGAAAAAGAGAAGCTGTGAGTGACAGAGAAAGAGAGAAAGAGAAGCTGTGAGTGAGAGAGAGTGAGAAGCTATGAGAGAGAGAGAGCAAAAGAAGCTGTGAGTGAGAGAGAGAAAGAGAAGCTGTGAGTGAGAAAGAGAGAGAAAGAGAAGCTGTGAGTGAGAAGACAGAGAGAGAAAGAGAATCTGTGTGAGAGAGGGATAGAGAAAGAGAAGCTGTGAGTGAGAGAGAGAGAGAAAGAGAAGCTGTGAGTGTGTGTGAGAGAGAAAGAGAAGCTGTGAGTGAGAGAGAGAGAGCAAGAGAAGCTGTGAGTGAGAGATAGAGAGAGAAAGAGAAGCTGTGAGTTAGTGAGAGAGAGAGAATGAGAAGCTGTGTGTGTGAGATTAAGAGAAGCTGTGAGTGAGAGAGAGAGAGAAAGAGAAGCTGTGAGTGAGAGAGAGAAAGAGAAGCTGTGAGAGAGAGAGAATGAGAAGCTGTGAGTGAGAGAGAGAAAGAGAGAGAGAAGCTGTGAGTGTGAGAGAGAGTGAGATAAAGAGAAGCTGTGAGTGAGTGAGAGAGAGAGAGAGAGAAGCTGTGAGTGAAAGTGAGAAAGAGAAGCTGATAGTGAGAGAGAGTGAAGCTGTGAGTGAGAAAGAGAAAGAGAAGCTGTGTGTAAGAGAGAAAGAGAGAAATAGAAGCTATGAGTGAGAGACAGAGAGAGAAGCTGTGAGTGAGTGAGAGAGAGAGAAGTTGTGTGAGAGAGAGAGAAAAAGAGAAGCTGTGAGTGAGAGAGAGAGAGAAAGAGAAGCTGTAAGTGAGTGAGAGAAAGAGAAGCTGTGAGTGTGAGAGAGAGAAAGAGAAGCTGTGAGTGAGAGAGAGAGTGAGAAGCTGTGAGTGTGAGAGAGAGAAAGAGATGCTGTGAGTGAGATACAGAGAGAGAAAGAGAAGTTGTTAGTGAGAGAGAGAGAGAGAGAGAGAAAGAAGCTGTGAGAGAGAGAGAAACTGTGAGTGAGAGAGAGAGAGAAGCTGTGAGTGAGAGACAGAGAGATAAAGAGAAGCTGTGAGAGAGAGAGAGAAAGAGAAGCTGTGAGAGAGAGAGAGAATGAGAAGCTTTGAGTGAGAGAGAGAAAGAGAGTGAGAAGCTGTGAGTGTGAGAGAGAGTGAGATAAAGAGAAGCTGTGAGTGAGTGAGAGAGAGAGAAGCTGTGAGTGAAAGTGAGAAAGAGAAGCTGATAGTGAGAGAGAGAGAGAGAGAAGGTGTGAGTGAGAGAAAGAGAAAGAGAGGCTGTGAGTAAGAGAGAAAGAGAGAAATAGAAGCTATGAGTGAGAGACAGAGAGAGAAGTTGTGTGAGAGAGAAAGAGAAAAAGAGAAGCTGTGAGTGTGTGAGAGAGAGAAAGAGAAGCTGTAAGTGAGTGAGAGAAAGAGAAGCTGTGAGTGTGTGAGAGAGAAAGAGAAGCTGTGAGTGAGAGAGAGAGTGAGAAGCTGTGAGTGAGAGAGAGAGAAAGAGATGCTGTGAGTGAGAGACAGAGAGAGAAAGAGAAGTTGTTAGTGAGAGAGAGAGAGAGAGAGAAGCTGTGAGAGAGAGAGAGAAAGAGAAGCTGTGAGAGAGAGAGAGAAGCTGTGAGTGAGAGACAGAGAGATAAAGAGAAGCTGTGAGAGAGAGAGAATGAGAAGGTGTGAGAGAGAGAGAAAGAGAAGTTGTTATTGAGAGAGAGAGAGAGAGAAAGACCTGTGAGAGAGAGAAAGAGAAGCTGTGTGTGTGAGAGAAAGAGAAGCTGTGAGTGAGAGAGAGAGAGAGAGAGAAAGAGAAGCTGTGAGAGAGAGAGAAAGAGAAGCTGTGAGTGAGAGACAGAGAGAGAAAGAGAAGCTGTGTGAGAGAGAGAGTGATAAGCTGTGAGGGAGAGAGAGAGAGAAAGAGAAGCTGTGAGTGAGAGACAGTGAGAGAGAGTAGCTGTGAGAGAGAGAGAGAGCAAGAGAAGCTGTGAGTGTGTGTGTGAGAGAGAAAGAAAGCTGTGAGTGAGAGAGAGAGAGAAAGAGAAGCTGTGAGTGAGAGAGTGAGAGAAGGAGAAGTTGTGTGTGAGAGAGAGATAGAGAAAGAGAAGCTGTGTGAGAGAGAGAAAGAGAAGCTGTGAGTGTGTGTGAGAGAGAAAGTGAAGTTGTGAGAGAGAGAGAAAAAGAGAAGCTGTGAGTGAGAGTGAAAGAGAGAAATAGAAGCTACGAGTGAGTGAGAGAGAGAGAAGCTGTGAGTGTGTGAGAGAGGAAGTGAAGCTGTGAGTGAAAAAGAGAGAAAGTGAAGCTGTGAGTGAGAGATAGAGAGAGAAAGAGAAGCTGTGAGTTAGAGAGAGAGAGAGAGAATGAGAAGCTGTGTGTGTGAGATAAAGAGAAGCTGTGAGTGAGAGAGAGAGAGAGAAAGAGAAGCTGTGAGTGAGAGATAGAGAGAGAAAGAGAAGCTGTGAGTGAGAGAGAGAGAGAATCTGTGAGTGAGAGAGAGAAAGAGAAGCTATGAGTGAGAGAGAGAGAAACTGTGAATGAGAGAGAGAAGCTGTGCGTGAGAGAGAGAGAGAGAAGCTGTGTGTGTGTGAGAGAGAGAGAAGCTGTGAGTGAGAGAGAGAAAGAGAAGCTGTGTGATAGAGAGAGAGAGAAGCTGTGAGTGTGAGAGAGAGTGAGATAAAGAGAAGTTGTGAGTGAGAGAGAAGCTGTGAGTGAGACAGAGAGAGAAAGAGAAGCTGTGTGTGAGAGCTAGAGTGATAAGCTGTGTGTGTGAGAGAGAAGCTGTGAGTGAGTGAGAGAGAAAGAGAAGCTGTGAGTGAGTGAGAGAGAGAAAGAGAAGCTGTGAGTGAGAGACAGAGGGAGAAAGAAAGGGGGTGAGTGCGAGAGAGAGAAAGAGAAGCTGTGAGAGAGAGAGAGAAAGAGAAGCTGTGAGTGAGAAAGAGAGAGAAAGAGAAGCTGTGAGTGAGAGACAGAGAGAGAAAGAGAAGCTGTGTGTGAGAGAGAGAAAGAGAAGCTGTGAGTGAGAGAGAGAGTAGCTGTGAGTGAAAGTGAGAAATAGAAGCTGATAGTGAGAAAGAGAGAGAGAAGCTGTGAGTGAGAGAAAGAGAAAGAGAAGCTGTGAGTAAGAGAGAAAGAGAGAAATAGAAGCTATGAGTGAGAGACAGAGAGAGAAGCTGTGAGTGAGTGAGAGAGAGAGAAGCTGTGTGTGTGAGAGAGAGAGAGAAGCTGTAAGTGAGTGAGAGAAGGAGAAGCTGTGAGTGTAAGAGAGAGAGAGAGAAGCTGTGAGTGAGAGAGAGAGAGAGAAAGAGAAGTTGTTAGTGAGTGAGAGAGAGAGAAAGAGAAGCTTTGAGAGAGAGAGAGAGAAGCTGTGAGTGACAGAGAGAGAGAAGCTGTGAGTGAGAGACAGAGAGATAAAGAGAAGCTGTGAGAGAGAGTGAGAAAGAGAAGCTGTGAGAGAGAGAGAATGAGAAGCTGTGTGAGAGGGAGAGAGAAAGAGAGAAATATAAGCTACGAGTGAGAGAGAGAGAGAAGCTGTGAGTGTGTGAGAGAGAGGAAGTGAAGCTGTGAGTGAAAAAGAGAGAAAGTGAAGCTGTGAGTGAGAGATAGAGAGAGAAAGAGAAGCTGTGAGTTAGAGAGAGAGAGAGAAAGAGAAGCTGTGTGTGAGAGATAAAGAGAAGCTGTGAGTGAGAGAGAGAGAGAGAAAGAGAAGCTGTGAGTGAGAGATAGAGAGAGAAAGAGAAGCTGTGAGTGAGAGAGACAGAGAGAATCTGTGAGTGAGAGAGAGAGAGAAAGAGAAGCTATGAGTGAGAGAGAGAGAAGCTGTGAGTGAGAGAGAGAAGCTGTGCGTGAGAGAGAGAGAGAGAGAAGCTGTGTGTGTGTGAGAGAGAGAGAGAAGCTGTGAGTGAGAGAGAGAGAGAGAAAGAGAAGCTGTGTGATAGAGAGAGAGAGAAGCTGTGAGTGTGAGAGAGAGTGAGATAAAGAGAAGTTGTGAGTGAGTGAGTGAGTGAGAGAAGCTGTGAGTGAAAGAGAGAAAGAGAGGCTGTGAGTGAGAGAGAGAGAGAGAAGCTGTGAGTGAGAGACAGAGAGAAAGAGAAGCTGTGTGTGAGAGAGAGAGTGATAAGCTGTGTGTGTGAGAGAGAGAAGCTGTGAGTGAGAGAGAGAGAAAGAGAAGCTGTGAGTGAGAGAGAGAGAGAGAAGCTGTGAGTGAGAGACAGAGAGAGAAAGAGAAGCTGTGTGTGTGAGAGAGAGTGATAAGCTGTGTGTGTGTGAGAGACAAGGTGTGAGTGAGAGAGAGAGAAAGAGAAGCTGTGAGTGAGAGAGAGAGAGAAGCTGTGAGTGAGAGAGAGAAAGAGAAGCTGTGAGTGAGAGACAGAGGGAGAAAGAAAGGGTGTGAGTGCGAGAGAGAGAAAGAGAAGCTGTGAGAGAGAGAGAAAGAGAAGCTGTGAGTGAGAAAGAGAGAGAAAGAGAAGCTGTGTGTGTGAGAGAGAAAGAAAGAGAAGCTGTGAGTGAGAGAGAGAGAAGCTGTGAGTGAGTGAGAGAGAGAGAAGCTGTGTGAGAGAGAGAGAGAAAAAGAGAAGCTGTGAGAGAGAGAGAGAGAAAGAGAAGCTGTAAGTGAGTGAGAGAAGGAGAAGCTGTGAGTGTGTGAGAGAGAAAGAGAAGCTGTGTGTGAGAGAGAGAGAGAGAGAAAGAGAAGTTGTTAGTGAGAGAGAGAGAGAGAAAGAAAGAGAAGCTTTGAGAGAGAGAGAGAACAGCTGTGAGTGAGAGAGAGAGAAGCTGTGAGTGAGAGACAGAGAGATATAGAGAAGCTGTGAGAGAGAGTGAGAAAGAGAAGCTGTGAGAGAGAGAGAATGAGAAGCTGTGTGAGAGGGAGAGAGAAAGAGAATTTGTTAGTGAGAGAGAGAGAGAGAAAGAGAAGCTGTGTGAGAGAGAGAAGCTGTGAGTGAGAGAGAGAGAGAAGCTGTGAGTGAGAGACAGAGAGATAAAGAGAATCTGTGAGAGAGAGAGAGAAAGAGAAGCTGTGAGAGAGAGAGAGAATGAGAAGCTGTGAGTGAGAGAGAGAAAGAGAGAAAGAGAAGCTGTGAGTGTGAGAGAGAGTGAGATAAAGAGAAGCTGTGAGTGAGTGAGAGAGAGAGAGAAGCTGTGAGTGAAAGTGAGAAAGAGAAGCTGATAGTGAGAGAGAGAGAGAAGCTGTGAGTGAGAGAAAGAGAAAGAGAAGCTGTGAGTAAGAGAGAAAGAGAGAAATAGAAGCTATGAGTGAGAGACAGAGAGAGAAGCAGTGAGTGAGTGAGAGAGAGAGAAGTTGTGTGAGAGAGAGAGAGAAAAAGAGAAGCTGTGAGTGTGTGTGAGAGAGAAAGAGAAGCTGTAAGTGAGTGAGAGAAAGAGAAGCTGTGAGTGTGTGAGAGAGAAAGAGAAGCTGTGAGTGAGATAGAGAGTGAGAAGCTGTGAGTGAGAGAGGGAGAGAAAGAGATGCTGTGAGTGAGAGACAGAGAGAAAGAGAAGTTGTTAGTGAGAGAGAGAGAGAGAGAAGCTGTGAGAGAGAGAGAGAGAAAGAGAAGCTGTGAGTGAGAGAGAGAGTGAGAAGCTGTGAGTGAGAGAGAGAGAGAAAGAGATGCTGTGAGTGAGAGACAGAGAGAAAGAGAAGTTCTTAGAGAGAGAGAGAGAAAGAGAGAGAGAGAGAGAGAAGCTGTGTGAGAGAGAGAATGAGAAGCTGTGTGAGAGAGAGAAAGAGAAGTTGTTATTGAGAGAGAGAGAGAAATAGCTGTGAGAGAGAGAAAGAGAAAGAGAAGCTGTGTGTGAGAGAGAAAGAGAAGCTGTGAGTGAGAGAGAAAGAGAAGCTGTGTGAGAGAGAGAAAGAGAAGCTGTGAGTGAGAGACAGAGAGAGAAAGAGAAGCTGTGTGAGAGAGAGAGTGATAAGCTGTGAGGGAGAGAGAGAGAGAAAGAGAAGCTGTGAGTGAGAGACAGTGAGAGAGAGTAGCTGTGAGAGACAGAGAGAGCAAGAGAAGCTGTGAGTGTGTGTGTGAGAGAGAAAGAAAGCTGTGAGTGAGAGAGAGAGAGAGAGAAAGAGAAGCTGTGAGAGAGAGAGAAAGAGAAGCTGTGAGTGTGTGTGTGAGAGAAAGTGAAGTTGTGAGAGAGAGAGAAAAAGAGAAGCTGTGAGTGAGAGTGAAAGAGAGAAATAGAAGCTACGAGTGAGAGAGAGAGAGAAGCTGTGAGTGTGTGAGAGAGAGGAAGTGAAGCTGTGAGTGAAAAAGAGAGAAAGTGAAGCTGTGAGTGAGAGATAGAGAGAGAAAGAGAAGCTGTGAGTTAGAGAGAGAGAGAGAACGAGAAGCTGTGTGTGTGAGATAAAGAGAAGCTGTGAGTGAGAGAGAGAGAGAAATAGAAGCTGTGAGTGAGAATTAGAGAGAGAAAGAGAAGCTGTGAGTGAGAGAGAGAGAGAATCTGTGAGTGAGAGAGAGAGAGAAAGAGAAGCTATGAGTGAGAGAGAGAGAAGCTGTGAGTGAGAGAGAGAAGCTGTGCGGGAGAGAGAGAGAGAGAAGCTGTGTGTGTGTGAGAGAGAGAGAGAAGCTGTGAGTGAGAGAGAGAGAGAAAGAGAAGCTGTGTGATAGAGAGTGAGAGAAGCTGTGAGTGTGAGAGAGAGTGAGATAAAGAGAAGTTGTGAGAGAGAGAGAGAAGCTGTGAGTGAGAGACAGAGAGAGAAAGAGAAGCTGTGTGTGAGAGAGAGAGTGATAAGCTGTGTGTGTGTGAGAGAGAAGCTGTGAGTGAGTGAGAGAGAAAGAGAAGCTGTGAGAGAGAGAGAGAAAGAGAAGCTGTGAGTGAGAAAGAGAGAGAAAGAGAAGCTGTGAGTGAGAGACAGAGAGAGAAAGAGAAGCTGTGTGTGTGAGAGAGAAAGAGAAGCTGTGAGTGAGAGAGAAAGAGAGAAATAGAAGCTATGAGTGAGAGACAGAGAGAGAAGCTGTGAGTGAGTGAGAGAGAGAGAAGCTGTGAGAGAGAGAGAGAGAAAAAGAGAAGCTGTGAGAGAGAGAGAGAGAAGCTGTAAGTGAGTGAGAGAAGGAGAAGCTGTGAGTGTGAGAGAGAGAAAGAGAAGCTGTGAGTGAGAGAGAGAGAGAGAAAGAGAAGTTGTTAGTGAGAGAGAGAGAGAGAAAGAGAAGCTTTGAGAGAGAGAGAGAGAAGCTGTGAGTGAGAGAGAGAGAGAAGCTGTGAGTGAGAGACAGAGAGATAAAGAGAACCTGTGAGAGAGAGTGAGAAAGAGAAGCTGTGTGAGAGAGAGAAAATGAGAAGCTGTGTGAGAGGGAGAGAGAAAGAGAGAAATAGAAGCTACGAGTGAGAGAGAGAGAAGCTGTGAGTGTGTGAGAGAGAGGAAGTGAAGCTGTGAGTGAAAAAGAGAGAAAGTGAAGCTGTGAGTGAGAGATAGAGAGAGAAAGAGAAGCTGTGAGTTAGAGAGAGAGAGAGAACGAAAAGCTGTGTGTGTGAGATAAAGAGAAGCTGTCAGTGAGAGAGAGAGAGAAAGAGAAGCTGTGAGTGAGAGATAGAGAGAGAAAGAGAAGCTGTGAGTGAGAGAGACAGAGAGAATCTGTGAGTGAGAGAAAGAGAGAAAGAGAAGCTATGAGTGAGAGAGAGAGAAGCTGTGAGTGAGAGAGAGAAGCTGTGCATGAGAGAGAGAGAGAGAGAAGCTGTGTGTGTGTGTGAGAGAGAGAAGCTGTGAGTGAGAGAGAGAGAGAGAAAGGGAAGCTGTGTGATAGAGAGAGAGAGAAGCTGAGAGTGTGAGAGAGAGTGAGATAAAGAGAAGTTGTGAGTGAGTGAGTGAGTGAGAGAAGCTGTGAGTGAAAGAGAGAAAGAGAAGCTGTGAGTGAGAGAGAGAGAGAAAGAGAAGCTGTGAGTGAGAGAGAGAGAGAAAGAGAAGCTATGAGTGAGAGAGAGAGAGAAGCTGTGAGTGAGAGAGAGAAGCTGTGCGTGAGAGAGAGAGAGAAGCTGTGTGTGTGTGTGAGAGAGAGAGAAGCTGTGAGTGAGAGAGAAAGAAAGAAAGAGAAGCTGTGTGATAGAGAGAGAGAAGCTGTGAGTGTGAGAGAGAGTGAGATAAAGAGAAGTTGTGAGTGAGTGAGTGAGTGAGAGAAGCTGTGAGTGAAAGAGAGAAAGGGAAGCTGTGAGTGAGAGAGAGAGAGAGAAGCTGTGAGTGAGAGACAGAGAGAGAAAGAGAAGCTGTGTGTGAGAGAGAGTGTGATAAGCTGTGTGTGTGTGAGAGAGGGAAGCTATGAGTGAGAGAAAGAGAAAGAGAAGCTGTGAGTGAGAGAGAGATAGAAGCTGTGAGTGAGAGAGACAGAGAGAATCTGTGAGTGAGAGAGAGAGAGAAAGAGAAGCTATGAGTGAGAGAGAGAGAAGCTGTGAGTGAGAGAGAGAAGCTGTGCGTGAGAGAGAGAGAGAGAGAAGCTGTGTGTGTGTGAGAGAGAGAGAGAAGCTGTGAGTGAGAGAGAGAGAGAGAAAGAGAAGCTGTGTGATAGAGAGAGAGAGAAGCTGTGAGTGTGAGAGAGAGTGAGATAAAGAGAAGTTGTGAGTGAGTGAGTGAGTGAGAGAAGCTGTGAGTGAAAGAGAGAAAGAGAGGCTGTGAGTGAGAGAGAGAGAGAGAAGCTGTGAGTGAGAGACAGAGAGAAAGAGAAGCTGTGTGTGAGAGAGAGAGTGATAAGCTGTGTGTGTGAGAGAGAGAAGCTGTGAGTGAGAGAGAGAGAAAGAGAAGCTGTGAGTGAGAGAGAGAGAGAGAAGCTGTGAGTGAGAGACAGAGAGAGAAAGAGAAGCTGTGTGTGTGAGAGAGAGTGATAAGCTGTGTGTGTGTGAGAGACAAGGTGTGAGTGAGAGAGAGAGAAAGAGAAGCTGTGAGTGAGAGAGAGAGAGAAGCTGTGAGTGAGAGAGAGAAAGAGAAGCTGTGAGTGAGAGACAGAGGGAGAAAGAAAGGGTGTGAGTGCGAGAGAGAGAAAGAGAAGCTGTGAGAGAGAGAGAAAGAGAAGCTGTGAGTGAGAAAGAGAGAGAAAGAGAAGCTGTGTGTGTGAGAGAGAAAGAGAAGCTGTGAGTGAGAGAGAGAGAAGCTGTGAGTGAGTGAGAGAGAGAGAAGCTGTGTGAGAGAGAGAGAGAAAAAGAGAAGCTGTGAGAGAGAGAGAGAGAAAGAGAAGCTGTAAGTGAGTGAGAGAAGGAGAAGCTGTGAGTGTGTGAGAGAGAAAGAGAAGCTGTGTGTGAGAGAGAGAGAGAGAGAAAGAGAAGTTGTTAGTGAGAGAGAGAGAGAGAAAGAAAGAGAAGCTTTGAGAGAGAGAGAGAACAGCTGTGAGTGAGAGAGAGAGAAGCTGTGAGTGAGAGACAGAGAGATATAGAGAAGCTGTGAGAGAGAGTGAGAAAGAGAAGCTGTGAGAGAGAGAGAATGAGAAGCTGTGTGAGAGGGAGAGAGAAAGAGAATTTGTTAGTGAGAGAGAGAGAGAGAAAGAGAAGCTGTGTGAGAGAGAGAAGCTGTGAGTGAGAGAGAGAGAGAAGCTGTGAGTGAGAGACAGAGAGATAAAGAGAATCTGTGAGAGAGAGAGAGAAAGAGAAGCTGTGAGAGAGAGAGAGAATGAGAAGCTGTGAGTGAGAGAGAGAAAGAAAGAGAGAAAGAGAAGCTGTGAGTGTGAGAGAGAGTGAGATAAAGAGAAGCTGTGAGTGAGTGAGAGAGAGAGAGAAGCTGTGAGTGAAAGTGAGAAAGAGAAGCTGATAGTGAGAGAGAGAGAGAAGCTGTGAGTGAGAGAAAGAGAAAGAGAAGCTGTGAGTAAGAGAGAAAGAGAGAAATAGAAGCTATGAGTGAGAGACAGAGAGAGAAGCAGTGAGTGAGTGAGAGAGAGAGAAGTTGTGTGAGAGAGAGAGAGAAAAAGAGAAGCTGTGAGTGTGTGTGAGAGAGAAAGAGAAGCTGTAAGTGAGTGAGAGAAAGAGAAGCTGTGAGTGTGTGAGAGAGAAAGAGAAGCTGTGAGTGAGATAGAGAGTGAGAAGCTGTGAGTGAGAGAGGGAGAGAAAGAGATGCTGTGAGTGAGAGACAGAGAGAAAGAGAAGTTGTTAGTGAGAGAGAGAGAGAGAGAAGCTGTGAGAGAGAGAGAGAGAAAGAGAAGCTGTGAGTGAGAGAGAGAGTGAGAAGCTGTGAGTGAGAGAGAGAGAGAAAGAGATGCTGTGAGTGAGAGACAGAGAGAAAGAGAAGTTCTTAGAGAGAGAGAGAGAGAGAGAGAGAGAGAGAGAGAGAGAAGCTGTGTGAGAGAGAGAATGAGAAGCTGTGTGAGAGAGAGAAAGAGAAGTTGTTATTGAGAGAGAGAGAGAAATAGCTGTGAGAGAGAGAAAGAGAAAGAGAAGCTGTGTGTGAGAGAGAAAGAGAAGCTGTGAGTGAGAGAGAAAGAGAAGCTGTGTGAGAGAGAGAAAGAGAAGCTGTGAGTGAGAGACAGAGAGAGAAAGAGAAGCTGTGTGAGAGAGAGAGTGATAAGCTGTGAGGGAGAGAGAGAGAGAAAGAGAAGCTGTGAGTGAGAGACAGTGAGAGAGAGTAGCTGTGAGAGACAGAGAGAGCAAGAGAAGCTGTGAGTGTGTGTGTGAGAGAGAAAGAAAGCTGTGAGTGAGAGAGAGAGAGAGAGAAAGAGAAGCTGTGAGAGAGAGAGAAAGAGAAGCTGCGAGTGTGTGTGTGAGAGAAAGTGAAGTTGTGAGAGAGAGAAAAAAAGAGAAGCTGTGAGTGAGAGTGAAAGAGAGAAATAGAAGCTACGAGTGAGAGAGAGAGAGAAGCTGTGAGTGTGTGAGAGAGAGGAAGTGAAGCTGTGAGTGAAAAAGAGAGAAAGTGAAGCTGTGAGTGAGAGATAGAGAGAGAAAGAGAAGCTGTGAGTTAGAGAGAGAGAGAGAACGAGAAGCTGTGTGTGTGAGATAAAGAGAAGCTGTGAGTGAGAGAGAGAGAGAAATAGAAGCTGTGAGTGAGAATTAGAGAGAGAAAGAGAAGCTGTGAGTGAGAGAGAGAGAGAATCTGTGAGTGAGAGAGAGAGAGAAAGAGAAGCTATGAGTGAGAGAGAGAGAAGCTGTGAGTGAGAGAGAGAAGCTGTGCGGGAGAGAGAGAGAGAGAAGCTGTGTGTGTGTGTGAGAGAGAGAGAAGCTGTGAGTGAGAGAGAGAGAGAAAGAGAAGCTGTGTGATAGAGAGTGAGAGAAGCTGTGAGTGTGAGAGAGAGTGAGATAAAGAGAAGTTGTGAGAGAGAGAGAGAAGCTGTGAGTGAGAGACAGAGAGAGAAAGAGAAGCTGTGTGTGAGAGAGAGAGTGATAAGCTGTGTGTGTGTGAGAGAGAAGCTGTGAGTGAGTGAGAGAGAAAGAGAAGCTGTGAGAGAGAGAGAGAAAGAGAAGCTGTGAGTGAGAAAGAGAGAGAAAGAGAAGCTGTGAGTGAGAGACAGAGAGAGAAAGAGAAGCTGTGTGTGTGAGAGAGAAAGAGAAGCTGTGAGTGAGAGAGAAAGAGAGAAATAGAAGCTATGAGTGAGAGACAGAGAGAGAAGCTGTGAGTGAGTGAGAGAGAGAGAAGCTGTGAGAGAGAGAGAGAGAAAAAGAGAAGCTGTGAGAGAGAGAGAGAGAAGCTGTAAGTGAGTGAGAGAAGGAGAAGCTGTGAGTGTGAGAGAGAGAAAGAGAAGCTGTGAGTGAGAGAGAGAGAGAGAAAGAGAAGTTGTTAGTGAGAGAGAGAGAGAGAAAGAGAAGCTTTGAGAGAGAGAGAGAGAGAAGCTGTGAGTGAGAGAGAGAGAGAAGCTGTGAGTGAGAGACAGAGAGATAAAGAGAACCTGTGAGAGAGAGTGAGAAAGAGAAGCTGTGTGAGAGAGAGAAAATGAGAAGCTGTGTGAGAGGGAGAGAGAAAGAGAGAAATAGAAGCTACGAGTGAGAGAGAGAGAAGCTGTGAGTGTGTGAGAGAGAGGAAGTGAAGCTGTGAGTGAAAAAGAGAGAAAGTGAAGCTGTGAGTGAGAGATAGAGAGAGAAAGAGAAGCTGTGAGTTAGAGAGAGAGAGAGAACGAAAAGCTGTGTGTGTGAGATAAAGAGAAGCTGTCAGTGAGAGAGAGAGAGAAAGAGAAGCTGTGAGTGAGAGATAGAGAGAGAAAGAGAAGCTGTGAGTGAGAGAGACAGAGAGAATCTGTGAGTGAGAGAAAGAGAGAAAGAGAAGCTATGAGTGAGAGAGTGAGAAGCTGTGAGTGAGAGAGAGAAGCTGTGCATGAGAGAGAGAGAGAGAAGCTGTGTGTGTGTGTGAGAGAGAGAGAAGCTGTGAGTGAGAGAGAGAGAGAGAAAGGGAAGCTGTGTGATAGAGAGAGAGAGAAGCTGAGAGTGTGAGAGAGAGTGAGATAAAGAGAAGTTGTGAGTGAGTGAGTGAGTGAGAGAAGCTGTGAGTGAAAGAGAGAAAGAGAAGCTGTGAGTGAGAGAGAGAGAGAAAGAGAAGCTGTGAGTGAGAGAGAGAGAGAAAGAGAAGCTATGAGTGAGAGAGAGAGAGAAGCTGTGAGTGAGAGAGAGAAGCTGTGCGTGAGAGAGAGAGAGAAGCTGTGTGTGTGTGTGAGAGAGAGAGAAGCTGTGAGTGAGAGAGAAAGAAAGAAAGAGAAGCTGTGTGATAGAGAGAGAGAAGCTGTGAGTGTGAGAGAGAGTGAGATAAAGAGAAGTTGTGAGTGAGTGAGTGAGTGAGAGAAGCTGTGAGTGAAAGAGAGAAAGGGAAGCTGTGAGTGAGAGAGAGAGAGAGAAGCTGTGAGTGAGAGACAGAGAGAGAAAGAGAAGCTGTGTGTGAGAGAGAGTGTGATAAGCTGTGTGTGTGTGAGAGAGGGAAGCTATGAGTGAGAGAAAGAGAAAGAGAAGCTGTGAGTGAGAGAGAGATAGAAGCTGTGAGTGAGAGAGAGAAAGAGAAGCTGTGAGTGAGAGACAGAGAGAGAAAGAAAGGGTGTGAGTGAGAGACAGAGAGAGAAAGAGAAGCTGTGTGAGAGAGAGAGAAGCTGTGAGTGAAAGTGAGAAAGAGAAGCTGATAGAGAGAGAGAGAGAGAAGCTGTGAGTGAGAGAAAGAGAAAGAGAAGCTGTGAGCAAGAGAGAAAGAGAGAAATAGAAGCTATGAGTGAGAGACAGAGAGAGAAGCTGTGAGTGAGTGAGAGAGAAGCTGTGAGTGAGAGACAGAGAGAGAAAGAGAAGTTCTTAGTGAGAGAGAGAGAGAGAGAAAGAGAAGCTGTGAGAGAGAGAGAGAAGCTGTGAGTCAGAGAGAGAGAAGCTGTGAGTGAGAGACAGAGAGATAAAGAGAAGCTGTGAGAGAGAGAGAGAAAGAGAAGCTATGAGAGAGAGAGAGAATGAGAAGCTGTGAGTGAGAGAGAGAAAGAGAGAGAGAAGCTGTGAGTGTGAGAGAGAGTGAGATAAAGGGAAGCTGTGAGTGAGTGAGTGAGAGAGAGAAGCTGTGAGTGAAAGTGAGAAAGAGAAGCTGATAGTGAGAGAGAGAGAGAGAAGCTGTGAGTGATAGAAAGAGAAAGAGAAGCTGTGAGTAAGAGAGAAAGAGAGAAATAGAAGCTATGAGTGAGAGACAGAGAGAGAAGCTGTGAGTGAGTGAGAGAGAGAGAAGTTGTGTGAGAGAGAGAGAGAAAAAGAGAAGCTGTGAGTGTGTGTGAGAGAGAAAGAGAAGCTGTAAGTGAGTGAGAGAAAGAGAAGCTGTGAGTGTGAGAGAGAGAAAGAGAAGCTGTGAGTGAGAGAGAGAGTGAGAAGCTGTGAGTGAGAGAGAGAGAGAAAGAGATGCTGTGAGTGAGAGACAGAGAGAGATAGAGAAGTTGTTAGTGAGAGAGAGAGAGAAGCTGTGAGAGAGAGAGAGAAAGAGAAGCTGTGAGAGAGAGAAGCTGTGAGTGAGAGACAGAGAGATAAAGAGAAGCTGTGAGAGAGAGAGAGAGAATGAGAAGCTGTGAGAGAGAGAGAGAAAGAGAAGTTGTTATTGAGAGAGAGAGAGAAAGAAAGAGCTGTGAGAGAGAGAGAAAGAGAAGCTGTGTGTGAGAGAGAAAGAGAAGCTGTGAGTGAGTGAGAGAGAGAGAGAAAGAGAAGCTGTGAGAGAGGAGAGAAAGAGAAGCTGTAAGTGAGAGACAGAGAGAGAAAGAGAAGCTGTGTGAGAGAGAAAGTGATAAGCTGTGAGGGAGAGAGAGAGAAAGAGAAGCTGTGAGTGAGAGACAGTGAGAGAGAGTAGCTGTGTGTGAGAGAGAGAGCAAGAGAAGCTGTGAGTGTGTGTGTGAGAGAGAAAGAAAGCTGTGAGTGAGAGAGAGAGAGAGAAAGAGAAGCTGTGAGTGAGAGAGAGAGAGAAGCTGTGAGTGTGTGTGAGAGAGAAAGTGAAGTTGTGAGAGAGAGAGAAAAAGAGAAGCTGTGAGTGAGAGTGAAAGAGAGAAATAGAAGCTACGAGTGAGAGAGAGAGAGAAGCTGTGAGTGTGTGAGAGAGAGGAAGTGAAGCTGTGAGTGAAAAAGAGAGAAAGTGAAGCTGTGAGTGAGAGATAAGAGAGAAAGAGAAGCTGTGAGTTAGAGAGAGAGAGAGAATGAGAAGCTGTGTGTGAGAGATAAAGAGAAGCTGTGAGTGTGAGAGAGAGAGAAAGAGAAGATGTGAGTGAGAGATAGAGAGAGAAAGAGAAGCTGTGAGTGAGAGAGAGAATCTGTGAGTGATAGAGAGAGAGAAAGAGAAGCTATGAGTGAGAGAGAGAGAGAAGCTGTGAGTGAGAGAGAGAAGCTGTCCGTGAGAGAGAAAGAGAGAAGCTGTGTGTGTGTGTGTGTGAGAGAGAAGCTGTGAGTGAGAGAGAGAGAGAAAGAGAAGCTGTGTGATAGAGAGAGAGAGAAGCTGTGAGTGTGAGAGAGAGTGAGATAAAGAGAAGTTGTGAGTGAGAGAGAGAGAGAGAGAAGCAGTGAGTGAGAGACAGAGAGAGAAAGAGAAGCTGTGAGTGAGAGAGAGAGTGATAAGCTGTGTGTGTGAGAGAGAAGCTGTGAGTGAGTGAGAGAGAAAGAGAAGCTGTGAGTGAGTGAGAGAGAGAAGCTGTGAGTGAGAGAGAGAAATAGAAGCTGTGAGTGAGAGACAGAGGGAGAAAGAAAGGGAGTGAGTGAGTGCGAGAGAGAGAAAGAGAAGCTGTGAGAGAGAGAGAGAAAGAGAAGCTGTGAGTGAGAAAGAGAGAGAAAGAGAAGCTGTGAGTGAGAGACAGAGAGAGAAAGAGAAGCTGTGTGTGAGAGAGAGAAAGAGAAGCTGTGAGTGAGAGAGAGAGAAGCTGTGAGTGAAAGTGAGAAATAGAAGCTGATAGTGAGAGAGAGTGAGAAGCTGTGAGTGATAGAAAGAGAAATAGAAGCTATGAGTGAGAGACAGAGAGAGAAGCTGTGAGTGAGAGAGAAAGAGAGAAGCTGTGAGTGAGAGACAGAGAGATAAAGAGAAGCTGTGAGTGAAAAAGAGAGAAAGTGAAGCTGTGAGTGAGAGATAGAGAGAGAAAGAGAAGCTGTGAGTTAGAGAGAGAGAGAGAATGAGAAGCTGTGTGTGTGAGATAAAGAGAAGCTGTGAGTGAGAGAGAGAGAGAGAAAGAGAAGCTGTGAGTGAGAGATAGAGAGAGAAAGAGAAGCTGTGAGTGAGAGAGACAGAGAGAATCTGTGAGTGAGAGAGAGAGAGAAAGAGAAGCTATGAGTGAGAGAGAGAAGCTGTGAGTGAGAGAGAGAGAGAGAAAGAGAAGCTGTGTGATAGAGATAGAGAGAAGCTGTGAGTGTGAGAGAGAGTGAGATAAAGAGAAGTTGTGAGTGAGTGAGTGAGTGAGAGAAGTTGTGAGTGAAAGAGAGAAAGAGAAGCTGTGAGTGAGAGAGGGAGAGAAGCTGTGAGTGAGAGAGAGAAAGAGAAGCTGTGAGTGAGAGACAGAGGGAGAAAGAAAGGGTGTGAGTGCGAGAGAGAGAAAGAGAAGCTGTGAGAGAGAGAGAAAGAGAATCTGTGAGTGAGAAAGAGGGAGAAAGAGAAGCTGTGTGTGTGAGAGAGAAAGAGAAGCTGTGAGTGAGAGAGAGAGAAGCTGTGAGTGAAAGTGAGAAAGAGAAGCTGATAGTGTGAGAGAGAGAGAAGCTGTGAGTGAGAGAAAGAGAAAGAGAAGCTGTGAGTAAGAGAGAAAGAGAGAAATAGAAGCTATGAGTGAGAGACAGAGAGAGAAGCTGTGAGTGAGTGAGAGAGAGAGAAGCTGTGTGAGAGATGGAGAGAGAAAAAGAGAAGCTGTGAGAGAGAGAGAGAGAAAGAGAAGCTGTAAGTGAGTGAGAGAAGGAGAAGCTGTGAGTGTGAGAGAGGGAAAGAGAAGCTGTGTGTGAGAGAGAGAGATAGAAAGAGAAGTTGTTAGTGAGAGAGAGAGAGAAAGAAAGAGAAGCTTTGAGAGAGAGAGAGAGAGAAGCTGTGAGTGAGAGAGAAAGAAGCTGTGTGAGAGACAGAGAGATATAGAGAAGCTGTGAGAGAGAGTGAGAAAGAGAAGCTGTGAGAGAGAGAATGAGAAGCTGTGTGAGAGGGAGAGAGAAAGAGCTGTGTGAGAGAGAGAGAGCAAGAGAATCTGTGAGTGAGAGGGAGAGAGAAAGAGAAGCTGTGAGTGAGAGAGAAAGAGAGAAAGAGAAGCTGTGAGAGAGAGAGAGTGAGAAGCTATGAGAGAGAGAGAGCAAGAGAAGCTGTGAATGAGAGAGAGAAAGAGAAGCTGTGAGAAATAGAGAGAAAGAGAAGCTGTGAGTGAGAAGACAGAGAGAGAAAGAGAAGCTGTGTGAGAGAGATAGAGAAAGTGAAGCTGTGAGTGAGAGAGAGAGAGAGAAAGAGAAGCTGTGAGTGTGTGTGAGAGAGAAAGAGAAGCTTTGAGAGAGAGAGAAAAGGAGAAGCTGTGAGTGAGAGTGAAAGAGAGAAATAGAAGCTATGAGTGAGAGAGAGAGAAGCTGTGAGTGAGAGAAAGAGAGAGAAAGAGAAGTTGTTAGTGAGAGAGAGAGAGAAAGAGAAGCTTTGAGAGAGAGAGAGAGAAAGAGAAGCTGTGAGTGAGAGAGAGAGAGAAGCTGTGAGTGAGAGACAGAGAGATAAAGAGAAGCTGTGAGAGAGAGAGAAAGAGAAGCTGTGAGTGAGAGAGAGAGAGAATGAGAAGCTGTGTGAGAGGGAGAGAGAAAGAGAAGATTTTAGTGAGAGAGAGAGAGAGAAAGAGCTGTGAGAGAGAGAGAGAAAGAGAAGCTGTGTGAGAGAGAAAGAGAAGCTGTGAGTGAGAGAGAGAGAAAGAGAAAGTGAAGCTGTGAGTGAGAGAGAGAGAGAAAGAGAACCTGTGAGTGAGAGAAAGAGAGAAAGAGAAGCTGTGAGTGAGAGACAGAGAGAGAAAGAGAAGCTGTGTGTGTGAGAGAGAGTGATAAGCTGTGAGTGAGAGAGAGAGAGAAAGAGAAGCTGTGAGTGAGAGACAGAGAGAGAGAGTAGCTGTGTGTGTGAGAGAGAGAGAGAGAGCAAGAGAATCTGTGAGTGAGAGAGAGAGAAAAAGAGAAGCTGTGAGTGACAGAGAAAGAGAGAAAGAGAAGCTGTGAGTGAGAGAGTGTGAGAAGCTATGAGAGAGAGAGAGCAAGAGAAGCTGTGAGTGAGAGAGAGAAAGAGAAGCTGTGAGTGAGAAAGAGAGAGAAAGAGAAGCTGTGAGTGAGATATAGAGACTGAAAGAGAAGCTGTGAGTGAGAGAGAGAGAGAGAGAAAGAGAATCTGTAAGTGAGAGAGAGAAAGAGAAGCTATGAGTGAGAGCGAGAGAGAGAAAGAAAGGGTGTGAGTGCGAGACAGAGAGAAAGAGAAGCTGTGAGAGAGAGAGAAAGAGAAGCTGTGACTGAAAGAGAGAGAAAGAGAAGCTGTGAGTGAGAGAGAGAGAAGCTGTGAGTGAAAGTGAGAAAGAGAAGCTGATAGTGAGAGAGAGAGAAGCTGTGAGTGAGAGAAAGAGAAAGAGAAGCTGTGAGTAAGAGAGAAATAGAGAAATAGAATCTATGAGTGAGAGACAGAGGGAGAAGCTGTGAGTGAGTGAGAGAGAGATAAGCTGTGTGAGAGAGAGAGAAAAAAAGAGCTGTGAGTGAGAGAGAGAGAAAGAGAAGTTGTAAGTGAGTGAGAGAAAGTGAAGCTGTGAGTGTGAGAGAGAGAAAGAGAAGCTCTGAGTGAGAGAGAGAGTGAGAAGCTGTGAGTGAGAGAGAGAGAAAGAGAAGCTGTGAGTGAGAGACAGAGAGAGAGAGAAGTTGTTAGTGAGAGAGAGAGAGAGAGAAAGAGAAGCTGTGAGTGAGAGACAGAGAGAGAAAGAGAAGTTGTTAGTGAGAGAGAGAGAGAGAGAGAAAGAGAAGCTGAGAGAGAGAGAGAGAAGCTGTGAGTGAGAGAGAGAAGCTGTGAGTGAGAGACATAGAGTTAAAGAGAAGCTGTGTGTGAGAGAGAGAAGCTGAGAGAGAGAGAATGAGAAGCTGTGAGTGAGAGAGAGAAAGAGAGAGAGAAGCTGTGAGTTTGAGAGAGAGTGAGATAAAGAGAAGCTGTGAGTGAGTGAGAGAGAGAGAGAGAGAAGCTGTGAGTGAAAGTGAGAAAGAGAAGCTGATAGTGAAAGAGAGAGAGAGAAGCTGTGAGTGAGAGAAAGAGAAAGAGAAGCTGTGAGTAAGAGAGAAAGAGAGAAATAGAAGCTATGAGTGAGAGACAGAGAGAGAAGCTGTGAGTGAGTGAGAGAGAGAGAAGTTGTGAGAGAGAGAGAGAAAAAGAGACGCTGTGAGTGAGAGAGAGAGAGAAAGAGAAGCTGTGAGTGAGAGATAGAGAGAGAAAGAGAAGCTGTGAGAAAGAGAGAGAATGAGAAGCTGTGAGTGTGAGAGAGAGAAAGAGAAGCTGTGAGTGAGAGAGAGAGTGAGAAGCTGTGAGTGAGAGAGAGAGAAAGAGATGCCTTTGAGTGAGAGACAGAGAGAGAAAGAGAAGTTGTTAGTGAGAGAGAGAGAGAGAGAAGCTGTGAGTGAGAGAGAGAAAGAGTAGCTGTGAGTGTGTGTGTGAGAGAAAGAGAAGCTGTGAGAGAGAGAGAAAAAGAGAAGCTGTGAGTGAGAGAGAGAGAACGAGAAGCTATGTGTGAGAGAGAAAGAGAAGCTGTGAGTGAGAGAGAGAGAGAAAGAGAAGCTGTGAGTGAGAGATAGAGAGAGAAAGAGAAGCTGTGAGAAAGAGAGAGAATGAGAAGCTGTGAGAGAGAGAGAAAGAGAAGTTGTTATTGAGAGAGAGAGAGAGAAAGAGCTGTGAGAGAGAGAAAGAGAAAGAGAAGCTGTGTGTGTGAGAGAAAGAGAAGCTGTGAGTGAGAGAGAGAGAGAGAGAGAAGCTGTGAGAGAGAGAAAGAGAAGCTGTGAGCGAGAGACAGTGAGAGAAAGAGAAGCTGTGTGTGAGAGAGAGAGTGATAAGCTGTGTGAGTGTGAGAGAGAGAACTTGTGAGTGAGAGAGAGAGAAAGAAAAGCTGTGAGTGAGAGAGAGAGAGAGAAAGAGAAGTTGTTAGTGAGAGAGAGAGAGAAAGAGAAGCTGTGTGAGAGGGAGAGAGAAAGAGAAGATTTTAGTGAGAGAGAGAGAGAGAGAAAGAGCTGTGTGAGAGAGAGAGAAAGAGAAGCTGTGTGAGAGAGAAAGAGAAGCTGTGAGTGAGAGAGAGAGAGAAAGTGAAGCTGTGAGTGAGAGAGAGAGAGAAAGAGAACCTGTGAGTGAGAGAAAGAGAGAAAGAGAAGCTGTGAGTGAGAGACAGAGAGAGAAAGAGAAGCTGTGTGTGTGAGAGAGAGTGATAAGCTGTGAGTGAGAGAGAGAGAGAAAGAGAAGCTGTGAGTGAAAGACAGAGAGAGAGAGTAGCTGTGTGTGTGAGAGAGAGAGAGAGCAAGAGAATCTGTGAGTGAGAGAGAGAGAAAAAGAGAAGCTGTGAGTGACAGAGAAAGAGAGAAAGAGAAGCTGTGAGTGAGAGAGAGTGAGAAGCTATGGGAGAGAGAGAGCAAGAGAAGCTGTGAGTGAGAGAGAGAAAGAGAAGCTGTGAGTGAGAAAGAGAGAGAAAGAGAAGCTGTGAGTGAGAAGACAGAGAGAGAAAGAGAAGCTGTGTGAGAGAGAGAGAGAGAAAGAGAAGCTGTGAGTGTGTGTGAGAGAGAAAGAGAATCTGTGAGTGTGTGTGTGAGAGAAAGAGAAGCTGTGAGAGAGAGAGAAAAAGAGAAGCTGTGAGTGAGAGAGAGAGAATGAGAAGCTGTGTGTGAGAGAGAAAGAGAAGCTGTGAGTGAGAGAGAGAGAGAAAGAGAAGCTGTGAGTGAGAGATAGAGAGAGAAAGAAAAGCTGTGAGTGAGTGAGAGAGAGAGAATGAGAAGCTGTGTGTGTGAGATTAAGAGAAGCTGTGAGTGAGAGAGAGAGAGAAAGAGAAGCTGTGAGTGAGAGACAGAGAGATAAAGAGAAGCTGTGAGAGAGAGTGAGAAAGAGAAGCTGTGAGAGAGAGAGAATGAGAAGCTGTGTGAGAGGGAGAGAAAAAGAGAGAAATAGAAGCTACAAGTGAGAGAGAGAGAGAAGCTGTGAGTGTGTGAGAGAGGGGAAGTGAAGCTGTGAGTGAAAAAGAGAGAAAGTGAAGCTGTGAGTGAGAGGTAAAGAGAGAAAGAGAAGCTGTGAGTTAGAGAGAGAGGGAGAACGAGAAGCTGTGTGTGTGAGATAAAGAGAAGCTGTGAGTAAGAGAGAGAGAGAGAAAGAGAAGCTGTGAGTGAGATAGAGAGAGAAAGAGAAGCTGTGAGTGAGAGAGACAGAGAGAATCTGTGAGTGAGAGAGAGAGAGAAAGAGAAGCTATGAGTGAGAGAGAGAGAAGCTGTGAGTGAGAGAGAGAAGCTGTGCGTGAGAGAGAGAGAGAGAGAAGCTGTGTGTGTGTGTGTGTGAGAGAGAGAGAAGCTGTGAGTGAGAGAGAAAGAGAGAAAGAGAAGCTGTGTGATAGAGAGAGAGAGAAGCTGTGAGTGTGAGAGAGAGTGAGATAAAGAGAAGTTGTGAGTGAGTGAGTGACTGAGAGAAGCTGTGAGTGAAAGAGAGAAAGAGAAGCTGTGAGTGAGAGAGAGAGAAGCTGTGAGTGAGAGACAGAGAGAGAAAGAGAAGCTGTGTGTGAGAGAGAGAGTGATAAGCTGTGTGTGTGAGAGAGAGAAGCTGTGAGTGAGAGAGAGAGAGAAAGAGAAGCTTTGAGTGAGAGAGAGAGAAGCTGTGAGTGAGAGAGAGAAAGAGAAGCTGTGAGTGAGAGACAGAGGGAGAAAGAAAGGGTGTGAGTGCGAGAGAGAGAAAGAGAAGCTGTGTGAGAAAGAGAAAGAGAAGCTGTGAGTGAAAAAGAGAGAGAAAGAGAAGCTGTGTGTGTGATAGAGAAAGAGAAGCTGTGAGTGAGAGAGAGAGAAGCAGTGAGTGAGAGAAAGAGAAAGAGAAGCTGTGAGTAAGAGAGAAAGAGAGAAATAGAAGCAATGAGTGAGAGACAGAGAGAGAAGCTGTGAGTGAGTGAGAGAGAGAGAAGCTGTGAGTGAGAGACAGAGAGAGAAAGAGAAGTTGTTAGTGAGAGAGAGAGAGAAAGAGAAAGAGAAGCTGTGAGAGAGAGAGAGAGAGAGAAGCTGTGAGTGAGAGAGAGAGAGAAGCTGTGAGTGAGAGACAGAGAGATAAAGAGAAGCTGTGAGAGAGAGAGAGAAAGAGAAGCTGTGAGAGAGAGAGAGAGAATGAGAAGCTTTGAGTGAGAGAGAGAAAGAGAGAGAGAAGCTGTGAGTGTGAGAGAGAGTGAGATAAAGAGAAGCTGTGAGTGAGTGAGAGAGAGAGAGAAGCTGTGAGTGAAAGTGAGAAAGAGAAGCTGATAGTAAGAGAGAGAGAGAGAAGCTGTGAGTGAGAGAAAGAGAAAGAGAAGCTGTGAGTAAGAGAGAAAGAGAGAAATAGCAGCTATGAGTGAGAGACAGACAGAGAAGCTATGAGTGAGTGAGAGAGAGAGAAGTTGTGTGAGAGAGAGAGAAAAAGAGAAGCTGTGAGTGTGTGTGAGAGAGAAAGAGAAGCTGTAAGTGAGTGAGAGAAAGAGAAGCTGTGAGTGTGTGAGAGAGAAAGAGAAGCTGTGAGTGAGAGAGAGAGTGAGAAGCTGTGAGTGAGAGAGAGAGAGAAAGAGATGCTGTGAGTGAGAGACAGAGAGAGAAAGAGAAGTTGTTAGTGAGAGAGAGAGAGAGAGAGAAGCTGTGAGTGAGAGAGAGAAAGAGTAGCTGTGTCAGAGAGAGAGAGAAGCTGTGAGTGAGAGACAGAGAGATAAAGAGAAGCTGTGAGAAAGAGAGAGAATGAGAAGCTGTGTGTGAGAGAGAAAGAGAAGTTGTTATTGAGAGAGAGAGAGAGAGAGAAAGAGCTGTGAGAGAGAGAAAGAGAAAGAGAAGCTGTGTGTGAGAGAGAAAGAGAAGCTGTGAGTGAGAGAGAGAGAGAAAGAGAAGCTGTGAGAGAGAGAGAAAGAGAAGCTGTGAGTGAGAGACAGAGAGAGAAAGAGAATCTGTGTGAGAGAGAGAGTGATAAGCTGTGAGGGAGAGAGAGAGAAAGAGAAGCTGTGAGTGACAGACAGTGAGAGAGAGTAGCTGTGTGAGAGAGAGAGAGCAAGAGAAGCTGTGAGTGTGTGTGAGAGAGAGAAAGAAAGCTGTGAGTGAGAGAGAGAGAAAGAGAAAGAGAAGCTGTGAGTGAGAGAGAGAGAGAAGGAGAAGTTGTGTGTGAGAGAGAGATAGAGAAAGAGAAGCTGTGTGAGAGAGAGAGTGATAAGCTGTGAGGGAGAGAGAGAGAGAAAGAGAAGCTGTGAGTGAGAGACAGTGAGAGAGAGTAGCTGTGAGAGAGAGAGAGAAAGAGAACCTGTGAGTGAGAGAAAGAGAGAAAGAGAAGCTGTGAGTGAGAGACAGAGAGAGAAAGAGAAGCTGTGTGTGTGAGAGAGAGTGATAAGCTGTGAGTGAGAGAGAGAGAGAAAGAGAAGCTGTGAGTGAGAGACAGAGAGAGAGTAGCTGTATGTGTGTGTGAGAGAGAGAGCAAGAGAATCTGTGAGTGAGAGAGAGAGAAAAAGAGAAGCTGTGAGTGACAGAGAAAGAGAGAAAGAGAAGCTGTGAGTGAGAGAGAGTGAGAAGCTATGAGAGAGAGAGCAAGAGAAGCTGTGAGTGAGAGAGAGAAAGAGAAGCTGTGAGTGAGAAAGAGAGAGAAAGAGAAGCTGTGAGTGAGAAGACAGAGAGAGAAAGAGAAGCTGTTGAGAGAGAGAGAGAGAGAAAGAGAAGCTGTGAGTGAGAGAGAGAGAGAAAGAGAAGCTGTGAGTGTGTGTGAGAGAGAAAGAGAAGCTGTGAGAGAGAGAGAGAAAAAGAGAAGCTGTGAGTGAGAGAGAGAGAGAGAACGAGAAGCTGTGTGTGAGAGAGAAAGAGAAGCTGTGAGTGAGAGAGAGAGAGAAAGAGAAGCTGTGAATGCGAGATAGAGAGAGAAAGAGAAGCTGTGAGTGAGTGAGAGAGAGAGAATGAGAAGCTGTGTGTGTGAGATTAAGAGAAGCTGTGAGTGAGAGAGAGAGAGAAAGAGAAGCTGTGAGTGAGAGAGAGAAAGAGAAGCTGTGAGAGAGAGAGAATGAGAAGCTGTGAGTGAGAGAGAGAAAGAGAGAGAGAAGCTGTGAGTGTGAGAGAGAGTGAGATAAAGAGAAGCTGTGAGTGAGTGTGAGAGAGAGAGAAGCTGTGAGTGAAAGTGAGAAAGAGAAGCTGATAGTGAGAGAGAGTGAAGCTATGAGTGAGAGACAGAGAGAGAAGCTGTGAGTGAGTGAGAGAGAGAGAAGTTGTGTGAGAGAGAGAGAAAAAGAGAAGCTGTGAGTGAGAGAGAGAGAGAAAGAGAAGCTGTAAGTGAGTGAGAGAAAGAGAAGTTGTGAGTGTGAGAGAGAGAAAGAGAAGCTGTGAGTGAGAGAGAGAGTGAGAAGCTGTGAGTGAGAGAGCGAGAAAGAGATGCTGTGAGTGAGAGACAGAGAGAGAAAGAGAAGTTGTTAGTGAGAGAGAGAGAGAGAAAGAGAAGCTGTGAGAGAGAGAGATAGAAGCTGTGAGTGAGAGACAGAGAGAGAAAGAGAATCTGTGTGTGTGTGTGAGAGAGAAGCTGTGTGTGAGAGAGAAAGAGAAGCTGTGAGTGAGAGAGAGAGAGAAAGAGAATCTGTGAGTGAGAGAGAGGGAGAAAGAGAAGCTGTGAGAGAGAGAGAAAGAGAAGCTGTGAGTGAGAAACAGAGAGAGAAAGAGAAGCTGTGTGTGAGAGAGAGAGTGATAAGCTGTGAGTGAGAGAGAGAGAAAGAGAAGCTGTGAGTGTGTGTGTGAGAGAGAAAGAAAGCTGTGAGTGAGAGAGAGAGAGAAAGAGAAGGTGTGAGTGTGTGAGAGAGAGAAGGAGAAGTTGTGTGTGAGAGAGATAGAGAAAGAGTAGCTGTGAGAGAGAGAGAGAGAGAAAGAGAAGCTGTGAGTGTGTGTGAGAGAGAAAGAGAAGTTGTGAGAGAGAGAGAGAGAAAAAGAGAAGCTGTGAGTGAGAGTGAAAGAGAGAAATAGAAGCTACGAGTGAGAGAGAGAGAGAAGCTGTGAGTGTGTGAGAGAGAGGAAGTGAAGCTGTGAGTGAAAAAGAGAGAAAGAGAAGCTGTGAGTGAGAGATAGAGAGAGAAAGAGAAGCTGTGAGTTAGAGAGAGAGAGAGAGAATGAGAAGCTGTGTGTGTGAGATAAAGAGAAGCTGTGAGTGAGAGAGAGAGAAAGAGAAGCTGTGAGTGAGAGATAGAGAGAGAAAGAGAAGCTGTGAGTGAGAGAGAGAGAGAAAGAGAAGCTATGAGTGAGAGAGAGAGAAGCTGTGAGTGAGAGAGAGAAGCTGTGCGTGAGAGAGAGAGAGAAGCTGTGTGTGTGTGTGAGAGAGAAGCTGTGAGTGAGAGAGAGAGAAAGAAAGAGAAGCTGTGTGATAGAGAGAAAGAAGCTGTGAGTGTGAGAGAGAGTGAGATAAAGAGAAGTTGTGAGTGAGTGAGTGAGTGAGTGAGAGAAGCTGTGAGTGAAAGAGAGAAAGGGAAGCTGTGAGTGAGAGAGAGAGAGAGAAGCTGTGAGTGAGAGACAGAGAGAGAAAGAGAAGCTGTGTGTGAGAGAGAGTGTGATAAGCTCTGTGTATGTGAGAGAGAGAAGCTATGAGTGAGAGAAAGAGAAAGAGAAGCTGTGAGTGAGAGAGAGAGAAGCTGTGAGTGAGAGAGAGAAAGAGAAGCTGTGAGTGAGAGACAGAGAGAGAAAGAAAGGGTGTGAGTGAGAGACAGAGAGAGAAAGAGAAGCTGTGTGTGTGAGAGAGAAAGAGAAGCTGTGAGTGAGAGAGAGAGAAGCTGTGAGTGAAAGTGAGAAAGAGAAGCTGATAGAGAGAGAGAGAAGCTGTGAGTGAGAGAAAGATAAAGAGAAGTTGTGAGTAAGAGAGAAAGAGAGAAATAGAAGCTATGAGTGAGAGACAGAGAGAGAAGATGTGAGTGAGTGAGAGATAAAGAGAAGTTGTTAGTGAGAGAGAGAGAGAGATTGAAAGAGAAGCTGTGTGTGTGAGAGAGAGAGAAACTATGAGTGAGAGAGAGAGAAAGAGATGCTGTGAGTGAGAGACAGAGAGAGAAAGAGAAGTTGTTAGTGAGAGAGAGAGAGAGAAAGAGAAGCTGTGAGAGAGAGAGATAGAAGCTGTGAGTGAGAGACAGAGAGAGAAAGAGAAGCTGTGTGTGTGAGAGAGAGAGAAGCTGTGTGTGAGAGAGAAAGAGAAGCTGTGAGTGAGAGAGAGAGAGAAAGAGAATCTGTGAGTGAGAGAGAGAGAGAAAGAGAAGCTGTGAGAGAGAGAAAGAGAAGCTGTGAGTGAGAAACAGAGAGAGAAAGAGAAGCTGTGTGAGAGAGAGAAAGTGATAAGCTGTGAGTGAGAGAGAAAGAGAAGCTGTGAGTGTGTGTGAGAGAGAGAAAGAAAGCTGTGAGTGAGAGAGAGAGAAAGAGAAGGTGTGAGTGTGTGAGAGAGAGAAGGAGAAGTTGTGTGAGAGAGAGATAGAGAAAGAGTAGCTGTGAGAGAGAGAGAGAGAAAGAGAAGCTGTGAGTGTGTGTGAGAGAGAAAGAGAAGTTGTGTGAGAGAGAGAAAAAGAGAAGCTGCGAGTGAGAGTGAAAGAGAGAAATAGAAGCTACGAGTGAGAGAGAGAGACAAGCTGTGAGTGTGTGTGAGAGAGGAAGTGAAGCTGTGAGTGAAAAAGAGAGAAAGAGAAGCTGTGAGTGAGAGATAGAGAGAGAAAGAGAAGCTGTGAGTTAGAGAGAGAGAGACAATGAGAAGCTGTGTGTGTGAGATAAAGAGAAGCTGTGAGTGAGAGAGAGAGAAAGAGAAGCTGTGAGTGAGAGATAGAGAGAGAAAGAGAAGCTGTGAGTGAGAGAGAGAGAGAAAGAGAAGCTATGAGTGAGAGAGAGAGAGAAGCTGTGAGTGAGAGAGAGAAGCTGTGCGTGAGAGAGAGAGAAAGAAAGAGAAGCTGTGTGATAGAGAGAGAGAAGCTGTGAGTGTGAGAGAGAGTGAGATAAACAGAAGTTGTGAGTGAGTGAGTGAGTGAGAGAAGCTGTGAGTGAAAGAGAGAAAGGGAAGCTGTGAGTGAGAGAGAGAGAGAGAAGCTGTGAGTGAGAGACAGAGAGAGAAAGAGAAGCTGTGTGTGAGAGAGAGTGTGATAAGCTCTGTGTGTGTGAGAGAGAGAAGCTATGAGTGAGAGAAAGAGAAAGAGAAGCTGTGAGTGAGAGAGAGAGAAGCTGTGAGTGAGAGAGAGAAAGAGAAGCTGTGAGTGAGAGACAGAGAGAGAAAGAAAGGGTGTGAGTGAGAGACAGAGAGAGAAAGAGAAGCTGTGTGTGTGTGAGAGAAAGAGAAGCTGTGAGTGAGAGAGAGAGAAGCTGTGAGTGAAAGTGAGAAAGAGAAGCTGATAGAGAGAGAGAGAGAGAAGCTGTGAGTGAGAGAAAGATAAAGAGAAGCTGTGAGTAAGAGAGAAAGAGAGAAATAGAAGCTATGAGTGAGAGACAGAGAGAGAAGCTGTGAGTGAGTGAGAGAGAGAGAAGCTGTGAGTGAGAGACAGAGAGAGAAAGAGAAGTTGTTAGTGAGAGAGAGAGAGAGAGAGAAAGAGAAGCTGTGTGTGTGAGAGAAAGAGAAGCTGTGAGTGAGTGAGAGAGAGAGAGAAAGAGAAGCTGTGAGTGATAGAAAGAGAAATAGAAGCTATGAGTGAGAGACAGAGAGAGAAGCTGTGAGTGAGAGAGAAAGAGAGAAGCTGTGAGTGAGAGACAGAGAGATAAAGAGAAGCTGTGAGTGAAAAAGAGAGAAAGTGAAGCTGTGAGTGAGAGATAGAGAGAGAAAGAGAAGCTGTGAGTTAGAGAGAGAGAGAGAATTAGAAGCTGTGTGTGTGAGATAAAGAGAAGCTGTGAGTGAGAGAGAGAGAGAAAGAGAAGCTGTGAGTGAGAGATAGAGAGAGAAAGAGAAGCTGTGAGTGAGAGAGACAGAGAGAATCTGTGAGTGAGAGAGAGAGAGAAAGAGAAGCTATGAGTGAGGGAGAGAAGCTGTGAGTGAGAGAGAGAAGCTGTGCGTGAGAGAGAGAGAGAGAGAGAAGCTGTGTGTGTGTGTGTGTGAGAGAGAAGCTGTGAGAGAGAGAGAGAGAGAAAGAGAAGCTGTGTGATAGAGATAGAGAGAAGCTGTGAGTGTGAGAGAGAGTGAGATAAAGAGAAGTTGTGAGTGAGTGAGTGAGTGAGAGAAGCTGTGAGTGAAAGAGAGAAAGAGAAGCTGTGAGTGAGAGAGAGAGAAGCTGTGAGTGAGAGAGAGAAAGAGAAGCTGTGAGTGAGAGACAGAGGGAGAAAGAAAGGGTGTGAGTGTGAGAGAGAGAAAGAGAAGCTGTGTGAGAGAGAGAAAGAGAATCTGTGAGTGAGAAAGAGGGAGAAAGAGAAGCTGTGTGTGAGAGAGAGAAAGAGAAGCTGTGCGTGAGAGAGAGAGAAAGAAAGAGAAGCTGTGTGATAGAGAGAGAGAAGCTGTGAGTGTGAGAGAGAGTGAGATAAAGAGAAGTTGTGAGTGAGTGAGTGAGTGAGAGAAGCTGTGAGTGAAAGAGAGAAAGGGAAGCTGTGAGTGAGAGAGAGAGAGAGAAGCTGTGAGTGAGAGACAGAGAGAGAAAGAGAAGCTGTGTGTGAGAGAGAGTGTGATAAGCTCTGTGTGTGTGTGTGAGAGAAGCTATGAGTGAGAGAAAGAGAAAGAGAAGCTGTGAGTGAGAGAGAGAGAAGCTGTGAGTGAGAGAGAGAAAGAGAAGCTGTGAGTGAGAGACAGAGAGAGAAAGAAAGGGTGTGAGTGAGAGACAGAGAGAGAAAGAGAAGCTGTGTGTGTGTGAGAGAAAGAGAAGCTGTGAGTGAGAGAGAGAGAAGCTGTGAGTGAAAGTGAGAAAGAGAAGCTGATAGAGAGAGAGAGAGAGAAGCTGTGAGTGAGAGAAAGATAAAGAGAAGCTGTGAGTAAGAGAGAAAGAGAGAAATAGAAGCTATGAGTGAGAGACAGAGAGAGAAGCTGTGAGTGAGTGAGAGAGAGAGAAGCTGTGAGTGAGAGACAGAGAGAGAAAGAGAAGTTGTTAGTGAGAGAGAGAGAGAGAGAGAGAAAGAGAAGCTGTGTGTGAGAGAGAAAGAGAAGCTGTGAGTGAGTGAGAGAGAGAGAGAAAGAGAAGCTGTGAGTGATAGAAAGAGAAATAGAAGCTATGAGTGAGAGACAGAGAGAGAAGCTGTGAGTGAGAGAGAAAGAGAGAAGCTGTGAGTGAGAGACAGAGAGATAAAGAGAAGCTGTGAGTGAAAAAGAGAGAAAGTGAAGCTGTGAGTGAGAGATAGAGAGAGAAAGAGAAGCTGTGAGTTAGAGAGAGAGAGAGAATGAGAAGCTGTGTGTGTGAGATAAAGAGAAGCTGTGAGTGAGAGAGAGAGAGAGAAAGAGAAGCTGTGAGTGAGAGATAGAGAGAGAAAGAGAAGCTGTGAGTGAGAGAGACAGAGAGAATCTGTGAGTGAGAGAGAGAGAGAAAGAGAAGCTATGAGTGAGAGAGAGAAGCTGTGAGTGAGAGAGAGAAGCTGTGCGTGAGAGAGAGAGAGAGAGAGAAGCTGTGTGTGTGTGTGTGAGAGAGAAGCTGTGAGAGAGAGAGAGAGAGAGAAAGAGAAGCTGTGTGATAGAGATAGAGAGAAGCTGTGAGTGTGAGAGAGAGTGAGATAAAGAGAAGTTGTGAGTGAGTGAGTGAGTGAGAGAAGCTGTGAGTGAAAGAGAGAAAGAGAAGCTGTGAGTGTGAGAGAGAGAGAAGCTGTGAGTGAGAGAGAGAAAGAGAAGCTGTGAGTGAGAGACAGAGGGAGAAAGAAAGGGTGTGAGTGCGAGAGAGAGAAAGAGAAGCTGTGAGAGAGAGAGAAAGAGAATCTGTGAGTGAGAAAGAGGGAGAAAGAGAAGCTGTGTGTGTGAGAGAGAAAGAGAAGCTGTGAGTGAGAGAGAGAGAAGCTGTGAGTGAAAGTGAGAAAGAGAAGCTGATAGTGTGAGAGAGAGAGAAGCTGTGAGTGAGAGAAAGAGAAAGAGAAGCTGTGAGTAAGAGAGAAAGAGAGAAATAGAAGCTATGAGTGAGAGACAGAGAGAGAAGCTGTGAGTGAGTGAGAGAGAGAGAAGCTGTGAGAGAGAGAGAGAGAGAAAAAGAGAAGCTGTGAGAGAGAGAGAGAGAAAGAGAAGCTGTAAGTGAGTGAGAGAAGGAGAAGCTGTGAGTGTGAGAGAGGGAAAGAGAAGCTGTGTGTGTGAGAGAGAGAGATAGAAAGAGAAGTTGTTAGTGAGAGAGAGAGAGAAAGAAAGAGAAGCTTTGAGAGAGAGAGAGAGATAGAGAGAAGCTGTGAGTGAGAGAGAAAGAAGCTGTGAGTGAGAGACAGAGAGATATAGAGAAGCTGTGAGAGAGAGTGAGAAAGAGAAGCTGTGAGAGAGAGAGAATGAGAAGCTGTGTGAGAGGGAGAGAGAAAGAGCTGTGTGTGAGAGAGAGAGCAAGAGAATCTGTGAGTGAGAATGAGAGAGAAAGAGAAGCTGTGAGTGAGAGAGAAAGAGAGAAAGAGAAGCTGTGAGAGAGAGAGAGTGAGAAGCTATGAGAGAGAGAGAGCAAGAGAAGCTGTGAGTGAGAGAGAGAAAGAGAAGCTGTGAGAAATAGAGAGAAAGAGAAGCTGTGAGTGAGAAGACAGAGAGAGAAAGAGAAGCTGTGTGTGAGAGAGAGAGTGATAAGCTGTGTGAGTGTGAGAGAGAGAACTTGTGAGTGAGAGAGAGAGAAAGAAAAGCTGTGAGTGAGAGAGAGAGAGAGAAAGAGAAGTTGTTAGTGAGAGAGAGAGAGAAAGAGAAGCTGTGTGAGAGGGAGAGAGAAAGAGAAGATTTTAGTGAGAGAGAGAGAGAGAAAGAGCTGTGAGAGAGAGAGAGAAAGAGAAGCTGTGTGAGAGAGAAAGAGAAGCTGTGAGTGAGAGAGAGAGAGAAAGTGAAGCTGTGAGTGAGAGAGAGAGAGAAAGAGAACCTGTGAGTGAGAGAAAGAGAGAAAGAGAAGCTGTGAGTGAGAGACAGAGAGAGAAAGAGAAGCTGTGTGTGTGAGAGAGAGTGATAAGCTGTGAGTGTGAGAGAGAGAGAAAGAGAAGCTGTGAGTGAAAGACAGAGAGAGAGAGTAGCTGTGTGTGTGAGAGAGAGAGAGAGCAAGAGAATCTGTGAGTGAGAGAGAGAGAAAAAGAGAAGCTGTGAGTGACAGAGAAAGAGAGAAAGAGAAGCTGTGAGTGAGAGAGAGTGAGAAGCTATGGGAGAGAGAGAGCAAGAGAAGCTGTGAGTGAGAGAGAGAAAGAGAAGCTGTGAGTGAGAAAGAGAGAGAAAGAGAAGCTGTGAGTGAGAAGACAGAGAGAGAAAGAGAAGCTGTGTGAGAGAGAGAGAGAGAAAGAGAGGCTGTGAGTGTGTGTGAGAGAGAAAGAGAATCTGTGAGTGTGTGTGTGAGAGAAAGAGAAGCTGTGAGAGAGAGAGAAAAAGAGAAGCTGTGAGTGAGAGAGAGAGAACGAGAAGCTGTGTGTGAGAGAGAAAGAGAAGCTGTGAGTGAGAGAGAGAGAGAAAGAGAAGCTGTGAGTGAGAGATAGAGAGAGAAAGAAAAGCTGTGAGTGAGTGAGAGAGAGAGAATGAGAAGCTGTGTGTGTGAGGTTAAGAGAAGCTGTGAGTGAGAGAGAGAGAGAAAGAGAAGCTGTGAGTGAGAGACAGAGAGATAAAGAGAAGCTGTGAGAGAGAGTGAGAAAGAGAAGCTGTGAGAGAGAGAGAATGAGAAGCTGTGTGAGAGGGAGAGAAAAAGAGAGAAATAGAAGCTACAAGTGAGAGAGAGAGAGAAGCTGTGAGTGTGTGAGAGAGGGGAAGTGAAGCTGTGAGTGAAAAAGAGAGAAAGTGAAGCTGTGAGTGAGAGGTAAAGAGAGAAAGAGAAGCTGTGAGTTAGAGAGAGAGGGAGAACGAGAAGCTGTGTGTGTGAGATAAAGAGAAGCTGTGAGTAAGAGAGAGAGAGAGAAAGAGAAGCTGTGAGTGAGAGATAGAGAGAGAAAGAGAAGCTGTGAGTGAGAGAGACAGAGAGAATCTGTGAGTGTGAGAGAGAGAGAAAGAGAAGCTATGAGTGAGAGAGAGAGAAGCTGTGAGTGAGAGAGAGAAGCTGTGCGTGAGAGAGAGAGAGAGAGAGAAGCTGTGTTTGTGTGTGTGTGAGAGAGAGAAGCTGTGAGTGAGAGAGAAAGAGAGAAAGAGAAGCTGTGTGATAGAGAGAGAGAGAAGCTGTGAGTGTGAGAGAGAGTGAGATAAAGAGAAGTTGTGAGTGAGTGAGTGACTGAGAGAAGCTGTGAGTGAAAGAGAGAAAGAGAAGCTGTGAGTGAGAGAGAGAGAAGCTGTGAGTGAGAGACAGAGAGAGAAAGAGAAGCTGTGTGTGAGAGATAGAGTGATAAGCTGTGTGTGTGAGAGAGAGAAGCTGTGAGTGAGAGAGAGAGAGAAAGAGAAGCTTTGAGTGAGAGAGAGAGAGAAGCTGTGAGTGAGAGAGAGAAAGAGAAGCTGTGAGTGAGAGACAGAGGGAGAAAGAAAGGGTGTGAGTGCGAGAGAGAGAAAGAGAAGCTGTGTGAGAGAGAGAAAGAGAAGCTGTGAGTGAAAAAGAGAGAGAAAGAGAAGCTGTGTGTGTGATAGAGAAAGAGAAGCTGTGAGTGAGAGAGAGAGAAGCAGTGAGTGAAAGTGAGAAAGAGAAGCTGATAGTGAGAGAGAGAGAGAAGCTGTGAGTGAGAGAAAGAGAAAGAGAAGCTGTGAGTAAGAGAGAAAGAGAGAAATAGAAGCAATGAGTGAGAGACAGAGAGAGAAGCTGTGAGTGAATGAGAGAGAGAGAAGCTGTGAGTGAGAGACAGAGAGAGAAAGAGAAGTTGTTAGTGAGAGAGAGAGAGAAAGAGAAAGAGAAGCTGTGAGAGAGAGAGAGAGAAGCTGTGAGTGAGAGAGAGAGAGAAGCTGTGAGTGAGAGACAGAGAGATAAAGAGAAGCTGTGAGAGAGAGAGAGAAAGAGAAGCTGTGAGAGAGAGAGAGAGAATGAGAAGCTTTGAGTGAGAGAGAGAAAGAAAGAGAGAGAGAAGCTGTGAGTGTGAGAGAGAGTGAGATAAAGAGAAGCTGTGAGTGAGTGAGAGAGAGAGAGAAGCTGTGAGTGAAAGTGAGAAAGAGAAGCTGATAGTGAGTGAGAGAGAGAGAAGCTGTGAGTGAGAGAAAGAGAAAGAGAAGCTGTGAGTAAGAGAGAAAGAGAGAAATAGAAGCTATGAGTGAGAGACAGACAGAGAAGCTGTGAGTGAGTGAGAGAGAGAGAAGTTACATAAGAACATAAGAACAGCCTTGCTGGAACAGGCCACAGCCCATCCAGTCCAGCATTCTGTCTCACACAGTGGCTCACCATTTCCTTCAGGGTATTCCCAAGGAGATGCCTTCACCTGCTTAGGATTCCCTGGAAATGGCATTGAGAGATATCCTGCCTATCTCTCCAACCCGGAGGTTGTCCTTAGGTAGCCATAATTATAGCCATTGATAGCCTTGTCCTCCATGAACTTGTCTAATCCTTTCTTAAAGCTGTCAAGACTGACAGCTGTCACCACTTCTTCTGGCAGGGAGTTCCATAGACCAGTAATCCTCTGGGTGAAAAAGTACTTTCTCTTATTTGTTTGAGAACTAGTACCCAAAAGTTTCATGGAGTGTCCCCTAGTTCTAGTGTTGTGCGATAGGGAAAACAGTTTTTCCTTATCCACTTTGTCCACACCGTGCATGATTTTATAAACTTCAATCAGGTCACCTCTTAGACGCCGTCGTTCAAGAGTGAAAAGGCCCAACCGTTGCAGCCTCAGATGGTAAGGAAGGTGTTCCAGTCCCCTAATCATTCTGGTTGCCCTCCTCTGTACTTTCTCCAACTCCATAATATCCTTCTGGAGGTATGGCGACCAGAACTGTACACAGTATTCCAGATGGGGCCTCACCATAGATTTATAAAGAGGCAAAATGACACTTGCTGACTTATTTTCTATACCCTTCCTAATGATCCCTAACATTGAGTTTGCTTTCTTCACTGCTGAGGCACACTGGGTTGACACCTTCATTGAGCTGTCCACCAGGACACCAAGGTCCCTTTCCTGGTTTGTCGCAGAGAGTTCAGACCCCATCAGTTTATAAATGTAATTGGGGTTTTTTGCCCCAACATGCATCACTCTGCACTTACTGATGTTGAAGCTCATTTGCCACTGTTTTGCCCACTCCCCCAGTGTCAAGAGATCCCTCTGGAGCTCTTCACAATCTCTCACAGTTTTCACTACCCTGTATAATTTAGTGTCGTCGGCAAATTTGGCTACCTTGCTTTTTACTCCTACCTCTAGATCATTTATGAAGAGGTTGAAAAGCAGGGGTCCCAGTACTGAACCTTGGGGGACCCCACTCTTTACTTCCCTCCACTTGGAGAAGTGTCCATTTAGTGCTACCCTCTGTTTCCTGCCCCTTAGCCAGTTACTGATCCAGGACAAGACCTGTCCCTTTATTCCATGACTGGTAAGTTTATTCAAGAGCCTTTGGTGTGGGACCTTGTCAAAAGCCTTCTGAAAGTCCAGATAAACAATGTCAACTGGATCCCCCTTATCCACATGCTTGTTGACACTCTCAAAAAATTCCAACAGATTAGTGAGGCATGATTTGCCCTTGCAAAAGCCATGTTGGCTCTCCTTTAGCAGCGCCTCCTCTTCTATGTACCTATTAATTCTATCTTTTAGGATGGTTTCCATCACTTTACCTGGGACACATGTCAAACTGACAGGCCGGTAATTTCCTGGATCACCCCTGGATCCTTTTTTGAAAATTGGTGTTACATTCGCTACCTTCCAGTCATCAGGCACAAAGCCTGATTTGAGGGAAAGATTATATATTTTGGCTAGGATATCAGCAATTTCATCTTTAAGTTCCCTGAGAACTCGTGGATGGATGCCATCTGGTCCTGGGGATTTGTTAGTGTTTAGCTTAACAAGACATGCAAGGACCTCCTCCCTGGTTATTTCTATCTTGCTTAATTCTTCGGTTTCCCTCCCTATGAAGATAGGTTCTGTTTTGGGCATGTGGTCTCTATCTTCTTCAGTGAATACTGAAGCAAAGAATTCATTGAGTCTCTCTGCAATCTCTGTTTCCTCTTTAATAACCCCTTGCCTTCCATTGTCATCTAATGGTCCAATGGCCTTCCTAGTTGGGTTCTTACTTCTAATGTACTTAAAGAAGTCTTTGTTATTCCTCTGAGTATTTTTAGCTATACGCTCCTCAAAGTCTTGCTTTGCTTTCCTGATTGTTGCCTTGCATTTGTTCTGCCAGAATTTATGTTTCTGCCTGCTGTCCTCATTTGGACAAGCCTTCCATCTTCTAAATGAGCTTTTCTTGCTCTTGATCACTTCCCGAACAGCTCCTGTAAGCCACATTGGAGTCCTCTTGGACCTGGCAGTGCCCTTTTTCCTTTTGGGTATGCATTCCAATTGGGCCTCTGTTATTGTTTTTGTAAACAGCCTCCATGCCACTTGGAGTGTTTGGACTCTCTCAATTTTCCCTTTCAGTTTCTTTTTTACTAGTTTCCTCATCTTTGGGAAATTTCCTTTTTGAAAATTTAAGGTCTCTGTGTTAGATTTTATCAGTGACTTGCGGTCTATGATCAAGTTAAACATAATTGAGTTGTGGTCACTGTTCCCTATTGGATCAGTCACATTAACATCTTGCACCAGATCCTGAGTATTACTCAGGATCAAGTCAAGGATTCTTGTACCTCTAGTTGGGTCCCAGTACTGAACCTTGGGGGACCCCACTCTTTACTTCCCTCCACTTGGAGAAGTGTCCATTTAGTGCTACCCTCTGTTTCCTGCCCCTTAGCCAGTTACTGATCCAGGACAAGACCTGTCCCTTTATTCCATGACTGGTAAGTTTATTCAAGAGCCTTTGGTGTGGGACCTTGTCAAAAGCCTTCTGAAAGTCCAGATAAACAATGTCAACTGGATCCCCCTTATCCACATGCTTGTTGACACTCTCAAAAAATTCCAACAGATTAGTGAGAAAGTTGTGTGAGAGAGAGAGAAAAAGAGAAGCTGTGAGTGTGTGAGAGAGAGAAAGAGAAGCTGTAAGTGAGTGAGAGAAAGAGAAGCTGTGAGTGTGAGAGAGAGAAAGAGAAGCTGTGAGTGAGAGAGAGAGTGAGAAGCTGTGAGTGAGAGAGAGAGAGAAAGAGATGCTGTGAGTGAGAGACAGAGAGAGAAAGAGAAGTTGTTAGTGAGAGAGAGAGAGAGAGAGAGAAGCTGTGAGTGAGAGAGAGAAAGAGTAGCTGTGTGAGAGAGAGAGAGAAGCTGTGAGTGAGAGACAGAGAGATAAAGAGAAGCTGTGAGAAAGAGAGAGAATGAGAAGCTGTGTGTGAGAGAGAAAGAGAAGTTGTTATTGAGAGAGAGAGAGAGAGAGAGAAAGAGCTGTGAGAGAGAGAAAGAGAAAGAGAAGCTGTGTGTGAGAGAGAAAGAGAAGCTGTGAGTGAGAGAGAGAGAGAGAAAGAGAAGCTGTGTGAGAGAGAGAGTGATAAGCTGTGAGGGAGAGAGAGAGAAAGAGAAGCTGTGAGTGACAGACAGTGAGAGAGAGTAGCTGTGTGAGAGAGAGAGAGCAAGAGAAGCTGTGAGTGTGTGTGAGAGAGAGAAAGAAAGCTGTGAGTGAGAGAGAGAGAAAGAGAAAGAGAAGCTGTGAGTGAGAGAGAGAGAGAAGGAGAAGTTGTGTGTGAGAGAGAGATAGAGAAAGAGAAGCTGTGAGAGAGAGAGAGTGATAAGCTGTGAGGGAGAGAGAGAGAGAAAGAGAAGCTGTGAGTGAGAGACAGTGAGAGAGAGTAGCTGTGAGAGAGAGAGAGAAAGAGAACCTGTGAGTGAGAGAAAGAGAGAAAGAGAAGCTGTGAGTGAGAGACAGAGAGAGAAAGAGAAGCTGTGTGTGTGAGAGAGAGTGATAAGCTGTGAGTGAGAGAGAGAGAGAAAGAGAAGCTGTGAGTGAGAGACAGAGAGAGAGTAGCTGTATGTGTGTGTGAGAGAGAGAGCAAGAGAATCTGTGAGTGAGAGAGAGAGAAAAAGAGAAGCTGTGAGTGACAGAGAAAGAGAGAAAGAGAAGCTGTGAGTGAGAGAGAGTGAGAAGCTATGAGAGAGAGAGCAAGAGAAGCTGTGAGTGAGAGAGAGAAAGAGAAGCTGTGAGTGAGAAAGAGAGAGAAAGAGAAGCTGTGAGTGAGAAGACAGAGAGAGAAAGAGAAGCTGTTGAGAGAGAGAGAGAGAAAGAGAAGCTGTGAGTGAGAGAGAGAAAGAAAGAGAAGCTGTGAGAGAGAGAGAAAAAGAGAAGCTGTGAGTGAGAGAGAGAGAGAGAACGAGAAGCTGTGTGTGAGAGAGAAAGAGAAGCTGTGAGTGAGAGAGAGAGAGAAAGAGAAGATGTGAGTGCGAGATAGAGAGAGAAAGAGAAGCTGTGAGTGAGTGAGAGAGAGAGAATGAGAAGCTGTGTGTGTGAGATTAAGAGAAGCTGTGAGTGAGAGAGAGAGAGAAAGAGAAGCTGTGAGTGAGAGAGAGAAAGAGAAGCTGTGAGAGAGAGAGAATGAGAAGCTGTGAGTGAGAGAGAGAAAGAGAGAGAAGCTGTGAGTGTGAGAGAGAGTGAGATAAAGAGAAGCTGTGAGTGAGTGTGAGAGAGAGAGAAGCTGTGAGTGAAAGTGAGAAAGAGAAGCTGATAGTGAGAGAGAGTGAAGCTATGAGTGAGAGACAGAGAGAGAAGCTGTGAGTGAGTGAGAGAGAGAGAAGTTGTGTGAGAGAGAGAGAAAAAGAGAAGCTGTGAGTGAGAGAGAGAGAAAGAGAAGCTGTAAGTGAGTGAGAGAAAGAGAAGTTGTGAGGGTGAGAGAGAGAAAGAGAAGCTGTGAGTGAGAGAGAGAGTGAGAAGCTGTGAGTGAGAGAGAGAGAAAGAGATGCTGTGAGTGAGAGACAGAGAGAGAAAGAGGTTGTTAGTGAGAGAGAGAGAGAAAGAGAAGCTGTGAGAGAGAGAGAGAGAAAGAGAAGCTGTGAGAGAGAGATAGAAGCTGTGAGTGAGAGACAGAGAGAGAAAGAGAATCTGTGTGTGTGTGAGAGAGAGAAGCTGTGTGTGTGAGAGAAAGAGAAGCTGTGAGTGAGAGAGAGAGAGAGAAAGAGAATCTGTGAGTGAGAGAGAGGGAGAAAGAGAAGCTGTGAGAGAGAGAGAAAGAGAAGCTGTGAGTGAGAAACAGAGAGAGAAAGAGAAGCTGTGTGTGTGAGAGAGAGTGATAAGCTGTGAGTGAGAGAGAGAGAAAGAGAAGCTGTGAGTGTGTGTGTGAGAGAGAAAGAAAGCTGTGAGTGAGAGAGAGAGAGAAAGAGAAGGTGTGAGTGTGTGAGAGAGAGAAGGAGAAGTTGTGTGAGAGAGAGATAGAGAAAGAGTAGCTGTGAGAGAGAGAGAGAGAGAGAAAAAGAGAAGCTGTGAGTGTGTGAGAGAGAGAAAGAGAAGTTATGAGAGAGAGAGAAAAAGAGAAGCTGTGAGTGAGAGTGAAAGAGAGAAATAGAAGCTACGAGTGAGAGAGAGAGAGAAGCTGTGAGTGTGTGAGAGAGAGAAAGAGAAGCTGTGAGTGAGAGACAGAGGGAGAAAGAAAGGGGGTGAGTGCGAGAGAGAGAAAGAGAAGCTGTGAGAGAGAGAGAAAAAGAGAAGCTGTGAGTGAGAAAGAGAGAGAAAGAGAAGCTGTGAGTGAGAGACAGAGAGAGAAAGAGAAGCTGTGTGTGTGAGAGAGAAAGAGAAGCTGTGAGTGAGAGAGAGAGTAGCTGTGAGTGAAAGTGAGAAATAGAAGCTGATAGTGTGAGAGAGAGAGAAGCTGTGAGTGAGAGAAAGAGAAAGAGAAGCTGTGAGTAAGAGAGAAAACGAGAAATAGAAGCTATGAGTGAGAGGCAGAGAAAGAAGCTGTGAGTGAGTGAGAGAGAGAGAAGCTGTGTGAGAGAGAGAGAGAAAAAGAGAAGCTGTGAGAGAGAGAGAGAGAGAAGCTGTAAGTGAGTGAGAGAAGGAGAAGCTGTGAGTGTGTGAGAGAGAAAGAGAAGCTGTGAGTGAGAGAGAGAGAGAGAAAGAGAAGTTGTTAGTGAGAGAGAGAGAGAAAGAGAAGCTTTGAGAGAGAGAGAGAGAGAGAGAGAAGCTGTGAGTGAGAGAGAGAAGGTGTGAGTGAGAGACAGAGAGATAAAGAGAAGCTGAGAGAGAGAGTGAGAAAGAGAAACTGTGAGAGAGAGAGAATGAGAAGCTGTGTGAGAGGGAGAGAGAAAGAGAGAAATAGAAGCTACGAGTGAGAGAGAGAGAAGCTGTGAGTGTGTGAGAGAGAGGGTGAAGCTGTGAGTGAAAAAGAGAGAAAGTGAAGCTGTGAGTGAGAGATAGAGAGAGAAAGAGAAGCTGTGAGTTAGAGAGAGAGAACAAGAAGCTGTGTGTGTGAGATAAAGAGAAGCTGTGAGTGAGAGACAGAGAGAGAAAGAGAAGCTGTGAGTGAGAGATAGAGAGAGAAAGAGAAGCTGTGAGTGAGAGAGAGAGAGAAAGAGAAGCTATGAGTGAGAGAGAGAGAAGCTGTGAGTGAGAGAGAGAAGCTGTGCGTGAGAGAGAGAGAGAAGCTGTGTGTGTGTGTGTGAGAGAAGCTGTGAGTGAGAGAGAGAGAAAGAAAGAGAAGCTGTGTGATAGAGAGAGAGAAGCTGTGAGTGTGAGAGAGAGTGAGATAAAGAGAAGTTGTGAGTGAGTGAGTGAGTGAGAGAAGCTGTGAGTGAAAGAGAGAAAGGGAAGCTGTGAGTGAGAGAGAGAGAAGCTGTGAGTGAGAGAGAGAAAGAAAGAGAAGCTGTGAGTGAGAGACAGAGAGAGAAAGAAAGGGTGTGAGTGAGAGACAGAGAGAGAAAGAGAAGCTGTGTGTGTGAGAGAGAAAGAGAAGCTGTGAGTGAGAGAGAGAGAAGCTGTGAGTGAAAGTGAGAAAGAGAAGCTGATAGAGAGAGAGAGAGAAGCTGTGAGTGAGAGAAAGATAAAGAGAAGCTGTGAGTAAGAGAGAAAGAGAGAAATAGAAGCTATGAGTGAGAGACAGAGAGAGAAGCTGTGAGTGAGTGAGAGAGAGAGAAGCTGTGAGTGAGAGACAGAGAGAGAAAGAGAAGTTGTTAGTGAGAGAGAGAGAGAGAGAGATTGAAAGAGAAGCTGTGTGTGAGAGAGAGAGAGAAACTATGAGTGAGAGAGAGAGAAAGAGATGCTGTGAGTGAGAGACAGAGAGAGAAAGAGAAGTTGTTAGTGAGAGAGAGAGAGAGAAAGAGAAGCTGTGAGAGAGAGAGATAGAAGCTGTGAGTGAGAGACAGAGAGAGAAAGAGAAGCTGTGTGTGTGAGAGAGAGAGAAGCTGTGTGTGAGAGAGAAAGAGAAGCTGTGAGTGAGAGAGAGAGAGAAAGAGAATCTGTGAGTGAGAGAGAGAGAGAGAAAGAGAAGCTGTGTGAGAGAGAGAAAGAGAAGCTGTGAGTGAGAAACAGAGAGAGAAAGAGAAGCTGTGTGAGAGAGAGAAAGTGATAAGCTGTGAGTGAGAGAGAAAGAGAAGCTGTGAGTGTGTGTGTGAGAGAGAAAGAAAGCTGTGAGTGAGAGAGAGAGAAAGAGAAGGTGTGAGTGTGTGAGAGAGAGAAGAAGTTGTGTGTGAGAGAGATAGAGAAAGAGTAGCTGTGAGAGAGAGAGAGAAAGAGAAGCTGTGAGTGTGTGTGTGAGAGAAAGAGAAGTTGTGTGAGAGAGAGAAAAAGAGAAGCTGTGAGTGAGAGTGAAAGAGAGAAATAGAAGCTACGAGTGAGAGAGAGAGACAAGCTGTGAGTGTGTGTGAGAGAGGAAGTGAAGCTGTGAGTGAAAAAGAGAGAAAGAGTAGCTGTGAGTGAGAGATAGAGAGAGAAAGAGAAGCTGTGAGTTAGAGAGAGAGAGAGAATGAGAAGCTGTGTGTGTGAGATAAAGAGAAGCTGTGAGTGAGAGAGAGAGAAAGAGAAGCTGTGAGTGAGAGATAGAGAGAGAAAGAGAAGCTGTGAGTGAGAGAGAGAGAGAAAGAGAAGCTATGAGTGAGAGAGAGAGAGAAGCTGTGAGTGAGAGAGAGAAGCTGTGCGTGAGAGAGAGAGAAAGAAAGAGAAGCTGTGTGATAGAGAGAGAGAAGCTGTGAGTGTGAGAGAGAGTGAGATAAAGAGAAGTTGTGAGTGAGTGAGTGAGTGAGAGAAGCTGTGAGTGAAAGAGAGAAAGGGAAGCTGTGAGTGAGAGAGAGAGAGAGAAGCTGTGAGTGAGAGACAGAGAGAGAAAGAGAAGCTGTGTGTGAGAGAGAGTGTGATAAGCTCTGTGTGTGTGTGAGAGAGAAGCTATGAGTGAGAGAAAGAGAAAGAGAAGCTGTGAGTGAGAGAGAGAGAAGCTGTGAGTGAGAGAGAGAAAGAGAAGCTGTGAGTGAGAGACAGAGAGAGAAAGAAAGGGTGTGAGTGAGAGACAGAGAGAGAAAGAGAAGCTGTGTGTGTGAGAGAGAAAGAGAAGCTGTGAGTGAGAGAGAGAGAAGCTGTGAGTGAAAGTGAGAAAGAGAAGCTGATAGAGAGAGAGAGAGAAGCTGTGAGTGAGAGAAAGATAAAGAGAAGCTGTGAGTAAGAGAGAAAGAGAGAAATAGAAGCTATGAGTGAGAGACAGAGAGAGAAGCTGTGAGTGAGTGAGAGAGAGAGAAGCTGTGAGTGAGAGACAGAGAGAGAAAGAGAAGTTGTTAGTGAGAGAGAGAGAGAGAGAGAGAAAGAGAAGCTGTGTGTGAGAGAGAAAGAGAAGCTGTGAGTGAGTGAGAGAGAGAGAGAGAAAGAGAAGCTGTGAGAGAGGAGAGAAAGAGAAGCTGTAAGTGAGAGACAGAGAGAGAAAGAGAAGCTGTGTGAGAGAGAAAGTGATAAGCTGTGAGGGAGAGAGAGAGAAAGAGAAGCTGTGAGTGAGAGACAGTGAGAGAGAGTAGCTGTGTGAGAGAGAGAGAGCAAGAGAAGCTGTGAGTGTGTGTGTGAGAGAGAAAGAAAGCTGTGATTGAGAGAGAGAGAGAAAGAGAAGCTGTGAGTGAGAGAGAGAGAGAAGCTGTGAGTGTGTGTGAGAGAGAAAGTGAAGTTGTGAGAGAGAGAGAAAAAGAGAAGCTGTGAGTGAGAGTGAAAGAGAGAAATAGAAGCTACGAGTGAGAGAGAGAGAAGCTGTGAGTGTGTGAGAGAGAGGAAGTGAAGCTGTGAGTGAAAAAGAGAGAAAGTGAAGCTGTGAGTGAGAGATAAGAGAGAAAGAGAAGCTGTGAGTTAGAGAGAGAGAGAATGAGAAGCTGTGTGTGAGAGATAAAGAGAAGCTGTGAGTGAGAGAGAGAGAGAAAGAGAAGCTGTGTGTGAGAGATAGAGAGAGAAAGAGAAGCTGTGAGTGAGGGAGAGAATCTGTGAGTGATAGAGAGAGAGAAAGAGAAGCTATGAGTGAGAGAGAGAGAGAAGCTGTGAGTGAGAGAGAGAAGCTGTGCGTGAGAGAGAAAGAGAGAAGCTGTGTGTGTGTGTGTGAGAGAGAGAAGCTGTGAGTGAGAGAGAGAGAGAAAGAGAAGCTGTGTGATAGAGAGAGAGAGAAGCTGTAAGTGTGAGAGAGAGTGAGATAAAGAGAAGTTGTGAGTGAGAGAGAGAGAGAGAGAAGCTGTGAGTGAGAGACAGAGAGAGAAAGAGAAGCTGTGTGTGTGAGAGAGAGTGATAAGCTGTGTGTGTGAGAGAGAGAAGCTGTGAGTGAGTGAGAGAGAAAGAGAAGCTGTGAGTGAGTGAGAGAGAGAAGCTGAGTGAGAGAGAGAAATAGAAGCTGTGAGTGAGAGACAGAGGGAGAAAGAAAGGGTGTGAGTGCGAGAGAGAGAAAGAGAAGCTGTGTGAGAGAGAGAAAGAGAAGCTGTGAGTGAGAAAGAGAGAGAAAGAGAAGCTGTGAGTGAGAGACAGAGAGAGAAAGAGAAGCTGTGTGTGTGAGAGAGAAAGAGATGCTGTGAGTGAGGGAGAGAGAAGCTGTGAGTGAAAGTGAGAAATAGAAGCTGATAGTGAGAGAGAGAGAGAAGCTGTGTGTGATAGAAAGAGAAATAGAAGCTATGAGTGAGAGACAGAGAGAGAAGCTGTGAGTGAGAGAGAAAGAGAGAAGCTGTGAGTGAGAGACAGAGAGATAAAGAGAAGCTGTGAGTGAAAAAGAGAGAAAGTGAAGCTGTGAGTGAGAGATAGAGAGAGAAAGAGAAGCTGTGAGTTAGAGAGAGAGAGAGAATGAGAAGCTGTGTGTGTGAGATAAAGAGAAGCTGTGAGTGAGAGAGAGAGAGAGAAAGAGAAGCTGTGAGTGAGAGATAGAGAGAGAAAGAGAAGCTGTGAGTGAGAGAGACAGAGAGAATCTGTGAGTGAGAGAGAGAGAGAAAGAGAAGCTATGAGTGAGAGAGAGAAGCTGTGAGTGAGAAAGAGAAGCTGTGTGTGTGAGAGAGAGAGAGAAGCTGTGTGTGTGTGTGTGTGAGAGAGAAGCTGTGAGTGAGAGAGAGAGAGAGAAAGAGAAGCTGTGTGATAGAGATAGAGAGAAGCTGTGAGTGTGAGAGAGAGTGAGATAAAGAGAAGTTGCGAGTGAGTGAGTGAGTGAGAGAAGCTGTGAGTGAAAGAGAGAAAGAGAAGCTGTGAGTGAGAGAGAGAGAGAAGCTGTGAGTGAGAGAGAGAAAGAGAAGCTGTGAGTGAGAGACAGAGGGAGAAAGAAAGGGTGTGAGTGCGAGAGAGAGAAAGAGAAGCTGTGAGAGAGAGAGAAAGAGAATCTGTGAGTGAGAAAGAGGGAGAAAGAGAAGCTGTGTGTGTGAGAGAGAAAGAGAAGCTGTGAGTGAGAGAGAGAGAAGCTGTGAGTGAAAGTGAGAAAGAGAAGCTGATAGTGTGAGAGAGAGAGAAGCTGTGAGTGAGAGAAAGAGAAAGAGAAGGTGTGAGTAAGAGAGAAAGAGAGAAATAGAAGCTATGAGTGAGAGACAGAGAGAGAAGCTGTGAGTGAGTGAGAGAGAGAGAAGCTGTGTGAGAGAGAGAGAGAGAAAAAGAGAAGCTGTGAGAGAGAGAGAGAGAAAGAGAAGCTGTAAGTGAGTGAGAGAAGGAGAAGCTGTGAGTGTGAGAGAGGGAAAGAGAAGCTGTGTGTGTGAGAGAGAGAGATAGAAAGAGAAGTTGTTAGTGAGAGAGAGAGAGAAAGAAAGAGAAGCTTTGAGAGAGAGAGAGAGAGAGAGAAGCTGTGAGTGAGAGAGAAAGAAGCTGTGAGTGAGAGACAGAGAGATATAGAGAAGCTGTGAGAGAGAGTGAGAAAGAGAAGCTGTGAGAGAGAGAGAATGAGAAGCTGTGTGAGAGGGAGAGAGAAAGAGCTGTGTGAGAGAGAGAGAGCAAGAGAATCTGTGAGTGAGAGAGTGAGAGAAAGAGAAGCTGTGAGTGAGAGAGAAAGAGAGAAAGAGAAGCTGTGAGAGAGAGAGAGTGAGAAGCTATGAGAGAGAGAGAGCAAGAGAAGCTGTGAGTGAGAGAGAGAAAGAGAAGCTGTGAGAAATAGAGAGAAAGAGAAGCTGTGAGTGAGAAGACAGAGAGAGAAAGAGAAGCTGCGTGAGAGAGAGAGAGAGAAAGTGAAGCTGTGAGTGAGAGAGAGAGAGAAAGAGAAGCTGTGAGTGTGTGTGAGAGAGAAAGAGAAGCTTTGAGAGAGAGAGAAAAAGAGAAGCTGTGAGTGAGAGTGAAAGAGAGAAATAGAAGCTATGAGTGAGAGAGAGAGAAGCTGTGAGTGAGAGAAAGAGAGAGAAAGAGAAGTTGTTAGTGAGAGAGAGAGAGAGAAAGAGAAGCTTTGAGAGAGAGAGAGAGAGAGAAAGAGAAGCTGTGAGTGAGAGAGAGAGAGAAGCTGTGAGTGAGAGACAGAGAGATAAAGAGAAGCTGTGAGAGAGAGAGAAAGAGAAGCTGTGAGTGAGAGAGAGAGAGAATGAGAAGCTGTGTGAGAGGGAGAGAGAAAGAGAAGATTTTAGTGAGAGAGAGAGAGAGAGAAAGAGTTGTGAGAGAGAGAGAGAAAGAGAAGCTGTGTGAGAGAGAAAGAGAAGCTGTGAGTGAGAGAGAGAGAGAAAGAGAAAGTGAAGCTGTGAGTGAGAGAGAGAAAGAGAACCTGTGAGTGAGAGAAAGAGAGAAAGAGAAGCTGTGAGTGAGAGACAGAGAGAGAAAGAGAAGCTGTGTGTGTGAGAGAGAGTGATAAGCTGTGAGTGAGAGAGAGAGAAAGAGAAGCTGTGAGTGCGAGACAGAGAGAGAGAGTAGCTGTGTGTGTGAGAGAGAGCAAGAGAATCTGTGAGTGAGAGAGAGAGAAAAAGAGAAGCTGTGAGTGACAGAGAAAGAGAGAAAGAGAAGCTGTGAGTGAGAGAGTGTGAGAAGCTATGAGAGAGAGAGAGCAAGAGAAGCTGTGAGTGAGAGAGAGAAAGAGAAGCTGTGAGTGAGAAAGAGAGAGAAAGAGAAGCTGTGAGTGAGATATAGAGACAGAAAGAGAAGCTGTGAGTGAGAGAGAGAGAAAGAGAATCTGTAAGTGAGAGAGAGAGAAAGAGAAGCTATGAGTGAGAGCGAGAGAGAGAAAGAAAGGGTGTGAGTGCGAGACAGAGAGAAAGAGAAGCTGTGAGAGAGAGAGAAAGAGAAGCTGTGTCTGAAAGAGAGAGAAAGAGAAGCTGTGAGTGAGAGAGAGAGAAGCTGTGAGTGAAAGTGAGAAAGAGAAGCTGATAGTGAGAGAGAGAGAGAGAAGCTGTGAGTGAGAGAAAGAGAAAGAGAAGCTGTGAGTAAGAGAGAAATAGAGAAATAGAATCTATGAGTGAGAGACAGAGAGAGAAGCTGTGAGTGAGTGAGAGAGAGATAAGCTGTGTGAGAGAGAGAGAAAAAAAGAGCTGTGAGTGAGAGAGAGAGAGAGAAAGAGAAGTTGTAAGTGAGTGAGAGAAAGTGAAGCTGTGAGTGTGAGAGAGAGAAAGAGAAGCTCTGAGTGAGAGAGAGAGTGAGAAGCTGTGAGTGAGAGAGAGAGAAAGAGAAGCTGTGAGTGAGAGACAGAGAGAGAAAGAGAAGTTGTTAGTGAGAGAGAGAGAGAGAGAGAGAAAGAGAAGCTGTGAGAGAGAGAGAGAGAGAGAAGCTGTGAGTGAGAGAGAGAAGCTGTGAGTGAGAGACATAGAGATAAAGAGAAGCTGTGTGAGAGAGAGAGGCTGAGAGAGAGAGAATGAGAAGCTGTGAGTGAGAGAGAGAAAGAGAGAGAGAAGCTGTGAGTTTGAGAGAGAGTGAGATAAAGAGTAGCTGTGAGTGAGTGAGAGAGAGAGAGAGAGAGAAGCTGTGAGTGAAAGTGAGAAAGAGAAGCTATTAGTGAAAGAGAGAGAGAGAAGCTGTGAGAGAAAGAGAAAGAGAAGCTGTGAGTAAGAGAGAAAGAGAGAAATAGAAGCTATGAGTGAGAGACAGAGAGAGAAGCTGTGAGTGAGTGAGAGAGAGAAGTTGTGAGAGAGAGAGAAAAAGAGACGCTGTGAGTGAGAGAGAGAGAGAAAGAGAAGCTGTGAGTGAGAGATAGAGAGAGAAAGAGAAGCTGTGAGAAAGAGAGAGAATGAGAAGCTGTGAGTGTGAGAGAGAGAAAGAGAAGCTGTGTGAGAGAGAGAGTGAGAAGCTGTGAGTGAGAGAGAGAGAGAAAGAGATGCCTTTGAGTGAGAGACAGAGAGAGAAAGAGAAGTTGTTAGTGAGAGAGAGAGAGAGAGAGAGAGAAGCTGTGAGTGAGAGAGAGAAAGAGTAGCTGTGAGTGTGTGTGTGAGAGAAAGAGAAGCTGTGTGAGAGAGAGAAAAAGAGAAGCTGTGAGTGAGAGAGAGAGAGAACGAGAAGCTGTGTGTGAGAGAGAAAGAGAAGCTGTGAGTGAGAGAGAGAGAGAAAGAGAAGCTGTGAGTGAGAGATAGAGAGAGAAAGAGAAGCTGTGAGAAAGAGAGAGAATGAGAAGCTGTGAGAGAGAGAGAAAGAGAAGTTGTTATTGAGAGAGAGAGAGAGAAAGAGCTGTGAGAGAGAGAAAGAGAAAGAGAAGCTGTGTGTGAGAGAGAAAGAGAAGCTGTGAGTGAGAGAGAGAGAGAGAGAAAGAGAAGCTGTGAGAGAGAGAAAGAGAAGCTGTGAGCGAGAGACAGTGAGAGAAAGAGAAGCTGTGTGTGAGAGAGAGAGTGATAAACTGTGTGAGTGTGAGAGAGAGAACTTGTGAGTGAGAGAGAGAGAAAGAAAAGCTGTGAGTGAGAGAGAGAGTGAGAAGCTGTGAGTGAGAGAGAGAGAGAGAGAGAAGCTGTGAGTGAGAGACAGAGAGAGAAAGAGAAGTTGTTAGTGAGAGAGAGAGAGAGAGAGAAGCTGTGAGAGAGAGAGAAAGAGAAGCTGTGAGTGAGAGAGAGAATGAGAAGCTGTGTGAGAGGGAGAGGGAAAGAGAAGATTTTAGTGAGAGAGAGAGAGAGAAAGAGCTGTGAGAGAGAGAGAGAGAAAGAGAAGCTGTGTGAGAGAGAAAGAGAAGCTGTGAGTGAGAGAGAGAGAGAAAGTGAAGCTGTGAGTGAGAGAGAGAGAGAAAGAGAACCTGTGAGTGAGAGAAAGAGAGAAAGAGAAGCTGTGAGTGAGAGACAGAGAGAGAAAGAGAAGCTGTGTGTGTGAGAGAGTGATAAGCTGTGAGTGAGAGACAGAGAGAAAGAGAAGCTGTGAGTGAAAGACAGAGAGAGAGAGTAGCTGTGTGTGTGTGAGAGAGAGAGAGCAAGAGAATCTGTGAGTGAGAGAGAGAGAAAAAGAGAAGCTGTGAGTGACAGAGAAAGAGAGAAAGAGAAGCTGTGAGTGAGAGAGAGTGAGAAGCTATGGGAGAGAGAGAGCAAGAGAAGCTGTGAGTGAGAGAGAGAAAGAGAAGCTGTGAGTGAGAAAGAGAGAGAAAGAGAAGCTGTGAGTGAGAAGACAGAGAGAGAAAGAGAAGCTGTGTGTGTGAGAGAGAGAGAAAGAGATGCTGTGAGTGTGTGTGAGAGAGAAAGTGAATCTGTGAGTGTGTGTGTGAGAGAAAGAGAAGCTGTGAGAGAGAGAGAAAAAGAGAAGCTGTGAGTGAGAGAGAGAGAGAACGAGAAGCTGTGTGTGAGAGAGAAAGAGAAGCTGTGAGTGAGAGAGAGAGAGAAAGAGAAGCTGTGAGTGAGAGATAGAGAGAGAAAGAAAAGCTGTGAGTGAGTGAGAGAGAGAGAATGAGAAGCTGTGTGTGTGAGATTAAGAGAAGCTGTGAGTGAGAGAGAGAGAGAAAGAGAAGCTGTGAGTGAGAGACAGAGAGATAAAGAGAAGCTGTGAGAGAGAGTGAGAAAGAGAAGCTGTGAGAGAGAGAGAATGAGAAGCTGTGTGAGAGGGAGAGAAAAAGAGAGAAATAGAAGCTACAAGTGAGAGAGAGAGAGAAGCTGTGAGTGTGTGAGAGAGGGGAAGTGAAGCTGTGAGTGAAAAAGAGAGAAAGTGAAGCTGTGAGTGAGAGGTAGAGAGAGAAAGAGAAGCTGTGAGTTAGAGAGAGAGGGAGAACGAGAAGCTGTGTGTGTGAGATAAAGAGAAGCTGTGAGTAAGAGAGAGAGAGAGAAAGAGACGCTGTGAGTGAGAGATAGAGAGAGAAAGAGAAGCTGTGAGTGAGAGAGACAGAGAGAATCTGTGAGTGAGAGAGAGAGAGAAAGAGAATATATGTGTGAGAGAGAGAGAAGCTGTGAGTGAGAGAGAGAAGCTGTGCGTGAGAGAGAGAGAGAGAAGCTGTGTGTGTGTGTGTGAGAGAGAGAAGCTGTGAGTGAGAGAGAAAGAGAGAAAGAGAAGCTGTGTGATAGAGAGAGAGATAAGCTGTGAGTGTGAGAGAGAGTGAGATAAAGAGAAGTTGTGAGTGAGTGAGTGACTGAGAGAAGCTGTGAGTGAAAGAGAGAAAGAGAAGCTGTGAGTGAGAGAGAGAGAAGCTGTGAGTGAGAGACAGAGAGAGAAAGAGAAGCTGTGTGAGAGAGAGAGAGTGATAAGCTGTGTGTGTGAGAGAGAGAAGCTGTGAGTGAGAGAGAGCGAGAAAGAGAAGCTTTGAGTGAGAGAGAGAGAGAAGCTGTGAGTGAGAGAGAGAAAGAGAAGCTGTGAGTGAGAGACAGAGGGAGAAAGAAAGGGTGTGAGTGCGAGAGAGAGAAAGAGAAGCTGTGTGAGAGAGAGAAAGAGAAGCTGTGAGTGAGAAAGAGAGAGAAAGAGAAGCTGTGTGTGTGATAGAGAAAGAGAAGCTGTGAGTGAGAGAGAGAGAAGCTGTGAGTGAAAGTGAGAAAGAGAAGCTGATAGTGAGAGAGAGAGAGAAGCTGTGAGTGAGAGAAAGAGAAAGAGAAGCTGTGAGTAAGAGAGAAAGAGAGAAATAGAAGCTATGAGTGAGAGACAGAGAGAGAAGCTGTGAGTGAGTGAGAGAGAGAGAAGCTGTGAGTGAGAGACAGAGAGAGAAAGAGAAGTTGTTAGTGAGAGAGAGAGAGAAAGAGAAAGAGAAGCTGTGTGAGAGAGAGAGAGAGAAGCTGTGAGTGAGAGAGAGAGAGAAGCTGTGAGTGAGAGACAGAGAGATAAAGAGAAGCTGTGAGAGAGAGAGAGAAAGAGAAGCTGTGAGAGAGAGAGAGAATGAGAAGCTTTGAGTGAGAGAGAGAAAGAGAGAGAGAAGCTGTGAGTGTGAGAGAGAGTGAGATAAAGAGAAGCTGTGAGTGAGTGAGAGAGAGAGAGAAGCTGTGAGTGAAAGTGAGAAAGAGAAGCTGATAGTGAGAGAGAGAGAGAGAAGCTGTGAGTGAGAGAAAGAGAAAGAGAAGCTGTGAGTAAGAGAGAAAGAGAGAAATAGAAGCTATGAGTGAGAGACAGAGAGAGAAGCTGTGAGTGAGTGAGAGAGAGAGAAGTTGTGTGAGAGAGAGAGAGAAAAAGAGAAGCTGTGAGTGTGAGAGAGAGAGAAAGAGAAGCTGTAAGTGAGTGAGAGAAAGAGAAGCTGTGAGTGTGTGAGAGAGAAAGAGAAGCTGTGAGTGAGAGAGAGAGTGAGAAGCTGTGAGTGAGAGAGAGAGAGAAAGAGATGCTGTGAGTGAGAGACAGAGAGAGAAAGAGAAGTTGTTAGTGAGAGAGAGAGAGAGAGAGAGAAGCTGTGAGTGAGAGAGAGAAAGAGTAGCTGTGTGTGAGAGAGAGTGAAGCTGTGAGTGAGAGACAGAGAGATAAAGAGAAGCTGTGAGAAAGAGAGAGAATGAGAAGCTGTGTGAGAGAGAGAAAGAGAAGTTGTTATTGAGAGAGAGAGAGAGAGAGAAAGAGCTGTGAGAGAGAGAAAGAGAAAGAGAAGCTGTGTGTGAGAGAGAAAGAGAAGCTGTGAGTGAGAGAGAGAGAGAGAAAGAGAAGCTGTGAGAGAGAGAGAAAGAGAAGCTGTGAGTGAGAGACAGAGAGAGAAAGAGAAGCTGTGTGAGAGAGAGAGTGATAAGCTGTGAGGGAGAGAGAGAGAAAGAGAAGCTGTGAGTGACAGACAGTGAGAGAGAGTAGCAGTGTGAGAGAGAGAGAGCAAGAGAAGCTGTGAGTGTGTGTGAGAGAGAGAAAGAAAGCTGTGAGTGAGAGAGAGAGAAAGAGAAAGAGAAGCTGTGAGTGAGAGAGAGAGAGAAGGAGAAGTTGTGTGTGAGAGAGAGATAGAGAAAGAGAAGCTGTGTGAGAGAGAGAGTGATAAGCTGTGAGGGAGAGAGAGAGAGAAAGAGAAGCTGTGAGTGAGAGACAGTGAGAGAGAGTAGCTGTGTGAGAGAGAGAGAAAGAGAACCTGTGAGTGAGAGAAAGAGAGAAAGAGAAGCTGTGAGTGAGAGACAGAGAGAGAAAGAGAAGCTGTGAGTGAGAGACAGAGAGAGAGAGTAGCTGTATGTGTGTGTGTGAGAGAGAGCAAGAGAATCTGTGAGTGAGAGAGAGAGAAAAAGAGAAGCTGTGAGTGACAGAGAAAGAGAGAAAGAGAAGCTGTGAGTGAGAGAGAGTGAGAAGCTATGAGAGAGAGAGCAAGAGAAGCTGTGAGTGAGAGAGAGAGAGAAAGAGAAGCTGTGAGTGTGTGTGAGAGAGAAAGAGAAGCTGTGAGAGAGAGAGAAAAAGAGAAGCTGTGAGTGAGAGAGAGAGAGAATGAGAAGCTGTGTGTGAGAGAGAAAGAGAAGCTGTGAGTGAGAGAGAGAGAGAAAGAGAAGCTGTGAGTGCGAGATAGAGAGAGAAAGAGAAGCTGTGAGTGAGTGAGTGAGAGAGAATGAGAAGCTGTGTGTGTGAGATTAAGAGAAGCTGTGAGTGAGAGAGAGAGAGAAAGAGAAGCTGTGAGTGAGAGAGAGAAAGAGAAGCTGTGAGAGAGAGAGAATGAGAAGCTGTGAGTGAGAGAGAGAAAGAGAGAGAGAAGCTGTGAGTGTGAGAGAGAGTGAGATAAAGAGAAGCTGTGAGTGAGTGTGAGAGAGAGAGAAGCTGTGAGTGAAAGTGAGAAAGAGAAGCTGATAGTGAGAGAGAGTGAAGCTATGAGTGAGAGACAGAGAGAGAAGCTGTGAGTGAGTGAGAGAGAGAGAAGTTGTGTGAGAGAGAGAGAAAAAGAGAAGCTGTGAGTGAGAGAGAGAGAGAAAGAGAAGCTGTAAGTGAGTGAGAGAAAGAGAAGTTGTGAGTGTGAGAGAGAGAAAGAGAAGCTGTGAGTGAGAGAGAGAGTGAGAAGCTGTGAGTGAGAGAGAGAGAAAGAGATGCTGTGAGTGAGAGACAGAGAGAGAAAGAGAAGTTGTTAGTGAGAGAGAGAGAGAGAAAGAGAAGCTGTGAGAGTGAGAGAGAGAAAGAGAAGCTGTGAGAGAGAGAGATAGAAGCTGTGAGTGAGAGACAGAGAGAGAAAGAGAATCTGTGTGTGTGTGAGAGAGAGAAGCTGTGTGTGAGAGAGAAAGAGAAGCTGTGAGTGAGAGAGAGAGAGAAAGAGAATCTGTGAGTGAGAGAGAGAGAGAAAGAGAAGCTGTGAGAGAGAGAGGAAGAGAAGCTGTGAGTGAGAAACAGAGAGAGAAAGAGAAGCTGTGTGAGAGAGAGAGAGTGATAAGCTGTGAGAGAGAGAGAGAGAAAGAGAAGCTGTGAGTGTGTGTGTGAGAGAGAAAGAAAGCTGTGAGTGAGAGAGAGAGAGAAAGAGAAGGTGTGAGTGTGTGAGAGAGAGAAGGAGAAGTTGTGTGAGAGAGAGATAGAGAAAGAGTAGCTGTGAGAGAGAGAGAGAGAAAGAGAAGCTGTGAGTGTGTGTGAGAGAGAAAGAGAAGTTGTGAGAGAGAGAGAGAAAAAGAGAAGCTGTGAGTGAGAGTGAAAGAGAGAAATAGAAGCTACGAGTGTGAGAGAGAGAGAAGCTGTGAGTGTGTGAGAGAGAGGAAGTGAAGCTGTGAGTGAAAAAGAGAGAAAGAGAAGCTGTGAGTGAGAGATAGAGGGAGAAAGAGAAGCTGTGAGTTAGAGAGAGAGAGAGAGAATGAGAGACTGTGTGTGTGAGATAAAGAGAAGCTGTGAGTGAGAGAGAGAGAAAGAGAAGCTGTGAGTGAGAGATAGAGAGAGAAAGAGAAGCTGTGAGTGAGAGAGAGAGAGAAAGAGAAGCTATGAGTGAGAGAGAGAGAAGCTGTGAGTGAGAGAGAGAAGCTGTGTGTGAGAGAGAGAGAGAAGCTGTGTGTGTTTGTGTGAGAGAGAGAAGCTGTGAGTGAGAGAGAGAGAAAGAAAGAGAAGCTGTGTGATAGAGAGAGAGAAGCTGTGAGTGTGAGAGAGAGTGAGATAAAGAGAAGTTGTGAGTGAGTGAGTGAGTGAGAGAAGCTGTGAGTGAAAGAGAGAAAGGGAAGCTGTGAGTGAGAGAGAGAGAGAAGCTGTGAGTGAGAGACAGAGAGAGAAAGAGAAGCTGTGTGTGAGAGAGAGTGTGATAAGCTCTGTGTATGTGAGAGAGAGAAGCTATGAGTGAGAGAAAGAGAAAGAGAAGCTGTGAGTGAGAGAGAGAGAGAAGCTGTGAGTGAGAGAGAGAAAGAGAAGCTGTGAGTGAGAGACAGAGAGAGAAAGAAAGGGTGTGAGTGAGAGACAGAGAGAGAAAGAGAAGCTGTGTGTGTGAGAGAGAAAGAGAAGCTGTGAGTGAGAGAGAGGGAAGCTGTGAGTGAAGGTGAGAAAGAGAAGCTGATAGAGAGAGAGAGAGAAGCTGTGAGTGAGAGAAAGATAAAGAGAAGCTGTGAGTAAGAGAGAAAGAGAGAAATAGAAGCTATGAGTGAGAGACAGAGAGAGAAGCTGTGAGTGAGTGAGAGAGAGAGAAGCTGTGAGTGAGAGACAGAGGGAGAAAGAGAAGTTGTTAGTGAGAGAGAGAGAGAGATTGAAAGAGAAGCTGTGTGTGTGAGAGAGAGAGAAACTATGAGTGAGAGAGAGAGAAAGAGATGCTGTGAGTGAGAGACAGAGAGAGAAAGAGAAGTTGTTAGTGAGAGAGAGAGAGAAAGAGAAGCTGTGAGAGAGAGAGATAGAAGCTGTGAGTGAGAGACAGAGAGAGAAAGAGAAGCTGTGTGTGTGTGAGAGAGAGAAGCTGTGTGTGAGAGAGAAACTGTGAGTGAGAGAGAGAGAAAGAGAATCTGTGAGTGAGAGAGAGAGAGAAAGAGAAGCTGTGTGTGAGAGAGAAAGAGAAGCTGTGAGTGAGAAACAGAGAGAGAAAGAGAAGCTGTGTGAGAGAGAGAAAGTGATAAGCTGTGAGTGAGAGAGAGAGAAAGAGAAGCTGTGAGTGTGTGTGAGAGAGAGAAAGAAAGCTGTGAGTGAGAGATAGAGAAAGAGAAGGTGTGAGTGTGTGTGAGAGAGAAGGAGAAGTTGTGTGAGAGAGAGATAGAGAAAGAGTAGCTGTGAGAGAGAGAGAGAGAAAGAGAAGCTGTGAGTGTGTGTGAGAGAGAAAGAGAAGTTGTGTGAGAGAGAGAAAAAGAGAAGCTGTGAGTGAGAGTGAAAGAGAGAAATAGAAGCTACGAGTGAGAGAGAGAGACAAGCTGTGAGTGTGTGTGAGAGAGGAAGTGAAGCTGTGAGTGAAAAAGAGAGAAAGAGAAGCTGTGAGTGAGAGAGAGAGAGAAGCTGTGAGTGAGAGAGAGAAGCTGTGTGTGAGAGAGAGAGAGAAGCTGTGTGTGTGTGTGAGAGAGAGAGAAGCTGTGAGTGAGAGAGAGAGAAAGAAAGAGAAGCTGTGTGATAGAGAGAGAGAAGCTGTGAGTGTGAGAGAGAGTGAGATAAAGAGAAGTTGTGAGTGAGTGAGTGAGTGAGAGAAGCTGTGAGTGAAAGAGAGAAAGGGAAGCTGTGAGTGAGAGAGAGAGAGAGAAGCTGTGAGTGAGAGACAGAGAGAGAAAGAGAAGCTATGAGTGAGAGAGAGAGAGAAGCTGTGAGTGAGAGAGAGAAGCTGTGCGTGAGAGAGAGAGAGAAGCTGTGTGTGTGTGTGAGAGAGAGAAGCTGTGAGTGAGAGAGAGAGAAAGAAAGAGAAGCTGTGTGATAGAGAGAGAGAAGCTGTGAGTGTGAGAGAGAGTGAGATAAAGAGAAGTTGTGAGTGAGTGAGTGAGTGAGAGAAGCTGTGAGTGAAAGAGAGAAAGGGAAGCTGTGAGTGAGAGAGAGAGAAGCTGTGAGTGAGAGACAGAGAGAGAAAGAGAAGCTGTGTGTGAGAGAGAGTGTGATAAGCTCTGTGTGTGTGTGAGAGAGAAGCTATGAGTGAGAGAAAGAGAAAGAGAAGCTGTGAGTGAGAGAGAGAGAAGCTGTGAGTGAGAGAGAGAGAGAGAAGCTGTGAGTGAGAGACAGAGAGAGAAAGAGAAGCTGTGTGTGTGTGAGAGAAAGAGAAGCTGTGAGTGAGAGAGAGAGAAGCTGTGAGTGAAAGTGAGAAAGAGAAGCTGATAGAGAGAGAGAGAGAAGCTGTGAGTGAGAGAAAGATAAAGAGAAGCTGTGAGTAAGAGAGAAAGAGAGAAATAGAAGCTATGAGTGAGAGACAGAGAGAGAAGCTGTGAGTGAGTGAGAGAGAGAGAAGCTGTGAGTGAGAGACAGAGAGAGAAAGAGAAGTTGTTAGTGAGAGAGAGAGAGAGAGAGAAAGAGAAGCTGTGTGAGAGAGAGAAAGTGATAAGCTGTGAGTGAGAGAGAGAGAAAGAGAAGCTGTGAGTGTGTGTGAGAGAGAGAAAGAAAGCTGTGAGTGAGAGAGAGAGAAAGAGAAGGTGTGAGTGTGTGTGAGAGAGAAGGAGAAGTTGTGTGAGAGAGAGATAGAGAAAGAGTAGCTGTGAGAGAGAGAGAGAGAAAGAGAAGCTGTGAGTGTGTGTGAGAGAGAAAGAGAAGTTGTGTGAGAGAGAGAAAAAGAGAAGCTGTGAGTGAGAGTGAAAGAGAGAAATAGAAGCTACGAGTGAGAGAGAGAGACAAGCTGTGAGTGTGTGTGAGAGAGGAAGTGAAGCTGTGAGTGAAAAAGAGAGAAAGAGAAGCTGTGAGTGAGAGAGAGAGAAGCTGTGAGTGAGAGAGAGAAGCTGTGCGTGAGAGAGAGAGAGAAGCTGTGTGTGTGTGTGTGTGAGAGAGAAGCTGTGAGTGAGAGAGAGAGAAAGAAAGAGAAGCTGTGTGATAGAGAGAGAGAAGCTGTGAGTGTGAGAGAGAGTGAGATAAAGAGAAGTTGTGAGTGAGTGAGTGAGTGAGAGAAGCTGTGAGTGAAAGAGAGAAAGGGAAGCTGTGAGTGAGAGAGAGAGAGAGAAGCTGTGAGTGAGAGACAGAGAGAGAAAGAGAAGCTATGAGTGAGAGAGAGAGAGAAGCTGTGAGTGAGAGAGAGAAGCTGTGCGTGAGAGAGAGAGAGAAGCTGTGTGTGTGTGTGAGAGAGAGAAGCTGTGAGTGAGAGAGAGAGAAAGAAAGAGAAGCTGTGTGATAGAGAGAGAGAAGCTGTGAGTGTGAGAGAGAGTGAGATAAAGTGAAGTTGTGAGTGAGTGAGTGAGTGAGAGAAGCTGTGAGTGAAAGAGAGAAAGGGAAGCTGTGAGTGAGAGAGAGAGAAGCTGTGAGTGAGAGACAGAGAGAGAAAGAGAAGCTGTGTGTGAGAGAGAGTGTGATAAGCTCTGTGTGTGTGTGAGAGAGAAGCTATGAGTGAGAGAAAGAGAAAGAGAAGCTGTGAGTGAGAGAGAGAGAAGCTGTGAGTGAGAGAGAGAGAGAGAAGCTGTGAGTGAGAGACAGAGAGAGAAAGAAAGGGTGTGAGTGAGAGACAGAGAGAGAAAGAGAAGCTGTGTGTGTGTGAGAGAAAGAGAAGCTGTGAGTGAGAGAGAGAGAAGCTGTGAGTGAAAGTGAGAAAGAGAAGCTGATAGAGAGAGAGAGAGAGAAGCTGTGAGTGAGAGAAAGATAAAGAGAAGCTGTGAGTAAGAGAGAAAGAGAGAAATAGAAGCTATGAGTGAGAGACAGAGAGAGAAGCTGTGAGTGAGTGAGAGAGAGAGAAGCTGTGAGTGAGAGACAGAGAGAGAAAGAGAAGTTGTTAGTGAGAGAGAGAGAGAGAGAGAAAGAGAAGCTGTGAGAGAGAGAGAGAGAGAAACTATGAGTGAGAGAGAGAGAGAAGCTGTGAGTGAGAGACAGAGAGATAAAGAGAAGCTGTGAGAGAGAGAGAGAAAGAGAAGCTGTGAGAGAGAGAGAATGAGAAGCTTTGAGTGAGAGAGAGAAAGAGAGAGAGAAGCTGTGAGTGTGAGAGAGAGTCAGATAAAGAGAAGCTGTGAGTGAGTGAGAGAGAGAGAGAAGCTGTGAGTGAAAGTGAGAAAGAGAAGCTGATAGTGAGAGAGAGAGAGAGAAGCTGTGAGTGAGAGAAAGAGAAAGAGAAGCTGTGAGTAAGAGAGAAAGAGAGAAATAGAAGCTATGAGTGAGAGACAGAGAGAGAAGCTGTGAGTGAGTGAGAGAGAGAGAAGTTGTGTGAGAGAGAGAGAAAAAGAGAAGCTGTGAGTGTGTGTGAGAGAGAAAGAGAAGCTGTAAGTGAGTGAGAGAAAGAGAAGCTGTGAGTGTGTGAGAGAGAAAGAGAAGCTGTGAGTGAGAGAGAGAGTGAGAAGCTGTGAGTGAGAGAGAGAGAAAGAGATGCTGTGAGTGAGAGACAGAGAAAGAGAAGTTGTTAGTGAGAGAGAGAGAGAGAGAGAGAGAAGCTGTGAGAGAGAGAGAGAAAGAGAAGCTGTGTGTGAGAGAGAGAGAAGCTGTGAGTGAGAGACAGAGAGATAAAGAGAAGCTGTGAGAGAGAGAGAGAATGAAAAGGTGTGTGTGAGAGAGAAAGAGAAGTTATTGAGAGAGAGAGAGAGAAAGAAAGAGCTGTGAGAGAGAGAAAGAGAAAGAGAAGCTGTGTGTGAGAGAGAAAGAGAAGCTGTGAGTGAGAGAGAGAGAGAGAAAGAGAAGCTGTGAGAGAGAGAGAAAGAGAAGCTGTGAGTGAGAGACAGAGAGAGAAAGAGAAGCTGTGTGAGAGAGAGAGTGAGTAAGCTGTGAGGGAGAGAGAGAGAGAAAGAGAAGCTGTGAGTGAGAGACAGTGAGAGAGAGTAGCTGTGAGAGAGAGCGAGAGCAAGAGAAGCTGTGAGTGTGTGTGAGAGAGAGAAAGAAAGCTGTGAGTGAGAGAGAGAGAGAAAGAGAAGCTGTGAGTGAGAGAGAGAGAGAAGGAGAAGTTGTGTGAGAGAGAGAGATAGAGAAAGAGAAGCTGTGTGAGTGAGAGAAAGAGAAGCTGTGAGTGTGTGTGAGAGAGAAAGTGAAGTTGTGAGAGAGAGAGAAAAAGAGAAGCTGTGAGTGAGAGTGAAAGAGAGAAATAGAAGCTACGAGTGAGAGAGAGAGAGAAGCTGTGAGTGTGTGAGAGAGAGGAAGTGAAGCTGTGAGTGAAAAAGAGAGAAAGTGAAGCTGTGAGTGAGAGATAGAGAGAGAAAGAGAAGCTGTGAGTTAGAGAGAGAGAGAGAACGAGAAGCTGTGTGTGAGAGAGAGAGAGAATCTGTGAGTGACAGAGAGAGAGAAAGAGAAGCTATGAGTGAGAGAGAGAGAAACTGTGAGTGAGAGAGAGAAGCTGTGCGTGAGAGAGAGAGAGAGAGAGAGAAGCTGTGTGTGTCTGTGAGAGAGAGAGAAGCTGTGTGAGAGAGAGAGAGAGAGAAGCTGTGTGATAGAGAGAGAGAGAAGCTGTGAGTGTGAGACAGAGTGAGATAAAGAGAAGTTGTGAGTGAGAGAGAGAGAGAGAGAGAAGCTGTGAGTGAGAGACAGAGAGAGAAAGAGAAGCTGTGTGTGTGAGAGAGAGTGATAAGCTGTGTGTGTGTGAGAGAGAAGCTGTGAGTGAGTGAGAGAGAAAGAGAAGCTGTGAGTGAGTGAGAGAGAGAAGCTGTGAGTGAGAGAGAGAAAGAGAAGCTGTGAGTGAGAGACAGAGGGAGAAAGAAAGGGGGTGAGTGCGAGAGAGAGAAAGAGAAGCTGTGAGAGAGAGAGAGAAAGAGAAGCTGTGAGTGAGAAAGAGAGAGAAAGAGAAGCTGTGAGTGAGAGACAGAGAGAGAAAGAGAAGCTGTGTGTGTGAGAGAGAAAGAGAAGCTGTGAGTGAGAGAGAGAGTAGCTGTGAGTGAAAGTGAGAAATAGAAGCTGATGGTGTGAGAGAGAGAGAGAAGCTGTGAGTGAGAGAAAGAGAAAGAGAAGCTGTGAGTAAGAGAGAAAAAGAGAAATAGAAGCTATGAGTGAGAGACAGAGAGAGAAGCTGTGAGTGAGTGAGAGAGAGAGAAGCTGTGTGAGAGAGAGAGAGAAAAAGAGAAGCTGTGAGAGAGAGAGAGAGAGAGAAGCTGTAAGTGAGTGAGAGAAGGAGAAGCTGTGAGTGTGTGAGAGAGAAAGAGAAGCTGTGAGTGAGAGAGAGAGAGAGAAAGAGAAGTTGTTAGTGAGAGAGAGAGAGAAAGAGAAGCTTTGAGAGAGAGAGAGAGAGAGAGAAGCTGTGAGTGAGAGAGAGAAGCTGTGAGTGAGAGACAGAGAGATAAAGAGAAGCTGAGAGAGAGAGTGAGAAAGAGAAGCTGTGAGAGAGAGAGAATGAGAAGCTGTGTGAGAGGGAGAGAGAAAGAGAGAAATAGAAGCTACGAGTGAGAGAGAGGGAGAAGCTGTGAGTGTGTGAGAGAGAGGGTGAAGCTGTGAGTGAAAAAGAGAGAAAGTGAAGCTGTGAGTGAGAGATAGAGAGAGAAAGAGAAGCTGTGAGTTAGAGAGAGAGAGAACGAGAAGCTGTGTGTGTGAGATAAAGAGAAGCTGTGAGTGAGAGAGAGAGAGATAAAGAGAAGCTGTGAGTGAGAGATAGAGAGAGAAAGAGAAGCTGTGAGTGAGAGAGACAGAGAGAATCTGTGAGTGAGAGAGAGAGAGAAAGAGAAGCTATGAGTGAGATAGAGAGAAGCTGTGAGTGAGAGAGAGAAGCTGTGCGTGAGAGAGAGAGACAGAAGCTGTGTGTGTGTGAGAGAGAGAGAGAAGCTGTGAGTGAGAGAGAGAGAGAGAAAGAGAAGATGTGTGATAGAGAGAGAGAGAAGCTGTGAGTGTGAGAGAGAGTGAGATAAAGAGAAGTTGTGAGTGAGTGAGTGAGTGAGAGAAGCTGTGAGTGAAAGAGAGAAAGAGAAGCTGTGAGTGAGAGAGAGAGAGAGAAGCTGTGAGTGAGAGACAGAGAGAGAAAGAGAAGCTGTGTGTGAGAGAGAGAGTGATAAGCTATGAGAGAGAGAGCAAGAGAAGCTGTGAGTGAGAGAGAGAGGGTGAAGCTGTGAGTGAAAAAGAGAGAAAGTGAAGCTGTGAGTGAGAGACAGAGGGAGAAAGAAAGGGTGTGAGTGCGAGAGAGAGAAAGAGAAGCTGTGTGAGAGAGAGAAAGAGAAGCTGTGAGTGAGAAAGAGAGAGAAAGAGAAGCTGTGAGTGAGAGACAGAGGGAGAAAGAAAGGGTGTGAGTGCGAGAGAGAGAGTGATAAGCTGTGTGTGTGTGAGAGAGAAGCTGTGAGTGAGAGAGAGAGAAAGAGAAGCTTTGAGTGAGAGAGAGAGAGAAGCTGTGAGTGAGAGAGAGAAAGAGAAGCTGTGAGTGAGAAAGAGAGAGAAAGAGAAGCTGTGTGTGTGATAGAGAAAGAGAAGCTGTGAGTGAGAGAGAGAGAAGCTGTGAGTGAAAGTGAGAAAGAGAAGCTGATAGTGAGAGAGAGAGAGAAGCTGTGAGTGAGAGAAAGAGAAAGAGAAGCTGTGAGTAAGAGAGAAAGAGAGAAATAGAATCTATGAGTGAGAGACAGAGAGAGAAGCTGTGAGTGAGTGAGAGAGAGAGAAGCTGTGAGTGAGAGACAGAGAGAGAAAGAGAAGTTGTTAGTGAGAGAGAGAGAGAAAGAGAAAGAGAAAGAGAAGCTTTGAGAGAGAGAGAGAAGCTGTGAGTGAGAGAGAGAGAGAAGCTGTGAGTGAGAGACAGAGAGATAAAGAGAAGCTGTGTGAGAGAGAGAGAAAGAGAAGCTGTGAGAGAGAGAGAATGAGAAGCTTTGAGTGAGAGAGAGAAAGAGAGAGAGAAGCTGTGAGTGTGAGAGAGAGTGAGATAAAGAGAAGCTGTGAGTGAGTGAGAGAGAGAGAGAAGCTGTGAGTGAAAGTGAGAAAGAGAAGCTGATAGTGAGAGAGAGAGAGAGAAGCTGTGAGTGAGAGAAAGAGAAAGAGAAGCTGTGAGTAAGAGAGAAAGAGAGAAATAGAAGCTATGAGTGAGAGACAGAGAGAGAAGCTGTGAGTGAGTGAGAGAGAGAGAAGTTGTGTGAGAGAGAGAGAGAAAAAGAGAAGCTGTGAGTGTGAGAGAGAGAGAAAGAGAAGCTGTAAGTGAGTGAGAGAAAGAGAAGCTGTGAGTGTGAGAGAGAGAAAGAGAAGCTGTGAGTGAGAGAGAGAGTGAGAAGCTGTGAATGAGAGAGAGAGAGAAAGAGATGCTGTGAGTGAGAGACAGAGAGAGAAAGAGAAGTTGTTAGTGAGAGAGAGAGAGAGAGAGAGAAGCTGTGAGTGAGAGAGAGAAAGAGTAGCTGTGTGAGAGAGAGAGTGAAGCTGTGAGTGAGAGACAGAGAGATAAAGAGAAGCTGTGAGAAAGAGAGAGAATGAGAAGCTGTGTGAGAGAGAGAAAGAGAAGTTGTTATTGAGAGAGAGAGAGAGAGAAAGAGCTGTGAGAGAGAGAAAGAGAAAGAGAAGCTGTGTGTGAGAGAGAAAGAGAAGCTGTGAGTGAGAGAGAGAGAGAGAAAGAGAAGCTGTGAGAGAGAGAGAAAGAGAAGCTGTGAGTGAGAGACAGAGAGAGAAAGAGAAGCTGTGTGAGAGAGAGAGTGATAAGCTGTGAGGGAGAGAGAGAGAAAGAGAAGCTGTGAGTGACAGACAGTGAGAGTAGCTGTGTGAGAGAGAGAGAGCAAGAGAAGCTGTGATTGTGTGTGAGAGAGAGAAAGAAAGCTGTGAGTGAGAGAGAGAGAAAGAGAAAGAGAAGCTGTGAGTGAGAGAGAGAGAAAAGGAGAAGTTGTGTGTGAGAGAGAGAGAGAGAGAAAGAGAAGCTGTGTGAGAGAGAGAGTGATAAGTTGTGAGGGAGAGAGAGAGAGAAAGAGAAGCTGTGAGTGAGAGACAGTGAGAGAGAGTAGCTGTGAGAGAGAGAGAGAAAGAGAACCTGTGAGTGAGAGAAAGAGAGAAAGAGAAGCTGTGAGTGAGAGACAGAGAGAGAAAGAGAAGCTGTGTGTGAGAGAGAGAGTGATAAGCTGTGAGTGAGAGAGAGAGAGAAAGAGAAGCTGTGAGTGAGAGAGAGAGAGAACGAGAAGCTGTGTGTGAGAGAGAAAGAGAAGCTGTGAGTGAGAGAGAGAGAGAAAGAGAAGCTGTGAGTGCGAGATAGAGAGAGAAAGAGAAGCTGTGAGTGAGTGAGAGAGAGAGAATGAGAAGCTGTGTGTGTGAGATTAAGAGAAGCTGTGAGTGAGAGAGAGAGAGAAAGAGAAGCTGTGAGTGAGAGAGAGAAAGAGAAGCTGTGAGAGAGAGAGAATGAGAAGCTGTGAGTGAGAGAGAGAAAGAGAGAGAGAAGCTGTGAGTGTGAGAGAGAGTGAGATAAAGAGAAGCTGTGAGTGAGTGTGAGAGAGAGAGAAGCTGTGAGTGAAAGTGAGAAAGAGAAGCTGATAGTGAGAGAGAGTGAAGCTATGAGTGAGAGACAGAGAGAGAAGCTGTGAGTGAGTGAGAGAGAGAGAAGTTGTGTGAGAGAGAGAGAAAAAGAGAAGCTGTGAGTGAGAGAGAGAGAGAAAGAGAAGCTGTAAGTGAGTGAGAGAAAGAGAAGTTGTGAGTGTGAGAGAGAGAAAGAGAAGCTGTGAGTGAGAGAGAGAGTGAGAAGCTGTGAGTGAGAGAGAGAGAAAGAGATGCTGTGAGTGAGAGACAGAGAGAGAAAGAGAAGTTGTTAGTGAGAGAGAGAGAGAGAAAGAGAAGCTGTGAGAGTGAGAGAGAGAAAGGGAAGCTGTGAGAGAGAGAGATAGAAGCTGTGAGTGAGAGACAGAGAGAGAAAGAGAATCTGTGTGTGTGAGAGAGAGAGAAGCTGTGTGTGAGAGAGAAAGAGAATCTGTGAGTGAGAGAGAGAGAGAAAGAGAAGCTGTGAGAGAGAGAGAAAGAGAAGCTGTGAGTGAGAAACAGAGAGAGAAAGAGAAGCTGTGTGAGAGAGAGTGATAAGCTGTGAGTGAGAGAGAGAGAGAGAAGCTGTGAGTGTGTGTGTGAGAGAGAAAGAAGGCTGTGAGTGAGAGAGAGAGAGAAAGAGAAGGTGTGAGTGTGTGAGAGAGAGAAGGAGAAGTTGTGTGAGAGAGAGATAGAGAAAGAGTAGCTGTGAGAGAGAGAGAGAGAAAGAGAAGCTGTGAGTGTGTGAGAGAGAGAAAGAGAAGTTGTGAGAGAGAGAGAGAAAAAGAGAAGCTGTGAGTGAGAGTGAAAGAGAGAAATAGAAGCTACGAGTGAGAGAGAGAGAGAAGCTGTGAGTGTGTGAGAGAGAGGAAGTGAAGCTGTGAGTGAAAAAGAGAGAAAGAGAAGTTGTGAGTGAGAGATAGAGAGAGAAAGAGAAGCTGTGAGTTAGATAGAGAGAGAGAATGAGAAGCTGTGTGTGTGAGATAAAGAGAAGCTGTGAGTGAGAGAGAGAGAAAGAGAAGCTGTGAGTGAGAGATAGAGAGAGAAAGAGAAGCTGTGAGTGAGAGAGAGAGAGAAAGAGAAGCTATGAGTGAGAGAGAGAGAAGCTGTGAGTGAGAGAGAGAAGCTGTGCGTGAGAGAGAGAGAGAAGCTGTGTGTGTTTGTGTGAGAGAGAGAAGCTGTGAGTGAGAGAGAGAAAGAAAGAGAAGCTGTGTGATAGAGAGAGAGAAGCTGTGAGTGTGAGAGAGAGTGAGATAAAGAGAAGTTGTGAGTGAGTGAGTGAGTGAGAGAAGCTGTGAGTGAAAGAGAGAAAGGGAAGCTGTGAGTGAGAGAGAGAGAGAGAAGCTGTGAGTGAGAGACAGAGAGAGAAAGAGAAGCTGTGTGTGAGAGAGTGTGATAAGCTCTGTGTATGTGAGAGAGAGAAGCTATGAGTGAGAGAAAGAGAAAGAGAAGCTGTGAGTGAGAGAGAGAGAGAAGCTGTGAGTGAGAGAGAGAAAGAGAAGCTGTGAGTGAGAGACAGAGAGAGAAAGAAAGGGTGTGAGTGAGAGACAGAGAGAGAAAGAGAAGCTGTGTGTGTGAGAGAGAAAGAGAAGCTGTGAGTGAGAGAGAGAGAAGCTGTGAGTGAAAGTGAGAAAGAGAAGCTGATAGAGAGAGAGAGAGAGAAGCTGTGAGTGAGAGAAAGATAAAGAGAAGCTGTGAGTAAGAGAGAAAGAGAGAAATAGAAGCTATGAGTGAGAGACAGAGAGAGAAGCTGTGAGTGAGTGAGAGAGAGAGAAGCTGTGAGTGAGAGACAGAGAGAGAAAGAGAAGTTGTTAGTGAGAGAGAGAGAGAGATTGAAAGAGAAGCTGTGTGTGAGAGAGAGAGAGAAACTATGAGTGAGAGAGAGAGAAAGAGATGCTGTGAGTGAGAGACAGAGAGAGAAAGAGAAGTTGTTAGTGAGAGAGAGAGAGAGAAAGAGAAGCTGTGAGAGAGAGAGATAGAAGCAGTGAGTGAGAGACAGAGAGAGAAAGAGAAGCTGTGTGTGTGTGAGAGAGAGAAGCTGTGTGAGAGAGAGAAAGAGAAGCTGTGAGTGAGAGAGAGAGAGAAAGAGAATCTGTGAGTGAGAGAGAGAGAGAAAGAGAAGCTGTGTGAGAGAGAGAAAGAGAAGCTGTGAGTGAGAAACAGAGAGAGAAAGAGAAGCTGTGTGAGAGAGAGAAAGTGATAAGCTGTGAGTGAGAGAGAGAGAAAGAGAAGCTGTGAGTGTGTGTGAGAGAGAGAAAGAAAGCTGTGAGTGAGAGAGAGAGAAAGAGAAGGTGTGAGTGTGTGTGAGAGAGAAGGAGAAGTTGTGTGAGAGAGAGATAGAGAAAGAGTAGCTGTGAGAGAGAGAGAGAGAAAGAGAAGCTGTGAGTGTGTGTGAGAGAGAAAGAGAAGTTGTGTGAGAGAGAGAAAAAGAGAAGCTGTGAGTGAGAGTGAAAGAGAGAAATAGAAGCTACGAGTGAGAGAGAGAGACAAGCTGTGAGTGTGTGTGAGAGAGGAAGTGAAGCTGTGAGTGAAAAAGAGAGAAAGAGAAGCTGTGAGTGAGAGATAGAGAGAGAAAGAGAAGCTGTGAGTTAGAGATTGAGAGAGAATGAGAAGCTGTGTGTGTGAGATAAAGAGAAGCTGTGAGTGAGAGAGAGAGAAAGAGAAGCTGTGAGTGAGAGATAGAGAGAGAAAGAGAAGCTGTGAGTGAGAGAGAGAGAAAGAGAAGCTATGAGTGAGAGAGAGAGAAGCTGTGAGTGAGAGAGAGAAGCTGTGCGTGAGAGAGAGAGAAAGAAAGAGAAGCTGTGTGATAGAGAGAGAGAAGCTGTGAGTGTGAGAGAGAGTGAGATAAAGAGAAGTTGTGAGTGAGTGAGTGAGTGAGAGAAGCTGTGAGTGAAAGAGAGAAAGGGAAGCTGTGAGTGAGAGAGAGAGAGAAGCTGTGAGTGAGAGACAGAGAGAGAAAGAGAAGCTGTGTGTGAGAGAGAGTGTGATAAGCTCTGTGTGTGTGTGAGAGAGAAGCTATGAGTGAGAGAAAGAGAAAGAGAAGCTGTGAGTGAGAGAGAGAGAAGCTGTGAGTGAGAGAGAGAAAGAGAAGCTGTGAGTGAGAGACAGAGAGAGAAAGAAAGGGTGTGAGTGAGAGACAGAGAGAGAAAGAGAAGCTGTGTGTGTGTGAGAGAAAGAGAAGCTGTGAGTGAGAGAGAGAGAAGCTGTGAGTGAAAGTGAGAAAGAGAAGTTGATAGAGAGAGAGAGAGAGAGAAGCTGTGAGTGAGAGAAAGATAAAGAGAAGCTGTGAGTAAGAGAGAAAGAGAGAAATAGAAGCTATGAGTGAGAGACAGAGAGAGAAGCTGTGAGTGAGTGAGAGAGAGAGAAGCTGTGAGTGAGAGACAGAGAGAGAAAGAGAAGTTGTTAGTGAGAGAGAGAGAGAGAGAGAGAAAGAGAAGCTGTGAGAGAGAGAGAGAAACTATGAGTGAGAGAGAGAGAGAAGCTGTGAGTGAGAGACAGAGAGATAAAGAGAAGCTGTGAGAGAGAGAGAGAAAGAGAAGCTGTGAGAGAGAGAGAGAATGAGAAGCTTTGAGTGAGAGAGAGAAAGAGAGAGAGAAGCTGTGAGTGTGAGAGAGAGTCAGATAAAGAGAAGCTGTGAGTGAGTGAGAGAGAGAGAGAAGCTGTGAGTGAAAGTGAGAAAGAGAAGCTGATAGTGAGAGAGAGAGAGAAGCTGTGAGTGAGAGAAAGAGAAAGAGAAGCTGTGAGTAAGAGAGAAAGAGAGAAATAGAAGCTATGAGTGAGAGACAGAGAGAGAAGCTGTGAGTGAGTGAGAGAGAGAGAAGTTGTGTGTGTGAGAGAGAAAAAGAGTAGCTGTGAGTGTGTGAGAGAGAGAAAGAGAAGCTGTAAGTGAGTGAGAGAAAGAGAAGCTGTGAGTGTGTGAGAGAGAAAGAGAAGCTGTGAGTGAGAGAGAGAGTGAGAAGCTGTGAGTGAGAGAGAGAGAGAAAGAGATGCTGTGAGTGAGAGACAGAGAAAGAGAAGTTGTTAGTGAGAGAGAGAGAGAGAGAGAGAAGCTGTGTGAGAGAGAGAGAAAGAGAAGCTGTGTGAGAGAGAGAGAGAAGCTGTGAGTGAGAGACAGAGAGATAAAGAGAAGCTGTGACAGAGAGAGAGAATGAAAAGGTGTGTGTGACAGAGAAAGAGAAGTTATTGAGAGAGAGAGAGAGAGAAAGAAAGAGCTGTGAGAGAGAGAAAGAGAAAGAGAAGCTGTGTGTGAGAGAGAAAGAGAAGCTGTGAGTGAGAGAGAGAGAGAGAAAGAGAAGCTGTGTGAGAGAGAGAAAGAGAAGCTGTGAGTGAGAGACAGAGAGAGAAAGAGAAGCTGTGTGAGAGAGAGAGTGATAAGCTGTGAGGGAGAGAGAGAGAGAAAGAGAAGCTGTGAGTGAGAGACAGTGAGAGTGAGTAGCTGTGTGAGAGAGAGAGAGCAAGAGAAGCTGTGAGTGTGTGTGTGAGAGAGAAAGAAAGCTGTGAGTGAGAGAGAGAGAAAGAGAAGCTGTGAGTGAGAGAGAGAGAGAAGGAGAAGTTGTGTGAGAGAGAGAGAGAGAGAAAGAGAAGCTGTGTGAGAGAGAGAAAGAGAAGCTGTGAGTGTGTGTGAGAGAGAAAGTGAAGTTGTGAGAGAGAGAGAAAAAGAGAAGCTGTGAGTGAGAGTGAAAGAGAGAAATAGAAGCTACGAGTGAGAGAGAGAGAGAAGCTGTGAGTGTGTGAGAGAGAGGAAGTGAAGCTGTGGGTGAAAAAGAGAGAAAGTGAAGCTGTGAGTGAGAGATAGAGAGAGAAAGAGAAGCTGTGAGTTAGAGAGAGAGAGAGAACGAGAACCTGCGTGTGTGTGAGAGAGAGAATCTGTGAGTGACAGAGAGAGAGAAAGAGAAGCTATGAGTGAGAGAGAGAGAAACTGTGAGTGAGAGAGAGAAGCTGTGCGTGAGAGAGAGAAAGAGAGAGAGAGAAGCTGTGTGTGTCTGTGAGAGAGAGAGAAGCTGTGAGAGAGAGAGAGAGAGAAGCTGTGTGATAGAGAGAGAGAGAAGCTGTGAGTGTGAGACAGAGTGAGATAAAGAGAAGTTGTGAGTGAGAGAGAGAGAGAGAGAAGCTGTGAGTGAGAGACAGAGAGAGAAAGAGAAGCTGTGTGTGAGAGAGAGAGTGATAAGCTGTGTGTGTGTGAGAGAGAGAAGCTGTGAGTGAGTGAGAGAGAAAGAGAAGCTGTGAGTGAGTGAGAGAGAGAAGCTGTGAGTGAGAGAGAGAAAGAGAAGCTGTGAGTGAGAGACAGAGGGAGAAAGAAAGGGGGTGAGTGCGAGAGAGAGAAAGAGAAGCTGTGAGAGAGAGAGAAAAAGAGAAGCTGTGAGTGAGAAAGAGAGAGAAAGAGAAGCTGTGAGTGAGAGACAGAGAGAGAGAGAAAGAGAAGCTGTGTGTGTGAGAGAGAAAGAGAAGCTGTGAGTGAGAGAGAGAGTAGCTGTGAGTGAAAGTGAGAAATAGAAGCTGATAGTGTGAGAGAGAGAGAGAAGCTGTGAGTGAGAGAAAGAGAAAGAGAAGCTGTGAGTAAGAGAGAAAAAGAGAAATAGAAGCTATGAGTGAGAGACAGAGAGAGAAGCTGTGAGTGAGTGAGAGAGAGAGAAGCTGTGTGTGAGAGAGAGAGAGAGAAGCTGTAAGTGAGTGAGAGAAGGAGAAGCTGTGAGTGTGTGAGAGAGAAAGAGAAGCTGTGAGTGAGAGAGAGAGAAAGAGAAGTTGTTAGTGAGAGAGAGAGAGAAAGAGAAGCTTTGAGAGAGAGAGAGAGAGAGAGAGAGAGAGAGAAGCTGTGAGTGAGAGAGAGAAGCTGTGAGTGAGAGACAGAGAGATAAAGAGAAGCTGAGAGAGAGAGTGAGAAAGAGAAGCTGTGAGAGAGAGAGAATGAGAAGCTGTGTGAGAGGGAGAGAGAAAGAGAGAAATAGAAGCTACGAGTGAGAGAGAGGGAGAAGCTGTGAGTGTGTGAGAGAGAGGGTGAAGCTGTGAGTGAAAAAGAGAGAAAGTGAAGCTGTGAGTGAGAGATAGAGAGAGAAAGAGAAGCTGTGAGTTAGAGAGAGAGAGAACGAGAAGCTGTGTGTGTGAGATAAAGAGAAGCTGTGTTTGAGAGAGAGAGAGATAAAGAGAAGCTGTGAGTGAGAGATAGAGAGAGAAAGAGAAGCTGTGAGTGAGAGAGACAGAGAGAATCTGTGAGTGAGAGAGAGAGAGAAATAGAAGCTATGAGTGAGATAGAGAGAAGCTGTGAGTGAGAGAGAGAAGCTGTGCGTGATAGAGAGAGACAGAAGCTGTGTGTGTGTGTGAGAGAGAGAGAATCTGTGAGTGAGAGAGAGAGAGAGAAAGAGAAGATGTGTGATAGAGAGAGAGAGAAGCTGTGAGAGAGAGTGAGATAAAGAGAAGTTGTGAGTGAGTGAGTGAGTGAGAGAAGCTGTGAGTGAAAGAGAGAAAGAGAAGCTGTGAGTGAGAGAGAGAGAGAGAAGCTGTGAGTGAGAGACAGAGAGAGAAAGAGAAGCTGTGTGTGAGAGAGAGAGTGATAAGCTGTGTGTGTGAAAGAGAGAGAAGCTGTGAGTGAGAGAGAGAGGAAGAGAAGCTGTGAGTGAGAGAGAGAGAGAAGCTTAGAGTGAGAGAGAGAAAGAGAAGCTGTGAGTGAGAGGCAGAGGGAGAAAGAAAGTGTGTGAGTGCGAGAGAGAGAAAGAGAAGCTGTGTGAGAGAGAGAAAGAGAAGCTGTGAGTGAGAAAGAGAGAGAAAGAGAAGCTGTGTGTGTGAGAGAGAAAGAGAAGCTGTGAGTGAGAGAGAGAGAAGCTGTGAGTGAAAGTGAGAAAGAGAAGCTGATAGTGAGAGAGAGAGAGAAGCTGTGAGTGAGAGAAAGAGAAAGAGAATCTGTGAGTAAGAGAGAAAGAGAGAAATAGAAGCTATGAGTGAGAGACAGAGAGAGAAGCTGTGAGTGAGTGAGAGAGAGAGAAGCTGTGTGTGTGTGAGAGAGAAAGAGAAGCTGTGAGAGAGAGAGAGAGAAAGAGAAGCTGTAAGTGAGTGAGAGAAGGAGAAGCTGTGAGTGTGAGAGAGAGAAAGAGAAGCTGTGTGTGAGAGAGAGAGAGAGAGAAAGAGAAGTTGTTAGTGAGAGAGAGAGAGAAAGAAAGAGAAGCTTTGAGAGAGAGAGAGAGAGAGAAGCTGTGAGTGAGAGAGAGAGAAGCTGTGTGAGGGAGAGAGAAAGAGAATTTGTTAGTGAGAGAGAGAGAAGGAGCTGTGAGAGAGAGAGAGAGCAAGAGAATCTGTGAGTGAGAGAGAGAGAGATAGAGAAGCTGTGAGTGAGAGAGAAAGAGAGAAAGAGAAGCTGTGAGAGAGAGAGAGTGAGAAGCTATGAGAGAGTGAGAGCAAGAGAAGCTGTGAGTGAGAGAGAGAAAGAGAAGCTGTGAGAAATAGAGAGAAAGAGAAGCTGTGAGTGAGAAGACAGAGAGAGAAAGAGAAGCTGTGTGAGAGAGAGATAGAGAAAGTGAAGCTGTGAGTGAGAAGGATGAGAAATAAAGAGAAGCTGTGAGTGTGTGTGAGAGAGAAAGAGAAGCTGTGAGAGAGAGAGAAAAAGAGAAGCTGTGAGTGAGAGTGAAAGAGAGAAATAGAAGCTATGAGTGAGAGAGAGAGAGAAGCTGTGAGTGAGAGAAAGAGAGAGAAAGAGAAGTTGTTAGTGAGAGAGAGAGAGAAAGAGAAGCTTTGAGTGAGAGACAGTGAGAGAGAGTAGCTGTGAGAGAGAGAGAGAGCAAGAGAAGCTGTGAGTGTGTGTGTGAGAGAGAAAGAAAGCTGTGAGTGAGAGAGAGAGAGAGAAAGAGAAGCTGTGAGTGAGAGAGAGAGAGAAGGAGAAGTTGTGTGAGAGAGAGAGATAGAGAAAGAGAAGCTGTGTGAGAGAGAGAAAGAGAAGCTGTGAGTGTGTGTGAGAGAGAAAGTGAAGTTGTGAGATAGAGAGAAAAAGAGAAGCTGTGAGTGAGAGTGAAAGAGAGAAATAGAAGCTACGAGTGAGAGAGAGAGAAGCTGTGAGTGTGTGAGAGAGAGGAAGTGAAGCTGTGGGTGAAAAAGAGAGAAAGTGAAGCTGTGAGTGAGAGATAGAGAGAGAAAGAGAAGCTGTGAGTTAGAGAGAGAGAGAGAACGAGAACCTGTGTGTGTGAGAGAGAGAGAATCTGTGAGTGACAGAGAGAGAGAAAGAGAAGCTATGAGTGAGAGAGAGAGAAACTGTGAGTGAGAGAGAGAAGCTGTGCGTGAGAGAGAGAGAGAGAGAGAGAAGCTGTGTGTGTCTGTGAGAGAGAGAGAAGCTGTGAGAGAGAGAGAGAGAGAGAAGCTGTGTGATAGAGAGAGAGAGAAGCTGTGAGTGTGAGACAGAGTGAGATAAAGAGAAGTTGTGAGTGAGAGAGAGAGAGAAGCTGTGAGTGAGAGACAGAGAGAGAAAGAGAAGCTGTGTGTGAGAGAGAGAGTGATAAGCTGTGTGTGTGTGAGAGAGAGAAGCTGTGAGTGAGTGAGAGAGAAAGAGAAGCTGTGAGTGAGTGAGAGAGAGAAGCTGTGAGTGAGAGAGAGAAAGAGAAGCTGTGAGTGAGAGACAGAGGGAGAAAGAAAGGGGGTGAGTGCGAGAGAGAGAAAGAGAAGCTGTGAGAGAGAGAGAGAAAGAGAAGCTGTGAGTGAGAAAGAGAGAGAAAGAGAAGCTGTGAGTGAGAGACAGAGAGAGAGAGAAAGAGAAGCTGTGTGTGTGAGAGAGAAAGAGAAGCTGTGAGTGAGAGAGAGAGTAGCTGTGAGTGAAAGTGAGAAATAGAAGCTGATAGTGTGAGAGAGAGAGAGAAGCTGTGAGTGAGAGAAAGAGAAAGAGAAGCTGTGAGTAAGAGAGAAAAAGAGAAATAGAAGCTATGAGTGAGAGACAGAGAGAGAAGCTGTGAGTGAGTGAGAGAGAGAGAAGCTGTGTGAAAGAGAGAGAGAGAGAAGCTGTAAGTGAGTGAGAGAAGGAGAAGCTGTGAGTGTGTGAGAGAGAAAGAGAAGCTGTGAGTGAGAGAGAGAGAGAGAAAGAGAAGTTGTTAGTGAGAGAGAGAGAGAAAGAGAAGCTTTGAGAGAGAGAGAGAGAGAAGCTGTGAGTGAGAGAGAGAAACTGTGAGTGAGAGACAGAGAGATAAAGAGAAGCTGAGAGAGAGAGTGAGAAAGAGAAGCTGTGAGAGAGAGAGAATGAGAAGCTGTGTGAGAGGGAGAGAGAAAGAGAGAAATAGAAGCTACGAGTGAGAGAGAGGGAGAAGCTGTGAGTGTGTGAGAGAGAGGGTGAAGCTGTGAGTGAAAAAGAGAGAAAGTGAAGCTGTGAGTGAGAGATAGAGAGAGAAAGAGAAGCTGTGAGTTAGAGAGAGAGAGAACGAGAAGCTGTGTGTGTGAGATAAAGAGAAGCTATGAGTGAGAGAGAGAGAGATAAAGAGAAGCTGTGAGTGAGAGATAGAGAGAGAAAGAGAAGCTGTGAGTGAGAGAGACAGAGAGAATCTGTGAGTGAGAGAGAGAGAGAAAGAGAAGCTATGAGTGAGATAGAGAGAAGCTGTGAGTGAGAGAGAGAAGCTGTGCGTGATAGAGAGCGACAGAAGCTGTGTGTGTGTGTGTGTGAGAGAGAAGCTGTGAGTGAGAGAGAGAGAGAGAAAGAGAAGCTGTGTGAGAGAGAGATAGAGAAAGTGAAGCTGTGAGTGAGAAGGATGAGAAATAAAGAGAAGCTGTGAGTGTGTGTGAGAGAGAAAGAGAAGCTGTGAGAGAGAGAGAAAAAGAGAAGCTGTGAGTGAGAGTGAAAGAGAGAAATAGAAGCTATGAGTGAGAGAGAGAGAGAAGCTGTGAGTGAGAGAAAGAGAGAGAAAGAGAAGTTGTTAGTGAGAGAGAGAGAGAAAGAGAAGCTTTGAGTGAGAGACAGTGAGAGAGAGTAGCTGTGAGAGAGAGAGAGAGCAAGAGAAGCTGTGAGTGTGTGTGTGAGAGAGAAAGAAAGCTGTGAGTGAGAGAGAGAGAGAGAAAGAGAAGCTGTGAGTGAGAGAGAGAGAGAAGGAGAAGTTGTGTGTGAGAGAGAGATAGAGAAAGAGAAGCTGTGTGAGAGAGAGAAAGAGAAGCTGTGAGTGTGTGTGAGAGAGAAAGTGAAGTTGTGAGATAGAGAGAAAAAGAGAAGCTGTGAGTGAGAGTGAAAGAGAGAAATAGAAGCTACGAGTGAGAGAGAGAGAAGCTGTGAGTGTGTGAGAGAGAGGAAGTGAAGCTGTGGGTGAAAAAGAGAGAAAGTGAAGCTGTGAGTGAGAGATAGAGAGAGAAAGAGAAGCTGTGAGTTAGAGAGAGAGAGAGAACGAGAACCTGTGTGTGTGAGAGAGAGAGAATCTGTGAGTGACAGAGAGAGAGAAAGAGAAGCTATGAGTGAGAGAGAGAGAAACTGTGAGTGAGAGAGAGAAGCTGTGCGTGAGAGAGAGAGAGAGAGAGAAGCTGTGTGTGTCTGTGAGAGAGAGAGAAGCTGTGAGAGAGAGAGAGAGAGAGAAGCTGTGTGATAGAGAGAGAGAGAAGCTGTGAGTGTGAGACAGAGTGAGATAAAGAGAAGTTGTGAGTGAGAGAGAGAGAGAAGCTGTGAGTGAGAGACAGAGAGAGAAAGAGAAGCTGTGTGTGAGAGAGAGAGTGATAAGCTGTGTGTGTGTGAGAGAGAGAAGCTGTGAGTGAGTGAGAGAGAAAGAGAAGCTGTGAGTGAGTGAGAGAGAGAAGCTGTGAGTGAGAGAGAGAAAGAGAAGCTGTGAGTGAGAGACAGAGGGAGAAAGAAAGGGGGTGAGTGCGAGAGAGAGAAAGAGAAGCTGTGAGAGAGAGAGAGAAAGAGAAGCTGTGAGTGAGAAAGAGAGAGAAAGAGAAGCTGTGAGTGAGAGACAGAGAGAGAGAGAAAGAGAAGCTGTGTGTGTCAGAGAGAAAGAGAAGCTGTGAGTGAGAGAGAGAGTAGCTGTGAGTGAAAGTGAGAAATAGAAGCTGATAGTGTGAGAGAGAGAGAGAAGCTGTGAGTGAGAGAAAGAGAAAGAGAAGCTGTGAGTAAGAGAGAAAAAGAGAAATAGAAGCTATGAGTGAGAGACAGAGAGAGAAGCTGTGAGTGAGTGAGAGAGAGAGAAGCTGTGTGAAAGAGAGAGAGAGAGAGAAGCTGTAAGTGAGTGAGAGAAGGAGAAGCTGTGAGTGTGTGAGAGAGAAAGAGAAGCTGTGAGTGAGAGAGAGAGAGAGAAAGAGAAGTTGTTAGTGAGAGAGAGAGAGAAAGAGAAGCTTTGAGAGAGAGAGAGAGAGAGAGAGAAGCTGTGAGTGAGAGAGAGAAACTGTGAGTGAGAGACAGAGAGATAAAGAGAAGCTGAGAGAGAGAGTGAGAAAGAGAAGCTGTGAGAGAGAGAGAATGAGAAGCTGTGTGAGAGGGAGAGAGAAAGAGAGAAATAGAAGCTACGAGTGAGAGAGAGGGAGAAGCTGTGAGTGTGTGAGAGAGAGGGTGAAGCTGTGAGTGAAAAAGAGAGAAAGTGAAGCTGTGAGTGAGAGATAGAGAGAGAAAGAGAAGCTGTGAGTTAGAGAGAGAGAGAACGAGAAGCTGTGTGTGTGAGATAAAGAGAAGCTATGAGTGAGAGAGAGAGAGATAAAGAGAAGCTGTGAGTGAGAGATAGAGAGAGAAAGAGAAGCTGTGAGTGAGAGAGACAGAGAGAATCTGTGAGTGAGAGAGAGAGAGAAAGAGAAGCTATGAGTGAGATAGAGAGAAGCTGTGAGTGAGAGAGAGAAGCTGTGCGTGATAGAGAGAGACAGAAGCTGTGTGTGTGTGTGTGTGAGAGAGAAGCTGTGAGTGAGAGAGAGAGAGAGAAAGAGAAGATGTGTGATAGAGAGAGAGAGAAGCTGTGAGTGTGAGAGAGAGTGAGATAAAGAGAAGTTGTGAGTGAGTGAGTGAGTGAGAGAAGCTGTGAGTGAAAGAGAGAAAGAGAAGCTGTGAGTGAGAGAGAGAGAGAGAAGCTGTGAGTGAGAGACAGAGAGAGAAAGAGAAGCTGTGTGTGAGAGAGAGAGTGATAAGCTGTGTGTGTGAGAGAGAGAGAAGCTGTGAGTGAGAGAGAGAGAAAGAGAAGCTGTGAGTGAGAGAGAGAGAGAAGCTTAGAGTGAGAGAGAGAAAGAGAAGCTGTGAGTGAGAGGCAGAGGGAGAAAGAAAGTGTGTGAGTGCGAGAGAGAGAAAGAGAAGCTGTGAGAGAGAGAGAAAGAGAAGCTGTGAGTGAGAAAGAGATGAAAGAGAAGCTGTGTGTGTGAGAGAGAAAGAGAAGCTGTGAGTGAGAGAGAGAGAAGCTGTGAGTGAAAGTGAGAAAGAGAAGCTGATAGTGAGAGAGAGAGAGAAGCTGTGAGTGAGAGAAAGAGAAAGAGAATGTGAGTAAGAGAGAAAGAGAGAAATAGAAGCTATGAGTGAGAGACAGAGAGAGAAGCTGTGAGTGAGTGAGAGAGAGAGAAGCTGTGTGAGAGAGAGAGAAAGAGAAGCTGTGAGAGAGAGAGAGAGAAAGAGAAGCTGTAAGTGAGTGAGAGAAGGAGAAGCTGTGAGTGTGAGAGAGAGAAAGAGAAGCTGTGTGTGAGAGAGAGAGAGAGAGAAAGAGAAGTTGTTAGTGAGAGAGAGAGAGAAAGAAAGAGAAGCTTTGAGAGAGAGAGAGAGAGAAGCTGTGAGTGAGAGAGAGAGAAGCTGTGAGTGAGAGACAGAGAGATATAGAGAAGCTGTGAGAGAGAGTGAGAAAGAGAAGCTGTGAGAGAGAGAGAATGAGAAGCTGTGTGAGGGAGAGAGAAAGAGAATTTGTTAGTGAGAGAGAGAGAAGGAGCTGTGAGAGAGAGAGAGAGCAAGAGAATCTGTGAGTGAGAGAGAGAGAGAAAGAGAAGCTGTGAGTGAGAGAGAAAGAGAGAAAGAGAAGCTGTGAGAGAGAGAGAGTGAGAAGCTATGAGAGAGTGAGAGCAAGAGAAGCTGTGAGTGAGAGAGAGAAAGAGATGCTGTGAGAAATAGAGAGAAAGAGAAGCTGTGAGTGAGAAGACAGAGAGAGAAAGAGAAGCTGTGTGAGAGAGAGAGAAAGAGAAGCTGTGAGAGAGAGAGAGAATGAGAAGCTTTGAGTGAGAGAGAGAAAGAGAGAGAGAAGCTGTGTGTGAGTGTGAGAGAGAGTGAGATAAAGAGAAGCTGTAAGTGAGTGAGAGAAGGAGAAGCTGTGAGTGTGAGAGAGAGAAAGAGAAGCTGTGTGTGAGAGAGAGAGAGAGAGAGAAAGAGAAGTTGTTAGTGAGTGAGAGAGAGAAAGAAAGAGAAGCTTTGAGAGAGAGAGAGAGAGAGAAGCTGTGAGTGAGAGAGAGAGAAGCTGTGAGTGAGAGACAGAGAGATATAGAGAAGCTGTGAGAGAGAGTGAGAAAGAGAAGCTGTGAGAGAGAGAGAATGAGAAGCTGTGTGAGGGAGAGAGAAAGAGAATTTGTTAGTGAGAGAGAGAGAAGGATCTGTGAGAGAGAGAGAGAGCAAGAGAATCTGTGAGTGAGAGAGAGAGAGAGAAAGAGAAGCTGTGAGTGAGAGAGAAAGAGAGAAAGAGAAGCTGTGTGAGAGAGAGAGTGAGAAGCTATGAGAGAGTGAGAGCAAGAGAAGCTGTGAGTGATAGAGAGAGAGAGAAGCTGTGAGTGAGAGAGAGAGAGAAGCTGTGAGTGAGAGACAGAGAGATAAAGAGAAGCTGTGAGAGAGAGAGAGAAAGAGAAGCTGTGTGAGAGAGAGAGAATGAGAAGCTTTGAGTGAGAGAGAGAAAGAGAGAGAGAAGCTGTGTGTGAGTGTGAGAGAGAGTGAGATAAAGAGAAGCTGTGAGTGAGTGAGAGAGAGAGAGAAGCTGTGAGTGAAAGTGAGAAAGAGAAGCTGATAGTGAGAGAGAGAGAGAAGCTGTGAGTGAGAGAAAGAGAAGCTGTGAGTAAGAGAGAAAGAGAGAAATAGAAGCTATGAGTGAGAGACAGAGAAGCTGTGAGTGAGTGAGAGAGAGAGAAGTTGTGTGAGAGAGAGAGAGAAAAAGAGAAGCTGTGAGTGTGTGAGAGAGAGAAAGAGAAGCTGTAAGTGAGTGAGAGAAAGAGAAGCTGTGAGTGTGAGAGAGAGAAAGAGAAGCTGTGAGTGAGAGAGAGAGTGAGAAGCTGTGAGTGAGAGAGAGAGAAAGAGATGCTGTGAGTGAGAGACAGAGAGAGAAAGAGAAGTTGTTTGTGAGAGAGAGAGAGAAAGAGAAGCTGTGAGAGAGAGAGAGAGAAAGAGAAGCTGTGAGAGAGAGAGAGAGAAGCTGTGAGTGAGAGACAGAGAGAGAAAGAGAAGCTGTGTGTGTGTGTGAGAGAGAAGCTGTGTGTGAGAGAGAAAGAGAAGCTGTGAGTGAGAGAGAGAGAGAGAGAGAATCTGTGAGTGAGAGAGAGAGAGAAAGAGAAGCTGTGAGAGAGAGTGAAAGAGAAGCTGTGAGTGAGAAACAGAGAGAGAAAGAGAAGCTGTGTGAGAGAGAGAGAGTGATAAGCTGTGAGTGAGAGAGAGAGAAAGAGAAGCTGTGAGTGTGTGTGTGAGAGAGAAAGAAAGCTGTGAGTGAGAGAGAGAGAGAAAGAGAAGGTGTGAGTGTGTGAGAGAGAGAAGGAGAAGTTGTGTGTGAGAGACAGAGAGAGAAAGAGAAGCTGTGTGAGAGAGAGAGTGAGTAAGCTGTGAGGGAGAGAGAGAGAGAAAGAGAAGCTGTGAGTGAGAGACAGTGAGAGAGAGTAGCTGTGAGAGAGAGCGAGAGCAAGAGAAGCTGTGAGTGTGTGTGAGAGAGAGAAAGAAAGCTGTGAGTGAGAGAGAGAGAGAGAAAGAGAAGCTGTGAGTGAGAGAGAGAGAGAAGGAGAAGTTGTGTGAGAGAGAGAGATAGAGAAAGAGAAGCTGTGTGAGAGAGAGAAAGAGAAGCTGTGAGTGTGTGTGAGAGAGAAAGTGAAGTTGTGAGAGAGAGAGAAAAAGAGAAGCTGTGAGTGAGAGTGAAAGAGAGAAATAGAAGCTACGAGTGAGAGAGAACGAGAAGCTGTGTGTGTGAGAGAGAGAGAATCTGTGAGTGACAGAGAGAGAGAAAGAGAAGCTATGAGTGAGAGAGAGAGAAACTGTGAGTGAGAGAGAGAAGCTGTGCGTGAGAGAGAGAGAGAGAGAGAAGCTGTGTGTGTCTGTGAGAGAGAGAGAAGCTGTGAGAGAGAGAGAGAGAGAGAAGCTGTGTGATAGAGAGAGAGAGAAGCTGTGAGTGTGAGACAGAGTGAGATAAAGAGAAGTTGTGAGTGAGAGAGAGAGAGAGAGAGAAGCTGTGAGTGAGAGACAGAGAGAGAAAGAGAAGCTGTGTGTGTGAGAGAGAGTGATAAGCTGTGTGTGTGTGAGAGAGAAGCTGTGAGTGAGTGAGAGAGAAAGAGAAGCTGTGAGTGAGTGAGAGAGAGAAGCTGTGAGTGAGAGAGAGAAAGAGAAGCTGTGAGTGAGAGACAGAGGGAGAAAGAAAGGGGGTGAGTGCGAGAGAGAGAAAGAGAAGCTGTGAGAGAGAGAGAGAAAGAGAAGCTGTGAGTGAGAAAGAGAGAGAAAGAGAAGCTGTGAGTGAGAGACAGAGAGAGAAAGAGAAGCTGTGTGTGTGAGAGAGAAAGAGAAGCTGTGAGTGAGAGAGAGAGTAGCTGTGAGTGAAAGTGAGAAATAGAAGCTGATGGTGTGAGAGAGAGAGAGAAGCTGTGAGTGAGAGAAAGAGAAAGAGAAGCTGTGAGTAAGAGAGAAAAAGAGAAATAGAAGCTATGAGTGAGAGACAGAGAGAGAAGCTGTGAGTGAGTGAGAGAGAGAGAAGCTGTGTGAGAGAGAGAGAGAAAAAGAGAAGCTGTGAGAGAGAGAGAGAGAGAGAGAAGCTGTAAGTGAGTGAGAGAAGGAGAAGCTGTGAGTGTGTGAGAGAGAAAGAGAAGCTGTGAGTGAGAGAGAGAGAGAAAGAGAAGTTGTTAGTGAGAGAGAGAGAGAAAGAGAAGCTTTGAGAGAGAGAGAGAGAGAGAGAAGCTGTGAGTGAGAGAGAGAAGCTGTGAGTGAGAGACAGAGAGATAAAGAGAAGCTGAGAGAGAGAGTGAGAAAGAGAAGCTGTGAGAGAGAGAGAATGAGAAGCTGTGTGAGAGGGAGAGAGAAAGAGAGAAATAGAAGCTACGAGTGAGAGAGAGGGAGAAGCTGTGAGTGTGTGTGAGAGAGGGTGAAGCTGTGAGTGAAAAAGAGAGAAAGTGAAGCTGTGAGTGAGAGATAGAGAGAGAAAGAGAAGCTGTGAGTTAGAGAGAGAGAGAACGAGAAGCTGTGTGTGTGAGATAAAGAGAAGCTGTGAGTGAGAGAGAGAGAGATAAAGAGAAGCTGTGAGTGAGAGATAGAGAGAGAAAGAGAAGCTGTGAGTGAGAGAGACAGAGAGAATCTGTGAGTGAGAGAGAGAGAGAAAGAGAAGCTATGAGTGAGATAGAGAGAAGCTGTGAGTGAGAGAGAGAAGCTGTGCGTGAGAGAGAGAGACAGAAGCTGTGTGTGTGTGTGAGAGAGAGAGAAGCTGTGAGTGAGAGAGAGAGAGAGAAAGAGAAGATGTGTGATAGAGAGAGAGAGAAGCTGTGAGTGTGAGAGAGAGTGAGATAAAGAGAAGTTGTGAGTGAGTGAGTGAGTGAGAGAAGCTGTGAGTGAAAGAGAGAAAGAGAAGCTGTGAGTGAGAGAGAGAGAGAGAAGCTGTGAGTGAGAGACAGAGAGAGAAAGAGAAGCTGTGTGTGAGAGAGAGAGTGATAAGCTATGAGAGAGAGAGCAAGAGAAGCTGTGAGTGAGAGAGAGAGGGTGAAGCTGTGAGTGAAAAAGAGAGAAAGTGAAGCTGTGAGTGAGAGACAGAGGGAGAAAGAAAGGGTGTGAGTGCGAGAGAGAGAAAGAGAAGCTGTGTGAGAGAGAGAAAGAGAAGCTGTGAGTGAGAAAGAGAGAGAAAGAGAAGCTGTGAGTGAGAGACAGAGGGAGAAAGAAAGGGTGTGAGTGCGAGAGAGAGAGTGATAAGCTGTGTGTGTGTGAGAGAGAAGCTGTGAGTGAGAGAGAGAGAAAGAGAAGCTTTGAGTGAGAGAGAGAGAGAAGCTGTGAGTGAGAGAGAGAAAGAGAAGCTGTGAGTGAGAGACAGAGGGAGAAAGAAAGGGTGTGAGTGCGAGAGAGAGAAAGAGAAGCTGTGTGTGAGAGAGAAAGAGAAGCTGTGAGTGAGAAAGAGAGAGAAAGAGAAGCTGTGTGTGTGATAGAGAAAGAGAAGCTGTGAGTGAGAGAGAGAGAAGCTGTGAGTGAAAGTGAGAAAGAGAAGCTGATAGTGAGAGAGAGAGAGAAGCTGTGAGTGAGAGAAAGAGAAAGAGAAGCTGTGAGTAAGAGAGAAAGAGAGAAATAGAATCTATGAGTGAGAGTCAGAGAGAGAAGCTGTGAGTGAGTGAGAGAGAGAGAAGCTGTGAGTGAGAGACAGAGAGAGAAAGAGAAGTTGTTAGTGAGAGAGAGAGAGAAAGAGAAAGAGAAGCTGTGAGAGAGAGAGAGAAGCTGTGAGTGAGAGAGAGAGAAGCTGTGAGTGAGAGACAGAGAGATAAAGAGAAGCTGTGAGAGAGAGAGAGAAAGAGAAGCTGTGAGAGAGAGAGAATGAGAAGCTTTGAGTGAGAGAGAGAAAGAGAGAGAGAAGCTGTGAGTGTGAGAGAGAGTGAGATAAAGAGAAGCTGTGAGTGAGTGAGAGAGAGAGAAGCTGTGAGTGAAAGTGAGAAAGAGAAGCTGATAGTGAGAGAGAGAGAGAGAGAAGCTGTGAGTGAGAGAAAGAGAAGCTGTGAGTAAGAGAGAAAGAGAGAAATAGAAGCTATGAGTGAGAGACAGAGAGAGAAGCTGTGTGTGAGTGAGAGAGAGAGAAGTTGTGTGAGAGAGAGAGAGAAAAAGAGAAGCTGTGAGTGTGTGAGAGAGAGAAAGAGAAGCTGTAAGTGAGTGAGAGAAAGAGAAGCTGTGAGTGTGAGAGAGAGAAAGAGAAGCTGTGAGTGAGAGAGAGAGTGAGAAGCTGTGAATGAGAGAGAGAGAGAGAAAGAGATGCTGTGAGTGAGAGACAGAGAGAGAAAGAGAAGTTGTTAGTGAGAGAGAGAGAGAGAGAGAGAAGCTGTGAGAGAGAGAGAGAAAGAGTAGCTGTGTGAGAGAGAGAGTGAAGCTGTGAGTGAGAGACAGAGAGATAAAGAGAAGCTGTGAGAAAGAGAGAGAATGAGAAGCTGTGTGAGAGAGAGAAAGAGAAGTTGTTATTGAGAGAGAGAGAGAGAAAGAGCTGTGAGAGAGAGAAAGAGAAAGAGAAGCTGTGTGTGAGAGAGAAAGAGAAGCTGTGAGTGAGAGAGAGAGAGAGAAAGAGAAGCTGTGAGAGAGAGAGAAAGAGAAGCTGTGAGTGAGAGACAGAGAGAGAAAGAGAAGCTGTGTGAGAGAGAGAGTGATAAGCTGTGAGGGAGAGAGAGAGAAAGAGAAGCTGTGAGTGACAGACAGTGAGAGAGAGTAGCTGTGTGAGAGAGAGAGAGCAAGAGAAGCTGTGAGTGTGTGTGTGAGAGAGAAAGAAAGCTGTGAGTGAGAGAGAGAGAAAGAGAAAGAGAAGCTGTGAGTGAGAGAGAGAGAAAAGGAGAAGTTGTGTGTGAGAGAGAGATAGAGAAAGAGAAGCTGTGTGAGAGAGAGAGTGATAAGCTGTGAGGGAGAGAGAGAGAGAAAGAGAAGCTGTGAGTGAGAGACAGTGAGAGAGAGTAGCTGTGAGAGAGAGAGAGAAAGAGAACCTGTGAGTGAGAGAAAGAGAGAAAGAGAAGCTGTGAGTGAGAGACAGAGAGAGAAAGAGAAGCTGTGTGTGAGAGAGAGAGTGATAAGCTGTGAGTGAGAGAGAGAGAGAAAGAGAAGCTGTGAGTGAGAGAGAGAGAGAGAACGAGAAGCTGTGTGTGAGAGAGAAAGAGAAGCTGTGAGTGAGAGAGAGAGAGAAAGAGAAGCTGTGAGTGCGAGATAGAGAGAGAAAGAGAAGCTGTGAGTGAGTGAGAGAGAGAGAATGAGAAGCTGTGTGTGTGAGATTAAGAGAAGCTGTGAGTGAGAGAGAGAGAGAAAGAGAAGCTGTGAGTGAGAGAGAGAAAGAGAAGCTGTGAGAGAGAGAGAATGAGAAGCTGTGAGTGAGAGAGAGAAAGAGAGAGAGAAGCTGTGAGTGTGAGAGAGAGTGAGATAAAGAGAAGCTGTGAGTGAGTGTGAGAGAGAGAGAAGCTGTGAGTGAAAGTGAGAAAGAGAAGCTGATAGTGAGAGAGAGTGAAGCTATGAGTGAGAGACAGAGAGAGAAGCTGTGAGTGAGTGAGAGAGAGAGAATTTGTGTGAGAGAGAGAGAAAAAGAGAAGCTGTGAGTGAGAGAGAGAGAGAAAGAGAAGCTGTAAGTGAGTGAGAGAAAGAGAAGTTGTGAGTGTGAGAGAGAGAAAGAGAAGCTGTGAGTGAGAGAGAGAGTGAGAAGCTGTGAGTGAGAGAGAGAGAAAGAGATGCTGTGAGTGAGAGACAGAGAGAGAAAGAGAAGTTGTTAGTGAGAGAGAGAGAGAGAAAGAGAAGCTGTGAGAGTGAGAGAGAGAAAGAGAAGCTGTGAGAGAGAGAGATAGAAGCTGTGAGTGAGAGACAGAGAGAGAAAGAGAATCTGTGTGTGAGAGAGAGAGAGAAGCTGTGTGTGAGAGAGAAAGAGAGTCTGTGAGTGAGAGAGAGAGAGAAAGAGAAGCTGTGAGAGAGAGAGAAAGAGAAGCTGTGAGTGAGAAACAGAGAGAGAAAGAGAAGCTGTGTGAGAGAGAGTGATAAGCTGTGAGTGAGAGAGAGAGAAAGAGAAGCTGTGAGTGTGTGTGTGAGAGAGAAAGAAGGCTGTGAGTGAGAGAGAGAGAGAAAGAGAAGGTGTGAGTGTGTGAGAGAGAGAAGGAGAAGTTGTGTGAGAGAGAGATAGAGAAAGAGTAGCTGTGAGAGAGAGAGAGAAAGAGAAGCTGTGAGTGTGTGTGAGAGAGAAAGAGAAGTTGTGAGAGAGAGAGAGAAAAAGAGAAGCTGTGAGTGAGAGTGAAAGAGAGAAATAGAAGCTACGAGTGTGAGAGAGAGAGAAGCTGTGAGTGTGTGAGAGAGAGGAAGTGAAGCTGTGAGTGAAAAAGAGAGAAAGAGAAGTTGTGAGTGAGAGATAGAGAGAGAAAGAGAAGCTGTGAGTTAGAGAGAGAGAGAATGAGAAGCTGTGTGTGTGAGATAAAGAGAAGCTGTGAGTGAGAGAGAGAGAAAGAGAAGCTGTGAGTGAGAGATAGAGAGAGAAAGAGAAGCTGTGAGTGAGAGAGAGAGAGAAAGAGAAGCTATGAGTGAGAGAGAGAGAAGCTGTGAGTGAGAGAGAGAAGCTGTGCGTGAGAGAGAGAGAGAAGCTGTGTGTGTTTGTGTGAGAGAGAGAAGCTGTGAGTGAGAGAGAGAGAAAGGAAGAGAAGCTGTGTGATAGAGAGAGAGAAGCTGTGAGTGTGAGAGAGAGTGAGATAAAGAGAAGTTGTGAGTGAGTGAGTGAGTGAGAGAAGCTGTGAGTGAAAGAGAGAAAGGGAAGCTGTGAGTGAGAGAGAGAGAGAGAAGCTGTGAGTGAGAGACAGAGAGAGAAAGAGAAGCTGTGTGTGAGAGAGTGTGATAAGCTCTGTGTATGTGAGAGAGAGAAGCTATGAGTGAGAGAAAGAGAAAGAGAAGCTGTGAGTGAGAGAGAGAGAGAAGCTGTGAGTGAGAGAGAGAAAGAGAAGCTGTGAGTGAGAGACAGAGAGAGAAAGAAAGGGTGTGAGTGAGAGACAGAGAGAGAAAGAGAAGCTGTGTGTGTGAGAGAGAAAGAGAAGCTGTGAGTGAGAGAGAGAGAAGCTGTGAGTGAAAGTGAGAAAGAGAAGCTGATAGAGAGAGAGAGAGAAGCTGTGAGTGAGAGAAAGATAAAGAGAAGCTGTGAGTAAGAGAGAAAGAGAGAAATAGAAGCTATGAGTTAGAGATTGAGAGAGAATGAGAAGCTGTGTGTGTGAGATAAAGAGAAGCTGTGAGTGAGAGAGAGAGAAAGAGAAGCTGTGAGTGAGAGTTAGAGAGAGAAAGAGAAGCTGTGAGTGAGTGAGAGAGAGAGAAGCTGTGAGTGAGAGACAGAGAGAGAAAGAGAAGTTGTTAGTGAGAGAGAGAGAGAGAGATTGAAAGAGAAGCTGTGTGTGTGAGAGAGAGAGAAACTATGAGTGAGAGAGAGAGAAAGAGAAGCTGTGAGAGAGAGATAGAAGCAGTGAGTGAGAGACAGAGAGAGAAAGAGAAGCTGTGTGTGTGTGAGAGAGAGAAGCTGTGTGTGAGAGAGAAAGAGAAGCTGTGAGTGAGAGAGAGAGAGAAAGAGAATCTGTGAGTGAGAGAGAGAGAGAAAGAGAAGCTGTGTGAGAGAGAGAAAGAGAAGCTGTGAGTGAGAAACAGAGAGAGAAAGAGAAGCTGTGTGAGAGAGAGAAAGTGATAAGCTGTGAGTGAGAGAGAGAGAAAGAGAAGCTGTGAGTGTGTGTGAGAGAGAGAAAGAAAGCTGTGAGTGAGAGAGAGAGAAAGAGAAGGTGTGAGTGTGTGAGAGAGAGAAGGAGAAGTTGTGTGTGAGAGAGAGAGAGAAAGAGTAGCTGTGAGAGAGAGAGAGAGAAAGAGAAGCTGTGAGTGTGTGTGAGAGAGAAAGAGAAGTTGTGTGAGAGAGAGAAAAAGAGAAGCTGTGAGTGAGAGTGAAAGAGAGAAATAGAAGCTACGAGTGAGAGAGAGAGACAAGCTGTGAGTGTGTGTGAGAGAGGAAGTGAAGCTGTGAGTGAAAAAGAGAGAAAGAGAAGCTGTGAGTGAGAGATAGAGAGAGAAAGAGAAGCTGTGAGTTAGAGATTGAGAGAGAATGAGAAGCTGTGTGTGTGAGATAAAGAGAAGCTGTGAGTGAGAGAGAGAGAAAGAGAAGCTGTGAGTGAGAGTTAGAGAGAGAAAGAGAAGCTGTGAGTGAGAGAGAGAGAAAGAGAAGCTATGAGTGAGAGAGAGAGAAGCTGTGAGTGAGAGAGAGAAGCTGTGCGTGAGAGAGAGAGAGAAGCTGTGTGTGTGTGTGTGTGTGAGAGAGAAGCTGTGAGTGAGAGAGAGAAAGAAAGAGAAGCTGTGTGATAGAGAGAGAGAAGCTGTGAGTGTGAGAGAGAGTGAGATAAAGAGAAGTTGTGAGTGAGTGAGTGAGTGAGAGAAGCTGTGAGTGAAAGAGAGAAAAGGAAGCTGTGAGTGAGAGAGAGAGAGAGAAGCTGTGAGTGAGAGACAGAGAGAGAAAGAGAAGCTGTGTGTGAGAGAGAGTGTGATAAGCTCTGTGTGTGTGTGAGAGAGAAGCTATGAGTGAGAGAAAGAGAAAGAGAAGCTGTGAGTGAGAGAGAGAGAAGCTGTGAGTGAGAGAGAGAAAGAGAAGCTGTGAGTGAGAGACAGAGAGAGAAAGAAAGGGTGTGAGTGAGAGACAGAGAGAGAAAGAGAAGCTGTGTGTGTGTGAGAGAAAGAGAAGCTGTGAGTGAGAGAGAGAGAAGCTGTGAGTGAAAGTGAGAAAGAGAAGTTGATAGAGAGAGAGAGAGAGAGAAGCTGTGAGTGAGAGAAAGATAAAGAGAAGCTGTGAGTAAGAGAGAAAGAGAGAAATAGAAGCTATGAGTGAGAGACAGAGAGAGAAGCTGTGAGTGAGTGAGAGAGAGAGAAGCTGTGAGTGAGAGACAGAGAGAGAAAGAGAAGTTGTTAGTGAGAGAGAGAGAGAGAGAGAAAGAGAAGCTGTGAGAGAGAGAGAGAGAGAAACTATGAGTGAGAGAGAGAGAGAAGCTGTGAGTGAGAGACAGAGAGATAAAGAGAAGCTGTGAGAGAGAGAGAGAAAGAGAAGCTGTGAGAGAGAGAGAGAATGAGAAGCTTTGAGTGAGAGAGAGAAAGAGAGAGAGAAGCTGTGAGTGTGAGAGAGAGTCAGATAAAGAGAAGCTGTGAGTGAGTGAGAGAGAGAGAGAAGCTGTGAGTGAAAGTGAGAAAGAGAAGCTGATAGTGAGAGAGAGAGAGAGAAGCTGTGAGTGAGAGAAAGAGAAAGAGAAGCTGTGAGTAAGAGAGAAAGAGAGAAATAGAAGCTATGAGTGAGAGACAGAGAGAGAAGCTGTGAGTGAGTGAGAGAGAGAGAAGTTGTGTGTGTGAGAGAGAAAAAGAGTAGCTGTGAGTGTGTGAGAGAGAGAAAGAGAAGCTGTAAGTGAGTGAGAGAAAGAGAAGCTGTGAGTGTGTGAGTGAGAAAGAGAAGCTGTGAGTGAGAGAGAGAGTGAGAAGCTGTGAGTGAGAGAGAGAGAGAAAGAGATGCTGTGAGTGAGAGACAGAGAAAGAGAAGTTGTTAGTGAGAGAGAGAGAGAGAGAGAGAAGCTGTGAGAGAGAGAGAGAAAGAGAAGCTGTGAGAGAGAGAGAGAGAGAGAAGCTGTGAGTGAGAGACAGAGAGATAAAGAGAAGCTGTGACAGAGAGAGAGAATGAAAAGGTGTGTGTGAGAGAGAAAGAGAAGTTATTGAGAGAGAGAGAGAGAGAAAGAAAGAGCTGTGAGAGAGAGAAAGAGAAAGAGAAGCTGTGTGTGAGAGAGAAAGAGAAGCTGTGAGTGAGAGAGAGAGAGAGAAAGAGAAGCTGTGAGAGAGAGAGAAAGAGAAGCTGTGAGTGAGAGACAGAGAGAGAAAGAGAAGCTGTGTGAGAGAGAGAGTGATAAGCTGTGAGGGAGAGAGAGAGAGAAAGAGAAGCTGTGAGTGAGAGACAGTGAGAGAGAGTAGCTGTGAGAGAGAGAGAGAGCAAGAGAAGCTGTGAGTGTGTGTGTGAGAGAGAAAGAAAGCTGTGAGTGAGAGAGAGAGAGAGAAAGAGAAGCTGTGAGTGAGAGAGAGAGAGAAGGAGAAGTTGTGTGAGAGAGAGAGATAGAGAAAGAGAAGCTGTGTGAGAGAGAGAAAGAGAAGCTGTGAGTGTGTGTGAGAGAGAAAGTGAAGTTGTGAGAGAGAGAGAAAAAGAGAAGCTGTGAGTGAGAGTGAAAGAGAGAAATAGAAGCTACGAGTGAGAGAGAGAGAGAAGCTGTGAGTGTGTGAGAGAGAGGAAGTGAAGCTGTGGGTGAAAAAGAGAGAAAGTGAAGCTGTGAGTGAGAGATAGAGAGAGAAAGAGAAGCTGTGAGTTAGAGAGAGAGAGAGAACGAGAACCTGCGTGTGTGAGAGAGAGAGAATCTGTGAGTGACAGAGAGAGAGAAAGAGAAGCTATGAGTGAGAGAGAGAGAAACTGTGAGTGAGAGAGAGAAGCTGTGCGTGAGAGAGAGAGAGAGAGAGAGAAGCTGTGTGTGTCTGTGAGAGAGAGAGAAGCTGTGAGAGAGAGAGAGAGAGAAGCTGTGTGATAGAGAGAGAGAGAAGCTGTGAGTGTGAGACAGAGTGAGATAAAGAGAAGTTGTGAGTGAGAGAGAGAGAGAGAGAAGCTGTGAGTGAGAGACAGAGAGAGAAAGAGAAGCTGTGTGTGAGAGAGAGAGTGATAAGCTGTGTGTGTGAGAGAGAGAGAAGCTGTGAGTGAGTGAGAGAGAAAGAGAAGCTGTGAGTGAGTGAGAGAGAGAAGCTGTGAGTGAGAGAGAGAAAGAGAAGCTGTGAGTGAGAGACAGAGGGAGAAAGAAAGGGGGTTAGTGCGAGAGAGAGAAAGAGAAGCTGTGAGAGAGAGAGAAAAAGAGAAGCTGTGAGTGAGAAAGAGAGAGAAAGAGAAGCTGTGAGTGAGAGACAGAGAGAGAGAGAAAGAGAAGCTGTGTGTGTGAGAGAGAAAGAGAAGCTGTGAGTGAGAGAGAGAGTAGCTGTGAGTGAAAGTGAGAAATAGAAGCTGATAGTGTGTGAGAGAGAGAGAAGCTGTGAGTGAGAGAAAGAGAAAGAGAAGCTGTGAGTAAGAGAGAAAAAGAGAAATAGAAGCTATGAGTGAGAGACAGAGAGAGAAGCTGTGAGTGAGTGAGAGAGAGAGAAGCTGTGTGAGAGAGAGAGAGAGAGAAGCTGTAAGTGAGTGAGAGAAGGAGAAGCTGTGAGTGTGTGAGAGAGAAAGAGAAGCTGTGAGTGAGAGAGAGAGAGAGAAAGAGAAGTTGTTAGTGAGAGAGAGAGAGAAAGAGAAGCTTTGAGAGAGAGAGAGAGAGAGAGAGAAGCTGTGAGTGAGAGAGAGAAGCTGTGAGTGAGAGACAGAGAGATAAAGAGAAGCTGAGAGAGAGAGTGAGAAAGAGAAGCTGTGAGAGAGAGAGAATGAGAAGCTGTGTGAGAGGGAGAGAGAAAGAGAGAAATAGAAGCTACGAGTGAGAGAGAGGGAGAAGCTGTGAGTGTGTGAGAGAGAGGGTGAAGCTGTGAGTGAAAAAGAGAGAAAGTGAAGCTGTGAGTGAGAGATAGAGAGAGAAAGAGAAGCTGTGAGTTAGAGAGAGAGAGAACGAGAAGCTGTGTGTGTGAGATAAAGAGAAGCTATGAGTGAGAGAGAGAGAGATAAAGAGAAGCTGTGAGTGAGAGATAGAGAGAGAAAGAGAAGCTGTGAGTGAGAGAGACAGAGAGAATCTGTGAGTGAGAGAGAGAGAGAAAGAGAAGCTATGAGTGAGATAGAGAGAAGCTGTGAGTGAGAGAGAGAAGCTGTGCGTGATAGAGAGAGACAGAAGCTGTGTGTGTGTGTGTGAGAGAGAAGCTGTGAGTGAGAGAGAGAGAGAGAAAGAGAAGATGTGTGATAGAGAGAGAGAGAAGCTGTGAGTGTGAGAGAGAGTGAGATAAAGAGAAGTTGTGAGTGAGTGAGTGAGTGAGAGAAGCTGTGAGTGAAAGAGAGAAAGAGAAGCTGTGAGTGAGAGAGAGAGAGAGAAGCTGTGAGTGAGAGACAGAGAGAGAAAGAGAAGCTGTGTGTGTGAGAGAGAGTGATAAGCTGTGTGTGTGTGAGAGAGAGAAGCTGTGAGTGAGAGAGAGAGAAAGAGAAGCTGTGAGTGAGAGAGAGAGAGAAGCTTAGAGTGAGAGAGAGAAAGAGAAGCTGTGAGTGAGAGGCAGAGGGAGAAAGAAAGTGTGTGAGTGCGAGAGAGAGAAAGAGAAGCTGTGAGAGAGAGAGAAAGAGAAGCTGTGAGTGAGAAAGAGATGAAAGAGAAGCTGTGTGTGTGAGAGAGAAAGAGAAGCTGTGAGTGAGAGAGAGAGAAGCTGTGAGTGAAAGTGAGAAAGAGAAGCTGATAGTGAGAGAGAGAGAGAAGCTGTGAGTGAGAGAAAGAGAAAGAGAATGTGAGTAAGAGAGAAAGAGAGAAATAGAAGCTATGAGTGAGAGACAGAGAGAGAAGCTGTGAGTGAGTGAGAGAGAGAGAAGCTGTGTGAGAGAGAGAGAAAGAGAAGCTGTGAGAGAGAGAGAGAGAAAGAGAAGCTGTAAGTGAGTGAGAGAAGGAGAAGCTGTGAGTGTGAGAGAGAGAAAGAGAAGCTGTGTGTGAGAGAGAGAGAGAGAGAAAGAGAAGTTGTTAGTGAGAGAGAGAGAGAAAGAAAGAGAAGCTTTGAGAGAGAGAGAGAGAAGCTGTGAGTGAGAGAGAGAGAAGCTGTGAGTGAGAGACAGAGAGATATAGAGAAGCTGTGAGAGAGAGTGAGAAAGAGAAGCTGTGAGAGAGAGAGAATGAGAAGCTGTGTGAGGGAGAGAGAAAGAGAATTTGTTAGTGAGAGAGAGAGAAGGAGCTGTGAGAGAGAGAGAGAGAGCAAGAGAATCTGTGAGTGAGAGAGAGAGAGAAAGAGAAGCTGTGAGTGAGAGAGAAAGAGAGAAAGAGAAGCTGTGAGAGAGAGAGAGTGAGAAGCTATGAGAGAGTGAGAGCAAGAGAAGCTGTGAGTGAGAGAGAGAAAGAGATGCTGTGAGAAATAGAGAGAAAGAGAAGCTGTGAGTGAGAAGACAGAGAGAGAAAGAGAAGCTGTGTGAGAGAGAGAGAAAGAGAAGCTGTGAGAGAGAGAGAGAATGAGAAGCTTTGAGTGAGAGAGAGAAAGAGAGAGAGAAGCTGTGTGTGAGTGTGAGAGAGAGTGAGATAAAGAGAAGCTGTAAGTGAGTGAGAGAAGGAGAAGCTGTGAGTGTGTGAGAGAGAAAGAGAAGCTGTGTGTGAGAGAGAGAGAGAGAGAAAGAGAAGTTGTTAGTGAGAGAGAGAGAGAAAGAAAGAGAAGCTTTGAGAGAGAGAGAGAGAGAGAGAAGCTGTGAGTGAGAGAGAGAGAAGCTGTGAGTGAGAGACAGAGAGATATAGAGAAGCTGTGAGAGAGAGTGAGAAAGAGAAGCTGTGAGAGAGAGAGAATGAGAAGCTGTGTGAGGGAGAGAGAAAGAGAATTTGTTAGTGAGAGAGAGAGAAGGAGCTGTGAGAGAGAGAGAGAGCAAGAGAATCTGTGAGTGAGAGAGAGAGAGAAAGAGAAGCTGTGAGTGAGAGAGAGAGAAGCTGTGAGTGAGAGACAGAGAGATAAAGAGAAGCTGTGAGAGAGAGAGAGAAAGAGAAGCTGTGAGAGAGAGAGAGAATGAGAAGCTTTGAATGAGAGAGAGAAAGAGAGAGAGAAGCTGTGTGTGAGTGTGAGAGAGAGTGAGATAAAGAGAAGCTGTGAGTGAGTGAGAGAGAGAGAGAAGCTGTGAGTGAAAGTGAGAAAGAGAAGCTGATAGTGAGAGAGAGAGAGAAGCTGTGAGTGAGAGAAAGAGAAGCTGTGAGTAAGAGAGAAAGAGAGAAATAGAAGCTATGAGTGAGAGACAGAGAAGCTGTGAGTGAGTGAGAGAGAGAGAAGTTGTGTGTGAGAGAGAGAGAAAAAGAGAAGCTGTGAGTGTGTGAGAGAGAGAAAGAGAAGCTGTAAGTGAGTGAGAGAAAGAGAAGCTGTGAGTGTGAGAGAGAGAAAGAGAAGCTGTGAGAGAGAGAGAGTGAGAAGCTGTGAGTGAGAGAGAGAGAGAAAGAGATGCTGTGAGTGAGAGACAGAGAGAGAAAGAGAAGTTGTTAGTGAGAGAGAGAGAGAGAGAGAAGCTGTGAGTGAGAGAGAGAAAGAATAGCTGTGTGTGTGAGAGAGAGAAGCTGTGAGTGAGAGAGAGAGATAAAGAGAAGCTGTGAGAAAGAGAGAGAATGAGAAGCTGTGTGAGAGAGAGAAAGAGAAGTTGTTATTGAGAGAGAGAGAGAGAAAGAGATGTGAGAGAGAGAAAGAGAAAGAGAAGCTGTGTGTGAGAGAGAAAGAGAAGCTCTGAGTGAGAGAGAGAGAGAGAAAGAGAAGCTGTGAGAGAGAAAGAAAGAGCTGTGAGTGAGAGACAGATAGAGAAAGAGAAGCGGTGTGAGAGAGAGAGTGATAAGCAGTGAGGGAGAGAGAGAGAAAGAGAAGCTGTGAGTGACAGACAGTGAGAGAGAGTAGCTGTGAGAGAGAGAGAGAGCAAGAGAAGCTGTGAGTGTGTGTGTGAGAGAGAAAGAAAGCTGTGAGTGAGAGAGAGAGAAAGAGAAGCTGTGAGTGAGAGAGAGAGAGAAGGAGAAGTTGTGTGTGAGAGAGAGATAGAGAAAGAGAAGCTGTGAGAGAGAGAGAGTGATAAGCTGTGAGGGAGAGAGAGAGAGAAAGAGAAGCTGTGAGTGAGAGACAGTGAGAGAGAGTAGCTGTGAGAGAGAGAGAGAAAGAGAACCTGTGAGTGAGAGAAAGAGAGAAAGAGAAGCTGTGAGTGAGAGACAGAGAAAAAAGAGAAGCTGTGTGTGTGAGAGAGAGTGATAAGCTGTGAGTGAGAGAGAGAGAGAAAGAGAAGCTGTGAGTGAGAGACAGAGAGAGAGTAGCTGTATGTGTGTGTGAGAGAGAGAGCAAGAGAATCTGTGAGTGAGAGAGAGAGAAAAAGAGAAGCTGTGAGTGACAGAGAAAGAGAGAAAGAGAAGCTGTGAGTGAGAGAGAGTGAGAAGCTATGAGAGAGAGAGCAAGAGAAGCTGTGAGTGAGAGAGAGAAAGAGAAGCTGTGAATGAGAAAGAGAGAGAAAGAGAAGCTGTGAGTGAGAAGACAGAGAGAGAAAGAGAAGCTGTTGAGAGAGAGAGAGAGAGAAAGAGAAGCTGTGAGTGAGAGAGAGAGAGAAAGAGAAGCTGTGAGTGTGTGTGAGAGAGAAAGAGAAGCTGTGAGAGAGAGAGAAAAAGAGAAGCTGTGAGTGAGAGAGAGAGAGAGAACGAGAAGCTGTGTGTGAGAGAGAAAGAGAAGCTGTGAGTGAGAGAGAGAGAGAAAGAGAAGCTGTGAGTGCGAGATAGAGAGAGAAAGAGAAGCTGTGAGTGAGTGTGAGAGAGAGAATGAGAAGCTGTGTGTGTGAGATTAAGAGAAGCTGTGAGTGAGAGAGAGAGAGAAAGAGAAGCTGTGAGTGAGAGAGAGAAAGAGAAGCTGTGAGAGAGAGAGAATGAGAAGCTGTGAGTGAGAGAGAGAAAGAGAGAGAGAAGCTGTGAGTGTGAGAGAGAGTGAGATAAAGAGAAGGGGTGAGTGAGTGTGAGAGAGAGAGAAGCTGTGAGTGAAAGTGAGAAAGAGAAGCTGATAGTGAGAGAGAGTGAAGCTGTGAGTGAGAGAAAGAGAAAGAGAAGCTGTGAGTAAGAGAGAAAGAGAGAAATAGAAGCTATGAGTGAGAGACAGAGAGAGAAGCTGTGAGTGAGTGAGAGAGAGAGAAGTTGTGTGAGAGAGAGAGAAAAAGAGAAGCTGTGAGTGAGAGAGAGAGAGAAAGAGAAGCTGTAAGTGAGTGAGAGAAAGAGAAGCTGTGAGTGTGAGAGAGAGAAAGAGAAGCTGTGAGTGAGAGAGAGAGTGAGAAGCTGTGAGTGAGAGAGAGAGAAAGAGATGCTGTGAGTGAGAGACAGAGAGAGAAAGAGAAGTTGTTAGTGAGAGAGAGAGAGAAAGAGAAGCTGTGAGAGAGAGAGAGAGAAAGAGAAGCTGTGAGAGAGAGAGATAGAAGCTGTGAGTGAGAGACAGAGAGAGAAAGAGAAGCTGTGAGAAAGAGAGAGAATGAGAAGCTGTGTGAGAGAGAGAAAGAGAAGTTGTTATTGAGAGAGAGAGAGAGAGAAAGAGCTGTGAGAGAGAGAAAGAGAAAGAGAAGCTGTGTGTGAGAGAGAAAGAGAAGCTGTGAGTGAGAGAGAGAGAGAGAAAGAGAAGCTGTGAGAGAGAGAGAAAGAGAAGCTGTGAGTGAGAGACAGAGAGAGAAAGAGAAGCTGTGTGAGAGAGAGAGTGATAAGCTGTGAGGGAGAGAGAGAGAAAGAGAAGCTGTGAGTGACAGACAGTGAGTGAGAGTAGCTGTGTGAGAGAGAGAGAGCAAGAGAAGCTGTGAGTGTGTGTGAGAGAGAGAAAGAAAGCTGTGAGTGAGAGAGAGAGAAAGAGAAAGAGAAGCTGTGAGTGAGAGAGAGAGAAAAGGAGAAGTTGTGTGTGAGAGAGAGATAGAGAAAGAGAAGCTGTGTGAGAGAGAGAGTGATAAGCTGTGAGGGAGAGAGAGAGAGAAAGAGAAGCTGTGAGTGAGAGACAGTGAGAGAGAGTAGCTGTGAGAGAGAGAGAGAAAGAGAACCTGTGAGTGAGAGAAAGAGAGAAAGAGAAGCTGTGAGTGAGAGACAGAGAGAGAAAGAGAAGCTGTGTGTGAGAGAGAGAGTGATAAGCTGTGAGTGAGAGAGAGAGAGAAAGAGAAGCTGTGAGTGAGAGAGAGAGAGAGAACGAGAAGCTGTGTGTGAGAGAGAAAGAGAAGCTGTGAGTGAGAGAGAGAGAGAAAGAGAAGCTGTGAGTGCGAGATAGAGAGAGAAAGAGAAGCTGTGAGTGAGTGAGAGAGAGAGAATGAGAAGCTGTGTGTGTGAGATTAAGAGAAGCTGTGAGTGAGAGAGAGAGAGAAAGAGAAGCTGTGAGTGAGAGAGAGAAAGAGAAGCTGTGAGAGAGAGAGAATGAGAAGCTGTGAGTGAGAGAGAGAAAGAGAGAGAGAAGCTGTGAGTGTGAGAGAGAGTGAGATAAAGAGAAGCTGTGAGTGAGTGTGAGAGAGAGAGAAGCTGTGAGTGAAAGTGAGAAAGAGAAGCTGATAGTGAGAGAGAGTGAAGCTATGAGTGAGAGACAGAGAGAGAAGCTGTGAGTGAGTGAGAGAGAGAGAATTTGTGTGAGAGAGAGAGAAAAAGAGAAGCTGTGAGTGAGAGAGAGAGAGAAAGAGAAGCTGTAAGTGAGTGAGAGAAAGAGAAGTTGTGAGTGTGAGAGAGAGAAAGAGAAGCTGTGAGTGAGAGAGAGAGTGAGAAGCTGTGAGTGAGAGAGAGAGAAAGAGATGCTGTGAGTGAGAGACAGAGAGAGAAAGAGAAGTTGTTAGTGAGAGAGAGAGAGAGAAAGAGAAGCTGTGAGAGTGAGAGAGAGAAAGAGAAGCTGTGAGAGAGAGAGATAGAAGCTGTGAGTGAGAGACAGAGAGAGAAAGAGAATCTGTGTGTGTGAGAGAGAGAGAAGCTGTGTGTGAGAGAGAAAGAGAATCTGTGAGTGAGAGAGAGAGAGAAAGAGAAGCTGTGAGAGAGAGAGAAAGAGAAGCTGTGAGTGAGAAACAGAGAGAGAAAGAGAAGCTGTGTGAGAGAGAGTGATAAGCTGTGAGTGAGAGAGAGAGAAAGAGAAGCTGTGAGTGTGTGTGTGAGAGAGAAAGAAGGCTGTGAGTGAGAGAGAGAGAGAAAGAGAAGGTGTGAGTGTGTGAGAGAGAGAAGGAGAAGTTGTGTGAGAGAGAGATAGAGAAAGAGTAGCTGTGAGAGAGAGAGAGAGAAAGAGAAGCTGTGAGTGTGTGTGAGAGAGAAAGAGAAGTTGTGAGAGAGAGAGAGAAAAAGAGAAGCTGTGAGTGAGAGTGAAAGAGAGAAATAGAAGCTACGAGTGAGAGAGAGAGAGAAGCTGTGAGTGTGTGAGAGAGAGGAAGTGAAGCTGTGAGTGAAAAAGAGAGAAAGAGAAGTTGTGAGTGAGAGATAGAGAGAGAAAGAGAAGCTGTGAGTTAGAGAGAGAGAGAGAATGAGAAGCTGTGTGTGTGAGATAAAGAGAAGCTGTGAGTGAGAGAGAGAGAAAGAGAAGCTGTGAGTGAGAGATAGAGAGAGAAAGAGAAGCTGTGAGTGAGAGAGAGAGAGAAAGAGAAGCTATGAGTGAGAGAGAGAGAAGCTGTGAGTGAGAGAGAGAAGCTGTGCGTGAGAGAGAGAGAGAAGCTGTGTGTGTTTGTGTGAGAGAGAGAAGCTGTGAGTGAGAGAGAGAGAAAGGAAGAGAAGCTGTGTGATAGAGAGAGAGAAGCTGTGAGTGTGAGAGAGAGTGAGATAAAGAGAAGTTGTGAGTGAGTGAGTGAGTGAGAGAAGCTGTGAGTGAAAGAGAGAAAGGGAAGCTGTGAGTGAGAGAGAGAGAGAGAAGCTGTGAGTGAGAGACAGAGAGAGAAAGAGAAGCTGTGTGTGAGAGAGTGTGATAAGCTCTGTGTATGTGAGAGAGAGAAGCTATGTGTGAGAGAAAGAGAAAGAGAAGCTGTGAGTGAGAGAGAGAGAGAAGCTGTGAGTGAGAGAGAGAAAGAGAAGCTGTGAGTGAGAGACAGAGAGAGAAAGAAAGGGTGTGAGTGAGAGACAGAGAGAGAAAGAGAAGCTGTGTGTGTGAGAGAGAAAGAGAAGCTGTGAGTGAGAGAGAGAGAAGCTGTGAGTGAAAGTGAGAAAGAGAAGCTGATAGAGAGAGAGAGAGAGAAGCTGTGAGTGAGAGAAAGATAAAGAGAAGCTGTGAGTAAGAGAGAAAGAGAGAAATAGAAGCTATGAGTGAGAGACAGAGAGAGAAGCTGTGAGTGAGTGAGAGAGAGAGAAGCTGTGAGTGAGAGACAGAGAGAGAAAGAGAAGTTGTTAGTGAGAGAGAGAGAGAGAGATTGAAAGAGAAGCTGTGTGTGTGAGAGAGAGAGAAACTATGAGTGAGAGAGAGAGAAAGAGAAGCTGTGAGAGAGAGAGATAGAAGCAGTGAGTGAGAGACAGAGAGAGAAAGAGAAGCTGTGTGTGTGTGAGAGAGAGAAGCTGTGTGTGAGAGAGAAAGAGAAGCTGTGAGTGAGAGAGAGAGAGAAAGAGAATCTGTGAGTGAGAGAGAGAGAGAAAGAGAAGCTGTGTGAGAGAGAGAAAGAGAAGCTGTGAGTGAGAAACAGAGAGAGAAAGAGAAGCTGTGTGAGAGAGAGAAAGTGATAAGCTGTGAGTGAGAGAGAGAGAAAGAGAAGCTGTGAGTGTGTGTGAGAGAGAGAAAGAAAGCTGTGAGTGAGAGAGAGAGAAAGAGAAGGTGTGAGTGTGTGAGAGAGAGAAGGAGAAGTTGTGTGTGAGAGAGAGAGAGAAAGAGTAGCTGTGAGAGAGAGAGAGAGAAAGAGAAGCTGTGAGTGTGTGTGAGAGAGAAAGAGAAGTTGTGTGAGAGAGAGAAAAAGAGAAGCTGTGAGTGAGAGTGAAAGAGAGAAATAGAAGCTACGAGTGAGAGAGAGAGACAAGCTGTGAGTGTGTGTGAGAGAGGAAGTGAAGCTGTGAGTGAAAAAGAGAGAAAGAGAAGCTGTGAGTGAGAGATAGAGAGAGAAAGAGAAGCTGTGAGTTAGAGATTGAGAGAGAATGAGAAGCTGTGTGTGTGAGATAAAGAGAAGCTGTGAGTGAGAGAGAGAGAAAGAGAAGCTGTGAGTGAGAGATAGAGAGAGAAAGAGAAGCTGTGAGTGAGAGAGAGAGAAAGAGAAGCTATGAGTGAGAGAGAGAGAAGCTGTGAGTGAGAGAGAGAAGCTGTGCGTGAGAGAGAGAGAGAAGCTGTGTGTGTGTGTGTGTGTGAGAGAGAAGCTGTGAGTGAGAGAGAGAAAGAAAGAGAAGCTGTGTGATAGAGAGAGAGAAGCTGTGAGTGTGAGAGAGAGTGAGATAAAGAGAAGTTGTGAGTGAGTGAGTGAGTGAGAGAAGCTGTGAGTGAAAGAGAGAAAAGGAAGCTGTGAGTGAGAGAGAGAGAGAGAAGCTGTGAGTGAGAGACAGAGAGAGAAAGAGAAGCTGTGTGTGAGAGAGAGTGTGATAAGCTCTGTGTGTGTGTGAGAGAGAAGCTATGAGTGAGAGAAAGAGAAAGAGAAGCTGTGAGTGAGAGAGAGAGAAGCTGTGAGTGAGAGAGAGAAAGAGAAGCTGTGAGTGAGAGACAGAGAGAGAAAGAAAGGGTGTGAGTGAGAGACAGAGAGAGAAAGAGAAGCTGTGTGTGTGTGAGAGAAAGAGAAGCTGTGAGTGAGAGAGAGAGAAGCTGTGAGTGAAAGTGAGAAAGAGAAGTTGATAGAGAGAGAGAGAGAGAGAAGCTGTGAGTGAGAGAAAGATAAAGAGAAGCTGTGAGTAAGAGAGAAAGAGAGAAATAGAAGCTATGAGTGAGAGACAGAGAGAGAAGCTGTGAGTGAGTGAGAGAGAGAGAAGCTGTGAGTGAGAGACAGAGAGAGAAAGAGAAGTTGTTAGTGAGAGAGAGAGAGAGAGAGAAAGAGAAGCTGTGAGAGAGAGAGAGAGAGAAACTATGAGTGAGAGAGAGAGAGAAGCTGTGAGTGAGAGACAGAGAGATAAAGAGAAGCTGTGAGAGAGAGAGAGAAAGAGAAGCTGTGAGAGAGAGAGAGAATGAGAAGCTTTGAGTGAGAGAGAGAAAGAGAGAGAGAAGCTGTGAGTGTGAGAGAGAGTCAGATAAAGAGAAGCTGTGAGTGAGTGAGAGAGAGAGAGAAGCTGTGAGTGAAAGTGAGAAAGAGAAGCTGATAGTGAGAGAGAGAGAGAGAAGCTGTGAGCGAGAGAAAGAGAAAGAGAAGCTGTGAGTAAGAGAGAAAGAGAGAAATAGAAGCTATGAGTGAGAGACAGAGAGAGAAGCTGTGAGTGAGTGAGAGAGAGAGAAGTTGTGTGTGTGAGAGAGAAAAAGAGTAGCTGTGAGTGTGTGAGAGAGAGAAAGAGAAGCTGTAAGTGAGTGAGAGAAAGAGAAGCTGTGAGTGTGTGAGTGAGAAAGAGAAGCTGTGAGTGAGAGAGAGAGTGAGAAGCTGTGAGTGAGAGAGAGAGAGAAAGAGATGCTGTGAGTGAGAGACAGAGAAAGAGAAGTTGTTAGTGAGAGAGAGAGAGAGAGAGAGAGAGAAGCTGTGAGAGAGAGAGAGAAAGAGAAGCTGTGAGAGAGAGAGAGAGAGAGAAGCTGTGAGTGAGAGACAGAGAGATAAAGAGAAGCTGTGACAGAGAGAGAGAATGAAAAGGTGTGTGTGAGAGAGAAAGAGAAGTTATTGAGAGAGAGAGAGAGAGAAAGAAAGAGCTGTGAGAGAGAGAAAGAGAAAGAGAAGCTGTGTGTGAGAGAGAAAGAGAAGCTGTGAGTGAGAGAGAGAGAGAGAAAGAGAAGCTGTGAGAGAGAGAGAAAGAGAAGCTGTGAGTGAGAGACAGAGAGAGAAAGAGAAGCTGTGTGAGAGAGAGAGTGATAAGCTGTGAGGGAGAGAGAGAGAGAAAGAGAAGCTGTGAGTGAGAGACAGTGAGAGAGAGTAGCTGTGAGAGAGAGAGAGAGCAAGAGAAGCTGTGAGTGTGTGTGTGAGAGAGAAAGAAAGCTGTGAGTGAGAGAGAGAGAGAGAAAGAGAAGCTGTGAGTGAGAGAGAGAGAGAAGGAGAAGTTGTGTGAGAGAGAGAGATAGAGAAAGAGAAGCTGTGTGAGAGAGAGAAAGAGAAGCTGTGAGTGTGTGTGAGAGAGAAAGTGAAGTTGTGAGAGAGAGAGAAAAAGAGAAGCTGTGAGTGAGAGTGAAAGAGAGAAATAGAAGCTACAAGTGAGAGAGAGAGAGAAGCTGTGAGTGTGTGAGAGAGAGGAAGTGAAGCTGTGGGTGAAAAAGAGAGAAAGTGAAGCTGTGAGTGAGAGATAGAGAGAGAAAGAGAAGCTGTGAGTTAGAGAGAGAGAGAGAACGAGAACCTGCGTGTGTGAGAGAGAGAGAATCTGTGAGTGACAGAGAGAGAGAAAGAGAAGCTATGAGTGAGAGAGAGAGAAACTGTGAGTGAGAGAGAGAAGCTGTGCGTGAGAGAGAGAGAGAGAGAGAGAGAAGCTGTGTGTGTCTGTGAGAGAGAGAGAAGCTGTGAGAGAGAGAGAGAGAGAAGCTGTGTGATAGAGAGAGAGAGAAGCTGTGAGTGTGAGACAGAGTGAGATAAAGAGAAGTTGTGAGTGAGAGAGAGAGAGAGAGAAGCTGTGAGTGAGAGACAGAGAGAGAAAGAGAAGCTGTGTGTGAGAGAGAGAGTGATAAGCTGTGTGTGAGAGAGAGAGAGAAGCTGTGAGTGAGTGAGAGAGAAAGAGAAGCTGTGAGTGAGTGAGAGAGAGAAGCTGTGAGTGAGAGAGAGAAAGAGAAGCTGTGAGTGAGAGACAGAGGGAGAAAGAAAGGGGGTTAGTGCGAGAGAGAGAAAGAGAAGCTGTGAGAGAGAGAGAAAAAGAGAAGCTGTGAGTGAGAAAGAGAGAGAAAGAGAAGCTGTGAGTGAGAGACAGAGAGAGAGAGAAAGAGAAGCTGTGGGTGTGAGAGAGAAAGAGAAGCTGTGAGTGAGAGAGAGAGTAGCTGTGAGTGAAAGTGAGAAATAGAAGCTGATAGTGTGAGAGAGAGAGAGAAGCTGTGAGTGAGAGAAAGAGAAAGAGAAGCTGTGAGTAAGAGAGAAAAAGAGAAATAGAAGCTATGAGTGAGAGACAGAGAGAGAAGCTGTGAGTGAGTGAGAGAGAGAGAAGCTGTGTGTGTGTGAGAGAGAGAGAAGCTGTAAGTGAGTGAGAGAAGGAGAAGCTGTGAGTGTGTGAGAGAGAAAGAGAAGCTGTGTGAGAGAGAGAGAAAGAGAAGTTGTTAGTGAGAGAGAGAGAGAAAGAGAAGCTTTGAGAGAGAGAGAGAGAGAGAGAAGCTGTGAGTGAGAGAGAGAAGCTGTGAGTGAGAGACAGAGAGATAAAGAGAAGCTGAGAGAGAGAGTGAGAAAGAGAAGCTGTGAGAGAGAGAGAATGAGAAGCTGTGTGAGAGGGAGAGAGAAAGAGAGAAATAGAAGCTACGAGTGAGAGAGAGGGAAAAGCTGTGAGTGTGTGAGAGAGAGGGTGAAGCTGTGAGTGAAAAAGAGAGAAAGTGAAGCTGTGAGTGAGAGATAGAGAGAGAAAGAGAAGCTGTGAGTTAGAGAGAGAGAGAACGAGAAGCTGTGTGTGTGAGATAAAGAGAAGCTGTGAGTGAGAGAGAGAGAGATAAAGAGAAGCTGTGAGTGAGAGAGACAGAGAGAATCTGTGAGTGAGAGAGAGAGAGAAAGAGAAGCTATGAGTGAGATAGAGAGAAGCTGTGAGTGAGAGAGAGAAGCTGTGCGTGATAGAGAGAGACAGAAGCTGTGTGTGTGTGAGAGAGAGAGAAGCTGTGAGTGAGAGAGAGAGAGAGAAAGAGAAGATGTGTGATAGAGAGAGAGAGAACCTGTGAGAGAGAGTGAGATAAAGAGAAGTTGTGAGTGAGTGAGTGAGTGAGAGAAGCTGTGAGTGAAAGAGAGAAAGAGAAGCTGTGAGTGAGAGAGAGAGAAGCTGTGAGTGAGAGACAGAGAGAGAAAGAGAAGCTGTGTGTGAGAGAGAGAGTGATAAGCTGTGTGTGTGAGAGAGAGAGAAGCTGTGAGTGAGAGAGAGAGAAAGAGAAGCTGTGAGTGAGAGAGAGAGAGAAGCTTAGAGTGAGAGAGAGAAAGAGAAGCTGTGAGTGAGAGGCAGAGGGAGAAAGAAAGTGTGTGAGTGCGAGAGAGAGAAAGAGAAGCTGTGTGAGAGAGAGAAAGAGAAGCTGTGAGTGAGAAAGAGAGAGAAAGAGAAGCTGTGTGTGTGAGAGAGAAAGAGAAGCTGTGAGTGAGAGAGAGAGAAGCTGTGAGTGAAAGTGAGAAAGAGAAGCTGATAGTGAGAGAGAGAGAGAAGCTGTGAGTGAGAGAAAGAGAAAGAGAATCTGTGAGTAAGAGAAAGAGAGAAATAGAAGCTATGAGTGAGAGACAGAGAGAGAAGCTGTGAGTGAGTGAGAGAGAGAGAAGCTGTGTGTGTGAGAGAGAGAAAGAGAAGCTGTGAGAGAGAGAGAGAGAAAGAGAAGCTGTAAGTGAGTGAGAGAAGGAGAAGCTGTGAGTGTGAGAGAGAGAAAGAGAAGCTGTGTGTGAGAGAGAGAGAGAGAGAAAGAGAAGTTGTTAGTGAGAGAGAGAGAGAAAGAAAGAGAAGCTTTGAGAGAGAGAGAGAGAGAGAGAAGCTGTGAGTGAGCGAGAGAGAAGCTGTGAGTGAGAGACAGAGAGATATAGAGAAGCTGTGAGAGAGAGTGAGAAAGAGAAGCTGTGAGAGAGAGAGAATGAGAAGCTGTGTGAGGGAGAGAGAAAGAGAATTTGTTAGTGAGAGAGAGAGAAGGAGCTGTGAGAGAGAGAGAGAGCAAGAGAATCTGTGAGTGAGAGAGAGAGAGAAAGAGAAGCTGTGAGTGAGAGAGAAAGAGAGAAAGAGAAGCTGTGAGAGAGAGAGAGTGAGAAGCTATGAGAGAGTGAGAGCAAGAGAAGCTGTGAGTGAGAGAGAGAAAGAGAAGCTGTGAGAAATAGAGAGAAAGAGAAGCTGTGAGTGAGAAGACAGAGAGAGAAAGAGAAGCTGTGTGAGAGAGAGATAGAGAAAGTGAAGCTGTGAGTGAGAAGGATGAGAAATAAAGAGAAGCTGTGAGTGTGTGTGAGAGAGAAAGAGAAGCTGTGTGAGAGAGAGAAAAAGAGAAGCTGTGAGTGAGAGTGAAAGAGAGAAATAGAAGCTATGAGTGAGAGAGAGAGAGAAGCTGTGAGTGAGAGAAAGAGAGAGAAAGGGAAGTTGTTAGTGAGAGAGAGAGAGAAAGAGAAGCTTTGAGTGAGAGACAGTGAGAGAGAGTAGCTGTGAGAGAGAGAGAGAGCAAGAGAAGCTGTGAGTGTGTGTGTGAGAGAGAAAGAAAGCTGTGAGTGAGAGAGAGAGAGAGAAAGAGAAGCTGTGAGTGAGAGAGAGAGAGAAGGAGAAGTTGTGTGAGAGAGAGAGATAGAGAAAGAGAAGCTGTGTGAGAGAGAGAAAGAGAAGCTGTGAGTGTGTGTGAGAGAGAAAGTGAAGTTGTGAGAGAGAGAGAAAAAGAGAAGCTGTGAGTGAGAGTGAAAGAGAGAAATAGAAGCTACGAGTGAGAGAGAGAGAGAAGCTGTGAGTGTGTGAGAGAGAGGAAGTGAAGCTGTGGGTGAAAAAGAGAGAAAGTGAAGCTGTGAGTGAGAGATAGAGAGAGAAAGAGAAGCTGTGAGTTAGAGAGAGAGAGAGAGAACGAGAACCTGTGTGTGTGAGAGAGAGAGAATCTGTGAGTGACAGAGAGAGAGAAAGAGAAGCTATGAGTGAGAGAGAGAGAAACTGTGAGTGAGAGAGAGAAGCTGTGCATGAGAGAGAGAGAGAGAGAGAGAAGCTGTGTGTGTCTGTGAGAGAGAGAGAAGCTGTGAGAGAGAGAGAGAGAGAGAAGCTGTGTGATAGAGAGAGAGAGAAGCTGTGAGTGTGAGACAGAGTGAGATAAAGAGAAGTTGTGAGTGAGAGAGAGAGAGAGAAGCTGTGAGTGAGAGACAGAGAGAGAAAGAGAAGCTGTGTGTGAGAGAGAGAGTGATAAGCTGTGTGTGTGTGAGAGAGAGAAGCTGTGAGTGAGTGAGAGAGAAAGAGAAGCTGTGAGTGAGTGAGAGAGAGAAGCTGTGAGTGAGAGAGAGAAAGAGAAGCTGTGAGTGAGAGACAGAGGGAGAAAGAAAGGGGGTGAGTGCGAGAGAGAGAAAGAGAAGCTGTGAGAGAGAGAGAGAAAGAGCTGTGAGTGAGAAAGAGAGAGAAAGAGAAGCTGTGAGTGAGAGACAGAGAGAGAGAGAAAGAGAAGCTGTGTGTGTGAGAGAGAAAGAGAAGCTGTGAGTGAGAGAGAGAGTAGCTGTGAGTGAAAGTGAGAAATAGAAGCTGATAGTGTGAGAGAGAGAGAGAAGCTGTGAGTGAGAGAAAGAGAAAGAGAAGCTGTGAGTAAGAGAGAAAAAGAGAAATAGAAGCTATGAGTGAGAGACAGAGAGAGAAGTTGTGAGTGAGTGAGAGAGAGAGAAGCTGTGTGAGAGAGAGAGAGAGAGAAGCTGTAAGTGAGTGAGAGAAGGAGAAGCTGTGAGTGTGTGAGAGAGAAAGAGAAGCTGTGAGTGAGAGAGAGAGAGAGAAAGAGAAGTTGTTAGTGAGAGAGAGAGAGAAAGAGAAGCTTTGAGAGAGAGAGAGAGAGAGAGAAGCTGTGAGTGAGAGAGAGAAGCTGTGAGTGAGAGACAGAGAGATAAAGAGAAGCTGAGAGAGAGAGTGAGAAAGAGAAGCTGTGAGAGAGAGAGAATGAGAAGCTGTGTGAGAGGGAGAGAGAAAGAGAGAAATAGAAGCTACGAGTGAGAGAGAGGGAGAAGCTGTGAGTGTGTGAGAGAGAGGGTGAAGCTGTGAGTGAAAAAGAGAGAAAGTGAAGCTGTGAGTGAGAGATAGAGAGAGAAAGAGAAGCTGTGAGTTAGAGAGAGAGAGAACGAGAAGCTGTGTGTGTGAGATAAAGAGAAGCTATGAGTGAGAGAGAGAGAGATAAAGAGAAGCTGTGAGTGAGAGATAGAGAGAGAAAGAGAAGCTGTGAGTGAGAGAGACAGAGAGAATCTGTGAGTGAGAGAGAGAGAGAAAGAGAAGCTATGAGTGAGATAGAGAGAAGCTGTGAGTGAGAGAGAGAAGCTGTGTGTGATAGAGAGAGACAGAAGCTGTGTGTGTGTGTGAGAGAGAGAAGCTGTGAGTGAGAGAGAGAGAGAGAAAGCGAAGATGTGTGATAGAGAGAGAGAGAAGCTGTGAGTGTGAGAGAGAGTGAGATAAAGAGAAGTTGTGAGTGAGTGAGTGAGTGAGAGAAGCTGTGAGTGAAAGAGAGAAAGAGAAGCTGTGAGTGAGAGAGAGAGAGAGAAGCTGTGAGTGAGAGACAGAGAGAGAAAGAGAAGCTGTGTGTGAGAGAGAGAGTGATAAGCTGTGTGTGTGTGAGAGAGAGAAGCTGTGAGTGAGAGAGAGAGAAAGAGAAGCTGTGAGTGAGAGAGAGAGAGAAGCTTAGAGTGAGAGAGAGAAAGAGAAGCTGTGAGTGAGAGGCAGAGGGAGAAAGAAAGTGTGTGAGTGCGAGAGAGAGAAAGAGAAGCTGTGAGAGAGAGAGAAAGAGAAGCTGTGAGTGAGAAAGAGATGAAAGAGAAGCTGTGTGTGTGAGAGAGAAAGAGAAGCTGTGAGTGAGAGAGAGAGAAGCTGTGAGTGAAAGTGAGAAAGAGAAGCTGATAGTGAGAGAGAGAGAGAGAAGCTGTGAGTGAGAGAAAGAGAAAGAGAATGTGAGTAAGAGAGAAAGAGAGAAATAGAAGCTATGAGTGAGAGACAGAGAGAGAAGCTGTGAGTGAGTGAGAGAGAGAGAAGCTGTGTGAGAGAGAGAGAAAGAGAAGCTGTGAGAGAGAGAGAGAAAAAGAGAAGCTGTAAGTGAGTGAGAGAAGGAGAAGCTGTGAGTGTGAGAGAGAGAAAGAGAAGCTGTGTGTGAGAGAGAGAGAGAGAGAAAGAGAAGTTGTTAGTGAGAGAGAGAGAGAAAGAAAGAGAAGCTTTGAGAGAGAGAGAGAGAAGCTGTGAGTGAGAGAGAGAGAAGCTGTGAGTGAGAGACAGAGAGATATAGAGAAGCTGTGAGAGAGAGTGAGAAAGAGAAGCTGTGAGAGAGAGAGAATGAGAAGCTGTGTGAGGGAGAGAGAAAGAGAATTTGTTAGTGAGAGAGAGAGAAGGAGCTGTGAGAGAGAGAGAGAGCAAGAGAATCTGTGAGTGAGAGAGAAAGAGAGAAAGAGAAGCTGTGAGAGAGAGAGAGTGAGAAGCTATGAGAGAGTGAGAGCAAGAGAAGCTGTGAGTGAGAGAGAGAAAGAGATGCTGTGAGAAATAGAGAGAAAGAGAAGCTGTGAGTGAGAAGACAGAGAGAGAAAGAGAAGCTGTGTGAGAGAGAGAGAAAGAGAAGCTGTGAGAGAGAGAGAGAATGAGAAGCTTTGAGTGAGAGAGAGAAAGAGAGAGAGAAGCTGTGTGTGAGTGTGAGAGAGAGTGAGATAAAGAGAAGCTGTAAGTGAGTGAGAGAAGGAGAAGCTGTGAGTGTGTGAGAGAGAAAGAGAAGCTGTGTGTGAGAGAGAGAGAGAGAGAAAGAGAAGTTGTTAGTGAGAGAGAGAGAGAAAGAAAGAGAAGCTTTGAGAGAGAGAGAGAGAGAGAGAAGCTGTGAGTGAGAGAGAGAGAAGCTGTGAGTGAGAGACAGAGAGATATAGAGAAGCTGTGAGAGAGAGTGAGAAAGAGAAGCTGTGAGAGAGAGAGAATGAGAAGCTGTGTGAGGGAGAGAGAAAGAGAATTTGTTAGTGAGAGAGAGAGAAGGAGCTGTGAGAGAGAGAGAGAGCAAGAGAATCTGTGAGTGAGAGAGAGAGAGAAAGAGAAGCTGTGAGTGAGAGAGAGAGAAGCTGTGAGTGAGAGACAGAGAGATAAAGAGAAGCTGTGAGAGAGAGAGAGAAAGAGAAGCTGTGAGAGAGAGAGAGAATGAGAAGCTTTGAGTGAGAGAGAGAAAGAGAGAGAGAAGCTGTGTGTGAGTGTGAGAGAGAGTGAGATAAAGAGAAGCTGTGAGTGAGTGAGAGAGAGAGAGAAGCTGTGAGTGAAAGTGAGAAAGAGAAGCTGATAGTGAGAGAGAGAGAGAAGCTGTGAGTGAGAGAAAGAGAAGCTGTGAGTAAGAGAGAAAGAGAGAAATAGAAGCTATGAGTGAGAGACAGAGAAGCTGTGAGTGAGTGAGAGAGAGAGAAGTTGTGTGAGAGAGAGAGAGAAAAAGAGAAGCTGTGAGTGTGTGAGAGAGAGAAAGAGAAGCTGTAAGTGAGTGAGAGAAAGAGAAGCTGTGAGTGTGAGAGAGAGAAAGAGAAGCTGTGAGAGAGAGAGAGAGTGAGAAGCTGTGAGTGAGAGAGAGAGAGAAAGAGATGCTGTGAGTGAGAGACAGAGAGAGAAAGAGAAGTTGTTAGTGAGAGAGAGAGAGAGAGAGAAGCTGTGAGTGAGAGAGAGAAAGAATAGCTGTGTGTGAGAGAGAGAGAAGCTGTGAGTGAGAGAGAGAGATAAAGAGAAGCTGTGAGAAAGAGAGAGAATGAGAAGCTGTGTGAGAGAGAGAAAGAGAAGTTGTTATTGAGAGAGAGAGAGAGAAAGAGATGTGAGAGAGAGAAAGAGAAAGAGAAGCTGTGTGTGAGAGAGAAAGAGAAGCTCTGAGTGAGAGAGAGAGAGAGAAAGAGAAGCTGTGAGAGAGAAAGAAAGAGCTGTGAGTGAGAGACAGATAGAGAAAGAGAAGCGGTGTGAGAGAGAGAGTGATAAGCAGTGAGGGAGAGAGAGAGAAAGAGAAGCTGTGAGTGACAGACAGTGAGAGAGAGTAGCTGTGAGAGAGAGAGAGAGCAAGAGAAGCTGTGAGTGTGTGTGTGAGAGAGAAAGAAAGCTGTGAGTGAGAGAGAGAGAAAGAGAAAGAGAAGCTGTGAGTGAGAGAGAGAGAGAAGGAGAAGTTGTGTGTGAGAGAGAGATAGAGAAAGAGAAGCTGTGAGAGAGAGAGAGTGATAAGCTGTGAGGGAGAGAGAGAGAGAAAGAGAAGCTGTGAGTGAGAGACAGTGAGAGAGAGTAGCTGTGAGAGAGAGAGAGAAAGAGAACCTGTGAGTGAGAGAAAGAGAGAAAGAGAAGCTGTGAGTGAGAGACAGAGAAAGAAAGAGAAGCTGTGTGTGTGAGAGAGAGTGATAAGCTGTGAGTGAGAGAGAGAGAGAAAGAGAAGCTGTGAGTGAGAGACAGAGAGAGAGTAGCTGTATGTGTGTGTGAGAGAGAGAGCAAGAGAATCTGTGAGTGAGAGAGAGAGAAAAAGAGAAGCTGTGAGTGACAGAGAAAGAGAGAAAGAGAAGCTGTGAGTGAGAGAGAGTGAGAAGCTATGAGAGAGAGAGCAAGAGAAGCTGTGAGTGAGAGAGAGAAAGAGAAGCTGTGAATGAGAAAGAGAGAGAAAGAGAAGCTGTGAGTGAGAAGACAGAGAGAGAAAGAGAAGCTGTTGAGAGAGAGAGAGAGAGAAAGAGAAGCTGTGAGTGAGAGAGAGAGAGAAAGAGAAGCTGTGAGTGTGTGTGAGAGAGAAAGAGAAGCTGTGAGAGAGAGAGAAAAAGAGAAGCTGTGAGTGAGAGAGAGAGAGAGAACGAGAAGCTGTGTGTGAGAGAGAAAGAGAAGCTGTGAGTGAGAGAGAGAGAGAAAGAGAAGCTGTGAGTGCGAGATAGAGAGAGAAAGAGAAGCTGTGAGTGAGTGTGAGAGAGAGAATGAGAAGCTGTGTGTGTGAGATTAAGAGAAGCTGTGAGTGAGAGAGAGAGAGAAAGAGAAGCTGTGAGTGAGAGAGAGAAAGAGAAGCTGTGAGAGAGAGAGAATGAGAAGCTGTGAGTGAGAGAGAGAAAGAGAGAGAGAAGCTGTGAGTGTGAGAGAGAGTGAGATAAAGAGAAGCTGTGAGTGAGTGTGAGAGAGAGAGAAGCTGTGAGTGAAAGTGAGAAAGAGAAGCTGATAGTGAGAGAGAGTGAAGCTGTGAGTGAGAGAAAGAGAAAGAGAAGCTGTGAGTAAGAGAGAAAGAGAGAAATAGAAGCTATGAGTGAGAGACAGAGAGAGAAGCTGTGAGTGAGTGAGAGAGAGAGAAGTTGTGTGAGAGAGAGAGAAAAAGAGAAGCTGTGAGTGAGAGAGAGAGAGAAAGAGAAGCTGTAAGTGAGTGAGAGAAAGAGAAGCTGTGAGTGTGAGAGAGAGAAAGAGAAGCTGTGAGTGAGAGAGAGAGTGAGAAGCTGTGAGTGAGAGAGAGAGAAAGAGATGCTGTGAGTGAGAGACAGAGAGAGAAAGAGAAGTTGTTAGTGAGAGAGAGAGAGAAAGAGAAGCTGTGAGAGAGAGAGAGAGAAAGAGAAGCTGTGAGAGAGAGAGATAGAAGCTGTGAGTGAGAGACAGAGAGAGAAAGAGAAGCTGTGTGTGTGAGAGAGAGAGAAGCTGTGTGTGAGAGAGAAAGAGAAGCTGTGAGTGAGAGAGAGAGAAAGAGAATCTGTGAGTGAGAGAGAGAGAGAAAGAGAAGCTGTGAGAGAGAGTGAAAGAGAAGCTGTGAGTGAGAAACAGAGAGAGAAAGAGAAGCTGTGTGAGAGAGAGAGAGTGATAAGCTGTGAGTGAGAGAGAGAGAAAGAGAAGCTGTGAGTGTGTGTGTGAGAGAGAAAGAAAGCTGTGAGTGAGAGAGAGAGAGAAAGAGAAGGTGTGAGTGTGTGAGAGAGAGAAGGAGAAGTTGTGTGTGTGAGAGAGAGAGAAAGAGTAGCTGTGAGAGAGAGAGAGAGAAAGAGAAGCTGTGAGTGTGTGAGAGAGAGAAAGAGAAGTTGTGTGAGAGAGAGAAAAAGAGAAGCTGTGAGTGAGAGTGAAAGAGAGAAATAGAAGCTACGAGTGAGAGAGAGAGAGAAGCTGTGAGTGTGTGAGAGAGAGGAAGTGAAGCTGTGAGTGAAAAAGAGAGAAAGAGAAGCTGTGAGTGAGAGATAGAGAGAGAAAGAGAAGCTGTGAGTTAGAGAGAGAGAGAATGAGAAGCTGTGTGTGTGAGATAAAGAGAAGCTGTGAGTGAGAGAGAGAGAAAGAGAAGTTGTGAGTGAGAGATAGAGAGAGAAAGAGAAGCTGTGAGTGAGAGAGAGAGAGAAAGAGAAGCTATGAGTGAGAGAGAGAGAGAAGCTGTGAGTGAGAGAGAGAAGCTGTGCGTGAGAGAGAGAGAGAAGCTGTGTGTGTGAGAGAGAGAGAGAAGCTGTGAGTGAGAGAGAGAGAAAGAAAGAGAAGCTGTGTGATAGAGAGAGAGAAGCTGTGAGTGTGAGAGAGAGTGAGATAAAGAGAAGTTGTGAGTGAGTGAGAGAAGCTGTGAGTGAAAGAGAGAAAGGGAAGCTGTGAGTGAGAGAGAGAGAGAGAAGCTGTGAGTGAGAGACAGAGAGAGAAAGAGAAGCTGTGTGTGAGAGAGAGTGTGATAAGCTCTGTGTGTGTGTGAGAGAGAAGCTATGAGTGAGAGAAAGTGAAAGAGAAGCTGTGAGTGAGAGAGAGAGAGAAGCTGTGAGTGAGAGAGAGAAAGAGAAGCTGTGAGTGAGAGACAGAGAGAGAAAGAAAGAGTGTGAGTGAGAGACAGAGAGAGAAAGAGAAGCTGTGTGTGTGAGAGAGAAAGAGAAGCTGTGAGTGAGAGAGAGAGAAGCTGTGAGTGAAAGTGAGAAAGAGAAGCTGATAGAGAGAGAGAGAGAAGCTGTGAGTGAGAGAAAGATAAAGAGAAGCTGTGAGTAAGAGAGAAAGAGAGAAATAGAAGCTATGAGTGAGAGACAGAGAGAGAAGCTGTGAGTGAGTGAGAGAGAGAGAAGCTGTGAGTGAGAGACAGAGAGAGAAAGAGAAGTTGTTAGTGAGAGAGAGAGAGAGATGGAAAGAGAAGCTGTGTGTGAGAGAGAGAGAGAAACTATGAGTGAGAGAGAGAGAAAGAGATGCTGTGAGTGAGAGACAGAGAGAGAAAGAGAAGTTGTTAGTGAGAGAGAGAGAGAGAAAGAGAAGCTGTGTGTGTGTGAGAGAGAGAAGCTGTGTGTGAGAGACAGAGAGAGAAAGAGAAGTTGTTAGTGAGAGAGAGAGAGAGAGAGAAAGAGCTGTGAGAGAGAGAGAGAGAGAAACTATGAGTGAGAGAGAGAGAAGCTGTGAGTGAGAGACAGAGAGATAAAGAGAAGCTGTGAGAGAGAGAGAGAAAGAGAAGCTGTGTGAGAGAGAGAGAATGAGAAGCTTTGAGTGAGAGAGAGAAAGAGAGAGAGAAGCTGTGAGTGTGAGAGAGAGTCAGATAAAGAGAAGCTGTGAGTGAGTGAGAGAGAGAGAGAAGCTGTGAGTGAAAGTGAGAAAGAGAAGCTGATAGTGAGAGAGAGAGAGAAGCTGTGAGTGAGAGAAAGAGAAAGAGAAGCTGTGAGTAAGAGAGAAAGAGAGAAATAGAAGCTATGAGTGAGAGACAGAGAGAGAAGCTGTGAGTGAGTGAGTGAGAGAGAAGTTGTGTGAGAGAGAGAGAAAAAGAGAAGCTGTGAGTGTGTGAGAGAGAGAAAGAGAAGCTGTAAGTGAGTGAGAGAAAGAGATGCTGTGAGTGTGTGAGAGAGAAAGAGAAGCTGTGAGTGAGAGAGAGAGTGAGAAGCTGTGAGTGAGAGAGAGAGAGAAAGAGATGCTGTGAGTGAGAGACAGAGAAAGAGAAGTTGTTAGTGAGAGAGAGAGAGAGAGAGAAGCTGTGAGAGAGAGAGAGAAAGAGAAGCTGTGAGAGAGAGAGAGAGAAGCTGTGAGTGAGAGACAGAGAGATAAAGAGAAGCTGTGAGAGAGAGAGAGAATGAAAAGGTGTGTGTGAGAGAGAAAGAGAAGTTGTTATTGAGAGAGAGAGAGAGAAAGAGAAAGAAAGAGCTGTGAGAGAGAGAAAGAGAAAGAGAAGCTGTGTGTGAGAGAGAAAGAGAAGCTGTGAGTGAGAGAGAGAGAGAAAGAGAAGCTGTGAGAGAGAGAGAAAGAGAAGCTGTGAGTGAGAGACAGAGAGAGAAAGAGAAGCTGTGTGAGAGAGAGAGTGATAAGCTGTGAGGGAGAGAGAGAGAGAAAGAGAAGCTGTGAGTGAGAGACAGTGAGAGAGAGTAGCTGTGAGAGAGAGAGAGAGCAAGAGAAGCTGTGAGTGTGTGTGAGAGAGAGAAAGAAAGCTGTGAGTGAGAGAGAGAGAGAGAAAGAGAAGCTGTGAGTGAGAGAGAGAGAGAAGGAGAAGTTGTGTGAGAGAGAGAGATAGAGAAAGAGAAGCTGTGTGAGAGAGAGAAAGAGAAGCTGTGAGTGTGTGTGAGAGAGAAAGTGAAGTTGTGAGAGAGAGAGAAAAAGAGAAGCTGTGAGTGAGAGTGAAAGAGAGAAATAGAAGCTACGAGTGAGAGAGAGAGAGAAGCTGTGAGTGTGTGAGAGAGAGGAAGTGAAGCTGTGAGTGAAAAAGACAGAAAGTGAAGCTGTGAGTGAGAGATAGAGAGAGAAAGAGAAGCTGTGAGTTAGAGAGAGAGAGAGAACGAGAAGCTGTGTGTGTGTGAGAGAGAGAATCTGTGAGTGAGAGAGAGAGAGAAAGAGAAGCTATGAGTGAGAGAGAGAGAAACTGTGAGTGAGAGAGAGAAGCTGTGCGTGAGAGAGAGAGAGAGAAGCTGTGTGTGTCTGTGAGAGAGAGAGAAGCTGTGAGAGAGAGAGAGAGAGAAGCTGTGTGATAGAGAGAGAGAGAAGCTGTGAGTGTGAGACAGAGTGAGATAAAGAGAAGTTGTGAGTGAGAGAGAGAGAGAGAAGCTGTGAGTGAGAGACAGAGAGAGAAAGAGAAGCTGTGTGTGTGAGAGAGAGTGATAAGCTGTGTGTGTGTGAGAGAGAAGCTGTGAGTGAGTGAGAGAGAAAGAGAAGCTGTGAGTGAGTGAGAGAGAGAAGCTGTGAGTGAGAGAGAGAAAGAGAAGCTGTGAGTGAGAGACAGAGGGAGAAAGAAAGGGGGTGAGTGCGAGAGAGAGAAAGAGAAGCTGTGAGAGAGAGAGAAAAAGAGAAGCTGTGAGTGAGAAAGAGAGAGAAAGAGAAGCTGTGAGTGAGAGACAGAGAGAGAAAGAGAAGCTGTGTGTGTGAGAGAGAAAGAGAAGCTGTGAGTGAGAGAGAGAGTAGCTGTGAGTGAAAGTGAGAAATAGAAGCTGATAGTGTGAGAGAGAGAGAGAAGCTGTGAGTGAGAGAAAGAGAAAGAGAAGCTGTGAGTAAGAGAGAAAACGAGAAATAGAAGCTATGAGTGAGAGGCAGAGAAAGAAGCTGTGAGTGAGTGAGAGAGAGAGAAGCTGTGTGAGAGAGAGAGAGAAAAAGAGAAGCTGTGAGAGAGAGAGAGAGAGAAGCTGTAAGTGAGTGAGAGAAGGAGAAGCTGTGAGTGTGTGAGAGAGAAAGAGAAGCTGTGAGTGAGAGAGAGAGAGAGAAAGAGAAGTTGTTAGTGAGAGAGAGAGAGAAAGAGAAGCTTTGAGAGAGAGAGAGAGAGAGAGAGAGAAGCTGTGAGTGAGAGAGAGAAGGTGTGAGTGAGAGACAGAGAGATAAAGAGAAGCTGAGAGAGAGAGTGAGAAAGAGAAACTGTGAGAGAGAGAGAATGAGAAGCTGTGTGAGAGGGAGAGAGAAAGAGAGAAATAGAAGCTACGAGTGAGAGAGAGAGAAGCTGTGAGTGTGTGAGAGAGAGGGTGAAGCTGTGAGTGAAAAAGAGAGAAAGTGAAGCTGTGAGTGAGAGATAGAGAGAGAAAGAGAAGCTGTGAGTTAGAGAGAGAGAGAACAAGAAGCTGTGTGTGTGAGATAAAGAGAAGCTGTGAGTGAGAGAGAGAGAGAAAGAGAAGCTGTGAGTGAGAGATAGAGAGAGAAAGAGAATCTGTGAGTGAGAGAGAGAGAGAAAGAGAAGCTATGAGTGAGATAGAGAGAAGCTGTGAGTGAGAGAGAGAAGCTGTGCGTGAGAGAGAGAGAGAGAGAGAAGCTGTGTGTGTGTGAGAGAGAGAGAAGCTGTGAGTGAGAGAGAGAGAGAGAAAGAGAAGCTGTGTGATAGAGAGAGAGAGAAGCTGTGAGTGTGAGAGAGAGTGAGATAAAGAGAAGTTGTGAGTGAGTGAGTGAGTGAGAGAAGCTGTGAGTGAAAGAGAGAAAGAGAAGCTGTGAGTGAGAGAGAGAGAGAGAGAAGCTGTGAGTGAGAGACAGAGAGAGAAAGAGAAGCTGTGTGTGAGAGAGAGAGTGATAAGCTGTGTGTGTGAGAGAGAGAAGCTGTGAGTGAGAGAGAGAGAAAGAGAAGCTGTGAGTGAGAGAGAGAAGCTGAGAGTGAGAGAGAGGAAGAGAAGCTGTGAGTGAGAGACAGAGGGACAAAGAAAGTGTGTGAGTGCGAGAGAGAGAAAGAGAAGCTGTGAGAGAGAGAGAAAGAGAAGCTGTGAGTGAGAAAGAGAGAGAAAGAGACGCTGTGTGTGTGAGAGAGAAAGAGAAGCTGTGAGTGAGAGAGAGAGAAGCTGTGAGTGAAAGTGAGAAAGAGAAGCTGATAGTGAGAGAGAGAGAGAAGCTATGAGTGAGAGAAAGAGAAAGAGAAGCTGTGAGTAAGAGAGAAAGAGAGAAATAGAAGCTATGAGTGAGAGACAGAGAGAGAAGCTGTGAGTGAGTGAGAGAGAGAGAAGCTGTGTGAGAGAGAGAGAGAAAAAGAGAAGCTGTGAGAGAGAGAGAGAAAGAGAAGCTGTAAGTGAGTGAGAGAAGGAGAAGCTGTGAGTGTGAGAGAGAGAAAGAGAAGCTGTGTGTGTGTGAGAGAGAGAGAAAGAGAAGTTGTTAGTGAGAGAGAGAGAAAGAAAGAGAAGCTTTGAGAGAGAGAGAGAGAGAGAGAAGCTGTGAGTGAGAGAGAGAGAAGCTGTGAGTGAGAGACAGAGAGATATAGAGAAGCTGTGAGAGAGAGTGAGAAAGAGAAGCTGTGAGAGAGAGAGAATGAGAAGCTGTGTGAGGGAGAGAGAAAGAGAATTTGTTAGTGAGAGAGAGAGAGAAGGAGCTGTGAGAGAGAGAGTGAGCAAGAGAATCTGTGAGTGAGAGAGAGAAAGAGAAGCTGTGAGAAATAGAGAGAAAGAGAAGCTGTGAGTGAGAAGACAGAGAGAGAAAGAGAAGCTGTGTGTGAGAGAGAGAGAGAAAGTGAAGCTGTGAGTGAGAAGGATGAGAAATAAAGAGAAGCTGTGAGTGTGTGTGAGAGAGAAAGAGAAGCTGTGAGAAAGAGAGAAAAAGAGAAGCTGTGAGTGAGAGTGAAAGAGAGAAATAGAAGCTATGAGAGAAAGAGAGAGAAAGAGAAGTTGTTAGTGAGAGAGAGAGAGAAAGAGAAGCTTTGAGAGAGAGAGAGAGAAAGAGAAGTTGTGAGTGAGAGAGAGAGAGAGAAGCTGTGAGTGAGAGACAGGGAGATAAAGAGAAGCTGTGTGAGAGAGAGAAAGAGAAGCTGTGAGTGAGAGAGAGAGAGAATGAGAAGCTGTGTGAGAGGGAGAGAGAAAGAGAAGATTTTAGTGAGCGAGAGAGAGAGAGAAAGAGCTGTTAGAGAGAGAGAAAGAGAAGCTGTGTGAGAGAGAAAGAGAAGCTGTGAGTGAGAGAGAGAGAGAAAGTGAAGCTGTGAGTGAGAGAGAGAGAGAAAGAGAACCTGTGAGTGAGAGAAAGAGAGAAAGAGAAGCTGTGAGTGAGAGACAGAGAGAGAAAGAGAAGCTATGGGTGAGAGAGAGAGTGATAAGCTGTGAGTGAGAGAGAGAGAGAAAGAGAAGCTGTGAGTGAGAGACAGAGAGAGAGAGTAGCTGTGTGTGTGTGAGAGAGAGAGAGCAAGAGAATCTGTGAGTGAGAGAGAGAGAAAAAGAGAAGCTGTGAGTGACAGAGAAAGAGAGAAAGAGAAGCTGTGAGTGAGAGAGAGTGAGAAGCTATGAGAGAGAGAGCAAGAGAAGCTGTGAGTGAGAGAGAGAAAGAGAAGCTGTGAGTGAGAAAGAGAGAGAAAGAGAAGCTGTGAGTGAGAAGACAGAGAGAGAAAGAGAAGCTGTGTGAGAGAGAGAGATAGAGAAAGAGAAGCTGTGAGTGAGAGAGAGAGAGAAAGAGAAGCTGTGAGTGTGTGTGAGAGAGAAAGAGAAGCTGTGAGAGAGAGAGAAAAAGAGAAGCTGTGAGTGAGAGAGAGAGAGAGAACGAGAAGCTGTGTGTGAGAGAGAAAGAGAAGCTGTGAGTGAGAGAGAGAGAGAAAGAGAAGCTGTGAGTGAGAGATAGAGAGAGAAAGAGAAGCTGTGAGTGAGTGAGAGAGAGAGAATGAGAAGCTGTGTGTGTGAGATTAAGAGAAGCTTTGAGTGAGAGAGAGAGAGAAAGAGAAGCTGTGAGTGAGAGAGAGAAAGAGAAGCTGTGAGAGAGAGAGAATGAGAAGCTGTGAGTGAGAGAGAGAAAGAGAGAGAGAATCTGTGAGTGTGAGAGAGAGTGAGATAAAGAGAAGCTGTGAGTGAGTGTGTGAGAGAGAGAAGCTGTGAGTGAAAGTGAGAAAGAGAAGCTGATAGTGAGAGAGAGAGAAGCTGTGAGTGAGAGAAAGAGAAAGAGAAGCTGTGAGTAAGAGAGAAAGAGAGAAATAGAAGCTATGAGTGAGAGACAGAGAGAGAAGCTGTGAGTGAGTGAGAGAGAGAGAAGTTGTGTGAGAGAGAGAGAGAAAAAGAGAAGCTGTGAGTGAGAGAGAGAGAGAAAGAGAAGCTGTAAGTGAGTGAGAGAAAGAGAAGCTGTGAGTGTGTGAGAGAGAAAGAGAAGCTGTGAGTGAGAGAGAGAGTGAGAAGCTGTGAGTGAGAGAGAGAGAAAGAGATGCTGTGAGTGAGAGACAGAGAGAGAAAGAGAAGTTGTTAGTGAGAGAGAGAGAGAGAGAAAGAGAAGCTGTGAGAGAGAGAGAGAAAGAGAAGCTGTGTGAGAGAGAGATAGAAGCTGTGAGTGAGAGACAGAGAGAGAAAGAGAAGCTGTGTGTGTGAGAGAGAGAGAAGCTGTGTGTGAGAGAGAAAGAGAATCTGTGAGTGAGAGAGAGAGAAAGAGAATCTGTGAGTGAGAGAGAGAGAGAAAGAGAAGCTGTGAGAGAGAGAGAAAGAGAAGCTGTGAGTGAGAGACAGAGAGAGAAAGAGAAGCTGTGTGTGAGAGAGAGTGATAAGCTGTGAGTGAGAGAGAGAGAAAGAGAAGCTGTGAGTGTGTGTGTGAGAGAGAAAGAAAGCTGTGAGTGAGAGAGAGAGAGAGAAAGAGAAGGTGTGAGTGTGTGAGAGAGAGAAGGAGAAGTTGTGTGAGAGAGAGATAGAGAAAGAGTAGCTGTGAGAGAGAGAGAGAAAGAGAAGCTGTGAGTGTGTGTGAGAGAGAAAGAGAAGTTGTGAGAGAGAGAGAAAAAGAGAAGCTGTGAGTGAGAGTGAAAGAGAGAAATAGAAGCTACGAGTGAGAGAGAGAGAGAGAAAGAGAAGCTGTGAGTTAGAGAGAGAGAGAGAATGAGAAGCTGTGTGTGTGAGATAAAGAGAAGCTGTGAGTGAGAGAGTGAGAGAAAGAGAAGCTGTGAGTGAGAGATAGAGAGAGAAAGAGAAGCTGTGAGTGAGAGAGAGAGAGAAAGAGAAGCTATGAGTGAGAGAGAGAGAGAAGCTGTGAGTGAGAGAGAAAAGCTGTGCGTGAGAGAGAGAGAGAAGCTGTGTGTGTGTGTGTGAGAGAGAAGCTGTGAGTGAGAGAGAGAGAAAGAAAGAGAAGCTGTGTGATAGAGAGAGAGAAGCTGTGAGTGTGAGAGAGAGTGAGATAAAGAGAAGTTGTGAGTGAGTGAGTGAGAGAAGCTGTGAGTGAAAGAGAGAAAGGGAAGCTGTGAGTGAGAGAGAGAGAAGCTGTGAGTGAGAGACAGAGAGAGAAAGAGAAGCTGTGTGTGAGAGAGAGCGTGATAAGCTGTGTGTGTGAGAGAGAGAGAAGCTATGAGTGAGAGAAAGAGAAAGAGAAGCTGTGAATGAGAGAGAGAGAAGCTGTGAGTGAGAGAGAGAAAGAGAAGCTGTGAGTGAGAGACAGAGAGAGAAAGAAAGGGTGTGAGTGAGAGACAGAGAGAGAAAGAGAAGCTGTGTGTGTGTGAGAGAAAGAGAAGCTGTGAGTGAGAGAGAGAGAAGCTGTGAGTGAAAGTGAGAAAGAGAAGCTGATAGAGAGAGAGAGAGAAGCTGTGAGTGAGAGAGAAAGAGAGAAATAGAAGCTATGAGTGAGAGACAGAGAGAGAAGCTGTGAGTGAGTGAGAGAGAGAAGCTGTGAGTGAGAGACAGAGAGAGAAAGAGAAGTTGTTAGTGAGAGAGAGAGAGAGAGAGAGAAGCTGTGTGTGTGAGAGAGAGAAAGAGAAGCTGTGAGAGAGAGAGAGAATGAGAAGCTGTGAGTGAGAGAGAGAAAGAGAGAGAGAAGCTGTGAGTGTGAGAGAGAGTGAGATAAAGAGAAGCTGTGAGTGAGTGAGAGAGAGAGAGAGAGAGAAGCTGTGAGTGAAAGTGAGAAAGAGAAGCTGATAGTGAGAGAGAGAGAGAGAAGCTGTGAGTGAGAGAAAGAGAAAGAGAAGCTGTGAGTAAGAGAGAAAGAGAGAAATAGAAGCTATGAGTGAGAGACAGAGAGAGAAGCAGTGAGTGAGTGAGAGAGAGAGAAGTTGTGTGAGAGAGAGAGAGAAAAAGAGAAGCTGTGAGTGTGTGTGAGAGAGAAAGAGAAGCTGTAAGTGAGTGAGAGAAAGAGAAGCTGTGAGTGTGTGAGAGAGAAAGAGAAGCTGTGAGTGAGAGAGAGAGTGAGAAGCTGTGAGTGAGAGAGAGAGAAAGAGATGCTGTGAGTGAGAGACAGAGAGAAGCTGTGAGTGAGAGACAGAGAGATAAAGAGAAGCTGTGAGAGAGAGAGAATGAGAAGCTGTGTGAGAGAGAGAGAAAGAGAAGTTGTTATTGAGAGAGAGAGAGAGAAAGAGCTGTGAGAGAGAGAAAGAGAAAGAGAAGCTGTGTGTGAGAGAGAAAGAGAAGCTGTGAGTGAGAGAGAGAGAGAGAGAGAGAAGCTGTGTGTGAGAGAGAAAGAGAAGCTGTGAGTGAGAGACAGAGAGAGAAAGAGAAGCTGTGTGAGAGAGAGAGTGATAAGCTGTGAGGGAGAGAGAGAGAGAAAGAGAAGCTGTGAGTGAGAGACAGTGAGAGAGAGTAGCTGTGAGAGAGAGAGAGAGCAAGAGAAGCTGTGAGTGTGTGTGTGAGAGAGAAAGAAAGCTGTGAGTGAGAGAGAGAGAGAGAGAAAGAGAAGCTGTGAGTGAGAGAGAGAGAGAAGGAGAAGTCGTGTGAGAGAGAGAGATAGAGAAAGAGAAGCTGTGTGAGAGAGAGAAAGAGAAGCTGTGAGTGTGTGTGAGAGAGAAAGTGAAGTTGTGAGAGGGATAGAAAAAGAGAAGCTGTGAGTGAAAGTGAAAGAGAGAAATAGAAGCTACGAGTGAGAGAGAGAGAGAAGCTGTGAGTGTGTGAGAGAGAGGAAGTGAAGCTGTGAGTGAAAAAGAGAGAAAGTGAAGCTGTGAGTGAGAGATAGAGAGAGAAAGAGAAGCTGTGAGTTAGAGAGAGAGAGAACGAGAAGCTGTGTGTGTGAGATAAAGAGAAGCTGTGAGTGAGAGAGAGAGAGAAATAGAAGCTGTGAGTGAGAGATAGAGAGAGAAAGAGAAGCTGTGAGTGAGAGAGAGAGAGAATCTGTGAGTGAGAGAGAGAGAGAAAGAGAAGCTATGAGTGAGAGAGAGAGAGAAGCTGTGAGTGAGAGAGAGAAGCTGTGTGTGTGAGAGAGAGAGAGAAGATGTGTGTGTGTGTGTGAGAGAGAGAGAGAAGCTGTGAGTGAGAGAGAGAGAGAAAGAGAAGATGTGTGATAGAGAGAGAGAGAGAAGCTGTGCGTGTGAGAGAGAGTGAGATAAAGAGAAGTTGTGAGTGAGAGAGAGAGAGAGAGAAGCTGTGAGTGAGAGACAGAGAGAGAAAGAGAAGCTGTGTGTGTGAGAGAGAGTGATAAGCTGTGTGTGTGAGAGAGAGAAGCTGTGAGTGAGTGAGAGATAAAGAGAAGTTGTGAGTGAGTGAGAGAGAGAAGCTGTGAGTGAGAGAGAGAAAGAGAAGCTGTGAGTGAGAGACAGAGGGAGAAAGAGAAGCTGTGAGTGAGAGACAGAGAGAGAAAGAGAAGCTGTGTGTGTCAGAGAGAAAGAGAAGCTGTGAGTGAGAGAGAAAGAGAGAAATAGAAGCTATGAGTGAGAGACAGAGAGAGAAGCTGTGAGTGAGTGAGAGAGAGAAGCTGTGAGAGAGAGAGAAAGAGAAGCTGTAAGTGAGTGAGAGAAGGAGAAGCTGTGAGTGTGAGAGAGAGAAAGAGAAGCTGTGTGAGAGAGAGAGAGAGAGAAAGAGAAGTTGTTAGTGAGAGAGAGAGAGAGAAAGAGAAGCTTTGAGAGAGAGAGAGAGAAGCTGTGAGTGAGAGAGAGAGAAGCTGTGAGTGAGAGACAGAAAGATAAAGAGAAGCTGTGAGAGAGAGTGAGAAAGAGAATCTGTGTGAGAGAGAGAATGAGAAGCTGTGTGAGAGGGAGAGAGAAAGAGAGAAATAGAAGCTACTAGTGAGAGAGAGAGAAGCTGTGAGTGTGTGAGAGAGAGGAAGTGAAGCTGTGAGTGAAAAAGAGAGAAAGTGAAGCTGTGAGTGAGAGATAGAGAGAGAAAGAGAAGCTGTGAGATAGAGAGAGAGAGAGAGAACGAGAAGCTGTGTGTGTGAGATAAAGAGAAGCTGTGAGTGAGAGAGAGAGGAAGAGAAGCTGTGAGTGAGAGATAGAGAGAGAAAGAGAAGCTGTGAGTGAGAGAGACAGAGAGAATCTGTGAGTGAGAGAGAGAGAGAAAGAGAAGCTATGAGTGAGAGAGAGAGAAGCTGTTTGTGAGAGAGAGAAGCTGTGCGTGAGAGAGAGAGAGAGAGAAGCTGTGTGTGTGTGTGTGAGAGAGAGAAGCTGTGAGTGAGAGAGAGAGAGAGAAAGAGAAGCTGTGTGATAGAGAGAGAGAGAAGCTGTGAGTGTGAGAGAGAGTGAGATAAAGAGAAGTTGTGAGTGAGTGAGTGAGTGAGAGAAGCTGTGAGTGAAAGAGAGAAAGAGAAGCTGTGAGTGAGAGAGAGAGAGAGAAAGAGAAGCTGTGAGTGAGAGAGAGAGAGAAAGAGAAGCTATGAGTGAGAGAGAGAGAGAAGCTGTGAGTGAGAGAGAGAAGCTGTGCGTGAGAGAGAGAGAGAAGCTGTGTGTGTGTGTGAGAGAGAGAGAAGCTGTGAGTGAGAGAGAAAGAAACAAAGAGAAGCTGTGTGATAGAGAGAGAGAAGCTGTGAGTGTGAGAGAGAGTGAGATAAAGAGAAGTTGTGAGTGAGTGAGTGAGTGAGAGAAGCTGTGAGTGAGAGAGAAAGGGAAGCTGTGAGTGAGAGAGAGAGAGAAGCTGTGAGTGAGAGACAGAGAGAGAAAGAGAAGCTGTGTGTGAGAGAGAGAAAGAGAAGCTGTGAGTGAGAGAGAGAAGCTGTGAGTGAAAGTGAGAAAGAGAAGCTGATAGAGAGAGAGAGAGAGAAGCTGTGAGTGAGAGAGAAAGAGAGAAATAGAAGCTATGAGTGAGAGACAGAGAGAGAAGCTGTGAGTGAGTGAGAGAGAGAGAAGCTGTGAGTGAGAGACAGAGAGAGAAAGAGAAGTTGTTAGATAGTGAGAGAGAGAGAGAAAGAGAAGCTGTGAGAGAGAGAGAGAAGCTGTTAGTGAGAGAGAGAGAGAAGCTGTGAGTGTGAGACAGAGAGATAAAGAGAAGCTGTGAGAGAGAGAAAGAGAAGCTGTGAGAGAGAGAGAGAGAGAATGAGAAGCTGTGAGTGAGAGAGAGAAAGAGAGTGAGAAGCTGTGAGTGTGAGAGAGAGTGAGATAAAGAGAAGCTGTGAGTGAGTGAGAGAGAGAGAGAAGCTGTGAGTGAAAGTGAGAAAGAGAAGCTGATAGTGAGAGAGAGAGAAGCTGTGAGTGAGAGAAAGAGAAAGAGAAGCTGTGAGTAAGAGAGAAAGAGAGAAATAGAAGCTATGAGTGAGAGACAGAGAGAGAAGCAGTGAGTGAGTGAGAGAGAGAGAAGTTGTGTGAGAGAGAGAGAGAAAAAGAGAAGCTGTGAGTGTGTGTGAGAGAGAAAGAGAAGCTGTAAGTGAGTGAGAGAAAGAGAAGCTGTGAGTGTGTGAGAGAAAGAGAAGCTGTGAGTGAGAGAGAGAGTGAGAAGCTGTGAGTGAGAGAGAGAGAGAAAGAGATGCTGTGAGTGAGAGACAGAGAGAAAGAGAAGTTGTTAGTGAGAGAGAGAGAGAGAGAAGCTGTGAGAGAGAGAGAGAAAGAGAAGCTGTGTGAGAGAGAGAGAGAAGCTGTGAGTGAGAGACAGAGAGATAAAGAGAAGCTGTGAGAGAGAGAGAATGAGAAGCTGTGAGAGAGAGAGAGAAAGAGAAGTTGTTATTGAGAGAGAGAGAGAGAGAAAGAGCTATGAGAGAGAGAAAAAGAAAGAGAAGCTGTGTGTGAGAGAGAAAGAGAAGCTGTGAGTGAGAGAGAGAGAGAGAAAGAGAAGCTGTGTGAGAGAGAGAAAGAGAAGCTGTGAGTGAGAGACAGAGAGAGAAAGAGAAGCTGTGTGTGAGAGAGAGTGATAAGCTGTGAGGGAGAGAGAGAGAGAAAGAGAAGCTGTGAGTGAGAGACAGTGAGAGAGAGTAGCTGTGTGAGAGAGAGAGAGAGCAAGAGAAGCTGTGAGTGTGTGTGTGAGAGAGAAAGAAAGCTGTGAGTGAGAGAGAGAGAGAGAAAGTGAAGCTGTGAGTGAGAGAGAGAGAGAAGGAGAAGTTGTGTGAGAGAGAGATATAGAGAAAGAGAAGCTGTGAGAGAGAGAGAAAGAGAAGCTGTGAGTGTGTGTGAGAGAGAAAGTGAAGTTGTGAGAGAGAGAGAAAAAGAGAAGCTGTGAGTGAGAGTGAAAGAGAGAAATAGAAGCTACAAGTGAGAGAGAGAGAGAAGCTGTGAGTGTGTGAGAGAGAGGAAGTGAAGCTGTGAGTGAAAAAGAGAGAAAGTGAAGCTGTGAGTGAGAGACAGAGAGAGAAAGAGAAGCTGTGAGTTAGAGAGAGAGAGAACGAGAAGCTGTGAGTGAGAGATAGAGAGAGAAAGAGAAGCTGTGAGTGAGAGAGAGAGAGAATCTGTGAGTGAGAGAGAGAGAAAGAGAAGCTATGAGTGAGAGAGAGAGAGAAGCTGTGAGTGAGAGAGAGAAGCTGTGCGTGAGAGAGAGAGAGAAGCTGTGTGTGTGTGAGAGAGAGAGAAGCTGTGAGTGAGAGAGAGAGAGAAAGAGAAGCTGTGTGATAGAGAGAGAGAGAAGCTGTGAGTGTGAGAGAGAGTGAGATAAAGAGAAGTTGTGAGTGAGAGAGAGAGAGAGAAGCTGTGAGTGAGAGACAGAGAGAGAAAGAGAAGCTGTGTGTGTGTGAGAGAGTGATAAGCTGTGTGTGTGAGAGAGAGAAGCTGTGAGTGAGTGAGAGAGAAAGAGAAGCTGTGAGTGAGTGAGAGAGAGAAGCTGTGAGTGAGAGAAAGAGAAGCTGTGAGTGAGAGACAGAGGGAGAAAGAAAGGGTGTGAGTGCGAGAGAGAGAAAGAGAAGCTTTGTGAGAGAGAGAGAAAGAGAAGCTGTGAGTGAGAAAGAGAGAGAAAGAGAAGCTGTGAGTGAGAGACAGAGAGAGAAAGAGAAGCTGTGTGTGTGTGAGAGAAAGAGAAGCTGTGAGTGAGAGAGAAAGAGAGAAATAGAAGCTATGAGTGAGAGACAGAGAGAGAAGCTGTGAGTGAGTGAGAGAGAGAGAAGCTGTGTGAGAGAGAGAGAGAGAAAAAGAGAAGCTGTGAGAGAGAGAGAGAGAGAAGCTGTAAGTGAGTGAGAGAAGGAGAAGCTGTGAGTGTGAGAGAGAGAAAGAGAAGCTGTGAGTGAGAGAGAGAGAGAGAAAGAGAAGTTGTTAGTGAGAGAGAGAGAGAGAAAGAGAAGCTTTGAGAGAGAGAGAGAGAGAAGCTGTGAGTGAGAGAGAGAGAGAAGCTGTGTGAGAGGGAGAGAGAAAGAGTGAAATAGAAGCTACGAGTGAGAGAGAGAGAAGCTGTGAGTGTGTGAGAGAGAGGAAGTGAAGCTGTGAGTGAAAAAGAGAGAAAGTGAAGCTGTGAGTGAGAGATAGAGAGAGAAAGAGAAGCTGTGAGTTAGAGAGAGAGAGAGAACAAGAAGCTGTGTGTGTGAGATAGAGAAGCTGTGAGTCAGAGAGAGAGAGAAAGAGAAGCTGTGAGTGAGAGATAGAGAGAGAAAAGAAGCTGTGAGTGAGAGAGACAGAGAGAATCTGTGAGTGAGAGAGAGAGAAAGAAGCTATGAGTGAGAGAGAGAGAAGCTGTGAGTGAGAGAGAGAAGCTGTGTGTGTGTGTGTGAGAGAGAGAAGCTGTGTGTGTGTGTGTGAGAGAGAGAAGCTGTGAGTGAGAGAGAGAGAGAAAGAGAAGCTGTGTGATAGAGAGAGAGAGATGCTGTGAGTGTGAGAGAGAGTGAGATAAAGTGAAGTTGTGAGTGAGTGAGTGAGTGAGAGAAGCTGTGAGTGAAAGAGAGAAAGAGAAGCTGTGAGTGAGAGAGAGAGAGAGAAAGAGAAGCTGTGTGTGAGAGAGAGTGTGATAAGCTGTGTGTGTGTGAGAGAGAGAAGCTATGAGTGAGAGAAAGAGAAAGAGAAGCTGTGAGTGAGAGAGAGAGAGAAGCTGTGAGTGAGAGAGAGAAAGAGAAGCTGTGAGTGAGAGACAGAGAGAGAAAGAAAGGGTGTGAGTGAGAGACAGAGAGAGAAAGAGAAGCTGTGTGTGTGTGAGAGAAAGAGAAGCTGTGAGTGATTGAGAGAGAAGCTGTGAGTGAAAGTGAGAAAGAGAAGCTGATAGAGAGAGAGAGAGAGAAGCTGTGAGTGAGAGAAAGAGAAAGAGAAGCTGTGAGTAAGAGAGAAAGAGAGAAATAGAAGCTATGAGTGAGAGACAGAGAGAGAAGCTGTGAGTGAGTGAGAGAGAGAGAAGCTGTGAGTGAGAGACAGAGAGATAAAGAGAAGCTGTGTGTGTGAGAGAGAAAGAGAAGCTGTGTGAGAGAGAGAATGAGAAGCTGTGTGTGTGTGTGAGAGAAAGAGAAGTTGTTAATGAGAGAGAGAGAGAGAGAGAGAAAGAGCTGTGAGAGAGAGGGAGAGAAAGAGAAGCTGTGTGTGAGAGAGCAAGAGAAGCTGTGAGTGAGAGAGAGAGAGCAAGAGAAGCTGTGAGTGAGAGACAGAGAGAGAAAGAGAAGCTGTGTGTGAGAGAGAGAGTGATAAGCTGTGAGTGAGAGACAGAGAGAGAAAGAGAAGCTGTGTGAGTGAGAGAGAGTGATAAGCTGTGAGAGAGAGAGAGAGAAAGAGAAGCTGTGAGTGAGAGACAGAGAGAGTAGCTGTGTGAGAGAGAGAGAGCAAGAGAAGCTGTGAGTGAGAGAGAGAGAAAGAGAAGCTGTGAGTGTGAGAGAAAGAGAGAAAGAGAAGCTGTGAGTGAGAGAGAGTGAGAAGCTATGAGAGAGAGAGAAAGAGAAGCTGTGAGTGAGAAAGAGAGAGAAAGAGAACCTGTGAGTGAGAAAGAGAGAGAAAGAGAAGCTGTGAGTGAGTGACAGAGAGAGAAAGAGAAGCTGTGTGAGAGAGAGAGAGAGAGAGAGAAAGAGAAGCTGTGAGTGAGAGAGAGAAAGAGAAGCTGTGAGTGTGTGTGAGAGAGAAAGAGAAGCTGTGAGAGAGAGAGAAAAAGAGAAGCTGTGAGTGAGAGTGAAAGAGAGAAATAGAAGCTATGAGTGAGAGAGAGAGAAGCTGTGAGTGAGAGAGAAGGGGAAGTGAGGCTGTGAGTGAAAAAGAGAGAAAGAGAAGCTGTGAGAGAGAGAGAGAAAGAGAAGCTGTGTGTGAGAGAGAAAGAGAAGCTGTGAGTGAGAGAGAGAGAGAAAGAGAAGCTGTGAGTGAGAGATAGAGAGAGAAAGAGAAGCTGTGAGTGAGTGAGAGAGAGAGAACGAGAAGCTGTGTGTGAGAGATAAAGAGAAGCTGTGAGTGAGAGAGAGAGAGAAAGAGAAGCTGTGAGTGAGAGATAGAGAGAGAAAGAGAAGCTGTGAGTGAGAGAGAGAGAGTGAAAGAGAATCTGTGAGTGAGAGAGAGAGAAAGAGAAGCTGAGAGAGAGAGAGAGAAAGAAGCTGTGAGTGAGAAAGAGAGAGAAAGAGAAGCTGTGAGTGAGAGAGAGAGAAGCTGTGAGTGAAAGTGAGAAAGAGAAGCTGATAGTGAGAGAGAGAGAGAGAACCTGTGAGTGAGAGAAAGAGAAAGAGAAGCTGTGAGTAAGAGAGAAAGAGAGAAATAGAATCTATGAGAGAGAGACAGAGAGAGAAGCTGTGAGTGAGTGAGAGAGAGAGAAGCTGTGTGAGAGAGAGAGAGAAAAAGAGAAGCTGTGAGTGAGAGAGAGAGAGAAAGAGAAGCTGTAAGTGAGTGAGAGAATGAGAAGCTGTGAGTGTGAGAGAGAGAAAGAGAAGCTGTGAGTGAGAGAGAGAGTGAGAACCTGTGAGTGAGACAGAGAGAGAAAGAGAAGCTGTGAGTGAGAGACAGAGAGAGAAAGAGAAGTTGTTAGTGAGAGAGAGAGAGAAAGAGAAGCTGTGAGAGAGAGAGAGAAAGAGAGAAAGAGAAGCTGTGAGAGAAAGAGAAGCTATGAGTGAGAGAGAGAGAAGCTGTGAGTGAGAGACGGAGAGATAAAGAGAAGCTGTGAGAGAGAAAGAGAAGCTGTGAGAGAGGGAGAGAATGAGAAGCTGTGTGTGTGAGAGAGAGAAAGAGAAGTTATTAGTGAGAGAGAGAGAGAGAGCTGTGAGAGAGAGAGAGAGAAAGAGAAGCGGTGTGTGAGAGAGCAAGAGAAGCTGTGAGTGAGAAAGAGAGAGAAAGAGAAGCTGTGAGTGTGTGAGAGAGAGAAAGAGAAGCTGTGTGTGTGTGAGAGAGAAAGGGAAGTTGTGAGTGAGAGACAGAGAGAGAAAGAGAAGCTGTGTGTGTGTGAGAGAGAGAGAGAGCAAGAGAAGCCGTGAGTGAGAGAGAGAGAGAAAGAGAAGCTGTGAGTGAGAGAGAGAGAGAAAGAGAAGCTGTGAGTGAGAGAGAGAGTGAGAAGCTATGAGAAAGAGAGAGAAAGAGAAGCTGTGAGTGAGAGAGAGAAAGAGAAGCTGTGAGTAAGAAAGAGAGAGAAAGAGAAGCTGTGAGTGAGAGACAGAGAGAGAAAGAGAAGCTGTGTGAGAGATAGAGATAGAGAAATAGAAGCTGTGAGTGAGAGAGAAAGAGAGAAAGAGAAGCTGTGAGTGTGTGTGAGAGAGAAAGAGAAGCTGTGAGAGAGAGAGAAAAAGAGAAGCTGTGAGTGAGAGTAAAAGAGAGAAATAGAAGCCGTGAGTGAGAGATTGAGAGAAGCTGTGAGTGAGAGAGAGAGAGAGAACGAGAAGCTGTGTGTGAGAGAGAAAGAGAAGCTGTGAGTGAGAGAGAGAGAGAAAGAGAAGATGTGAGTGAGAGATAGAGAGAGAAAGAGAAGATGTGAGTGAGAGAGAGAGAGAGAACGAGAAGCTGTGTGTGTGAGATAAAGAGAAGCTGTGAGTGAGAGAGAGAGAAAGAGAAGCTGTGAGTGAGAGATAGAGAGAGAAAGAGAAGCTGTGAGTGAGAGATAGAGAGAGAAAGAGAATCTGTGAGTGAGAGAGAGAGAAAGAGAAGCTATGAGTGAGAGAGAGAGAGAGAAAGAAAGGGTGTGAGTGTGCATGCGAGTGAGAAAGAGAAGCTGTGAGAGAGAGAGAGAAAGAGAAGCTGTGAGTGAAAGTGAGAAAGAGAAGCTGATAGTGAGAGAGAGAGAGAAAACCTGTGAGTGAGAGAAAGAGAAAGAGAAGCTGTGAGTAAGAGAGAAAGAGAGAAATAGAATCTATGAGTGAGAGACAGAGAGAGAAGCTTTGAGTGAGTGGAGAGAGACAAGCTGTGTGAGAGAGAGAGAGAAAAAGAGAAGCTGTGAGTGAGAGAGAGAGAGAAAGAGAAGCTGTAAGTGAGTGAGAGAAAGAGAAGCTGTGAGTGAGAGAGAGAGAGTGAAAGAGAATCTGTGAGTGAGAGAGAGAGAAAGAGAAGCTGTGAGAGAGAGAGAGAAAGAAGCTGTGAGTGAGAAAGAGAGAGAAAGAGAAGCTGTGAGTGAGAGAGAGAGAAGCTGTGAGTGAAAGTGAGAAAGAGAAGCTGATAGTGAGAGAGAGAGAGAGAACCTGTGAGTGAGAGAAAGAGAAGGAGAAGCTGTGAGTAAGAGAGAAAGAGAGAAATAGAATCTATGAGAGAGAGACAGAGAGAGAAGCTGTGAGTGAGTGAGAGAGAGAGAAGCTGTGTGAGAGAGAGAGAGAAAAAGAGAAGCTGTGAGTGAGAGAGAGAGAGAAAGAGAAGCTGTAAGTGAGTGAGAGAAAGAGAAGCTGTGAGTGTGAGAGAGAGAAAGAGAAGCTGTGAGTGAGAGAGAGAGTGAGAAGCTGTGAGTGAGAGAGAGAGAGAAAGAGAAGCTGTGAGTGAGAGACAGAGAGAGAAAGAGAAGTTGTTAGTGAGAGAGAGAGAGAAAGAGAAGCTGTGAGAGAGAGAGAGAAAGAGAGAAAGAGAAGCTGTGAGAGAAAGAGAAGCTATGAGTGAGAGAGAGAGAAGCTGTGAGTGAGAGACGGAGAGATAAAGAGAAGCTGTGAGAGAGAAAGAGAAGCTGTGAGAGAGGGAGAGAATGAGAAGCTGTGTGTGTGAGAGAGAGAAAGAGAAGTTATTAGTGAGAGAGAGAGAGAGAGAGCTGTGAGAGAGATAGAGAGAAAGAGAAGCGGTGTGTGAGAGAGCAAGAGAAGCTGTGAGTGAGAAAGAGAGAGAAAGAGAAGCTGTGAGTGAGAAAGAGAGAGAAAGAGAAGCTGTGTGTGAGAGAGAGAGAAAGGGAAGTTGTGAGTGAGAGACAGAGAGAGAAAGATAAGCTGTGTGTGTGTGTGAGAGAGAGAGAGCAAGAGAAGCCGTGAGTGAGAGAGAGAGGGAAAGAGAAGCTGTGAGTGAGAGTGAGAGAGAAAGAGAAGCTGTGAGTGAGAGAGAGAGTGAGAAGCTATGAGAAAGAGAGAGAAAGAGAAGCTGTGAGTGAGAGAGAGAAAGAGAAGCTGTGAGTAAGAAAGAGAGAGAAAGAGAAGCTGTGAGTGAGAGACAGAGAGAGAAAGAGAAGCTGTGTGAGAGATAGAGATAGAGAAATAGAAGCTGTGAGTGAGAGAAAGAGAGAAAGAGAAGCTGTGAGTGTGTGTGAGAGAGAAAGAGAAGCTGTGAGAGAGAGAGAAAAAGAGAAGCTGTGAGTGAGAGTAAAAGAGAGAAATAGAAGCCATGAGTGAGAGATTGAGAGAAGCTGTGAGTGAGAGAGAGAGAGAGAGAACGAGAAGCTGTGTGTGAGAGAGAAAGAGAAGCTGTGAGTGAGAGAGAGAGAGGAAGTGAAGCTGTGAGTGAAAAAGACAGAAAGAGAAGCTGTGTGAGAGAGAGAGAAAGAGAAGCTGTGAGTGAGAGAGAGAGAGAACGAGAAGCTGTGTGTGTGAGAGAAAGAGAAGCTGTGAGTGAGAGAGAGAGAGAAAGAGAAGCTGTGAGTGAGAGATAGAGAGAGAAAGAGAAGCTGTGAGTGAGTGAGAGAGAGAGATCGAGAATCTGTGAGTGAGAGAGAGAGAAAGCGAAGCTATGAGTGAGAGAGAGAGAGAAAGAGAAGCTGTGAGAGAGAGAAAGAGAAGGTGATAGTGTGAGAGAGAACCTGTGAGTGAGAGAAAGAGAAGGAGAAGCTGTGAGTAAGAGAGAAAGAGAGAAATAGAATCTATGAGTGAGAGACAGAGAGAGAAGCTGTGAGTGAGTGAGAGAGAGAGAAGCTGTGTGTGTGAGAGAGAAAGAGAAGCTGTGAGTGAGAGACAGAGAGAGAAAGAGAAGTTGTTAGTGAGAGAGAGAGAGAAAGAGAAGCTGTGAGAGAGAGAGAGAAAGAGAGAAAGAGAAGCTGTGAGAGAGAGAGAAAGAGAAGCTATGAGTGAGAGAGAGAGAGAAGCTGTGAGTGAGAGACAGAGAGATAAAGAGAAGCTGTGTGTGTGAGAGAGAAAGAGAAGCTGTGAGAGAGGGAGAGAATGAGAAGCTGTGTGTGTGTGAGAGAGAAAGAGAAGTTATTAGTGAGAGAGAGAGAGAGAAAGAGCTGTGAGAGAGAGAGAGAGAAAGAGAAGCGGTGTGTGAGAGAGCAAGAGAAGCTGTGAGTGAGAGAGAGAGAGAGAGAAAGAGAAGCTGTGAGTGAGAGAGAGAGAGAAAGAGAAGCTGTGTGTGTGTGAGAGAGAAAGGGAAGCTGTGAGTGAGAGACAGAGAGAGAAAGAGAAGTTGTGTGTGTGTGAGAGAGAGAGAGAGCAAGAGAAGCTGTGAGTGAGAGAGAGAGAGAGAAAGAGAAGCTGTGAATGAGAGAGAGAGAGAAAGAGAAGCTGTGAGTGAGAGAGAGAGTGAGAAGCTATGAGAGAGAGAGAAAGAGAAGCTGTGAGTGAGAGAGAGAAAGAGAAGCTGTGAGTGAGAAAGAGAGAGAAAGAGAAGCTGTGAGTGAGAGACAGAGAGAGAAAGAGAAGCTGTGTGAGAGAGAGATATAGAAAGAGAAGCTGTGAGTGAGAGAGAGAGAGAGAGAGCAAGAGAAGCTGTGAGTGAGAGAGAGAGAGAAAGAGAAGCTGTGAGTGAGAGAGAGAGAAAGAGAAGCTGTGAGTGAGAGATAGAGTGAGAAGCTATGAGAGAGAGAGAGAGAAAGAGAAGCTGTGAGTGAGAGAGAGAAAGAGAAGCTGTCAGTGAGAAAGAGAGAGAAAGAGAAGCTGTGAGTGAGAGACAGAGTGAGAAAGAGAATATGTGTGAGAGAGAGAGATAGAGAAAGAGAAGCTGTGAGTGAGAGAGAGAAAGAGAGAAAGAGAAGCTGTGAGTGTGTGAGAGAAAGAGAAGCTGTGAGAGAGAGAAAGAGAAGCTGTGATTGAGAGATAGAGAGAGAAAGAGAAGATGTGAGTGAGAGAGAGAGAGAACGAGAAGCTGTGTGTGTGAGATAAAGAGAAGCTGTGAGTGTGAGAGAGAGAGAAGCTGTGAGTGAGAGACAGAGAGATAAAGAGAAGCTGTGTGTGTGAGAGAGAAAGAGAAGCTGTGTGAGAGAGAGAATGAGAAGCTGTGTGTGTGTGAGAGAGAAAGAGAAGTTGTTAGTGAGAGAGAGAGAGAGAGAGAGAAAGAGCTGTGAGAGAGAGGGAGAGAAAGAGAAGCTGTGTGTGAGAGAGCAAGAGAAGCTGTGAGTGAGAGAGAGAGAGAAAGAGAAGCTGTGAGTGAGAGACAGAGAGAGAAAGAGAAGCTGTGTGTGAGAGAGAGAGTGATAAGCTGTGAGTGAGAGACAGAGAGAGAAAGAGAAGCTGTGTGAGTGAGAGAGAGTGATAAGCTGTGAGTGAGAGAGAGAGAAAGAGAAGCTGTGAGTGAGAGACAGAGAGAGTAGCTGTGTGAGAGAGAGAGAGAGCAAGAGAAGCTGTGAGTGAGAGAGAGAGAAAGAGAAGCTGTGAGTGTGAGAGAAAGAGAGAAAGAGAAGCTGTGAGTGAGAGAGAGTGAGAAGCTATGAGAGAGAGAGAAAGAGAAGCTGTGAGTGAGAAAGAGAGAGAAAGAGAACCTGTGAGTGAGAAAGAGAGAGAAAGAGAAGCTGTGAGTGAGTGACAGAGAGAGAAAGAGAAGCTGTGTGAGAGAGAGAGAGAGAGAGAAAGAGAAGCTGTGAGTGAGAGAGAGAAAGAGAAGCTGTGAGTGTTGTGAGAGAGAAAGAGAAGCTGTGAGAGAGAGAGAAAAAGAGAAGCTGTGAGTGAGAGTGAAAGAGAGAAATAGAAGCTATGAGTGAGAGAGAGAGAAGCTGTGAGTGAGAGAGAAGGGGAAGTGTGGCTGTGAGTGAAAAAGAGAGAAAGAGAAGCTGTGAGAGAGAGAGAGAAAGAGAAGCTGTGTGTGTGAGAGAAAGAGAAGCTGTGAGTGAGAGAGAGAGAGCAAGAGAAGCTGTGAGTGAGAGAGAGAGAGAGAAAGAGAAGCTGTGAATGAGAGAGAGAGAGAAAGAGAAGCTGTGAGTGAGAGAGAGAGTGAGAAGCTATGAGAGAGAGAGAAAGAGAAGCTGTGAGTGAGAGAGAGAAAGAGAAGCTGTGAGTGAGAAAGAGAGAGAAAGAGAAGCTGTGAGTGAGAGACAGAGAGAGAAAGAGAAGCTGTGTGAGAGAGAGATATAGAAAGAGAAGCTGTGAGTGAGAGAGAGAGAGAGAGCAAGAGAAGCTGTGAGTGAGAGAGAGAGAGAAAGAGAAGCTGTGAGTGAGAGAGAGAGAAAGAGAAGCTGTGAGTGAGAGATAGAGTGAGAAGCTATGAGAGAGAGAGAGAGAAAGAGAAGCTGTGAGTGAGAGAGAGAAAGAGAAGCTGTCAGTGAGAAAGAGAGAGAAAGAGAAGCTGTGAGTGAGAGACAGAGTGAGAAAGAGAATATGTGTGAGAGAGAGATAGAGAAAGAGAAGCTGTGAGTGAGAGAGAGAAAGAGAGAAAGAGAAGCTGTGAGTGTGTGAGAGAAAGAGAAGCTGTGAGAGAGAGAAAGAGAAGCTGTGATTGAGAGATAGAGAGAGAAAGAGAAGATGTGAGTGAGAGAGAGAGAGAACGAGAAGCTGTGTGTGTGAGATAAAGAGAAGCTGTGAGTGAGAGAGAGAAGCTGTGAGTGAGAGACAGAGAGATAAAGAGAAGCTGTGTGTGTGAGAGAGAAAGAGAAGCTGTGTGAGAGAGAGAATGAGAAGCTGTGTGTGTGAGAGAGAGAAAGAGAAGTTGTTAGTGAGAGAGAGAGAGAGAGAGAGAGAAAGAGCTGTGAGAGAGAGGGAGAGAAAGAGAAGCTGTGTGTGAGAGAGCAAGAGAAGCTGTGAGTGAGAGAGAGAGAGAAAGAGAAGCTGTGAGTGAGAGACAGAGAGAGAAAGAGAAGCTGTGTGTGAGAGAGAGAGTGATAAGCTGTGAGTGAGAGACAGAGAGAGAAAGAGAAGCTGTGTGAGTGAGAGAGAGTGATAAGCTGTGAGAGAGAGAGAGAGAAAGAAGCTGTGAGTGAGAAAGAGAGAGAAAGAGAAGCTGTGAGTGAGAGAGAGAGAAGCTGTGAGTGAAAGTGAGAAAGAGAAGCTGATAGTGAGAGAGAGAGAGAGAACCTGTGAGTGAGAGAAAGAGAAAGAGAAGCTGTGAGTAAGAGAGAAAGAGAGAAATAGAATCTATGAGAGAGAGACAGAGAGAGAAGCTGTGAGTGAGTGAGAGAGAGAGAAGCTGTGTGTGAGAGAGAGAGAAAAAGAGAAGCTGTGAGTGAGAGAGAGAGAGAAAGAGAAGCTGTAAGTGAGTGAGAGAATGAGAAGCTGTGAGTGTGAGAGAGAGAAAGAGAAGCTGTGAGTGAGAGAGAGAGTGAGAACCTGTGAGTGAGACAGAGAGAGAAAGAGAAGCTGTGAGTGAGAGACAGAGAGAGAAAGAGAAGTTGTTAGTGAGAGAGAGAGAGAAAGAGAAGCTGTGAGAGAGAGAGAGAAAGAGAGAAAGAGAAGCTGTGAGAGAAAGAGAAGCTATGAGTGAGAGAGAGAGAAGCTGTGAGTGAGAGACGGAGAGATAAAGAGAAGCTGTGAGAGAGAAAGAGAAGCTGTGAGAGAGGGAGAGAATGAGAAGCTGTGTGTGTGAGAGAGAGAAAGAGAAGTTATTAGTGAGAGAGAGAGAGAGAGCTGTGAGAGAGAGAGAGAGAAAGAGAAGCAGTGTGTGAGAGAGCAAGAGAAGCTGTGAGTGAGAAAGAGAGAGAAAGAGAAGCTGTGAGTGTGTGAGAGAGAGAAAGAGAAGCTGTGTGTGTGTGAGAGAGAAAGGGAAGTTGTGAGTGAGAGACAGAGAGAGAAAGAGAAGCTGTGTGTGTGTGAGAGAGAGAGAGAGCAAGAGAAGCCGTGAGTGAGAGAGAGAGAGAAAGAGAAGCTGTGAGTGAGAGAGAGAGAGAAAGAGAAGCTGTGAGTGAGAGAGAGAGTGAGAAGCTATGAGAAAGAGAGAGAAAGAGAAGCTGTGAGTGAGAGAGAGAAAGAGAAGCTGTGAGTAAGAAAGAGAGAGAAAGAGAAGCTGTGAGTGAGAGACAGAGAGAGAAAGAGAAGCTGTGTGAGAGATAGAGATAGAGAAATAGAAGCTGTGAGTGAGAGAGAAAGAGAGAAAGAGAAGCTGTGAGTGTGTGTGAGAGAGAAAGAGAAGCTGTGAGAGAGAGAGAAAAAGAGAAGCTGTGAGTGAGAGTAAAAGAGAGAAATAGAAGCCGTGAGTGAGAGATTGAGAGAAGCTGTGAGTGAGAGAGAGAGAGAGAACGAGAAGCTGTGTGTGAGAGAGAAAGAGAAGCTGTGAGTGAGAGAGAGAGAGAAAGAGAAGATGTGAGTGAGAGATAGAGAGAGAAAGAGAAGATGTGAGTGAGAGAGAGAGAGAACGAGAAGCTGTGTGTGTGAGATAAAGAGAAGCTGTGAGTGAGAGAGAGAGAAAGAGAAGCTGTGAGTGAGAGATAGAGAGAGAAAGAGAAGCTGTGAGTGAGAGATAGAGAGAGAAAGAGAATCTGTGAGTGAGAGAGAGAGAAAGAGAAGCTATGAGTGAGAGAGAGAGAGAGAAAGAAAGGGTGTGAGTGTGCATGCGAGTGAGAAAGAGAAGCTGTGAGAGAGAGAGAGAAAGAGAAGCTGTGAGTGAAAGTGAGAAAGAGAAGCTGATAGTGAGAGAGAGAGAGAAAACCTGTGAGTGAGAGAAAGAGAAAGAGAAGCTGTGAGTAAGAGAGAAAGAGAGAAATAGAATCTATGAGTGAGAGACAGAGAGAGAAGCTTTGAGTGAGTGGAGAGAGACAAGCTGTGTGAGAGAGAGAGAGAAAAAGAGAAGCTGTGAGTGAGAGAGAGAGAGAAAGAGAAGCTGTAAGTGAGTGAGAGAAAGAGAAGCTGTGAGTGAGAGAGAGAGAGTGAAAGAGAATCTGTGAGTGAGAGAGAGAGAAAGAGAAGCTGTGAGAGAGAGAGAGAAAGAAGCTGTGAGTGAGAAAGAGAGAGAAAGAGAAGCTGTGAGTGAGAGAGAGAGAAGCTGTGAGTGAAAGTGAGAAAGAGAAGCTGATAGTGAGAGAGAGAGAGAGAACCTGTGAGTGAGAGAAAGAGAAGGAGAAGCTGTGAGTAAGAGAGAAAGAGAGAAATAGAATCTATGAGAGAGAGACAGAGAGAGAAGCTGTGAGTGAGTGAGAGAGAGAGAAGCTGTGTGAGAGAGAGAGAGAAAAAGAGAAGCTGTGAGTGAGAGAGAGAGAGAAAGAGAAGCTGTAAGTGAGTGAGAGAAAGAGAAGCTGTGAGTGTGAGAGAGAGAAAGAGAAGCTGTGAGTGAGAGAGAGAGTGAGAAGCTGTGAGTGAGAGAGAGAGAGAAAGAGAAGCTGTGAGTGAGAGACAGAGAGAGAAAGAGAAGTTGTTAGTGAGAGAGAGAGAGAAAGAGAAGCTGTGAGAGAGAGAGAGAAAGAGAGAAAGAGAAGCTGTGAGAGAAAGAGAAGCTATGAGTGAGAGAGAGAGAAGCTGTGAGTGAGAGACGGAGAGATAAAGAGAAGCTGTGAGAGAGAAAGAGAAGCTGTGAGAGAGGGAGAGAATGAGAAGCTGTGTGTGTGAGAGAGAGAAAGAGAAGTTATTAGTGAGAGAGAGAGAGAGAGAGCTGTGAGAGAGATAGAGAGAAAGAGAAGCGGTGTGTGAGAGAGCAAGAGAAGCTGTGAGTGAGAAAGAGAGAGAAAGAGAAGCTGTGAGTGAGAAAGAGAGAGAAAGAGAAGCTGTGTGTGAGAGAGAGAGAAAGGGAAGTTGTGAGTGAGAGACAGAGAGAGAAAGATAAGCTGTGTGTGTGTGTGAGAGAGAGAGAGCAAGAGAAGCCGTGAGTGAGAGAGAGAGGGAAAGAGAAGCTGTGAGTGAGAGTGAGAGAGAAAGAGAAGCTGTGAGTGAGAGAGAGAGTGAGAAGCTATGAGAAAGAGAGAGAAAGAGAAGCTGTGAGTGAGAGAGAGAAAGAGAAGCTGTGAGTAAGAAAGAGAGAGAAAGAGAAGCTGTGAGTGAGAGACAGAGAGAGAAAGAGAAGCTGTGTGAGAGATAGAGATAGAGAAATAGAAGCTGTGAGTGAGAGAAAGAGAGAAAGAGAAGCTGTGAGTGTGTGTGAGAGAGAAAGAGAAGCTGTGAGAGAGAGAGAAAAAGAGAAGCTGTGAGTGAGAGTAAAAGAGAGAAATAGAAGCCATGAGTGAGAGATTGAGAGAAGCTGTGAGTGAGAGAGAGAGAGAGAGAACGAGAAGCTGTGTGTGAGAGAGAAAGAGAAGCTGTGAGTGAGAGAGAGAGAGGAAGTGAAGCTGTGAGTGAAAAAGACAGAAAGAGAAGCTGTGTGAGAGAGAGAGAAAGAGAAGCTGTGAGTGAGAGAGAGAGAGAACGAGAAGCTGTGTGTGTGAGAGAAAGAGAAGCTGTGAGTGAGAGAGAGAGAGAGAAAGAGAAGCTGTGAGTGAGAGATAGAGAGAGAAAGAGAAGCTGTGAGTGAGTGAGAGAGAGAGATCGAGAATCTGTGAGTGAGAGAGAGAGAAAGCGAAGCTATGAGTGAGAGAGAGAGAGAAAGAGAAGCTGTGAGAGAGAGAAAGAGAAGGTGATAGTGTGAGAGAGAACCTGTGAGTGAGAGAAAGAGAAGGAGAAGCTGTGAGTAAGAGAGAAAGAGAGAAATAGAATCTATGAGTGAGAGACAGAGAGAGAAGCTGTGAGTGAGTGAGAGAGAGAGAAGCTGTGTGTGTGAGAGAGAAAGAGAAGCTGTGAGTGAGAGACAGAGAGAGAAAGAGAAGTTGTTAGTGAGAGAGAGAGAGAAAGAGAAGCTGTGAGAGAGAGAGAGAAAGAGAGAAAGAGAAGCTGTGAGAGAGAGAGAAAGAGAAGCTATGAGTGAGAGAGAGAGAGAAGCTGTGAGTGAGAGACAGAGAGATAAAGAGAAGCTGTGTGTGTGAGAGAGAAAGAGAAGCTGTGAGAGAGGGAGAGAATGAGAAGCTGTGTGTGTGTGAGAGAGAAAGAGAAGTTATTAGTGAGAGAGAGAGAGAGAAAGAGCTGTGAGAGAGAGAGAGAGAAAGAGAAGCGGTGTGTGAGAGAGCAAGAGAAGCTGTGAGTGAGAGAGAGAGAGAGAAAGAGAAGCTGTGAGTGAGAGAGAGAGAGAAAGAGAAGCTGTGTGTGTGTGTGAGAGAAAGGGAAGCTGTGAGTGAGAGACAGAGAGAGAAAGAGAAGTTGTGTGTGTGTGAGAGAGAGAGAGAGCAAGAGAAGCTGTGAGTGAGAGAGAGAGAGAGAAAGAGAAGCTGTGAATGAGAGAGAGAGAGAAAGAGAAGCTGTGAGTGAGAGAGAGAGTGAGAAGCTATGAGAGAGAGAGAAAGAGAAGCTGTGAGTGAGAGAGAGAAAGAGAAGCTGTGAGTGAGAAAGAGAGAGAAAGAGAAGCTGTGAGTGAGAGACAGAGAGAGAAAGAGAAGCTGTGTGAGAGAGAGATATAGAAAGAGAAGCTGTGAGTGAGAGAGAGAGAGAGAGAGCAAGAGAAGCTGTGAGTGAGAGAGAGAGAGAAAGAGAAGCTGTGAGTGAGAGAGAGAGAAAGAGAAGCTGTGAGTGAGAGATAGAGTGAGAAGCTATGAGAGAGAGAGAGAGAGAAGCTGTGAGTGAGAGAGAGAAAGAGAAGCTGTCAGTGAGAAAGAGAGAGAAAGAGAAGCTGTGAGTGAGAGACAGAGTGAGAAAGAGAATATGTGTGAGAGAGAGAGATAGAGAAAGAGAAGCTGTGAGTGAGAGAGAGAAAGAGAGAAAGAGAAGCTGTGAGTGTGTGAGAGAAAGAGAAGCTGTGAGAGAGAGAAAGAGAAGCTGTGATTGAGAGATAGAGAGAGAAAGAGAAGATGTGAGTGAGAGAGAGAGAGAACGAGAAGCTGTGTGTGTGAGATAAAGAGAAGCTGTGAGTGTGAGAGAGAGAGAAGCTGTGAGTGAGAGACAGAGAGATAAAGAGAAGCTGTGTGTGTGAGAGAGAAAGAGAAGCTGTGTGAGAGAGTGAATGAGAAGCTGTGTGTGTGTGAGAGAGAAAGAGAAGTTGTTAGTGAGAGAGAGAGAGAGAGAGAGAAAGAGCTGTGAGAGAGAGGGAGAGAAAGAGAAGCTGTGTGTGAGAGAGCAAGAGAAGCTGTGAGTGAGAGAGAGAGAGAAAGAGAAGCTGTGAGTGAGAGACAGAGAGAGAAAGAGAAGCTGTGTGTGTGAGAGAGAGTGATAAGCTGTGAGTGAGAGACAGAGAGAGAAAGAGAAGCTGTGTGAGTGAGAGAGAGTGATAAGCTGTGAGTGAGAGAGAGAGAAAGAGAAGCTGTGAGTGAGAGACAGAGAGAGTAGCTGTGTGAGAGAGAGAGAGAGCAAGAGAAGCTGTGAGTGAGAGAGAGAGAAAGAGAAGCTGTGAGTGTGAGAGAAAGAGAGAAAGAGAAGCTGTGAGTGAGAGAGAGTGAGAAGCTATGAGAGAGAGAGAAAGAGAAGCTGTGAGTGAGAAAGAGAGAGAAAGAGAACCTGTGAGTGAGAAAGAGAGAGAAAGAGAAGCTGTGAGTGAGTGACAGAGAGAGAAAGAGAAGCTGTGTGAGAGAGAGAGAGAGAGAAAGAGAAGCTGTGAGTGAGAGAGAGAAAGAGAAGCTGTGAGTGTGTGTGAGAGAGAAAGAGAAGCTGTGAGAGAGAGAGAAAAAGAGAAGCTGTGAGTGAGAGTGAAAGAGAGAAATAGAAGCTATGAGTGAGAGAGAGAGAAGCTGTGAGTGAGAGAGAAGGGGAAGTGAGGCTGTGAGTGAAAAAGAGAGAAAGAGAAGCTGTGAGAGAGAGAGAGAAAGAGAAGCTGTGTGTGTGAGAGAAAGAGAAGCTGTGAGTGAGAGAGAGAGAGCAAGAGAAGCTGTGAGTGAGAGAGAGAGAGAGAAAGAGAAGCTGTGAATGAGAGAGAGAGAGAAAGAGAAGCTGTGAGTGAGAGAGAGAGTGAGAAGCTATGAGAGAGAGAGAAAGAGAAGCTGTGAGTGAGAGAGAGAAAGAGAAGCTGTGAGTGAGAAAGAGAGAGAAAGAGAAGCTGTGAGTGAGAGACAGAGAGAGAAAGAGAAGCTGTGTGAGAGAGAGATATAGAAAGAGAAGCTGTGAGTGAGAGAGAGAGAGAGAGCAAGAGAAGCTGTGAGTGAGAGAGAGAAAGAGAAGCTGTGAGTGAGAGAGAGAGAAAGATAAGCTGTGAGTGAGAGATAGAGTGAGAAGCTATGAGAGAGAGAGAGAGAAAGAGAAGCTGTGAGTGAGAGAGAGAAAGAGAAGCTGTCAGTGAGAAAGAGAGAGAAAGAGAAGCTGTGAGTGAGAGACAGAGTGAGAAAGAGAATATGTGTGAGAGAGAGATAGAGAAAGAGAAGCTGTGAGTGAGAGAGAGAAAGAGAGAAAGAGAAGCTGTGAGAGAGAGAAAGAGAAGCTGTGATTGAGAGATAGAGAGAGAAAGAGAAGATGTGAGTGAGAGAGAGAGAGAACGAGAAGCTGTGTGTGTGAGATAAAGAGAAGCTGTGAGTGAGAGAGAGAGAAGCTGTGAGTGAGAGACAGAGAGAGAGAGAGAGAAAGAGCTGTGAGAGAGAGGGAGAGAAAGAGAAGCTGTGTGTGAGAGAGCAAGAGAAGCTGTGAGTGAGAGAGAGAGAGAAAGAGAAGCTGTGAGTGAGAGACAGAGAGAGAAAGAGAAGCTGTGTGTGAGAGAGAGAGTGATAAGCTGTGAGTGAGAGACAGAGAGAGAAAGAGAAGCTGTGTGAGTGAGAGAGAGTGATAAGCTGTGAGTGAGAGAGAGAGAAAGAGAAGCTGTGAGTGAGAGACAGAGAGAGTAGCTGTGTGGGAGAGAGAGAGAGCAAGAGAAGCTGTGAGTGAGAGAGAGAGAAAGAGAAGCTGTGAGTGTGAGAGAAAGAGAGAAAGAGAACCTGTGAGTGAGAAAGAGAGAGAAAGAGAAGCTGTGAGTGAGTGACAGAGAGAGAAAGAGAAGCTGTGTGTGTGAGAGAGAGAGAGAGAGAGAGAGAGAAGCTGTGAGTGAGAGAGAGAAAGAGAAGCTGTGAGTGTGTGTGAGAGAGAAAGAGAAGCTGTGAGAGAGAGAGAAAAAGAGAAGCTGTGAGTGAGAGTGAAAGAGAGAAATAGAAGCTATGAGTGAGAGAGAGAGAAGCTGTGAGTGAGAGAGAAGGGGAAGTGAGGCTGTGAGTGAAAAAGAGAGAAAGAGAAGCTGTGAGAGAGAGAGAGAAAGAGAAGCTGTGTGTGTGAGAGAAAGAGAAGCTGTGAGTGAGAGAGAGAGAGAAAGAGAAGCTGTGAGTGAGAGATAGATAGAGAAAGAGAAGCTGTGAGTGAGTGAGAGAGAGAGAACGAGAAGCTGTGTGTGAGAGATAAAGAGAAGCTGTGAGTGAGAGAGAGAGAGAAAGAGAAGCTGTGAGTGAGAGATAGAGAGAGAAAGAGAAGCTGTGAGTGAGAGAGAGAGAGTGAAAGAGAATCTGTGAGTGAGAGAGAGAGAAAGAGAAGCTGAGAGAGAGAGAGAAAGAAGCTGTGAGTGAGAAAGAGAGAGAAAGAGAAGCTGTGAGTGAGAGAGAGAGAAGCTGTGAGTGAAAGTGAGAAAGAGAAGCTGATAGTGAGAGAGAGAGAGAGAACCTGTGAGTGAGAGAAAGAGAAAGAGAAGCTGTGAGTAAGAGAGAAAGAGAGAAATAGAATCTATGAGAGAGAGACAGAGAGAGAAGCTGTGAGTGAGTGAGAGAGAGAGAAGCTGTGTGAGAGAGAGAGAGAAAAAGAGAAGCTGTGAGTGAGAGAGAGAGAGAAAGAGAAGCTGTAAGTGAGTGAGAGAATGAGAAGCTGTGAGTGTGAGAGAGAGAAAGAGAAGCTGTGAGTGAGAGAGAGAGTGAGAACCTGTGAGTGAGACAGAGAGAGAAAGAGAAGCTGTGAGTGAGAGACAGAGAGAGAAAGAGAAGTTGTTAGTGAGAGAGAGAGAGAAAGAGAAGCTGTGAGAGAGAGAGAGAAAGAGAGAAAGAGAAGCTGTGAGAGAAAGAGAAGCTATGAGTGAGAGAGAGAGAAGCTGTGAGTGAGAGACGGAGAGATAAAGAGAAGCTGTGAGAGAGAAAGAGAAGCTGTGAGAGAGGGAGAGAATGAGAAGCTGTGTGTGTGAGAGAGAGAAAGAGAAGTTATTAGTGAGAGAGAGAGAGAGAGAGCTGTGAGAGAGAGAGAGAGAAAGAGAAGCGGTGTGTGAGAGAGCAAGAGAAGCTGTGAGTGAGAAAGAGAGAGAAAGAGAAGCTGTGAGTGTGTGAGAGAGAGAAAGAGAAGCTGTGTGTGTGAGAGAGAGAAAGGGAAGTTGTGAGTGAGAGACAGAGAGAGAAAGAGAAGCTGTGTGTGTGTGAGAGAGAGAGAGAGCAAGAGAAGCCGTGAGTGAGAGAGAGAGAGAAAGAGAAGCTGTGAGTGAGAGAGAGAGAGAAAGAGAAGCTGTGAGTGAGAGAGAGAGTGAGAAGCTATGAGAAAGAGAGAGAAAGAGAAGCTGTGAGTGAGACAGAGAAAGAGAAGCTGTGAGTAAGAAAGAGAGAGAAAGAGAAGCTGTGAGTGAGAGACAGAGAGAGAAAGAGAAGCTGTGTGAGAGATAGAGATAGAGAAATAGAAGCTGTGAGTGAGAGAGAAAGAGAGAAAGAGAAGCTGTGAGTGTGTGTGAAAGAAAGAGAAGCTGTGAGAGAGAGAGAAAAAGAGAAGCTGTGAGTGAGAGTAAAAGAGAGAAATAGAAGCCATGAGTGAGAGATTGAGAGAAGCTGTGAGTGAGAGAGAGAGAGAGAACGAGAAGCTGTGTGTGTGAGAGAAAGAGAAGCTGTGAGTGAGAGAGAGAGAGAAAGAGAAGATGTGAGTGAGAGATAGAGAGAGAAAGAGAAGATGTGAGTGAGAGAGAGAGAGAACGAGAAGCTGTGTGTGTGAGATAAAGAGAAGCTGTGAGTGAGAGAGAGAGAAAGAGAAGCTGTGAGTGAGAGATAGAGAGAGAAAGAGAAGCTGTGAGTGAGAGATAGAGAGAGAAAGAGAATCTGTGAGTGAGAGAGAGAGAAAGAGAAGCTATGAGTGAGAGAGAGAGAGAGAAAGAAAGGGTGTGAGTGTGCATGCGAGTGAGAAAGAGAAGCTGTGAGAGAGAGAGAGAAAGAGAAGCTGTGAGTGAAAGTGAGAAAGAGAAGCTGATAGTGAGAGAGAGAGAGAAAACCTGTGAGTGAGAGAAAGAGAAAGAGAAGCTGTGAGTAAGAGAGAAAGAGAGAAATAGAATCTATGAGTGAGAGACAGAGAGAGAAGCTTTGAGTGAGTGGAGAGAGACAAGCTGTGTGAGAGAGAGAGAGAAAAAGAGAAGCTGTGAGTGAGAGAGAGAGAGAAAGAGAAGCTGTAAGTGAGTGAGAGAAAGAGAAGCTGTGAGTGTGTGAGAGAGAAATAGAAGCTGTGAGTGAGAGAGAGAGTGAGAAGCTGTGAGTGAGAGAGAGAGAAAGAGAAGCTGTGAGTGAGAGACAGAGAGAGAAAGAGAAGTTGTTAGTGAGAGAGAGAGAGAAAGAGAAGCTGTGTGAGAGAGAGAGAAAGAGAGAAAGAGAAGCTGTGTGAGAGAGAGAGAAAGAGATGCTATGAGTGTGAGAGAGAGAGAAGCTGTGAGTGAGAGACAGAGAGATAAAGAGATGTGAGAGAGAGACAGAGAAAGAGAAGCTGTGAGAGAGGGAGAGAATGAGAAGCTGTGTGTGTGTGTGTGAGAGAAAGAGAAGTTGTTAGTGAGAGAGAGAGAGAAAGAAAAGCTGTGAGAGAGAGAGAGAAAGAGAGAAAGAGAAGCTGTGTGAGAGAGAGAGAAAGAGAAGCTATGAGTGTGAGAGAGAGTGAAGCTGTGAGTGAAAAAGAGAGATAGAGAAGCTGTGAGAGAGAGAGAGAAAGAGAAGCTGTGAGTGAGAGAGAGAGAGAACGAGAAGCTGTGTGTGTGAGAGAAAGAGAAGCTGTAAGTGAGAGAGAGAGAGAAAGGGAAGCTGTGAGTGAGAGATAGAGAGAGAAAGAGAAGCTGTGAGTGAGTGAGAGAGAACGAGAAGCTGTGTGTGTGAGATAAAGAGAAGCTGTGAGTGAGAGAGAGAGAGAAAGAGAAGCTGTGAGTGAGAGATAGAGAGAGAAAGAGAAGCTGTGAGTGAGAGAGAGAGAGTGAAAGAGAATCTGTGAGTGAGAGAGAGAGAAAGAGAAGCTATGTGTGTGTGTGAGAGAGAGAGAAAGGGTGTGAGTGTGCGCGAGAGAGAGAAAGAGAAGCTGTGAGAGAGAGAGAAAGAGAAGCTGTGAGTGAGAAAGAGAGAGAAAGAGAAGCTGTGAGAGAGAGAGAAAGAAGCTGTGAGTGAGAAAGAGAGAGAAAGAGAAGCTGTGAGTGAGAGAGAGAGAAGCTGTGAGTGAAAGTGAGAAAGAGAAGCTGATAGTGAGAGAGAGAGAGAACCTGTGAGTGAGAGAAAGAGAAAGAGAAGCTGTGAGTAAGAGAGAAAGAGAGAAATAGAATCTATGAGAGAGAGAGAGAGAGAGAGAAGCTGTGATTGAGTGAGAGAGAGAGAAGCTGTGTGAGAGAGAGAGAGAAAAAGAGAAGCTGTGAGTGAGAGAGAGAGAGAAAGAGAAGCTGTAAGTGAGTGAGAGAAAGAGAAGCTGTGAGTGTGAGAGAGAGAAAGAGAAGCTGTGAGTGAGAGAGAGAGTGAGAAGCTGTGAGTGAGAGAGAGAGAGAAAGAGAAGCTGTGAGTGAGAGACAGAGAGAGAAAGAGAAGTTGTTAGTGAGAGAGAGAGAGAAAGAGAAGCTGTGAGAGAGAGAGAGAAAGAGAGAAAGAGAAGCTGTGAGAGAAAGAGAAGCTATGTGAGAGAGACAGAAGCTGTGAGTGAGAGACGGAGAGATAAAGAGAAGCTGTGAGAGAGAAAGAGAAGCTGTGAGAGAGGGAGAGAATGAGAAGCTGTGTGTGTGAGAGAGAGAAAGAGAAGTTATTAGTGAGAGAGAGAGAGAGAGAAAGCTGTGAGAGAGAGAGAGAGAGAAAGAGAAGCGGTGTGTGAGAGAGCAAGAGAAGCTGTGAGTGAGAAAGAGAGAGAAAGAGAAGCTGTGAATGAGAGAGAGAGAGAAAGAGAAGCTGTGTGTGTGAGAGAGAAAGGGAAGTTGTGAGTGAGAGACAGAGAGAGAAAGAGAAGCTGTGTGTGTGTGTGAGAGAGAGAGAGAGCAAGAGAAGCCGTGAGTGAGAGAGAGAGAGAAAGAGAAGCTGTGAGTGAGAGTGAGAGAGAAAGAGAAGCTGTGAGTGAGAGAGAGAGTGAGAAGCTATGAGAAAGAGAGAGAAAGAGAAGCTGTGAGTGAGAGAGAGAAAGAGAAGCTGTGAGTAAGAAAGAGAGAGAAAGAGAAGCTGTGAGTGAGAGACAGAGAGAGAAAGAGAAACTGTGTGAGAGATAGAGATAGAGAAATAGAAGCTGTGAGTGAGAGAGAAAGAGAGAAAGAGAAGCTGTGAGTGTGTGTGAGAGAGAAAGAGAAGCTGTGAGAGAGAGAGAAAAAGAGAAGCTGTGAGTGAGAGTAAAAGAGAGAAATAGAAGCCATGAGTGAGAGATTGAGAGAAGCTGTGAGTGAGAGAGAGAGAGAGAACGAGAAGCTGTGTATGAGAGAGAAAGAGAAGCTGTGAGAGAGAGAGAAAAAGAGAAGCTGTGAGTGAGAGTAAAAGAGAGAAATAGAAGCCATGAGTGAGAGATTGAGAGAAGCTGTGAGTGAGAGAGAGAGAGAGAACGAGAAGCTGTGTATGAGAGAGAAAGAGAAGCTGTGAGTGAGAGAGAGAGAAAGAGAAGATGTGAGTGACAGATAGAGAGAGAAAGAGAAGATGTGAGTGAGAGAGAGAGAAAGAGAAGCTGTGAGTGAGAGAGAGAGAGAGAAAGAGAAGCTGTGAGTTAGAGAGAGAGAGAGATCGAGAAGCTGTGTGTGTGAGATAAAGAGAAGCTGTGAGTGAGAGAGAGAGAGAAAGAGAATCTGTGAGTGAGAGATAGAGAGAGAAAGAGAAGCTGTGAGAGTGAGAGAGAAAGAGAATCTGTGAGTGAGAGAGAGAGAAAGAGAAGCTAAGAGAGTGAGAGAGAGAGAGAAGCTGTGAGTGAGAGAGAGAAGCTGTGCGTGAGAGAGAGAGCGAAAGAGAAGCTGTGTGTGTGTGTGAGAGAGAGAGAAGCTGTGAGTGAGAGAGAGAGAGAAAGATTGTGATTGTGAGAGAGAGTGAGATAAAAAGAAGTTGTGAGTGAGTGAGTGAGTGAGAGAAGCTGTGAGTGAAAGAGAGAAAGAGAAGCTGTGTGTGAGAGAGAGAGTGATAAGCTGGGTGTGTGTGTGAGAGAGAGAGAGAAGCTGTGAGTGAGAGAGAGAAAGAGAAGCTGTGAGTGAGAGAGAAAGAGAGATGCTGTGAGTGAGAGAGAGAAAGAGAAGCTGTGAGTGAGAGACAGAGAGAGAAAGAAAGGGTGTGAGTGCGAGAGAGAGAAAGAGAAGTTGTGAGAGAGAGAGAGAAAGAGAAGTTGTGAGTGAGAATGAGAGAGAAAGAGAAGCTGTGAGTGAGAGACAAAGAGAGAAAGAGAAGCTGTGTGTGTGAGAGAGAAAGAGAAGCTGAGAGTGAGAGAGAGAGGAGGTGTGAGTGAAAGTGAGAAAGAGAAGCTGATAGTGAGAGAGCGAGAGAGAGAGAAGCTGTGGTTGAGAGAAAGAGAAAGAGAAGCTTGAGTAAGAGAGAAAGAGAGAAATAGAAGCTATGAGTGAGAGACAGAGAGAGAAGCTGTGAGTGAGTGAGAGAGAGAGAAGCTGTGTGAGAGAGAGAGAAAAAGAGAAGCTGTGAGTGAGTGAGAGAGAGAAAGAGAAGCTGTAAGTGAGTGAGAGAAAGAGAAGCTGTGAGTGTGTGAGAGAGAAAGAGAAGCTGTGAGTGAGAGAGAGAGAAAAAGAGAAGTTGGTAGTGAAAGAGAGAGAAAGAGAAGCTGTGAGAGAGAGAGAGAGAAAGAGAAGCTGTGAGTGAGAGAGAGAGAGAAGCTGTGAGTGAGAGACAGAGAGATAAAGAGAAGCTGTGAGAGAGAGAGAAATAGAAGCTGTGAGAGAGAGAGAATGAGAAGCTGTGTGAGAGAGAAAGAGAAGCTGTGAGTGAGAGAGAGAGAAAGAGAAGCTGTGTGTGAGAGAGAGAAAGAGAACCTGTGAGTGAGAGAAAGAGAGAAAGAGAAGCTGTGAGTGAGAGACAGAGAGAGAAAGAGAAGCTGTGTGAGAGAGAGAGAGAGAAAGAGAAGCTGTGAGTGAGAGAGAGAAAGAGAAAGAGAAGCTGTGAGTGTGTGTGTGAGAGAAAGAGAAGCTGTGTGAGAGAGAGAAAAAGAGAAGCTGTGAGTGAGAGTAAAAGAGAGAAATAGAAGCCATGAGTGAGAGATTGAGAGAAGCTGTGAGTGAGAGAGAGAGAGAGAACGAGAAGCTGTGTATGAGAGAGAAAGAGAAGCTGTGAGAGAGAGAGAAAAAGAGAAGCTGTGAGTGAGAGTAAAAGAGAGAAATAGAAGCCATGAGTGAGAGATTGAGAGAAGCTGTGAGTGAGAGAGAGAGAGAGAACGAGAAGCTGTGTATGAGAGAGAAAGAGAAGCTGTGAGTGAGAGAGAGAGAGAAAGAGAAGATGTGAGTGAGAGATAGAGAGAGAAAGAGAAGATGTGAGTGAGAGAGAGAGAAAGAGAAGCTGTGAGTGAGAGAGAGAGAGAGAAAGAGAAGCTGTGAGTTAGAGAGAGAGAGAGATCGAGAAGCTGTGTGTGTGAGATAAAGAAAAGCTGTGAGTGAGAGAGAGAGAGAAAGAGAATCTGTGAGTGAGAGATAGAGAGAGAAAGAGAAGCTGTGAGTGAGAGAGAGAGAGAAAGAGAATCTGTGAGTGAGAGAGAGAGAAAGAGAAGCTAAGAGAGTGAGAGAGAGAGAGAAGCTGTGAGTGAGAGAGAGAAGCTGTGCGTGAGAGAGAGAGCGAAAGAGAAGCTGTGTGTGTGTGTGAGAGAGAGAGAAGCTGTGAGTGAGAGAGAGAGAGAAAGAGAAGCTGTGATGTGAGAGAGAGTGAGATAAAAAGAAGTTGTGAGTGAGTGAGAGAAGCTGTGAGTGAAAGAGAGAAAGAGAAGCTGTGTGTGAGAGAGAGAGTGATAGGCTGGGTGTGTGTTTGTGAGAGAGAGAGAAGCTGTGAGTGAGAGAGAGAAAGAGAAGCTGTGAGTGAGAGAGAAAGAGAGATGCTGTGAGTGAGAGAGAGAAAGAGAAGCTGTGAGTGAGAGACAGAGAGAGAAAGAAAGGGTGTGAGTGCGAGAGAGAGAAAGAGAAGTTGTGAGAGAGAGAGAGAAAGAGAAGTTGTGAGTGAGAATGAGAGAGAAAGAGAAGCTGTGAGTGAGAGACAAAGAGAGAAAGAGAAGCTGTGTGTGTGAGAGAGAAAGAGAAGCTGAGAGTGAGAGAGAGAGAAGGTGTGAGTGAAAGTGAGAAAGAGAAGCTGATAGTGAGAGAGCGAGAGAGAGAGAAGCTGTGGTTGAGAGAAAGAGAAAGAGAAGCTTGAGTAAGAGAGAAAGAGAGAAATAGAAGCTATGAGTGAGAGACAGAGAGAGAAGCTGTGAGTGAGTGAGAGAGAGAGAAGCTGTGTGAGAGAGAGAGAAAAAGAGAAGCTGTGAGTGAGTGAGAGAGAGAAAGAGAAGCTGTAAGTGAGTGAGAGAAAGAGAAGCTGTGAGTGTGTGAGAGAGAAAGAGAAGCTGTGAGTGAGAGAGAGAGAGAAAGAGAAGTTGGTAGTGAAAGAGAGAGAAAGAGAAGCTGTGAGAGAGAGAGAGAAAGAGAAGCTGTGAGTGAGAGAGAGAGAGAAGCTGTGAGTGAGAGACAGAGAGATAAAGAGAAGCTGTGAGAGAGAGAGAAATAGAAGCTGTGAGAGAGAGAGAATGAGAAGCTGTGTGAGAGAGAAAGAGAAGCTGTGAGTGAGAGAGAGAGAAAGAGAAGCTGTGTGTGTGAGAGAGAAAGAGAACCTGTGAGTGAGAGAAAGAGAGAAAGAGAAGCTGTGAGTGAGAGACAGAGAGAGAAAGAGAAGCTGTGTGAGAGAGAGAGAGAGAAAGAGAAGCTGTGAGTGAGAGAGAGAAAGAGAAAGAGAAGCTGTGAGTGTGTGTGTGAGAGAAAGAGAAGCTGTGAGAGAGAGAGAAAAAGAGAAGCTGTGAGTGAGAGTGAAAGAGAGAAATAGAAGCTATGAGTGAGAGAGAGAGAGAAGCTGTGAGTGAGAGAGAGAGAGGAAGTGAAGCTGTGAGTGAAAAAGACAGAAAGAGAAGCTGTGTGTGTGAGAGAGAAAGAGATGCTGTGAGTGAGAGAGAGAGAGAGAACGAGAAGCTGTGTGTGTGAGAGAAAGAGAAGCTGTGAGTGAGAGAGAGAGAGAGAAAGAGAAGCTGTGAGTGAGAGATAGAGAGAGAAAGAGAAGCTGTGAGTGAGTGAGAGAGAGAGATCGAGAATCTGTGAGTGAGAGAGAGAGAAAGAAAGAGAAGCTATGAGTGAGAGAGAGAGAGAAAGAGAAGCTGTGAGAGAGAGAAAGAGAAGCTGTGAGTGAGAGAGTGAGAAGCTGTGAGTGAGTGAGAGAGAGAGAAGCTGTGTGTGTGTGAGAGAGAAAGAGAAGCTGTGAGTGAGAGACAGAGAGAAAGAGAAGTTGTTAGTTAGAGAGAGAGAGAGAGAGAAAGAGAAGCTGTGAGAGAGAGAGAGAAAGAGAGAAAGAGAAGCTGTGAGAGAGAGAGAAAGAGAAGCTATGAGTGAGAGAGAGAGATAAGCTGTGAGTGAGAGACAGAGAGATAAAGAGAAGCTGTGTGTGAGAGAGAGAAAGAGAAGCTGTGAGAGAGGGAGAGAATGAGAAGCTGTGTGTGTGTGAGAGAGAAAGAGAAGTTATTAGTGAGAGAGAGTGAGAGAAAGAGCTGTGAGAGAGAGAGAGAGAAAGAGAAGCAGTGTGTGAGAGAGCAAGAGAAGCTGTGAGTGAGAGAGAGAGAGAGAGAAGCTGTGAGTGAGAGAGAGAGAAAGAGAAGCTGTGTGTGTGAGAGAGAAAATGGGAAGCTGTGAGTGAGAGACAGAGAGAGAAAGAGAAGTTGTGTGTGTGTGTGAGAGAGAGAGAGCAAGAGAAGCTGTGAGTGAGAGAGAGAGAGAGAAAGAGAAGCTGTGAATGAGAGAGAGAGAGAAAGAGAAGCTGTGAGTGAGAGAGAGAGTGAGAAGCTATGAGAGAGAGAGAAAGAGAAGCTGTGAGTGAGAGAAAGAGAAAGAGAAGCTGTGAGTAAGAGAGAAAGAGAGAAATAGAATCTATGAGAGAGAGACAGAGAGAGAAGCTGTGAGTGAGTGAGAGAGAGAGAAGCTGTGTGAGAGAGAGAGAGAAAAAGAGAAGCTGTGAGTGAGAGAGAGAGAGAAAGAGAAGCTGTAAGTCAGTGAGAGAATGAGAAGCTGTGAGTGTGAGAGAGAGAAAGAGAAGCTGTGAGTGAGAGAGAGAGTGAGAACCTGTGAGTGAGACAGAGAGAGAAAGAGAAGCTGTGAGTGAGAGACAGAGAGAGAAAGAGAAGTTGTTAGTGAGAGAGAGAGAGAAAGAGAAGCTGTGAGAGAGAGAGAGAAAGAGAGAAAGAGAAGCTGTGAGAGAAAGAGAAGCTATGAGTGAGAGAGAGAGAAGCTGTGAGTGAGAGACGGAGAGATAAAGAGAAGCTGTGAGAGAGAAAGAGAAGCTGTGAGAGAGGGAGAGAATGAGAAGCTGTGTGTGTGTGAGAGAGAAAGAGAAGTTATTAGTGAGAGAGAGAGAGAGAGAGAGCTGTGAGAGAGAGAGAGAGAAAGAGAAGCGGTGTGTGAGAGAGCAAGGGAAGCTGTGAGTGAGAAAGAGAGAGAAAGAGAAGCTGTGAGTGTGTGAGAGAGAGAAAGAGAAGCTGTGTGTGTGTGAGAGAGAAAGGGAAGTTGTGAGTGAGAGACAGAGAGAGAAAGAGAAGCTGTGTGTGTGTGAGAGAGAGAGAGAGCAAGAGAAGCCGTGAGTGAGAGAGAGAGAGAAAGAGAAGCTGTGAGTGAGAGAGAGAGAGAAAGAGAAGCTGTGAGTGAGAGAGAGAGTGAGAAGCTATGAGAAAGAGAGAGAAAGAGAAGCTGTGAGTGAGAGAGAGAAAGAGAAGCTGTGAGTAAGAAAGAGAGAGAAAGAGAAGCTGTGAGTGAGAGACAGAGAGAGAAAGAGAAGCTGTGTGAGAGATAGAGATAGAGAAATAGAAGCTGTGAGTGAGAGAGAAAGAGAGAAAGAGAAGCTGTGAGTGTGTGTGAGAGAGAAAGAGAAGCTGTGAGAGAGAGAGAAAAAGAGAAGCTGTGAGTGAGAGTAAAAGAGAGAAATAGAAGCCATGAGTGAGAGATTGAGAGAAGCTGTGAGTGAGAGAGAGAGAGAACGAGAAGCTGTGTGTGAGAGAGAAAGAGAAGCTGTGAGTGAGAGAGAGAGAGAAAGAGAAGATGTGAGTGAGAGATAGAGAGAGAAAGAGAAGATGTGAGTGAGAGAGAGAGAGAACGAGAAGCTGTGTGTGTGAGATAAAGAGAAGCTGTGAGTGAGAGAGAGAGAAAGAGAAGCTGTGAGTGAGAGATAGAGAGAGAAAGAGAAGCTGTGAGTGAGAGATAGAGAGAGAAAGAGAATCTGTGAGTGAGAGAGAGAGAAAGAGAAGCTATGAGTGAGAGAGAGAGAGAGAGAAAGAAAGGGTGTGAGTGTGCATGCGAGTGAGAAAGAGAAGCTGTGAGAGAGAGAGAGAAAGAGAAGCTGTGAGTGAAAGTGAGAAAGAGAAGCTGATAGTGAGAGAGAGAGAGAAAACCTGTGAGTGAGAGAAAGAGAAAGAGAAGCTGTGAGTAAGAGAGAAAGAGAGAAATAGAATCTATGAGTGAGAGACAGAGAGAGAAGCTTTGAGTGAGTGGAGAGAGACAAGCTGTGTGAGAGAGAGAGAGAAAAAGAGAAGCTGTGAGTGAGAGAGAGAGAGAAAGAGAAGCTGTAAGTGAGTGAGAGAAAGAGAAGCTGTGAGTGTGTGAGAGAGAAATAGAAGCTGTGAGTGAGAGAGAGAGTGAGAAGCTGTGAGTGAGAGAGAGAGAAAGAGAAGCTGTGAGTGAGAGACAGAGAGAGAAAGAGAAGTTGTTAGTGAGAGAGAGAGAGAAAGAGAAGCTGTGTGAGAGAGAGAGAAAGAGAGAAAGAGAAGCTGTGAGAGAGAGAGAGAAAGAGATGCTATGAGTGTGAGAGAGAGAGAAGCTGTGAGTGAGAGACAGAGAGATAAAGAGAAGATGTGAGAGAGAGACAGAGAAAGAGAAGCTGTGAGAGAGGGAGAGAATGAGAAGCTGTGTGTGTGTGTGTGAGAGAAAGAGAAGTTGTTAGTGAGAGAGAGAGAGAAAGAAAAGCTGTGAGAGAGAGAGAAAGAGAGAAAGAGAAGCTGTGTGAGAGAGAGAGAAAGAGAAGCTATGAGTGTGAGAGAGAGTGAAGCTGTGAGTGAAAAAGAGAGAAAGAGAAGCTGTGAGAGAGAGAGAGAAAGAGAAGCTGTGAGTGAGAGAGAGAGAGAACGAGAAGCTGTGTGTGTGAGAGAAAGAGAAGCTGTGAGTGAGAGAGAGAGAGAAAGGGAAGCTGTGAGTGAGAGATAGAGAGAGAAAGAGAAGCTGTGAGTGAGTGAGAGAGAACGAGAAGCTGTGTGTGTGAGATAAAGAGAAGCTGTGAGTGAGAGAGAGAGAGAAAGAGAAGCTGTGAGTGAGAGATAGAGAGAGAAAGAGACGCTGTGAGTGAGAGAGAGAGAGTGAAAGAGAATCTGTGAGTGAGAGAGAGAGAAAGAGAAGCTATGTGTGTGTGTGAGAGAGAGAGAAAGGGTGTGAGTGTGCGCGAGAGAGAGAAAGAGAAGCTGTGAGAGAGAGAGAAAGAGAAGCTGTGAGTGAGAAAGAGAGAGAAAGAGAAGCTGTGAGAGAGAGAGAAAGAAGCTGTGAGTGAGAAAGAGAGAGAAAGAGAAGCTGTGAGTGAGAGAGAGAGAAGCTGTGAGTGAAAGTGAGAAAGAGAAGCTGATAGTGAGAGAGAGAGAGAACCTGTGAGTGAGAGAAAGAGAAAGAGAAGCTGTGAGTAAGAGAGAAAGAGAGAAATAGAATCTATGAGAGAGAGAGACAGAGAGAGAAGCTGTGAGTGAGTGAGAGAGAGAGAAGCTGTGTGTGAGAGAGAGAGAAAAAGAGAAGCTGTGAGTGAGAGAGAGAGAGAAAGAGAAGCTGTAAGTGAGTGAGAGAAAGAGAAGCTGTGAGTGTGAGAGAGAGAAAGAGAAGCTGTGAGTGAGAGAGAGAGTGAGAAGCTGTGAGTGAGAGAGAGAGAGAAAGAGAAGCTATGAGTGAGAGACAGAGAGAGAAAGAGAAGTTGTTAGAGAGAGAGAGAGAGAAAGAGAAGCTGTGAGAGAGAGAGAGAAAGAGAGAAAGAGAAGCTGTGAGAGAAAGAGAAGCTATGAGTGAGAGAGACAGAAGCTGTGAGTGAGAGACGGAGAGATAAAGAGAAGCTGTGAGAGAGAAAGAGAAGCTGTGAGAGAGGGAGAGAATGAGAAGCTGTGTGTGAGAGAGAGAAAGAGAAGTTATTAGTGAGAGAGAGAGAGAGAGAAAGCTGTGAGAGAGAGAGAGAGAGAAAGAGAAGCGGTGTGTGAGAGAGCAAGAGAAGCTGTGAGTGAGAAAGAGAGAGAAAGAGAAGCTGTGAGTGAGAGAGAGAGAGAAAGAGAAGCTGTGTGTGTGAGAGAGAAAGGGAAGTTGTGAGTGAGAGACAGAGAGAGAAAGAGAAGCTGTGTGTGTGTGAGAGAGAGAGAGAGAGCAAGAGAAGCCGTGAGTGAGAGAGAGAGAGAAAGAGAAGCTGTGAGTGAGAGTGAGAGAGAAAGAGAAGCTGTGAGTGAGAGAGAGAGTGAGAAGCTATGAGAAAGAGAGAGAAAGAGAAGCTGTGAGTGAGAGAGAGAAAGAGAAGCTGTGAGTAAGAAAGAGAGAGAAAGAGAAGCTGTGAGTGAGAGACAGAGAGAGAAAGAGAAACTGTGTGAGAGATAGAGATAGAGAAATAGAAGCTGTGAGTGAGAGAGAAAGAGAGAAAGAGAAGCTGTGAGTGTGTGTGAGAGAGAAAGAGAAGCTGTGAGAGAGAGAGAAAAAGAGAAGCTGTGAGTGAGAGTAAAAGAGAGAAATAGAAGCCATGAGTGAGAGATTGAGAGAAGCTGTGAGTGAGAGAGAGAGAGAGAACGAGAAGCTGTGTATGAGAGAGAAAGAGAAGCTGTGAGAGAGAGAGAAAAAGAGAAGCTGTGAGTGAGAGTAAAAGAGAGAAATAGAAGCCATGAGTGAGAGATTGAGAGAAGCTGTGAGTGAGAGAGAGAGAGAGAACGAGAAGCTGTGTATGAGAGAGAAAGAGAATCTGTGAGTGAGAGAGAGAGAAAGAGAAGCTAAGAGAGTGAGAGAGAGAGAGAAGCTGTGAGTGAGAGAGAGAAGCTGTGCGTGAGAGAGAGAGTGAAAGAGAAGCTGTGTGTGTGTGTGAGAGAGAGAGAAGCTGTGAGTGAGAGAGAGAGAGAAAGAGAAGCTGTGATTGTGAGAGAGAGTGAGATAAAAAGAAGTTGTGAGTGAGTGAGTGAGTGAGAGAAGCTGTGAGTGAAAGAGAGAAAGAGAAGCTGTGTGTGAGAGAGAGAGTGATAAGCTGGGTGTGTGTGTGTGAGAGAGAGAGAAGCTGTGAGTGAGAGAGAGAAAGAGAAGCTGTGAGTGAGAGAGAAAGAGAGATGCTGTGAGTGAGAGAGAGAAAGAGAAGCTGTGAGTGAGAGACAGAGAGAGAAAGAAAGGGTGTGAGTGCGAGAGAGAGAAAGAGAAGTTGTGAGAGAGAGAGAGAAAGAGAAGTTGTGAGTGAGAATGAGAGAGAAAGAGAAGCTGTGAGTGAGAGACAAAGAGAGAAAGAGAAGCTGTGTGTGTGAGAGAGAAAGAGAAGCTGAGAGTGAGAGAGAGAGAAGGTGTGAGTGAAAGTGAGAAAGAGAAGCTGATAGTGAGAGAGCGAGAGAGAGAGAAGCTGTGGTTGAGAGAAAGAGAAAGAGAAGCTTGAGTAAGAGAGAAAGAGAGAAATAGAAGCTATGAGTGAGAGACAGAGAGAGAAGCTGTGAGTGAGTGAGAGAGAGAGAAGCTGTGTGAGAGAGAGAGAAAAAGAGAAGCTGTGAGTGAGTGAGAGAGAGAAAGAGAAGCTGTAAGTGAGTGAGAGAAAGAGAAGCTGTGAGTGTGTGAGAGAGAAAGAGAAGCTGTGAGTGAGAGAGAGAGAGAAAGAGAAGTTGGTAGTGAAAGAGAGAGAAAGAGAAGCTGTGAGAGAGAGAGAGAGAAAGAGAAGCTGTGAGTGAGAGAGAGAGAGAAGCTGTGAGTGAGAGACAGAGAGATAAAGAGAAGCTGTGAGAGAGAGAGAAATAGAAGCTGTGAGAGAGAGAGAATGAGAAGCTGTGAGAGAGAAAGAGAAGCTGTGAGTGAGAGAGAGAGAAAGAGAAGCTGTGTGTGTGAGAGAGAAAGAGAACCTGTGAGTGAGAGAAAGAGAGAAAGAGAAGCTGTGAGTGAGAGACAGAGAGAGAAAGAGAAGCTGTGTGAGAGAGAGAGAGAGAAAGAGAAGCTGTGAGTGAGAGAGAGAAAGAGAAAGAGAAGCTGTGAGTGTGTGTGTGAGAGAAAGAGAAGCTGTGTGAGAGAGAGAAAAAGAGAAGCTGTGAGTGAGAGTAAAAGAGAGAAATAGAAGCCATGAGTGAGAGATTGAGAGAAGCTGTGAGTGAGAGAGAGAGAGAGAACGAGAAGCTGTGTATGAGAGAGAAAGAGAAGCTGTGAGAGAGAGAGAAAAAGAGAAGCTGTGAGTGAGAGTAAAAGAGAGAAATAGAAGCCATGAGTGAGAGATTGAGAGAAGCTGTGAGTGAGAGAGAGAGAGAGAACGAGAAGCTGTGTATGAGAGAGAAAGAGAAGCTGTGAGTGAGAGAGAGAGAGAAAGAGAAGATGTGAGTGAGAGATAGAGAGAGAAAGAGAAGATGTGAGTGAGAGAGAGAGAAAGAGAAGCTGTGAGTGAGAGAGAGAGAGAGAAAGAGAAGCTGTGAGAGAGAGAGAGAGAGAGAGAAGCTGTGTGTGTGAGATAAAGAGAAGCTGTGAGTGAGAGAGAGAGAGAAAGAGAATCTGTGAGTGAGAGATAGAGAGAGAAAGAGAAGCTGTGAGTGAGAGAGAGAGAGAAAGAGAATCTGTGAGTGAGAGAGAGAGAAAGAGAAGCTAAGAGAGTGAGAGAGAGAGAGAAGCTGTGAGTGAGAGAGAGAAGCTGTGCGTGAGAGAGAGAGCGAAAGAGAAGCTGTGTGTGTGTGAGAGAGAGAGAAGCTGTGAGTGAGAGAGAGAGAGAAAGAGAAGCTGTGATTGTGAGAGAGAGTGAGATAAAAAGAAGTTGTGAGTGAGTGAGAGAAGCTGTGAGTGAAAGAGAGAAAGAGAAGCTGTGTGTGAGAGAGAGAGTGATAAGCTGTGTGTGTGTGTGAGAGAGAGAGAAAGGGTGTGAGTGTGCGCGAGAGAGAAAGAGAAGCTGTGAGAGAGAGAGAAAGAGAAGCTGTGAGTGAGAAAGAGAGAGAAAGAGAAGCTGTGAGTGAGAGAGAGAGAAGCTGTGAGTGAAAGTGAGAAAGAGAAGCTGATAGTGAGAGAGAGAGAGAGAGAGAACCTGTGAGTGAGAGAAAGAGAAAGAGAAGCTGTGGGTAAGAGAGAAAGAGAGAAATAGAATCTATGAGTGAGAGACAGAGAGAGAAGCTGTGAGTGAGTGAGAGAGAGAAGCTGTGTGAGAGAGAGAGAGAAAAAGAGAAGCTGAGAGTGAGAGAGAGAGAAAGAGAAGCTGTAAGTGAGTGAGAGAAAGAGAAGCTGTGAGTGAGGGAGAGAGTGAGAAGCTGTGAGTGAGAAAGAGAGAGAAAGAGAAGCTGTGAGTGAGAGACAGAGAGAGAAAGAGAAGTTGTTAGTGAGAGAGAGAGAGAAAGAGAAGCTGTGAGAGAGAGAGAGAAAGAGAGAAAGAGAAGCTGTGAGTGACAGATAGAGAGAGAAAGAGAAGCTGTGAGTGAGAGAGAGAGAGTGAAAGAGAATCTGTGAGTGAGAGAGAGAGAAAGAGAAGCTATGAGTGAGTGAGAGAGAGAGAAAGAAAGGGTGTGAGTGCGCGCGCGCGAGAGAAAGAGAAGCTGTGAGAGAGAGAGAAAGAGAAGCTGTGAGTGAGAAAGAGAGAGAAAGAGAAGCTGTGAGTGAGAGAGAGAAAGAGAAGCTGTGAGTGAGAATGAGAGAAGGTGTGAGTGAAAGTGAGAAAGAGAAGCTGATAGTGAGAGAGCGAGAGAGAGAGAAGCTGTGGTTGAGAGAAAGAGAAAGAGAAGCTTGAGTAAGAGAGAAAGAGAGAAATAGAAGCTATGAGTGAGAGACAGAGAGAGAAGCTGTGAGTGAGTGAGAGAGAGAGAAGCTGTGTGAGAGAGAGAGAAAAAGAGAAGCTGTGAGTGAGTGAGAGAGAGAAAGAGAAGCTGTGAGTGAGAGAGAGAGAGAGAAAGAGAAGCTGTGTGTGTGTGAGAGAGAAAGGGAAGTTGTGAGTGAGAGACAGAGAGAGAAAGAGAAGCTGTGTGTGAGAGAGAGAGAGAGAGCAAGAGAAGCCGTGAGTGAGAGAGAGAGAGAAAGAGAAGCTGTGAGTGAGAGAGAGAGAGAAAGAGAAGCTGTGAGTGAGAGAGAGAGTGAGAAGCTATGAGAAAGAGAGAGAAAGAGAAGCTGTGAGTGAGAGAGAGAAAGAGAAGCTGTGAGTAAGAAAGAGAGAGAAAGAGAAGCTGTGAGTGAGAGACAGAGAGAGAAAGAGAAGCTGTGTGAGAGATAGAGATAGAGAAATAGAAGCTGTGAGTGAGAGAGAAAGAGAGAAAGAGAAGCTGGGAGTGTGTGTGAGAGAGAAAGAGAAGCTGTGAGAGAGAGAGAAAAACAGAAGCTGTGAGTGAGAGTAAAAGAGAGAAATAGAAGCCATGAGTGAGAGATTGAGAGAAGCTGTGAGTGAGAGAGAGAGAGAGAACGAGAAGCTGTGTGTGAGAGAGAAAGAGAAGCTGTGAGTGAGAGAGAGAGAGAGAAGATGTGAGTGAGAGATAGAGAGAGAAAGAGAAGATGTGAGTGAGAGAGAGAGAGAACGAGAAGCTGTGTGTGTGAGATAAAGAGAAGCTGTGAGTGAGAGAGAGAGAAAGAGAAGCTGTGAGTGAGAGATAGAGAGAGAAAGAGAAGCTGTGAGTGAGAGATAGAGAGAGAAAGAGAATCTGTGAGTGAGAGAGAGAAAGAGAAGCTATGAGTGAGAGAGAGAGAGAAAGAAAGGGTGTGAGTGCGCATGCGAGTGAGAAAGAGAAGCTGTGAGAGAGAGAGAGAAAGAGAAGCTGTGAGTGAGAGAGAGAGAAGCTGTGAGTGAAAGTGAGAAAGAGAAGCTGATAGTGAGAGAGAGAGAGAAAACCTGTGAGTGAGAGAAAGAGAAAGAGAAGCTGTGAGTAAGAGAGAAAGAGAGAAATAGAATCTATGAGTGAGAGACAGAGAGAGAAGCTGTGAGTGAGTGGAGAGAGAGAAGCTGTGTGAGAGGGAGAGAGAAAGAGAAGTTATTAGTGAGAGAGAGAGAGAGAGAAAGAGCTGTGAGAGAGAGAGAGAGAAAGAGAAGCTGTGAGTGAGAGAGAAAGAGAGAAAGAGAAGCTGTGAGTGAGAAAGAGAGAGAAAGAGAAGCTGTGTGTGTGAGAGAGAGAAAGGGAAGTTGTGAGTGAGAGAAAGAGAGAGAAAGAGAAGCTGTGTGTATGAGAGAGAGAGCAAGAGCAAGAGAAGCCGTGAGTGAGAGAGAGAGAGAAAGAGAAGCTGTGAGTGAGAGAGAGTGAGAAGCTATGAGAGAGAGAGAGAGAGAGAAAGAGAAGCTGTGAGTGAGAAAGAGAGAGAAAGAGAAGTTGTTAGTGAGAGAGAGAGAGAGAGAAAACCTGTGAGTGAGAGAAAGAGAAAGAGAAGCTGTGAGTAAGAGAGAAAGAGAGAAATAGAATCTATGAGTGAGAGACAGAGAGAAGCTGTGAGTGAGTGAGAGAGAGAGAAGCTGTGAGAGAGAGAGAGAGAAAAGGAGAAGCTGTGAGTGAGAGAGAGAGAGAAAGAGAAGCTGTAAGTGAGTGAGAGAAAGAGAAGCTGTGAGTGTGTGAGAGAGAAAGAGAAGCTGTGAGTGAGAGAGAGAGTGAGAAGCTGTGAGTGAGAGAGAGAGAGAAAGAGAAGCTGTGAGTGAGAGACAGAGAGAGAAAGAGAAGTTGTTAGTGTGTGAGAGAGAGAAAGAGAAGCTGTGAGAGAGAGAGAGAAAGAGAGAAAGAGAAGCTGTGAGAGAGTGAAAGAGAAGCTATGAGTGAGAGAGAGAGAGAAGCTGTGAGTGTGAGACAGAGAGATAAAGAGAAGCTGTGAGAGAGAGAGAGAGAGAAAGAGAAGCTGTGAGAGAGGGAGAGAATGAGAAGCTGTGTGTGTGGGAGAGAGAAAGAGAAGTTATTATTGAGAGAGAGAGAGAGAAAGAGCTGTGAGAGAGAGAGAGAGAAAGAGAAGCTGTGAGTGAGAGAGAAAGAGAGAAAGAGAAGCTGTGAGTGAGAAAGAGAGAGAAAGAGAAGCTGTGTGTGTGTGAGAGAGAAAGGGAAGTTGTGAGTGAGAGAAAGAGAGAGAAAGAGAAGCTGTGTGTATGAGAGAGAGAGAGAGAGCAAGAGAAGCCGTGAGTGAGAGAGAGAGAGAAAGAGAAGCTGTGAGTGTGTGAGAGAGAAAGAGAAGTTGTTAGTGAGAGAGAGAGAGAGAGAGAGCTGTGTGTGAGAGAGAGAGAAAGAGAAGCAGTGTGAGAGAGAGAATGAGAAGCTGTGTGTGTGTGAGAGAGAAAGAGAAGTTGTTAGTGAGAGAGAGAGAGAAAGAGCTGTGAGAGAGAGAGAGAAAGAGAAGCTGTGTGTGAGAGAGCAAGAGAAGCTGTGAGTGAGTGAGAGAGAGAAAGAGAAGCTGTGAGTGAGAGACAGAGAGAGAAAGAGAAGATGAGTGTGTGAGAGAGAGTGATAAGCTGTGAGTGAGAGACAGAGAGAGAAAGAGAAGCTGTGTGAGTGAGAGAGAGTGATAAGCTGTGAGTGAGAGAGTGAGAGAAAGAGAAGCTGTGAGTGAGAGACAGAGAGAGAGAGTCGCTGTGTGTGTGAGAGAGAGAGAGCAAGAGAAGCTGTGAGTGAGAGAGAGAGAGAAAGAGAAGCTGTGAGTGAGAGAGAAAGAGAGAAAGAGAAGCTGTGAGTGAGAGAGAGTGAGAAGCTATGAGAGAGAGAGAGAGAGAAAGAGAAGCTGTGAGTGAGAAAGAGAGAGAAAGAGAACCTGTGAGTGCGAAAGAGAGAGAAAGAGAAGCTGTGAGTGAGAGACAGACAGAGAAAGAAAAGCTGTGAGAGAGAGAGAGAGAGAAAGAGAAGCTGTGAGTGAGAGAGAGAGAGAGAAAGAGAAGCTGTGAGTGTCTGTGAGAGAGAAAGAGAAGCTGTGAGAGAGAAGCTGTGAGTGAGATTGAAAGAGAGAAATAGAAGCTATGAGTGAGAGAGAGAGAGAAGCTGTGAGTGAGAGAGAGAGAGGAAGTGAAGCTGTGAGTGAAAAAGAGAGAAAGAGAAGCTGTGAGAGAGAGAGAGAGAAGCTGTGAGTGAGAGAGAGAGAGAATGAGAAGCTGTGTGTGTGAGAGAAAGAGAAGCTGTGAGTGAGAGAGAGAAAGAGAAGCTGTGAGTGAGAGACAGAGAGCGAAAGAGAAGCTGTGAGTGAGTGAGAGAGAGAGAACGAGAAGCTGTGTGTGTGAGATAAAGAGAAGCTGTGAGTGAGAGAGAGAGAGAAGCTGTGAGTGAGAGATAGAGAGAGAAAGAGAAGCTGTGAGTGAGAGAGAGAGAGTGAAAGAGAATCTGTGAGTGAGAGAGAGAGAAAGAGAAGCTATGAGTGAGAGAGAGAGAGAGAAAGGGTGTGAGTGCACGCGCGAGAGAGAAAGAGAAGCTGTGAGACAGAGAGAGAAAGAGAAGCTGTGAGTGAGAAAGAGAGAGAAAGAGAAGCTGTGAGTGAGAGAGAGAGAAGCTGTGAGTGAAAGTGAGAAAGAGAAGCTGATAGTGAGAGAGAGAGAGAGAACCTGTGAGTGAGAGAAAGAGAAAGAGAAGCTGTGAGTAAGAGAGAAAGAGAGAAATAGATTCTATGAGTGAGAGACGGAGAGAGAAGCTGTGAGTGAGTGAGAGAGAGAGAAGCTGTGTGAGAGAGAGAGAGAGAAAAAGAGAAGCTGTGAGTGAGAGAGAGAAAGAGAAGCTGTAAGTGAGTGAGAGAAAGAGAAGCTGTGAGTGTGTGAGAGAGAAAGAGAAGCTGTGAGTGAGAGAGAGAGTGAGAAGCTGTGAGTGAGAGACAGAGAGAGAAAGAGAAGTTGTTAGTGAGAGAGAGAGAGAAAGAGAAGCTGTGAGAGAGAGAGAGAGAAGGAGAGAAAGAGAAGCTGTGAGAGAGAGAGAGAGAAAGAGAAGCTATGAGTGAGAGAGAGAGAGAAGCTGTGAGTGAGAGACAGAGAGATAAAGAGAAGCTGTGAGAGAGAGAGAGAAAGAGAAGCTGTGAGAGAGGGAGAGAATGAGAAGCTGTGTGTGTGTGAGAGAGAAAGAGAAGTTATTAGTGAGTGAGAGAGAAAGAGCTGTGTGTGAGAGAGAGAGAAAGAGAAGCTGTGAGAGAGAGAGAGAGAGAGAAGGAGAAGCTGTGAGTGAGAGAGAGAGAGAAAGAGAAGCTGTGAGTGAGAGAGAGAGAGAGAAAGAGAACTGTGTGTATGAGAGAGAGAGAGAGAGAGCAAGAGAAGCCGTGAGTGAGAGAGAGAGAGAAAGAGAAGCTGTGAGTGAGAGAGAGAGAGAGAAAGAGAAGCTGTGAGTGAGAGAGAGAGTGAGAAGCTATGAGAGAGTGAGAGAAAGAGAAGCTGTGAGTGAGAGAGAGAAAGAGAAGCTGTGAGTGAGAAAGAGAGAGAAAGAGAAGCTGTGAGTGAGAGACAGAGAGAGAAAGAGAAGCTGTGTGAAAGAGAGAGATAGAGAAAGAGAAGCTGTGAGTGAGAGAGAGAGCGAGCAAGAGAAGCTGTGAGTGAGAGAGAGAGAGCAAGAGAAGCTGTGAGTGAGAGAGAGAGAGAGAAAGAGAAGATGTGAGTGAGAGAGAGAGAGAGAACGAGAAGCTGTGTGTGTGAGATAAAGAGAAGCTGTGAGTGAGAGAGAGAGAGAAAGAGAAGCTGTGAGTGAGAGAGAGAGAGAAAGAGAAGCTGTGAGTGAGTGAGAGAGAGAAAGAGAAGCTGTGAGTGAGAGAGAGAGAGAGAGAAAGAGAAGCTGTGAGTGAGAGAGAGAGTGAGAAGCTATGAGAGAGAGAGAGAGATGGACACTTCTCCAAGTGGAGGGAAGTAAAGAGTGGGGTCCCCCAAGGTTCAGTACTGGGACCCCTGCTTTTCAACCTCTTCATAAATGATCTAGAGGTAGGAGTAAAAAGCAAGGTAGCCAAATTTGCTGACGACACTAAATTATACAGGGTAGTGAAAACTGTGACAGATTGTGAGGAGCTCCAGAGGGATCTCTCGACACTGGGGGAGTGGGCAAAACAGTGGCAAATGAGTTTCAACATTAGTAAGTGCAGAGTGATGCATGTTGGGGCAAAGAACCCCAATTACATTTATAAACTGATGGGGTCTGAACTCTCTGCGACAAACCAGGAAAGGGACCTTGGTGTCCTGGTGGACAACTCAATGAAGTTGTCAACCCAGTGTGCCTCAGCAGTGAAAAAAGCAAACTCAATGCTAGGGATCATTAGGAAGGGTATAGAAAATAAGTCAGCAAGTGTCATTTTGCCTCTTTATAAATCTATGGTGAGGCCCCATCTGGAATACTGTGTATAGTTCTGGTCGCCATACCTCCAGAAGGATATTATGGAGCTGGAAAAAGTGCAGAGGAGGGCAACCAGAATGATTAGGGGACTGGAACACCTTCCTTACCATCTGAGGCTGCAACGGTTGGGCCTCTTCACTCTTGAACGACGACGTCTAAGAGGTGACCTGATTGAAGTTTATAAAATCATGCACGGTGTGGACAAAGTAGATAAGGAAAAACTGTTTTCCCTATCGCATAACACTAGAACTAGGGGACACTCCATGAAACTTTTGGGTACTAGTTCTCAAACAAATAAGAGAAAGTACTTTTTCACCCAGAGGATTACTGGTCTATGGAACTCCCTGCCAGAAGAAGTGGTGACAGCTGTCAGTCTTGACAGCTTTAAGAAAGGATTAGACAAGTTCATGGAGGACAAGGGTATCAATGGCTATAATTATGGATACTTAAGGACAACCTCCAGGTTGGATAGATAGGAAGGATGTCTCTCAATATCATTTCCAGGGAATCCTAAGCAGGCATCTCCTTGGGAATACCCTGAAGGAAATGGTGAGCCACTGTGTGAGACAGAATGCTGGACTGGATGGGCTGTGGCCTGTTCCAGCAAGGCTGTTCTTATGTTCTTATGTTCTTATGAGAGAGAGAGAAAGAGAATGTGAGTGAGAGAGAGAGAGAAAGAGAAGCTATAAGTGAGAGAGAGAGAGAGAAGCTGTGAGTGTGAGAGAGAAGCTGTGCGTGAGAGAGAGAGAAAGAGAAGCTGTGTTTGTGTGTGTGAGAGAGAGAAGCTGTGAGTGAGAGAGAGAGAAAGAGAAGCTGTGTGATAGAGAGAGAGAGAAGCTGTGAGTGTGAGAGAGATTGAGATAAAGAGAAGCTGTGAGTGAGAGAGAGAGAGAAAGAGAAGCTGTGAGTGAGAGACAGAGAGAGAGAGTAGCTGTGTGAGAGAGAGAGAAGCTGTGAGTGAGAGAGAGAAAGAGAAGCTGTGAGTGTGAGAGAGAGAGAAGTTGTGTGAGAGAGAGAAAGAGAAGCTGTGAGTGAGGGACAGAGAGAGAAAGAAAGGGTGTGAGTGCGAGAGAGAGAGAGAGAGAAAGAGAAGCTGTGAGAGAGAGAGAAAGAGAAGCTGTGAGTGAGAAAGAGAGAGAAAGAGAAGCTGTGACTGAGAGACAGAGAGAGAAAGAGAAGCTGTGTATGTGAGAGAGAAAGAGAAACTGTGAGTGAGAGAGAGAGAAAGAGAAGCTGTAAGTGTGTGTGTGAGAGAAAGAGAAGCTGTGAGTGAGAGAGAGAAAAAAAGAGTAGCTGTGAGTGTGTGTGAGAGAGAAAGAGAAGCTGTGAGTGAGAGAGAGAGAGAAAAGGAGAAGTTGTGTGAGAGAGGGATATAGAGAAAGAGAAGCTGTGAGTGAGAGAGAGAGAGAAAGAGAAGCTGTGAGTGTGTGAGAGAGAGAAAGAGAAGTTGTGAGAGAGAGAGAAAAAGAGAAGCTGTGAGTGAGAGTGAAAGAGAGAAATAGAAGCTATAAGTGAGTGAGAGAGAGAGAAGCTGTGAGTGTGAGAGAGAGAGGAAGTGAAGCTGTGAGTGAAAAAGAAAGAAAGAGCAGCTGTGTGTGTGAGAGAGAAAGAGAAGCTGTGAGTGAGAGAGAGAGAACGAGAAGCTGTGTGTGAGAGAGAAAGAGAAGCTGTGAGTGAGAGAGAGAGAAAGAGAAGGTGTGAGTGAGAGATAGAGAGAGAAAGAGAAACGGTGAGTTAGAGAGAGAGAGAGAACGAGAAGCTGTGTGTGTGAGATAAAGAGAAGCTGTGAGTGAGAGAGAGAGAAAGAGAAGCTGTGAGTGAGAGATAGAGAGAGAGAGAAGCTGTGAGTGAGAGAGAGAGAGAAAGAGAATCTGTGAGTGAGAGAGAGAGAAAGAGAAGCTATGACTGAGAGAGAGAGAGAGAAGCTGTGAGTGAGAGAGAGAAGCTGTGTGTGAGAGAGAAAGAGAAGCTGTGAGTGAGAGACAGAGAGAGAAAGAAAGGGTGTGAGTGCGAGAGAGAGAGAGAGAAAGAGAACCTGTGTGAGAAAGAGAAAGAGTAGCTGTGAGTGAGAAAGAGAGAGAAAGAGAAGCTGTGACTGAGAGACAGAGAGAGAAAGAGAAGCTGTGTATGAGAGAGAGAAAGAGAAGCTGTGAGTGAGAGAGAGAGAGAAAGAGAAGCTGTAAGTGTGAGAGAGATAGAAAGAGAAGCTGTGAGTGAGAGAGAGAAAAAAAGCTGTGAGTGTGTGTGAGAGAGAAAGAGAAGCTGTGAGTGAGAGAGTGAGAGAGAGAAAGAGAAGCTGTGAGTGAGAGAGAGAGAGAAGGAGAAGTTGTGTGAGAGAGAGATAGAGAAAGAGAAGCTGTGAGTGAGAGAGAGAGAGAGAAAGAGAAGCTTTGAGTGTGTGTGAGAGAGAAAGAGAAGTTGTGAGAGAGCGAGAAAAAGAGAAGCTGTGAGTGAGTGAAAGAGAGAAATAGAAGCTATGAGTGAGTGAGAGAGAGAGAGAAGCTGTGAGTGTGTGAGAGAGAGGAAGTGAAGCTGTGAGTGAAAAAGAGAGAAAGAGCAGCTGTGTGTGTGAGAGAGAAAGAGAAGCTGTGAGTGAGAGAGAGAGAGAACGAAGCTGTGTGTGAGAGAGAAAGAAGCAGTGAGTGAGAGAGAGAGAAAGAGAAGCTGTGAGTGAGAGATAGAGAGAGAAATAGAAGCTGTGAGTTAGAGAGAGAGAGAGATCGAGAAGCTGTGTGTGTTAGATAAAGAGAAGCTGTGAGTGAGAGAGAGAGAGAAAGAGAAGCTGTGAGTGAGAGATAGAGAGAGAAAGAGAAGCTGTGAGTGAGAGAGAGAGAGAAAGAGAAGCTGTGAGTGAGAGAGAGAGAGAAAGAGAAGCTAAGAGTGTGAGAGAGAGAGAAGCTGTGAGTGAGAGAGAGAAGCTGTGCGTGAGAGAGAGAGAGAAAGAGAAGCTGTGTGTGTGTGAGAGAGAGAGAGAAGCTGTGAGTGAGAGAGAGAGAGAGAGAAAGAGAAGCTGTGTGATAGAGAGAGAGAAGCTGTGATTGTGAGAGAGAGTGAGATAAATAGAAGTTGTGAGTGAGTGAGTGAGTGAGTGAGAGAAGCTGTGAGTGAAAGAGAGAAAGAGAAGCTGTGAGTGAGTGACAGAGAGAGAAGCTGTGAGTGAGACAGAGAGAGAAAGAGAAGCTGTGTGTGAGAGAGAGAGTGATAAGCTGTGTGTGTGTGTGAGAGAGAGAGAAGCTGTGAGTGAGAGAGAGAAAGAGAAGCTGTGAGTGAGAGAGAAAGAGAGATGCTGTGAGTGAGAGAGAGAAAGAGAAGCTGTGAGTGAGAGACAGAGAGAGAAAGAAAGGGTGTGAGTGCGAGAGAGAGAAAGAGAAGTTGTGTGAGAGAGAGAGAAAGAGATGTTGTGAGTGAGAATGAGAGAGAAAGAGAAGCTGTGAGTGAGAGACAAAGAGAGAAAGAGAAGCTGTGTGTGTGAGAGAGAAAGAGAAGCTGAGTGTGAGAGAGAGAGAAGGTGTGAGTGAAAGTGAGAAAGAGAAGCTGATAGTGAGAGACCGAGAGAGAGAGAAGCTGTGTGAGAGAGAGAGAAAAAGAGAAGCTGTGAGTGAGAGAGAGAGAGAAAGAGAAGCTGTAGGTGAGTGAGAGAAAGAGAAGCTGTGAGTGTGTGAGAGAGAAAGAGAAGCTGTGAGTGAGAGAGAGAGAGAAAGAGAAGTTGTTAGTGAAAGAGAGAGAAAGAGAAGCTGTGTGTGAGAGAGAGAGAAATAGAAGCTGTGAGTGAGAGAGAGAGAAGCTGTGAGTGAGAGACAGAGAGATAAAGAGAAGCTGTGAGAGAGAGAGAGAAATAGAAGCTGTGAGAGAGAGAGAGAAAGAGAACCTGTGAGTGAGAGAAAGAGAGAAAGAGAAGCTGTGAGTGAGAGACAGAGAGAGAAAGAGAAGCTGTGTGAGAGAGAGGGAGAGAATGAGAAGCTGTGTGAGAGACAAAGAGAAGCTGTGAGTGAGAGAGAGAGAAAGAGAAGCTGTGAGAGAGAGAGAAAAAGAGAAGCTGTGAGTGAGAGTGAAAGCGAGAAATAGAAGCTATGAGTGAGAGAGAGAGAGAAGCTGTGAGTGAGAGAGAGAGAGGAAGTGAAGCTGTGAGTGAAAAAGACAGAAAGAGAAGCTGTGAGTGAGAGATAGAGAGAGAAAGAGAAGCTGTGTGTGAGAGAGAAAGAGAAGCTGTGAGTGAGAGAGAGAGAGAAAGAGAAGCTGTGAGTGAGAGATAGAGAGAGAAAGAGAAGCTGTGAGTGAGTGAGAGAGAGAGAACGAGAAGCTGTGTGTGTGAGATAAAGACAAGCTGTGAGTGAGAGAGAGAGAAAGAGAAGCTGTGAGTGAGAGATAGAGAGAGAAATAGAAGCAGTGAGTGAGAGAGAGAGAGTGAAAGAGAATCTGTGAGTGAGAGAGAGAAAGAGAAGCTATGAGTGAGAGAGAGAGTGAAAGAGAAGCTGTGAGAGAGAGAAAGAGAAGCTGTGAGTGAGAGAGTGAGAAGCTGTGAGTGAAAGTGAGAAAGAGAAGCTGATAGTGAGTGAGAGAGAACCTGTGAGTGAGAGAAAGAGAAGGAGAAGCTGTGAGTAAGAGAGAAAGAGAGAAATAGAATCTATGAGTGAGAGACAGAGAGAGAAGCTGTGAGTGAGTGAGAGAGAGAGAAGCTGTGTGTGAGAGAGAGAGAAAGAGAAGCTGTGAGTGAGAGACAGAGAGAGAAAGAGAAGTTGTTAGTGAGAGAGAGAGAGAAAGAGAAGCTGTGAGAGAGAGAGAGAAAGAGAGAAAGAGAAGCTGTGAGAGAGAGAGAAAGAGAAGCTATGAGTGAGAGAGAGACAGAAACTGTGAGTGAGAGACAGAGAGATAAAGAGAAGCTGTGTGTGTGAGAGAGAAAGAGAAGCTGTGAGAGAGGGAGAGAATGAGAAGCTGTGTGTGTGAGAGAGAGAAAGAGAAGTTATTAGTGAGAGAGAGAGAGAGAAAGAGCTGTGAGAGAGAGAGAGAAAGAGAAGCGGTGTGTGAGAGAGCAAGAGAAGCTGTGAGTGAGAGAGAGAGAGAGAAAGAGAAGCTGTGAGTGAGAGAGAGAGAGAAAGAGAAGCTGTGAGTGAGAGACAGAGTGAGAAGCTATGAGAGAGAGAGAAGGAGAAGCTGTGAGTGAGAGGGAGAAAGAGAAGCTGTGAGTGAGAAAGAGAGAGAAAGAGAAGCTGTGAGTGAGAGACAGAGAGAGAAAGAGAAGGTGTGTGAGAGAGAGATAAAGAAAGAGAAGCTGTGAGTGAGAGAGAGAGAGAGAGCAAGAGAAGCTGAGAGTGAGAGAGAGAGAGAAAGAGAAGCTGTGAGTGAGAGAGAGAAAGAGAAGCTGTCAGTGAGAAAGAGAGAGAAAGAGAAGCTGTGAGTGAGAGACCGAGTGAGAAAGAGAATATGTGTGTGAGAGAGAGATAGAGAAAGAGAAGCTGTGAGTGAGAGAGAGAAAGAGAGAAAGAGAAGCTGTGAGTGTGTGAGAGAAAGAGAAGCTGTGAGAGAGAGAAAAAGAGAAGCTGTGAGTGAGAGTGAAAGAGAGAAATAGAAGCTATAAGTGAGAGAGAGAGAGAAGCTGTGAGTGAGAGAGAGAGAGAAAGAGAAGCTGTGAGAGAGAGAAAGAGAAGCTGTGATTGAGAGATAGAGAGAGAAAGAGAAGATGTGAGTGAGAGAGAGAGAGAACGAGAAGCTGTGTGTGTGAGATAAAGAGAAGCTGTGAGTGAGTGATAGAGAGAGAAAGAGAAGCTGTGAGTGAGAGAGAGAGAGAGAAAGAGAATGTGAGTGAGAGAGTGAGAGAAAGAGAAGCTATGAGTGAGAGAGAGAGAGAGAAGCTGTGAGTGAGAGAGAGAAAAAAAGAGAAGCTGTGAGTGAGAGAGAGAGAAAGAGAAGCTGTATGTGAGTGAGAGAAAGAGAAGCCGTGAGTGTGTCAGAGAGAAAGAGAAGCTGAGTGAGAGAGAGAGAGGAAGAGAAGCTGTGAGTGAGAGAGAGAGAAAGAGAAGCTGTGAGTGAGAGACAGAGAGAGAAAGAGAAGCTGTGTGTGAGAGAGAGAGTGATAAGCTGTGAGTGAGAGAGTGAGAGAAAGAGAAGCTGTGAGTGAGAGACAGAGAGAGAGAGTAGTTGTGTGTGTGTGATAGAGAGAAGCTGTGAGTGAGAGAGAGAAAGAGAAGCTGTGAGTGAGAGACAGAGAGAGATAGAAAGGGTGTGAGTGCGAGAGAGAGAGAGAAAGAGAAGCTGTGTGTGTGAGAGAGAAAGAGAAGCTGTGAGAAAGAGAGAGAAAGAGAAGCTGTGAGTGAGAGAGAGAAAGAGAAGCTGTGAGTGAGAGACAGAGAGAGAAAGAAAGGGTGTGTGCGAGAGAGAGAGAAAGAGAAGCTGTGTGTGAGAGAGAGAAAGAGAAGCTGTGAGAAAGAGAGAGAAAGAGAAGCTGTGAGTGAGAGACAGAGAGAGAAAGAGAAGCTGTGTATGAGAGAGAGAAAGAGAAGCTGAGAGAGAGAGAGAGAAAAAGAGAAGCTGTGAGTGCGAGTGAAAGAGAGAAATAGAAGCTATGAGTGAGTGAGTGAGAGAAAGAGAAGCTGTGAGTGAGAGAGAGACAAGCTGTGAGTGAGAGAGTGAGAGTGAGAAGCTGTGTGTGAGAGAGAAAGAGAACTTGTGAGTGAGAGAGAGATAGAGAAGCTGTGAGTGAGAGATAGAGAGAGAAAGAGAAGCTGTGAGTTAGAGAGAGAGAGAAAGAGAACATGTGAGTGAGAGATAGAGAGAGAAAGAGAAGCTGTGAGTGAGAGAGAGAGAAAGAGAAGTTGTTAGTGAAAGAGAGAGAAAGAGAAGCTGTGAGAGAGAGAGAGAGAAAGAGAAGCTGTGAGTGAGTGAGAGAGAGAAGCTGTGAGTGAGAGACAGAGAGATAAAGAGAAGCTGTGAGAGAGAGAGAGAAATAGAAGCTGTGAGAGAGAGAGAGAGAATGAGAAGCTGTGTGAGAGAGAAAGAGAAGCTGTGAGTGAGAGAGAGAGAAAGAGAAGCTGTGAGAGAGAGAGAGAAAGAGAACCTGTGAGTGAGAGAAAGAGAGAAAGAGAAGCTGTGAGTGAGAGACAGAGAGAGAAAGAGAAGCTGTGTGAGAGAGAGAAAGAGAAAGAGAAGCTGTGAGTGAGAGAGAGAGAGAAAGAGAAGCTGTGAGTGTGTGTGTGAGAGAAAGAGAAGCTGTGAGAGAGAGAGAAAAAGAGAAGCTGTGAGTGAGAGTGAAAGAGAGAAATAGAAGCTATGAGTGAGAGAGAGAGAGAAGCTGTGAGTGAGAGAGAGAGAGGAAGTGAAGCTGTGAGTGAAAAAGACAGAAAGAGAAGCTGTGAGTGAGAGATAGAGAGAGAAAGAGAAGCTGTGTGTGTGAGAGAGAGAAAGAGAAGCTGTGAGTGAGAGATAGAGAGAGAAAGAGAAGCTGTGAGTGAGTGAGAGAGAGAGAACGAGAAGCTGTGTGTGTGAGATAAAGACAAGCTGTGAGTGAGAGAGAGAGAAAGAGAAGCTGTGAGTGAGAGATAGAGAGAAATAGAAGCTGTGAGTGAGAGAGAGAGAGTGAAAGAGAATCTGTGAGTGAGAGAGAGAGAAAGAGAAGCTATGAGTGAGAGAGAGAGTGAAAGAGAAGCTGTGAGAGAGAGAAAGAGAAGCTGTGAGTGAGAGAGTGAGAAGCTGTGAGTGAGAGAAAGAGAAGGAGAAGCTGTGAGTAAGAGAGAAAGAGAGAAATAGAATCTATGAGTGAGAGACAGAGAGAGAAGCTGTGAGTGAGTGTGAGAGAGAGAAGCTGTGTGTGTGAGAGAGAGAAAGAGAAGCTGTCAGTGAGAGACAGAGAGAGAAAGAGAAGTTGTTAGTGAGAAAGAGAGAGAAAGAGAAGCTGTGAGAGTGAGAGAGAAAGAGAGAAAGAGAAGCTGTGAGAGAGAGAGAAAGAGAAGCTATGAGTGACAGAGAGACAGAAGCTGTGAGTGAGAGACAGAGAGATAAAGAGAAGCTGTGTGAGTGAGAGAGAAAGAGAAGCTGTGAGAGAGGGAGAGAATGAGAAGCTGTGTGTGTGAGAGAGAAAGAGAAGTTATTGGTGAGAGAGAGAGAGAGAGAAAGAGCTGTGAGAGAGAGAGAGAGAGAAAGAGAAGCGGTGTGAGAGAGCAAGAGAAGCTGTGAGTGAGAGAGAGAGAGAGAAAGAGAAGCTGTGAGTGAGAGAGAGAGAGAAAGAGAAGCTGTGTGTGTGTGAGAGAGAAAGGGAAGCTGTGAGTGAGAGACAGAGAGAGAAAGAGAAGTTGTGTGTGTGTGTGAGAGAGAGAGCAAGAGAAGCTGTGAGTGAGAGAGAGAGAGAGAAAGAGAAGCTGTGAATGAGAGAGAGAGAGAAAGAGAAGCTGTGAGTGAGAGAGAGAGTGAGAAGCTATGAGAGAGAAAGAGGGAGAAAGAGAAGCTGAGAGTGAGAGACAGAGAGAGAAAGAGAAGCTGTGTGAGAGAGAGATAAAGAAAGAGAAGCTGTGAGTGAGAGAGAGAGAGAGCAAGAGAAGCTGAGAGTGAGAGAGAGAGAGAAAGAGAAGCTGTGAGTGAGAGATAGAGTGAGAAGCTATGAGAGAGAGAGAGAGAAAGAGAAGCTGTGAGTGAGAGAGAGAAAGAGAAGCTGTCAGTGAGAAAGAGAGAGAAAGAGAAGCTGTGAGTGAGAGACAGAGTGAGAAAGAGAATATGTGTGAGAGAGAGATAGAGAAAGAGAAGCTGAGTGAGAGAGAGAAAGAGAGAAAGAGAAGCTGTGAGTGTGTGAGAGAAAGAGAAGCTGTGAGAGAGAGAGAAAAAGAGAAGCTGTGAGTGAGAGTGAAAGAGAGAAATAGAAGCTATAAGTGAGAGAGAGAGAGAAGCTGTGAGTGAGAGAGAGAGAGGAAGTGAAGCTGTGAGTGAAAAAGAGAGAAAGAGAAGCTGTGAGAGAGAGAAAGAAAAGCTGTGATTGAGAGATAGAGAGAGAAAGAGAAGATGTGAGTGAGAGAGAGAGAGAGAACGAGAAGCTGTGTGTGTGAGATAAAGAGAAGCTGTGAGTGAGAGATAGAGAGAGAAAGAGAAGCTGTGAGTGAGAGAGAGAGAGAGAAAGAGAATGTGAGTGAGAGAGTGAGAGAAAGAGAAGCTATGAGTGAGAGAGAGAGAGAGAAGCTGTGAGTGAGAGAGAGAAAAAAAGAGAAGCTGTGAGTGAGAGAGAGAGAAAGAGAAGCTGTATGTGAGTGAGAGAAAGAGAAGCCGTGAGTGTGTCAGAGAGAAAGAGAAGCTGAGTGAGAGAGAGAGAGGAAAAGAAGCTGTGAGTGAGAGAGAGAGAGAAAGAGAAGCTGTGAGTGAGAGACAGAGAGAGAAAGAGAAGCTGTGTGTGAGAGAGAGAGTGATAAGCTGTGAGTGAGAGAGTGAGAGAAAGAGAAGCTGTGAGTGAGAGACAGAGAGAGAGAGTAGTTGTGTGTGTGTGATAGAGAGAAGCTGTGAGTGAGAGAGAGAAAGAGAAGCTGTGAGTGAGAGACAGAGAGAAAGAAAGGGTGTGAGTGCGAGAGAGAGAGAGAGAAAGAGAAGCTGTGTGTGAGAGAGAGAAAGAGAAGCTGTGAGAAAGAGAGAGAAAGAGAAGCTGTGAGTGAGAGAGAGAAAGAGAAGCTGTGAGTGAGAGACAGAGAGAGAAAGAAAGGGTGTGAGTGCGAGAGAGAGAGAAAGAGAAGCTGTGAGAGAGAGAGAGAAAGAGAAGCTGTGAGAAAGAGAGAGAAAGAGAAGCTGTGAGTGAGAGACAGAGAGAGAAAGAGAAGCTGTGTATGAGAGAGAGAAAGAGAAGCTGAGAGAGAGAGAGAGAAAAAAAGAGAAGCTGTGAGTGCGAGTGAAAGAGAGAAAGAGAACATGTGAGTGAGAGAGAGATAGAGAAGCTGTGAGTGAGAGATAGAGAGAAAGAGAAGCTGTGAGTTAGAGAGAGAGAGAGAAAGAGAACATGTGAGTGAGAGATAGAGAGAGAAAGAGAAGCTGTGAGTGAGAGAGAGAGAGAGAAAGAGAATCTGTGAGTGAGAAAGAGAGAGAGAAAGAGAGAGAAAGAGAAGCTGTGAGTGAGAGACAGAGAGAGAAAGAGAAGCTGTGTGAGAGAGAGATAAAGAAAGAGAAGCTGTGAGTGAAAGAGAGAGAAAGAGAAGCTGTGTGTGAGAGAGAGAAAGAGAAGCTGTGAGTGAGAGAGAGAGAAGCTGTGAGTGAGAGACAGAGAGATAAAGAGAAGCTGTGAGAGAGAGAGAGAAATAGAAGCTGTGAGAGAGAGAGAGAATGAGAAGCTGTGTGAGAGAGAAAGAGAAGCTGTGAGTGAGAGAGAGAGAAGAGAAGCTGTGAGAGAGAGAGAGAAAGAGAACCTGTGAGTGAGAGAAAGAGAGAAAGAGAAGCTGTGTGTGAGAGACAGAGAGAGAAAGAGAAGCTGTGTGAGAGAGAGAGAGAGAATGAGAAGCTGTGTGAGAGAGAAAGAGAAGCTGTGAGTGAGAGAGAGAAAAAGAGAAGCTGTGAGAGAGAGAGAAAAAGAGAAGCTGTGAGTGAGAGTGAAAGAGAGAAATAGAAGCTATGAGTGAGAGAGAGAGAGAAGCTGTGAGTGAGAGAGAGAGAGGAAGTGAAGCTGTGAGTGAAAAAGACAGAAAGAGAAGCTGTGAGTGAGAGATAGAGAGAGAAAGAGAAGCTGTGTGTGTGACAGAAAGAGAAGCTGTGAGTGAGAGAGAGAGAGAGAGAAAGAGAAGCTGTGAGTGAGAGATAGAGAGAGAAAGAGAAGCTGTGAGTGAGTGAGAGAGAGAGAACGAGAAGCTGTGTGTGTGAGATAAAGACAAGCTGTGAGTGAGAGAGAGAGAAAGAGAAGCTGTGAGTGAGAGATAGAGAGAGAAATAGAAGCTGTGAGTGAGAGAGAGAGAGTGAAAGAGAATCTGTGAGTGAGAGAGAGAAAGAGAAGCTATGAGAGAGAGAGAGAGAGAAAGAGAAGCTGTGAGAGAGAGAAAGAGAAGCTGTGAGTGAGAGAGTGAGAAGCTGTGAGTGAAAGTGAGAAAGAGAAGCTGATAGTGAGTGAGAGAGAACCTGTGAGTGAGAGAAAGAGAAGGAGAAGCTGTGAGTAAGAGAGAAAGAGAGAAATAGAATCTATGAGTGAGAGACAGAGAGAGAAGCTGTGAGTGAGTGAGAGAGAGAGAAGCTGTGTGTGTGAGAGAGAGAAAGAGAAGCTGTGAGTGAGAGACAGAGAGAGAAAGAGAAGTTGTTAGTGAGAGAGAGAGAGAAAGAGAAGCTGTGAGAGAGAGAGAGAAAGAGAGAAAGAGAAGCTGTGAGAGAGAGAGAAAGAGAAGCTATGAGTGAGAGAGAGACAGAAACTGTGAGTGAGAGACAGAGAGATAAAGAGAAGCTGTGTGTGTGAGAGAGAAAGAGAAGCTGTGAGAGAGGGAGAGAATGAGAAGCTGTGTGTGTGTGAGAGAGAAAGAGAAGTTATTAGTGAGAGAGAGAGAGAGAAAGAGCTGTGAGAGAGAGAGAGAGAAAGAGAAGCGGTGTGTGAGAGAGCAAGAGAAGCTGTGAGTGAGAGAGAGAGAGAAAGAGAAGCTGTGAGTGAGAGAGAGAGAGAAAGAGAAGCTGTGAGTGAGAGACAGAGTGAGAAGCTATGAGAGAGAGAAGGAGAAGCTGTGAGTGAGAGGGAGAAAGAGAAGGTGTGAGTGAGAAAGAGAGAGAAAGAGAAGCTGTGAGTGAGAGACAGAGAGAGAAAGAGAAGCTGTGTGAGAGAGAGATAAAGAAAGAGAAGCTGTGAGTGAGAGAGAGAGAGAGCAAGAGAAGCTGAGAGTGAGAGAGAGAGAGAAAGAGAAGCTGTGAGTGAGAGAGAGAGAGAGAAGCTGTCAGTGAGAAAGAGAGAGAAAGAGAAGCTGTGAGTGAGAGACCGAGTGAGAAAGAGAATATGTGTGTGAGAGAGAGATAGAGAAAGAGAAGCTGTGAGTGAGAGAGATAAAGAGAGAAAGAGAAGCTGTGAGTGTGTGAGAGAAAGAGAAGCTGTGAGAGAGAGAAAAAGAGAAGCTGTGAGTGAGAGTGAAAGAGAGAAATAGAAGCTATAAGTGAGAGAGAGAGAGAAGCTGTGAGTGAGAGAGAGAGAGAAAGAGAAGCTGTGAGAGAGAGAAAGAGAAGCTGTGATTGAGAGATAGAGAGAGAAAGAGAAGATGTGAGTGAGAGAGAGAGAGAGAACGAGAAGCTGTGTGTGTGAGATAAAGAGAAGCTGTGAGTGAGAGATAGAGAGAGAAAGAGAAGCTGTGAGTGAGAGAGAGAGAGAGAAAGAGAATGTGAGTGAGAGAGTGAGAGAAAGAGAAGCTATGAGTGAGAGAGAGAGAGAGAAGCTGTGAGTGAGAGAGAGAAAAAAAGAGAAGCTGTGAGTGAGAGAGAGAGAAAGAGAAGCTGTATGTGAGTGAGAGAATGAGAAGCCGTGAGTGTGTCAGAGAGAAAGAGAAGCTGAGTGAGAGAGAGAGAGGAAGAGAAGCTGTGAGTGAGAGAGAGAGAAAGAGAAGCTGTGAGTGAGAGACAGAGAGAGAAAGAGAAGCTGTGTGAGAGAGAGAGAGTGATAAGCTGTGAGTGAGAGAGTGAGAGAAAGAGAAGCTGTGAGTGAGAGACAGAGAGAGAGAGTAGTTGTGTGTGTGTGATAGAGAGAAGCTGTGAGTGAGAGAGAGAAAGAGAAGCTGTGAGTGAGAGACAGAGAGAGATAGAAAGGGTGTGAGTGCGAGAGAGAGAGAGAAAGAGAAGCTGTGTGTGTGAGAGAGAAAGAGAAGCTGTGAGAAAGAGAGAGAAAGAGAAGCTGTGAGTGAGAGAGAGAAAGAGAAGCTGTGAGTGAGAGACAGAGAGAGAAAGAAAGGGTGTGAGTGCGAGAGAGAGAGAAAGAGAAGCTGTGTGTGTGAGAGAGAAAGAGAAGCTGTGAGAAAGAGAGAGAAAGAGAAGCTGTGAGTGAGAGACAGAGAGAGAAAGAGAAGCTGAGAGAGAGAGAGAGAGAAAAAGAGAAGCTGTGAGTGCGAGTGAAAGAGAGAAATAGAAGCTATGAGTGAGTGAGTGAGAGAAAGAGAAGCTGTGAGTGAGAGAGAGACAAGCTGTGAGTGAGAGAGTGAGAGTGAGAAGCTGTGTGTGTGAGAGAAAGAGAACTTGTGAGTGAGAGAGAGATAGAGAAGCTGTGAGTGAGATAGAGAGAGAAAGAGAAGCTGTGAGTTAGAGAGAGAGAGAAAGAGAACATGTGAGTGAGAGATAGAGAGAGAAAGAGAAGCTGTGAGTGAGAGAGAGAGAAAGAGAAGTTGTTAGTGAAAGAGAGAGAAAGAGAAGCTGTGAGAGAGAGAGAGAGAAAGAGAAGCTGTGAGTGAGTGAGAGAGAGAAGCTGTGAGTGAGAGACAGAGAGATAAAGAGAAGCTGTGAGAGAGAGAGAGAAATAGAAGCTGTGAGAGAGAGAGAGAGAATGAGAAGCTGTGTGAGAGAGAAAGAGAAGCTGTGAGTGAGAGAGAGAGAAAGAGAAGCTGTGAGAGAGAGAGAGAAAGAGAACCTGTGAGTGAGAGAAAGAGAGAAAGAGAAGCTGTGAGTGAGAGACAGAGAGAGAAAGAGAAGCTGTGTGAGAGAGAGAAAGAGAAAGAGAAGCTGTGAGTGAGAGAGAGAGAAAGAGAAGCTGTGAGTGTGTGTGTGAGAGAAAGAGAAGCTGTGAGAGAGAGAGAAAAAGAGAAGCTGTGAGTGAGAGTGAAAGAGAGAAATAGAAGCTATGAGTGAGAGAGAGAGAGAAGCTGTGAGTGAGAGAGAGAGAGGAAGTGAAGCTGTGAGTGAAAAAGACAGAAAGAGAAGCTGTGAGTGAGAGATAGAGAGAGAAAGAGAAGCTGTGTGTGTGAGAGAGAGAAAGAGAAGCTGTGAGTGAGAGATAGAGAGAGAAAGAGAAGCTGTGAGTGAGTGAGAGAGAGAGAACGAGAAGCTGTGTGTGTGAGATAAAGACAAGCTGTGAGTGAGAGAGAGAGAAAGAGAAGCTGTGAGTGAGAGATAGAGAGAAATAGAAGCTGTGAGTGAGAGAGAGAGAGTGAAAGAGAATCTGTGAGTGAGAGAGAGAGAAAGAGAAGCTATGAGTGAGAGAGAGAGAGAAAGAGAAGCTGTGAGAGAGAGAAAGAGAAGCTGTGAGTGAGAGAGTGAGAAGCTGTGAGTGAGAGAAAGAGAAGGAGAAGCTGTGAGTAAGAGAGAAAGAGAGAAATAGAATCTATGAGTGAGAGACAGAGAGAGAAGCTGTGAGTGAGTGTGAGAGAGAGAAGCTGTGTGTGTGAGAGAGAGAAAGAGAAGCTGTCAGTGAGAGACAGAGAGAGAAAGAGAAGTTGTTAGTGAGAGAGAGAGAGAAAGAGAAGCTGTGAGAGTGAGAGAGAAAGAGAGAAAGAGAAGCTGTGAGAGAGAGAGAAAGAGAAGCTATGAGTGAGAGAGAGACAGAAGCTGTGAGTGAGAGACAGAGAGATAAAGAGAAGCTGTGTGAGTGAGAGAGAAAGAGAAGCTGCGAGAGAGGGAGAGAATGAGAAGCTGTGTGTGTGTGAGAGAGAAAGAGAAGTTATTGGTGAGAGAGAGAGAGAGAGAGAGAGCTGTGAGAGAGAGAGAGAGAGAAAGAGAAGCGGTGTGTGAGAGAGCAAGAGAAGCTGTGAGTGAGAGAGAGAGAGAGAAAGAGAAGCTGTGAGTGAGAGAGAGAGAGAAAGAGAAGCTGTGTGTCTGTGAGAGAGAAAGGGAAGCTGTGAGTGAGAGACAGAGAGAGAAAGAGAAGTTGTGTGTGTGTGTGTGAGAGAGAGCAAGAGAAGCTGTGAGTGAGAGAGAGAGAGAGAAAGAGAAGCTGTGAATGAGAGAGAGAGAGAAAGAGAAGCTGTGAGTGAGAGAGAGAGTGAGAAGCTATGAGAGAGAAAGAGGGAGAAAGAGAAGCTGAGAGTGAGAGACAGAGAGAGAAAGAGAAGCTGTGTGAGAGAGAGATAAAGAAAGAGAAGCTGTGAGTGAGAGAGAGAGAGAGCAAGAGAAGCTGAGAGTGAGAGAGAGAGAGAAAGAGAAGCTGTGAGTGAGAGAGAGAGAAAGAGAAGCTGTGAGTGAGAGAGAGAGAAAGAGAAGCTGTGAGTGAGAGAGAGAAAGAGAAGCTGTCAGTGAGAAAGAGAGAGAAAGAGAAGCTGTGAGTGAGAGACAGAGTGAGAAAGAGAATATGTGTGAGAGAGAGAGATAGAGAAAGAGAAGCTGAGTGAGAGAGAGAAAGAGAGAAAGAGAAGCTGTGAGTGTGTGAGAGAAAGAGAAGCTGTGAGAGAGAGAGAAAAAGAGAAGCTGTGAGTGAGAGTGAAAGAGAGAAATAGAAGCTATAAGTGTGAGAGAGAGAAGCTGTGAGTGAGAGAGAGAGAGGAAGTGAAGCTGTGAGTGAAAAAGAGAGAAAGAGAAGCTGTGAGAGAGAGAAAGAAAAGCTGTGATTGAGAGATAGAGAGAGAAAGAGAAGCTGTGAGTGAGTGAGAGAGAGAGAAAGAGAATGTGAGTGAGAGAGTGAGAGAAAGAGAAGCTATGAGTGAGAGAGAGAGAGAGAGAAGCTGTGAGTGAGAGAGAGAAAAAAAGAGAAGCTGTGAGTGAGAGAGAGAGAAAGAGAAGCTGTATGTGAGTGAGAGAAAGAGAAGCCGTGAGTGTGTCAGAGAGAAAGAGAAGCTGAGTGAGAGAGAGAGAGGAAAAGAAGCTGTGAGTGAGAGAGAGAGAGAAAGAGAAGCTGTGAGTGAGAGACAGAGAGAGAAAGAGAAGCTGTGTGTGAGAGAGAGAGTGATAAGCTGTGAGTGAGAGAGTGAGAGAAAGAGACGCTGTGAGTGAGAGACAGAGAGAGAGAGTAGTTGTGTGTGTGTGATAGAGAGAAGCTGTGAGTGAGAGAGAGAAAGAGAAGCTGTGAGTGAGAGACAGACAGAAAGAAAGGGTGTGAGTGCGAGAGAGAGAGAGAGAAAGAGAAGCTGTGTGTGAGAGAGAGAAAGAGAAGCTGTGAGAAAGAGAGAGAAAGAGAAGCTGTGAGTGAGAGAGAGAAAGAGAAGCTGTGAGTGAGAGACAGAGAGAGAAAGAAAGGGTGTGAGTGCGAGAGAGAGAGAAAGAGAAGCTGTGAGAGAGAGAGAGAAAGAGAAGCTGTGAGAAAGAGAGAGAAAGAGAAGCTGTGAGTGAGAGACAGAGAGAGAAAGAGAAGCTGTGTATGAGAGAGAGAAAGAGAAGCTGAGAGAGAGAGAGAGAAAAAAAGAGAAGCTGTGAGTGCGAGTGAAAGAGAGAAAGAGAACATGTGAGTGAGAGAGAGATAGAGAAGCTGTGAGTGAGAGATAGAGAGAAAGAGAAGCTGTGAGTTAGAGAGAGAGAGAGAAAGAGAACATGTGAGTGAGAGATAGAGAGAGAAAGAGAAGCTGTGAGTGAGAGAGAGAGAGAGAAAGAGAATCTGTGAGTGAGAAAGAGAGAGAAAGAGAAGCTGTGAGTGAGAGACAGAGAGAGAAAGAGAAGCTGTGTGAGAGAGAGAGAGAGAGAAAGAGAATCTGTGAGTGAGAAAGAGAGAGAAAGAGAATATGTGTGAGAGAGAGAGATAGAGAAAGAGAAGCTGTGAGTGATAGAGAGAAAGAGAGAAAGAGAAGCTGTGAGTGTGAGAGAAAGAGAAGCTGTGAGAGAGAGAGAAAAAGAGAAGCTGTGAGTGAGAGTGAAAGAGAGAAATAGAAGCTATAAGTGAGAGAGAGAGAGAAGCTGTGAGTGAGAGAGAGAGAGAAGCTATGAGAGAGAGAGAAGGAGAAGCTGTGAGTGAGAGAGAGAAAGAGAAGCTGTGAGTGAGAAAGAGAGAGAAAGAGAAGCTGTGAGTGAGAGACAGAGAGAGAAAGAGAAGCTGTGAGTGAGAGACAGAGAGAGAAGGAGAAGCTGTGAGTGAGAGAGAGAAAGAGAAGCTGTGAGTGAGAAAGAGAGAGAAAGAGAAGCTGTGAGTGAGAGACAGAGAGAGAAAGAGAAGCTGTGTGAGAGAGAGATAAAGAAAGAGAAGCTGTGAGTGAGAGAGAGAGAGAGAGAGCAAGAGAAGCTGAGAGTGAGAGAGAGAGAGAAAGAGAAGCTGTGAGTGAGAGAGAGAAAGAGAAGCTGTCAGTGAGAAAGAGGGAGAAAGAGAAGCTGTCAGTGAGAGACAGAGTGAGAAAGAGAATATGTGTGAGAGAGAGAGATAGAGAAAGAGAAGCTGTGAGTGAGAGAGAGAAAGAGAGAAAGAGAAGCTGTGAGTGTGTGAGAGAAAGAGAAGCTGTGAGAGAGAGAGAAAAAGAGAAGCTGTGAGTGAGAGTGAAAGAGAGAAATAGAAGCTATAAGTGAGAGAGAGAGAGAAGCTGTGAGTGAGAGAGAGAGAGAAAGAGAAGCTGTGAGAGAGAGAAAGAGAAGCTGTGATTGAGAGATAGAGAGAGAAAGAGAAGATGTGAGTGAGAGAGAGAGAGAGAACGAGAAGCTGTGTGTGTGAGATAAAGAGAAGCTGTGAGTGAGAGATAGAGAGAGAAAGAGAAGCTGTGAGTGAGAGAGAGAGAGAGAGAGAAAGAGAATGTGAGTGAGAGAGTGAGAGAAAGAGAAGCTATGAGTGAGAGAGAGAGAAGCTGTATGTGAGTGAGAGAAAGAGAAGCCGTGAGTGTGTCAGAGAGAAAGAGAAGCTGAGTGAGAGAGAGAGAGGAAGAGAAGCTGTGAGTGAGAGAGAGAGAAAGAGAAGCTGTGAGTGAGAGACAGAGAGAGAAAGAGAAGCTGTGTGTGAGAGAGAGAGTGATAAGCTGTGAGTGAGAGAGTGAGAGAAAGAGAAGCTGTGAGTGAGATACAGAGAGAGAGAGTAGTTGTGTGTGTGTGATAGAGAGAAGCTGTGAGTGAGAGAGAGAAAGAGAAGCTGTGAGTGAGAGACAGAGAGAGATAGAAAGGGTGTGAGTGCGAGAGAGAGAGAGAAAGAGAAGCTGTGTGTGAGAGATAGAAAGAGAAGCTGTGAGAAAGAGAGAGAAAGAGAAGCTGTGAGTGAGAGAGAGAAAGAGAAGCTGTGAGTGAGAGACAGAGAGAGAAAGAAAGGGTGTGAGTGCGAGAGAGAGAGAAAGAGAAGCTGTGTGAGAGAGAGAGAAAGAGAAGCTGTGAGAAAGAGAGAGAAAGAGAAGCTGTGAGTGAGAGACAGAGAGAGAAAGAGAAGCTGTGTATGAGAGAGAGAAAGAGAAGCTGAGAGAGAGAGAGAGAAAAAGAGAAGCTGTGAGTGCGAGTGAAAGAGAGAAATAGAAGCTATGAGTGAGTGAGTGAGAGAAAGAGAAGCTGTGAGTGAGAGAGAGACAAGCTGTGAGTGAGAGAGTGAGAGTGAGAAGCTGTGTGTGTGAGAGAAAGAGAACTTGTGAGTGAGAGAGAGATAGAGAAGCTGTGAGTGAGAGATAGAGAGAGAAAGAGAAGCTGTGAGTGAGAGAGAGAGAGAGAAAGAGAATGTGAGTGAGAGAGTGAGAGAAAGAGAAGCTATGAGTGAGAGAGAGAGAGAGAAGCTGTGAGTGAGAGAGAGAAAAAAAGAGAAGCTGTGAGTGAGAGAGAGAGAAAGAGAAGCTGTATGTGAGTGAGAGAAAGAGAAGCCGTGAGTGTGTCAGAGAGAAAGAGAAGCTGAGTGAGAGAGAGAGAGGAAGAGAAGCTGTGAGTGAGAGAGAGAGAAAGAGAAGCTGTGAGTGAGAGACAGAGAGAGAAAGAGAAGCTGTGTGTGAGAGAGAGAGTGATAAGCTGTGAGTGAGAGAGTGAGAGAAAGAGAAGCTGTGAGTGAGAGACAGAGAGAGAGAGAGTAGTTGTGTGTGTGTGATAGAGAGAAGCTGTGAGTGAGAGAGAGAAAGAGAAGCTGTGAGTGAGAGACAGAGAGAGATAGAAAGGGTGTGAGTGCGAGAGAGAGAGAGAAAGAGAAGCTGTGTGTGAGAGATAGAAAGAGAAGCTGTGAGAAAGAGAGAGAAAGAGAAGCTGTGAGTGAGAGAGAGAAAGAGAACCTGTGAGTGAGAGACAGAGAGAGAAAGAAAGGGTGTGAGTGCGAGAGAGAGAGAAAGAGAAGCTGTGTGAGAGAGAGAGAAAGAGAAGCTGTGAGAAAGAGAGAGAAAGAGAAGCTGTGAGTGAGAGACAGAGAGAGAAAGAGAAGCTGTGTATGAGAGAGAGAAAGAGAAGCTGAGAGAGAGAGAGAGAGAAAGAGAAGCTGTGAGTGCGAGTGAAAGAGAGAAATAGAAGCTATGAGTGAGTGAGTGAGAGAAAGAGAAGCTGTGAGTGAGAGAGAGACAAGCTGTGAGTGAGAGAGTGAGAGTGAGAAGCTGTGTGTGTGAGAGAAAGAGAACTTGTGAGTGAGAGAGAGATAGAGAAGCTGTGAGTGAGAGATAGAGAGAGAAAGAGAAGCTGTGAGTTAGAGAGAGAGAGAGAAAGAGAACATGTGAGTGAGAGATAGAGAAAGAAAGAGAAGCTGTGAGTGAGAGAGAGAAAGAGAAGCTGTGAGTGTGTGAGAGAGAAAGAGAAGCTGTGAGTGAGAGAGAGAGAAAGAGGTTGTTAGTGAAAGAGAGAGAAAGAGAAGCTGTGAGAGAGAGAGAGAGAAAGAGAAGCTGTGAGTGAGAGAGAGAGAGAAGCTGTGAGTGAGAGACAGAGAGATAAAGAGAAGCTGTGAGAGAGAGAGAGAAATAGAAGCTGTGAGAGAGAGAGAGAGAATGAGAAGCTGTGTGAGAGAGAAAGAGAAGCTGTGAGTGAGAGAGAGAGAAAGAGAAGCTGTGAGAGAGAGAGAGAAAGAGAAACTGTGAGTGAGAGAAAGAGAGAAAGAGAAGCTGTGAGTGAGAGACAGAGAGAGAAAGAGAAGCTGTGTGAGAGAGAGAAAGAGAAAGAGAAGCTGTGAGTGAGAGAGAGAGAGAGAAAGAGAAGCTGTGAGTGTGTGTGTGAGAGAAAGAGAAGCTGTGAGAGAGAGAGAAAAAGAGAAGCTGTGAGTGAGAGTGAAAGAGAGAAATAGAAGCTATGAGTGAGAGAGAGAGAGAAGCTGTGAGTGAGAGAGAGAGAGAGGAAGTGAAGCTGTGAGTGAAAAAGACAGAAAGAGAAGCTGTGAGTGAGAGATAGAGAGAGAAAGAGAAGCTGTGTGTGTGAGAGAGAGAAAGAGAAGCTGTGAGTGAGAGATAGAGAGAGAAAGAGAAGCTGTGAGTGAGTGAGAGAGAGAGAACGAGAAGCTGTGTGTGTGAGATAAAGACATGCTGTGAGTGAGAGATAGAGAAAGAGAAGCTGTGAGTGAGAGATAGAGAGAAATAGAAGCTGTGAGTGAGAGAGAGAGAGTGAAAGAGAATCTGTGAGTGAGAGAGAGAAAGAGAAGCTATGAGTGTGAGAGAGAGAGAAAGAGAAGCTGTGAGAGAGAGAAAGAGAAGCTGTGAGTGAGAGAGTGAGAAGCTGTGAGTGAGAGAAAGAGAAGGAGAAGCTGTGAGTAAGAGAGAAAGAGAGAAATAGAATCTATGAGTGAGAGACAGAGAGAGAAGCTGTGAGTGAGTGTGAGAGAGAGAAGCTGTGTGTGTGAGAGAGAGAAAGAGAAGCTGTGAGTGAGAGACAGAGAGAGAAAGAGAAGTTGTTAGTGAGAGAGAGAGAGAAAGAGAAGCTGTGAGAGTGAGAGAGAAAGAGAGAAAGAGAAGCTGTGAGAGAGAGAGAAAGAGAAGCTATGAGTGAGAGAGAGACAGAAGCTGTGAGTGAGAGACAGAGAGATAAAGAGAAGCTGTGTGAGTGAGAGAGAAAGAGAAGCTGTGAGAGAGGGAGAGAATGAGAAGCTGTGTGTGTGTGAGAGAGAAAGAGAAGTTATTAGTGAGAGAGAGAGAGAGAAAGAGCTGTGAGAGAGAGAGAGAGAGAAAGAGAAGCGGTGTGTGAGAGAGCAAGAGAAGCTGTGAGTGAGTGAGAGAGAGAGAGAGAGAAAGAGAAGCTGTGAGTGAGAGAGAGAGAGAAAGAGAAGCTGTGTGTGTGTGAGAGAGAAAGGGAAGCTGTGAGTGAGAGACAGAGAGAGAAAGAGAAGTTGTGTGTGTGTGTGTGAGAGAGAGCAAGAGAAGCTGTGAGTGAGAGAGAGAGAGAGAAAGAGAAGCTGTGAATGAGAGAGAGAGAGAAAGAGAAGCTGTGAGTGAGAGAGAGAGTGAGAAGCTATGAGAGAGAAAGAGAGAGAAAGAGAAGCTGTGAGTGAGAGACAGAGAGAGAAAGAGAAGCTGTGTGAGAGAGAGATAAAGAAAGAGAAGCTGTGAGTGAGAGAGAGAGAGAGAGCAAGAGAAGCTGAGAGTGAGAGAGAGAGAGAAAGAGAAGCTGTGAGTGAGAGAGAGAGAAAGAGAAGCTGTGAGTGAGAGATAGAGTGAGAAGCTATGAGAGAGAGAGAGAGAAAGAGAAGCTGTGAGTGAGAGAGAGAAAGAGAAGCTGTCAGTGAGAAAGAGAGAGAAAGAGAAGCTGTGAGTGAGAGACAGAGTGAGAAAGAGAATATGTGTGAGAGAGAGAGATAGAGAAAGAGAAGCTGTGAGTGAGAGAGAGAAAGAGAGAAAGAGAAGCTGTGAGTGTGTGAGAGAAAGAGAAGCTGTGAGAGAGAGAGAAAAAGAGAAGCTGTGAGTGAGAGTGAAAGAGAGAAATAGAAGCTATAAGTGAGAGAGAGAGAGAAGCTGTGAGTGAGAGAGAGAGAGGAAGTGAAGCTGTGAGTGAAAAAGAGAGAAAGAGAAGCTGTGAGAGAGAGAAAGAAAAGCTGTGATTGAGAGATAGAGAGAGAAAGAGAAGATGTGAGTGAGAGAGAGAGAGAGAACGAGAAGCTGTGTGTGTGAGATAAAGAGAAGCTGTGAGTGAGAGATAGAGAGAGAAAGAGAAGCTGTGAGTGAGAGAGAGAGAGAGAAAGAGAATGTGAGTGAGAGAGTGAGAGAAAGAGAAGCTATGAGTGAGAGAGAGAGAGAGAAGCTGTGAGTGAGAGAGAGAAAAAAAGAGAAGCTGTGAGTGAGAGAGAGAGAAAGAGAAGCTGTATGTGAGTGAGAGAAAGAGAAGCCGTGAGTGTGTCAGAGAGAAAGAGAAGCTGAGTGAGAGAGAGAGAGGAAAAGAAGCTGTGAGTGAGAGAGAGAGAGAAAGAGAAGCTGTGAGTGAGAGACAGAGAGAGAAAGAGAAGCTGTGTGTGTGAGAGAGAGTGATAAGCTGTGAGTGAGAGAGTGAGAGAAAGAGAAGCTGTGAGTGAGAGACAGAGAGAGAGAGTAGTTGTGTGTGTGTGATAGAGAGAAGCTGTGAGTGAGAGAGAGAGAGAGAAGCTGTGAGTGAGAGACAGAGAGAAAGAAAGGGTGTGAGTGCGAGAGAGAGAGAGAGAAAGAGAAGCTGTGTGTGAGAGAGAGAAAGAGAAGCTGTGAGAAAGAGAGAGAAAGAGAAGCTGTGAGTGAGAGAGAGAAAGAGAAGCTGTGAGTGAGAGACAGAGAGAGAAAGAAAGGGTGTGAGTGCGAGAGAGAGAGAAAGAGAAGCTGTGAGAGAGAGAGAGAAAGAGAAGCTGTGAGAAAGAGAGAGAAAGAGAAGCTGTGAGTGAGAGACAGAGAGAGAAAGAGAAGCTGTGTATGAGAGAGAGAAAGAGAAGCTGAGAGAGAGAGAGAGAAAAAAAGAGAAGCTGTGAGTGCGAGTGAAAGAGAGAAAGAGAACATGTGAGTGAGAGAGAGAGAGAGAAGCTGTGAGTGAGAGATAGAGAGAAAGAGAAGCTGTGAGTTAGAGAGAGAGAGAAAGAGAACATGTGAGTGAGAGATAGAGAGAGAAAGAGAAGCTGTGAGTGAGAGAGAGAGAGAGAAAGAGAATCTGTGAGTGAGAGATAGAGAGAGAAAGAGAAGCTGTGAGTGAGAGAGAGAGAGAGAAAGAGAATCTGTGAGTGAGAGAGAGAGAGAAAGAGAAGCTATGAGTGAGTGAGAGAGAGAGAAGCTGTGAGTGAGAGAGAGAGAAAGAGAAGCTGTATGTGTGTGTATGAGAGAGAAGCTGTGTGAGAGAGAGAGAGAGAAGCTGTGTGATAGAGAGAGAGAAAAAAAGAGAAGCTCTGAGAGAGAGAGAAAGAGAAGCTGTGAGTGAGAGAGAGAAAGAAAGAGAGAAGCTGTGAGTGTGAGAGAGAGTGAGATAAAGAGAAGCTGTGAGTGAGTGAGAGAGAAGCTATGAGTGAAAGAGAGAAAGAGAAGCTGATAGTGAGAGACAGAGAGAGAAAGAGAAGCTGTGTGTGTGAGAGAGAGTGATAAGCTGTGAGTGAGAGAGTGAGAGAAAGAGAAGCTGTGAGTGAGAGACAGAGAGAGAAAGAGAAGCTGTGTGTGTGAGAGAGAGTGATAAGCTGTGAGTGAGAGAGTGAGAGAAAGAGAAGCTGTGAGTGAGAGACAGAGAGAGAGAGTAGTTGTGTGTGTGTGATAGAGAGAAGCTGTGAGTGAGAGAGAGAGAGAGAAGCTGTGAGTGAGAGACAGAGAGAAAGAAAGGGTGTGAGTGCGAGAGAGAGAGAGAGAAAGAGAAGCTGTGTGTGAGAGAGAGAAAGAGAAGCTGTGAGAAAGAGAGAGAAAGAGAAGCTGTGAGTGAGAGAGAGAAAGAGAAGCTGTGAGTGAGAGACAGAGAGAGAAAGAAAGGGTGTGAGTGCGAGAGAGAGAGAAAGAGAAGCTGTGAGAGAGAGAGAGAAAGAGAAGCTGTGAGAAAGAGAGAGAAAGAGAAGCTGTGAGTGAGAGACAGAGAGAGAAAGAGAAGCTGTGTATGAGAGAGAGAAAGAGAAGCTGAGAGAGAGAGAGAGAAAAAAAGAGAAGCTGTGAGTGCGAGTGAAAGAGAGAAAGAGAACATGTGAGTGAGAGAGAGATAGAGAAGCTGTGAGTGAGAGATAGAGAGAAAGAGAAGCTGTGAGTTAGAGAGAGAGAGAAAGAGAACATGTGAGTGAGAGATAGAGAGAGAAAGAGAAGCTGTGAGTGAGAGAGAGAGAGAGAAAGAGAATCTGTGAGTGAGAGATAGAGAGAGAAAGAGAAGCTGTGAGTGAGAGAGAGAGAGAGAAAGAGAATCTGTGAGTGAGAGAGAGAGAGAAAGAGAAGCTATGAGTGAGTGAGAGAGAGAGAAGCTGTGAGTGAGAGAGAGAGAAAGAGAAGCTGTATGTGTGTGTATGAGAGAGAAGCTGTGTGAGAGAGAGAGAGAGAAGCTGTGTGATAGAGAGAGAGAAAAAAAGAGAAGCTCTGAGAGAGAGAGAAAGAGAAGCTGTGAGTGAGAGAGAGAAAGAAAGAGAGAAGCTGTGAGTGTGAGAGAGAGTGAGATAAAGAGAAGCTGTGAGTGAGTGAGAGAGAAGCTATGAGTGAAAGAGAGAAAGAGAAGCTGATAGTGAGAGAGAGAGAGAGAAGCTGTGAGTGAGAGAAAGAGAAAGCGAAGCTGTGAGTAAGAGAGAAAGAGAGAAATAGAAGCTATGAGTGAGAGACAGAGAGAGAACCTGTGAGTGAGTGAGAGAGAGAAGCTGTGTGAGAGAGTGAAAAAAATGAGGTTGTGAGTGAGAGAGAGAGAAAAAGAGAAGCTGTAAGTGAGTGAGAGAAAGAGAATCTGTGAGAGAGAGAGAGAGAAAGAGAAGCTGTGAGTGAGAGAGAGAGAGAGAAGCTGTGAGTGAGAGAGAGAGAGAAAGAGAAGTTGTGTGAGAGCGAGAGCGAGAAAGAGAAGCAGTGAGTGAGAGAGAGAGAAAGAGAAGCTGTGAGTGAGTAAGAGAGAGAGAAGTTCTGAGTGAGTGAGAGAGAAAGAAGCTGTGAGTGTGTGTGTGAGAGAAAGAGAATCTGTGAGTGAGAGAAAGAGAGTGAGAAAGAGAAGCTGTTAGAGAGAGAGAGAGAACCTGTGAATGAGAGAGAGAGAGAGAAGCTGTGAGTGAGAGACAGAGAGAGAGAAGCTATGAGTGAGTGAGAGAGAGAGAAGCTGTGTGTGATAGAGAGAGAAAAAGAAGCTCTGAGTGAGAGAGAGAGAGAGAAGCTGTGAGTGAGAGAGAGAGAAGCTGTGTGTGTGAGAGAGAGAAAGAGAAGCTGTGAGGGAGAGAGAGAGAGAGAAAGAGAATCTGTGAGTGAGAAAGAGAGAGAGAAAGAGAAGCTGTGAGGGAGAGAGAAAGAAAGAGAACCTGTGAGTGAGAGAGCGAGAGAGAGAAAGAGAAGCTGTGAGTGAGAGAGAGAGAAAGAGAAGCTATGTGAGAGACAGAGAGAGAGAAATCAAAGCTGTGAGTGAGAGAGAGAGAGAAATTAAAGCTGTGAGAGAGAGAGTGAGAAGCTGTGAGTGAGAGACAGAGAGAGAAAGAGAAGCTATGAGTGAGTGAGAGAGAGAAAGAGAAGCTGTGAGTGAGAGAGAGAGAAGCTGTGTGAGAGGGAGAAAAAGAGAAGCTGTGAGTGAGAGAGAAAGAGAAAGAGAAGCTGTGAGTGAGAGAGAGAGAGAAAGAGAATCTGTGAGTGAGAAAGAGAGAGCGAAAGAGAAGCTGTGAGGAAGAGAGAGAGAGAGAGAGAACCTGTGAGTGAGAGAGAGAGAGAGAGAAAGAGAAGCTGTGAGTGAGAGAGAGAGAGAAAAAGAGAAGCTGTGATTGACCGAGAGAGAAAGAGAAGCTGTGAGTGTGTGTGAGGGAGAAAGAGAAGCTGTGAGTGAGAGAGAGATTGAGAAGCTGTAAGTGAGAGATGGAGAGAAAGAGAAGCTGTGAGTGAGAGAGAGAGTGTGAAGCTGTGAGTGAGAGAGAAAGAGAAAGAGAAGCTGTGAGTGAGAGAGAGAGTGAGAAGCTGTGAGTGAGAGAGAGAGAGAAAGTGAAGCTGTGAGTGAGAGACAGAGAGAGAAAGAGAAGCTGTGAGTGAGTGAGAGAGAGAAAGAGAAGCTATGAGAGAGAGAAGCTTTGAGTGAGAGAGAGAGAAATAGAAGCTGTGAGTGAGAAAGAGAGAAAGAGAAGCTGTGAGTGAGAGAGAGAGAGAGAAAGAGAAGCTGTGAGAGAGAGAGAGAGAGAGAGAAAAAGAGAAGCTGTGAGTGAGAGGGAGAGAAAGAGAAGCTGTGAGTGTGTGAGGGAGAGAAAGAGAAGCTGTAAGTGAGAGAGAAATGCTGTGAGTGAGAGAGAGAGTGAGAAGCTGTGAGTGTGAGAGAGAGAGAAAGCGAAGCTGTGAGTGAGAGACAGAGAGAGAAAGAGAAGCTGTGAGTGAGTGAGAGAGAGAAAGAGAAGCTATGAGAGAGAGAGAAGCTTTGAGTGAGAGAGAGAGAAGAGAAGCTGTGATGGAGAGAGAGAGAGAAAGAGAAGCTGTGAGTGAGAGAGAGAGAGAAAGAAAAGCTATGTGAGAGACAGAGAGAGAGAAATCGAAGTGGTAAGTGAGAGAGAGAGAGAGAGAAATTAAAGCTGTGATTGAGAGAGAGAGTGAGAAACTGTGAGTGAGAGAGAGAAAGAAAGAGAAGCTGTGAGTGAGAGAGAGAGAGAAAGAGAACCTGTGAGTGAGTGAGATAGAAAAATGATGCTGTGAGTGAGTGAGAGAGAGAGAAATTGAAGCTGTGAGTGAGGGAGAGAGAGAATGAGAAGCTGTGAGTGAGAGAGAGAGAGAAAGAGAATCTGTGAGTGAGAGAGAGAGAGAGAAAAAGAGAAGCTGTGAGTTAGAGAGAGAGAGAGAGAGAAGTTGTGTGAGAGCAAGAAAGAGAAGCAGTGAGTGAGAGAGAGAGAAAGAGAACCTGTGAGTGAGTAAGAGAGAGAGAAGTTCTGAGTGAGTGAGAGAGAATGAGATGCTTTGAGAGAGAGAGAAAGAGAAGTTGTGAGTGAGAGAGAGAGAAACAGAAGCTGCATTTGAGAGAGAGAAAGAAGCTGTGAGTGTGTGTGTGAGAGAAAGAGAATCTGTGAGTGAGAGAAAGAGAGTGAGAAAGAGAAGCTGTTAGAGAGAGAGAGAGAACCTGTGAATGAGAGAGAGAGAGAGAAGCTGTGAGTGAGAGACAGAGAGAGAGAGAGAAGCTATGAGTGAGTGAGAGAGAGAGAAGCTGTGAGTGACAGAGAGAGAAAAAGAAGCTCTGAGTGAGAGAGAGAGAGAAGCTGTGAGTGAGAGAGAGAGAAGCTGTGTGGGAGAGAGAGAAAGAGAAGCTGTGAGTGAGAGAGAGAGAGAGAGAAAGAGAATCTGTGAGTGAGAAAGAGAGAGAGAAAGAGAAGCTGTGAGTGAGAGAGAGAGAAAGAGAAGCTATGTGAGAGACAGAGAGAGAGAAATCGAAGCTGTGAGTGAGAGAGAGAGAAATTAAAGCTGTGAGAGAGAGAGTGAGAAGCTGTGAGTGAGAGAGAGAGAGAAAGAAAAGCTGTGAGTGAGAGACAGAGAGAGAAAGAGAAGCTATGAGTGAGTGAGAGAGAGAAAGAGAAGCTGTGAGTGAGAGAGAGAGAAGCTGTGTGAGAGGGAGAAAAAGAGAAGCTGTGAGTGAGAGAGAAAGAGAAAGAGAAGCTGTGAGTGAGAGAGAGAGAGAAAGAGAATCTGTGAGTGAGAAAGAGAGAGCGAAAGAGAAGCTGTGAGGAAGAGAGAGAGAGAGAGAGAACCTGTGAGTGAGAGAGAGAGAGAGAGAAAGAGAAGCTGTGAGTGAGAGAGAGAGAGAAAAAGAGAAGCTGTGATTGACCGAGAGAGAAAGAGAAGCTGTGAGTGTGTGTGAGGGAGAAAGAGAAGCTGTGAGTGAGAGAGAGATTGAGAAGCTGTAAGTGAGAGATGGAGAGAAAGAGAAGCTGTGAGTGAGAGAGAGAGTGTGAAGCTGTGAGTGAGAGAGAAAGAGAAAGAGAAGCTGTGAGTGAGAGAGAGAGTGAGAAGCTGTGAGTGAGAGAGAGAGAGAAAGTGAAGCTGTGAGTGAGAGACAGAGAGAGAAAGAGAAGCTGTGAGTGAGTGAGAGAGAGAAAGAGAAGCTATGAGAGAGAGAAGCTTTGAGTGAGAGAGAGAGAAATAGAAGCTGTGAGTGAGAAAGAGAGAAAGAGAAGCTGTGAGTGAGAGAGAGAGAGAGAAAGAGAAGCTGTGAGAGAGAGAGAGAGAGAGAGAAAAAGAGAAGCTGTGAGTGAGAGGGAGAGAAAGAGAAGCTGTGAGTGTGTGAGGGAGAGAAAGAGAAGCTGTAAGTGAGAGAGAAATGCTGTGAGTGAGAGAGAGAGTGAGAAGCTGTGAGTGTGAGAGAGAGAGAAAGCGAAGCTGTGAGTGAGAGACAGAGAGAGAAAGAGAAGCTGTGAGTGAGTGAGAGAGAGAAAGAGAAGCTATGAGAGAGAGAGAAGCTTTGAGTGAGAGAGAGAGAAGAGAAGCTGTGATGGAGAGAGAGAGAGAAAGAGAAGCTGTGAGTGAGAGAGAGAGAGAAAGAAAAGCTATGTGAGAGACAGAGAGAGAGAAATCGAAGTGGTAAGTGAGAGAGAGAGAGAGAGAAATTAAAGCTGTGATTGAGAGAGAGAGTGAGAAACTGTGAGTGAGAGAGAGAAAGAAAGAGAAGCTGTGAGTGAGAGAGAGAGAGAAAGAGAACCTGTGAGTGAGTGAGATAGAAAAATGATGCTGTGAGTGAGTGAGAGAGAGAGAAATTGAAGCTGTGAGTGAGGGAGAGAGAGAATGAGAAGCTGTGAGTGAGAGAGAGAGAGAAAGAGAATCTGTGAGTGAGAGAGAGAGAGAGAAAAAGAGAAGCTGTGAGTTAGAGAGAGAGAGAGAGAGAAGTTGTGTGAGAGCAAGAAAGAGAAGCAGTGAGTGAGAGAGAGAGAAAGAGAACCTGTGAGTGAGTAAGAGAGAGAGAAGTTCTGAGTGAGTGAGAGAGAATGAGATGCTTTGAGAGAGAGAGAAAGAGAAGTTGTGAGTGAGAGAGAGAGAAACAGAAGCTGCATTTGAGAGAGAGAAAGAAGCTGTGAGTGTGTGTGTGAGAGAAAGAGAATCTGTGAGTGAGAGAAAGAGAGTGAGAAAGAGAAGCTGTTAGAGAGAGAGAGAGAACCTGTGAATGAGAGAGAGAGAGAGAAGCTGTGAGTGAGAGACAGAGAGAGAGAGAGAAGCTATGAGTGAGTGAGAGAGAGAGAAGCTGTGAGTGACAGAGAGAGAAAAAGAAGCTCTGAGTGAGAGAGAGAGAGAAGCTGTGAGTGAGAGAGAGAGAAGCTGTGTGGGAGAGAGAGAAAGAGAAGCTGTGAGTGAGAGAGAGAGAGAGAGAAAGAGAATCTGTGAGTGAGAAAGAGAGAGAGAAAGAGAAGCTGTGAGTGAGAGAGAGAGAAAGAGAAGCTATGTGAGAGACAGAGAGAGAGAAATCGAAGCTGTGAGTGAGAGAGAGAGAAATTAAAGCTGTGAGAGAGAGAGTGAGAAGCTGTGAGTGAGAGAGAGAGAGAAAGAAAAGCTGTGAGTGAGAGACAGAGAGAGAAAGAGAAGCTATAAGTGAGTGAGAGAGAGAAAGAGAAGCTGTGAGTGAGAGAGAGAGAGAAGCTGTGTGAGAGGGAGAAAAAGAGAAGCTGTGAGTGAGAGAGAGAGAGAAAGAGAATCTGTGAGTGAGAAAGAGAGAGAGAAAGAGAAGCTGTGAGGGAGAGAGAGAGAGAAAGAGAACCTGTGAGTGAGAGAAAGAGAGAGAGAGAAGCTGTGTGTGTGTGTGAGAGAGAAAGAGAACCTATGTGAGAGACAGAGAGAGAAAGAGAAGCTGTGCGTGAGTGAGAGAAAGAAAGAAAGAGAAGCTATGAGAGAGAGAGAGAGAAGCTTTGAGTGAGAGAGAGAAAGAGAAGCTGTGAGTGAGAGAGAGAGAGAGAAAGAGAAGCTGTGAGAGAGAGAGAAAAAGAGAAGCTGTGAGTGAGAGGGAGAGAAAGAGAAGCTGTGAGTGTGTGAGGGAGAGAAAGAGAAGCTGTGAGTGAGAGAGAAAAGCTGTGAGTGAGAGAGAGAGTGAGAAGCTGTGAGTGTGAGAGAGAGAAAAAGCGAAGCTGTGAGTGAGACACAGAGAGAGAAAGAGAAGCTGTGAGTGAGAGAGAGAAAGAGAAGCTATGAGAGAGAGAGAAGCTTTGAGTGAGAGAGAGAGAGAAGAGAAGCTGTGATTGAGAGAGAGAGAGAAAGAGAAGCTGTGAGTGAGAGAGAGAGAGAAAGAGAAGCTACGTGAGAGACAGAGAGAGAGAAATCGAAGTGGTGAGTGAGAGAGAGAGAGAGAGAAATTAAAGCTGTGAGTGAGAGAGAGAGTGAGAAGCTGTGAGTGAGAGAGAGAAAGAAAGAGAAGCTGTGAGAGAGAGAGAGAGAGAGAAAGAGAACCTGTGAGTGAGAGAGATAGAAAAATGATGCTGTGAGTGAGTGAGAGAGTGAGAAATTGAAGCTGTGAGTGAGGGAGAGAGAGAATGAGAAGCTGTGAGTGAGAGAGAGACAGAAAAAAGAGAAGCTGTGTGTGAGAGAGAGAGAGAAAGAGAAGCTGTGTGAGAGAGACAAAGAGAAGCTGTGAGTGAGAGAGAGAGAAGAGAAAGAGCTGTGAGAGAGAGAGAGATGCTGTGAGTGTATGAGAGAGAGAAGCTGTGAGTGAGAGAGAGAGAGAAAGAGAATCTGTGAGTGAGAGAGAGAGAGAAAAAGAGAAGCTGTGAGTGAGAGAGAGAGAGAGAAAGAGAAGCTGTGAGTGAGTAAGAGAGAGAGGAAATCTGAGTGAGTGAGAGAGAAATAGATGCTGTGAGAGAGAGAGAAAGAGAAGTTGTGAGTGAGAGAGAGAGAAAGAGAAGCTGCATTTGAGAGAGAGAAAGAAGCTGTGAGTGTGTGTGTGAGAGAAAGAGAATCTGTGAGTGAGAGAGAGAGAGAAAGAGAAGCTGTGAGTGAGAAAGAGAGAGAGAAAGAGAAGCTGTGAGGGAGAGAGAGAGAAAGACAACCTGTGAGTGAGAGAGCGAGAGAGAGAAAGAGAAGCTGTGAGTGAGAGAGAGAGAAAGAGAAGCTATGTGAGAGACAGAGAGAGAGAAATCGAAGCTGTGAGTGAGAGAGAGAGAAATTAAAGCTGTGAGAGAGAGTGAGAAGCTGTGAGTGAGAGAGAGAGAGAGAAAGAAAAGCTGTGAGTGAGAGACAGAGAGAGAAAGAGAAGCTATGAGTGAGAGAGAGAGAGAAAGAGACGCTGTGAGTGAGAGAGAAAAAAGAGAAGCTTTGAGTGAGAGAGAGAGAAAGAGAAGCTGTGAGTGAGAGAGAGATAAAGAGAAGCTGTGAATGAGAGAGAGAAAAAGAGAAGCTGTGAGTGAGAGAGAGAGAAAGAGAAGCTGTGAGTGTGTGTGAGAGAGAAAGAGAAGCTGTGAGTGAGAGAGAGATTGAGAAGCTGTAAGTGAGAGAGGGAGAGAAAGAGAAGCTGTGAGTGAGAGAAAGTGTGAAGCTGTGAGTGAGAGAGAAAGAGAAAGAGAAGCTGTGACAGAGAGAGAGAGAAGCTGTGAGTGAGAGAGAGAGTGAGAAGCTATGAGTGAAAGAGAGAGAGAAAGCAAAGCTGTGAGTGAGAGATAGAGAGAGGCAGAGAAGCAGGGTGAGAGAGAGAGAGAGAGAAAGAGAAGCTGTGAGTGAGTGAGAGAGAGAGAAAGAGAAGCTGTGAGTGAGAGAGAGAGAGAAAGAGAAGCTGTGATTGAGTGAGAGAGAGAGAGAGAAAGAGAAGCTGTGAGTGAGTGAGAGAGAGAGAGAGAAAGAGAAGCTGTGAGTGAGAGAGAAAAAAGAGAAGCTGTGAGTGAGAGAGAGAAAGAGAAGCTGTGAGTCAGAGAGAGAGAGAAAGAGAATTTGTGTGTGAGAGAGAGAGAGAGAAAGAGAAGCTGTGAGTGAGAGAGAGAGAGAAGCTGTGAGTGACAGAGAGAGAGAGAAAAAGAAGCTCTGAGTGAGAGAGAGAAAGAGAAGCTGTGAGTGAGAGAGAGAGAGAAGCTGTGTGAGAGAGAGATTGAGAAGCTGTAAGTGAGAGAGAGAGAGAAAGAGAAGCTGTGAGTGAGAGAGAGCGTGTGAAGCTGTGAGTGAGAGAGAAAGAGAAGCTGTGAGTGAGAGAGAGAGAGAAAGAGAATCTGTGAGTGAGAAAGAGAGAGAGAAAGAAAAGCTGTGAGGGAGAGAGAGAGAGAAAGAGAACCTGTGAGTGAGAGAGAGAGAGAGAAAGAGAAAGAGAAGCTGTGAGTGACCGAGAGAGAAAGAGAAGCTGTGAGTGTGTGTGTGAGAGAAAGAGAAGCTGTGAGTGAGAGAGAGATTGAGAAGCTGTAAGTGAGAGAGAGAGAGAAAGAGAAGCTGTGAGTGAGAGAGAGTGTGAAGCTGTGAGTGAGAGAGAAAGATAAAGAGAAGCTGTGAGAGAGAGAGAGAGTGAGAAGCTGTGAGTGAGAGAGAGAGTGAGAAGCTATGAGTGAGAGAGAGAGAGAAAGCAAAGCTGTGAGTGAGAGACAGAGAAAGGCAGAGAAGCAGGGTGAGAGCGAGAGAGAGAAAGAGAAGCTGTGAGTGAGTGAGAGAGAGAAAGAGAAGCTGTGAGTGAGAGAGAGAGAGAAAGAGACGCTGTGAGTGAGAGAGAAAAAAGAGAAGCTGTGAGAGAGAGAGAGAGAGAGAAGCTGTGAGTGAGAGAGAGAGAGAGAAAGAGAATTTGTGTGTGTGTGAGAGAGAAAGAGAAGCTGTGAGTGAGAGAGAGAGAAGCTGAGAGTGACAGAGAGAGGGAGAAAAAGAAGCTCTGAGTGAGAGAGAGAAAGAGAAGCTGTGAGTGAGAGAGAAAGAGAAAGAGAAGCTGTGAGTGAGAGAGAGAGAGAGAAAGAGAATCTGTGAGTGAGAAAGAGAGAGAGAAAGAGAAGCTGTGAGGAAGAGAGAGAGAGAGAGAACCTGTGAGTGAGAGAGAGAGAGAGAAAGAGAAGCTGTGAGTGAGAGAGAGAGAGAAAAAGAGAAGCTGTGATTGACCGAGAGAGAAAGAGAAGCTGTGAGTGTGTGTGAGAGAGAAAGAGAAGCTGTGAGTGAGAGAGAGATTGAGAAGCTGTGAGTGAGAGAGAGAGTGAGAAGCTGTGAGTGAGAGAGAGAGAAAGTGAAGCTGTGAGTGAGAGACAGAGAGAGAAAGAGAAGCTGAGAGTGAGTGAGAGAGAGAAAGAGAAGCTATGAGAGAGAGAAGCTTTGAGTGAGAGAGAGAGAAATAGAAGCTGTGAGTGAGAGAGCGAGAAAGAGAAGCTGTGAGTGGGAGAGAGAGAAAGAGAATCTGTGAGTGTGTGAGGGAGAGAAAGAGAAGCTGTGAGTGAGAGAGAGAAAAGCTGTGAGTGAGAGAGAGAGTGAGAAGCTGTGAGTGAGAGAGAGAGAGAAAAAAAAGCGAAGCTGTGTGTGAGAGACAGAGAGAGAAAGAGAGGCTGTGAGAGAGAGAGAGAATGAAAGAGAAGCTGTGAGTGATAGAGAGAGAGAGAGAGAGAGAGAAGCTGGGAGTGAGAGAATGAGAATCTGTGAGTGAGAAAGAGAGAGAGAGAAAGAGAAACTGTGAGTGAGAGAGACAGATAGAAAGAGAAGCTGTGAGTGAGAGAGAGAGAGAGAAGCTGTGAGTGAGAGAGAGAGAGAGAAAGAGAAGCTGTGAGTGAGAGAGAGAGAAAGAGAAGCTGTGAATGAGAGAGAGAGAGAGAGAAGCTGTGACTGACAGACAGAGAGAGAAAGAGAAGTTGTGAGTGAGAGAGAGAGAAGCTGTGAGTGTGTGTGAGAGAGAAAGTGAAGCTGTGACTGAGAGAGAGAGAGAGAGAAGCTGTGAGTGAGAGAGGGAGAGAAAGTGAAGCTGTGAGTGAGATAGAGAGAGAACGAGAAGCTGTGTGTGTGTGAGAAAGAGAAGCTGTGAGTGAGAGAGAGAGAGAGAAGCTGTGAGTGAGTGAGAGAGAGAGAAAGAGAAGCTGTGAGTGAGACAGAGAGAAAGAGAAGCTATGAGTGTGTGAGAGAGAGAAGCTGTGAGTGAGAGTGAGAAAGAGAGAGAGAAGCTGTGAGTGTGTGAGAGAGAGAAGCTGTGAGTGAGAGTGAGAAGCTGTGAGTGAGAGAGAGAAGCTGTGAGTGAGAGAGAGAAGCTGTGAGTAAGAGAGAAAGAGAGAAATAGAAACTATGAGTGAGAGAGATAGATAGAGAGAAGCTGCGAGTGAGAGAGAGAGAGAAGCTGTGTGTGAGAGAGAAAAAAAGAGAAGCTGTGAGTGAGAGAGAGAGAGAAAGAGAAGTTGTGAGTGAGAGAGAGACAGAAGATGTGAGTGAGAGAGAAAGAGAGGCTGTGAGTGAGAGAGAGAGAGAATGAAAGAGAAGCTGTGAGTGATAGAGAGAGAGAGATGCTGGGATTGAGAGAATGAGAAGCTGTGAGTGAGAAAGAGAGAGAGAGAAAGAGAAACTGAGTGAGAGAGACAGAGAGAAAGAGAAGCTGTGAGTGAGTGAGAGAGAGAAGCTGTGAGTGAGAGAGAGAGAGAGAGAGAAAGAGAAGCTGTGAGTGAGAGAGAAAGAAAGAGAAGCTCTGAATGAGAGAGAGAGAAAGAGAAGCTGTGAGTGAGAGAGAGAGAGAAAGAGAAGCTGTGAGTGAGATAGAGAGAGAGAACGAGAAGCTGTGTGTGAGATAGAAAGAGAAGCTGTGAGAGAGAGAGAGAAGCTGTGAGTTAGAGAGAGAGAGAGAAAGAGAAGCTGTGAGTGAGAGAGAGAAAGGTAAGGTATGAGGGTGAGAGAGAGAGAAGCTGTGAGTGAGAGTGAGAAGCTGTGAGTGAGAGAGAGAGAAAGAGAAGCTGTATGTGTGTGTGTGCGAGAGAGAAGCTGTGTGTGTGTGAGAGAGAAGCTGTGTGTTAGAGAGAGAGAGAGAAAGAGAAGCTGTGAGAGAGAGAGAGAGAAGCTGTGAGTGAGAGAGAGAAAGAGAGAGAGAAGCTGTGAGTGTGAGAGAGAGTGTGTTAAAGATAAGTTGTGAGTGAGTGAGAGAGAGAGAAAAGCTGTGAGTGAAAGAGAGAAAGAGAAGCTGTGAGTGAGTGAGAGAGAGAGAAATAGAAGCTATGAGTGAGAGAGAGAGATAGAGAGAAGCTGTGAGTGAGAGAGAGAGAAGCTGTGTGTGAAAGAGAGAAACTGTGAGTAAGAGAGAAAGAGAGAAATAGAAACTATGAGTGAGAGAGAGAGATAGAGACAAGCTGTGAGTGAGAGAGAGAGAGAGAGGCTGTGTGTGTGAGAGAGAAAAAGAAGCTGTGAGTGAGAGAGAGAGAGAGAGATGCTGTGAGTGAGAGAAAGATTGAGAAAGAGAAGTTATGAGAGAGAAAGAGAAGCTGTGTGAGAGAGAGAGAGAGAAAAAAGAGAAGCTGTGAGAGAGAGAGTGAGAGGAAGAGATGCTGTGAGTTTGAGAGAGAGAGAAAGAGAAGCTGTGAGTGAGAGAGAGAGAGAAAGAGAAGCTGTGAGTGAGATAGAGAGAGAGAAAGAGAAGCTATGAGAGAGAGAGACAGAAGCTGTGAGTGATAGAGAGAGAGAGATGCTGGGAATGAGAGAATGAGAAGCTGTGAGTGAGAAAGAGAGAGAGAGAAAGAGAAACTGAGTGAGAGAGACAGAGAGAAAGAGAAGCTGTGAGTGAGTGAGAGAGAGAGAGAAGCTGTGAGTGAGAGAGAAAGAAAGAGAAGCTCTGAATGAGAGAGAGAGAAAGAGAAGCTGTGAGTGAGAGAGAGTGAGAAAGAGAAGCTGTGAGTGAGATAGAGAGAGAGAACGAGAAGCTGTGTGTGAGATATGAGGGTAAGGTATGAGGGTGAGAGAGAGAGAAGTTGTGAGTGAGAGAGAGAGAAGCTGTGAGTGTGTGTGAGAGAGAAAGTGAAGCTGTGACTGAGAGAGAGAGAGAGAGAGAAGCTGTGAGTGAGAGAGGGAGAGAAAGTGAAGCTGTGAGTGAGATAGAGAGAGAACGAGAAGCTGTGTGTGTGTGAGAAAGAGAAGCTGTGAGTGAGAGAGAGAGAGAGAAGCTGTGAGTGAGTGAGAGAGAGAGAAAGAGAAGCTGTGAGTGAGACAGAGAGAAAGAGAAGCTATGAGTGTGTGAGAGAGAGAAGCTGTGAGTGAGAGTGAGAAAGAGAGAGAGAAGCTGTGAGTGTGTGAGAGAGAGAAGCTGTGAGTGAGAGTGAGAAGCTGTGAGTGAGAGAGAGAAGCTGTGAGTGAGAGAGAGAAGCTGTGAGTAAGAGAGAAAGAGAGAAATAGAAACTATGAGTGAGAGAGATAGATAGAGAGAAGCTGCGAGTGAGAGAGAGAGAGAAGCTGTGTGTGAGAGAGAAAAAAAGAGAAGCTGTGAGTGAGAGAGAGAGAGAAAGAGAAGTTGTGAGTGAGAGAGAGACAGAAGATGTGAGTGAGAGAGAAAGAGAGGCTGTGAGTGAGAGAGAGAGAATGAAAGAGAAGCTGTGAGTGATAGAGAGAGAGAGATGCTGGGATTGAGAGAATGAGAAGCTGTGAGTGAGAAAGAGAGAGAGAGAAAGAGAAACTGAGTGAGAGAGACAGAGAGAAAGAGAAGCTGTGAGTGAGTGAGAGAGAGAGAGAAGCTGTGAGTGAGAGAGAGAGAGAGAAAGAGAAGCTGTGAGTGAGAGAGAAAGAAAGAGAAGCTCTGAATGAGAGAGAGAGAAAGAGAAGCTGTGAGTGAGAGAGAGAGAGAAAGAGAAGCTGTGAGTGAGATAGAGAGAGAACGAGAAGCTGTGTGTGAGATAGAAAGAGAAGCTGTGAGAGAGAGAGAGAGAAGCTGTGAGTTAGAGAGAGAGAGAGAAAGAGAAGCTGTGAGTGAGAGAGAGAAAGGTAAGGTATGAGGGTGAGAAAGAGAAGCTGTGAGTGAGATAGAGAGAGAGAACGAGAAGCTGTGTGTGAGATATGAGGGTAAGGTATGAGGGTGAGAGAGAGAGAAGCTGTGAGTGAGAGTGAGAAGCTGTGAGTGAGAGAGAGAGAGAAAGAGAAGCTGTATGTGTGTGTGTGCGAGAGAGAAGCTGTGTGTGAGAGAGAGAGAAGCTGTGTGTTAGAGAGAGAGAGAGAAAGAGAAGCTGTGTGTGTGTGAGAGAGAGAAGCTGTGAGTGAGAGAGAGAAAGAGAGAGAGAAGCTGTGAGTGTGAGAGAGAGTGTGATAAAGATAAGTTGTGAGTGAGTGAGAGAGAAAGAGAAGCTGTGAGTGAGTGAGAGAGAGAGAAATAGAAGCTATGAGTGAGAGAGAGATAGAGAGAAGCTGTGAGTGAGAGAGAGAGAGAAAGAGAAGCTGTGAGTGAGATAGAGAGAGAGAACGAGAAGCTGTGTGTGAGATAGAAAGAGAAGCTGTGAGAGAGAGAGAGAAGCTGTGAGTTAGAGAGAGAGAGAGAAAGAGAAGCTGTGAGTGAGAGAGAGAAAGGTAAGGTATGAGTGTGTGAGAGAGAGAAGCTGTGAGTGAGAGTGAGAAGCTGTGAGTGAGAGAGAGAGAAAGAGAAGCTGTATGTGTGTGTGTGCGAGAGAGAAGCTGTGTGTGTGAGAGAGAGAAGCTGTGTGTTAGAGAGAGAGAGAGAAAGAGAAGCTTTGAGAGAGAGATAGAAGCTGTGAGTGAGAGAGAGAAAGAGAGAGAGAAGCTGTGAGTGTGAGAGAGAGTGTGATAAAGATAAGTTGTGAGTGAGTGAGAGAGAGAGAGAAGCTGTGAGTGAAAGAGAGAAAGAGAAGCTGTGAGTGAGTGAGAGAGAGAAATAGAAGCTATGAGTGAGAGAGAGAGATAGAGAGAAGCTGTGAGTGAGAGAGAGAGAGAAGCTGTGTGTGAAAGAGAGAAACTGTGAGTAAGAGAGAAAGAGAGAAATAGAAACTATGAGTGAGAGAGAGAGATAGAGACAAGCTGTGAGTGAGAGAGAGAGAGAGGCTGTGTGTGTGAGAGAGAAAAAGAGAAGCTGTGAGTTAGAGAGAGAGAAAGAGAAGCAGTGAGTGAGAGAGAGAGAAAGAGAAGCTATGAGAGAGAGAGAGACAGAAGCTGTGAGTGAGAGAGAAAGAGAGGCTGTGAGTGAGAGAGAGAGAATGAAAGAGAAGCTGTGAGTGATAGAGAGAGAGAGAGAAGCTGGGAGTGAGAGAATGAGAAGCTGTGAGTGAGAAAGAGAGAGAGAGAAAGAGAAACTGTGAGTGAGAGAGACAGAGAGAAAGAGAAGCTGTGAGTGAGAGAGAGAGAGTGAAGCTGTGAGTGAGAGAGAGAAAGAGAGAAAGAGAAGCTGTGAGTGAGAGAGAGAAAGAGAAGCTGTAACTGAGAGACAGAGAGAGAAAGAGAAGTTGTGAGTGAGAGAGAGAGAGAAGCTGTGAGTGTGTGTGAGAGAGAAAAAGAAGCTGTGAGTGAGAGAGAGAGAGAGAGAGATGCTGTGAGTGAGAGAAAGATTGAGAAAGAGAAGTTATGAGAGAGAAAGAGAAGCTGTGTGAGAGAGAGAGAGAGAAAAAAGAGAAGCTGTGAGAGAGAGAGTGAGAGGAAGAGATGCTGTGAGTTTGAGAGAGAGAGAAAGAGAAGCTGTGAGTGAGAGAGAGAGAGAGAAAGAGAGGCTGTGAGTGAGATAGAGAGAGAGAAAGAGAAGCTATGAGAGAGAGAGACAGAAGATGTGAGTGAGAGAGAAAGAGAGGCTGTGAGTGAGAGAGAGAGAATGAAAGAGAAACAGTGAGTGATAGAGAGAGAGAGATGCTGGGAATGAGAGAATGAGAAGCTGTGAGTGAGAAAGAGAGAGAGAGAAAGAGAAACTGAGTGAGAGAGACAGAGAGAGAGAAGCTGTGAGTGAGAGAAAGAGAAACTGTGAGTAAGAGAGAAAGAGAAATAGAAGCTATGAGTGAGAGAGAGAGATAGAGAGAAGCTGCGAGTGAGAGAGAGAGAGAAGCTGTGTGTGAGAGAGAGAAAAAGAGAAGCTGTGAGTGAGAGAGAGAAGAAAGAGAAGCCGTGAGTGAGAGAGAGAGAGAGAAAGAGAAGCTATGAGAGAGAGAGAGACAGAAGATGTGAGTGAGAGAGAAAGAGAGGCTGTGAGTGAGAGAGAGAGAACGAAAGAGAAGCTGTGAGTGATAGAGAGAGAGAGATGCTGGGAATGAGAGAATGAGAAGCTGTGAGTGAGAAAGAGAGAGAGAGAAAGAGAAACTGAGTGAGAGAGACAGAGAGAAAGAGAAGCTGTGAGTGAGTGAGAGAGAGAGAGAAGCTGTGAGTGAGAGAGAAAGAAAGAGAAGCTCTGAATGAGAGAGAGAGAAAGAGAAGCTGTGAGTGAGAGAGAGTGAGAAAGAGAAGCTGTGAGTGAGATAGAGAGAGAGAACGAGAAGCTGTGTGTGAGATAGAAAGAGAAGCTGTGTGAGAGAGAGAGAGAAGCTGTGAGTTAGAGAGATAGAGAAAGAGAAGCTGTGAGTGAGAGAGAGAAAGGTAAGGTATGAGGGTGAGAGAGAGAGAAGCTGTGAGTGAGAGTGAGAAGCTGTGAGTGAGAGAGAGAGAGAAAGAGAAGCTGTATGTGTGTGTGTGCGAGAGAGAAGCTGTGTGTGTGAGAGAGAGAAGCTGTGTGTTAGAGAGAGAGAGAGAAAGAGAAGCTGTGTGTGTGAGAGAGAGAGAAGCTGTGAGTGAGAGAGAGAAAGAGAGAGAGAAGCTGTGCGTGTGAGAGAGAGTGTGATAAAGATAAGTTGTGAGTGAGTGAGAGAGAAAGAGAAGCTGTGAGTGAGTGAGAGAGAGAGAAATAGAAGCTATGAGTGAGAGAGAGATAGAGAGAAGCTGTGAGTGAGAGAGAGAGAGAGAAGCTGTGTGTGAAAGAGAGAAACTGTGAGTAAGAGAGAAAGAGAGAAATAGAAACTATGAGTGAGAGAGAGAGATAGAGAGAAGCTGTGAGTGAGAGAGAGAGAGAGGCTGTGTGTGAGAGAGAGAAAAAGAGAAGCTGTGAGTTAGAGAGAGAGAAAGAGAAGCTGTGAGTGAGAGAGAGAGAAAGAGAAGCTATGAGAGAGAGAGAGACAGAAGCTGTGAGTGAGAGAGAAAGAGAGGCTGTGAGTGAGAGAGAGAGAATGAAAGAGAAGCTGTGAGTGATAGAGAGAGAGAGAAGCTGGGAGTGAGAGAATGAGAAGCTGTGAGTGAGAAAGAGAGAGAGAAAGAGAAACTGTGAGTGAGAGAGACAGAGAGAAAGAGAAGCTGTGAGTGAGAGAGAGAGAGTGAAGCTGTGAGTGAGAGAGAGAGAGAGAAAGAGAAGCTGTGAGTGAGAGAGAGAGAAAGAAAGAGAAGCTGTGAATGAGAGAGAGAGAGAAAGAGAAGCTGTAACTGAGAGACAGAGAGAGAAAGAGAAGTTGTGAGTGAGAGAGAGAGAGAAGCTGTGAGTGTGTGTGAGAGAGAAAGAGAAGCTGTGAGTGAGAGAGAGATGCTGTGAGTGAGAGAAAGATTGAGAAAGAGAAGTTATGAGAGAGAAAGAGAAACTGTGTGAGAGAGAGAGAGATAAAAGAGAAGCTGTGAGAGAGAGAGTGAGAGGAAGAGATGCTGTGAGTTTGAGAGAGAGAGAAAGAGAAGCTGTGAGTGAGATAGAGAGAGAAAGAGAAGCTGTGAGTGAGATAGTGAGAGAGAATGAGAAGCTGTGTGTGTGAGAGAAAGAGAAGCTGTGAGTGAGAGAGAGAGAGAAGCTGTGAGTGAGAGAGAGAGTAGCTGTATGTGTGTGTGTGTGAGAGAGAAGCTGTGAGTGAGAGAGAGAAGCTGTGTGTTAGAGAGAGAGAGAGAAAGAGAAGCTGTGAGAGAGAAAGAGAGAGAGAATCTGTGAGTGAGAGAGAGAAAGAGAGAGAGAAGCTGTGAGTGTGAGAGAGTGTGTGATAAAGAGAAGTTGTGAATGAGTGAGAGAGAGAGAGAAGCTGTGAGTGAGAGAAAGAGAAAGAGAAACTGTGAGTAAGAGAGAAAGAGAGAAATAGAAGCTATGAGTGAGAGAGAGAGAGAGAGAAGCTGTGAGTGAGAGAGAGAGAGAAGCTGTGTGTGAGAGAGAGAAAAAGAGAAGCTGTGAGTGAGAGAGAGAAAAAGAGAAGCTATGAGAGAGAGAGAGACAGAAGCTGTGAGTGAGAGAGAAAGAGAGGCTGTGAGTGATGGAGAGAGAGAGAAGCTGGGAGTGAGAGAATGAGAAGCTGTGAGTGAGTGAGAGAGAGAGAGAAGCTGTGAGTGAGAGAGAGAGAGAGAAAGAGAAGCTTTGAGTGAGAGAGAAAGAAAAAGAAGCTGTGAATGAGAGAGAGAGAGAAAGAGAAGCTGTGAGTGAGAGAGAGAGAGAAAGAGAAGCTGTGAGTGAGATAGAGAGAGAGAACGAGAAGCTGTGTGTGAGAGAGAAAGAGAAGCTGTGAGTGAGAGAGAGATAGAGAAGCTGTGAGAGAGAGAGAGAGAAAGAGAAGCTGTGAGTGAGAGAGAGAGAGAGAAGCTTTGTGTTAGAGAGAGAGAGAGAGAAAGAGAAGCTGTGTGTGTGTGAGAGAGAGAAGCTGTGAGTGAGAGAGAGAAAGAGAGAGAGAAGCTGTGAGTGTGAGAGAGAGTGTGATAAAGAGAAGTTGTTTGTGAGTGAGTGAGAGAGAGAAGCTGTGAGTGAGAGAGAGAGAGAGAAAGAGAAGCTGTGAGTGAGAGAGAAAGAAAAAGAAGCTGTGAATGAGAGAGAGAGAGAAAGAGAAGCTGAGAGTGAGAGAGAGAAAGAGAAGCTGTGAGTGAGATAGAGAGAGAGAGAACGAGAAGCTGTGTGTGAGAGAGAAAGAGAAGCTGTGAGTGAGAGAGAGAGATAGAGAAGCTGTGAGTTAGAGAGAGAGAGAAAGAGAAGCTGTGAGTGAGAGAGAGAGAGAAGCTGTGTGTTAGAGAGAGAGAGAGAAAGAGAAGCTGTGTGTGACAGAGAAAGAGAAGCTGTGAGTTAGAGAGAGAGAAAGAGAAGCTGTGTGTGAGAGAGAAAGAGAAGCTGTGAGTTAGAGAGAGAGAAAGAGAAGCTGTGAGTGAGAGAGAGAGAAAGAGAAGCTATGAGAGAGAGAGAGACAGAAGCTGTGAGTGAGAGAGAAAGAGAGGCTGTGAGTGAGAGAGAGAGAATGAAAGAGAAGCTGTGAGTGATAGAGAGAGAGAGAAGCTTGGAGTGAGAGAATGAGAAGCTGTGAGTGAGAAAGAGAGAGAGAGAAAGAGAAACTGTGAGTGAGAGAGACAGAGAGAAAGAGAAGCTGTGAGTGAGAGAGAGAGAGTGAAGCTGTGAGTGAGAGAGAGAGAGAGAAAGAGAAGCTGTGAGTGAGAGAGAGAGAAAGAAAGAGAAGCTGTGAATGAGAGAGAGAGAGAAAGAGAAGCTGTAACTGAGAGACAGAGAGAGAAAGAGAAGTTGTGAGTGAGAGAGAGAGAGAAGCTGTGAGTGTGTGTGAGAGAGAAAGAGAAGCTGTGAGTGAGAGAGAGATGCTGTGAGTGAGAGAAAGATTGAGAAAGAGAAGTTATGAGAGAGAAAGAGAAACTGTGTGAGAGAGAGAGAGATAAAAGAGAAGCTGTGAGAGAGAGAGTGAGAGGAAGAGATGCTGTGAGTTTGAGAGAGAGAGAAAGAGAAGCTGTGAGTGAGATAGAGAGAGAAAGAGAAGCTGTGAGTGAGATAGTGAGAGAGAATGAGAAGCTGTGTGTGTGAGAGAAAGAGAAGCTGTGAGTGAGAGAGAGAGAGAAGCTGTGAGTGAGAGAGAGAGTAGCTGTATGTGTGTGTGTGTGTGAGAGAAGCTGTGAGTGAGAGAGAGAGAAGCTGTGTGTTAGAGAGAGAGAGAGAAAGAGAAGCTGTGAGAGAGAAAGAGAGAGAGAATCTGTGAGTGAGAGAGAGAAAGAGAGAGAGAAGCTGTGAGTGTGAGAGAGTGTGTGATAAAGAGAAGTTGTGAATGAGTGAGAGAGACAGAGAAGCTGTGAGTGAGAGAAAGAGAAAGAGGAACTGTGAGTAAGAGAGAAAGAGAGAAATAGAAGCTATGAGTGAGAGAGAGAGAGAGAGAAGCTGTGAGTGAGAGAGAGAGAGAAGCTGTGTGTGAGAGAGAGAAAAAGAGAAGCTGTGAGTGAGAGAGAGAGAAAGAGAAGCTGTGAGTGAGAGAGAGAAAAAGAGAAGCTATGAGAGAGAGAGAGACAGAAGCTGTGAGTGAGAGAGAAAGAGAAGCTGTGAGTGATGGAGAGAGAGAGAAGCTGGGAGTGAGAGAATGAGAAGCTGTGAGTGAGTGAGAGAGAGAGAGAAGCTGTGAGTGAGAGAGAGAGAGAGAAAGAGAAGCTTTGAGTGAGAGAGAAAGAAAAAGAAGCTGTGAATGAGAGAGAGAGAAAGAGAAGCTGTGAGTGAGAGAGAGAGAGAAAGAGAAGCTGTGAGTGAGATAGAGAGAGAGAACGAGAAGCTGTGTGTGAGAGAGAAAGAGAAGCTGTGAGTGAGAGAGAGATAGAGAAGCTGTGAGAGAGAGAGAGAGAAAGAGAAGCTGTGAGTGAGAGAGAGAGAGAGAAGCTTTGTGTTAGAGAGAGAGAGAGAGAAAGAGAAGCTGTGTGTGTGTGAGAGAGAGAAGCTGTGAGTGAGAGAGAGAAAGAGAGAGAGAAGCTGTGAGTGTGAGAGAGAGTGTGATAAAGAGAAGTTGTTTGTGAGTGAGTGAGAGAGAGAAGCTGTGAGTGAGAGAGAGAGAGAGAAAGAGAAGCTGTGAGTGAGAGAGAAAGAAAAAGAAGCTGTGAATGAGAGAGAGAGAGAAAGAGAAGCTGAGAGTGAGAGAGAGAGAGAAAGAGAAGCTGTGAGTGAGATAGAGAGAGAGAGAACGAGAAGCTGTGTGTGAGAGAGAAAGAGAAGCTGTGAGTGAGAGAGAGAGATAGAGAAGCTGTGAGTTAGAGAGAGAGAGAGAAAGAGAAGCTGTGAGTGAGAGAGAGAGAGAAGCTGTGTGTTAGAGAGAGAGAGAGAAAGAGAAGCTGTGTGTGTGAGAGAGAGATAAGCTGTGAGTGAGAGAGAGAAAGAGAGAGAGAAGCTGTGAGTGTGAGAGAGAGTGTGATAAAGAGAAGTTGTTTGTGAGTGAGTGAGAGAGAGAAGCTGTGAGTGAAAGAGAGAAAGAGAAGCTGTGAGTGAGTGAGAGAGAGAGAAATAGAAGCTATGAGTGAGAGAGAGAGATAGAGAGAAGCTGTGAGTGAGAGAGAGAGAGAAGCTGTGTGTGAAAGAGAGAAAGAGAAACTGTGAGTAAGGGAGAGAGAGAGAAAGAGAAACTGTGAGTGAGAGAGAGAAAGAGAAGCTGTGAGTGAGATAGAGAGAGAGAATGAGAAGCTGTGTGTGAGAGAGAAAGAGAAGCTGTGAGTGAGTGAGAGAGAGAGAGAGAAGCTGTGAGTAAGAGAGAGAGAGAGAGAAAGAGAAGCTGTGAGTGAGAGAGAGAGAGAGAAAGATAAGCTATGAGTGTGTGAGAGAGAGAAGCTGTGTGTTAGAGAGAGAGAGAAAGAGAAGCTGTGTGTGTGAGAGAGAGAGAAGCTGTGAGTGAGAGAGAGAAAGAGAGAGAAGCTGTGAGTGTGTGAGAGAGTGTGATAAAGAGAAGTTGTGAGTGAGTGAGAGAGAGAGAGAGAAGCTGTGAGTGAAAGAGAGAAAGAGAAGCTGTGAGTGAGATAGAGAGAGAAAAAGAGAAGCTTTGAGAGAGAGAGTGAGAGAGAAAGAGAAGCTGTGAGTAGAGAGAGAGAGAAAGAGGAGCTGTGAGTGAAAGAGAGAAAGAGAAGCTGTGAGTGAGAGAGAGTGAGAAGCTGTGAGTGTGTGTGTGAGAAAAAAGCTTTGAGTTAGAGAAAGAGAGAAAGAGAAGCTGTGAGTGAGAGAGAGAGAGAAAGAGCTGTGAGTGAGAGAGAGAGAGAGAAGCTGTGTGTGTGTGAGAGAGAGAGAAAGAGAAGCTGTGAGTGAGAGAAGAGAGAGAGAAAGAGAAGCTGTGAGTGTGAGAAGAGAGAGAGAAAGAGAAGCTGTGAGTGAGACACAGAAGCTGTGAGTGAGGGAGAGAGAGAGAGAAGCTGTGAGTGAGAGAGAAAGAGAAACTGTGAGTGAGAGAGAGAGAGAGAAAGAGAAGCTGTGAGTGTGTGTGAGAGAGAAGCTGTGAGTGAGTGAGAGAGAGAGAATGACAAGCTGTTTGTGTGAGAGAGATAAAGAGAAGTTGTGAGTGAGAAAAGAGAGAGATAGAAAGAAAGAGTAGCTGTGAGTGAGAAAGAGAGAGAGAGAAGCTGTGAGAGAGAGAGAAGGAGAAGCTGTTAGTAAGAGAGAGAGAAAGAGAAGCTGTGAGTGAGAGAAGAGAGAGAGAAAGAGAAGTTGTGAGTGAGAGGGAGAGACAGAGAAGCTGTGAGTGGGAGAGGGAGAGAGAAAGAGAAGCTGTGAGTGAGAGAGAGAGAGAAGCTGTGAGTGAGAGAGAGAAAGAGAAGCTGTGAGAGAGAGAGAGAAAGAGCTGTGAGTAGAGAGAGAGAGAAAGAGAAGCTGTGAGTGAGAGAGAGTGAAGCTGTGAGTGAGAGAATGAGAAGTTTTGAGTGAGAAAGAGAGAGAGAGAGAAAGAGAAACAGTGAGAGAGACAGAGAGAAAGAGAAGCTGTGAGTGAGTGAGAGAGGGAGAGAAGCTGTGAGTGAGAGAGAGAGAGAAAGAGAAGCTGTGAGAGAGAGAGAGAGTGAGAGGAAGAGATGCTGTGAGTTTGAGAGAGAGAGAGAAAGAGAAGCTGTGAGTGAGAGAGAGAGAGAAAGAGAAGCTGTGAGTGAGATAGAGAGAGAGAACGAGAAGCTGTGTGTGTGAGAGAAAGAGAATCTGTGAGTGAGAGAGAGAGAGGGAAGCTGTGAGTGAGAGAGAGAGAGAGAGAAGCTGTGAGTGAGTGAGAGAGAGAGAGAAGCTGTGAGTGAAAGAGAGAAATTGAAGCTGTGAGTGAGTGAGAGAGAGAGAGAAAGAGAAGCTGTGAGTGAGATAGAGAGAGAGAACGAGAAGCTGTGTGTGTGAGAGAAAGAGAAGCTGTAAGTGAGAGAGAGAGAGAGAGAGAGAATGAGTACCTGTAATTGAGAGAGAGAGAGAGAAGGAGAAGCTGTGAGTGAGAGAGAGAGAAAGAGAAGCTGTGTGTGAGAGAGAGAGAGAAAGAGAAGCTGTGACTGAGAGAGAGAGAGAGAGAAAGAGAAGTGAGTGAGAGAGAGAGAGAATGAGAAGTTGTGAGTGACAGAGAGTGAAAGAGAAGCTGTGAGTGAGTGAGAGAGAGAGAAATTGAAGCTTTGAGTGAGAGAGAGAGAGAAGCTTTGTGTGAGAGAAAGTGAGAAAAAGAGAAGCTGTGAAAGAGAGAGTGAGAAGCTGTGAGTGAGAGAGAGAGAGAGAGAAAGAGAAGCTGTAAGAGAGAGAGAAGCTGTGAGTGAGAGAGAGAGTGAGAAGCTGTGAGTGAGAGAGAGAGAAAGTGAAGCTGTGAGTGAGAGAAAGAGAGAGAAAGAGAAGCTGTGTGAGAGAGAGAGAGAGAAAGAGAAGCTGTGAGTGAGAGAGAGAGAGAAAGAGTAACTGTGAGTGAGAGAGAGAGAAAGAGAAGCTGTGAGTGAGTGAGAGAGAGAGAGAGAAAGGGAAGATGTGAGTGAGAAAAAAAGAGAAGCTGTGAGAGAGAGAGAAAGAAAGAGAAGCTGTGAGTGTGAGATAAAGTGAGAGAAAGAGAAGCTGTGAGTGTGAGAGTGAGTGAGAGAAAGAGATGCTGTGAGTGTGTGAGAGAGAAAGAGAAGCTGTGTGTGAGAGGGAGAGAGAGAAAGAGAAGCTGTGAGTGTGAGAGAGACAGAGAAGCTGTGAGTGACAGAGAGAGAGAGAGAGAGAGAAGCTGTGAGTGACAGAGAAAGAGAAGCTGTGAGTGAGTGAGTGAGTGAGAGAAAGAGAAGACGTGAGTGAGAGAGAAAAAGAGAAGCTGTGAGTGAGAGAGAGAGAGAAAGAGAAGCTGTGAGTGTGAGAGAGAGTGAGAGAAAGAGATGCTGTGAGTGTGTTAGAGAGAAAGAGAAGCTGTGAGTGAGAGAGAAAGAGAAGCTGTGAGTGAGAGAGAGAGAGAGAGAAGCTGTGAGTTACAGAGAGAGAGAGAAAGAGAAGCTGTGAGTGAGAGAGAAAGAGAAGCTGTGAGTAACAGAGAGAGAGAAGCTGTGAGTGTGAGAGAGAGAAATTGAAGCTGTGAGTGTGTGTGAGAGAGAAAAAGCTGTATGTGTGTGAGAGAAATAGAAGTTGTGTGTGAGAGTGTGTGAGAGAGAAATAGAAGCTGCTTTGTGAGAGGGAGAGAGAAAGAGAAGCTGTGTGAGAGAGAAAGAAAGAAAGAGAAGTTGTGAGTGAGACAGTGAGAGAGCGAAATAAAAACAGTGAGTTAGAGAGAGAGTGAAAATGAAGCTGTGAGTGAGAGAGTGAGAAATTGAACCTGTGAGTGAGAGAGAGAAAGAAAGAGAAGCTGTGAGTGTGAGAGACAGAAGCTGTGAGTGAGTGAGAGATAGAGAGAGAGAGAGAGAAGCTGTGAGTGAGAGAGAGAGAGAAAGAAAAGCTGTGTGGGTGTGAGAGAGAAAGAGAAGCTGTTAGTGAGAGAGAGGGAGAGTATAAGAGAAGTTGTGAGTGAGAGAGAGAGAGAGAAGCTGAGAGTGAGAGAGAGAAGCTGTGAATGAGAGAGAGAGAAGGAGAAGCTGTGAGTGAGAGAGAGAGAGAAGCTGTGAGTGAGAGAGAGAGAAAGAAGCTGTGAGTGAGTGAGAGAGAAGCTGTGAGTGACAGAGAGAGAAGATGTGAGTGAGAGAGAGAGAGAAAGAGAAGCTGTGTGAGAGAGAGAAAGAAAGAGAAGTTGTGAGTGAGAGAGAGAGAAAGAGCTGTGAGTGAGAGAGAGAGAGAGAAGCTGTGTGTGTGTGTGAGAGAGAGAAAGAGAAGCTGTGAGTGAGAGAAGAGAGAGAGAAAGAGAAGCTGTGAGTGTGAGAAGAGAGAGAGAAAGAGAAGCTGTGAGTGAGAGACAGAAGCTGTGAGTGAGGGAGAGAGAGAGAAGCTGTGAGTGAGAGGGATAGAGAGAGAAAGAGAAACTGTGAGTGAGAGAGAGAGAGAGAAAGAGAAGCTGTGAGTGTGTGTGAGAGAGAAGCTGTGAGTGAGTAAGAGAGAGAGAAAGAGAAGCTGTTTGTGTGAGAGAGATAAAGAGAAGTTGTGAGTGAGAAAAGAGAGAGATAGAAAGAAAGAGTAGCTGTGAGTGAGAAAGAGAGAGAGAGGAGCTGTGTGTGTGTGAGAGAGAGAAGCTGTTAGTAAGAGAGAGAGAAAGAGAAGCTGTGATTGAGAGAAGAGAGAGAGAAAGAGAAGTTGTGAGTGAGTGGGAGAGACAGAGAAGCTGTGAGTGAGAGAGAGAGAGAAAGAGAAGCTGTGAGTGAGAGAGAGAGAGAGAGAAGCTGTGAGTGAGAGAGAGAGAGAGAAAGAGAAGCTGTGAGAGAGAGAGAAAAAGAGCTGTGAGTAGAGAGAGAGAGAAAGAGAAGCTGTGAGTGAGAGAGAGTGAAGCTGTGAGTGAGAGAGAGTGAGAAGCTGTGAGTGTGTGTGAGAGAGAAAGAAGCTTTGAGTGAGAGAAAGAGAGAAAGAGAAGCTGTGAGTGAGTGAGAGAGAAAGAGCTGTGAGTGAGAGAGAGAGAGAAGCTGTGTGTGAGAGAGAGAGAGAGAAAGAGAAGCTGTGAGTGAGAGAGAGAGAAAGAGAAGCTGTGAGTGAGAGAAGAGAGAGAGAAATAGAAGCTGTGAGTGAGAGAGAGAAAGAGAAGCTTTGAGAGAGAGAGTGAGAGAGAAAGAGAAGCTGTGCATAGAGAGAGAGAGAAAGAGAAGCTGTGAATGAGAGAGAGAGGGAAGCTGTGGGTGAGAGAGAATGAGAAGCTGTGAGTGTGTGTGAGAGAGAAAGCTTTGAGTGAGAGAAAGAGAGAAAGAGAAGCTGTGAGTGAGAGAGAGAGAAAGAGAAGCTGTGTGGGTGTGAGAGAGAAAGAGAAGCTGTTAGTGAGAGAGAGAGTATAAGAGAAGTTGTGAGTGAGAGAGCGAGAGTAGCTGAGAGTGAGAGAGAGAAGCTGTGAATGAGAGAGAGAGAGAAAGAAGCTGTGAGTGAGTGAGAGAGAAGCTGTGAGTGAGAGAGAGAGAAGATGTGAGTGAGAGAGAGAGAGAAAGAGAAGCTGTGAGTGAAAGAGAGAGAAAGAGAAGCTGTGAGTGAGAGGGAGATATAGAAAGAGAAGCTGTAGGTGAGAGAGAGAGAAGCTGTGAGTGAGAGAGAGAGATAGAAGCTGTGAGTGAGTGAGAGAGTAGCTGTGAGTGAGAGAGAGAGAAAGAGAAGCTGAGTGAGATGGAGAGAGAAAGAGAAGGTGTGAGAGAGAGATAGGAGAGAAAGATAAGCTGTGAGTGAGGGAGAGAGAGAGAGAGAGAAGCTGTGAGTGAGAGAGAGAGAAAGAAAGAGAAGCAGTGTGTGTGTGAGAGAGAAAGAGAAGCTGTTAGTGTGAGAGAGAGAGTATAAGAGAAGCTGTGAGTGAGAGAGAGAGAGAAGCTGAGAGTGAGAGAGAGAAGCTGTGAATGAGAGAGAGAGAAAGAGAAGCTGTGAGTGAGTGAGAGAGAGAAAGAGAAGCTGTGAGTGAGAGAGAGAGAGAAAGAGAAGCTGTAAGAGAGAGAGAAACTGTGAGTGAGAGAGAGAGTGAGAAGCTGTGAGTGAGAGAGAGAGAGAGAGAAAGTGAAGCTGTGAGTGAGAGACAGAGAGAGAAAGAGAAGCTGTGTGTGAGAGAGAGAGAAAGAGAAGCTGTGAGTGAGAGAGAGAGAAAGAGTAACTGTGAGTGAGAGAGAGAGAGAAAGAGAAGCTGTGAGTGACTGAGAGAGAGAGAGAGAAGCTGTGAGTGAGAAAGAAAAAAAAGAAGCTGTGAGAGAGAGAGAAAGAAAGAGAAGCTGTGAGTATGAGATAAAATGAGAGAAAGAGAAGCTGTGCGTGTGAGAGAGAGTGAGAGAAAGAGATGCTGTGAGTGTGTGAGAGAGAAAGAGAAGCTGTCAGTGAGAGAGAGAGAGAAAAAGAGAATCTGTGAGTGTGAGAGAGACAGAGAAGCTGTGAGTGAGAGAGAGAGAGAAAGAGAAGCTCTGAGGGAGAGAGAAAAAAAGAGAAGCTGTGAGTGACAGAGAGAGAGAGAGAAAGAGAAGCTGTGAGTGACAGAGAAAGAGAAGCTGTGAGTGAGTGAGTGAGAGAGAGAAAGAGAAGATGTGAGTGAGAGAAAAAAAGAGAAGCTGTGAATGAGAGAGAGAGAGAAAGAGAAGCTGTGAGTGTGAGATAAAGTGAGAGAAAGAGAAGCTGTGAGTGTGAGAGAGAGTGAGAGAAAGAGATGCTGTGAGTGTGTTGGAGAGAAAGAGAAGCTGTGAGTGAGAGAGAGCGTGTGAAGCTGTGAGTGAGAGAGAAAGAGAAGCTTTGAGTGAGAGAGAGAGAGAAAGAGAATCTGTGAGTGAGAAAGAGAGAGAGAAAGAAAAGCTGTGAGGGAGAGAGATAGAGAAAGAGAACCTGTGAGTGAGAGAGAGAGAGAGAGAAAGAGAAGCTGTGAGTGACCGAGAGAGAAAGAGAAGCTGTGAGTGTGTGTGTGAGAGAAAGAGAAGCTGTGAGTGAGAGAGAGATTGAGAAGCTGTAAGTGAGAGAGAGAGAGAAAGAGAAGCTGTGAGTGAGAGAGAGTGTGAAGCTGTGAGTGAGAGAGAAAGATAAAGAGAAGCTGTGAGAGAGAGAGAGTGAGAAGCTGTGAGTGAGAGAGAGAGTGAGAAGCTATGAGTGAGAGAGAGAGAGAGAAAGCAAAGCTGTGAGTGAGACAGAGAAAGGCAGAGAAGCAGGGTGAGAGCGAGAGAGAGAAAGAGAAGCTGTGAGTGAGAGAGAGAGAGAAAGAGAAGCTGTGAGTGAGAGATAGAGAGAGAAAGAGATGCTGTGAGTGAGAGAGAAAAAAGAGAAGCTGTGAGAGAGAGAGAGAGAAAGAGAAGCTGTGAGTGAGAGAGAGAGAGAAAGAGAATTTGTGTGTGTGTGAGAGAGAAAGAGAAGCTGTGAGTGAGAGAGAGAGAAGCTGAGAGTGACAGAGAGAGAGAGAAAAAGAAGCTCTGAGTGAGAGAGAGAAAGAGAAGCTGTGAGTGAGAGAGAAGGAGAAAGAGAAGCTGTGAGTGAGAGAGAGAGAGAGAAAGAGAATCTGTGAGTGAGAAAGAGAGAGAGAAAGAGAAGCTGTGAGGAAGAGAGAGAGAGAGAGAACCTGTGAGTGAGAGAGAGAGAGAGAGAGAAATAGAAGCTGTGAGTGAGAGAGAGAGAGAAAAAGAGAAGCTGTGATTGACCGAGAGAGAAAGAGAAGCTGTGAGTGTGTGTGAGAGAGAAAGAGAAGCTGTGAGTGAGAGAGAGATTGAGAAGCTGTAAGTGAGAGATGGAGAGAAAGAGAAGCTGTGAGTGAGAGAGAGAGTGTGAAGCTGTGAGTGAGAGAGAAAGAGAAAGAGAAGCTGTGAGTGAGAGAGAGAGAGTGAGAAGCTGTGAGTGAGAGAGAGAGAGAAAGTGAAGCTGTGAGTGAGAGACAGAGAGAGAAAGAGAAGCTGTGAGTGAGTGAGAGAGAGAAAGAGAAGCTATGAGAGAGAGAAGCTTTGAGTGAGAGAGAGAGAAATAGAAGCTGTGAGTGAGAGAGAGAGAAAGAGAAGCTGTGAGTGAGAGAGAGAGAGAGAAAGAGAAGCTGTGAGAGAGAGAGAGAGAGAGAAAAAGAGAAGCTGTGAGTGAGAGGGAGAGAAAGAGAAGCTGTGAGTGTGTGAGGGAGAGAAAGAGAAGCTGTGAGTGAGAGAGAGAAAAGCTGTGAGTGAGAGAGAGAGTGAGAAGCTGTGAGTGAGAGAGAGAGAAAAAGCGAAGCTGTGAGTGAGTGAGAGAGAGAAAGAGAAGCTATGAGAGAGAGAGAAGCTTTGAGTGAGAGAGAGAGAAGAGAAGCTGTGATTGAGAGAGAGAGAGAAAGAGAAGCTCTGAGTGAGAGAGAGAGAGAAAGAAAAGCTATGTGAGAGACAGAGAGAGAGAAATCGAAGTGGTAAGTGAGAGAGAGAGAGAGAGAAATTAAAGCTGTGATTGAGAGAGAGAGTGAGAAACTGTGAGTGAGAGAGAGAAAGAAAGAGAAGCTGTGAGTGAGAGAGAGAGAGAGAGAAAGAGAACCTGTGAGTGAGAGAGATAGAAAAATGATGCTGCGAGTGAGTGAGAGAGAGAGAAATTGAAGCTGTGAGTGAAGGAGAGAGAGAATGAGAAGCTGTGAGTGAGAGAGAGAGAGAAAGAGAATCCGTGAGTGAGAGAGAGAGAGAGAGAAAAAAAGAGAAGCTATGAGTGAGAGAGAGAGAGAAAGAGAAGTTGTGTGAGAGCAAGAAAGAGAAGCAGTGAGTGACAGAGAGAGAAAGAGAAGCTGTGAGTGAGTAAGAGAGAGAAGTTCTGAGTGAGTGAGAGAGAAAGAGATGCTTTGAGAGAGAGAGAAAGAGAAGTTGTGAGTGAGAGAGAGAAACAGAAGCTGCATTTGAGAGAGAGAAAGAAGCTGTGAGTGTGTGTGTGAGAGAAAGAGAATCTGTGAGTGAGAGAAAGATAGTGAGAAAGAGAAGCTGTTAGAGAGAGAGAGAGAACCTGTGAATGAGAGAGAGAGAGAGAGAGAGAGAGAAGCTGTGAGTGAGAGACAGAGAGAGAGAGAGAAGCTATGAGTGAGTGAGAGAGAGAGAAGCTGTGAGTGACAGAGAGAGAAAAAGAAGCTCTGAGTGAGAGAGAGAGAGAGAAGCTGTGAGTGAGAGAGAGAGAAGCTGTGTGGGAGAGAGAGAAAGAGAAGCTGTGAGTGAGAGAGAGAGAGAGAAAGAGAATCTGTGAGTGAGAAAGAGAGAGAGAAAGAGAAGCTGTGAGTGAGAGAGAGAGAAAGAGAAGCTATGTGAGAGACACAGAGAGAGAAATCGAAGCTGTGAGAGACAGAGAGAGAAAGAGAAGCTATAAGTGAGTGAGAGAGAGAAAGAGAAGCTGTGAGTGAGAGAGAGAGAGAAAGAAAAGCTGTGTGAGAGGGAGAAAAAGAGAAGCTGTGAGTGAGAGAGAGAGAGAAAGAGAATCTGTGAGTGAGAAAGAGAGAGAGAAAGAGAAGCTGTGAGGGAGAGAGAGAGAGAAAGAGAACCTGTGAGTGAGAGAAAGAGAGAGAGAGAAGCTGTGTGTGTGTGTGAGAGAGAAAGAGAAGCTATGTGAGAGACAGAGAGAGAAAGAGAGGCTGTGCGTGAGTGAGAGAGAGAAAGAGAAGCTATGAGAGAGAGAGAGAGAAGCTTTGAGTGAGAGAGAGAGAAAGAGAAGCTGTGAGTGAGTGAGAGAGAGAGAAAGAGAAGCTGTGAGAGAGAGAGAGAAAAAGAGAAGCTGTGAGTGAGAGGGAGACAAAGAGAAACTGTGAGTGTGTGAGGGAGAGAAAGAGAAGCTGTGAGTGAGAGAGAAAAGCTGTGAGTGAGAGAGAGAGTGAGAAGCTGTGAGTGAGAGAGAGAGAAAAAGCGAAGCGGTGAGTGAGACACAGAGAGAGAAAGAGAAGCTGTGAGTGAGAGAGAGAAAGAGAAGCTATGAGAGAGTGAGAAGCTTTGAGTGAGAGAGAGAGAAGAGAAGCTGTGATTGAGAGAGAGAGAGAAAGAGAAGCTGTGAGTGAGAGAGAGAGAGAGAAAGAAAAGCTATGTGAGAGACAGAGAGAGAGAAATCGAAGCGGTGAGTGAGAGAGAGAGAGAGAAATTAAAGCTGTGAGTGAGAGAAAGAGTGAGAAGCTGTGAGTGAGAGAGAGAAAGAAAGAGAAGCTGTGAGAGAGAGAGAGAGAGAGAGAAAGAGAACCTGTGAGTGAGAGAGATAGAAAAATGATGCTGTGAGTGAGTGAGAGAAAGAGAAATTGAAGCTGTGAGTGAGGGAGAGAGAGAATGAGAAGCTGTGAGTGAGAGAGAGACAGAAAAAAGAGAAGCTGTGTGTGAGAGAGAGAGAGAAAGAGAAGCTGTGTGAGAGAGAGACAAAGAGAAGCTGTGAGTGAGAGAGAGAGAAGAGAAAGAGCTGTGAGAGAGAGAGAGATGCTGTGAGTGAGTGAGAGAGAGAAGCTGTGAGTGAGTGAGAGAGAGAGAAAGAGAATCTGTGAGTGAGAGAGAGAGAGAAAAAGAGAAGCTGTGAGTGAGAGAGAGAGAGAGAAAGAGAAGCTGTGAGTGAGTAAGAGAGAGAGGAAATCTGCGTGAGTGAGAGAGAAATAGATGCTGTGAGAGAGAGAGAAAGAGAAGTTGTGAGTGAGAGAGAGAGAAATAGAAGCTGCATTTGAGAGAGAGAAAGAAGCTGTGAGTGTGTGTGTGAGAGAAAGAGAATCTGTGAGCGAGAGAGAGAGAGAAAGAGAAGCTGTGAGTGAGAAAGAGAGAGAGAAAGAGAAGCTTTGAGGGAGAGAGAGAGAAAGACAACCTGTGAGTGAGAGAGCGAGAGAGAGAAAGAGAAGCTGTGAGTGAGAGAGAGAGAAAGAGAAGCTATGTGAGAGACAGAGAGAGAGAAATCGAAGCTGTGAGTGAGAGAGAGAGAAATTAAAGCTGTGAGAGAGAGAGTGAGAAGCTGTGAGTGAGAGAGAGAGAGAGAGAAAGAAAAGCTGTGAGTGAGAGACAGAGAGAGAAAGAGAAGCTATGAGTCAGTGTGAGAGAGAAAGAGAAGCTACGAGAGAGAGAAGCTTTGAGTGAGAGAGAGAGAAAGAGAAGCTGTGAGTGAGAGAGAGAAAAAGAGAAGCTGTGAGTGAGAGAGAGAGAGAAAGAGAAGCTGTGAGTGTGTGTGTGAGAGAAAGAGAAGCTGTGAGTGAGAGAGAGATTGAGAAGCTGTAAGTGAGAGAGGGAGAGAAAGAGAAGCTGTGAGTGAGAGAAAGTGTGAAGCTGTGAGTGAGAGAGAAAGAGAAAGAGAAGCTGTGACAGAGAGAGAGAGAAGCTGTGAGTGAGAGAGAGAGTGAGAAGCTATGAGTGAAAGAGAGAGAGAAAGCGAAGCTGTGAGTGAGAGAGAGAGAGAAGATGTGAGTGAGAGAGAGAAAGAGAAGCTGTGAGTGAGAGACAGAGAGAGAAAGAAAGGGTGTGAGTGAGAGACAGAGAGAGAAAGAGAAGCTGTGTGTGTGAGAGAGAAAGAGAAGCTGTGAGTGAGAGAGAGAGAAGCTGTGAGTGAAAGTGAGAAAGAGAAGCTGATAGAGAGAGAGAGAGAGAGAAGCTGTGAGTGAGAGAAAGATAAAGAGAAGCTGTGAGTAAGAGAGAAAGAGAGAAATAGAAGCTATGAGTGAGAGACAGAGAGAGAAGCTGTGAGTGAGTGAGAGAGAAGCTGTGAGTGAGAGACAGAGAGAGAAAGAGAAGTTGTTAGTGAGAGAGAGAGAGAGAGATAGAGAGAGAGAAGCTGTGTATGAGAGAGAGAGAGAAACTATGAGTGAGAGAGAGAGAGAAGCTGTGAGTGAGAGACAGAGAGATAAAGAGAAGCTGTGAGAGAGAGAGAGAGAAAGAGAAGCTGTGAGAGAGAGAGATAATGAGAAGCTTTGAGTGAGAGAGAGAAAGAGAGAGAGAAGCTGTGAGTGTGAGAGAGAGTCAGATAAAGAGAAGCTGTGAGTGAGTGAGAGAGAGAGAAGTTGTGTGAGAGAGAGAGAAAAAGAGAAGCTGTGAGTGTGTGAGAGAGAGAAAGAGAAGCTGTAAGTGAGTGAGAGAAAGAGAAGCTGTGAGTGTGTGAGAGAGAAAGAGAAGCTGTGAGTGAGAGAGAGAGTGAGAAGCTGTGAGTGAGAGAGAGAGAGAAAGAGATGCTGTGAGTGAGAGACAGAGAAAGAGAAGTTGTTAGTGAGAGAGAGAGAGAGAGACAGAAGCTGTGAGAGAGTGAGAGAAAGAGAAGCTGTGAGAGAGAGAGAGAGAAGCTGTGAGTGAGAGACAGAGAGATAAAGAGAAGCTGTGAGAGAGAGAGAGAATGAAAAGGTGTGTGTGAGAGAGAAAGAGAAGTTGTTATTGAGAGAGAGAGAGAGAGAAAGAAAGAGCTGTGAGAGAGAGAAAGAGAAAGAGAAGCTGTGTGTGAGAGAGAAAGAGAAGCTGTGAGTGAGAGAGAGAGAGAAAGAGAAGCTGTGAGAGAGAGAGAAAGAGGAGCTGTGAGTGAGAGACAGAGAGAGAAAGAGAAGCTGTGTGAAAGAGAGAGTGATAAGCTGTGAGGGAGAGAGTGAGAGAAAGAGAAGCTGTGAGTGAGAGACAGTGAGAGAGAGTAGCTGTGAGAGAGAGAGAGAGCAAGAGAAGCTGTGAGTGTGTGTGTGAGAGAGAAAGAAAGCTGTTAGTGAGAGAGAGAGAGAGAGAAAGAGAAGCTGTGAGTGAGAGAGAGAGAGAAGGAGAAGTTGTGTGAGAGAGAGAGATAGAGAAAGAGAAGCTGTGTGAGAGAGAGAAAGAGAAGCTGTGAGTGTGTGTGAGAGAGAAAGTGAAGTTGTGAGAGAGAGAGAAAAAGAGAAGCTGTGAGTGAAAGTGAAAGAGAGAAATAGAAGCTACGAGTGAGAGAGAGAGAGAAGCTGTGAGTGTGTGAGAGAGAGGAAGTGAAGCTGTGAGTGAAAAAGAGAGAAAGTGAAGCTGTGAGTGAGAGATAGAGAGAGAAAGAGAAGCTGTGAGTTAGAGAGAGAGAACGAGAAGCTGTGTGTGTGTGAGAGAGAGAATCTGTGAGTGAGAGAGAGAAGCTGTGCGTGAGAGAGAGAGAGAGAGAAGCTGTGTGTGTCTGTGAGAGAGAGAGAAGCTGTGAGAGAGAGTGAGAGAGAAGCTGTGTGATAGAGAGAGAGAGAAGCTGTGAGTGTGAGACAGAGTGAGATAAAGAGAAGTTGTGAGTGAGAGAGAGAGAGAGAGAAGCTGTGAGTGAGAGACAGAGAGAGAAAGAGAAGCTGTGTGTGAGAGAGAGTGATAAGCTGTGTGTGTGAGAGAGAGAAGCTGTGAGTGAGTGAGAGAGAAAGAGAAGCTGTGAGTGAGTGAGAGAGAGAAGCTGTGAGTGAGAGAGAGAAAGAGAAGCTGTGAGTGAGAGAGAGAAAGAGAAGCTGTGAGTGAGAAAGAGAGAGAAAGAGAAGCTGTGAGTGAGAGACAGAGAGAGAAAGAGAAGCTGTGTGTGTGAGAGAGAAAGAGAAGCTGTGAGTGAGAGAGAGAGTAGCTGTGAGTGAAAGTGAGAAATAGAAGCTGATAGTGTGAGAGAGAGAGAGAAGCTGTGAGTGAGAGAAAGAGAAAGAGAAGCTGTGAGTAAGAGAGAAAAAGAGAAATAGAAGCTATGAGTGAGAGACAGAGAGAAAAGCTGAGTGAGTGAGAGAGAGAAGCTGTGTGAGAGAGAGAGAGAAAAAGAGAAGCTGTGAGAGAGAGAGAGAGAGAGAGAAGCTGTAAGTGAGTGAGAGAAGGAGAAGCTGTGAGTGTGTGAGAGAGAAAGAGAAGCTGTGAGTGAAAAAGAGAGAAAGTGAAGCTGTGAGTGAGAGATAGAGAGAGAAAGAGAAGCTGTGAGTTAGAGAGAGAGAGAACGAGAAGCTGTGTGTGTGAGATAAAGAGAAGCTGTGAGTGAGAGAGAGAGAGAGAAAGAGAAGCTGTGAGTGAGAGATAGAGAGAGAAAGAGAATCTGTGAGTGAGAGAGAGAGAGAAAGAGAAGCTATGAGTGAGATAGAGAGAAGCTGTGAGTGAGAGAGAGAAGCTGTGTGTGTGTGAGAGAGAGAGAGAAGCTGTGTGTGTGTGTGAGAGAGAGAGAAGCTGTGAGTGAGAGAGAGAGAGAGAAAGAGAAGCTGTGTGATAGAGAGAGAGAGAAGCTGTGAGTGTGAGAGAGAGTGAGATAAAGAGAAGTTGTGAGTGAGTGAGTGAGTGAGAGAAGCTGTGAGTGAAAGAGAGAAAGAGAAGCTTTGAGTGAGAGAGAGAGAGAAGCTGTGAGTGAGAGACAGAGAGAGAAAGAGAAGCTGTGTGTGAGAGAGAGAGTGATAAGCTGTGTGTGTGAGAGAGAGAAGCTGTGAGTGAGAGAGAGAGAAAGAGAAGCTGTGAGTGAGAGAGAGAGAAGCTGAGAGTGAGAGAGAGAAAGAGAAGCTGTGAGTGAGAGACAGAGGGAGAAAGAAAGTGTGTGAGTGCGAGAGAGAGAAAGAGAAGCTGTGAGAGAGAGAAAGAGAAGCAGTGAGTGAGAAAGAGAGAGAAAGAGAAGCTGTGTGTGTGAGAGAGAAAGAGAAGCTGTGAGTGAGAGAGAGAGAAGCTGTGAGTGAAAGTGAGAAAGAGAAGCTGATAGTGAGAGAGAGAGAGAAGCTGTGAGTGAGAGAAAGAGAAAGAGAAGCTGTGAGTAAGAGAGAAAGAGAGAAATAGAAGCTATGAGTGAGAGACAGAGAGAGAAGCTGTGAGTGAGTGAGAGAGAGAGAAGCTGTGTGAGAGAGAGAGAGAAAAAGAAGCTGTGAGAGAGAGAGAGAGAAAGAGAAGCTGTAAGTGAGTGAGAGAAGGAGAAGCTGTGAGTGTGAGAGAGAGAAAGAGAAGCTGTGTGTGAGAGAGAGAGAGAGAGAAAGAGAAGCTGTGAGTGAGAAAGAGAGAGAGAAAGAGAAGCTTTGAGGGAGAGAGAGAGAAAGACAACCTGTGAGTGAGAGAGCGAGAGAGAGAGAAAGAGAAGCTGTGAGTGAGAGAGAGAGAAAGAGAAGCTATGTGAGAGACAGAGAGAAATCGAAGCTGTGAGTGAGAGAGAGAGAAATTAAAGCTGTGAGAGAGAGAGTGAGAAGCTGTGAGTGAGAGAGAGAGAGAAAGAAAGAAAAGCTGTGAGTGAGAGACAGAGAGAGAAAGAGAAGCTATGAGTCAGTGTGAGAGAGAAAGAGAAGCTACGAGAGAGAGAAGCTTTGAGTGAGAGAGAGAGAAAGAGAAGCTGTGAGTGAGAGAGAGAAAAAGAGAAGCTGTGAGTGAGAGAGAGAGAAAGAGAAGCTGTGAGTGTGTGTGTGAGAGAAAGAGAAGCTGTGAGTGAGAGAGAGATTGAGAAGCTGTAAGTGAGAGAGGGAGAGAAAGAGAAGCTGTGAGTGAGAGAAAGTGTGAAGCTGTGAGTGAGAGAGAAAGAGAAAGAGAAGCTGTGACAGAGAGAGAGAGAAGCTGTGAGTGAGAGAGAGAGAGAGAGAAAGAAAAGCTGTGAGTGAGAGACAGAGAGAGAAAGAGAAGCTATGAGTCAGTGTGAGAGAGAAAGAGAAGCTACGAGAGAGAGAAGCTTTGAGTGAGAGATAGAGAAAGAGAAGCTGTGAGTGAGAGAGAGAAAAAGAGAAGCTGTGAGTGAGAGTGAGAGGAAGAGATGCTGTGAGTTTGAGAGAGAGAGAAAGAGAAGCTGTGAGTGAGATAGAGAGAGAAAGAGAAGCTGTGAGTGAGATAGTGAGAGAGAATGAGAAGCTGTGTGTGTGAGAGAAAGAGAAGCTGTGAGTGAGAGAGAGAGAGAAGCTGTGAGTGAGAGAGAGAGTAGCTGTATGTGTGTGTGTGTGAGAGAGAAGCTGTGAGTGAGAGAGAGAGAAGCTGTGTGTTAGAGAGAGAGAGAGAAAGAGAAGCTGTGAGAGAGAAAGAGAGAGAGAATCTGTGAGTGAGAGAGAGAAAGAGAGAGAGAAGCTGTGAGTGTGAGAGAGTGTGTGATAAAGAGAAGTTGTGAATGAGTGAGAGAGAGAGAGAAGCTGTGAGTGAGAGAAAGAGAAAGAGAAACTGTGAGTAAGAGAGAAAGAGAGAAATAGAAGCTATGAGTGAGAGAGACAGAGAGAGAAGCTGTGAGTGAGAGAGAGAGAGAGAAGCTGTGTGAGAGAGAGAGAGAAAAAGAGAAGCTGTGAGAGAGAGAGAGAGACAGAAGCTGTGAGTGAGAGAGAAAGAGAGGCTGTGAGTGAGAGAGAGAGAATGAAAGAGAAGCTGTGAGTGATAGAGAGAGAGAGAGAAGCTGGGAGTGAGAGAATGAGAAGCTGTGAGTGAGAAAGAGAGAGAGAGAAAGAGAAACTGTGAGTGAGAGAGACAGAGAGAAAGAGAAGCTGTGAGTGAGAGAGAGAGAGTGAAGCTGTGAGTGAGAGAGAGAAAGAGAGAAAGAGAAGCTGTGAGTGAGAGAGAGAGAAAGAGAAGCTGTAACTGAGAGACAGAGAGAGAAAGAGAAGTTGTGAGTGAGAGAGAGAGAGAAGCTGTGAGTGTGTGTGAGAGAGAAAAAGAAGCTGTGAGTGAGAGAGAGAGAGAGAGAGATGCTGTGAGTGAGAGAAAGATTGAGAAAGAGAAGTTATGAGAGAGAAAGAGAAGCTGTGTGAGAGAGAGAGAGAGAAAAAAGAGAAGCTGTGAGAGAGAGAGTGAGAGGAAGAGATGCTGTGAGTTTGAGAGAGAGAGAAAGAGAAGCTGTGAGTGAGAGAGAGAGAGAAAGAGAGGCTGTGAGTGAGATAGAGAGAGAGAAAGAGAAGCTATGAGAGAGAGAGACAGAAGATGTGAGTGAGAGAGAAAGAGAGGCTGTGAGTGAGAGAGAGAGAATGAAAGAGAAACAGTGAGTGATAGAGAGAGAGAGATGCTGGGAATGAGAGAATGAGAAGCTGTGAGTGAGAAAGAGAGAGAGAGAAAGAGAAACTGAGTGAGAGAGACAGAGAGAGAGAAGCTGTGAGTGAGAGAAAGAGAAACTGTGAGTAAGAGAGAAAGAGAAATAGAAGCTATGAGTGAGAGAGAGAGATAGAGAGAAGCTGCGAGTGAGAGAGAGAGAGAAGCTGTGTGTGAGAGAGAGAAAAAGAGAAGCTGTGAGTGAGAGAGAGAAGAAAGAGAAGCCGTGAGTGAGAGAGAGAGAGAGAAAGAGAAGCTATGAGAGAGAGAGAGACAGAAGATGTGAGTGAGAGAGAAAGAGAGGCTGTGAGTGAGAGAGAGAGAACGAAAGAGAAGCTGTGAGTGATAGAGAGAGAGAGATGCTGGGAATGAGAGAATGAGAAGCTGTGAGTGAGAAAGAGAGAGAGAGAAAGAGAAACTGAGTGAGAGAGACAGAGAGAAAGAGAAGCTGTGAGTGAGTGAGAGAGAGAGAGAAGCTGTGAGTGAGAGAGAAAGAAAGAGAAGCTCTGAATGAGAGAGAGAGAAAGAGAAGCTGTGAGTGAGAGAGAGTGAGAAAGAGAAGCTGTGAGTGAGATAGAGAGAGAGAACGAGAAGCTGTGTGTGAGATAGAAAGAGAAGCTGTGTGAGAGAGAGAGAGAAGCTGTGAGTTAGAGAGATAGAGAAAGAGAAGCTGTGAGTGAGAGAGAGAAAGGTAAGGTATGAGGGTGAGAGAGAGAGAAGCTGTGAGTGAGAGTGAGAAGCTGTGAGTGAGAGAGAGAGAGAAAGAGAAGCTGTATGTGTGTGTGTGCGAGAGAGAAGCTGTGTGTGTGAGAGAGAGAAGCTGTGTGTTAGAGAGAGAGAGAGAAAGAGAAGCTGTGTGTGTGAGAGAGAGAGAAGCTGTGAGTGAGAGAGAGAAAGAGAGAGAGAAGCTGTGCGTGTGAGAGAGTGTGATAAAGATAAGTTGTGAGTGAGTGAGAGAGAAAGAGAAGCTGTGAGTGAGTGAGAGAGAGAGAAATAGAAGCTATGAGTGAGAGAGAGATAGAGAGAAGCTGTGAGTGAGAGAGAGAGAGAAGCTGTGTGTGAAAGAGAGAAACTGTGAGTAAGAGAGAAAGAGAGAAATAGAAACTATGAGTGAGAGAGAGAGATAGAGAGAAGCTGTGAGTGAGAGAGAGAGAGAGGCTGTGTGTGAGAGAGAGAAAAAGAGAAGCTGTGAGTTAGAGAGAGAGAAAGAGAAGCTGTGAGTGAGAGAGAGAGAAAGAGAAGCTATGAGAGAGAGAGAGACAGAAGCTGTGAGTGAGAGAGAAAGAGAGGCTGTGAGTGAGAGAGAGAGAATGAAAGAGAAGCTGTGAGTGATAGAGAGAGAGAGAAGCTGGGAGTGAGAGAATGAGAAGCTGTGAGTGAGAAAGAGAGAGAGAAAGAGAAACTGTGAGTGAGAGAGACAGAGAGAAAGAGAAGCTGTGAGTGAGAGAGAGAGAGTGAAGCTGTGAGTGAGAGAGAGAGAGAGAAAGAGAAGCTGTGAGTGAGAGAGAGAGAAAGAAAGAGAAGCTGTGAATGAGAGAGAGAGAGAAAGAGAAGCTGTAACTGAGAGACAGAGAGAGAAAGAGAAGTTGTGAGTGAGAGAGAGAGAAGCTGTGAGTGTGTGTGAGAGAGAAAGAGAAGCTGTGAGTGAGAGAGAGATGCTGTGAGTGAGAGAAAGATTGAGAAAGAGAAGTTATGAGAGAGAAAGAGAAACTGTGTGAGAGAGAGAGAGATAAAAGAGAAGCTGTGAGAGAGAGAGTGAGAGGAAGAGATGCTGTGAGTTTGAGAGAGAGAGAAAGAGAAGCTGTGAGTGAGATAGAGAGAGAAAGAGAAGCTGTGAGTGAGATAGTGAGAGAGAATGAGAAGCTGTGTGTGAGAGAGAAAGAGAAGCTGTGAGTGAGAGAGAGAGAGAAGCTGTGAGTGAGAGAGAGAGTAGCTGTATGTGTGTGTGTGTGAGAGAGAAGCTGTGAGTGAGAGAGAGAGAAGCTGTGTGTTAGAGAGAGAGAGAGAAAGAGAAGCTGTGAGAGAGAAAGAGAGAGAGAATCTGTGAGTGAGAGAGAGAAAGAGAGAGAGAAGCTGTGAGTGTGAGAGAGTGTGTGATAAAGAGAAGTTGTGAATGAGTGAGAGAGAGAGAGAAGCTGTGAGTGAGAGAAAGAGAAAGAGAAACTGTGAGTAAGAGAGAAAGAGAGAAATAGAAGCTATGAGTGAGAGAGAGAGAGAGAGAAGCTGTGAGTGAGAGAGAGAGAGAAGCTGTGTGTGAGAGAGAGAAAAAGAGAAGCTGTGAGTGAGAGAGAGAAAAAGAGAAGCTATGAGAGAGAGAGAGACAGAAGCTGTGAGTGAGAGAGAAAGAGAGGCTGTGAGTGATGGAGAGAGAGAGAAGCTGGGAGTGAGAGAATGAGAAGCTGTGAGTGAGTGAGAGAGAGAGAGAAGCTGTGAGTGAGAGAGAGAGAGAAAGAGAAGCTTTGAGTGAGAGAGAAAGAAAAAGAAGCTGTGAATGAGAGAGAGAGAGAAAGAGAAGCTGTGAGTGAGAGAGAGAGAGAAAGAGAAGCTGTGAGTGAGATAGAGAGAGAGAACGAGAAGCTGTGTGTGAGAGAGAAAGAGAAGCTGTGAGTGAGAGAGAGATAGAGAAGCTGTGAGAGAGAGAGAGAGAAAGAGAAGCTGTGAGTGAGAGAGAGAGAGAAGCTTTGTGTTAGAGAGAGAGAGAGAGAAAGAGAAGCTGTGTGTGTGTGAGAGAGAGAAGCTGTGAGTGACAGAGAGAAAGAGAGAGAGAAGCTGTGAGTGTGAGAGAGAGTGTGATAAAGAGAAGTTGTTTGTGAGTGAGTGAGAGAGAGAAGCTGTGAGTGAGAGAGAGAGAGAGAAAGAGAAGCTGTGAGTGAGAGAGAAAGAAAAAGAAGCTGTGAATGAGAGAGAGAGAGAAAGAGAAGCTGAGAGTGAGAGAGAGAGAGAAAGAGAAGCTGTGAGTGAGATAGAGAGAGAGAGAACGAGAAGCTGTGTGTGAGAGAGAAAGAGAAGCTGTGAGTGAGAGAGAGAGATAGAGAAGCTGTGAGTTAGAGAGAGAGAGAGAAAGAGAAGCTGTGAGTGAGTGAGAGAGAGAAGCTGTGTGTTAGAGAGAGAGAGAGAGAGAGAGAAGCTGTGTGTGAGAGAGAAAGAGAAGCTGTGAGTTAGAGAGAGAGAAAGAGAAGCTGTGTGTGTGAGAGAAAGAGAAGCTGTGAGTTAGAGAGAGAGAAAGAGAAGCTGTGAGTGAGAGAGAGAGAAAGAGAAGCTATGAGAGAGAGAGAGACAGAAGCTGTGAGTGAGAGAGAAAGAGAGGCTGTGAGTGAGAGAGAGAGAATGAAAGAGAAGCTGTGAGTGATAGAGAGAGAGAGAAGCTGGGAGTGAGAGAATGAGAAGCTGTGAGTGAGAAAGAGAGAGAGAGAAAGAGAAACTGTGAGTGAGAGAGACAGAGAGAAAGAGAAGCTGTGAGTGAGAGAGAGAGAGTGAAGCTGTGAGTGAGAGAGAGAGAGAGAAAGAGAAGCTGTGAGTGAGAGAGAGAGAAAGAAAGAGAAGCTGTGAATGAGAGAGAGAGAGAAAGAGAAGCTGTAACTGAGAGACAGAGAGAGAAAGAGAAGTTGTGAGTGAGAGAGAGAGAGAAGCTGTGAGTGTGTGTGAGAGAGAAAGAGAAGCTGTGAGTGAGAGAGAGATGCTGTGAGTGAGAGAAAGATTGAGAAAGAGAAGTTATGAGAGAGAAAGAGAAACTGTGTGAGAGAGAGAGAGATAAAAGAGAAGCTGTGAGAGAGAGAGTGAGAGGAAGAGATGCTGTGAGTTTGAGAGAGAGAGAAAGAGAAGCTGTGAGTGAGATAGAGAGAGAAAGAGAAGCTGTGAGTGAGATAGTGAGAGAGAATGCGAAGCTGTGTGTGTGAGAGAAAGAGAAGCTGTGAGTGAGAGAGAGAGAGAAGCTGTGAGTGAGAGAGAGAGTAGCTGTATGTGTGTGTGTGTGAGAGAGAAGCTGTGAGTGAGAGAGAGAGAAGCTGTGTGTTAGAGAGAGAGAGAGAAAGAGAAGCTGTGAGAGAGAAAGAGAGAGAGAATCTGTGAGTGAGAGAGAGAAAGAGAGAGAGAAGCTGTGAGTGTGAGAGAGTGTGTGATAAAGAGAAGTTGTGAATGAGTGAGAGAGAGAGAGAAGCTGTGAGTGAGAGAAAGAGAAAGAGAAACTGTGAGTAAGAGAGAAAGAGAGAAATAGAAGCTATGAGTGAGAGAGAGAGAGAGAGAAGCTGTGAGTGAGAGAGAGAGAGAAGCTGTGTGTGAGAGAGAGAAAAAGAGAAGCTGTGAGTGAGAGAGAGAGAAAGAGAAGCTGTGAGTGAGAGAGAGAAAAAGAGAAGCTATGAGAGAGAGAGAGACAGAAGCTGTGAGTGAGAGAGAAAGAGAGGCTGTGAGTGATGGAGAGAGAGAGAAGCTGGGAGTGAGAGAATGAGAAGCTGTGAGTGAGTGAGAGAGAGAGAGAAGCTGTGAGTGAGAGAGAGAGAGAGAAAGAGAAGCTTTGAGTGAGAGAGAAAGAAAAAGAAGCTGTGAATGAGAGAGAGAGAGAAAGAGAAGCTGTGAGTGAGAGAGAGAGAGAAAGAGAAGCTGTGAGTGAGATAGAGAGAGAGAACGAGAAGCTGTGTGTGAGAGAGAAAGAGAAGCTGTGAGTGAGAGAGAGATAGAGAAGCTGTGAGAGAGAGAGAGAGAAAGAGAAGCTGTGAGTGAGAGAGAGAGAGAGAAGCTTTGTGTTAGAGAGAGAGAGAGAGAAAGAGAAGCTGTGTGTGTGTGAGAGAGAGAAGCTGTGAGTGAGAGAGAGAAAGAGAGAGAGAAGCTGTGAGTGTGAGAGAGAGTGTGATAAAGAGAAGTTGTTTGTGAGTGAGTGAGAGAGAGAAGCTGTGAGTGAGAGAGAGAGAGAGAAAGAGAAGCTGTGAGTGAGAGAGAAAGAAAAAGAAGCTGTGAATGAGAGAGAGAGAGAAAGAGAAGCTGAGAGTGAGAGAGAGAGAGAAAGAGAAGCTGTGAGTGAGATAGAGAGAGAGAGAACGAGAAGCTGTGTGTGTGAGAGAAAGAGAAGCTGTGAGTGAGAGAGAGAGATAGAGAAGCTGTGAGTTAGAGAGAGAGAGAGAAAGAGAAGCTGTGAGTGAGAGAGAGAGAGAAGCTGTGTGTTAGAGAGAGAGAGAGAAAGAGAAGCTGTGTGTGTGAGAGAGAGATAAGCTGTGAGTGAGAGAGAGAAAGAGAGAGAGAAGCTGTGAGTGTGAGAGAGAGTGTGATAAAGAGAAGTTGTTTGTGAGTGAGTGAGAGAGAGAAGCTGTGAGTGAAAGAGAGAAAGAGAAGCTGTGAGTGAGTGAGAGAGAGAGAAATAGAAGCTATGAGTGAGAGAGAGAGATAGAGAGAAGCTGTGAGTGAGAGAGAGAGAGAAGCTGTGTGTGAAAGAGAGAAAGAGAAACTGTGAGTAAGGGAGAGAGAGAGAAAGAGAAACTGTGAGTGAGAGAGAGAAAGAGAAGCTGTGAGTGAGATAGAGAGAGAGAATGAGAAGCTGTGTGTGAGAGAGAAAGAGAAGCTGTGAGTGAGTGAGAGAGAGAGAGAGAAGCTGTGAGTAAGAGAGAGAGAGAGAGAAAGAGAAGCTGTGAGTGAGAGAGAGAGAGAGAAAGATAAGCTATGAGTGTGTGAGAGAGAGAAGCTGTGTGTTAGAGAGAGAGAGAAAGAGAAGCTGTGTGTGTGAGAGAGAGAGAAGCTGTGAGTGAGAGAGAGAAAGAGAGAGAAGCTGTGAGTGTGTGAGAGAGTGTGATAAAGAGAAGTTGTGAGTGAGTGAGAGAGAGAGAGAGAAGCTGTGAGTGAAAGAGAGAAAGAGAAGCTGTGAGTGAGATAGAGAGAGAAAAAGAGAAGCTTTGAGAGAGAGAGTGAGAGAGAAAGAGAAGCTGTGAGTAGAGAGAGAGAGAAAGAGGAGCTGTGAGTGAAAGAGAGAAAGAGAAGCTGTGAGTGAGAGAGAGTGAGAAGCTGTGAGTGTGTGTGTGAGAAAAAAGCTTTGAGTTAGAGAAAGAGAGAAAGAGAAGCTGTGAGTGAGAGAGAGAGAGAAAGAGCTGTGAGTGAGAGAGAGAGAGAGAAGCTGTGTGTGTGTGAGAGAGAGAGAAAGAGAAGCTGTGAGTGAGAGAAGAGAGAGAGAAAGAGAAGCTGTGAGTGTGAGAAGAGAGAGAGAAAGAGAAGCTGTGAGTGAGACACAGAAGCTGTGAGTGAGGGAGAGAGAGAGAGAAGCTGTGAGTGAGAGAGAAAGAGAAACTGTGAGTGAGAGAGAGAGAGAGAAAGAGAAGCTGTGAGTGTGTGTGAGAGAGAAGCTGTGAGTGAGTGAGAGAGAGAGAATGACAAGCTGTTTGTGTGAGAGAGATAAAGAGAAGTTGTGAGTGAGAAAAGAGAGAGATAGAAAGAAAGAGTAGCTGTGAGTGAGAAAGAGAGAGAGAGAAGCTGTGAGAGAGAGAGAAGGAGAAGCTGTTAGTAAGAGAGAGAGAAAGAGAAGCTGTGAGTGAGAGAAGAGAGAGAGAAAGAGAAGTTGTGAGTGAGAGGGAGAGACAGAGAAGCTGTGAGTGAGAGAGGGAGAGAGAAAGAGAAGCTGTGAGTGAGAGAGAGAGAGAAGCTGTGAGTGAGAGAGAGAAAGAGAAGCTGTGAGAGAGAGAGAGAAAGAGCTGTGAGTAGAGAGAGAGAGAAAGAGAAGCTGTGAGTGAGAGAGAGTGAAGCTGTGAGTGAGAGAATGAGAAGTTTTGAGTGAGAAAGAGAGAGAGAGAGAAAGAGAAACAGTGAGAGAGACAGAGAGAAAGAGAAGCTGTGAGTGAGTGAGAGAGGGAGAGAAGCTGTGAGTGAGAGAGAGAGAGAAAGAGAAGCTGTGAGAGAGAGAGAGAGTGAGAGGAAGAGATGCTGTGAGTTTGAGAGAGAGAGAGAAAGAGAAGCTGTGAGTGAGAGAGAGAGAGAAAGAGAAGCTGTGAGTGAGATAGAGAGAGAGAACGAGAAGCTGTGTGTGTGAGAGAAAGAGAATCTGTGAGTGAGAGAGAGAGAGGGTAGCTGTGAGTGAGAGAGAGAGAGAGAGAAGCTGTGAGTGAGTGAGAGAGAGAGAGAAGCTGTGAGTGAAAGAGAGAAATTGAAGCTGTGAGTGAGTGAGAGAGAGAGAGAAAGAGAAGCTGTGAGTGAGATAGAGAGAGAGAACGAGAAGCTGTGTGTGTGAGAGAAAGAGAAGCTGTAAGTGAGAGAGAGAGAGAGAGAGAGAATGAGTACCTGTAATTGAGAGAGAGAGAGAGAAGGAGAAGCTGTGAGTGAGAGAGAGAGAAAGAGAAGCTGTGTGTGAGAGAGAGAGAGAAAGAGAAGCTGTGACTGAGAGAGAGAGAGAGAGAAAGAGAAGTGAGTGAGAGAGAGAGAGAATGAGAAGTTGTGAGTGACAGAGAGTGAAAGAGAAGCTGTGAGTGAGTGAGAGAGAGAGAAATTGAAGCTTTGAGTGAGAGAGAGAGAGAAGCTTTGTGTGAGAGAAAGTGAGAAAAAGAGAAGCTGTGAAAGAGAGAGTGAGAAGCTGTGAGTGAGAGAGAGAGAGAGAGAAAGAGAAGCTGTAAGAGAGAGAGAAGCTGTGAGTGAGAGAGAGAGTGAGAAGCTGTGAGTGAGAGAGAGAGAAAGTGAAGCTGTGAGTGAGAGAAAGAGAGAGAAAGAGAAGCTGTGTGAGAGAGAGAGAGAGAAAGAGAAGCTGTGAGTGAGAGAGAGAGAGAAAGAGTAACTGTGAGTGAGAGAGAGAGAAAGAGAAGCTGTGAGTGAGTGAGAGAGAGAGAGAGAAAGGGAAGATGTGAGTGAGAAAAAAAGAGAAGCTGTGAGAGAGAGAGAAAGAAAGAGAAGCTGTGAGTGTGAGATAAAGTGAGAGAAAGAGAAGCTGTGAGTGTGAGAGTGAGTGAGAGAAAGAGATGCTGTGAGTGTGTGAGAGAGAAAGAGAAGCTGTGTGTGAGAGGGAGAGAGAGAAAGAGAAGCTGTGAGTGTGAGAGAGACAGAGAAGCTGTGAGTGACAGAGAGAGAGAGAGAGAGAGAAGCTGTGAGTGACAGAGAAAGAGAAGCTGTGAGTGAGTGAGTGAGTGAGAGAAAGAGAAGACGTGAGTGAGAGAGAAAAAGAGAAGCTGTGAGTGAGAGAGAGAGAGAAAGAGAAGCTGTGAGTGTGAGAGAGAGTGAGAGAAAGAGATGCTGTGAGTGTGTTAGAGAGAAAGAGAAGCTGTGAGTGAGAGAGAAAGAGAAGCTGTGAGTGAGAGAGAGAGAGAGAGAAGCTGTGAGTTACAGAGAGAGAGAGAAAGAGAAGCTGTGAGTGAGAGAGAAAGAGAAGCTGTGAGTAACAGAGAGAGAGAAGCTGTGAGTGTGAGAGAGAGAAATTGAAGCTGTGAGTGTGTGTGAGAGAGAAAAAGCTGTATGTGTGTGAGAGAAATAGAAGTTGTGTGTGAGAGTGTGTGAGAGAGAAATAGAAGCTGGTTTGAGTGTGAGAGGGAGAGAGAAAGAGAAGCTGTGTGAGAGAGAAAGAAAGAAAGAGAAGTTGTGAGTGAGACAGTGAGAGAGCGAAATAAAAACAGTGAGTTAGAGAGAGAGTGAAAATGAAGCTGTGAGTGAGAGAGTGAGAAATTGAACCTGTGAGTGAGAGAGAGAAAGAAAGAGAAGCTGTGAGTGTGAGAGACAGAAGCTGTGAGTGAGTGAGAGATAGAGAGAGAGAGAGAGAAGCTGTGAGTGAGAGAGAGAGAGAAAGAAAAGCTGTGTGGGTGTGAGAGAGAAAGAGAAGCTGTTAGTGAGAGAGAGGGAGAGTATAAGAGAAGTTGTGAGTGAGAGAGAGAGAGAGAAGCTGAGAGTGAGAGAGAGAAGCTGTGAATGAGAGAGAGAGAAGGAGAAGCTGTGAGTGAGAGAGAGAGAGAAGCTGTGAGTGAGAGAGAGAGAAAGAAGCTGTGAGTGAGTGAGAGAGAAGCTGTGAGTGACAGAGAGAGAAGATGTGAGTGAGAGAGAGAGAGAAAGAGAAGCTGTGTGAGAGAGAGAAAGAAAGAGAAGTTGTGAGTGAGAGAGAGAGAAAGAGCTGTGAGTGAGAGAGAGAGAGAGAAGCTGTGTGTGTGTGTGTGAGAGAGAAAGAGAAGCTGTGAGTGAGAGAAGAGAGAGAGAAAGAGAAGCTGTGAGTGTGAGAAGAGAGAGAGAAAGAGAAGCTGTGAGTGAGAGACAGAAGCTGTGAGTGAGGGAGAGAGAGAGAAGCTGTGAGTGAGAGGGATAGAGAGAGAAAGAGAAACTGTGAGTGAGAGAGAGAGAGAGAAAGAGAAGCTGTGAGTGTGTGTGAGAGAGAAGCTGTGAGTGAGTAAGAGAGAGAGAAAGAGAAGCTGTTTGTGTGAGAGAGATAAAGAGAAGTTGTGAGTGAGAAAAGAGAGAGATAGAAAGAAAGAGTAGCTGTGAGTGAGAAAGAGAGAGAGAGGAGCTGTGTGTGTGTGAGAGAGAGAAGCTGTTAGTAAGAGAGAGAGAAAGAGAAGCTGTGATTGAGAGAAGAGAGAGAGAAAGAGAAGTTGTGAGTGAGTGGGAGAGACAGAGAAGCTGTGAGTGAGAGAGAGAGAGAAAGAGAAGCTGTGAGTGAGAGAGAGAGAGAGAAGCTGTGAGTGAGAGAGAGAGAGAGAAAGAGAAGCTGTGAGAGAGAGAGAAAAAGAGCTGTGAGTAGAGAGAGAGAGAAAGAGAAGCTGTGAGTGAGAGAGAGTGAAGCTGTGAGTGAGAGAGAGTGAGAAGCTGTGAGTGTGTGTGAGAGAGAAAGAAGCTTTGAGTGAGAGAAAGAGAGAAAGAGAAGCTGTGAGTGAGTGAGAGAGAAAGAGCTGTGAGTGAGAGAGAGAGAGAAGCTGTGTGTGTGAGAGAGAGAGAGAAAGAGAAGCTGTGAGTGAGAGAGAGAGAAAGAGAAGCTGTGAGTGAGAGAAGAGAGAGAGAAATAGAAGCTGTGAGTGAGAGAGAGAAAGAGAAGCTTTGAGAGAGAGAGTGAGAGAGAAAGAGAAGCTGTGCATAGAGAGAGAGAGAAAGAGAAGCTGTGAATGAGAGAGAGAGGGAAGCTGTGGGTGAGAGAGAATGAGAAGCTGTGAGTGTGTGTGAGAGAGAAAGCTTTGAGTGAGAGAAAGAGAGAAAGAGAAGCTGTGAGTGAGAGAGAGAGAAAGAGAAGCTGTGTGGGTGTGAGAGAGAAAGAGAAGCTGTTAGTGAGAGAGAGAGTATAAGAGAAGTTGTGAGTGAGAGAGCGAGAGTAGCTGAGAGTGAGAGAGAGAAGCTGTGAATGAGAGAGAGAGAGAAAGAAGCTGTGAGTGAGTGAGAGAGAAGCTGTGAGTGAGAGAGAGAGAAGATGTGAGTGAGAGAGAGAGAGAAAGAGAAGCTGTGAGTGAAAGAGAGAGAAAGAGAAGCTGTGAGTGAGAGGGAGATATAGAAAGAGAAGCTGTAGGTGAGAGAGAGAGAAGCTGTGAGTGAGAGAGAGAGATAGAAGCTGTGAGTGAGTGAGAGAGTAGCTGTGAGTGAGAGAGAGAGAAAGAGAAGCTGAGTGAGATGGAGAGAGAAAGAGAAGGTGTGAGAGAGAGATAGGAGAGAAAGATAAGCTGTGAGTGAGGGAGAGAGAGAGAGAGAGAAGCTGTGAGTGAGAGAGAGAGAAAGAAAGAGAAGCAGTGTGTGTGTGAGAGAGAAAGAGAAGCTGTTAGTGTGAGAGAGAGAGTATAAGAGAAGCTGTGAGTGAGAGAGAGAGAAGCTGAGAGTGAGAGAGAGAAGCTGTGAATGAGAGAGAGAGAAAGAGAAGCTGTGAGTGAGTGAGAGAGAGAAAGAGAAGCTGTGAGTGAGAGAGAGAGAGAAAGAGAAGCTGTAAGAGAGAGAGAAACTGTGAGTGAGAGAGAGAGTGAGAAGCTGTGAGTGAGAGAGAGAGAGAGAGAAAGTGAAGCTGTGAGTGAGAGACAGAGAGAGAAAGAGAAGCTGTGTGTGAGAGAGAGAGAAAGAGAAGCTGTGAGTGAGAGAGAGAGAAAGAGTAACTGTGAGTGAGAGAGAGAGAGAAAGAGAAGCTGTGAGTGACTGAGAGAGAGAGAGAGAAGCTGTGAGTGAGAAAGAAAAAAAAGAAGCTGTGAGAGAGAGAGAAAGAAAGAGAAGCTGTGAGTATGAGATAAAATGAGAGAAAGAGAAGCTGTGCGTGTGAGAGAGAGTGAGAGAAAGAGATGCTGTGAGTGTGTGAGAGAGAAAGAGAAGCTGTCAGTGAGAGAGAGAGAAAAAGAGAATCTGTGAGTGTGAGAGAGACAGAGAAGCTGTGAGTGAGAGAGAGAGAGAAAGAGAAGCTCTGAGGGAGAGAGAAAAAAAGAGAAGCTGTGAGTGACAGAGAGAGAGAGAGAAAGAGAAGCTGTGAGTGACAGAGAAAGAGAAGCTGTGAGTGAGTGAGTGAGAGAGAGAAAGAGAAGATGTGAGTGAGAGAAAAAAAGAGAAGCTGTGAATGAGAGAGAGAGAGAAAGAGAAGCTGTGAGTGTGAGATAAAGTGAGAGAAAGAGAAGCTGTGAGTGTGAGAGAGAGTGAGAGAAAGAGATGCTGTGAGTGTGTTGGAGAGAAAGAGAAGCTGTGAGTGAGAGAGAGCGTGTGAAGCTGTGAGTGAGAGAGAAAGAGAAGCTTTGAGTGAGAGAGAGAGAGAAAGAGAATCTGTGAGTGAGAAAGAGAGAGAGAAAGAAAAGCTGTGAGGGAGAGAGATAGAGAAAGAGAACCTGTGAGTGAGAGAGAGAGAGAGAGAAAGAGAAGCTGTGAGTGACCGAGAGAGAAAGAGAAGCTGTGAGTGTGTGTGTGAGAGAAAGAGAAGCTGTGAGTGAGAGAGAGATTGAGAAGCTGTAAGTGAGAGAGAGAGAGAAAGAGAAGCTGTGAGTGAGAGAGAGTGTGAAGCTGTGAGTGAGAGAGAAAGATAAAGAGAAGCTGTGAGAGAGAGAGAGTGAGAAGCTGTGAGTGAGAGAGAGAGTGAGAAGCTATGAGTGAGAGAGAGAGAGAGAAAGCAAAGCTGTGAGTGAGACAGAGAAAGGCAGAGAAGCAGGGTGAGAGCGAGAGAGAAAAAGAGAAGCTGTGAGTGAGAGAGAGAGAGAAAGAGAAGCTGTGAGTGAGAGATAGAGAGAGAAAGAGATGCTGTGAGTGAGAGAGAAAAAAGAGAAGCTGTGAGAGAGAGAGAGAGAAAGAGAAGCTGTGAGTGAGAGAGAGAGAGAAAGAGAATTTGTGTGTGTGTGAGAGAGAAAGAGAAGCTGTGAGTGAGAGAGAGAGAAGCTGAGAGTGACAGAGAGAGAGAGAAAAAGAAGCTCTGAGTGAGAGAGAGAAAGAGAAGCTGTGAGTGAGAGAGAAGGAGAAAGAGAAGCTGTGAGTGAGAGAGAGAGAGAGAAAGAGAATCTGTGAGTGAGAAAGAGAGAGAGAAAGAGAAGCTGTGAGGAAGAGAGAGAGAGAGAGAACCTGTGAGTGAGAGAGAGAGAGAGAGAGAAATAGAAGCTGTGAGTGAGAGAGAGAGAGAAAAAGAGAAGCTGTGATTGACCGAGAGAGAAAGAGAAGCTGTGAGTGTGTGTGAGAGAGAAAGAGAAGCTGTGAGTGAGAGAGAGATTGAGAAGCTGTAAGTGAGAGATGGAGAGAAAGAGAAGCTGTGAGTGAGAGAGAGAGTGTGAAGCTGTGAGTGAGAGAGAAAGAGAAAGAGAAGCTGTGAGTGAGAGAGAGAGTGAGAAGCTGTGAGTGAGAGAGAGAGAGAAAGTGAAGCTGTGAGTGAGAGACAGAGAGAGAAAGAGAAGCTGTGAGTGAGTGAGAGAGAGAAAGAGAAGCTATGAGAGAGAGAAGCTTTGAGTGAGAGAGAGAGAAATAGAAGCTGTGAGTGAGAGAGAGAGAAAGAGAAGCTGTGAGTGAGAGAGAGAGAGAGAAAGAGAAGCTGTGAGAGAGAGAGAGAGAGAGAAAAAGAGAAGCTGTGAGTGAGAGGGAGAGAAAGAGAAGCTGTGAGTGTGTGAGGGAGAGAAAGAGAAGCTGTGAGTGAGAGAGAGAAAAGCTGTGAGTGAGAGAGAGAGTGAGAAGCTGTGAGTGAGAGAGAGAGAAAAAGCGAAGCTGTGAGTGAGTGAGAGAGAGAAAGAGAAGCTATGAGAGAGAGAGAAGCTTTGAGTGAGAGAGAGAGAAGAGAAGCTGTGATTGAGAGAGAGAGAGAAAGAGAAGCTGTGAGTGAGAGAGAGAGAGAAAGAAAAGCTATGTGAGAGACAGAGAGAGAGAAATCGAAGTGGTAAGTGAGAGAGAGAGAGAGAGAAATTAAAGCTGTGATTGAGAGAGAGAGTGAGAAACTGTGAGTGAGAGAGAGAAAGAAAGAGAAGCTGTGAGTGAGAGAGAGAGAGAGAGAAAGAGAACCTGTGAGTGAGAGAGATAGAAAAATGATGCTGTGAGTGAGTGAGAGAGAGAGAAATTGAAGCTGTGAGTGAAGGAGAGAGAGAATGAGAAGCTGTGAGTGAGAGAGAGAGAGAAAGAGAATCCGTGAGTGAGAGAGAGAGAGAGAAAAAAAGAGAAGCTGTGAGTGAGAGAGAGAGAGAAAGAGAAGTTGTGTGAGAGCAAGAAAGAGAAGCAGTGAGTGACAGAGAGAGAAAGAGAAGCTGTGAGTGAGTAAGAGAGAGAAGTTCTGAGTGAGTGAGAGAGAAAGAGATGCTTTGAGAGAGAGAGAAAGAGAAGTTGTGAGTGAGAGAGAGAAACAGAAGCTGCATTTGAGAGAGAGAAAGAAGCTGTGAGTGTGTGTGTGAGAGAAAGAGAATCTGTGAGTGAGAGAAAGATAGTGAGAAAGAGAAGCTGTTAGAGAGAGAGAGAGAACCTGTGAATGAGAGAGAGAGAGAGAGAAGCTGTGAGTGAGAGACAGAGAGAGAGAGAGAAGCTATGAGTGAGTGAGAGAGAGAGAAGCTGTGAGTGACAGAGAGAGAAAAAGAAGCTCTGAGTGAGAGAGAGAGAGAGAAGCTGTGAGTGAGAGAGAGAGAAGCTGTGTGGGAGAGAGAGAAAGAGAAGCTGTGAGTGAGAGAGAGAGAGAGAGAGAGAATCTGTGAGTGAGAAAGAGAGAGAAAGAGAAGCTGTGAGTGAGAGAGAGAGAAAGAGAAGCTATGTGAGAGACACAGAGAGAGAAATCGAAGCTGTGAGAGACAGAGAGAGAAAGAGAAGCTATAAGTGAGTGAGAGAGAGAAAGAGAAGCTGTGAGTGAGAGAGAGAGAGAAAGAAAAGCTGTGTGAGAGGGAGAAAAAGAGAAGCTGTGAGTGAGAGAGAGAGAGAAAGAGAATCTGTGAGTGAGAAAGAGAGAGAGAAAGAGAAGCTGTGAGGGAGAGAGAGAGAGAAAGAGAACCTGTGAGTGAGAGAAAGAGAGAGAGAGAAGCTGTGTGTGTGTGTGAGAGAGAAAGAGAAGCTATGTGAGAGACAGAGAGAGAAAGAGAAGCTGTGCGTGAGTGAGAGAGAGAAAGAGAAGCTATGAGAGAGAGAGAGAGAAGCTTTGAGTGAGAGAGAGAGAAAGAGAAGCTGTGAGTGAGTGAGAGAGAGAGAAAGAGAAGCTGTGAGAGAGAGAGAGAAAAAGAGAAGCTGTGAGTGAGAGGGAGACAAAGAGAAACTGTGAGTGTGTGAGGGAGAGAAAGAGAAGCTGTGAGTGAGAGAGAAAAGCTGTGAGTGAGAGAGAGAGTGAGAAGCTGTGAGTGAGAGAGAGAGAAAAAGCGAAGCGGTGAGTGAGACACAGAGAGAGAAAGAGAAGCTGTGAGTGAGAGAGAGAAAGAGAAGCTATGAGAGAGTGAGAAGCTTTGAGTGAGAGAGAGAGAAGAGAAGCTGTGATTGAGAGAGAGAGAGAAAGAGAAGCTGTGAGTGAGAGAGAGAGAGAGAAAGAAAAGCTATGTGAGAGACAGAGAGAGAGAAATCGAAGCGGTGAGTGAGAGAGAGAGAGAGAAATTAAAGCTGTGAGTGAGAGAAAGAGTGAGAAGCTGTGAGTGAGAGAGAGAAAGAAAGAGAAGCTGTGAGAGAGAGAGAGAGAGAAAGAGAACCTGTGAGTGAGAGAGATAGAAAAATGATGCTGTGAGTGAGTGAGAGAGAGAGAAATTGAAGCTGTGAGTGAGGGAGAGAGAGAATGAGAAGCTGTGAGTGAGAGAGAGACAGAAAAAAGAGAAGCTGTGTGTGAGAGAGAGAGAGAAAGAGAAGCTGTGTGAGAGAGAGACAAAGAGAAGCTGTGAGTGAGAGAGAGAGAAGAGAAAGAGCTGTGAGAGAGAGAGAGATGCTGTGAGTGAGTGAGAGAGAGAAGCTGTGAGTGAGTGAGAGAGAGAGAAAGAGAATCTGTGAGTGAGAGAGAGAGAGAAAAAGAGAAGCTGTGAGTGAGAGAGAGAGAGAGAAAGAGAAGCTGTGAGTGAGTAAGAGAGAGAGGAAATCTGCGTGAGTGAGAGAGAAATAGATGCTGTGAGAGAGAGAGAAAGAGAAGTTGTGAGTGAGAGAGAGAGAAATAGAAGCTGCATTTGAGAGAGAGAAAGAAGCTGTGAGTGTGTGTGTGAGAGAAAGAGAATCTGTGAGCGAGAGAGAGAGAGAAAGAGAAGCTGTGAGTGAGAAAGAGAGAGAGAAAGAGAAGCTTTGAGGGAGAGAGAGAGAAAGACAACCTGTGAGTGAGAGAGCGAGAGAGAGAAAGAGAAGCTGTGAGTGAGAGAGAGAGAAAGAGAAGCTATGTGAGAGACAGAGAGAGAGAAATCGAAGCTGTGAGTGAGAGAGAGAGAAATTAAAGCTGTGAGAGAGAGAGTGAGAAGCTGTGAGTGAGAGAGAGAGAGAGAGAAAGAAAAGCTGTGAGTGAGAGACAGAGAGAGAAAGAGAAGCTATGAGTCAGTGTGAGAGAGAAAGAGAAGCTACGAGAGAGAGAAGCTTTGAGTGAGAGAGAGAGAAAGAGAAGCTGTGAGTGAGAGAGAGAAAAAGAGAAGCTGTGAGTGAGAGAGAGAGAAAGAGAAGCTGTGAGTGTGTGTGTGAGGGAAAGAGAAGCTGTGAGTGAGAGAGAGATTGAGAAGCTGTAAGTGAGAGAGGGAGAGAAAGAGAAGCTGTGAGTGAGAGAAAGTGTGAAGCTGTGAGTGAGAGAGAAAGAGAAAGAGAAGCTGTGACAGAGAGAGAGAGAAGCTGTGAGTGAGAGAGAGAGTGAGAAGCTATGAGTGAAAGAGAGAGAGAAAGCGAAGCTGTGAGTGAGAGAGAGAGAGAAGCTGTGAGTGAGAGAGAGAAAGAGAAGCTGTGAGTGAGAGACAGAGAGAGAAAGAAAGGGTGTGAGTGAGAGACAGAGAGAGAAAGAGAAGCTGTGTGTGTGAGAGAGAAAGAGAAGCTGTGAGTGAGAGAGAGAGAAGCTGTGAGTGAAAGTGAGAAAGAGAAGCTGATAGAGAGAGAGAGAGAGAAGCTGTGAGTGAGAGAAAGATAAAGAGAAGCTGTGAGTAAGAGAGAAAGAGAGAAATAGAAGCTATGAGTGAGAGACAGAGAGAGAAGCTGTGAGTGAGTGAGAGAGAAGCTGTGAGTGAGAGACAGAGAGAGAAAGAGAAGTTGTTAGTGAGAGAGAGAGAGAGAGAGAGAGAGAGAAGCTGTGTATGAGAGAGAGAGAGAAACTATGAGTGAGAGAGAGAGAGAAGCTGTGAGTGAGAGACAGAGAGATAAAGAGAAGCTGTGAGAGAGAGAGAGAGAGAAAGAGAAGCTGTGTGAGAGAGAGATAATGAGAAGCTTTGAGTGAGAGAGAGAAAGAGAGAGAGAAGCTGTGAGTGTGAGAGAGAGTCAGATAAAGAGAAGCTGTGAGTGAGTGAGAGAGAGAGAGAAGCTGTGAGTGAAAGTGAGAAAGAGAAGCTGATAGTGAGAGAGAGAGAGAGAAGCTGTGAGTGAGAGAAAGAGAAAGAGAAGCTGTGAGTAAGAGAGAAAGAGAGAAATAGAAGCTATGAGTGAGAGACAGAGAGAGAAGCTGTGAGTGAGTGAGAGAGAGAGAAGTTGTGTGAGAGAGAGAGAAAAAGAGAAGCTGTGAGTGTGTGAGAGAGAGAAAGAGAAGCTGTAAGTGAGTGAGAGAAAGAGAAGCTGTGAGTGTGTGAGAGAGAAAGAGAAAGAGAAGCTGTGAGTGAGAGAGAGAGTGAGAAGCTGTGAGTGAGAGAGAGAGAGAAAGAGATGCTGTGAGTGAGAGACAGAGAAAGAGAAGTTGTTAGTGAGAGAGAGAGAGAGAGACAGAAGCTGTGAGAGAGTGAGAGAAAGAGAATCTGTGAGAGAGAGAGAGAGAAGCTGTGAGTGAGAGACAGAGAGATAAAGAGAAGCTGTGAGAGAGAGAGAGAATGAAAAGGTATGTGTGAGAGAGAAAGAGAAGTTGTTATTGAGAGAGAGAGAGAGAGAAAGAAAGAGCTGTGAGAGAGAGAAAGAGAAAGAGAAGCTGTGTGTGAGAGAGAAAGAGAAGCTGTGAGTGAGAGAGAGAGAGAAAGAGAAGCTGTGAGAGAGAGAGAAAGAGAAGCTGTGAGTGAGAGACAGAGAGAGAAAGAGAAGCTGTGTGAGAGAGAGAGTGATAAGCTGTGAGGGAGAGAGTGAGAGAAAGAGAAGCTGTGAGTGAGAGACAGTGAGAGAGAGTAGCTGTGAGAGAGAGAGAGAGCAAGAGAAGCTGTGAGTGTGTGTGAGAGAGAGAAAGAAAGCTGTGAGTGAGAGAGAGAGAGAGAGAAAGAGAAGCTGTGAGTGAGAGAGAGAGAGAAGGAGAAGTTGTGTGAGAGAGAGAGATAGAGAAAGAGAAGCTGTGTGAGAGAGAGAAAGAGAAGCTGTGAGTGTGTGTGAGAGAGAAAGTGAAGTTGTGAGAGAGAGAGAAAAAGAGAAGCTGTGAGTGAAAGTGAAAGAGAGAAATAGAAGCTACGAGTGAGAGAGAGAGAGAAGCTGTGAGTGTGTGAGAGAGAGGAAGTGAAGCTGTGAGTGAAAAAGAGAGAAAGTGAAGCTGTGAGTGAGAGATAGAGAGAGAAAGAGAAGCTGTGAGTTAGAGAGAGAGAACGAGAAGCTGTGTGTGTGTGAGAGAGAGAATCTGTGAGTGAGAGAGAGAAGCTGTGCGTGAGAGAGAGAGAGAGAGAAGCTGTGTGTGTCTGTGAGAGAGAGAGAAGCTGTGAGAGAGAGTGAGAGAGAAGCTGTGTGATAGAGAGAGAGAGAAGCTGTGAGTGTGAGACAGAGTGAGATAAAGAGAAGTTGTGAGTGAGAGAGAGAGAGAGAGAAGCTGTGAGTGAGAGACAGAGAGAGAAAGAGAAGCTGTGTGTGAGAGAGAGTGATAAGCTGTGTGTGTGAGAGAGAGAAGCTGTGAGTGAGTGAGAGAGAAAGAGAAGCTGTGAGTGAGTGAGAGAGAGAAGCTGTGAGTGAGAGAGAGAAAGAGAAGCTGTGAGTGAGAGAGAGAAAGAGAAGCTGTGAGTGAGAAAGAGAGAGAAAGAGAAGCTGTGAGTGAGAGACAGAGAGAGAAAGAGAAGCTGTGTGTGTGAGAGAGAAAGAGAAGCTGTGAGTGAGAGAGAGAGTAGCTGTGAGTGAAAGTGAGAAATAGAAGCTGATAGTGTGAGAGAGAGAGAGAAGCTGTGAGTGAGAGAAAGAGAAAGAGAAGCTGTGAGTAAGAGAGAAAAAGAGAAATAGAAGCTATGAGTGAGAGACAGAGAGAAAAGCTGAGTGAGTGAGAGAGAGAGAAGCTGTGTGAGAGAGAGAGAGAAAAAGAGAAGCTGTGAGAGAGAGAGAGAGAGAGAGAAGCTGTAAGTGAGTGAGAGAAGGAGAAGCTGTGAGTGTGTGAGAGAGAAAGAGAAGCTGTGAGTGAAAAAGAGAGAAAGTGAAGCTGTGAGTGAGAGATAGAGAGAGAAAGAGAAGCTGTGAGTTAGAGAGAGAGAGAACGAGAAGCTGTGTGTGTGAGATAAAGAGAAGCTGTGAGTGAGAGAGAGAGAGAGAAAGAGAAGCTGTGAGTGAGAGATAGAGAGAGAAAGAGAATCTGTGAGTGAGAGAGAGAGAGAAAGAGAAGCTATGAGTGAGATAGAGAGAAGCTGTGAGTGAGAGAGAGAAGCTGTGTGTGTGTGTGAGAGAGAGAGAAGCTGTGTGTGTGTGTGTGAGAGAGAGAAGCTGTGAGTGAGAGAGAGAGAGAGAAAGAGAAGCTGTGTGATAGAGAGAGAGAGAAGCTGTGAGTGTGAGAGAGAGTGAGATAAAGAGAAGTTGTGAGTGAGTGAGTGAGTGAGAGAAGCTGTGAGTGAAAGAGAGAAAGAGAAGCTTTGAGTGAGAGAGAGAGAGAAGCTGTGAGTGAGAGACAGAGAGAGAAAGAGAAGCTGTGTGTGAGAGAGAGAGTGATAAGCTGTGTGTGTGAGAGAGAGAAGCTGTGAGTGAGAGAGAGAGAAAGAGAAGCTGTGAGTGAGAGAGAGAGAAGCTGAGAGTGAGAGAGAGAAAGAGAAGCTGTGAGTGAGAGACAGAGGGAGAAAGAAAGTGTGTGAGTGCGAGAGAGAGAAAGAGAAGCTGTGAGAGAGAGAAAGAGAAGCAGTGAGTGAGAAAGAGAGAGAAAGAGAAGCTGTGTGTGTGAGAGAGAAAGAGAAGCTGTGAGTGAGAGAGAGAGAAGCTGTGAGTGAAAGTGAGAAAGAGAAGCTGATAGTGAGAGAGAGAGAGAAGCTGTGAGTGAGAGAAAGAGAAAGAGAAGCTGTGAGTAAGAGAGAAAGAGAGAAATAGAAGCTATGAGTGAGAGACAGAGAGAGAAGCTGTGAGTGAGTGAGAGAGAGAGAAGCTGTGTGAGAGAGAGAGAGAAAAAGAGAAGCTGTGAGAGAGAGAGAGAGAAAGAGAAGCTGTAAGTGAGTGAGAGAAGGAGAAGCTGTGAGTGTGAGAGAGAGAAAGAGAAGCTGTGTGTGAGAGAGAGAGAGAGAGAAAGAGAAGCTGTGAGTGAGAAAGAGAGAGAGAAAGAGAAGCTTTGAGGGAGAGAGAGAGAAAGACAACCTGTGAGTGAGAGAGCGAGAGAGAGAGAAAGAGAAGCTGTGAGTGAGAGAGAGAGAAAGAGAAGCTATGTGAGAGACAGAGAGAAATCGAAGCTGTGAGTGAGAGAGAGAGAAATTAAAGCTGTGAGAGAGAGAGTGAGAAGCTGTGAGTGAGAGAGAGAGAGAAAGAAAGAAAAGCTGTGAGTGAGAGACAGAGAGAGAAAGAGAAGCTATGAGTCAGTGTGAGAGAGAAAGAGAAGCTACGAGAGAGAGAAGCTTTGAGTGAGAGAGAGAGAAAGAGAAGCTGTGAGTGAGAGAGAGAAAAAGAGAAGCTGTGAGTGAGAGAGAGAGAAAGAGAAGCTGTGAGTGTGTGTGTGAGAGAAAGAGAAGCTGTGAGTGAGAGAGAGATTGAGAAGCTGTAAGTGAGAGAGGGAGAGAAAGAGAAGCTGTGAGTGAGAGAAAGTGTGAAGCTGTGAGTGAGAGAGAAAGAGAAAGAGAAGCTGTGACAGAGAGAGAGAGAAGCTGTGAGTGAGAGAGAGAGAGAGAGAAAGAAAAGCTGTGAGTGAGAGACAGAGAGAGAAAGAGAAGCTATGAGTCAGTGTGAGAGAGAAAGAGAAGCTACGAGAGAGAGAAGCTTTGAGTGAGAGAGAGAGAAAGAGAAGCTGTGAGTGAGATAGAGAAAAAGAGAAGCTGTGAGTGAGAGTGAGAGGAAGAGATGCTGTGAGTTTGAGAGAGAGAGAAAGAGAAGCTGTGAGTGAGATAGAGAGAGAAAGAGAAGCTGTGAGTGAGATAGTGAGAGAGAATGAGAAGCTGTGTGTGTGAGAGAAAGAGAAGCTGTGAGTGAGAGAGAGAGAGAAGCTGTGAGTGAGAGAGAGAGTAGCTGTATGTGTGTGTGTGTGAGAGAGAAGCTGTGAGTGAGAGAGAGAGAAGCTGTGTGTTAGAGAGAGAGAGAGAAAGAGAAGCTGTGAGAGAGAAAGAGAGAGAGAATCTGTGAGTGAGAGAGAGAAAGAGAGAGAGAAGCTGTGAGTGTGAGAGAGTGTGTGATAAAGAGAAGTTGTGAATGAGTGAGAGAGAGAGAGAAGCTGTGAGTGAGAGAAAGAGAAAGAGAAACTGTGAGTAAGAGAGAAAGAGAGAAATAGAAGCTATGAGTGAGAGAGAGAGAGAGAGAAGCTGTGAGTGAGAGAGAGAGAGAAGCTGTGTGTGAGAGAGAGAAAAAGAGAAGCTGTGAGTGAGAGAGAGAGAAAGAGAAGCTGTGAGTGAGAGAGAGAAAAAGAGAAGCTATGAGAGAGAGAGAGACAGAAGCTGTGAGTGAGAGAGAAAGAGAGGCTGTGAGTGATGGAGAGAGAGAGAAGCTGGGAGTGAGAGAATGAGAAGCTGTGAGTGAGTGAGAGAGAGAGAGAAGCTGTGAGTGAGAGAGAGAGAGAGAAAGAGAAGCTTTGAGTGAGAGAGAAAGAAAAAGAAGCTGTGAATGAGAGAGAGAGAGAAAGAGAAGCTGTGAGTGAGAGAGAGAGAGAAAGAGAAGCTGTGAGTGAGATAGAGAGAGAGAACGAGAAGCTGTGTGTGAGAGAAAAAGAGAAGCTGTGAGTGAGAGAGAGATAGAGAAGCTGTGAGTCAGAGAGAGAGAGAAAGAGAAGCTGTGAGTGAGAGAGAGAGAGAGAAGCTGTGTGTTAGAGAGAGAGAGAGAGAAAGAGAAGCTGTGTGTGTGTGAGAGAGAGAAGCTGTGAGTGAGAGAGAGAAAGAGAGAGAGAAGCTGTGAGTGTGAGAGAGAGTGTGATAAAGAGAAGTTGTTTGTGAGTGAGTGAGAGAGAGAAGCTGTGAGTGAGAGAGAGAGAGAGAAAGAGAAGCTGTGAGTGAGAGAGAAAGAAAAAGAAGCTGTGAATGAGAGAGAGAGAGAAAGAGAAGCTGAGAGTGAGAGAGAGAGAGAAAGAGAAGCTGTGAGTGAGATAGAGAGAGAGAACGAGAAGCTGTGTGTGAGAGAGAAAGAGAAGCTGTGAGTGAGAGAGAGAGATAGAGAAGCTGTGAGTTAGAGAGAGAGAGAAAGAGAAGCTGTGAGTGAGAGAGAGAGAGAAGCTGTGTGTTAGAGAGAGAGAGAGAAAGAGAAGCTGTGTGTGTGAGAGAGAGATAAGCTGTGAGTGAGAGAGAGAAAGAGAGTGAGAAGCTGTGAGTGTGAGAGAGAGTGTGATAAAGAGAAGTTGTTTGTGAGTGAGTGAGAGAGAGAAGCTGTGAGTGAAAGAGAGAAAGAGAAGCTGTGAGTGAGTGAGAGAGAGAGAAATAGAAGCTATGAGTGAGAGAGAGAGATAGAGAGAAGCTGTGAGTGAGAGAGAGAGAGAAGCTGTGTGTGAAAGAGAGAAAGAGAAACTGTGAGTAAGGGAGAGAGAGAAAAAGAGAAACTGTGAGTGAGAGAGAGAAAGAGAAGCTGTGAGTGAGATAGAGAGAGAGAATGAGAAGCTGTGTGTGAGAGAGAAAGAGAAGCTGTGAGTGAGTGAGAGAGAGAGAGAGAGAAGCTGTGAGTAAGAGAGAGAGAGAGAGAAAGAGAAGCTGTGAGTGAGAGAGAGAGAGAGAGAGAAAGATAAGCTATGAGTGTGTGAGAGAGAGAAGCTGTGTGTTAGAGAGAGAGAGAAAGAGAAGCTGTGTGTGTGAGAGAGAGAGAAGCTGTGAGTGAGAGAGAGAAAGAGAGAGAAGCTGTGAGTGTGTGAGAGAGTGTGATAAAGAGAAGTTGTAAGTGAGTGAGAGAGAGAGAGAGAAGCTGTGAGTGAAAGAGAGAAAGAGAAGCTGTGAGTGAGATAGAGAGAGAAAAAGAGAAGCTTTGAGAGAGAGAGTGAGAGAGAAAGAGAAGCTGTGAGTAGAGAGAGAGAGAAAGAGGAGCTGTGAGTGAAAGAGAGAAAGAGAAGCTGTGAGTGAGAGAGAGTGAGAAGCTGTGAGTGTGTGTGTGAGAAAAAAGCTTTGAGTTAGAGAAAGAGAGAAAGAGAAGCTGTGAGTGAGAGAGAGAGAGAAAGAGCTGTGAGTGAGAGAGAGAGAGAGAAGCTGTGTGTGTGTGTGAGAGAGAGAAAGAGAAGCTGTGAGTGAGAGAAGAGAGAGAGAAAGAGAAGCTGTGAGTGTGAGAAGAGAGAGAGAAAGAGAAGCTGTGAGTGAGACACAGAAGCTGTGAGTGAGGGAGAGAGAGAGAGAAGCTGTGAGTGAGAGAGAAAGAGAAACTGTGAGTGAGAGAGAGAGAGAGAAAGAGAAGCTGTGAGTGTGTGTGAGAGAGAAGCTGTGAGTGAGTGAGAGAGAGAGAATGACAAGCTGTTTGTGTGAGAGAGATAAAGAGAAGTTGTGAGTGAGAAAAGAGAGAGATAGAAAGAAAGAGTAGCTGTGAGTGAGAAAGAGAGAGAGAGAAGCTGTGAGAGAGAGAGAAGGAGAAGCTGTTAGTAAGAGAGAGAGAAAGAGAAGCTGTGAGTGAGAGAAGAGAGAGAGAAAGAGAAGTTGTGAGTGAGAGGGAGAGACAGAGAAGCTGTGAGTGAGAGAGGGAGAGAGAAAGAGAAGCTGTGAGTGAGAGAGAGAGAGAAGCTGTGAGTGAGAGAGAGAAAGAGAAGCTGTGAGTGAGAGAGAGTGAAGCTGTGAGTGAGAGAATGAGAAGTTTTGAGTGAGAAAGAGAGAGAGAGAGAAAGAGAAACAGTGAGAGAGACAGAGAGAAAGAGAAGCTGTGAGTGAGTGAGAGAGGGAGAGAAGCTGTGAGTGAGAGAGAGAGAGAAAGAGAAGCTGTGAGAGAGAGAGAGAGTGAGAGGAAGAGATGCTGTGAGTTTGAGAGAGAGAGAGAAAGAGAAGCTGTGAGTGAGAGAGAGAGAGAAAGAGAAGCTGTGAGTGAGATAGAGAGAGAGAACGAGAAGCTGTGTGTGTGAGAGAAAGAGAATCTGTGAGTGAGAGAGAGAGAGGGAAGCTGTGAGTGAGAGAGAGAGAGAGAGAAGCTGTGAGTGAGTGAGAGAGAGAGAGAAGCTGTGAGTGAAAGAGAGAAATTGAAGCTGTGAGTGAGTGAGAGAGAGAGAGAAAGAGAAGCTGTGAGTGAGATAGAGAGAGAGAACGAGAAGCTGTGTGTGTGAGAGAAAGAGAAGCTGTAAGTGAGAGAGAGAGAGAGAGAGAGAATGAGTACCTGTAATTGAGAGAGAGAGAGAGAAGGAGAAGCTGTGAGTGAGAGAGAGAGAAAGAGAAGCTGTGTGTGAGAGAGAGAGAGAAAGAGAAGCTGTGACTGAGAGAGAGAGAGAGAGAAAGAGAAGTGAGTGAGAGAGAGAGAGAATGAGAAGTTGTGAGTGACAGAGAGTGAAAGAGAAGCTGTGAGTGAGTGAGAGAGAGAGAAATTGAAGCTTTGAGTGAGAGAGAGAGAGAAGCTTTGTGTGAGAGAAAGTGAGAAAAAGAGAAGCTGTGAAAGAGAGAGTGAGAAGCTGTGAGTGAGAGAGAAAGAGAGAGAAAGAGAAGCTGTAAGAGAGAGAGAAGCTGTGAGTGAGAGAGAGAGTGAGAAGCTGTGAGTGAGAGAGAGAGAAAGTGAAGCTGTGAGTGAGAGAAAGAGAGAGAAAGAGAAGCTGTGTGAGAGAGAGAGAGAGAAAGAGAAGCTGTGAGTGAGAGAGAGAGAGAAAGAGTAACTGTGAGTGAGAGAGAGAGAAAGAGAAGCTGTGAGTGAGTGAGAGAGAGAGAGAGAAAGGGAAGATGTGAGTGAGAAAAAAAGAGAAGCTGTGAGAGAGAGAGAAAGAAAGAGAAGCTGTGAGTGTGAGATAAAGTGAGAGAAAGAGAAGCTGTGAGTGTGAGAGTGAGTGAGAGAAAGAGATGCTGTGAGTGTGTGAGAGAGAAAGAGAAGCTGTGTGTGAGAGGGAGAGAGAGAAAGAGAAGCTGTGAGTGTGAGAGAGACAGAGAAGCTGTGAGTGACAGAGAGAGAGAGAGAGAGAGAAGCTGTGAGTGACAGAGAAAGAGAAGCTGTGAGTGAGTGAGTGAGTGAGAGAAAGAGAAGACGTGAGTGAGAGAGAAAAAGAGAAGCTGTGAGTGAGAGAGAGAGAGAAAGAGAAGCTGTGAGTGTGAGAGAGAGTGAGAGAAAGAGATGCTGTGAGTGTGTTAGAGAGAAAGAGAAGCTGTGAGTGAGAGAGAAAGAGAAGCTGTGAGTGAGAGAGAGAGAGAGAGAAGCTGTGAGTTACAGAGAGAGAGAGAAAGAGAAGCTGTGAGTGAGAGAGAAAGAGAAGCTGTGAGTAACAGAGAGAGAGAAGCTGTGAGTGTGAGAGAGAGAAATTGAAGCTGTGAGTGTGTGTGAGAGAGAAAAAGCTGTATGTGTGAGAGAGAAATAGAAGTTGTGTGTGAGAGTGTGTGAGAGAGAAATAGAAGCTGCTTTGAGTGTGAGAGGGAGAGAGAAAGAGAAGCTGTGTGAGAGAGAAAGAAAGAAAGAGAAGTTGTGAGTGAGACAGTGAGAGAGCGAAATAAAAACAGTGAGTTAGAGAGAGAGTGAAAATGAAGCTGTGAGTGAGAGAGTGAGAAATTGAACCTGTGAGTGAGAGAGAGAAAGAAAGAGAAGCTGTGAGTGTGAGAGACAGAAGCTGTGAGTGAGTGAGAGATAGAGAGAGAGAGAGAGAAGCTGTGAGTGAGAGAGAGAGAGAAAGAAAAGCTGTGTGGGTGTGAGAGAGAAAGAGAAGCTGTTAGTGAGAGAGAGGGAGAGTATAAGAGAAGTTGTGAGTGAGAGAGAGAGAGAGAAGCTGAGAGTGAGAGAGAGAAGCTGTGAATGAGAGAGAGAGAAGGAGAAGCTGTGAGTGAGAGAGAGAGAGAAGCTGTGAGTGAGAGAGAGAGAAAGAAGCTGTGAGTGAGTGAGAGAGAAGCTGTGAGTGACAGAGAGAGAAGATGTGAGTGAGAGAGAGAGAGAAAGAGAAGCTGTGTGAGAGAGAGAAAGAAAGAGAAGTTGTGAGTGAGAGAGAGAGAAAGAGCTGTGAGTGAGAGAGAGAGAGAGAAGCTGTGTGTGTGTGTGAGAGAGAGAAAGAGAAGCTGTGAGTGAGAGAAGAGAGAGAGAAAGAGAAGCTGTGAGTGTGAGAAGAGAGAGAGAAAGAGAAGCTGTGAGTGAGAGACAGAAGCTGTGAGTGAGGGAGAGAGAGAGAAGCTGTGAGTGAGAGGGATAGAGAGAGAAAGAGAAACTGTGAGTGAGAGAGAGAGAGAGAAAGAGAAGCTGTGAGTGTGTGTGAGAGAGAAGCTGTGAGTGAGTAAGAGAGAGAGAAAGAGAAGCTGTTTGTGTGAGAGAGATAAAGAGAAGTTGTGAGTGAGAAAAGAGAGAGATAGAAAGAAAGAGTAGCTGTGAGTGAGAAAGAGAGAGAGAGGAGCTGTGTGTGTGAGAGAGAGAGAAGCTGTTAGTAAGAGAGAGAGAAAGAGAAGCTGTGATTGAGAGAAGAGAGAGAGAAAGAGAAGTTGTGAGTGAGTGGGAGAGACAGAGAAGCTGTGAGTGAGAGAGAGAGAGAAAGAGAAGCTGTGAGTGAGAGAGAGAGAGAGAGAAGCTGTGAGTGAGAGAGAGAGAGAAAGAGAAGCTGTGAGAGAGAGAGAAAAAGAGCTGTGAGTAGAGAGAGAGAGAAAGAGAAGCTGTGAGTGAGAGAGAGTGAAGCTGTGAGTGAGAGAGAGTGAGAAGCTGTGAGTGTGTGTGAGAGAGAAAGAAGCTTTGAGTGAGAGAAAGAGAGAAAGAGAAGCTGTGAGTGAGTGAGAGAGAAAGAGCTGTGAGTGAGAGAGAGAGAGAAGCTGTGTGTGAGAGAGAGAGAGAGAAAGAGAAGCTGTGAGTGAGAGAGAGAGAAAGAGAAGCTGTGAGTGAGAGAAGAGAGAGAGAGAAATAGAAGCTGTGAGTGAGAGAGAGAAAGAGAAGCTTTGAGAGAGAGAGTGAGAGAGAAAGAGAAGCTGTGCATAGAGAGAGAGAGAAAGAGAAGCTGTGAATGAGAGAGAGAGGGAAGCTGTGGGTGAGAGAGAATGAGAAGCTGTGAGTGTGTGTGAGAGAGAAAGCTTTGAGTGAGAGAAAGAGAGAAAGAGAAGCTGTGAGTGAGAGAGAGAGAAAGAGAAGCTGTGTGGGTGTGAGAGAGAAAGAGAAGCTGTTAGTGAGAGAGAGAGTATAAGAGAAGTTGTGAGTGAGAGAGCGAGAGTAGCTGAGAGTGAGAGAGAGAAGCTGTGAATGAGAGAGAGAGAGAAAGAAGCTGTGAGTGAGTGAGAGAGAAGCTGTGAGTGAGAGAGAGAGAAGATGTGAGTGAGAGAGAGAGAGAAAGAGAAGCTGTGAGTGAAAGAGAGAGAAAGAGAAGCTGTGAGTGAGAGGGAGATATAGAAAGAGAAGCTGTAGGTGAGAGAGAGAGAAGCTGTGAGTGAGAGAGAGAGATAGAAGCTGTGAGTGAGTGAGAGAGTATCTGTGAGTGAGAGAGAGAGAAAGAGAAGCTGAGTGAGATGGAGAGAGAAAGAGAAGGTGTGAGAGAGAGATAGGAGAGAAAGATAAGCTGTGAGTGAGGGAGAGAGAGAGAGAGAGAAGCTGTGAGTGAGAGAGAGAGAAAGAAAGAGAAGCAGTGTGTGTGTGAGAGAGAAAGAGAAGCTGTTAGTGTGAGAGAGAGAGTATAAGAGAAGCTGTGAGTGAGAGAGAGAGAGAAGCTGAGAGTGAGAGAGAGAAGCTGTGAATGAGAGAGAGAGAAAGAGAAGCTGTGAGTGAGTGAGAGAGAGAAAGAGAAGCTGTGAGTGAGAGAGAGAGAGAAAGAGAAGCTGTAAGAGAGAGAGAAACTGTGAGTGAGAGAGAGAGTGAGAAGCTGTGAGTGAGAGAGAGAGAGAGAGAAAGTGAAGCTGTGAGTGAGAGACAGAGAGAGAAAGAGAAGCTGTGTGTGAGAGAGAGAGAAAGAGAAGCTGTGAGTGAGAGAGAGAGAAAGAGTAACTGTGAGTGAGAGAGAGAGAGAAAGAGAAGCTGTGAGTGACTGAGAGAGAGAGAGAGAAGCTGTGAGTGAGAAAGAAAAAAAAGAAGCTGTGAGAGAGAGAGAAAGAAAGAGAAGCTGTGAGTATGAGATAAAATGAGAGAAAGAGAAGCTGTGCGTGTGAGAGAGAGTGAGAGAAAGAGATGCTGTGAGTGTGTGAGAGAGAAAGAGAAGCTGTCAGTGAGAGAGAGAGAGAAAAAGAGAATCTGTGAGTGTGAGAGAGACAGAGAAGCTGTGAGTGAGAGAGAGAGAGAAAGAGAAGCTCTGAGGGAGAGAGAAAAAAAGAGAAGCTGTGAGTGACAGAGAGAGAGAGAGAGAAAGAGAAGCTGTGAGTGACAGAGAAAGAGAAGCTGTGAGTGAGTGAGTGAGAGAGAGAAAGAGAAGATGTGAGTGAGAGAAAAAAAGAGAAGCTGTGAATGAGAGAGAGAGAGAAAGAGAAGCTGTGAGTGTGAGATAAAGTGAGAGAAAGAGAAGCTGTGAGTGTGAGAGAGAGTGAGAGAAAGAGATGCTGTGAGTGTGTTGGAGAGAAAGAGAAGCTGTGAGTGAGAGAGAGCGTGTGAAGCTGTGAGTGAGAGAGAAAGAGAAGCTTTGAGTGAGAGAGAGAGAGAAAGAGAATCTGTGAGTGAGAAAGAGAGAGAGAAAGAAAAGCTGTGAGGGAGAGAGATAGAGAAAGAGAACCTGTGAGTGAGAGAGAGAGAGAGAGAAAGAGAAGCTGTGAGTGACCGAGAGAGAAAGAGAAGCTGTGAGTGTGTGTGTGAGAGAAAGAGAAGCTGTGAGTGAGAGAGAGATTGAGAAGCTGTAAGTGAGAGAGAGAGAGAAAGAGAAGCTGTGAGTGAGAGAGAGTGTGAAGCTGTGAGTGAGAGAGAAAGATAAAGAGAAGCTGTGAGAGAGAGAGAGTGAGAAGCTGTGAGTGAGAGAGAGAGTGAGAAGCTATGAGTGAGAGAGAGAGAGAGAAAGCAAAGCTGTGAGTGAGACAGAGAAAGGCAGAGAAGCAGGGTGAGAGCGAGAGAGAGAAAGAGAAGCTGTGAGTGAGAGAGAGAGAGAAAGAGAAGCTGTGAGTGAGAGATAGAGAGAGAAAGAGATGCTGTGAGTGAGAGAGAAAAAAGAGAAGCTGTGAGAGAGAGAGAGAGAAAGAGAAGCTGTGAGTGAGAGAGAGAGAGAAAGAGAATTTGTGTGTGTGTGAGAGAGAAAGAGAAGCTGTGAGTGAGAGAGAGAGAAGCTGAGAGTGACAGAGAGAGAGAGAAAAAGAAGCTCTGAGTGAGAGAGAGAAAGAGAAGCTGTGAGTGAGAGAGAAGGAGAAAGAGAAGCTGTGAGTGAGAGAGAGAGAGAGAAAGAGAATCTGTGAGTGAGAAAGAGAGAGAGAAAGAGAAGCTGTGAGGAAGAGAGAGAGAGAGAGAACCTGTGAGTGAGAGAGAGAGAGAGAGAAATAGAAGCTGTGAGTGAGAGAGAGAGAGAAAAAGAGAAGCTGTGATTGACCGAGAGAGAAAGAGAAGCTGTGAGTGTGTGTGAGAGAGAAAGAGAAGCTGTGAGTGAGAGAGAGATTGAGAAGCTGTAAGTGAGAGATGGAGAGAAAGAGAAGCTGTGAGTGAGAGAGAGAGTGTGAAGCTGTGAGTGAGAGAGAAAGAGAAAGAGAAGCTGTGAGTGAGAGAGAGAGTGAGAAGCTGTGAGTGAGAGAGAGAGAGAAAGTGAAGCTGTGAGTGAGAGACAGAGAGAGAAAGAGAAGCTGTGAGTGAGTGAGAGAGAGAAAGAGAAGCTATGAGAGAGAGAAGCTTTGAGTGAGAGAGAGAGAAATAGAAGCTGTGAGTGAGAGAGAGAGAAAGAGAAGCTGTGAGTGAGAGAGAGAGAGAGAAAGAGAAGCTGTGAGAGAGAGAGAGAGAGAGAAAAAGAGAAGCTGTGAGTGAGAGGGAGAGAAAGAGAAGCTGTGAGTGTGTGAGGGAGAGAAAGAGAAGCTGTGAGTGAGAGAGAGAAAAGCTGTGAGTGAGAGAGAGAGTGAGAAGCTGTGAGTGAGAGAGAGAGAAAAAGCGAAGCTGTGAGTGAGTGAGAGAGAGAAAGAGAAGCTATGAGAGAGAGAGAAGCTTTGAGTGAGAGAGAGAGAAGAGAAGCTGTGATTGAGAGAGAGAGAGAAAGAGAAGCTGTGAGTGAGAGAGAGAGAGAAAGAAAAGCTATGTGAGAGACAGAGAGAGAGAAATCGAAGTGGTAAGTGAGAGAGAGAGAGAGAGAAATTAAAGCTGTGATTGAGAGAGAGAGTGAGAAACTGTGAGTGAGAGAGAGAAAGAAAGAGAAGCTGTGAGTGAGAGAGAGAGAGAGAGAAAGAGAACCTGTGAGTGAGAGAGATAGAAAAATGATGCTGCGAGTGAGTGAGAGAGAGAGAAATTGAAGCTGTGAGTGAAGGAGAGAGAGAATGAGAAGCTGTGAGTGAGAGAGAGAGAGAAAGAGAATCCGTGAGTGAGAGAGAGAGAGAGAGAAAAAAAGAGAAGCTATGAGTGAGAGAGAGAGAGAAAGAGAAGTTGTGTGAGAGCAAGAAAGAGAAGCAGTGAGTGACAGAGAGAGAAAGAGAAGCTGTGAGTGAGTAAGAGAGAGAAGTTCTGAGTGAGTGAGAGAGAAAGAGATGCTTTGAGAGAGAGAGAAAGAGAAGTTGTGAGTGAGAGAGAGAAACAGAAGCTGCATTTGAGAGAGAGAAAGAAGCTGTGAGTGTGTGTGTGAGAGAAAGAGAATCTGTGAGTGAGAGAAAGATAGTGAGAAAGAGAAGCTGTTAGAGAGAGAGAGAGAACCTGTGAATGAGAGAGAGAGAGAGAGAGAGAGAGAAGCTGTGAGTGAGAGACAGAGAGAGAGAGAGAAGCTATGAGTGAGTGAGAGAGAGAGAAGCTGTGAGTGACAGAGAGAGAAAAAGAAGCTCTGAGTGAGAGAGAGAGAGAGAAGCTGTGAGTGAGAGAGAGAGAAGCTGTGTGGGAGAGAGAGAAAGAGAAGCTGTGAGTGAGAGAGAGAGAAAGAGAAGCTATGTGAGAGACACAGAGAGAGAAATCGAAGCTGTGAGAGACAGAGAGAGAAAGAGAAGCTATAAGTGAGTGAGAGAGAGAAAGAGAAGCTGTGAGTGAGAGAGAGAGAGAAAGAAAAGCTGTGTGAGAGGGAGAAAAAGAGAAGCTGTGAGTGAGAGAGAGAGAGAAAGAGAATCTGTGAGTGAGAAAGAGAGAGAGAAAGAGAAGCTGTGAGGGAGAGAGAGAGAGAAAGAGAACCTGTGAGTGAGAGAAAGAGAGAGAGAGAAGCTGTGTGTGTGTGTGAGAGAGAAAGAGAAGCTATGTGAGAGACAGAGAGAGAAAGATAAGCTGTGCGTGAGTGAGAGAGAGAAAGAGAAGCTATGAGAGAGAGAGAGAGAAGCTTTGAGTGAGAGAGAGAGAAAGAGAAGCTGTGAGTGAGTGAGAGAGAGAGAAAGAGAAGCTGTGAGAGAGAGAGAGAAAAAGAGAAGCTGTGAGTGAGAGGGAGACAAAGAGAAACTGTGAGTGTGTGAGGGAGAGAAAGAGAAGCTGTGAGTGAGAGAGAAAAGCTGTGAGTGAGAGAGAGAGTGAGAAGCTGTGAGTGAGAGAGAGAGAAAAAGCGAAGCGGTGAGTGAGACACAGAGAGAGAAAGAGAAGCTGTGAGTGAGAGAGAGAAAGAGAAGCTATGAGAGAGTGAGAAGCTTTGAGTGAGAGAGAGAGAAGAGAAGCTGTGATTGAGAGAGAGAGAGAAAGAGAAGCTGTGAGTGAGAGAGAGACAAAGAGAAGCTGTGAGTGAGAGAGAGAGAAGAGAAAGAGCTGTGAGAGAGAGAGAGATGCTGTGAGTGAGTGAGAGAGAGAAGCTGTGAGTGAGTGAGAGAGAGAGAAAGAGAATCTGTGAGTGAGAGAGAGAGAGAAAAAGAGAAGCTGTGAGTGAGAGAGAGAGAGAGAAAGAGAAGCTGTGAGTGAGTAAGAGAGAGAGGAAATCTGCGTGAGTGAGAGAGAAATAGATGCTGTGAGAGAGAGAGAAAGAGAAGTTGTGAGTGAGAGAGAGAGAAATAGAAGCTGCATTTGAGAGAGAGAAAGAAGCTGTGAGTGTGTGTGTGAGAGAAAGAGAATCTGTGAGCGAGAGAGAGAGAGAAAGAGAAGCTGTGAGTGAGAAAGAGAGAGAGAAAGAGAAGCTTTGAGGGAGAGAGAGAGAAAGACAACCTGTGAGTGAGAGAGCGAGAGAGAGAAAGAGAAGCTGTGAGTGAGAGAGAGAGAAAGAGAAGCTATGTGAGAGACAGAGAGAGAGAAATCGAAGCTGTGAGTGAGAGAGAGAGAAATTAAAGCTGTGAGAGAGAGAGTGAGAAGCTGTGAGTGAGAGAGAGAGAGAGAAAGAAAAGCTGTGAGTGAGAGACAGAGAGAGAAAGAGAAGCTATGAGTCAGTGTGAGAGAGAAAGAGAAGCTACGAGAGAGAGAAGCTTTGAGTGAGAGAGAGAGAAAGAGAAGCTGTGAGTGAGAGAGAGAAAAAGAGAAGCTGTGAGTGAGAGAGAGAGAAAGAGAAGCTGTGAGTGTGTGTGTGAGAGAAAGAGAAGCTGTGAGTGAGAGAGAGATTGAGAAGCTGTAAGTGAGAGAGGGAGAGAAAGAGAAGCTGTGAGTGAGAGAAAGTGTGAAGCTGTGAGTGAGAGAGAAAGAGAAAGAGAAGCTGTGACAGAGAGAGAGAGAAGCTGTGAGTGAGAGAGAGAGTGAGAAGCTATGAGTGAAAGAGAGAGAGAAAGCGAAGCTGTGAGTGAGAGAGAGAGAGAAGATGTGAGTGAGAGAGAGAAAGAGAAGCTGTGAGTGAGAGACAGAGAGAGAAAGAAAGGGTGTGAGTGAGAGACAGAGAGAGAAAGAGAAGCTGTGTGTGTGAGAGAGAAAGAGAAGCTGTGAGTGAGAGAGAGAGAAGCTGTGAGTGAAAGTGAGAAAGAGAAGCTGATAGAGAGAGAGAGAGAGAGAAGCTGTGAGTGAGAGAAAGATAAAGAGAAGCTGTGAGTAAGAGAGAAAGAGAGAAATAGAAGCTATGAGTGAGAGACAGAGAGAGAAGCTGTGAGTGAGTGAGAGAGAAGCTGTGAGTGAGAGACAGAGAGAGAAAGAGAAGTTGTTAGTGAGAGAGAGAGAGAGAGATAGAGAGAGAGAAGCTGTGTATGAGAGAGAGAGAGAAACTATGAGTGAGAGAGAGAGAGAAGCTGTGAGTGAGAGACAGAGAGATAAAGAGAAGCTGTGAGAGAGAGAGAGAGAGAAAGAGAAGCTGTGAGAGAGAGAGATAATGAGAAGCTTTGAGTGAGAGAGAGAAAGAGAGAGAGAAGCTGTGAGTGTGAGAGAGAGTCAGATAAAGAGAAGCTGTGAGTGAGTGAGAGAGAGAGAAGTTGTGTGAGAGAGAGAGAAAAAGAGAAGCTGTGAGTGTGTGAGAGAGAGAAAGAGAAGCTGTAAGTGAGTGAGAGAAAGAGAAGCTGTGAGTGTGTGAGAGAGAAAGAGAAGCTGTGAGTGAGAGAGAGAGAGAAAGAGAAGCTGTGAGTGAGAGAGAGAGAGAGAAAGAAAAGCTATGTGAGAGACAGAGAGAGAGAAATCGAAGCGGTGAGTGAGAGAGAGAGAGAGAAATTAAAGCTGTGAGTGAGAGAAAGAGTGAGAAGCTGTGAGTGAGAGAGAGAAAGAAAGAGAAGCTGTGAGAGAGAGAGAGAGAGAAAGAGAACCTGTGAGTGAGAGAGATAGAAAAATGATGCTGTGAGTGAGTGAGAGAGAGAGAAATTGAAGCTGTGAGTGAGGGAGAGAGAGAATGAGAAGCTGTGAGTGAGAGAGAGACAGAAAAAAGAGAAGCTGTGTGTGAGAGAGAGAGAGAAAGAGAAGCTGTGTGAGAGAGAGACAAAGAGAAGCTGTGAGTGAGAGAGAGAGAAGAGAAAGAGCTGTGAGAGAGAGAGAGATGCTGTGAGTGAGTGAGAGAGAGAAGCTGTGAGTGAGTGAGAGAGAGAGAAAGAGAATCTGTGAGTGAGAGAGAGAGAGAAAAAGAGAAGCTGTGAGTGAGAGAGAGAGAGAGAAAGAGAAGCTGTGAGTGAGTAAGAGAGAGAGGAAATCTGCGTGAGTGAGAGAGAAATAGATGCTGTGAGAGAGAGAGAAAGAGAAGTTGTGAGTGAGAGAGAGAGAAATAGAAGCTGCATTTGAGAGAGAGAAAGAAGCTGTGAGTGTGTGTGTGAGAGAAAGAGAATCTGTGAGCGAGAGAGAGAGAGAAAGAGAAGCTGTGAGTGAGAAAGAGAGAGAGAAAGAGAAGCTTTGAGGGAGAGAGAGAGAAAGACAACCTGTGAGTGAGAGAGCGAGAGAGAGAAAGAGAAGCTGTGAGTGAGAGAGAGAGAAAGAGAAGCTATGTGAGAGACAGAGAGAGAGAAATCGAAGCTGTGAGTGAGAGAGAGAGAAATTAAAGCTGTGAGAGAGAGAGTGAGAAGCTGTGAGTGAGAGAGAGAGAGAGAAAGAAAAGCTGTGAGTGAGAGACAGAGAGAGAAAGAGAAGCTATGAGTCAGTGTGAGAGAGAAAGAGAAGCTACGAGAGAGAGAAGCTTTGAGTGAGAGAGAGAGAAAGAGAAGCTGTGAGTGAGAGAGAGAAAAAGAGAAGCTGTGAGTGAGAGAGAGAGAAAGAGAAGCTGTGAGTGTGTGTGTGAGAGAAAGAGAAGCTGTGAGTGAGAGAGAGATTGAGAAGCTGTAAGTGAGAGAGGGAGAGAAAGAGAAGCTGTGAGTGAGAGAAAGTGTGAAGCTGTGAGTGAGAGAGAAAGAGAAAGAGAAGCTGTGACAGAGAGAGAGAGAAGCTGTGAGTGAGAGAGAGAGTGAGAAGCTATGAGTGAAAGAGAGAGAGAAAGCGAAGCTGTGAGTGAGAGAGAGAGAGAAGATGTGAGTGAGAGAGAGAAAGAGAAGCTGTGAGTGAGAGACAGAGAGAGAAAGAAAGGGTGTGAGTGAGAGACAGAGAGAGAAAGAGAAGCTGTGTGTGTGAGAGAGAAAGAGAAGCTGTGAGTGAGAGAGAGAGAAGCTGTGAGTGAAAGTGAGAAAGAGAAGCTGATAGAGAGAGAGAGAGAGAGAAGCTGTGAGTGAGAGAAAGATAAAGAGAAGCTGTGAGTAAGAGAGAAAGAGAGAAATAGAAGCTATGAGTGAGAGACAGAGAGAGAAGCTGTGAGTGAGTGAGAGAGAAGCTGTGAGTGAGAGACAGAGAGAGAAAGAGAAGTTGTTAGTGAGAGAGAGAGAGAGATAGAGAGAGAGAAGCTATGTATGAGAGAGAGAGAGAAACTATGAGTGAGAGAGAGAGAGAAGCTGTGAGTGAGAGACAGAGAGATAAAGAGAAGCTGTGAGAGAGAGAGAGAGAGAAAGAGAAGCTGTGAGAGAGAGAGATAATGAGAAGCTTTGAGTGAGAGAGAGAAAGAGAGAGAGAAGCTGTGAGTGTGAGAGAGAGTCAGATAAAGAGAAGCTGTGAGTGAGTGAGAGAGAGAGAAGTTGTGTGAGAGAGAGAGAAAAAGAGAAGCTGTGAGTGTGTGAGAGAGAGAAAGAGAAGCTGTAAGTGAGTGAGAGAAAGAGAAGCTGTGAGTGTGTGAGAGAGAAAGAGAAGCTGTGAGTGAGAGAGAGAGTGAGAAGCTGTGAGTGAGAGAGAGAGAGAAAGAGATGCTGTGAGTGAGAGACAGAGAAAGAGAAGTTGTTAGTGAGAGAGAGAGAGAGAGACAGAAGCTGTGAGAGAGTGAGAGAAAGAGAAGCTGTGAGAGAGAGAGAGAGAAGCTGTGAGTGAGAGACAGAGAGATAAAGAGAAGCTGTGAGAGAGAGAGAGAATGAAAAGGTGTGTGTGAGAGAGAAAGAGAAGTTGTTATTGAGAGAGAGAGAGAGAGAAAGAAAGAGCTGTGAGAGAGAGAAAGAGAAAGAGAAGCTGTGTGTGAGAGAGAAAGAGAAGCTGTGAGTGAGAGAGAGAGAGAAAGAGAAGCTGTGAGAGAGAGAGAAAGAGAAGCTGTGAGTGAGAGACAGAGAGAGAAAGAGAAGCTGTGTGAGAGAGAGAGTGATAAGCTGTGAGGGAGAGAGTGAGAGAAAGAGAAGCTGTGAGTGAGAGACAGTGAGAGAGAGTAGCTGTGAGAGAGAGAGAGAGCAAGAGAAGCTGTGAGTGTGTGTGTGAGAGAGAAAGAAAGCTGTTAGTGAGAGAGAGAGAGAGAGAAAGAGAAGCTGTGAGTGAGAGAGAGAGAGAAGGAGAAGTTGTGTGAGAGAGAGAGATAGAGAAAGAGAAGCTGTGTGAGAGAGAGAAAGAGAAGCTGTGAGTGTGTGTGAGAGAGAAAGTGAAGTTGTGAGAGAGAGAGAAAAAGAGAAGCTGTGAGTGAAAGTGAAAGAGAGAAATAGAAGCTACGAGTGAGAGAGAGAGAGAAGCTGTGAGTGTGTGAGAGAGAGGAAGTGAAGCTGTGAGTGAAAAAGAGAGAAAGTGAAGCTGTGAGTGAGAGATAGAGAGAGAAAGAGAAGCTGTGAGTTAGAGAGAGAGAACGAGAAGCTGTGTGTGTGTGAGAGAGAGAATCTGTGAGTGAGAGAGAGAAGCTGTGCGTGAGAGAGAGAGAGAGAGAAGCTGTGTGTGTCTGTGAGAGAGAGAGAAGCTGTGAGAGAGAGTGAGAGAGAAGCTGTGTGATAGAGAGAGAGAGAAGCTGTGAGTGTGAGACAGAGTGAGATAAAGAGAAGTTGTGAGTGAGAGAGAGAGAGAGAGAAGCTGTGAGTGAGAGACAGAGAGAGAAAGAGAAGCTGTGTGTGAGAGAGAGTGATAAGCTGTGTGTGTGAGAGAGAGAAGCTGTGAGTGAGTGAGAGAGAAAGAGAAGCTGTGAGTGAAAGTGAGAAATAGAAGCTGATAGTGTGAGAGAGAGAGAGAAGCTGTGAGTGAGAGAAAGAGAAAGAGAAGCTGTGAGTAAGAGAGAAAAAGAGAAATAGAAGCTATGAGTGAGAGACAGAGAGAAAAGCTGAGTGAGTGAGAGAGAGAAGCTGTGTGAGAGAGAGAGAGAAAAAGAGAAGCTGTGAGAGAGAGAGAGAGAGAGAGAAGCTGTAAGTGAGTGAGAGAAGGAGAAGCTGTGAGTGTGTGAGAGAGAAAGAGAAGCTGTGAGTGAAAAAGAGAGAAAGTGAAGCTGTGAGTGAGAGATAGAGAGAGAAAGAGAAGCTGTGAGTTAGAGAGAGAGAGAACGAGAAGCTGTGTGTGTGAGATAAAGAGAAGCTGTGAGTGAGAGAGAGAGAGAGAAAGAGAAGCTGTGAGTGAGAGATAGAGAGAGAAAGAGAATCTGTGAGTGAGAGAGAGAGAGAAAGAGAAGCTATGAGTGAGATAGAGAGAAGCTGTGAGTGAGAGAGAGAAGCTGTGTGTGTGTGAGAGAGAGAGAGAAGCTGTGTGTGTGTGTGTGAGAGAGAGAAGCTGTGAGTGAGAGAGAGAGAGAGAAAGAGAAGCTGTGTGATAGAGAGAGAGAGAAGCTGTGAGTGTGAGAGAGAGTGAGATAAAGAGAAGTTGTGAGTGAGTGAGTGAGTGAGAGAAGCTGTGAGTGAAAGAGAGAAAGAGAAGCTTTGAGTGAGAGAGAGAGAGAAGCTGAGTGAGAGACAGAGAGAGAAAGAGAAGCTGTGTGTGAGAGAGAGAGTGATAAGCTGTGTGTGTGAGAGAGAGAAGCTGTGAGTGAGAGAGAGAGAAAGAGAAGCTGTGAGTGAGAGAGAGAGAAGCTGAGAGTGAGAGAGAGAAAGAGAAGCTGTGAGTGAGAGACAGAGGGAGAAAGAAAGTGTGTGAGTGCGAGAGAGAGAAAGAGAAGCTGTGAGAGAGAGAAAGAGAAGCAGTGAGTGAGAAAGAGAGAGAAAGAGAAGCTGTGTGTGTGAGAGAGAAAGAGAAGCTGTGAGTGAGAGAGAGAGAAGCTGTGAGTGAAAGTGAGAAAGAGAAGCTGATAGTGAGAGAGAGAGAGAAGCTGTGAGTGAGAGAAAGAGAAAGAGAAGCTGTGAGTAAGAGAGAAAGAGAGAAATAGAAGCTATGAGTGAGAGACAGAGAGAGAAGCTGTGAGTGAGTGAGAGAGAGAGAAGCTGTGTGAGAGAGAGAGAGAAAAAGAGAAGCTGTGAGAGAGAGAGAGAGAAAGAGAAGCTGTAAGTGAGTGAGAGAAGGAGAAGCTGTGAGTGTGAGAGAGAGAAAGAGAAGCTGTGTGTGAGAGAGAGAGAGAGAGAAAGAGAAGCTGTGAGTGAGAAAGAGAGAGAGAAAGAGAAGCTTTGAGGGAGAGAGAGAGAAAGACAACCTGTGAGTGAGAGAGCGAGAGAGAGAGAAAGAGAAGCTGTGAGTGAGAGAGAGAGAAAGAGAAGCTATGTGAGAGACAGAGAGAAATCGAAGCTGTGAGTGAGAGAGAGAGAAATTAAAGCTGTGAGAGAGAGAGTGAGAAGCTGTGAGTGAGAGAGAGAGAGAAAGAAAGAAAAGCAGTGAGTGAGAGACAGAGAGAGAAAGAGAAGCTATGAGTCAGTGTGAGAGAGAAAGAGAAGCTACGAGAGAGAGAAGCTTTGAGTGAGAGAGAGAGAAAGAGAAGCTGTGAGTGAGAGAGAGAAAAAGAGAAGCTGTGAGTGAGAGAGAGAGAAAGAGAAGCTGTGAGTGTGTGTGTGAGAGAAAGAGAAGCTGTGAGTGAGAGAGAGATTGAGAAGCTGTAAGTGAGAGAGGGAGAGAAAGAGAAGCTGTGAGTGAGAGAAAGTGTGAAGCTGTGAGTGAGAGAGAAAGAGAAAGAGAAGCTGTGACAGAGAGAGAGAGAAGCTGTGAGTGAGAGAGAGAGAGAGAGAAAGAAAAGCTGTGAGTGAGAGACAGAGAGAGAAAGAGAAGCTATGAGTCAGTGTGAGAGAGAAAGAGAAGCTACGAGAGAGAGAAGCTTTGAGTGAGAGAGAGAGAAAGAGAAGCTGTGAGTGAGAGAGAGAAAAAGAGAAGCTGTGAGTGAGAGTGAGAGGAAGAGATGCTGTGAGTTTGAGAGAGAGAGAAAGAGAAGCTGTCAGTGAGATAGAGAGAGAAAGAGAAGCTGTGAGTGAGATAGTGAGAGAGAATGAGAAGCTGTGTGTGAGAGAGAAAGAGAAGCTGTGAGTGAGAGAGAGAGAGAAGCTGTGAGTGAGAGAGAGAGTAGCTGTATGTGTGTGTGTGTGAGAGAGAAGCTGTGAGTGAGAGAGAGAGAAGCTGTGTGTTAGAGAGAGAGAGAGAAAGAGAAGCTGTGAGAGAGAAAGAGAGAGAGAATCTGTGAGTGAGAGAGAGAAAGAGAGAGAGAAGCTGTGAGTGTGAGAGAGTGTGTGATAAAGAGAAGTTGTGAATGAGTGAGAGAGAGAGAGAAGCTGTGAGTGAGAGAAAGAGAAAGAGAAACTGTGAGTAAGAGAGAAAGAGAGAAATAGAAGCTATGAGTGAGAGAGAGAGAGAGAGAAGCTGTGAGTGAGAGAGAGAGAGAAGCTGTGTGTGAGAGAGAGAAAAAGAGAAGCTGTGAGTGAGAGAGACAGAAAGAGAAGCTGTGAGTGAGAGAGAGAAAAAGAGAAGCTATGAGAGAGAGAGAGACAGAAGCTGTGAGTGAGAGAGAAAGAGAGGCTGTGAGTGATGGAGAGAGAGAGAAGCTGGGAGTGAGAGAATGAGAAGCTGTGAGTGAGTGAGAGAGAGAGAGAAGCTGTGAGTGAGAGAGAGAGAGAGAAAGAGAAGCTTTGAGTGAGAGAGAAAGAAAAAGAAGCTGTGAATGAGAGAGAGAGAGAAAGAGAAGCTGTGAGTGAGAGAGAGAGAGAAACAGAAGCTGTGAGTGAGATAGAGAGAGAGAACGAGAAGCTGTGTGTGAGAGAAAAAGAGAAGCTGTGAGTGAGAGAGAGAGAGAGAAGCTGTGAGTCAGAGAGAGAGAGAAAGAGAAGCTGTGAGTGAGAGAGAGAGAGAGAAGCTGTGTGTTAGAGAGAGAGAGAGAAAGAGAAGCTGTGTGTGTGTGAGAGAGAGAAGCTGTGAGTGAGAGAGAGAAAGAGAGAGAGAAGCTGTGAGTGTGAGAGAGAGTGTGATAAAGAGAAGTTGTTTGTGAGTGAGTGAGAGAGAGAAGCTGTGAGTGAGAGAGAGAGAGAGAAAGAGAAGCTGTGAGTGAGAGAGAAAGAAAAAGAAGCTGTGAATGAGAGAGAGAGAGAAAGAGAAGCTGAGAGTGAGAGAGAGAGAGAAAGAGAAGCTGTGAGTGAGATAGAGAGAAAGAACGAGAAGCTGTGTGTGAGAGAGAAAGAGAAGCTGTGAGTGAGAGAGAGAGATAGAGAAGCTGTGAGTTAGAGAGAGAGAGAAAGAGAAGCTGTGAGTGAGAGAGAGAGAGAAGCTGTGTGTTAGAGAGAGAGAGAGAAAGAGAAGCTGTGTGTGTGAGAGAGAGATAAGCTGTGAGTGAGAGAGAGAAAGAGAGTGAGAAGCTGTGAGTGTGAGAGAGAGTGTGATAAAGAGAAGTTGTTTGTGAGTGAGTGAGAGAGAGAAGCTGTGAGTGAAAGAGAGAAAGAGAAGCTGTGAGTGAGTGAGAGAGAGAGAAATAGAAGCTATGAGTGAGAGAGAGAGATAGAGAGAAGCTGTGAGTGAGAGAGAGAGAGAAGCTGTGTGTGAAAGAGAGAAAGAGAAACTGTGAGTAAGGGAGAGAGAGAAAAAGAGAAACTGTGAGTGAGAGAGAGAAAGAGAAGCTGTGAGTGAGATAGAGAGAGAGAATGAGAAGCTGTGTGTGAGAGAGAAAGAGAAGCTGTGAGTGAGTGAGAGAGAGAGAGAGAGAAGCTGTGAGTAAGAGAGAGAGAGAGAGAAAGAGAAGCTGTGAGTGAGAGAGAGAGAGAGAGAAAGATAAGCTATGAGTGTGTGAGAGAGAGAAGCTGTGTGTTAGAGAGAGAGAGAAAGAGAAGCTGTGTGTGTGAGAGAGAGAGAAGCTGTGAGTGAGAGAGAGAAAGAGAGAGAAGCTGTGAGTGTGTGAGAGAGTGTGATAAAGAGAAGTTGTAAGTGAGTGAGAGAGAGAGAGAGAAGCTGTGAGTGAAAGAGAGAAAGAGAAGCTGTGAGTGAGATAGAGAGAGAAAAAGAGAAGCTTTGAGAGAGAGAGTGAGAGAGAAAGAGAAGCTGTGAGTAGAGAGAGAGAGAAAGAGGAGCTGTGAGTGAGAGAGACAGAGAAGCTGTGAGTGAGAGAGAGTGAGAAGCTGTGAGTGTGTGTGTGAGAAAAAAGCTTTGAGTTAGAGAAAGAGAGAAAGAGAAGCTGTGAGTGAGAGAGAGAGAGAAAGAGCTGTGAGTGAGAGAGAGAGAGAGAAGCTGTGTGTGTGTGTGAGAGAGAGAAAGAGAAGCTGTGAGTGAGAGAAGAGAGAGAGAAAGAGAAGCTGTGAGTGTGAGAAGAGATAGAGAAAGAGAAGCTGTGAGTGAGACACAGAAGCTGTGTGAGGGAGAGAGAGAGAGAAGCTGTGAGTGAGAGAGAAAGAGAAACTGTGAGTGAGAGAGAGAGAGAGAAAGAGAAGCTGTGAGTGTGTGTGAGAGAGAAGCTGTGAGTGAGTGAGAGAGAGAGAATGACAAGCTGTTTGTGTGAGAGAGATAAAGAGAAGTTGTGAGTGAGAAAAGAGAGAGATAGAAAGAAAGAGTAGCTGTGAGTGAGAAAGAGAGAGACAGAAGCTGTGAGAGAGAGAGAAGGAGAAGCTGTTAGTAAGAGAGATAGAAAGAGAAGCTGTGAGTGAGAGAAGAGAGAGAGAAAGAGAAGTTGTGAGTGAGAGGGAGAGACAGAGAAGCTGTGAGTGAGAGAGGGAGAGAGAAAGAGAAGCTGTGAGTGAGAGAGAGAGAAGCTGTGAGTGAGAGAGAGAAAGAGAAGCTGTGAGAGAGAGAGAGAAAGAGCTGTGAGTAGAGAGAGAGAGAAAGAGAAGCTGTGAGTGAGAGAGAGTGAAGCTGTGAGTGAGAGAATGAGAAGTTTTGAGGGAGAAAGAGAGAGAGAGAGAAAGAGAAACAGTGAGAGAGACAGAGAGAAAGAGAAGCTGTGAGTGAGTGAGAGAGGGAGAGAAGCTGTGAGTGAGAGAGAGAGAGAAAGAGAAGCTGTGAGAGAGAGAGAGAGTGAGAGGAAGAGATGCTGTGAGTTTGAGAGAGAGAGAGAAAGAGAAGCTGTGAGTGAGAGAGAGAGAGAAAGAGAAGCTGTGAGTGAGATAGAGAGAGAGAACGAGAAGCTGTGTGTGTGAGAGAAAGAGAAGCTGTGAGTGAGAGAGAGAGAGGGAAGCTGTGAGTGAGTGAGAGAGAGAGAAGCTGTGAGTGAGTGAGAGAGAGAGAGAAGCTGTGAGTGAAAGAGAGAAATTGAAGCTGTGAGTGAGTGAGAGAGAGAGAAAGAGAAGCTGTGAGTGAGATAGAGAGAGAGAACGAGAAGCTGTGTGTGTGAGAGAAAGAGAAGCTGTAAGTGAGAGAGAGAGAGAGAGAGAATGAGTACCTGTAATTGAGAGAGAGAGAGAAGGAGAAGCTGTGAGTGAGAGAGAGAGAAAGAGAAGCTGTGTGTGAGAGAGAGAGAGAAAGAGAAGCAGTGACTGAGAGAGAGAGAGAGAGAGAAAGAGAAGTGAGTGAGAGAGAGAGAGAATGAGAAGTTGTGAGTGACAGAGAGTGAAAGAGAAGCTGTGAGTGAGTGAGAGAGAGAAATTGAAGCTTTGAGTGAGAGAGAGAGAGAAGCTTTGTGTGAGAGAAAGTGAGAAAAAGAGAAGCTGTGAAAGAGAGAGTGAGAAGCTGTGAGTGAGAGAGAGAGAGAGAGAAAGAGAAGCTGTAAGAGAGAGAGAAGCTGTGAGTGAGAGAGAGAGTGAGAAGCTGTGAGTGAGAGAGAGAGAAAGTGAAGCTGTGAGTGAGAGAAAGAGAGAGAAAGAGAAGCTGTGTGAGAGAGAGAGAGAGAAAGAGAAGCTGTGAGTGAGAGAGAGAGAGAAAGAGTAACTGTGAGTGAGAGAGAGAGAAAGAGAAGCTGTGAGTGAGTGAGAGAGAGAGAGAGAAAGGGAAGATGTGAGTGAGAAAAAAAGAGAAGCTGTGAGAGAGAGAGAAAGAAAGAGAAGCTGTGAGTGTGAGATAAAGTGAGAGAAAGAGAAGCTGTGAGTGTGAGAGTGAGTGAGAGAAAGAGATGCTGTGAGTGTGTGAGAGAGAAAGAGAAGCTGTGTGTGAGAGGGAGAGAGAGAAAGAGAAGCTGTGAGTGTGAGAGAGACAGAGAAGCTGTGAGTGAGAGAGAGAGAGAGAGAAAGAGAAGCTGTGAGGGAGAGAGAGAGAGAGAAAGAGAAGCTGTGAGTGACAGAGAGAGAGAGAAGCTGTGAGTGACAGAGAAAGAGAAGCTGTGAGTGAGTGAGTGAGTGAGAGAAAGAGAAGACGTGAGTGAGAGAGAAAAAGAGAAGCTGTGAGTGTGAGAGAGAGTGAGAGAAAGAGATGCTGTGAGTGTGTTAGAGAGAAAGAGAAGCTGTGAGTGAGAGAGAAAGAGAAGCTGTGAGTGAGAGAGAGAGATAGAGAAGCTGTGAGTTAGAGAGAGAGAGAGAAAGAGAAGCTGTGAGTGAGAGAGAAAGAGAAGCTGTGAGTAACAGAGAGAGAGAAGCTGTGAGTGTGAGAGAGAGAAATTGAAGCTGTGAGTGTGTGTGAGAGAGAAAAAGCTGTATGTGTGAGAGAGAAATAGAAGTTGTGTGTGAGAGTGTGTGAGAGAAAAATAGAAGCTGCTTTGAGTGTGAGAGGGAGAGAGAAAGAGAAGCTGTGTGAGAGAGAAAGAAAGAAAGAGAAGTTGTGAGTGAGACAGTGAGAGAGCGAAATAAAAACAGTGAGTTAGAGAGAGAGTGAAAATGAAGCTGTGAGTGAGAGAGTGAGAAATTGAACCTGTGAGTGAGAGAGAGAAAGAAAGAGAAGCTGTGAGTGTGAGAGACAGAAGCTGTGAGTGAGTGAGAGATAGAGAGAGAGAGAGAGAAGCTGTGAGTGAGAGAGAGAGAGAAAGAAAAGCTGTGTGGGTGTGAGAGAGAAAGAGAAGCTGTTAGTGAGAGAGAGGGAGAGTATAAGAGAAGTTGTGAGTGAGAGAGAGAGAGAGAAGCTGAGAGTGAGAGAGAGAAGCTGTGAATGAGAGAGAGAGAAGGAGAAGCTGTGAGTGAGAGAGAGAGAGAAGCTGTGAGTGAGAGAGAGAGAAAGAAGCTGTGAGTGAGTGAGAGAGAAGCTGTGAGTGACAGAGAGAGAAGATGTGAGTGAGAGAGAGAGAGAAAGAGAAGCTGTGTGAGAGAGAGAAAGAAAGAGAAGTTGTGAGTGAGAGAGAGAGAAAGAACTGTGAGTGAGAGAGAGAGAGAGAAGCTGTGTGTGTGTGTGAGAGAGAGAAAGAGAAGCTGTGAGTGAGAGAAGAGAGAGAGAAAGAGAAGCTGTGAGTGTGAGAAGAGAGAGAGAAAGAGAAGCTGTGAGTGAGAGACAGAAGCTGTGAGTGAGGGAGAGAGAGAGAAGCTGTGAGTGAAAGGGATAGAGAGAGAAAGAGAAACTGTGAGTGAGAGAGAGAGAGAGAAAGAGAAGCTGTGAGTGTGTGTGAGAGAGAAGCTGTGAGTGAGTAAGAGAGAGAGAAAGAGAAGCTGTTTGTGTGAGAGAGATAAAGAGAAGTTGTGAGTGAGAAAAGAGAGAGATAGAAAGAAAGAGTAGCTGTGAGTGAGAAAGAGAGAGAGAGAAGCTGTGTGTGTGTGAGAGAGAGAAGCTGTTAGTAAGAGAGAGAGAAAGAGAAGCTGTGAGTGAGAGAAGAGAGAGAGAAAGAGAAGTTGTGAGTGAGAGGGAGAGACAGAGAAGCTGTGAGTGAGAGAGAGAGAGAAAGAGAAGCTGTGAGTGAGAGAGAGAGAGAGAGAAGCTGTGAGTGAGAGAGAGAGAGAGAAAGAGAAGCTGTGAGAGAGAGAGAAAAAGAGCTGTGAGTAGAGAGAGAGAGAAAGAGAAGCTGTGAGTGAGAGAGAGTGAAGCTGTGAGTGAGAGAGAGTGAGAAGCTGTGAGTGTGTGTGAGAGAGAAAGAAGCTTTGAGTGAGAGAAAGAGAGAAAGAGAAGCTGTGAGTGAGTGAGAGAGAAAGAGCTGTGAGTGAGAGAGAGAGAGATGCTGTGTGAGAGAGAGAGAGAGAGAAAGAGAAGCTGTGAGTGAGAGAGAGAGAAAGAGAAGCTGTGTGAGAGAAGAGAGAGAGAAATAGAAGCTGTGAGTGAGTGAGAGAGAGAAAGAGAAGCTTTGAGAGAGAGAGTGAGAGAGAAAGAGAAGCTGTGCATAGAGAGAGAGAGAAAGAGAAGCTGTGAGTGAGAGAGAGAGGGAAGCTGTGGGTGAGAGAGAATGAGAAGCTGTGAGTGTGTGTGAGAGAGAAAGCTTTGAGTGAGAGAAAGAGAGAAAGAGAAGCTGTGAGTGAGAGAGAGAGAAAGAGAAGCTGTGTGGGTGTGAGAGAGAAAGAGAAGCTGTTAGTGAGAGAGAGAGTATAAGAGAAGTTGTGAGTGAGAGAGCGAGAGTAGCTGAGAGTGAGAGAGAGAAGCTGTGAATGAGAGAGAGAGAGAAAGAAGCTGTGAGTGAGTGAGAGAGAAGCTGTGAGTGAGAGAGAGAGAAGATGTGAGTGAGAGAGAGAGAGAAAGAGAAGCTGTGAGTGAAAGAGAGAGAAAGAGAAGCTGTGAGTGAGAGGGAGATATAGAAAGAGAAGCTGTAGGTGAGAGAGAGAGAAGCTGTGAGTGAGAGAGAGAGATAGAAGCTGTGAGTGAGTGAGAGAGTAGCTGTGAGTGAGAGAGAGAGAAAGAGAAGCTGAGTGAGATTGAGAGAGAAAGAGAAGGTGTGAGAGAGAGATAGGAGAGAAAGAGAAGCTGTGAGTGAGGGAGAGAGAGAGAGAGAGAAGCTGTGAGTGAGAGAGAGAGAAAGAAAGAGAAGCAGTGTGTGTGTGAGAGAGAAAGAGAAGCTGTTAGTGTGAGAGAGAGAGTATAAGAGAAGCTGTGAGTGAGAGAGAGAGAGAAGCTGAGAGTGAGAGAGAGAAGCTGTGAATGAGAGAGAGAGAAAGAGAAGCTGTGAGTGAGTGAGAGAGAGAAAGAGAAGCTGTGAGTGAGAGAGAGAGAGAAAGAGAAGCTGTAAGAGAGAGAGAAGCTGTGAGTGAGAGAGAGAGTGAGAAGCTGTGAGTGAGAGAGAGAGAGAGAGAGAGAGAAAGTGAAGCTGTGAGTGAGAGATAGAGAGAGAAAGAGAAGCTGTGTGTGTGAGAGAGAGAAAGAGAAGCTGTGAGTGAGAGAGAGAGAAAGAGTAACTGTGAGTGAGAGAGAGAGAGAAAGAGAAGCTGTGAGTGAGTGAGAGAGAGAGAGAGAAGCTGTGAGTGAGAAAGAAAAAAAGAAGCTGTGAGTGAGAGAGAAAGAAAGAGAAGCTGTGAGTATGAGATAAAGTGAGAGAAAGAGAAGCTGTGCGTGTGAGAGAGAGTGAGAGAAAGAGATGCTGTGAGTGTGTGAGAGAGAAAGAGAAGTTGTCAGTGAGAGAGAGAGAGAAAAAGAGAATCTGTGAGTGTGAGAGAGACAGAGAAGCTGTGAGTGAGAGAGAGAGAGAAAGAGAAGCTCTGAGGGAGAGAAAAAAAAGAGAAGCTGTGAGTGACAGAGAGAGAGAGAGAAAGAGAAGCTGTGAGTGACAGAGAAAGAGAAGCTGTGAGTGAGTGAGTGAGAGAGAGAAAGAGAAGATGTGAGTGAGAGAAAAAAAGAGAAGCTGTGAATGAGAGAGAGAGAGAAAGAGAAGCTGTGAGTGTGAGATAAAGTGAGAGAAAGAGAAGCTGTGAGTGTGAGAGAGAGTGAGAGAAAGAGATGCTGTGAGTGTGTCAGAGAGAAAGAGAAGCTGTGAGTGAGAGAGAGCGTGTGAAGCTGTGAGTGAGAGAGAAAGAGAAGCTTTGAGTGAGAGAGAGAGAGAAAGAGAATCTGTGAGTGAGAAAGAGAGAGAGAAAGAAAAGCTGTGAGGGAGAGAGATAGAGAAAGAGAACCTGTGAGTGAGAGAGAGAGAGAGAGAGAGAGAAGCTGTGAGTGACCGAGAGAGAAAGAGAAGCTGTGAGTGTGTGTGTGAGAGAAAGAGAAGCTGTGAGTGAGAGAGAGATTGAGAAGCTGTAAGTGAGAGAGAGAGAGAAAGAGAAGCTGTGAGTGAGAGAGAGTGTGAAGCTGTGAGTGAGAGAGAAAGATAAAGAGAAGCTGTGAGAGAGAGAGAGTGAGAAGCTGTGAGTGAGAGAGAGAGTGAGAAGCTATGAGTGAGAGAGAGAGAGAGAAAGCAAAGCTGTGAGTGAGACAGAGAAAGGCAGAGAAGCAGGGTGAGAGCGAGAGAGAGAAAGAGAAGCTGTGAGTGAGAGAGAGAGAGAAAGAGAAGCTGTGAGTGAGAGATAGAGAGAGAAAGAGACGCTGTGAGTGAGAGAGAAAAAAGAGAAGCTGTGTGAGAGAGAGAGAGAAAGAGAAGCTGTGAGTGAGAGAGAGAGAGAAAGAGAATTTGTGTGTGTGAGTGAGAGAGAGAGAAGCTGAGAGTGACAGAGAGAGAGAGAAAAAGAAGCTCTGAGTGAGAGAGAGAAAGAGAAGCTGTGAGTGAGAGAGAAGGAGAAAGAGAAGCTGTGAGTGAGAGAGAGAGAGAGAAAGAGAATCTGTGAGTGAGAAAGAGAGAGAGAAAGAGAAGCTGTGAGGAAGAGAGAGAGAGAGAGAACCTGTGAGTGAGTGAGAGAGAGAGAGAAATAGAAGCTGTGAGTGAGAGAGAGAGAGAAAAAGAGAAGCTGTGATTGACCGAGAGAGAAAGAGAAGCTGTGAGTGTGTGTGAGAGAGAAAGAGAAGCTGTGAGTGAGAGAGAGATTGAGAAGCTGTAAGAGAGAGATGGAGAGAAAGAGAAGCTGTGAGTGAGAGAGAGAGTGTGAAGCTGTGAGTGAGAGAGAAAGAGAAAGAGAAGCTGTGAGTGAGAGAGAGAGTGAGAAGCTGTGAGTGAGAGAGAGAGAGAAAGTGAAGCTGTGAGTGAGAGACAGAGAGAGAAAGAGAAGCTGTGAGTGAGTGAGAGAGAGAAAGAGAAGCTATGAGAGAGAGAAGCTTTGAGTGAGAGAGAGAGAAATAGAAGCTGTGAGTGAGAGAGAGAGAGAGAAAGAGAAGCTGTGAGAGAGAGAGAGAGAAAAAGAGAAGCTGTGAGTGAGAGGGAGAGAAAGAGAAGCTGTGAGTGTGTGAGGGAGAGAAAGAGAAGCTGTGAGTGAGAGAGAGAAAAGCTGTGAGTGAGAGAGAGAGTGAGAAGCTGTGAGTGAGAGAGAGAGAAAAAGCGAAGCTGTGAGTGAGAGAGAGAGAGAGAAAGAGAAGCTTTGAGTGAGAGAGAAAGAAAAAGAAGCTGTGAATGAGAGAGAGAGAGAAAGAGAAGCTGTGAGTGAGAGAGAGAGAGAAAGAGAAGCTGTGAGTGAGATAGAGAGAGAGAACGAGAAGCTGTGTGTGAGAGAAAAAGAGAAGCTGTGAGTGAGAGAGAGATAGAGAAGCTGTGAGTCAGAGAGAGAGAGAAAGAGAAGCTGTGAGTGAGAGAGAGAGAGAGAAGCTGTGTGTTAGAGAGAGAGAGAGAGAAAGAGAAGCTGTGTGTGTGAGAGAGAGAAGCTGTGAGTGAGAGAGAGAAAGAGAGAGAGAAGCTGTGAGTGTGAGAGAGAGTGTGATAAAGAGAAGTTGTTTGTGAGTGAGTGAGAGAGAGAAGCTGTGAGTGAGAGAGAGAGAGAGAAAGAGAAGCTGTGAGTGAGAGAGAAAGAAAAAGAAGCTGTGAATGAGAGAGAGAGAGAAAGAGAAGCTGAGAGTGAGAGAGAGAGAGAAAGAGAAGCTGTGAGTGAGATAGAGAGAGAGAACGAGAAGCTGTGTGTGAGAGAGAAAGAGAAGCTGTGAGTGAGAGAGAGAGATAGAGAAGCTGTGAGTTAGAGAGAGAGAGAGAAAGAGAAGCTGTGAGTGAGAGAGAGAGAGAAGCTGTGTGTTAGAGAGAGAGAGAGAAAGAGAAGCTGTGTGTGTGAGAGAGAGATAAGCTGTGAGTGAGAGAGAGAAAGAGAGTGAGAAGCTGTGAGTGTGAGAGAGAGTGTGATAAAGAGAAGTTGTTTGTGAGTGAGTGAGAGAGAGAAGCTGTGAGTGAAAGAGAGAAAGAGAAGCTGTGAGTGAGTGAGAGAGAGAGAAATAGAAGCTATGAGTGAGAGAGAGAGATAGAGAGAAGCTGTGAGTGAGAGAGAGAGAGAAGCTGTGTGTGAAAGAGAGAAAGAGAAACTGTGAGTAAGGGAGAGAGAGAAAAAGAGAAACTGTGAGTGAGAGAGAGAAAGAGAAGCTGTGAGTGAGATAGAGAGAGAGAATGAGAAGCTGTGTGTGAGAGAGAAAGAGAAGCTGTGAGTGAGTGAGAGAGAGAGAGAGAGAAGCTGTGAGTAAGAGAGAGAGAGAGAGAAAGAGAAGCTGTGAGTGAGAGAGAGAGAGAGAGAGAGAAAGATAAGCTATGAGTGTGTGAGAGAGAGAAGCTGTGTGTTAGAGAGAGAGAGAAAGAGAAGCTGTGTGTGTGAGAGAGAGAGAAGCTGTGAGTGAGAGAGAGAAAGAGAGAGAAGCTGTGAGTGTGTGAGAGAGTGTGATAGAGAAGTTGTGAGTGAGTGAGAGAGAGAGAGAAGCTGTGAGTGAAAGAGAGAAAGAGAAGCTGTGAGTGAGATAGAGAGAGAAAAAGAGAAGCTTTGAGAGAGAGAGTGAGAGAGAAAGAGAAGCTGTGAGTAGAGAGAGAGAGAAAGAGGAGCTGTGAGTGAGAGAGACAGAGAAGCTGTGAGTGAGAGAGAGTGAGAAGCTGTGAGTGTGTGTGTGAGAAAAAAGCTTTGAGTTAGAGAAAGAGAGAAAGAGAAGCTGTGAGTGAGAGAGAGAGAGAAAGAGCTGTGAGTGAGAGAGAGAGAGAGAAGCTGTGTGTGTGTGAGAGAGAGAGAAAGAGAAGCTGTGAGTGTGAGAAGAGAGAGAGAAAGAGAAGCTGTGAGTGAGACACAGAAGCTGTGTGAGGGAGAGAGAGAGAGAAGCTGTGAGTGAGAGAGAAAGAGAAACTGTGAGTGAGAGAGAGAGAGAGAAAGAGAAGCTGTGAGTGTGTGTGAGAGAGAAGCTGTGAGTGAGTGAGAGAGAGAGAATGACAAGCTGTTTGTGTGAGAGAGATAAAGAGAAGTTGTGAGTGAGAAAAGAGAGAGATAGAAAGAAAGAGTAGCTGTGAGTGAGAAAGAGAGAGACAGAAGCTGTGAGAGAGAGAGAAGGAGAAGCTGTTAGTAAGAGAGAGAGAAAGAGAAGCTGTGAGTGAGAGAAGAGAGAGAGAAAGAGAAGTTGTGAGTGAGAGGGAGAGACAGAGAAGCTGTGAGTGAGAGAGGGAGAGAGAAAGAGAAGCTGTGAGTGAGAGAGAGAGAAGCTGTGAGGGAGAGAGAGAAAGAGAAGCTGTGAGAGAGAGAGAGAAAGAGCTGTGAGTAGAGAGAGAGAGAAAGAGAAGCAGTGAGTGAGAGAGAGTGAAGCTGTGAGTGAGAGAATGAGAAGTTTTGAGTGAGAAAGAGAGAGAGAGAGAAAGAGAAACAGTGAGAGAGACAGAGAGAAAGAGAAGCTGTGAGTGAGTGAGAGAGGGAGAGAAGCTGTGAGTGAGAGAGAGAGAGAAAGAGAAGCTGTGAGAGAGAGAGAGAGTGAGAGGAAGAGATGCTGTGAGTTTGAGAGAGAGAGAGAAAGAGAAGCTGTGAGTGAGAGAGAGAGAGAAAGAGAAGCTGTGAGTGAGATAGAGAGAGAACGAGAAGCTGTGTGTGTGAGAGAAAGAGAAGCTGTGAGTGAGAGAGAGAGAGGGAAGCTGTGAGTGAGAGAGAGAGAGAGAAGCTGTGAGTGAGTGAGAGAGAGAGAGAGAAGCTGTGAGTGAAAGAGAGAAATTGAAGCTGTGAGTGAGTGAGAGAGAGAGAGAAAGAGAAGCTGTGAGTGAGAGAGAGAGAAAGAGAATTTGTGTGTGTGAGAGAGAGAAAGAGAAGCTGTGAGTGAGAGAGAGAGAAGCTGAGAGTGACAGAGAGAGAGAGAAAAAGAAGCTCTGAGTGAGAGAGAGAAAGAGAAGCTGTGAGTGAGAGAGAAGGAGAAAGAGAAGCTGTGAGTGAGAGAGAGAGAGAGAAAGAGAATCTGTGAGTGAGAAAGAGAGAGAGAAAGAGAAGCTGTGAGGAAGAGAGAGAGAGAGAGAACCTGTGAGTGAGTGAGAGAGAGAGAGAAATAGAAGCTGTGAGTGAGAGAGAGAGAGAAAAAGAGAAGCTGTGATTGACCGAGAGAGAAAGAGAAGCTGTGAGTGTGTGTGAGAGAGAAAGAGAAGCTGTGAGTGAGAGAGAGATTGAGAAGCTGTAAGTGAGAGATGGAGAGAAAGAGAAGCTGTGAGTGAGAGAGAGAGTGTGAAGCTGTGAGTGAGAGAGAAAGAGAAAGAGAAGCTGTGAGTGAGAGAGAGAGTGAGAAGCTGTGAGTGAGAGAGAGAGAGAAAGTGAAGCTGTGAGTGAGAGACAGAGAGAGAAAGAGAAGCTGTGAGTGAGTGAGAGAGAGAAAGAGAAGCTATGAGAGAGAGAAGCTTTGAGTGAGAGAGAGAGAAATAGAAGCTGTGAGTGAGAGAGAGAGAGAGAAAGAGAAGCTGTGAGAGAGAGAGAGAAAAAAAGAGAAGCTGTGAGTGAGAGGGAGAGAAAGAGAAGCTGTGAGTGTGTGAGGGAGAGAAAGAGAAGCTGTGAGTGAGAGAGAGAAAAGCTGTGAGTGAGAGAGAGAGTGAGAAGCTGTGAGTGAGAGAGAGAGAAAAAGCGAAGCTGTGAGTGAGAGAGAGAGAGAGAAAGAGAAGCTTTGAGTGAGAGAGAAAGAAAAAGAAGCTGTGAATGAGAGAGAGAGAGAAAGAGAAGCTGTGAGTGAGAGAGAGAGAGAAAGAGAAGCTGTGAGTGAGATAGAGAGAGAGAACGAGAAGCTGTGTGTGAGAGAAAAAGAGAAGCTGTGAGTGAGAGAGAGATAGAGAAGCTGTGAGTCAGAGAGAGAGAAAGAGAAGCTGTGAGTGAGAGAGAGAGAGAGAAGCTGTGTGTTAGAGAGAGAGAGAGAGAAAGAGAAGCTGTGTGTGTGTGAGAGAGAGAAGCTGTGAGTGAGAGAGAGAAAGAGAGAGAGAAGCTGTGAGTGTGAGAGAGAGTGTGATAAAGAGAAGTTGTTTGTGAGTGAGTGAGAGAGAGAAGCTGTGAGTGAGAGAGAGAGAGAGAAAGAGAAGCTGTGAGTGAGAGAGAAAGAAAAAGAAGCTGTGAATGAGAGAGAGAGAGAAAGAGAAGCTGAGAGTGAGAGAGAGAGAGAAAGAGAAGCTGTGAGTGAGATAGAGAGAGAGAACGAGAAGCTGTGTGTGAGAGAGAAAGAGAAGCTGTGAGTGAGAGAGAGAGATAGAGAAGCTGTGAGTTAGAGAGAGAGAGAGAAAGAGAAGCTGTGAGTGAGAGAGAGAGAGAAGCTGTGTGTTAGAGAGAGAGAGAGAAAGAGAAGCTGTGTGTGTGAGAGAGAGATAAGCTGTGAGTGAGAGAGAGAAAGAGAGTGAGAAGCTGTGAGTGTGAGAGAGAGTGTGATAAAGAGAAGTTGTTTGTGAGTGAGTGAGAGAGAGAAGCTGTGAGTGAAAGAGAGAAAGAGAAGCTGTGAGTGAGTGAGAGAGAGAGAAATAGAAGCTATGAGTGAGAGAGAGAGATAGAGAGAAGCTGTGAGTGAGAGAGAGAGAGAAGCTGTGTGTGAAAGAGAGAAAGAGAAACTGTGAGTAAGGGAGAGAGAGAAAAAGAGAAACTGTGAGTGAGAGAGAGAAAGAGAAGCTGTGAGTGAGATAGAGAGAGAGAATGAGAAGCTGTGTGTGAGAGAGAAAGAGAAGCTGTGAGTGAGTGAGAGAGAGAGAGAGAGAAGCTGTGAGTAAGAGAGAGAGAGAGAGAAAGAGAAGCTGTGAGTGAGAGAGAGAGAGAGAGAGAGAAAGATAAGCTATGAGTGTGTGAGAGAGAGAAGCTGTGTGTTAGAGAGAGAGAGAAAGAGAAGCTGTGTGTGTGAGAGAGAGAGAAGCTGTGAGTGAGAGAGAGAAAGAGAGAGAAGCTGTGAGTGTGTGAGAGAGTGTGATAAAGAGAAGTTGTGAGTGAGTGAGAGAGAGAGAGAGAAGCTGTGAGTGAAAGAGAGAAAGAGAAGCTGTGAGTGAGATAGAGAGAGAAAAAGAGAAGCTTTGAGAGAGAGAGTGAGAGAGAAAGAGAAGCTGTGAGTAGAGAGAGAGAGAAAGAGGAGCTGTGAGTGAGAGAGACAGAGAAGCTGTGAGTGAGAGAGAGTGAGAAGCTGTGAGTGTGTGTGTGAGAAAAAAGCTTTGAGTTAGAGAAAGAGAGAAAGAGAAGCTGTGAGTGAGAGAGAGAGAGAAGGAGCTGTGAGTGAGAGAGAGAGAGAAGCTGTGTGTGTGTGAGAGAGAGAGAAAGAGAAGCTGTGAGTGAGAGAAGAGAGAGAGAAAGAGAAGCTGTGAGTGTGAGAAGAGAGAGAGAAAGAGAAGCTGTGAGTGAGACACAGAAGCTGTGTGAGGGAGAGAGAGAGAGAAGCTGTGAGTGAGAGAGAAAGAGAAACTGTGAGTGAGAGAGAGAGAGAGAAAGAGAAGCTGTGAGTGTGTGTGAGAGAGAAGCTGTGAGTGAGTGAGAGAGAGAGAATGACAAGCTGTTTGTGTGAGAGAGATAAAGAGAAGTTGTGAGTGAGAAAAGAGAGAGATAGAAAGAAAGAGTAGCTGTGAGTGAGAAAGAGAGAGACAGAAGCTGTGAGAGAGAGAGAAGGAGAAGCTGTTAGTAAGAGAGAGAGAAAGAGAAGCTGTGAGTGAGAGAAGAGAGAGAGAAAGAGAAGTTGTGAGTGAGAGGGAGAGACAGAGAAGCTGTGAGTGAGAGAGGGAGAGAGAAAGAGAAGCTGTGAGTGAGAGAGAGAGAAGCTGTGAGTGAGAGAGAGAAAGAGAAGCTGTGAGAGAGAGAGAGAAAGAGCTGTGAGTAGAGAGAGAGAGAAAGAGAAGCTGTGAGTGAGAGAGAGTGAAGCTGTGAGTGAGAGAATGAGAAGTTTTGAGTGAGAAAGAGAGAGAGAGAGAAAGAGAAACAGTGAGAGAGACAGAGAGAAAGAGAAGCTGTGAGTGAGTGAGAGAGGGAGAGAAGCTGTGAGTGAGAGAGAGAGAGAAAGAGAAGCTGTGAGAGAGAGAGAGAGTGAGAGGAAGAGATGCTGTGAGTTTGAGAGAGAGAGAGAAAGAGAAGCTGTGAGTGAGAGAGAGAGAGAAAGAGAAGCTGTGAGTGAGATAGAGAGAGAGAACGAGAAGCTGTGTGTGTGAGAGAAAGAGAAGCTGTGAGTGAGAGAGAGAGAGGGAAGCTGTGAGTGAGAGAGAGAGAGAGAAGCTGTGAGTGAGTGAGAGAGAGAGAGAAGCTGTGAGTGAAAGAGAGAAATTGAAGCTGTGAGTGAGTGAGAGAGAGAGAGAAAGAGAAGCTGTGAGTGAGATAGAGAGAGAGAACGAGAAGCTGTGTGTGTGAGAGAAAGAGAAGCTGTAAGTGAGAGAGAGAGAGAGAGAGAGAATGAGTACCTGTAATTGAGAGAGAGAGAGAGAGAAGGAGAAGCTGTGAGTGAGAGAGAGAGAAAGAGAAGCTGTGTGTGAGAGAGAGAGAGAAAGAGAAGCAGTGACTGAGAGAGAGAGAGAGAGAGAAAGAGAAGTGAGTGAGAGAGAGAGAGAATGAGAAGTTGTGAGTGACAGAGAGTGAAAGAGAAGCTGTGAGTGAGTGAGAGAGAGAAATTGAAGCTTTGAGTGAGAGAGAGAGAGAAGCTTTGTGTGAGAGAAAGTGAGAAAAAGAGAAGCTGTGAAAGAGAGAGTGAGAAGCTGTGAGTGAGAGAGAGAGAGAGAGAAAGAGAAGCTGTAAGAGAGAGAGAAGCTGTGAGTGAGAGAGAGAGTGAGAAGCTGTGAGTGAGAGAGAGAGAAAGTGAAGCTGTGAGTGAGAGAAAGAGAGAGAAAGAGAAGCTGTGTGAGAGGGAGAGAGAGAAAGAGAAGCTGTGAGTGAGAGAGAGAGAGAAAGAGTAACTGTGAGTGAGAGAGAGAGAAAGAGAAGCTGTGAGTGAGTGAGAGAGAGAGAGAGAGAGAAAGGGAAGATGTGAGTGAGAAAAAAAGAGAAGCTGTGAGAGAGAGAGAAAGAAAGAGAAGCTGTGAGTGTGAGATAAAGTGAGAGAAAGAGAAGCTGTGAGTGTGAGAGTGAGTGAGAGAAAGAGATGCTGTGAGTGTGTGAGAAAGAGAAGCTGTGTGTGAGAGGGAGAGAGAGAAAGAGAAGCTGTGAGTGTGAGAGAGACAGAGAAGCTGTGAGTGAGAGAGAGAGAGAGAGAAAGAGAAGCTGTGAGGGAGAGAGAGAGAGAGAAAGAGAAGCTGTGAATGACAGAGAGAGAGAGAGAAGCTGTGAGTGACAGAGAAAGAGAAGCTGTGAGTGAGTGAGTGAGTGAGAGAAAGAGAAGACGTGAGTGAGAGAGAAAAAGAGAAGCTGTGAGTGAGAGAGAGAGAGAAAGAGAAGCTGTGAGTGTGAGAGAGAGTGAGAGAAAGAGATGCTGTGAGTGTGTTAGAGAGAAAGAGAAGCTGTGAGTGAGAGAGAAAGAGAAGCTGTGAGTGAGAGAGAGAGATAGAGAAGCTGTGAGTTAGAGAGAGAGAAAGAGAAGCTGTGAGTGAGAGAGAAAGAGAAGCTGTGAGTAACAGAGAGAGAGAAGCTGTGAGTGTGAGAGAGAGAAATTGAAGCTGTGAGTGTGTGTGAGAGAGAAAAAGCTGTATGTGTGAGAGAGAAATAGAAGTTGTGTGTGAGAGTGTGTGAGAGAGAAATAGAAGCTGCTTTGAGTGTGAGAGGGAGAGAGAAAGAGAAGCTGTGTGAGAGAGAAAGAAAGAAAGAGAAGTTGTGAGTGAGACAGTGAGAGAGCGAAATAAAAACAGTGAGTTAGAGAGAGTGAAAATGAAGCTGTGAGTGAGAGAGTGAGAAATTGAACCTGTGAGTGAGAGAGAGAAAGAAAGAGAAGCTGTGAGTGTGAGAGACAGAAGCTGTGAGTGAGTGAGAGAGAGAGAGAGAGAGAGAGAGAGAAGCTGTGAGTGAGAGAGAGAGAGAAAGAAAAGCTGTGTGGGTGTGAGAGAGAAAGAGAAGCTGTTAGTGAGAGAGAGGGAGAGTATAAGAGAAGTTGTGAGTGAGAGAGAGAGAGAGAAGCTGAGAGTGAGAGAGAGAAGCTGTGAATGAGAGAGAGAGAAGGAGAAGCTGTGAGTGAGAGAGAGAGAGAAGCTGTGAGTGAGAGAGAGAGAAAGAAGCTGTGAGTGAGTGAGAGAGAAGCTGTGAGTGACAGAGAGAGAAGATGTGAGTGAGAGAGAGAGAGAAAGAGAAGCTGTGTGAGAGAGAGAAAGAAAGAGAAGTTGTGAGTGAGAGAGAGAGAAAGAGCTGTGAGTGAGAGAGAGAGAGAGAAGCTGTGTGTGTGTGAGAGAGAGAGAAAGAGAAGCTGTGAGTGAGAGAAGAGAGAGAGAAAGAGAAGCTGTGAGTGTGAGAAGAGAGAGAGAAATAGAAGCTGTGAGTGAGAGAGAGAGAAAAAAAGAGAAGCTGTGATTGACCGAGAGAGAAAGAGAAGCTGTGAGTGTGTGTGAGAGAGAAAGAGAAGCTGTGAGTGAGAGAGAGATTGAGAAGCTGTAGGTGAGAGATGGAGAGAAAGAGAAGCTGTGAGTGAGAGAGAGAGTGTGAAGCTGTGAGTGAGAGAGAAAGAGAAAGAGAAGCTGTGAGTGAGAGAGAGAGTGAGAAGCTGTGAGTGAGAGAGAGAGAGAAAGTGAAGCTGTGAGTGAGAGACAGAGAGAGAAAGAGAAGCTGTGAGTGAGTGAGAGAGAGAAAGAGAAGCTATGAGAGAGAGAAGCTTTGAGTGAGAGAGAGAGAAATAGAAGCTGTGAGTGAGAGAGAGAGAGAGAAAGAGAAGCTGTGAGAGAGAGAGAGAGAAAAAGAGAAGCTGTGAGTGAGAGGGAGAGAAAGAGAAGCTGTGAGTGTGTGAGGGAGAGAAAGAGAAGCTGTGAGTGAGAGAGAGAAAAGCTGTGAGTGAGAGAGAGAGTGAGAAGCTGTGAGTGAGAGAGAGAGAAAAAGCGAAGCTGTGAGTGAGTGAGAGAGAGAAAGAGAAGCTATGAGAGAGAGAGAAGCTTTGTGTGAGAGAGAGAGAAGAGAAGCTGTGATTGAGAGAGAGAGAGAAAGAGAAGCTGTGAGTGAGAGAGAGAGAGAAAGAAAAGCTATGTGAGAGACAGAGAGAGAGAAATCGAAGTGGTAAGTGAGAGAGAGAGAGAGAAATTAAAGCTGTGATTGAGAGAGAGAGTGAGAAACTGTGAGTGAGAGAGAGAAAGAAAGAGAAGCTGTGAGTGAGAGAGAGAGAGAGAGAAAGAGAACCTGTGAGTGAGAGAGATAGAAAAATGATGCTGTGAGTGAGTGAGAGAGAGAGAAATTGAAGCTGTGAGTGAGGGAGAGAGAGAATGAGAAGCTGTGAGTGAGAGAGAGAGAGAAAGAGAATCCGTGAGTGAGAGAGAGAGAGAGAAAAAAAGAGAAGCTGTGAGTGAGAGAGAGAGAGAAAGAGAAGTTGTGTGAGAGCAAGAAAGAGAAGCAGTGAGTGACAGAGAGAGAAAGAGAAGCTGTGAGTGAGTAAGAGAGAGAGAGGTTCTGAGTGAGTGAGAGAGAAAGAGATGCTTTGAGAGAGAGAGAAAGAGAAGTTGTGAGTGAGAGAGAGAAACAGAAGCTGCATTTGAGAGAGAGAAAGAAGCTGTGAGTGTGTGTGTGAGAGAAAGAGAATCTGTGAGTGAGAGAAAGATAGTGAGAAAGAGAAGCTGTTAGAGAGAGAGAGAGAACCTGTGAATGAGAGAGAGAGAGAGAGAGAGAAGCTGTGAGTGACAGAGAGAGAAAAAGAAGCTCTGAGTGAGAGAGAGAGAGAGAAGCTGTGAGTGAGAGAGAGAGAAGCTGTGTGGGAGAGAGAGAAAGAGAAGCTGTGAGTGAGAGAGAGAGAGAGAAAGAGAATCTGTGAGTGAGAGAGAGAGAGAAAGAGAAGCTGTGAGTGAGAGAGAGAGAAAGAGAAGCTATGTGAGAGACAGAGAGAGAGAAATCGAAGCTGTGAGAGACAGAGAGAGAAAGAGAAGCTATAAGTGAGTGAGAGAGAGAAAGAGAAGCTGTGAGTGAGAGAGAGAGAGAAAGAAAAGCTGTGTGAGAGGGAGAAAAAGAGAAGCTGTGAGTGAGAGAGAGAGAGAGAAAGAGAATCTGTGAGTGAGAAAGAGAGAGAGAAAGAGAAGCTGTGAGGGAGAGAGAGAGAGAAAGAGAACCTGTGAGTGAGAGAAAGAGAGAGAGAGAAGCTGTGTGTGTGTGTGAGAGAGAAAGAGAAGCTATGTGAGAGACAGAGAGAGAAAGAGAAGCTGTGCGTGAGTGAGAGAGAGAAAGAGAAGCTATGAGAGAGAGAGAAGCTTTGAGTGAGAGAGAGAGAAAGAGAAGCTGTGAGTGAGTGAGAGAGAGAGAAAGAGAAGCTGTGAGAGAGAGAGAGAGAGAGAAAAAGAGAAGCTGTGAGTGAGAGGGAGACAAAGAGAAGCTGTGAGTGTGTGAGGGAGAGAAAGAGAAGCTGTGAGTGAGAGAGAAAAGCTGTGAGTGAGAGAGAGAGTGAGAAGCTGTGAGTGAGAGAGAGAGAAAAAGCGAAGCGGTGAGTGAGACACAGAGAGAGAAAGAGAAGCTGTGAGTGAGAGAGAGAAAGAGAAGCTATGAGAGAGTGAGAAGCTTTGAGTGAGAGAGAGAGAAGAGAAGCTGTGATTGAGAGAGAGAGAGAAAGAGAAGCTGTGAGTGAGAGAGAGAGAGAGAAAGAAAAGCTATGTGAGAGACAGAGAGAGAGAAATCGAAGCGGTGAGTGAGAGAGAGAGAGAGAAATTAAAGCTGTGAGTGAGAGAAAGAGTGAGAAGCTTTGAGTGAGAGAGAGAAAGAAAGAGAAGCTGTGAGAGAGAGAGAGAGAAAGAGAACCTGTGAGTGAGAGAGATAGAAAAATGATGCTGTGAGTGAGTGAGAGAGAGAGAAATTGAAGCTGTGAGTGAGGGAGAGAGAGAATGAGAAGCTGTGAGTGAGAGAGAGACAGAAAAAAGAGAAGCTGTGTGTGAGAGAGAGAGAGAAAGAGAAGCTGTGTGAGAGAGAGACAAAGAGAAGCTGTGAGTGAGAGAGAGAGAAGAGAAAGAGCTGTGAGAGAGAGAGAGATGCTGTGAGTGAGTGAGAGAGAGAAGCTGTGAGTGAGTGAGAGAGAGAGAAAGAGAATCTGTGAGTGAGAGAGAGAGAGAGAAAAAGAGAAGCTGTGAGTGAGAGAGAGAGAGAAAGAGAAGTTGTGAGTGAGTAAGAGAGAGAGGAAATCTGCGTGAGTGAGAGAGAAATAGATGCTGTGAGAGAGAGAGAAAGAGAAGTTGTGAGTGAGAGAGAGAGAAATAGAAGCTGCATTTGAGAGAGAGAAAGAAGCTGTGAGTGTGTGTGTGAGAGAAAGAGAATCTGTGAGCGAGAGAGAGAGAGAAAGAGAAGCTGTGAGTGAGAAAGAGAGAGAGAAAGAGAAGCTTTGAGGGAGAGAGAGAGAAAGACAACCTGTGAGTGAGAGAGCGAGAGAGAGAAAGAGAAGCTGTGAGTGAGAGAGAGAGAAAGAGAAGCTATGTGAGAGACAGAGAGAGAGAAATCGAAGCTGTGAGTGAGAGAGAGAGAAATTAAAGCTGTGAGAGAGAGAGTGAGAAGCTGTGAGTGAGAGAGAGAGAGAAAGAAAAGCTGTGAGTGAGAGACAGAGAGAGAAAGAGAAGCTATGAGTCAGTGTGAGAGAGAAAGAGAAGCTACGAGAGAGAGAAGCTTTGAGTGAGAGAGAGAGAAAGAGAAGCTGTGAGTGAGAGAGAGAAAAAGAGAAGCTGTGAGTGAGAGAGAGAGAAAGAGAAGCTGTGAGTGTGTGTGTGAGAGAAAGAGAAGCTGTGAGTGAGAGAGAGATTGAGAAGCTGTAAGTGAGAGAGGGAGAGAAAGAGAAGCTGTGAGTGAGAGAAAGTGTGAAGCTGTGAGTGAGAGAGAAAGAGAAAGAGAAGCTGTGACAGAGAGAGAGAGAAGCTGTGAGTGAGAGAGAGTGAGAAGCTATGAGTGAAAGAGAGAGAGAAAGCGAAGCTGTGAGTGAGAGAGAGAGAGAAGCTGTGAGTGAGAGAGAGAAAGAGAAGCTGTGAGTGAGAGACAGAGAGAGAAAGAGAAGCTGTGTGTGTGAGAGAGAAAGAGAAGCTGTGAGTGAGAGGGAGAGAAGCTGTGAGTGAAAGTGAGAAAGAGAAGCTGATAGAGAGAGAGAGAGAAGCTGTGAGTGAGAGAAAGATAAAGAGAAGCTGTGAGTAAGAGAGAAAGAGAGAAATAGAAGCTATGAGTGAGAGACAGAGAGAGAAGCTGTGAGTGAGTGAGAGAGAGAGAAGCTGTGAGTGAGAGACAGAGAGAGAAAGAGAAGTTGTTAGTGAGAGAGAGAGAGAGAGAGAAAGAGAAGCTGTGAGAGAGAGAGAGAGAGAAACTATGAGTGAGAGAGAGAGAGAAGCTGTGAGTGAGAGACAGAGAGATAAAGAGAAGCTGTGAGAGAGAGAGAGAGAAAGAGAAGCTGTGAGAGAGAGAGATAATGAGAAGCTTTGAGTGAGAGAGAGAAAGAGAGAGAGAAGCTGTGAGTGTGAGAGAGAGTCAGATAAAGAGAAGCTGTGAGTGAGTGAGAGAGAGAGAGAAGCTGTGAGTGAAAGTGAGAAAGAGAAGCTGATAGTGAGAGAGAGAGAGAGAAGCTGTGAGTGAGAGAAAGAGAAAGAGAAGCTGTGAGTAAGAGAGAAAGAGAGAAATAGAAGCTATGAGTGAGAGACAGAGAGAGAAGCTGTGAGTGAGTGAGAGAGAGAAGTTGTGTGAGAGAGAGAGAAAAAGAGAAGCTGTGAGTGTGTGAGAGAGAGAAAGAGAAGCTGTAAGTGAGTGAGAGAAAGAGAAGCTGTGAGTGTGTGAGAGAGAAAGAGAAGCTGTGAGTGAGAGAGAGAGTGAGAAGCTGTGAGTGAGAGAGAGAGAGAAAGAGATGCTGTGAGTGAGAGACAGAGAAAGAGAAGTTGTTAGTGAGAGAGAGAGAGAGAGAGAGAAGCTGTGAGAGAGAGAGAGAAAGAGAAGCTGTGAGAGAGAGAGAGAGAAGCTGTGAGTGAGAGACAGAGAGATAAAGAGAAGCTGTGAGAGAGAGAGAGAATGAAAAGGTGTGTGTGAGAGAGAAAGAGAAGTTGTTATTGAGAGAGAGAGAGAGAGAAAGAAAGAGCTGTGAGAGAGAGAAAGAGAAAGAGAAGCTGTGTGTGTGAGAGAAAGAGAAGCTGTGAGTGAGAGAGAGAGAGAGAAAGAGAAGCTGTGAGAGAGAGAGAAAGAGAAGCTGTGAGTGAGAGACAGAGAGAGAAAGAGAAGCTGTGTGAGAGAGAGAGTGATACGCTGTGAGGGAGAGAGTGAGAGAAAGAGAAGCTGTGAGTGAGAGACAGTGAGAGAGAGTAGCTGTGAGAGAGAGAGAGAGCAAGAGAAGCTGTGAGTGTGTGTGAGAGAGAGAAAGAAAGCTGTGAGTGAGAGAGAGAGAGAAAGAGAAGCTGTGAGTGAGAGAGAGAGAGAAGGAGAAGTTGTGTGAGAGAGAGAGATAGAGAAAGAGAAGCTGTGTGAGAGAGAGAAAGAGAAGCTGTGAGTGTGTGTGAGAGAGAAAGTGAAGTTGTGAGAGAGAGAGAAAAAGAGAAGCTGTGAGTGAGAGTGAAAGAGAGAAATAGAAGCTACGAGTGAGAGAGAGAGAGAAGCTGTGAGTGTGTGAGAGAGAGGAAGTGAAGCTGTGAGTGAAAAAGAGAGAAAGTGAAGCTGTGAGTGAGAGATAGAGAGAGAAAGAGAAGCTGTGAGTTAGAGAGAGAGAACGAGAAGCTGTGTGTGTGTGAGAGAGAGAATCTGTGAGTGAGAGAGAGAAGCTGTGCGTGAGAGAGAGAGAGAGAGAGAGAAGCTGTGTGTGTCTGTGAGAGAGAGAGAAGCTGTGAGAGAGAGTGAGAGAGAAGCTGTGTGATAGAGAGAGAGAAGCTGTGAGTGTGACAGAGTGAGATAAAGAGAAGTTGTGAGTGAGAGAGAGAGAGAGAGAAGCTGTGAGTGAGAGACAGAGAGAGAAAGAGAAGCTGTGTGTGAGAGAGTGATAAGCTGTGTGTGTGTGAGAGAGAAGCTGTGAGTGAGTGAGAGAGAAAGAGAAGCTGTGAGTGAGTGAGAGAGAGAAGCTGTGAGTGAGAGAGAGAAAGAGAAGCTGTGAGAGAGAGAGAAAGAGAAGCTGTGAGTGAGAAAGAGAGAGAAAGAGAAGCTGTGAGTGAGAGACAGAGAGAGAAAGAGAAGCTGTGTGTGTGAGAGAGAAAGAGAAGCTGTGAGTGAGAGAGAGAGTAGCTGTGAGTGAAAGTGAGAAATAGAAGCTGATAGTGTGTGAGAGAGAGAGAAGCTGTGAGTGAGAGAAAGAGAAAGAGAAGCTGTGAGTAAGAGAGAAAAAGAGAAATAGAAGCTATGAGTGAGAGACAGAGAGAAAAGCTGAGTGAGTGAGAGAGAGAGAAGCTGTGTGAGAGAGAGAGAGAAAAAGAGAAGCTGTGAGAGAGAGAGAGAGAGAAGCTGTAAGTGAGTGAGAGAAGGAGAAGCTGTGAGTGTGTGAGAGAGAAAGAGAAGCTGTGAGTGAGAGAGAGAGAGAAAGAGAAGTTGTTAGTGAGAGAGAGAGAGAGAAAGAGAAGCTTTGAGAGAGAGAGAGAGAGAAGCTGTGAGTGAGAGAGAGAAGCTGTGAGTGAGAGACAGAGAGATAAAGAGAAGCTGAGAGAGAGAGTGAGAAAGAGAAGCTGTGAGAGAGAGAGAATGAGAAGCTGTGTGAGAGGGAGAGAGAAAGAGAGAAATAGAAGCTACGAGTGAGAGAGAGAGAAGCTGTGAGTGTGTGAGAGAGAGGGTGAAGCTGTGAGTGAAAAAGAGAGAAAGTGAAGCTGTGAGTGAGAGATAGAGAGAGAAAGAGAAGCTGTGAGTTAGAGAGAGAGAGAACGAGAAGCTGTGTGTGTGAGATAAAGAGAAGCTGTGAGTGAGAGAGAGAGAGAGAAAGAGAAGCTGTGAGTGAGAGATAGAGAGAGAAAGAGAAGCTGTGAGTGAGAGAGACAGAGAGAATCTGTGAGTGAGAGAGAGAGAGAAAGAGAAGCTATGAGTGAGATAGAGAGAAGCTGTGAGTGAGAGAGAGAAGCTGTGCGTGAGAGAGAGAGAGAGAGAAGCTGTGTGTGTGTGTGAGAGAGAGAGAAGCTGTGAGTGAGAGAGAGAGAGAGAAAGAGAAGCTGTGTGATAGAGAGAGAGAGAAGCTGTGAGTGTGAGAGAGAGTGAGATAAAGAGAAGTTGTGAGTGAGTGAGTGAGTGAGAGAAGCTGTGAGTGAAAGAGAGAAAGAGAAGCTTTGAGTGAGAGAGAGAGAGAGAAGCTGTGAGTGAGAGACAGAGAGAGAAAGAGAAGCTGTGTGTGAGAGAGAGAGTGATAAGCTGTGTGTGTGAGAGAGAGAAGCTGTGAGTGAGAGAGAGAGAAAGAGAAGCTGTGAGTGAGAGAGAGAGAAGCTGAGAGTGAGAGAGAGAAAGAGAAGCTGTGAGTGAGAGACAGAGGGAGAAAGAAAGTGTGTGAGTGCGAGAGAGAGAAAGAGAAGCTGTGAGAGAGAGAGAAAGAGAAGCAGTGAGTGAGAAAGAGAGAGAAAGAGAAGCTGTGTGTGTGAGAGAGAAAGAGAAGCTGTGAGTGAGAGAGAGAGAAAGAGAAGCTATGTGAGAGACAGAGAGAGAGAAATCGAAGCTGTGAGTGAGAGAGAGAGAAATTAAAGCTGTGAGAGAGAGAGTGAGAAGCTGTGAGTGAGAGAGAGAGAGAGAGAAAGAAAAGCTGTGAGTGAGAGACAGAGAGAGAAAGAGAAGCTATGAGTCAGTGTGAGAGAGAAAGAGAAGCTACGAGAGAGAGAAGCTTTGAGTGAGAGAGAGAGAAAGAGAAGCTGTGAGTGAGAGAGAGAAAAAGAGAAGCTGTGAGTGAGAGAGAGAGAAAGAGAAGCTGTGAGTGTGTGTGTGAGAGAAAGAGAAGCTGTGAGTGAGAGAGAGATTGAGAAGCTGTAAGTGAGAGAGGGAGAGAAAGAGAAGCTGTGAGTGAGAGAAAGTGTGAAGCTGTGAGTGAGAGAGAAAGAGAAAGAGAAGCTGTGACAGAGAGAGAGAGAAGCTGTGAGTGAGAGAGAGAGTGAGAAGCTATGAGTGAAAGAGAGAGAGAAAGCGAAGCTGTGAGTGAGAGAGAGAGAGAAGCTGTGAGTGAGAGAGAGAAAGAGAAGCTGTGAGTGAGAGACAGAGAGAGAAAGAAAGGGTGTGAGTGAGAGACAGAGAGAGAAAGAGAAGCTGTGTGTGTGAGAGAGAAAGAGAAGCTGTGAGTGAGAGAGAGAGAAGCTGTGAGTGAAAGTGAGAAAGAGAAGCTGATAGAGAGAGAGAGAGAAGCTGTGAGTGAGAGAAAGATAAAGAGAAGCTGTGAGTAAGAGAGAAAGAGAGAAATAGAAGCTATGAGTGAGAGACAGAGAGAGAAGCTGTGAGTGAGTGAGAGAGAGAGAAGCTGTGAGTGAGAGACAGAGAGAGAAAGAGAAGTTGTTAGTGAGAGAGAGAGAGAGAGAGAGAAAGAGAAGCTGTGAGAGAGAGAGAGAGAAACTATGAGTGAGAGAGAGAGAGAAGCTGTGAGTGAGAGACAGAGAGATAAAGAGAAGCTGTGAGAGAGAGAGAGAGAAAGAGAAGCTGTGAGAGAGAGAGATAATGAGAAGCTTTGAGTGAGAGAGAAAAAGAGAGAGAGAAGCTGTGAGTGTGAGAGAGAGAGAGAAGCTGTGAGTGAAAGTGAGAAAGAGAAGCTGATAGTGAGAGAGAGAGAGAGAAGCTGTGAGTGAGAGAAAGAGAAAGAGAAGCTGTGAGTAAGAGAGAAAGAGAGAAATAGAAGCTATGAGTGAGAGACAGAGAGAGAAGCTGTGAGTGAGTGAGAGAGAGAGAAGTTGTGTGAGAGAGAGAGAAAAAGAGAAGCTGTGAGTGTGTGAGAGAGAGAAAGAGAAGCTGTAAGTGAGTGAGAGAAAGAGAAGCTGTGAGTGTGTGAGAGAGAAAGAGAAGCTGTGAGTGAGAGAGAGAGTGAGAAGCTGTGAGTGAGAGAGAGAGAGAAAGAGATGCTGTGAGTGAGAGACAGAGAAAGAGAAGTTGTTAGTGAGAGAGAGAGAGAGAGAGAGAAGCTGTGAGAGAGAGAGAGAAAGAGAAGCTGTGAGAGAGAGAGAGAGAAGCTGTGAGTGAGAGACAGAGAGATAAAGAGAAGCTGTGAGAGAGAGAGAGAATGAAAAGGTGTGTGTGAGAGAGAAAGAGAAGTTGTTATTGAGAGAGAGAGAGAGAAAGAAAGAGCTGTGAGAGAGAGAAAGAGAAAGAGAAGCTGTGTGTGCGAGAGAAAGAGAAGCTGTGAGTGAGAGAGAGAGAGAGAAAGAGAAGCTGTGAGAGAGAGAGAAAGAGAAGCTGTGAGTGAGAGACAGAGAGAGAAAGAGAAGCTGTGTGAGAGAGAGAGTGATAAGCTGTGAGGGAGAGAGTGAGAGAAAGAGAAGCTGTGAGTGAGAGACAGTGAGAGAGAGTAGCTGTGAGAGAGAGAGAGAGCAAGAGAAGCTGTGAGTGTGTGTGAGAGAGAGAAAGAAAGCTGTGAGTGAGAGAGAGAGAGAGAAAGAGAAGCTGTGAGTGAGAGAGAGAGAGAAGGAGAAGTTGTGTGAGAGAGAGAGATAGAGAAAGAGAAGCTGTGTGAGAGAGAGAAAGAGAAGCTGTGAGTGTGTGTGAGAGAGAAACTGAAGTTGTGAGAGAGAGAGAAAAAGAGAAGCTGTGAGTGAGAGTGAAAGAGAGAAATAGAAGCTACGAGTGAGAGAGAGAGAGAGAAGCTGTGAGTGAGAGACAGAGGGAGAAAGAAAGTGTGTGAGTGCGAGAGAGAGAAAGAGAAGCTGTGAGAGAGAGAGAAAGAGAAGCAGTGAGTGAGAAAGAGAGAGAAAGAGAAGCTGTGTGTGTGAGAGAGAAAGAGAAGCTGTGAGTGAGAGAGAGAGAAGCTGTGAGTGAAAGTGAGAAAGAGAAGCTGATAGTGAGAGAGAGAGAGAAGCTGTGAGTGAGAGAAAGAGAAAGAGAAGCTGTGAGTAAGAGAGAAAGAGAGAAATAGAAGCTATGAGTGAGAGACAGAGAGAGAAGCTGTGAGTGAGTGAGAGAGAGAGAAGCTGTGTGAGAGAGAGAGAGAAAAAGAGAAGCTGTGAGAGAGAGAGAGAGAAAGAGAAGCTGTAAGTGAGTGAGAGAAGGAGAAGCTGTGAGTGTGAGAGAGAGAAAGAGAAGCTGTGTGTGAGAGAGAGAGAGAGAGAATGAGAAGCTGTGAGTGAGAAAGAGAGAGAGAAAGAGAAGCTTTGAGGGAGAGAGAGAGAAAGACAACCTGTGAGTGAGAGAGCGAGAGAGAGAAAGAGAAGCTGTGAGTGAGAGAGAGAGAAAGAGAAGCTATGTGAGAGACAGAGAGAGAGAAATCGAAGCTGTGAGTGAGAGAGAGAGAAATTAAAGCTGTGAGAGAGAGAGTGAGAAGCTGTGAGTGAGAGAGAGAGAGAGAGAAAGAAAAGCTGTGAGTGAGAGACAGAGAGAGAAAGAGAAGCTATGAGTCAGTGTGAGAGAGAAAGAGAAGCTACGAGAGAGAGAAGCTTTGAGTGAGAGAGAGAGAAAGAGAAGCTGTGAGTGAGAGAGAGAAAAAGAGAAGCTGTGAGTGAGAGAGAGAGAAAGAGAAGCTGTGAGTGTGTGTGTGAGAGAAAGAGAAGCTGTGAGTGAGAGAGAGATTGAGAAGCTGTAAGTGAGAGAGGGAGAGAAAGAGAAGCTGTGAGTGAGAGAAAGTGTGAAGCTGTGAGTGAGAGAGAAAGAGAAAGAGAAGCTGTGACAGAGAGAGAGAGAAGCTGTGAGTGAGAGAGAGAGTGAGAAGCTATGAGTGAAAGAGAGAGAGAAAGCGAAGCTGTGAGTGAGAGAGAGAGAGAAGCTGTGAGTGAGAGAGAGAAAGAGAAGCTGTGAGTGAGAGACAGAGAGAGAAAGAAAGGGTGTGAGTGAGAGACAGAGAGAGAAAGAGAAGCTGTGTGTGTGAGAGAGAAAGAGAAGCTGTGAGTGAGAGAGAGAGAAGCTGTGAGTGAAAGTGAGAAAGAGAAGCTGATAGAGAGAGAGAGAGAGAGAAGCTGTGAGTGAGAGAAAGATAAAGAGAAGCTGTGAGTAAGAGAGAAAGAGAGAAATAGAAGCTATGAGTGAGAGACAGAGAGAGAAGCTGTGAGTGAGTGAGAGAGAGAGAAGCTGTGAGTGAGAGACAGAGAGAGAAAGAGAAGTTGTTAGTGAGAGAGAGAGAGAGAGAGAAAGAGAAGCTGTGAGAGAGAGAGAGAGAAACTATGAGTGAGAGAGAGAGAGAAGCTGTGAGTGAGAGACAGAGAGATAAAGAGAAGCTGTGAGAGAGAGAGAGAAAGAGAAGCTGTGAGAGAGAGAGATAATGAGAAGCTTTGAGTGAGAGAGAAAAAGAGAGAGAGAAGCTGTGAGTGTGAGAGAGAGAGAGAAGCTGTGAGTGAAAGTGAGAAAGAGAAGCTGATAGTGAGAGAGAGAGAGAGAAGCTGTGAGTGAGAGAAAGAGAAAGAGAAGCTGTGAGTAAGAGAGAAAGAGAGAAATAGAAGCTATGAGTGAGAGACAGAGAGAGAAGCTGTGAGTGAGTGAGAGAGAGAGAAGTTGTGTGAGAGAGAGAGAAAAAGAGAAGCTGTGAGTGTGTGAGAGAGAGAAAGAGAAGCTGTAAGTGAGTGAGAGAAAGAGAAGCTGTGAGTGTGTGAGAGAGAAAGAGAAGCTGTGAGTGAGAGAGAGAGTGAGAAGCTGTGAGTGAGAGAGAGAGAGAAAGAGATGCTGTGAGTGAGAGACAGAGAAAGAGAAGTTGTTAGTGAGAGAGAGAGAGAGAGAGAGAAGCTGTGAGAGAGAGAGAGAAAGAGAAGCTGTGAGAGAGAGAGAGAGAAGCTGTGAGTGAGAGACAGAGAGATAAAGAGAAGCTGTGAGAGAGAGAGAGAATGAAAAGGTGTGTGTGAGAGAGAAAGAGAAGTTGTTATTGAGAGAGAGAGAGAGAAAGAAAGAGCTGTGAGAGAGAGAAAGAGAAAGAGAAGCTGTGTGTGCGAGAGAAAGAGAAGCTGTGAGTGAGAGAGAGAGAGAAAGAGAAGCTGTGAGAGAGAGAGAAAGAGAAGCTGTGAGTGAGAGACAGAGAGAGAAAGAGAAGCTGTGTGAGAGAGAGAGTGATAAGCTGTGAGGGAGAGAGTGAGAGAAAGAGAAGCTGTGAGTGAGAGACAGTGAGAGAGAGTAGCTGTGAGAGAGAGAGAGCAAGAGAAGCTGTGAGTGTGTGTGAGAGAGAGAAAGAAAGCTGTGAGTGAGAGAGAGAGAGAGAAAGAGAAGCTGTGAGTGAGAGAGAGAGAGAAGGAGAAGTTGTGTGAGAGAGAGAGATAGAGAAAGAGAAGCTGTGTGAGAGAGAGAAAGAGAAGCTGTGAGTGTGTGTGAGAGAGAAACTGAAGTTGTGAGAGAGAGAGAAAAAGAGAAGCTGTGAGTGAGAGTGAAAGAGAGAAATAGAAGCTACGAGTGAGAGAGAGAGAGAAGCTGTGAGTGTGTGAGAGAGAGGAAGTGAAGCTGTGAGTGAAAAAGAGAGAAAGTGAAGCTCTGAGTGAGAGATAGAGAGAGAAAGAGAAGCTGTGAGTTAGAGAGAGAGAACGAGAAGCTGTGTGTGTGTGAGAGAGAGAATCTGTGAGTGAGAGAGAGAAGCTGTGCGTGAGAGAGAGAGAGAGAGAGAAGCTGTGTGTGTCTGTGAGAGAGAGAGAAGCTGTGAGAGAGAGTGAGATAGAAGCTGTGTGATAGAGAGAGAGAGAAGCTGTGAGTGTGAGACAGAGTGAGATAAAGAGAAGTTGTGAGTGAGAGAGAGAGAGAGAGAAGCTGTGAGTGAGAGACAGAGAGAGAAAGAGAAGCTGTGTGTGAGAGAGAGAGTGATAAGCTGTGTGTGTGTGAGAGAGAAGCTGTGAGTGAGTGAGAGAAAGAGAAGCTGTGAGTGAGTGAGAGAGAGAAGCTGTGAGTGAGAGAGAGAAAGAGAAGCTGTGAGTGAGAGACAAAGGGAGAAAGAAAGGGGGTGAGTGCGAGAGAGAGAAAGAGAAGCTGTGAGAGAGAGAGAGAAAGAGAAGCTGTGAGTGAGAAAGAGAGAGAAAGAGAAGCTGTGAGTGAGAGACAGAGAGAGAAAGAGAAGCTGTGAGTGAGAGAGAGAGTAGCTGTGAGTGAAAGTGAGAAAGAGAAGCTGATAGTGAGAGAGAGAGAGAAGCTGTGAGTGAGAGAAAGAGAAAGAGAAGCTGTGAGTAAGAGAGAAAGAGAGAAATAGAAGCTATGAGTGAGAGACAGAGAGAGAAGCTGTGAGTGAGTGAGAGAGAGAGAAGCTGTGTGAGAGAGAGAGAGAAAAAGAGAAGCTGTGAGAGATAGAGAGAGAAAGAGAAGCTGTGAGTTAGAGAGAGAGAGAACGAGAAGCTGTGTGTGTGAGATAAAGAGAAGCTGTGAGTGAGAGAGAGAGAGAGAAAGAGAAGCTGTGAGTGAGAGAGAGAGAGAAAGAGAAGCTATGAGTGAGAGAGAGAGAGAAACTGTGAATGAGAGAGAGAAGCTGTGCGTGAGAGAGAGAGAGAGAGAAGCTGTGTGTGTGTGTGAGAGAGAGAGAAGCTGTGAGTGAGAGAGAGAAAGAGAAGCTGTGTGATAGAGAGAGAGAGAAGCTGTGAGTGTGAGAGAGAGTGAGATAAAGAGAAGTTGTGAGTGAGAGAGAAGCTGTGAGTGAGAGACAGAGAGAGAAAGAGAAGCTGTGTGTGAGAGAGAGAGTGATAAGCTGTGTGTGTGAGAGAGAAGCTGTGAGTGAGTGACAGAGAAATAGAAGCTGTGAGTGAGTGAGAGAGAGAAGCTGTGAGTGAGAGAGAGAAAGAGAAGCTGTGAGTGAGAGACAGAGAGAGAAAGAGAAGCTGTGAGTGAGAGACAGAGAGAGAAAGAGAAGCTGTGTGTGAGAGAGAGAAAGAGAAGCTGTGAGTGAGAGAGAGAGTAGCTGTGAGTGAAAGTGAGAAAGAGAAGCTGATAGTGAGAAAGAGAGAGAGAAGCTGTGAGTGAGAGAAAGAGAAAGAGAAGCTGTGAGTAAGAGAGAAAGAGAGAAATAGAAGCTATGAGTGAGAGACAGAGAGAGAAGCTGTGAGTGAGTGAGAGAGAGAGAAGCTGTGTGAGAGAGAGAGAGAAAAAGAGAAGCTGTGAGAGAGAGAGAGAGAGAAGCTGTAAGTGAGTGAGAGAAGGAGAAGCTGTGAGTGTAAGAGAGAGAGAGAGAAGCTGTGAGTGAGAGAGAGAGAGAGAGAAAGAGAAGTTGTTAGTGAGAGAGAGAGAGAGAAAGGGAAGCTTTGAGAGAGAGAGAGAGAGAAGCTGTGAGAGAGAGAGAATGAGAAGCTGTGTGAGAGGGAGAGAGAAAGAGAGAAATAGAAGCTACGAGTGAGAGAGAGAGAGAAGCTGTGAGTGTGTGAGAGAGAGGAAGTGAAGCTGTGAGTGAAAAAGAGAGAAAGTGAAGCTGTGAGTGAGAGATAGAGAGAGAAAGAGAAGCTGTGAGTTAGAGAGAGAGAGAAAGAGAAGCTGTGTGTGTGAGATAAAGAGACGCTGTGAGTGAGAGAGAGAGAGAAAGAGAAGCTGTGAGTGAGAGATAGAGAGAGAAAGAGAAGCTGTGAGTGAGAGAGACAGAGAGAATCTGTGAGAGAGAGTGAGAAAGAGAAGCTATGAGTGAGAGAGAGAGAAGCTGTGAGTGAGAGAGAGAAGCTGTGCGTGAGAGAGAGAGAGAGAGAAGCTGTGTGTGTGTGTGAGTGAGAAGCTGTGAGTGAGAGAGAGAGAGAGAAAGAGAAGGTGTGTGATAGAGAGAGAGAGAAGCTGTGAGTGTGAGAGAGAGTGAGATAAAGAGAAGTTGTGAGTGAGTGAGTGAGTGAGAGAAGCTGTGAGTGAAAGAGAGAAAGAGAAGCTGTGAGTGAGAGAGAGAGAGAGAAGCTGTGAGTGAGAGACAGAGAGAGAAAGAGAAGCTGTGTGTGAGAGAGAGAGTGCTAAGCTGTGTGTGTGTGAGAGAGAAGCTGTGAGTGAGAGAGAGAAAGAGAAGCTGTGAGTGAGAGAGAGAGAGAGAAGCTGTGAGTGAGAGACAGAGAGAGAAAGAGAAGCTGTGGGTGAGAGAGAGTGATTAGCTGTGTGTGTGTGAGAGAGAAGCTGTGAGTGAGAGAGAGAGAAAGAGAAGCTGTGAGTGAGATAGAGAGAGAAGCTGTGAGTGAGAGAGAGAAAGAGAAGCTGTGAGTGAGAGACAGAGGGAGAAAGAAAGGGTGTGAGTGCGAGAGAGAGAAAGAGAAGCTGTGAGAGAGAGAGAAAGAGAAGCTGTGAGTGAGAAAGAGAGAGAAAGAGAAGCTGTGTGTGTGAGAGAGAAAGAGAAGCTGTGAGTGAGAGAGAGAGAAAATGTGAGTGAAAGTGAGAAAGAGAAGCTGATAGTGAGAGAGAGAGAGAGAAGCTGTGAGTGACAGAAAGAGAAAGAAAAGTTGTGAGTAAGAGACAAAGAGAGAAATAGAAGCTATGAGTGAGAGACAGAGAGAGAAGCTGTGAGTGAGTGAGAGAGAGAGAAGTTGTGTGAGAGAGAGAGAGAAAAAGAGAAGCTGTGAGTGTGTGAGAGAGAGAAAGAGAAGCTGTGAGTGTGAGAGAGAGAAAGAGAAGCTGTGAGTGAGAGAGAGAGTGAGAAGCTGTGAGTGAGTGAGAGAGAGAGAAGCTGTGTGAGAGAGAGAGAGAGAAAAAGAGCTGTGTGAGAGAGAGAGAGAAAGAGAAGCTGTAAGTGAGTGAGAGAAGGAGAAGCTGTGAGTGTGTGAGAGAGAAAGAGAAGTTAGTGAGAGAGAGAGAGAAAGAAAGAGAAGCTTTGAGAGAGAGAGAGAGAACAGCTGTGAGTGAGAGAGAGAGAAGCTGTGAGTGAGAGACAGAGAGATATAGAGAAGCTGTGAGAGAGAGTGAGAAAGAGAAGCTGTGAGAGAGAGAGAATGAGAAGCTGTGTGAGAGGGAGAGAGAAAGAGAATTTGTTAGTGAGAGAGAGAGAAAGAGCTGTGAGAGAGAGAGAGAGCAAGAGAAGCTGTGAGTTAGAGAGAGAGAGAGAAAGGGAAGCTGTGTGTGTGAGATAAAGAGAAGCTGTGAGTGAGAGAGAGAGAGAGAAAGAGAAGCTGTGAGTGAGAGATAGAGAGAGAAAGAGAAGCTGTGAGTGAGAGAGAGAGTAGCTGTGAGTGAAAGTGAGAAATAGAAGCTGATAGTGTGAGAGAGAGAGAGAAGCTGTGAGTGAGAGAAAGAGAAAGAGAAGCTGTGAGTAAGAGAGAAAAAGAGAAATAGAAGCTATGAGTGAGAGACAGAGAGAAAAGCTGAGTGAGTGAGAGAGAGAGAAGCTGTGTGAGAGAGAGAGAGAAAAAGAGAAGCTGTGAGAGAGAGAGAGAGAGAGAAGCTGTAAGTGAGTGAGAGAAGGAGAAGCTGTGAGTGTGTGAGAGAGAAAGAGAAGCTGTGAGTGAGAGAGAGAGAGAGAGAAAGAGAAGTTGTTAGTGAGAGAGAGAGAGAGAAAGAGAAGCTTTGAGAGAGAGAGAGAGAGAGAGAAGCTGTGAGTGAGAGAGAGAAGCTGTGAGTGAGAGACAGAGAGATAAAGAGAAGCTGAGAGAGAGAGTGAGAAAGAGAAGCTGTGAGAGAGAGAGAATGAGAAGCTGTGTGAGAGGGAGAGAGAAAGAGAGAAATAGAAGCTACGAGTGAGAGAGAGAGAAGCTGTGAGTGTGTGAGAGAGAGGGTGAAGCTGTGAGTGAAAAAGAGAGAAAGTGAAGCTGTGAGTGAGAGATAGAGAGAGAAAGAGAAGCTGTGAGTTAGAGAGAGAGAGAACGAGAAGCTGTGTGTGTGAGATAAAGAGAAGCTGTGAGTGAGAGAGAGAGAGAAAGAGAAGCTGTGAGTGAGAGATAGAGAGAGAAAGAGAAGCTGTGAGTGAGAGAGACAGAGAGAATCTGTGAGTGAGAGAGAGAGAGAAAGAGAAGCTATGAGTGAGATAGAGAGAAGCTGTGAGTGAGAGAGAGAAGCTGTGCGTGAGAGAGAGAGAGAGAGAAGCTGTGTGTGTGTGTGTGAGAGAGAGAAGCTGTGAGTGAGAGAGAGAGAGAGAAAGAGAAGCTGTGTGATAGAGAGAGAGAGAAGCTGTGAGTGTGAGAGAGAGTGAGATAAAGAGAAGTTGTGAGTGAGTGAGTGAGTGAGAGAAGCTGTGAGTGAAAGAGAGAAAGAGAAGCTTTGAGTGAGAGAGAGAGAGAGAAGCTGTGAGTGAGAGACAGAGAGAGAAAGAGAAGCTGTGTGTGAGAGAGAGAGTGATAAGCTGTGTGTGTGAGAGAGAGAAGCTGTGAGTGAGAGAGAGAGAAAGAGAAGCTGTGAGTGAGAGAGAGAGAAGCTGAGAGTGAGAGAGAGAAAGAGAAGCTGTGAGTGAGAGACAGAGGGAGAAAGAAAGTGTGTGAGTGCGAGAGAGAGAAAGAGAAGCTGTGGGAGAGAGAGAAAGAGAAGCAGTGAGTGAGAAAGAGAGAGAAAGAGAAGCTGTGTGTGTGAGAGAGAAAGAGAAGCTGTGAGTGAGAGAGAGAGAAGCTGTGAGTGAAAGTGAGAAAGAGAAGCTGATAGTGAGAGAGAGAGAGAAGCTGTGAGTGAGAGAAAGAGAAAGAGAAGCTGTGAGTAAGAGAGAAAGAGAGAAATAGAAGCTATGAGTGAGAGACAGAGAGAGAAGCTGTGAGTGAGTGAGAGAGAGAAGCTGTGTGAGAGAGAGAGAGAAAAAGAGAAGCTGTGAGAGAGAGAGAGAAAGAGAAGCTGTAAGTGAGTGAGAGAAGGAGAAGCTGTGAGTGTGTGAGAGAGAAAGAGAAGCTGTGTGTGAGAGAGAGAGAGAGAGAAAGAGAAGTTGTTAGTGAGAGAGAGAGAGAGAAAGAAAGAAAGAGAAGCTTTGAGAGAGAGAGAGAGAGAGAAGCTGTGAGTGAGAGAGAGAGAAGCTGTGAGTGAGAGACAGAGAGATATAGAGAAGCTGTGAGAGAGAGTGAGAAAGAGAAGCTGTGAGAGAGAGAGAATGAGAAGCTGTGTGAGGGAGAGAGAAAGAGAATTTGTTAGTGAGAGAGAGAGAAGGAGCTGTGAGAGAGAGAGAGAGCAAGAGAATCTGTGAGTGAGAGAGAGAGAGAAAGAGAAGCTGTGAGTGAGAGAGAAAGAGAGAAAGAGAAGCTGTGAGAGAGAGAGAGTGAGAAGCTATGAGAGAGAGAGAGCAAGAGAAGCTGTGAGTGAGAGAGAGAAAGAGAAGCTGTGAGAAATAGAGAGAAAGAGAAGCTGTGAGTGAGAAGACAGAGAGAGAGAGAGAAGCTGTGTGAGAGAGAGATAGAGAAAGTGAAGCTGTGAGTGAGAAGGATGAGAAATAAAGAGAAGCTGTGAGTGTGTGTGAGAGAGAAAGAGAAGCTGTGAGAGAGAGAGAAAAAGAGAAGCTGTGAGTGAGAGTGAAAGAGAGAAATAGAAGCTATGAGTGAGAGAGAGAGAGAAGCTGTGAGTGAGAGAAAGAGAGAGAAAGAGAAGTTGTTAGTGAGAGAGAGAGAGAAAAAGAGAAGCTGTGAGTGTGTGAGAGAGAGAAAGAGAAGCTGTAAGTGAGTGAGAGAAAGAGAAGCTGTGAGTGTGTGAGAGAAAGAGAAGCTGTGAGTGAGAGAGAGAGTGAGAAGCTGTGAGTGAGAGAGAGAGAGAAAGAGATGCTGTGAGTGAGAGAGAGAGAGAAAGAAAAGTTGTTATTGAGGGAGAGAGAGAGAGAGAAAGAGCTGTGAGAGAGAGAAAGAGAAGCTGTGTGTGAGAGAGAAAGAGAAGCTGTGGGTGAGAGAGAGAGAGAAAGAGAAGGTGTGAGTGTGTGAGAGAGAGAAGGAGAAGTTGTGTGAGAGAGAGATAGAGAAAGAGTAGCTGTGAGAGAGAGAGAGAGAAAGAGAAGCTGTGAGTGTGTGTGAGAGAGAAAGAGAAGTTGTGTGTGAGAGAGAAAAAGAGAAGCTGTGAGTGAGAGTGAAAGAGAGAAATAGAAGCTACGAGTGAGAGAGAGAGAGAAGCTGTGAGTGTGTGTGAGAGAGGAAGTGAAGCTGTGAGTGAAAAAGAGAGAAAGAGAAGCTGTGAGAGAGATAGAGAGAGAAAGAGAAGCTGTGAGTTAGAGAGAGAGAGAGAATGAGAAGCTGTGTGTGTGAGATAAAGAGAAGCTGTGAGTGAGAGAGAGAGAGAAAGAGAAGCTGTGAGTGAGAGATAGAGAGAGAAAGAGAAGCTGTGAGTGTGTGAGAGAGAGAAAGAGAAGCTATGAGTGAGAGAGAGAGAAGCTGTGAGTGAGAGAGAGAAGCTGTGCATGAGAGAGAGAGAGAAGCTGTGTGTGTGAGTGTGAGAGAGAGAAGCTGTGAGTGAGAGAGAGAGAAAGAAAGAGAAGCTGTGTGATAGAGAGAGAAGCTGTGAGTGTGAGAGAGAGTGAGATAAAGAGAAGTTGTGAGTGAGTGAGTGAGTGAGAGAAGCTGTGAGTGAAAGAGAGAAAGGGAAGCTGTGAGTGAGAGAGAGAGAGAAGCTGTGAGTGAGAGACAGAGAGAGAAAGAGAAGCTGTGTGAGAGAGAGAGTGTGATAAGCTGTGTGTGTGTGAGAGAGAGAAGCTATGAGTGAGAGAAAGAGAAAGAGAAGCTGTGAGTGAGAGAGAGAGAGAAGCTGTGAGTGAGAGAGAGAAAGAGAAGCTGTGAGTGAGAGACAGAGAGAGAAAGAAAGGGTGTGAGTGAGAGACAGAGAGAGAGAGAAGCTGTGTGTGAGAGAGAAAGAGAGAAATAGAAGCTATGAGTGAGAGACAGAGAGAGAAGCTGTGAGTGAGTGAGAGAGAGAGAAGCTGTGAGTGAGAGACAGAGAGAGTAAGAGAAGTTGTTAGTGAGAGAGAGAGAGAGAAAGAGAAGCTGTGAGAGAGAGAGAGAAGCTGTGAGTGAGAGAGAGAGAGAAGCTGTGAGTGAGAGACAGAGAGATAAAGAGAAGCTGTGAGAGAGAGAGAGAAAGAGAAGCTGTGAGAGAGAAAGAGAAGCTGTGTGAGAGAGAGAATGAGAAGCTTTGAGTGAGAGAGAGAAAGAGAGTGAGAAGCTGTGAGTGTGAGAGAGAGTGAGATAAAGAGAAGCTGTGAGTGAGTGAGAGAGAGAGAAGCTGTGAGTGAAAGTGAGAAAGAGAAGCTGATAGTGAGAGAGAGAGAGAGAAGGTGTGAGTGAGAGAAAGAGAAAGAGAGGCTGTGAGTAAGAGAGAAAGAGAGAAATAGAAGCTATGAGTGAGAGACAGAGAGAGAAGTTGTGTGAGAGAGAGAGAGAAAAAGAGAAGCTGTGAGTGTGTGAGAGAGAGAAAGAGAAGCTGTAAGTGAGTGAGAGAAAGAGAAGCTGTGAGTGTGAGAGAGAGAAAGAGAAGCTGTGAGTGAGAGAGAGAGTGAGAAGCTGTGAGTGAGAGAGAGAGAGAAAGAGATGCTGTGAGTGAGAGACAGAGAGAGAAAGAGAAGTTGTTAGTGAGAGAGAGAGAGAGAGAGAAGCTGTGAGAGAGAGAGAGAAAGAGAAGCTGTGAGAGAGAGAGAGAAGCTGTGAGTGAGAGACAGAGAGATAAAGAGAAGCTGTGAGAGAGAGAGAATGAGAAGGTGTGAGAGAGAGAGAAAGAGAAGTTGTTATTGAGAGAGAGAGAGAGAGAAAGACCTGTGAGAGAGAGAAAGAGAAAGAGAAGCTGTGTGTGTGAGAGAAAGAGAAGCTGTGAGTGACAGAGAGAGAGAGAGAAAGAGAAGCTGTGAGAGAGAGAGAAAGAGAAGCTGTGAGTGAGAGACAGAGAGAGAAAGAGAAGCTGTGTGAGAGAGAGAGTGATAAGCTGTGAGGGAGAGAGAGAGAAAGAGAAGCTGTGAGTGAGAGACAGTGAGAGAGAGTAGCTGTGAGAGAGAGAGAGAGCAAGAGAAGCTGTGAGTGTGTGTGAGAGAGAGAAAGAAAGCTGTGAGTGAGAGAGAGAGAGAGAAAGAGAAGCTGTGAGTGAGAGAGAGAGAGAAGGAGAAGTTGTGTGAGAGAGAGAGATAGAGAAAGAGAAGCTGTGTGTGAGAGAGAAAGAGAAGCTGTGAGTGTGTGTGAGAGAGAAAGTGAAGTTGTGAGAGAGAGAGAAAAAGAGAAGCTGTGAGTGAGAGTGAAAGAGAGAAATAGAAGCTATGAGTGAGTGAGAGAGAGAGAAGCTGTGAGTGTGTGAGAGAGAGGAAGTGAAGCTGTGAGTGAAAAAGAGAGAAAGTGAAGCTGTGAGTGAGAGATAGAGAGAGAAAGAGAAGCTGTGAGTTAGAGAGAGAGAGAACGAGAAGCTGTGTGTGTGAGATAAAGAGAAGCTGTGAGTGAGAGAGAGAGAGAGAAAGAGAAGCTGTGAGTGAGAGATAGAGAGAGAAAGAGAAGCTGTGAGTGAGAGAGAGAGAGAATCTGTGAGTGAGAGAGAGAGAGAAAGAGAAGCTATGAGTGAGAGAGAGAGAGAAACTGTGAATGAGAGAGAGAAGCTGTGCGTGAGAGAGAGAGAGAGAGAAGCTGTGTGTGTGTGAGAGAGAGAGAGAAGCTGTGAGTGAGAGAGAGAAAGAGAAGCTGTGTGATAGAGAGAGAGAGAAGCCGTGAGTGTGAGAGAGAGTGAGATAAAGAGAAGTTGTGAGTGAGAGAGAAGCTGTGAGTGAGAGACAGAGAGAGAAAGAGAAGCTGTGTGTGAGAGAGAGAGTGATAAGCTGTGTGTGTGAGAGAGAAGCTGTGAGTGAGTGACAGAGAAATAGAAGCTGTGAGTGAGTGAGAGAGAGAAGCTGTGAGTGAGAGAGAGAAAGAGAAGCTGTGAGTGAGAGACAGAGGGAGAAAAAAGGGGGTGAGTGCGAGAGAGAGAAAGAGAAGCTGTGAGAGAGAGAGAGGAAGAGAAGCTGTGAGTGAGAAAGAGAGAGAAAGAGAAGCTGTGAGTGAGAGACAGAGAGAGAAAGAGAAGCTGTGTGTGTGAGAGAGAAAGAGAAGCTGTGAGTGAGAGAGAGAGTAGCTGTGAGTGAAAGTGAGAAAGAGAAGCTGATAGTGAGAAAGAGAGAGAGAAGCTGTGAGTGAGAGAAAGAGAAAGAGAAGCTGTGAGTAAGAGAGAAAGAGAGAAATAGAAGCTATGAGTGAGAGACAGAGAGAGAAGCTGTGAGTGAGTGAGAGAGAGAGAAGCTGTGTGAGAGAGAGAGAGAAAAAGAGAAGCTGTGAGAGAGAGAGAGAGAGAAGCTGTAAGTGAGTGAGAGAAGGAGAAGCTGTGAGTGTAAGAGAGAGAGAGAGAAGCTGAGAGTGAGAGAGAGAGAGAGAGAAAGAGAAGTTGTTAGTGAGAGAGAGAGAGAGAAAGAGAAGCTTTGAGAGAGAGAGAGAGAGAGAAGCTGTGAGAGAGAGAGAATGAGAAGCTGTGTGAGAGGGAGAGAGAAAGAGAGAAATAGAAGCTACGAGTGAGAGAGAGAGAGAAGCTGTGAGTGTGTGAGAGAGAGGAAGTGAAGCTGTGAGTGAAAAAGAGAGAAAGTGAAGCTGTGAGTGAGAGATAGAGAGAGAAAGAGAAGCTGTGAGTTAGAGAGAGAGAGAAAGAGAAGCTGTGTGTGAGAGATAAAGAGAAGCTGTGAGTGAGAGAGAGAGAGAGAAAGAGAAGCTGTGAGTGAGAGATAGAGAGAGAAAGAGAAGCTGTGAGTGAGAGAGACAGAGAGAATCTGTGAGTGAGAGAGAGAGAGAAAGAGAAGCTATGAGTGAGAGAGAGAGAGAAGCTGTGAGTGAGAGAGAGAAGCTGTGCGTGAGAGAGAGAGAGAGAAGCTGTGTGTGTGTGTGAGAGAGAGAAGCTGTGAGTGAGAGAGAGAGAGAGAAAGAGAAGGTGTGTGATAGAGAGAGAGAGAAGCTGTGAGTGTGAGAGAGAGTGAGATAAAGAGAAGTTGTGAGTGAGTGAGTGAGTGAGAGAAGCTGTGAGTGAAAGAGAGAAAGAGAAGCTGTGAGTGAGAGAGAGAGAGAAGCTGTGAGTGAGAGACAGAGAGAGAAAGAGAAGCTGTGTGTGAGAGAGAGAGTGATAAGCTGTGTGTGTGTGAGAGAGAAGCTGTGAGTGAGAGAGAGAAAGAGAAGCTGTGAGTGAGAGAGAGAGAGAGAAGCTGTGCGTGAGAGACAGAGAGAGAAAGAGAAGCTGTGGGTGAGAGAGAGTGATTAGCTGTGTGTGTGTGAGAGAGAAGCTGTGAGTGAGAGAGAGAGAAAGAGAAGCTGTGAGTGAGATAGAGAGAGAAGCTGTGAGTGAGAGAGAGAAAGAGAAGCTGTGAGTGAGAGACAGAGGGAGAAAGAAAGGGTATGAGTGCGAGAGAGAGAAAGAGAAGCTGTGAGAGAGAGAGAAAGAGAAGCTGTGAGTGAGAAAGAGAGAGAAAGAGAAGCTGTGTGTGTGAGAGAGAAAGAGAAGCTGTGAGTGAGAGAGAGAGAAAATGTGAGTGAAAGTGAGAAAGAGAAGCTGATAGTGAGAGAGAGAGAGAGAAGCTGTGAGTGACAGAAAGAGAAAGAAAAGCTGTGAGTAAGAGACAAAGAGAGAAATAGAAGCTATGAGTGAGAGACAGAGAGAGAAGCTGTGAGTGAGTGAGAGAGAGAGAAGTTGTGTGAGAGAGAGAGAGAAAAAGAGAAGCTGTGAGTGTGAGAGAGAGAGAAAGAGAAGCTGTGAGTGTGTGAGAGAGAAAGAGAAGCTGTGAGTGAGAGAGAGAGTGAGAAGCTGTGAGTGAGTGAGAGAGAGAGAAGCTGTGTGAGAGAGAGAGAGAGAGAAAAAGAGCTGTGTGTGAGAGAGAGAGAAAGAGAAGCTGTAAGTGAGTGAGAGAAGGAGAAGCTGTGAGTGTGTGAGAGAGAAAGAGAAGTTAGTGAGAGAGAGAGAGAAAGAAAGAGAAGCTTTGAGAGAGAGAGAGAGAACAGCTGTGAGTGAGAGAGAGAGAAGCTGTGAGTGAGAGACAGAGAGATATAGAGAAGCTGTGAGAGAGAGTGAGAAAGAGAAGCTGTGAGAGAGAGAGAATGAGAAGCTGTGTGAGAGGGAGAGAGAAAGAGAATTTGTTAGTGAGAGAGAGAGAGAAAGAGCTGTGAGAGAGAGAGAGAGCAAGAGAAGCTGTGAGTTAGAGAGAGAGAGAGAAAGAGAAGCTGTGTGTGTGAGATAAAGAGAAGCTGTGAGTGAGACAGAGAGAGAAAGAGAAGCTGTGAGTGAGAGATAGAGAGAGAAAGAGAAGCTGTGAGTGAGAGAGAAAGAAAGAATATGTGAGTGAGAGAGAGGGAGAAAGAGAAGCTATGAGTGAGAGAGAGAGAAGCTGTGAGTGAGAGAGAGAAGCTGTGCGTGAGAGAGAGAGAGAGAAGCTGTGTGTGTGTGTGAGAGAGAGAAGCTGTGAGTGAGAGAGAGAGAGAGAAAGAGAATCTCTGTGATAGAGAGAGAGAGAAGCTGTGAGTGTGAGAGAGAGTGAGATAAAGAGAAGTTGTGAGTGAGTGAGTGAGTGAGAGAAGCTGTGAGTGAAAGAGAGAAAGAGAAGCTGTGAGTGAGAGAGAGAGAGAAGCTGTGAGTGAGAGACAGAGAGAGAAAGAGAAGCTGTGTGTGAGAGAGAGAGTGATAAGCTGTGTGTGTGTGTGAGAGAAGCTGTGAGTGAGAGAGAGAGAAAGAGAAGCTGTGAGTGAGAGAGAGAGAGAAGCTGTGAGTGAGAGAGAGAAAGAGAAGCTGTGAGTGAGAGACAGAGGGAGAAAGAAAGGGTGTGAGTGCGAGAGAGAGAAAGAGAAGCTGTGAGAGAGAGAGAAAGAGAAGCTGTGAGTGAGAAAGAGAGAGAAAGAGAAGCTGTGTGTGTGAGAGAGAAAGAGAAGCTGTGAGTGAGAGAGAGAGAAGCTGTGAGTGAAAGTGAGAAAGAGAAGCTGATAGTGAGAGAGAGAGAGAGAAGCTGTGAGTGACAGAAAGAAAAAGAAAAGCTGTGAGTAAGAGACAAAGAGAGAAATAGAAGCTAGGAGTGAGAGACAGAGAGAGAAGCTGTGAGAGAGTGAGAGAGAGAGAAGCTGTGAGAGAGTGAGAGAGAAAAAGAGAAGCTGTGTGAGAGAGAGAAAAAGAGAAGCTGTGAGAGAGAGAGAGAAAGAGAAGCTGTAAGTGAGTGAGAGAAGGAGAAGCTGTGAGTGTGAGAGAGAGAGAGAGAAAGAGAAGTTGTTAGTGAGAGAGAGAGAGAAAGAAAGAGAAGCTTTGAGAGAGAGAGAGAACAGCTGTGAGTGAGAGAGAGAGAAGCTGTGAGTGAGAGACAGAGAGATATAGAGAAGCTGTGAGAGAGAGTGAGAAAGAGAAGCTGTGTGAGAGAGAGAGAATGAGAAGCTGTGTGAGAGGGAGAGAGAAAGAGAATTTGTTAGTGAGAGAGAGAGAGAAAGAGCTGTGAGAGAGAGAGAGAGAGCAAGAGAATCTGTGAGTGAGAGAGAGAGAGAAAGAGAAGCTGTGAGTGAGAGAGAAAGAGAGAAAGAGAAGCTGTGCGAGAGAGAGAGTGAGAAGCTATGAGAGAGAAAGAGCAAGAGAAGCTGTGAGTGAGAGAGAGAAAGGGAAGCTGTGAGAAATAGAGAGAAAGAGAAGCTGTGAGTGTGTGTGAGAGAGAAAGAGAAGCTGTGAGAGAGAGAGAAAAAGAGAAGCTGTGAGTGAGAGTGAAAGAGAGAAATAGAAGCTATGAGTGAGAGAGAGAGAGAAGCTGTGAGTGAGAGAAAGAGAGAGAAAGAGAAGTTGTTAGTGAGAGAGAGAGAGAAAGAGAAGCTTTGAGAGAGAGAGAGAGAGAAAGAGAAGCTGTGAGTGAGAGAGAGAGAGAAGCTGTGAGTAAGAGACAGAGAGATAAAGAGAAGCTGTGAGAGAGAGAGAAAGAGAAGCTGTGAGTGAGAGAGAGAATGAGAAGCTGTGTGAGAGGGAGAGAGAAAGAGAAGATTTTAGTGAGAGAGAGAGAGAGAGAAAGAGCTGTGAGAGAGAGAGAGAAAGAGAAGCTGTGTGAGAGAGAAAGAGAAGCTGTGAGTGAGAGAGAGAGAGAAAGTGAAGCTGTGAGTGAGAGAGAGAGGGAAAGAGAACCTGTGAGTGAGAGAAAGAGAGAAAGAGAAGCTGTGAGTGAGAGACAGAGAGAGAAAGAGAAGCTGTGTGTGAGAGAGAGAGTGATAAGCTGTGAATGAGAGAGAGAGAGAAAGAGAAGCTGTGAGTGAGAGACAGAGAGAGAGAGTAGCTCTGTGTGTGTGAGAGAGAGAGAGCAAGAGAATCTGTGAGTGAGAGAGAGAGAGCAAGAGAATCTGTGAGTGAGAGAGAGAGAGAAAGAGAAGCTGTGAGTGAGAGATAGAGAGAGAAAGAGAAGCTGTGAGTCAGTGAGAGAGAGAGAATGAGAAGCTGTGTGTGTGAGATTTAGAGAAGCTTTGAGTGAGAGAGAGAGAGAAAGAGAAGCTGTGAGAGAGAGAGAATGAGAAGATGTGAGTGAAAGTGAGAAAGAGAAGCTGATAGTGAGAGAGAGAGAAGCTGTGAGTGAGAGAAAGAGAAAGAGAAGCTGTGAGTAAGAGAGAAAAAGAGAAATAGAAGCTATGAGTGAGAGACAGAGAGAGAAGCTGTGAGTGAGTGAGAGAGAGAAGTTGTGTGTGAGAGAGAGAAAAAGAGAAGCTGTGAGTGAGAGAGAGAGAGAAAGAGAAGCTGTAAGTGAGTGAGAGAAAGAGAAGCTGTGAGTGTGAGAGAGAGAAAGAGAAGCTGTGAGTGAGAGAGAGAGTGAGAAGCTGTGAGTGAGAGAGAGAGAAAGAGATGCTGTGAGTGAGAGACAGAGAGAGAAAGAGAAGTTGTTAGTGAGAGAGAGAGAGAAAGAGAAGCTGTGAGAGAGAGAGAGAAAGAGAAGCTGTGAGAGAGAGAGATAGAAGCTGTGAGTGAGAGACAGAGAGAGAAAGAGAAGCTCTGTGTGTGTGAGAGAGAGAAGCTGTGTGTGAGAGAGAAAGAGAAGCTGTGAGTGAGAGAGAGAGAAAGAGAATCTGTGAGTGAGAGAGAGAGAGAAAGAGAAGCTGTGAGAGAAAGAGAAAGAGAAGCTGTGAGTGAGAGACAGAGAGAAAGAGAAGCTGTGTGAGAGAGAGAGTGATAAGCTGTGAGTGAGAGAGAGAGAAAGAGAAGCTGTGAGTGTGTGTGTGAGAGAGAAAGAAAGCTGTGAGTGAGAGAGAGAGAGAGAAAGAGAAGGTGTGAGTGTGTGAGAGAGAGAAGGAGAAGTTGTGTGAGAGAGAGATAGAGAAAGAGTAGCTGTGAGAGAGAGAGAGAGAGAAAGATAAGCTGTGAGTGTGTGTGAGAGAGAAAGAGAAGTTGTGAGAGAGAGAGAAAAAGAGAAGCTGTGAGTGAGAGTGAAAGAGAGAAATAGAAGCTACGAGTGAGAGAGAGAGAGCTGTGAGTGTGTGAGAGAGAGGAAGTGAAGCTGTGAGTGAAAAAGAGAGAAAGAGAATCTGTGAGTGAGAGATAGAGAGAGAAAGAGAAGCTGTGAGTTAGAGAGAGAGAGTGAATGAGAAGCTGTGTGTGTGAGATAAAGAGAAGCTGTGAGTGAGAGAGTGAAAGAAAGAGAAGCTGTGAGTGAGAGATAGAGAGAGAAAGAGAAGCTGTGAGTGAGAGAGAGAGAGAAATAGAAGCTATGAGAGAGAGAGAGAGAAGCTGTGAGTGAGAGAGAGAAGTTGTGCGTGAGAGAGAGAGAGAAGCTGTGTGTGTGTGAGAGAGAGAGAAGCTGTGAGTGAGAGAGAGAGAAAGAAAGAGAAGCTGTGTGATAGAGAGAGAGAAGCTGTGAGTGTGTGAGAGAGTGAGATAAAGAGAAGTTGTGAGTGAGTGAGTGAGTGAGAGAAGCTGTGAGTGAAAGAGAGAAAGGGAAGCTGTGAGTGAGAGAGAGAGAGAGAAGCTGTGAGTGAGAGACAGAGAGAGAAAGAGAAGCTGTGTGTGACAGAGAGTGTGATAAGCTGTGTGTGTGTGAGAGAGAGAAGCTATGAGTGAGAGAAAGAGAAAGAGAAGCTGTGAGTGAGAGAGAGATAGAAGCTGTGAGTGAGAGAGAGAAAGAGAAGCTGTGAGTGAGAGACAGAGAGAGAAAGAAAGGGTGTGAGTGAGAGACAGAGAGAGAAAGAGAAGCTGTGTGTGTGAGAGAGAAAGAGAAGCTGTGAGTGAGAGAGAGAGAAGCTGTGAGTGAAAGTGAGAAAGAGAAGCTGATAGAGAGAGAGAGAAGCTGTGAGTGAGAGAGAAAGAGAGAAATAGAAGCTATGAGTGAGAGACAGAGAGAGAAGCTGTGAGTGAGTGAGAGAGAGAGAAGCTGTGAGTGAGAGACAGAGAGAGAAAGAGAAGTTGTTAGTGAGAGAGAGAGAGAGAAAGAGAAGCTGTGAGAGAGAGAGAGAAGCTGTGAGTGAGAGAGAGAGAGAAGCTGTGAGTGAGAGACAGAGAGATAAAGAGAAGCTGTGAGAGAGAGAGAGAAAGAGAAGCTGTGAGAGAGAGAGAGAATGAGAAGCTGTGAGTGAGAGAGAGAAAGAGAGAGAAGCTGTGAGTGTTTGAGAGAGTGAGATAAAGAGAAGCTGTGAGTGAGTGAGAGAGAGAGAGAAGCTGTGAGTGAAAGTGAGAAAGAGAAGCTGATAGTGAGAGAGAGAGAGAAGCTGTGAGTGAGAGAAAGAGAAAGAGAAGCTGTGAGTAAGAGAGAAAGAGAGAAATAGAAGCTATGAGTGAGAGACAGAGAGAGAAGCAGTGAGTGAGTGAGAGAGAGAGAAGTTGTGTGAGAGAGAGAAAAAGAGAAGCTGTGAGAGAGACAGAGAGAAAGAGAAGTTGTTAGTGAGAGAGAGAGAGAGAGAGAAGCTGTGAGAGAGAGAGAGAGAAAGAGAAGCTGTGAGTGAGAGAGAGAGTGAGAAGCTGTGAGTGAGAGAGAGAAAGAGATGCTGTGAGTGAGAGACAGAGAGAAAGAGAAGTTCTTAGTGAGAGAGAGAGAGAGAGAGAGAGAAGCTGTGAGAGAGAGAGAATGAGAAGCTGTGTGAGAGAGAGAGAAAGAGAAGTTGTTATTGAGAGAGAGAGAGAGAAATAGCTGTGAGAGAGAGAAAGAGAAAGAGAAGCTGTGTGTGAGAGAGAAAGAGAAGCTGTGAGTGAGAGAGAGAGGGAGAGAAAGAGAAGCTGTGTGTGAGAGAGAAAGAGAAGCTGTGAGTGAGAGACAGAGAGAGAAAGAAAAGCTGTGTGAGAGAGTGTGATAAGCTGTGAGGGAGAGAGAGAGAGAAAGAGAAGCTGTGAGTGAGAGACAGTGAGAGAGAGTAGCTGTGAGAGACAGAGAGAGCAAGAGAAGTTGTGAGTGTGTGTGTGAGAGAGAAAGAAAGCTGTGAGTGAGAGAGAGAGAGAGAAAGAGAAGCTGTGAGAGAGAGAGAAAGAGAAGCTGTGAGTGTGTGTGAGAAAGTGAAGTTGTGAGAGAGAGAGAAAAAGAGAAGCTGCGAGTGAGAGTGAAAGAGAGAAATAGAAGCTACGAGTGAGAGAGAGAGAGAAGCTGTGAGTGTGTGAGAGAGAGGAAGTGAAGCTGTGAGTGAAAAAGAGAGAAAGTGAAGCTGTGAGTGAGAGATAGAGAGAGAAAGAGAAGCTGTGAGTTAGAGAGAGAGAGAGAACGAGAAGCTGTGTGTGTGAGATAAAGAGAAGCTGTGAGTGAGAGAGAGAGATAAATAGAAGCTGTGAGTGAGAATTAGAGAGAGAAAGAGAAGCTGTGTGAGAGAGAGAGAATCTGTGAGTGAGAGAGAGAGAGAAAGAGAAGCTATGAGTGAGAGAGAGAGAAGCTGTGAGTGAGAGAGAGAGAGAAAGAGAAGCTGTGTGATAGAGAGAGAGAGAAGCTGTGAGTGTGAGAGAGAGTGAGATAAAGAGAAGTTGTGAGTGAGAGAGAGAGAGAGAGAAGCTGTGAGTGAGAGACAGAGAGAGAAAGAGAAGCTGTGTGTGTGAGAGAGAGTGATAAGCTGTGTGTGTGTGAGAGAGAAGCTGTGAGTGAGTGAGAGAGAAAGAGAAGCTGTGAGTGAGTGAGAGAGAGAAGTTCTGAGTGAGAGAGAGAAAGAGAAGCTTTGAGTGAGAGACAGAGGGAGAAAGAAAGGGTGTGAGTGTGTGAGAGAGAAAGAGAAGCTGTGAGAGAGAGAGAGAAAGAGAAGCTGTGAGTGAGAAAGAGAGAGAAAGAGAAGCTGTGAGTGAGAGACAGAGAGAGAAAGAGAAGCTGTGTGTGTGAGAGAGAAAGAGAAGCTGTGAGTGAGAGAGAAAGAGAGAAATAGAAGCTATGAGTGAGAGACAGAGAGAGAAGCTGTGAGTGAGTGAGAGAGAGAGAAGCTGTGTGAGAGAGAGAGAGAAAAAGAGAAGCTGTGAGAGAGAGAGAGAGAGAAGCTGTAAGTGAGTGAGAGAAGGAGAAGCTGTGAGTGTGAGAGAGAGAAAGAGAAGTTGTGAGTGAGAGAGAGAGAGAAAGAGAAGTTGTTAGTGAGAGAGAGAGAGAGAAAGAGAAGCTTTGAGAGAGAGAGAGAGAAGCTGTGAGTGAGAGAGAGAGAGAAGCTGTGAGTGAGAGACAGAGAGATAAAGAGAAGCTGTGAGAGAGAGTGAGAAAGAGAAGCTGTGTGTGAGAGAGAATGAGAAGCTGTGTGAGAGGGAGAGAGAAAGAGAGAAATAGAAGCTACGAGTGAGAGAGAGAGAAGCTGTGAGTGTGTGAGAGAGAGGAAGTGAAGCTGTTAGTGAAAAAGAGAGAAAGTGAAGCTGTGAGTGAGAGATAGAGAGAGAAAGAGAAGCTGTGAGTTAGAGAGAGAGAGAACGAGAAGCTGTATGTGTGAGATAAAGAGACGCTGTGAGTGAGAGAGAGAGAGAAAGAGAAGCTGTGAGTGAGAGATAGAGAGAGAAAGAGAAGCTGTGAGTGAGAGAGACAGAGAGAATCTGTGAGTGAGAGAAAGAGAGAAAGAGAAGCTATGAGTGAGAGAGAGAGAAGCTGTGAGTGAGAGAGAGAAGCTGTGCGTGAGAGAGAGAGAGAGAGAAGCTGTGTGTGTGTGAGAGAGAGAGAGAAGCTGTGAGTGAGAGAGAGAGAGAGAAAGGGAAGCTGTGTGATAGAGAGAGAGAGAAGCTGTGAGTGTGAGAGAGAGTGAGATAAAGAGAAGTTGTGAGTGAGTGAGTGAGTGAGAGAAGCTGTGAGTGAAAGAGAGAAAGAGAAGCTGTGAGTGAGAGAGAGAGAGAGAAAGAGAAGCTGTGAGTGAGAGAGAGAGAGAAAGAGAAGCTATGAGTGAGAGAGAGAGAAGCTGTGAGTGAGAGAGAGAAGCTGTGCGTGAGAGAGAGAGAGAAGCTGTGTGTGTGTGTGAGAGAGAGAGAAGCTGTGAGTGAGAGAGAAAGAAAGAAAGAGAAGCTGTGTGATAGAGAGAAGCTGTGAGTGTGAGAGAGAGTGAGATAAAGAGAAGTTGTGAGTGAGTGAGTGAGTGAGAGAAGCTGTGAGTGAAAGAGAGAAAGGGAAGCTGTGAGTGAGAGAGAGAGAGAGAAGCTGTGAGTGAGAGACAGAGAGAGAAAGAGAAGCTGTGTGTGACAGAGAGTGTGATAAGCTGTGTGTGTGTGAGAGAGAGAAGCTATGAGTGAGAGAAAGAGAAAGAGAAGCTGTGAGTGAGAGAGAGATAGAAGCTGTGAGTGAGAGAGAGAAAGAGAAGCTGTGAGTGAGAGACAGAGAGAAAGAAAGGGTGTGAGTGAGAGACAGAGAGAGAAAGAGAAGCTGTGTGAGAGAGAGAGAAGCTGTGAGTGAAAGTGAGAAAGAGAAGCTGATAGAGAGAGAGAGAGAGATAAAGAGAAGCTGTGTGTGAGAGAGAGAAAGAGAAGCTGTGAGAGAGAGAGAGAATGAGAAGCTGTGAGTGAGAGAGAGAAAGAAAGAGAGAGAGAAGCTGTGAGTGTGAGAGAGAGAGAAGCTGTGAGTGAGAGACAGAGAGATAAAGAGAAGCTGTGTGTGAGAGAGAGAAAGAGAAGCTGTGAGAGAGAGAGAGAATGAGAAGCTGTGAGTGAGAGAGAGAAAGAAAGAGAGAGAGAAGCTGTGAGTGTGAGAGAGAGTGAGATAAAGAGAAGCTGTGAGTGAGAGAGAGATAGAAGCTGTGAGTGAGAGAAAGAGAAAGAGAAGCTGTGAGCAAGAGAGAAAGAGAGAAATAGAAGCTATGAGTGAGAGACAGAGAGAGAAAGAGAAGCTGTGAGAGAGAGAGAGAGAAGCTGTGAGTCAGAGAGAGAGAGAAGCTGTGAGTGAGAGACAGAGAGATAAAGAGAAGCTGTGTGTGAGAGAGAGAAAGAGAAGCTGTGAGAGAGAGAGAGAATGAGAAGCTGTGAGTGAGAGAGAGAAAGAAAGAGAGAGAGAAGCTGTGAGTGTGAGAGAGAGTGAGATAAAGAGAAGCTGTGAGTGAGTGAGAGAGAGAGAAGCTGTGAGTGAAAGTGAGAAAGAGAAGCTGATAGTGAGAGAGAGAGAGAGAAGCTGTGAGTGATAGAAAGAGAAAGAGAAGCTGTGAGTAAGAGAGAAAGAGAGAAATAGAAGCTATGAGTGAGAGACAGAGAGAGAAGCTGTGAGTGAGTGAGAGAGAGAGAAGTTGTGTGAGAGAGAGAGAGAAAAAGAGAAGCTGTGAGTGTGTGTGAGAGAGAAAGAGAAGCTGTAAGTGAGTGAGAGAAAGAGAAGCTGTGAGTGTGAGAGAGAGAAAGAGAAGCTGTGAGTGAGAGAGAGAATGAGAAGCTTTGAGTGAGAGAGAGAGAGAAAGAGATGCTGTGAGTGAGAGACAGAGAGAGAAAGAGAAGTTGTTAGTGAGAGAGAGAGAGAAGCTGTGTGTGAGAGAGAGAAAGAGAAGCTGTGAGAGAGAGAGAGAAGCTGTGAGTGAGAGACAGAGAGATAAAGAGAAGCTGTGAGAGAGAGAGAGAATGAGAAGCTGTGAGAGAGAGAGAGAAAGAGAAGTTGTTATTGAGAGAGAGAGAGAAAGAAAGAGCTGTGAGAGAGAGAGAAAGAGAAGCTGTGTGTGAGAGAGAAAGAGAAGCTGTGAGTGAGTGAGAGAGAGAGAGAAAGAGAAGCTGTGAGAGAGGAGAGAAAGAGAAGCTGTAAGTGAGAGACAGAGAGAGAAAGAGAAGCTGTGTGAGAGAGAAAGAGAAGCTGTGAGTGAGAGAGAGAGAGAAGCTGTGAGTGTGTGTGAGAGAGAAAGTGAAGTTGTGAGAGAGAGAGAAAAAGAGAAGCTGTGAGTGAGAGATAAGAGAGAAAGAGAAGCTGTGAGTTAGAGAGAGAGAGAGAATGAGAAGCTGTGTGTGTGAGATAAAGAGAAGCTGTGAGTGAGAGACAGAGAGAGAAAGAGAAGCTGTGTGTGTGAGAGAGAGTGATAAGCTGTGTGTGTGAGAGAGAGAAGCTGTGAGTGAGTGAGAGAGAAAGAGAAGCTGTGAGTGAGTGAGAGAGAGAAGTTCTGAGTGAGAGAGAGAAAGAGAAGCTTTGAGTGAGAGACAGAGGGAGAAAGAAAGGGTGTGAGTGCGAGAGAGAGAAAGAGAAGCTGTGAGAGAGAGAGAGAAAGAGAAGCTGTGAGTGAGAGATAAGAGAGAAAGAGAAGCTGTGAGTGAGTGAGTGAGTGAGAGAAGCTGTGAGTGAAAGAGAGAAAGAGAAGCTGTGAGTGAGAGAGAGAGAGAGAAGCTGTGAGTGAGAGACAGAGAGAGAAAGAGAAGCTGTGTGTGAGAGAGAGAGTGATAAGCTGTGTGTGTGTGAGAGAGAAGCTGTGAGTGAGAGAGTGAGAAAGAGAAGCTGTGAGTGAGAGAGAGAGAGAAGCTGTGAGTGAGAGAGAGAAAGAGAAGCTGTGAGTGAGAGACAGAGGGAGAAAGAAAGGGTGTGAGTGCGAGAGAGAGAAAGAGAAGCTGTGAGAGAGAGAGAAAGAGAAGCTGTGAGTGAGAAAGAGAGAGAAAGAGAAGCTGTGTGTGTGAGAGAGAAAGAGAAGCTGTGAGTGAGAGAGAGAGAAGCTGTGAGTGAAAGTGAGAAAGAGAAGCTGATAGTGAGAGAGAGAGAGAGAAGCTGTGAGTGACAGAAAGAAAAAGAAAAGCTGTGAGTAAGAGACAAAGAGAGAAATAGAAGCTAGGAGTGAGAGACAGAGAGAGAAGCTGTGAGTGAGTGAGAGAGAGAGAAGCTGTGTGAGAGAGAGAGAGAAAAAGAGAAGCTGTGAGTGAGAGAGAGAGAGAAAGAGAAGCTGTGTGAGAGAGAGAGAGAAAGAGAATTTGTTAGTGAGAGAGAGAGAGAAAGAGCTGTGAGAGAGAGAGAGAGCAAGAGAATCTGTGAGTGAGAGAGAGAGAGAAAGAGAAGCTGTGAGTGAGAGAGAAAGAGAGAAAGAGAAGCTGTGCGAGAGAGAGAGTGAGAAGCTATGAGAGAGAGAGAGCAAGAGAAGCTGTGAGTGAGAGAGAGAAAGAGAAGCTGTGAGAAATAGAGAGAAAGAGAAGCTTTGAGTGAGAAGACAGAGAGAGAAAGAGAAGCTGTGTGAGAGAGAGATAGAGAAAGTGAAGCTGTGAGTGAGAGAGAGAGAGAAAGAGAAGCTGTGAGTGTGTGTGAGAGAGAAAGAGAAGCTGTGAGAGAGAGAGAAAAAGAGAAGCTGTGAGTGAGAGTGAAAGAGAGAGAAAGAGAAGTTGTTAGTGAGAGAGAGAGAGAAAGAGAAGCTTTGAGAGAGAGAGAGAGAAAGAGAAGCTGTGAGTGAGAGAGAGAGAGAAGCTGTGAGTGAGAGACAGAGAGATAAAGAGAAGCTGTGAGAGAGAGAGAAAGAGAAGCTGTGAGTGAGAGAGAGAATGAGAAGCTGTGTGAGAGGGAGAGAGAAAGAGAAGATTTTAGTGAGAGAGAGAGAGAGAGAAAGAGCTGTGAGAGAGAGAGAAAGAGAAGCTGTGTGAGAGAGAAAGAGAAGCTGTGAGTGAGAGAGAGAGAGAAAGTGAAGCTGTGAGTGAGAGAGAGAGGGAAAGAGAACCTGTGAGTGAGAGAAAGAGAGAAAGAGAAGCTGTGAGTGAGAGACAGAGAGAGAAAGAGAAGCTGTGTGTGAGAGAGAGAGTGATAAGCTGTGAATGAGAGAGAGAGAGAAAGAGAAGCTGTGAGTGAGAGACAGAGAGAGAGTAGCTCTGTGTGTGTGAGAGAGAGAGAGCAAGAGAATCTGTGAGTGAGAGATAGAGAGAGAAAGAGAATCTGTGAGTGAGAGAGAGAGAGAAAGAGAAGCTGTGAGTGAGAGATAGAGAGAGAAAGAGAAGCTGTGAGTCAGTGAGAGAGAGAGATTGAGAAGCTGTGTGTGTGAGATTTAGAGAAGCTGTGAGTGTGAGAGAGAGAGAATGAGAAGCTGTGAGTGAGAGAGAGAAAGAGAGAGAGAAGCTGTGAGTGTGAGAGAGAGTGAGATAAAGAGAAGCTGTGAGTGAGTGTGAGAGAGAGAGAAGATGTGAGTGAAAGTGAGAAAGAGAAGCTGATAGTGAGAGAGAGAGAAGCTGTGAGTGAGAGAAAGAGAAAGAGAAGCTGTGAGTAAGAGAGAAAAAGAGAAATAGAAGCTATGAGTGAGAGACAGAGAGAGAAGCTGTGAGTGAGTGAGAGAGAGAAGTTGTGTGAGAGAGAGAGAGAAAAAGAGAAGCTGTGAGTGAGAGAGAGAGAGAAAGAGAAGCTGTAAGTGAGTGAGAGAAAGAGAAGCTGTGAGTGTGAGAGAGAGAAAGAGAAGCTGTGAGTGAGAGAGAGAGTGAGAAGCTGTGAGTGAGAGAGAGAGAAAGAGATGCTGTGAGTGAGAGACAGAGAGAGAAAGAGAAGTTGTTAGTGAGAGAGAGAGAGAGAGAAAGAGAAGCTGTGAGAGAGAGAGAGAAAGAGAAGCTGTGAGAGAGAGAGATAGAAGCTGTGAGTGAGAGGCAGAGAGAGAAAGAGAAGCTCTGTGTGTGTGAGAGAGAGAAGCTGTGTGTGAGAGAGAAAGAGAAGCTGTGAGTGAGAGAGAGAGAAAGAGAATCTGTGAGTGAGAGAGAGAGAAAGAGAAGCTGTGAGAGAGAGAGAAAGAGAAGCTGTGAGTGAGAGACAGAGAGAGAAAGAGAAGCTGTGTGAGAGAGAGAGTGATAAGCTGTGAGTGAGAGAGAGAGAAAGAGAAGCTGTGAGTGTGTGTGTGAGAGAGAAAGAAAGCTGTGAGTGAGAGAGAGAGAGAGAAAGAGAAGGTGTGAGTGTGTGTGAGAGAGAAGGAGAAGTTGTGTGAGAGAGAGATAGAGAAAGAGTAGCTGTGAGAGAGAGAGAGAGAGAGAAAGATAAGCTGTGAGTGTGTGTGAGAGAGAAAGAGAAGTTGTGAGAGAGAGAGAAAAAGAGAAGCTGTGAGTGAGAGTGAAAGAGAGAAATAGAAGCTACGAGTGAGAGAGAGAGAGCTGTGAGTGTGTGAGAGAGAGGAAGTGAAGCTGTGAGTGAAAAAGAGAGAAAGAGAATCTGTGAGTGAGAGATAGAGAGAGAAAGAGAAGCTGTGAGTTAGAGAGAGAGAGAGAATGAGAAGCTGTGTGTGTGAGATAAAGAGAAGCTGTGAGTGAGAGAGTGAAAGAAAGAGAAGCTGTGAGTGAGAGATAGAGAGAGAAAGAGAAGCTGTGAGTGAGAGAGAGAGAGAAAGAGAAGCTATGAGTGAGAGAGAGAGAGAAGCTGTGAGTGAGAGAGAGAAGTTGTGCGTGAGAGAGAGAGAGAAGCTGTGTGTGTGTGAGAGAGAGAGAAGCTGTGAGTGAGAGAGAGAGAAAGAAAGAGAAGCTGTGTGATAGAGAGAGATAAGCTGTGAGTGTGAGAGAGAGTGAGATAAAGAGAAGTTGTGAGTGAGTGAGTGAGTGAGAGAAGCTGTGAGTGAAAGAGAGAAAGGGAAGCTCTGAGTGAGAGAGAGAGAGAAGCTGTGAGTGAGAGACAGAGAGAGAAAGAGAAGCTGTGTGTGAGAGAGAGTGTGATAAGCTGTGTGTGAGAGAGAGAGAAGCTATGAGTGAGAGAAAGAGAAAGAGAAGCTGTGAGTGAGAGAGAGAGAGAAGCTGTGAGTGAGAGAGAGAACGAGAAGCTGTGAGTGAGAGACAGAGAGAGAAAGAAAGGGTGTGAGTGAGAGACAGAGAGAGAAAGAGAAGCTGTGTGTGTGAGAGAGAAAGAGAAGCTGTGAGTGAGAGAGAGAGAAGCTGTGAGTGAAAGTGAGAAAGAGAAGCTGATAGAGAGAGAGAGAAGCTGTGAGTGAGAGAGAAAGAGAGAAATAGAAGCTATGAGTGAGAGACAGAGAGAGAAGCTGTGAGTGAGTGAGAGAGAGAGAAGCTGTGAGTGAGAGACAGAGAGAGAAAGAGAAGTTGTTAGTGAGAGAGAGAGAGAGAAAGAGAAGCTGTGAGAGAGAGAGAGAAGCTGTGAGTGAGAGAGAGAGAGAAGCTGTGAGTGAGAGACAGAGATAAAGAGAAGCTGTGAGAGAGAGAGAGAAAGAGAAGCTGTGAGAGAGAGAGAGAATGAGAAGCTGTGAGTGAGAGAGAGAAAGAGAGAGAGAAGCTGTGAGTGTTTGAGAGAGTGAGATAAAGAGAAGCTGTGAGTGAGTGAGAGAGAGAGAGAAGCTGTGAGTGAAAGTGAGAAAGAGAAGCTGATAGTGAGAGAGAGAGAGAAGCTGTGAGTGAGAGAAAGAGAAAGAGAAGCTGTGAGTAAGAGAGAAAGAGAGAAATAGAAGCTATGAGTGAGAGACAGAGAAGCAGTGAGTGAGTGAGAGAGAGAGAAGTTGTGTGAGAGAGAGAGAAAAAGAGAAGCTGTGAGTGTGTGTGAGAGAGAGAGAGAGAAGCTGTAAGTGAGTGAGAGAAAGAGAAGCTGTGAGTGTGTGAGAGAGAAAGAGAAGCTGTGAGTGAGAGAGAGAGTGAGAAGCTGTGAGTGAGAGAGGGAGAGAAAGAGATGCTGTGAGTGAGAGACAGAGAGAAAGAGAAGTTGTTAGTGAGAGAGAGAGAGAGAGAGAGAAGCTGTGAGAGAGAGAGAGAGAGAAAGAGAAGCTGGGAGTGAGAGAGAGAGTGAGAAGCTGTGAGTGAGAGAGAGAGAGAAAGAGATGCTGTGAGTGAGAGACAGAGAGAAAGAGAAGTTCTTAGTGAGAGAGAGAGAGAGAGAGAAGCTGTGAGAGAGAGAGAATGAGAAGCTGTGTGAGAGAGAGAGAAAGAGAAGTTGTTATTGAGAGAGAGAGAGAGAAATAGCTGTGAGAGAGAGAAAGAGAAAGAGAAGCTGTGTGTGAGAGAGAAAGAGAAGCTGTGAGTGAGAGAGAGAGGGAGAGAAAGAGAAGCTGTGTGAGAGAGAGAAAGAGAAGCTGTGAGTGAGAGACAGAGAGAGAAAGAGAAGCTGTGTGAGAGAGAGAGTGATAAGCTGTGAGGGAGAGAGAGAGAGAAAGAGAAGCTGTGAGTGAGAGACAGTGAGAGAGAGTAGCTGTGAGAGACAGAGAGAGCAAGAGAAGCTGTGAGTGTGTGTGTGAGAGAGAAAGAAAGCTGTGAGTGAGAGAGAGAGAGAGAAAGAGAAGCTGTGAGAGAGAGAGAAAGAGAAGCTGTGAGTGTGTGTGAGAAAGTGAAGTTGTGAGAGAGAGAGAAAAAGAGAAGCTGTGAGTGAGAGTGAAAGAGAGAAATAGAAGCTACGAGTGAGTGAGAGAGAGAAGCTGTGAGTGTGTGAGAGAGAGGAAGTGAAGCTGTGAGTGAAAAAGAGAGAAAGTGAAGCTGTGAGTGAGAGATAGAGAGAGAAAGAGAAGCTGTGAGTTAGAGAGAGAGAGAGAACGAGAAGCTGTGTGTGTGAGATAAAGAGAAGCTGTGAGTGAGAGAGAGAGAGACATAGAAGCTGTGAGTGAGAATTAGAGAGAGAAAGAGAAGCTGTGAGAGAGAGAGAAAATCTGTGAGTGAGAGAGAGAGAGAAAGAGAAGCTATGAGTGAGAGAGAGAGAGAAGCTGTGAGTGAGAGAGAGAAGCTGTGCGTGAGAGAGAGAGAGAAGCTGTGTGTGTGTGTGAGAGAGAGAGAAGCTGTGAGTGAGAGAGAGAGAAAGAGAAGCTGTGTGATAGAGAGAGAGAGAAGCTGTGAGTGTGAGAGAGAGTGAGATAAAGAGAAGTTGTGAGTGAGAGAGAGAGAGAGAGAAGCTGTGAGTGAGAGACAGAGAGAGAAAGAGAAGCTGTGTGTGTGAGAGAGAGTGATAAGCTGTGTGTGTGAGAGAGAGAAGCTGTGAGTGAGTGAGAGAGAAAGAGAAGCTGTGAGTGAGAGAGAGAGAAGTTCTGAGTGAGAGAGAGAAAGAGAAGCTTTGAGTGAGAGACAGAGGGAGAAAGAAAGGGTGTGAGTGTGAGAGAGAGAAAGAGAAGCTGTGTGAGAGAGAGAGAAAGAGAAGCTGTGAGTGAGAAAGAGAGAGAAAGAGAAGCTGTGAGTGAGAGACAGAGAGAGAAAGAGAAGCTGTGTGTGTGAGAGAGAAAGAGAAGCTGTGAGTGAGAGAGAAAGAGAGAAATAGAAGCTATGAGTGAGAGACAGAGAGAGAAGCTGTGAGTGAGTGAGAGAGAGAGAAGCTGTGTGAGAGAGAGAGAGAAAAAGAGAAGCTGTGAGAGAGAGAGAGAGAAGCTGTAAGTGAGTGAGAGAAGGAGAAGCTGTGAGTGTGAGAGAGAGAAAGAGAAGCTGTGAGTGAGAGAGAGAGAGAAAGAGAAGTTGTTAGTGAGAGAGAGAGAGAAAGAGAAGCTTTGAGAGAGAGAGAGAGAAGCTGTGAGTGAGAGAGAGAGAGAAGCTGTGAGTGAGAGACAGAGAGATAAAGAGAAGCTGTGAGAGAGAGTGAGAAAGAGAAGCTGTGTGTGAGAGAGAATGAGAAGCTGTGTGAGAGGGAGAGAGAAAGAGAGAAATAGAAGCTACGAGTGAGAGAGAGAGAAGCTGTGAGTGTGTGAGAGAGAGGAAGTGAAGCTGTGAGTGAAAAAGAGAGAAAGTGAAGCTGTGAGTGAGAGATAGAGAGAGAAAGAGAAGCTGTGAGTTAGAGAGAGAGAGAGAACGAGAAGCTGTATGTGTGAGATAAAGAGACGCTGTGAGTGAGAGAGAGAGAGAAAGAGAAGCTGTGAGTGAGAGATAGAGAGAGAAAGAGAAGCTGTGAGTGAGAGAGACAGAAAGAATCTGTGAGTGAGAGAAAGAGAGAAAGAGAAGCTGTGAGTGAGAGAGAGAGAAGCTGTGAGTGAGAGAGAGAAGCTGTGCGTGAGAGAGAGAGAGAGAGAAGCTGTGTGTGTGTGAGAGAGAGAGAGAAGCTGTGAGTGAGAGAGAGAGAGAGAAAGGGAAGCTGTGTGATAGAGAGAGAGAGAAGCTGTGAGTGTGAGAGAGAGTGAGATAAAGAGAAGTTGTGAGTGAGTGAGTGAGTGAGAGAAGCTGTGAGTGAAAGAGAGAAAGAGAAGCTGTGAGTGAGAGAGAGAGAGAAAGAGAAGCTGTGAGTGAGAGAGAGAGAGAAAGAGAAGCTATGAGTGAGAGAGAGAGAGAAGCTGTGAGTGAGAGAGAGAAGCTGTGCGTGAGAGAGAGAGAGAAGCTGTGTGTGTGTGTGTGAGAGAGAGAAGCTGTGAGTGAGAGAGAAAGAAAGAAAGAGAAGCTGTGTGATAGAGAGAGAGAAGCTGTGAGTGTGAGAGAGAGTGAGATAAAGAGAAGTTGTGAGTGAGTGAGTGAGTGAGAGAAGCTGTGAGTGAAAGAGAGAAAGGGAAGCTGTGAGTGAGAGAGAGAGAGAGAAGCTGTGAGTGAGAGACAGAGAGAGAAAGAGAAGCTGTGTGTGACAGAGAGTGTGATAAGCTGTGTGTGTGTGAGAGAGAGAAGCTATGAGTGAGAGAGAGAAAGAGAAGCTGTGAGTGAGAGACAGAGAGAGAAAGAAAGGGTGTGAGTGAGAGACAGAGAGAGAAAGAGAAGCTGTGTGAGAGAGAGAAGCTGTGAGTGAAAGTGAGAAAGAGAAGCTGATAGAGAGAGAGAGAGAGAAGCTGTGAGTGAGAGAAAGAGAAAGAGAAGCTGTGAGAGAGAGAGAGAGAAGCTGTAAGTGAGTGAGAGAAGGAGAAGCTGTGAGTGTGAGAGAGAGAAAGAGAAGCTGTGAGTGAGAGAGAGAGAGAGAAAGAGAAGTTGTTAGTGAGAGAGAGAGAGAAAGAGAAGCTTTGAGAGAGAGAGAGAGAAGCTGTGAGTGAGAGAGAGAGAGAAGCTGTGAGTGAGAGACAGAGAGATAAAGAGAAGCTGTGAGAGAGAGTGAGAAAGAGAAGCTGTGTGTGAGAGAGAATGAGAAGCTGTGTGAGAGGGAGAGAGAAAGAGAGAAATAGAAGCTACGAGTGAGAGAGAGAGAAGCTGTGAGTGTGTGAGAGAGAGGAAGTGAAGCTGTGAGTGAAAAAGAGAGAAAGTGAAGCTGTGAGTGAGAGATAGAGAGAGAAAGAGAAGCTGTGAGTTAGAGAGAGAGAGAGAACGAGAAGCTGTATGTGTGAGATAAAGAGACGCTGTGAGTGAGAGAGAGAGAGAAAGAGAAGCTGTGAGTGAGAGATAGAGAGAGAAAGAGAAGCTGTGAGTGAGAGAGACAGAAAGAATCTGTGAGTGAGAGAAAGAGAGAAAGAGAAGCTGTGAGTGAGAGAGAGAGAAGCTGTGAGTGAGAGAGAGAAGCTGTGCGTGAGAGAGAGAGAGAGAGAAGCTGTGTGTGTGTGAGAGAGAGAGAGAAGCTGTGAGTGAGAGAGAGAGAGAGAAAGGGAAGCTGTGTGATAGAGAGAGAGAGAAGCTGTGAGTGTGAGAGAGAGTGAGATAAAGAGAAGTTGTGAGTGAGTGAGTGAGTGAGAGAAGCTGTGAGTGAAAGAGAGAAAGAGAAGCTGTGAGTGAGAGAGAGAGAGAAAGAGAAGCTGTGAGTGAGAGAGAGAGAGAAAGAGAAGCTATGAGTGAGAGAGAGAGAGAAGCTGTGAGTGAGAGAGAGAAGCTGTGCGTGAGAGAGAGAGAGAAGCTGTGTGTGTGTGTGAGAGAGAGAGAAGCTGTGAGTGAGAGAGAAAGAAAGAAAGAGAAGCTGTGTGATAGAGAGAGAGAAGCTGTGAGTGTGAGAGAGAGTGAGATAAAGAGAAGTTGTGAGTGAGTGAGTGAGTGAGAGAAGCTGTGAGTGAAAGAGAGAAAGGGAAGCTGTGAGTGAGAGAGAGAGAGAGAAGCTGTGAGTGAGAGACAGAGAGAGAAAGAGAAGCTGTGTGTGACAGAGAGTGTGATAAGCTGTGTGTGTGTGAGAGAGAGAAGCTATGAGTGAGAGAGAGAAAGAGAAGCTGTGAGTGAGAGACAGAGAGAGAAAGAAAGGGTGTGAGTGAGAGACAGAGAGAGAAAGAGAAGCTGTGTGAGAGAGAGAAGCTGTGAGTGAAAGTGAGAAAGAGAAGCTGATAGAGAGAGAGAGAGAGAAGCTGTGAGTGAGAGAAAGAGAAAGAGAAGCTGTGAGAGAGAGAGAGAGAAGCTGTAAGTGAGTGAGAGAAGGAGAAGCTGTGAGTGTGAGAGAGAGAAAGAGAAGCTGTGAGTGAGAGAGAGAGAGAGAAAGAGAAGTTGTTAGTGAGAGAGAGAGAGAAAGAGAAGCTTTGAGAGAGAGAGAGAGAAGCTGTGAGTGAGAGAGAGAGAGAAGCTGTGAGTGAGAGACAGAGAGATAAAGAGAAGCTGTGAGAGAGAGTGAGAAAGAGAAGCTGTGTGTGAGAGAGAATGAGAAGCTGTGTGAGAGGGAGAGAGAAAGAGAGAAATAGAAGCTACGAGTGAGAGAGAGAGAAGCTGTGAGTGTGTGAGAGAGAGGAAGTGAAGCTGTGAGTGAAAAAGAGAGAAAGTGAAGCTGTGAGTGAGAGATAGAGAGAGAAAGAGAAGCTGTGAGTTAGAGAGAGAGAGAGAACGAGAAGCTGTATGTGTGAGATAAAGAGACGCTGTGAGTGAGAGAGAGAGAGAAAGAGAAGCTGTGAGTGAGAGATAGAGAGAGAAAGAGAAGCTGTGAGTGAGAGAGACAGAAAGAATCTGTGAGTGAGAGAAAGAGAGAAAGAGAAGCTGTGAGTGAGAGAGAGAGAAGCTGTGAGTGAGAGAGAGAAGCTGTGCGTGAGAGAGAGAGAGAGAGAAGCTGTGTGTGTGTGAGAGAGAGAGAGAAGCTGTGAGTGAGAGAGAGAGAGAGAAAGGGAAGCTGTGTGATAGAGAGAGAGAGAAGCTGTGAGTGTGAGAGAGAGTGAGATAAAGAGAAGTTGTGAGTGAGTGAGTGAGTGAGAGAAGCTGTGAGTGAAAGAGAGAAAGAGAAGCTGTGAGTGAGAGAGAGAGAGAAAGAGAAGCTGTGAGTGAGAGAGAGAGAAAGAGAAGCTATGAGTGAGAGAGAGAGAGAAGCTGTGAGTGAGAGAGAGAAGCTGTGCGTGAGAGAGAGAGAGAAGCTGTGTGTGTGTGTGAGAGAGAGAGAAGCTGTGAGTGAGAGAGAAAGAAAGAAAGAGAAGCTGTGTGATAGAGAGAGAGAAGCTGTGAGTGTGAGAGAGAGTGAGATAAAGAGAAGTTGTGAGTGAGTGAGTGAGTGAGAGAAGCTGTGAGTGAAAGAGAGAAAGGGAAGCTGTGAGTGAGAGAGAGAGAGAGAAGCTGTGAGTGAGAGACAGAGAGAGAAAGAGAAGCTGTGTGTGACAGAGAGTGTGATAAGCTGTGTGTGTGTGAGAGAGAGAAGCTATGAGTGAGAGAGAGAAAGAGAAGCTGTGAGTGAGAGACAGAGAGAGAAAGAAAGGGTGTGAGTGAGAGACAGAGAGAGAAAGTGAAGCTGTGTGAGAGAGAGAGAAGCTGTGAGTGAAAGTGAGAAAGAGAAGCTGATAGAGAGAGAGAGAGAGAAGCTGTGAGTGAGAGAAAGAGAAAGAGAAGCTGTGAGCAAGAGAGAAAGAGAGAAATAGAAGCTATGAGTGAGAGACAGAGAGAGAAAGAGAAGCTGTGTGAGAGAGAGAGAAAGAGAAGCTGTGAGAGAGAGAGAGAATGAGAAGCTGTGAGTGAGAGAGAGAAAGAGAGAGAGAAGCTGTGAGTGTGAGAGAGAGTGAGATAAAGAGAAGCTGTGAGTGAGTGAGAGAGAGAGAAGCTGTGAGTGAAAGTGAGAAAGAGAAGCTGATAGTGAGAGAGAGAGAGAAGCTGTGAGTGATAGAAAGAGAAAGAGAAGCTGTGAGTAAGAGAGAAAGAGAGAAATAGAAGCTATGAGTGAGAGACAGAGAGAGAAGCTGTGAGTGAGTGAGAGAGAGAGAAGTTGTGTGAGAGAGAGAGAGAAAAAGAGAAGCTGTGAGTGTGTGTGAGAGAGAAAGAGAAGCTGTAAGTGAGTGAGAGAAAGAGAAGCTGTGAGTGTGAGAGAGAGAAAGAGAAGCTGTGAGTGAGAGAGAGAATGAGAAGCTGTGAGTGAGAGAGAGAGAGAAAGAGATGCTGTGAGTGAGAGACAGAGAAAGAGAAGTTGTTAGTGAGAGAGAGAGAGAAGCTGTGTGAGAGAGAGAGAAAGAGAAGCTGTGAGAGAGAGAGAGAAGCTGTGAGTGAGAGACAGAGAGATAAAGAGAAGCTGTGAGAGAGAGAGAGAATGAGAAGCTGTGAGAGAGAGAGAGAAAGAGAAGTTGTTATTGAGAGAGAGAGAGAAAGAAAGAGCTGTGAGAGAGAGAGAAAGAGAAGCTGTGTGTGAGAGAGAAAGAGAAGCTGTGAGTGAGTGAGAGAGAGAGAGAAAGAGAAGCTGTGAGAGAGGAGAGAAAGAGAAGCTGTAAGTGAGAGACAGAGAGAGAAAGAGAAGCTGTGTGAGAGAGAAAGTGATAAGCTGTGAGGGAGAGAGAGAGAAAGAGAAGCTGTGAGTGAGAGACAGTGAGAGAGAGTAGCTGTGTGAGAGAGAGAGAGCAAGAGAAGCTGTGAGTGTGTGTGTGAGAGAGAAAGAAAGCTGTGAGTGAGAGAGAGAGAGAGAAAGAGAAGCTGTGAGTGAGAGAGAGAGAGAAGCTGTGAGTGTGTGTGAGAGAGAAAGTGAAGTTGTGAGAGAGAGAGAAAAAGAGAAGCTGTGAGTGAGAGATAAGAGAGAAAGAGAAGCTGTGAGTTAGAGAGAGAGAGAGAATGAGAAGCTGTGTGTGTGAGATAAAGAGAAGCTGTGAGTGAGAGACAGAGAGAGAAAGAGAAGCTGTGTGTGAGAGAGAGAGTGATAAGCTGTGTGTGTGAGAGAGAGAAGCTGTGAGTGAGTGAGAGAGAAAGAGAAGCTGTGAGTGAGTGAGAGAGAGAAGTTCTGAGTGAGAGAGAGAAAGAGAAGCTTTGAGTGAGAGACAGAGGGAGAAAGAAAGGGTGTGAGTGCGAGAGAGAGAAAGAGAAGCTGTGAGAGAGAGAGAGAAAGAGAAGCTGTGAGTGAGAGATAAGAGAGAAAGAGAAGCTGTGAGTGAGAGACAGAGAGAGAAAGAGAAGCTGTGTGTGTGAGAGAGAAAGAGAAGCTGTGAGTGAGAGAGAAAGAGAGAAATAGAAGCTATGAGTGAGAGACAGAGAGAGAAGCTGTGAGTGAGTGAGAGAGAGAGAAGCTGTGTGAGAGAGAGAGAGAAAAAGAGAAGCTGTGAGAGAGAGAGAGAGAAGCTGTAAGTGAGTGAGAGGAGGAGAAGCTGTGAGTGTGAGAGAGAGAAAGAGAAGCTGTGAGTGAGAGAGAGAGAGAAAGAGAAGTTGTTAGTGAGAGAGAGAGAGAAAGAGAAGCTTTGAGAGAGAGAGAGAGAGAGAAGCTGTGAGTGAGAGAGAGAGAAGCTGTGAGTGAGAGACAGAGAGATAAAGAGAAGCTGTGAGAGAGAGTGAGAAAGAGAAGCTGTGTGAGAGAGAGAATGAGAAGCTGTGTGAGAGGGAGAGAGAAAGAGAGAAATAGAAGCTACGAGTGAGAGAGAGAGAAGCTGTGAGTGTGTGTGAGAGAGGAAGTGAAGCTGTGAGTGAAAAAGAGAGAAAGTGAAGCTGTGAGTGAGAGATAGAGAAAGAAAGAGAAGCTGTGAGTTAGAGAGAGAGAGAGAACGAGAAGCTGTATGTGTGAGATAAAGAGACGCTGTGAGTGAGAGAGAGAGACAAAGAGAAGCTGTGAGTGAGAGATAGAGAGAGAAAGAGAAGCTGTAAGTGAGAGAGACAGAGAGAATCTGTGAGTGAGAGAAAGAGAGAAAGAGAAGCTATGAGTGAGAGAGAGAGAAGCTGTGAGTGAGAGAGAGAAGCTGTGCGTGAGAGAGAGAGAGAGAGAAGCTGTGTGTGTGTGTGAGAGAGAGAAGCTGTGAGTGAGAGAGAGAGAGAGAAAGGGAAGCTGTGTGATAGAGAGAGAGAGAAGCTGTGAGTGTGAGAGAGAGTGAGATAAAGAGAAGTTGTGAGTGAGTGAGTGAGTGAGAGAAGCTGTGAGTGAAAGAGAAAGAGAGAAATAGAAGCTATGAGTGAGAGACAGAGAGAGAAAGAGAAGTTGTTAGTGAGAGAGAGAGAGAGAGAGAGAGAAAGAGAAGCTGTGTGAGAGAGAGAGAGAGAGAAGCTGTGAGTCAGAGAGAGAGAGAAGCTGTGAGTGAGAGACAGAGAGATAAAGAGAAGCTGTGAGAGAGAGAGAAAGAGAAGCTGTGAGAGAGAGAGAGAATGAGAAGCTGTGAGTGAGAGAGAGAAAGAGAGAGAGAAGCTGTGAGTGTGAGAGAGAGTGAGATAAAGAGAAGCTGTGAGTGAGTGAGAGAGAGAGAAGCTGTGAGTGCAAGTGAGAAAGAGAAGCTGATAGTGAGAGAGAGAGAGAGAAGCTGTGAGTGATAGAAAGAGAAAGCGAAGCTGTGAGTGAGAGACAGAGAGAGAAGCTGTGAGTGAGTGAGAGAGAGAGAAGTTGTGTGAGAGAGAGAGAGAAAAAGAGAAGCTGTGAGTGTGTGTGAGAGAGAAAGAGAAGCTGTAAGTGAGTGAGAGAAAGAGAAGCTGTGAGTGTGAGAGAGAGAAAGAGAAGCTGTGAGTGAGAGAGAGAATGAGAAGCTGTGAGTGAGAGAGAGAGAGAAAGAGATGCTGTGAGTGAGAGACAGAGAGAGAAAGAGAAGTTGTTAGTGAGAGAGAGAGAATCTGTGAGAGAGAGAGAGAAAGAGAAGCTGTGTGAGAGAGAGAGAAGCTGTGAGTGAGAGACAGAGAGATAAAGAGAAGCTGTGAGAGAGAGAGAGAATGAGAAGCTGTGAGAGAGAGAGAGAAAGAGAAGTTGTTATTGAGAGAGAGAGAGAAAGAAAGAGCTGTGAGAGAGAGAGAGAAAGAGAAGCTGTGTGTGAGAGAGAAAGAGAAGCTGTGAGTGAGTGAGAGAGAGAGAGAAAGAGAAGCTGTGAGAGAGGAGAGAAAGAGAAGCTGTAAGTGAGAGACAGAGAGAGAAAGAGAAGCTGTGTGAGAGAGAAAGTGATAAGCTGTGAGGGAGAGAGAGAGAAAGAGAAGCTGTGAGTGAGAGACAGTGAGAGAGAGTAGCTGTGTGAGAGAGAGAGAGCAAGAGAAGCTGTGAGTGTGTGTGTGAGAGAGAAAGAAAGCTGTGAGAGAGAGAGAAAGAGAAGCTGTGAGTGAGAGAGAGAGAGAAGCTGTGAGTGTGTGTGAGAGAGAAAGTGAAGTTGTGAGAGAGAGAGAAAAAGAGAAGCTGTGAGTAAGAGAGAAAGAGAGAAATAGAAGCTATGAGTGAGAGACAGAGAGAGAAGCTGTGAGTGAGTGAGAGAGAGAGAAGTTGTGAGAGAGAGAGAGAGAAAGAGACGCTGTGAGTGAGAGAGAGAGAAAGAGAAGCTGTGAGTGAGAGATAGAGAGAGAAAGAGAAGCTGTGAGAAAGAGAGAGAATGAGAAGCTGTGAGTGTGAGAGAGAGAAAGAGAAGCTGTGAGTGAGAGAGAGAGTGAGAAGCTGTGAGTGAGAGAGAGAGAGAAAGAGATGCCTTTGAGTGAGAGACAGAGAGAGAAAGAGAAGTTGTTAGTGAGAGAGAGAGAGAGAGAGAGAAGCTGTGAGTGAGAGAGAGAAAGAGTAGCTGTGAGTGTGTGTGTGAGAGAAAGAGAAGCTGTGAGAGAGAGAGAAAAAGAGAAGCTGTGAGTGAGAGAGAGAGAGAACGAGAAGCTGTGTGTGAGAGAGAAAGAGAAGCTGTGAGTGAGAGAGAGAGAGAAAGAGAAGCTGTGAGTGAGAGATAGAGAGAGAAAGAGAAGCTGTGAGAAAGAGAGAGAATGAGAAGCTGTGAGAGAGAGAGAGAGAGAAGTTGTTATTGAGAGAGAGAGAGAGAGAAAGAGCTGTGAGAGAGAGAAAGAGAAAGAGAAGCTGTGTGTGAGAGAGAAAGAGAAGCTGTGAGTGAGAGAGAGAGAGAGAGAAAGAGAAGCTGTGAGAGAGAGAAAGAGAAGCTGTGAGTGAGAGACAGTGAGAGAAAGAGAAGCTGTGTGTGAGAGAGAGAGTGATAAGCTGTGTGAGTGTGAGAGAGAGAACTTGTGAGTGAGAGAGAGAGAAAGAAAAGCTGTGAGTGAGAGAGAGAGTGAGAAGCTGTGAGTGAGAGAGAGAGAGAGAAGATGTGAGTGAGAGACAGAGAGAGAAAGAGAAGTTGTTAGTGAGAGAGAGAGAGAAAGAGAAGCTGTGAGAGAGAGAGAAAGAGAAGCTGTGAGTGAGAGAGAGAGAATGAGAAGCTGTTGTGAGAGGGAGAGAGAAAGAGAAGATTTTAGTGAGAGAGAGAGAGAGAAAGAGCTGTGAGAGAGAGAGAGAGAAAGAGAAGCTGTGTGAGAGAGAAAGAGAAGCTGTGAGTGAGAGAGAGAGAGAAAGAGAACCTGTGAGTGAGAGAAAGAGAGAAAGAGAAGCTGTGAGTGAGAGACAGAGAGAGAAAGAGAAGCTGTGTGTGTGAGAGAGAGTGATAAGCTGTGAGTGAGAGAGAGAGAGAAAGAGAAGCTGTGAGTGAAAGACAGAGAGAGAGAGTAGCTGTGTGTGTGTGAGAGAGAGAGAGCAAGAGAATCTGTGAGTGAGAGAGAGAGAAAAAGAGAAGCTGTGAGTGACAGAGAAAGAGAGAAAGAGAAGCTGTGAGTGAGAGAGAGTGAGAAGCTATGGGAGAGAGAGAGCAAGAGAAGCTGTGAGTGAGAGAGAGAAAGAGAAGCTGTGAGTGAGAAAGAGAGAGAAAGAGAAGCTGTGAGTGAGAAGACAGAGAGAGAAAGAGAAGCTGTGTGAGAGAGAGATAGAGAAAGAGAAGCTGTGAGTGTGTGAGAGAGAGAAAGAGAATCTGTGAGTGTGTGTGTGAGAGAAAGAGAAGCTGTGAGAGAGAGAGAAAAAGAGAAGCTGTGAGTGAGAGAGAGAGAGAACGAGAAGCTGTGTGTGAGAGAGAAAGAGAAGCTGTGAGTGAGAGAGAGAGAGAAAGAGAAGCTGTGAGTGAGAGATAGAGAGAGAAAGAAAAGCTGTGAGTGAGTGAGAGAGAGAGAATGAGAAGCTGTGTGTGTGAGATTAAGAGAAGCTGTGAGTGAGAGAGAGAGAGAAAGAGAAGCTGTGAGTGAGAGACAGAGAGATAAAGAGAAGCTGTGAGAGAGAGTGAGAAAGAGAAGCTGTGAGAGAGAGAGAATGAGAAGCTGTGTGAGAGGGAGAGAAAAAGAGAGAAATAGAAGCTACAAGTGAGAGAGAGAGAGAAGCTGTGAGTGTGTGAGAGAGGGAAGTGAAGCTGTGAGTGAAAAAGAGAGAAAGTGAAGCTGTGAGTGAGAGGTAGAGAGAGAAAGAGAAGCTGTGAGTTAGAGAGAGATGGAGAACGAGAAGCTGTGTGTGTGAGATAAAGAGAAGCTGTGAGTGAGAGAGAGAGAGAGAAAGAGAAGCTGTGAGTGAGAGATAGAGAGAGAAAGAGAAGCTGTGAGTGAGAGAGACAGAGAGAATCTGTGAGTGAGAGAGAGAGAGAAAGAGAAGCTATGAGTGAGAGAGAGAGAAGCTGTGAGTGAGAGAGAGAAGCTGTGCGTGAGAGAGAGAGAAGCTGTGTGTGTGTGTGAGAGAGAGAGAGAAGCTGTGAGTGAGAGAGAAAGAGAGAAAGAGAAGCTGTGTGATAGAGAGAGAGAGAAGCTGTGAGTGTGAGAGAGAGTGAGATAAAGAGAAGTTGTGAGTTAGTGAGTGACTGAGAGAAGCTGTGAGTGAAAGAGAGAAAGAGAAGCTGTGAGTGAGAGAGAGAGAAGCTGTGAGTGAGAGGCAGAGAGAGAAAGAGAAGCTGAGTGTGTGAGAGAGAGTGATAAGCTGTGTGTGTGAGAGAGAGAAGCTGTGAGTGAGAGAGAGAGAAAGAGAAGCTTTGAGTGAGAGAGAGAGAGAAGCTGTGAGTGAGAGAGAGAAAGAGAAGCTGTGAGTGAGAGACAGAGGGAGAAAGAAAGGGTGTGAGTGCGAGAGAGAGAAAGAGAAGCTGTGTGAGAGAGAGAAAGAGAAGCTGTGAGTGAGAAAGAGAGAGAAAGAGAAGCTGTGTGTGTGATAGAGAAAGAGAAGCTGTGAGTGAGAGAGAGAGAAGCTGTGAGTGAAAGTGAGAAAGAGAAGTGATATTGAGAGAGAGAGAGAAGCTGTGAGTGAGAGAAAGAGAAAGAGAAGCTGTGAGTAAGAGAGAAAGAGAGAAATAGAAGCTATGTGTGAGAGACAGAGAGAGAAGCTGTGAGTGAGTGAGAGAGAGAGAAGCTGTGAGTGAGAGACAGAGAGAGAAAGAGAAGTTGTTAGTGAGAGAGAGAGAGAAAGAGAAAGAGAAGCTGTGAGAGAGAGAGAGAAGCTGTGAGTGAGAGAGAGAGAGAAGCTGTGAGTGAGAGACAGAGAGATAAAGAGAAGCTGTGAGAGAGAGAGAAAGAGAAGCTGTGAGAGAGAGAGAGAATGAGAAGCTTTGAGTGAGAGAGAGAAAGAGAGAGAGAAGCTGTGAGTGTGAGAGAGAGTGAGATAAAGAGAAGCTGTGAGTGAATGAGAGAGAGAGAGAAGCTGTGAGTGAATGTGAGAAAGAGAAGCTGATAGTGAGAGAGAGAGAAGCTGTGAGTGAGAGAAAGAGAAAGAGAAGCTGTGAGTAAGAGAGAAAGAGAGAAATAGAAGCTATGAGTGAGAGACAGAGAGAGAAGCTGTGAGTGAGTGAGAGAGAGAGAAGTTGTGTGAGAGAGAGAGAGAAAAAGAGAAGCTGTGAGTGTGAGAGAGAGAGAAAGAGAAGCTGTAAGTGAGTGAGAGAAAGAGAAGCTGTGAGTGTGAGAGAGAGAAAGAGAAGCTGTGAGTGAGAGAGAGAGTGAGAAGCTGTGAGTGAGAGAGAGAGAGAAAGAGATGCTGTGAGTGAGAGACAGAGAGAGAAAGAGAAGTTGTTAGTGAGAGAGAGAGAGAGAGAGAGAAGCTGTGAGTGAGAGAGAGAAAGAGTAGCTGTGTGAGAGAGAGAGAAGCTGTGAGTGAGAGACAGAGAGATAAAGAGAAGCTGTGAGAAAGAGAGAGAATGAGAAGCTGTGTGTGAGAGAGAAAGAGAAGTTGTTATTGAGAGAGAGAGAGAGAGAAAGAGCTGTGAGAGAGAGAAAGAGAAAGAGAAGCTGTGTGTGAGAGAGAAAGAGAAGCTGTGAGTGAGAGAGAGAGAGAGAAAGAGAAGCTGTGTGAGAGAGAGTGTGATAAGCTGTGAGGGAGAGAGAGAGAAAGAGAAGCTGTGAGTGACAGACAGTGAGAGAGAGTAGCTGTGTGAGAGAGAGAGAGCAAGAGAAGCTGTGAGTGTGAGAGAGAGAGAGAAAGAAAGCTGTGAGTGAGAGAGAGAGAAAGAGAAGCTGTGAGTGAGAGAGAGAGAGAAGGAGAAGTTGTGTGTGAGAGAGAGATAGAGAAAGAGAACCTGTGTGAGAGAGAGAGTGATAAGCTGTGAGGGAGAGAGAGAGAGAAAGAGAAGCTGTGAGTGAGAGACAGTGAGAGAGAGTAGCTGTGTGTGAGAGAGAGAAAGAGAACCTGTGAGTGAGAGAAAGAGAGAAAGAGAAGCTTTGAGTGAGAGACAGAGAGAGAAAGAAAGAGAAGCTGTGTGAGAGAGAGAGAGTGATAAGCTGTGAGTGAGAGAGAGAGAGAAAGAGAAGCTGTGAGTGAGAGACAGAGAGAGTGAGTAGCTGTATGTGTGTGTGTGAGAGAGAGCAAGAGAATCTGTGAGTGAGAGGGAGAGAAAAAGAGAAGCTGTGAGTGACAGAGAAAGAGAGAAAGAGAAGCTGTGAGTGAGAGAGAGTGAGAAGCTATGAGAGAGAGAGCAAGAGAAGCTGTGAGTGAGAGAGAAAGAGAAGCTGTGAGTGAGAAAGAGAGAGAAAGAGAAGCTGTGAGTGAGAAGACGGAGAGAGAAAGAGAAGCTGTTGAGAGAGAGAGATAGAGAAAGAGAAGCTGTGAGTGAGAGAGTGAGAGAAAGAGAAGCTGTGAGTGTGTGTGAGAGAGAAAGAGAAGCTGTGAGAGAGAGAGAAAAAGAGAAGCTGTGAGTGAGAGAGAGAGAGAGAACAAGAAGCTGTGTGTGAGAGAGAAAGAGAAGCTGTGAGTGAGAGAGAGAGAAAGAGAAGCTGTGAGTGCGAGATAGAGAGAGAAAGAGAAGCTGTGAGTGAGTGAGAGAGAGAGAATGAGAAGCTGTGTGTGTGAGATTAAGAGAAGCTGTGAGTGAGAGAGAGAGAGAAAGAGAAGCTGTGAGTGAGAGAGAGAAAGAGAAGCTGTGAGAGAGAGAGAAAGAGAAGCTGTGAGTGAGAAACAGAGAGAGAAAGAGAAACTGTGTGAGAGAGAGAGAGTGATAAGCTGTGAGTGAGAGAGAGAGAAAGAGAAGCTGTGAGTGTGTGAGTGAGAGAGAAAGAAAGCTGTGAGTGAGAGAGAGAGAAAGAGAAGGTGTGAGTGTGTGAGAGAGAGAAGGAGAAGTTGTGTGAGAGAGAGATAGAGAAAGAGTAGCTGTGAGAGAGAGAGAGAGAAAGAGAAGCTGTGAGTGTGTGAGAGAGAGAAAGAGAAGTTGTGTGAGAGAGAGAAAAAGAGAAGCTGTGAGTGAGAGTGAAAGAGAGAAATAGAAGCTACGAGTGAGAGAGAGAGAGAAGCTGTGAGTGTGTGAGAGAGAGGAAGTGAAGCTGTGAGTGAAAAAGAGAGAAAGAGAAGCTGTGAGTGAGAGATAGAGAGAGAAAGAGAAGCTGTGAGTTAGAGAGAGAGAGAATGAGAAGCTGTGTGTGTGAGATAAAGAGAAGCTGTGAGTGAGAGAGAGAGAAAGAGAAGCTGTGAGTGAGAGATAGAGAGAGAAAGAGAAGCTGTGAGTGAGAGAGAGAGAGAAAGAGAATCTATGAGTGAGAGAGAGAGAAGCTGTGAGTGAGAGAGAGAAGCTGTGCGTGAGAGAGAGAGAGAAGCTGTGTGTGTGTGTGTGAGAGAGAAGCTGTGAGTGAGAGAGAGAGAGAGAAAGAGAAGCTGTGTGATAGAGAGAGAGAAGCTGTGAGTGTGAGAGAGTGAGATAAAGAGAAGTTGTTAGTGAGTGAGTGAGTGAGAGAAGCTGTGAGTGAAAGAGAGAAATGGAAGCTGTGAGTGAGAGAGAGAGAGAAGCTGTGAGTGAGAGACAGAGAGAGAAAGAGAAGCTGTGTGTGAGAGAGAGTGTGATAAGCTCTGTGTGTGTGAGAGAGAGAAGCTATGAGTGAGAGAAAGAGAAAGAGAAGATGTGAGTGAGAGAGAGAGAGAGAAGCTGTGAGTGAGAGAGAGAAAGAGAAGCTGTGAGTGAGAGACAGAGAGAGAAAGAAAGGGTGTGAGTGAGAGACAGAGAGAGAAAGAGAAGCTGTGTGTGTGAGAGAGAAAGAGAAGCTGTGAGTGAGAGAGAGAGAAGCTGTGAGTGAAAGTGAGAAAGAGAAGCTGATAGAGAGAGAGAGAGAGAAGCTGTGAGTGAGAGAAAGATAAAGAGAAGCTGTGAGTAAGAGAGAAAGAGAGAAATAGAAGCTATGAGTGAGAGACAGAGAGAGAAGCTGTGAGTGAGTGAGAGAAAGAGAAGCTGTGAGTGAGAGACAGAGAGAGAAAGAGAAGTTGTTAGTGAGAGAGAGAGAGATTGAAAGAGAAGCTGTGTGAGAGAGAGAGAGAAACTATGAGTGAGTGAGAGAGAAAGAGATGCTGTGAGTGAGAGACAGAGAGAGAAAGAGAAGTTGTTAGTGAGAGAGAGAGAGAGAGAGAAGCTGTGAGAGAGAGAGATAGAAGCTGTGAGTGAGAGACAGAGGGAGAAAGAGAAGCTGTGTGTGTGTGAGAGAGAGAAGCTGTGTGTGAGAGAGAAAGAGAAGCTGTGAGTGAGAGAGAGAGAGAAAGAGAATCTGTGAGTGAGAGAGAGAGAGAAAGAGAAGCTGTGAGAGAGAGAGAAAGAGAAGCTGTGAGTGAGAAACAGAGAGAGAAAGAGAAGCTGTGTGAGAGAGAGAAAGTGATAAGCTGTGAGTGAGAGAGAGAGAAAGAGAAGCTGTGAGTGTGTGTGTGAGAGAGAAAGAAAGCTGTGAGTGAGAGAGAGAGAGAAAGAGAAGGTGTGAGTGTGTGAGAGAGAGAAGGAGAAGTTGTGTGAGAGAGAGATAGAGAAAGAGTAGCTGTGAGAGAGAGAGAGAGAAAGAGAAGCTGTGAGTGTGTGTGAGAGAGAAAGAGAAGTTGTGTGAGAGAGAGAAAAAGAGAAGCTGTGAGTGAGAGTGAAAGAGAGAAATAGAAGCTACGAGTGAGAGAGAGAGACAAGCTGTGAGTGTGTGTGAGAGAGGAAGTGAAGCTGTGAGTGAAAAAGAGAGAAAGAGAAGCTGTGAGTGAGAGATAGAGAGAGAAAGAGAAGCTGTGAGTTAGAGAGAGAGAGAGAATGAGAAGCTGTGTGTGTGAGATAAAGAGAAGCTGTGAATGAGAGAGAGAGAAAGAGAAGCTGTGAGTGAGAGATAGAGAGAGAAAGAGAAGCTGTGAGTGAGAGAGAGAGAGAAAGAGAAGCTATGAGTGAGAGAGAGAGAGAAGCTGTGAGTGAGAGAGAGAAGCTGTGCGTGTGAGAGAGAGAGAAGCTGTGTGTGTGTGTGTGAGAGAGAAGCTGTGAGTGAGAGAGAGAGAAAGAAAGAGAAGCTGTGTGATAGAGAGAGAGAAGCTGTGAGTGTGAGAGAGAGTGAGATAAAGAGAAGTTGTGAGTGAGTGAGTGAGTGAGAGAAGCTGTGAGTGAAAGAGAGAAAGGGAAGCTGTGAGTGAGAGAGAGAGAGAGAAGCTGTGAGTGAGAGACAGAGAGAGAAAGAGAAGCTGTGTGTGAGAGAGAGTGTGATAAGCTCTGTGTGTGTGTGAGAGAGAAGCTATGAGAGAAAGAGAAAGAGAAGCTGTGAGTGAGAGAGAGAGAGAGAAGCTGTGAGTGAGAGAGAGAAAGAGAAGCTGTGAGTGAGAGACAGAGAGAGAAAGAAAGGGTGTGAGTGAGAGACAGAGAGAGAAAGAGAAGCTGTGTGTGTGAGAGAGAAAGAGAAGCTGTGAGTGAGAGAGAGAGAAGCTGTGAGTGAAAGTGAGAAAGAGAAGCTGATAGAGAGAGAGAGAGAGAAGCTGTGAGTGAGAGAAAGATAAAGAGAAGCTGTGAGTAAGAGAGAAAGAGAGAAATAGAAGCTATGAGTGAGAGACAGAGAGAGAAGCTGTGAGTGAGTGAGAGAGAGAGAAGCTGTGAGTGAGAGACAGAGAGAGAAAGAGAAGTTGTTAGTGAGAGAGAGAGAGAGAGAGAGAAAGAGAAGCTATGAGAGAGAGAGAGAGAGAAACTATGAGTGAGAGAGAGAGAGAAGCTGTGAGTGAGAGACAGAGAGATAAAGAGAAGCTGTGAGAGAGAGAGAGAAAGAGAAGCTGTGAGAGAGAGAGAATGAGAAGCTTTGAGTGAGAGAGAGAAAGAGAGAGAGAAGCTGTGAGTGTGAGAGAGAGTCAGATAAAGAGAAGCTGTGAGTGAGTGAGAGAGAGAGAGAAGCTGTGAGTGAAAGTGAGAAAGAGAAGCTGATAGTGAGAGAGAGAGAGAGAAGCTGTGAGTGAGAGAAAGAGAAAGAGAAGCTGTGAGTAAGAGAGAAAGAGAGAAATAGAAGCTATGAGTGAGAGACAGAGAGAGAAGCTGTGAGTGAGTGAGAGAGAGAGAAGTTGTGTGAGAGAGAGAGAAAAAGAGAAGCTGTGAGTGTGTGTGAGAGAGAAAGAGAAGCTGTAAGTGAGTGAGAGAAAGAGAACCTGTGAGTGTGTGAGAGAGAAAGAGAACCTGTGAGTGAGAGAGAGAGTGAGAAGCTGTGAGTGAGAGAGAGAGAGAAAGAGATGCTGTGAGTGAGAGACAGAAAGAGAAGTTGTTAGTGAGAGAGAGAGAGAGAGAGAAGCTGTGAGAGAGAGAGAAAGAGAAGCTGAGAGAGAGAGAGAGAGAAGCTGTGAGTGAGAGACAGAGAGATAAAGAGAAGCTGTGAGAGAGAGAGAGAATGAAAAGGTGTGTGTGAGAGAGAAAGAGAAGTTGTTATTGAGAGAGAGAGAGAGAGAGAAAGAGCTGTGAGAGAGAGAAAGAGAAAGAGAAGCTGTGTGTGAGAGAGAAAGAGAAGCTGTGAGTGAGAGAGAGAGAGAGAAAGAGAAGCTGTGTGAGAGAGAGAAAGAGAAGCTGTGAGTGAGAGACAGAGAGAGAAAGAGAAGCTGTGTGAGAGAGAGAGTGATAAGCTGTGAGGGAGAGAGAGAGAGAAAGAGAAGCTGTGAGTGAGAGACAGTGAGAGAGAGTAGCTGTGAGAGAGAGAGAGAGCAAGAGAAGCTGTGAGTGTGTGTGTGAGAGCGAAAGAAAGCTGTGAGTGAGAGAGAGAGAGAGAAAGAGAAGCTGTGAGTGAGAGAGAGAGAGAAGGAGAAGTTGTGTGAGAGAGAGAAAGAGAAGCTGTGAGTGTGTGTGAGAGAGAAAGTGAAGTTGTGAGAGAGAGAGAAAAAGAGAAGCTGTGAGTGAGAGTGAAAGAGAGAAATAGAAGCTACGAGTGAGAGAGAGAGAAGCTGTGAGTGTGTGAGAGAGAGGAAGTGAAGCTGTGAGTGAAAAAGAGAGAAAGTGAAGCTGTGAGTGAGAGATAGAGAGAGAAAGAGAAGCTGTGAGTTAGAGAGAGAGAGAGAACGAGAAGCTGTGTGTGTGAGAGAGAGAATCTGTGAGTGAGAGAGAGAGAGAAAGAGAAGCTATGAGTGAGAGAGAGAGAAACTGTGAGTGAGAGAGAGAAGCTGTGCGTGAGAGAGAGAGAGAGAGAAGCTGTGTGTGTCTGTGAGAGAGAGAGAAGCTGTGAGAGAGAGAGAGAGAGAAGCTGTGTGATAGAGAGAGAGAGAAGCTGTGAGTGTGAGACAGAGTGAGATAAAGAGAAGTTGTGAGTGAGAGAGAGAGAGAGAGAAGCTGTGAGTGAGAGACAGAGAGAGAAAGAGAAGCTGTGTGTGTGAGAGAGAGTGATAAGCTGTGTGTGTGTGAGAGAGAAGCTGTGAGTGAGTGAGAGAGAAAGAGAAGCTGTGAGTGAGTGAGAGAGAGAAGCTGTGAGTGAGAGAGAGAAAGAGAAGCTGTGAGTGAGAGACAGAGGGAGAAAGAAAGGGGGTGAGTGCGAGAGAGAGAAAGAGAAGCTGTGAGAGAGAGAGAGAAAGAGAAGCTGTGAGTGAGAAAGAGAGAGAAAGAGAAGCTGTGAGTGAGAGACAGAGAGAGAAAGAGAAGCTGTGTGTGTGAGAGAGAAAGAGAAGCTGTGAGTGAGAGAGAGAGTAGCTGTGAGTGAAAGTGAGAAATAGAAGCTGATAGTGTGAGAGAGAGAGAGAAGCTGTGAGTGAGAGAAAGAGAAAGAGAAGCTGTGAGTAAGAGAGAAAAAGAGAAATAGAAGCTATGAGTGAGAGACAGAGAGAGAAGCTGTGAGTGAGTGAGAGAGAGAGAAGCTGTGTGAGAGAGAGAGAGAAAAAGAGAAGCTGTGAGAGAGAGAGAGAGAGAGAAGCTGTAAGTGAGTGAGAGAAGGAGAAGCTGTGAGTGTGTGAGAGAGAAAGAGAAGCTGTGAGTGAGAGAGAGAGAGAAAGAGTTGTTAGTGAGAGAGAGAGAGAGAAAGAGAAGCTTTGAGAGAGAGAGAGAGAGAGAGAGAGAGAGAGAGAAGCTGTGAGTGAGAGAGAGAAGCTGTGAGTGAGAGACAGAGAGATAAAGAGAAGCTGAGAGAGAGAGTGAGAAAGAGAAGCTGTGAGAGAGAGAGAATGAGAAGCTGGGTGAGAGGGAGAGAGAAAGAGAGAAATAGAAGCTACGAGTGAGAGAGAGAGAGAAGCTGTGAGTGTGTGAGAGAGAGGGTGAAGCTGTGAGTGAAAAAGAGAGAAAGTGAAGCTGTGAGTGAGAGATAGAGAGAGAAAGAGAAGCTGTGAGTTAGAGAGAGAGAACGAGAAGCTGTGTGTGTGAGATAAAGAGAAGCTGTGAGTGAGAGAGAGAGAGAAAGAGAAGCTGTGAGTGAGAGATAGAGAGAGAAAGAGAAGCTGTGAGTGAGAGAGAGAGAATCTGTGAGTGAGAGAGAGAGAGAAAGAGAAGCTATGAGTGAGATAGAGAGAAGCTGTGAGTGAGAGAGAGAAGCTGTGCGTGAGAGAGAGAGAGAGAAGCTGTGTGTGTGTGTGAGAGAGAGAGAAGCTGTGAGTGAGAGAGAGAGAGAGAAAGAGAAGCTGTGTGATAGAGAGAGATAAGCTGTGAGTGTGAGAGAGAGTGAGATAAAGAGAAGTTGTGAGTGAGTGAGTGAGTGAGAGAAGCTGTGAGTGAAAGAGAGAAAGAGAAGCTGTGAGTGAGAGAGAGAGAGAGAAGCTGTGAGTGAGAGACAGAGAGAGAAAGAGAAGCTGTGTGTGAGAGAGAGAGTGATAAGCTGTGTGTGTGAGAGAGAAGCTGTGAGTGAGAGAGAGAGAAAGAGAAGCTGTGAGTGAGTGAGAGAGAGAAGCTTAGAGTGAGAGAGAGAAAGAGAAGCTGTGAGTGAGAGACAGAGGGAGAAAGAAAGTGTGTGAGTGCGAGAGAGAGAAAGAGAAGCTGTGAGAGAGAGAGAAAGAGAAGCTGTGAGTGAGAAAGAGAGAGAAAGAGAAGCTGTGTGTGTGAGAGAGAAAGAGAAGCTGTGAGTGAGAGAGAGAGAAGCTGTGAGTGAAAGTGAGAAAGAGAAGCTGATAGTGAGAGAGAGAGAGAAGCTGTGAGTGAGAGAAAGAGAAAGAGAAGCTGTGAGTAAGAGAGAAAGAGAGAAATAGAAGCTATGAGTGAGAGACAGAGAGAGAAGCTGTGAGTGAGTGAGAGAGAGAGAAGCTGTGTGAGAGAGAGAGAGAAAAAGAGAAGCTGTGAGAGAGAGAGAGAGAAAGAGAAGCTGTAAGTGAGTGAGAGAAGGAGAAGCTGTGAGTGTGAGAGAGAGAAAGAGAAGCTGTGTGTGAGAGAGAGAGAGAGAGAAAGAGAAGTTGTTAGTGAGAGAGAGAGAGAGAAAGAAAGAGAAGCTTTAAGAGAGAGAGAGAGAGAGAAGCTGTGAGTGAGAGAGAGAGAAGCTGTGAGTGAGAGACAGAGAGATATAGAGAAGCTGTGAGAGAGAGTGAGAAAGAGAAGCTGTGAGAGAGAGAGAATGAGAAGCTGTGTGAGGGAGAGAGAAAGAGAATTTGTTAGTGAGAGAGAGAGAGAAGGAGCTGTGAGAGAGAGAGAGAGCAAGAGAAGCTGTGAGTGAGAGAGAGAGAGAAAGAGAAGCTGTGAGTGAGAGAGAAAGAGAGAAAGAGAAGCTGTGAGAGAGAGAGAGTGAGAAGCTATGAGAGAGAGAGAGCAAGAGAAGCTGTGAGTGAGAGAGAGAAAGAGAAGCTGTGAGAAATAGAGAGAAAGAGAAGCTGTGAGTGAGAAGATAGAGAGAGAAAAAGAAGCTGTGTGAGAGAGAGATAGAGAAAGTGAAGCTGTGAGTGAGAAGGATGAGAAATAAAGAGAAGCTGTGAGTGTGTGTGAGAGAGAAAGAGAAGCTGTGAGAGAGAGAGAAAAAGAGAAGCTGTGAGTGAGAGTGAAAGAGAGAAATAGAAGCTATGAGTGAGAGAGAGAGAGAAGCTGTGAGAGAGAAAGAGAGAGAAAGAGAAGTTGTTAGTGAGAGAGAGAGAGAAAGAGAAGCTTTGAGAGAGAGAGAGAGAAAGAGAAGCTGTGAGTGAGAGAGAGAGAGAAGCTGTGAGTGAGAGACAGAGAGATAAAGAGAAGCTGTGTGAGAGAGAGAAAGAGAAGCTGTGAGTGAGAGAGAGAGAGAATGAGAAGCTGTGTGAGAGGGAGAGAGAAAGAGAAGATTTTAGTGAGAGAGAGAGAGAGAAAGAGCTGTGTGAGAGAGAGAGAGAAAGAGAAGCTGTGTGAGAGAGAAAGAGAAGCTGTGAGTGAGAGAGAGAGAAAGTGAAGCTGTGAGTGAGAGAGAGAGAGAAAGAGAACCTGTGACTGAGAGAAAGAGAAGCTGTGAGTGAGAGAGAGAGAAGCTGTGAGTGAGAGAAAGAGAAAGAGAAGCTGTGAGTAAGAGAGAAAGAGAGAAATAGAAGCTATGAGAGAGAGAGAGAAAAAGAGAAGCTGTGAGTGTGAGAGAGAGAGAAAGAGAAGCTGTAAGTGAGTGAGAGAAAGAGAAGCTGTGAGTGTGAGAGAGAGAAAGAGAAGCTGTGAGTGAGAGAGAGAGTGAGAAGCTGTGAGTGAGAGAGAGAGAGAAAGAGATGCTGTGAGTGAGAGACAGAGAGAGAAAGAGAAGTTGTTAGTGAGAGAGAGAGAGTGAGAGAGAGAAAGAGTAGCTGTGTGTGAGAGAGAGAAGCTGTGAGTGAGAGACAGAGAGATAAAGAGAAGCTGTGAGAAAGAGAGAGAATGAGAAGCTGTGTGTGAGAGAGAAAGAGAAGTTGTTATTGAGAGAGAGTGAGAGAGAAAGAGCTGTGAGAGAGAGAAAGAGAAAGAGAAGCTGTGTGTGAGAGAGAAAGAGAAGCTGTGAGTGAGAGAGAGAGAGAGAAAGAGAAGCTGTGAGAGAGAAAGAAAGAGAAGCTGTGAGTGAGAGACAGATAGAGAAAGAGAAGCGGTGTGAGAGAGATAGTAATAAGCTGTGAGGGAGAGAGAGAGAAAGAGAAGCTGTGAGAGACAGACAGTGAGAGAGAGTAGCTGTGAGAGAGAGAGAGCAAGAGAAGTTGTGAGTGTGTGTGTGAGAGAGAAAGACAGCTGTGAGTGAGAGAGAGAGAAAGAGAAAGAGAAGCTGTGAGTGAGTGAGAGAGAGAAGGAGAAGTTGTGTGTGAGAGAGAGATAGAGAAAGAGAAGCTGTGTGAGAGAGAGACTGATAAGCTGTGAGGGAGAGAGAGAGAGAAAGAGAAGCTGTGAGTGAGAGACAGTGAGAGAGAGTAGCTGTGAGAGAGAGAGAGAAAGAGAACCTGTGAGTGAGAGAGAGAGTGATAAGCTGTGAGTGAGAGAGAGAGAGAGAGAAAGAGAAGCTGTGAGTGAGAGACAGAGAGAGAGAGTAGCTGTATGTGTGTGTGAGAGAGAGAGCAAGAGAATCTGTGAGTGAGAGAGAGAGAAAAAGAGAAGCTGTGAGTGACAGAGAAAGAGAGAAAGAGAAGCTGTGAGTGAGAGAGAGTGAGAAGCTATGAGAGAGAGAGCAAGAGAAGCTGTGAGTGAGAGAGAGAAAGAGAAGCTGTGAGTGAGAAAGAGAGAGAAAGAGAAGCTGTGAGTGAGAAGACAGAGAGAGAAAGAGAAGCTGTTGAGAGAGAGAGATAGAGAAAGAGAAGCTGTGAGTGAGAGAGAGAGAGAAAGAGAAGCTGTGAGTGTGTGTGAGAGAGAAAGAGAAGCTGTGAGAGAGAGAGAAAAAGAGAAGCTGTGAGTGAGAGAGAGAGAGAGAACGAGAAGCTGTGTGTGTGAGAGAAAGAGAAGCTGTGAGTGAGAGAGAGAGAGAGAGAAAGAGAAGCTGTGAGTGCGAGATAGAGAGAGAAAGAGAAGCTGTGAGTGAGTGAGAGAGAGAGAATGAGAAGCTGTGTGTGTGAGATTAAGAGAAGCTGTGAGTGAGAGAGAGAGAAAAAGAGAAGCTGTGAGTGAGAGAGAGAAAGAGAAGCTGTGAGAGAGAGAGAATGAGAAGCTGTGAGTGAGAGAGAGAAAGAGAGAGAGAAGCTGTGAGTGTGAGAGAGAGTGAGATAAAGAGAAGCTGTGAGTGAGTGTGAGAGAGAGAGAAGCTGTGAGTGAAAGTGAGAAAGAGAAGCTGATAGTGAGAGAGAGTGAAGCTGTGAGTGAGAGAAAGAGAAAGAGAAGCTGTGAGTAAGAGAGAAATAGAAGCTATGAGTGAGAGACAGAGAGAGAAGCTGTGAGTGAGTGAGAGAGAGAGAAGTTGTGTGAGAGAGAGAGAAAAAGAGAAGCTGTGAGTGAGAGAGAGAAAGAGAAGCTGTAAGTGAGTGAGAGAAAGAGAAGCTGTGAGTGTGAGAGAGAGAAAGAGAAGCTGTGAGTGAGAGAGAGAGTGAGAAGCTGTGAGTGAGAGAGAGAGAAAGAGATGCTGTGAGTGAGAGACAGAGAGAGAAAGAGAAGTTGTTAGTGAGAGAGAGAGAGAGAAAGAGAAGCTGTGAGAGAGAGAGAGAGAAAGAGAAGCTGTGAGAGAGAGAGATAGAAGCTGTGAGTGAGAGACAGAGAGAGAAAGAGAAGCTGTGTGTGTGAGAGAGAGAGAAGCTGTGTGTGAGAGAGAAAAAGAAGCTGTGAGTGAGAGAGAGAGAGAAAGAGAATCTGTGAGTGAGAGAGAGAGAGAAAGAGAAGCTGTGAGAGAGAGAGAAAGAGAAGCTGTGAGTGAGAAACAGAGAGAGAAAGAGAAGCTGTGTGAGAGAGAGAGAGTGATAAGCTGGGAGTGAGAGAGAGAGAAAGAGAAGCTGTGAGTGTGTGTGTGAGAGAGAAAGAAAGCTGTGAGTGAGAGAGAGAGAGAAAGAGAAGGTGTGAGTGTGTGAGAGAGAGAAGGAGAAGTTGTGTGAGAGAGAGATAGAGAAAGAGTAGCTGTGAGAGAGAGAGAGAGAGAAAGAGAAGCTGTGAGTGTGTGAGAGAGAGAAAGAGAAGTTGTGTGAGAGAGAGAAAAAGAGAAGCTGTGAGTGAGAGTGAAAGAGAGAAATAGAAGCTACGAGTGAGAGAGAGAGAAGCTGTGAGTGTGTGAGAGAGAGGAAGTGAAGCTGTGAGTGAAAAAGAGAGAAAGAGAAGCTGTGAGTGAGAGATAGAGAGAGAAAGAGAAGCTGTGAGTTAGAGAGAGAGAGAGAATGAGAAGCTGTGTGTGTGAGATAAAGAGAAGCTGTGAGTGAGAGAGAGAGAAAGAGAAGCTGTGAGTGAGAGATAGAGAGAGAAAGAGAAGCTGTGAGTGAGAGAGAGAGAGAGAGAAAGAGAAGCTATGAGTGAGAGAGAGAGAGAAGCTGTGAGTGAGAGAGAGAAGCTGTGCGTGAGAGAGAGAGAGAAGCTGTGTGTGTGTGTGTGAGAGAGAAGCTGTGAGTGAGAGAGAGAGAAAGAAAGAGAAGCTGTGTGATAGAGAGAGAGAAGCTGTGAGTGTGAGAGAGTGTGAGATAAAGAGAAGTTGTGAGTGAGTGAGTGAGTGAGAGAAGCTGTGAGTGAAAGAGAGAAAGGGAAGCTGTGAGTGAGAGAGAGAGAGAAGCTGTGAGTGAGAGACAGAGAGAGAAAGAGAAGCTGTGTGTGAGAGAGAGTGTGATAAGCTCTGTGTGTGTGAGAGAGAGAAGCTATGAGTGAGAGAAAGAGAAAGAGAAGCTGTGTGAGAGAGAGAGAAGCTGTGAGTGAGAGAGAGAAAGAGAAGCTGTGAGTGAGAGACAGAGAGAGAAAGAAAGGGTGTGAGTGAGAGACAGAGAGAGAAAGAGAAGCTGTGTGTGTGAGAGAGAAAGAGAAGCTGTGAGTGAGAGAGAGAGAAGCTGTGAGTGAAAGTGAGAAAGAGAAGCTGATAGAGAGAGAGAGAGAGAGAGAAGCTGTGAGTGAGAGAAAGATAAAGAGAAGCTGTGAGTGTGTGTGTGAGAGAGAAAGAAAGCTGTGAGTGAGAGAGAGAGAGAAAGAGAAGGTGTGAGTGTGTGAGAGAGAGAAGGAGAAGTTGTGTGAGAGAGAGATAGAGAAAGAGTAGCTGTGAGAGAGAGAGAGAGAAATAGAAGCTGTGAGTGTGTGTGAGAGAGAAAGAGAAGTTGTGTGAGAGAGAGAAAAAGAGAAGCTGTGAGTGAGAGTGAAAGAGAGAAATAGAAGCTACGAGTGAGAGAGAGAGACAAGCTGTGAGTGTGTGTGAGAGAGGAAGTGAAGCTGTGAGTGAAAAAGAGAGAAAGAGAAGCTGTGAGTGAGAGATAGAGACAGAAAGAGAAGCTGTGAGTTAGAGAGAGAGAGAGAATGAGAAGCTGTGTGTGTGAGATAAAGAGAAGCTGTGAGTGAGAGAGAGAGAAAGAGAAGCTGTGAGTGAGAGATAGAGAGAGAAAGAGAAGCTGTGAGTGAGAGAGAGAGAGAAAGAGAAGCTATGAGTGAGAGAGAGAGAGAAGCTGTGAGTGAGAGAGAGAAGATGTGCGTGAGAGAGAGAGAGAAGCTGTGTGTGTGTGTGTGAGAGAGAGAAGCTGTGAGTGAGAGAGAGAGAAAGAAAGAGAAGCTGTGTGATAGAGAGAGAGAAGCTGTGAGTGTGAGAGAGAGTGAGATAAAGAGAAGTTGTGAGTGAGTGAGTGAGTGAGTGAGGGAAGCTGTGAGTGAAAGAGAGAAAGGGAAGCTGTGAGTGAGAGAGAGAGAGAGAGAAGCTGTGAGTGAGAGACAGAGAAAGAAAGAGAAGCTGTGTGTGAGAGAGAGTGTGATAAGCTCTGTGTGTGTGAGAGAGAGAAGCTATGAGTGAGAGAAAGAGAAAGAGAAGCTGTGAGTGAGAGAGAGAGAGAAGCTGTGAGTGAGAGAGAGAAAGAGAAGCTGTGAGTGAGAGACAGAGATAGAAAGAAAGGGTGTGAGTGAGAGACAGAGAGAGAAAGAGAAGCTGTGTGTGTGAGAGAGAAAGAGAAGCTGTGAGTGAGAGAGAGAGAAGCTGTGAGTGAAAGTGAGAAAGAGAAGCTGATAGAGAGAGAGAGAGAGAAGCTGTGAGTGAGAGAAAGATAAAGAGAAGCTGTGAGTAAGAGAGAAAGAGAGAAATAGAAGCTATGAGTGAGAGACAGAGAGAGAAGCTGTGAGTGAGTGAGAGAGAGAGAAGCTGTGAGTGAGAGACAGAGAGAGAAAGAGAAGTTGTTAGTGAGAGAGAGAGAGAGAGAGAGAAAGAGAAGCTGTGAGAGAGAGAGAGAAACTATGAGTGAGAGAGAGAGAGAGAAGCTGTGAGTGAGAGACAGAGAGATAAAGAGAAGCTGTGAGAGAGAGAGAGAAAGAGAAGCTGTGAGAGAGAGAGAGAATGAGAAGCTTTGAGTGAGAGAGAGAAAGAGAGAGAGAAGCTGTGAGTGTGAGAGAGAGACAGATAAAGAGAAGCTGTGAGTGAGTGAGAGAGAGAGAGAAGCTGTGAGTGAAAGTGAGAAAGAGAAGCTGATAGTGAGAGAGAGAGAGAGAAGCTGTGAGTGAGAGAAAGAGAAAGAGAAGCTGTGAGTAAGAGAGAAAGAGAGAAATAGAAGCTATGAGTGAGAGACAGAGAGAGAAGCTGTGAGTGAGTGAGAGAGAGAGAAGTTGTGTGAGAGAGAGAAAAAGAGAAGCTGTGAGTGTGTGAGAGAGAGAAAGAGAAGCTGTAAGTGAGTGAGAGAAAGAGAAGCTGTGAGTGTGTGAGAGAGAAAGAGAAGCTGTGAGTGAGAGAGAGAGTGAGAAGCTGTGAGTGAGAGAGAGAGAGAGAAAGAGATGCTGTGAGTGAGAGACAGAGAAAGAGAAGTTGTTAGTGAGAGAGAGAGAGAGAGAAGCTGTGTGAGAGAGAGAGAAAGAGAAGCTGTGAGAGAGAGAGAGAGAAGCTGTGAGTGAGAGACAGAGAGATAAAGAGAAGCTGTGAGAGAGAGAGAGAATGAAAAGGTGTGTGTGAGAGAGAAAGAGAAGTTGTTATTGAGAGAGAGAGAGAGAGAAAGAAAGAGCTGTGAGAGAGAGAAAGAGAAAGAGAAGCTGTGTGTGTGAGAGAAAGAGAAGCTGTGAGTGAGAGAGAGAGAGAGAAAGAGAAGCTGTGAGAGAGAGAAAGAGAAGCTGTGAGTGAGAGACAGAGAGAGAAAGAGAAGCTGTGTGAGAGAGAGAGTGATAAGCTGTGAGGGAGAGAGAGAGAGAAAGAGAAGCTGTGAGTGAGAGACAGTGAGAGAGAGTAGCTGTGAGAGAGAGAGAGAGCAAGAGAAGCTGTGAGTGTGTGTGAGAGAGAGAAAGAAAGCTGTGAGTGAGAGAGAGAGAGAGAAAGAGAAGCTGTGAGTGAGAGAGAGAGAAGGAGAAGTTGTGTGAGAGAGAGAGATAGAGAAAGAGAAGCTGTGTGAGAGAGAGAAAGAGAAGCTGTGAGTGTGTGTGAGAGAGAAAGTGAAGTTGTGAGAGAGAGAGAAAAAGAGAAGCTATGAGTGAGAGTGAAAGAGAGAAATAGAAGCTACGAGTGAGAGAGAGAGAGAAGCTGTGAGTGTGTGAGAGAGAGGAAGTGAAGCTGTGAGTGAAAAAGAGAGAAAGTGAAGCTGTGAGTGAGAGATAGAGAGAGAAAGAGAAGCTGTGAGTTAGAGAGAGAGAGAGAACGAGAAGCTGTGTGTGTGAGAGAGAGAATCTGTGAGTGAGAGAGAGAGAGAAAGAGAAGATATGAGTGAGAGAGAGAGAAACTGTGAGTGAGAGAGAGAAGCTGTGCGTGAGAGAGAGAGAGAGAGAGAAGCTGTGTGTGTCTGTGAGAGAGAGAGAAGCTGTGTGTGTGAGAGAGAGAGAAGCTGTGTGATAGAGAGAGAGAGAAGCTGTGAGTGTGAGACAGAGTGAGATAAAGAGAAGTTGTGAGTGAGAGAGAGAGAGAGAAGCTGTGAGTGAGAGACAGAGAGAGAAAGAGAAGCTGTGTGTGAGAGAGAGAGTGATAAGCTGTGTGTGTGTGTGAGAGAAGCTGTGAGTGAGTGAGAGAGAAAGAGAAGCTGTGAGTGAGTGAGAGAGAGAAGCTGTGAGTGAGAGAGAGAAAGAGAAGCTGTGAGTGAGAGACAGAGGGAGAAAGAAAGGGGGTGAGTGCGAGAGAGAGAAAGAGAAGCTGTGAGAGAGAGAGAGAAAGAGAAGCTGTGAGTGAGAAAGAGAGAGAAAGAGAAGCTGTGAGTGACAGACAGAGAGAGAAAGAGAAGCTGTGTGTGTGAGAGAGAAAGAGAAGCTGTGAGTGAGAGAGAGTAGCTGTGAGTGAAAGTGAGAAATAGAAGCTGATAGTGTGTGTGAGAGAGAGAAGCTGTGAGTGAGAGAAAGAGAAAGAGAAGCTGTGAGTAAGAGAGAAAAAGTGAAATAGAAGCTATGAGTGAGAGACAGAGAGAGAAGCTGTGAGTGAGTGAGAGAGAGAGAAGCTGTGTGAGAGAGAGAGAGAAAAAGAGAAGCTGTGAGAGAGAGAGAGAGAGAGAGAGAAGCTGTAAGTGAGTGAGAGAAGGAGAAGCTGTGAGTGTGAGAGAGAGAAAGAGAAGCTGTGAGTGAGAGAGAGAGAGAGAAAGAGAAGTTGTTAGTGAGAGAGAGAGAGAGAAAGAGAAGCTTTGAGAGAGAGAGAGAGAGAGAAGCTGTGAGTGAGAGAGAGAAGCTGTGAGTGAGAGACAGAGAGATAAAGAGAAGCTGAGAGAGAGAGTGAGAAAGAGAAGCTGTGAGAGAGAGAGAATGAGAAGCTGTGTGAGAGGGAGAGAGAAAGAGAGAAATAGAAGCTACGAGTGAGAGAGAGAGAGAAGCTGTGAGTGTGTGAGAGAGAGGGTGAAGCTGTGAGTGAAAAAGAGAGAAAGTGAAGCTGTGAGTGAGAGATAGAGAGAGAAAGAGAAGCTGTGAGTTAGAGAGAGAGAGAACGAGAAGCTGTGTGTGTGAGATAAAGAGAAGCTGTGAGTGAGAGAGAGAGAGAGAGAAAGAGAAGCTGTGAGTGAGAGATAGAGAGAGAAAGAGAAGCTGTGAGTGAGAGAGACAGAGAGAATCTGTGAGTGAGAGAGAGAGAGAAAGAGAAGCTATGAGTGAGATAGAGAGAAGCTGTGAGTGAGAGAGAGAAGCTGTGCGTGAGAGAGAGAGAGAGAAGCTGTGTGTGTGTGTGTGTGAGAGAGAAGCTGTGAGTGAGAGAGAGAGAGAGAAAGAGAAGCTGTGTGATAGAGAGAGAGAGAAGCTGTGAGTGTGAGAGAGAGTGAGATAAAGAGAAGTTGTGAGTGAGTGAGTGAGTGAGAGAAGCTGTGAGTGAAAGAGAGAAAGAGAAGCTGTGAGTGAGAGAGAGAGAGAGAAGCTGTGAGTGAGAGACAGAGAGAGAAAGAGAAGCTGTGTGTGAGAGAGAGAGTGATAAGCTGTGTGTGTGAGAGAGAGAAGCTGTGAGTGAGAGAGAGAGAAAGAGAAGCTGTGAGTGAGAGAGAGAGAGAAGCTGAGAGTGAGAGAGAGAAAGAGAAGCTGTGAGTGAGAGACAGAGGGAGAAAGAAAGTGTGTGAGTGCGAGAGAGAGAAATAGAAGCTGTGAGAGAGAGAGAAAGAGAAGCTGTGAGTGAGAAAGAGAGAGAAAAAGCTGTGTGTGTGAGAGAGAAAGAGAAGCTGTGAGTGAGAGAGAGAGAAAGAGAATCTGTGAGTGAGAGAGAGAGAGAAAGAGAAGCTGTGAGAGAGAGAGAAAGAGAAGCTGTGAGTGAGAGACAGAGAGAGAAAGAGAAGCTGTGTGTGAGAGAGAGTGATAAGCTGTGAGTGAGAGAGAGAGAAAGAGAAGCTGTGAGTGTGTGTGTGAGGGAGAAAGAAAGCTGTGAGTGAGAGAGAGAGAGAGAAAGAGAAGGTGTGAGTGTGTGAGAGAGAGAAGGAGAAGTTGTGTGAGAGAGAGATAGAGAAAGAGTAGCTGTGAGAGAGAGAGAGAGAAAGATAAGCTGTGAGTGTGTGTGAGAGAGAAAGAGAAGTTGTGAGAGAGAGAGAAAAAGAGAAGCTGTGAGTGAGAGTGAAAGAGAGAAATAGAAGCTACGAGTGAGAGAGAGAGAGCTGTGAGTGTGTGAGAGAGAGGAAGTGAAGCTGTGAGTGAAAAAGAGAGAAAGAGAATCTGTGAGTGAGAGATAGAGAGAGAAAGAGAAGCTGTGAGTTAGAGAGAGAGAGAGAATGAGAAGCTGTGTGTGAGATAAAGAGAAGCTGTGAGTGAGAGAGTGAAAGAAAGAGAAGCTGTGAGTGAGAGATAGAGAGAGAAAGAGAAGCTGTGAGTGAGAGAGAGAGAGAAAGAGAAGCTATGAGTGAGAGAGAGAGAGAAGCTATGAGTGAGAGAGAGAAGTTGTGCATGAGAGAGAGAGAGAAGCTGTGTGTGTGAGAGAGAGAGAGAAGCTGTGAGTGAGAGAGAGAGAAAGAAAGAGAAGCTGTGTGATAGAGAGAGATAAGCTGTGAGTGTGAGAGAGAGTGAGATAAAGAGAAGTTGTGAGTGAGTGAGTGAGTGAGAGAAGCTGTGAGTGAAAGAGAGAAAGGGAAGCTGTGAGTGAGAGAGAGAGAGAAGCTGTGAGTGAGAGACAGAGAGAGAAAGAGAAGCTGTGTGTGAGAGAGAGTGTGATAAGCTGTGTGTGTGAGAGAGAGAAGCTATGAGTGAGAGAAAGAGAAAGAGAAGCTGTGAGTGAGAGAGAGAGAGAGAAGCTGTGAGTGAGAGAGAGAACGAGAAGCTGTGAGTGAGAGACAGAGAGAGAAAGAAAGGGTGTGAGTGAGAGACAGAGAGAGAAAGAGAAGCTGTGTGTGTGAGAGAGAAAGAGAAGCTGTGAGTGAGAGAGAGAGAAGCTGTGAGTGAAAGTGAGAAAGAGAAGCTGATAGAGAGAGAGAGAGAAGCTGTGAGTGAGAGAGAAAGAGAGAAATAGAAGCTATGAGTGAGAGACAGAGAGAGAAGCTGTGAGTGAGTGAGAGAGAGAGAAGCTGTGAGTGAGAGACAGAGAGAGAAAGAGAAGTTGTTAGTGAGAGAGAGAGAGAGAAAGAGAAGCTGTGAGAGAGAGAGAGAAGCTGTGAGTGAGAGAGAGAGAGAAGCTGTGAGTGAGAGACAGAGAGATAAAGAGAAGCTGTGAGAGAGAGAGAGAAAGAGAAGCTGTGAGAGAGAGAGAGAATGAGAAGCTGTGAGTGAGAGAGAGAAAGAGAGAGAGAAGCTGTGAGTGTTTGAGAGAGTGAGATAAAGAGAAGCTGTGAGTGAGTGAGAGAGAGAGAGAAGCTGTGAGTGAAAGTGAGAAAGAGAAGCTGATAGTGAGAGAGAGAGAGAAGCTGTGAGTGAGAGAAAGAGAAAGAGAAGCTGTGAGTAAGAGAGAAAGAGAGAAATAGAAGCTATGAGTGAGAGACAGAGAGAGAAGCAGTGAGTGAGTGAGAGAGAGAGAAGTTGTGTGAGAGAGAGAGAAAAAGAGAAGCTGTGAGTGTGTGTGAGAGAGAGAGAGAAGCTGTAAGTGAGTGAGAGAAAGAGAAGCTGTGAGTGTGTGAGAGAGAAAGAGAAGCTGTGAGTGAGAGAGAGAGTGAGAAGCTGTGAGTGAGAGAGGGAGAGAAAGAGATGCTGTGAGTGAGAGACAGAGAGAAAGAGAAGTTGTTAGTGAGAGAGAGAGAGAGAGAGAGAAGCTGTGAGAGAGAGAGAGAGAAAGAGAAGCTGTGAGTGAGAGAGAGAGTGAGAAGCTGTGAGTGAGAGAGAGAGAGAAAGAGATGCTGTGAGTGAGAGACAGAGAGAAAGAGAAGTTCTTAGTGAGAGAGAGAGAGAGAGAGAGAGAAGCTGTGAGAGAGAGAGAATGAGAAGCTGTGTGAGAGAGAGAGAAAGAGAAGTTGTTATTGAGAGAGAGAGAGAGAAATAGCTGTGAGAGAGAGAAAGAGAAAGAGAAGCTGTGTGTGAGAGAGAAAGAGAAGCTGTGAGTGTGAGAGAGAGGGAGAGAAAGAGAAGCTGTGTGAGAGAGAGAAAGAGAAGCTGTGAGTGAGAGACAGAGAGAGAAAGAGAAGCTGTGTGAGAGAGAGTGATAAGCTGTGAGGGAGAGAGAGAGAAAAAGAGAAGCTGTGAGTGAGAGTGAAAGAGAGAAATAGAAGCTACGAGTGAGAGAGAGAGAGAAGCAGTTAGTGTGTGAGAGAGAGGAAGTGAAGCTGTGAGTGAAAAAGAGAGAAAGTGAAGCTGTGAGTGAGAAATAGAGAGAGAAAGAGAAGCTGTGAGTTAGAGAGAGAGAGAGAATGAGAAGCTGTGTGTGTGAGATAAAGAGAAGCTGTGAGTGAGAGAGAGAGAGACATAGAAGCTGTGAGTGAGAATTAGAGAGAGAAAGAGAAGCTGTGAGAGAGAGAGAGAATCTGTGAGTGAGAGAGAGAGAGAAAGAGAAGCTATGAGTGAGAGAGAGAGAGAAGCTGTGAGTGAGAGAGAGAAGCTGTGCGTGAGAGAGAGAGAAGCTGTGTGTGTGTGTGAGAGAGAGAGAAGCTGTGAGTGAGAGAGAGAGAGAAAGAGAAGCTGTGTGATAGAGAGAGAGAGAAGCTGTGAGTGTGAGAGAGAGTGAGATAAAGAGAAGTTGTGAGTGAGAGAGAGAGAGAGAGAAGCTGTGAGTGAGAGACAGAGAGAGAAAGAGAAGCTGTGTGTGTGAGAGAGAGTGATAAGCTGTGTGTGTGAGAGAGAGAAGCTGTGAGTGAGTGAGAGAGAAAGAGAAGCTGTGAGTGAGTGAGAGAGAGAAGTTCTGAGTGAGAGAGAGAAAGAGAAGCTTTGAGTGAGAGACAGAGGGAGAAAGAAAGGGTGTGAGTGTGAGAGAGAGAAAGAGAAGCTGTGAGAGAGAGAGAGAAAGAGAAGCTGTGAGTGAGAAAGAGAGAGAAAGAGAAGCTGTGAGTGAGAGACAGAGAGAGAAAGAGAAGCTGTGTGTGTGAGAGAGAAAGAGAAGCTGTGAGTGAGAGAGAAAGAGAGAAATAGAAGCTATGAGTGAGAGACAGAGAGAGAAGCTGTGAGTGAGTGAGAGAGAGAGAAGCTGTGTGAGAGAGAGAGAGAAAAAGAGAAGCTGTGAGAGAGAGAGAGAGAAGCTGTAAGTGAGTGAGAGAAGGAGAAGCTGTGAGTGTGAGAGAGAGAAAGAGAAGCTGTGAGTGAGAGAGAGAGAGAGAAAGAGAAGTTGTTAGCGAGAGAGAGAGAGAGAAAGAGAAGCTTTGAGAGAGAGAGAGAGAAGCTGTGAGTGAGAGAGAGAGAGAAGCTGTGAGTGAGAGACAGAGAGATAAAGAGAAGCTGTGAGAGAGAGTGAGAAAGAGAAGCTGTGTGAGAGAGAGAATGAGAAGCTGAGTGAGAGGGAGAGAGAAAGAGAGAAATAGAAGCTACGAGTGAGAGAGAGAGAAGCTGTGAGTGTGTGAGAGAGAGGAAGTGAAGCTGTGAGTGAAAAAGAGAGAAAGTGAAGCTGTGAGTGAGAGCTAGAGAGAGAAAGAGAAGCTGTTAGAGAGAGAGAGAGAACGAGAAGCTGTATGTGTGAGATAAAGAGACGCTGTGAGTGAGAGAGAGAGAGAAAGAGAAGCTGTGAGTGAGAGATAGAGAGAGAAAGAGAAGCTGTGAGTGAGAGAGACAGAGAGAATCTGTGAGTGAGAGAAAGAGAGAAAGAGAAGCTATGAGTGAGAGAGAGAGAAGCTGTGAGTGAGAGAGAGAAGCTGTGCGTGAGAGAGAGAGAGAGAGAAGCTGTGTGTGTGTGAGAGAGAGTGAGAAGCTGTGAGTGAGAGAGAGAGAGAGAAAGGGAAGCTGTGTGATAGAGAGAGAGAGAAGCTGTGAGTGTGAGAGAGAGTGAGATAAAGAGAAGTTGTGAGTGAGTGAGTGAGTGAGAGAAGCTGTGAATGAAAGAGAGAAAGAGAAGCTGTGAGTGAGAGAGAGAGAGAAAGAGAAGCTGTGAGTGAGAGAGAGAGAGAAAGAGAAGCTATGAGTGAGAGAGAGAGAGAAGCTGTGAGTGAGAGAGAGAAGCTGTGCGTGAGAGAGAGAGAGAAGCTGTGTGTGTGTGTGAGAGAGAGAGAAGCTGTGAGTGAGAGAGAAAGAAAGAAAGAGAAGCTGTGTGATAGAGAGAGAGAAGCTGTGAGTGTGAGAGAGAGTGAGATAAAGAGAAGTTGTGAGTGAGTGAGTGAGTGAGAGAAGCTGTGAGTGAAAGAGAGAAAGGGAAGCTGTGAGTGAGAGAGAGAGAGAGAAGCTGTGAGTGAGAGACAGAGAGAGAAAGAGAAGCTGTGTGTGACAGAGAGTGTGATAAGCTGTGTGTGTGTGAGAGAGAGAAGTTATGAGTGAGAGAAAGAGAAAGAGAAGCTGTGAGTGAGAGAGAGATAGAAGCTGTGAGTGAGAGAGAGAAAGAGAAGCTGTGAGTGAGAGACAGAGAGAGAAAGAAAGGGTGTGAGTGAGAGACAGAGAGAGAAAGAGAAGCTGTGTGAGAGAGAGAGAAGCTGTGAGTGAAAGTGAGAAAGAGAAGCTGATAGAGAGAGAGAGAAGGAAGCTGTGAGTGAGAGAAAGAGAAAGAGAAGCTGTGAGCAAGAGAGAAAGAGAGAAATAGAAGCTATGAGTGAGAGACAGAGAGAGAAAGAGAAGTTGTTAGTGAGAGAGAGAGAGAGAGAGAGAAAGAGAAGCTGTGAGAGAGAGAGAGAGAGAAGCTGTGAGTCAGAGAGAGAGAGAAGCTGTGAGTGAGAGACAGAGAGATAAAGAGAAGCTGTGTGTGTGAGAGAGAAAGAGAAGCTGTGAGAGAGAGAGAGAATGAGAAGCTGTGAGTGAGAGAGAGAAAGAGAGAGAGAAGCTGTGAGTGTGAGAGAGAGTGAGATAAAGAGAAGCTGTGAGTGAGTGAGAGAGAGAGAAGCTGTGAGTGAAAGTGAGAAAGAGAAGCTGATAGTGAGAGAGAGAGAGAGAAGCTGTGAGTGATAGAAAGAGAAAGAGAAGCTGTGAGTAAGAGAGAAAGAGAGAAATAGAAGCTATGAGTGAGAGACAGAGAGAGAAGCTGTGAGTGAGTGAGAGAGAGAGAAGTTGTGTGAGAGAGAGAGAGAAAAAGAGAAGCTGTGAGTGTGTGTGAGAGAGAAAGAGAAGCTGTAAGTGAGTGAGAGAAAGAGAAGCTGTGAGTGTGAGAGAGAGAAAGAGAAGCTGTGAGTGAGAGAGAGAATGAGAAGCTGTGAGTGAGAGAGAGAGAGAAAGAGATGCTGTGAGTGAGAGACAGAGAGAGAAAGAGAAGTTGTTAGTGAGAGAGAGAGAGAAGCTGTGTGAGAGAGAGAGAAAGAGAAGCTGTGAGAGAGAGAGAGAAGCTGTGAGTGAGAGACAGAGAGATAAAGAGAAGCTGTGAGAGAGAGAGAGAATGAGAAGCTGTGAGAGAGAGAGAGAAAGAGAAGTTGTTATTGAGAGAGAGAGAGAAAGAAAGAGCTGTGAGAGAGAGAGAAAGAGAAGCTGTGTGTGAGAGAGAAAGAGAAGCTGTGAGAGAGAGAGAGAGAGAAAGAGAAGCTGTGAGAGAGAGAGAGAGAGAAGCTGTGAGTCAGAGAGAGAGAGAAGCTGTGAGTGAGAGACAGAGAGATAAAGAGAAGCTGTGTGAGAGAGAGAGAAAGAGAAGCTGTGAGAGAGAGAGAGAATGAGAAGCTGTGAGTGAGAGAGAGAAAGAGAGAGAGAAGCTGTGAGTGTGAGAGAGAGTGAGATAAAGAGAAGCTGTGAGTGAGTGAGAGAGAGAGAAGCTGTGAGAGAAAGTGAGAAAGAGAAGCTGATAGTGAGAGAGAGAGAGAGAAGCTGTGAGTGATAGAAAGAGAAAGAGAAGCTGTGAGTAAGAGAGAAAGAGAGAAATAGAAGCTATGAGTGAGAGACAGAGAGAGAAGCTGTGAGTGAGTGAGAGAGAGAGAAGTTGTGTGAGAGAGAGAGAGAAAAAGAGAAGCTGTGAGTGTGTGTGAGAGAGAAAGAGAAGCTGTAAGTGAGTGAGAGAAAGAGAAGCTGTGAGTGTGAGAGAGAGAAAGAGAAGCTGTGAGTGAGAGAGAGAATGAGAAGCTGTGAGTGAGAGAGAGAGAGAAAGAGATGCTGTGAGTGAGAGACAGAGAGAGAAAGAGAAGTTGTTAGTGAGAGAGAGAGAGAAGCTGTGTGTGAGAGAGAGAAAGAGAAGCTGTGAGAGAGAGAGAGAAGCTGTGAGTGAGAGACAGAGAGATAAAGAGAAGCTGTGTGAGAGAGAGAGAATGAGAAGCTGTGTGAGAGAGAGAGAAAGAGAAGTTGTTATTGAGAGAGAGAGAGAAAGAAAGAGCTGTGAGAGAGAGAGAAAGAGAAGCTGTGTGTGAGAGAGAAAGAGAAGCTGTGAGTGAGTGAGAGAGAGAGAGAAAGAGAAGCTGTGAGAGAGGAGAGAAAGAGAAGCTGTAAGTGAGAGACAGAGAGAGAAAGAGAAGCTGTGTGAGAGAGAAAGTGATAAGCTGTGAGGGAGAGAGAGAGAAAGAGAAGCTGTGAGTGAGAGACAGTGAGAGAGAGTAGCTGTGTGAGAGAGAGAGCAAGAGAAGCTGTGAGTGTGTGTGTGAGAGAGAAAGAAAGCTGTGAGTGAGAGAGAGAGAGAGAGAAAGAGAAGCTGTGAGTGAGAGAGAGAGAGAAGCTGTGAGTGTGTGTGAGAGAGAAAGTGAAGTTGTGAGAGAGAGAGAAAAAGAGAAGCTGTGAGTGAGAGATAAGAGAGAAAGAGGAGCTGTGAGTTAGAGAGAGCGAGAGAATGAGAAGCTGTGTGTGAGAGATAAAGAGAAGCTGTGAGTGAGAGACAGAGAGAGAAAGAGAAGCTGTGTGAGAGAGAGAGAGTGATAAGCTCTGTGTGTGAGAGAGAGAAGCTGTGAGTGAGTGAGAGAGAAAGAGAAGCTGTGAGTGAGTGAGAGAGAGAAGTTCTGAGTGAGAGAGAGAAAGAGAAGCTTTGAGTGAGAGACAGAGGGAGAAAGAAAGGGTGTGAGTGCGAGAGAGAGAAAGAGAAGCTGTGAGTGAGAGATAAGAGAGAAAGAGAAGCTGTGAGTGAGAGACAGAGAGAGAAAGAGAAGCTGTGTGTGTGAGAGAGAAAGAGAAGCTGTGAGTGAGAGAGAAAGAGAGAAATAGAAGCTATGAGTGAGAGACAGAGAGAGAAGCTGTGAGTGAGTGAGAGAGAGAGAAGCTGTGTGAGAGAGAGAAAAAGAGAAGCTGTGAGAGAGAGAGAGAGAAGCTGTAAGTGAGAGAGAGAGAGAAAGAGAAGTTGTTAGTGAGAGAGAGAGAGAGAAAGAGAAGCTTTGAGAGAGAGAGAGAAGCTGTGAGTGAGAGAGAGAGAAGCTGTGAGTGAGAGACAGAGAGATAAAGAGAAGCTGTGAGAGAGAGTGAGAAAGAGAAGCTGTGTGTGAGAGAGAATGAGAAGCTGTGTGAGAGGGAGAGAGAAAGAGAGAAATAGAAGCTACGAGTGAGAGAGAGAGAAGCTGTGAGTGTGTGTGAGAGAGGAAGTGAAGCTGTGAGTGAAAAAGAGAGAAAGTTAAGCTGTGAGTGAGAGATAGAGAGAGAAAGAGAAGCTGTGAGTTAGAGAGAGAGAGAGAACGAGAAGCTGTATGTGTGAGATAAAGTGACGCTGTGAGAGAGAGAGAGAGACAAAGAGAAGCTGTGAGTGAGAGATAGAGAGAGAAAGAGAAGCTGTTAGTGAGAGATACAGAGAGAATCTGTGAGTGAGAGAAAGAGAGAAAGAGAAGCTATGAGTGAGAGAGAGAGAAGCTGTGAGTGAGAGAGAGAAGCTGTGCGTGAGAGAGAGAGAGAGAAGCTGTGTGTGTGTGAGAGAGAGAGAAGCTGTGAGTGAGAGAGAGAGAGAGAAAGGGAAGCTGTGTGATAGAGAGAGAGAGAAGCTGTGAGTGTGAGAGAGAGTGAGATAAAGAGAAGTTGTGAGTGAGTGAGTGAGTGAGAGAAGCTGTGAGTGAAAGAGAGAAAGAGAAGCTGTGAGTGAGAGAGAGAGAGAGAAAGAGAAGCTGTGAGTGAGAGAGAGAGAGAAAGAGAAGCTATGAGTGAGAGAGAGAGAGAAGCTGTGAGTGAGAGAGAGAAGCTGTGCGTGAGAGAGAGAGAGAAGCTGTGTGTGTGTGAGAGAGAGAGAGAAGCTGTGAGTGAGAGAGAAAGAAAGAAAGAGAAGCTGTGTGATAGAGAGAGAGAAGCTGTGAGTGTGAGAGAGAGTGAGATAAAGAGAAGTTGTGAGTGAGTGAGTGAGTGAGAGAAGCTGTGAGTGAAAGAGAGAAAGGGAAGCTGTGAGTGAGAGAGAGAGAGAGAAGCTATGAGTGAGAGACAGAGAGAGAAAGAGAAGCTGTGTGTGAGAGAGAGTGTGATAAGCTGTGTGTGTGTGAGAGAGAGAAGCTATGAGTGAGAGAAAGAGAAAGAGAAGCTGTGAGTGAGAGAGAGATAGAAGCTGTGAGTGAGAGAGAGAAAGAGAAGCTGTGAGTGAGAGACAGAGAGAGAAAGAAAGGGTGTGAGTGAGAGACAGAGAGAGAAAGAGAAGCTGTGTGAGAGAGAGAGAAGCTGTGAGTGAAAGTGAGAAAGAGAAGCTGATAGAGAGAGAGAGAGAGAAGCTGTGAGTGAGAGAAAGAGAAAGAGAAGCTGTGAGCAAGAGAGAAAGAGAGAAATAGAAGCTATGAGTGAGAGACAGAGAGAGAAAGAGAAGTTGTTAGTGAGAGAGAGAGAGAGAGAGAGAAAGAGAAGCTGTGAGAGAGAGAGAGAGAGAAGCTGTGAGTCAGAGAGAGAGAGAAGCTGTGAGTGAGAGACAGAGAGATAAAGAGAAGCTGTGAGAGAGAGAGAGAAAGAGAAGCTGTGAGAGAGAGAGAGAATGAGAAGCTGTGAGTGAGAGAGAGAAAGAGAGAGAGAAGCTGTGAGTGTGAGAGAGAGTGAGATAAAGAGAAGCTGTGAGTGAGTGAGAGAGAGAGAGAAGCTGTGAGTGAAAGTGAGAAAGAGAAGCTGATAGTGAGAGAGAGAGAGAGAAGCTGTGAGTGATAGAAAGAGAAAGCGAAGCTGTGAGTAAGAGAGAAAGAGAGAAATAGAAGCTATGAGTGAGAGACAGAGAGAGAAGCTGTGAGTGAGTGAGAGAGAGAGAAGTTGTGTGAGAGAGAGAGAGAAAAAGAGAAGCTGTGAGTGTGTGTGAGAGAGAAAGAGAAGCTGTAAGTGAGTGAGAGAAAGAGAAGCTGTGAGTGTGAGAGAGAGAAAGAGAAGCTGTGAGTGAGAGAGAGAATGAGAAGCTGTGAGTGAGAGAGAGAGAGAAAGAGATGCTGTGAGTGAGAGACAGAGAGAGAAAGAGAAGTTGTTAGTGAGAGAGAGAGAGAAGCTGTGTGTGAGAGAGAGAAAGAGAAGCTGTGAGAGAGAGAGAGAAGCTGTGAGTGAGAGACAGAGAGATAAAGAGAAGCTGTGAGAGAGAGAGAGAATGAGAAGCTGTGAGAGAGAGAGAGAAAGAGAAGTTGCTATTGAGAGAGAGAGAGAAAGAAAGAGCTGTGAGAGAGAGAGAGAAAGAGAAGCTGTGTGTGAGAGAGAAAGAGAAGCTGTGAGTGAGTGAGAGAGAGAGAGAAAGAGAAGCTGTGAGAGAGGAGAGAAAGAGAAGCTGTAAGTGAGAGACAGAGAGAGAAAGAGAAGCTGTGTGAGAGAGAAAGTGATAAGCTGTGAGGGAGAGAGAGAGAAAGAGAAGCTGTGAGTGAGAGACAGTGAGAGAGAGTAGCTGTGTGAGAGAGAGAGAGCAAGAGAAGCTGTGAGTGTGTGTATGAGAGAGAAAGAAAGCTGTGAGAGAGAGAGAGAAAGAGAAGCTGTGAGTGAGAGAGAGAGAAGCTGTGAGTGTGTGTGAGAGAGAAAGTGAAGTTGTGAGAGAGAGAGAAAAAGAGAAGCTGTGAGTAAGAGAGAAATAGAGAAATAGAAGCTATGAGTGAAAGACAGAGTGAGAAGCTGTGAGTGAGTGAGAGAGAGAGAAGTTGTGAGAGAGAGAGAGAGAAAGAGACGCTGTGAGTGAGAGAGAGAGAAAGAGAAGCTGTGAGTGAGAGATAGAGAGAGAAAGAGAAGCTGTGAGAAAGAGAGAAAATGAGAAGCTGTGAGTGTGAGAGAGAGAAAGAGAAGCTGTGAGTGAGAGAGAGAGTGAGAAGCTGTGAGTGAGAGAGAGAGAGAAAGAGATGCCTTTGAGTGAGAGACAGAGAGAGAAAGAGAAGTTGTTAGTGAGAGAGAGAGAGAGAAGCTGTGAGTGAGAGAGAGAAAGAGTAGCTGTGAGTGTGTGTGTGAGAGAAAGAGAAGCTGTGAGAGAGAGAGAAAAAGAGAAGCTGTGAGTGAGAGAGAGAGAGAACGAGAAGCTGTGTGTGAGAGAGAAAGAGAAGCTGTGAGTGAGAGAGAGAGAGAAAGAGAAGCTGTGAGTGAGAGATAGAGAGAGAAAGAGAAGCTGTGAGAAAGAGAGAGAATGAGAAGCTGTGAGAGAGAGAGAAAGAGAAGTTGTTATTGAGAGAGAGAGAGAGAAAGAGCTGTGAGAGAGAGAAAGAGAAAGAGAAGCTGTGTGTGAGAGAGAAAGAGAAGCTGTGAGTGAGAGAGAGAGAGAGAAAGAGAAGCTGTGAGAGAGAGAAAGAGAAGCTGTGAGTGAGAGACAGTGAGAGAAAGAGAAGCTGTGTGTGAGAGAGAGAGTGATAAGCTGTGTGAGCGTGAGAGAGAGAACTTGTGAGTGAGAGAGAGAGAAAGAAAAGCTGTGAGTGAGAGAGAGAGTGAGAAGCTGTGAGTGAGAGAGAGAGAGAGAGAAGCTGTGAGTGAGAGACAGAGAGAGAAAGAGAAGTTGTTAGTGAGAGAGAGAGAGAAAGAGAAGCTGTGAGAGAGAGAGAAAGAGAAGCTGTGAGTGAGAGAGAGAGAATGAGAAGCTGTGTGAGAGGGAGAGAGAAAGAGAAGATTTTAGTGAGAGAGAGAGAGAAAGAGCTGTGAGAGAGAGAGAGAAAGAAAGCTGTGTGAGAGAGAAAGAGAAGCTGTGAGTGAGAGAGAGAGAGAAAGTGAAGCTGTGAGTGAGAGAGAGAGAGAAAGAGAACCTGTGAGTGAGAGAAAGAGAGAAAGAGAAGCTGTGAGTGAGAGACAGAGAGAGAAAGAGAAGCTGTGTGTGAGAGAGAGAGTGATAAGCTGTGAGTGAGAGAGAGAGAGAAAGAGAAGCTGTGAGTGAAAGACAGAGAGAGAGAGCAGCTGTGTGTGTGAGAGAGAGAGAGAGCAAGAGAATCTGTGAGTGAGAGAGAGAGAAAAAGAGAAGCTGTGAGTGACAGAGAAAGAGAGAAAGAGAAGCTGTGAGTGAGAGAGAGTGAGAAGCTATGGGAGAGAGAGAGCAAGAGAAGCTGTGAGTGAGAGAGAGAAAGAGAAGCTGTGAGTGAGAAAGAGAGAGAAAGAGAAGCTGTGAGTGAGAAGACAGAGAGAGAAAGAGAAGCTGTGTGAGAGAGAGAGATAGAGAAAGAGAAGCTGTGAGTGTGTGAGAGAGAGAAAGAGAATCTGTGAGTGTGTGTGTGAGAGAAAGAGAAGCTGTGAGAGAGAGAGAAAAAGAGAAGCTGTGAGTGAGAGAGAGAGAGAACGAGAAGCTGTGTGTGAGAGAGAAAGAGAAGCTGTGAGTGAGAGAGAGAGAGAGAAAGAGAAGCTGTGAGTGAGAGATAGAGAGAGAAAGAAAAGCTGTGAGTGAGTGAGAGAGAGAGAATGAGAAGCTGTGTGTGTGAGATTAAGAGAAGCTGTGAGTGAGAGAGAGAGAGAAAGAGAAGCTGTGAGTGAGAGACAGAGAGATAAAGAGAAGCTGTGAGAGAGAGTGAGAAAGAGAAGCTGTGAGAGAGAGAGAGAATGAGAAGCTGTGTGAGAGGGAGAGAAAAAGAGAGAAATAGAAGCTACAAGTGAGAGAGAGAGAGAAGCTGTGAGTGTGTGAGAGAGGGAAGTGAAGCTGTGAGTGAAAAAGAGAGAAAGTGAAGCTGTGAGTGAGAGGTAGAGAGAGAAAGAGAAGCTGTGAGTTATAGAGAGAAGGAGAACGAGAAGCTGTGTGTGTGAGATAAAGAGAAGCTGTGAGTGAGAGAGAGAGAGAGAAAGAGAAGCTGTGAGTGAGAGATAGAGAGAGAAAGAGAAGCTGTGAGTGAGAGAGACAGAGAGAATCTGTGAGTGAGAGAGAGAGAGAGAAAGAGAAGCTATGAGTGAGAGAGAGAGAAGCTGTGAGTGAGAGAGAGAAGCTGTGCGTGAGAGAGAGAGAGAGAGAAGCTGTGTGTGTGTGTGAGAGAGAGAGAGAAGCTGTGAGTGAGAGAGAAAGAGAGAAAGAGAAGCTGTGTGATAGAGAGAGAGAGAAGCTGTGAGTGTGAGAGAGAGTGAGATAAAGAGAAGTTGTGAGTTAGTGAGTGACTGAGAGAAGCTGTGAGTGAAAGAGAGAAAGAGAAGCTGTGAGTGAGAGAGAGAGAAGCTGTGAGTGAGAGACAGAGAGAGAAAGAGAAGCTGAGTGTGAGAGAGAGAGTGATAAGCTGTGTGTGTGAGAGAGAGAAGCTGTGAGTGAGAGAGAGAGAAAGAGAAGCTTTGAGTGAGAGAGAGAGAGAAGCTGTGAGTGAGAGAGAGAAAGAGAAGCTGTGAGTGAGAGACAGAGGGAGAAAGAAAGGGTGTGAGTGCGAGAGAGAGAAAGAGAAGCTGTGTGTGAGAGAGAAAGAGAAGCTGTGAGTGAGAAAGAGAGAGAAAGAGAAGCTGTGTGTGTGATAGAGAAAGAGAAGCTGTGAGTGAGAGAGAGAGAAGCTGTGAGTGAAAGTGAGAAAGAGAAGCTGATATTGAGAGAGAGAGAGAAGCTGTGAGTGAGAGAAAGAGAAAGAGAAGCTGTGAGTAAGAGAGAAAGAGAGAAATAGAAGCTATGTGTGAGAGACAGAGAGAGAAGCTGTGAGTGAGTGAGAGAGAGAGAAGCTGTGAGTGAGAGACAGAGAGAGAAAGAGAAGTTGTTAGTGAGAGAGAGAGAGAAAGAGAAAGAGAAGCTGTGAGAGAGAGAGAGAAGCTGTGAGTGAGAGAGAGAGAGAGAAGCTGTGAGTGAGAGACAGAGAGATAAAGAGAAGCTGTGTGAGAGAGAGAGAAAGAGAAGCTGTGAGAGAGAGAGAGAATGAGAAGCTTTGAGTGAGAGAGAGAAAGAGAGAGAGAAGCTGTGAGTGTGAGAGAGAGTGAGATAAAGAGAAGCTGTGAGTGAGTGAGAGAGAGAGAGAAGCTGTGAGTGAATGTGAGGAAGAGAAGCTGATAGTGAGAGAGAGAGAGAAGCTGTGAGTGAGAGAAAGAGAAAGAGAAGCTGTGAGTAAGAGAGAAAGAGAGAAATAGAAGCTATGAGTGAGAGACAGAGAGAGAAGCTGTGAGTGAGTGAGAGAGAGAGAAGTTGTGTGAGAGAGAGAGAGAAAAAGAGAAGCTGTGAGTGTGTGAGAGAGAGAAAGAGAAGCTGTAAGTGAGTGATAGAAAGAGAAGCTGTGAGTGTGTGAGAGAGAAAGAGAAGCTGTGAGTGAGAGAGAGAGTGAGAAGCTGTGAGTGAGAGAGAGAGAGAAAGAGATGCTGTGAGTGAGAGACAGAGAGAGAAAGAGAAGTTGTTAGTGAGAGAGAGAGAGAGAGAGAGAGAAGCTGTGAGTGAGAGAGAGAAAGAGTAGCTGTGTGAGAGAGAGAGAAGCTGTGAGTGAGAGACAGAGAGATAAAGAGAAGCTGTGAGAAAGAGAGAGAATGAGAAGCTGTGTGTGAGAGAGAAAGAGAAGTTGTTATTGAGAGAGAGAGAGAGAGAAAGAGCTGTGAGAGAGAGAAAGAGAAAGAGAAGCTGTGTGTGAGAGAGAAAGAGAAGCTGTGAGTGAGAGAGAGAGAGAGAAAGAGAAGCTGTGTGAGAGAGAGAGTGATAAGCTGTGAGGGAGAGAGAGAGAAAGAGAAGCTGTGAGTGACAGACAGTGAGAGAGAGTAGCTGTGTGAGAGAGAGAGAGCAAGAGAAGCTGTGAGTGTGAGAGAGAGAGATAAAGAAAGCTGTGAGTGAGAGAGAGAGAAAGAGAAAGAGAAGCTGTGAGTGAGAGAGAGAGAGAAGGAGAAGTTGTGTGTGAGAGAGAGATAGAGAAAGAGAACCTGTGTGAGAGAGAGAGTGATAAGCTGTGAGGGAGAGAGAGAGAGAAAGAGAAGCTGTAAGTGAGTGAGAGAAAGAGAAGCTGTGAGTATGTGAGAGAGAAAGAGAAGCTGTGAGTGAGAGAGAGAGTGAGAAGCTGTGAGTGAGAGAGAGAGAAAGAGATGCTGTGAGTGAGAGACAGAGAGAGAAAGAGAAGTTGTTAGTGAGAGAGAGAGAGAAAGAGAAGGTGTGAGAGAGAGAGAGAGAAAGAGAAGCTGTGAGAGAGAGAGATAGAAGCTGTGAGTGAGAGACAGAGAGAGAAAGAGAAGCTGTGTGTGTGTGAGAGAGAGAAGCTGTGTGTGAGAGAGAAAGAGAAGCTGTGAGTGAGAGAGAGAGAGAAAGAGAATCTGTGAGTGAGAGAGAGAGAGAAAGAGAAGCTGTGAGAGAGAGAGAAAGAGAAGCTGTGAGTGAGAAACAGAGAGAGAAAGAGAAGCTGTGTGAGAGAGAGAGAGTGATAAGCTGTGAGTGAGAGAGAGAGAAAGAGAAGCTGTGAGTGTGTGTGTGAGAGAGAAAGAAAGCTGTGAGTGAGAGAGAGAGAAAGAGAAGGTGTGAGTGTGTGAGAGAGAGAAGGAGAAGTTGTGTGTGAGAGAGAGAGAGAAAGAGTAGCTGTGAGAGAGAGAGAGAGAAAGAGAAGCTGTGAGTGTGTGAGAGAGAGAAAGAGAAGTTGTGTGAGAGAGAGAAAAAGAGAAGCTGTGAGTGAGAGTGAAAGAGAGAAATAGAAGCTACGAGTGAGAGAGAGAGAGAAGCTGTGAGTGTGTGAGAGAGAGGAAGTGAAGCTGAGTGAAAAAGAGAGAAAGAGAAGCTGTGAGTGAGAGATAGAGAGAGAAAGAGAAGCTGTGAGTTAGAGAGAGAGAGAATGAGAAGCTGTGTGTGTGAGATAAAGAGAAGCTGTGAGTGAGAGAGAGAGAAAGAGAAGCTGTGAGTGAGAGATAGAGAGAGAAAGAGAAGCTGTGAGTGAGAGAGAGAGAGAAAGAGAATCTATGAGTGAGAGAGAGAGAAGCTGTGAGTGAGAGAGAGAAGCTGTGCGTGAGAGAGAGAGAGAAGCTGTGTGTGTGTGAGAGAGAGAGAAGCTGTGAGTGAGAGAGAGAGAGAAAGAGAAGCTATGTGATAGAGAGAGAAGCTGTGAGTGTGAGAGAGAGTGAGATAAAGAGAAGTTGTTAGTGAGTGAGTGAGTGAGAGAAGCTGTGAGTGAAAGAGAGAAATGGAAGCTGTGAGTGAGAGAGAGAGAGAAGCTGTGAGTGAGAGACAGAGAGAGAAAGAGAAGCTGTGTGTGAGAGAGAGTGTGATAAGCTCTGTGTGTGTGAGAGAGAGAAGCTATGAGTGAGAGAAAGAGAAAGAGAAGATGTGAGTGAGAGAGAGAGAGAAGCTGTGAGTGAGAGAGAGAAAGAGAAGCTGTGAGTGAGAGACAGAGAGAGAAAGAAAGGGTGTGAGTGAGAGACAGAGAGAGAAAGAGAAGCTGTGTGTGTGAGAGAGAAAGAGAAGCTGTGAGTGAGAGAGAGAGAAGCTGTGAGTGAAAGTGAGAAAGAGAAGCTGATAGAGAGAGAGAGAGAGAGAGAAGCTGTGAGTGAGAGAAAGATAAAGAGAAGCTGTGAGTAAGAGAGAAAGAGAGAAATAGAAGCTATGAGTGAGAGACAGAGAGAGAAGCTGTGAGTGAGTGAGAGAAAGAGAAGCTGTGAGTGAGAGACAGAGAGAAAGAGAAGTTGTTAGTGAGAGAGAGAGAGATTGAAAGAGAAGCTGTGTGAGAGAGAGAGAGAAACTATGAGTGAGAGAGAGAGAAAGAGATGCTGTGAGTGAAAGACAGAGAGAGAAAGAGAAGTTGTTAGTGAGAGAGAGAGAGAGAAAGAGAAGCTGTGAGAGAGAGAGATAGAAGCTGTGAGTGAGAGACAGAGGGAGAAAGAGAAGCTGTGTGTGTGTGAGAGAGAAGCTGTGTGTGAGAGAGAAAGAGAAGCTGTGAGTGAGAGAGAGAGAGAAAGAGAATCTGTGAGTGAGAGAGAGAGAGAAAGAGAAGCTGTGAGAGAGAGAGAAAGAGAAGCTGTGAGTGAGAAACAGAGAGAGAAAGAGAAGTTGTGTGAGAGAGAGAAAGTGATAAGCTGTGAGTGAGAGAGAGAGAAAGAGAAGCTGTGAGTGTGTGTGAGAGAGAGAAAGAAAGCTGTGAGTGAGAGAGAGAGAGAGAGAGAAGGTGTGAGTGTGTGAGAGAGAGAAGGAGAAGTTGTGTGAGAGAGAGATAGAGAAAGAGTAGCTGTGAGAGAGAGAGAGAAAGAGAAGCTGTGAGTGTGTGTGAGAGAGAAAGAGAAGTTGTGTGAGAGAGAAAAAAAGAGAAGCTGTGAGTGAGAGTGAAAGAGAGAAATAGAAGCTACGAGTGAGAGAGAGAGACAAGCTGTGAGTGTGTGTGAGAGAGGAAGTGAAGCTGTGAGTGAAAAAGAGAGAAAGAGAAGCTGTGAGTGAGAGATAGAGAGAGAAAGAGAAGCTGTGAGTTAGAGAGAGAGAGAGAATGAGAAGCTGTGTGTGTGAGATAAAGAGAAGCTGTGAATGAGAGAGAGAGAAAGAGAAGCTGTGAGTGAGAGATAGAGAGAGAAAGAGAAGCTGTGAGTGAGAGAGAGAGAGAAAGAGAAGCTATGAGTGAGAGAGAGAGAAGCTGTGAGTGAGAGAGAGAAGCTGTGCGTGAGAGAGAGAGAGAAGCTGTGTGTGTGTGTGTGAGAGAGAAGCTGTGAGTGAGAGAGAGAGAAAGAAAGAGAAGCTGTGTGATAGAGAGAGAGAAGCTGTGAGTGTGAGAGAGAGTGAGATAAAGAGAAGTTGTGAGTGAGTGAGTGAGTGAGAGAAGCTGTGAGTGAAAGAGAGAAAGGGAAGCTGTGAGTGAGAGAGAGAGAGAGAAGCTGTGAGTGAGAGACAGAGAGAGAAAGAGAAGCTGTGTGTGAGAGAGAGTGTGATAAGCTCTGTGTGTGTGTGAGAGAGAAGCTATGAGAGAAAGAGAAAGAGAAGCTGTGAGTGAGAGAGAGAGAGAAGCTGTGAGTGAGAGAGAGAAAGAGAAGCTGTGAGTGAGAGACAGAGAGAGAAAGAAAGGGTGTGAGTGAGAGACAGAGAGAGAAAGAGAAGCTGTGTGTGTGAGAGAGAAAGAGAAGCTGTGAGTGAGAGAGAGAGAAGCTGTGAGTGAAAGTGAGAAAGAGAAGCTGATAGAGAGAGAGAGAGAGAAGCTGTGAGTGAGAGAAAGATAAAGAGAAGCTGTGAGTAAGAGAGAAAGAGAGAAATAGAAGCTATGAGTGAGAGACAGAGAGAGAAGCTGTGAGTGAGTGAGAGAGAGAGAAGCTGTGAGTGAGAGACAGAGAGAGAAAGAGAAGTTGTTAGTGAGAGAGAGAGAGAGAGAGAGAAAGAGAAGCTGTGAGAGAGAGAGAGAAACTATGAGTGAGAGAGAGAGAGAAGCTGTGAGTGAGAGACAGAGAGATAAAGAGAAGCTGTGAGAGAGAGAGAGAAAGAGAAGCTGTGAGAGAGAGAGAGAATGAGAAGCTTTGAGTGAGAGAGAGAAAGAGAGAGAGAAGCTGTGAGTGTGAGAGAGAGACAGATAAAGAGAAGCTGTGAGTGAGTGAGAGAGAGAGAGAAGCTGTGAGTGAAAGTGAGAAAGAGAAGCTGATAGTGAGAGAGAGAGAGAGAAGCTGTGAGTGAGAGAAAGAGAAAGAGAAGCTGTGAGTAAGAGAGAAAGAGAGAAATAGAAGCTATGAGTGAGAGACAGAGAGAGAAGCTGTGAGTGAGTGAGAGAGAGAGAAGTTGTGTGAGAGAGAGAAAAAGAGAAGCTGTGAGTGTGTGAGAGAGAGAAAGAGAAGCTGTAAGTGAGTGAGAGAAAGAGAAGCTGTGAGTGTGTGAGAGAGAAAGAGAAGCTGTGAGTGAGAGAGAGAGTGAGAAGCTGTGAGTGAGAGAGAGAGAGAGAAAGAGATGCTGTGAGTGAGAGACAGAGAAAGAGAAGTTGTTAGTGAGAGAGAGAGAGAGAGAAGCTGTGTGAGAGAGAGAGAAAGAGAAGCTGTGAGAGAGAGAGAGAGAAGCTGTGAGTGAGAGACAGAGAGATAAAGAGAAGCTGTGAGAGAGAGAGAGAATGAAAAGGTGTGTGTGAGAGAGAAAGAGAAGTTGTTATTGAGAGAGAGAGAGAGAGAAAGAAAGAGCTGTGAGAGAGAGAAAGAGAAAGAGAAGCTGTGTGTGAGAGAGAAAGAGAAGCTGTGAGTGAGAGAGAGAGAGAAAGAGAAGCTGTGAGAGAGAGAAAGAGAAGCTGTGAGTGAGAGACAGAGAGAGAAAGAGAAGCTGTGTGAGAGAGAGAGTGATAAGCTGTGAGGGAGAGAGAGAGAGAAAGAGAAGCTGTGAGTGAGAGACAGTGAGAGAGAGTAGCTGTGAGAGAGAGAGAGAGCAAGAGAAGCTGTGAGTGTGTGTGAGAGAGAGAAAGAAAGCTGTGAGTGAGAGAGAGAGAGAGAAAGAGAAGCTGTGAGTGAGAGAGAGAGAAGGAGAAGTTGTGTGAGAGAGAGAGATAGAGAAAGAGAAGCTGTGTGAGAGAGAGAAAGAGAAGCTGTGAGTGTGTGTGAGAGAGAAAGTGAAGTTGTGAGAGAGAGAGAAAAAGAGAAGCTATGAGTGAGAGTGAAAGAGAGAAATAGAAGCTACGAGTGAGAGAGAGAGAGAAGCTGTGAGTGTGTGAGAGAGAGGAAGTGAAGCTGTGAGTGAAAAAGAGAGAAAGTGAAGCTGTGAGTGAGAGATAGAGAGAGAAAGAGAAGCTGTGAGTTAGAGAGAGAGAGAGAACGAGAAGCTGTGTGTGTGAGAGAGAGAATCTGTGAGTGAGAGAGAGAGAGAAAGAGAAGATATGAGTGAGAGAGAGAGAAACTGTGAGTGAGAGAGAGAAGCTGTGCGTGAGAGAGAGAGAGAGAGAGAGAAGCTGTGTGTGTCTGTGAGAGAGAGAGAAGCTGTGTGTGTGAGAGAGAGAGAAGCTGTGTGATAGAGAGAGAGAGAAGCTGTGAGTGTGAGACAGAGTGAGATAAAGAGAAGTTGTGAGTGAGAGAGAGAGAGAGAAGCTGTGAGTGAGAGACAGAGAGAGAAAGAGAAGCTGTGTGTGAGAGAGAGAGTGATAAGCTGTGTGTGTGTGTGAGAGAAGCTGTGAGTGAGTGAGAGAGAAAGAGAAGCTGTGAGTGAGTGAGAGAGAGAAGCTGTGAGTGAGAGAGAGAAAGAGAAGCTGTGAGTGAGAGACAGAGGGAGAAAGAAAGGGGGTGAGTGCGAGAGAGAGAAAGAGAAGCTGTGAGAGAGAGAGAGAAAGAGAAGCTGTGAGTGAGAAAGAGAGAGAAAGAGAAGCTGTGAGTGACAGACAGAGAGAGAAAGAGAAGCTGTGTGTGTGAGAGAGAAAGAGAAGCTGTGAGTGAGAGAGAGTAGCTGTGAGTGAAAGTGAGAAATAGAAGCTGATAGTGTGTGAGAGAGAGAGAAGCTGTGAGTGAGAGAAAGAGAAAGAGAAGCTGTGAGTAAGAGAGAAAAAGTGAAATAGAAGCTATGAGTGAGAGACAGAGAGAGAAGCTGTGAGTGAGTGAGAGAGAGAGAAGCTGTGTGAGAGAGAGAGAGAAAAAGAGAAGCTGTGAGAGAGAGAGAGAGAGAGAGAAGCTGTAAGTGAGTGAGAGAAGGAGAAGCTGTGAGTGTGAGAGAGAGAAAGAGAAGCTGTGAGTGAGAGAGAGAGAGAGAAAGAGAAGTTGTTAGTGAGAGAGAGAGAGAGAAAGAGAAGCTTTGAGAGAGAGAGAGAGAGAGAAGCTGTGAGTGAGAGAGAGAAGCTGTGAGTGAGAGACAGAGAGATAAAGAGAAGCTGAGAGAGAGAGTGAGAAAGAGAAGCTGTGAGAGAGAGAGAATGAGAAGCTGTGTGAGAGGGAGAGAGAAAGAGAGAAATAGAAGCTACGAGTGAGAGAGAGAGAGAAGCTGTGAGTGTGTGAGAGAGAGGGTGAAGCTGTGAGTGAAAAAGAGAGAAAGTGAAGCTGTGAGTGAGAGATAGAGAGAGAAAGAGAAGCTGTGAGTTAGAGAGAGAGAGAACGAGAAGCTGTGTGTGTGAGATAAAGAGAAGCTGTGAGTGAGAGAGAGAGAGAGAGAAAGAGAAGCTGTGAGTGAGAGATAGAGAGAGAAAGAGAAGCTGTGAGTGAGAGAGACAGAGAGAATCTGTGAGTGAGAGAGAGAGAGAAAGAGAAGCTATGAGTGAGATAGAGAGAAGCTGTGAGTGAGAGAGAGAAGCTGTGCGTGAGAGAGAGAGAGAGAAGCTGTGTGTGTGTGTGTGTGAGAGAGAAGCTGTGAGTGAGAGAGAGAGAGAGAAAGAGAAGCTGTGTGATAGAGAGAGAGAGAAGCTGTGAGTGTGAGAGAGAGTGAGATAAAGAGAAGTTGTGAGTGAGTGAGTGAGTGAGAGAAGCTGTGAGTGAAAGAGAGAAAGAGAAGCTGTGAGTGAGAGAGAGAGAGAGAAGCTGTGAGTGAGAGACAGAGAGAGAAAGAGAAGCTGTGTGTGAGAGAGAGAGTGATAAGCTGTGTGTGTGAGAGAGAGAAGCTGTGAGTGAGAGAGAGAGAAAGAGAAGCTGTGAGTGAGAGAGAGAGAGAAGCTGAGAGTGAGAGAGAGAAAGAGAAGCTGTGAGTGAGAGACAGAGGGAGAAAGAAAGTGTGTGAGTGCGAGAGAGAGAAATAGAAGCTGTGAGAGAGAGAGAAAGAGAAGCTGTGAGTGAGAAAGAGAGAGAAAAAGCTGTGTGTGTGAGAGAGAAAGAGAAGCTGTGAGTGAGAGAGAGAGAAAGAGAATCTGTGAGTGAGAGAGAGAGAGAAAGAGAAGCTGTGAGAGAGAGAGAAAGAGAAGCTGTGAGTGAGAGACAGAGAGAGAAAGAGAAGCTGTGTGTGAGAGAGAGTGATAAGCTGTGAGTGAGAGAGAGAGAAAGAGAAGCTGTGAGTGTGTGTGTGAGGGAGAAAGAAAGCTGTGAGTGAGAGAGAGAGAGAGAAAGAGAAGGTGTGAGTGTGTGAGAGAGAGAAGGAGAAGTTGTGTGAGAGAGAGATAGAGAAAGAGTAGCTGTGAGAGAGAGAGAGAGAAAGATAAGCTGTGAGTGTGTGTGAGAGAGAAAGAGAAGTTGTGAGAGAGAGAGAAAAAGAGAAGCTGTGAGTGAGAGTGAAAGAGAGAAATAGAAGCTACGAGTGAGAGAGAGAGAGCTGTGAGTGTGTGAGAGAGAGGAAGTGAAGCTGTGAGTGAAAAAGAGAGAAAGAGAATCTGTGAGTGAGAGATAGAGAGAGAAAGAGAAGCTGTGAGTTAGAGAGAGAGAGAGAATGAGAAGCTGTGTGTGAGATAAAGAGAAGCTGTGAGTGAGAGAGTGAAAGAAAGAGAAGCTGTGAGTGAGAGATAGAGAGAGAAAGAGAAGCTGTGAGTGAGAGAGAGAGAGAAAGAGAAGCTATGAGTGAGAGAGAGAGAGAAGCTATGAGTGAGAGAGAGAAGTTGTGCATGAGAGAGAGAGAGAAGCTGTGTGTGTGAGAGAGAGAGAGAAGCTGTGAGTGAGAGAGAGAGAAAGAAAGAGAAGCTGTGTGATAGAGAGAGATAAGCTGTGAGTGTGAGAGAGAGTGAGATAAAGAGAAGTTGTGAGTGAGTGAGTGATTGAGAGAAGCTGTGAGTGAAAGAGAGAAAGGGAAGCTGTGAGTGAGAGAGAGAGAGAAGCTGTGAGTGAGAGACAGAGAGAGAAAGAGAAGCTGTGTGTGAGAGAGAGTGTGATAAGCTGTGTGTGTGAGAGAGAGAAGCTATGAGTGAGAGAAAGAGAAAGAGAAGCTGTGAGTGAGAGAGAGAGAGAGAAGCTGTGAGTGAGAGAGAGAACGAGAAGCTGTGAGTGAGAGACAGAGAGAGAAAGAAAGGGTGTGAGTGAGAGACAGAGAGAGAAAGAGAAGCTGTGTGTGTGAGAGAGAAAGAGAAGCTGTGAGTGAGAGAGAGAGAAGCTGTGAGTGAAAGTGAGAAAGAGAAGCTGATAGAGAGAGAGAGAGAAGCTGTGAGTGAGAGAGAAAGAGAGAAATAGAAGCTATGAGTGAGAGACAGAGAGAGAAGCTGTGAGTGAGTGAGAGAGAGAGAAGCTGTGAGTGAGAGACAGAGAGAGAAAGAGAAGTTGTTAGTGAGAGAGAGAGAGAGAAAGAGAAGCTGTGAGAGAGAGAGAGAAGCTGTGAGTGAGAGAGAGAGAGAAGCTGTGAGTGAGAGACAGAGAGATAAAGAGAAGCTGTGAGAGAGAGAGAGAAAGAGAAGCTGTGAGAGAGAGAGAGAATGAGAAGCTGTGAGTGAGAGAGAGAAAGAGAGAGAGAAGCTGTGAGTGTTTGAGAGAGTGAGATAAAGAGAAGCTGTGAGTGAGTGAGAGAGAGAGAGAAGCTGTGAGTGAAAGTGAGAAAGAGAAGCTGATAGTGAGAGAGAGAGAGAAGCTGTGAGTGAGAGAAAGAGAAAGAGAAGCTGTGAGTAAGAGAGAAAGAGAGAAATAGAAGCTATGAGTGAGAGACAGAGAGAGAAGCAGTGAGTGAGTGAGAGAGAGAGAAGTTGTGTGAGAGAGAGAGAAAAAGAGAAGCTGTGAGTGTGTGTGAGAGAGAGAGAGAAGCTGTAAGTGAGTGAGAGAAAGAGAAGCTGTGAGTGTGTGAGAGAGAAAGAGAAGCTGTGAGTGAGAGAGAGAGTGAGAAGCTGTGAGTGAGAGAGGGAGAGAAAGAGATGCTGTGAGTGAGAGACAGAGAGAAAGAGAAGTTGTTAGTGAGAGAGAGAGAGAGAGAGAGAAGCTGTGAGAGAGAGAGAGAGAAAGAGAAGCTGTGAGTGAGAGAGAGAGTGAGAAGCTGTGAGTGAGAGAGAGAGAGAAAGAGATGCTGTGAGTGAGAGACAGAGAGAAAGAGAAGTTCTTAGTGAGAGAGAGAGAGAGAGAGAGAGAAGCTGTGAGAGAGAGAGAATGAGAAGCTGTGTGAGAGAGAGAGAAAGAGAAGTTGTTATTGAGAGAGAGAGAGAGAAATAGCTGTGAGAGAGAGAAAGAGAAAGAGAAGCTGTGTGTGAGAGAGAAAGAGAAGCTGTGAGTGTGAGAGAGAGGGAGAGAAAGAGAAGCTGTGTGAGAGAGAGAAAGAGAAGCTGTGAGTGAGAGACAGAGAGAGAAAGAGAAGCTGTGTGAGAGAGAGTGATAAGCTGTGAGGGAGAGAGAGAGAAAAAGAGAAGCTGTGAGTGAGAGTGAAAGAGAGAAATAGAAGCTACGAGTGAGAGAGAGAGAGAAGCAGTTAGTGTGTGAGAGAGAGGAAGTGAAGCTGTGAGTGAAAAAGAGAGAAAGTGAAGCTGTGAGTGAGAAATAGAGAGAGAAAGAGAAGCTGTGAGTTAGAGAGAGAGAGAGAATGAGAAGCTGTGTGTGTGAGATAAAGAGAAGCTGTGAGTGAGAGAGAGAGAGACATAGAAGCTGTGAGTGAGAATTAGAGAGAGAAAGAGAAGCTGTGAGAGAGAGAGAGAATCTGTGAGTGAGAGAGAGAGAGAAAGAGAAGCTATGAGTGAGAGAGAGAGAGAAGCTGTGAGTGAGAGAGAGAAGCTGTGCGTGAGAGAGAGAGAAGCTGTGTGTGTGTGTGAGAGAGAGAGAAGCTGTGAGTGAGAGAGAGAGAGAAAGAGAAGCTGTGTGATAGAGAGAGAGAGAAGCTGTGAGTGTGAGAGAGAGTGAGATAAAGAGAAGTTGTGAGTGAGAGAGAGAGAGAGAGAAGCTGTGAGTGAGAGACAGAGAGAGAAAGAGAAGCTGTGTGTGTGAGAGAGAGTGATAAGCTGTGTGTGTGAGAGAGAGAAGCTGTGAGTGAGTGAGAGAGAAAGAGAAGCTGTGAGTGAGTGAGAGAGAGAAGTTCTGAGTGAGAGAGAGAAAGAGAAGCTTTGAGTGAGAGACAGAGGGAGAAAGAAAGGGTGTGAGTGTGAGAGAGAGAAAGAGAAGCTGTGAGAGAGAGAGAGAAAGAGAAGCTGTGAGTGAGAAAGAGAGAGAAAGAGAAGCTGTGAGTGAGAGACAGAGAGAGAAAGAGAAGCTGTGTGTGTGAGAGAGAAAGAGAAGCTGTGAGTGAGAGAGAAAGAGAGAAATAGAAGCTATGAGTGAGAGACAGAGAGAGAAGCTGTGAGTGAGTGAGAGAGAGAGAAGCTGTGTGAGAGAGAGAGAGAAAAAGAGAAGCTGTGAGAGAGAGAGAGAGAAGCTGTAAGTGAGTGAGAGAAGGAGAAGCTGTGAGTGTGAGAGAGAGAAAGAGAAGCTGTGAGTGAGAGAGAGAGAGAGAAAGAGAAGTTGTTAGCGAGAGAGAGAGAGAGAAAGAGAAGCTTTGAGAGAGAGAGAGAGAAGCTGTGAGTGAGAGAGAGAGAGAAGCTGTGAGTGAGAGACAGAGAGATAAAGAGAAGCTGTGAGAGAGAGTGAGAAAGAGAAGCTGTGTGTGAGAGAGAATGAGAAGCTGAGTGAGAGGGAGAGAGAAAGAGAGAAATAGAAGCTACGAGTGAGAGAGAGAGAAGCTGTGAGTGTGTGAGAGAGAGGAAGTGAAGCTGTGAGTGAAAAAGAGAGAAAGTGAAGCTGTGAGTGAGAGCTAGAGAGAGAAAGAGAAGCTGTTAGAGAGAGAGAGAGAACGAGAAGCTGTATGTGTGAGATAAAGAGACGCTGTGAGTGAGAGAGAGAGAGAAAGAGAAGCTGTGAGTGAGAGATAGAGAGAGAAAGAGAAGCTGTGAGTGAGAGAGACAGAGAGAATCTGTGAGTGAGAGAAAGAGAGAAAGAGAAGCTATGAGTGAGAGAGAGAGAAGCTGTGAGTGAGAGAGAGAAGCTGTGCGTGAGAGAGAGAGAGAGAGAAGCTGTGTGTGTGTGAGAGAGAGTGAGAAGCTGTGAGTGAGAGAGAGAGAGAGAAAGGGAAGCTGTGTGATAGAGAGAGAGAGAAGCTGTGAGTGTGAGAGAGAGTGAGATAAAGAGAAGTTGTGAGTGAGTGAGTGAGTGAGAGAAGCTGTGAATGAAAGAGAGAAAGAGAAGCTGTGAGTGAGAGAGAGAGAGAAAGAGAAGCTGTGAGTGAGAGAGAGAGAGAAAGAGAAGCTATGAGTGAGAGAGAGAGAGAAGCTGTGAGTGAGAGAGAGAAGCTGTGCGTGAGAGAGAGAGAGAAGCTGTGTGTGTGTGTGAGAGAGAGAGAAGCTGTGAGTGAGAGAGAAAGAAAGAAAGAGAAGCTGTGTGATAGAGAGAGAGAAGCTGTGAGTGTGAGAGAGAGTGAGATAAAGAGAAGTTGTGAGTGAGTGAGTGAGTGAGAGAAGCTGTGAGTGAAAGAGAGAAAGGGAAGCTGTGAGTGAGAGAGAGAGAGAGAAGCTGTGAGTGAGAGACAGAGAGAGAAAGAGAAGCTGTGTGTGACAGAGAGTGTGATAAGCTGTGTGTGTGTGAGAGAGAGAAGTTATGAGTGAGAGAAAGAGAAAGAGAAGCTGTGAGTGAGAGAGAGATAGAAGCTGTGAGTGAGAGAGAGAAAGAGAAGCTGTGAGTGAGAGACAGAGAGAGAAAGAAAGGGTGTGAGTGAGAGACAGAGAGAGAAAGAGAAGCTGTGTGAGAGAGAGAGAAGCTGTGAGTGAAAGTGAGAAAGAGAAGCTGATAGAGAGAGGGAGAGAGAAAGAGAGAAATAGAAGCTACGAGTGAGAGAGAGAGAAGCTGTGAGTGTGTGTGAGAGAGGAAGTGAAGCTGTGAGTGAAAAAGAGAGAAAGTTAAGCTGTGAGTGAGAGATAGAGAGAGAAAGAGAAGCTGTGAGTTAGAGAGAGAGAGAGAACGAGAAGCTGTATGTGTGAGATAAAGTGACGCTGTGAGAGAGAGAGAGAGACAAAGAGAAGCTGTGAGTGAGAGATAGAGAGAGAAAGAGAAGCTGTTAGTGAGAGATACAGAGAGAATCTGTGAGTGAGAGAAAGAGAGAAAGAGAAGCTATGAGTGAGAGAGAGAGAAGCTGTGAGTGAGAGAGAGAAGCTGTGCGTGAGAGAGAGAGAGAGAAGCTGTGTGTGTGTGAGAGAGAGAGAAGCTGTGAGTGAGAGAGAGAGAGAGAAAGGGAAGCTGTGTGATAGAGAGAGAGAGAAGCTGTGAGTGTGAGAGAGAGTGAGATAAAGAGAAGTTGTGAGTGAGTGAGTGAGTGAGAGAAGCTGTGAGTGAAAGAGAGAAAGAGAAGCTGTGAGTGAGAGAGAGAGAGAGAAAGAGAAGCTGTGAGTGAGAGAGAGAGAGAAAGAGAAGCTATGAGTGAGAGAGAGAGAGAAGCTGTGAGTGAGAGAGAGAAGCTGTGCGTGAGAGAGAGAGAGAAGCTGTGTGTGTGTGAGAGAGAGAGAGAAGCTGTGAGTGAGAGAGAAAGAAAGAAAGAGAAGCTGTGTGATAGAGAGAGAGAAGCTGTGAGTGTGAGAGAGAGTGAGATAAAGAGAAGTTGTGAGTGAGTGAGTGAGTGAGAGAAGCTGTGAGTGAAAGAGAGAAAGGGAAGCTGTGAGTGAGAGAGAGAGAGAGAAGCTATGAGTGAGAGACAGAGAGAGAAAGAGAAGCTGTGTGTGAGAGAGAGTGTGATAAGCTGTGTGTGTGTGAGAGAGAGAAGCTATGAGTGAGAGAAAGAGAAAGAGAAGCTGTGAGTGAGAGAGAGATAGAAGCTGTGAGTGAGAGAGAGAAAGAGAAGCTGTGAGTGAGAGACAGAGAGAGAAAGAAAGGGTGTGAGTGAGAGACAGAGAGAGAAAGAGAAGCTGTGTGAGAGAGAGAGAAGCTGTGAGTGAAAGTGAGAAAGAGAAGCTGATAGAGAGAGAGAGAGAGAAGCTGTGAGTGAGAGAAAGAGAAAGAGAAGCTGTGAGCAAGAGAGAAAGAGAGAAATAGAAGCTATGAGTGAGAGACAGAGAGAGAAAGAGAAGTTGTTAGTGAGAGAGAGAGAGAGAGAGAGAAAGAGAAGCTGTGAGAGAGAGAGAGAGAGAAGCTGTGAGTCAGAGAGAGAGAGAAGCTGTGAGTGAGAGACAGAGAGATAAAGAGAAGCTGTGAGAGGGAGAGAGAAAGAGAAGCTGTGAGAGAGAGAGAGAATGAGAAGCTGTGAGTGAGAGAGAGAAAGAGAGAGAGAAGCTGTGAGTGTGAGAGAGAGTGAGATAAAGAGAAGCTGTGAGTGAGTGAGAGAGAGAGAGAAGCTGTGAGTGAAAGTGAGAAAGAGAAGCTGATAGTGAGAGAGAGAGAGAGAAGCTGTGAGTGATAGAAAGAGAAAGCGAAGCTGTGAGTAAGAGAGAAAGAGAGAAATAGAAGCTATGAGTGAGAGACAGAGAGAGAAGCTGTGAGTGAGTGAGAGAGAGAGAAGTTGTGTGAGAGAGAGAGAGAAAAAGAGAAGCTGTGAGTGTGTGTGAGAGAGAAAGAGAAGCTGTAAGTGAGTGAGAGAAAGAGAAGCTGTGAGTGTGTGAGAGAGAAAGAGAAGCTGTGAGTGAGAGAGAGAATGAGAAGCTGTGAGTGAGAGAGAGAGAGAAAGAGATGCTGTGAGTGAGAGACAGAGAGAGAAAGAGAAGTTGTTAGTGAGAGAGAGAGAGAAGCTGTGTGAGAGAGAGAGAAAGAGAAGCTGTGAGAGAGAGAGAGAAGCTGTGAGTGAGAGACAGAGAGATAAAGAGAAGCTGTGAGAGAGAGAGAGAATGAGAAGCTGTGAGAGAGAGAGAGAAAGAGAAGTTGCTATTGAGAGAGAGAGAGAAAGAAAGAGCTGTGAGAGAGAGAGAGAAAGAGAAGCTGTGTGTGAGAGAGAAAGAGAAGCTGTGAGTGAGTGAGAGAGAGAGAGAAAGAGAAGCTGTGAGAGAGGAGAGAAAGAGAAGCTGTAAGTGAGAGACAGAGAGAGAAAGAGAAGCTGTGTGAGAGAGAAAGTGATAAGCTGTGAGGGAGAGAGAGAGAAAGAGAAGCTGTGAGTGAGAGACAGTGAGAGAGAGTAGCTGTGTGAGAGAGAGAGAGCAAGAGAAGCTGTGAGTGTGTGTATGAGAGAGAAAGAAAGCTGTGAGAGAGAGAGAGAAAGAGAAGCTGTGAGTGAGAGAGAGAGAAGCTGTGAGTGTGTGTGAGAGAGAAAGTGAAGTTGTGAGAGAGAGAGAAAAAGAGAAGCTGTGAGTAAGAGAGAAATAGAGAAATAGAAGCTATGAGTGAAAGACAGAGTGAGAAGCTGTGAGTGAGTGAGAGAGAGAGAAGTTGTGAGAGAGAGAGAGAGAAAGAGACGCTGTGAGTGAGAGAGAGAGAAAGAGAAGCTGTGAGTGAGAGATAGAGAGAGAAAGAGAAGCTGTGAGAAAGAGAGAAAATGAGAAGCTGTGAGTGTGAGAGAGAGAAAGAGAAGCTGTGAGTGAGAGAGAGAGTGAGAAGCTGTGAGTGAGAGAGAGAGAGAAAGAGATGCCTTTGAGTGAGAGACAGAGAGAGAAAGAGAAGTTGTTAGTGAGAGAGAGAGAGAAGCTGTGAGTGAGAGAGAGAAAGAGTAGCTGTGAGTGTGTGTGTGAGAGAAAGAGAAGCTGTGAGAGAGAGAGAAAAAGAGAAGCTGTGAGTGAGAGAGAGAGAGAACGAGAAGCTGTGTGTGTGAGAGAAAGAGAAGCTGTGAGTGAGAGAGAGAGAGAAAGAGAAGCTGTGAGTGAGAGATAGAGAGAGAAAGAGAAGCTGTGAGAAAGAGAGAGAATGAGAAGCTGTGAGAGAGAGAGAAAGAGAAGTTGTTATTGAGAGAGAGAGAGAGAAAGAGCTGTGAGAGAGAGAAAGAGAAAGAGAAGCTGTGTGTGAGAGAGAAAGAGAAGCTGTGAGTGAGAGAGAGAGAGAGAAAGAGAAGCTGTGAGAGAGAGAAAGAGAAGCTGTGAGTGAGAGACAGTGAGAGAAAGAGAAGCTGTGTGTGAGAGAGAGAGTGATAAGCTGTGTGAGCGTGAGAGAGAGAACTTGTGAGTGAGAGAGAGAGAAAGAAAAGCTGTGAGTGAGAGAGAGAGTGAGAAGCTGTGAGTGAGAGAGAGAGAGAGAGAAGCTGTGAGTGAGAGACAGAGAGAGAAAGAGAAGTTGTTAGTGAGAGAGAGAGAGAAAGAGAAGCTGTGAGAGAGAGAGAGAAAGAGAAGCTGTGAGTGAGAGAGAGAGAATGAGAAGCTGTGTGAGAGGGAGAGAGAAAGAGAAGATTTTAGTGAGAGAGAGAGAGAAAGAGCTGTGAGAGAGAGAGAGAGAAAGAAAGCTGTGTGAGAGAGAAAGAGAAGCTGTGAGTGAGAGAGAGAGAGAAAGTGAAGCTGTGAGTGAGAGAGAGAGAGAAAGAGAACCTGTGAGTGAGAGAAAGAGAGAAAGAGAAGCTGTGAGTGAGAGACAGAGAGAGAAAGAGAAGCTGTGTGTGAGAGAGAGAGTGATAAGCTGTGAGTGAGAGAGAGAGAGAAAGAGAAGCTGTGAGTGAAAGACAGAGAGAGAGAGCAGCTGTGTGTGTGAGAGAGAGAGAGAGCAAGAGAATCTGTGAGTGAGAGAGAGAGAAAAAGAGAAGCTGTGAGTGACAGAGAAAGAGAGAAAGAGAAGCTGTGAGTGAGAGAGAGTGAGAAGCTATGGGAGAGAGAGAGCAAGAGAAGCTGTGAGTGAGAGAGAGAAAGAGAAGCTGTGAGTGAGAAAGAGAGAGAAAGAGAAGCTGTGAGTGAGAAGACAGAGAGAGAAAGAGAAGCTGTGTGAGAGAGAGAGATAGAGAAAGAGAAGCTGTGAGTGTGTGAGAGAGAGAAAGAGAATCTGTGAGTGTGTGTGTGAGAGAAAGAGAAGCTGTGAGAGAGAGAGAAAAAGAGAAGCTGTGAGTGAGAGAGAGAGAGAACGAGAAGCTGTGTGTGAGAGAGAAAGAGAAGCTGTGAGTGAGAGAGAGAGAGAGAAAGAGAAGCTGTGAGTGAGAGATAGAGAGAGAAAGAAAAGCTGTGAGTGAGTGAGAGAGAGAGAATGAGAAGCTGTGTGTGTGAGATTAAGAGAAGCTGTGAGTGAGAGAGAGAGAGAAAGAGAAGCTGTGAGTGAGAGACATAGAGATAAAGAGAAGCTGTGAGAGAGAGTGAGAAAGAGAAGCTGTGTGAGAGAGAGAGAATGAGAAGCTGTGTGAGAGGGAGAGAAAAAGAGAGAAATAGAAGCTACAAGTGAGAGAGAGAGAGAAGCTGTGAGTGTGTGAGAGAGGGAAGTGAAGCTGTGAGTGAAAAAGAGAGAAAGTGAAGCTGTGAGTGAGAGGTAGAGAGAGAAAGAGAAGCTGTGAGTTATAGAGAGAAGGAGAACGAGAAGCTGTGTGTGTGAGATAAAGAGAAGCTGTGAGTGAGAGAGAGAGAGAGAAAGAGAAGCTGTGAGTGAGAGATAGAGAGAGAAAGAGAAGCTGTGAGTGAGAGAGACAGAGAGAATCTGTGAGTGAGAGAGAGAGAGAGAAAGAGAAGCTATGAGTGAGAGAGAGAGAAGCTGTGAGTGAGAGAGAGAAGCTGTGCGTGAGAGAGAGAGAGAGAAGCTGTGTGTGTGTGTGAGAGAGAGAGAGAAGCTGTGAGTGAGAGAGAAAGAGAGAAAGAGAAGCTGTGTGATAGAGAGAGAGAGAAGCTGTGAGTGTGAGAGAGAGTGAGATAAAGAGAAGTTGTGAGTTAGTGAGTGACTGAGAGAAGCTGTGAGTGAAAGAGAGAAAGAGAAGCTGTGAGTGAGAGAGAGAGAAGCTGTGAGTGAGAGACAGAGAGAGAAAGAGAAGCTGAGTGTGAGAGAGAGAGTGATAAGCTGTGTGTGTGAGAGAGAGAAGCTGTGAGTGAGAGAGAGAGAAAGAGAAGCTTTGAGTGAGAGAGAGAGAGAAGCTGTGAGTGAGAGAGAGAAAGAGAAGCTGTGAGTGAGAGACAGAGGGAGAAAGAAAGGGTGTGAGTGCGAGAGAGAGAAAGAGAAGCTGTGTGTGAGAGAGAAAGAGAAGCTGTGAGTGAGAAAGAGAGAGAAAGAGAAGCTGTGTGTGTGATAGAGAAAGAGAAGCTGTGAGTGAGAGAGAGAGAAGCTGTGAGTGAAAGTGAGAAAGAGAAGCTGATATTGAGAGAGAGAGAGAAGCTGTGAGTGAGAGAAAGAGAAAGAGAAGCTGTGAGTAAGAGAGAAAGAGAGAAATAGAAGCTATGTGTGAGAGACAGAGAGAGAAGCTGTGAGTGAGTGAGAGAGAGAGAAGCTGTGAGTGAGAGACAGAGAGAGAAAGAGAAGTTGTTAGTGAGAGAGAGAGAGAAAGAGAAAGAGAAGCTGTGAGAGAGAGAGAGAAGCTGTGAGTGAGAGAGAGAGAGAGAAGCTGTGAGTGAGAGACAGAGAGATAAAGAGAAGCTGTGTGAGAGAGAGAGAAAGAGAAGCTGTGAGAGAGAGAGAGAATGAGAAGCTTTGAGTGAGAGAGAGAAAGAGAGAGAGAAGCTGTGAGTGTGAGAGAGAGTGAGATAAAGAGAAGCTGTGAGTGAGTGAGAGAGAGAGAGAAGCTGTGAGTGAATGTGAGGAAGAGAAGCTGATAGTGAGAGAGAGAGAGAAGCTGTGAGTGAGAGAAAGAGAAAGAGAAGCTGTGAGTAAGAGAGAAAGAGAGAAATAGAAGCTATGAGTGAGAGACAGAGAGAGAAGCTGTGAGTGAGTGAGAGAGAGAGAAGTTGTGTGAGAGAGAGAGAGAAAAAGAGAAGCTGTGAGTGTGTGAGAGAGAGAAAGAGAAGCTGTAAGTGAGTGATAGAAAGAGAAGCTGTGAGTGTGTGAGAGAGAAAGAGAAGCTGTGAGTGAGAGAGAGAGTGAGAAGCTGTGAGTGAGAGAGAGAGAGAAAGAGATGCTGTGAGTGAGAGACAGAGAGAGAAAGAGAAGTTGTTAGTGAGAGAGAGAGAGAGAGAGAGAAGCTGTGAGTGAGAGAGAGAAAGAGTAGCTGTGTGAGAGAGAGAGAAGCTGTGAGTGAGAGACAGAGAGATAAAGAGAAGCTGTGAGAAAGAGAGAGAATGAGAAGCTGTGTGTGAGAGAGAAAGAGAAGTTGTTATTGAGAGAGAGAGAGAGAGAAAGAGCTGTGAGAGAGAGAAAGAGAAAGAGAAGCTGTGTGTGAGAGAGAAAGAGAAGCTGTGAGTGAGAGAGAGAGAGAGAAAGAGAAGCTGTGTGAGAGAGAGAGTGATAAGCTGTGAGGGAGAGAGAGAGAAAGAGAAGCTGTGAGTGACAGACAGTGAGAGAGAGTAGCTGTGTGAGAGAGAGAGAGCAAGAGAAGCTGTGAGTGTGAGAGAGAGAGATAAAGAAAGCTGTGAGTGAGAGAGAGAGAAAGAGAAAGAGAAGCTGTGAGTGAGAGAGAGAGAGAAGGAGAAGTTGTGTGTGAGAGAGAGATAGAGAAAGAGAACCTGTGTGAGAGAGAGAGTGATAAGCTGTGAGGGAGAGAGAGAGAGAAAGAGAAGCTGTAAGTGAGTGAGAGAAAGAGAAGCTGTGAGTATGTGAGAGAGAAAGAGAAGCTGTGAGTGAGAGAGAGAGTGAGAAGCTGTGAGTGAGAGAGAGAGAAAGAGATGCTGTGAGTGAGAGACAGAGAGAGAAAGAGAAGTTGTTAGTGAGAGAGAGAGAGAAAGAGAAGGTGTGAGAGAGAGAGAGAGAAAGAGAAGCTGTGAGAGAGAGAGATAGAAGCTGTGAGTGAGAGACAGAGAGAGAAAGAGAAGCTGTGTGTGTGTGAGAGAGAGAAGCTGTGTGTGAGAGAGAAAGAGAAGCTGTGAGTGAGAGAGAGAGAGAAAGAGAATCTGTGAGTGAGAGAGAGAGAGAAAGAGAAGCTGTGAGAGAGAGAGAAAGAGAAGCTGTGAGTGAGAAACAGAGAGAGAAAGAGAAGCTGTGTGAGAGAGAGAGAGTGATAAGCTGTGAGTGAGAGAGAGAGAAAGAGAAGCTGTGAGTGTGTGTGTGAGAGAGAAAGAAAGCTGTGAGTGAGAGAGAGAGAAAGAGAAGGTGTGAGTGTGTGAGAGAGAGAAGGAGAAGTTGTGTGTGAGAGAGAGAGAGAAAGAGTAGCTGTGAGAGAGAGAGAGAGAAAGAGAAGCTGTGAGTGTGTGAGAGAGAGAAAGAGAAGTTGTGTGAGAGAGAGAAAAAGAGAAGCTGTGAGTGAGAGTGAAAGAGAGAAATAGAAGCTACGAGTGAGAGAGAGAGAGAAGCTGTGAGTGTGTGAGAGAGAGGAAGTGAAGCTGAGTGAAAAAGAGAGAAAGAGAAGCTGTGAGTGAGAGATAGAGAGAGAAAGAGAAGCTGTGAGTTAGAGAGAGAGAGAATGAGAAGCTGTGTGTGTGAGATAAAGAGAAGCTGTGAGTGAGAGAGAGAGAAAGAGAAGCTGTGAGTGAGAGATAGAGAGAGAAAGAGAAGCTGTGAGTGAGAGAGAGAGAGAAAGAGAATCTATGAGTGAGAGAGAGAGAAGCTGTGAGTGAGAGAGAGAAGCTGTGCGTGAGAGAGAGAGAGAAGCTGTGTGTGTGTGAGAGAGAGAGAAGCTGTGAGTGAGAGAGAGAGAGAAAGAGAAGCTATGTGATAGAGAGAGAAGCTGTGAGTGTGAGAGAGAGTGAGATAAAGAGAAGTTGTTAGTGAGTGAGTGAGTGAGAGAAGCTGTGAGTGAAAGAGAGAAATGGAAGCTGTGAGTGAGAGAGAGAGAGAAGCTGTGAGTGAGAGACAGAGAGAGAAAGAGAAGCTGTGTGTGAGAGAGAGTGTGATAAGCTCTGTGTGTGTGAGAGAGAGAAGCTATGAGTGAGAGAAAGAGAAAGAGAAGATGTGAGTGAGAGAGAGAGAGAAGCTGTGAGTGAGAGAGAGAAAGAGAAGCTGTGAGTGAGAGACAGAGAGAGAAAGAAAGGGTGTGAGTGAGAGACAGAGAGAGAAAGAGAAGCTGTGTGTGTGAGAGAGAAAGAGAAGCTGTGAGTGAGAGAGAGAGAAGCTGTGAGTGAAAGTGAGAAAGAGAAGCTGATAGAGAGAGAGAGAGAGAGAGAAGCTGTGAGTGAGAGAAAGATAAAGAGAAGCTGTGAGTAAGAGAGAAAGAGAGAAATAGAAGCTATGAGTGAGAGACAGAGAGAGAAGCTGTGAGTGAGTGAGAGAAAGAGAAGCTGTGAGTGAGAGACAGAGAGAAAGAGAAGTTGTTAGTGAGAGAGAGAGAGATTGAAAGAGAAGCTGTGTGAGAGAGAGAGAGAAACTATGAGTGAGAGAGAGAGAAAGAGATGCTGTGAGTGAAAGACAGAGAGAGAAAGAGAAGTTGTTAGTGAGAGAGAGAGAGAGAAAGAGAAGCTGTGAGAGAGAGAGATAGAAGCTGTGAGTGAGAGACAGAGGGAGAAAGAGAAGCTGTGTGTGTGTGAGAGAGAAGCTGTGTGTGAGAGAGAAAGAGAAGCTGTGAGTGAGAGAGAGAGAGAAAGAGAATCTGTGAGTGAGAGAGAGAGAGAAAGAGAAGCTGTGAGAGAGAGAGAAAGAGAAGCTGTGAGTGAGAAACAGAGAGAGAAAGAGAAGTTGTGTGAGAGAGAGAAAGTGATAAGCTGTGAGTGAGAGAGAGAGAAAGAGAAGCTGTGAGTGTGTGTGAGAGAGAGAAAGAAAGCTGTGAGTGAGAGAGAGAGAGAGAGAGAAGGTGTGAGTGTGTGAGAGAGAGAAGGAGAAGTTGTGTGAGAGAGAGATAGAGAAAGAGTAGCTGTGAGAGAGAGAGAGAGAAAGAGAAGCTGTGAGTGTGTGTGAGAGAGAAAGAGAAGTTGTGTGAGAGAGAAAAAAAGAGAAGCTGTGAGTGAGAGTGAAAGAGAGAAATAGAAGCTACGAGTGAGAGAGAGAGACAAGCTGTGAGTGTGTGTGAGAGAGGAAGTGAAGCTGTGAGTGAAAAAGAGAGAAAGAGAAGCTGTGAGTGAGAGATAGAGAGAGAAAGAGAAGCTGTGAGTTAGAGAGAGAGAGAGAATGAGAAGCTGTGTGTGTGAGATAAAGAGAAGCTGTGAATGAGAGAGAGAGAAAGAGAAGCTGTGAGTGAGAGATAGAGAGAGAAAGAGAAGCTGTGAGTGAGAGAGAGAGAGAAAGAGAAGCTATGAGTGAGAGAGAGAGAAGCTGTGAGTGAGAGAGAGAAGCTGTGCGTGAGAGAGAGAGAGAAGCTGTGTGTGTGTGTGTGAGAGAGAAGCTGTGAGTGAGAGAGAGAGAAAGAAAGAGAAGCTGTGTGATAGAGAGAGAGAAGCTGTGAGTGTGAGAGAGAGTGAGATAAAGAGAAGTTGTGAGTGAGTGAGTGAGTGAGAGAAGCTGTGAGTGAAAGAGAGAAAGGGAAGCTGTGAGTGAGAGAGAGAGAGAGAAGCTGTGAGTGAGAGACAGAGAGAGAAAGAGAAGCTGTGTGTGAGAGAGAGTGTGATAAGCTCTGTGTGTGTGTGAGAGAGAAGCTATGAGAGAAAGAGAAAGAGAAGCTGTGAGTGAGAGAGAGAGAGAAGCTGTGAGTGAGAGAGAGAAAGAGAAGCTGTGAGTGAGAGACAGAGAGAGAAAGAAAGGGTGTGAGTGAGAGACAGAGAGAGAAAGAGAAGCTGTGTGTGTGAGAGAGAAAGAGAAGCTGTGAGTGAGAGAGAGAGAAGCTGTGAGTGAAAGTGAGAAAGAGAAGCTGATAGAGAGAGAGAGAGAGAAGCTGTGAGTGAGAGAAAGATAAAGAGAAGCTGTAAGAGAGAAAGAGTGAAATAGAAGCTATGAGTGAGAGACAGAGAGAGAAGCTGTGAGTGAGTGAGAGAGAGAGAAGCTGTGAGTGAGAGACAGAGAGAGAAAGAGAAGTTGTTAGTGAGAGAGAGAGAGAGAGAGAAAGAGAAGCTATGAGAGAGAGAGAGAGAAACTATGAGTGAGAGAGAGAGAGAAGCTGTGAGTGAGAGACAGAGAGATAAAGAGAAGCTGTGAGAGAGAGAGAGAAATAGAAGCTGTGAGAGAGAGAGAGAATGAGAAGCTTTGAGTGAGAGAGAGAAAGAGAGAGAGAAGCTGTGAGTGTGAGAGAGAGTGAGATAAAGAGAAGCTGTGAGTGAGTGAGAGAGAGAGAGAAGCTGTGAGTGAATGTGAGGAAGAGAAGCTGATAGTGAGAGAGAGAGAGAGAAGCTGTGAGTGAGAGAAAGAGAAAGAGAAGCTGTGAGTAAGAGAGAAAGAGAGAAATAGAAGCTATGAGTGAGAGACAGAGAGAGAAGCTGTGAGTGAGTGAGAGAGAGAGAAGTTGTGTGAGAGAGAGAGAGAAAAAGAGAAGCTGTGAGTGTGTGAGAGAGAGAAAGAGAAGCTGTAAGTGAGTGAGAGAAAGAGAAGCTGTGAGTGTGAGAGAGAGAAAGAGAAGCTGTGAGTGAGAGAGAGAGTGAGAAGTTGTGAGTGAGAGAGAGAGAGAAAGAGATGCTGTGAGTGAGAGACAGAGAGAGAAAGAGAAGTTGTTAGTGAGAGAGAGAGAGAGAGAGAGAAGCTGTGAGTGACAGAGAGAAAGAGTAGCTGTGTGAGAGAGAGAGAAGCTGTGAGTGAGAGACAGAGAGATAAAGAGAAGCTGTGAGAAAGAGAGAGAATGAGAAGCTGTGTGTGAGAGAGAAAGAGAAGTTGTTATTGAGAGAGAGAGAGAGAGAAAGAGCTGTGAGAGAGAGAAAGAGAAAGAGAAGCTGTGTGTGAGAGAGAAAGAGAAGCTGTGAGTGAGAGAGAGAGAGAGAAAGAGAAGCTGTGTGAGAGAGAGAGTGATAAGCTGTGAGGGAGAGAGAGAGAAAGAGAAGCTGTGAGTGACAGACAGTGAGAGAGAGTAGCTGTGTGAGAGAGAGAGAGCAAGAGAAGCTGTGAGTGTGAGAGAGAGAGAGAAAGAAAGCTGTGAGTGAGAGAGAGAGAAAGAGAAAGAGAAGCTGTGAGTGAGAGAGAGAGAGAAGGAGAAGTTGTGTGTGAGAGAGAGATAGAGAAAGAGAACCTGTGTGAGAGAGAGAGTGATAAGCTGTGAGGGAGAGAGAGAGAGAAAGAGAAGCTGTGAGTGAGAGACAGTGAGAGAGAGTAGCTGTGTGTGTGAGAGAGAAAGAGAACCTGTGAGTGAGAGAAAGAGAGAAAGAGAAGCTTTGAGTGAGAGACAGAGAGAGAAAGAGAAGCTGTGTGAGAGAGAGAGAGTGATAAGCTGTGAGTGAGAGAGAGAGAGAAAGAGAATCTGTGAGTGAGAGACAGAGAGAGAGAGTAGCTGTATGTGTGTGTGTGAGAGAGAGCAAGAGAATCTGTGAGTGAGAGGGAGAGAAAAAGAGAAGCTGTGAGTGACAGAGAAAGAGAGAAAGAGAAGCTGTGAGTGAGAGAGAGTGAGAAGCTATGAGAGAGAGAGCAAGAGAAGCTGTGAGTGAGAGAGAAAGAGAAGCTGTGAGTGAGAAAGAGAGAGAAAGAGAAGCTGTGAGTGAGAAGACAGAGAGAGAAAGAGAAGCTGTTGAGAGAGAGAGAGAGAGAAAGAGAAGCTGTGAGTGAGAGAGTGAGAGAAAGAGAAGCTGTGAGTGTGTGTGAGAGAGAAAGAGAAGCTGTGAGAGAGAGAGAAAAAGAGAAGCTGTGAGTGAGAGAGAGAGAGAGAACGAGAAGCTGTGTGTGAGAGAGAAAGAGAAGCTGTGAGTGAGAGAGAGAGAAAGAGAAGCTGTGAGTGCGAGATAGAGAGAGAAAGAGAAGCTGTGAGTGAGTGAGAGAGAGAGAATGAGAAGCTGTGTGTGTGAGATTAAGAGAAGCTGTGAGTGAGAGAGAGAGAGAAAGAGAAGCTGTGAGTGAGAGAGAGAAAGAGAAGCTGTGAGAGAGAGAGAATGAGAAGCTGTGAGTGAGAGAGAGAAAGAGAGAGAGAAGCTGTGAGTGTGAGAGAGAGTGAGATAAAGAGAAGCTGTGAGTGAGTGTGAGAGAGAGAGAAGCTGTGTGAAAGTGAGAAAGAGAAGCTGATAGTGAGAGAGAGTGAAGCTGTGAGTGAGAGAAAGAGAAAGAGAAGCTGTGAGTAAGAGAGAAAGAGAGAAATAGAAGCTATGAGTGAGTGACAGAGAGAGAAGCTGTGAGTGTGAGAGAGAGAGTTGTGTGAGAGAGAGAGAAAAAGAGAAGCTGTGAGTGAGAGAGAGAGAGAAAGAGAAGCTGTAAGTGAGTGAGAGAAAGAGAAGCTGTGAGTGTGTGAGAGAGAAAGAGAAGCTGTGAGTGAGAGACAGAGAGAGAAAGAGAAGTTGTTAGTGAGAGAGAGAGAGAGAAAGAGAAGCTGTGAGAGAGAGAGAGAGAAAGAGAAGCTGTGAGAGAGAGAGATAGAAGCTGTGAGTGAGAGACAGAGAGAGAAAGAGAAGCTGTGTGTGTGTGTGAGAGAGAAGCTGTGTGTGAGAGAGAAAGAGAAGCTCTGAGTGAGAGAGAGAGAGAAAGAGAATCTGTGAGTGAGAGAGAGAGAGAAAGAGAAGCTGTGAGAGAGAGAGAAAGAGAAGCTGTGAGTGAGAAACAGAGAGAGAAAGAGAAGCTGTGTGTGAGAGAGAGAGTGATAAGCTGTGAGTGAGAGAGAGAGAAAGAGAAGCTGTGAGTGTGTGTGTGAGAGAGAAAGAAAGCTGTGAGTGAGAGAGAGAGAAAGAGAAGGTGTGAGTGTGTGAGAGAGAGAAGGAGAAGTTGTGTGAGAGAGAGATAGAGAAAGAGTAGCTGTGAGAGAGAGAGAGAGAAAGAGAAGCTGTGAGTGTGTGTGAGAGAGAAAGAGAAGTTGTGTGAGAGAGAGAAAAAGAGAAGCTGTGAGTGAGAGTGAAAGAGAGAAATAGAAGCTACGAGTGAGAGAGAGAGAGAAGCTGTGAGTGTGTGAGAGAGAGGAAGTGAAGCTGTGAGTGAAAAAGAGAGAAAGAGAAGCTGTGAGTGAGAGATAGAGAGAGAAAGAGAAGCTGTGAGTTAGAGAGAGAGAGAATGAGAAGCTGTGTGTGTGAGATAAAGAGAAGCTGTGAGTGAGAGAGAGAGAAAGAGAAGCTGTGAGTGAGAGATAGAGAGAGAAAGAGAAGCTGTGAGTGAGAGAGAGAGAGAGAAAGAGAATCTATGAGTGAGAGAGAGAGAAGCTGTGAGTGAGAGAGAGAAGCTGTGCGTGAGAGAGAGAGAGAAGCTGTGTGTGTGTGAGAGAGAGAGAAGCTGTGAGTGAGAGAGAGAGAGAGAAAGAGAAGCTGTGTGATAGAGAGAGAGAAGCTGTGAGTGTGAGAGAGAGTGAGATAAAGAGAAGTTGTTAGTGAGTGAGTGAGTGAGAGAAGCTGTGAGTGAAAGAGAGAAATGGAAGCTGTGAGTGAGAGAGAGAGAGAGAAGCTGTGAGTGAGAGACAGAGAGAGAAAGAGAAGCTGTGTGTGAGAGAGAGTGTGATAAGCTCTGTGTGTGTGAGAGAGAGAAGCTATGAGTGAGAGAAAGAGAAAGAGAAGATGTGAGTGAGAGAGAGAGAGAAGCTGTGAGTGAGAGAGAGAAAGAGAAGCTGTGAGTGAGAGACAGAGAGAGAAAGAAAGGGTGTGAGTGAGAGACAGAGAGAGAAAGAGAAGCTGTGTGTGTGAGAGAGAAAGAGAAGCTGTGAGTGAGAGAGAGAGAAGCTGTGAGTGAAAGTGAGAAAGAGAAGCTGATAGAGAGAGAGAGAGAGAGAAGCTGTGAGTGAGAGAAAGATAAAGAGAAGCTGTGAGTAAGAGAGAAAGAGAGAAATAGAAGCTATGAGTGAGAGACAAAGAGAGAAGCTGTGAGTGAGTGAGAGAAAGAGAAGCTGTGAGTGAGAGACAGAGAGAGAAAGAGAAGTTGTTAGTGAGAGAGAGAGAGATTGAAAGAGAAGCTGTGAGAGAGAGAGAGAGAAACTATGAGTGAGAGAGAGAGAAAGAGATGCTGTGAGTGAAAGACAGAGAGAGAAAGAGAAGTTGTTAGTGAGAGAGAGAGAGAGAAAGAGAAGCTGTGAGAGAGAGAGATAGAAGCTGTGAGTGAGAGACAGAGGGAGAAAGAGAAGCTGTGTGTGTGTGAGAGAGAGAAGCTGTGTGTGAGAGAGAAAGAGAAGCTGTGAGTGTGAGAGAGAGAGAAAGAGAATCTGTGAGTGAGAGAGAGAGAGAAAGAGAAGCTGTGAGAGAGAGAGAAAGAGAAGCTGTGAGTGAGAAACAGAGAGAGAAAGAGAAGTTGTGTGTGAGAGAGAAAGTGATAAGCTGTGAGTGAGAGAGAGAGAAAGAGAAGCTGTGAGTGTGTGTGAGAGAGAGAAAGAAAGCTGTGAGTGAGAGAGAGAGAGAAAGAGAAGGTGTGAGTGTGTGTGAGAGAGAAGGAGAAGTTGTGTGAGAGAGAGATAGAGAAAGAGTAGCTGTGAGAGAGAGAGAGAGAAAGAGAAGCTGTGAGTGTGTGTGAGAGAGAAAGAGAAGTTGTGTGAGAGAGAAAAAAAGAGAAGCTGTGAGTGAGAGTGAAAGAGAGAAATAGAAGCTACGAGTGAGAGAGAGAGACAAGCTGTGTGTGTGTGTGAGAGAGGAAGTGAAGCTGTGAGTGAAAAAGAGAGAAAGAGAAGCTGTGAGTGAGAGATAGAGAGAGAAAGAGAAGCTGTGAGTTGGAGAGAGAGAGAATGAGAAGCTGTGTGTGTGAGATAAAGAGAAGCTGTGAATGAGAGAGAGAGAAAGAGAAGCTGTGAGTGAGAGATAGAGAGAGAAAGAGAAGCTGTGAGTGAGAGAGAGAGAGAAAGAGAAGCTATGAGTGAGAGAGAGAGAGAAGCTGTGAGTGTGAGAGAGAAGCTGTGCGTGAGAGAGAGAGAGAAGCTGTGTGTGTGTGTGTGTGAGAGAGAAGCTGTGAGTGAGAGAGAGAGAAAGAAAGAGAAGCTGTGTGATAGAGAGAGAGAAGCTGTGAGTGTGAGAGAGAGTGAGATAAAGAGAAGTTGTGAGTGAGTGAGTGAGTGAGAGAAGCTGTGAGTGAAAGAGAGAAAGGGAAGCTGTGAGTGAGAGAGAGAGAGAGAAGCTGTGAGTGAGAGACAGAGAGAGAAAGAGAAGCTGTGTGTGAGAGAGAGTGTGATAAGCTCTGTGTGTGTGTGAGAGAGAAGCTATGAGGGAAAGAGAAAGAGAAGCTGTGAGTGAGAGAGAGAGAGAAGCTGTGAGTGAGAGAGAGAAAGAGAAGCTGTGAGTGAGAGACAGAGAGAGAAAGAAAGGGTGTGAGTGAGAGACAGAGAGAGAAAGAGAAGCTGTGTGTGTGAGAGAGAAAGAGAAGCTGTGAGTGAGAGAAAGAGAGAAAGAGAAGCTTTGAGTGAGAGACAGAGAGAGAAAGAGAAGCTGTGTGAGAGAGAGAGAGTGATAAGCTGTGAGTGAGAGAGAGAGAGAAAGAGAAGCTGTGAGTGAGAGACAGAGAGAGAGAGTAGCTGTATGTGTGTGTGAGAGAGAGAGCAAGAGAATCTGTGAGTGAGAGGGAGAGAAAAAGAGAAGCTGTGAGTGACAGAGAAAGAGAGAAAGAGAAGCTGTGAGTGAGAGAGAGTGAGAAGCTATGAGAGAGAGAGCAAGAGAAGCTGTGAGTGAGAGAGAAAGAGAAGCTGTGAGTGAGAAAGAGAGAGAAAGAGAAGCTGTGAGTGAGAAGACAGAGAGAGAAAGAGAAGCTGTTGAGAGAGAGAGAGAGAAAGAGAAGCTGTGAGTGAGAGAGTGAGAGAAAGAGAAGCTGTGAGTGTGTGTGAGAGAGAAAGAGAAGCTGTGAGAGAGAGAGAAAAAGAGAAGCTGTGAGTGAGAGAGAGAGAGAACGAGAAGCTGTGTGTGAGAGAGAAAGAGAAGCTGTGAGTGAGAGAGAGAGAAAGAGAAGCTGTGAGTGCGAGATAGAGAGAGAAAGAGAAGCTGTGAGTGAGTGAGAGAGAGAGAATGAGAAGCTGTGTGTGTGAGATTAAGAGAAGCTGTGAGTGAGAGAGAGAGAGAAAGAGAAGCTGTGAGTGAGAGAGAGAAAGAGAAGCTGTGAGAGAGAGAGAATGAGAAGCTGTGAGTGAGAGAGAGAAAGAGAGAGAGAAGCTGTGAGTGTGAGAGAGAGTGAGATAAAGAGAAGCTGTGAGTGAGTGTGAGAGAGAGAGAAGCTGTGTGAAAGTGAGAAAGAGAAGCTGATAGTGAGAGAGAGTGAAGCTGTGAGTGAGAGAAAGAGAAAGAGAAGCTGTGAGTAAGAGAGAAAGAGAGAAATAGAAGCTATGAGTGAGAGACAGAGAGAGAAGCTGTGAGTGTGAGAGAGAGAGTTGTGTGAGAGAGAGAGAAAAAGAGAAGCTGTGAGTGAGAGAGAGAGAGAAAGAGAAGCTGTAAGTGAGTGAGAGAAAGAGAAGCTGTGAGTGTGTGAGAGAGAAAGAGAAGCTGTGAGTGAGAGACAGAGAGAGAAAGAGAAGTTGTTAGTGAGAGAGAGAGAGAGAAAGAGAAGCTGTGAGAGAGAGAGAGAGAAAGAGAAGCTGTGAGAGAGAGAGATAGAAGCTGTGAGTGAGAGACAGAGAGAGAAAGAGAAGCTGTGTGTGTGTGAGAGAGAGAAGCTGTGTGTGAGAGAGAAAGAGAAGCTGTGAGTGAGAGAGAGAGAGAAAGAGAATCTGTGAGTGAGAGAGAGAGAGAAAGAGAAGCTGTGAGAGAGAGAGAAAGAGAAGCTGTGAGTGAGAAACAGAGAGAGAAAGAGAAGCTGTGTGTGAGAGAGAGAGTGATAAGCTGTGAGTGAGAGAGAGAGAAAGAGAAGCTGTGAGTGTGTGTGTGAGAGAGAAAGAAAGCTGTGAGTGAGAGAGAGAGAAAGAGAAGGTGTGAGTGTGTGAGAGAGAGAAGGAGAAGTTGTGTGAGAGAGAGATAGAGAAAGAGTAGCTGTGAGAGAGAGAGAGAGAAAGAGAAGCTGTGAGTGTGTGAGAGAGAGAAAGAGAAGTTGTGTGAGAGAGAGAAAAAGAGAAGCTGTGAGTGAGAGTGAAAGAGAGAAATAGAAGCTACGAGTGAGAGAGAGAGAGAAGCTGTGAGTGTGTGAGAGAGAGAGGAAGTGAAGCTGTGAGTGAAAAAGAGAGAAAGAGAAGCTGTGAGTGAGAGATAGAGAGAGAAAGAGAAGCTGTGAGTTAGAGAGAGAGAGAATGAGAAGCTGTGTGTGTGAGATAAAGAGAAGCTGTGAGTGAGAGAGAGAGAAAGAGAAGCTGTGAGTGAGAGATAGAGAGAGAAAGAGAAGCTGTGAGTGAGAGAGAGAGAGAAAGAGAATCTATGAGTGAGAGAGAGAGAAGCTGTGAGTGAGAGAGAGAAGCTGTGCGTGAGAGAGAGAGAGAAGCTGTGTGTGTGTGAGAGAGAGAGAAGCTGTGAGTGAGAGAGAGAGAGAGAAAGAGAAGCTGTGTGATAGAGAGAGAGAAGCTGTGAGTGTGAGAGAGAGTGAGATAAAGAGAAGTTGTTAGTGAGTGAGTGAGTGAGAGAAGCTGTGAGTGAAAGAGAGAAATGGAAGCTGTGAGTGAGAGAGAGAGAGAGAAGCTGTGAGTGAGAGACAGAGAGAGAAAGAGAAGCTGTGTGTGAGAGAGAGTGTGATAAGCTCTGTGTGTGTGAGAGAGAGAAGCTATGAGTGAGAGAAAGAGAAAGAGAAGATGTGAGTGAGAGAGAGAGAGAAGCTGTGAGTGAGAGAGAGAAAGAGAAGCTGTGAGTGAGAGACAGAGAGAGAAAGAAAGGGTGTGAGTGAGAGACAGAGAGAGAAAGAGAAGCTGTGTGTGTGTGAGAGAAAGAGAAGCTGTGAGTGAGAGAGAGAGAAGCTGTGAGTGAAAGTGAGAAAGAGAAGCTGATAGAGAGAGAGAGAGAGAGAAGCTGTGAGTGAGAGAAAGATAAAGAGAAGCTGTGAGTAAGAGAGAAAGAGAGAAATAGAAGCTATGAGTGAGAAACAGAGAGAGAAGCTGTGAGTGAGTGAGAGAAAGAGAAGCTGTGAGTGAGAGACAGAGAGAGAAAGAGAAGTTGTTAGTGAGAGAGAGAGAGATTGAAAGAGAAGCTGTGAGAGAGAGAGAGAGAAACTATGAGTGAGAGAGAGAGAAAGAGATGCTGTGAGTGAAAGACAGAGAGAGAAAGAGAAGTTGTTAGTGAGAGAGAGAGAGAGAAAGAGAAGCTGTGAGAGAGAGAGATAGAAGCTGTGAGTGAGAGACAGAGGGAGAAAGAGAAGCTGTGTGTGTGTGAGAGAGAGAAGCTGTGTGTGAGAGAGAAAGAGAAGCTGTGAGTGAGAGAGAGAGAGAAAGAGAATCTGTGAGTGAGAGAGAGAGAGAAAGAGAAGCTGTGAGAGAGAGAGAAAGAGAAGCTGTGAGTGAGAAACAGAGAGAGAAAGAGAAGTTGTGTGTGAGAGAGAAAGTGATAAGCTGTGAGTGAGAGAGAGAGAAAGAGAAGCTGTGAGTGTGTGTGAGAGAGAGAAAGAAAGCTGTGAGTGAGAGAGAGAGAGAAAGAGAAGGTGTGAGTGTGTGAGAGAGAGAAGGAGAAGTTGTGTGAGAGAGAGATAGAGAAAGAGTAGCTGTGAGAGAGAGAGAGAGAAAGAGAAGCTGTGAGTGTGTGTGAGAGAGAAAGAGAAGTTGTGTGAGAGAGAAAAAAAGAGAAGCTGTGAGTGAGAGTGAAAGAGAGAAATAGAAGCTACGAGTGAGAGAGAGAGACAAGCTGTGAGTGTGTGTGAGAGAGGAAGTGAAGCTGTGAGTGAAAAAGAGAGAAAGAGAAGCTGTGAGTGAGAGATAGAGAGAGAAAGAGAAGCTGTGAGTTAGAGAGAGAGAGAATGAGAAGCTGTGTGTGTGAGATAAAGAGAAGCTGTGAATGAGAGAGAGAGAAAGAGAAGCTGTGAGTGAGAGATAGAGAGAGAAAGAGAAGCTGTGAGTGAGAGAGAGAGAGAAAGAGAAGCTATGAGTGAGAGAGAGAGAAGCTGTGAGTGAGAGAGAGAAGCTGTGCGTGAGAGAGAGAGAGAAGCTGTGTGTGTGTGTGTGTGAGAGAGAAGCTGTGAGTGAGAGAGAGAGAAAGAAAGAGAAGCTGTGTGATAGAGAGAGAGAAGCTGTGAGTGTGAGAGAGAGTGAGATAAAGAGAAGTTGTGAGTGAGTGAGTGAGTGAGAGAAGCTGTGAGTGAAAGAGAGAAAGGGAAGCTGTGAGTGAGAGAGAGAGAGAGAAGCTGTGAGTGAGAGACAGAGAGAGAAAGAGAAGCTGTGTGTGAGAGAGAGTGTGATAAGCTCTGTGTGTGTGTGAGAGAGAAGCTATGAGGGAAAGAGAAAGAGAAGCTGTGAGTGAGAGAGAGAGAGAAGCTGTGAGTGAGAGAGAGAAAGAGAAGCTGTGAGTGAGAGACAGAGAGAGAAAGAAAGGGTGTGAGTGAGAGACAGAGAGAGAAAGAGAAGCTGTGTGTGAGAGAGAAAGAGAAGCTGTGAGTGAGAGAGAGAGAAGCTGTGAGTGAAAGTGAGAAAGAGAAGCTGATAGAGAGAGAGAGAGAGAAGCTGTGAGTGAGAGAAAGATAAAGAGAAGCTGTGAGTAAGAGAGAAAGAGAGAAATAGAAGCTATGAGTGAGAGACAGAGAGAAGCTGTGAGTGAGTGAGAGAGAGAGAAGCTGTGAGTGAGAGACAGAGAGAGAAAGAGAAGTTTTTAGTGAGAGAGAGAGAGAGAGAGAGAAAGAGAAGCTATGAGAGAGAGAGAGAGAGAAACTATGAGTGAGAGAGAGAGAGAAGCTGTGAGTGAGAGACAGAGAGATAAAGAGAAGCTGTGAGAGAGAGAGAGAAAGAGAAGCTGTGAGAGAGAGAGAGAATGAGAAGCTTTGAGTGAGAGAGAGAAAGAGAGAGAGAAGCTGTGAGTGTGAGAGAGAGTCAGATAAAGAGAAGCTGTGAGTGAGTGAGAGAGAGAGAGAAGCTGTGAGTGAAAGTGAGAAAGAGAAGCTGATAGTGAGAGAGAGAGAGAGAAGCTGTGAGTGAGAGAAAGAGAAGCTGTGAGTAAGAGAGAAAGAGAGAAATAGAAGCTATGAGTGAGAGACAGAGAGAGAAGCTGTGAGTGAGTGAGAGAGAGAGAAGTTGTGTGAGAGAGAGAGAAAAAGAGAAGCTGTGAGTGTGTGTGAGAGAGAAAGAGAAGCTGTAAGTGAGTGAGAGAAAGAGAACCTGTGAGTGTGTGAGAGAGAAAGAGAACCTGTGAGTGAGAGAGAGAGTGAGAAGCTGTGAGTGAGAGAGAGAGAGAAATTGATGCTGTGAGTGAGAGACAGAAAGAGAAGTTGTTAGTGAGAGAGAGAGAGAGAGAGAGAGAAGCTGTGAGAGAGAGAGAAAGAGAAGCTGTGAGAGAGAGAGAGAAGCTGTGAGTGAGAGACAGAGAGATAAAGAGAAGCTGTGAGAGAGAGAGAATGAAAAGGTGTGTGTGAGAGAGAAAGAGAAGTTGTTATTGAGAGAGAGAGAGAGAGAGAAAGAGCTGTGAGAGAGAGAAAGAGAAAGAGAAGCTGTGTGTGAGAGAGAAAGAGAAGCTGTGAGTGAGAGAGAGAGAGAGAGAAAGAGAAGCTGTGTGAGAGAGAGAAAGAGAAGCTGTGAGTGAGAGACAGAGAGAGAAAGAGAAGCTGTGTGAGAGAGAGAGAGTGATAAGCTGTGAGGGCGAGAGAGAGAGAAAGAGAAGCTGTGAGTGAGAGACAGTGAGAGAGAGTAGCTGTGAGAGAGAGAGAGAGCAAGAGAAGCTGTGAGTGTGTGTGTGAGAGCGAAAGAAAGCTGTGAGTGAGAGAGAGAGAGAGAAAGAGAAGCTGTGAGTGAGAGAGAGAGAGAAGGAGAAGTTGTGTGAGAGAGAGAAAGAGAAGCTGTGAGTGTGTGTGAGAGAGAAAGTGAAGTTGTGAGAGAGAGAGAAAAAGAGAAGCTGTGAGTGAGAGTGAAAGAGAGAAATAGAAGCTACGAGTGAGAGAGAGAGAAGCTGTGAGTGTGTGAGAGAGAGGAAGTGAAGCTGTGAGTGAAAAAGAGAGAAAGTGAAGCTGTGAGTGAGAGATAGAGAGAGAAAGAGAAGCTGTGAGTTAGAGAGAGAGAGAGAACGAGAAGCTGTGTGTGTGAGAGAGAGTATCTGTGAGTGAGAGAGAGAGAGAAAGAGAAGCTATGAGTGAGAGAGAGAGAAACTGTGAGTGAGAGAGAGAAGCTGTGCGTGAGAGAGAGAGAGAGAGAAGCTGTGTGTGTCTGTGAGAGAGAGAGAAGCTGTGAGAGAGAGAGAGAGAGAAGCTGTGTGATAGAGAGAGAAGCTGTGAGTGTGAGACAGAGTGAGATAAAGAGAAGTTGTGAGTGAGAGAGAGAGAGAGAGAAGCTGTGAGTGAGAGACAGAGAGAGAAAGAGAAGCTGTGTGTGTGAGAGAGAGTGATAAGCTGTGTGTGTGTGAGAGAGAAGCTGTGAGTGAGTGAGAGAGAAAGAGAAGCTGTGAGTGAGTGAGAGAGAGAAGCTGTGAGTGAGAGAGAGAAAGAGAAGCTGTGAGTGAGAGACAGAGGGAGAAAGAAAGGGGGTGAGTGCGAGAGAGAGAAAGAGAAGCTGTGAGAGAGAGAGAGAAAGAGAAGCTGTGAGTGAGAAAGAGAGAGAAAGAGAAGCTGTGAGTGAGAGACAGAGAGAGAAAGAGAAGCTGTGTGTGTGAGAGAGAAAGAGAAGCTGTGAGTGAGAGAGAGAGTAGCTGTGAGTGAAAGTGAGAAATAGAAGCTGATAGTGTGAGAGAGAGAGAGAAGCTGTGAGTGAGAGAAAGAGAAAGAGAAGCTGTGAGTAAGAGAGAAAAAGAGAAATAGAAGCTATGAGTGAGAGACAGAGAGAGAAGCTGTGAGTGAGTGAGAGAGAGAGAAGCTGTGTGAGAGAGAGAGAGAAAAAGACAAGCTGTGAGAGAGAGAGAGAGAGAGAAGCTGTAAGTGAGTGAGAGAAGGAGAAGCTGTGAGTGTGTGTGAGAGAAAGAGAAGCTGTGAGTGAGAGAGAGAGAGAGAGAAAGAGAAGTTGTTAGTGAGAGAGAGAGAGAGAAAGAGAAGCTTTGAGAGAGAGAGAGAGAGAGAAGCTGTGAGTGAGAGAGAGAAGCTGTGAGTGAGAGACAGAGAGATAAAGAGAAGCTGAGAGAGAGAGTGAGAAAGAGAAGCTGTGAGAGAGAGAGAATGAGAAGCTGGGTGAGAGGGAGAGAGAAAGAGAGAAATAGAAGCTACGAGTGAGAGAGAGAGAGAAGCTGTGAGTGTGTGAGAGAGGGTGAAGCTGTGAGTGAAAAAGAGAGAAAGTGAAGCTGTGAGTGAGAGATAGAGAGAGAAAGAGAAGCTGTGAGTTAGAGAGAGAGAACGAGAAGCTGTGTGTGTGAGATAAAGAGAAGCTGTGAGTGAGAGAGAGAGAGAGAAAGAGAAGCTGTGAGTGAGAGATAGAGAGAGAAAGAGAAGCTGTGAGTGAGAGAGACAGAGAGAATCTGTGAGTGAGAGAGAGAGAGAAAGAGAAGCTATGAGTGAGATAGAGAGAAGCTGTGAGTGAGAGAGAGAAGCTGTGCGTGAGAGAGAGAGAGAGAAGCTGTGTGTGTGTGTGAGAGAGAGAGAAGCTGTGAGTGAGAGAGAGAGAGAAAGAGAGGCTGTGTGATAGAGAGAGATAAGCTGTGAGTGTGAGAGAGAGTGAGATAAAGAGAAGTTGTGAGTGAGTGAGTGAGTGAGAGAAGCTGTGAGTGAAAGAGAGAAAGAGAAGCTGTGAGTGAGAGAGAGAGAGAGAAGCTGTGAGTGAGAGACAGAGAGAGAAAGAGAAGCTGTGTGAGAGAGAGAGAGTGATAAGCTGTGTGTGTGTGAGAGAGAAGCTGTGAGTGAGAGAGAGAGAAAGAGAAGCTGTGAGTGAGTGAGAGAGAGAAGCTTAGAGTGAGAGAGAGAAAGAGAAGTTGTTATTGAGAGAGAGTGAGAGAGAAAGAGCTGTGAGAGAGAGAAAGAGAAAGAGAAGCTGTGTGTGAGAGAGAAAGAGAAGCTGTGAGTGAGAGAGAGAGAGAGAAAGAGAAGCTGTGAGAGAGAAAGAAAGAGAAGCTGTGAGTGAGAGACAGATAGAGAAAGAGAAGCGGTGTGAGAGAGAGAGTGATAAGCTGTGAGGGAGAGAGAGAGAGAAAGAGAAGCTGTGAGTGAGAGACAGTGAGAGAGAGTAGCTGTGAGAGAGAGAGAGAAAGAGAACCTGTGAGTGAGAGAAAGAGAGAAAGAGAAGCTGTGAGTGAGAGACAGAGAGAGAAAGAGAAGCTGTGTGTGAGAGAGAGAGTGATAAGCTGTGAGTGAGAGAGAGAGAGAAAGAGAAGCTGTGAGTGAGAGACAGAGAGAGAGAGTAGCTGTATGTGTGTGTGAGAGAGAGAGCAAGAGAATCTGTGAGTGAGAGAGAGAGAAAAAGAGAAGCTGTGAGTGACAGAGAAAAAGAGAAAGAGAAGCTGTGAGTGAGAGAGACTGAGAAGCTATGAGAGAGAGAGCAAGAGAAGCTGTGAGTGAGAGAGAGAAAGAGAAGCTGTGAGTGAGAAAGAGAGAGAAAGAGAAGCTGTGAGTGAGAAGACAGAGAGAGAAAGAGAAGCTGTTGAGAGAGAGAGATAGAGAAAGAGAAGCTGTGAGTGAGAGAGAAAGAGAAAGAGAAGCTGTGAGTGTGTGTGAGAGAGAAAGAGAAGCTGTAAGAGAGAGAGAAAAAGAGAAGCTGTGAGTGAGAGAGAGAGAGAGAACGAGAAGCTGTGTGTGTGAGAGAAAGAGAAGCTGTGAGTGAGAGAGAGAGAGAAAGAGAAGCTGTGAGTGTGAGATAGAGAGAGAAAGAGAAGCTGTGAGTGAGTGAGAGAGAGAGAATGAGAAGCTGTGTGTGTGAGATTAAGAGAAGCTGTGAGTGAGAGAGAGAGAAAAAGAGAAGCTGTGAGTGAGAGAGAGAAAGAGAAGCTGTGAGAGAGAGAGAATGAGAAGCTGTGAGTGAGAGAGAGAAAGAGAGAGAGAAGCTGTGAGTGTGAGAGAGAGTGAGATAAAGAGAAGCTGTGAGTGAGTGTGAGAGAGAGAGAAGCTGTGAGTGAAAGTGAGAAAGAGAAGCTGATAGTGAGAGAGAATGAAGCTGTGAGTGAGAGAAAGAGAAAGAGAAGCTGTGAGTAAGAGAGAAATAGAAGCTATGAGTGAGAGACAGAGAGAGAAGCTGTGAGTGAGTGAGAGAGAGAGAAGTTGTGTAAGAGAGAGAGAAAAAGAGAAGCTGTGAGTGCGAGAGAGAGAGAAAGAGAAGCTGTAAGTGAGTGAGAGAAAGAGAAGCTGTGAGTGTGAGAGAGAGAAAGAGAAGCTGTGAGTGAGAGAGAGAGTGAGAAGCTGTGAGTGAGAGAGAGAGAAAGAGATGCTGTGAGTGAGAGACAGAGAGAGAAAGAGAAGTTGTTAGTGAGAGAGAGAGAGAGAAAGAGAAGCTGTGTGAGAGAGAGAGAGAAAGAGAAGCTGTGAGAGAGAGAGATAGAAGCTGTGAGTGAGAGACAGAGAGAGAAAGAGAAGCTGTGTGTGTGTGAGAGAGAGAAGCTGTGTGTGAGAGAGAAAAAGAAGCTGTGAGTGAGAGAGAGAGAGAGAAAGAGAATCTGTGAGTGAGAGAGAGAGAGAAAGAGAAGCTGTGAGAGAGAGAGAAAGAGAAGCTGTGAGTGAGAAACAGAGAGAGAAAGAGAAGCTGTGTGAGAGAGAGAGAGTGATAAGCTGGGAGTGAGAGAGAGAGAAAGAGAAGCTGTGAGTGTGTGTGTGAGAGAGAAAGAAAGCTGTGAGTGAGAGAGAGAGAGAAAGAGAAGGTGTGAGTGTGTGTGAGAGAGAAGGAGAAGTTGTGTGAGAGAGAGATAGAGAAAGAGTAGCTGTGAGAGAGAGAGAGAAAGAAAGAGAGGCTGTGAGTGTGTGAGAGAGAGAAAGAGAAGTTGTGTGAGAGAGAGAAAAAGAGAAGCTGTGAGTGAGAGTGAAAGAGAGAAATAGAAGCTACGAGTGAGAGAGAGAGAGAAGCTGTGAGTGTGTGAGAGAGAGGAAGTGAAGCTGTGAGTGAAAAAGAGAGAAAGAGAAGCTGTGAGTGAGAGATAGAGAGAGAAAGAGAAGCTGTGAGTTAGAGAGAGAGAGAGAATGAGAAGCTGTGTGTGTGAGATAAAGAGAAGCTGTGAGTGAGAGAGAGAGAAAGAGAAGCTGTGAGTGAGAGATAGAGAGAGAAAGAGAAGCTGTGAGTGAGAGAGAGAGAGAGAGAAAGAGAAGCTATGAGTGAGAGAGAGAGAGAAGCTGTGAGTGAGAGAGAGAAGCTGTGCGTGAGAGAGAGAGAGAAGCTGTGTGTGTGTGTGTGAGAGAGAAGCTGTGAGTGAGAGAGAGAGAAAGAAAGAGAAGCTGTGTGATAGAGAGAGAGAAGCTGTGAGTGTGAGAGAGAGTGAGATAAAGAGAAGTTGTGAGTGAGTGAGTGAGTGAGAGAAGCTGTGAGTGAAAGAGAGAAAGGGAAGCTGTGAGTGAGAAAGAGAGAGAAGCTGTGAGTGAGAGACAGAGAGAGAAAGAGAAGCTGTGTGTGAGAGAGAGTGTGATAAGCTCTGTGTGTGTGAGAGAGAGAAGCTATGAGTGAGAGAAAGAGAAAGAGAAGCTGTGAGAGAGAGAGAGAAGCTGTGAGTGAGAGAGAGAAAGAGAAGCTGTGAGTGAGAGACAGAGAGAGAAAGAAAGGGTGTGAGTGAGAGACAGAGAGAGAAAGAGAAGCTGTGTGTGTGAGAGAGAAAGAGAAGCTGTGAGTGAGAGAGAGAGAAGCTGTGAGTGAAAGTGAGAAAGAGAAGCTGATAGAGAGAGAGAGAGAGAGAGAAGCTGTGAGTGAGAGAAAGATAAAGAGAAGCTGTGAGTGTGTGTGTGAGAGAGAAAGAAAGCTGTGAGTGAGAGAGAGAGAGAAAGAGAAGGTGTGAGTGTGTGAGAGAGAGAAGGAGAAGTTGTGTGAGAGAGAGATAGAGAAAGAGTAGCTGTGAGAGAGAGAGAGAGAAAGAGAAGCTGTGAGTGTGTGTGAGAGAGAAAGAGAAGTTGTGTGAGAGAGAGAAAAAGAGAAGCTGTGAGTGAGAGTGAAAGAGAGAAATAGAAGCTACGAGTGAGAGAGAGAGACAAGCTGTGAGTGTGTGTGAGAGAGGAAGTGAAGCTGTGAGTGAAAAAGAGAGAAAGAGAAGCTGTGAGTGAGAGATAGAGACAGAAAGAGAAGCTGTGAGTTAGAGAGAGAGAGAGAATGAGAAGCTGTGTGTGTGAGATAAAGAGAAGCTGTGAGTGAGAGAGAGAGAAAGAGAAGCTGTGAGTGAGAGATAGAGAGAGAAAGAGAAGCTGTGAGTGAGAGAGAGAGAGAAAGAGAAGCTATGAGTGAGAGAGAGAGAAGCTGTGAGTGAGAGAGAGAAGATGTGCGTGATAGAGAGAGAGAAGCTGTGTGTGTGTGTGAGAGAGAGAAGCTGTGAGTGAGAGAGAGAGAAAGAAAGAGAAGCTGTGTGATAGAGAGAGAGAAGCTGTGAGTGTGAGAGAGAGTGAGATAAAGAGAAGTTGTGAGTGAGTGAGTGAGTGAGAGAAGCTGTGAGTGAAAGAGAGAAAGGGAAGCTGTGAGTGAGAGAGAGAGAGAGAAGCTGTGAGTGAGAGACAGAGAGAGAAAGAGAAGCTGTGTGTGAGAGAGTGTGTGATAAGCACTGTGTGTGTGAGAGAGAAGCTATGAGTGAGAGAAAGAGAAAGAGAAGCTGTGAGTGAGAGAGAGAGAGAAGCTGTGAGTGAGAGAGAGAAAGAGAAGCTGTGAGTGAGAGACAGAGATAGAAAGAAAGGGTGTGAGTGAGAGACAGAGAGAGAAAGAGAAGCTGTGTGTGTGAGAGAGAAAGAGAAGCTGTGAGTGAGAGAGAGAGAGAGAAGCTGTGAGTGAAAGTGAGAAAGAGAAGCTGATAGAGAGAGAGAGAGAGAAGCTGTGAGTGAGAGAAAGATAAAGAGAAGCTGTGAGTAAGAGAGAAAGAGAGAAATAGAAGCTATGAGTGAGAGACAGAGAGAGAAGCTGTGAGTGAGTGAGAGAGAGAGAAGCTGTGAGTGAGAGACAGAGAGAGAAAGAGAAGTTGTTAGTGTGAGAGAGAGAGAGAGAAAGAGAAGCTGTGTGAGAGAGAGAGAAACTATGAGTGAGAGAGAGAGAGAAGCTGTGAGTGAGAGACAGAGAGATAAAGAGAAGCTGTGAGAGAGAGAGAGAAAGAGAAGCTGTGAGAGAGAGAGAGAATGAGAAGCTTTGAGTGAGAGAGAGAAAGAGAGAGAGAAGCTGTGAGTGTGAGAGAGAGACAGATAAAGAGAAGCTGTGAGTGAGTGAGAGAGAGAGAGAAGCTGTGAGTGAAAGTGAGAAAGAGAAGCTGATAGTGAGAGAGAGAGAAGCTGTGAGTGAGAGAAAGAGAAAGAGAAGCTGTGAGTAAGAGAGAAAGAGAGAAATAGAAGCTATGAGTGAGAGACAGAGAGAGAAGCTGTGAGTGAGTGAGAGAGAGAGAAGTTGTGTGAGAGAGAGAAAAAGAGAAGCTGTGAGTGTGTGAGAGAGAGAAAGAGAAGCTGTAAGTGAGTGAGAGAAAGAGAAGCTGTGAGTGTGTGAGAGAGAAAGAGAAGCTGTGAGTGAGAGAGAGAGTGAGAAGCTGTGAGTGAGAGAGAGAGAGAGAAAGAGATGCTGTGAGTGAGAGACAGAGAAAGAGAAGTTGTTAGTGAGAGAGAGAGAGAGAAGCTGTGAGAGAGAGAGAGAGAGAGAGAAGCTGTGTGAGAGAGAGAGAGAAGCTGTGAGTGAGAGACAGAGAGATAAAGAGAAGCTGTGAGAGAGAGAGAGAATGAAAAGGTGTGTGTGAGAGAGAAAGAGAAGTTGTTATTGAGAGAGAGAGAGAGAGAAAGAAAGAGCTGTGAGAGAGAGAAAGAGAAGCTGTGTGTGAGAGAGAAAGAGAAGCTGTGAGTGAGAGAGAGAGAGAAAGAGAAGCTGTGAGAGAGAGAAAGAGAAGCTTTGAGTGAGAGACAGAGAGAGAAAGAGAAGCTGTGTGAGAGAGAGAGTGATAAGCTGTGAGGGAGAGAGAGAGAGAAAGAGAAGCTGTGAGTGAGAGACAGTGAGAGAGAGTAGCTGTGAGAGAGAGAGAGAGCAAGAGAAGCTGTGAGTGTGTGTGAGAGAAAGAAAGCTGTGAGTGAGAGAGAGAGAGAGAAAGAGAAGCTGTGAGTGAGAGAGAGAGAAGGAGAAGTTGTGTGAGAGAGAGAGATAGAGAAAGAGAAGCTGTGTGAGAGAGAGAAAGAGAAGCTGTGAGTGTGTGTGAGAGAGAAAGTGAAGTTGTGAGAGAGAGAGAAAAAGAGAAGCTATGAGTGAGAGTGAAAGAGAGAAATAGAAGCTACGAGTGAGAGAGAGAGAGAAGCTGTGAGTGTGTGAGAGAGAGGAAGTGAAGCTGTGAGTGAAAAAGAGAGAAAGTGAAGCTGTGAGTGAGAGATAGAGAGAGAAAGAGAAGCTGTGAGTTAGAGAGAGAGAGAGAACGAGAAGCTGTGTGTGTGAGAGAGAGAATCTGTGAGTGAGAGAGAGAGAGAAAGAGAAGCTATTAGTGAGAGAGAGAGAAACTGTGAGTGAGAGAGAGAAGCTGTGCGTGAGAGAGAGAGAGAGAGAGAAGCTGTGTGTGTCTGTGAGAGAGAGAGAAGCTGTGTGTGAGAGAGAGAGAGAAGCTGTGTGATAGAGAGAGAGAGAAGCTGTGAGTGTGAGACAGAGTGAGATAAAGAGAAGTTGTGAGTGAGAGAGAGAGAGAGAAGCTGTGAGTGAGAGACAGAGAGAGAAAGAGAAGCTGTGTGTGAGAGAGAGAGTGATAAGCTGTGTGTGTGTGAGAGAGAAGCTGTGAGTGAGTGAGAGAGAAAGAGAAGCTGTGAGTGAGTGAGAGAGAGAAGCTGTGAGTGAGAGAGAGAAAGAGAAGCTGTGAGTGAGAGACAGAGGGAGAAAGAAAGGGGGTGAGTGCGAGAGAGAGAAAGAGAAGCTGTGTGAGAGAGAGAGAAAGAGAAGCTGTGAGTGAGAAAGAGAGAGAAAGAGAAGCTGTGAGTGAGAGACAGAGAGAGAAAGAGAAGCTGTGTGTGTGAGAGAGAAAGAGAAGCTGTGAGTGAGAGAGAGAGTAGCTGTGAGTGAAAGTGAGAAATAGAAGCTGATAGTGTGAGAGAGAGAGAGAGAGAAGAGTGAGTGAGTGAGAGATAGAGAGAGAAAGAGAAGCTGTGAGTTAGAGAGAGAGAGAACGAGAAGCTGTGTGTGTGAGATAAAGAGAAGCTGTGAGTGAGAGAGAGAGAGAGAGAAAGAGAAGCTGTGAGTGAGAGATAGAGAGAGAAAGAGAAGCTGTGAGTGAGAGAGACAGAGAGAATCTGTGAGTGAGAGAGAGAGAGAAAGAGAAGCTATGAGTGAGATAGAGAGAAGCTGTGAGTGAGAGAGAGAAGCTGTGCGTGAGAGAGAGAGAGAAGCTGTGTGTGTGTGTGTGAGAGAGAGAAGCTGTGAGTGAGAGAGAGAGAGAGAAAGAGAAGCTGTGTGATAGAGAGAGAGAGAAGCTGTGAGTGTGAGAGAGAGTGAGATAAAGAGAAGTTGTGAGTGAGTGAGTGAGTGAGAGAAGCTGTGAGTGAAAGAGAGAAAGAGAAGCTGTGAGTGAGAGAGAGAGAGAAGCTGTGAGTGAGAGACAGAGAGAGAAAGAGAAGCTGTGTGTGAGAGAGAGAGTGATAAGCTGTGTGTGTGAGAGAGAGAAGCTGTGAGTGAGAGAGAGAGAAAGAGAAGCTGTGAGTGAGAGAGAGAGAGAAGCTGAGAGTGAGAGAGAGAAAGAGAAGCTGTGAGTGAGAGACAGAGGGAGAAAGAAAGTGTGTGAGTGCGAGAGAGAGAAATAGAAGCTGTGAGAGAGAGAGAAAGAGAAGCTGTGAGTGAGAAAGAGAGAGAAAGAGAAGCTGTGTGTGTGAGAGAGAAAGAGAAGCTGTGAGTGAGAGAGAGAGAAGCTGTGCGTGAAAGTGAGAAAGAGAAGCTGATAGTGAGAGAGAGAGAGAAGCTGTGAGTGAGAGAAAGAGAAAGAGAAGCTGTGAGTAAGAGAGAAAGAGAGAAATAGAAGCTATGAGTGAGAGACAGAGAGAGAAGCTGTGAGTGAGTGAGAGAGAGAGAAGCTGTGTGAGAGAGAGAGAGAAAAAGAGAAGCTGTGAGAGAGAGAGAGAAAGAGAAGCTGTAAGTGAGTGAGAGAAGGAGAAGCTGTGAGTGTGAGAGAGAGAAAGAGAAGCTGTGTGTGAGAGAGAGAGAGAGAAAGAGAAGTTGTTAGTGAGAGAGAGAGAGAGAAAGAAAGAGAAGCTTTGAGAGAGAGAGAGAGAGAGAAGCTGTGAGTGAGAGAGAGAGAGAAAGAGAAGCTGTGAGTGAGAGAGAAAGAGAGAAAGAGAAGCTGTGAGAGAGAGAGAGTGAGAAGCTATGAGAGAGAGAGAGCAAGAGAAGCTGTGAGTGAGAGAGAGAAAGAGAAGCTGTGAGAAATAGAGAGGAAGAGAAGCTGTGAGTGAGAAGACAGAGAGAGAAAGAGAAGCTGTGTGAGAGAGAGAGAGAGAAAGTGAAGCTGTGAGTGAGAAGAATGAGAAATAAAGAGAAGCTGTGAGTGTGTGTGAGAGAGAAAGAGAAGCTGTGTGAGAGAGAGAAAAAGAGAAGCTGTGAGTGAGAGTGAAAGAGAGTAATAGAAGCTATGAGTGAGAGAGAGAGAAGCTGTGAGTGAGAGAAAGAGAGAGAAAGAGAAGTTGTTAGTGAGAGAGAGAGAAAGAGAAGCTTTGAGAGAGAGAGAGAGAGAAAGAGAAGCTGTGAGTGAGAGAGAGAGAGAAGCTGTGAGTGAGAGACAGAGAGATAAAGAGAAGCTGTGTGAGAGAGAGAAAGAGAAGCTGTGAGTGAGAGAGAGAGAGAGAATGAGAAGCTGTGTGAGAGGGAGAGAGAAAGAGAAGCTGTGAGAGAGAGAGAAAAAGAGAAGCTGTGAGTGAGAGAGAGAGAGAGAACGAGAAGCTGTGTGTGAGAGAGAGTGATAAGCAGTGTGTGTGAGAGAGAGAAGCTGTGAGTGAGAGAGAGAGAAAGAGAAGCTGTGAGTGAGAGAGAGAGAGAAGCTGAGAGTGAGAGAGAGAAAGAGAAGCTGTGAGTGAGAGACAGAGGGAGAAAGAAAGTGTGTGAGTGCGAGAGAGAGAAATAGAAGCTGTGAGAGAGAGAGAAAGAGAAGCTGTGAGTGAGAAAGAGAGAGAAAGAGAAGCTGTGTGTGTGAGAGAGAAAGAGAAGCTGTGAGTGAGAGAGAGAGAAGCTGTGCGTGAAAGTGAGAAAGAGAAGCTGATAGTGAGAGAGAGAGAGAAGCTGTGAGTGAGAGAAAGAGAAAGAGAAGCTGTGAGTAAGAGAGAAAGAGAGAAATAGAAGCTATGAGTGAGAGACAGAGAGAGAAGCTGTGAGTGAGTGAGAGAGAGAGAAGCTGTGTGAGAGAGAGAGAGAAAAAGAGAAGCTGTGAGAGAGAGAGAGAGAAAGAGAAGCTGTAAGTGAGTGAGAGAAGGAGAAGCTGTGAGTGTGTGAGAGAGAAAGAGAAGCTGTGAGAGAGAGAGAGAGAGAGAAAGAGAAGTTGTTAGTGAGAGAGAGAGAGAGAAAGAAAGAGAAGCTTTGAGAGAGAGAGAGAGAGAAGCTGTGAGTGAGAGAGAGAGAAGCTGTGAGTGAGAGACAGAGAGATATAGAGAAGCTGTGAGAGAGTGAGAAAGAGAAGCTGTGTGAGAGAGAATGAGAAGCTGTGTGAGGGAGAGAGAAAGAGAATTTGTTAGTGAGAGAGAGAGAGAAGGAGCTGTGAGAGAGAGAGAGAGCAAGAGAATCTGTGAGTGAGAGGGAGAGAGAAAGAGAAGCTGTGAGTGAGAGAGAAAGAGAGAAAGAGAAGCTGTGAGAGAGAGAGAGTGAGAAGCTATGAGAGAGAGAGAGCAAGAGAAGCTGTGAGTGAGAGAGAGAAAGAGAAGCTGTGAGAAATAGAGAGGAAGAGAAGCTGTGAGTGAGAAGACAGAGAGAGAAAGAGAAGCTGTGTGAGAGAGAGAGAGAGAAAGTGAAGCAGTGAGTGAGAAGGATGAGAAATAAAGAGAAGCTGTGAGTGTGTGTGAGAGAGAAAGAGAAGCTGTGAGAGAGAGAGAAAAAGAGAAGCTGTGAGTGAGAGTGAAAGAGAGAAATAGAAGCTATGAGTGAGAGAGAGAGAGAAGCTGTGAGTGAGAGAAAGAGAGAGAAAGAGAAGTTGTTAGTGAGAGAGAGAGAGAAAGAGAAGCTTTGAGAGAGAGAGAGAGAGAAAGAGAAGCTGTGAGTGAGAGAGAGAGAGAAGCTGTGAGTGAGAGACAGAGAGATAAAGAGAAGCTGTGTGAGAGAGAGAAAGAGAAGCTGTGAGTGAGAGAGAGAGAGAGAATGAGAAGCTGTGTGAGAGGGAGAGAGAAAGAGAAGCTGTGAGAGAGAGAGAAAAAGAGAAGCTGTGAGTGAGAGAGAGAGAGAGAGAACGAGAAGCTGTGTGTGAGAGAGAGTGATAAGCAGTGTGTGTGAGAGAGAAGCTGTGAGTGAGAGAGAGAGAAAGAGAAGCTGTGAGTGAGAGAGAGAGAGAAGCTGAGAGTGAGAGAGAGAAAGAGAAGCTGTGAGTGAGAGACAGAGGGAGAAAGAAAGTGTGTGAGTGCGAGAGAGAGAAATAGAAGCTGTGAGAGAGAGAGAAAGAGAAGCTGTGAGTGAGAAAGAGAGAGAAAGAGAAGCTGTGTGTGTGAGAGAGAAAGAGAAGCTGTGAGTGAGAGAGAGAGAAGCTGTGCGTGAAAGTGAGAAAGAGAAGCTGATAGTGAGAGAGAGAGAGAAGCTGTGAGTGAGAGAAAGAGAAAGAGAAGCTGTGAGTAAGAGAGAAAGAGAGAAATAGAAGCTATGAGTGAGAGACAGAGAGAGAAGCTGTGAGTGAGTGAGAGAGAGAGAAGCTGTGTGAGAGAGAGAGAGAAAAAGAGAAGCTGTGAGAGAGAGAGAGAGAAAGAGAAGCTGTAAGTGAGTGAGAGAAGGAGAAGCTGTGAGTGTGTGTGAGAGAAAGAGAAGCTGTGTGAGAGAGAGAGAGAGAGAGAAAGAGAAGTTGTTAGTGAGAGAGAGAGAGAGAAAGAAAGAGAAGCTTTGAGAGAGAGAGAGAGAGAAGCTGTGAGTGAGAGAGAGAGAAGCTGTGAGTGAGAGACAGAGAGATATAGAGAAGCTGTGAGAGAGTGAGAAAGAGAAGCTGTGTGAGAGAGAGAATGAGAAGCTGTGTGAGGGAGAGAGAAATAGAATTTGTTAGTGAGAGAGAGAGAGAAGGAGCTGTGACAGAGAGAGAGAGCAAGAGAATCTGTGAGTGAGAGGGAGAGAGAAAGAGAAGCTGTGAGTGAGAGAGAAAGAGAGAAAGAGAAGCTGTGAGAGAGAGAGAGTGAGAAGCTATGAGAGAGAGAGAGCAAGAGAAGCTGTGAGTGAGAGAGAGAAAGAGAAGCTGTGAGAAATAGAGAGGAAGAGAAGCTGTGAGTGAGAAGACAGAGAGAGAAAGAGAAGCTGTGTGAGAGAGAGAGAGAGAAAGTGAAGCTGTGAGTGAGAAGGATGAGAAATAAAGAGAAGCTGTGAGTGTGTGTGAGAGAGAAAGAGAAGCTGTGAGAGAGAGAGAAAAAGAGAAGCTGTGAGTGAGAGTGAAAGAGAGAAATAGAAGCTATGAGTGAGAGAGAGAGAGAAGCTGTGAGTGAGAGAAAGAGAGAGAAAGAGAAGTTGTTAGTGAGAGAGAGAGAGAAAGAGAAGCTTTGAGAGAGAGAGAGAGAAAGAGAAGCTGTGAGTGAGAGAGAGAGAGAAGCTGTGAGTGAGAGACAGAGAGATAAAGAGAAGCTGTGTGAGAGAGAGAAAGAGAAGCTGTGAGTGAGAGAGAGAGAGAGAATGAGAAGCTGTGTGAGAGGGAGAGAGAAAGAGAAGCTGTGAGAGAGAGAGAACGAGAAGCTGTGTGTGAGAGAGAGTGATAAGCAGTGTGTGTGTGAGAGAGAAGCTGTGAGTGAGAGAGAGAGAAAGAGAAGCTGTGAGTGAGAGATAGAGAGAGAAAGAGAAGCTGTGAGTGAGTGAGAGAGAGAGAATGAGAAGCTGTGTGTGTGAGATTAAGAGAAGCTTTGAGTGAGAGAGAGAGAGAAAGAGAAGCTGTGAGTGAGAGAGAGAAAGAGAAGCTGTGAGAGAGAGAGAATGAGAAGCTGTGAGTGAGAGAGATAAAGAGAGAGAGAAGCTGTGAGTGTGAGAGAGAGTGAGATAAAGAGAAGCTGTGAGTGAGTGTGTGAGAGAGAGAAGCTGTGAGTGAAAGTGAGAAAGAGAAGCTGATAGTGAGAGAGAGAGAAGCTGTGAGTGAGAGAAAGAGAAAGAGAAGATGTGAGTAAGAGAGAAAGAGAGAAATAGAAGCTATGAGTGAGAGACAGAGAGAGAAGCTGTGAGTGAGTGAGAGAGAGAGAAGTTGTGTGACAGAGAGAGAAAAAAAGAGAAGCTGTGAGTGAGAGAGAGAGAGAAAGAGAAGCTGTAAGTGAGTGAGAGAAAGAGAAGCTGTGAGTGTGTGAGAGAGAAAGAGAAGCTGTGAGTGAGAGAGAGAGTGAGAAGCTGTGTGTGAGAGAGAGAGAAAGAGATGCTGTGAGTGAGAGACAGAGAGAGAAAGAGAAGTTGTTAGTGAGAGAGAGAGAGAGAGAGAAAGAGAAGCTGTGAGAGAGAGAGAGAAAGAGAAGCTGTGAGAGAGAGAGATAGAAGCTGTGAGTGAGAGACAGAGAGAGAAAGAGAAGCTGTGTGTGTGAGAGAGAGAGAAGCTGTGTGTGAGAGAGAAAGAGAATCTGTGAGTGAGAGAGAGAGAAAGAGAATCTGTGAGTGAGAGAGAGAGAGAAAGAGAAGCTGTGAGAGAGAGAGAAAGAGAAGCTGTGAGTGAGAGACAGAGAGAGAAAGAGAAGCTGTGTGTGAGAGAGAGTGATAAGCTGTGAGTGAGAGAGAGAGAAAGAGAAGCTGTGAGTGTGTGTGTGAGAGAGAAAGAAAGCTGTGAGTGAGAGAGAGAGAGAGAAAGAGAAGGTGTGAGTGTGTGTGAGAGAGAAGGAGAAGTTGTGTGAGAGAGAGATAGAGAAAGAGTAGCTGTGAGTGCGAGAGAGAGAAAGAGAAGCTGTGAGAGAGAGAGAAAGAGAAGCTGTGAGTGAGAAAGAGAGAGAAAGAGAAGCTGTGTGTGAGAGAGAGAAAGAGAAGCTGTGAGTGAGAGAGAGAGAAGCTGTGAGTGAAAGTGAGAAAGAGAAGCTGATAGTGAGAGAGAGAGAGAAGCTGTGAGTGAGAGAAAGAGAAAGAGAAGCTGTGAGTAAGAGAGAAAGAGAGAAATAGAAGCTATGAGTGAGAGACAGAGAGAGAAGTTGTGAGTGAGTGAGTGAGAGAGAAGCTGTGTGTGAGAGAGAGAGAAAAAAAGAGAAGCTGTGAGTGAGGGAGAGAAGCTGTGCGTGAGAGAGAGAGAGAGAAGCTGTGTGTGTGTGTGAGAGAGAGAGAAGCTGTGAGTGAGAGAGAGAGAGAGAAAGAGAAGCTGTGTGATTGAGAGAGAGAGAGAAGCTGTGAGTGTGAGAGAGAGTGAGATAAAGAGAAGTTGTGAGTGAGTGAGTGAGTGAGAGAAGCTGTGAGTGAAAGAGAGAAAGAGAAGCTGTGAGTGAAAGAGAGAGAGAGAGAAGCTGTGAGTGTGTGAGAGAGAGGAAGTGAAGCTGTGAGTGAAAAAGAGAGAAAGTGAAGCTGTGACTGAGAGATAGAGAGAGAAAGAGAAGCTGTGAGTTAGAGAGAGAGAGAGAACGAGAAGCTGTGTGTGTGAGATAAAGAGAAGCTGTGAGTGAGAGAGAGAGAGAAAGAGAAGCTGGGAGTGAGAGATAGAGAGAGAAAGAGAAGCTGTGAGTGAGAGAGAAAGAGAGAATCTGTGAGTGAGAGAGAGGGAGAAAGAGAAGCTATGAGTGAGAGAGAGAGAAGCTGTGAGTGAGAGAGAGAAGCTGTGCGTGAGAGAGAGAGAGAGAAGCTGTGTGTGTGTGTGTGTGAGAGAGAAGCTGTGAGTGAGAGAGAGAGAGAGAAAGAGAAGCTCTGTGATAGAGAGAGAGAGAAGCTGTGAGTGAGAGAGAGTGAGATAAAGAGAAGTTGTGAGTGAGTGAGTGAGTGAGAGAAGCTGTGAGTGAAAGAGAGAAAGAGAAGCTGTGAGTGAGAGAGAGAGAGCTGTGAGTGAGAGACAGAGAGAGAAAGAGAAGCTGTGTGTGTGAGAGAGAGTGATAAGCTGTGTGTGTGTGAGAGAGAAGCTGTGAGTGAGAGAGAGAGAAAGAGAAGCTGTGAGTGAGAGAGAGAGAGATGCTGTGAGTGAGAGAGAGAAAGAGAAGCTGTGAGTGAGAGACAGAGGGAGAAAGAAAGGGTGTGAGTGCGAGAGAGAGAAAGAGAAGCTGTGAGAGAGAGAAAGAGAAGCTGTGAGTGAGAAAGAGAGAGAAAGAGAAGCTGTGTGTGTGAGAGAGAAAGAGAAGCTGTGAGTGAGAGAGAGAGAAGCTGTGAGTGAAAGTGAGAAAGAGAAGCTGATAGTGAGAGAGAGAGAGAGAAGCTGTGAGTGACAGAAAGAGAAAGAAAAGCTGTGAGTAAGAGACAAAGAGAGAAATAGAAGCTATGAGTGAGAGACAGAGAGAGAAGCTGTGAGTGAGTGAGAGAGAGAGAAGCTGTGTGAGAGAGAGAAAGAGAAAAAGAGAAGCTGTGAGAGAGAGAGAGAGAAAGAGAAGCTGTAAGTGAGTGAGAGAAGGAGAAGCTGTGAGTGTGAGAGAGAGAAAGAGAAGCTGTGTGTGTGAGAGAGAGAGAGAGAAAGAGAAGTTGTTAGTGAGAGAGAGAGAGAAAGAAAGAGAAGCTTTGAGAGAGAGAGAGAGAACAGCTGTGAGTGAGAGAGAGAGAAGCTGTGAGTGAGAGACAGAGAGATATAGAGAAGCTGTGAGAGAGAGTGAGAAAGAGAAGCTGTGAGAGAGAGAGAGAATGAGAAGCTGTGTGAGAGGGAGAGAGAAAGAGAATTTGTTAGTGAGAGAGAGAGAAAGAGCTGTGAGAGAGAGAGAGCAAGAGAAGCTGTGAGTTAGAGAGTGAGAGAGAAAGAGAAGCTGTGTGTGTGAGATAAAGAGAAGCTGTGAGTGAGAGAGAGAGAGAAAGAGAAGCTGTGAGTGAGAGATAGAGAGAGAAAGAGAAGCTGTGAGTGAGAGAGAAAGAGAGAATCTGTGAGTGAGAGAGAGGGAGAAAGAGAAGCTATGAGTGAGAGAGAGAGAAGCTGTGAGTGAGAGAGAGAGAGAGAAAGAGAATCTCTGTGATAGAGAGAGAGAGAAGCTGTGAGTGTGAGAGAGAGTGAGATAAAGAGAAGTGAGTGAGTGAGTGAGAGAAGCTGTGAGTGAAAGAGAGAAAGAGAAGCTGTGAGTGAGAGAGAGAGAGAGAAGCTGTGAGTGAGAGACAGAGAGAGAAAGAGAAGCTGTGTGTGAGAGAGAGAGTGATAAGCTGTGTGTGTGTGAGAGAGAAGCTGTGAGTGAGAGAGAGAGAAAGAGAAGCTGTGAGTGAGAGAGAGAGAGAAGCTGTGAGTGAGAGAGAGAAAGAGAAGCTGTGAGTGAGAGACAGAGGGTGAAAGAAAGGGTGTGAGTGCGAGAGAGAGAAAGAGAAGCTGTGAGTGAGAAAGAGAGAGAAAGAGAAGCTGTGAGTGAGAGAGAGAAGCTGTGAGTGAAAGTGAGAAAGAGAAGCTGATAGTGAGAGAGAGAGAGAGAAGCTGTGAGTGACAGAAAGAGAAAGAAAAGCTGTGAGTAAGAGACAAAGAGAGAAATAGAAGCTATGAGTGAGAGACAGAGAGAGAAGCTGTGAGTGAGTGAGAGAGAGAGAAGCTGTGAGAGAGAGAGAGAGAGAAAAAGAGAAGCTGTGAGAGAGAGAGAGAAAGAGAAGCTGTAAGTGAGTGAGAGAAGGAGAAGCTGTGAGTGTGAGAGAGAGAAAGAGAAGCTGTGTGTGAGAGAGAGAGAGAGAGAAAGAGAAGTTGTTAGAGAGAGAGAGAGAGAAAGAAAGAGAAGCTTTGAGAGAGAGAGAGAGAACAGCTGTGAGTGAGAGAGAGAGAAGCTGTGAGTGAGAGACAGAGAGATATAGAGAAGCTGTGAGAGAGAGTGAGAAAGAGAAGCTGTGAGAGAGAGAGAGAATGAGAAGCTGTGTGAGAGGGAGAGAGAAAGAGAATTTGTTAGTGAGAGAGAGAGAGAAAGAGCTGTGAGAGAGAGAGAGAGCAAGAGAATCTGTGAGTGAGAGAGAGAGAGAAAGAGAAGCTGTGAGTGAGAGAGAAAGAGAGAAAGAGAAGCTGTGAGAGAGAGAGAGTGAGAAGCTATGAGAGAGAGAGAGCAAGAGAAGCTGTGAGTGAGAGAGAGAAAGAGAAGCTGTGAGAAATAGAGAGAAAGAGAAGCTTTGAGTGAGAAGACAGAGAGAGAAAGAGAAGCTGTGTGAGAGAGAGATAGAGAAAGTGAAGCTGTGAGTGAGAGAGAGAGAAAAAGAGAAGCTGTGAGTGTGTGTGTGAGAGAAAGAGAAGCTGTGAGAGAGAGAGAAAAAGAGAAGCTGTGAGTGAGAGTGAAAGAGAGAAAATGAAGCTATGAGTGAGAGAGAGAGAGAAGCTGTGAGTGAGAGAAAGAGAGAGAAAGAGAAGTTGTTAGTGAGAGAGAGAGAGAGAAAGAGAAGCTTTGAGAGAGAGAGAGAGAGAGAGAGAAAGAGAAGCTGTGAGTGAGAGAGAGAGAGAAGCTGTGAGTGAGAGACAGAGAGATAAAGAGTAGCTGTGAGAGAGAGAGAAAGAGAAGCTGTGAGTGAGAGAGAGAATGAGAAGCTGTGTGAGAGGGAGAGAGAAAGAGAAGATTTTAGTGAGAGAGAGAGAGAGAGAGAGAAAGAGCTGTGAGAGAGAGAGAGAGAAAGAGAAGCTGTGTGAGAGAGAAAGAGAAGCTGTGAGTGAGAGAGAGAGAGAAAGTGAAGCTGTGAGTGAGAGAGAGAGAGAGAGAAAGAGAACCTGTGAGTGAGAGAAAGAGAGAAAGAGAAGCTGTGAGTGAGAGACAGAGAGAGAAAGAGAAGCTGTGTGTGTGAGAGAGAGTGATAAGCTGTGAATGAGAGAGAGAGAGAAAGAGAAGCTGTGAGTGAGAGACAGAGAGAGAGAGTAGCTCTGTGTGTGAGAGAGAGAGAGCAAGAGAATCTGTGAGTGAGAGAGAGAGAAAAAGAGAAGCTGTGAGTGACAGAGAAAGAGAGAAAGAGAAGCTGTGAGTGAGAGAGAGTGAGAAGCTGTGAGAGAGAGAGAGCAAGAGAAGCTGTGAGTGAGAGAGAGAAAGAGAAGCTGTGAGTGAGAAAGAGAGAGAAAGAGAAGCTGTGAGTGAGAAGACAGAGAGAGAAAGAGAAGCTGTGTGAGAGAGAGAGATAGAGAAAGAGAAGCTGTGAGTGAGAAAAAAAGAGAAGCTGTGAGTGTGTGTGAGAGAGAAAGAGAAGCTGTGAGAGAGAGAAAAAGAGAAGCTGTGAGTGAGAGAGAGAGAGAGAGAGAACGAGAAGCTGTGTGTGAGAGAGAAAGAGAAGCTGTGAGTGAGAGAGAGAGAGAAAGAGAAGCTGTGAGTGAGAGATAGAGAGAGAAAGAGAAGCTGTGAGTCAGTGAGAGAGAGAGAATGAGAAGCTGTGTGTGTGAGATTTAGAGAAGCTGTGAGTGAGAGAGAGAGAGAAAGAGAAGCTGTGAGTGAGAGAGAGAAAGAGAAGCTGTGAGAGAGAGAGAATGAGAAGCTGTGAGTGAGAGAGAGAAAGAGAGAGAGAAGCTGTGAGTGTGAGAGAGAGTGAGATAAAGAGAAGCTGTGAGTGAGTGTGAGAGAGAGAGAAGCTGTGAGTGAAAGTGAGAAAGCGAAGCTGATAGTGAGAGAGAGAGAAGCTGTGAGTGAGAGAAAGAGAAAGAGAAGCTGTGAGTAAGAGAGAAAAAGAGAAATAGAAGCTATGAGTGAGAGACAGAGAGAGAAGCTGTGAGTGAGTGAGAGAGAGATGTTGTGTGAGAGAGAGAGAGAAAAAGAGAAGCTGTGAGTGAGAGAGAGAGAGAAAGAGAAGCTGTAAGTGAGTGAGAGAAAGAGAAGCTGTGAGTGTGTGAGAGAGAAAGAGAAGCTGTGAGTGAGAGAGAGAGTGAGAAGCTGTGAGTGAGAGAGAGAGAAAGAGATGCTGTGAGTGAGAGACAGAGAGAGAAAGAGAAGTTGTTAGTGAGAGAGAGAGAGAGAAAGAGAAGCTGTGAGAGAGAGAGAGAAAGAGAAGCTGTGAGAGAGAGATAGAAGCTGTGAGTGAGAGACAGAGAGAGAAAGAGAAGCTGTGTGTGTGTGTGAGAGAGAAGCTGTGTGTGAGAGAGAAAGAGAAGCTGTGAGTGAGAGAGAGAGAGAAAGAGAATCTGTGAGTGAGAGAGAGAGAGAAAGAGAAGCTGTGTGAGAGAGAGAAAGAGAAGCTGTGAGTGAGAGACAGAGAGAGAAAGAGAAGCTGTGTGAGAGAGAGAGTGATAAGCTGTGAGTGAGAGAGAGAGAGAGAAAGAAAAGCTGTGAGTGTGTGTGTGTGAGAGAAAGAAAGCTGTGAGTGAGAGAGAGAGAGAGAAAGAGAAGGTGTGAGTGTGTGAGAGAGAGAAGGAGAAGTTGTGTGAGAGAGAGATAGAGAAAGAGTAGCTGTGTGAGAGAGAGAGAAAGATAAGCTGTGAGTGTGTGTGAGAGAGAAAGAGAAGTTGTGAGAGAGAGAGAAAAAGAGAAGCTGTGAGTGAGAGTGAAAGAGAGAAATAGAAGCTACGAGTGAGAGAGAGAGAGCTGTGAGTGTGTGAGAGAGAGGAAGTGAAGCTGTGAGTGAAAAAGAGAGAAAGAGAATCTGTGAGTGAGAGATAGAGAGAGAAAGAGAAGCTGTGAGTTAGAGAGAGAGAGAGAATGAGAAGCTGTGTGTGTGAGATAAAGAGAAGCTGTGAGTGAGAGAGTGAGAGAAAGAGAAGCTGTGAGTGAGAGATAGAGAGAGAAAGAGAAGCTGTGAGTGAGAGAGAGAGAGAAAGAGAAGCTATGAGTGAGAGAGAGAGAGAAGCTGTGAGTGAGAGAGAGAAGTTGTGCGTGAGAGAGAGAGAGAAGCTGTGTGTGTGTGAGAGAGAGAGAAGCTGTGAGTGAGAGAGAGAGAAAGAAAGAGAAGCTGTGTGATAGAGAGAGAAGCTGTGAGTGTGAGAGAGAGTGAGATAAAGAGAAGTTGTGAGTGAGTGAGTGAGAGAAGCTGTGAGTGAAAGAGAGAAAGGGAAGCTGTGAGTGAGAGAGAGAGAGAAGCTGTGAGTGAGAGACAGAGAGAGAAAGAGAAGCTGTGTGTGAGAGAGAGTGTGATAAGCTGTGTGTGTGTGAGAGAGAAGCTATGAGTGAGAGAAAGAGAAAGAGAAGCTGTAAGTGAGAGAGAGAGAGAAGCTGTGAGTGAGAGAGAGAACGAGAAGCTGTGAGTGAGAGACAGAGAGAGAAAGAAAGGGTGTGAGTGAGAGACAGAGAGAGAAAGAGAAGCTGTGTGTGTGAGAGAGAAAGAGAAGCTGTGAGTGAGAGAGAGAGAAGCTGTGAGTGAAAGTGAGAAAGAGAAGCTGATAGAGAGAGAGAGAGAGAAGCTGTGAGTGAGAGAGAAAGAGAGAAAGAAGCTATGAGTGAGAGACAGAGAGAGAAGCTGTGAGTGAGTGAGAGAGAGAAGCTGTGAGTGAGAGACAGATAGATAAAGAGAAGCTGTGAGAGAGAGAGAGAAAGAGATGCTGTGAGAGAGAGAGAGAAGCTGTGAGTGAGAGAGAGAGAGAAGCTGTGAGTGAGAGACAGATAGATAAAGAGAAGCTGTGAGAGAGAGAGAGAAAGAGAAGCTGTGAGAGAGAGAGAGAATGAGAAGCTGTGAGTGAGAGAGAGAAAGAGAGAGAGAAGCTGTGAGTGTGAGAGAGAGTGAGATAAAGAGAAGCTGTGAGTGAGTGAGTGAGAGAGAGAAGCTGAGTGAAAGTGAGAAAGAGAAGCTGATAGTGAGAGAGAGAGAGAAGCTGTGAGTGAGAGATAGAGAAAGAGAAGCTGTGAGTAAGAGAGAAAGAGAGAAATAGAAGCTATGAGTGAGAGACAGAGAGAGAAGTGAGAGAGAGAGAAGTTGTGTGAGAGAGAGAGAGAAAAAGAGAAGCTGTGAGTGTGTGAGAGAGAGAAAGAGAAGCTGTAAGTGAGTGAGAGAAAGAGAAGCTGTGAGTGTGTGAGAGAAAGAGAAGCTGTGAGTGAGAGAGAGAGTGAGAAGCTGTGAGTGAGAGAGGGAGAGAAAGAGATGCTGTGAGTGAGAGACAGAAAGAAAGAGAAGTTGTTAGTGAGAGAGAGAGAGAGAGAAGCTGTGAGAGAGAGAGAATGAGAAGCTGTGAGAGAGAGAGAGAAAGAGAAGTTATTATTGAGAGAGAGAGAGAAATAGCTGTGAGAGAGAGAAAGAGAAAGAGAAGCTGTGTGTGAGAGAGAAAGAGAAGCTGTGAGTGAGAGAGAGAGAGAGAGAAAGAGAAGCTGTGTGAGAGAGAGAAAGAGAAGCTGTGAGTGAGAGACAGAGAGAGAAAGAGAAGCTGTGTGAGAGAGAGAGTGATAAGCTGTGAGGGAGAGAGAGAGAGAAAGAGATGCTGTGAGTGAGAGACAGAGAGAAAGAGAAGTTGTTAGTGAGAGAGAGAGAGAGAGAAGCTGTGAGAGAGAGAGAATGAGAAGCTGTGAGAGAGAGAGAGAAAGAGAAGTTATTATTGAGAGAGAGAGAGAAATAGCTGTGAGAGAGAGAAAGAGAAAGAGAAGCTGTGTGTGAGAGAGAAAGAGAAGCTGTGAGTGAGAGAGAGAGAGAGAGAAAGAGAAGCTGTGTGAGAGAGAGAAAGAGAAGCTGTGAGTGAGAGACAGAGAGAGAAAGAGAAGCTGTGTGAGAGAGAGAGTGATAAGCTGTGAGGGAGAGAGAGAGAGAAAGAGAAGCTGTGAGTGAGAGACAGTGAGAGAGAGTAGCTGTGAGAGACAGAGAGAGCAAGAGAAGCTGTGAGTGTGTGTGTGAGAGAGAAAGAAAGCTGTGAGTGAGAGAGAGAGAGAAAGAGAAGCTGTGAGAGAGAGAGAAAGAGAAGCTGTGAGTGTGTGTGTGAGAGAAAGTGAAGTTGTGAGAGAGAGAGAAAAAGAGAAGCTGTGAGTGAGAGTGAAAGAGAGAAATAGAAGCTACGAGTGAGAGAGAGAGAGAAGCTGTGAGTGTGTGAGAGAGAGGAAGTGAAGCTGTGAGTGAAAAAGAGAGAAAGTGAAGCTGTGAGTGAGAGATAGAGAGAGAAAGAGAAGCTGTGAGTTAGAGAGAGAGAGAGAACGAGAAGCTGTGTGTGTGAGATAAAGAGAAGCTGTGAGTGAGAGAGAGAGAGAAATAGAAGCTGTGAGTGAGAATTAGAGAGAGAAAGAGAAGCTGTGAGTGTGAGAGAGAGAGAATCTGTGAGTGAGAGAGAGAGAGAAAGAGAAGCTATGAGTGAGAGAGAGAGAGAAGCTGTGAGTGAGAGAGAGAAGCTGTGCGTGAGAGAGAGAGAGAGAAGCTGTGTGTGTGTGTGAGAGAGAGAAGCTGTGAGTGAGAGAGAGAGAGAAAGAGAAGCTGTGTGATAGAGAGAGAGAAGCTGTGAGTGAGTGAGAGAGAGAAGTTCTGAGTGAGAGAGTAAGAAGAGCTTTGAGTGAGAGACAGAGGGAGAAAGAAAGGGTGTGAGTGCGAGAGAGAGAAAGAGAAGCTGTGAGAGAGAGAGAGAAAGAGAAGCTGTGAGTGAGAAAGAGAGAGAAAAGAAGCTGTGAGTGAGAGACAGAGAGAGAAAGAGAAGCTGTGTGTGAGAGAGAGAAAGAGAAGCTGTGAGTGAGAGAGAAAGAGAGAAATAGAAGCTATGAGTGAGAGACAGAGAGAGAAGCTGTGAGTGAGTGAGAGAGAGAGAAGCTGTGTGAGAGAGAGAGAGAAAAAGAGAAGCTGTGAGAGAGAGAGAGAGAGAAGCTGTAAGTGAGTGAGAGAAGGAGAAGCTGTGAGTGTGTGAGAGAGAAAGAGAAGCTGTGAGTGAGAGAGAGAGAGAGAGAGAAAGGGGTTGTTAGTGAGAGAGAGAGAGAAAGAGAAGCTTTGAGAGAGAGAGAGAGAGAGAAGCTGTGAGTGAGAGAGAGAGAGAAGCTGTGAGTGAGAGACAGAGAGATAAAGAGAAGCTGTGAGAGAGAGTGAGAAAGAGAAGCTGTGTGAGAGAGAGAATGAGAAGCTGTGTGAGAGGGAGAGAGAAAGAGAGAAATAGAAGCTACGAGTGAGAGAGAGAGAAGCTGTGAGTGTGTGAGAGAGAGGAAGTGAAGCTGTGAGTGAAAAAGAGAGAAAGTGAAGCTGTGAGTGAGAGATAGAGAGAGAAAGAGAAGCTGTGAGTTAGAGAGAGAGAGAGAAAGAGAAGCTGTGTGTGAGAGATAAAGAGAAGCTGTGAGTGAGAGAGAGAGAGAGAAAGAGAAGCTGTGAGTGAGAGATAGAGAGAGAAAGAGAAGCTGTGAGTGAGAGAGACAGAGAGAATCTGTGAGTGAGAGAGAGAGAGAAAGAGAAGCTATGAGTGAGAGAGAGAGAAGCTGTGAGTGAGAGAGAGAAGCTGTGCGTGAGAGAGAGAGAGAGAGAAGCTGTGTGTGTGTGAGAGAGAGAGAGAAGCTGTGAGTGAGAGAGAGAGAGAAAGAGAAGCTGTGTGATAGAGAGAGAGAAGCTGTGAGTGAGTGAGAGAGAGAAGTTCTGAGTGAGAGAGTAAGAGAAGCTTTGAGTGAGAGACAGAGGGAGAAAGAAAGGGTGTGAGTGCGAGAGAGAGAAAGAGAAGCTGTGAGAGAGAGAGAGAAAGAGAAGCTGTGAGTGAGAAAGAGAGAGAAAAGAAGCTGTGAGTGAGAGACAGAGAGAGAAAGAAAGAGAAGCTGTGTGTGTGAGAGAGAAAGAGAAGCTGTGAGTGAGAGAGAAAGAGAGAAATAGAAGCTATGAGTGAGAGACAGAGAGAGAAGCTGTGAGTGAGTGAGAGAGAGAGAAGCTGTGTGAGAGAGAGAGAGAAAAAGAGAAGCTGTGAGAGAGAGAGAGAGAGAAGCTGTAAGTGAGTGAGAGAAGGAGAAGCTGTGAGTGTGTGAGAGAGAAAGAGAAGCTGTGAGTGAGAGAGAGAGAGAGAGAAAGGGGTTGTTAGTGAGAGAGAGAGAGAAAGAGAAGCTTTGAGAGAGAGAGAGAGAGAGAAGCTGTGAGTGAGAGAGAGAGAGAAGCTGTGAGTGAGAGACAGAGAGATAAAGAGAAGCTGTGAGAGAGAGTGAGAAAGAGAAGCTGTGTGAGAGAGAGAATGAGAAGCTGTGTGAGAGGGAGAGAGAAAGAGAGAAATAGAAGCTACGAGTGAGAGAGAGAGAAGCTGTGAGTGTGTGAGAGAGAGGAAGTGAAGCTGTGAGTGAAAAAGAGAGAAAGTGAAGCTGTGAGTGAGAGATAGAGAAAAGAGAAGCTGTGAGTTAGAGAGAGAGAGAGAAAGAGAAGCTGTGTGTGAGAGATAAAGAGAAGCTGTGAGTGAGAGAGAGAGAGAGAAAGAGAAGCTGTGAGTGAGAGATAGAGAGAGAAAGAGAAGCTGTGAGTGAGAGAGACAGAGAGAATCTGTGAGTGAGAGAGAGAGAGAAAGAGAAGCTATGAGTGAGAGAGAGAGAAGCTGTGAGTGAGAGAGAGAAGCTGTGCGTGAGAGAGAGAGAGAGAGAAGCTGTGTGTGTGTGTGAGAGAGAGAGAAGCTGTGAGTGAGAGAGAGAGAGAAAGAAAGAAAGAGAAGCTGTGTGATAGAGAGAGAGAAGCTGTGAGTGTGAGAGAGAGTGAGATAAAGAGAAGTTGTGAGTGAGTGAGTGAGTGAGAGAAGCTGTGAGTGAAAGAGAGAATGAGAAGCTGTGAGTGAGAGAGAGAGAGAGAAGCTGTGAGTGAGAGACAGAGAGAGAAAGAGAAGCTGTGTGTGTGAGAGAGAGTGATAAGCTGTGTGTGTGAGAGAGAGAAGCTGTGAGTGAGAGAGAGAGAAAGAGAAGCTGTGAGTGAGAGAGAGAGGGAAGCTGTGAGTGAGAAAGAGAAAGAGAAGCTGTGAGTGAGAGACAGAGGGAGAAAGAAAGGGTGTGAGTGCGAGAGAGAGAAAGAGAAGCTGTGAGAGAGAGAGAAAGAGAAGCTGTGAGTGAGAAAGAGAGAGAAAGAGAAGCTGTGTGTGTGAGAGAGAAAGAGAAGCTGTGAGTGAGAGAGAGAGAAGCTGTGAGTGAAAGTGAGAAAGAGAAGCTGATAGTGAGAGAGAGAGAGAAGCTGTGAGTGAGAGAAAGAGAAAGAGAAGCTGTGAGTAAGAGAGAAAGAGAGAAATAGAAGCTATGAGTGAGAGACAGAGAGAGAAGCTGTGAGTGAGTGAGAGAGAGAGAAGCTGTGTGTGAGAGAGAGAGAGAAAAAGAGAAGCTGTAAGTGAGTGAGAGAGAAGCTGTGAGTGAGAGACAGAGAGATATAGAGAAGCTGTGAGAGAGAGTGAGAAAGAGAAGCTGTGAGAGAGAGAGAATGAGAAGCTGTGTGAGAGGGAGAGAGAAAGAGAATTTGTTAGTGAGAGAGAGAGAGAAAGAGCTGTGTGAGAGAGAGAGAGCAAGAGAATCTGTGAGTGAGAGAGAGAGAGAAAGAGAAGCTGTGAAAGAGAGAGAGTGGGAAGCTATGAGAGGGAGAGAGCAAGAGAAGCTGTGAGTGAGAGAGAGAAAGAGAAGCTGTGAGAAATAGAGAGAAAGAGAAGCAGTGAGTGAGAAGACAGAGAGAGAAAGAGAAGCTGTGTGTGTGAGAGAGAGAGAAAGTGAAGCTGTGAGTGAGAGAGAGAGAGAAAGAGAAGCTGTGAGTGTGTGTGAGAGAGAAAGAGAAGCTGTGAGTGAGAGACAGAGAGATAAAGAGAAGCTGTGAGAGAGAGTGAGAAAGAGAAGCTGTGAGAGAGAGAGAATGAGAAGCTGTGTGAGAGGGAGAGAGAAAGAGAGAAATAGAAGCTACGAGTGAGAGAGAGAGAGAAGCTGTGAGTGTGTGAGAGAGAGGAAGTGAAGCTGTGAGTGAAAAAGAGAGAAAGTGAAGCTGTGAGTGAGAGATAGAGAGAGAAAGAGAAGCTGTGAGTTAGAGAGAGAGAGAGAACGAGAAGCTGTGTGTGTGAGATAAAGAGAAGCTGTGAGTGAGAGAGAGAGAGAAAGAGAAGCTGTGAGTGAGAGATAGAGAGAGAAAGAGAAGCTGTGAGTGAGAGAGAAAGAGAGAATCTGTGAGTGGGAGAGAGGGAGAAAGAGAAGCTATGAGTGAGAGAGAGAGAAGCTGTGAGTGAGAGAGAGAAGCTGTGCGTGAGAGAGAGAGAGAGAGAAGCTGTGTGTGTGTGTGAGAGAGAGAGAAGCTGTGAGTGAGAGAGAGAGAAAGAGAAGCTGTGTGATAGAGAGAGAGAAGCTGTGAGTGTGAGAGAGAGTGAGATAAAGATAAGTTGTGAGTGAGAGAGAGAGAAGCTGTGTGTGAGAGAGAGAGTGATAAGCTGTGTGTGTGAGAGAGAAGCTGTGAGTGAGTGAGAGAGAAAGAGAAGCTGTGAGTGAGTGAGAGAGAGAAGCTGTGAGTGAGACAGAGAAAGAGAAGCTGTGAGTGAGAGACAGAGGGAGAAAGAAAGGGGGTGAGTGCGAGAGAGAGAAAGAGAAGCTGTGAGAGAGAGAGAGAAAGAGAAGGTGTGAGTGAGAAAGAGAGAGAAAAAGAAGCTGTGAGTGAGAGACAGAGAGAGAAAGAGAAGCTGTGTTTGTGAGAGAGAAAGAGAAGCTGTGAGTGAGAGAGAGAGTAGCTGTTAGTGAAAGTGAGAAATAGAAGCTGATAGTGAGAGAGAGAGAAGCTGTGAGTGAGAGAAAGAGAGAAATAGAAGCTATGAGTGAGAGACAGAGAGAGAAGCTGTGAGTGAGTGAGCGAGAGAAGCTGTGTGAGAGAGAGAGAAAAAGAGAAGCTGTGTGTGTGTGAGAGAGAGAGAGAAGCTGTAAGTGAGTGAGAGAAGGAGAAGCTGTGAGTGTGAGAGAGAGAGAGAGAAGCTGTGAGTGAGAGAGAGAGAGAGAGAAAGAGAAGTTGTTAGTGAGAGAGAGAGAGAAAGAGAAGCTTTGAGAGAGAGAGAGAGAGAGAGAAGCTGTGAGTGAGAGAGAGACAGAAGCTGTGAGTGAGAGACAGAGAGATAAAGAGAAGCTGTGAGAGAGAGTGAGAAAGAGAAGCTGTGAGAGAGAGAGAATGAGAAGCTGTGTGAGAGGGAGAGAGAAAGAGAGAAATAGAAGCTACGAGTGAGAGAGAGAGAGAAGCTGTGAGTGTGTGAGAGAGAGGAAGTGAAGCTGTGAGTGAAAAAGAAAGTGAAGCTGTGAGTGAGAGATAGAGAGAGAAAGAGATAGAGAAGCTGTGTGTGAGAGATAAAGAGAAGCTGTGAGTGAGAGAGAGAGAAAGAGAAGCTGTGAGTGAGAGATAGAGAGAGAAAGAGAAGCTGTGAGTGAGAGAGACAGAGAGAATCTGTGAGTGAGAGAGAGAGAGAAAGAGAAGCTATGAGTGAGAGAGAGAGAAGCTGTGAGTGTGAGAGAGAAGCTGTGCGTGAGAGAGAGAGAGAGAGAAGCTGTGTGTGTGTGAGAGAGAGAGAGAAGCTGTGAGTGAGAGAGAGAGAGAGAAAGAGAAGCTGTGTGATAGAGAGAGAGAGAGAAGCTGTGAGTGTGAGAGAGAGTGAGATAAAGAGAAGTTGTGAGTGAGTGAGTGAGTGAGAGAAGCTGTGAGTGAAAGAGAGAAAGAGAAGCTGTGAGTGAGAGGGAGAGAGAGAAGCTGTGAGTGTGTGAGAGAGAGGAAGTGAAGCTGTGAGTGAAAAAGAGAGAAAGTGAAGCTGTGAGTGAGAGATAGAGAGAGAAAGAGAAGCTGTGAGTTAGAGAGAGAGAGAGAACGAGAAGCTGTGTGTGTGAGATAAAGAGAAGCTGTGAGTGAGAGAGAGAGAGCGAAAGAGAAGCTGTGAGTGAGAGATAGAGAGAGAAAGAGAAGCTGTGAGTGAGAGAGAAAGAGAGAATCTGTGAGAGAGAGAGGGAGAAAGAGAAGCTATGAGTGAGAGAGAGAGAAGCTGTGAGTGAGAGAGAGAAGCTGTGCGTGAGAGAGAGAGAGAGAAGCTGTGTGTGTGTGTGTGAGAGAGAGAAGCTGTGAGTGAGAGAGAGAGAGAGAAAGAGAAGCTCTGTGATAGAGAGAGAGAGAAGCTGTGAGTGTGAGAGAGAGTGAGATAAAGAGAAGTTGTGAGTGAGTGAGTGAGTGAGAGAAGCTGTGAGTGAAAGAGAGAAAGAGAAGCTGTGAATGAGAGAGAGAGAAGCTGTGAGTGAGAGACAGAGAGAGAAAGAGAAGCTGTGTGTGTGAGAGAGAGTGATAAGCTGTGTGTGTGTGTGAGAGAGAAGCTGTGAGTGAGAGAGAGAGAAAGAGAAGCTGTGAGTGAGAGAGAGAGAGAAGCTGTGAGTGAGAGAGAGAAAGAGAAGCTGTGAGTGAGAGACAGAGGGAGAAAGAAAGGGTGTGAGTGCGAGAGAGAGAAAGAGAAGCTGTGAGAGAGAGAGAAAGAGAAGCTGTGAGTGAGAAAGAGAGAGAAAGAGGAGCTGTGTGTGTGAGAGAGAAAGAGAAGCTGTGAGTGAGAGAGAGAGAAGCTGTGAGTGAAAGTGAGAAAGAGAAGCTGATAGTGAGAGAGAGAGAGAAGCTGTGAGTGACAGAAAGAGAAAGAAAAGCTGTGAGTAAGAGACAAAGAGAGAAATAGAAGCTATGAGTGAGCGACAGAGAGAGAAGCTGTGAGTGAGTGAGAGAGAGAGAAGCTGTGTGAGAGAGAGAGAGAAAAAGAGAAGCTGTGAGAGAGAGAGAGAGAAAGAGAAGCTGTAAGTGAGTGAGAGAAGGAGAAGCTGTGAGTGTGTGAGAGAGAAAGAGAAGCTGTGTGTGTGAGAGAGAGAGAGAGAAAGAGAAGTTGTTAGTGAGAGAGAGAGAGAAAGAAAGAGAAGCTTTGAGAGAGAGAGAGAGAGAACAGCTGTGAGTGAGAGAGAGAGAAGCTGTGAGTGAGAGACAGAGAGATATAGAGAAGCTGTGAGAGAGAGTGAGAAAGAGAAGCTGTGAGAGAGAGAGAATGAGAAGCTGTGTGAAAGGGAGAGAGAAAGAGAATTTGTTAGTGAGAGAGAGAGAGAGAGAGCTGTGAGAGAGAGAGAGAGCAAGAGAAGCTGTGAGTTAGAGAGAGAGAGAGAAAGAGAAGCTGTGTGTGTGAGATAAAGAGAAGCTGTGAGTGAGAGAGAGAGAGAGAAAGAGAAGCTGTGAGTGAGAGATAGAGAGAGAAAGAGAAGCTGTGAGTGAGAGAGAAAGAGAGAATCTGTGAGTGAGAGAGAGGGAGAAAGAGAAGCTATGAGTGAGAGAGAGAGAAGCTGTGAGTGAGAGAGAGAAGCTGTGCGTGAGAGAGAGAGAGAAGCTGTGTGTGTGTGAGAGAGAGAGCGAAGCTGTGAGTGAGAGAGAGAGAGAGAAAGAGAATCTCTGTGATAGAGAGAGAGAGAAGCTGTGAGTGTGAGAGAGAGTGAGATAAAGAGAAGTTGTGAGTGAGTGAGTGAGAGAAGCTGTGAGTGAAAGAGAGAAAGAGAAGCTGTGAGTGAGAGAGAGAGAGAAGCTGTGAGTGAGAGACAGAGAGAGAAAGAGAAGCTGTGTGTGTGAGAGAGAGTGATAAGCTGTGTGTGTGAGAGAGAGAAGCTGTGAGTGAGAGAGAGAGAAAGAGAAGCTGTGAGTGAGAGAGAGAGAGAAGCTGTGAGTGAGAGAGAGAAAGAGAAGCTGTGAGTGAGAGACAGAGGGAGAAAGAAAGGGTGTGAGTGCGAGAGAGAGAAAGAGAAGCTGTGAGAGAGAGAGAAAGAGAAGCTGTGAGTGAGAAGGAGAGAGAAAGAGAAGCTGTGTGTGTGAGAGAGAAAGAGAAGCTGTGAGTGAGAGAGAGAAGCTGTGAGTGAAAGTGAGAAAGAGAAGCTGATAGTGAGAGAGAGAGAGAAGCTGTGAGTGACAGAAAGAGAAAGAAAAGCTGTGAGTAAGAGACAAAGAGAGAAATAGAAGCTATGAGTGAGAGACAGAGAGAGAAGCTGTGAGTGAGTGAGAGAGAGAGAAGCTGTGTGAGAGAGAGAGAAAGAGAAGCTGTGTGTGTGAGAGAGAGAGAGAAAGAGAAGTTGTTAGTGAGAGAGAGAGAGAAAGAAAGAGAAGCTTTGAGAGAGAGAGAGAGAGAACAGCTGTGAGTGAGAGAGAGAGAAAGAGAAGCTGTAAGTGAGTGAGAGAAGGAGAAGCTGTGAGTGTGAGAGAGAGAAAGAGAAGCTGTGTGTGTGAGAGAGAGAGAGAGAAAGAGAAGTTGTTAGTGAGAGAGAGAGAGAAAGAAAGAGAAGCTTTGAGAGAGAGAGAGAGAGAACAGCTGTGAGTGAGAGAGAGAGAAGATGTGAGTGAGAGACAGAGAGATATAGAGAAGCTGTGAGAGAGAGTGAGAAAGAGAAGCTGTGAGAGAGAGAGAGAATGAGAAGCTGTGTGAGAGGGAGAGAGAAAGAGAATTTGTTAGTGAGAGAGAGAGAGAAAGAGCTGTGAGAGAGAGAGAGAGCAAGAGAAGCTGTGAGTTAGAGAGAGAGAGAGAGAGAGAAGCTGTGTGTGTGAGATAAAGAGAAGCTGTGAGTGAGAGAGAGAGAGAAAGAGAAGCTGTGAGTGAGAGATAGAGAAAGAGAAGCTGTGAGTGAGAGAGAAAGAGAGAATCTGTGAGTGAGAGAGAGGGAGAAAGAGAAGCTATGAGTGAGAGAGAGAGAAGCTGTGAGTGAGAGAGAGAAGCTGTGCGTGAGAGAGAGAGAGAGAAGCTGTGTGTGTGTGTGAGAGAGAGAGAAGCTGTGAGTGAGAGAGAGAGAGAGAAAGAGAATCTCTGTGATAGAGAGAGAGAGAAGCTGTGAGTGTGAGAGAGAGTGAGATAAAGAGAAGTTGTGAGTGAGTGAGTGAGAGAAGCTGTGAGTGAAAGAGAGAAAGAGAAGCTGTGAGTGAGTGAGAGAGAGAAGCTGTGAGTGAGAGACAGAGAGAGAAAGAGAAGCTGTGTGTGAGAGAGAGAGTGATAAGCTGTGTGTGTGAGAGAGAGAAGCTGTGAGTGAGAGAGAGAGAAAGAGAAGCTGTGAGTGAGTGAGAGAGAGAAGCTGTGAGTGAGAGAGAGAAAGAGAAGCTGTGAGTGAGAGACAGAGGGAGAAAGAAAGGGTGTGAGTGCGAGAGAGAGAAAGAGAAGCTGTGAGAGAGAGAGAAAGAGAAGCTGTGAGTGAGAAAGAGAGAGAAAGAGAAGCTGTGTGTGTGAGAGAGAAAGAGAAGCTGTGAGTGAGAGAGAGAGAAGCTGTGAGTGAAAGTGAGAAAGAGAAGCTGATAGTGAGAGAGAGAGAGAGAAGCTGTGAGAGACAGAAAGAGAAAGAAAAGCTGTGAGTAAGAGACAAAGAGAGAAATAGAAGCTATGAGTGAGAGACAGAGAGAGAAGCTGTGAGTGAGTGAGAGAGAGAGAAGCTGTGTGAGAGAGAGAGAGAGAGAAAAAGAGAAGCTGTGAGAGAGAGAGAGAAAGAGAAGCTGTAAGTGAGTGAGAGAAGGAGAAGCTGTGAGTGTGAGAGAGAGAAAGAGAAGCTGTGTGTGTGTGAGAGAGAGAGAGAAAGAGAAGTTGTTAGTGAGAGAGAGAGAGAAAGAAAGAGAAGCTTTGAGAGAGAGAGAGAACAGCTGTGAGTGAGAGAGAGAGAAGCTGTGAGTGAGAGACAGAGAGATATAGAGAAGCTGTGAGAGAGAGTGAGAAAGAGAAGCTGTGAGAGAGAGAGAGAATGAGAAGCTGTGTGAGAGGGAGAGAGAAAGAGAATTTGTTAGTGAGAGAGAGAGAGAAAGAGCTGTGAGAGAGAGAGAGAGCAAGAGAATCTGTGAGTGAGAGAGAGAGAAAGAGAAGCTGTGAGTGAGAGAGAAAGAGAGAAAGAGAAGCTGTGAGAGAGAGAGTGAGAAGCTATGAGAGAGAGAGAGCAAGAGAAGCTGTGAGTGAGAGAGAGAAAGAGAAGCTGTGAGAAATAGAGAGAAAGAGAAGCTTTGAGTGAGAAGACAGAGAGAGAAAGAGAAGCTGTGTGAGAGAGAGAGAGAGAAAGTGAAGCTGTGAGTGAGAGAGAGAGAGAAAGAGAAGCTGTGAGTGTGTGTGTGAGAGAAAGAGAAGCTGTGAGAGAGAAAAAGAGAAGCTGTGAGTGAGAGTGAAAGAGAGAAATAGAAGCTATGAGTGAGAGAGAGAGAGAAGCTGTGAGTGAGAGAAAGAGAGAGAAAGAGAAGTTGTTAGTGTGAGAGAGAGAGAAAGAGAAGCTTTGAGAGAGAGAGAGAGAAAGAGAAGCTGTGAGTGAGAGAGAGAGAGAAGCTGTGAGTGAGAGACAGAGAGATAAAGAGAAGCTGTGAGAGAGAGAGAAAGAGAAGCTGTGAGTGAGAGAGAGAATGAGAAGCTGTGTGAGAGGGAGAGAGAAAGAGAAGATTTTAGTGAGAGAGAGAGAGAGAGAGAAAGAGCTGTGAGAGAGAGAGAGAGAAAGAGAAGCTGTGTGAGAGAGAAAGAGAAGCTGTGAGTGAGAGAGAGAGAGAAAGTGAAGCTGTGAGTGAGAGAGAGAGAGAAAGAGAACCTGTGAGTGAGAGAAAGAGAGAAAGAGAAGCTGTGAGTGAGAGACAGAGAGAGAAAGAGAAGCTGTGTGTGAGAGAGAGAGTGATAAGCTGTGAATGAGAGAGAGAGAGAAAGAGAAGCTGTGAGTGAGAGACAGAGAGAGAGAGTAGCTCTGTGTGAGAGAGAGAGAGAGCAAGAGAATCTGTGAGTGAGAGAGAGAGAAAAAGAGAAGCTGTGAGTGACAGAGAAAGAGAGAAAGAGAAGCTGTGAGTGAGAGAGAGTGAGAAGCTATGAGAGAGAGAGAGCAAGAGAAGCTGTGAGTGAGAGAGAGAAAGAGAAGCTGTGAGTGAGAAAGAGAGAGAAAGAGAAGCTGTGAGTGAGAAGACAGAGAGAGAAAGAGAAGCTGTGTGAGAGAGAGAGAGAGAGAAAGAGAAGCTGTGAGTGAGAGAAAGAGAAGCTGTGAGTGTGTGTGAGAGAGAAAGAAAAGCTGTGAGAGAGAGAAAAAGAGAAGCTGTGAGTGAGAGAGAGAGAGAGAACGAGAAGCTGTGTGTGAGAGAGAAAGAGAAGCTGTGAGTGAGAGAGAGAGAGAAAGAGAAGCTGTGAGTGAGAGATAGAGAGAGAAAGAGAAGCTGTGAGTCAGTGAGAGAGAGAGAGAATGAGAAGCTGTGTGTGTGAGATTTAGAGAAGCTGTGAGTGTGAGAGAGAGTGAGATAAAGAGAAGCTGTGAGTGAGTGTGAGAGAGAGAGAAGCTGTGAGTGAAAGTGAGAAAGAGAAGCTGATAGTGAGAGAGAGAGAAGCTGTGAGTGAGAGAAAGAGAAAGAGAAGCTGTGAGTAAGAGAGAAAAAGAGAAATAGAAGCTATGAGTGAGAGACAGAGAGAGAAGCTGTGAGTGAGTGAGAGAGAGAAGTTGTGTGAGAGAGAGAGAGAAAAAGAGAAGCTGTGAGTGAGAGAGAGAGAGAAAGAGAAGCTGTAAGTGAGTGAGAGAAAGAGAAGCTGTGAGTGTGAGAGAGAGAAAGAGAAGCTGTGAGTGAGAGAGAGAGTGAGAAGCTGTGAGTGAGAGAGAGAGAAAGAGATGCTGTGAGTGAGAGACAGAGAGAGAAAGAGAAGTTGTTAGTGAGAGAGAGAGAGAGAGAAAGAGAAGCTGTGAGAGAGAGAGAGAAAGAGAAGCTGTGAGAGAGAGATAGAAGCTGTGAGTGAGAGACAGAGAGAGAAAGAGAAGCTGTGTGTGTGTGAGAGAGAGAAGCTGTGTGTGAGAGAGAAAGAGAAGCTGTGAGTGAGTGAGAGAGAAAGAGAATCTGTGAGTGAGAGAGAGAGAGAAAGAGAAGCTGTGAGAGAGAGAGAAAGAGAAGCTGTGAGTGAGAGACAGAGAGAGAAAGAGAAGCTGTGAGTGTATGTGTGTGAGAGAAAGAAAGCTGTGAGTGAGAGAGAGAGAGAGAAAGAGAAGGTGTGAGTGTGTGTGAGAGAGAAGGAGAAGTTGTGTGAGAGAGAGATAGAGAAAGAGTAGCTGTGAGAGAGAGAGAGAGAGAAAGATAAGCTGTGAGTGTGTGTGAGAGAGAAAGAGAAGTTGTGAGAGAGAGAGAAAAAGAGAAGCTGTGAGTGAGAGTGAAAGAGAGAAATAGAAGCTACGAGTGAGAGAGAGAGAGCTGTGAGTGTGTGAGAGAGAGGAAGTGAAGCTGTGAGTGAAAAAGAGAGAAAGACAATCTGTGAGTGAGAGATAGAGAGAGAAAGAGAAGCTGTGAGTTAGAGAGAGAGAGAATGAGAAGCTGTGTGTGTGAGATAAAGAGAAGCTGTGAGTGAGAGAGTGAGAGAAAGAGAAGCTGTGAGTGAGAGATAGAGAGAGAAAGAGAAGCTGTGAGTGAGAGAGAGAGAGAAAGAGAAGCTATGAGTGAGAGAGAGAGAGAAGCTGTGAGTGAGAGAGAGAAGTTGTGCGTGAGAGAGAGAGAGAAGCTGTGTGTGTGTGAGAGAGAGAGAAGCTGTGAGTGAGAGAGAGAGAAAGAAAGAGAAGCTGTGTGATAGAGAGAGAGAAGCTGTGAGTGTGAGAGAGAGTGAGATAAAGAGAAGTTGTGAGTGAGTGAGTGAGTGAGAGAAGCTGTGAGTGAAAGAGAGAAAGGGAAGCTGTGAGTGAGAGAGAGAGAGAAGCTGTGAGTGAGAGACAGAGAGAGAAAGAGAAGCTGTGTGTGAGAGAGAGTGTGATAAGCTGTGTGTGTGAGAGAGAGAAGCTATGAGTGAGAGAAAGAGAAAGAGAAGCTGTGAGTGAGAGAGAGAGAGAAGCTGTGAGTGAGAGAGAGAATGAGAAGCTGTGAGTGAGAGACAGAGAGAGAAAGAAAGGGTGTGAGTGAGAGACAGAGAGAGAAAGAGAAGCTGTGTGTGTGAGAGAGAAAGAGAAGCTGTGAGTGAGAGAGAGAGAAGCTGTGAGTGAAAGTGAGAAAGAGAAGCTGATAGAGAGAGAGAGAGAGAAGCTGTGAGTGAGAGAGAAAGAGAGAAATAGAAGCTATGAGTGAGAGACAGAGAGAGAAGCTGTGAGTGAGTGAGAGAGAGAGAAGCTGTGAGTGAGAGACAGAGAGAGAAAGAGAAGTTGTTAGTGAGAGAGAGAGAGAGAAAGAGAAGCTGTGTGAGAGAGAGAGAAGCTGTGAGTGAGAGAGAGAGAAGCTGAGAGTGAGAGACAGAGAGATAAAGAGAAGCTGTGAGAGAGAGAGAGAGAAAGAGAAGCTGTGAGAGAGAGAGAGAATGAGAAGCTGTGAGTGAGAGAGAGAAAGAGAGAGAGAAGCTGTGAGTGTGAGAGAGAGTGAGATAAAGAGAAGCTGTGAGTGAGTGAGAGAGAGAGAGAAGCTGAGTGAAAGTGAGAAAGAGAAGCTGATAGTGAGAGAGAGAGAGAAGCTGTGAGTGAGAGAAAGAGAAAGAGAAGCTGTGAGTAAGAGAGAAAGAGAGAAATAGAAGCTATGAGTGAGAGACAGAGAGAGAAGCAGTGAGTGAGTGAGAGAGAGAGAAGTTGTGTGAGAGAGAGAGAGAAAAAGAGAAGCTGTGAGTGTGTGAGAGAGAGAAAGAGAAGCTGTGAGTGAGAGAAAGAGAAGCTGTGAGTGTGTGAGAGAGAAAGAGAAGCTGTGAGTGAGAGAGAGAGTGAGAAGCTGTGAGTGAGAGAGGGAGAGAAAGAGATGCTGTGAGTGAGAGACAGAGAGAAAGAGAAGTTGTTAGTGAGAGAGAGAGAGAGAGAGAGAAGCTGTGAGAGAGAGAGAATGAGAAGCTGTGAGAGAGAGAGAGAAAGAGAAGTTGTTATTGAGAGAGAGAGAGAAATAGCTGTGAGAGAGAGAAAGAGAAAGAGAAGCTGTGTGTGAGAGAGAAAGAGAAGCTGTGAGTGAGAGAGAGAGAGAGAGAAAGAGAAGCTGTGTGAGAGAGAGAAAGAGAAGCTGTGAGTGAGAGAGAGAAGCTGTGAGTGAGAGAGAGAGAAGCTGAGAGTGAGAGACAGAGAGATAAAGAGAAGCTGTGAGAGAGAGAGAGAGAAAGAGAAGCTGTGAGAGAGAGAGAGAGAATGAGAAGCTGTGAGTGAGAGAGAGAAAGAGAGAGAGAAGCTGTGAGTGTGAGAGAGAGTGAGATAAAGAGAAGCTGTGAGTGAGTGAGAGAGAGAGAGAAGCTGAGTGAAAGTGAGAAAGAGAAGCTGATAGTGAGAGAGAGAGAGAAGCTGTGAGTGAGAGAAAGAGAAAGAGAAGCTGTGAGTAAGAGAGAAAGAGAGAAATAGAAGCTATGAGTGAGAGACAGAGAGAGAAGCAGTGAGTGAGTGAGAGAGAGAGAAGTTGTGTGAGAGAGAGAGAGAAAAAGAGAAGCTGTGAGTGTGTGAGAGAGAGAAAGAGAAGCTGTGAGTGAGAGAAAGAGAAGCTGTGAGTGTGTGAGAGAGAAAGAGAAGCTGTGAGTGAGAGAGAGAGTGAGAAGCTGTGAGTGAGAGAGGGAGAGAAAGAGATGCTGTGAGTGAGAGACAGAGAGAAAGAGAAGTTGTTAGTGAGAGAGAGAGAGAGAGAGAAGCTGTGAGAGAGAGAGAATGAGAAGCTGTGAGAGAGAGAGAGAAAGAGAAGTTGTTATTGAGAGAGAGAGAGAAATAGCTGTGAGAGAGAGAAAGAGAAAGAGAAGCTGTGTGTGAGAGAGAAAGAGAAGCTGTGAGTGAGAGAGAGAGAGAGAGAAAGAGAAGCTGTGTGAGAGAGAGAAAGAGAAGCTGTGAGTGAGAGACAGAGAGAGAAAGAGAAGCTGTGTGAGAGAGAGAGTGATAAGCTGTGAGGGAGAGAGAGAGAGAAAGAGAAGCTGTGAGTGAGAGACAGTGAGAGAGAGTAGCTGTGAGAGACAGAGAGAGCAAGAGAAGCTGTGAGTGTGTGTGTGAGAGAGAAAGAAAGCTGTGAGTGAGAGAGAGAGAGAGAAAGAGAAGCTGTGAGAGAGAGAGAAAGAGAAGCTGTGAGTGTGTGTGAGAGAGAAAGTGAAGTTGTGAGAGAGAGAGAAAAAGAGAAGCTGTGAGTGAGAGTGAAAGAGAGAAATAGAAGCTACGAGTGAGAGAGAGAGAAGCTGTGAGTGAGAGACAGAGAGATATAGAGAAGCTGTGAGAGAGAGTGAGAAAGAGAAGCTGTGAGAGAGAGAGAGAATGAGAAGCTGTGTGAGAGGGAGAGAGAAAGAGAATTTGTTAGTGAGAGAGAGAGAGAAAGAGCTGTGAGAGAGAGAGAGAGCAAGAGAAGCTGTGAGTTAGAGAGAGAGAGAGAAAGAGAAGCTGTGTGTGTGAGATAAAGAGAAGCTGTGAGTGAGAGAGAGAGAGAAAGAGAAGCTGTGAGTGAGAGATAGAGAAAGAGAAGCTGTGAGTGAGAGAGAAAGAGAGAATCTGTGAGTGAGAGAGAGGGAGAAAGAGAAGCTATGAGTGAGAGAGAGAGAAGCTGTGAGTGAGAGAGAGAAGCTGTGCGTGAGAGAGAGAGAGAGAAGCTGTGTGTGTGTGTGAGAGAGAGAGAAGCTGTGAGTGAGAGAGAGAGAGAGAAAGAGAATCTCTGTGATAGAGAGAGAGAGAAGCTGTGAGTGTGAGAGAGAGTGAGATAAAGAGAAGTTGTGAGTGAGTGAGTGAGAGAAGCTGTGAGTGAAAGAGAGAAAGAGAAGCTGTGAGTGAGTGAGAGAGAGAAGCTGTGAGTGAGAGACAGAGAGAGAAAGAGAAGCTGTGTGTGAGAGAGAGAGTGATAAGCTGTGTGTGTGTGAGAGAGAAGCTGTGAGTGAGAGAGAGAGAAAGAGAAGCTGTGAGTGAGTGAGAGAGAGAAGCTGTGAGTGAGAGAGAGAAAGAGAAGCTGTGAGTGAGAGACAGAGGGAGAAAGAAAGGGTGTGAGTGCGAGAGAGAGAAAGAGAAGCTGTGAGAGAGAGAGAAAGAGAAGCTGTGAGTGAGAAAGAGAGAGAAAGAGAAGCTGTGTGTGTGAGAGAGAAAGAGAAGCTGTGAGTGAGAGAGAGAGAAGCTGTGAGTGAAAGTGAGAAAGAGAAGCTGATAGTGAGAGAGAGAGAGAGAAGCTGTGAGAGACAGAAAGAGAAAGAAAAGCTGTGAGTAAGAGACAAAGAGAGAAATAGAAGCTATGAGTGAGAGACAGAGAGAGAAGCTGTGAGTGAGTGAGAGAGAGAGAAGCTGTGTGAGAGAGAGAGAGAGAGAAAAAGAGAAGCTGTGAGAGAGAGAGAGAAAGAGAAGCTGTAAGTGAGTGAGAGAAGGAGAAGCTGTGAGTGTGAGAGAGAGAAAGAGAAGCTGTGTGTGTGTGAGAGAGAGAGAGAAAGAGAAGTTGTTAGTGAGAGAGAGAGAGAAAGAAAGAGAAGCTTTGAGAGAGAGAGAGAACAGCTGTGAGTGAGAGAGAGAGAAGCTGTGAGTGAGAGACAGAGAGATATAGAGAAGCTGTGAGAGAGAGTGAGAAAGAGAAGCTGTGAGAGAGAGAGAGAATGAGAAGCTGTGTGAGAGGGAGAGAGAAAGAGAATTTGTTAGTGAGAGAGAGAGAGAAAGAGCTGTGAGAGAGAGAGAGAGCAAGAGAATCTGTGAGTGAGAGAGAGAGAAAGAGAAGCTGTGAGTGAGAGAGAAAGAGAGAAAGAGAAGCTGTGAGAGAGAGAGTGAGAAGCTATGAGAGAGAGAGAGCAAGAGAAGCTGTGAGTGAGAGAGAGAAAGAGAAGCTGTGAGAAATAGAGAGAAAGAGAAGCTTTGAGTGAGAAGACAGAGAGAGAAAGAGAAGCTGTGTGAGAGAGAGAGAGAGAAAGTGAAGCTGTGAGTGAGAGAGAGAGAGAAAGAGAAGCTGTGAGTGTGTGTGTGAGAGAAAGAGAAGCTGTGAGAGAGAAAAAGAGAAGCTGTGAGTGAGAGTGAAAGAGAGAAATAGAAGCTATGAGTGAGAGAGAGAGAGAAGCTGTGAGTGAGAGAAAGAGAGAGAAAGAGAAGTTGTTAGTGTGAGAGAGAGAGAAAGAGAAGCTTTGAGAGAGAGAGAGAGAAAGAGAAGCTGTGAGTGAGAGAGAGAGAGAAGCTGTGAGTGAGAGACAGAGAGATAAAGAGAAGCTGTGAGAGAGAGAGAAAGAGAAGCTGTGAGTGAGAGAGAGAATGAGAAGCTGTGTGAGAGGGAGAGAGAAAGAGAAGATTTTAGTGAGAGAGAGAGAGAGAGAAAGAGCTGTGAGAGAGAGAGAGAGAAAGAGAAGCTGTGTGAGAGAGAAAGAGAAGCTGTGAGTGAGAGAGAGAGAGAAAGTGAAGCTGTGAGTGAGAGAGAGAGAGAAAGAGAACCTGTGAGTGAGAGAAAGAGAGAAAGAGAAGCTGTGAGTGAGAGACAGAGAGAGAAAGAGAAGCTGTGTGTGAGAGAGAGAGTGATAAGCTGTGAATGAGAGAGAGAGAGAAAGAGAAGCTGTGAGTGAGAGACAGAGAGAGAGAGTAGCTCTGTGTGAGAGAGAGAGAGAGCAAGAGAATCTGTGAGTGAGAGAGAGAGAAAAAGAGAAGCTGTGAGTGACAGAGAAAGAGAGAAAGAGAAGCTGTGAGTGAGAGAGAGTGAGAAGCTATGAGAGAGAGAGAGCAAGAGAAGCTGTGAGTGAGAGAGAGAAAGAGAAGCTGTGAGTGAGAAAGAGAGAGAAAGAGAAGCTGTGAGTGAGAAGACAGAGAGAGAAAGAGAAGCTGTGTGAGAGAGAGAGAGAGAGAAAGAGAAGCTGTGAGTGAGAGAAAGAGAAGCTGTGAGTGTGTGTGAGAGAGAAAGAAAAGCTGTGAGAGAGAGAAAAAGAGAAGCTGTGAGTGAGAGAGAGAGAGAGAACGAGAAGCTGTGTGTGAGAGAGAAAGAGAAGCTGTGAGTGAGAGAGAGAGAGAAAGAGAAGCTGTGAGTGAGAGATAGAGAGAGAAAGAGAAGCTGTGAGTCAGTGAGAGAGAGAGAATAAGAAGCTGTGTGTGTGAGATTTAGAGAAGCTGTGAGTGTGAGAGAGAGTGAGATAAAGAGAAGCTGTGAGTGAGTGTGAGAGAGAGAGAAGCTGTGAGTGAAAGTGAGAAAGAGAAGCTGATAGTGAGAGAGAGAGAAGCTGTGAGTGAGAGAAAGAGAAAGAGAAGCTGTGAGTAAGAGAGAAAAAGAGAAATAGAAGCTATGAGTGAGAGACAGAGAGAGAAGCTGTGAGTGAGTGAGAGAGAGAAGTTGTGTGAGAGAGAGAGAGAAAAAGAGAAGCTGTGAGTGAGAGAGATAGAAGCTGTGAGTGAGAGACAGAGAGAGAAAGAGAAGCTGTGTGTGTGTGAGAGAGAGAAGCTGTGTGTGAGAGAGAAAGAGAAGCTGTAAGTGAGTGAGAGAAAGAGAAGCTGTGAGTGTGAGAGAGAGAAAGAGAAGCTGTGAGTGAGAGAGAGAGTGAGAAGCTGTGAGTGAGAGAGAGAGAAAGAGATGCTGTGAGTGAGAGACAGAGAGAGAAAGAGAAGTTGTTAGTGAGAGAGAGAGAGAGAGAAAGAGAAGCTGTGAGAGAGAGAGAGAAAGAGAAGCTGTGAGAGAGAGAGATAGAAGCTGTGAGTGAGAGACAGAGAGAGAAAGAGAAGCTGTGTGTGTGTGAGAGAGAGAAGCTGTGTGTGAGAGAGAAAGAGAAGCTGTGAGTGAGTGAGAGAGAAAGAGAATCTGTGAGTGAGAGAGAGAGAGAAAGAGAAGCTGTGAGAGAGAGAGAAAGAGAAGCTGTGAGTGAGAGACAGAGAGAGAAAGAGAAGCTGTGAGTGTATGTGTGTGAGAGAAAGAAAGCTGTGAGTGAGAGAGAGAGAGAGAAAGAGAAGGTGTGAGTGTGTGTGAGAGAGAAGGAGAAGTTGTGTGAGAGAGAGATAGAGAAAGAGTAGCTGTGAGAGAGAGAGAGAGAGAAAGATAAGCTGTGAGTGTGTGTGAGAGAGAAAGAGAAGTTGTGAGAGAGAGAGAAAAAGAGAAGCTGTGAGTGAGAGTGAAAGAGAGAAATAGAAGCTACGAGTGAGAGAGAGAGAGCTGTGAGTGTGTGAGAGAGAGGAAGTGAAGCTGTGAGTGAAAAAGAGAGAAAGAGAATCTGTGAGTGAGAGATAGAGAGAGAAAGAGAAGCTGTGAGTTAGAGAGAGAGAGAATGAGAAGCTGTGTGTGTGAGATAAAGAGAAGCTGTGAGTGAGAGAGTGAGAGAAAGAGAAGCTGTGAGTGAGAGATAGAGAGAGAAAGAGAAGCTGTGAGTGAGAGAGAGAGAGAAAGAGAAGCTATGAGTGAGAGAGAGAGAGAAGCTGTGAGTGAGAGAGAGAAGTTGTGCGTGAGAGAGAGAGAGAAGCTGTGTGTGTGTGAGAGAGAGAGAAGCTGTGAGTGAGAGAGAGAGAAAGAAAGAGAAGCTGTGTGATAGAGAGAGAGAAGCTGTGAGTGTGAGAGAGAGTGAGATAAAGAGAAGTTGTGAGTGAGTGAGTGAGTGAGAGAAGCTGTGAGTGAAAGAGAGAAAGGGAAGCTGTGAGTGAGAGAGAGAGAGAAGCTGTGAGTGAGAGACAGAGAGAGAAAGAGAAGCTGTGTGTGAGAGAGAGTGTGATAAGCTGTGTGTGTGAGAGAGAGAAGCTATGAGTGAGAGAAAGAGAAAGAGAAGCTGTGAGTGAGAGAGAGAGAGAAGCTGTGAGTGAGAGAGAGAATGAGAAGCTGTGAGTGAGAGACAGAGAGAGAAAGAAAGGGTGTGAGTGAGAGACAGAGAGAGAAAGAGAAGCTGTGTGTGTGAGAGAGAAAGAGAAGCTGTGAGTGAGAGAGAGAGAAGCTGTGAGTGAAAGTGAGAAAGAGAAGCTGATAGAGAGAGAGAGAGAGAAGCTGTGAGTGAGAGAGAAAGAGAGAAATAGAAGCTATGAGTGAGAGACAGAGAGAGAAGCTGTGAGTGAGTGAGAGAGAGAGAAGCTGTGAGTGAGAGACAGAGAGAGAAAGAGAAGTTGTTAGTGAGAGAGAGAGAGAGAGAAAGAGAAGCTGTGAGAGAGAGAGAGAAGCTGTGAGTGAGAGAGAGAGAAGCTGAGAGTGAGAGACAGAGAGATAAAGAGAAGCTGTGAGAGAGAGAGAGAGAAAGAGAAGCTGTGAGAGAGAGAGAGAATGAGAAGCTGTGAGTGAGAGAGAGAAAGAGAGAGAGAAGCTGTGAGTGTGAGAGAGAGTGAGATAAAGAGAAGCTGTGAGTGAGTGAGAGAGAGAGAGAAGCTGAGTGAAAGTGAGAAAGAGAAGCTGATAGTGAGAGAGAGAGAGAAGCTGTGAGTGAGAGAAAGAGAAAGAGAAGCTGTGAGTAAGAGAGAAAGAGAGAAATAGAAGCTATGAGTGAGAGACAGAGAGAGAAGCAGTGAGTGAGTGAGAGAGAGAGAAGTTGTGTGAGAGAGAGAGAGAAAAAGAGAAGCTGTGAGTGTGTGAGAGAGAGAAAGAGAAGCTGTGAGTGAGAGAAAGAGAAGCTGTGAGTGTGTGAGAGAGAAAGAGAAGCTGTGAGTGAGAGAGAGAGTGAGAAGCTGTGAGTGAGAGAGGGAGAGAAAGAGATGCTGTGAGTGAGAGACAGAGAGAAAGAGAAGTTGTTAGTGAGAGAGAGAGAGAGAGAGAAGCTGTGAGAGAGAGAGAATGAGAAGCTGTGAGAGAGAGAGAGAAAGAGAAGTTGTTATTGAGAGAGAGAGAGAAATAGCTGTGAGAGAGAGAAAGAGAAAGAGAAGCTGTGAGTGAGAGAGAGAGAGAGAGAAAGAGAAGCTGTGTGAGAGAGAGAAAGAGAAGCTGTGAGTGAGAGACAGAGAGAGAAAGAGAAGCTGTGTGAGAGAGAGAGTGATAAGCTGTGAGGGAGAGAGAGAGAGAAAGAGAAGCTGTGAGTGAGAGACAGTGAGAGAGAGTAGCTGTGAGAGACAGAGAGAGCAAGAGAAGCTGTGAGTGTGTGTGTGAGAGAGAAAGAAAGCTGTGAGTGAGAGAGAGAGAGAGAAAGAGAAGCTGTGAGAGAGAGAGAAAGAGAAGCTGTGAGTGTGTGTGAGAGAGAAAGTGAAGTTGTGAGAGAGAGAGAAAAAGAGAAGCTGTGAGTGAGAGTGAAAGAGAGAAATAGAAGCTACGAGTGAGAGAGAGAGAAGCTGTGAGTGTGTGAGAGAGAGGAAGTGAAGCTGTGATTGAAAAAGAGAGAAAGTGAAGCTGTGAGTGAGAGATAGAGAGAGAAAGAGAAGCTGTGAGTTAGAGAGAGAGAGAGAACGAGAAGCTGTGTGTGTGAGATAAAGAGAAGCTGTGAGTGAGAGAGAGAGAAATAGAAGCTGTGAGTGAGAATTAGAGAGAGAAAGAGAAGCTGTGAGTGAGAGAGAGAGAGAGAATCTGTTAGTGAGAGAGAGAGAGAAAGAGAAGCTATGAGTGAGAGAGAGAGAGAAGCTGTGAGTGAGAGAGAGAAGCTGTGCGTGAGAGAGAAAGAGAAGCTGTGAGTGAGAGACAGAGAGAGAAAGAGAAGCTGTGTGTGAGAGAGAGTGTGATAAGCTGTGTGTGTGTGAGAGAGAGAAGCTATGAGTGAGAGAAAGAGAAAGAGAAGCTGTGAGTGAGAGAGAGATAGAAGCTGTGAGTGAGAGAGAGAAAGAGAAGCTGTGAGTGAGAGACAGAGAGAGAAAGAAAGCGTGTGAGTGAGAGACAGAGAGAGAAAGAAAAGCTGTGTGTGAGAGAGAGAAGCTGTGAGTGAAAGTGAGAAAGAGAAGCTGATAGAGAGAGAGAGAAGCTGTGAGTGAGAGAAAGAGAAAGAGAAGCTGTGAGCAAGAGAGAAAGAGAGAAATAGAAGCTATGAGTGAGAGACAGAGAGAGAAGCTGTGAGTGAGTGAGAGAGAGAGAAGCTGTGAGTGAGAGACAGAGAGAGAAAGAGAAGTTGTTAGTGAGAGAGAGAGAGAGAGAGAAAGAGAAGCTGTGAGAGAGAGAGAGAGAGAAGCTGTGAGTCAGAGAGAGAGAGAAGCTGTGAGTGAGAGACAGAGAGATAAAGAGAAGCTGTGAGAGAGAGAGAGAAAGAGAAGCTGTGAGAGAGAGAGAATGAGAAGCTGTGAGTGAGAGAGAGAAAGAGAGAGAGAAGCTGTGAGTGTGAGAGAGAGTGAGATAAAGAGAAGCTGTGAGTGAGTGAGAGAGAGAGAGAAGCTGTGAGTGAAAGTGAGAAAGAGAAGCTGATAGTGAGAGAGAGAGAAGCTGTGAGTGAGAGAAAGAGAAAGAGAAGCTGTGAGTAAGAGAGAAAAAGAGAAATAGAAGCTATGAGTGAGAGACAGAGAGAGAAGCTGTGAGTGAGTGAGAGAGAGAAGTTGTGTGAGAGAGAGAGAGAAAAAGAGAAGCTGTGAGTGAGAGAGAGAGAGAAAGAGAAGCTGTAAGTGAGTGAGAGAAAGAGAAGCTGTGAGTGTGAGAGAGAGAAAGAGAAGCTGTGAGTGAGAGAGAGAGTGAGAAGCTGTGAGTGAGAGAGAGAGAAAGAGATGCTGTGAGTGAGAGACAGAGAGAGAAAGAGAAGTTGTTAGTGAGAGAGAGAGAGAGAGAAAGAGAAGCTGTGAGAGAGAGAGAGAAAGAGAAGCTGTGAGAGAGAGATAGAAGCTGTGAGTGAGAGACAGAGAGAGAAAGAGAAGCTGTGTGTGTGTGAGAGAGAGAAGCTGTGTGTGAGAGAGAAAGAGAAGCTGTGAGTGAGTGAGAGAGAAAGAGAATCTGTGAGTGAGAGAGAGAGAGAAAGAGAAGCTGTGAGAGAGAGAGAAAGAGAAGCTGTGAGTGAGAGACAGAGAGAGAAAGAGAAGCTGTGAGTGTATGTGTGTGAGAGAAAGAAAGCTGTGAGTGAGAGAGAGAGAGAGAAAGAGAAGGTGTGAGTGTGTGTGAGAGAGAAGGAGAAGTTGTGTGAGAGAGAGATAGAGAAAGAGTAGCTGTGAGAGAGAGAGAGAGAGAAAGATAAGCTGTGAGTGTGTGTGAGAGAGAAAGAGAAGTTGTGAGAGAGAGAGAAAAAGAGAAGCTGTGAGTGAGAGTGAAAGAGAGAAATAGAAGCTACGAGTGAGAGAGAGAGAGCTGTGAGTGTGTGAGAGAGAGGAAGTGAAGCTGTGAGTGAAAAAGAGAGAAAGACAATCTGTGAGTGAGAGATAGAGAGAGAAAGAGAAGCTGTGAGTTAGAGAGAGAGAGAATGAGAAGCTGTGTGTGTGAGATAAAGAGAAGCTGTGAGTGAGAGAGTGAGAGAAAGAGAAGCTGTGAGTGAGAGATAGAGAGAGAAAGAGAAGCTGTGAGTGAGAGAGAGAGAGAAAGAGAAGCTATGAGTGAGAGAGAGAGAGAAGCTGTGAGTGAGAGAGAGAAGTTGTGCGTGAGAGAGAGAGAGAAGCTGTGTGTGTGTGAGAGAGAGAGAAGCTGTGAGTGAGAGAGAGAGAAAGAAAGAGAAGCTGTGTGATAGAGAGAGAGAAGCTGTGAGTGTGAGAGAGAGTGAGATAAAGAGAAGTTGTGAGTGAGTGAGTGAGTGAGAGAAGCTGTGAGTGAAAGAGAGAAAGGGAAGCTGTGAGTGAGAGAGAGAGAGAAGCTGTGAGTGAGAGACAGAGAGAGAAAGAGAAGCTGTGTGTGAGAGAGAGTGTGATAAGCTGTGTGTGTGAGAGAGAGAAGCTATGAGTGAGAGAAAGAGAAAGAGAAGCTGTGAGTGAGAGAGAGAGAGAAGCTGTGAGTGAGAGAGAGAATGAGAAGCTGTGAGTGAGAGACAGAGAGAGAAAGAAAGGGTGTGAGTGAGAGACAGAGAGAGAAAGAGAAGCTGTGTGTGTGAGAGAGAAAGAGAAGCTGTGAGTGAGAGAGAGAGAAGCTGTGAGTGAAAGTGAGAAAGAGAAGCTGATAGAGAGAGAGAGAGAGAAGCTGTGAGTGAGAGAGAAAGAGAGAAATAGAAGCTATGAGTGAGAGACAGAGAGAGAAGCTGTGAGTGAGTGAGAGAGAGAGAAGCTGTGAGTGAGAGACAGAGAGAGAAAGAGAAGTTGTTAGTGAGAGAGAGAGAGAGAAAGAGAAGCTGTGTGAGAGAGAGAGAAGCTGTGAGTGAGAGAGAGAGAAGCTGAGAGTGAGAGACAGAGAGATAAAGAGAAGCTGTGAGAGAGAGAGAGAGAAAGAGAAGCTGTGAGAGAGAGAGAGAATGAGAAGCTGTGAGTGAGAGAGAGAAAGAGAGAGAGAAGCTGTGAGTGTGAGAGAGAGTGAGATAAAGAGAAGCTGTGAGTGAGTGAGAGAGAGAGAGAAGCTGAGTGAAAGTGAGAAAGAGAAGCTGATAGTGAGAGAGAGAGAGAAGCTGTGAGTGAGAGAAAGAGAAAGAGAAGCTGTGAGTAAGAGAGAAAGAGAGAAATAGAAGCTATGAGTGAGAGACAGAGAGAGAAGCAGTGAGTGAGTGAGAGAGAGAGAAGTTGTGTGAGAGAGAGAGAGAAAAAGAGAAGCTGTGAGTGTGTGAGAGAGAGAAAGAGAAGCTGTGAGTGAGAGAAAGAGAAGCTGTGAGTGTGTGAGAGAGAAAGAGAAGCTGTGAGTGAGAGAGAGAGTGAGAAGCTGTGAGTGAGAGAGGGAGAGAAAGAGATGCTGTGAGTGAGAGACAGAGAGAAAGAGAAGTTGTTAGTGAGAGAGAGAGAGAGAGAGAGAAGCTGTGAGAGAGAGAGAATGAGAAGCTGTGAGAGAGAGAGAGAAAGAGAAGTTGTTATTGAGAGAGAGAGAGAAATAGCTGTGAGAGAGAGAAAGAGAAAGAGAAGCTGTGTGTGAGAGAGAAAGAGAAGCTGTGAGTGAGAGAGAGAGAGAGAGAAAGAGAAGCTGTGTGAGAGAGAGAAAGAGAAGCTGTGAGTGAGAGAGAGAAGCTGTGAGTGAGAGAGAGAGAAGCTGAGAGTGAGAGACAGAGAGATAAAGAGAAGCTGTGAGAGAGAGAGAGAGAAAGAGAAGCTGTGAGAGAGAGAGAGAGAATGAGAAGCTGTGAGTGAGAGAGAGAAAGAGAGAGAGAAGCTGTGAGTGTGAGAGAGAGTGAGATAAAGAGAAGCTGTGAGTGAGTGAGAGAGAGAGAGAAGCTGAGTGAAAGTGAGAAAGAGAAGCTGATAGTGAGAGAGAGAGAGAAGCTGTGAGTGAGAGAAAGAGAAAGAGAAGCTGTGAGTAAGAGAGAAAGAGAGAAATAGAAGCTATGAGTGAGAGACAGAGAGAGAAGCAGTGAGTGAGTGAGAGAGAGAGAAGTTGTGTGAGAGAGAGAGAGAAAAAGAGAAGCTGTGAGTGTGTGAGAGAGAGAAAGAGAAGCTGTGAGTGAGAGAAAGAGAAGCTGTGAGTGTGTGAGAGAGAAAGAGAAGCTGTGAGTGAGAGAGAGAGTGAGAAGCTGTGAGTGAGAGAGGGAGAGAAAGAGATGCTGTGAGTGAGAGACAGAGAGAAAGAGAAGTTGTTAGTGAGAGAGAGAGAGAGAGAGAAGCTGTGAGAGAGAGAGAATGAGAAGCTGTGAGAGAGAGAGAGAAAGAGAAGTTGTTATTGAGAGAGAGAGAGAAATAGCTGTGAGAGAGAGAAAGAGAAAGAGAAGCTGTGTGTGAGAGAGAAAGAGAAGCTGTGAGTGAGAGAGAGAGAGAGAGAAAGAGAAGCTGTGTGAGAGAGAGAAAGAGAAGCTGTGAGTGAGAGACAGAGAGAGAAAGAGAAGCTGTGTGAGAGAGAGAGTGATAAGCTGTGAGGGAGAGAGAGAGAGAAAGAGAAGCTGTGAGTGAGAGACAGTGAGAGAGAGTAGCTGTGAGAGACAGAGAGAGCAAGAGAAGCTGTGAGTGTGTGTGTGAGAGAGAAAGAAAGCTGTGAGTGAGAGAGAGAGAGAGAAAGAGAAGCTGTGAGAGAGAGAGAAAGAGAAGCTGTGAGTGTGTGTGAGAGAGAAAGTGAAGTTGTGAGAGAGAGAGAAAAAGAGAAGCTGTGAGTGAGAGTGAAAGAGAGAAATAGAAGCTACGAGTGAGAGAGAGAGAAGCTGTGAGTGAGAGACAGAGAGATATAGAGAAGCTGTGAGAGAGAGTGAGAAAGAGAAGCTGTGAGAGAGAGAGAGAATGAGAAGCTGTGTGAGAGGGAGAGAGAAAGAGAATTTGTTAGTGAGAGAGAGAGAGAAAGAGCTGTGAGAGAGAGAGAGAGCAAGAGAAGCTGTGAGTTAGAGAGAGAGAGAGAAAGAGAAGCTGTGTGTGTGAGATAAAGAGAAGCTGTGAGTGAGAGAGAGAGAGAAAGAGAAGCTGTGAGTGAGAGATAGAGAAAGAGAAGCTGTGAGTGAGAGAGAAAGAGAGAATCTGTGAGTGAGAGAGAGGGAGAAAGAGAAGCTATGAGTGAGAGAGAGAGAAGCTGTGAGTGAGAGAGAGAAGCTGTGCGTGAGAGAGAGAGAGAGAAGCTGTGTGTGTGTGTGAGAGAGAGAGAAGCTGTGAGTGAGAGAGAGAGAGAGAAAGAGAATCTCTGTGATAGAGAGAGAGAGAAGCTGTGAGTGTGAGAGAGAGTGAGATAAAGAGAAGTTGTGAGTGAGTGAGTGAGAGAAGCTGTGAGTGAAAGAGAGAAAGAGAAGCTGTGAGTGAGTGAGAGAGAGAAGCTGTGAGTGAGAGACAGAGAGAGAAAGAGAAGCTGTGTGTGAGAGAGAGAGTGATAAGCTGTGTGTGTGTGAGAGAGAAGCTGTGAGTGAGAGAGAGAGAAAGAGAAGCTGTGAGTGAGTGAGAGAGAGAAGCTGTGAGTGAGAGAGAGAAAGAGAAGCTGTGAGTGAGAGACAGAGGGAGAAAGAAAGGGTGTGAGTGCGAGAGAGAGAAAGAGAAGCTGTGAGAGAGAGAGAAAGAGAAGCTGTGAGTGAGAAAGAGAGAGAAAGAGAAGCTGTGTGTGTGAGAGAGAAAGAGAAGCTGTGAGTGAGAGAGAGAGAAGCTGTGAGTGAAAGTGAGAAAGAGAAGCTGATAGTGAGAGAGAGAGAGAGAAGCTGTGAGAGACAGAAAGAGAAAGAAAAGCTGTGAGTAAGAGACAAAGAGAGAAATAGAAGCTATGAGTGAGAGACAGAGAGAGAAGCTGTGAGTGAGTGAGAGAGAGAGAAGCTGTGTGAGAGAGAGAGAGAGAGAAAAAGAGAAGCTGTGAGAGAGAGAGAGAAAGAGAAGCTGTAAGTGAGTGAGAGAAGGAGAAGCTGTGAGTGTGAGAGAGAGAAAGAGAAGCTGTGTGTGTGTGAGAGAGAGAGAGAAAGAGAAGTTGTTAGTGAGAGAGAGAGAGAAAGAAAGAGAAGCTTTGAGAGAGAGAGAGAACAGCTGTGAGTGAGAGAGAGAGAAGCTGTGAGTGAGAGACAGAGAGATATAGAGAAGCTGTGAGAGAGAGTGAGAAAGAGAAGCTGTGAGAGAGAGAGAGAATGAGAAGCTGTGTGAGAGGGAGAGAGAAAGAGAATTTGTTAGTGAGAGAGAGAGAGAAAGAGCTGTGAGAGAGAGAGAGAGCAAGAGAATCTGTGAGTGAGAGAGAGAGAAAGAGAAGCTGTGAGTGAGAGAGAAAGAGAGAAAGAGAAGCTGTGAGAGAGAGAGTGAGAAGCTATGAGAGAGAGAGAGCAAGAGAAGCTGTGAGTGAGAGAGAGAAAGAGAAGCTGTGAGAAATAGAGAGAAAGAGAAGCTTTGAGTGAGAAGACAGAGAGAGAAAGAGAAGCTGTGTGAGAGAGAGAGAGAGAAAGTGAAGCTGTGAGTGAGAGAGAGAGAGAAAGAGAAGCTGTGAGTGTGTGTGTGAGAGAAAGAGAAGCTGTGAGAGAGAAAAAGAGAAGCTGTGAGTGAGAGTGAAAGAGAGAAATAGAAGCTATGAGTGAGAGAGAGAGAGAAGCTGTGAGTGAGAGAAAGAGAGAGAAAGAGAAGTTGTTAGTGTGAGAGAGAGAGAAAGAGAAGCTTTGAGAGAGAGAGAGAGAAAGAGAAGCTGTGAGTGAGAGAGAGAGAGAAGCTGTGAGTGAGAGACAGAGAGATAAAGAGAAGCTGTGAGAGAGAGAGAAAGAGAAGCTGTGAGTGAGAGAGAGAATGAGAAGCTGTGTGAGAGGGAGAGAGAAAGAGAAGATTTTAGTGAGAGAGAGAGAGAGAGAAAGAGCTGTGAGAGAGAGAGAGAGAAAGAGAAGCTGTGTGAGAGAGAAAGAGAAGCTGTGAGTGAGAGAGAGAGAGAAAGTGAAGCTGTGAGTGAGAGAGAGAGAGAGAAAGAGAACCTGTGAGTGAGAGAAAGAGAGAAAGAGAAGCTGTGAGTGAGAGACAGAGAGAGAAAGAGAAGCTGTGTGTGAGAGAGAGAGTGATAAGCTGTGAATGAGAGAGAGAGAGAAAGAGAAGCTGTGAGTGAGAGACAGAGAGAGAGAGTAGCTCTGTGTGAGAGAGAGAGAGAGCAAGAGAATCTGTGAGTGAGAGAGAGAGAAAAAGAGAAGCTGTGAGTGACAGAGAAAGAGAGAAAGAGAAGCTGTGAGTGAGAGAGAGTGAGAAGCTATGAGAGAGAGAGAGCAAGAGAAGCTGTGAGTGAGAGAGAGAAAGAGAAGCTGTGAGTGAGAAAGAGAGAGAAAGAGAAGCTGTGAGTGAGAAGACAGAGAGAGAAAGAGAAGCTGTGTGAGAGAGAGAGAGAGAGAAAGAGAAGCTGTGAGTGAGAGAAAGAGAAGCTGTGAGTGTGTGTGAGAGAGAAAGAAAAGCTGTGAGAGAGAGAAAAAGAGAAGCTGTGAGTGAGAGAGAGAGAGAGAACGAGAAGCTGTGTGTGAGAGAGAAAGAGAAGCTGTGAGTGAGAGAGAGAGAGAAAGAGAAGCTGTGAGTGAGAGATAGAGAGAGAAAGAGAAGCTGTGAGTCAGTGAGAGAGAGAGAATAAGAAGCTGTGTGTGTGAGATTTAGAGAAGCTGTGAGTGTGAGAGAGAGTGAGATAAAGAGAAGCTGTGAGTGAGTGTGAGAGAGAGAGAAGCTGTGAGTGAAAGTGAGAAAGAGAAGCTGATAGTGAGAGAGAGAGAAGCTGTGAGTGAGAGAAAGAGAAAGAGAAGCTGTGAGTAAGAGAGAAAAAGAGAAATAGAAGCTATGAGTGAGAGACAGAGAGAGAAGCTGTGAGTGAGTGAGAGAGAGAAGTTGTGTGAGAGAGAGAGAGAAAAAGAGAAGCTGTGAGTGAGAGAGATAGAAGCTGTGAGTGAGAGACAGAGAGAGAAAGAGAAGCTGTGTGTGTGTGAGAGAGAGAAGCTGTGTGTGAGAGAGAAAGAGAAGCTGTAAGTGAGTGAGAGAAAGAGAAGCTGTGAGTGTGAGAGAGAGAAAGAGAAGCTGTGAGTGAGAGAGAGAGTGAGAAGCTGTGAGTGAGAGAGAGAGAAAGAGATGCTGTGAGTGAGAGACAGAGAGAGAAAGAGAAGTTGTTAGTGAGAGAGAGAGAGAGAGAAAGAGAAGCTGTGAGAGAGAGAGAGAAAGAGAAGCTGTGAGAGAGAGAGATAGAAGCTGTGAGTGAGAGACAGAGAGAGAAAGAGAAGCTGTGTGTGTGTGAGAGAGAGAAGCTGTGTGTGAGAGAGAAAGAGAAGCTGTGAGTGAGTGAGAGAGAAAGAGAATCTGTGAGTGAGAGAGAGAGAGAAAGAGAAGCTGTGAGAGAGAGAGAAAGAGAAGCTGTGAGTGAGAGACAGAGAGAGAAAGAGAAGCTGTGAGTGTATGTGTGTGAGAGAAAGAAAGCTGTGAGTGAGAGAGAGAGAGAGAAAGAGAAGGTGTGAGTGTGTGTGAGAGAGAAGGAGAAGTTGTGTGAGAGAGAGATAGAGAAAGAGTAGCTGTGAGAGAGAGAGAGAGAGAAAGATAAGCTGTGAGTGTGTGTGAGAGAGAAAGAGAAGTTGTGAGAGAGAGAGAAAAAGAGAAGCTGTGAGTGAGAGTGAAAGAGAGAAATAGAAGCTACGAGTGAGAGAGAGAGAGCTGTGAGTGTGTGAGAGAGAGGAAGTGAAGCTGTGAGTGAAAAAGAGAGAAAGAGAATCTGTGAGTGAGAGATAGAGAGAGAAAGAGAAGCTGTGAGTTAGAGAGAGAGAGAATGAGAAGCTGTGTGTGTGAGATAAAGAGAAGCTGTGAGTGAGAGAGTGAGAGAAAGAGAAGCTGTGAGTGAGAGATAGAGAGAGAAAGAGAAGCTGTGAGTGAGAGAGAGAGAGAAAGAGAAGCTATGAGTGAGAGAGAGAGAGAAGCTGTGAGTGAGAGAGAGAAGTTGTGCGTGAGAGAGAGAGAGAAGCTGTGTGTGTGTGAGAGAGAGAGAAGCTGTGAGTGAGAGAGAGAGAAAGAAAGAGAAGCTGTGTGATAGAGAGAGAGAAGCTGTGAGTGTGAGAGAGAGTGAGATAAAGAGAAGTTGTGAGTGAGTGAGTGAGTGAGAGAAGCTGTGAGTGAAAGAGAGAAAGGGAAGCTGTGAGTGAGAGAGAGAGAGAAGCTGTGAGTGAGAGACAGAGAGAGAAAGAGAAGCTGTGTGTGAGAGAGAGTGTGATAAGCTGTGTGTGTGAGAGAGAGAAGCTATGAGTGAGAGAAAGAGAAAGAGAAGCTGTGAGTGAGAGAGAGAGAGAAGCTGTGAGTGAGAGAGAGAATGAGAAGCTGTGAGTGAGAGACAGAGAGAGAAAGAAAGGGTGTGAGTGAGAGACAGAGAGAGAAAGAGAAGCTGTGTGTGTGAGAGAGAAAGAGAAGCTGTGAGTGAGAGAGAGAGAAGCTGTGAGTGAAAGTGAGAAAGAGAAGCTGATAGAGAGAGAGAGAGAGAAGCTGTGAGTGAGAGAGAAAGAGAGAAATAGAAGCTATGAGTGAGAGACAGAGAGAGAAGCTGTGAGTGAGTGAGAGAGAGAGAAGCTGTGAGTGAGAGACAGAGAGAGAAAGAGAAGTTGTTAGTGAGAGAGAGAGAGAGAGAAAGAGAAGCTGTGAGAGAGAGAGAGAAGCTGTGAGTGAGAGAGAGAGAAGCTGAGAGTGAGAGACAGAGAGATAAAGAGAAGCTGTGAGAGAGAGAGAGAGAAAGAGAAGCTGTGAGAGAGAGAGAGAATGAGAAGCTGTGAGTGAGAGAGAGAAAGAGAGAGAGAAGCTGTGAGTGTGAGAGAGAGTGAGATAAAGAGAAGCTGTGAGTGAGTGAGAGAGAGAGAGAAGCTGAGTGAAAGTGAGAAAGAGAAGCTGATAGTGAGAGAGAGAGAGAAGCTGTGAGTGAGAGAAAGAGAAAGAGAAGCTGTGAGTAAGAGAGAAAGAGAGAAATAGAAGCTATGAGTGAGAGACAGAGAGAGAAGCAGTGAGTGAGTGAGAGAGAGAGAAGTTGTGTGAGAGAGAGAGAGAAAAAGAGAAGCTGTGAGTGTGTGAGAGAGAGAAAGAGAAGCTGTGAGTGAGAGAAAGAGAAGCTGTGAGTGTGTGAGAGAGAAAGAGAAGCTGTGAGTGAGAGAGAGAGTGAGAAGCTGTGAGTGAGAGAGGGAGAGAAAGAGATGCTGTGAGTGAGAGACAGAGAGAAAGAGAAGTTGTTAGTGAGAGAGAGAGAGAGAGAGAAGCTGTGAGAGAGAGAGAATGAGAAGCTGTGAGAGAGAGAGAGAAAGAGAAGTTGTTATTGAGAGAGAGAGAGAAATAGCTGTGAGAGAGAGAAAGAGAAAGAGAAGCTGTGAGTGAGAGAGAGAGAGAGAGAAAGAGAAGCTGTGTGAGAGAGAGAAAGAGAAGCTGTGAGTGAGAGACAGAGAGAGAAAGAGAAGCTGTGTGAGAGAGAGAGTGATAAGCTGTGAGGGAGAGAGAGAGAGAAAGAGAAGCTGTGAGTGAGAGACAGTGAGAGAGAGTAGCTGTGAGAGACAGAGAGAGCAAGAGAAGCTGTGAGTGTGTGTGTGAGAGAGAAAGAAAGCTGTGAGTGAGAGAGAGAGAGAGAAAGAGAAGCTGTGAGAGAGAGAGAAAGAGAAGCTGTGAGTGTGTGTGAGAGAGAAAGTGAAGTTGTGAGAGAGAGAGAAAAAGAGAAGCTGTGAGTGAGAGTGAAAGAGAGAAATAGAAGCTACGAGTGAGAGAGAGAGAAGCTGTGAGTGTGTGAGAGAGAGGAAGTGAAGCTGTGATTGAAAAAGAGAGAAAGTGAAGCTGTGAGTGAGAGATAGAGAGAGAAAGAGAAGCTGTGAGTTAGAGAGAGAGAGAGAACGAGAAGCTGTGTGTGTGAGATAAAGAGAAGCTGTGAGTGAGAGAGAGAGAAATAGAAGCTGTGAGTGAGAATTAGAGAGAGAAAGAGAAGCTGTGAGTGAGAGAGAGAGAGAGAATCTGTTAGTGAGAGAGAGAGAGAAAGAGAAGCTATGAGTGAGAGAGAGAGAGAAGCTGTGAGTGAGAGAGAGAAGCTGTGCGTGAGAGAGAAAGAGAAGCTGTGAGTGAGAGACAGAGAGAGAAAGAGAAGCTGTGTGTGAGAGAGAGTGTGATAAGCTGTGTGTGTGTGAGAGAGAGAAGCTATGAGTGAGAGAAAGAGAAAGAGAAGCTGTGAGTGAGAGAGAGATAGAAGCTGTGAGTGAGAGAGAGAAAGAGAAGCTGTGAGTGAGAGACAGAGAGAGAAAGAAAGCGTGTGAGTGAGAGACAGAGAGAGAAAGAAAAGCTGTGTGTGAGAGAGAGAAGCTGTGAGTGAAAGTGAGAAAGAGAAGCTGATAGAGAGAGAGAGAAGCTGTGAGTGAGAGAAAGAGAAAGAGAAGCTGTGAGCAAGAGAGAAAGAGAGAAATAGAAGCTATGAGTGAGAGACAGAGAGAGAAGCTGTGAGTGAGTGAGAGAGAGAGAAGCTGTGAGTGAGAGACAGAGAGAGAAAGAGAAGTTGTTAGTGAGAGAGAGAGAGAGAGAGAAAGAGAAGCTGTGAGAGAGAGAGAGAGAGAAGCTGTGAGTCAGAGAGAGAGAGAAGCTGTGAGTGAGAGACAGAGAGATAAAGAGAAGCTGTGAGAGAGAGAGAGAAAGAGAAGCTGTGAGAGAGAGAGAATGAGAAGCTGTGAGTGAGAGAGAGAAAGAGAGAGAGAAGCTGTGAGTGTGAGAGAGAGTGAGATAAAGAGAAGCTGTGAGTGAGTGAGAGAGAGAGAGAAGCTGTGAGTGAAAGTGAGAAAGAGAAGCTGATAGTGAGAGAGAGAGAGAAGCTGTGAGTGATAGAAAGAGAAAGAGAAGCTGTGAGTAAGAGAGAAAGAGAGAAATAGAAGCTATGAGTGAGAGACAGAGAGAGAAGCTGTGAGTGAGTGAGAGAGAGAGAAGTTGTGTGAGAGAGAGAGAGAAAAAGAGAAGCTGTGAGTGTGTGTGAGAGAGAAAGAGAAGCTGTAAGTGAGTGAGAGAAAGAGAAGCTGTGAGTGTGAGAGAGAGAAAGAGAAGCTGTGAGTGAGAGAGAGAGTGAGAAGCTGTGAGTGAGAGAGAGAGAGAAAGAGATGCTGTGAGTGAGAGACAGAGAGAGAAAGAGTTGTTAGTGAGAGAGAGAGAGAAGCTGTGAGAGAGAGAGTGAAAGAGAAGCTGTTATTGAGAGAGAGAGAAAGAAAGAGCTGTGTGAGAGAGAGAGAAAGAGAAGCTGTGTGTGAGAGAGAAAGAGAAGCTGTGAGTGAGTGAGAGAGAGAGAGAAAGAGAAGCTGTGAGAGAGGAGAGAAAGAGAAGCTGTAAGTGAGAGACAGAGAGAGAAAGAGAAGCTGTGTGAGAGAGAAAGTGATAAGCTGTGAGGGAGAGAGAGAGAAAGAGAAACTGTGAGTGAGAGACAGTGAGAGAGAGTAGCTGTGTGAGAGAGAGAGAGCAAGAGAAGCTGTGAGTGTGTGTGTGAGAGAGAAAGAAAGCTGTGAGTGAGAGAGAGAGAGAGAGAAAGAGAAGCTGTGAGTGAGAGAGAGAGAGAAGCTGTGAGTGTGTGTGAGAGAGAAAGTGAAGTTGTGAGAGAGAGAGAAAAAGAGAAGCTGTGAGTGAGAGTGAAAGAGAGAAATAGAAGCTACGAGTGAGAGAGAGAGAAGCTGTGAGTGTGTGAGAGAGAGGAAGTGAAGCTGTGAGTGAAAAAGAGAGAAAGTGAAGCTGTGAGTGAGAGATAAGAGAGAAAGAGAAGCTGTGAGTTAGAGAGAGAGAGAACGAGAAGCTGTGTGTGTGAGATAAAGAGAAGCTGTGAGTGAGAGAGAGAGAGAAAGAGAAGCTGTGAGTGAGAGATAGAGAGAGAAAGAGAAGCTGTGAGTGAGAGAGAGAATCTGTGAGTGATAGAGAGAGAGAAAGAGAAGCTATGAGTGAGAGAGAGAGAGAAGCTGTGAGTGAGAGAGAGAAGCTGTGCGTGAGAGAGAAAGAGAGAAGCTGTGTGTGTGTGTGAGAGAGAGAGAAGCTGTGAGTGAGAGAGAGAGAGAAAGAGAAGCTGTGTGATAGAGAGAGAGAGAAGCTGTGAGTGTGAGAGAGAGTGAGATAAAGAGAAGTTGTGAGTGAGAGAGAGAGAGAGAGAAGCTGTGAGTGAGAGACAGAGAGAGAAAGAGAAGCTGTGTGTGAGAGAGAGAGTGATAAGCTGTGTGTGTGAGAGAGAGAAATAGAAGCTGTGAGTGAGAATTAGAGAGAGAAAGAGAAGCTGTGAGTGAGAGAGAGAGAGAGAATCTGTTAGTGAGAGAGAGAGAGAAAGAGAAGCTATGAGTGAGAGAGAGAGAGAAGCTGTGAGTGAGAGAGAGAAGCTGTGCGTGAGAGAGAAAGAGAAGCTGTGAGTGAGAGACAGAGAGAGAAAGAGAAGCTGTGTGTGAGAGAGAGTGTGATAAGCTGTGTGTGTGTGAGAGAGAGAAGCTATGAGTGAGAGAAAGAGAAAGAGAAGCTGTGAGTGAGAGAGAGATAGAAGCTGTGAGTGAGAGAGAGAAAGAGAAGCTGTGAGTGAGAGACAGAGAGAGAAAGAAAGCGTGTGAGTGAGAGACAGAGAGAGAAAGAGAAGCTGTGTGTGAGAGAGAGAAGCTGTGAGTGAAAGTGAGAAAGAGAAGCTGATAGAGAGAGAGAGAAGCTGTGAGTGAGAGAAAGAGAAAGAGAAGCTGTGAGCAAGAGAGAAAGAGAGAAATAGAAGCTATGAGTGAGAGACAGAGAGAGAAGCTGTGAGTGAGTGAGAGAGAGAGAAGCTGTGAGTGAGAGACAGAGAGAGAAAGAGAAGTTGTTAGTGAGAGAGAGAGAGAGAGAGAGAAAGAGAAGCTGTGAGAGAGAGAGAGAGAGAAGCTGTGAGTCAGAGAGAGAGAGAAGCTGTGAGTGAGAGACAGAGAGATAAAGAGAAGCTGTGAGAGAGAGAGAGAAAGAGAAGCTGTGAGAGAGAGAGAATGAGAAGCTGTGAGTGAGAGAGAGAAAGAGAGAGAGAAGCTGTGAGTGTGAGAGAGAGTGAGATAAAGAGAAGCTGTGAGTGAGTGAGAGAGAGAGAGAAGCTGTGAGTGAAAGTGAGAAAGAGAAGCTGATAGTGAGAGAGAGAGAGAAGCTGTGAGTGATAGAAAGAGAAAGAGAAGCTGTGAGTAAGAGAGAAAGAGAGAAATAGAAGCTATGAGTGAGAGACAGAGAGAGAAGCTGTGAGTGAGTGAGAGAGAGAGAAGTTGTGTGAGAGAGAGAGAGAAAAAGAGAAGCTGTGAGTGTGTGTGAGAGAGAAAGAGAAGCTGTAAGTGAGTGAGAGAAAGAGAAGCTGTGAGTGTGTGAGAGAGAAAGAGAAGCTGTGAGTGAGAGAGAGAGTGAGAAGCTGTGAGTGAGAGAGAGAGAGAAAGAGATGCTGTGAGTGAGAGACAGAGAGAGAAAGAGTTGTTAGTGAGAGAGAGAGAGAAGCTGTGAGAGAGAGAGTGAAAGAGAAGCTGTTATTGAGAGAGAGAGAAAGAAAGAGCTGTGTGAGAGAGAGAGAAAGAGAAGCTGTGTGTGAGAGAGAAAGAGAAGCTGTGAGTGAGTGAGAGAGAGAGAGAAAGAGAAGCTGTGAGAGAGGAGAGAAAGAGAAGCTGTAAGTGAGAGACAGAGAGAGAAAGAGAAGCTGTGTGAGAGAGAAAGTGATAAGCTGTGAGGGAGAGAGAGAGAAAGAGAAACTGTGAGTGAGAGACAGTGAGAGAGAGTAGCTGTGTGAGAGAGAGAGAGCAAGAGAAGCTGTGAGTGTGTGTGTGAGAGAGAAAGAAAGCTGTGAGTGAGAGAGAGAGAGAGAGAAAGAGAAGCTGTGAGTGAGAGAGAGAGAGAAGCTGTGAGTGTGTGTGAGAGAGAAAGTGAAGTTGTGAGAGAGAGAGAAAAAGAGAAGCTGTGAGTGAGAGTGAAAGAGAGAAATAGAAGCTACGAGTGAGAGAGAGAGAAGCTGTGAGTGTGTGAGAGAGAGGAAGTGAAGCTGTGAGTGAAAAAGAGAGAAAGTGAAGCTGTGAGTGAGAGATAAGAGAGAAAGAGAAGCTGTGAGTTAGAGAGAGAGAGAACGAGAAGCTGTGTGTGTGAGATAAAGAGAAGCTGTGAGTGAGAGAGAGAGAGAAAGAGAAGCTGTGAGTGAGAGATAGAGAGAGAAAGAGAAGCTGTGAGTGAGAGAGAGAATCTGTGAGTGATAGAGAGAGAGAAAGAGAAGCTATGAGTGAGAGAGAGAGAGAAGCTGTGAGTGAGAGAGAGAAGCTGTGCGTGAGAGAGAAAGAGAGAAGCTGTGTGTGTGTGTGAGAGAGAGAGAAGCTGTGAGTGAGAGAGAGAGAGAAAGAGAAGCTGTGTGATAGAGAGAGAGAGAAGCTGTGAGTGTGAGAGAGAGTGAGATAAAGAGAAGTTGTGAGTGAGAGAGAGAGAGAGAGAAGCTGTGAGTGAGAGACAGAGAGAGAAAGAGAAGCTGTGTGTGAGAGAGAGAGTGATAAGCTGTGTGTGTGAGAGAGAGAAGCTGTGAGTGAGTGAGAGAGAAAGAGAAGCTGTGAGTGAGTGAGAGAGAGAAGCTGTGAGTGAAAGTGAGAAATAGAAGCTGATAGTGAGTGAGAGAGAGAAGCTGTGAGTGATAGAAAGAGAAATAGAAGCTATGAGTGAGAGACAGAGCGAGAAGCTGTGAGTGAGAGAGAAAGAGAGAAGCTGTGAGTGAGAGACAGAGAGATAAAGAGAAGCTGTGAGTGAAAAAGAGAGAAAGTGAAGCTGTGAGTGAGAGATAGAGAGAGAAAGAGAAGCTGTGAGTTAGAGAGAGAGAGAGAATGAGAAGCTGTGTGTGTGAGATAAAGAGAAGCTGTGAGTGAGAGAGAGAGAGAAAGAGAAGCTGTGAGTGAGAGAGAGAGAGAAAGAGAAGCTATGAGTGAGAGAGAGAAGCTGTGAGTGAGAGAGAGAAGCTGTGCGTGTGAGAGAGAGAGAGGAGAAGCTGTGTGTGTGTGTGTGAGAGAGAGAAGCTGTGAGTGAGAGAGAGAGAGAGAAAGAGAAGCTGTGTGATAGAGATAGAGAGAAGCTGTGAGTGTGTGAGAGAGTGAGATAAAGAGAAGTTGTGAGTGAGTGAGTGAGTGAGAGAAGCTGTGAGTGAAAGAGAGAAAGAGAAGCTGTGAGTGAGAGAGAGAGAGAAGCTGTGAGTGAGAGACAGAGAGAGAAAGAGAAGCTGTGTGTGAGAGAGAGAGTGATAAGCTGTGTGTGTGTGAGAGAGAAGCTGTGAGTGAGAGAGAGAGAAAGAGAAGCTGTGAGTGAGAGAGAGAGAAGCTGTGAGTGAGAGAGAGAAAGAGAAGCTGTGAGTGAGAGACAGAGGGAGAAAGAAAGGGTGTGAGTGCGAGAGAGAGAAAGAGAAGCTGTGTGAGAGAGAGAAAGAGAAGCTGTGAGTGAGAAAGAGGGAGAAAGAGAAGCTGTGTGTGTGAGAGAGAAAGAGAAGCTGTGAGTGAGAGAGAGAGAAGCTGTGAGTGAAAGTGAGAAAGAGAAGCTGATAGTGTGAGAGAGAGAAGCTGTGAGTGAGAGAAAGAGAAAGAGAAGCTGTGAGTAAGAGAGAAAGAGAGAAATAGAAGCTATGAGTGAGAGACAGAGAGAGAAGCTGTGAGTGAGTGAGAGAGAGAGAAGCTGTGTGAGAGAGAGAGAGAGAAAAAGAGAAGCTGTGAGAGAGAGAGAGAGAAAGAGAAGCTGTAAGTGAGTGAGAGAAGGAGAAGCTGTGAGTGTGAGAGAGGGAAAGAGAAGCTGTGTGTGTGAGAGAGAGAGATAGAAAGAGAAGTTGTTAGTGAGAGAGAGAGAGAGAGAAAGAAAGAGAAGCTTTGAGAGAGAGAGAGAGAGAGAGAGAAGCTGTGAGTGAGAGAGAAAGAAGCTGTGAGTGAGAGACAGAGAGATATAGAGAAGCTGTGAGAGAGAGTGAGAAAGAGAAGCTGTGAGAGAGAGAGAATGAGAAGCTGTGTGAGAGGGAGAGAGAAAGAGAATTTGTTAGTGAGAGAGAGAGAGAAAGAGCTGTGTGTGAGAGAGAGAGCAAGAGAATCTGTGAGTGAGAGAGAGAGAAAGAGAAGCTGTGAGTGAGAGAGAAAGAGAGAAAGAGAAGCTGTGAGAGAGAGAGAGTGAGAAGCTATGAGAGAGAGAGCAAGAGAAGCTGTGAGTGAGAGAGAGAAAGAGAAGCTGTGAGAAATAGAGAGAAAGAGAAGCTGTGAGTGAGAAGACAGAGAGAGAAAGAGAAGCTGTGTGAGAGAGAGATAGAGAAAGTGAAGCTGTGAGTGAGAGAGAGAGAGAAAGAGAAGCTGTGAGTGTGTGTGAGAGAGAAAGAGAAGCTTTGAGAGACAGAAAAAGAGAAGCTGTGAGTGAGAGGGAAAGAGAGAAATAGAAGCTATGAGTGAGAGAGAGAGAAGCTGTGAGTGAGAGAAAGAGAGAGAAAGAGAAGTTGTTAGTGAGAGAGAGAGAGAAAGAGAAGCTTTGAGAGAGAGAGAGAGAAAGAGAAGCTGTGAGTGAGAGAGAGAGAAGCTGTGAGTGAGAGAATGAGAGATAAAGAGAAGCTGTGTGAGAGAGAGAAAGAGAAGCTGTGAGTGAGAGAGAGAGAATGAGAAGCTGTGTGAGAGGGAGAGAGAAAGAGAAGATTTTAGTGAGAGAGAGAAAGAGAGAAAGAGCTGTGAGAGAGAGAGAGAAAGAGAAGCTGTGTGAGAGAGAAAGAGAAGCTGTGAGTGAGAGAGAGAGAGAAAGTGAAGCTGTGAGTGAGAGAGAGAGAGAAAGAGAACCTGTGAGTGAGAGAAAGAGAGAAAGAGAAGCTGTGAGTGAGAGACAGAGAGAGAAAGAGAAGCTGTGTGTGTGAGAGAGAGTGATAAGCTGTGAGTGAGAGAGAGAGAGAAAGAGAAGCTGTGAGTGAGAGACAGAGAGAGAGTAGCTGTGTGTGTGAGAGAGAGAGAGAGCATGAGAATCTGTGAGTGAGAGAGAGAGAAAAAGAGAAGCTGTGAGTGACAGAGAAAGAGAGAAAGAGAAGCTGTGAGTGAGAGAGTGTGAGAAGCTATGAGAGAGAGAGAGCAAGAGAAGCTGTGAGTGAGAGAGAGAAAGAGAAGCTGTGAGTGAGAAAGAGAGAGAAAGAGACGCTGTGAGTGAGAAGACAGAGAGAGAAAGAGAAGCTGTGTGAGAGAGACAGATAGAGAAAGAGAAGCTGTGAGTGAGAGAGAGAGAAAGAGAAGCTGTGAGTGTGTGTGAGAGAGAAAGAGAAGCTGTGAGAGAGAGAGAAAAAGAGAAGCTGTGAGTGAGAGAGAGAGAGAACGAGAAGCTGTGTGTGAGAGAGAAAGAGAAGCTGTGAGTGAGAGAGAGAGAAAAAGAGAAGCTGTGAGTGAGAGATAGAGAGAGAAAGAGAAGCTGTGAGTGAGTGAGAGAGAGAGAATGAGAAGCTGTGTGTGTGATTAAGAGAAGCTGTGAGTGAGAGAGAGAGAAAGAGAAGCTGTGAGTGAGAGAGAGAAAGAGAGAGAGAAGCTGTGAGTGTGAGAGGGAGTGAGATAAAGAGAAGCTGTGAGTGAGTGTGTGAGAGAGAGAAGCTGTGAGTGAAAGTGAGAAAGAGAAGCTGATAGTGAGAGAGAGAAGCTGTGAGTGAGAGAAAGAGAAAGAGAAGCTGTGAGTAAGAGAGAAAGAGAGAAATAGAAGCTATGAGTGAGAGACAGAGAGAAGCTGTGAGTGAGTGAGAGAGAGAGAAGTTGTGTGAGAGAGAGAGAGAAAAAGAGAAGCTGTGAGTGAGAGAGAGAGAGAAAGAGAAGCTGTAAGTGAGTGAGAGAAAGAGAAGCTGTGAGTGTGAGAGAGAGAAAGAGAAGCTGTGAGAGAGAGAGAGAAAGAGAAGCTGTGAGAGAGAGAGATAGAAGCTGTGAGTGAGAGACAGAGAGAGAAAGAGAAGCTGTGTGTGTGAGAGAGAGAGAAGCTGTGTGTGAGAGAGAAGGAGAAGATGTGAGTGAGAGAGAGAGAAAGAGAATCTGTGAGTGAGAGAGAGAGAGAAAGAGAAGCTGTGAGAGAGAGAGAAAGAGAGGCTGTGAGTGAGAGACAGAGAGAGAAAGAGAAGCTGTGTGAGAGAGAGAGTGATAAGCTGTCAGTGAGAGAGAGAGAAAGAGAAGCTGTGAGTGAGAGAGAGAGAGAAAGAGAAGCTATGAGTGAGAGAGAGAGAAGCTGTGAGTGAGAGAGAGAAGCTGTGCGTGAGAGAGAGAGAGAAGCTGTGTGTGTGAGAGAGAGAGAGAAGCTGTGAGTGAGAGAGAAAGAAAGAAAGAGAAGCTGTGTGATAGAGAGAGAGAAGCTGTGAGTGTGAGAGAGAGTGAGATAAAGAGAAGTTGTGAGTGAGTGAGTGAGTGAGAGAAGCTGTGAGTGAAAGAGAGAAAGGGAAGCTGTGAGTGAGAGAGAGAGAGAAGCTGTGAGTGAGAGACAGAGAGAGAAAGAGAAGCTGTGTGTGAGAGAGAGTGTGATAAGCTGTGTGTGTGTGAGAGAGAGAAGCTATGAGTGAGAGAAAGAGAAAGAAAGAGAAGCTGTGTGATAGAGAGAGAGAAGCTGTGAGTGTGAGAGAGAGTGAGATAAAGAGAAGTTGTGAGTGAGTGAGTGAGTGAGAGAAGCTGTGAGTGAAAGAGAGAAAGGGAAGCTGTGAGTGAGAGAGAGATAGAAGCTGTGAGTGAGAGAGAGAAAGAGAAGCTGTGAGTGAGAGACAGAGAGAGAAAGAAAGGGTGTGAGTGAGAGACAGAGAGAGAAAGAGAAGCTGTGTGTGTGAGAGAGAAAGAGAAGCTGTGTGTGAGAGAGAGAAGCTGTGAGTGAAAGTGAGAAAGAGAAGCTGATAGAGAGAGAGAGAGAGAAGCTGTGAGTGAGAGAAAGAGAAAGAGAAGCTGTGAGTAAGAGAGAAAGAGAGAAATAGAAGCTATGAGTGAGAGACAGAGAGAGAAGCTGTGAGTGAGTGAGAGACAGAGAAGCTGTGAGTGAGAGACAGAGAGAGAAAGAGAAGTTGTTAGTGAGAGAGAGAGAGAGAAAGAGAAGCTGTGTGAGAGAGAGAGAAGCTGTGAGTGAGAGAGAGAGAAGCTGTGAGTGAGAGACAGAGAGATAAAGAGAAGCTGTGAGAGAGAGAGAGAGAAAGAGAAGCTGTGAGAGAGAGAGAGAATGAGAAGCTGTGAGTGAGAGAGAGAAAGAGAGAAAGAAGCTGTGAGTGAGAGAGAGAAAGAGAAAGAGAAGCTGTGAGTGAGAGAGAGAGTGAGAAGCTGTGAGTGAGAGAGAGAGAGAAAGAGATGCTGTGAGTGAGTGACAGAGAGAGAAAGAGAAGTTGTTAGTGAGAGAGAGAGAAGCTGTGAGAGAGAGAGAAGCTGTGAGTGAGAGACAGAGAGATAAAGAGAAGCTGTGTGAGAGAGAGAGAATGAGAAGCTGTGAGAAAGAGAGAGAAAGAGAAGTTGTTATTGAGAGAGAGAGAAAGAAAGAGCTGTGAGAGGGAGAGAGAAAGAGAAGCTGTTTGTGAGAGAGAAAGAGAAGCTGTGAGTGAGTGAGAGAGAGAGAGAAAGAGAAGCTGTGTGAGAGAGAGAAAGAGAAGCTGTGAGTGAGAGACAGAGAGAGAAAGAGAAGCTGTGTGAGAGAGAAAGTGATAAGCTGTGAGGGAGAGAGAGAGAAAGAGAAGCTGTGAGTGAGAGACAGTGAGAGAGAGTAGCTGTGAGAGAGAGAGAGAGCAAGAGAAGCTGTGAGTGTGTGTGTGAGAGAGAAAGAAAACTGTGAGTGAGAGAGAGAGAGAAAGAGAAGCTGTGAGTGAGAGAGAGAGAGAAGCTGTGAGTGTGTGTGAGAGAGAAAGTGGTTGTGAGAGAGAGAGAAAAAGAGAAGCTGTGAGTGAGAGTGAAAAAGAGAAATAGAAGCTACGAGTGAGAGAGAGAGAAGCTGTGAGTGTGTGAGAGAGAGGAAGTGAAGGTGTGAGTGAAAAAGAGAGAAAGTGAAGCTGTGAGTGAGAGATAAGAGAGAAAGAGAAGCTGTGAGAGAGAGAGAGAAAACGAGAAGCTGTGTGTGTGAGATAAAGAGAAGCTGTGAGTGAGAGAGAGAGAAAGAGAAGCTGTGAGTGAGAGATAGAGAGAGAAAGAGAAGCTGTGAGTGAGAGAGAGAATCTGTGAGTGATAGAGAGAGAGAAAGAGAAGCTATGAGTGAGAGAGAGAGAAGCTGTGAGTGAGAGAGAGAAGCTGTGCGTGAGAGAGAGAGAGAGAAGCTGTGTGTGTGTGTGAGAGAGAGAGAAGCTGTGAGTGAGAGAGAGAGAGAAAGAGAAGCTGTGTGATAGAGAGAGAGAGAAGCTGTGAGTGTGAGAGAGAGTGAGATGAAGAGAAGTTGTGAGTTAGAGAGAGAGAGAGAAGCTGTGAGTGAGAGACAGAGAGAGAAAGAGAAGCTGTGAGAGAGAGAGTGATAAGCTGTGTGTGTGAGAGAGAAGCTGTGAGTGAGTGAGAGAGAAAGAGAAGCTGTGAGTGAGTGAGAGAGAGAAGCTGTGAGTGAGAGAGAGAAAGAGAAGCTGTGAGTGAGAGACAGAGGGTGAAAGAAAGGGTGTGAGTGTGAGAGAGAGAAAGAGAAGCTGTGAGAGAGTGAGAGACAGAGAGAGAGAGAGTAGCTGTGTGTGTGTGAGAGAGAGAGAGCAATAGAAACTATGAGTGAGAGAGATAGATAGATAGATAGAAGCTGTTAGTGAGAGAGAGAAGCTTTTTGAGAGAGAGAGAGAAAAAGAGAAGCTGTGAGAGAGAGAGAGAAAGAGAAGCTGTAAGTGAGTGAGAGAAAGAGAAGCTGTGAGTGTGTGATGGAGAAAGAGAAGCTGTGAGTGAGAGACCGAGAGAGAAAGAGAAGCTGTGAGTGAGAGACAGAGAGAGAAAGAGAAGCTGTATGAGAGAGAGAGAGTGATAAGCTGTGAGTGAGAAAGAGAAGCTGTGAGTGAGAGACAGAGAAAGAGAGAGTAGCTGTGAGAGTGAGAGAGAGAGAGAAGCTGTGAGTGAGAGAGAGAGAGAAAGAGAAGCTGTGAGTGAGAGAGAGAAATAGAGAAAATCTGTGAGTGAAAGAAAGAGAAGCTGTGAGTGAGAGAGAGAAAGAAAGAGAAGCTGTGAGTGAGAGAGAAAGAGACGGTGTAGGAGAGAGAGAGAGAAAAAGAGAAGCTGTGAGAGAGAGAGAGAAAAAAAGAGAAGCTGTGAGAGAGAGAGAGAGAAAGAGAGAGAAGCTGTGAGTGTGAGAGAAAGTGAGAGAAAGAGAAGCTGTGAGTGTGAGAGAGAGTGAGAGGAAGAGATGCTGTGAGTTTGAGAGAGAGAGAAAGAGAAGCTGTGAGTGAGATAGAGAGAGAGAAAGAGAAGCTGTGAGTGAGAGAGAGTGAGAAGCTGTGAGTGAGAGAGAGAGAGAAAGAGAAGCTGTGACTGACAGAGAGACAGAGAAAGAGAAGCTGTGAGTGAGAGTGAGTGAAGCTATGATTGAGAGAGAGAGAGTGATAAGCTGTGAGTGAGAGAGAGAGAGAGAAAGAGAAGCTGTGAGTGAGAGACAGAGAGAGAAAGAGAAGCTGAGAGAGAGAGAGAAAGAGAAGCTGTAAGTGAGAGAGAGAGAACAAGAGAAGCTGTGAGTGAGAGAGAGAGAAAGAGAAGCTGTGAGTGAGAGAGAGTGAAGCTGAATGAGAGAGAAAGAGAGAAAGAGAAGCTATGAGTGAGAGAGAGAGAAAAAGAAGCTGTGAGTGAGAGAGAGAGAGAAAGAGAAGGTGTGAGTGAGAGACAAAGAGAAAGAGAAGCTGTGTGTGAGAGAGAGTGATACGCTGTGAGTGAGAGAGAGAGAGAAAGAGAAGCTGTGAGTGAGGGACACAGAGAGAGAGTAGCTGTGAGAGAGAGAGAGAAAGAGCTGTGAGTGAGAGAGAGAGAGAAAGAGACGCTGTGAGTGAGAGAGAGAGAGAAAGAGAATGTGAGTGAAAGAGAGAGTGAGAAGCAATGAGAGAGAGAGAGAGAAAGAGAAGCTGTGAGTGAGAGACAGAGAGAGAATGAGAAGCTGTGTGAGAGAGAGAGATAGAGAAAGAGAAGCTGTGAGTGAGAGAGAGAGAGAGAGAAGCTGTGAGTGTCTGAGAGAGAAAGAGAAGCTGTGTGAGAAAGAGAAAAAGAGAAGCTGTGAGTGAGAGTGAAAGAGAGAAATAGAAGCTATGAGTGAGAGAGAGAGAAGCTGTGAGTGAGAGAGAGGGGGAAGTGAGGCTGAGAGTGAAAGAGAGAGAAAGAGAAGCAGTGAGTGAGAGAGAGAGAGAAAGAGAAGCTGTGAGTGAGTGAGAGAGAGAGAACGAGAAGCTGTGTGTGAGAGAGAAAGAGAAGCTGTGAGTGAGAGAGAGAGAGAAAGAGAAGCTGTGAGTGAGAGAGAGAGAGAAAGAGAAGCTGTGAGTGTGTGAGAGAGAGAGAGAACGAGACGCTGTGTGTGTGAGATAAAGAGAAGCTGTGAGTGAGTGAGAGAGAGAGAAAGAGAAGCTGTGAGTGATTGATAGAGAGAGAAAGAGAAGCTGTGAGTGAGAGAGAGAGAAAGGGAATCTGTGAGTGAGTGAGAGAGAGAAAGAGAAGCTATGAGTGAGAGAGAGAGAGAAGCTGTGAGTGATAGTGAAGCTGTGAGTAAGAATGAGAGAGAGAAAGAAGCTGTGAGTGAGAGAGAGAGAGTGAAAGAGAAGCTGTGAGTGAGAGAGAGAGAGAGTGAAAGAGAAGCTGTGAGTGAGAGAGAGAGAAAGAGAAGCTGTGAGTGAGAGAGAGAGAGAAGCTGTGTGAGAGAGAGTGAGAGAAAGAGAAGTTGTGAGTGAGTGAGAGAGAGAGAGAAGCTGTGAGTGAAAGAGAGAAAAGAAGCTGTGAGTGAGAGAGAGAGAGAGAGAAGCTGTGAGTGAGAGAAAGAGAAAGAGAAGCTGTGAGTAAGAGAGAAAGAGAGAAATAGAAACTATGAGTGAGAGACAGAGAGAGAAGCAGTGAGTGAGTGAGAGAGAGAGAAGTTGTGTGAGAGAGAGAGAAAAAAAGAGAAGCTGTGAGTGTGTGTGAGAGAGAAAGAGAAGCTGTGAGTGAGAGAAAGAGAAGCTGTGAGTGTGTGAGAGAGAAAGAGAATCTGTATGAGAGAGAGAGAGTGATAAGCTGTGAGTGAGAAAGAGAAGCTGTGAGTGAGAGACAGAGAAAGAGAGAGTAGCTGTGAGAGTGAGAGAGAGAGAGAAGCTGTGAGTGAGAGAGAGAGAGAAAGAGAAGCTGTGAGTGAGAGAGAGAAATAGAGAAAAGCTGTGAGTGAAAGAAAGAGAAGCTGTGAGTGAGAGAGAGAAAGAAAGAGAAGCTGTGAGTGAGAGAGAAAGAGACGGTGTAGGAGAGAGAGAGAGAAAAAGAGAAGCTGTGAGAGAGAGAGAAAAAAAAGAGAAGCTGTGAGAGAGAGAGAGAAAGAGAGAGAAGCTGTGAGTGTGAGAGAAAGTGAGAGAAAGAGAAGCTGTGAGTGTGAGAGAGAGTGAGAGGAAGAGATGCTGTGAGTTTGAGAGAGAGAGAAAGAGAAGCTGTGAGTGAGATAGAGAGAGAGAAAGAGAAGCTGTGAGTGAGAGAGAGTGAGAAGCTGTGAGTGAGAGAGAGAGAGAAAGAGAAGCTGTGACTGACAGAGAGACAGAGAAAGAGAAGCTGTGAGTGAGAGTGAGTGAAGCTATGATTGAGAGAGAGAGAGTGATAAGCTGTGAGTGAGAGAGAGAGAGAAAGAGAAGCTGTGAGTGAGAGACAGAGAGAGAAAGAGAAGCTGAGAGAGAGAGAGAAAGAGAAGCTGTAAGTGAGAGAGAGAGAACAAGAGAAGCTGTGAGTGAGAGAGAGAGAAAGAGAAAGAGAAGCTGTGAGTGAGAGAGAGTGAAGCTGAATGAGAGAGAGAGAGAGAAAGAGAAGCTATGAGTGAGAGAGAGAGAAAAAGAAGCTGTGAGTGAGAGAGAGAGAGAAAGAGAAGGTGTGAGTGAGAGACAGAGAGAGAAAGAGAAGCTGTGTGTGAGAGAGAGTGATACGCTGTGAGTGAGAGAGAGAGAGAAAGAGAAGCTGTGAGTGAGGGACACAGAGAGAGAGTAGCTGTGAGAGAGAGAGAGAAAGAGCTGTGAGTGAGAGAGAGAGAGAAAGAGACGCTGTGAGTGAGAGAGAGAGAAAGAGAATGTGAGTGAAAGAGAGAGTGAGAAGCTATGAGAGAGAGAGAGAGAAAGAGAAGCTGTGAGTGAGAGACAGAGAGAGAATGAGAAGCTGTGTGAGAGAGAGAGATAGAGAAAGAGAAGCTGTGAGTGAGAGAGAGAGAGAGAGAAGCTGTGAGTGTGTGAGAGAGAAAGAGAAGCTGTGTGAGAAAGAGAAAAAGAGAAGCTGTGAGTGAGAGTGAAAGAGAGAAATAGAAGCTATGAGTGAGAGAGAGAGAAGCTGTGAGTGAGAGAGAGGGGGAAGTGAGGCTGAGAGTGAAAGAGAGAGAAAGAGAAGCAGTGAGTGAGAGAGAGAGAGAAAGAGAAGCTGTGAGTGAGTGAGAGAGAGAGAACGAGAAGCTGTGTGTGAGAGAGAAAGAGAAGCTGTGAGTGAGAGAGAGAGAGAAAGAGAAGCTGTGAGTGAGAGAGAGAGAGAAAGAGAAGCTGTGAGTGTGTGTGAGAGAGAGAGAACGAGACGCTGTGTGTGTGAGATAAAGAGAAGCTGTGAGTGAGTGAGGGAGAGAGAAAGAGAAGCTGTGAGTGATTGATAGAGAGAGAAAGAGAAGCTGTGAGTGAGAGAGAGAGAAAGGGAATCTGTGAGTGAGTGAGAGAGAGAAAGAGAAGCTATGAGTGAGAGAGAGAGAGAAGCTGTGAGTGATAGTGAAGCTGTGAGTAAGAATGAGAGAGAGAAAGAAGCTGTGAGTGAGAGAGAGAGAGTGAAAGAGAAGCTGTGAGTGAGAGAGAGAGAGAGTGAAAGAGAAGCTGTGAGTGAGAGAGAGAGAAAGAGAAGCTGTGAGTGAGAGAGAGAGAGAAGCTGTGTGAGAGAGAGTGAGAGAAAGAGAAGCTGTTATTGAGAGAGAGAGAAAGAAAGAGCTGTGTGAGAGAGAGAGAAAGAGAAGCTGTGTGTGAGAGAGAAAGAGAAGCTGTGAGTGAGTGAGAGAGAGAGAGAAAGAGAAGCTGTGAGAGAGGAGAGAAAGAGAAGCTGTAAGTGAGAGACAGAGAGAGAAAGAGAAGCTGTGTGAGAGAGAAAGTGATAAGCTGTGAGGGAGAGAGAGAGAAAGAGAAACTGTGAGTGAGAGACAGTGAGAGAGAGTAGCTGTGTGAGAGAGAGAGAGCAAGAGAAGCTGTGAGTGTGTGTGTGAGAGAGAAAGAAAGCTGTGAGTGAGAGAGAGAGAGAGAGAAAGAGAAGCTGTGAGTGAGAGAGAGAGAGAAGCTGTGAGTGTGTGTGAGAGAGAAAGTGAAGTTGTGAGAGAGAGAGAAAAAGAGAAGCTGTGAGTGAGAGTGAAAGAGAGAAATAGAAGCTACGAGTGAGAGAGAGAGAAGCTGTGAGTGTGTGAGAGAGAGGAAGTGAAGCTGTGAGTGAAAAAGAGAGAAAGTGAAGCTGTGAGTGAGAGATAAGAGAGAAAGAGAAGCTGTGAGTTAGAGAGAGAGAGAACGAGAAGCTGTGTGTGTGAGATAAAGAGAAGCTGTGAGTGAGAGAGAGAGAGAAAGAGAAGCTGTGAGTGAGAGATAGAGAGAGAAAGAGAAGCTGTGAGTGAGAGAGAGAATCTGTGAGTGATAGAGAGAGAGAAAGAGAAGCTATGAGTGAGAGAGAGAGAGAAGCTGTGAGTGAGAGAGAGAAGCTGTGCGTGAGAGAGAAAGAGAGAAGCTGTGTGTGTGTGTGAGAGAGAGAGAAGCTGTGAGTGAGAGAGAGAGAGAAAGAGAAGCTGTGTGATAGAGAGAGAGAGAAGCTGTGAGTGTGAGAGAGAGTGAGATAAAGAGAAGTTGTGAGTGAGAGAGAGAGAGAGAGAAGCTGTGAGTGAGAGACAGAGAGAGAAAGAGAAGCTGTGTGTGAGAGAGAGAGTGATAAGCTGTGTGTGTGAGAGAGAGAAGCTGTGAGTGAGTGAGAGAGAAAGAGAAGCTGTGAGTGAGTGAGAGAGAGAAGCTGTGAGTGAAAGTGAGAAATAGAAGCTGATAGTGAGTGAGAGAGAGAAGCTGTGAGTGATAGAAAGAGAAATAGAAGCTATGAGTGAGAGACAGAGCGAGAAGCTGTGAGTGAGAGAGAAAGAGAGAAGCTGTGAGTGAGAGACAGAGAGATAAAGAGAAGCTGTGAGTGAAAAAGAGAGAAAGTGAAGCTGTGAGTGAGAGATAGAGAGAGAAAGAGAAGCTGTGAGTTAGAGAGAGAGAGAGAATGAGAAGCTGTGTGTGTGAGATAAAGAGAAGCTGTGAGTGAGAGAGAGAGAGAAAGAGAAGCTGTGAGTGAGAGAGAGAGAGAAAGAGAAGCTATGAGTGAGAGAGAGAAGCTGTGAGTGAGAGAGAGAAGCTGTGCGTGTGAGAGAGAGAGAGGAGAAGCTGTGTGTGTGTGTGTGAGAGAGAGAAGCTGTGAGTGAGAGAGAGAGAGAGAAAGAGAAGCTGTGTGATAGAGATAGAGAGAAGCTGTGAGTGTGTGAGAGAGTGAGATAAAGAGAAGTTGTGAGTGAGTGAGTGAGTGAGAGAAGCTGTGAGTGAAAGAGAGAAAGAGAAGCTGTGAGTGAGAGAGAGAGAGAAGCTGTGAGTGAGAGACAGAGAGAGAAAGAGAAGCTGTGTGTGAGAGAGAGAGTGATAAGCTGTGTGTGTGTGAGAGAGAAGCTGTGAGTGAGAGAGAGAGAAAGAGAAGCTGTGAGTGAGAGAGAGAGAAGCTGTGAGTGAGAGAGAGAAAGAGAAGCTGTGAGTGAGAGACAGAGGGAGAAAGAAAGGGTGTGAGTGCGAGAGAGAGAAAGAGAAGCTGTGTGAGAGAGAGAAAGAGAAGCTGTGAGTGAGAAAGAGGGAGAAAGAGAAGCTGTGTGTGTGAGAGAGAAAGAGAAGCTGTGAGTGAGAGAGAGAGAAGCTGTGAGTGAAAGTGAGAAAGAGAAGCTGATAGTGTGAGAGAGAGAGAAGCTGTGAGTGAGAGAAAGAGAAAGAGAAGCTGTGAGTAAGAGAGAAAGAGAGAAATAGAAGCTATGAGTGAGAGACAGAGAGAGAAGCTGTGAGTGAGTGAGAGAGAGAGAAGCTGTGTGAGAGAGAGAGAGAGAAAAAGAGAAGCTGTGAGAGAGAGAGAGAGAAAGAGAAGCTGTAAGTGAGTGAGAGAAGGAGAAGCTGTGAGTGTGAGAGAGGGAAAGAGAAGCTGTGTGTGTGAGAGAGAGAGATAGAAAGAGAAGTTGTTAGTGAGAGAGAGAGAGAGAGAAAGAAAGAGAAGCTTTGAGAGAGAGAGAGAGAGAGAGAGAAGCTGTGAGTGAGAGAGAAAGAAGCTGTGAGTGAGAGACAGAGAGATATAGAGAAGCTGTGAGAGAGAGTGAGAAAGAGAAGCTGTGAGAGAGAGAGAATGAGAAGCTGTGTGAGAGGGAGAGAGAAAGAGAATTTGTTAGTGAGAGAGAGAGAGAAAGAGCTGTGTGTGAGAGAGAGAGCAAGAGAATCTGTGAGTGAGAGAGAGAGAAAGAGAAGCTGTGAGTGAGAGAGAAAGAGAGAAAGAGAAGCTGTGAGAGAGAGAGAGTGAGAAGCTATGAGAGAGAGAGCAAGAGAAGCTGTGAGTGAGAGAGAGAAAGAGAAGCTGTGAGAAATAGAGAGAAAGAGAAGCTGTGAGTGAGAAGACAGAGAGAGAAAGAGAAGCTGTGTGAGAGAGAGATAGAGAAAGTGAAGCTGTGAGTGAGAGAGAGAGAGAAAGAGAAGCTGTGAGTGTGTGTGAGAGAGAAAGAGAAGCTTTGAGAGACAGAAAAAGAGAAGCTGTGAGTGAGAGGGAAAGAGAGAAATAGAAGCTATGAGTGAGAGAGAGAGAAGCTGTGAGTGAGAGAAAGAGAGAGAAAGAGAAGTTGTTAGTGAGAGAGAGAGAGAAAGAGAAGCTTTGAGAGAGAGAGAGAGAAAGAGAAGCTGTGAGTGAGAGAGAGAGAAGCTGTGAGTGAGAGAAAGAGAGATAAAGAGAAGCTGTGTGAGAGAGAGAAAGAGAAGCTGTGAGTGAGAGAGAGAGAATGAGAAGCTGTGTGAGAGGGAGAGAGAAAGAGAAGATTTTAGTGAGAGAGAGAAAGAGAGAAAGAGCTGTGAGAGAGAGAGAGAAAGAGAAGCTGTGTGAGAGAGAAAGAGAAGCTGTGAGTGAGAGAGAGAGAGAAAGTGAAGCTGTGAGTGAGAGAGAGAGAGAAAGAGAACCTGTGAGTGAGAGAAAGAGAGAAAGAGAAGCTGTGAGTGAGAGACAGAGAGAGAAAGAGAAGCTGTGTGTGTGAGAGAGAGTGATAAGCTGTGAGTGAGAGAGAGAGAGAAAGAGAAGCTGTGAGTGAGAGACAGAGAGAGAGTAGCTGTGTGTGTGTGAGAGAGAGAGAGCATGAGAATCTGTGAGTGAGAGAGAGAGAAAAAGAGAAGCTGTGAGTGACAGAGAAAGAGAGAAAGAGAAGCTGTGAGTGAGAGAGTGTGAGAAGCTATGAGAGAGAGAGAGCAAGAGAAGCTGTGAGTGAGAGAGAGAAAGAGAAGCTGTGAGTGAGAAAGAGAGAGAAAGAGACGCTGTGAGTGAGAAGACAGAGAGAGAAAGAGAAGCTGTGTGAGAGAGACAGATAGAGAAAGAGAAGCTGTGAGTGAGAGAGAGAGAGAAAGAGAAGCTGTGAGTGTGTGTGAGAGAGAAAGAGAAGCTGTGAGAGAGAGAGAAAAAGAGAAGCTGTGAGTGAGAGAGAGAGAGAACGAGAAGCTGTGTGTGAGAGAGAAAGAGAAGCTGTGAGTGAGAGAGAGAGAAAAAGAGAAGCTGTGAGTGAGAGATAGAGAGAGAAAGAGAAGCTGTGAGTGAGTGAGAGAGAGAGAATGAGAAGCTGTGTGTGTGATTAAGAGAAGCTGTGAGTGAGAGAGAGAGAAAGAGAAGCTGTGAGTGAGAGAGAGAAAGAGAGAGAGAAGCTGTGAGTGTGAGAGGGAGTGAGATAAAGAGAAGCTGTGAGTGAGTGTGTGAGAGAGAGAAGCTGTGAGTGAAAGTGAGAAAGAGAAGCTGATAGTGAGAGAGAGAAGCTGTGAGTGAGAGAAAGAGAAAGAGAAGCTGTGAGTAAGAGAGAAAGAGAGAAATAGAAGCTATGAGTGAGAGACAGAGAGAGAAGCTGTGAGTGAGTGAGAGAGAGAGAAGTTGTGTGAGAGAGAGAGAGAAAAAGAGAAGCTGTGAGTGAGAGAGAGAGAGAAAGAGAAGCTGTAAGTGAGTGAGAGAAAGAGAAGCTGTGAGTGTGAGAGAGAGAAAGAGAAGCTGTGAGAGAGAGAGAGAAAGAGAAGCTGTGAGAGAGAGAGATAGAAGCTGTGAGTGAGAGACAGAGAGAGAAAGAGAAGCTGTGTGTGTGAGAGAGAGAGAAGCTGTGTGTGAGAGAGAAGGAGAAGATGTGAGTGAGAGAGAGAGAAAGAGAATCTGTGAGTGAGAGAGAGAGAGAAAGAGAAGCTGTGAGAGAGAGAGAAAGAGAGGCTGTGAGTGAGAGACAGAGAGAGAAAGAGAAGCTGTGTGAGAGAGAGAGTGATAAGCTGTCAGTGAGAGAGAGAGAAAGAGAAGCTGTGAGTGAGAGAGAGAGAGAAAGAGAAGCTATGAGTGAGAGAGAGAGAAGCTGTGAGTGAGAGAGAGAAGCTGTGCGTGAGAGAGAGAGAGAAGCTGTGTGTGTGAGAGAGAGAGAGAAGCTGTGAGTGAGAGAGAAAGAAAGAAAGAGAAGCTGTGTGATAGAGAGAGAGAAGCTGTGAGTGTGAGAGAGAGTGAGATAAAGAGAAGTTGTGAGTGAGTGAGTGAGTGAGAGAAGCTGTGAGTGAAAGAGAGAAAGGGAAGCTGTGAGTGAGAGAGAGAGAGAGAAAGAGAAGCTGTGTGTGAGAGAGAGTGTGATAAGCTGTGTGTGTGTGAGAGAGAGAAGCTATGAGTGAGAGAAAGAGAAAGAAAGAGAAGCTGTGTGATAGAGAGAGAGAAGCTGTGAGTGTGAGAGAGAGTGAGATAAAGAGAAGTTGTGAGTGAGTGAGTGAGTGAGAGAAGCTGTGAGTGAAAGAGAGAAAGGGAAGCTGTGAGTGAGAGAGAGATAGAAGCTGTGAGTGAGAGAGAGAAAGAGAAGCTGTGAGTGAGAGACAGAGAGAGAAAGAAAGGGTGTGAGTGAGAGACAGAGAGAGAAAGAGAAGCTGTGTGTGTGAGAGAGAAAGAGAAGCTGTGTGTGAGAGAGAGAAGCTGTGAGTGAAAGTGAGAAAGAGAAGCTGATAGAGAGAGAGAGAGAGAAGCTGTGAGTGAGAGAAAGAGAAAGAGAAGCTGTGAGTAAGAGAGAAAGAGAGAAATAGAAGCTATGAGTGAGAGACAGAGAGAGAAGCTGTGAGTGAGTGAGAGACAGAGAAGCTGTGAGTGAGAGACAGAGAGAGAAAGAGAAGTTGTTAGTGAGAGAGAGAGAGAGAAAGAGAAGCTGTGTGAGAGAGAGAGAAGCTGTGAGTGAGAGAGAGAGAAGCTGTGAGTGAGAGACAGAGAGATAAAGAGAAGCTGTGAGAGAGAGAGAGAGAAAGAGAAGCTGTGAGAGAGAGAGAGAATGAGAAGCTGTGAGTGAGAGAGAGAAAGAGAGAAAGAAGCTGTGAGTGAGAGAGAGAAAGAGAAAGAGAAGCTGTGAGTGAGAGAGAGAGTGAGAAGCTGTGAGTGAGAGAGAGAGAGAAAGAGATGCTGTGAGTGAGTGACAGAGAGAGAAAGAGAAGTTGTTAGTGAGAGAGAGAGAAGCTGTGAGAGAGAGAGAAGCTGTGAGTGAGAGACAGAGAGATAAAGAGAAGCTGTGTGAGAGAGAGAGAATGAGAAGCTGTGAGAAAGAGAGAGAAAGAGAAGTTGTTATTGAGAGAGAGAGAAAGAAAGAGCTGTGAGAGGGAGAGAGAAAGAGAAGCTGTTTGTGAGAGAGAAAGAGAAGCTGTGAGTGAGTGAGAGAGAGAGAGAAAGAGAAGCTGTGTGAGAGAGAGAAAGAGAAGCTGTGAGTGAGAGACAGAGAGAGAAAGAGAAGCTGTGTGAGAGAGAAAGTGATAAGCTGTGAGGGAGAGAGAGAGAAAGAGAAGCTGTGAGTGAGAGACAGTGAGAGAGAGTAGCTGTGAGAGAGAGAGAGAGCAAGAGAAGCTGTGAGTGTGTGTGTGAGAGAGAAAGAAAACTGTGAGTGAGAGAGAGAGAGAAAGAGAAGCTGTGAGTGAGAGAGAGAGAGAAGCTGTGAGTGTGTGTGAGAGAGAAAGTGGTTGTGAGAGAGAGAGAAAAAGAGAAGCTGTGAGTGAGAGTGAAAAAGAGAAATAGAAGCTACGAGTGAGAGAGAGAGAGAAGCTGTGAGTGTGTGAGAGAGAGGAAGTGAAGGTGTGAGTGAAAAAGAGAGAAAGTGAAGCTGTGAGTGAGAGATAAGAGAGAAAGAGAAGCTGTGAGAGAGAGAGAGAAAACGAGAAGCTGTGTGTGTGAGATAAAGAGAAGCTGTGAGTGAGAGAGAGAGAAAGAGAAGCTGTGAGTGAGAGATAGAGAGAGAAAGAGAAGCTGTGAGTGAGAGAGAGAATCTGTGAGTGATAGAGAGAGAGAAAGAGAAGCTATGAGTGAGAGAGAGAGAAGCTGTGAGTGAGAGAGAGAAGCTGTGCGTGAGAGAGAGAGAGAGAAGCTGTGTGTGTGTGTGTGAGAGAGAGAAGCTGTGAGTGAGAGAGAGAGAGAAAGAGAAGCTGTGTGATAGAGAGAGAGAGAAGCTGTGAGTGTGAGAGAGAGTGAGATGAAGAGAAGTTGTGAGTTAGAGAGAGAGAGAGAAGCTGTGAGTGAGAGACAGAGAGAGAAAGAGAAGCTGTGAGAGAGAGAGAGAGTGATAAGCTGTGTGTGTGAGAGAGAAGCTGTGAGTGAGTGAGAGAGAAAGAGAAGCTGTGAGTGAGTGAGAGAGAGAAGCTGTGAGTGAGAGAGAGAAAGAGAAGCTGTGAGTGAGAGACAGAGGGTGAAAGAAAGGGTGTGAGTGCGAGAGAGAGAAAGAGAAGCTGTGAGAGAGTGAGAGACAGAGAGAGAGAGTAGCTGTGTGTGTGAGAGAGAGAGAGAGCAATAGAAACTATGAGTGAGAGAGATAGATAGATAGATAGAAGCTGTTAGTGAGAGAGAGAAGCTTTTTGAGAGAGAGAGAGAAAAAGAGAAGCTGTGAGAGAGAGAGAGAAAGAGAAGCTGTAAGTGAGTGAGAGAAAGAGAAGCTGTGAGTGTGTGATGGAGAAAGAGAAGCTGTGAGTGAGAGACCGAGAGAGAAAGAGAAGCTGTGAGTGAGAGACAGAGAGAGAAAGAGAAGCTGTATGAGAGAGAGAGAGTGATAAGCTGTGAGTGAGAAAGAGAAGCTGTGAGTGAGAGACAGAGAAAGAGAGAGTAGCTGTGAGAGTGAGAGAGAGAGAGAAGCTGTGAGTGAGAGAGAGAGAGAAAGAGAAGCTGTGAGTGAGAGAGAGAAATAGAGAAAATCTGTGAGTGAAAGAAAGAGAAGCTGTGAGTGAGAGAGAGAAAGAAAGAGAAGCTGTGAGTGAGAGAGAAAGAGACGGTGTAGGAGAGAGAGAGAGAAAAAGAGAAGCTGTGAGAGAGAGAGAGAAAAAAAGAGAAGCTGTGAGAGAGAGAGAGAGAAAGAGAGAGAAGCTGTGAGTGTGAGAGAAAGTGAGAGAAAGAGAAGCTGTGAGTGTGAGAGAGAGTGAGAGGAAGAGATGCTGTGAGTTTGAGAGAGAGAGAAAGAGAAGCTGTGAGTGAGATAGAGAGAGAGAAAGAGAAGCTGTGAGTGAGAGAGAGTGAGAAGCTGTGAGTGAGAGAGAGAGAGAAAGAGAAGCTGTGACTGACAGAGAGACAGAGAAAGAGAAGCTGTGAGTGAGAGTGAGTGAAGCTATGATTGAGAGAGAGAGAGTGATAAGCTGTGAGTGAGAGAGAGAGAGAGAAAGAGAAGCTGTGAGTGAGAGACAGAGAGAGAAAGAGAAGCTGAGAGAGAGAGAGAAAGAGAAGCTGTAAGTGAGAGAGAGAGAACAAGAGAAGCTGTGAGTGAGAGAGAGAGAAAGAGAAGCTGTGAGTGAGAGAGAGTGAAGCTGAATGAGAGAGAAAGAGAGAAAGAGAAGCTATGAGTGAGAGAGAGAGAAAAAGAAGCTGTGAGTGAGAGAGAGAGAGAAAGAGAAGGTGTGAGTGAGAGACAAAGAGAAAGAGAAGCTGTGTGTGAGAGAGAGTGATACGCTGTGAGTGAGAGAGAGAGAGAAAGAGAAGCTGTGAGTGAGGGACACAGAGAGAGAGTAGCTGTGAGAGAGAGAGAGAAAGAGCTGTGAGTGAGAGAGAGAGAGAAAGAGACGCTGTGAGTGAGAGAGAGAGAGAAAGAGAATGTGAGTGAAAGAGAGAGTGAGAAGCAATGAGAGAGAGAGAGAGAGAGAAAGAGAAGCTGTGAGTGAGAGACAGAGAGAGAATGAGAAGCTGTGTGAGAGAGAGAGATAGAGAAAGAGAAGCTGTGAGTGAGAGAGAGAGAGAGAGAAGCTGTGAGTGTCTGAGAGAGAAAGAGAAGCTGTGTGAGAAAGAGAAAAAGAGAAGCTGTGAGTGAGAGTGAAAGAGAGAAATAGAAGCTATGAGTGAGAGAGAGAGAAGCTGTGAGTGAGAGAGAGGGGGAAGTGAGGCTGAGAGTGAAAGAGAGAGAAAGAGAAGCAGTGAGTGAGAGAGAGAGAGAAAGAGAAGCTGTGAGTGAGTGAGAGAGAGAGAACGAGAAGCTGTGTGTGAGAGAGAAAGAGAAGCTGTGAGTGAGAGAGAGAGAGAAAGAGAAGCTGTGAGTGAGAGAGAGAGAGAAAGAGAAGCTGTGAGTGTGTGAGAGAGAGAGAGAACGAGACGCTGTGTGTGTGAGATAAAGAGAAGCTGTGAGTGAGTGAGAGAGAGAGAAAGAGAAGCTGTGAGTGATTGATAGAGAGAGAAAGAGAAGCTGTGAGTGAGAGAGAGAGAAAGGGAATCTGTGAGTGAGTGAGAGAGAGAAAGAGAAGCTATGAGTGAGAGAGAGAGAGAAGCTGTGAGTGATAGTGAAGCTGTGAGTAAGAATGAGAGAGAGAAAGAAGCTGTGAGTGAGAGAGAGAGAGTGAAAGAGAAGCTGTGAGTGAGAGAGAGAGAGAGTGAAAGAGAAGCTGTGAGTGAGAGAGAGAGAAAGAGAAGCTGTGAGTGAGAGAGAGAGAGAAGCTGTGTGAGAGAGAGTGAGAGAAAGAGAAGTTGTGAGTGAGTGAGAGAGAGAGAGAAGCTGTGAGTGAAAGAGAGAAAAGAAGCTGTGAGTGAGAGAGAGAGAGAGAGAAGCTGTGAGTGAGAGAAAGAGAAAGAGAAGCTGTGAGTAAGAGAGAAAGAGAGAAATAGAAACTATGAGTGAGAGACAGAGAGAGAAGCAGTGAGTGAGTGAGAGAGAGAAGTTGTGTGAGAGAGAGAGAGAAAAAGAGAAGCTGTGAGTGTGTGTGAGAGAGAAAGAGAAGCTGTGAGTGAGAGAAAGAGAAGCTGTGAGTGTGTGAGAGAGAAAGAGAATCTGTATGAGAGAGAGAGAGTGATAAGCTGTGAGTGAGAAAGAGAAGCTGTGAGTGAGAGACAGAGAAAGAGAGAGTAGCTGTGAGAGTGAGAGAGAGAGAGAAGCTGTGAGTGAGAGAGAGAGAGAAAGAGAAGCTGTGAGTGTGAGAGAGAAATAGAGAAAAGCTGTGAGTGAAAGAAAGAGAAGCTGTGAGTGAGAGAGAGAAAGAAAGAGAAGCTGTGAGTGAGAGAGAAAGAGACGGTGTAGGAGAGAGAGAGAGAAAAAGAGAAGCTGTGAGAGAGAGAGAAAAAAAAGAGAAGCTGTGAGAGAGAGAGAGAAAGAGAGAGAAGCTGTGAGTGTGAGAGAAAGTGAGAGAAAGAGAAGCTGTGAGTGTGAGAGAGAGTGAGAGGAAGAGATGCTGTGAGTTTGAGAGAGAGAGAAAGAGAAGCTGTGAGTGAGATAGAGAGAGAGAAAGAGAAGCTGTGAGTGAGAGAGAGTGAGAAGCTGTGAGTGAGAGAGAGAGAGAAAGAGAAGCTGTGACTGACAGAGAGACAGAGAAAGAGAAGCTGTGAGTGAGAGTGAGTGAAGCTATGATTGAGAGAGAGAGAGTGATAAGCTGTGAGTGAGAGAGAGAGAGAAAGAGAAGCTGTGAGTGAGAGACAGAGAGAGAAAGAGAAGCTGAGAGAGAGAGAGAAAGAGAAGCTGTAAGTGAGAGAGAGAGAACAAGAGAAGCTGTGAGTGAGAGAGAGAGAAAGAGAAAGAGAAGCTGTGAGTGAGAGAGAGTGAAGCTGAATGAGAGAGAGAGAGAGAAAGAGAAGCTATGAGTGAGAGAGAGAGAAAAAGAAGCTGTGAGTGAGAGAGAGAGAGAAAGAGAAGGTGTGAGTGAGAGAAAGAGAGAGAAAGAGAAGCTGTGTGTGAGAGAGAGTGATACGCTGTGAGTGAGAGAGAGAGAGAAAGAGAAGCTGTGAGTGAGGGACACAGAGAGAGAGTAGCTGTGAGAGAGAGAGAGAAAGAGCTGTGAGTGAGAGAGAGAGAGAAAGAGACGCTGTGAGTGAGAGAGAGAGAAAGAGAATGTGAGTGAAAGAGAGAGTGAGAAGCTATGAGAGAGAGAGAGAGAAAGAGAAGCTGTGAGTGAGAGACAGAGAGAGAATGAGAAGCTGTGTGAGAGAGAGAGATAGAGAAAGAGAAGCTGTGAGTGAGAGAGAGAGAGAGAGAGAAGCTGTGAGTGTGTGAGAGAGAAAGAGAAGCTGTGTGAGAAAGAGAAAAAGAGAAGCTGTGAGTGAGAGTGAAAGAGAGAAATAGAAGCTATGAGTGAGAGAGAGAGAAGCTGTGAGTGAGAGAGAGGGGGAAGTGAGGCTGAGAGTGAAAGAGAGAGAAAGAGAAGCAGTGAGTGAGAGAGAGAGAGAAAGAGAAGCTGTGAGTGAGTGAGAGAGAGAGAACGAGAAGCTGTGTGTGAGAGAGAAAGAGAAGCTGTGAGTGAGAGAGAGAGAGAAAGAGAAGCTGTGAGTGAGAGAGAGAGAGAAAGAGAAGCTGTGAGTGTGTGTGAGAGAGAGAGAACGAGACGCTGTGTGTGTGAGATAAAGAGAAGCTGTGAGTGAGTGAGAGAGAGAGAAAGAGAAGCTGTGAGTGATTGATAGAGAGAGAAAGAGAAGCTGTGAGTGAGAGAGAGAGAAAGGGAATCTGTGAGTGAGTGAGAGAGAGAAAGAGAAGCTATGAGTGAGAGAGAGAGAGAAGCTGTGAGTGATAGTGAAGCTGTGAGTAAGAATGAGAGAGAGAAAGAAGCTGTGAGTGAGAGAGAGAGAGTGAAAGAGAAGCTGTGAGTGAGAGAGAGAGAGAGTGAAAGAGAAGCTGTGAGTGAGAGAGAGAGAAAGAGAAGCTGTGAGTGAGAGAGAGAGAGAAGCTGTGTGAGAGAGAGTGAGAGAAAGAGAAGTTGTGAGTGAGTGAGTGAGAGAGAGAAGCTGTGAGTGAAAGAGAGAAAAGAAGCTGTGAGTGAGAGAGAGAGAGAGAAGCTGTGAGTGAGAGAAAGAGAAAGAGAAGCTGTGAGTAAGAGAGAAAGAGAGAAATAGAAACTATGAGTGAGAGAGATAGATAGAGAGAGAGAAGCTGTGAGTGAGAGAGGGAGAGAAGCTTTTTGAGAGAGAGAGAAAAAGAGAAGCTGTGAGAGAGAGAGAGAAAGAGAAGCTGTAAGTGAGTGAGAGAAAGAGAAGCTGTGACTGTGTGATGGAGAAAGAAAAGCTGTGAGTGAGAGACAGAGAGAGAAAGAGAAGCTGTGAGTGAGAGACAGAGAGAGAAAGAGAAGCTGTGTGTGAGAGAGAGAGTGATAAGCTGTGAGTGTGAGAGAGAGAAAGAGAATCTGTGAGTGAGAGACAGAGAAAGAGAGAGTAGCTGTGAGAGTGAGAGAGAGAAGCTGTGAGTGAGTGAGAGAGAAAGAGAAGCTGTGAGTGAGTGAGAGAGAGAGAAGCTGTGAGTGATAGAGAGAGAGAGAAGCTGTGAGTGAGAGAGTGAGAAGCTGTGAGTGAGAAAGAGAGAGAGAGAGAAGCTGTGAGTGAGAGAGAGAGAAAGAGAAGCTGTGAGTGAGAGAAAGAAAGAGAGAGAAGCTGTTAGTGTGAGAGAGTGAGATAAAGAGAAGCTGTGAGTGTGAGAGAGAGAGAGAAAGAGAAGCTGTGAGAGAGAGAGAGAGAAAGAGAAGCTGTGTGTGTGAGAGAGAAAGAGAAGATGTGAGTGAGAGAGAGAGAGAAAGAGAATCTGTGAGTGTGTGTGAGAGAGAGAGAAGCTGTGAGTGAGAGAGAAAGAGAAGCTGTGAGTGAGAGAGAAAGAAAGAAAAGCTGTGAGTGTGTGTGTGTGTGTGAGAGAGAGAAGCTGTGATGGAGAGAGAGAGAAGCTGTGAGAGAGAGAGAGAAAGAGAAGACATGAGTGAGAGAGACAAAGAGAAGCTGTGAGTGAGAGAGAGAAAGAGAAGCTGTGAGTGAGAGAGAGAAAGAGAAGCTGTATGTGTGAGAGATAGAGAAGCTGTGAGTGAGAGAGAGAGAGAAATTGTGAGTGAGAGAGTGAGAGAGAAGCTGTGAGTGAGAGAGATAGAGAGAAAGAGAAGCTGCGTGAGAGAGAATTAGAAGCTTTGAGTGAGAGAGAGAATGAGAAGCTGTGAGTGAGTGAGAGAGAGAGAAAAAGAAAAGCTGTGAGTGAGAGTGAAAGAGAGAAATAGAAGCTATGAGTGAGATAGAGAGAAGCTGTGAGCGAAAGAGAGAGAGGAAGAGAAGCTGTGAGTGAAAGAGAGAGAAAGGGAAGCTGTGAGAGAGAGAGAGAGAAAAGCTGTGAGTGAGTGAGAGAGAGAGAACGAGAAGCTGTATGTGTGAGAGAAAGAGAAGCTGTGAGTGAGGGAGAGAGAGAAAGAGAAGCTGTGAGTGAGAGATAGAGAGAGAGAAAGAGATGCTGTGAGTTAGAGAGAGAGAGAAAGAGAAGCTGTGAGTGAGAGAGAGAGAGAAAGAGAAGCTGTGAGTGAGAGAGAAAGAAGCTGTGAGTGAAAGAGAGAAAGGGAAAGAGAAGCTGTGAGTGAGAGAGAGAGAAAGAAAGAAAGAAAGAAAGAAAGAGAAGCTGTGAGTGAAAGAGAGAGAGAGATGCTGTGAGTGAGAGTGAGAGAGAAAGAGAAGCTGTGACTGAGAGACAGAGAGAGAAAGAAAAGTTGTGTGTGAGAGAGAGAGAGAAGCTGTGAGTGAGAGAGGGAGAAACAGAAGTTGTGAGAGAGAGAGAGAAAGAGAAGCTGTGAGAGAGAGTGGGAGAAAAAAAAGAGAAGCTGTGAGAGAGAGAGAAAAAAAAGAAGCTGTGAGAGAGAGAGAGAAAGAGAGAGAAGCTGTGAGTGTGAGAGAAAGTGAGAGAAAGAGAAGGTGTGAGTGTGAGAGAGAGTGAGAGGAAGAGATGCTGTGAGTTTGAAAGAGAGAGAAAGAGAAGCTGTGAGTGAGAGAGAGAGAGAGAAAGAGAAGCTGTGAGTGAGAGACAGTGAGAAGCTGTGAGTGAGAGAGAGAGAGAAAGAGAAGCTGTGAGTGAGAGAGAGACATAGAAAGAGAAGCTGTGAGTGAGAGAGTGTGAAGCTATGATTGAGAGAGAGAGTGATAAGCTGTGAGTGAGAGAGGGAGAGAAAGAGAAGCTGTGAGGGAGAGACAGAGAGAGAAAGAGAAGCTGTGTGTGTGTGAGAGAGAAAGAGAAGCTGTGAGTGAGAGAGAGAGAGAAAGAGAAGCTGTGAGTGAGAGAGAGAGAAAGAGAAGCTGTGAGTGTGAGAGAGTGAAGCTATGATTGAGAGAGAGAGAGAGAAAGAGAAGCTGTGAGATAGAGAGAGAGAGAGAAAGAGAAGCTGTGAGTGAGAGAGAGAGAGAAAGAGAAGCTGTGAGTGAGAGACAGAGAGAGAAAGAGAAGCTGTGTGAGAGAGAGAGAGTGATAAGCTGTGAGTGAGAGAGAGAGAAAGAGAAGCTGTGAGTGAGATGAGAGAGAAAGAGAAGCTGTGAGTGAGAGAGAGAGAGAAAAATAGAAGCTGTGAGTGAGAGAGAGTGGGAAGCTATGAGAGAGAGAGAGAAAGAGAAGCTGTGAGTGAGAGAGAGAAAGAGAAGCTGTGAGTGAGAAAGAGAGAGAAAGAGAAGCTGTGAGTGAGAGACAGAGAGAAAGAGAAGCTGTGTATGAGAGAGAGAGAGAAAGAGAAGCTGTGAGTGAGAGAGAGAGAGAAAGAGAAGCTGTGAGTGTGTGTGTGAGAGAAAGAGAAGCTGTGAGAGAGAGAGAAAAAGAGAAGCTGTGAGTGAGAGTGAAAGAGAGAAATAGAAGCTATGAGTGAGAGAGAGAGAGAGAAGCTGTGAGTGAGAGAGAGAGGACGTGAAGCTGTGAGTGAAAGAGAGAGAAAGAGAAGGTGTGAGTGAGAGAGAGAGAAAGAGAATCTGTGAGTGAGTGAGAGAGAGAGAACGAGAAGCTGTGTGTGTGAGAGAAAGAGAAGCTGTGAGTGAGTGAGAGAGAGAAAGAGAAGCTGTGAGTGATAGAGAGAAAGAGAATCTGTGAGTGAGAAAGAGAGAGAAAGAGAAGCTGTGAGTGAGAGATAGAGAGAGAAAGAGAAGCTCTGTTGAGAGAGAGAAAGAGAAGATGTGAGTGAGAGAGAAAGAGTAGCTGTGAGTGTGTGAAAGAGAGAAAGAGAAGCTGTGAGTGAGAGAGAAAGAGATGCTGTGAGTGAGAGAGAAAGAATGAAAAGCTGTGAGTGTGTGTGTGTGTGAGAGAGAGAGAAACTGTGATGGAGAGAGAGAGAGAAAAGCTGTGAGTGAGAGAGAGAAAGAGAAGATGTGAGTGAAAGAGAGAAAAGAAGCTGTGAGTGAGAGAGAGAGAGAGAAGCTGTGAGTGAGAGAAAGAGAAAGAGAAGCTGTGAGTAAGAGAGAAAGAGAGAAATAGAAACTATGAGTGAGAGAGATAGATAGAGAGAGAAGCTGTGAGTGAGAGAGAGAAAGAGAAGCTATGAGAGAGTGAGAAGCTTTGAGTGAGAGAGAGAGAAGAGAAGCTGTGATTGAGAGAGAGAGAGAAAGAGAAGCTGTGAGTGAGAGAGAGAGAGAGAAAGAAAAGCTATGTGAGAGACAGAGAGAGAGAAATCGAAGCGGTGAGTGAGAGAGAGAGAAATTAAAGCTGTGAGAGAGAGAGTGAGAAGCTGTGAGTGAGAGAGAGAGAGAGAAAGAAAAGCTGTGAGTGAGAGACAGAGAGAGAAAGAGAAGCTATGAGTCAGTGTGAGAGAGAAAGAGAAGCTACGAGAGAGAGAAGCTTTGAGTGAGAGAGAGAGAAAGAGAAGCTGTGAGTGAGAGAGAGAAAAAGAGAAGCTGTGAGTGAGAGAGAGATTGAGAAGCTGTAAGTGAGAGAGGGAGAGAAAGAGAAGCTGTGAGTGAGAGAAAGTGTGAAGCTGTGAGTGAGAGAGAAAGAGAAAGAGAAGCTGTGACAGAGAGAGAGAAGCTGTGAGTGAGAGAGAGAGAGTGAGAAGCTATGAGTGAAAGAGAGAGAGAAAGCGAAGCTGTGAGTGAGAGAGAGAGAGAAGCTGTGAGTGAGAGAGAGAAAGAGAAGCTGTGAGTGAGAGACAGAGAGAGAAAGAAAGGGTGTGAGTGAGAGACAGAGAGAGAAAGAGAAGCTGTGTGTGTGAGAGAGAAAGAGAAGCTGTGAGTGAGAGAGAGAGAAGCTGTGAGTGAAAGTGAGAAAGAGAAGCTGATAGAGAGAGAGAGAGAGAGAAGCTGTGAGTGAGAGAAAGATAAAGAGAAGCTGTGAGTAAGAGAGAAAGAGAGAAATAGAAGCTATGAGTGAGAGACAGAGAGAGAAGCTGTGAGTGAGTGAGAGAGAGAGAAGCTGTGAGTGAGAGACAGAGAGAGAAAGAGAAGTTGTTAGTGAGAGAGAGAGAGAGAGAGAAAGAGAAGCTGTGAGAGAGAGAGAGAGAAACTATGAGTGAGAGAGAGAGAGAAGCTGTGAGTGAGAGACAGAGAGATAAAGAGAAGCTGTGAGAGAGAGAGAGAGAAAGAGAAGCTGTGAGAGAGAGAGAATGAGAAGCTTTGAGTGAGAGAGAGAAAGAGAGAGAGAAGCTGTGAGTGTGAGAGAGAGTCAGATAAAGAGAAGCTGTGAGTGAGTGAGAGAGAGAGAGAAGCTGTGAGTGAAAGTGAGAAAGAGAAGCTGATAGTGAGAGAGAGAGAGAGAAGCTGTGAGTGAGAGAAAGAGAAAGAGAAGCTGTGAGTAAGAGAGAAAGAGAGAAATAGAAGCTATGAGTGAGAGACAGAGAGAGAAGCTGTGAGTGAGTGAGAGATAGAGAAGTTGTGAGAGAGAGAGAGAAAAAGAGAAGCTGTGAGTGTGTGAGAGAGAGAAAGAGAAGCTGTAAGTGAGTGAGAGAAAGAGAAGCTGTGAGTGTGTGAGAGAGAAAGAGAAGCTGTGAGTGAGAGAGAGAGAGAAAGAGAAGCTGTGAGTGTGTGTGTGAGAGAAAGAGAAGCTGTGAGAGAGAGAGAAAAAGAGAAGCTGTGAGTGAGAGTGAAAGATAGAAATAGAAGCTATGAGTGAGAGAGAGAGAGAGAAGCTGTGAGTGTGAGAGAGAGGACGTGAAGCTGTGAGTGAAAGAGAGAGAAAGAGAAGGTGTGAGTGAGAGAGAGAGAAAGAGAAGCTGTGAGTGAGTGAGAGAGAGAGAACGAGAAGCTGTGTGTGTGAGAGAAAGAGAAGCTGTGAGTGAGTGAGAGAGAGAAAGAGAAGCTGTGAGTGATAGAGAGAAAGAGAATCTGTGAGTGAGAAAGAGAGAGAAAGAGAAGCTGTGAGTGAGAGATAGAGAGAGAAAGAGAAGCTCTGTTGAGAGAGAGAAAGAGAAGATGTGAGTGAGAGAGAAAGAGTAGCTGTGAGTGTGTGAAAGAGAGAAAGAGAAGCTGTGAGTGAGAGAGAAAGAGATGCTGTGAGTGAGAGAGAAAGAATGAAAAGCTGTGAGTGTGTGTGTGTGTGAGAGAGAGAGAAACTGTGATGGAGAGAGAGAGAGAAAAGCTGTGAGTGAGAGAGAGAAAGAGAAGATGTGAGTGAAAGAGAGAAAAGAAGCTGTGAGTGAGAGAGAGAGAGAGAAGCTGTGAGTGAGAGAAAGAGAAAGAGAAGCTGTGAGTAAGAGAGAAAGAGAGAAATAGAAACTATGAGTGAGAGAGATAGATAGAGAGAGAAGCTGTGAGTGAGAGAGTGAGAGAAGCTTTTTGAGAGAGAGAGAAAAAGAGAAGCTGTGAGAGAGAGAGAGAAAGAGAAGCTGTAAGTGAGTGAGAGAAAGAGAAGCTGTGACTGTGTGATGGAGAAAGAGAAGCTGTGAGTGAGAGACAGAGAGAGAAAGAGAAGCTGTGAGTGAGAGACAAAGAGAGAAAGAGAAGCTGTGTGTGTGAGAGAGAGTGATAAGCTGTGAGTGAGAGAGAGAGAAAGAGAATCTGTGAGTGAGAGACAGAGAAAGAGAGAGTAGCTTTGAGAGTGAGAGAGAGAAGCTGTGAGTGAGAGAGAGAAAGAGAAGCTGTGAGTGAGAGAGAGAGAGAAGCTGTGAGTGATAGAGAGAGAGAGAAGCTGTGAGTGAGAGAGTGAGAAGCTGTGAGTGAGAAAGAGAGAGAGAGAAGCTGTGAGTGAGAGAGAGAGAAAGAGAAGCTGTGAGTGAGAGAAAGAAAGAGAGAGAAGCTGTTAGTGTGAGAGAGTGAGAGAAAGAGAAGCTGTGAGTGTGAGAGAGAGAAAGAGAAGCTGTGTGAGAGAGAGAGAGAAAGAGAAGCTGTGTGTGTGAGAGAGAAAGAGAAGATGTGAGTGAGAGAGAGAGAGAGAAAGAGAAGCTGTGAGTGTGTGAGAGAGAGAGAGAAGCTGTGAGTGAGAGAGAAAGAGAAGCTGTGAGTGAGAGAGAAAGAAAGAAAAGCTGTGAGTGTGTGTGTGTGTGAGAGAGAGAGAAGCTGTGATGGACAGAGAGAGAAGCTGTGAGTGAGAGAGACAGAAAGAGAAGACATGAGTGAGAGAGAGAAAGAGAAGCTGTGAGTGAGAGAGAGAAAGAGAAGCTGTATGTGTGAGAGATAGAGAAGCTGTGAGTGAGAGAGAGAGAAATTGTGAGTGAGAGAGTGAGAGAGAAGCTGTGAGTGAGAGAGATAGAGAGAAAGAGAAGCTGCATGAGAGAGAATTAGAAGCTTTGAGTGAGAGAGAGAGAATGAGAAGCTGTGAGTGAGTGAGAGAGAGAGAAAAAGAAAAGCTGTGAGTGAGAGTGAAAGAGAGAAATAGAAGCTATGAGTGAGAGAGAGAGAAGCTGTGAGCGAAAGAGAGAGCGGAAGAGAAGCTGTGAGTGAAAGAGAGAGAAAGGGAAGCTGTGTGTGTGAGAGAGAGAAAAGCTGTGAGTGAGAGAGAGAGAGAGAACGAGAAGCTGTATGTGTGAGAGAAAGAGAAGCTGTGAGTGAGAGAGAGAGAGAAAGAGAAGCTGTGAGTGAGAGATAGAGAGAGAGAAAGAGATGCTGTGAGTTAGAGAGAGAGAGAGAGAAGCTGTGAGTGAGAGAGAGAGAGAAAAAGAGAAGCTGTGAGTGAGAGAGAAAGAAGCTGTGAGTGAAAGAGAGAAAGGGAAAGAGAAGCTGTGAGTGAGAGAGAGAGAAAGAAAGAAAGAAAGAAAGAGAAGCTGAGTGAAAGAGAGAGAGAGATGCTGTGAGTGAGAGTGAGAGAAGGAATAGCTGTGAGTGAGAGAGAGAGAGAAAGAGAAGCTGTGACTGAGAGACAGAGAGAGAAAGAGAAGTTGTGTGTGTGAGAGAGAGAGAAGCTGTGAGTGAGAGAGGGAGAAACAGGTTGTGTGAGAGAGAGAGAAAGAGACGCTGTGAGAGAGAGTGGGAGAAAAAAAAGAGAAGCTGTGAGAGAGAGAGAAAAAAAGAGAAGCTGTGAGAGAGAGAGCGAAAGAGAGAGAAGCTGTGAGTGTGAGAGAAAGTGAGAGAAAGAGAAGGTGTGAGTGTGAGAGAGAGTGAGAGGAAGAGATGCTGTGAGTTTGAGAGAGAGAGAAAGAGAAGCTGTGAGTGAGAGAGAGAGAGAAAGAGAAGCTGTGAGTGAGAGAGAGTGAGAAGCTGTGAGTGAGAGAGAGAGAGAAAGAGAAGCTGTGAGTGAGAGAGAGACATAGAAAGAGAAGCTGTGAGTGAGAGAGTGTGAAGCTATGATTGAGAGAGAGAGTGATAAGCTGTGAGTGAGAGAGGGAGAGAAAGAGAAGCTGTGAGTGAGAGACAGAGAGAGAAAGAGAAGTTGTGTGTGTGAGAGAGAGAAAGAGAAGCTGTGAGTGAGAGAGAGAGAGAAAGAGAAGCTGTGAGCGAGAGAGAGAGAGAAAGAGAAGCTGTGAGTGTGAGAGAGTGAAGCTATGATTGAGAGAGAGAGAGAGAGAAAGAGAAGCTGTGAGTGAGATGAGAGAGAAAGAGAAGCTGTGAGTGAGAGAGAGAGAGAGAAATAGAAGCTGTGAGTGAGAGAGAGTGGGAAGCTATGAGAGAGAGAGAGAAAGAGAAGCTGTGAGTGAGAGAGAGAAAGAGAAGCTGTGAGTGAGAAAGAGAGAGATAGAGAAGCTGTGAGTGAGAGACAGAGAGAAAGAGAAGCTGTGTATGAGAGAGAGAGAGAAAGACAAGCTGTGAGTGAGAGAGAGAGAGAAAGAGAAGCTGTGAGTGTGTGTGAGAGAGAAAGAGAAGCTGTGAGAGAGAGAGAAAAAGAGAAGCTGTGAGTGAGAGTGAAAGAGAGAAATAGAAGCTATGAGTGAGAGAGAGAGAGAAGCTGTGAGTGAGAGAGAGAGGAAGTGAAGCTGTGAGTGAAAGAGAGAGAAAGAGAAGGTGTGAGTGAGAGAGAGAGAAAGAGAAGCTGTGAGTGAGTGAGAGAGAGAGAACGAGAAGCTGTGTGTGTGAGAGAAAGAGAAGCTGTGAGTGAGTGAGAGAGAGAAAGAGAAGCTGTGAGTGATAGAGAGAAAGAGAATCTGTGAGTGAGAAAGATAGAGAAAGAGAAGCTGTGAGTGAGAGATAGAGAGAGAAAGAGAAGCTCTGTTGAGAGAGAGAAAGAGAAGATGTGAGTGAGAGAGAAAGAGTAGCTGTGAGTGTGTGAAAGAGAGAAAGAGAAGCTGTGAGTGAGAGAGAAAGAGATGCTGTGAGTGAGAGAGAAAGAATGAAAAGCTGTGAGTGTGTGTGTGTGTGTGTGTGAGAGAGAAACTGTGATGGAGAGAGAGAGAGAAAAGCTGTGAGTGAGAGAGAGAAAGAGAAGATGTGAGAGAGAGAGAAAGAGAAGCTGTGAGTGAGAGAGAGAAAGAGAAGCTGTATGTGTGAGAGAGAGAGAAGCTGTGAGTGAGAGAGAGAGAGAAACTGTGAGTGAGAGAGTGAGAGAGAGAAGCTGTGAGTGAGAGAGATAGAGAGAGAAAGAGAAGCTGTGTGAGAGAGAATTAGAAGCTTTGAGTGAGAGAGAGAGAATGAGAAGCTGTGAGTGAATGAGAGAGAGAGAAAAAGAGAAGCTCTGAGTGAGAGTGAAAGAGAGAAATAGAAGCTATGAGTGAGAGATAGAGAGAAGCTGTGAGTGAAAGAGAGAGAGGAAGAGAAGCTGTGAGTGAAAGAGAGAGAAAGAGAAGCTGTGTGTGTGAGAGAGAGATAAGCTGTGAGTGAGAGAGAGAGAGAGAGAACGAGAAGCTGTGTGTGTGAGAGAAAGAGAAGCTGTGAGTGAGAGAGAGAGAGAAAGAGAAGCTGTGAGTGAGAGATAGAGAGAGAAAGAGAAGCTGTTAGTGTGAGAGAGTGAGATAAAGAGAAGCTGTGAGTGAGAGAGAGAGAAGCTGTGAGTGAAAGAGAGAAAGGGAAAGAGAAGCTGTGAGTGAGAGAGAGAGAGAAAGAGAAGCTGTGAGTGAGAGACAGAGAGAGAAAGAGAAGCTGTGTGTGAGAGAGAGAGTGATAAGCTGTGAGTGAGAGAGAGAAAGAGAAGCTGTGAGTGAGATGAGAGAGAAAGAGAAGCTGTAAGTGAGAGAGAGAGAGAGAAATAGAAGCTGTGAGTGAGAGAGAGTGGGAAGCTATGAGAGAGAGAGAGAAAGAGAAGCTGTGAGTGAGAGAGAGAAAGAGAAGCTGTGAGTGAGAAAGAGAGAGAAAGAGAAGCTGTGAGTGAGAGACAGAGAGAAAGAGAAGCTGTGTATGAGAGAGAGAGAGAAAGAGAAGCTGTGAGTGTGTGTGAGAGAGAAAGAGAAGCTGTGAGAGAGAGAGAAAAAGAGAAGCTGTGAGTGAGAGTGAAAGAGAGAAATAGAAGCTATGAGTGAGAGAGAGAGAGAGAAGCTGTGAGTGAGAGAGAGAGGAAGTGAAGCTGTGAGTGAAAGAGAGAGAAAGAGAAGGTGTGAGTGAGAGAGAGAGAAAGAGAAGCTGTGAGTGAGTGAGAGAGAGAGAACGAGAAGCTGTGTGTGTGAGAGAAAGAGAAGCTGTGAGTGAGTGAGAGAGAGAAAGAGAAGCTGTGAGTGATAGAGAGAAAGAGAATCTGTGAGTGAGAAAGAGAGAGAAAGAGAAGCTGTGAGTGAGAGATAGAGAGAGAAAGAGAAGCTCTGTTGAGAGAGAGAAAGAGAAGATGTGAGTGAGAGAAAGAGTAGCTGTGAGTGTGTGAAAGAGAGAAAGATAAGCTGTGAGTGAGAGAGAAAGAGATGCTGTGAGTGAGAGAGAAAGAATGAAAAGCTGTGAGTGTGTGTGTGTGTGAGAGAGAGAAACTGATGGAGAGAGAGAGAGAAGCTGTGAGTGAGAGAAAGAGAAAGAGAAGCTGTTAGTAAGAGAGAAAGAGAGAAATAGAAGCTATGAGTGAGAGACAGAGAGAGAAGCTGTGAGTGAGTGAGAGAGAGAGAAGTTGTGTGTGTGAGAGAGAGAAAAAGAGACGATGTGAGAGAGAGAGAGAGAAAGAGAAGCTGTAAGTGAGTGAGAGAAAGAGAAGCTGTGAGTGTGTGAGAGAGAAAGAGAAGCTGTGAGTGAGAGAGAGAGTGAGAAGCTGTGAGTGAGAGAGAGAGAGAAAGAGATGCTGTGAGTGAGAGACAGAGAGAGAAAGAGAAGTTGTTAGTGAGAGAGAGAGAGAGAGAGAGAGAGAAGCTGTGAGAGAGAGAGAGAAAGAGAAGCTGTGTGAGAGAGAGAGAAGCTGTGAGTGAGAGACAGAGAGATAAAGAGAAGCTGTGTGTGTGAGAGAGAGAGAATGAGAAGCTGTGAGAGAGAGAGAGAAAGAGAAGTTGTTATTGAGAGAGAGAGAGAAAGAGCTGTGTGAGAGAGAGAAAGAGAAGCTGTGTGTGAGAGAGAAAGAGAAGCTGTGAGTGAGAGAGAGAGAGAAAGAGAAGCCGTGAGTGTGAGAGAGAGAGAAAGAGAAGCTGTGAGTGAGAGAGAGAGAGAAAGAGAAGCTGTGAGTGAGAGACAGAGAGAGAAAGAGAAGCTGTGTGTGTGAGAGAGAGAGAAGCTGTGAGTGAGAGACATAGAGAGAGTAGCTGTGCGTGAGAGAGAGAGAGCAAGAGAAGCTGTGAGTGTGTGTGTGAGAGAGAAAGAAAGCTGTGAGTGAGAGAGAGAGAAAAAGCTGTGAGTGAGAGACAGAGAGAAGGAGAAGTTGTGTGAGAGAGATAGAGAAAGATGCTGTGAGAGAGAGAGAGAGAAAGATAAGCTGTGAGTGTGTGAGAGAGAGAAAGAGAAGCTGTTAGTGAGAGTGAAAGAGAGAAATAGAAGATTCGACTGAGAGAGAGTGAGAAGCTGTGAGTGTGAGAGAGAGAGAGAAAGAGAAGCTGTGAGTGAGAGAGAGAGAGAAAGAGAAGCTGTGAGTGAGAGAGAGAGAGAGAATCTGTGAGTGAGAGAGAGAGAGAAAGAGAAGCTATGAGTGAGAGAGAGAGAAGCTGTGAGTGAGAGAGAGAAGCTGTGCGTGAGAGAGAGAGAGAAGCTGTGTGTGTGTGAGAGAGAGAAGCTGTGAGTGAGAGAGAGAGAGAGAAAGAGAAGCTGTGTGATAGAGAGAGAGAGAGAAGCTGTGAGTGTGAGAGAGAGTGAGATATAGAGAAGTTGTGAGTGAGTGAGTGAGTGAGAGAAGCTGTGAGTGAAAGAGAGAAAGAGAAGCTGTGAGTGAGAGAGAGAGAGAGAGAAGCTGTGAGTGAGAGACAGTGAGAGAAAGAGAAGCTGTGTGTGTGAGAGAGAGTGATAAGCTTTGTGAGTGTGAGAGAGAGAACTTGTGAGTGAGAGAGAGAGAAAGAAAAGCTGTGAGTGAGAGAGAGAGTGAGAAGCTGAGAGTGAGAGAGAGAGAGAGAGAAGCTGTGAGTGAGAGACAGAGAGAGAAAGAGAAGTTGTTAGTGAGAGAGAGAGAGAGAGAGAAAGAGAAGCTGTGAGAGAGAGAGAGAGAAGCTGTGAGTGAGAGAGAGAGAGAAGCTGTGAGTGAGAGACAGTGAGATAAAGAGAAGCTGTGAGAGAGAGAGAGAAAGAGAAGCTGTGAGAGAGAGAGAGAATGAGAAGCTGTGAGTGAGAGAGAGAAAGAGAGAGAAGCTGTGAGTGTGAGAGAGAGTGAGATAAAGAGAAGCTGTGAGTGAGTGAGAGAGAGAGAGAAGCTGTGAGTGAAAGTGAGAAAGAGAAGCTGATAGTGAGAGAGAGAGAGAGAAGCTGTGAGTGAGAGAAAGAGAAAGAGAAGCTGTGAGTAAGAGAGAAAGAGAGAAATAGAAGCTATGAGTGAGAGACAGAGAGAGAAGCTGTGAGTGAGTGAGAGAGAGAGTTGTGTGAGAGAGAGAGAGAAAAAGAGAAGCTGTGAGTGAGAGAGAGAGAGAAAGAGAAGCTGTGAGTGAGAGTGAAAGAGAGAAATAGAAGCTACGAGTGAGAGAGAAAGAGAAGCTGTGAGTGAGAGAGAGAGAGAAAGAGAATCTGTGAGTGAGAGATAGAGAGAGAAAGAGAAGCTGTGAGTGAGTGAGAGAGAGAACGAGAAGCTGTGAGTGTGTGAGAGAGAAAGAGAAGCTGTGAGTGAGAGAGAGAGTGAGAAGCTGTGAGTGAGAGAGAGAGAGAAAGAGATGCTGTGAGTGAGAGACAGAGAGAGAAAGAGAAGTTGTTAGTGAGATAGAGAGAGAGATAGAGAGAGAAGCTGTGAGAGAGAGAGAGAGAGAAAGAGAAGCTGTGTGTGAGAGAGAGAGAAGCTGTGAGTGAGAGACAGAGAGATAAAGAGAAGCTGTGAGAGAGAGAGAATGAGAAGCTGTGTGTGTGAGAGAGAAAGAGAAGTTGTTATTGAGAGAGAGAGAGAGAAAGAGCTGTGAGAGAGAGAAAGAGAAGCTGTGTGTGAGAGAGAAAGAGAAGCTGTGAGTGAGAGAGAGAGAGAGAGAAAGAGAAGCTGTGAGAGAGAGAGAAAGAGACGCTGTGAGTGAGAGACAGAGAGAGAAAGAGAAGCTGTGTGTGAGAGAGAGTGATAAGCTGTGAGGGAGAGAGAGAGAGAAAGAGAAGCTGTGAGTGAGAGACAGTGAGAGAGAGTAGCTGTGAGAGAGAGAGAGCAAGAGAAGCTGTGAGTGTGTGTGTGAGAGAGAAAGAAAACTGTGAGTGAGAGAGAGAGAGAGAAAGAGAAGCTGAGAGTGAGAGAGAGAGAGAAGGAGAAGTTGTGTGAGAGAGAGAGATAGAGAAAGAGAAGCTGTGAGAGAGAGAGAAAGAGAAGCTGTGAGTGTGAGTGAGAGAGAAAGTGAAGTTGTGAGAGAGAGAGAAAAAGAGAAGGTGTGAGTGAGAGTGAAAGAGAGAAATAGAAGCTACGAGTGAGAGAGAGAGAGAAGCTGTGAGTGAAAAAGAGAGAAAGTGAAGCTGTGAGTGAGAGATAGAGAGAGAAAGAGAAGCTGTGAGTTAGAGAGAGAGAGAACGAGAAGCTGTGTGTGTGAGATAAAGAGAAGCTGTGAGTGAGAGAGAGAGAGAAAGAGAAGCTGTGAGTGAGAGATAGAGAGAGAGAGAAGCTGTGAGTGAGAGAGAGAAGCTGTGCGTGAGAGAGAGAGAGAGAAGCTGTGTGTGTGTGTGACAGTGAGAGAAGCTGTGAGTGAGAGAGAGAGAAAGAGAAGCTGTGTGAAAGAGAGAGAGAGAAGCTGTGAGTGTGAGAGAGAGTGAGATAAAGAGAAGTTGTGAGTGAGAGAGAGAGAGAGAGAAGCTGTGAGTGAGAGACAGAGAGAGAAAGAGAAGCTGTGTGTGAGAGAGAGAGTGATAAGCTGTGTGTGTGTGAGAGAGAAGCTGTGAGTGAGTGAGAGAGAAAGAGAAGCTGTGAGTGTGAGAGAGAGAAGCTGTGAGTGAGAGAGAGAAAGAGAAGCTGTGAGTGAGAGACAGAGGGAGAAAGAAAGGGTGTGAGTGCGAGAGAGAGAAAGAGAGGCTGTGAGAGAGAGAGAGAAAGAGAAGCTGTGAGTGAGAAAGAGAGAGAAAGAGAAGCTGTGAGTGAGAGACAGAGAGAGAAAGAGACGCTGTGTGTGTGAGAGATAAAGAGAAGCTGTGAGTGAGAGAGAGAGAAGCTGTGAGTGAAAGTGAGAAATAGAAGCTGATAGTGAGAGAGAGAGAGAGAAGCTGTTTGTGAGAGAAAGAGAAAGAGAAGCTGTGAGTAAGAGAGAAAGAGAGAAATAGAAGCTATGAGTGAGAGACAGAGAGAGAAGCTGTGAGTGAGTGAGAGAGAGAGAAGCTGTGTGAGAGAGAGAAAAAGAGAAGCTGTGAGAGAGAGAGAGAGAGAGAAGCTGTAAGTGAGTGAGAGAAGGAGAAGCTGTGAGTGTGAGAGAGAGAAAGAGAAGCTTTGAGTGAGAGAGAGAGAGAGAGAAGTTGTTAGTGAGAGAGAGAGAGAGAGAAAGAGAAGCTTGAGAGAGAGAGAGAGAGAGAGAGAAGCTGTGAGTGAGAGATAGAGAGAAGCTGTGAGTGAGAGACAGAGAGATAAAGAGAAGCTGTGAGAGAGAGTGAGAAAGAGAAGCTGTGAGAGAGAGAGAATGAGAAGCTGTGTGAGAGGGAGAGAGAAAGAGAGAAATAGAAGCTACGAGTGAGAGAGAGAGAGAATCTGTGAGTGAGTGAGAGAGAGAAAGAGAAGCTATGAGTGAGAGAGAGAGAAGCTGTGAGTAAGAGAGAGAAGCTGTGCGTGAGAGAGAGAGAGAGAGAAGCTGTGTGTGTGTGTGAGAGAGAGAGAAGCTGTGAGTGAGAGGGAGAGAGAGAAAGAGAAGCTGTGTGATAGAGAGAGAGAGAAGCTGTGAGTGTGAGAGAGAGTGAGATAAAGAGAAGTTGTGAGTGAGTGAGTGAGTGAGTGAGAGAAGCTGTGTGTGAAAGAGAGAAAGAGAAGCTGTGAGTGAGAGAGAGAGAGAGAAGCTGTGAGTGAGAGACAGAGAGAGAAAGAGAAGCTGTGTGAGAGAGAGAGAGTGATAAGCTGTGTGTGTGAGAGAGAGAAGCTGTCAGTGAGAGAGAGGGAAAGAGAAGCTGTGAGTGAGAGAGAGAGAGAAGCTGTGAGTGAGAGAGAGAAAGAGAAGCTGTGAGTGAGAGACAGAGGGAGAAAGAAAGGGTGTAAGTGCGAGAGAGAGAAAGAGAAGCTGTGAGAGAGAGAGAAAGAGAAGCTGTGAGTGAGAGATAGAGAGAGAAAGAGAAGCTGTGAGTGAGGGAGAGAGAGAGAAGCTGTGAGTGAGAGGGATAGAGAGAGAAAGAGAAACTGTGTGTGTGAGAGAGAAAGAGAAGCTGTGAGTGAGAGAGAGAAGCTGTGAGTGAAAGTGAGAAAGAGAAGGTGATAGTGAGAGAGAGAGAGAGAGAAGCTATGAGTGAGAGAAAGAGAAAGAGAAGCTGTGAGTAAGAGAGAAAGAGAGAAATAGAAGCTATGAGTGAGAGACAGAGAGAGAAGCTGTGAGTGAGTAAGAGAGAGAGAAGCTGTGTGAGAGAGAGAGAGAGAAAAAGAGAAGCTGTGTGAGAGAGAGAGAGAAAGAGAAGCTGTAAGTGAGTGAGAGAAGGAGAAGCTGTGAGTGTGTGAGAGAGAAAGAGAAGCTGTGTGTGTGAGAGAGAGAGAGAGAGAAAGAGAAGTTGTTAGTGAGAGAGAGTGAGAAAGAGAAGCTGTGAGAGAGAGAGAGAATGAGAAGCTGTGTGAGAGGGAGAGAGAAAGAGAAGTTGTTAGTGAGAGAGAGAGAGAGAGCTGTGAGAGAGAGAGAGCAAGAGAATCTGTGAGTGAGAGAGAGAGAAAGAGAAGCTGTAAGTGAGTGAGAGAAGGAGAAGCTGTGAGTGTGTGAGAGAGAAAGAGAAGCTGTGTGTGTGAGAGAGAGAGAGAGAAAGAGAAGTTGTTAGTGAGAGAGAGAGAGAGAAAGAGAAGCTTTGAGAGAGAGAGAGAGAGAGAAGCTGTGAGTGAGAGAGAGAGAGTAGCTGTGAGTGAGAGACAGAGAGATATAGAGAAGCTGTGAGAGAGAGTGAGAAAGAGAAGCTGTGTGAGAGAGAGAGAATGAGAAGCTGTGTGAGAGGGAGAGAGAAAGAGAAGTTGTTAGTGAGAGAGAGAGAGAAAGAGCTGTGAGAGAGAGAGAGCAAGAGAATCTGTGAGTGAGAGAGAGAGAGAAAGAGAAGCTGTGAGTGAGAGAGAAAGAGAGAAAGAGAAGCTGTGAGTGAGAGAGAGTGAGAAGCTATGAGAGAGAGAGAGCAAGAGAAGCTGTGAGTGAGAGAGAGAAAGAGAAGTTGTGAGAAATAGAGAGAAAGAGAAGCTGTGAGTGAGAAGACAGAGAGAGAAAGAGAAGCTGTGTGAGAGAGAGATAGAGAAAGTGAAGCTGTGAGTGAGAGAGAGAGAGAAAGAGAAGCTGTGAGTGTGTGTGATAGAGAAAGAGAAGGTGTGAGAGAGAGAGAAAAAGAGAAGCTGTGAGTGAGAGTGAAAGAGAGAAATAGAAGCTATGAGTGAGAGAGAGAGAGAAGCTGTGAGTGAGAGACAGAGAGATAAAGAGAAGCTGTGAGAGAGAGAGAAAGAGAAGCTGTGAGTGAGAGAGAGAGAGAGAATGAGAAGCTGTGTGAGAGGGAGAGAGAAAGAGAAGATTTTAGTGAGAGAGAGAGAGAAAGAGCTGTGAGAGAGAGAGAGAGAGAAAGAGAAGCTGTGTGAGAGAGAAAGAGAAGCTGTGAGTGAGAGAGAGAGAGAAAGTGAAGCTGTGAGTGAGAGAGAGAGAAAGAGAACCTGTGAGTGAGAGAAAGAGAGAAAGAGAAGCTGTGAGTGAGAGACAGAGAGAGAAAGAGAAGCTGTGTGTGTGTGAGAGAGTGATAAGCTGTGAGTGAGAGAGAGAGAGAAAGAGAAGCTGTGAGTGAGAGACAGTGAGAGAGAGTAGCTGTGTGTGAGAGAGAGAGAGAGAGCAAGAGAATCTGTGAGTGAGAGAGAGAGAAAAAGAGAAGCTGTGAGTGACAGAGAAAGAGAGAAAGAGAAGCTGTGAGTGAGAGAGAGTGAGAAGCTATGAGAGAGAGAGAGCAAGAGAAGCTGTGAGTAAGAGAGAGAAAGAGCTGTGAGTGAGAAAGTGAGAGAAAGAGAAGCTGTGAGTGAGAAGACAGAGAGAGAAAGAGAAGCTGTGTGAGAGAGAGAGAGAGAAAGAGAAGCTGTGAGTGTGTGTGAGAGAGAAAGAGAATCTGTGAGTGTATGTGTGAGAGAAAGAGAAGCTGTGAGAGAGAGAGAAAAAGAGAAGCTGTGAGTGAGAGAGAGAGAGAACAAGAAGCTGTGTGTGAGAGAGAAAGAGAAGCTGTGAGTGAGAGAGAGAGAAAGAGAAGCTGTGAGTGAGAAGACAGAGAGAGAAAGAGAAGCTGTGAGAGAGAGAGAGATAGAGAAAGAGAAGCTGTGAGTGAGACAGAGAGAGAAAGAGAAGCTGTGAGTGTGTGTGAGAGAGAAAGAGAAGCTGTGAGAGAGAGAGAAAAAGAGAAGCTGTGAGTGAGAGAGAGAGAGAGAACGAGAAGCTGTGAGAGAGAGAGAGAAAGAGAAGCTGTGTGAGAGAGAGAAAATGAGAAGCTGTGAGTGAGAGAGAGAAAGAGAGAGAGAAGCTGTGAGTGTGAGAGAGAGTGAGATAAAGAGAAGCTGTGAGTGAGTGAGAGAGAGAGAGAAGCTGTGAGTGAAAGTGAGAAAGAGAAGCTGATAGTGAGAGAGAGAGAGAGAAGCTGTGAGTGAGAGAAAGAGAAAGAGAACCTGTGAGTAAGAGAGAAAGAGAGAAATAGAAGCTATGAGTGAGAGACAGAGAGAGAAGCTGTGAGTGAGAGAGAGAGAGAAGTTGTGTGAGAGAGAGAGAGAAAAAGAGAAGCTGTGAGTGAGAGAGAGAGAGAGAAAGAGAAGCTGTGAGTGAGAGTGAAAGAGAGAAATAGAAGCTACGAGTGAGAGAGAAAGAGAAGCTGTGAGTGAGAGAGAGAGAGAAAGAGAATCTGTGAGTGAGAGATAGAGAGAGAAAGAGAAGCTGTGAGTGAGTGAGAGAGAGAGAGAGAACGAGAAGCTGTGTGTGTGAGATTAAGAGAAGCTGTGAGTGAGAGAGAGAGAGAAAGAGAAGCTGTGAGTGAGATATAGAGACAGAAAGAGAAGCTGTGAGTGAGAGAGAGAGAGAGAGAAAGAGAATCTGTAAGAGAGAGAGAGAGAGAGAGAAGCTATGAGTGAGAGCGAGAGAGAGAAAGAAAGGGTGTGAGTGCGAGACAGAGAGAAAGAGAAGCTGTGAGAGAGAGAGAAAGAGAAGCTGTGACTGAAAGAGAGAGAAAGAGAAGCTGTGAGTGAGAGAGAGAGAAGCTGTGAGTGAAAGTGAGAAAGAGAAGCTGATAGTGAGAGAGAGAGAGAGAAGCTGTGAGTGAGAGAAAGAGAAAGAGAAGCTGTGAGTAAGAGAGAAATAGAGAAATAGAATCTATGAGTGAAGAGACAGAGAGAGAAGCTGTGAGTGAGTGAGAGAGAGATAAGCTGTGTGTGAGAGAGAGAAAAAAAGAGCTGTGAGTGAGAGAGAGAGAAAGAGAAGTTGTAAGTGAGTGAGAGAAAGTGAAGCTGTGAGTGTGAGAGAGAGAAAGAGAAGCTCTGAGTGAGAGAGAGAGTGAGAAGCTGTGAGTGAGAGAGAGAGAAAGAGAAGCTGTGAGTGAGAGACAGAGAGAGAAAGAGAAGTTGTTAGTGAGAGAGAGAGAGAGAGAAAGAGAAGCTGTGAGAGAGAGAGAGAGAGAGAAGCTGTGAGTGAGAGAGAGAAGCTGTGAGTGAGAGACATAGAGATAAAGAGAAGCTGTGTGAGAGAGAGAGAAGCTGAGAGAGAGAGAATGAGAAGCTGTGAGTGAGAGAGAGAAAGAGAGAAGCTGTGAGTTTGAGAGAGAGTGAGATAGAGAAGCTGTGAGTGAGTGAGAGAGAGAGAGAGAGAAGCTGTGAGTGGAAGTGAGAAAGAGAAGCTGATAGTGAAAGAGAGAGAGAGAAGCTGTGAGTGAAAGAAAGAGAAAGAGAAGCTGTGAGTAAGAGAGAAAGAGAGAAATAGAAGCTATGAGTGAGAGACAGAGAGAGAAGCTGTGAGTGAGTGAGAGAGAGAGAAGTTGTGAGAGAGAGAGAGAAAAAGAGACGCTGTGAGTGAGAGAGAGAGAGAAAGAGAAGCTGTGAGTGAGAGATAGAGAGAGAAAGAGAAGCTGTGAGAAAGAGAGAGAATGAGAAGCTGTGAGTGTGAGAGAGAGAAAGAGAAGCTGTGAGTGAGAGCGAGAGTGAGAAGCTGTGAGTGAGAGAGAGAGAGAAAGAGATGCCTTTGAGTGAGAGACAGAGAGAGAAAGAGAAGTTGTTAGTGAGAGAGAGAGAGAGAGAGAGAAGCTGTGAGTGAGAGAGAGAAAGAGTAGCTGTGAGTGTGTGTGTGAGAGAAAGAGAAGCTGTGAGTGAGAGAGAGACAGTGAGAGAGAGTAGCTGTGAGAGAGAGAACTTGTGAGTGAGAGAGAGAGAAAGAAAAGCTGTGAGTGTGAGAGAGAGTGAGAAGCTGTGAGTGAGAGAGAGAGAGAGAGAAGCTGTGAGTGAGAGACAGAGAGAGAAAGAGAAGTTGTTAGTGAGAGAGAGAGAGAAAGAGAAGCTGTGAGAGAGAGAGAAAGAGAAGCTGTGAGTGAGAGAGAGAGAATGAGAAGCTGTGTGAGAGGGAGAGAGAAAGAGAAGATTTTAGTGAGAGAGAGAGAGAGAAAGAGCTGTGAGAGAGAGAGAGAGAAAGAGAAGCTGTGTGAGAGAGAAAGAGAAGCTGTGAGTGAGAGAGAGAGAGAAAGTGAAGCTGTGAGTGAGAGAGAGAGAGAAAGAGAACCTGTGAGTGAGAGAAAGAGAGAAAGAGAAGCTGTGAGTGAGAGACAGAGAGAGAAAGAGAAGCTGTGTGTGTGAGAGAGAGTGATAAGCTGTGAGTGAGAGAGAGAGAGAAAGAGAAGCTGTGAGTGAAAGACAGAGAGAGAGTAGCTGTGTGTGTGTGAGAGAGAGAGAGCAAGAGAATCTGTGAGTGAGAGAGAGAAAAAAAGAGAAGCTGTGAGTGACAGAGAAAGAGAGAAAGAGAAGCTGTGAGTGAGAGAGAGTGAGAAGCTATGGGAGAGAGAGAGCAAGAGAAGCTGTGAGTGAGAGAGAGAAAGAGAAGCTGTGAGTGAGAAAGAGAGAGAAAGAGATGCTGTGAGTGAGAAGACAGAGAGAGAAAGAGAAGCTGTGTGAGAGAGAGAGATAGAGAAAGAGAAGCTGTGAGTGTGTGTGAGAGAGAAAGAGAAGCTGTGAGAGAGAGAGAAAAAAGAGAAGCTGTGAGTGAGAGAGAGAGAGAACGAGAAGCTGTGTGTGAGAGAGAAAGAGAAGCTGTGAGTGAGAGAGAGAGAGAAAGAGAAGCTGTGAGTGAGAGATAGAGAGACAAAGAGAAGCTGTGAGTGAGTGAGAAAGAGAGAATGAGAAGCTGTGTGTGTGAGATTAAGAGAAGCTGTGAGTGAGAGAGAGAGAGAAAGAGAAGCTGTGAGTGAGAGACAGAGAGATAAAGAGAAGCTGTGAGAGAGAGTGAGAAAGAGAAGCTGTGAGAGAGAGAGAGAATGAGAAGCTGTGTGAGAGGGAGAGAAAAAGAGAGAAATAGAAACTACAAGTGAGAGAGAGAGAGAAGCTGTGAGTGTGTGAGAGAGGGGAAGTGAAGCTGTGAGTGAAAAAGAGAGAAAGTGAAGCTGTGAGTGAGAGGTAGAGAGAGAAAGAGAAGCTGTGAGTTAGAGAGAGAGGGAGAACGAGAAGCTGTGTGTGTGAGATAAAGAGAAGCTGTGAGTGAGAGAGAGAGAGAGAAAGAGAAGCTGTGAGTGAGAGAGAGAGAGAAAGAGAAGCTATGAGTGAGAGAGAGAGAATCTGTGAGTGAGAGAGAGAAGCTGTGCGTGAGAGAGAGAGAGAGAGAGAGAAGCTGTGTGTGTGTGTGTGAGAGAGAGAGAAGCTGTGAGTGAGAGAGAAAGAGAGAAAGAGAAGCTGTGTGACAGAGAGAGAGAGAAGCTGTGAGTGTGAGAGAGAGTGAGATAAAGAGAAGTTGTGAGTGAGTGAGTGACTGAGAGAAGCTGTGAGTGAAAGAGAGAAAGAGAAGCTGTGAGTGAGAGAGAGAGAAGCTGTGAGTGAGAGACAGAGAGAGAAAGAGAAGCTGTGTGTGAGAGAGAGAGTGATAAGCTGTGTGTGTGAGAGAGAGAAGCTGTGAGTGAGAGAGAGAGAAAGAGAAGCTTTGAGTGAGAGAGAGAGAGAAGCTGTGAGTGAGAGAGAGAAAGAGAAGCTGTGAGTGAGAGACAGAGGGAGAAAGAAAGGGTGTGAGTGCGAGAGAGAGAAAGAGAAGCTGTGTGAGAGAGAGAAAGAGAAGCTGTGAGTGAGAAAGAGAGAGAAAGAGAAGCTGTGTGTGAGAGAGAGAAAGAGAAGCTGTGAGTGAGAGAGAGAGAAGCTGTGAGTGAAAGTGAGAAGGAGAAGCTGATAGTGAGAGAGAGAGAGAAGCTGTGAGTGAGAGAAAGAGAAAGAGAAGCTGTGAGTAAGAGAGAAAGAGAGAAATAGAAGCTATGAGTGAGAGACAGAGAGAGAAGCTGTGAGTGAGTAAGAGAGAGAGAAGCTGTGTGAGAGAGAGAGAGAGAAAAAGAGAAGCTGTGTGAGAGAGAGAGAGAAAGAGAAGCTGTAAGTGAGTGAGAGAAGGAGAAGCTGTGAGTGTGTGAGAGAGAAAGAGAAGCTGTGTGTGTGAGAGAGAGAGAGAGAGAAAGAGAAGTTGTTAGTGAGAGAGAGTGAGAAAGAGAAGCTGTGAGAGAGAGAGAGAATGAGAAGCTGTGTGAGAGGGAGAGAGAAAGAGAAGTTGTTAGTGAGAGAGAGAGAGAGAGCTGTGAGAGAGAGAGAGCAAGAGAATCTGTGAGTGAGAGAGAGAGAAAGAGAAGCTGTAAGTGAGTGAGAGAAGGAGAAGCTGTGAGTGTGTGAGAGAGAAAGAGAAGCTGTGTGTGTGAGAGAGAGAGAGAGAAAGAGAAGTTGTTAGTGAGAGAGAGAGAGAGAAAGAGAAGCTTTGAGAGAGAGAGAGAGAGAGAAGCTGTGAGTGAGAGAGAGAGAGTAGCTGTGAGTGAGAGACAGAGAGATATAGAGAAGCTGTGAGAGAGAGTGAGAAAGAGAAGCTGTGTGAGAGAGAGAGAATGAGAAGCTGTGTGAGAGGGAGAGAGAAAGAGAAGTTGTTAGTGAGAGAGAGAGAGAAAGAGCTGTGAGAGAGAGAGAGCAAGAGAATCTGTGAGTGAGAGAGAGAGAGAAAGAGAAGCTGTGAGTGAGAGAGAAAGAGAGAAAGAGAAGCTGTGAGTGAGAGAGAGTGAGAAGCTATGAGAGAGAGAGAGCAAGAGAAGCTGTGAGTGAGAGAGAGAAAGAGAAGTTGTGAGAAATAGAGAGAAAGAGAAGCTGTGAGTGAGAAGACAGAGAGAGAAAGAGAAGCTGTGTGAGAGAGAGATAGAGAAAGTGAAGCTGTGAGTGAGAGAGAGAGAGAAAGAGAAGCTGTGAGTGTGTGTGATAGAGAAAGAGAAGGTGTGAGAGAGAGAGAAAAAGAGAAGCTGTGAGTGAGAGTGAAAGAGAGAAATAGAAGCTATGAGTGAGAGAGAGAGAGAAGCTGTGAGTGAGAGACAGAGAGATAAAGAGAAGCTGTGAGAGAGAGAGAAAGAGAAGCTGTGAGTGAGAGAGAGAGAGAGAATGAGAAGCTGTGTGAGAGGGAGAGAGAAAGAGAAGATTTTAGTGAGAGAGAGAGAGAAAGAGCTGTGAGAGAGAGAGAGAGAGAAAGAGAAGCTGTGTGAGAGAGAAAGAGAAGCTGTGAGTGAGAGAGAGAGAGAAAGTGAAGCTGTGAGTGAGAGAGAGAGAAAGAGAACCTGTGAGTGAGAGAAAGAGAGAAAGAGAAGCTGTGAGTGAGAGACAGAGAGAGAAAGAGAAGCTGTGTGTGTGTGAGAGAGTGATAAGCTGTGAGTGAGAGAGAGAGAGAAAGAGAAGCTGTGAGTGAGAGACAGTGAGAGAGAGTAGCTGTGTGTGAGAGAGAGAGAGAGAGCAAGAGAATCTGTGAGTGAGAGAGAGAGAAAAAGAGAAGCTGTGAGTGACAGAGAAAGAGAGAAAGAGAAGCTGTGAGTGAGAGAGAGTGAGAAGCTATGAGAGAGAGAGAGCAAGAGAAGCTGTGAGTAAGAGAGAGAAAGAGCTGTGAGTGAGAAAGTGAGAGAAAGAGAAGCTGTGAGTGAGAAGACAGAGAGAGAAAGAGAAGCTGTGTGAGAGAGAGAGAGAGAAAGAGAAGCTGTGAGTGTGTGTGAGAGAGAAAGAGAATCTGTGAGTGTATGTGTGAGAGAAAGAGAAGCTGTGAGAGAGAGAGAAAAAGAGAAGCTGTGAGTGAGAGAGAGAGAGAACAAGAAGCTGTGTGTGAGAGAGAAAGAGAAGCTGTGAGTGAGAGAGAGAGAAAGAGAAGCTGTGAGTGAGAAGACAGAGAGAGAAAGAGAAGCTGTGAGAGAGAGAGAGATAGAGAAAGAGAAGCTGTGAGTGAGACAGAGAGAGAAAGAGAAGCTGTGAGTGTGTGTGAGAGAGAAAGAGAAGCTGTGAGAGAGAGAGAAAAAGAGAAGCTGTGAGTGAGAGAGAGAGAGAGAACGAGAAGCTGTGAGAGAGAGAGAGAAAGAGAAGCTGTGTGAGAGAGAGAAAATGAGAAGCTGTGAGTGAGAGAGAGAAAGAGAGAGAGAAGCTGTGAGTGTGAGAGAGAGTGAGATAAAGAGAAGCTGTGAGTGAGTGAGAGAGAGAGAGAAGCTGTGAGTGAAAGTGAGAAAGAGAAGCTGATAGTGAGAGAGAGAGAGAGAAGCTGTGAGTGAGAGAAAGAGAAAGAGAACCTGTGAGTAAGAGAGAAAGAGAGAAATAGAAGCTATGAGTGAGAGACAGAGAGAGAAGCTGTGAGTGAGAGAGAGAGAGAAGTTGTGTGAGAGAGAGAGAGAAAAAGAGAAGCTGTGAGTGAGAGAGAGAGAGAGAAAGAGAAGCTGTGAGTGAGAGTGAAAGAGAGAAATAGAAGCTACGAGTGAGAGAGAAAGAGAAGCTGTGAGTGAGAGAGAGAGAGAAAGAGAATCTGTGAGTGAGAGATAGAGAGAGAAAGAGAAGCTGTGAGTGAGTGAGAGAGAGAGAGAGAACGAGAAGCTGTGTGTGTGAGATTAAGAGAAGCTGTGAGTGAGAGAGAGAGAGAAAGAGAAGCTGTGAGTGAGATATAGAGACAGAAAGAGAAGCTGTGAGTGAGAGAGAGAGAGAGAGAAAGAGAATCTGTAAGAGAGAGAGAGAGAGAGAGAAGCTATGAGTGAGAGCGAGAGAGAGAAAGAAAGGGTGTGAGTGCGAGACAGAGAGAAAGAGAAGCTGTGAGAGAGAGAGAAAGAGAAGCTGTGACTGAAAGAGAGAGAAAGAGAAGCTGTGAGTGAGAGAGAGAGAAGCTGTGAGTGAAAGTGAGAAAGAGAAGCTGATAGTGAGAGAGAGAGAGAGAAGCTGTGAGTGAGAGAAAGAGAAAGAGAAGCTGTGAGTAAGAGAGAAATAGAGAAATAGAATCTATGAGTGAAGAGACAGAGAGAGAAGCTGTGAGTGAGTGAGAGAGAGATAAGCTGTGTGTGAGAGAGAGAAAAAAAGAGCTGTGAGTGAGAGAGAGAGAAAGAGAAGTTGTAAGTGAGTGAGAGAAAGTGAAGCTGTGAGTGTGAGAGAGAGAAAGAGAAGCTCTGAGTGAGAGAGAGAGTGAGAAGCTGTGAGTGAGAGAGAGAGAAAGAGAAGCTGTGAGTGAGAGACAGAGAGAGAAAGAGAAGTTGTTAGTGAGAGAGAGAGAGAGAGAAAGAGAAGCTGTGAGAGAGAGAGAGAGAGAGAAGCTGTGAGTGAGAGAGAGAAGCTGTGAGTGAGAGACATAGAGATAAAGAGAAGCTGTGTGAGAGAGAGAGAAGCTGAGAGAGAGAGAATGAGAAGCTGTGAGTGAGAGAGAGAAAGAGAGAAGCTGTGAGTTTGAGAGAGAGTGAGATAGAGAAGCTGTGAGTGAGTGAGAGAGAGAGAGAGAGAAGCTGTGAGTGGAAGTGAGAAAGAGAAGCTGATAGTGAAAGAGAGAGAGAGAAGCTGTGAGTGAAAGAAAGAGAAAGAGAAGCTGTGAGTAAGAGAGAAAGAGAGAAATAGAAGCTATGAGTGAGAGACAGAGAGAGAAGCTGTGAGTGAGTGAGAGAGAGAGAAGTTGTGAGAGAGAGAGAGAAAAAGAGACGCTGTGAGTGAGAGAGAGAGAGAAAGAGAAGCTGTGAGTGAGAGATAGAGAGAGAAAGAGAAGCTGTGAGAAAGAGAGAGAATGAGAAGCTGTGAGTGTGAGAGAGAGAAAGAGAAGCTGTGAGTGAGAGCGAGAGTGAGAAGCTGTGAGTGAGAGAGAGAGAGAAAGAGATGCCTTTGAGTGAGAGACAGAGAGAGAAAGAGAAGTTGTTAGTGAGAGAGAGAGAGAGAGAGAGAAGCTGTGAGTGAGAGAGAGAAAGAGTAGCTGTGAGTGTGTGTGTGAGAGAAAGAGAAGCTGTGAGTGAGAGAGAGACAGTGAGAGAGAGTAGCTGTGAGAGAGAGAACTTGTGAGTGAGAGAGAGAGAAAGAAAAGCTGTGAGTGTGAGAGAGAGTGAGAAGCTGTGAGTGAGAGAGAGAGAGAGAGAAGCTGTGAGTGAGAGACAGAGAGAGAAAGAGAAGTTGTTAGTGAGAGAGAGAGAGAAAGAGAAGCTGTGAGAGAGAGAGAAAGAGAAGCTGTGAGTGAGAGAGAGAGAATGAGAAGCTGTGTGAGAGGGAGAGAGAAAGAGAAGATTTTAGTGAGAGAGAGAGAGAGAAAGAGCTGTGAGAGAGAGAGAGAGAAAGAGAAGCTGTGTGAGAGAGAAAGAGAAGCTGTGAGTGAGAGAGAGAGAGAAAGTGAAGCTGTGAGTGAGAGAGAGAGAGAAAGAGAACCTGTGAGTGAGAGAAAGAGAGAAAGAGAAGCTGTGAGTGAGAGACAGAGAGAGAAAGAGAAGCTGTGTGTGTGAGAGAGAGTGATAAGCTGTGAGTGAGAGAGAGAGAGAAAGAGAAGCTGTGAGTGAAAGACAGAAAGAGAGTAGCTGTGTGTGTGTGAGAGAGAGAGAGCAAGAGAATCTGTGAGTGAGAGAGAGAAAAAAAGAGAAGCTGTGAGTGACAGAGAAAGAGAGAAAGAGAAGCTGTGAGTGAGAGAGAGTGAGAAGCTATGGGAGAGAGAGAGCAAGAGAAGCTGTGAGTGAGAGAGAGAAAGAGAAGCTGTGAGTGAGAAAGAGAGAGAAAGAGATGCTGTGAGTGAGAAGACAGAGAGAGAAAGAGAAGCTGTGTGAGAGAGAGAGATAGAGAAAGAGAAGCTGTGAGTGTGTGTGAGAGAGAAAGAGAAGCTGTGAGAGAGAGAGAAAAAAGAGAAGCTGTGAGTGAGAGAGAGAGAGAACGAGAAGCTGTGTGTGAGAGAGAAAGAGAAGCTGTGAGTGAGAGAGAGAGAGAAAGAGAAGCTGTGAGTGAGAGATAGAGAGACAAAGAGAAGCTGTGAGTGAGTGAGAAAGAGAGAATGAGAAGCTGTGTGTGTGAGATTAAGAGAAGCTGTGAGTGAGAGAGAGAGAGAAAGAGAAGCTGTGAGTGAGAGACAGAGAGATAAAGAGAAGCTGTGAGAGAGAGTGAGAAAGAGAAGCTGTGAGAGAGAGAGAGAATGAGAAGCTGTGTGAGAGGGAGAGAAAAAGAGAGAAATAGAAACTACAAGTGAGAGAGAGAGAGAAGCTGTGAGTGTGTGAGAGAGGGGAAGTGAAGCTGTGAGTGAAAAAGAGAGAAAGTGAAGCTGTGAGTGAGAGGTAGAGAGAGAAAGAGAAGCTGTGAGTTAGAGAGAGAGGGAGAACGAGAAGCTGTGTGTGTGAGATAAAGAGAAGCTGTGAGTGAGAGAGAGAGAGAGAAAGAGAAGCTGTGAGTGAGAGAGAGAGAGAAAGAGAAGCTATGAGTGAGAGAGAGAGAATCTGTGAGTGAGAGAGAGAAGCTGTGCGTGAGAGAGAGAGAGAGAGAGAGAAGCTGTGTGTGTGTGTGTGAGAGAGAGAGAAGCTGTGAGTGAGAGAGAAAGAGAGAAAGAGAAGCTGTGTGACAGAGAGAGAGAGAAGCTGTGAGTGTGAGAGAGAGTGAGATAAAGAGAAGTTGTGAGTGAGTGAGTGACTGAGAGAAGCTGTGAGTGAAAGAGAGAAAGAGAAGCTGTGAGTGAGAGAGAGAGAAGCTGTGAGTGAGAGACAGAGAGAGAAAGAGAAGCTGTGTGTGAGAGAGAGAGTGATAAGCTGTGTGTGTGAGAGAGAGAAGCTGTGAGTGAGAGAGAGAGAAAGAGAAGCTTTGAGTGAGAGAGAGAGAGAAGCTGTGAGTGAGAGAGAGAAAGAGAAGCTGTGAGTGAGAGACAGAGGGAGAAAGAAAGGGTGTGAGTGCGAGAGAGAGAAAGAGAAGCTGTGTGAGAGAGAGAAAGAGAAGCTGTGAGTGAGAAAGAGAGAGAAAGAGAAGCTGTGTGTGAGAGAGAGAAAGAGAAGCTGTGAGTGAGAGAGAGAGAAGCTGTGAGTGAAAGTGAGAAGGAGAAGCTGATAGTGAGAGAGAGAGAGAAGCTGTGAGTGAGAGAAAGAGAAAGAGAAGCTGTGAGTAAGAGAGAAAGAGAGAAATAGAAGCTATGAGTGAGAGACAGAGAGAGAAGCTGTGAGTGAGTGAGTGAGAGAGAAGCTGTGAGTGAGAGACAGAGAGAGAAAGAGAAGTTGTTAGTGAGAGAGAGAGAGAAAGAGAAAGAGAAGCTGTGTGAGAGAGAGAGAGAGAAGCTGTGAGTGAGAGAAAGAGAAGCTGTGAGTGAGAGACAGAGAGATAAAGAGAAGCTGTGAGAGAGAGAGAGAAAGAGAAGCTGTGAGAGAGAGAGAGAATGAGAAGCTTTGAGTGAGAAAGAGAAAGAGAGAGAGAAGCTGTGAGTGTGAGAGAGAGTGAGATAAAGAGAAGCTGTGAGTGAGTGAGAGAGAGAGAGAAGCTGTGAGTGAAAGTGAGAAAGAGAAGCTGATAGTGAGAGAGAGAGAGAGAAGCTGTGAGTGAGAGAAAGAGAAAGAGAAGCTGTGAGTAAGAGAGAAAGAGAGAAATAGAAGCTATGAGTGAGAGACAGAGAGAGAAGCTGTGAGTGAGTGAGAGAGAGAGAAGTTGTGTGAGAGAGAGAGAGAGAAAAAGAGAAGCTGTGAGTGTGTGAGAGAGAGAAAGAGAAGCTGTGAGTGAGAGAAAGAGAAGCTGTGAGTGTGTGAGAGAGAAAGAGAAGCTGTGAGTGAGAGAGAGAGTGAGAAGCTGTGAGTGAGAGAGAGAGAGAAAGAGATGCTGTGAGTGAGAGACAGAGAGAGAAAGAGAAGTTGTTAGTGAGAGAGAGAGAGAGAGAAGCTGTGAGTGAGAGAGAGAAAGAGTAGCTGTGTGAGAGAGAGAGAAGCTGTGAGTGAAAGACAGAGAGATAAAGAGAAGCTGTGAGAAAGAGAGAGAAAGAGAAGCTGTGAGAGAGAGAGAGAGAAGCTGTGAGTGAGAGAGAGAGAAGCTGTGAGTGAGAGACAGAGAGATAAAGAGAAGCTGTGAGAGAGAGAGAGAAAGAGAAGCTGTGAGAGAGAGAGAGAATGAGAAGCTTTGAGTGAGAAAGAGAAAGAGAGAGAGAAGCTGTGAGTGTGAGAGAGAGTGAGATAAAGAGAAGCTGTGAGTGAGTGAGAGAGAGAGAGAAGCTGTGAGTGAAAGTGAGAAAGAGAAGCTGATAGTGAGAGAGAGAGAGAAGCTGTGAGTGAGAGAAAGAGAAAGAGAAGCTGTGAGTAAGAGAGAAAGAGAGAAATAGAAGCTATGAGTGAGAGACAGAGAGAGAAGCTGTGAGTGAGTGAGAGAGAGAGAAGTTGTGTGAGAGAGAGAGAGAAAAAGAGAAGCTGTGAGTGTGTGAGAGAGAGAAAGATAAGCTGTGAGTGAGAGAAAGAGAAGCTGTGAGTGTGAGAGAGAGAAAGAGAAGCTGTGAGTGAGAGAGAGAGTGAGAAGCTGTGAGTGAGAGAGAGAGAGAAAGAGATGCTGTGAGTGAGAGACAGAGAGAGAAAGAGAAGTTGTTAGTGAGAGAGAGAGAGAGAGAGAGAAGCTGTGAGTGAGAGAGAGAAAGAGTAGCTGTGTGAGAGAGAGAGAGAAGCTGTGAGTGAGAGACAGAGAGATAAAGAGAAGCTGTGAGAAAGAGAGAGAATGAGAAGCTGTGTGAGAGAGAGAAAGAGAAGTTGTTATTGAGAGAGAGAGAGAGAAAGAGCTGTGAGAGAGAGAAAGAGAAGCTGTGTGTGAGAGAGAAAGAGAAGCTGTGAGTGAGAGAGAGAGAGAAAGAGAAGCTGTGAGAGAGAGAGAAAGAGAAGCTGTGAGTGAGAGACAGAGAGAGAAAGAGAAGCTGTGTGTGAGAGAGAGAGTGATAAGCTGTGAGGGAGAGAGAGAGAAAGAGAAGCTGTGAGTGACAGACAGTGAGAGAGAGTAGCTGTGAGAGAGAGAGAGAAAGAGAAGCTGTGAGTGTGTGTGAGAGAGAGAAAGAAAGCTGTGAGTGAGAGAGAGAGAAAGAGAAAGAGAAGCTGTGAGTGAGAGAGAGAGAGAAGGAGAAGTTGTGTGTGAGAGAGAGATAGAGAAAGAGAAGCTGTGTGAGAGAGAGAGTGATAAGCTGTGAGGGAGAGAGAGAGAGAAAGAGAAGCTGTGAGTGAGAGACAGTGAGAGAGAGTAGCTGTGAGAGAGAGAGAGAAAGAGAACCTGTGAGTGAGAGAAAGAGAGAAAGAGAAGCTGTGAGTGAGAGACAGAGAGAGAAAGAGAAGCTGTGTGTGTGAGAGAGAGTGATAAGCTGTGAGTGAGAGAGAGAGAGAAAGAGAAGCTGTGAGTGAGAGACAGAGAGAGAGAGTAGCTGTATGTGTGTGTGAGAGAGAGAGCAAGAGAATCTGTGAGTGAGAGAAAGAGAAAAAGAGAAGCTGTGAGTGACAGAGAAAGAGAGAAAGAGAAGCTGTGAGTGAGAGAGAGTGAGAAGCTATGAGAGAGAGAGCAAGAGAAGCTGTGAGTGAGAGAGAGAAAGAGAAGCTGTGAGTGAGAAAGAGAGAGAAAGAGAAGCTGTGAGTGAGAAGACAGAGAGAGAAAGAGAAGCTGTTGAGAGAGAGAGATAGAGAAAGAGAAGCTGTGAGTGAGAGAGAGAGAGAAAGAGAAGCTGTGAGTGTGTGTGTGAGAGAAAGAGAAGCTGTGAGAGAGAGAGAAAAAGAGAAGCTGTGAGTGAGAGAGAGAGAGAATGAGAAGCTGTGTGTGAGAGAGAAAGAGAAGCTGTGAGTGAGAGAGAGAGAGAAAGAGAAGCTGTGAGTGCGAGATAGAGAGAGAAAGAGAAGCTGTGAGTGAGTGAGAGAGAGAGAATGAGAAGCTGTGTGTTTGAGATTAAGAGAAGCTGTGAGTGAGAGAGAGAGAAAGAGAAGCTGTGAGTGAGAGAGAGAAAGAGAAGCTGTGAGAGAGAGAGAATGAGAAGCTGTGAGTGAGAGAGAGAAAGAGAGAGAGAAGCTGTGAGTGTGAGAGAGAGTGAGATAAAGAGAAGCTGTGAGTGAGTGTGAGAGAGAGAGAAGCTGTGAGTGAAAGTGAGAAAGAGAAGCTGATAGTGAGAGAGAGTGAAGCTGTGAGTGAGAGAAAGAGAAAGAGAAGCTGTGAGTAAGAGAGAAAGAGAGAAATAGAAGCTATGAGTGAGAGACAGAGAGAGAAGCTGTGAGTGAGTGAGAGAGAGAGGTTGTGTGAGAGAGAGAGAAAAAGAGAAGCTGTGAGTGAGAGAGAGAGAGAAAGAGAAGCTGTAAGTGAGTGAGAGAAAGAGAAGCTGTGAGTGTGAGAGAGAGAAAGAGAAGCTGTGAGTGAGAGAGAGTGAGAAGCTGTGAGTGAGAGAGAGAGAAAGAGATGCTGTGAGTGAGAGACAGAGAGAGAAAGAGAAGTTGTTAGTGAGAGAGAGAGAGAGAAAGAGAAGCTGTGAGAGAGAGAGAGAGAGAAAGAGAAGCTGTGTGAGAGAGAGATAGAAGCTGTGAGTGAGAGACAGAGAGAGAAAGAGAAGCTGTGTGTGTGTGAGAGAGAGAAGCTGTGTGTGAGAGAGAAAGAGAAGCTGTGAGTGAGAGAGAGAGAGAAAGAGAATCTGTGAGTGAGAGAGAGAGAGAAAGAGAAGCTGTGAGAGAGAGAGAAAGAGAAGCTGTGAGTGAGAAACAGAGAGAGAAAGAGAAGCTGTGTGAGAGAGAGAGAGTGATAAGCTGTGAGTGAGAGAGAGAGAAAGAGAAGCTGTGAGTGTGTGTGTGAGAGAGAAAGAAAGCTGTGAGTGAGAGAGAGAGAGAAAGAGAAGGTGTGAGTGTGTGAGAGAGAGAAGGAGAAGTTGTGTGAGAGAGAGATAGAGAAAGAGTAGCTGTGAGAGAGAGAGAGAGAAAGAGAAGCTGTGAGTGTGTGAGAGAGAGAAAGAGAAGTTGTGAGAGAGAGAGAAAAAGAGAAGCTGTGAGTGAGAGTGAAAGAGAGAAATAGAAGCTACGAGTGAGAGAGAGAGAGATGCTGTGAGTGTGTGAGAGAGAGGAAGTGAAGCTGTGAGTGAAAAAGAGAGAAAGAGAAGCTGTGAGTGAGAGATAGAGAGAGAAAGAGAAGCTGTGAATTAGAGAGAGAGAGAGAGAATGAGAAGCTGTGTGTGTGAGATAAAGAGAAGCTGTGAGTGAGAGAGAGAGAAAGAGAAGCTGTGAGTGAGAGATAGAGAGAGAAAGAGAAGCTGTGAGTGAGAGAGAGAGAGAAAGAGAAGCTATGAGTGAGAGAGAGAGAAGCTGTGAGTGAGAGAGAGAAGCTGTGCGTGAGAGAGAGAGAGAAGCTGTGTGTGTGTGTGAGAGAGAGAAGCTGTGAGTGAGAGAGAGAGAAAGAAAGAGAAGCTGTGTGATAGAGAGAGAGAAGCTGTGAGTGTTAGAGAGAGTGAGATAAAGAGAAGTTGTGAGTGAGTGAGTGAGAGAAGCTGTGAGTGAAAGAGAGAAAGGGAAGCTGTGAGTGAGAGAGAGAGAGAGAAGCTGTGAGTGAGAGACAGAGAGAGAAAGAGAAGCTGTGTGTGAGAGAGAGTGTGATAAGCTCTGTGTGTGAGAGAGAGAGAAGCTATGAGTGAGAGAAAGAGAAAGAGAAGCTGTGAGTGAGAGAGAGAGAGAAGCTGTGAGTGAGAGAGAGAAAGAGAAGCTGTGAGTGAGAGACAGAGAGAGAAAGAAAGGGTGTGAGTGAGAGACAGAGAGAGAAAGAGAAGCTGTGTGTGTGAGAGAGAAAGAGAAGCTGTGAGTGAGAGAGAGAGAAGCTGTGAGTGAAAGAGAGAAAGAGAAGCTGATAGAGAGAGAGAGGGAGAGAAGCTGTGAGTGAGAGAAAGATAAAGAGAAGCTGTGAGTAAGAGAGAAAGAGAGAAATAGAAGATATGAGTGAGAGACAGAGAGAGAAGCTGTGAGTGAGTGAGAGAGAGAGAAGCTGTGAGTGAGAGACAGAGAGAGAAAGAGAAGTTGTTAGTGTGAGAGAGAGAGAGAGATTGAAAGAGAAGCTGTGTGAGAGAGAGAGAGAGAAACTATGAGTGAGAGAGAGAGAAAGAGATGCTGTGAGTGAGAGACAGAGAGAGAAAGAGAAGTTGTTAGTGAGAGAGAGAGAGAGAAAGAGAAGCTGTGAGAGAGAGAGATAGAAGCTGTGAGTGAGAGACAGAGAGAGAAAGAGAAGCTGTGTGTGTGTGAGAGAGAGAAGCTGTGTGTGAGAGAGAAAGAGAAGCTGTGAGTGAGAGAGAGAGAGAAAGAGAATCTGTGAGTGAGAGAGAGAGAGAAAGAGAAGCTGTGAGAGAGAGAGAAAGAGAAGCTGTGAGTGAGAAACAGAGAGAGAAAGAGAAGCTGTGTGAGAGAGAGAAAGTGATAAGCTGTGAGTGAGAGAGAGAGAAAGAGAAGCTGTGAGTGTGTGTGTGAGAGAGAAAGAAAGCTGTGAGTGAGAGAGAGAGAGAAAGAGAAGGTGTGAGTGTGTGAGAGAGAGAAGGAGAAGTTGTGTGAGAGAGAGATAGAGAAAGAGTAGCTGTGAGAGAGAGAGAGAGAAAGAGAAGCTGTGAGTGTGTGTGAGAGAGAAAGAGAAGTTGTGTGAGAGAGAGAAAAAGAGAAGCTGTGAGTGAGAGTGAAAGAGAGAAATAGAAGCTACGAGTGAGAGAGAGAGACAAGCTGTGAGTGTGTGTGAGAGAGGAAGTGAAGCTGTGAGTGAAAAAGAGAGAAAGAGAAGCTGTGAGTGAGAGATAGAGAGAGAAAGAGAAGCTGTGAGTTAGAGAGAGAGAGAATGAGAAGCTGTGTGTGTGAGATAAAGAGAAGCTGTGAGTGAGAGAGAGAAAGAGAAGCTGTGAGTGAGAGATAGAGAGAGAAAGAGAAGCTGTGAGTGAGAGAGAGAGAGAAAGAGAAGCTATGAGTGAGAGAGAGAGAGAAGCTGTGAGTGAGAGAGAGAAGCTGTGCGTGAGAGAGAGAGAAGCTGTGTGTGTGTGTGAGAGAGAGAAGCTGTGAGTGAGAGAAAGAAAGAGAAGCTGTGTGATAGAGAGAGAGAAGCTGTGAGTGTGAGAGAGAGTGAGATAAAGAGAAGTTGTGAGTGAGTGAGTGAGTGAGAGAAGCTGTGAGTGAAAGAGAGAAAGGGAAGCTGTGAGTGAGAGAGAGAGAGAGAAGCTGTGAGTGAGAGACAGAGAGAGAAAGAGAAGCTGTGTGTGAGAGAGAGTGTGATAAGCTCTGTGTGTGAGAGAGAGAGAAGCTATGAGTGAGAGAAAGAGAAAGAGAAGCTGTGAGTGAGAGAGAGAGAGAAGCTGTGAGTGAGAGAGAGAAAGAGAAGCTGTGAGTGAGAGACAGAGAGAGAAAGAAAGGGTGTGAGTGAGAGACAGAGAGAGAAAGAGAAGCTGTGTGTGTGAGAGAGAAAGAGAAGCTGTGAGTGAGAGAGAGAGAAGCTGTGAGTGAAAGAGAGAAAGAGAAGCTGATAGAGAGAGAGAGGGAGAGAAGCTGTGAGTGAGAGAAAGATAAAGAGAAGCTGTGAGTAAGAGAGAAAGAGAGAAATAGAAGATATGAGAGAGAGAGAGAGAGAGATGCTGTGAGTGTGTGAGAGAGAGGAAGTGAAGCTGTGAGTGAAAAAGAGAGAAAGAGAAGCTGTGAGTGAGAGATAGAGAGAGAAAGAGAAGCTGTGAATTAGAGAGAGAGAGAGAGAATGAGAAGCTGTGTGTGTGAGATAAAGAGAAGCTGTGAGTGAGAGAGAGAGAAAGAGAAGCTGTGAGTGAGAGATAGAGAGAGAAAGAGAAGGTGTGAGTGAGAGAGAGAGAGAAAGAGAAGCTATGAGTGAGAGAGAGAGAAGCTGTGAGTGAGAGAGAGAAGCTGTGCATGAGAGAGAGAGAGAAGCTGTGTGTGTGTGTGAGAGAGAGAAGCTGTGAGTGAGAGAGAGAGAAAGAAAGAGAAGCTGTGTGATAGAGAGAGAGAAGCTGTGAGTGTTAGAGAGAGTGAGATAAAGAGAAGTTGTGAGTGAGTGAGTGAGAGAAGCTGTGAGTGAAAGAGAGAAAGGGAAGCTGTGAGTGAGAGAGAGAGAGAGAAGCTGTGAGTGAGAGACAGAGAGAGAAAGAGAAGCTGTGTGTGAGAGAGAGTGTGATAAGCTCTGTGTGTGAGAGAGAGAGAAGCTATGAGTGAGAGAAAGAGAAAGAGAAGCTGTGAGTGAGAGAGAGAGAGAAGCTGTGAGTGAGAGAGAGAAAGAGAAGCTGTGAGTGAGAGACAGAGAGAGAAAGAAAGGGTGTGAGTGAGAGACAGAGAGAGAAAGAGAAGCTGTGTGTGTGAGAGAGAAAGAGAAGCTGTGAGTGAGAGAGAGAGAAGCTGTGAGTGAAAGAGAGAAAGAGAAGCTGATAGAGAGAGAGAGGGAGAGAAGCTGTGAGTGAGAGAAAGATAAAGAGAAGCTGTGAGTAAGAGAGAAAGAGAGAAATAGAAGATATGAGTGAGAGACAGAGAGAGAAGCTGTGAGTGAGTGAGAGAGAGAGAAGCTGTGAGTGAGAGACAGAGAGAGAAAGAGAAGTTGTTAGTGTGAGAGAGAGAGAGAGATTGAAAGAGAAGCTGTGTGAGAGAGAGAGAGAGAAACTATGAGTGAGAGAGAGAGAAAGAGATGCTGTGAGTGAGAGACAGAGAGAGAAAGAGAAGTTGTTAGTGAGAGAGAGAGAGAGAAAGAGAAGCTGTGAGAGAGAGAGATAGAAGCTGTGAGTGAGAGACAGAGAGAGAAAGAGAAGCTGTGTGTGTGTGAGAGAGAGAAGCTGTGTGTGAGAGAGAAAGAGAAGCTGTGAGTGAGAGAGAGAGAGAAAGAGAATCTGTGAGTGAGAGAGAGAGAGAAAGAGAAGCTGTGAGAGAGAGAGAAAGAGAAGCTGTGAGTGAGAAACAGAGAGAGAAAGAGAAGCTGTGTGAGAGAGAGAAAGTGATAAGCTGTGAGTGAGAGAGAGAGAAAGAGAAGCTGTGAGTGTGTGTGTGAGAGAGAAAGAAAGCTGTGAGTGAGAGAGAGAGAGAAAGAGAAGGTGTGAGTGTGTGAGAGAGAGAAGGAGAAGTTGTGTGAGAGAGAGATAGAGAAAGAGTAGCTGTGAGAGAGAGAGAGAGAAAGAGAAGCTGTGAGTGTGTGTGAGAGAGAAAGAGAAGTTGTGTGAGAGAGAGAAAAAGAGAAGCTGTGAGTGAGAGTGAAAGAGAGAAATAGAAGCTACGAGTGAGAGAGAGAGACAAGCTGTGAGTGTGTGTGAGAGAGGAAGTGAAGCTGTGAGTGAAAAAGAGAGAAAGAGAAGCTGTGAGTGAGAGATAGAGAGAGAAAGAGAAGCTGTGAGTTAGAGAGAGAGAGAATGAGAAGCTGTGTGTGTGAGATAAAGAGAAGCTGTGAGTGAGAGAGAGAAAGAGAAGCTGTGAGTGAGAGATAGAGAGAGAAAGAGAAGCTGTGAGTGAGAGAGAGAGAGAAAGAGAAGCTATGAGTGAGAGAGAGAGAGAAGCTGTGAGTGAGAGAGAGAAGCTGTGCGTGAGAATGAGAGAAGCTGTGTGTGTGTGTGAGAGAGAGAAGCTGTGAGTGAGAGAAAGAAAGAGAAGCTGTGTGATAGAGAGAGAGAAGCTGTGAGTGTGAGAGAGAGTGAGATAAAGAGAAGTTGTGAGTGAGTGAGTGAGTGAGAGAAGCTGTGAGTGAAAGAGAGAAAGGGAAGCTGTGAGTGAGAGAGAGAGAGAGAAGCTGTGAGTGAGAGACAGAGAGAGAAAGAGAAGCTGTGTGTGAGAGAGAGTGTGATAAGCTCTGTGTGTGTGAGAGAGAGAAGCTATGAGTGAGAGAAAGAGAAAGAGAAGCTGTGAGTGAGAGAGAGAGAGAAGCTGTGAGTGAGAGAGAGAAAGAGAAGCTGTGAGTGAGAGACAGAGAGAGAAAGAAAGGGTGTGAGTGAGAGACAGAGAGAGAAAGAGAAGCTGTGTGTGTGAGAGAGAAAGAGAAGCTGTGAGTGAGAGAGAGAGAAGCTGTGAGTGAAAGTGAGAAAGAGAAGCTGATAGAGAGAGAGAGAGAGAGAAGCTGTGAGTGAGAGAAAGATAAAGAGAAGCTGTGAGTAAGAGAGAAAGAGAGAAATAGAAGCTATGAATGAGAGACAGAGAGAGAAGCTGTGAGTGAGTGAGAGAGAGAGAAGCTGTGAGTGAGAGACAGAGAGAGAAAGAGAAGTTGTTAGTGAGAGAGAGAGAGAGAGAGAAAGAGAAGCTGTGAGAGAGAGAGAGAGAAACTATGAGTGAGAGAGAGAGAGAAGCTGTGAGTGAGAGACAGAGAGATAAAGAGAAGCTGTGAGAGAGAGAGAGAAAGAGAAGCTGTGAGAGAGAGAGAGAATGAGAAGCTTTGAGTGAGAGAGAGAAAGAGAGAGAGAAGCTGTGAGTGTGAGAGAGAGTCAGATAAAGAGAAGCTGTGTGAGTGAGAGAGAGAGAGAAGCTGTGAGTGAAAGTGAGAAAGAGAAGCTGATAGTGAGAGAGAGAGAGAGAAGCTATGAGTGAGAGACAGAGAGAGAAGCTGTGAGTGAGTGAGAGAGAGAGAAGTTGTGTGAGAGAGAGAGAAAAAGAGAAGCTGTGAGTGTGTGAGAGAGAGAAAGAGAAGCTGTAAGTGTGTGAGAGAAAGAGAAGCTGTGAGTGTGTGAGAGAGAAAGAGAAGCTGTGAATGAGAGAGAGAGTGAGAAGCTGTGAGTGAGAGAGAGAGAGAAAGAGATGCTGTGAGTGAGAGACAGAGAAAGAGAAGTTGTTAGTGAGAGAGAGAGAGAGAGAGAGAGAGAGAAGCTGTGTGAGAGAGAGAGAAAGAGAAGCTGTGAGAGAGAGAGAGAAGCTGTGAGTGAGAGACAGAGAGATAAAGAGATGCTGTGAGAGAGAGAGAATGAAAAGGTGTGTGTGAGAGAGAAAGAGAAGTTGTTATTGAGAGAGAGAGAGAGAAAGAAAGAGCTGTGAGAGAGAGAAAGAGAAGCTGTGTGTGAGAGAGAAAGAGAAGCTGTGAGTGAGAGAGAGAGAGAAAGAGAAGCTGTGAGAGAGAGAGAAAGAGAAGCTGTGAGTGAGAGACAGAGAGAGAAAGAGAAGCTGTGTGTGAGAGAGAGTGATAAGCTGTGAGGGAGAGAGTGAGAGAAAGAGAAGCTGTGAGTGAGAGACAGTGAGAGAGAGTAGCTGTGAGAGAGAGAGAGAGCAAGAGAAGCTGTGAGTGTGTGTGAGAGAGAGAAAGAAAGCTGTGAGTGAGAGAGAGAGAGAAGGAGAAGTTGTGTGAGAGAGAGAGATAGAGAAAGAGAAGCTGTGTGAGAGAGAGAAAGAGAAGCTGTGAGTGTGTGTGAGAGAGAAAGTGAAGTTGTGAGAGATAGAGAAAAAGAGAAGCTGTGAGTGAGAGTGAAAGAGAGAAATAGAAGCTACGAGTGAGAGAGAGAGAGAAGCTGTGAGTGTGTGAGAGAGAGGAAGTGAAGCTGTGAGTGAAAAAGAGAGAAAGTGAAGCTGTGAGTGAGAGATAGAGAGAGAAACAGAAGCTGTGAGTTAGAGAGAGAGAGAATGAGAAGCTGTGTGTGTGAGAGAGAGAGAATCTGTGAGTGAGAGAGAGAGAGAAAGAGAAGCTATGAGTGAGAGAGAGAGAAACTGTGAGTGAGAGAGAGAAGCTGTGCGTGAGAGAGAGAGAGAGAGAAGCTGTGTGTGTCTGTGAGAGAGAGAGAAGCTGTGAGAGAGAGAGAGAGAAGCTGTGTGATAGAGAGAGAGAGAAGCTGTGAGTGTGAGACTGAGTGAGATAAAGAGAAGTTGTGAGTGAGAGAGAGAGAGAGAGAAGCTGTGAGTGAGAGACAGAGAGAGAAAGAGAAGCTGTGTGTGAGAGAGAGAGAGTGATAAGCTGTGTGTGTGTGAGAGAGAAGCTGTGAGTGAGAGACAGAGAGAGAAAGAGAAGCTGTGTGTGAGAGAGAGTGTGATAAGCTCTGTGTGTGAGAGAGAGAGAAGCTATGAGTGAGAGAAAGAGAAAGAGAAGCTGTGAGTGAGAGAGAGAGAGAAGCTGTGAGTGAGAGAGAGAAAGAGAAGCTGTGAGTGAGAGACAGAGAGAGAAAGAAAGGGTGTGAGTGAGAGACAGAGAGAGAAAGAGAAGCTGTGTGTGTGAGAGAGAAAGAGAAGCTGTGAGTGAGAGAGAGAGAAGCTGTGAGTGAAAGTGAGAAAGAGAAGCTGATAGAGAGAGAGAGAGAGAGAAGCTGTGAGTGAGAGAAAGATAAAGAGAAGCTGTGAGTAAGAGAGAAAGAGAGAAATAGAAGCTATGAATGAGAGACAGAGAGAGAAGCTGTGAGTGAGTGAGAGAGAGAGAAGCTGTGAGTGAGAGACAGAGAGAGAAAGAGAAGTTGTTAGTGAGAGAGAGAGAGCGAGAGAAAGAGAAGCTGTGAGAGAGAGAGAGAGAAACTATGAGTGAGAGAGAGAGAGAAGCTGTGAGTGAGAGACAGAGAGATAAAGAGAAGCTGTGAGAGAGAGAGAGAAAGAGAAGCTGTGAGAGAGAGAGAGAATGAGAAGCTTTGAGTGAGAGAGAGAAAGAGAGAGAGAAGCTGTGAGTGTGAGAGAGAGTCAGATAAAGAGAAGCTGTGTGAGTGAGAGAGAGAGAGAAGCTGTGAGTGAAAGTGAGAAAGAGAAGCTGATAGTGAGAGAGAGAGAGAGAAGCTATGAGTGAGAGACAGAGAGAGAAGCTGTGAGTGAGTGAGAGAGAGAGAAGTTGTGTGAGAGAGAGAGAAAAAGAGAAGCTGTGAGTGTGTGAGAGAGAGAAAGAGAAGCTGTAAGTGTGTGAGAGAAAGAGAAGCTGTGAGTGTGTGAGAGAGAAAGAGAAGCTGTGAATGAGAGAGAGAGTGAGAAGCTGTGAGTGAGAGAGAGAGAGAAAGAGATGCTGTGAGTGAGAGACAGAGAAAGAGAAGTTGTTAGTGAGAGAGAGAGAGAGAGAGAGAGAGAGAAGCTGTGTGAGAGAGAGAGAAAGAGAAGCTGTGAGAGAGAGAGAGAAGCTGTGAGTGAGAGACAGAGAGATAAAGAGATGCTGTGAGAGAGAGAGAGAATGAAAAGGTGTGTGTGAGAGAGAAAGAGAAGTTGTTATTGAGAGAGAGAGAGAGAAAGAAAGAGCTGTGAGAGAGAGAAAGAGAAGCTGTGTGTGAGAGAGAAAGAGAAGCTGTGAGTGAGAGAGAGAGAGAAAGAGAAGCTGTGAGAGAGAGAGAAAGAGAAGCTGTGAGTGAGAGACAGAGAGAGAAAGAGAAGCTGTGTGTGAGAGAGAGTGATAAGCTGTGAGGGAGAGAGTGAGAGAAAGAGAAGCTGTGAGTGAGAGACAGTGAGAGAGAGTAGCTGTGAGAGAGAGAGAGAGCAAGAGAAGCTGTGAGTGTGTGTGAGAGAGAGAAAGAAAGCTGTGAGTGAGAGAGAGAGAGAAGGAGAAGTTGTGTGAGAGAGAGAGATAGAGAAAGAGAAGCTGTGTGAGAGAGAGAAAGAGAAGCTGTGAGTGTGTGTGAGAGAGAAAGTGAAGTTGTGAGAGATAGAGAAAAAGAGAAGCTGTGAGTGAGAGTGAAAGAGAGAAATAGAAGCTACGAGTGAGAGAGAGAGAGAAGCTGTGAGTGTGTGAGAGAGAGGAAGTGAAGCTGTGAGTGAAAAAGAGAGAAAGTGAAGCTGTGAGTGAGAGATAGAGAGAGAAACAGAAGCTGTGAGTTAGAGAGAGAGAGAATGAGAAGCTGTGTGTGTGTGAGAGAGAGAATCTGTGAGTGAGAGAGAGAGAGAAAGAGAAGCTATGAGTGAGAGAGAGAGAAACTGTGAGTGAGAGAGAGAAGCTGTGCGTGAGAGAGAGAGAGAGAGAAGCTGTGTGTGTCTGTGAGAGAGAGAGAAGCTGTGAGAGAGAGAGAGAGAAGCTGTGTGATAGAGAGAGAGAGAAGCTGTGAGTGTGAGACTGAGTGAGATAAAGAGAAGTTGTGAGTGAGAGAGAGAGAGAGAGAAGCTGTGAGTGAGAGACAGAGAGAGAAAGAGAAGCTGTGTGTGAGAGAGAGAGAGTGATAAGCTGTGTGTGTGTGAGAGAGAAGCTGTGAGTGAGTGAGAGAGAAAGAGAAGCTGTGAGTGAGTGAGAGAGAGAAGCTGTGAGTGAGAGAGAGAAAGAGAAGCTGTGAGTGAGAGACAGAGGGAGAAAGAAAGGGGGTGAGTGCGAGAGAGAGAAAGAGAAGCTGTGAGAGAGAGAGAGAAAGAGAAGCTGTGAGTGAGAAAGAGAGAGAAAGAGAAGCTGTGAGTGAGAGACAGAGAGAGAAAGAGAAGCTGTGTGTGAGAGAGAGAAAGAGAAGCTGTGAGTGAGAGAGAGAGTAGCTGTGAGTGAAAGTGAGAAATAGAAGCTGATAGTGTGAGAGAGAGAGAGAAGCTGTTAGTGAGAGAAAGAGAAAGAGAAGCTGTGAGTAAGAGAGAAAAAGAGAAATAGAAGCTATGAGTGAGAGACAGAGAGAGAAGCTGAGTGAGTGAGAGAGAGAAGCTGTGTGAGAGAGAGAGAGAAAAAGAGAAGCTGTGAGAGAGAGAGAGAGAGAAGCTGTAAGTGAGTGAGAGAAGGAGAAGCTGTGAGTGTGTGAGAGAGAAAGAGAAGCTGTGAGTGAGAGAGAGAGAGAAAGAGAAGTTGTTAGTGAGAGAGAGAGAGAGAAAGAGAAGCTTTGAGAGAGAGAGAGAGAGAGAAGCTGTGAGTGAGAGAGAGAAGCTGTGAGTGAGAGACAGAGAGATAAAGAGAAGCTGAGAGAGAGAGTGAGAAAGAGAAGCTGTGAGAGAGAGAGAATGAGAAGCTGTGTGAGAGGGAGAGAGAAAGAGAGAAATAGAAGCTACGAGTGAGAGAGAGAGAGAAGCTGTGAGTGTGTGAGAGAGAGGGTGAAGCTGTGAGTGAAAAAGAGAGAAAGTGAAGCTGTGAGTGAGAGATAGAGAGAGAAAGAGAAGCTGTGAGTTAGAGAGAGAGAGAACGAGAAGCTGTGTGTGTGAGATAAAGAGAAGCTGTGAGTGAGAGAGAGAGAGAGAAAGAGAAGCTGTGAGTGAGAGATAGAGAGAGAAAGAGAAGCTGTGAGTGAGAGAGACAGAGAGAATCTGTGAGTGAGAGAGAGAGAGAAAGAGAAGCTATGAGTGAGATAGAGAGAAGCTGTGAGTGAGAGAGAGAAGCTGTGCGTGAGAGAGAGAGAGAGAAGCTGTGTGTGTGTGTGTGAGAGAGAGAAGCTGTGAGTGAGAGAGAGAGAGAGAAAGAGAAGCTGTGTGATAGAGAGAGAGAGAAGCTGTGAGTGTGAGAGAGAGTGAGATAAAGAGAAGTTGTGAGTGAGTGAGTGAGAGAAGCTGTGAGTGAAAGAGAGAAAGAGAAGCTGTGAGTGAGAGAGAGAGAGAAGCTGTGAATGAGAGACAGAGAGAGAAAGAGAAGCTGTGTGTGAGAGAGAGAGTGATAAGCTCTGTGTGTGAGAGAGAGAAGCTGTGAGTGAGAGAGAGAGAAAGAGAAGCTGTGAGTGAGAGAGAGAGAGAAGCTGAGAGTGAGAGAGAGAAAGAGAAGCTGTGAGTGAGAGACAGAGGGAGAAAGAAAGTGTGTGAGTGCGAGAGAGAGAAAGAGAAGCTGTGAGAGAGAGAGAAAGAGAAGCTGTGAGTGAGAAAGAGAGAGAAAGAGAAGCTGTGTGTGTGAGAGAGAAAGAGAAGCTGTGAGTGAGAGAGAGAGAAGCTGTGAGTGAAGGTGAGAAAGAGAAGCTGATAGTGAGAGAGAGAGAGAGAAGCTGTGAGTGAGAGAAAGAGAAAGAGAAGCTGTGAGTAAGAGAGAAAGAGAGAAATAGAAGCTATGAGTGAGAGACAGAGAGAGAAGCTGTGAGTGAGTGAGAGAGAGAGAAGCTGTGTGAGAGAGAGAGAGAAAAAGAGAAGCTGTGAGAGAGAGAGAGAGAAAGAGAAGCTGTAAGTGAGAGAGAGAGAGAGAGAAAGAGAAGTTGTTAGTGAGAGAGAGAGAAAGAAAGAGAAGCTTTGAGAGAGAGAGAGAGAGAGAAGCTGTGAGTGAGAGAGAGAGAAGCTGTGAGTGAGAGACAGAGAGATATAGAGAAGCTGTGAGAGAGAGTGAGAAAGAGAAGCTGTGAGAGAGAGAGAATGAGAAGCTGTGTGAGGGAGAGAGAAAGAGAATTTGTTAGTGAGAGAGAGAGAGAAGGAGCTGTGAGAGAGAGAGAGAGCAAGAGAATCTGTGAGTGAGAGAGAGAGAAAGAGAAGCTGTGAGAGAGAGAGTGAGAAGCTATGAGAGAGAGAGAGCAAGAGAAGCTGTGAGTGAGAGAGAGAAAGAGAAGCTGTGAGAAATAGAGAGAAAGAGAAGCTGTGAGTGAGAAGACAGAGAGAGAAAGAGAAGCTGTGTGAGAGAGAGATAGAGAAAGTGAAGCTGTGAGTGAGAAGGATGAGAAATAAAGAGAAGCTGTGAGTGTGTGTGAGAGAGAAAGAGAAGCTGTGAGAGAGAGAGAAAAAGAGAAGCTGTGAGTGAGAGTGAAAGAGAGAAATAGAAGCTATGAGTGAGAGAGAGAGAGAAGCTGTGAGTGAGAGAAAGAGAGAGAAAGAGAAGTTGTTAGTGAGAGAGAGAGAGAAAGAGAAGCTTTGAGAGAGAGAGAGAGATAAAGAGAAGCTGTGAGAGAGAGAGAAAGAGAAGCTGTGAGTGAGAGAGAGAGAGAATGAGAAGCTGTGTGAGAGGGAGAGAGAAAGAGAAGATTTTAGTGAGCAAGAGAGAGAGAGAAAGAGCTGTGAGAGAGAGAGAGAGAAAGAGAAGCTGTGTGAGAGAGAAAGAGAAGCTGTGAGTGAGAGAGAGAAAGTGAAGCTGTGAGTGAGAGAGAGAGAGAAAGAGAACCTGTGAGTGAGAGAAAGAGAGAAAGAGAAGCTGTGAGTGAGAGACAGAGAGAGAAAGAGAAGCTGTGTGTGAGAGAGAGAGTGATAAGCTGTGAGTGAGAGAGAGAGAGAAAGAGAAGCTGTGAGTGAGAGACAGAGAGAGAGTTGCTGTGTGTGTGAGAGAGAGAGAGAGCAAGAGAATCTGTGAGTGAGAGAGAAAAAGAGAAGCTGTGAGTGACAGAGATAGAGAGAAAGAGAAGCTGTGAGTGAGAGAGAGTGAGAAGCTATGAGAGAGAGAGCAAGAGAAGCTGTGAGTGAGAGAGAGAAAGAGAAGCTGTGAGTGAGAAAGAGAGAGAAAGAGAAGCTGTGAGTGAGAAGACAGAGAGAGAAAGGGAAGCTGTGTGAGAGAGAGAGAGAGAGAAAGAGAAGCTGTGAGTGAGAGAGAGAGAGAAAGAGAAGCTGTGAGTGTGTGTGAGAGAGAAAGAGAAGCTGTGAGAGAGAGAGAAAAAGAGAAGCTGTGAGTGAGAGAGAGAGAGAGAACGAGAAGCTGTGTGTGAGAGAGAAAGAGAAGCTGTGAGTGAGAGAGAGAGAGAAAGAGAAGCTGTGAGTGAGAGAGAGAGAGAAAGAGAAGCTGTGAGTGAGTGAGAGAGAGAGAATGAGAAGCTGTTTGTGTGAGATTAAGAGAAGCTTTGAGTGAGAGAGAGAGAGAAAGAGAAGCTGTGAGTGAGAGAGAGAAAGAGAAGCTGTGAGAGAGAGAGAATGAGAAGCTGTGAGTGAGAGAGAGAAAGAGAGAGAGAAGCTGTGAGTGTGAGAGAGAGTGAGATAAAGAGAAGCTGTGAGTGAGTGTGTGAGAGAGAAGCTGTGAGTGAAAGTGAGAAAGAGAAGCTGATAGTGAGAGAGAGAGAAGCTGTGAGTGAGAGAAAGAGAAAGAGAAGCTGTGAGTAAGAGAGAAACAGAGAAATAGAAGCTATGAGTGAGAGACAGAGAGAGAAGCTGTGAGTGAGTGAGAGAGAAGTTGTGTGAGAGAGAGTGAGAAAAAGAGAAGCTGTGAGTGAGAGAGAGAGAGAAAGAGAAGCTGTAAGTGAGTGAGAGAAAGAGAAGCTGTGAGTGTGTGAGAGAGAAAGAGATGCTGTGAGTGAGAGACAGAGAGAGAAAGAGAAGTTGTTAGTGAGAGAGAGAGAGAGAAAGAGAAGCTGTGAGAGAGAGAGAGAAAGAGAAGCTGTGAGAGAGAGAGATAGAAGCTGTGAGTGAGAGACAGAGAGAGAAAGAGAAGCTGTGTGTGTGTGAGAGAGAGAAGCTGTGTGAGAGAGAGAAAGAGAAGCTGTGAGTGAGAGAGAGAGAAAGAGAATCTGTGAGTGAGAGAGAGAGAGAAAGAGAAGCTGTGTGAGAGAGAGAAAGAGAAGCTGTGAGTGAGAGACAGAGAGAGAAAGAGAAGCTGTGTGAGAGAGAGAGTGATAAGCTGTGAGTGAGAGAGAGAGAAAGAGAAGCTGTGAGTGTGTGTGTGAGAGAGAAAGAAAGCTGTGAGTGAGAGAGAGAGAGAAAGAGAAGGTATGAGTGTGTGTGTGAGAGAAGGAGAAGTTGTGTGAGAGAGAGATAGAGAAAGAGTAGCTGTGAGAGAGAGAGAGAGAAAGAGAAGTTGTGAGTGTGTGTGAGAGAGAAAGAGAAGTTGTGAGAGAGAGAGAAAAAGAGAAGCTGTGAGTGAGAGTGAAAGAGAGAAATAGAAGCTACGAGTGAGAGAGAGAGAGAGAAAGAGAAGCTGTGAGTTAGAGAGAGAGAGAGAATGAGAAGCTGTGTGTGTGAGATAAAGAGAAGCTGTGAGTGAGAGAGTGAGAGAAAGAGAAGCTGTGAGTGAGAGATAGAGAGAGAAAGAGAAGCTGTGAGTGAGAGAGAGAGAGAAAGAGAAGCTATGAGTGAGAGAGAGAGAGAAGCTGTGAGTGAGAGAGAGAAGCTGTGCGTGAGAGAGAGAGAGAAGCTGTGTGTGTGTGTGTGAGAGAGAGAGAAGCTGTGAGTGAGAGAGAGAGAAAGAAAGAGAAGCTGTGTGATAGAGAGAGAGAAGCTGTGAGTGTGAGAGAGAGTGAGATAAAGAGAAGTTGTGAGTGAGTGAGTGAGAGAAGCTGTGAGTGAAAGAGAGAAAGGGAAGCTGTGAGTGAGAGAGAGAGAGAAGCTGTGAGTGAGAGACAGAGAGAGAAAGAGAAGCTGTGTGTGAGAGAGAGTGTGATAAGCTGTGTGTGTGTGAGAGAGAGAAGCTATGAGTGAGAGAAAGAGAAGCTGTGAGTGAGAGAGAGAGAGAAGCTGTGAGTGAGAGAGAGAAAGAGAAGCTGTGAGTGAGAGACAGAGAGAGAAAGAAAGGGTGTGAGTGAGAGACAGAGAGAGAAAGAGAAGCTGTGTGTGTGAGAGAGAAAGAGAAGCTGTGAGTGAGAGAGAGAGAAGCTGTGAGTGAAAGTGAGAAAGAGAAGCTGATAGAGAGAGAGAGAGAAGCTGTGAGTGAGAGAGAAAGAGAGAAATAGAAGCTATGAGTGAGAGACAGAGAGAGAAGCTGTGAGTGAGTGAGAGAGAGAGAAGCTGTGAGTGAGAGACAGAGAGAGAAAGAGAAGTTGTTAGTGAGAGAGAGAGAGAGAAAGAGAAGCTGTGTGTGTGAGAGAGAGAAGCTGTGAGTGAGAGAGAGAGAGAAGCTGTGAGTGAGAGACAGAGAGATAAAGAGAAGCTGTGAGTGAGAGACAGAGAGATAAAGAGAAGCTGTGTGAGAGAGAGAGAAAGAGAAGCTGTGAGAGAGAGAGTGAGAAGCTGTGAGTGAGAGAGAGAAAGAGAGAGAGAAGCTGTGAGTGTGAGAGAGAGTGAGATAAAGAGAAGCTGTGAGTGAGTGAGAGAGAGAGAGAGAATGAAGCTGTGAGTGAAAGTGAGAAAGAGAAGCTGATAGTGAGAGAGAGAGAGAGAAGCTGTGAGTGAGAGAAAGAGAAAGAGAAGCTGTGAGTAAGAGAGAAAGAGAGAAATAGAAGCTATGAGTGAGAGACAGAGAGAGAAGCACTGAGTGAGTGAGAGAGAGAGAAGTTGTGTGAGAGAGAGAGAGAAAAAGAGAAGCTGTGAGTGTGTGTGAGAGAGAAAGGGAAGCTGTAAGTGAGTGAGAGAAAGAGAAGCTGTGAGTGTGTGAGAGAGAAAGAGAAGCTGTGAGTGAGAGAGAGAGTGAGAAGCTTTGAGTGAGAGAGAGAGAAAGAGATGCTGTGAGTGAGAGACAGAGAGAAAGAGAAGTTGTTAGTGAGAGAGAGAGAGAGAGAGAGAAGCTGTGAGAGAGAGAGAGAAAGAGAAGCTGTGTGTGTGTGAGAGAGAGAAGCTGTGAGTGAGAGACAGAGAGATAAAGAGAAGCTGTGAGAGAGAGAGAGAATGAGAAGCTGTGTGAGAGAGAGAGAAAGAGAAGTTGTTATTGAGAGAGAGAGAGAGAGAAAGAGCTGTGAGAGAGAGAAAGAGAAAGAGAAGCTGTGTGAGAGAGAGAAAGAGAAGCTGTGAGTGAGAGAGAGAGAGAGAGTGAAGCTGTGTGAGAGAGAGAAAGAGAAGCTGTGAGTGAGAGACAGAGAGAGAAAGAGAAGCTGTGTGAGAGAGAGAGTGATAAGCTGTGAGGGAGAGTGAGAGAGAAAGAGAAGCTGTGAGTGAGAGACAGTGAGAGAGAGTAGCTGTGAGAGAGAGAGAGCAAGAGAAGCTGTGAGTGTGTGTGTGAGAGAGAAAGAAAGCTGTGAGTGAGAGAGAGAGAGAGAAAGAGAAGCTGTGAGTGAGATAGAGAGAGAAGGAGAAGTTGTGTGAGAGAGAGAGATAGAGAAAGAGAAGCTGTGTGAGAGAGAGAAAGAGAAGCTGTGAGTGTGTGTGAGAGAGAAAGTGAAGTTGTGAGAGAGAGAGAAAAAGAGAAGCTGTGAGTGAAAGTGAAAGAGAGAAATAGAAGCTACGAGTGAGAGAGAGAGAGAAGCTGTGAGTGTGTGAGAGAGAGGAAGTGAAGCTGTGAGTGAAAAAGAGAGAAAGAGAAGCTGTGAGTTAGAGAGAGAGAGAATGAGAAGCTGTGTGTGTGAGATAAAGAGAAGCTGTGAGTGAGAGAGAGAGAGAGAAAGAGAAGCTGTGAGTGAGAGAGAGAGAGAATCTGTGAGTGAGAGAGAGAGAGAAAGAGAAGCTATGAGTGAGAGAGAGAGAGAAGCTGTGAGTGAGAGAGAGAAGCTGTGAGTGAGAGAGAGAGAGAAAGAGAAGATGTGTGATAGAGAGAGAGAGAAGCTGTGAGTGTGAGAGAGAGTGAGATAAAGAGAAGTTGTGAGTGAGAGAGAGAGAGAGAGAGAAGCTGTGAGTGAGAGACAGAGAGAGAAAGAGAAGCTGTGTGTGAGAGAGAGTGATAAGCTGTGTGTGTGAGAGAGAGAAGCTGTGAGTGAGTGAGAGATAAAGAGAAGCTGTGAGTGAGTGAGAGAGAGAAGCTGTGAGTGAGAGAGAGAAAGAGAAGCTGTGAGTGAGAGACAGAGGGAGAAAGAGAAGCTGTGAGTGAGAGACAGAGAGAGAAAGAGAAGCTGTGTGTGTGAGAGAGAAAGAGAAGCTGTGAGTGAGAGAGAAAGAGAGAAATAGAAGCTATGAGTGAGAGACAGAGAGAGAAGCTGTGAGTGAGTGAGTGAGAGAGAAGCTGTGTGAGAGAGAGAGAGAAAAAGAGAAGCTGTGTGAGAGAGAGAGAGAGAAGCTGTAAGTGAGTGAGAGAAGGAGAAGCTGTGAGTGTGAGAGAGAGAAAGAGAAGCTGTGTGTGAGAGAGAGAGAGAGAAAGAGAAGTTGTTAGTGAGAGAGAGAGAGAGAAAGAGAAGCTTTGAGAGAGAGAGAGAGAAGCTGTGAGTGAGAGAGAGAGAAGCTGTGAGTGAGAGACAGAAAGATAAAGAGAAGCTGTGAGAGAGAGTGAGAAAGAGAATCTGTGTGAGAGAGAGAATGAGAAGCTGTGTGAGAGGGAGAGAGAAAGAGAGAAATAGAAGCTACGAGTGAGAGAGAGAGAAGCTGTGAGTGTGTGAGAGAGAGGAAGTGAAGCTGTGAGTGAAAAAGAGAGAAAGTGAAGCTGTGAGTGAGAGATAGAGAGAGAAAGAGAAGCTGTGAGCTAGAGAGAGAGAGAGAACGAGAAGCTGTGTGTGTGAGATAAAGAGAAGCTGTGAGTGAGAGAGAGAGGAAGAGAAGCTGTGAGTGAGAGATAGAGAGAGAAAGAGAAGCTGTGAGTGAGAGAGACAGAGAGAATCTGTGAGTGAGAGAGAGAGAGAAAGAGAAGCTATGAGTGAGAGAGAGAGAAGCTGTTTGTGAGAGAGAGAAGCTGTGCGTGAGAGAGAGAGAGAGAGAAGCTGTGTGTGTGTGTGAGAGAGAGAGAAGCTGTGAGTGAGAGAGAGAGAGAAAGAGAAGCTGTGTGATAGAGAGAGAGAAGCTGTGAGTGTGAGAGAGAGTGAGATAAAGAGAAGTTGTGAGTGAGTGAGTGAGTGAGAGAAGCTGTGAGTGAAAGAGAGAAAGAGAAGCTGTGAGTGAGAGAGAGAGAGAAAGAGAAGCTGTGAGTGAGAGAGAGAGAGAAAGAGAAGCTATGAGTGAGAGAGAGAGAGAGAAGCTGTGAGTGAGAGAGAGAAGCTGTGCGTGAAAGAGAGAGAGAAGCTGTGTGTGTGTGTGAGAGAGAGAGAAGCTGTGAGTGAGAGAGAAAGAAACAAAGAGAAGCTGTGTGATAGAGAGAGAGAAGCTGTGAGTGTGAGAGAGAGTGAGATAAAGAGAAGTGAGTGAGTGAGTGAGTGAGAGAAGCTGTGAGTGAAAGAGAGAAAGGGAAGCTGTGAGTGAGAGAGAGAGAAAGAAGCTGTGAGTGAGAGACAGAGAGAGAAAGAGAAACTGTGTGTGAGAGAGTGTGTGATAAGCTGTGTGTGTGAGAGAGAGAGAAGCTATGAGTGAGAGAAAGAGAAAGAGAAGCTGTGAGTGAGAGAGAGAGAGAAGCTGTGAGTGAGAGAGAGAGAAGCTGTGAGTGAAAGTGAGAAAGAGAAGCTGATAGAGAGAGAGAGAGAGAGAGAAGCTGTGAGTGAGAGAGAAAGAGAGAAATAGAAGCTATGAGTGAGAGACAGAGAGAGAAGCTGTGAGTGAGTGAGAGAGAGAGAAGCTGTGAGTGAGAGACAGAGAGAGAAAGAGAAGTTGTTAGTGAGAGAGAGAGAGAGAGAAAGAGAAGCTGTGAGAGAGAGAGAGAGAAGCTGTTAGTGAGAGAGAGAGAGAAGCTGTGAGTGTGAGACAGAGAGATAAAGAGAAGCTGTGAGAGAGAGAAAGAGAAGCTGTGAGAGAGAGAGAATGAGAAGCTGTGAGTGAGAGAGAGAAAGAGAGTGAGAAGCTGTGAGTGTGAGAGAGAGTGAGATAAAGAGAAGCTGTGAGTGAGTGAGAGAGAGAGAGAAGCTGTGAGTGAAAGTGAGAAAGAGAAGCTGATAGTGAGAGAGAGAGAGAGAAGCTGTGAGTGAGAGAAAGAGAAAGAGAAGCTGTGAGTAAGAGAGAAAGAGAGAAATAGAAGCTATGAGTGAGAGTCAGAGAGAGAAGCAGTGACTGAGTGAGAGAGAGAGAAGTTGTGTGTGAGAGAGAGAGAAAAAGAGAATCTGTGAGTGTGTGAGAGAGAGAAAGAGAAGCTGTAAGTGAGTGAGAGAAAGAGAAGCTGTGAGTGTGTGAGAAAAAGAGAAGCTGTGAGTGAGAGAGAGAGTGAGAAGCTGTGAGTGAGAGAGAGAGAGAAAGAGATGCTGTGAGTGAGAGAGACAGAGAAAGAGAAGTTGTTATTGAGGGAGAGAGAGAGAGAAAGAGCTGTGAGAGAGAGAAAGAGAAAGAGAAGCTGTGTGTGAGAGAGAAAGAGAAGCTGTGAGTGAGAGAGAGAGAGAGAAAGAGAAGCTGTGTGAGAGAGAGAAAGAGAAGCTGTGAGTGAGAGACAGAGAAAGAGAAGCTGTGTGAGAGAGAGAGTGATAAGCTGTGAGGGAGAGAGAGAGAGAAAGAGAAGCTGTGAGTGAGAGACAGTGAGAGAGAGTAGCTGTGAGAGAGAGAGAGAGCAAGAGAAGCTGTGAGTGTGTGTGTGAGAGAGAAAGAAAGCTGTGAGTGAGAGAGAGAGAGAAAGAGAAGCTGTGAGTGAGAGAGAGAGAGAAGGAGAAGTTGTGTGAGAGAGAGATATAGAGAAAGAGAAGCTGTGAGAGAGAGAGAAAGAGAAGCTGTGAGTGTGTGCGAGAGAGAAAGTGAAGTTGTGTGAGAGAGAGAAAAAGAGAAGCTGTGAGTGAGAGTGAAAGAGAGAAATAGAAGCTATGAGTGAGAGAGAGAGAGAAGCTGTGAGTGTGTGAGAGAGAGGAAGTGAAGCTGTGAGTGAAAAAGAGAGAAAGTGAAGCTGTGAGTGAGAGATAGAGAGAGAAAGAGAAGCTGTGAGTTAGAGAGAGAGAGAGAACGAGAAGCTGTGAGTGAGAGATAGAGAGAGAAAGAGAAGCTGTGAGTGAGAGAGAGAGAGAATCTGTGAGTGAGAGAGAGAGAGAAAGAGAAGCTGTGTGTGTGAGAGAGAGTGATAAGCTGTGTGTGTGTGAGAGAGAAGCTGTGAGTGAGTGAGAGAGAAAGAGAAGCTGTGAGTGAGTGAGAGAGAGAAGCTTTGAGTGAGAGAGAGAAAGAGAAGCTGTGAGTGAGAGACAGAGGGAGAAAGAAAGGGTGTGAGTGTGAGAGAGAGAAAGAGAAGCTGTGTGAGAGAGAGAGAAAGAGAAGCTGTGTGTGAGAGAGAGAAAGAGAAGCTGTGAGTGAGAGAGAAAGAGAGAAATAGAAGCTATGAGTGAGAGACAGAGAGAGAAGCTGTGAGTGAGTGAGAGAGAGCGAAGCTGTGAGAGAGAGAGAGAGAAAAAGAGAAGCTGTGAGAGAGAGAGAGAGAAGCTGTAAGTGAGTGAGAGAAGGAGAAGCTGTGAGTGTGAGAGAGAAAAAGAGAAGCTGTGAGTGAGAGAGAGAGAGAGAGAAAGAGAAGTTGTTAGTGAGAGAGAGAGAGAGAAAGAGAAGCTTTGAGAGAGAGAGAGAGAGAGAAGCTGTGAGTGAGAGAGAGAGAGAAGCTGTGAGTGAGAGACAGAGAGATAAAGAGAAGCTGTGAGAGAGAGTGAGAAAGAGAAGCTGTGTGAGAGAGAGAATGAGAAGCTGTGTGAGAGGGAGAGAGAAAGAGAGAAATAGAAGCTACGAGTGAGAGAGAGAGAGAAGCTTTGAGTGTGTGAGAGAGAGGAAGTGAAGCTGTGAGTGAAAAAGAGAGAAAGTGAAGCTGTGAGTGAGAGATAGAGAGAGAAAGAGAAGCTGTGAGTTAGAGAGAGAGAGAGAACGAGAAGCTGTGTGTGTGAGATAAAGAGAAGCTGTGAGTCAGAGAGAGAGAGAGAGAAAGAGAAGCTGTGAGTGAGAGATAGAGAGAGAAAGAGAAGCTGTGAGTGAGAGAGACAGAGAGAATCTGTGAGTGAGACAGAGAGAGAAAGAGAAGCTATGAGTGAGAGAGAGAGAAGCTGTGAGTGAGAGAGAGAAGCTGTGCATGAGAGAGAGAGAGAGAGAAGCTGTGTGTGTGTGTGTGAGAGAGAGAAGCTGTGAGTGAGAGAGAGAGAGAGAAAGAGAAGCTGTGTGATAGAGAGAGAGAGACGCTGTGAGTGTGAGAGAGAGATAAAGAGAAGTTGTGAGTGAGTGAGTGAGTGAGAGAAGCTGTGAGTGAAAGAGAGAAAGAGAAGCTGTGAGTGAGAGAGAGAGAGAAAGAGAAGCTGTGATTGAGAGAGAGAGAGAAAGAGAAGATGTGAGTGAGAGAGAGAGAGAAGCTGTGAGTGAGAGAGAGAAGCTGTGCGTGAGAGAGAGAGAGAAGCTGTGTGTGTGTGTGTGAGAGAGAGAGAAGCTGTGAGTGAGAGAGAAAGAAAGAAAGAGAAGCTGTGTGATAGAGAGAGAGAAGCTGTGAGTGTGAGAGAAGGTGAGATAAAGAGAAGTTGTGAGTGAGTGAGTGAGTGAGAGAAGCTGTGAGTGAAAGAGAGAAAGGGAAGCTGTGAGTGTGAGAGAGAGAGAGAAGCTGTGAGTGAGAGACAGAGAGAGAAAGAGAAGCTGTGTGTGAGAGAGAGTGTGATAAGCTGTGTGTGTGTGAGAGAGAGAAGCTATGAGTGAGAGAAAGAGAAAGAGAAGCTGTGAGTGAGAGAGAGAGAGAAGCTGTGAGTGAGAGAGAGAAAGAGAAGCTGTGAGTGAGAGACAGAGAGAGAAAGAAAGGGTGTGAGTGAGAGACAGAGAGAGAAAGAGAAGCTGTGTGTGTGAGAGAGAAAGAGAAGCTGTGAGTGAGAGAGAGAGAAGCTGTGAGTGAAAGTGAGAAAGAGAAGCTGATAGAGAGAGAGAGAGAGAAGCTGTGAGTGAGAGAAAGAGAAAGAGAAGCTGTGAGTAAGAGAGAAAGAGAGAAATAGAAGCTATGAGTGAGAGACAGAGAGAGAAGCTGTGAGTGAGTGAGAGAGAGAGAAGCTGAGTGAGAGACAGAGAGAGAAAGAGAAGTTGTTAGTGAGAGAGAGAGAGAAAGAGAAGCTGTGAGAGAGAGAGAGAGAAGCTGTGAGTGAGAGAGAGAGAGCTGTGAGTGAGAGAGAGAGAGATAAAGAGAAGCTGTGAGAGAGAGAGAGAAAGAGAAGCTGTGTGAGAGAGAGAGGATGAGAAGCTGTGAGTGAGAGAGAGAAAGAGAGAGAGAAGCTGTGAGTGAAAGTGAGAAAGAGAAGCTGATAGTGAGAGAGAGAGAGAGAAGCTGTGAGTGAGAGAAAGAGAAAGAGAAGCTGTGAGTAAGAGAGAAAGAGAGAAATAGAAGCTATGAGTGAGAGACAGAGAGAGAAGCTGTGAGTGAGTGAGAGAGAGAGAAGTTGTGTGTGAGAGAGAGAGAAAAAGAGAAGCTGTGAGTGTGTGAGAGAGAGAAAGAGAAGCTGTAAGTGAGTGAGAGAAAGAGAAGCTGTGAGTGTGAGAAAGAGAAAGAGAAGCTGTGAGTGAGAGAGAGAGTGAGAAGCTGTGAGTGAGAGAGAGAGAGAAAGAGATGCTGTGAGTGAGAGACAGAGAGAGAAAGAGAAGTTGTTAGTGAGAGAGAGAGAAGCTGTGAGAGAGAGAGAGAAAGAGAAGCTGTGAGAGAGAAAGAGAGAAGCTGTGAGTGAGAGACAGAGAGATAAAGAGAAGCTGTGAGAGAGAGAGAAAGAGAAGTTGTTATTGAGAGAGAGAGAGAAAGCTGTGAGAGAGAGAAAGAGAAAGAGAAGCTGTGTGTGAGAGAGAAAGAGAAGCTGTGAGTGAGAGAGAGAGAGAGAAACAGAAGCTGTGTGTGAGAGAGAAAGAGAAGCTGTGAGTGAGAGACAGAGAGAGAAAGAGAAGCTGTGTGAGAGAGAGAGTGATAAGCTGTGAGGGAGAGAGAGAAAGACAAGCTGTGAGTGAGAAAGAGAGAGAAAGAGAAGCTGTGAGTGAGAAGACAGAGAGAGAAAGAGAAGCTGTGTGAGAGAGAGAGAGAGAAAGAGAAGCTGTGAGTGTGAGAGAGAGAAAGAGAATCTGTGAGTGTGTGTGAGAGAGAAAGAGAAGCTGTGAGAGAGAGAGAAAAAGAGAAGCTGTGAGTGAGAGAGAGAGAGAGAACGAGAAGCTGTGTGTGAGAGAGAAAGAGAAGCTGTGAGTGAGAGAGAGAGAGAAAGAGAAGCTGTGAGTGAGAGATAGAGAGAGAAAGCGAAGCTGTGAGTGAGTGAGTGAGAGAGAGAGAATGAGAAGCTGTGTGTCTGAGATTAAGAGAAGCTGTGAGTGAGAGAGAGAGAAAGAGAAGCTGTGAGTGAGAGAGAAAAAGAGAAGCTGTGTGTGAGAGAGAATGAGAAGCTGTGAGTGAGAGAGAGAAAGAGAGAGAGAAGCTGTGAGTGTGAGAGAGAGTGAGATAAAGAGAAGCTGTGAGTGAGTGTGAGAGAGAGAGAAGCTGTGAGTGAAAGTGAGAAAGAGAAGCTGATAGTGAGAGAGAGTGAAGCTGTGAGTGAGAGAAAGAGAAAGAGAAGCTGTGAGTAAGAGAGAAAGAGAGAAATAGAAGCTATGAGTGAGAGACAGAGAGAGAAGCTGTGAGTGAGTGAGAGAGAGAGAAGTTGTGTGAGAGAGAGAGAAAAAGAGAAGCTGTGAGTGAGAGAGAGAGAGAGAAAGAGAAGCTGTAAGTGAGTGAGAGAAAGAGAAGCTGTGAGTGTGAGAGAGAGAAAGAGAAGCTGTGAGTGAGAGAGAGAGAGTGAGAAGCTGTGAGTGAGAGAGAGAGAAAGAGATGCTGTGAGTGAGAGACAGAGAGAGAAAGAGAAGTTGTTAGTGAGAGAGAGAGAGAAAGAGAAGCTGTGTGTGAGAGAGAGAAAGTGAAGCTGTGAGAGAGAGAGATAGAAGCTGTGAGTGAGAGACAGAGAGAGAAAGAGAAGCTGTGTGTGTGTGAGAGAGAGAATCTGTGTGTGAGAAAGAGAAGCTGTGAGTGAGTGAGAGAGAGAAAGAGAATCTGTGAGTGAGAGAGAGAGAGAAAGAGAAGCTGTGAGAGAGAGAAAGAGAAGCTGTGAGTGAGAAACAGAGAGAGAAAGAGAAGCTGTGTGAGAGAGAGAGTGATAAGCTGTGAGTGAGAGAGAGAGAAAGAGAAGCTGTGAGTCTGTGTGTGAGAGAGAAAGAAAGCTGTGAGTGAGAGAGAGAGAGAAAGAGAAGGTGTGAGTGTGTGTGAGAGAGAAGGAGAAGTGTGAGAGAGAGATAGAGAAAGAGTAGCTGTGAGAGAGAGAGAAAGAGCTGTGAGTGTGTGTGAGAGAGAAAGAGAAGTTGTGTGAGAGAGAGAAAAAGAGAAGCTGTGAGTGAGAGTGAAAGAGAGAAATAGAAGCTACGAGTGAGAGAGAGAGAGAAGCTGTGAGTGTGTGTGAGAGAGGAAGTGAAGCTGTGAGTGAAAAAGAGAGAAAGAGAAGCTGTGAGTGAGAGATAGAGAGAGAAAGAGAAGCTGTGAGTTAGAGAGAGAGAGAGAGAATGAGAAGCTGTGTGTGAGATAAAGAGAAGCTGTGAGTGAGAGAGAGAGAGAGAAAGAGAAGCTGTGAGTGAGAGATAGAGAGAGAAAGAGAAGCTGTGAGTGTGTGAGAGAGAGAAAGAGAAGCTATGAGTGTGAGAGAGAGAAGCTGTGAGTGAGAGAGAGAAGCTGTGCATGAGAGAGAGAGAGAAGCTGTGTGTGTGTGTGAGAGAGAGAGAAGCTGTGAGTGAGAGAGAGAGAAAGAAAGAGAAGCTGTGTGATAGAGAGAGAAGCTGTGAGTGTGAGAGAGAGTGAGATAAAGAGAAGTTGTGAGTGAGTGAGTGAGTGAGAGAAGCTGTGAGTGAAAGAGAGAAAGGGAAGCTGTGAGTGAGAGAGAGAGAGAAGCTGTGAGTGAGAGACAGAGAGAGAAAGAGAAGCTGTGTGTGAGAGAGAGTGTGATAAGCTGTGTGTGTGTGAGAGAGAGAAGCTATGAGTGAGAGAAAGAGAAAGAGAAGCTGTGAGTGAGAGAGAGAAGCTGTGAGTGAGAGAGAGAAAGAAAGAGAAGCTGTGAGTGAGAGATAGAGAGAGAAAGAAAGGGTGTGAGTGAGAGACAGAGAGAGAAAGAGAAGCTGTGTGTGTGAGAGAAAGAGAGAAATAGAAGCTATGAGTGAGAGACAGAGAGAGAAGCTGTGAGTGAGTGAGAGAGAGAGAAGCTGTGAGTGAGAGACAGAGAGAGAAAGAGAAGTTGTTAGTGAGAGAGAGAGAGAGAGAGAGAGAGAAAGAGAAGCTGTGAGAGAGAGAGAGAAGCTGTGAGTGAGAGAGAGAGAGAAGCTGTGAGTGAGAGACAGAGAGATAAAGAGAAGCTGTGAGAGAGAGAGAGAAAGAGAAGCTGCGAGAGAGAGAGAATGAGAAGCTTTGAGTGAGAGAGAAAGAGAGAGAGAAGCTGTGAGTGTGAGAGAGAGTGATAAAGAGAAGCTGTGAGTGAGTGAGAGAGAGAGAGAACCTGTGAGTGAAAGTGAGAAAGAGAAGCTGATAGTGAGAGAGAGAGAGAGAGAAGCTGTGAGTGATAGAAAGAGAAAGAGAAGCTGTGAGTAAGAGAGAAAGAGAGAAATAGAAGCTATGAGTGAGAGACAGAGAGAGATGCTGTGAGTGAGTGAGAGAGAGAAGTTGTGTGAGAGAGAGAGAGAAAAAGAGAAGCTGTGAGTGTGAGAGAGAGAGAAAGAGAAGCTGTAAGTGAGTGAGAGAAAGAGAAGCTGTGAGTGTGAGAGAGAGAAAGAGAAGCTGTGAGTGAGAGAGAGAGTGAGAAGCTGTGAGTGAGTGAGAGAGAAAGAGATGCTGTGAGTGAGAGACAGAGAGAGAAAGAGAAGTTGTTAGTGAGAGAGAGAGAGAGAGAGAGAAGCTGTGAGAGAGAGAGAGAAAGAGTAGCTGTGAGAGAGAGAGAGAAGCTGTGAGTGAGAGACAGAGAGATAAAGAGAAGCTGTGAGAGAGAGAGAGAATGAGAAGCTGTGAGAGAGAGAGAAAGAGAAGTTGTTATTGAGAGAGAGAGTGAAGGAGAAGTTGTGTGTGAGAGAGAGATAGAGAAAGAGAAGCTGTGTGTGAGAGAGAGTGATAAGCTGTGAGGGAGAGAGAGAGAGAAAGAGAAGCTGTGAGTGAGAGACAGTGAGAGAGAGTAGCTGTGTGTGTGAGAGAGAAAGAGAACCTGTGAGTGAGAGAAAGAGAGAAAGAGAAGCTGTGAGTGAGAGACAGAGAGAGAAAGAGAAGCTGTGTGTGTGTGAGAGAGTGATAAACTGTGAATGAGAGAGAGAGAAAGAGAAGCTGTGAGTGAGAGACAGAGAGAGAGAGTAGCTGTGTGTGTGAGAGAGAGAGAGAGCAAGAGAATCTGTGAGCGAGAGAGAGAGAAAAAGAGAAGCTGTGAGTGACAGAGAAAGAGAGAAAGAGAAGCTGTGAGTGAGAGAGAGTGAGAAGCTATGAGAGAGAGAGAGCAAAAGAAGCTGTGAGTGAGAGAGAGAAAGAGAAGCTGTGAGTGAGAAAGAGAGAGAAAGAGAAGCTGTGAGTGAGAAGACAGAGAGAGAAAGAGAAGCTGTGTGAGAGAGAGAGATAGAGAAAGAGAAGCTGTGAGTGAGAGAGAGAGAGCAAGAGAAGCTGTGAGTGAGAGATAGAGAGAGAAAGAGAAGCTGTGAGTTAGTGAGAGAGAGAGAATGAGAAGCTGTGTGTGTGAGATTAAGAGAAGCTGTGAGTGAGAGAGAGAGAGAAAGAGAAGCTGTGAGTGAGAGAGAGAAAGAGAAGCTGTGAGAGAGAGAGAATGAGAAGCTGTGAGTGAGAGAGAGAAAGAGAGAGAGAAGCTGTGAGTGTGAGAGAGAGTGAGATAAAGAGAAGCTGTGAGTGAGTGAGAGAGAGAGAGAGAGAAGCTGTGAGTGAAAGTGAGAAAGAGAAGCTGATAGTGAGAGAGAGTGAAGCTGTGAGTGAGAAAGAGAAAGAGAAGCTGTGTGTAAGAGAGAAAGAGAGAAATAGAAGCTATGAGTGAGAGACAGAGAGAGAAGCTGTGAGTGAGTGAGAGAGAGAGAAGTTGTGTGAGAGAGAGAGAAAAAGAGAAGCTGTGAGTGAGAGAGAGAGAGAAAGAGAAGCTGTAAGTGAGTGAGAGAAAGAGAAGCTGTGAGTGTGAGAGAGAGAAAGAGAAGCTGTGTGTGAGAGAGAGAGAGAGAGAAAGAGAAGTTGTTAGTGAGAGAGAGAGAGAAAGAAAGAGAAGCTTTGAGAGAGAGAGAGAACAGCTGTGAGTGAGAGAGAGAGAAGCTGTGAGTGAGAGACAGAGAGATATAGAGAAGCTGTGAGAGAGAGTGAGAAAGAGAAGCTGTGAGAGAGAGAGAGAATGAGAAGCTGTGTGAGAGGGAGAGAGAAAGAGAATTTGTTAGTGAGAGAGAGAGAGAAAGAGCTGTGAGAGAGAGAGAGAGCAAGAGAATCTGTGAGTGAGAGAGAGAGATAAAGAGAAGCTGTGAGTGAGAGAGAAAGAGAGAAAGAGAAGCTGTGCGAGAGAGAGAGTGAGAAGCTATGAGAGAGAGAGAGCAAGAGAAGCTGTGAGTGAGAGAGAGAAAGAGAAGCTGTGAGAAATAGAGAGAAAGAGAAGCTTTGAGTGAGAAGACAGAGAGAGAAAGAGAAGCTGTGTGAGAGAGAGATAGAGAAAGTGAAGCTGTGAGTGAGAGAGAGAGAAAGAGAAGCTGTGAGTGTGTGTGAGAGAGAAAGAGAAGCTGTGTGAGAGAGAGAAAAAGAGAAGCTGTGAGTGAGAGTGAAAGTGACAAATAGAAGCTATGAGTGAGAGAGAGAGAGAAGCTGTGAGTGAGAGAAAGAGAGAGAAAGAGAAGTTGTTAGTGAGAGAGAGAGAGAAAGAGAAGCTTTGAGAGAGAGAGAGAGAAAGAGAAGCTTTGAGTGAGAGAGAGAGAGAAGCTGTGAGTGAGAGACAGAGAGATAAAGAGAAGCTGTGAGAGAGAGAGAAAGAGAAGCTGTGAGTGAGAGAGAGAATGAGAAGCTGTGTGAGAGGGAGAGAGAAAGAGAAGATTTTAGTGAGAGAGAGAGAGAGAGAGAAAGAGCTGTGAGAGAGAGAGAGAGAGAAAGAGAAGCTGTGTGAGAGAGAACGAGAAGCTGTGAGTGAGAGAGAGAGAGAAAGTGAAGCTGTGAGTGAGAGAGAGAGAGAAAGAGAACCTGTGAGTGAGAGAAAGAGAGAAAGAGAAGCTGTGAGTGAGAGAGAGTGAGAAGCTATGAGAGAGAGAGAGCAAAAGAAGCTGTGAGTGAGAGAGAGAAAGAGAAGCTGTGAGTGAGAAAGAGAGAGAAAGAGAAGCTGTGAGTGAGAGAGAGAGAGAAAGAGAAGCTGTGAGTGTGTGTGAGAGAGAAAGAGAAGCTGTGAGTGAGAGAGAGAGAGCAAGAGAAGCTGTGAGTGAGAGATAGAGAGAGAAAGAGAAGCTGTGAGTTAGTGAGAGAGAGAGAATGAGAAGCTGTGTGTGTGAGATTAAGAGAAGCTGTGAGTGAGAGAGAGAGAGAAAGAGAAGCTGTGAGTGAGAGAGAGAAAGAGAAGCTGTGAGAGAGAGAGAATGAGAAGCTGTGAGTGAGAGAGAGAAAGAGAGAGAGAAGCTGTGAGTGTGAGAGAGAGTGAGATAAAGAGAAGCTGTGAGTGAGTGAGAGAGAGAGAGAGAGAAGCTGTGAGTGAAAGTGAGAAAGAGAAGCTGATAGTGAGAGAGAGTGAAGCTGTGAGTGAGAAAGAGAAAGAGAAGCTGTGTGTAAGAGAGAAAGAGAGAAATAGAAGCTATGAGTGAGAGACAGAGAGAGAAGCTGTGAGTGAGTGAGAGAGAGAGAAGTTGTGTGAGAGAGAGAGAAAAAGAGAAGCTGTGAGTGAGAGAGAGAGAGAAAGAGAAGCTGTAAGTGAGTGAGAGAAAGAGAAGCTGTGAGTGTGAGAGAGAGAAAGAGAAGCTGTGTGTGAGAGAGAGAGAGAGAGAAAGAGAAGTTGTTAGTGAGAGAGAGAGAGAAAGAAAGAGAAGCTTTGAGAGAGAGAGAGAACAGCTGTGAGTGAGAGAGAGAGAAGCTGTGAGTGAGAGACAGAGAGATATAGAGAAGCTGTGAGAGAGAGTGAGAAAGAGAAGCTGTGAGAGAGAGAGAGAATGAGAAGCTGTGTGAGAGGGAGAGAGAAAGAGAATTTGTTAGTGAGAGAGAGAGAGAAAGAGCTGTGAGAGAGAGAGAGAGCAAGAGAATCTGTGAGTGAGAGAGAGAGATAAAGAGAAGCTGTGAGTGAGAGAGAAAGAGAGAAAGAGAAGCTGTGCGAGAGAGAGAGTGAGAAGCTATGAGAGAGAGAGAGCAAGAGAAGCTGTGAGTGAGAGAGAGAAAGAGAAGCTGTGAGAAATAGAGAGAAAGAGAAGCTTTGAGTGAGAAGACAGAGAGAGAAAGAGAAGCTGTGTGAGAGAGAGATAGAGAAAGTGAAGCTGTGAGTGAGAGAGAGAGAAAGAGAAGCTGTGAGTGTGTGTGAGAGAGAAAGAGAAGCTGTGTGAGAGAGAGAAAAAGAGAAGCTGTGAGTGAGAGTGAAAGTGACAAATAGAAGCTATGAGTGAGAGAGAGAGAGAAGCTGTGAGTGAGAGAAAGAGAGAGAAAGAGAAGTTGTTAGTGAGAGAGAGAGAGAAAGAGAAGCTTTGAGAGAGAGAGAGAGAAAGAGAAGCTTTGAGTGAGAGAGAGAGAGAAGCTGTGAGTGAGAGACAGAGAGATAAAGAGAAGCTGTGAGAGAGAGAGAAAGAGAAGCTGTGAGTGAGAGAGAGAATGAGAAGCTGTGTGAGAGGGAGAGAGAAAGAGAAGATTTTAGTGAGAGAGAGAGAGAGAGAAAGAGCTGTGAGAGAGAGAGAGAGAGAAAGAGAAGCTGTGTGAGAGAGAACGAGAAGCTGTGAGTGAGAGAGAGAGAGAAAGTGAAGCTGTGAGTGAGAGAGAGAGAGAAAGAGAACCTGTGAGTGAGAGAAAGAGAGAAAGAGAAGCTGTGAGTGATAGACAGAGAGAGAAAGAGAAGCTGTGTGTGTGAGAGAGAGTGATAAGCTGTGAATGAGAGAGAGAGAGAAAGAGAAGCTGTGAGTGAGAGACAGAGAGAGAGAGTAGCTCTGTGTGTGAGAGAGAGAGAGAACAAGAGAATCTGTGAGTGAGAGATAGAGAGAGAAAGAGAAGCTGTGAGTGAGAGAGAGAGAGAAAGAGAAGCTGTGAGTGAGAGATAGAGAGAGAAAGAGAAGCTGTGAGTCAGTGAGAGAGAGAGAATGAGAAGCTGTGTGTGTGAGATTTAGAGAAGCTGTGAGTGAGAGAGAGAGAGAAAGAGAAGCTGTGAGTGAGAGAGAGAAAGAGAAGTTGTGAGAGAGAGAGAATGAGAAGCTGTGAGTGAGAGAGAGAAAGAGAGAGAGAAGCTGTGAGTGTGAGAGAGAGTGAGATAAAGAGAAGCTGTGAGTGAGTGTGAGAGAGAGAGAAGCTGTGAGTGAAAGTGAGAAAGAGAAGCTGATAGTGAGAGAGAGTGAAGCTGTGAGTGAGAGAATGAGAAAGAGAAGCTGTGAGTAAGAGAGAAAGAGAGAAATAGAAGCTATGAGTGAGAGACAGAGAGAGAAGCTGTGAGTGAGTGAGAGAGAGAGAAGTTGTGTGAGAGAGAGAGAAAAAGAGAAGCTGTGAGTGAGAGAGAGAGAGAGAAAGAGAAGCTGTAAGTGAGTGAGAGAAAGAGAAGCTGTGAGTGTGAGAGAGAGAAAGAGAAGCTGTGAGTGAGAGAGAGAGAGTGAGAAGCTGTGAGTGAGAGAGAGAGAAAGAGATGCTGTGAGTGAGAGACAGAGAGAGAAAGAGAAGTTGTTAGTGAGAGAGAGAGAGAAAGAGAAGCTGTGTGTGAGAGAGAGAAAGTGAAGCTGTGAGAGAGAGAGATAGAAGCTGTGAGTGAGAGACAGAGAGAGAAAGAGAAGCTGTGTGTGTGTGTGAGAGAGAATCTGTGTGTGAGAAAGAGAAGCTGTGAGTGAGAGAGAGAGAGAAAGAGAATCTGTGAGTGAGAGAGAGAGAGAAAGAGAAGCTGTGAGAGAGAGAAAGAGAAGCTGTGAGTGAGAAACAGAGAGAGAAAGAGAAGCTGTGTGAGAGAGAGAGTGATAAGCTGTGAGTGAGAGAGAGAGAAAGAGAAGCTGTGAGTGTGTGTGTGAGAGAGAAAGAAAGCTGTGAGTGAGTGAGAGAGAGAAAGAGAAGGTGTGAGTGTGTGTGAGAGAGAAGGAGAAGTGTGAGAGAGAGATAGAGAAAGAGTAGCTGTGAGAGAGAGAGAAAGAGCTGTGAGTGTGTGTGAGAGAGAAAGAGAAGTTGTGTGAGAGAGAGAAAAAGAGAAGCTGTGAGTGAGAGTGAAAGAGAGAAATAGAAGCTACGAGTGAGAGAGAGAGAGAAGCTGTGAGTGTGTGTGAGAGAGGAAGTGAAGCTGTGAGTGAAAAAGAGAGAAAGAGAAGCTGTGAGTGAGAGATAGAGAGAGAAAGAGAAGCTGTGAGTTAGAGAGAGAGAGAGAGAATGAGAAGCTGTGTGTGTGAGATAAAGAGAAGCTGTGAGTGAGAGAGAGAGAGAGAAAGAGAAGCTGTGAGTGAGAGATAGAGAGAGAAAGAGAAGCTGTGAGTGTGTGAGAGAGAGAAAGAGAAGCTATGAGTGAGAGAGAGAGAAGCTGTGAGTGAGAGAGAGAAGCTGTGCGTGAGAGAGAGAGAGAAGCTGTGTGTGTGTGTGTGAGAGAGAGAAGCTGTGAGTGAGAGAGAGAGAAAGATAGAGAAGCTGTGTGATAGAGAGAGAAGCTGTGAGTGTGAGAGAGAGTGAGATAAAGAGAAGTTGTGAGTGAGTGAGTGAGTGAGAGAAGCTGTGAGTGAAAGAGAGAAAGGGAAGCTGTGAGTGAGAGAGAGAGAGAAGCTGTGAGTGAGAGACAGAGAGAGAAAGAGAAGCTGTGTGTGAGAGAGAGTGTGATAAGCTGTGTGTGTGTGAGAGAGAGAAGCTATGAGTGAGAGAAAGAGAAAGAGAAGCTGTGAGTGAGAGAGAGAAGCTGTGAGTGAGAGAGAGAAAGAAAGAGAAGCTGTGAGTGAGAGATAGAGAGAGAAAGAAAGGGTGTGAGTGAGAGACAGAGAGAGAAAGAGAAGCTGTGTGTGTGAGAGAAAGAGAGAAATAGAAGCTATGAGTGAGAGACAGAGAGAGAAGCTGTGAGTGAGTGAGAGAGAGAGAAGCTGTGAGTGAGAGACAGAGAGAGAAAGAGAAGTTGTTAGTGAGAGAGAGAGAGAGAGAGAGAGAGAGAGAGAGAGAGAGAAGCTGTGAGAGAGAGAGAGAGAAGCTGTGAGTGAGAGAGAGAGAGAAGCTGTGAGTGAGAGACAGAGAGATAAAGAGAAGCTGTGAGAGAGAGAGAGAAAGAGAAGCTGTGAGAGAGAGAGAATGAGAAGCTTTGAGTGAGAGAGAAAGAGAGAGAGAAGCTGTGAGTGTGAGAGAGAGTGATAAAGAGAAGCTGTGAGTGAGTGAGAGAGAGAGAGAACCTGTGAGTGAAAGTGAGAAAGAGAAGCTGATAGTGAGAGAGAGAGAGAGAAGCTGTGAGTGATAGAAAGAGAAAGAGAAGCTGTGAGTAAGAGAGAAAGAGAGAAATAGAAGCTATGAGTGAGAGACAGAGAGAGAAGCTGTGAGTGAGTGAGAGAGAGAGAAGTTGTGTGAGAGAGAGAGAGAAAAAGAGAAGCTGTGAGTGTGAGAGAGAGAGAAAGAGAAGCTGTAAGTGAGTGAGAGAAAGAGAAGCTGTGAGTGTGAGAGAGAGAAAGAGAAGCTGTGAGTGAGAGAGAGAGTGAGAAGCTGTGAGTGAGTGAGAGAGAAAGAGATGCTGTGAGTGAGAGACAGAGAGAGAAAGAGAAGTTGTTAGTGAGAGAGAGAGAGAGAGAGAGAAGCTGTGAGAGAGAGAGAGAAAGAGTAGCTGTGAGAGAGAGAGAGAAGCTGTGAGTGAGAGACAGAGAGATAAAGAGAAGCTGTGAGAGAGAGAGAGAATGAGAAGCTGTGAGAGAGAGAGAAAGAGAAGTTGTTATTGAGAGAGAGAGTGAAGGAGAAGTTGTGTGTGAGAGAGAGATAGAGAAAGAGAAGCTGTGTGTGAGAGAGAGTGATAAGCTGTGAGGGAGAGAGAGAGAGAAAGAGAAGCTGTGAGTGAGAGACAGTGAGAGAGAGTAGCTGTGTGTGTGAGAGAGAAAGAGAACCTGTGAGTGAGAGAAAGAGAGAAAGAGAAGCTGTGAGTGAGAGACAGAGAGAGAAAGAGAAGCTGTGTGTGTGTGAGAGAGTGATAAACTGTGAATGAGAGAGAGAGAAAGAGAAGCTGTGAGTGAGAGACAGAGAGAGAAAGTAGCTGTGTGTGTGAGAGAGAGAGAGAGCAAGAGAATCTGTGAGTGAGAGAGAGAGAAAAAGAGAAGCTGTGAGTGACAGAGAAAGAGAGAAAGAGAAGCTGTGAGTGAGAGAGAGTGAGAAGCTATGAGAGAGAGAGAGCAAAAGAAGCTGTGAGTGAGAGAGAGAAAGAGAAGCTGTGAGTGAGAAAGAGAGAGAAAGAGAAGCTGTGAGTGAGAAGACAGAGAGAGAAAGAGAAGCTGTGTGAGAGAGAGAGATAGAGAAAGAGAAGCTGTGAGTGAGAGAGAGAGAGAAAGAGAAGCTGTGAGTGTGTGTGAGAGAGAAAGAGAAGCTGTGAGTGAGAGAGAGAGAGCAAGAGAAGCTGTGAGTGAGAGATAGAGAGAGAAAGAGAAGCTGTGAGTTAGTGAGAGAGAGAGAATGAGAAGCTGTGTGTGTGAGATTAAGAGAAGCTGTGAGTGAGAGAGAGAGAGAAAGAGAAGCTGTGAGTGAGAGAGAGAAAGAGAAGCTGTGAGAGAGAGAGAATGAGAAGCTGTGAGTGAGAGAGAGAAAGAGAGAGAGAAGCTGTGAGTGTGAGAGAGAGTGAGATAAAGAGAAGCTGTGAGTGAGTGAGAGAGAGAGAGAGAGAAGCTGTGAGTGAAAGTGAGAAAGAGAAGCTGATAGTGAGAGAGAGTGAAGCTGTGAGTGAGAAAGAGAAAGAGAAGCTGTGTGTAAGAGAGAAAGAGAGAAATAGAAGCTATGAGTGAGAGACAGAGAGAGAAGCTGTGAGTGAGTGAGAGAGAGAGAAGTTGTGTGAGAGAGAGAGAAAAAGAGAAGCTGTGAGTGAGAGAGAGAGAGAAAGAGAAGCTGTAAGTGAGTGAGAGAAAGAGAAGCTGTGAGTGTGAGAGAGAGAAAGAGAAGCTGTGTGTGAGAGAGAGAGAGAGAGAAGAGAGTTGTTAGTGAGAGAGAGAGAGAAAGAAAGAGAAGCTTTGAGAGAGAGAGAGAACAGCTGTGAGTGAGAGAGAGAGAAGCTGTGAGTGAGAGACAGAGAGATATAGAGAAGCTGTGAGAGAGAGTGAGAAAGAGAAGCTGTGAGAGAGAGAGAGAATGAGAAGCTGTGTGAGAGGGAGAGAGAAAGAGAATTTGTTAGTGAGAGAGAGAGAGAAAGAGCTGTGAGAGAGAGAGAGAGCAAGAGAATCTGTGAGTGAGAGAGAGAGATAAAGAGAAGCTGTGAGTGAGAGAGAAAGAGAGAAAGAGAAGCTGTGCGAGAGAGAGAGTGAGAAGCTATGAGAGAGAGAGAGCAAGAGAAGCTGTGAGTGAGAGAGAGAAAGAGAAGCTGTGAGAAATAGAGAGAAAGAGAAGCTTTGAGTGAGAAGACAGAGAGAGAAAGAGAAGCTGTGTGAGAGAGAGATAGAGAAAGTGAAGCTGTGAGTGAGAGAGAGAGAAAGAGAAGCTGTGAGTGTGTGTGAGAGAGAAAGAGAAGCTGTGTGAGAGAGAGAAAAAGAGAAGCTGTGAGTGAGAGTGAAAGTGACAAATAGAAGCTATGAGTGAGAGAGAGAGAAGCTGTGAGTGAGAGAAAGAGAGAGAAAGAGAAGTTGTTAGTGAGAGAGAGAGAGAAAGAGAAGCTTTGAGAGAGAGAGAGAGAAAGAGAAGCTTTGAGTGAGAGAGAGAGAGAAGCTGTGAGTGAGAGACAGAGAGATAAAGAGAAGCTGTGAGAGAGAGAGAAAGAGAAGCTGTGAGTGAGAGAGAGAATGAGAAGCTGTGTGAGAGGGAGAGAGAAAGAGAAGATTTTAGTGAGAGAGAGAGAGAGAGAGAAAGAGCTGTGAGAGAGAGAGAGAGAAAGAGAAGCTGTGTGAGAGAGAAAGAGAAGCTGTGAGTGAGAGAGAGAGAGAAAGTGAAGCTGTGAGTGAGAGAGAGAGAGAAAGAGAACCTGTGAGTGAGAGAAAGAGAGAAAGAGAAGCTGTGAGTGATAGACAGAGAGAGAAAGAGAAGCTGTGTGTGTGAGAGAGAGTGATAAGCTGTGAATGAGAGAGAGAGAGAAAGAGAAGCTGTGAGTGAGAGACAGAGAGAGAGAGTAGCTCTGTGTGTGAGAGAGAGAGAGAACAAGAGAATCTGTGAGTGAGAGATAGAGAGAGAAAGAGAAGCTGTGAGTGAGAGAGAGAGAGAAAGAGAAGCTGTGAGTGAGAGATAGAGAGAGAAAGAGAAGCTGTGAGTCAGTGAGAGAGAGAGAATGAGAAGCTGTGTGTGTGAGATTTAGAGAAGCTGTGAGTGAGAGAGAGAGAGAGAGAGAAGCTGTGAGTGAGAGAGAGAAAGAGAAGTTGTGTGAGAGAGAGAATGAGAAGCTGTGAGTGAGAGAGAGAAAGAGAGAGAGAAGCTGTGAGTGTGAGAGAGGGTGAGATAAAGAGAAGCTGTGAGTGAGTGTGTGAGAGAGAGAAGCTGTGAGTGAAAGTGAGAAAGAGAAGCTGATAGTGAGAGAGAGAGAAGCTGTGAGTGAGAGAAAGAGAAAGAGAAGCTGTGAGTAAGAGAGAAAAAGAGAAATAGAAGCTATGAGTGAGAGACAGAGAGAGAAGCTGTGAGTGAGTGAGAGAGAGAAGTTGTGTGAGAGAGAGAGAGAAAAAGAGAAGCTGTGAGTGAGAGAGAGAGAGAAAGAGAAGCTGTAAGTGAGTGAGAGAAAGTGAAGCTGTGAGTGTGAGAGAGAGAAAGAGAAGCTGTGAGTGAGAGAGAGAGTGAGAAGCTGTGAGTGAGAGAGAGAGAAAGAGATGCTGTGAGTGAGAGACAGAGAGAGAAAGAGAAGTTGTTAGTGAGAGAGAGAGAGAGAAAGAAAAGCTGTGAGAGAGAGAGAGAAAGAGAAGCTGTGAGAGAGAGATAGAAGCTGTGAGTGAGAGACAGAGAGAGAAAGAGAAGCTGTGTGTGTGTGAGAGAGAGAAGCTGTGTGTGAGAGAGAAAGAGAAGCTGTGAGTGAGTGAGAGAGAAAGAGAATCTGTGAGTGAGAGAGAGAGAGAAAGAGAAGCTGGGAGAGAGAGAGAAAGAGAAGCTGTGAGTGAGAGACAGAGAGAGAAAGAGAAGCTGTGTGAGAGAGAGAGTGATAAGCTGTGAGTGAGAGAGAGAGAAAGAGAAGCTGTGAGTGTGTGTGTGAGAGAGAAAGAAAGCTGTGAGTGAGAGAGAGAGAGAGAAAGAGAAGGTGTGAGTGTGTGAGAGAGAGAAGGAGAAGTTGTGTGAGAGAGAGATAGAGAAAGAGTAGCTGTGAGAGAGAGAGAGAAAGATAAGCTGTGAGTGTGTGTGAGAGAGAAAGAGAAGTTGTGAGAGAGAGAGAAAAAGAGAAGCTGTGAGTGAGAGTGAAAGAGAGAAATAGAAGCTACGAGTGAGAGAGAGAGAGCTGTGAGTGTGTGAGAGAGAGGAAGTGAAGCTGTGAGTGAAAAAGAGAGAAAGAGAATCTGTGAGTGAGAGATAGAGAGAGAAAGAGAAGCTGTGAGTTAGAGAGAGAGAGAGAATGAGAAGCTGTGTGTGTGAGATAAAGAGAAGCTGTGAGTGAGAGAGTGAGAGAGTGAGAGAAAGAGAAGCTGTGAGTGAGAGATAGAGAGAGAAAGAGAAGCTGTGAGTGAGAGAGAGAGAGAAAGAGAAGCTATGAGTGAGAGAGAGAGAGAAGCTGTGAGTGAGAGAGAGAAGTTGTGCGTGAGAGAGAGAGAGAAGCTGTGTGTGTGTGAGAGAGAGAGAAGCTGTGAGTGAGAGAGAGAGAAAGAAAGAGAAGCTGTGTGATAGAGAGAGAGAAGCTGTGAGTGTGAGAGAGAGTGAGATAAAGAGAAGTTGTGAGTGAGTGAGTGAGTGAGAGAAGCTGTGAGTGAAAGAGAGAGAGAAGCTGTGAGTGAGAGACAGAGAGAGAAAGAGAAGCTGTGTGTGAGAGAGAGTGTGATAAGCTGTGTGTGTGAGAGAGAGAAGCTATGAGTGAGAGAAAGAGAAAGAGAAGCTGTGAGTGAGAGAGAGAGAGAAGCTGTGAGTGAGAGAGAGAACGAGAAGCTGTGAGTGAGAGACAGAGAGAGAAAGAAAGGGTGTGAGTGAGAGACAGAGAGAGAAAGAGAAGCTGTGTGTGTGAGAGAGAAAGAGAACCTGTGAGTGAGAGAGAGAGAAGCTGTGAGTGAAAGTGAGAAAGAGAAGCTGATAGAGAGAGAGAGAGAAGCTGTGAGTGAGAGAGAAAGAGAGAAATAGAAGCTATGAGTGAGAGACAGAGAGAGAAGCTGTGAGTGAGTGAGAGAGAGAGAAGCTGTGAGTGAGAGACAGAGAGAGAAAGAGAAGTTGTTAGTGAGAGAGAGAGAGAGAGAAAGAGAAGCTGTGTGAGAGAGAGAAGCTGTGAGTGAGAGATAGAGAGAGAAAGAGAAGCTGTGAGTTAGTGAGAGAGAGAGAATGAGAAGCTGTGTGTGTGAGATTAAGAGAAGCTGTGAGTGAGAGAGAGAGAGAAAGAGAAGCTGTGAGTGAGAGAGAGAAAGAGAAGCTGTGAGAGAGAGAGAATGAGAAGCTGTGAGTGAGAGAGAGAAAGAGAGAGAGAAGCTGTGAGTGTGAGAGAGAGTGAGATAAAGAGAAGCTGTGAGTGAGTGAGAGAGAGAGAGAGAGAAGCTGTGAGTGAAAGTGAGAAAGAGAAGCTGATAGTGAGAGAGAGTGAAGCTGTGAGTGAGAAAGAGAAAGAGAAGCTGTGTGTAAGAGAGAAAGAGAGAAATAGAAGCTATGAGTGAGAGACAGAGAGAGAAGCTGTGAGTGAGTGAGAGAGAGAGACGTTGTGTGAGAGAGAGAGAAAAAGAGAAGCTGTGAGTGAGAGAGAGAGAGAAAGAGAAGCTGTAAGTGAGTGAGAGAAAGAGAAGCTGTGAGTGTGAGAGAGAGAAAGAGAAGCTGTGTGTGAGAGAGAGAGAGAGAGAGAAAGAGAAGTTGTTAGTGAGAGAGAGAGAGAAAGAAAGAGAAGCTTTGAGAGAGAGAGAGAACAGCTGTGAGTGAGAGAGAGAGAAGCTGTGAGTGAGAGACAGAGAGATATAGAGAAGCTGTGAGAGAGAGTGAGAAAGAGAAGCTGTGAGAGAGAGAGAGAATGAGAAGCTGTGTGAGAGGGAGAGAGAAAGAGAATTTGTTAGTGAGAGAGAGAGAGAAAGAGCTGTGAGAGAGAGAGAGAGCAAGAGAATCTGTGAGTGAGAGAGAGAGATAAAGAGAAGCTGTGAGTGAGAGAGAAAGAGAGAAAGAGAAGCTGTGCGAGAGAGAGAGTGAGAAGCTATGAGAGAGAGAGAGCAAGAGAAGCTGTGAGTGAGAGAGAGAAAGAGAAGCTGTGAGAAATAGAGAGAAAGAGAAGCTTTGAGTGAGAAGACAGAGAGAGAAAGAGAAGCTGTGTGAGAGAGAGATAGAGAAAGTGAAGCTGTGAGTGAGAGAGAGAGAAAGAGAAGCTGTGAGTGTGTGTGAGAGAGAAAGAGAAGCTGTGTGAGAGAGAGAAAAAGAGAAGCTGTGAGTGAGAGTGAAAGTGACAAATAGAAGCTATGAGTGAGAGAGAGAGAGAAGCTGTGAGTGAGAGAAAGAGAGAGAAAGAGAAGTTGTTAGTGAGAGAGAGAGAGAAAGAGAAGCTTTGAGAGAGAGAGAGAGAAAGAGAAGCTTTGAGTGAGAGAGAGAGAGAAGCTGTGAGTGAGAGACAGAGAGATAAAGAGAAGCTGTGAGAGAGAGAGAAAGAGAAGCTGTGAGTGAGAGAGAGAATGAGAAGCTGTGTGAGAGGGAGAGAGAAAGAGAAGATTTTAGTGAGAGAGAGAGAGAGAGAGAAAGAGCTGTGAGAGAGAGAGAGAGAAAGAGAAGCTGTGTGAGAGAGAAAGAGGAGCTGTGAGTGAGAGAGAGAGAGAAAGTGAAGCTGTGAGTGAGAGAGAGAGAGAAAGAGAACCTGTGAGTGAGAGAAAGAGAGAAAGAGAAGCTGTGAGTGATAGACAGAGAGAGAAAGAGAAGCTGTGTGTGTGAGAGAGAGTGATAAGCTGTGAATGAGAGAGAGAGAGAAAGAGAAGCTGTGAGTGAGAGACAGAGAGAGAGAGTAGCTCTGTGTGTGAGAGAGAGAGAGAACAAGAGAATCTGTGAGTGAGAGATAGAGAGAGAAAGAGAAGCTGTGAGTGAGAGAGAGAGAGAAAGAGAAGCTGTGAGTGAGAGATAGAGAGAGAAAGAGAAGCTGTGAGTCAGTGAGAGAGAGAGAATGAGAAGCTGTGTGTGTGAGATTTAGAGAAGCTGTGAGTGAGAGAGAGAGAGAGAGAGAAGCTGTGAGTGAGAGAGAGAAAGAGAAGTTGTGTGAGAGAGAGAATGAGAAGCTGTGAGTGAGAGAGAGAAAGAGAGAGAGAAGCTGTGAGTGTGAGAGAGGGTGAGATAAAGAGAAGCTGTGAGTGAGTGTGTGAGAGAGAGAAGCTGTGAGTGAAAGTGAGAAAGAGAAGCTGATAGTGAGAGAGAGAGAAGCTGTGAGTGAGAGAAAGAGAAAGAGAAGCTGTGAGTAAGAGAGAAAAAGAGAAATAGAAGCTATGAGTGAGAGACAGAGAGAGAAGCTGTGAGTGAGTGAGAGAGAGAAGTTGTGTGAGAGAGAGAGAGAAAAAGAGAAGCTGTGAGTGAGAGAGAGAGAGAAAGAGAAGCTGTAAGTGAGTGAGAGAAAGTGAAGCTGTGAGTGTGAGAGAGAGAAAGAGAAGCTGTGAGTGAGAGAGAGAGTGAGAAGCTGTGAGTGAGAGAGAGAGAAAGAGATGCTGTGAGTGAGAGACAGAGAGAGAAAGAGAAGTTGTTAGTGAGAGAGAGAGAGAGAAAGAAAAGCTGTGAGAGAGGGAGAGAAAGAGAAGCTGTGAGAGAGAGATAGAAGCTGTGAGTGAGAGACAGAGAGAGAAAGAGAAGCTGTGTGTGTGTGAGAGAGAGAAGCTGTGTGTGAGAGAGAAAGAGAAGCTGTGAGTGAGTGAGAGAGAAAGAGAATCTGTGAGTGAGAGAGAGAGAGAAAGAGAAGCTGGGAGAGAGAGAGAAAGAGAAGCTGTGAGTGAGAGACAGAGAGAGAAAGAGAAGCTGTGTGAGAGAGAGAGTGATAAGCTGTGAGTGAGAGAGAGAGAAAGAGAAGCTGTGAGTGTGTGTGTGAGAGAGAAAGAAAGCTGTGAGTGAGAGAGAGAGAGAGAAAGAGAAGGTGTGAGTGTGTGAGAGAGAGAAGGAGAAGTTGTGTGAGAGAGAGATAGAGAAAGAGTAGCTGTGAGAGAGAGAGAGAAAGATAAGCTGTGAGTGTGTGTGAGAGAGAAAGAGAAGTTGTGAGAGAGAGAGAAAAAGAGAAGCTGTGAGTGAGAGTGAAAGAGAGAAATAGAAGCTACGAGTGAGAGAGAGAGAGCTGTGAGTGTGTGAGAGAGAGGAAGTGAAGCTGTGAGTGAAAAAGAGAGAAAGAGAATCTGTGAGTGAGAGATAGAGAGAGAAAGAGAAGCTGTGAGTTAGAGAGAGAGAGAGAATGAGAAGCTGTGTGTGTGAGATAAAGAGAAGCTGTGAGTGAGAGAGTGAGAGAGTGAGAGAAAGAGAAGCTGTGAGTGAGAGATAGAGAGAGAAAGAGAAGCTGTGAGTGAGAGAGAGAGAGAAAGAGAAGCTATGAGTGAGAGAGAGAGAGAAGCTGTGAGTGAGAGAGAGAAGTTGTGCGTGAGAGAGAGAGAGAAGCTGTGTGTGTGTGAGAGAGAGAGAAGCTGTGAGTGAGAGAGAGAGAAAGAAAGAGAAGCTGTGTGATAGAGAGAGAGAAGCTGTGAGTGTGAGAGAGAGTGAGATAAAGAGAAGTTGTGAGTGAGTGAGTGAGTGAGAGAAGCTGTGAGTGAAAGAGAGAGAGAAGCTGTGAGTGAGAGACAGAGAGAGAAAGAGAAGCTGTGTGTGAGAGAGAGTGTGATAAGCTGTGTGTGTGAGAGAGAGAAGCTATGAGTGAGAGAAAGAGAAAGAGAAGCTGTGAGTGAGAGAGAGAGAGAAGCTGTGAGTGAGAGAGAGAACGAGAAGCTGTGAGTGAGAGACAGAGAGAGAAAGAAAGGGTGTGAGTGAGAGACAGAGAGAGAAAGAGAAGCTGTGTGTGTGAGAGAGAAAGAGAACCTGTGAGTGAGAGAGAGAGAAGCTGTGAGTGAAAGTGAGAAAGAGAAGCTGATAGAGAGAGAGAGAGAAGCTGTGAGTGAGAGAGAAAGAGAGAAATAGAAGCTATGAGTGAGAGACAGAGAGAGAAGCTGTGAGTGAGTGAGAGAGAGAGAAGCTGTGAGTGAGAGACAGAGAGAGAAAGAGAAGTTGTTAGTGAGAGAGAGAGAGAGAGAAAGAGAAGCTGTGTGAGAGAGAGAAGCTGTGAGTGAGAGAGAGAGAGAAGCTGTGAGTGAGAGACAGAGAGATAAAGAGAATCTGTGAGAGAGAGAGAGAAAGAGAAGCTGTGAGAGAGAGAGAGAATGAGAAGCTGTGAGTGAGAGAGAGAAAGAGAGAAAGAGAAGCTGTGAGTGTGAGAGAGAGTGAGATAAAGAGAAGCTGTGAGTGAGTGAGAGAGAGAGAGAAGCTGTGAGTGAAAGTGAGAAAGAGAAGCTGATAGTGAGAGAGAGAGAGAAGCTGTGAGTGAGAGAAAGAGAAAGAGAAGCTGTGAGTAAGAGAGAAAGAGAGAAATAGAAGCTATGAGTGAGAGACAGAGAGAGAAGCAGTGAGTGAGTGAGAGAGAGAGAAGTTGTGTGAGAGAGAGAGAGAAAAAGAGAAGCTGTGAGTGTGTGTGAGAGAGAAAGAGAAGCTGTAAGTGAGTGAGAGAAAGAGAAGCTGTGAGTGTGTGAGAGAGAAAGAGAAGCTGTGAGTGAGAGAGAGAGTGAGAAGCTGTGAGTGAGAGAGGGAGAGAAAGAGATGCTGTGAGTGAGAGACAGAGAGAAAGAGAAGTTGTTAGTGAGAGAGAGAGAGAGAGAAGCTGTGAGAGAGAGAGAGAGAAAGAGAAGCTGTGAGTGAGAGAGAGAGTGAGAAGCTGTGAGTGAGAGAGAGAGAGAAAGAGATGCTGTGAGTGAGAGACAGAGAGAAAGAGAAGTTCTTAGAGAGAGAGAGAGAGAGAGAGAGAGAGAGAGAGAGAGAAGCTGTGTGAGAGAGAGAATGAGAAGCTGTGTGTGAGAGAGAGAAAGAGAAGTTGTTATTGAGAGAGAGAGAGAAATAGCTGTGAGAGAGAGAAAGAGAAAGAGAAGCTGTGTGTGAGAGAGAAAGAGAAGCTGTGAGTGAGAGAGAAAGAGAAGCTGTGTGAGAGAGAGAAAGAGAAGCTGTGAGTGAGAGACAGAGAGAGAAAGAGAAGCTGTGTGAGAGAGAGAGTGATAAGCTGTGAGGGAGAGAGAGAGAGAAAGAGAAGCTGTGAGTGAGAGACAGTGAGAGAGAGTAGCTGTGAGAGACAGAGAGAGCAAGAGAAGCTGTGAGTGTGTGTGTGAGAGAGAAAGAAAGCTGTGAGTGAGAGAGAGAGAGAGAAAGAGAAGCTGTGTGTGTGAGAGAAAGAGAAGCTGTGAGTGTGTGTGTGAGAGAAAGTGAAGTTGTGAGAGAGAGAGAAAAAGAGAAGCTGTGAGTGAGAGTGAAAGAGAGAAATAGAAGCTACGAGTGAGAGAGAGAGAGAAGCTGTGAGTGTGTGAGAGAGAGGAAGTGAAGCTGTGAGTGAAAAAGAGAGAAAGTGAAGCTGTGAGTGAGAGATAGAGAGAGAAAGAGAAGCTGTGAGTTAGAGAGAGAGAGAGAACGAGAAGCTGTGTGTGTGAGATAAAGAGAAGCTGTGAGTGAGAGAGAGAGAGAAATAGAAGCTGTGAGTGAGAATTAGAGAGAGAAAGAGAATCTGTGAGTGAGAGAGAGAGAGAATCTGTGAGTGAGAGAGAGAGAGAAAGAGAAGCTATGAGTGAGAGAGAGAGAGAAGCTGTGAGTGAGAGAGAGAAGCTGTGCGTGAGAGAGAGAGAGAGAAGCTGTGTGTGTGTGTGTGAGAGAGAGAAGCTGTGAGTGAGAGAGAGAGAAAGAGAAGCTGTGTGATAGAGAGTGAGAGAAGCTGTGAGTGTGAGAGAGAGTGAGATAAAGAGAAGTTGTGAGAGAGAGAGAGAAGCTGTGAGTGAGAGACAGAGAGAGAAAGAGAAGCTGTGTGTGAGAGAGAGAGTGATAAGCTGTGTGTGTGAGAGAGAGAAGCTGTGAGTGAGTGAGAGAGAAAGAGAAGCTGTGAGTGAGTGAGAGAGAGAAGTTCTGAGTGAGAGAGAGAAAGAGAAGCTTTGAGTGAGAGACAGAGGGAGAAAGAAAGGGTGTGAGTGCGAGAGAGAGAAAGAGAAGCTGTGAGAGAGAGAGAGAAAGAGAAGCTGTGAGTGAGAAAGAGAGAGAAAGAGAAGCTGTGAGTGAGAGACAGAGAGAGAAAGAGAAGCTGTGTGTGAGAGAGAGAAAGAGAAGCTGTGAGTGAGAGAGAAAGAGAGAAATAGAAGCTATGAGTGAGAGACAGAGAGAGAAGCTGTGAGTGAGTGAGAGAGAGAGAAGCTGTGAGAGAGAGAGAGAAAAAGAGAAGCTGTGAGAGAGAGAGAGAGAAGCTGTAAGTGAGTGAGAGAAGGAGAAGCTGTGAGTGTGAGAGAGAGAAAGAGAAGCTGTGAGTGAGAGAGAGAGAGAGAAAGAGAAGTTGTTAGTGAGAGAGAGAGAGAGAAAGAGAAGCTTTGAGAGAGAGAGAGAGAAGCTGTGAGTGAGAGAGAGAGAGAAGCTGTGAGTGAGAGACAGAGAGATAAAGAGAACCTGTGAGAGAGAGTGAGAAAGAGAAGCTGTGTGAGAGAGAGAAAATGAGAAGCTGTGTGAGAGGGAGAGAGAAAGAGAGAAATAGAAGCTACGGGTGAGAGAGAGAGAAGCTGTGAGTGTGTGAGAGAGAGGAAGTGAAGCTGTGAGTGAAAAAGAGAGAAAGTGAAGCTGTGAGTGAGAGATAGAGAGAGAAAGAGAAGCTGTGAGTTAGAGAGAGAGAGAACGAGAAGCTGTGTGTGTGAGATAAAGAGAAGCTGTGAGTGAGAGAGAGAGAGAAAGAGAAGCTGTGAGTGAGAGATAGAGAGAGAAAGAGAAGCTGTGAGTGAGAGAGACAGAGAGAATCTGTGAGTGAGAGAAAGAGAGAAAGAGAAGCTATGAGTGAGAGAGAGAGAAGCTGTGAGTGAGAGAGAGAAGCTGTGCATGAGAGAGAGAGAGAGAGAAGCTGTGTGTGTGTGTGTGAGAGAGAGAAGCTGTGAGTGAGAGAGAGAGAGAGAAAGGGAAGCTGTGTGATAGAGAGAGAGAAGCTGTGAGTGTGAGAGAGAGTGAGATAAAGAGAAGTTGTGAGTGAGTGAGTGAGTGAGAGAAGCTGTGAGTGAAAGAGAGAAAGAGAAGCTGTGAGTGAGAGAGAGAGAGAAAGAGAAGCTGTGAGTGAGAGAGAGAGAGAAAGAGAAGCTATGAGTGAGAGAGAGAGAGAAGCTGTGAGTGAGAGAGAGAAGCTGTGCGTGAGAGAGAGAGAGAAGCTGTGTGTGTGTGTGAGAGAGAGAGAAGCTGTGAGTGAGAGAGAAAGAAAGAAAGAGAAGCTGTGTGATAGAGAGAGAGAAGCTGTGAGTGTGAGAGAGAGTGAGATAAAGAGAAGATGTGAGTGAGTGAGTGAGTGAGAGAAGCTGTGAGTGAAAGAGAGAAACGG